>OY754911.1:1736872-4528538 GCA_963576535.1 Plemyria rubiginata | reverse complement strand
TGAAGCGGACGTCTTCATCATAGTAGCTCCAATCTTTAATTTCAGTTCAATCAGTCGAAAATCTAAGAAGATTTATACAAACTTTCATCCCTATTTTATCCCCTTAGGGGTGGAATTTATCAAAATCCTTTCTTAGGGCATGCCTAAGTCATAGTAGTTTTATGCATGCAAAGTCAGCCCGATCGGTTAAAAATTGACAAAATTTCATACAAACTTTCATCCCCTATTTCATCCGCTTGGGGGTAGAATTGATCAAAATCCTTTCTTAGCGAATGCCTACGTCATAACATCTACCTGCATGCCAAATTTCAGCCCGATCCGTCCAGTGGTTTGGGCTGTGCATTAATAGATCACTATGTCAGTCAGTCACCTTTGAGTTATATATATTCAGATAGAAGCTTGCGCACTAATTTGGATCAGTTGAGCTATATCTAGATCGTTAACAACGATCTGTAGATAGGGCAACTGTTTCATTTGTATTTTGTACATTTTGTGAATAATTGTAGGTACCTCTACCTACCTCTTAAAATAACTGTAATTTTCTTTGTCAATAAATTTAAAAACTTGAAAAAACCAATTTTTTAATTTAAAATGTATTGTTTGTTGCACAAAAACATACAGTTAGAGTATAATAGGAGGGATTGATGCTCAAGCATTTTCTACCAGCCAACCTAAGTTACGACTTACAAATAAACTAAAATATTCACTCACCTGGGTACAATAACGGCTGTGGTCCTGTCTCTCCTCTGACTCCTCATGTCGAAATTTCCCCGACTCTCCCTACTGATATCCCTCTCTAAATCAAAGCTCTTCTCCCTCGGGCTTGTGACAAAGACATCTCTCTCAAAATCTGGGAGACCATAGTTCAACTTCTGTTGAGCTTTGGGAGAAATAGGAGATGTGGCCAGCCTGTTCATAGATAAGTTTGCACAGGACTTGGAGGGAGTAACGCCGTGAGTTGGAGTACTGGACATCATCTTAGGTGGTGTGCCAATATATCTTGAACCTTCTCTATTCGGTGTGATGCGCACAGACGGCTGACTTGCATAGCTCTTCAGCTTTCTAGGCGTGGATAGCAGCTCGTGAAGCTTCTGCGTAGCGATCAAGTTCTTCTGCGACATAGTTGATGAGAATGTTACGTTGCTGCGTCTTGGCTCGTCGTCTTCTATAGGCACTATTGCGTATCTCATGGTTTTCCCGTTAACAGTTTTGACGATTTCCGTCGGTATTTCCTTGAGTTCGTTGTCGTCTGGTGCATCCACGTTGTATTCTTCGATTTCGCTGGCATCGGCTTGTACGATTCGCTTCTTCGTTGGGGAGTGATCAGCTAAATCGTCCATGTCTTGAATGATCTCGTATCTATGCCTCCTGCTATCTTCGAACTCGTGTCTTCTGTTTTCCAGACCATCGTCGCTGTCCGCGTTTCTGTCGTATCTTTTCTTCTGCCTGAACTGTGCCATTTCTAAGTCCTCGCTTCTTGTTCTACACCGCACCTGGCGGGTTGGTCTGTAAACTAATGATGCTTGTCTGTGGAACTGTTTCTGATACTTCGCTGGCTTCGGCGGCAGCTCTGGTGGCTCGTCTCTCTGTCTACCTGCTGGTGAGATTCTAAGAGGGTTATCAGAGATGTCGGTCCTATGGATTCTGTTGGTGATGTAGGTTTCTGTTGTTCGCGGAGAGTTGGCTCCTAAAGGTGACATGCGTTTGCGATCTGGTAATATCAGCTTGCCTTTGAAGCCTTCGCTTTGACCGCAAAAGGCGGGATTGGAGTAATACTTGTAGATAATTTTTGGCGAGTCCATTTTGATAGCTTTTAACTCCTAAGCTCTCGTTCGAATGAGATTGTTGGCTTTCGTGCATCAGAGGGCATGAAGTTACTGTTCTTTCCAATAGGTAGGTATTTTTAGTAAAGCCGCTAAGCCATGGTAGACTTAGGGTGACCTGAACTCTGTCACTAGGGCTGCTCAAGCTTTAAAGGTATCTTTTGAAGTCTTATTGTCTTGTGTTCAGCAAAGCATGATTCCTTGTGTCTTGTGTGGAACCGTTCAGGTCTATGGGTTCCGTAGACCTTGCACCCCACTTAGATGGAGCCTTAGTTCAAAAACCTTTATATGTGTATTTACTTAGTTGGAACCTAGCTCTAATTTATTGTCTTGGTATGGTATCTTAGTATTTTATATCACTGTTCGACCACACTTTTACAGCCACAAAAATGTATTAAATTCATTAGCACAATAACTTTACAATCAATAAAGCTTCACATCCAAAACATTATCTTATCACTGTTTTTTTCAGAATATCAAAGTACCACGTCTGTTTCGCTCAACGGTCAAATTCCAACTGCCAAGGATTCCATTTTCGAAAAAAATCGGAAACGGCGTTTGCGCACCCCATGGTACGCGCCACCACCATTCAATAAAACCTTGCTTTCCTATTTCTGTTATTATTACATGTGCTTAAGCTTCAAAATTCCTTGAGGCCAGTTGTTGAGCGGGACCGACCGCCCCACGATCGATGGGGAGTAACTAATCACGATAGTGTTAAACGATTTTGAATGTAATTTTCTTGACGACAGTGTTGAACTTAGATCATCGTATGATCGTAATATAAGTTTTGCACGACAATGATTCAATGAACTTTCGAAGGGGTCTGCGTAAGTACTCCATAACCGTTGAAAAATAAATTTTAGTAGTCAGTAGGTAGACTTGGTAGTAAGTATTTAGCTTAATTTCTATATCTGTTTCTAAATTTAAATAAAATTCCGAGCAAATTCTATTTTAGGATTTGCGTAGCTTCCCTGGTCCTGCCTAACCAATATCGACTAAGTTTCAGTCTAATTTGGATGGGTGACCGCTAGTGGCATATAATGTAGGTCCATCTTCGAAGGGAAAGGAACCGTCGTCGGTCCCAAAGCAAAGTCAAAAGGCATGTTTTCAATAATAACAAGGATCTACTGACTTCAACAAAATCATGACATCTCTTTCACACACTATCGTTTACAAGTGCCCTTTCACTCCCACTCGTGAAAGGTAGATTCGCGCTTTCATAACGCGCTTTCATCTACCTTTGTTATTACTCGTATGATTACGTATCACGGAATAGAGAAAATGACGTATAACAAACTGCTATGTATTCTGTGTGCAGGGGTCGAGACTCGAGGGCCGAGGCACGTGCTGTAACGGTTACGCGCAGCTGGCTGGCAGCTGGTGGCAGGGGTCGCGCACTTTGGGCACATTTCTTAGGAAAATAGCTATATATAAAAACAAGCCATCACTAAAATATTTTTTAGTTTCTTCGTATGGCACTGGCATGGTGCGGCACGGCCATGACCTACAAACAGTGTTATATTAACTGTAGAAACTCACTGAGCAAATGGGTTTTGCTACGCATTGTCATTATGTGATCTTAGTCGTAGCACTCGTAGCAAGCGTAGCACGGTGTAACGCGTTGAAGTCTTTTCTTCTTATATAAATCCTACTACTACTACTATAAACCCGAAAGTTTGTTAGTATGGATGTATGGATGGGTGGAATGCTTGTGTTATGGGTACTAGATGACTGATATATTTAATACATTTTATACTTACATTATTTCTACTAACTTATAAAAATATACACTTATATGTAGGTAACGTAGTTTGTTGAAACTCTGAAAAACGTGTGGTCATTCATTCGCTTGCACATTACAACATTTTGAAAATCACTGAATTTCATGAAATATCGCGAAATTACGGAGACTAATAAACAGATTCAGAAAAAAAAAAAAAACCCACCCCCCCACTGATGAACTTAGGCCTCCCTTGTGTGAAAACTGTAAATAAATTAAATAATTAATAAATAAATAAAAACACAAATGTATTTGGGAGGTTGTCATACTTGGAAGGCGAATTAGTGTCAAAGACAAAGGCAGTATAATTGGTGACAATATTGGTGTTGTTCTCAGGAGATGCTACTGCGCAACCCATGGTGTACCTACTGTCTGAGCCACCTCTTGACTATATCGTTTAAAACGTTTATGGCTGTTTCGATTCATAATTACGTACAAAATGTTGACAACTTCTGCCTACAAGTAACCCGTATCGTTTATTGACTAAAAATGGCGGCAAAATTACTTGCCGGTAACTACTGATTATTATTACTACCTACGCTGTCTGACCTAGACCTTGTAAGTTAAGGCGAACACAAGAGCTAATATAGGTATCTCTCGCTCACACGTTTCGAAGAAAAGAAGGTAGGTATGCCAGCTTCCTAAGTTGTATTGTTATAAAATACAGCTCGCTGATGACACTAGCAGATAGTCCACCTAATGTTAAGTGGTAACCGTACTATAAAAAGAATATGTACTCTGTTAAAAAGAATTGCATGTGTAAACATGTCTGAAATAGTCTGCATGAATTGTCTTAGCAATAATTTTAATTGCTGAAGTCGTTTTCGCTTAAATGTTATTTAACTTTTATATCTTTTAGCTTTTGTGTTGCAAATAAATAAATTTTCGTTCTTTCTTTCTATAACAAAGCATTGCCTCATACGACATGCTCGATAGGATCATGGCCTCCGATGCACAGCCCTGCGTCCATCAACGTGAGGCATACAGTTGTTCAGCCTCATGTGCCTGTAATTTCACCGGCAACCACGTTCTTCGAACCGAAACATCTTCATCATTCCCCATAAGTACCTACCCCTGACAATACCTACCCCTGGGGGTAGGGTGGGATGAATCCATACATGCAACTTCTTATTTATTTATTAGAGAACCAACAGCTTTTTACATAAGAGACTAAACACGTATGTATTTAAATTTAAAGAGCCAATAGAGGTTCGAGGTTACCTAAATAAATGCCTAACGAATCTATTCATCAACCGACCTAGGTAAAGATGATTTGGTACTACAAAAGAAAAACAAACTGCAATTCACCAATTATAATAAACAAAGACACTACACTCTCACTAATTTTACAATCACTAACACACCACAATTAAATAAACCACAACGTAAACAAAAACAAAGTTCAAATCACAGAAAAATATATGGTTGTAGGTACAGCTTGGCAAAACGTCTAGAAACGGAACTTATTTGACAGGCGGGCGTTTCGAACAGGTGCGAGCGAGACAGCATGTGAGTAAACGTCAAAAAAAGTATGGAAAGTGGCGCTCTCTCATTTCAGACTGCCACAATATTTATCTGCTAAACTCGAATAACCTTCGTACCGGGCTCCCATTTATACCTCCTGAACTTCTGCACCAAGGACTCGACGGGAGATACCTTCTTCGTGGAATCTATGGACGTGCAGTAGACTATGTTTGTCGATGGGTCACAAGTTAGAGTCTCATTGGACTTGCCAAGTGTCAGTGTCACCTCGGAACGCGCAGGGGTTACTGTAGAATAATCCGTATCTGTCATCTGAAAGAAAGAAATAGTAAAAATATGTGGGGTGTGGGCCAAATGGGATGTTTGGATGTAATCTGACTACCCCCTTAAAAATCTTCAAAGAACCTCGAGTCCGAGCTTTGTATCAAGAGATCTAAGGGGTTATCTACCGTGCCTGGGGATCAAAGTCGTAAAGCAGCCCCTCGAGCATGGATCATCGAAATTTGACAGTAATTCTCGATAAATTTGAATAACGCACGAATGTTTAGGTGCAAATTACGAAAACAGCTGTACAAGCATGTAACTTATCAAATTTTATCGTATCGATGATCCATGCTTGAGGGAGACTCTTAACGTATTGTGTGAGCCCATAACCTATTAAACATTCCTCGTGGAGCCCATACCCTGAAATCATAATCATAAGCCCATAACCTATTTATTAAACATTCCTATTAGAGCCCATAGCCTGAAATCTTAATAGACTTACACTAGTACTCTCAATGCTGCGAACATTCAGCCTCCCATCTTCTAGAACGAGACCATGATTCCGCTTGTCCTCAGAAGCGCAATGGTTAATTCTTTGAGGGTGGTTTATGATACCGTCACAGGAGTAGAACTTGGACAATTTACGGCTGTTTCGGCGAGTTGAGTCTTCGTGCAGGCTTAGACGCCTTCTGAAATCCCACTAATATTATAAATGTGAACGTTTGGATAACGCCAGAACGGCTGAACGGCGGCCCGATTACGCTAATGTCTGGCTATCGAGGTGGCTTTTAGTTTGACACTTGATTCCCATCAATCCTATACAATTGCTATTACACTATAGGAATCAAATGTCAAACTTAAAGCTATCTCGATAGACATTAGCGTAATTGGGCCGCGGATCTGCAGGCCTATTGGCTATCTTTTACAGTGACCGTGACTAACTGGCTTCGGTTGTACACCGAACTTTCATTCATTCATTCACGACGATGTCATCGAATATTATACGGCTAAGTTTAGTAATACTTTTTGATTATTACAGTACTATATTTTAGGATATTTTTGTTTTAGGCGGTTTATTTATACTGACGTAGGTACCTAAGGTTTGGCGGTAAATTCAAATTCATTTTATTTCGAGTGTATCGAGCGAGTGTACCTATTACTTCTTTGTGAATTGTGTTTATCAAGTTCGTTTGTGTAAAAATATTGCTACTTAAATCTACAATTAAAGGCAAGTACAACTAGCGTAACTTCGTAGACTCCCGGTAAAACGATAAAGATTTGTTTTTAGTGTGAATATGGTACTTAGCAAAGTTTTAGATCTTATTAGTTTATTTTAAAAATGTAAATGTCCACATTATTAAAATACTTTGTCAGCTTACGTAGAATATCTCTTTATAGATGCCACCAAGAATGTAAGTTGTTGGATACGACACAAGTTGAAAATCTGTCGCCAAGCACTTATGTAGGATATTTATAAGCAAGCTGCACTTGAGACATTCCCTTGATGAGCTTACAAATACTCAAGTGGTCATGACACGGGACTTTTTGTTGAAAAGAAAAAGTATTTTACTTTAAGACTAAGGTCAGCGCTCCACTCTTCTAGCTCGAAGGCAGAGGTCACAAAGACAAAGATATACTTAGTTAGGCATCATAAGTATAAGTAAATAAAATATTATAATATTAGATTTTATAGAACAAAATAAATAAATATATAATATTTTACTTATTACATGCATGTTTTTTGTTTTTTTTTTACATTCTCAATTTGTTCTAAAAATACCCAACAAAGACACAGACATAATAACATTCAAATAGTAGGTAGGTAGGTACATAGATAAACTTTAAGCCAAAATATTTTTTTTTATAAAATATAAAGTAGAATATGAATTCTATTCAATTATTAGGTACCTATGTACCTATAAAACTAGCGCAGGCGGTGTCTCTAAATAATAAGAGCACGTCGTTTTCGCTCGTCTTCAGCATATCCCAACAAAATAAGACGTGCCATACCTACCTACTTAACAACAAACACAAATCTCAACAACAGTCACCACTTTTACTAATTAGAATACCTATAACGGCTTCGGTGCCTATCAATAATATTCATTAAACACTGCCTCGGAGTAGTGTCTTTGACGAATAGGTAATGTCATCAATTTGTTGTCCACTATGCGTAGACAATCGCAATCTCTAGTCAAAATAGTGTTACGGTGACTAACAAATTGGGGTCGGTGACTGACGTTGACGATTCGTCAATATCAAAACACTTTGACGAGTGATCTTCACTAGGAGATATCCACCGAGATAGCCAATAGGCCTGCTGGATGAAATTTAGAACAGATATATTATTTACCGATATTTTGAATTGTGTCCGATATGACAGGAGACAGGTGACCCGTACTGTTGTGACGTCACCGAACTGTACTTGTTCGAGGTGTCTTCACATTTACACTTCCCGATGTTCATACAACTAACTGTGCGCTTTTCTGAAGAATCTGATGAAATAAGGATCCAAATTAGGGCCCATATTCATAATGGTCTTTGAGCATGGAATGTCAGTACAAAAACATATTTTTCCCCTGGTAACAAAATTTGTTAAAAAAAAAAAAACTCCCATAAACTGTCAAAAAACTGTCTCTCCCATTAAATGAGAGAGACAGTTTTTTTATGCAACTAGCTGATGGAACAAGCAGATGGCCCACCTGATGTTAAGTGGTAACCATCACCTATAACAAACCATTGCCTCGTAAGTCACGCTCACGCCCGATAGGAACGTGCCCTACAACGCACTGCTCTGCGTCCATTAACTTGAGGCATGCAGCAGATGTAGGTAAAGCCTCATGTGCCTGTATTTACACCGGCAACTGCACTCTTCAAAACCGAAACACATCGTAGGGCACGTTCCTATCGTTTGTGACCTACGAGGCAATGTTATAGGTGATGGTTACCACTTAACATCAGGTGGGCCATTTGCTTGTTCTAACTGCTGATTGTATAAAAAAGACGCCTTCTGAAATCCCACTAATATTATAAATGTGAACGTTAGCCTACGATGCCTTGCGTCTATCAACTTGAAGTGTCAAGCCTCGTGTGCCTGTAATTACACCGGCGACCACGCTCTTCAAACCAAAACACAGCGTTGCTGCTTGGCGGCAGAAAAAGGTGTGAGTGGTGGTAGTACTTCCCCGGACGAGCCGCACACAAAGAGCGACTACTCTTAAAACTACTCACTCTCAGACTCAGTAACACTATCAGTCTCCTTCGTCAAATTGGATTCCGAACTCCTTTTCCCAACCTCTGCATCACTGACTGCTATCCTATCAAAAAAGGACACTATCTTCTTCAGCTTTTCGTTTGGTATCACATCTGGATCGGTTTGCGTGTCGGAATGGCTAGCTATCTTCTGCCTAGAGAGGTTTAAGCTGCCGAGTTCGTTCAAGCCGATATGTTCTCTCTCGTGAGTTAGCTTGTCGTACTCCGTTTCGAAGCCATCGTGGCAGTAGTGGCAGAAGTATTTGCGGTCCTTGAAGTGGCAGAGGTTTAGATGATCGTTGTAATTAATAATGCCTGTAACAAATAAATAATGCTGGACAATCCACACAGCACCATCTAGCCCCAAAGTAAGCTACTCAAAGCTTGTTGTGGGTATTAGATAACTGATATATTTATTACATTATATACTTACATAGACAGATATTTTTATCATACATAGAAAACACCCAGACCAACGGAACAAATTTCTGCAGATCAAACAAATGTGTTCCGAGGCGGGAATCGAACCCGCAACCTCTTGCGCCGCAAGCGGACTCTCGCCGGCTGCGCCACTGAGGTCATCAAAGTAATATATCAGCTATGGTTTCCATATTGCAAGCTTTGACTTAGTTTGAGGCGAGATAGTGCTGTGTGGAATGTCCAGAAATATTCAATTTGTTTATATTTGGCCTATGTTTTTGTAACACAAAATAAACCTTTTTGATTTGATGATTTGAAACCACAATAAAAATATAAACCTAGTGTGCTGCTAACCCAACTGACCCCCGGTTTCTGAAAGCGCCATCAACACTAATCGGTTGTCAAGTCATGTATCTCTATCTAATTTGAAGTAAAAGCTGAAATAGCAAGTGACTTGACAACCGATTAGTGTTGATCGAGCTTTCAGAAAGCGGGGGTTAGTGAGGCAATTGACCACTGACCGTAAGAGACCATCTTGCAGCCGAGAATAGGACATTGCCGAGGAGTTGTGTCCACAAGGCAGCTCCGCTGAACAGACTGCACATATGACAAAATAGCCGAACTCTTCATGTCAATCAGATCACTTTCTGATCTGTTTTTCTTAGGTCTCCGTAACCTTTGGGAAGAGAGAGATTGGAATAAGTAGGTGAATGATTATTATCCGTTTGAAAAATCTGTATTTTTAACTGACTTTAAAATATCTGAAGAAACAAGAAAATTTATTAAAAATAAAAAAACCCGAATGCCCGAACTAAAAGTATGTAGGTAAATAAGATAATGTTCTAAATTTGGTACTTTTTAATATTTAAATCCATTCCTTATTCTTGATGAATGATAAAATGTAATGATCGCAGGCAGTTGGAGGCTCGCGTACCTATAACCAAGGAAGCTGGAGACATTGTCCTAGCAGTTTACTGACGCCTGTGCATGCAATGCACTGGAAAATACACCAATACTAACTCAAAAACTACTCGTCAGATCTGACTCAAATTTAAATGGGACCTAGCATTCGAAGAGTCAGGTTTGGCGAGTAGTTTTTGTATTTAATTTTGTGTATTGGAACTTGTTTTTTTTGGAATTAGTTATTCGTTTTCTGTATCGTCAGACCTTTCAGTATGGAGGATTAGATAAACGTATCTCGGACGAAGGTGCGTTTATCGAGTCCTCCATACTGAAAGCTTGCTTAGAAATCGAGCGAGTCGCGATACAAAATGTAAAGGAGAATGGGCAAAATGGTACCCGGCTCCAATAGATATGATTGTGGTGTCGTTTGAAAGGTCTTACCAAGAGGAACAATATTTACTATAGCCGCAAGTCTCCAATCTGATTGCGTTTGAAGATAAACGACAGTCTTACTAACTAATAAAAACCCTATTCCTTCGGTTGCCCTTTGCGTTCCAGGGCCACGGTAACCTGTTTAGACAGTCCTGTGGCCCTGGCGATAAACACGAGTATATTAGGTACCACTTATATATGTAAGAAAATGAGTACCAAGGTAATATTTTGTATAAACCTTATTCCAAAGATTGTCCTACAGTTTACACAAGTTTCAGAATCTACTGAAACCTTTCCTACTTGTATGTACTGATGGATACATATTAGATGTAATGGGTCCATACGCTGCAACAAAAACAGATGCGCAAATAATGGGCGACATTATGAATGATGGACAACATCCACTACATTGCTTACTCCGAACAAACGATGCTTTTATATTAGATCGCGGTTTTAGAGACAGCTTGGACCTCATTGATGAATGTGGGTATGAATCCTATGTCCCACCAACAAAGAACCGCCAAGAGACACAGCTGACCACTGAACAATCCAACGAAGCTCGATCGGTAATGCTATGCCGGTGGGTTGTGGAAGTGGTAAACGGCCGGTTTAAATGTGATTTTAAGCTCTTGCGGCAAAAATATTTTAATAAGTCACTGCCCAATATGTTCACTGATTTTAAGATTGCCGCAGCTATCACGAATCACTTCCACCAACCCATCGTGAATAGCGTACACGCAGACGAATTCGTCAATATCATAAGGCAGAAAATAGATACCCCGAATCTTCTGCATACGTATGCATATGCCGTTTTCTCTCTACATACATATGTAGAGAGAAAACGGCTTTCTCTCATATGAGACGTTTTCTCTCTACATACATATGCAGAGAGAAAACGGCTTAATCACAGAAGAGTAGATTTTCAGAGGATGGAAGCGAGCCAGATAGAAAACTTCCCTTCAATGACGGAGGAGGATATCATTCTACTAGCGCTAGGTACATACCAACTCAAGCTGGCAAGATCTTACTGTGCCGAGCATTTATCAAATGGTCTGTATATAATTTAAACGCACAGAGAGGGAGCACTTGAAGATCTGCCAGACTAGACTATGGCATACACGAAGATGCCTGGCTTTTGCGTGGACGAATCCAGTCGCGACATGTCCGTATAAAAACATTTTTTTGTTATAATATTGATCAACAGTGCAAATAATATAATCCAACAGTATTGCACATGTTTAACCGGGCGACGTACGATGGGCACTTGTGCACATATAGTGTCCATCGTATGGTACCTAGGCCATTCGAGGCATACGGGATTTACTGCTCCGGCATCTTTCCTCAATGCTGTTATAGTTGATACCAATATGTAATGTTTCAAATCTACTCACTTATTGCTAAAATATATAATTTTTATTTGAAGAACGCTTGTTTTCTTACTTCTTTCAATAATAGAATCCTTAGTGTGTTATATCATCGTCTAATTCTAACTTATTCCAGCTTTATTTTACTAATATAAGTAGTTTGTAGTAAATTCTCATTTATAAAACTAAGTGAGATTACTGTTTTCCAAACGTGAATTGGGACAGGCGCCATGGTAAACGTTTTTCTACATCAAAATGACTATTTAATGACATATAAATTATGACTATTGGAGCGGGTACCACGGTCCATACATTTTTGCCCATTGCCCTCTGTTAGCTGTTGTTTTTCTTGTTAGCCTTTGGTGGATAAGCACGGGTCAGGATGTTTATTTTGTTTGTTTCTAGTATTAAGGCTCCGGTGACAGTGGCTCGCAATTTCGAAGTGCGATTGGCTATTATTTCATTTTAATTCATTTCGGGGAGGTTGTTTGAAAAAATAACTCTAGAGAAACACGCATAAATACTGTTCGAACACAAATAATACAATAATATAAGGGAAACATGCCCGAATCAGAAATCATTTTGGTATTAGTATGTTTGGTCTTACGTTTACCTAATACCAAAATGATTTCTGACTCAAGCACATTTCCCTTATATTAGTGTATTATTTGTGTTCGAACAGTATTTATGCGTGTTTCTTTAGAGTTATTATTTCAAACAACCTCCCCAAAATGAAATAAAATGAAATAATAGCCAATTGCACCTCGAAATTGCGAGCCGCTGTCACCGGACTCTTAAGTTTTGTGTAGTATCTCTTGGCGATCCTAATAAATAAATAAAATTAAATTAAAAAACAAAACACCGACATCGGGTGGAATGGAATAGGTACCTATACAACAAGAGTAGCTGGCATAGGCGGTTGACAGCCCTCACAGCTCAGTTGATAGTAGCTCTGCCTTCTGCGCCGTAGGCCGTGGGTTCGATCCCCACCGAGAACAAGCATTCGTTTGGTGAACATATTATAATATGTTTATTCTCTGTCTGGCTGTTATACAATATTATATGTATGTATTTAAAAAAGTATATAAGTCTCAAATCAACTATCTGGTTCCCATATCACAAGCTTTGGCTTAGTTTGGGGCGAGATAGTACTTGTAATGTCCACCAATATGAAAAATATGTACCTCCTGAATCGAAGGCCTCTTCGTCTTCTTCTGTCATGAAGACCATCACTGCAAGCGTAGGCGTCGCTCGGTAGAATAAAAGCTTCTGGTCTTATTCCAAATACTCTTTGGACAAAGCTCTGGAACCGCGTCAGCTTTCTACGTCCACTCAAGAAGGGCGCGATGTGCTGTGGCAAGTTTTGTGGCAAGTGTTGAGGCATGTGCTGTGGCAAGTTTTGAGGCATTGAGTGACAATTAACACAGCTTTTCGTGTCATCAGAGTCTGTACTCGTGTCAGAGTTGGATGAAATCTCCGATTTGGACGCGTGCGATTGTATCGATACACTTTCATGTTTCAAACTTAGTACTTGTGTCAGACACGATTGTTTTTTTTCTAAATCTCGTGGCCTTGACTGGGCTATTGACTCAGTGTCGCATCCTTCCAGAGGTTCTCCGCTGAGCATATATTCTGTTGTGCCGGCGCAGGCGTCGGTTTTGGTCCTGTGTGAGCGTCTTAAACGGCGTCTTGTGTTCGTATCTTCTGCGTTTTCTGTGCTGGGTTCTGGAAGTACTCCTATGACAAAAAAGTATATTGTTACGTTAATCCAATAAACAATTTTATATCCTTTAATATTTTGAAGTTACATAATAGATAGATAAATTCTTTATTGCACCTACACAAAGAAAAAAAAAAGAAACTTAAAAAAAAGGTACAATGGGCGGCCTTATCGTTAAAAGCGATCTCTTACAGACAACCTCGTTCCAGGCAACAACAAAAGAAGCTCGTTTAGGTACCTACATACCTACCTAATCTAGAACAATATTTTACTTTTTAATCTCGCTCACAAATTACTTATTAATTACTTAATTAATTACTTTACTAAGTATTATTAAAATGGTAGACCCCAAAATCTCGTATTTTTGTCTTGTTAGCAATTTATTTCAAAACAAGCGTGGTGAATAGTGATTTCAAACTGGGCTTGAAAGAGGATCTTTTCGAGATAAAAATAAGATTAGAATAAAGTTACCAATAACAGCAGTAGCATCATATATCTGGAATAGTTTCTTCAAACACTTGTATTTAGCTTTTAGAACTTCGTGTTTTTTCTTGGGCACCCATTTTATAGGTGGCTCCTCCACTTCATTTCGTTCAGGTATACTAGTCAGGGCATCTTGTCTGAACATTCTAACGAGACTGATGATTTTTGCGCCAAAATAAAATGCAATACTGACGTAAATTTCCCAGTTTTGATACGGCATTGATATAATTGGTATAATACCATCACTGATACGAAATTGGGGATTATAAATTGTTTTTAAACGAAAAATAAGTGGTTTTCGAAAGTGTACATCGCTGTGTTATTTTTGATGATACAAGACGACATGACATTCATTTGTATTTCGAATGGCAAAGAGTATGAAGAAAGAAATCACAAGGCACCCATAAATAAAAGAAGAAGAAGAAAGAAAGAAATAGGTAGCAGCATTGAGGTTATTATCCCCTTTAACCTCTATTTAAGTAGCTGTCAAGTTAAATACTAGCGATAAACATTCTTGATTAAATACTTAACATGCGTTACTATCCCTACTGTGACTGTAACTGAAAAAAAAAACGTTCTGTAACAGTTTCACGACTTTGATCCCCAGGCACGGTAGAAAACCTCAGATCTCTATTCTGTTACGACTATAGGAAAAAAACTGAAACAGCTTCACGTCTTTAATTCCCAGGCACGGTAGATATCCCTTCAGATCTCTCAGTACCAAGTACTAACTCAAGATTCTTGGAGGATGTGTAAGGGGGGAAGTCAGAGCTACGTCCAAACAGTACATTTGGCACATACCCACATTTTGCAGTAGTTAGTATTCCATACGTGACAGGTCGCAAGCCCATCGCCGCTGCTAGAATACTAAACAACTATTTAGGAATATCATAAAAACTAGGTCTTACCTGCGGCTTCGCTCGCGCACGTTTACTTTAGAACTTCTATGACCATTCTTCAGAGACAGGTACTTTATAATATGTACATAGTTGGGCGGTTCGCTCACTTTTGCCTTATATGTATATTTATAGATTACCCACTTAAGGCTCCGGTGACAGTGGCTCGCAATTTCGAAGTGCGATTGGCTATTATTTCATTTTATTTCATTTCGGGGAGGTTGTTTGAAAAAATAACTCTAGAGAAACACGCATAAATACTGTTCGAACACAAATAATACAATAATATAAGGGAAACATGCCCGAATCAGAAATCATTTTGGTATTAGTATGTTTGGTCTTACGTTTACCTAATTCCAAAATGATTTCTGACTCAAGCACATTTTCCTTATATTATTGTATTATTTGTGTTCGAACAGTATTTATGCGTGTTTCTTTAGAGTTATTATTTCAAACAACCTCCCCAAAATGAAATAAAATGAAATAATAGCCAATCGCACCTCGAAATTGCGAGCCGCTGTCACCGGACTCTTAAGCCACTCTTTTTTTTGCCGTACTCAATTCATACGAAATTTCATTCAAATTTATGTCCAAGGAATACAAAGTTTACTTTTATCCCCTATTTCAACCCCTTGTGGTTGCATTTTGAAAAATACTTAATGGATGCCTATGTCGTAAGAGGAATAGGTACGTGTGCGAAAATGTTGGCCTATGCATTGATACCTTTAATAGTCAATCACTTTTGCCTTTTACACCATAACTATCTTTCTGCCCACATCCCAAGCTAAATGTGGTCGGCACAATAGGTTTTCTTTTCATGCTCTTCTATCATTCGTCATCTCGCTCACAACTTTCTTTCCCATGATCAAGAAATATAAATAACTAGCGACCCGCCCGCGCCCGCGCGTACCTGCTTCGCACGGGTGCACATATCATGCATGTATTATACATAATAAACCTTCCTCTTGAATCACTCTATCTATTTCAAAAACCGCATCAAAATCAGTTGCGCAGTTTTTAAGATTTAAGCATACATAGGGACATAGGGATATAGGGACAGAGAAAGCGACTTTGTTTTATACTATGTAGTGATACCCATGATGAACGAAAGCTACCAAGAAGCAACTTTAATTTGACGTTTTTGTCAGTAACATAAAAATTTTTGGCTTTGAAAAGAGCCTTGCGTTTTCATTTATTTAAATCATTATAAATTAATCATTTTTATTTACACCATAAAATTAAACTTTTTGTATCCCATGCATGGCAATGGTCCTCATTATTTTCTTTCACATATATTTTCTTCGCTGTCCGTTTAAGTCTTCGAAACATCTGATTTCTTGGTATTGTTATGGAACATGGTGACTGCTTTCATCCCTTCAATATTCGCATGCTTCGCTAGTTCGCCCGGTATGAGAAGCTTGACTGCCGATTGTATTTCTCTACTGCCTAATGTGTTTCTCTTGCTGTGAGCCACCAATCTGCCAGCTTCAACAGCGATAGTCTCCAGCATGTCATTGACAAAGTTATTCATAATCAGCATGGATTTCTTCGATATCCCCAGGTTGTCAGTTCCCAGACTTCGGAGCAACTTGAAGAGATATATGGAGAAGCTTTGGTAATTCTTCTTCTTGCTTCTCTTCTGTTTCATGATAGGCTTTTCTATTGGTTTCTCCATTGACTTCAGCAGCTTCTTGGGTTTTTTGGGTGGCGCCATTTTGTTTTGTACCAGGTTTTTTTTAATTAATGAACTTTGGTTTGTCGATGTTGTCCTTCTTTTGGTGATTTTCAAGTCTGGCGGCTAGTGGTGTGTGGAATAAGGGCCATGGTTGGAACCAACTAATGGCATAGCAGTATTATGGTCCCCCCGTCCTCACCCCTCTCCCCTCTGATCGAACTGAGGTCCGTAACAAGGAGGTGCTGCTCGCTGGCTACAAATCTTTTTTCAACACAGTTGCTCATAAAGTGGCTTTACGGTTACCGCAATTATGCACAGAATGACACCCATTATTCAAACTGTGTGTGTGTTTCATTGCTATAACCCACTAGTGAGTTATAGATTTTTTAAAATTTTATTGGTTGAGTTGTTTTGTTCCTAAAAAAGTTTTTATTCAAAAAAAAGATCGTGTTCAATAGAACAAATAAATTAATGTTCCTATTGCTTGCTCATTTCATGCAACTTCTTATATTATAGATAATTTTAACTCGTACGTGTTTATAAGTAAAACATTCACTCAAATATAACTTTTGTTTTCTCTGTAATAAAAGAAAAATTAAATTCCCCATTTTTTACGTGGCAGAATAGGCGCAAACGCTCAAACCCTATGCGCGGAAAATAAAAAAAACCTCATCCCTTTAGTCTGTGGCCGATCGCAATGCGCGCGCTTATGAAAACTGATTAATTTTTCCCGCCGAAGCGAAACATTTTTTACAACTCGTTTTCACTGTTGAAATTATAGTTATTTATTAATTAAAATGTCTACAAGTACTAGTTACGAAGAAAATGATTTATGTTGTACACCGCCGGATTTATGATGTGAAGCCCTTAACGTATGGAAATTTTACTACCTGAAAACTCCAAGGAAAAATATCTGTTCTGTGAGTTTTTATTATTATTTTATTCACAAATGTGTTGAAAAACGTCGTATGATACACGTGTGGCTTGATGATTACCGTCCTCTCGCCTACAGCTCGGGTCTCAATGGCGCCTCAGCGGTAATCACCAATGTGCCACGCTAGTACCATAATGTACTATTACATGTCAGAGTGATTACGGCGCTCAGCAAGAGCGGTGACCCTGTCTGACATATTATTATACAAGACACTAGACCTACCAATCATTCCAAAACACCTATCATTATTACAAAACTAGCGACCCGCCCGCGCGCCCCTGCTTCGCACGGGTGCACATATCATGCATGTATTATACATAATGTAAACCTTCCTCTTGAATCACTATATCTATAAAAAAAAAACCGCATCAAAATCCGTTGCGCAGTTTTAAAGATTTAAGCGTACATAGGGGCATAGAGTAGTGATACCGCCCATATTATCATGCAAAATCTCCGCTAAAGTTTATGAAAATAGCATGAAACGCACTTAACATCAGGTGGACCATCTGCTTGTTCCACCAGCTAGTTGTATAAAGAAGCATACATTGATGGCAGAATTGACAGGCACACAATTCAAAAAAAAAACATAAATTTCTTGGTAGGTACTCACTCCAAATACATAGGTACTTACTTAGGAGTAAATAAAATCAAAACATTTATTTTGTGACACAAAAACATAGCAAAATACAAAGAGAGAAAAATATTGGTTACCAGTAGCGCTTCGCGGTTTCACCCGTGCAGATTTAAATCCCGGTATTCCCACGGGATAAAAAGTAGCCTATGTAGCTCAGCGCTCGACGAGGTAACACGTTCGGTGCACAGCTAGTCAATTTCCTGAAGATGCTTCGTAGAGAGGTGAAACACGTGTCGAATTCTAATTAAGTTTATTCCAGCTTAAGGAGATTAGATCAGCGGATTAGTACTACATATTGCTTTGTTCAAGTTAATTTGTATTTAACAATGGACTTCCGCAAGGTCACGCCTGAGTCAATTAACTAGTAGCCTATGAGCTATGCCAGACTATATTCTATCTCTCTGCCAAGTTTCATCCAGATCCGTTCAGCCGTCCCGGCGTGAAAGAGTAACAAACATCCATCCATCCATCCATCCATACTTACAAACTTTCGCGTTTATAATAGTAGTAGGATGACAACAAAATCGGTCGTCACTCAGATTTATGCTGTAATAGTGCTACTACTACAACGCTGGCAGAGGGTAATCAGAGGCACGTCCTCATACTTAAGTAGTAAGTTCAAGGAATCGTGATTACTTAAATTATTATAATGTACTTGTTCAAGCACGTTTGTGCTAATCATCGATGGATTTGAACAGACGTTTTTTTTATGGTCTGAGGGTAGGTTTTCAGTCATAGTCATAATATAAATTTAATTTGTAATGCTACTTCTTTTCTATAAGTTGCCACCAAGTATTCAAATGATTATATTCCGGACTATTTCTAAATAACATTCACAAGCAAAGAATATACCGTGAAGTGAGGCTATTTGGAATTCAAGGAGTTATTTGGAATACTGAATTGAAACTGAATTGAACTT
Source organism: Plemyria rubiginata (assembly GCA_963576535.1). Taxonomy (NCBI): domain Eukaryota; kingdom Metazoa; phylum Arthropoda; class Insecta; order Lepidoptera; family Geometridae; genus Plemyria; species Plemyria rubiginata. The sequence continues at coordinate 4,509,554 of OY754911.1, read as the reverse complement.
TTATTCGCTATTATTTACTCAAAATCTCTCTCAATAATCTTCTCCGATAGAGAAATCTTGAATCAAAATCCAGAGATTTTTAGTAAACAGTAGCGAAAAAAACTTATAATCCACAGAGTTCCAAATAACCCCTTGATTCAAAATAGCCCCACTTTACCGGTACGGAAATAATTGCTAAAAAGAGTTTTATCAAGAAAAAACATAAACGCGCTCACTTCTGCTACGAAATGCCTACAAACTCGAAACTCCGTATATACAAAATCTGCTAGCTGGATTAAAATGATAAACATTTTTTAATTCAACTGGCTATGGCCCACCTGATGTTAAGTGGTAACCATCACCTATAACAAACAATTGCCCATCGTTAGTCACACACGATAGGACAACTTACAAAATGGCATTACCAAGAGTATTACCAAAATTACGCTACGCTAAGATGGCATAAAACTTTATACACTACTAGTTGCGCCCCGCAGTTTCACCCGCGCAGATTTAAATCCCAGTACTCCCATGGGATACAAATTAGCCTATGTGCTATTCCAGACTGTAATCCATCTCTCTGCCAAGTTTCATCTAGATCCGTTCAGTAGTTCCGGCGTGAAAGAGTAACAAACATCCATCCATACTTACAAACTTTCGCGTTTATAATAGTAGGAGGACTAAATCGTGCTAGGTATGTTTAAAATCTATCAAGACATAAGTAATCTTTGCTGTCATGTGTCGTCATAAATTTCTTTCTTCATAAAGTCTAAAGTATAAAATCGCGATATCATTAGTATGACTCCCTTTTTTGTAGAATAAGATAATGTTTTAAATTTGGTACTTTTTAATATTGAAATCCTTTCTTCAGTCTTGACGAAGGATAAAAATGTAATGATCACAGACAGTCGGAGGCTCGTGTACTTATGTCCTAGCAGTTTACTGACGCCTGTGGTTGTATAACTCATTTTGATCACTTTGGGGTTACCAAAAGACCAGGAAGACCTAGGATAAGCTACATGAGCCAAATAAAAGCGAAGGTTGCCGTCATGTCTTATAAGGAGGTCAAGGAGGTTGCCCTAAAAAGAAACACCATGGAGAGAAATGCATCAATTACGCCGACAAGAGCATTGCTCTTAAATTAAAAGAAGGGGTTACCAGCAATCACATTTTTTTATTACAAAACTCTTAATATCTTCGAAACGGCTTTATCGATTTTGATGCGGTTTTTTCTAAACGATTTGTATAACTATAGAGAAGGTTTTATGATATATTTTAGTATCACTCATGGCCTAGTTCACTAAAGTGACTTAACGAATTTTGCGTTCTTGTTTTGTCTTTGAGGGTTTACTTTAAATCAAAAACTAATACATTATTTGAAAACACTTCATCACTCTCTTGATTTTGGTACCCATATTGCTATGATAGCGAAAAGATTTTTTTAATGTGAGAGAATATCGCTCTTGCTTTCCTTCCCAGGTGACTTTTTGTTTTTTTTTTATTCTATTGACACTTGGGAAGTTGCGACGAATCTTTTAATACCAGAATCATCAAAATCCATTCCGCCGTTTGGTTGCTATGTGGTAATAAAGGAAATATCGAAGGAAGGATACATACATACATGGATAGATACACGCCAAACACATAACCCTCGGCACTCGGGTAATAATGATGAAACGAGTGACTTCTCATGAAACATAAAGAATTTGCAGTCCCGAGAGGGACTTTGTCAACTTATCACCTAGGTAACCTAAAACTGTAAATCTAAAATTTATTGTTACCTATTCATCTAACCCTGGCTCTTCATAGTCTTCTTCGGAAGCAGTTGCGGTTGGATAGCCGGCAGGACTCCGCCTTGAGATATCACCACTCCTGACATCATCCTGTTTAGCTCCTCATCATTTCTTATCGCCAGGAGTATATGCCGCGGGACCACCCTGGTTTTCCTATTCTCTCTAGCTGCATCAGCTGCCAGTTCTAGGATCTCGGCTGATAGGTACTCCAATGCGGCTGCGAGGTAGATAGGAGCTCCACTACCGATGCGTGGTGCATAGTTCCCTTGCCGCAAGATCTTGTGTATCCTTCCGACGGGGAACTGGAGACCAGCTCTGGATGAACGGGTGCGGTTTTTCTTTGTTGATTTGGAACTCATTTTGGTGCTTTCAGTTAGTTTTAGAAAATTACTCGGTTACTTTGGTTTGGTTTCCGCATCGTAGTTTTATAGGTTTTGTGTTTGTCTGCTAGTGTGTGGTTGAGCGAGCGATGTTTTACGCTGCGCCGGCGCCGGTAACTTAAAGAGAAAATAATAGGTAGTTACACTGAAATTCCGGTTCAAGTTCTAAAGTTATTTGAACGGTCTTACGATAATGGTTCTCAAGATACTTTTGAAAAGTTTAGGAACTAAGTGGGTGTCACATTCATTAATTTTGCATTTATAATAATTAGGGACAAGCGTTAAAAGATCGGCGCATCGGCTTTTTATGTTCAGTAGGCTGTTCTTTGGTTATAATATTTGGTCTAAATAAATCTGCCAAAAATGATAGCTCTGATGATCATAATATATTATTATGGAGTATGATAGTTTAAAATTAAATTATTTAATTTCGACATTTCGCGCGTAGTAGGATTTATTATGGTTTCTGTATCACCTATCTACCTAAATATACCAAACGGCTAGGAAAGGTACCTAGATAGTATAAAAAGAAGCATCTATCAATGTATCTTTTATAGTAAAGTTATCGTAAAGTATACAAGACACAAAAAAAACTTAATAGTAAAACCACTATTAAAACTCAAACTAGCCTACAGTGAAAAGTACCTAGCTGAACCTACAGCCTTATTATAAACAAATCAAACCTGGGTTTAAAGTCACGTTTTCTTATTATAAACAACTTAAACCTGGTTTATTTCATAAATTTAGGATCATCTCAGGTTTATCATTTTCGTATTACAAAAGACAGTTTAGTCGACCATGATAATTATAATAGAAGCCAAAAAATGAATTCTGTACAAGGAATATAAATACTAGATTCTGAATTGATACAGATACGAGTATTGTTGAGGTTAGGGGGTCTGTTTTATGACAAAAATAAAGTACGTTAACAGTTTTTATTACATTTATAGCGTTTACTACACTTAAGGAAATCACAAAATTTTGATTTATTTCCCCGTAACAAGGGGAAGGTCGCGGGTTCAAATCCCGCTCGGATAAACTTTTGGGACATCAAAAAATCTTTACGTTAACAGTGTTGCCTAAAAATACCCCAAACATTGGGAATGTCAGAAAGTTTGTATGAAATTATTGCCAAGAAACATTAAATTTGCAGCCCTGAAAAGGGCTTTGTCAGCTTCTGATTCCTACATAATAATAAATTACTCTTTTTATACTTTTTAATTTACATGTACTTGTTTTAAAATTTACGCGCGTTCTCCCCTAACTCTTCGCGCCAATTGAATATCCTTCGGCATGATGGTAACTCTTTTTGCATGGATAGCACACAAGTTAGTATCTTCGAAGAGGCCAACAAGATAGGCCTCGCTGGCCTCCTGAAGGGCCATTACCGCAGAGCTCTGGAACCTTAAGTCAGTCTTGAAATCTTGTGCGATTTCTCTCACCAACCGCTGGAACGGCAGCTTTCGGATAAGCAACTCTGTGCTCTTCTGATAACGTCTAATTTCGCGCAAGGCTACTGTGCCTGGGCGGTATCTATGCGGTTTTTTAACACCGCCAGTAGCTGGAGCACTTTTTCTAGCAGCTTTGGTTGCTAGTTGCTTCCTTGGCGCTTTCCCACCGGTGGATTTACGGGCTGTTTGCTTGGTGCGCGCCATTTTGTCTAACTGAGTGTTCGATTTTCAAAACCTACATGATGGAGATTTTAGAAACAAGGAGGTTTTTATAGTGTTGCCTCCTACTGCGACACGTTTGGAGGAAGGGAGATAGTTTACTTACTTGGCTTGCTATTGGTTTATGTTCGTAAATATTAGAATAATGACGATACAACAAAAAATGTAACCTTTTTCTTTTATTGTTTCTATTTAAAATAAATTATACCTAATACATTGTACAGTGATATCAGTGGTAATTAATTATATGCACAGAAATGTTTAAATTAAATTGTTTAACTGGCTAATACAAACTATTGAGGCGTTTTTAGCCGATGGAAAAAGATGTATCGAAATTACAAATGCAATCCTTACCTATAATTTAATTTACTCTCCAGTGAACATAAATGCACCCTTCTTCTTCGGTGGTCAGCACTTCATAACTGAAAATCGTTGTCACAAAAGGCACCCTAGGTATACGATTTTACATACCTAGTGTAGGATAGATAGATAGAAAATACTTTATTGCACACAACTTAAGGATACAACAAAAAAACAAACTTAAAACTAAAAGTACAATGGGCGGCCTTATCGCTAAGTAACGATCTCTACCAGACAACCGTTGGATGAAATGGACTCCTATAGGACCTGTGGTTACAGAAATAAAACTTAACAAAAAAAGTTGAACACAGATTTAGATACCAAAAATCCCATGTCATTTAGTATAGTTTTTGTTGAAAAATAACCACAGTGGTTTTATTATTTTTTTATAAAGTTTTTTGATGGAACAAGCGATGGCCAACCTGTTATTAAGGCTCCGGCGACAGCGGCTCGCAATTTCGAGATCGCAATTTTTCCCTTATATTATTGTATTATTTGTGTTCGAACAGTATTTATGAGTGTCACTTTAGAGTTATTCTTTCAAACAACCTCCCCGAAATGAAATAAAATGAAATAATAGCCAATCGCACCTCGAAATTGCGAGCCGCTGTCGCCGGACCCTTAAGTGGTAACCATCAATTCTATTCATTTAGTAAACACTATGATCACTCTAACAAAGCATTGCCTCGTAGTCACGCACGATAGAAACGTGCCCTACGACGCACTGCCCAGCGTTCATCAACAGGCATAGCTACAGATAAGCCTACAGATATTAAGCCTCATGTGCCTGTAGTTCCAACTACTACTTCCAACCGAAACAGAACAATCCAGCGTTTCTTTGTTTCGTTTGGAACTTTTTTCAGGAATTTGATCAGCAACCAGATTTCGGTAGCTGCCAGTTGTTCTATAGGACTGTTACGTCATAGAACTGTTGAAACATTTATATCCCTGTATTTCAATAGTAGGACTATTAAAACGAAAACTAGGCCATTTTTTTATATTTATCAATGAAAATACTGTGAATAGTTATTTTTTTTTGTTATTCACGCGTGTCCAGTGAAAAAGTACTTAGACATTAAAAGTAATTGCTAGTTTTTCAATTCAATAAAATACGATGATTATAATAATCTAATTTTGCCAATATCAGAACATGATTTAAACAATAACATTCACAATAATTTGGTGTCTTTTCCGTACAATAAAATAGTGTTAGCAAAGATGTATTCAACTACCCTCGAATCATTTTAAAAACCGCTACAATAAAAGCAGAGTGCGCGCGATCGCGCCAGGCATTCCACGTTCGACCGTCGCGTCGTCTCACCAACAAGAAAAGAAACAAAATGACAGGTCGCGGTAAAGGCGGGAAGGGTCTCGGCAAGGGAGGCGCGAAACGTCATCGAAAAGTCCTCCGAGACAACATCCAAGGCATAACAAAACCAGCTATCAGAAGATTGGCAAGAAGAGGCGGCGTCAAGCGAATTTCGGGGCTAATTTACGAAGAAACTCGCGGCGTGTTGAAAGTTTTTCTAGAAAATGTCATCAGAGATGCTGTGACTTACACGGAACATGCTAAAAGAAAGACGGTGACTGCCATGGATGTTGTGTACGCGCTCAAGAGGCAAGGCAGGACGTTGTATGGTTTCGGAGGGTGAAATTGTAGGTTTTTAATAAATTATTTATGTTGAGTTTAAATTTTAATAGTGGGGGTTAGACAAGGCCCTTTTGAGGGCCGAAATTATAATGTTTCTTGACTGTTATGATGACGTTAAAAATGCAATGTGGTACCTGCCTAGGTACTTACTGTTTGGTATAATATTATAAGTATGTATTTACAAAAAAAAGTATACAAGCAGTAATCAGCTATCTGGTTCCCATATCACAAGCATAAGCTTAGTTTGGGATGAGATAGTGTCCACCAATAATTATTTATTATTTATTTATTAATTCTATATTTTCTGCTTCGCACGGCTGCACATATCATTCATGTAATATACCTTCGTCTTGAATAACTCTATCAATTTAAAAAAAACCGCATCAAAATTTAGCAGTAGTTTTAAAGATTTAAAGCTCCGGCGACAGCGGCTCGCAATTTCGAGGTGCGATTGGCTATTATTTCATTTTATTTCATTTCGGGGAGGTTGTTTGAAAGAATAACTCTAAAGTGACACGCATAAATACTGTTCCAACACAAATAATACAATAATATAAGGGAAACTTGCCCGAATCAGAAATCATTTTGGTATTAGTATGTTTGGTCTTACGTTTACCTAATACCAAAATGATTTCTGACAAAAGCCCGTCTCGAGTACCGACTACGGGAGTTATTATAATAAATACTTATTCAATAACACGAAAATTTAAGATTAAAACGTTTATTTTAATAAACGCCTATATTAGTCAGCATATGCGTCAATATCATCTGATGCACGTCCCGGAAGACCGTCCTCACGTTATCAGTATCCGTGGCGGTGGTGAAGTGGAAGTAACATTCCCTCGGTCGGCTGGCTTCCACGACCACGAAGCGTTCTGCCGAGGTGGACAGGTTTTTGCGTTCGCGCTTCTTCTTCGTTATATCCTGGGGACAAGAAATCTCATACAAGAAAAAACTAAATCAAATGCACTGGATATACTCATAATCGTTTTTTTTTATACATTGCTGTTGGAACAAGCAGATGGCCCGTCTGATGTTACATGGTAACCATCTCCTATAAAGCATTGCCTCGCAAGTCACGCACGATAGGAACGTGCCCTACGATGTACTGCTTTGCGTCCATCAACTTGAGGCATACAGATGTTAGGCCTCATGTGCCGTTAATTACACCGGCGACCACACTCTTCAAACCGAAACATAGCGTTGCTACTTGGCGGAAGAAAAAGGCGTGGTGGTTGTACTTCCCCGGACGAGCCACACACAAAGAGCTCAACTACTCTTTTCTTCTATTCTTCGTCAGATATCCGACTCAAATTTAAATGACATGACAAGCACTGGCTTTCGATTAAAAAAGAATCAACAAAATCTTAACTTTTTACCAAAAATAAAAAAACACTCGAATTGAGAACCTTCTTTTTTTGAAGTCGATTAAAAATTAAGAAAAGTTGTCATCGATTCTCACCGAAAACATTTTCCTGATGAACAGCCTCGCCCGGGAGTACTCATCAGGTGCGTCGTGGAAGTCGAGGTACTCCGGGAAGTACGGCGCCAGGCTCTTGCCATGGGACAGCTTCTTCTCCAGGATATCCTGCTTGTTCAGGAACACTATCAGACCGGCTTCTAACAGGAACCTGCGGGTAGATAAAACAGAAAAGCTGAGATGGTATTACAAATCAATTTGACAGCCTTCACAGCTTAGTTGGTAGTAGTCTTCTTCTTCTTTCTTCTTTTTATGGCTCCTGTCATAGACAATCTTGCCAATGTCAAGTGATTCAGAGATTATACTCTTTGTAGATGTAGATAAGTTTCTAGTCACGTCAGTCCAAAGTCGAGTCAGTCAGTTGTTTTGAAGAAAATGGTGGCGGTTTCTTCAAAACATTTGAAACATTTTCGGTCAAATCACGATATCACATAATACACTTTCATTTCAAATGCTTACACTTTGCGCTAAGACCACATGTAATGTTGGTTAAAATACCACCAAAATTACACAACACAACTCAAAATAACACTAGAAAAACAATTAAAATGAAAATGCTATGTTGCTTCGTTAGATGACAGGAAACGAATCCTTGGTAGTAGTCTATTAGTTGTCAAATTCATTGGTAGTAGTTCTGCCTTCTATAGTAGGCCGATTCGACCATGACAGTAGCGTTATATAATACAAGGAATATACTTGTATTCAAATTCCTTGATATATTATATCTTGGCATGACAGTTTTAAAATTTTAATTTTGATAGATAACATGTTAGGGCAGTGTGGTCGCCCAGCTACAAAGCCCTCTAAATAATAAAAAAAAAAGACATGTTTTCTTTCAAGTTTGCTTGCGAACCGTAGTAATTGTATACTCTTTGTTGCGAACTTTTAAGCAGGAAAACTTGTATCGATCAAAATGAAATTTTACTAGACTGTGCGCAATGATATTATGCATACAAAATGGTGTGTTGCGATTTTTGGAAAATTGTTTCAGTGATTTTATACCTTTCAACATGTCAAAACGTGCGAGCGAGAGGCATGTTAGCTCTTGTATTCGCATTAACCTCATCTTGTACCTAGGTACTAAATATGTAAATTATTTGAAGACATAAGAATTACCAACCTGCTTTGCCAAACATCTTCAAAGAGGAGCAATGCCTCCTTCAGTCTGTTCTGAGTGGTGTCCTCTCTCAGGGTCTGGTCAAAGTCACTGCAGGCCACCAGGAACCAGATAGCGTGGATGCCTTCGAACACCTATTTGAACCAAGTTTGAATGAATGAATGAATGAAAAATTCTTTATTGTACCGTACACCAAAATTTACAAAAAAGAACACTTAAAGGTAAAAATAAAGTAGTAGGTAGTAGGTTTGTTGTTTTGTACTTCAAGTCCAATAATAATGAAAATGTTGAGTACCTTATTTATTCAGTTATATCACTAGGATCACTTTAAAACGTCATAAAACTAGGTGACTCTAGTGCCAGTTCCACGCGACCAACACCGAGAAGAACAGCCAACAAACTCGGTTTGGTATCTATCGCTCTTTTGTATGATCCTCGTGACAATGTAATATAATACCTACACTATTGAAGCTATTTAGTACCTGTCAAAATACTTCAATCAAATTCATTCAATAACTTTACAGAATTGTTTGAAGTTTTATGTTTCATTTTCATATGTTTTATAATAACATTACTAACATATTTCACAAGACAAATCTAAGATGAAGACAGTCATCAGAATTGCCAGGGGTTTAGATTGGCCCCCTGCTATAAAAGCTTCAAGAAAAATGTTAATAAAGTCCTTCAGGGCAGGCAACGCACTGACAACCCCCTGGTGTTGTTGTTGTCTATGGGCGACGGTGACCGCTTACCATCAGGTTGGCCTTTAGCCCGTTTACATTAAAAAAAAACTACTTCCAGTATAGCTTCGTACTCCCCAATAGATTAAATCAAAACTGTTTATGAATAGGAAGAAGCAAATTTCTTATTACTGAGTCTCAGGAACTAATTGGACGTAGGTCCTTTACGCAAATAACGTCAAACTAGTTTGTTATTAAGCCTCTGAATAAGGACTGATATCGCTATTATAGGATACGCCACATAAAGTTTTCGTGAGCAAGGCGCGGTTACCCCAACTAGCACACAAGCGGTATAAGAAACTCTTAGTAGCTGTCTAAAGGTTGTTGAATATGCATTGACTATGTATAGATAGATAGAAAATTCTTTATTGCACAAAAATACAGTGTACATAGGCGAGCTTAATGCTGGATAGCATTATCTACCAGCTAACCTTTGGGTAATGGGAAAACATTTTTTTTATATATAGAAGTTAGCTTATTATAGATAAGCTGTGCAGTAGCCGTATTTATAGCATGCTGCTACTTTACTGTTACTGTACCCCCAAAACCTCAAGTTCAGAAGTAACCAGCAGTGCATGTACCGTTCTTAACGATCGCTTAATTTGACATTTAGAATCGTCAAAATTCGTTAAAAATGAAATGAAATTTGAAATGAAATTTATTTGGATTCGTAACAAACATCACAATATCTTATAAAAAATGGTTTTATGCATTGTTGGAACCATTTTTAACTAATTTTTGACGATTCTAAATGTAAAATTAAGCGATCGATAAGAACGGTACTTGCACTGCAGGTCAGCGGCCCGATTACGCTAATGTCTGGCTATCGAGATGGCTTTCAGTTTGACATTTGATTCCCATCCATCCATACAATTGCTATTACACTGGGAATCAAATGTCAAACTGTAAGCCATCTCGATAGCCAGACATTAGCGTAATAGGGCCGCGGGTCAGTACCTACCTGTATCCACTTCTTCCTCTCCCCTCGTTGGCCACCGACGTCAAACATCCAGAATTCTTGAGTTCCGCCGTGCATTGACTTTGGCACCTGAATACAAAAGTTATAACATGCAAAAACCTTGTAAGAGTAAGTTTTAAACTAATACCTCAATCGTTGCACGATTCACGAGATTGGGAGTTGCAATGTACCTACCTATTATTATTCATTTCTAAGCCGTTATAAAAACAAAAGTGTAGTGAATAGTAAGGCATACATTTGGCAAAACAATGGTCTACCCCACGACCCCCCCTGACGTCGCTGAGAGCGATCTCTTCCAGGCAACCTTAATTTAGAATGACGGGCAGTCACCTAAACGAAAAATCATTCTCTAACGCCCGGTTTCTGAAAGGCCGATCAACGCTAATCGGCTGTTAAGTCACTTGCTATTTCAGCTTTTACTTCAAGTTAGAGGTAGCAAGCGACAGCCGATTAGTGTTGATCGGCCTTTCAGAAACCGAGGGAAATGACAAAAATTCAAATAATTTACCTACAACAAAAATAATTGACGGGTTTTTGAACCTACCTTCACTTTGAATTCAATTTTCTGTATCCCGGTGGTTTTTTGTCGGCATCTTAGAATGTCTGCGTCCGATGGCATGTAATCAGGCTTAACTAGGAGATCTATTCTATCTAAAAAGCTGTAACAAAATTAAATGTTAGGCGTCTAATTAAAACATCAATAAAAATTTAGTTTAGCGCCATCTAGCGTTGTGTGAATATAGCTGAGGTTCAGTAATTTAAAGTTCAGTTTAGTTATTCTACTCGTTACTAGATGGCGCAATATATGTCGCGGTAAAGTTGATAATCAGGCTTTTTTGAAAACGACTAAGATTTGTCTCTACTCATTACGAGATGGCGCTATTTGAAATTGAATTAATATACTTTTTTTTATACTCAACTATTCAGCACTATCAATGAGTTGATATTCGTTTGATCTTCTAAAGCATTCTCTCACACCACCATCGCGCCATAGAACTCGTACGTGGTCAAAATATTCCTACAATCAAAAAATAATAGTCAAACAAAAAAATCAATCAAATCAGAATGTTATTTGGCTGCCTTATTTTTACCTCAGAATAGTTTTGCGGTCCTTCTGGACCTAGCTTCAGTATAAACTGCTGCGACTGCACATTCTTGTTCGACTGCAGAGCGATGCTCAGCGACTTCATGTGGCGAACGATGTCGTAGATAGACTCGTGGACGTTATGGCGAATATGTTTTATCTTTTCTAGTTTATCACTGAAATAAAGTCATCATGGTGTACATACCGTGAAACTCCCTTCTCGATATTTTTAACTGGAAACACTACAATATTCCACGCACGGAACACAGATTTCTGTTCTAGCAACACCAACCAAATTGTGATGGGAGAGGGAAAAATTCAAATCAAGTGTAGGTAGGTAGGTACTTATATATGTACTTATTTATCCTAAACGGTAAACCTATGCTAAAATATGACCAAAAGCAAAATTAACTAGATAGACCTTTATTATGGCATACTAGTTGCGTCCCGCGGTTTCACCCGCACAGATTTAAATCCCGGTATTCCCACGGGATTAAAAGTAGCCTATGTGCTATTCCAGACTATAGTCTATCTCTCTGCCAAGTTTCATCCAGATCCGGTCAGCCGTTCCGGCGTGAAAGAGTAACAAACATCCATCCATTCATCCACACTTACAAACTTTCGCGTTTATAATATTAGTAGGAAGGATCAACCGAAGGATAGCAGCAAAGGTGCTTCGTTCGTGTTGCGGGGTGTGCGGCTTTATTTACCTGGTTGAAAACCCTTGCACGTGCAAAATCTTCATTTGCTTGATTATAGTCGTCTTGCCGCTCTCACCAGTCCCCAGTAGAAGTAGTTTTATAGCCTGAAAGTTTGAATAAGTAACGGCTGGCTGGCTTCTGAAAGAGCGACCTAATCGGCTGTCATGTCACTTGCTATTTCAGCTTTTACTTCTAATTAGATAGAGATAGCAAGTGCCTTGACAGCTGATTAGTGTTGATCGAGCTTTCAGAAATCGAGGGTTCGGTCGTTAGGTTAGCGAACGAATGGGCTATCTGAAACGAGAATTTATAATTTTATGGGTTTCTCGTTGAGGATATCAGACTGTTTGTGATTAAAACTTCCGAATTTATTTTAGGGCTAGGTAAGTTTAAGGTACATCTAATACCTAATTACTTTTAAACGATCAATTTTTGTATACCTACTTATGTACTTAAGGAAATGACTCCAACGATTAGGTAAGTAGATATGCATTGCCTATTTTTGGGCTAGATAGTGCTGTGTGGAATGTCCACCAATATTTATTATCTACACACATACTAGATGCACACGTACGTACCTCGTTATACGATTTTATCCATTGCTTGATTTCTCTGTCTATCTGTTTCGAATTATCCTGATTTTCGTCATTGGACTTAACGCACGGTATTAATCGCATGTTGAGTTCTTATTTCTGTAAATTATAAGACATAGATAAACATAGAAACAATATGTGATATGTGCCAGAGTTTATACCTAACAGTCACGTCACTTTCTTAAAAATTACTTAGCTAGTTAAAATTTGGTATCATTGAAAAAAATGCACTAGAAGAAAGTATTTTTTGCGGATGGAACCAGCCGATGTCTCACCTGATGTTAAGTGGCATTACTATAACATAAATGGCATAACTAATGACAAAGCATTGCCTCGTACGACATGAACGTGCCCTACGGTGCCCTGCGTCCACCGACTTGAGCTAAAGAAATCCAAAACTACCTACATCGTTTAAAGAAATTTTATACCTTATTCTCTGCAATGTTATGAAGCCTAACCCACGACAGAAATCACTGTAAACTGAATTGATAATTGTTAATCAGTCGATTATCTATAAATACAGTATTATCAATAATTCATCTGATATGTATTATGTACTACATCCTACTACTAATAAAAACGCGAAAGTTTGTAAGTATGAATGTTTCATACTCTTTCACGCTGGAACGGCTGAACGGATCTGGATGAAACTTGGCAGAGAGATAGATTATAGTTTGGAATAGCACATAGGCTACTTTTTATCCCGTGGGAATACCGGGATTTAAATATGCGCGGGTGAAACCGCGAGGCGCACTAGTTATCTATATATTATTGTCTGTCAATTCTCACGCGAAACCTAAGTAGGTACTTAGCTTAGAATAACAACAACCCTCACAGTTCATATGGTAGAAAGTACATAGTTCTGCTTTCTGCGCTGTATGCCATAGGTTCGATCCCCTCCGATAACAAACATTTGTGTAATGAACACGTTGATCAATGGCTGGGTGTAATTTTATGATAAAAGTACCTACCTAGATATCACTATCATCACTAGATAGTATAAAACAAAGTCGCTTTCTCTGTTCCTATGCTTAAATCTTTAGAACTACGCAACCGATTTTGATGCGGTTTTTTTAATAGATGAGATTCAAGTAGAGTGATTCAAGAGGAAGGTTTATATGTATAATACATGCATGATATAGTAGAAAAACAATGTGCACCCGTGCGAAGCAGAGGCGCGCGGGCTGGTCGCTAGTTGTCTATAAAATAAATGAGTCTAAATTTGTCGCACGTTGGCTGGTAGAAAATGCATTCTAGCATGAAGGCCTACTCTTCTAAACATGTTAATTAAATACTTACAGACCTAATAATTTTAGTAATATTGGAACGACTTTTGCCTTTTGAAGGCCGTGGGTTCGATTCCCACTATTCTGCGTCCCGAGATTTTGAGCCCCATAATGCTCTAATGAAGGACCAATAGCTAAACTTGCCTAGCATAAAGGAAGCGCTTGGTTATAATTTTATATTATTTTTTTTACCTATACAAGCAGCGTTGCTGTTTCGGTTTGAAGAGTGGTTGCCGGTGTAGTTTCTGGCACATAAAGACGTAATAATTAGCTGTACCTACCATTGTTAACGACACTTTGTTTATAGGTACAATATTTTTTGTGACGTTGGTTTCTTTCATGCAGGGCAGTGTATCGTAGGGCACGTTCCTATCGTGCGTGACTTACGTTACGAGGCAATGTTTTGTTTTAGGATGGATACCAAGTAACATCAGATGGTCCATCTGCTTGTTTCATCAGCTACCTACGTATAAAAAAACTTCACTAGCTCGCTTCGGGAAACGATAAAACACACGAAGTCACAGGCATACACTACCACACATTACATCCTTTGATAGCGGCTGATATGCTAAAGCATTTTTGATGTAATTGTATGTTTTATGACTTGATTATTTTATACATTTTCTTGCAGTTTATTTAAAAATTGCATGTAAGTACCCACACAAATAGGTACCTATTATCGCTTGTCGCTTGATAATCATGCATGAAAATGTTCATCCTGGTCACTATGATAGTTCAATGACCGGGTCATCAATTTTTTTTATACAACTTCTTAACTGATGGAACAGGTTGATCTCATGTATGTGCCTGTAATTAGGTCGTAGTACCTAATTACAGGCACAGCAACCACTCTTCAAACCGATTTTTCCTTTTCTTTACAGCAACGCTGCTAAAGTAGTAGAAAGCCCGATCAACACAAATCGGCTATCAAGTCACTTGCTATTTCAGCTTTTACTTCAAATTAGATAGAGATAGCAAATGACTTGACAGCCGATTAGTCTTGATAGAGCTTTCAGAAACCGGGGTTTAATGTCTCGGTTGCTTGTATGTAAATAGGAACTTCGGAAAAAGTGACTTTTCCGTACTGATCTGTATTATACAATAGAGATCAGTGTTCCGTAACGAAACCGATACCAACCAGGTTTATTTTGATTCATCAATCAAAATAAACCCCCTGGTTGTTCCTTAAGCTGAAAATTAAAAAAAACAAAACAACTACACGACTGTACATAACTACCGCGCCTAGGACAGTAGTTACCCCCACAAGTACAACTTTCAGATTCTTTGAGGACGTCTAAGAGGGTAGTCAGAGGTACGTCCAAACATTATATTCCCCCTAGGCAAGACTGAAAAACAGCGCCTGGTCTCCGGACTAGGCAAAGAAGCTGAGTCTTGGCTTTTCAACTATGCAGATAAAATCCAGACCACTAATTCTCTAAATCCATTGGTTTATATTTAATAATAGTTCAATCCTCCAGTTTTTATTTAATTTGTATTTATGTTCGTTAGTATCTTTTTAACGAAAATTTTAACTAAAATTGTTGTATATCTTTATGTAGGTAATGTGTCTGTGTAGTTGAATAAACGTACTTTCTTTATATTACGCACATACCCACTTTTGCAGTACTAAACATTGTAACTTTAAATAAAACGCACGAATACAAACCACACAATTTTATTGTAGTTCATTATATAAACGTAACTCGCATCTAAGCGAGATAGCAACAGAATGCACGAATATCTTTATACCAGTTATAACTAGCACGGGACTAGAGGTAGGTGCGGGTTCAGTTACCGCGATGGGACAAAAATCTGACAAGAGGCACTGGTACAGTTAAAAAAAATGGATATAAATGTTTAAAATCATCACTTATTATACAATGCAGCCGTGACGGATGAAAACCTTATCTCCGACCACATAACCTATAACTAGTCTAAGAATATTCGTCTATGGAAGCCAAGAAAAGAGAAATCTTAAAAAACCTACATAAAAATACTCTAACTCTTAAATCTAGTAGTGTTAATTTTCTTAAAAATTGAGGATTCTCATATTATTTCAATACTAGTTGTGCCCCGCTAGTTCACCCGCGCGAGTTAAATCCCGCCCGGTATTCCCGCGGGATAAAAAGTAGCCTATGTGCTATTCTAGACTATAATTTATCTCTCTGCCAAGTTTCATCCATATCCGTTCATCCATCCATCCATCCATACTTACGAACTTTCGCATTTTTAATATTAGTAGGATATTGTGAGAAAGTATGGATATCTCCGACGTACTATAGCGTATTTGCGATCACCAATCGCAAAGGAGAGAGCGCAGAATGTTGTCTTACTTAGCCTAAGCTGGCCAGAACCAAACAAAATATTGTATTGATAATAGACTAACGGCCGGTTTCTGAAAACTCGATTAAAACTAATCGGCTGTCAAGTCACTTGCTATTTCAGCTTTTTACTTCAAATCAGATAGAGATAGCAAGTGGCTCGAAAGCCGATTAGTGTTGATCGAGCTTTCAGACCGGCCGTAACAGAATTAAAATATCCTTATCTTAAAAAATCCCCAATTCTTAATAAAAAATCAACATAACCCTAATTAAATTAAAACGAATATTACAAATTCATTATTACTAACGTAACATTTTCATAGAGTAGGTAGACCTTTCGTTAAAATGCTTTTTAAAAAATATAACATTGACTGGGTAACGAACAGAAAAATATGATTATTATTATTTTCACTCAAAAATAGTCAAAAACTTGCTAGTTTGGGAAATTACACTGAAATGAAAGGTTTTGGTCTGTTTAAATTCGGTGTCCATTTCTATTATAAATTTTAATCACTGCTAAATCTCGCCTTAGTTCGCTGAGCGCGCCAATAGCTTATCAGACCAATAAGTCTGTTGCTGTCTCTTTTCTTTGGCATGAAAGTGACAGTGACAAGAATACTCTATAAAGCCGCTATAAAATGGCTGGGAATATAAAAAGTAAACATTTTTATATTTTTTGTTTTATTACTATAGAAATCATTAGGTTTGAAGAGTGTGGTCGCCGGTGTCATTACAGGCACATGAGGCTTAACATCTGTATGCCTCAAGTTGTTGGACACAAGTTGATGGATGGCAGTGCATCGTAGGGCACGTTAATATCGTGCGTGACTTTGTTTAAGGTGATGTTTACCACTTAACATCAGCAAGTAAAAAAAATAAGTACAAAGATGATCTATCGGTCAGTTTAGCTAATGGAGCGCTAAGCGACATTTTTCCGCGGACGTCGGATATAAACAGACTCAAAACGTCACATTTCAATATTTTGGTACTTATTTTTACAGTTAAATGAACAAAATTCATTTTATAACAAACTAATACAAGATTATACAACAGATTAAACTGAAAACATGTAATTTCCAAAATAGATTCTAAATCGTATCTTTAAATTTCCACATCTTAAACCATTCTCTAGCACCTCACCATGATATTAACCAATGATTATATACTTTATTACTTTGCATCTTAATTTATTTATGATTGTCCTAATAACTCAAGAAAAATCAGACTTCAAATGCACTGGAAAATACACTCAAACTACTATAACTCAAAAAATACTCGACAGATCTGGCTCTAATTTAAATGAGACTACATGACAAGCACCATCTTTAAAATTTTTATACAACTACTTAACCGTCTCAGTAAAATGTAGTGTAAAGTCTCAAGGTCTAGTACTATAGTTAGACGTCCAAATCCCACGTAACTGAGATACAAAGTAGTAAAATACAATAACACTGAACGCTTCTCAATAACAATTAGCTGACGACAATTTTCTAGGCCCAGCCTATTACAAACACTAAATAATACTACATGGTATTAAATCAAAGGCCACACACCATCGGAGGTGCGGTGAAGATAATTTTTTAACTGTTAAACTATTATCGACCTTGCCCGCGTTGAAATAATATCCAAAATAGTGCGGTCGCGTTCCTACGCGGGTAGTCGCTTCGATGTTCTCAGGAATTATTGTGTTAATTGATTTCCGATATTATTTCAACGCGGACAATGTCAATAATAGTTTGAGGATGAAAAAATGCTCTTCGCCGCGCCTTCGCTGGTGTGCGCTAGGCCTTAGGCAACATAGTTTATCATTTTAGAATGATTTTTATCTAAAACAATCATAATCCGAGTCAGATATAGTTGTGTTGTTCGTTTTTTGTATCGTCAGGGGCACTATTTATGACACAGGAGATTCCTTGCCCCAAACCGTGTGACGTCACAACGTGGTCGTGGGCACTATTCTTTACGACAGGAGATACTTTGCCCAAATGGTGTGACGTCAGAACGTGTTCTAAACGCACACGCGATTGGATTGGTCATAGTGAATATCGCCCAGGTCAAAAAAAAAGCATGCTTATTTTGAGCATGCTCAAAAATCAACCGACGTACGACCAAATAAGCATGCTTATTTACTAGCACGACCTGTTCACACGTGCTTTTAGCAAGGCTCGAAAAAAGCATGCTTTTTGCCCAAAAACAAGCACGTGTGTACCTTTATCGCTTCTTTATACAATACAAAGGCTGTGCAATACTAGAACAATCGAAAAATCATTTTGCGAGGTGATCACCTCGATTCGAAAATACGTATAGCAAGCATGTATAATTTCGTAGATAAGTTCGAAATAAGCCTACTGACGATACAGAAATCGAAACAGTTCATTAAAATGATTATTTAATTAATTAATTAATGATTTGGTACATGCAAATTAAATTCATCTATAATAAAACTATGGCATTATTTTTGATAAAAAAAATCCAAGATTTTCGTATCCAATAAACATATTATTTTTCTTTCATACAGTGCTTGCAACAAAATGTGTAGTTCTAAATATTAAATTCTATTATAGACAAAACTTTTTGGAAAATATATGAATCAAAACAATATGTAACAATTAATTATGAATAACATTTAAAAATAAATAAGACTTAATTTACGTCTCAGAGTGATGGAATGCAATGCCGCATAGGGCACGGACGTGCCCTGTGAGATAATGCATGCAGGTAACCGCTCAACATCAGATGAGACATGTTGTTTACTTTTTAACGTAAAAAAAGTGTCGTCAACTACTTTCCAATATCCCAACATTCCTAAATATTATTTAACATGCATTCTTCAAAATACCCTCTCTCTAGCTTATACCAAAATCGTATTCCATACCAATTTCGAAAACCGAATAGTAATTAATAAATTTTACCAATTTTGTTAAACATATTTTGTGTTCCTTTAGAACTTATAATATATTTTATGTTATTTCTAAGAAAATATATAATAATCGTGATTTTGATTGTACTAACTGACATAATTATATAAGAGCATATTTTAAGAGTAAAGAGAAAATAAAAAAAAGAAAAAGAACTTTGATGATCTTTAAATTCAGCTCTTGAATCCTAAATTATCATGTATACCTATTTGAGTGAAAAGTGCTCTTTTCTCAAATATGTCTCTTATACATTTTAGAAATTAGTTAGTTCAATGATCGTTCCTAGTTTAAAAGTTTCATGAAGATCTATTTGAGTGAAAATTGTGTTTTCTCAAATGTAACTTGTCTATTTCAACAAAATGCTTTTGCAATTTGTTATGACTAATAAGTAGTCATTTAATGTTCCTATAAAACTATATAGTGAAAAGTGCTCTTTTCTCAAATGTATCTCTTATATATTTTTACAATGTTTTATTTTAATTTTTTGTATAATTATCAAAGATCTATTTGAGTGAAAAGTGTTCTTTTCTCAAACATAGTGTATTTCGATAGTCTGTTATTTTAGAGTACATTTCTAATGCATCAACAATTTCTTTGGATATGATTTGTTTGAAGTCGAAAGCTGCGAATTGTGCGAGAGAGTGCAATATGTTGTTGTTATTTCGTTTCCCCCTAATTCTGCATCGCGCTGTCCCTTTCTACCTCATTCTCCAAATTGCATGTAGCGTACTATCGGTAGGTATGTGTATCTTACATAATTTTTATGTATTAGTGACTATACACACTAGGGCTATATCAAGCCTTTTTAATATCCCAAACGTTATATGATGAATTTGACCTAAGTCCTTCTAAACACAGGGTTAATTTATAATGTTAGTTGGTTAGCGCCAACTTATCTGTGCCAGCCAAGTATCAGCAAGAATGAATCTCAAATGGCGGCTTCAATCTATACCACAAGAGTGCTAGAGGCAACTAATGTCAACAATAGTGCGAGTGAGGGAATGATTAGGCTGATGAAATGATTTTAGATTCATTTTTTTATTGGAGCGGTTTTGACATTCTTCATTCTGATGTTAGTAGAAACAGAATCAGCGTCACGACTGATCCCCAGGTACGGTAGTTATCCCTTCAGATCTCAAGCACCACCTCAAGATTCTTTGAGGATGTCTAAGGGTAGCCAGAGGTACGTCCAAGTGGTAAATTTGGCACATACCCACATTTTGTAGTAGTGGCACCTAGATTTTTAAATCTAGAGCTTTAAACGTTTTTTTTTTAAGTTTCAAAGTGATCCTTTGGGTTTTATTGAATGAAAATATTGTGACTTTGACTTTGAACTGAATTTATCTTTTGAATTTCGTTGGTTTCGTATCTAAACCAGATAAGTTGGCGTGCCGTTTCAAAGAGATTTTTTTTGATTCAACTAAACGGATGAGATTTTTCGATAGTTTCAGATAAGTTGCGTGACTATTTATAACTACATTATCAAACGTTAACACTCGCGTGAAGTTAGTCATTACATAGTGCGGCTAACTTCACTCGGAACGCATTAAAGTTTGGCGCGATCTAGAACCGTGTTGAGGTAATAATTTGAGCTATACATCTTTTCGGTGCATGCTTGTGAGTATAAATCCACTGCTGATTCTGAAACAAAGGTTTTTTATGTATTTAACACCATAGCTCAATTAGTTTGGTGGTGGTCTGGTGGTGGGTCGATCCTCAATGAGAACAAATGGTGCGATGAACATATATGTTTGTTCTCTGTCTGGGTGTTGTTAAACAATAGAATGTTTTTTTTATACAACTAGCTGACGGAACAAGCAGATGGCCCATCTGATGTTAAGTGGTAACCATCACCTATAACAGAGCATTGCCTCGTAAGTCACGCACGATAAGAATCCTGCTAATATTATAAACGTGAAAGTTTGTAAGTATGGATGGATGGATGTTTGCTACTCTATAACTCCAGAACGGCTGAACGGATCTTAGTGAAAATTGCCACAGATATATGGGTGAATCAACTTTTAAGACACTCCTTTGACAACATTATGAACAACTAAAAATAAAAAATAAATCATCGAAATATTATGAAAATATACTGTTAACATTTGCACAAGTTTATCTATTTTTAAGTTTTGCAGTGGGGCACGACATCTAAGCTAATATTAACGAGTTTTTTTAGAAAAAGTGACGAGGGTGCCTCATAAATATCCATTGCAACGCTGTAGAGCGACAATAAACCTACGCGCACCAGCTGAGAACTTAATTTAGGCTGGGGGGGCGGTAAAGCTAGGTAGAGATTTTTTGATCATACCAACTAAATATTAGACAATAATCGCCTTAGATGACACCAAGGTAGGCGTCATCTCTTGATAACGGTCATGAATTTTTATCGGTAACTCTGTAGAACTGATGTTTTGATCAAAGTTTGGGACAAAAGTTTGGATGCACGAAAAATATAAAATATTTGTCAAACTTTTATAAATGTTAACTTTAAACGTAAGTTTATCTTTTTCTGAATCATAATATTGGGTAAAAAGGCTGTGCATTCATACCTTTTTTTTAAGATACGTCCTAAATTGTATCGTCACCTAGGCCTGGGGACACATGTTTTTTGTATGGATAGTGCTTATGTTCTGCTGAGTTACCATAATAAAGTCAAAAATTTTCCTATTAACTATAAATTACTATGAAACTAGCATGTTAGGAAAGGATCTAAGTTTACGTTAACATCAAAACAAACATATTTTATAAGGAAATTAGGATTTTTATGCTCTTTGCATGACAGGGACACAAAAGGAGTGCCTTAAAAGTTGATTCACCCATATATTATAGTCTGGAATAACACAAAGGCTACATTTTATCCCGCGGGAATACCAGGATTTAAAACTACGCGGGGGAAACCGCGGTGCGTAACTAGTTACCTATAACAAAGCAATGCCTCCGGTATTCCCACGGGATAAAAAGTAGCCTATGTGCCACAGACTACAATTTATCTCTCTGCCAAGTTTCATCCAGATCCGTTCAGCCGTACCGGCGTGAAAGAGTAACAAACATCCATCCATCCATACTTACAAACTTTCGCGTTTATAATATTAGTAGGATTTTTCATGGGTGGAGTGTTCTCCTGGTTGTTTATGTTTCCTCACCGTATTGCCTACGACATGGAGGAGCAAGGCAGACGCGGCGACCCCATCTGCGTGAGGACTCGGTCCAGCCATTGCAAAGGTCCATTCAGGTGCAGCTCTATCCAGCACGGCGTCGACGTCACCGTTTGTCGTCTGGATAACAATATCGAGAATATAGATAGATAGAAAATTGTGTTTTTTTTTACTTTCGCGATCATAACACATACTTATTTAAAATATTACACGATCAAGTGAGGGTAGTTGTTACAACTGCTTCCACTTCACAGTGACAGTACATCTCAATTTCCATGCTCCAGTCTGCCCGCGACCACGGCTATTGCAACATAGCCGAAACGTCGGGAAATTGAATAAAGTAAATACGGTAAATACGCGATAAATACCCGAAATAAAGAATTTTCTATCTTATTTAAAATATTACTTAAATAAGATAGAAAATTCTTTATTACACAGAACAAAAATGTATCACACATAGGCAAACTTAACGCTAGAGAGCATTCTCTTCCAGTTGACCATTGTGTAGTTTTGAGAAAACCGAACGGCCAGTGCACAAACACAGATTGTTATAATTTTTTAAACTAACATGGTTATGAACATAACTTTGATTTAAAACGGGATATTTACCATGATTTGTAAGTTTGATAGTTTCCCGATATTTCGGCACTGTTGCATGCGCCATGATCACGGGTCGAACTTACAGATCATGGTAATTATCCCGTTTTAAATCAAAGATATGATATTGAGTTGTTTTTAATATTGAGAGAATATGGACAAAATTATATGAAGAAGAATAAAACATCATCCTCATCGATTTCGCAAGGTGTCACCCACTGCTGGGTATAGGCCTCCATCATTATACACCATTATTGTGTAACTACCAGAAAATAATTGAGAACTGTTTCAGCAGAGGCTACTAATGATAGTAGCGCTGTCAGAACTTTTAATCTCTATCTACCTGTAGTTATCGGGGTTTGCTTTTAGCCAAAACGCGACAAATGTTACAAAAATTGTTCCCAGAATACTTCACAAGTAAACCTCGTACGCATTGCGTATGAGGTTGACCCGAGAAGTATTTTCTCGTACTGTGCCCATAAAATTGGTCCCGGTTTTGGCTAAAACTAAAACCCAAAAATTAAAATAAATGTTTAGATTGCTATTGTCTTTAGTAGTCTCTGCTGAAACAGTCCTTATTTTTTTCTGGTAGTTACAAAATATGAGTGTATGTACAGCCCTCACAGCTCAATTGGTAGTCGCTCTGCCTTCTGCGCCGTAGGTCGAAGGTTCGATTCCCACCGAGAACAAACATTTGTGTGATGAACACAGATGTTTGTTCTCTGCCTGAGTGTAAATATAAGTATGTATTTACCAAAAAAGTATACCAGTAGTATATAATCCGATTCCCATATCACATAAGCTTTGGCTTAGTTTGGGGCGACATAACTTACACGAACAGGAAAGCGAAGTGTGGGACGCCCTCCTACCCGATGGACTGACGACATTGTTAGGATCGCGGGTAGTCGGTGGATGGAAAGGGCTCAGAATCTTTCTTCCTGGAAGCGGATAGGAGAGGCCTATGTCCAGCAGTGGACTTCTGTGGGCTGTTGATGATGATGATGATGGGGCGAGATAGTGCTGTGTGGAATGAAAAAAAAATATATAAGTACCTATACTCTGCGCCCCATCCTTTGACAAAGCTCATACGAATGGTGCACATTCGCGTCAGTTGGAACACAGCCTCGAAGCCTTGCGACACTGACTGCGAGAGGAGAGCGGCGAACTCTTGGTTATTGAAGATTTTCAGATTGCATCCTGAAATACAAAGTAATCACTACATAGTATAAAACAAAGTCGCTTTCGCTGTCCCTATATCCCTATGTATGCTTAAATCTTTAAAACTACGCAACGGATTTTGATGCGGTTTTTTTAATAGATAGAGTGATTCAAGAGGTAGGTTTATATGTATAAAACATGCATGATATAGTAGAAAAACAATGTGCACCCGTGCGAAGCAGGGGCGCGCGGGCGGGTCGCTAGTATAATATATTTAGAACAGTAAGGTATGGCCGAATACGTAGTTATACCGTCAGGTTTGTCCTACACTGGATGTTTAATATTATACAGCGTTTACACTTAACTCAAATGCGTACGAACATGGGAAATGCTCGCAAGGCAAAGCGTGCAGTAACGAGAGAGAGAGAGAGATAGCGTTGACGTTCGCGTAGCCACGGTTATGAGCTGGGTGTAAACGCAGCGTAATAAAGATCATACAAAAAGCAGTGGAAACTATAAGTTTGTCCGATTCGCCGAAGTAGCCCTACCATAGTTTGTTTTTCTGGTTTTCGTACTCATGCAAATTTGTTTGGATGAAAAAGAAATTTTAGCAGCGCACATATAGGTTAATTTCGATTTTCTATAAATAAATCCATCAACTTTAGGCATACAGATGTTAAGCCTCATGTGCCTGTAATTACACCGGCAACCACCTGCTTGGCGGCAGAAAAGGGCGTGGTGGTAGTACTTCCCCGGACGAGCCACACAAAGACTTCTACTACTTTAGAATGTACAAGTATCTACCTGGTGGTATCTTGCATACTGTTGCCGGATGCCAGCCGTAACGCTGGTTGCAGTTAGGGCTCTGTACGAATATTGAAGAGTCGCTCAGGCATTCTGCAAACACTTCACCTGGAAAGATTTTTATCATCGTGTTCAGCATTTAAATTTATTCACCATCATACATACTCTATATTTACAGGTTTACCCTAATTCAATAGTAATTCAGTTCTTATACAATTTTAATAAACACAATTTACAATTCTAATTTGATATTATCTAGCACCTTTGAACGAGCAATATTTATTTATAATCTGAATCTCGGAAACGGCTTCAACGATTTTCATGAAATTTAGTATGCAGCTTGTTTCGGGGGCGATAAATCGGGATATATTTTCAACATGATAATACACGAATTAATTTTATCTAAAGCCAAGTACAATGGGCGGTCTTATCGCTATGAGCGTTCTTTACCAGACAATCTTGAAAAATATGACTCTTCCTGACATCTATTGGCGAATAATAATACTGTTATTTTTTTAACTACATCAGTAGATGGCGTTGTTAAGCGACCGGACAGAGCTCAATCAACCAGATATTATTAGTTATCCTAGAAACTGTTGAAAATAAGGGTTTTCTCATTTACCTCCAATATAATAAAGCCGTACTCCCCGGCCGATGTGACGGCGCGTTTGTTCTACGACCTCGTTTCTGTTCACATTCGATAGCAGACCCAAGCAGAACCTGCAAACGAAATATATATAATAATAATCCTACTAATATTATAAACGTGAAAGTTTGTAAGTATGGATGGATGGATGCTTCTTACTCTTTCACGCCGGAACGGCTGAACGGATCGAATGAAACTTGGCGGAGAGATACATCATGGTGTGGAATAACACATAGGCTACTTTTTATACCGTGGGAATACCGGGATTTAAAACTACGCGGGTTAAACCACGGGGTGCCACTAGTTATAATAATATTTATTCAGAACAGTACGGGAAGATGGGGGAATGCCGATCACCTACCAAAATGCTCTTTTTGTTTTTTCATTTGTCTTATGTTAGTTTTGAGGTTTAGAGACTCTGCCTGCTCAAGCGTCACAACCCCTGCGCTGCAGCGTGCTCGCTGTGTTTTAAGGCACCTTATTTAATAAGTTATTGGAGTGAGCGGTAATACCCGACATGATCGCCATTACCCCTGCTTCCCAAACAAGTGCAAAAAGTTACAAAATAACGATATAACTTGGGGTATATAGCTACTGGGTCAGTAAAGTTACCTTCTATAAAACCTGCGTGTATTAAGGTCACTAACCTGGGGTCAGTAAGGTCACTAACCTACACTTCAAGTCAGTTTGTTGTCGTTTTTAGTTTTAGTTAGACGCGCTAAGCGCCTCTATACAAAACTATGAAAAATTACGTCTTGCACTAACCTGTTAGTTAATTCTCTAAGTTGAGTCAGTAAGGACACCTACGCTTTTAGCAGTTTTTTTTTTTTCAGTAGATTAGTAAGGTCACTAAAACAACCTGCAGGTATAAAGATCACTAACCCGGGGTTAGTTCAGTCGCTTATAGTGCGCATCATGCTTATAGAACGCCGGAAGGAGAGAGAGGAGCTATTTTGTACGCGCAAACACATCCCCTTCACTGTTTTCTAGCGTTCTTTTTGGTTGACGCAACCTATACCTACACATGAAGACGAAATAAGCGCCTAAGCGAGGTGGGTAAGTGCACTAACCTAACGTCAGTAAAGACTATAACCTGTGATTGCTAACTAACTTAGAAAGGATACCAACCGGGTAAGGATACCTAATTGGGAACAATAAAGCACTAAACTTAGGTCTAGTAAGTTCACTAACCTGGGTTAGTGACCCAGGTTAACGCCCTTACTGGCCCTGGGATCAGTTAGGGCATTAACCTGGGGCAGTAAGGACAATATCCATAGATCAGTTAGCACACAAACCTCTCACTATTACTAGGATCCGTGAATCCGTCCACTGTGATAGAAGGCTGTGACGCGTGGAAGGTTTCTCCGACGCGTGTGTTCAGTTCGTAGTAGCTGATGGAACACCAGAATGCTGGCTCGCAGTACAGCACCGGAGCTGCCTCAGCCCCCACTCCAACCGGGGACGGGCTCAGACGGGTTAGGTCTGGGAGTTAATATCAAAAGGGGTAATTAAGAAGTGGAAGGCAAAGTAGCTTTTTTAAGAATGAATGAATTTTTGAGAATGAAAAGTAATAAAACTGATTACAAACTCACTCATGTTGTCATTGTGGTCCATGGGATCGCCATCCTCGCTGATGTATCCTGGCGGTGGAGTGGACACTGAGGATGTGTTGCTGCAATAAAAAAAATATACATAATATACTAGTTGCGCCTCGCGGTTTCACCCGCGCAGATTTAAATCCCGGTATTCCCACGGGACACATTCAAGAAAACAAGCAAGGCTATTAAAAAAGATTACAAAGAGTATAGAAACAAAATAATACAGAAAAACTTGAGCTGCTATCGTAGCACCAAAAAAGCATTCAAAGAACTAACAACTCATAAGACCTGGATTCATAGCTTGAACAATCAAACGAATAAAAAACCGAAAACTAGAGAGGACATTTTAAATTGCGCCACGAAATTCTATAAAGAACTTTATGATAAACCAGAAGAACACCGAAACATAGTCATTGATGATGAGGAAACTACGAACAAGGATGATATCTCACCAATAGACGAAAAAGAAGTCATAATCCACCTTAGAAAACTAAAAGCAGATAAAAGCCCTGGGCCAGATGGACTACACAACGAAGCTCTAAAAATAGGCGCTGCCCAACTTGCATCCCCACTAGCCTGTCTGTTCAACATGGTCTTAAGGGCAGGTCAAGCTCCAGAACAATGGAAAAGATCTGACATCATTTTATTATACAAGAAAGGCGACCCACAAGATATAGCTAACTACCGTCCAATTAGCCTACTGTCGTCAGTATATAAACTGTTCACATCAATTTTGCAAAGCAGAATGAAATTTCAAATAGATAACCTACAACCCGTCGAGCAAGCAGGTTTTCGTTCAGGGTTTTCAACGATAGACCACATCCATGCAATGGAACAAATAATTGAAAAATACAAAGAATTCAACAAGCCCCTCTATATAGCATTTATCGATTATGCCAAAGCATTCGACACTATCTCACATAGCTCTATCTGGAAAGCACTTCGCCAATGCAATGTAAATGAAAAATACATACAAGTGATGCAAAATATCTACAGTCACACCACCAGTAGAGTAAAACTTGAGAAGAGAGGAGACGAAATCCCGATTCGTAGAGGTGTCCGGCAGGGGGACCCGGTATCCCCAAAACTCTTTATAGCAGTGCTGCAGAGTATTTTTAGTCAGCTAAATTGGGATCGAGAAGGCATAATAATAGCCGGAAATCGCCTTAACCACCTCAGGTTCGCCGACGACATAGTGCTGTTCGCTGAAACAAGTCAAAGGTTAGAAGAAAACATATCCCTCTTAAGCAACGAAAGCGAAAAGGTTGGTCTTAATATGAACAAAAGCAAAACAAAAATACTAACTAACAGCGCTAGAAACGAAATACACTTAAAAGGTGAACTGTTAGAATATGTTTCTAGCTACACATACCTAGGTAAACAGATATCTTTCAACGATAGAAACACTGAAGAAGAGGTTGACAGACGGATTGCTATAGGTTGGAAAAAATTCTGGAGCCTAAAAGAAGTTTTGAAAGGCGACCTATCTCTCCACCTGAAAAAAATAGTACTTGATACATGCATTCTGCCGACGTTAACCTATGGATGCCAAACCTGGAACTTTACCACAACAATTAAATCAAAATTAACAACATGCCAGAGAGCAATGGAAAGGAGTGTCTTAAAAATTCGAAAAGTACAAAAAATCAGAAGCATTCTCATACGAGAAAAGACAAAAATAACAGACGCTCTCCATCAAGCACTCAAACTAAAATGGCAATGGGCTGGACACTTAGCACGGTACAATGACAAAAGGTGGACCATCGAGGCAACACGTTGGACAGGACCTAGCGGAAAGCGACGAGCAGGTCGTCCTAGGAAACGATGGGCAGACGATATAACACAAACGGCAGGTGAACAATGGATGTCCCTGGCCATGAATAGGGATCAATGGCATAAACTGGAGGAGGGCTATACCCGAAGAGGGGTTCCTAACCTTAAAGAAGATTCCTAAATATGCAAAAAAATAAAATAAAATAATAATATTATATATATATATATGTAGGTACTTAGAATAGTTTTTTTTTATGTATATAGTTGGTAAGGAAAATAAAACGGGCTTTATTATTATTATTATTATTCCCACGGGATAAAAAGTAGCCAATGTGCTATTCCAGACTATAATCTACCTCTCTGCAAAGTTTCATTCAGATCCGTTAAGCCGTTCCGGCGTGACATCATCATAATCAAACATCCATCCATCCATCCATACAAACACAATTACAAACTTTTGCGTTTATAATAGTAATGGGATAACAATATCAAAACATTTTAATGAATATGACTAACAGAACCTATAGTTTTTATCCCCCCTTTGTAAGATCCTCAAGAAGTGGACCTCTTCAGACTGATAATAAAAAAAATCGGCCAAGTGCGAGTCGGACTAGCGCACGAAGGGTTCCGTACCATCTATAAAAACGGCGATAAAATCAAGTCAAGGCAATAGAAATACATAATCTGTGAAAATTTCAAATTGTCTATTATGGTTCATGCCATTCAGCATGGATAAACAGACAGACCGACAGATGGACAGACATAGTCTTAGTAATAGGGACCTGTTTTACCCTTTTTACAGTATTAATTTAAAATGTACTTACAGTGTGGTATTTCCCGGCACTTGCTGAGCCAATGTCGCCTCTAAATACATGGCGCTATGAGCGCCCATGCCAACTGTCTGCATCACACTGGAATAAAGATAGAAATGTTTTTTGTAAAAGAGAATGTTTTTTTTTGGTCAAAAATATAATTAAAAAAATAGTATGACCCAAAGCCTGCCACATGGTTAGTTTGAAAGATCATCTCAAATACAATATTTTTGTATGGAATCTCAGGAGAGTGTATAAACTTAAGGTTGGATTTTGTTGTGTCTTTGCACACATAGTAACTGAATGAGTCGATCAACAATGGGTTCATGTCTGGGGACAGCAAATTTTTTTTTGGACCAGGGCTCATAGTAAGAAAGACATTCTCCTTTTTGTTTGCAATTTGAGTTAACTAAAGCTAGTAAAAAACATAGTTAGTTACATACGCGTCGTGCTCGTGATGCGGCTGATGGTAGTCAATGTACGGCGGCGGCGCGCGCACCTCGATATCGTTGCAGCGGGGCACCAGGATCGGGGGTAATGCTGGAGCGACATAGACAATCGATTTAAAGAATCTATTTACAAAAAGACATAAGTTACTTACATGTAAATAGTTGTAGCAGTATAAAATAATGATAGAAAGCATTTCATCATAGGTTTCATTACATAGTTCTTAGGCAGTCATGTCGGCAATAGTTATATTTTAGTGGTTTATTTATTAGTAGAGATTACTATTTCACGCCGGAACAGCTGAACGGATCTGGATGTAACTTGGCAGAGATAGACCATAGTCTGGAATAGCACATAGGCTACTTTTTATCCCGTGGGACTACCAGGATTTAAATCTGTGCGGGTGAAACCGCGGGGCGCCACTAGTACCTAAATATTATGATTATTGCGCCGCGCGGTGTTACCCGCGATTGAAAAGTATGACCTTTCCTAGCGGCCTGTCCCGGCTACGCACGGGTTCGGGATTCAAACCCCTCGACCCCCTCCCGGGATCAGCGGCCCGATTACGCTAATGTCTGGCAATCGTGATGGCTTTCAGTTTGACATTTGATGAAAAAACTGAAACTGAAACAGCTTCACGACTTTGATCCCCAGGCACGGTAGATATCCCTTCAGATCTCCCAGTACCAAGTAGGTACTAATTCAAGATTCTTTGAGGATGTCTAAGGGGGGTAGTCAGAGGTACGTCCAAACATTACATTTGGCACATACCCACATTTTGCAGTAGTTAGTATTCCATATGTGACAGATTACCATATGTAACCTGTCACATTTGATCAAGGAATATAATACTCTGTGACAAGAGCATTTGATTCCCATAGTGTCCCACTCTCACTAGACCGATAGTGTTAACTTAAATACCTACCTTTTGTATGTCATAATGACAAGAAAGGTATAAGATAGCTTACCCGGTGTATCAATCCTAGTGTAATGGTACGGGTTGATGCAAACCTCGTCCTTCTTCAGCTGATAGGCATACTCGCAGTGGTCTACCGGCTTCAGTTCATTGTGGCTCTGGAACACATTGTTTAGACATACTTGTTACTTGGTGAGCGGACTGGTTTCCGCAAGTAGGCCGCAAATGGGCCCTTTTTGCGTGTCGGGTGGTGGATGCTAGCTCAGCCACCCATTGTTTAGACATAAAAGATATATAAAAAGTTGATTATTTTTCTATGACAATTAAAAATATATTGCTGGACTTGGCACACAGCACTATCTAATCCCAAACTATGCCAAAGCTTATGGATATATGTGATTATGGAATACTAGCGACCCGCCCGCGCGCCCCTGCTTCGCATGGGTGCACATAATATCATGCATGTATTATACATATAAACCTTCCTCTTGAATCACTCTATCTATTAAAAAAAACCGCATCAAAATCCGTTGCGTAGTTTTAAAGATTTAAGCATACAAAGGGACATAGGGACAGAGAAAGCAACTGTTTTATACTATGTAGTGATGATACATGGGAACCAGATATGACAATTAAATACTTTTTTTGTAAACATACTTACCATCTTATTCATAATCCCTGCCATTTTATAGCAGCTCTAATGACTAGGTATTTCTGTCACTGTCACTTTCATGCGAACGAAAAGAGACAGCAATAGACTTATTGTTCTGATAAGCTATTGGAGCGCTAAGTGACCATTATGAATGAGGGCCATAGAATATATAATTACACCCAGACAAAGAACCAACATCACACAAAAATATTGATTCTCGGTGATATCTTATGGCCTATGGTGCAGATGACAGAGTTACTACCAACTGAGCTGTGAAGGCTGTCTAACGACGGTAGCTATCCTCACCTGGAGCTGAGGCCAGCGCCACAGCCGACAGTAGACAACATGCGGTAACCCCTTTCGATATTGTCCGTTTATTCCGTTGTCATTTGGCTTTACTCTGAAAATAATAAAACAATTCTTTATAAGTAAATGCATTTTGTTAACTTCAAGCTGATGAAAAAGAAGACAAGTGGCCCACCTAATGTTAAGTGAAAACCATCAGTTATAACAAAACTGTGCCATAAAAATAGAAAAAATTAAAAATTGAATTGTCAGTGAGCTCAACAAAGATTGGCAGCTGAACACTCAGCTCCCGCTGTAAATCTAAAAATGTCACTAGCACCAGTTTCTAAGTTGAAAAGTTAGGTACCAGCAGTCGTTGTGAAAGTCAAACTTAGAGGAAATGAATTCTCCAACCTACTCAAGAACCATTAGCTATAAACACAGTGATACACTACACAGATACACTATTTTTGCGGATACTAAGTGACAAACAGTTATCAAATTTACATAGCCAGGTAGGTTATAATATATTTCAACATTGACTAGAAACCATTGCAATAGAATGGTACTGAACTAGAGTTTGCCACTGGATATGTCTACTGATTACTGGACTATGATTATGTAGATTAGTACACAACTTGGCCCTGTGACCTTTGCAAACCAATCTAAAGTTCGTAAATAGATTATTGACCCGGCGCATGTCGACCGAATACGATTCTAACTGAATTGGAGGCAGTATAGCCCTCAAAAAGCTTTCACAGACACCCAATCAATAATGAAACAGCCGGAATATTCTTCTGATTAACGGGAAGGCATTTACTGTCGTATGTAACTTAATTGAGCCTAATTCTGCCATAAATTGGATGAACACCACCGCAGCCAAAATATCTAATTTTAGTTACCTGCACACTTGTGAAGATCCAAAAATCGGTATAGAACTCACGAGAAAGCACAAAAGCACAAGATTTACCAACGTAACTCTATAGACGATTTGAAAACAGAGATTCAAAAATCGCAGGGTTCAATCAAAACATGTCCGCCATATTGACAAAGATTTTGCTCTTTCGTTCGATTTGTTTTTGACGGTGTTTTGACCTTTGCGTTTTTGCCCTGTCCATATTTATGCAGCCAAACTAAGAAGGTCGTACAGCTATTTGAAGGAGGTACGTGATTACAAGATTTTTTATTTGTCTGGGTTATAGCGGTAACTTGAAATCCAGCATTTTCCGAACGAATAAAGAAATGTCAGCTGATTTGATATTTTTTAGCGTGTTTGTCAAGTATAAACAATTCAACATAATAAACAGTCAAATCAACCAATCTAAAATGCGAATTAAAATTTCCAGACAATTTTTCTTATTTTGTTTACTTAGCACAATGAAGCAATGGAGTTTCAACTTTAGTACTCTAGACATAGAGATGAGAACAAAAAATGCTATTCGACAGGAAACGTCACTTTTGTCTTATTTTTTGGACATTTGGCTAAATCGAACCTCATTTACTAACCTGGGTATTGTAACACATCTAGTATGAGAGCTTTGAGTCGATAAAGCTCTCTCTAACTCATCAATAGCGCCATTCTTCTTTAGTTTTTTGACTAAACTCTTGACTGCTTTTTCTGACCACTTGTCTTCAGCGATTGACGATCCTTCTTGTCCTTTTTTCCAGCCAAGCAGTTTTTTCACAATTGGTGGAGTTAGAGGAAACATTTCGTACACTTATAACTCATTCGATTCTTAGAACACTTCAATGTTTATTTATAAACTCCAACTTCACACACAAACACTGCTGCACGATAACTAAACTAACTAGCGGCCACCATATTGTGTGTGTTATAAATTGATTGATTGATATTCATGAATGAAAATGACAGTGACTGTTTTGGTTTTGTAGGTACAGCTCTGACATATTATGAAGATTGACATAAATTGAGACATGCATGATTCGTAATGCAGCACTCTGTGTAAACATAAAGCCACACAAAAATATCTTTGTGTATAACAAGGAATTTGAATAAGACATAATTTTGTACTTGTATTCAAATTCCTTGGTGTACGATTCTGCGTCCACAATAATCTCAAATAAGACTAGAGGCTCTGGGAGCTGTAGACCTCGCGAGCATACTAAAAGTGAGCTATTTGAGGAATGTAATGTGCAAGTGCATTTTCCGATTTGTGATTTTTTTGATCTTTTTGATTTTTTTTGCATCATCTTGTGTAGAATGAGGTCCTTTGTGTTTCTCTCAAATTTGATTGAAAACCATCGATTGTTTGATGAGCTATCCTGTTCATCATGCTGAAGATCCTTATCAGATCTTCGCCAAACTTTTATGAGACCAACTTATAGTTACTACCTTTCAAATAAAAAAAGAATAATCGAAATCGGATCTCATTTGGTGGAGATATCCAGTATATCAAATAGCCCCCTTTTTGCCCTTTTTTTGAGGGAAGTACCCCTCCAATCAAAAATCCCCGACGACAAAAAAATTCTAATAAGTCATATAACCTGTGTACCAAGTTTCGTCCAGATCGGTTGAAAAATGCGACCTGTAGAGGAGAACAGACAGACATCCGGACAAACGCATTTTTGGCCAATGTGGAAACTGAGAACTGTGGAAAGAGCACCGGTGGTCTAGTGGGAGTGACCCCGCCTTCCGATCGTAAGGTCGCAGGTTCGAATCCGGTCGTGCACCAATGGATTTTTCTATCGAAAAATTTATATGCGCAATGCCAGTGCTCTTAAACGGTGAAGGAAAACATCGTGAGGAAACCAGGTAGTATTCTAACAGCGGCGATGGGCTTGCAACCTGTCACGTATGGAATACTAACTACTGCAAAATGTGGGTATGTGCCAAATGTAATGTTTGGACGTACCTCTGACTACCCCCCTTAGACATCCTCAAAGAATCTTGAATTAGTACCTACTTGGTACTGGGAGATCTGAAGGGATATCTACCGTGCCTGGGGATCAAAGTCGTGAAGCTGTTTCAGTTTTCAGTTTTCAGTGGAAACTGAGACGCTTCGCTCGCTTCGCTCGCTCGGTCAACTAGTAAAAAAAATTGAATGACCACTTTTTTACATTCTCTTTGGACCACTTGGTGGTAGAATGTACGTGCGTTTATGTAGGTACACGTGAGGTACGTAGTACGTACTACGTACACTCACTTTCCATCAGCATCACTGCTGAATAATTTGTCGTCTATGGGCATTGAGTTTAACTCAATGTCTATGGGGGAATTTTCAGACTTCCTTCCGCTTTTCTTTCACTTCACACTTTCTGATTGGTCGATTGATTATCACCAACGCGACATTTTCTTTCTATCAATTATTTCATAATTCATTTGTTTTTTCGAGTTTATTGTGCCAGTTGGTCAAGAAAATTATGTTTTTCATGAAATATCACTAACCGGTGAGTTCCTAACACATGAGAAGAAAAAAAAATACCTTTCAGTGCCTTTGTAACAATAAAAACATTCAAAATACTGTCTGTAAAATTGTAACCGGCCAGCATTTTTGATTTTGTTTTGTGGCCAGTCACACAAAACATAGGCAAAATTATTGCTGTTTGAATGTGCAGCCAGCACGAAAAATTTTAAAACCTGGCTACTTATTATTTGCATCCAAATAGCTATGTAGATAGGCTACCTACCATGAGTGCGATTTATTTAGATCGAAATAGATAAATTATTAGTGGTACCTCCACCCACTTACCTAGGTACCACTACCTACATAAGCACAGTAGGTAGGTATATTACCTATCAAAGGTTGATAAAACGTTTTGATTAATAGGTAGCTAGAGCCATAACATCTCAGAACATGGCATAAAGCCTAGGTACCTACCTACATGGGGTGTACGTGGTTTTGCGTTCCTACGTAGGTTCTTACTGTAAGAACCTACGTAGGTCTGTACGCAAAACCTCGTTGGGTATGCATTGTAAGAATCTTACTTAAGCATACCTACCCAACATGTATTTTAATTAACACATACCTACCTACTTAGGTAGGTATTAGGTATTGGGTAGGTACTACCGAAGCATCGTAAAGCTCTTCGATACCATGACATTCTGTTCACCTCAGGTGGCTACTATGGATGATCCGCAGCCGTTACTTCTGTGCATGGAGAACGCGGCCGGTGAAGAGGTAATCCTGAGGATCGAACCAGAAGACGACTTCCAGGCGCTTAAGGATAAGGCTAGGTAAGTTCTTTTCCATGAGATTTAGGTGCCTAAGTAGGTACCTACTTATTCTTTATTTGTATATCTAGGAGGTACCTACATACATAGGTATCACATTGCACTAAGATCAAATTCGTTGATGGATAGAGCTCTGCCTTCTGTGCCGTAGGCCGTGGGTTCGATCTCCACCGAGAACATTTTGTGTCATGAACATATTATTATTTTGGTAGATGTTTGTTTTCCGTCTGGGTGTAATTATTATAATTACGTATGTATGTATTTCGAAAAGGTATAAAAATTTTGTATGAGCTAGGTAGGTATTTGGTTCCCTAATTATTAAAAGCTATAAAATGGGATTGTGGAATGTCCCCCAATATTTATATCTATTATGTGACCGATTATCTATAAATTTAATAAACGCAAAACGGATGTGTATGACCTTACGAAAACCAGTAACGCTGGTTATAGACCTACTTCCAATGTAGGTAGGTTTAGGCCAAGGTGTAATCAGTAATGCTACATTTTTTCGCTTATAATATTGTATAACCATAATTAAGGCTAAGGTCAAACCACTACGTTCAACCAGGCGTCCGCGGTAGCAATCAGCTGTTTGAGGAGTCGCCAAGAAGAAAGAACAAGCACAAAAATCGCCAGCATTAAGATCACTTCATATTTTCACTTTACAAACATTTTTTTTACCAGCTGATAGAACAAGCAGGTGGCCCACCTGATGTTAAGTGGTAACCATCACATTTTTTTTTTATACAACTAGCTGATGGAACAAGCAGATGGCCCACCTGATGTTAAGTGGTAACCATCACCTATAAACAAAACATTGCCCCGTAGGTCACGCACAATAGGAACGTGCCCTACGGTGCACTGCCCTGCGTCCATCAACTTGAGGCATACAGATGTTAAGCCTCATGTGCCTGTAATTACACCGGCGACCACACTCTTCAAACCGAAACACAGCGTTGCTGCTTGGCTGCAGAAAAAGGCGTGGTGGTAGTACTTCCCCGGACGAGCCCTTCACAAAGAGCTCTACTACTCTCTACATATAA
Organism: Plemyria rubiginata; assembly: GCA_963576535.1. Lineage (NCBI taxonomy): Eukaryota > Metazoa > Arthropoda > Insecta > Lepidoptera > Geometridae > Plemyria > Plemyria rubiginata. Next base: position 4,472,421 of record OY754911.1, on the reverse strand, counting down.
CAGAGCATTGCCTCGTAGGTCACGCACGATGCACATCCCCGCGTCCATCAACTTGAGGCATACTGATCTTAAGCCTAGTATTATTATAAGCAAGGCTTTAGTCGAATTGGTTTCTTTATTGCTGTAATTCGGTAAACATCTCTAAATCCCAACTTTATTATTTAGTTCGATAGGGTCGTTTAGGTAATCCACTACTCCTACTACTAAGTTACTACTTATTAAACCACTAGTTAAGAACTTAAGACTACGTAACTTATTAAGGTACTAGTGTACCTATATTTAAGACTACACCAACTCGTTTTTAGCGATCATTCTTTATCATAATATAGATTGTAGGTAGGTAGGTACATAGGTACCTACAGAACTTGTTGTAATTTATGACGAAACCAAATTGATTAGTCTTTAAAATCACATGGCAATAAATTTAAATTAGTAACTGACATGTTTGTATAAAAAACAGGAAGTTTTGACGGAAGCAATAAAAGTATTTTGTATCCTCGCCTCATTTTTGGCATTTTTTATTTTTTTAATCGTTTCATATTGGTTTTGCTGGGGTTGTCGGGTTTCTTCGCTTAGTAGCCAAGGGGGGAAGCGTAGTACGGGGATACTACGTTAGCTGGGTACGCGGAGTAGGGGGCGGCGAAGGGAGCGGCGTAGGGGGCGGCGTAAGGGGCGGCATAGGGGGCGGCGTAGGGGGCAGCGATGATGGGGGCAGCGACGGCTGGGGCAGCGTATGAGGCCACTGCGGGGGCGGCGTATGAAGCCACAGCGGGGGCGGCGTATGCGGCCACTGCGGAGGCAGCGTATGAAGCCACTGCGGGGGCGTCGTATGCGGCCACTGCGGGGGCGGCGTAGGGGACAACGGGGGCAACACGTCCAACCAACTGCTTGGAAAGAACTGGGGCAGCACCGGCGGCGGCGCCGTCTAATCTAGCCTCGATAGTCTTCGCGTTGTCGACAGCTCTCCACGCGCTCTCTTCGGCATTGTTGACGGCTTGTCCGTGCAGTTCTTTGACCTGTTGAATTGATAATTAATCAATGAACGCGCATTAATAATATAAAACAAAGCATTTTTTGATGTAGAAATGTCGTAAGTGATGCAAATTGGCAATTCTTCAATTAATGGCAATTCAAATTCAAACCTAACATGAAATAATTGTCGTCAAAATCTTATGACAGAGTCAAAACATAAACAACATTAGTTGTTTATGTTTTTGTACACATCGCTCTTCGCTATGTAGTCACGTCATTGTCTTTGGCTCTAAATATCTTTAACTCGTTTGTACCACTATCAGTCGTAAGTAGGTACCTATGCAAAACAGAAATATGTTAAGGCAATCTTTAAAGATGCACGCTACGCTTCAAATTACCATGTATGTTAATATTAATGAATAAATATATAATCAATTTTAGAAGAAAAACCTACTGATTAAAAATATGAAGAGTCGTGCGTGATTTACGAGGGAAAGTTTTGTTATGGGTGATGGTTACCACTAAACATTACGTGGGCCACGCTAGTCCCTTCAGCAAAAAATACAGGGTTACTGGTAACTCGACGTATTCCTTGCAGGACGTCCTGTGTCCGTTAAAATGCAGCAAATTAGGCCACCAAATGTTCTATCGAAGTTCAGTAGTTTTGGAGTTAGTTAGATTTTTTGATGTTTTATGAAAAATCCTAGATTAAATCATTTGAAGCCAATTTAAAAATGATTTACAGCGCGACTGTACTGAACTTTAAGTTAATATCATAGTTGATGCCGTAGCAGATCTTTGTTAATAATTTAAAGTTCAAAAATGCCACAAACATTTCACTAAAAAAACATTTATTTTTTTGTGATTTTTGCTATTACTTCATACAAAATGTTGTCTAGTGAAAAAAAAATTACATTACGGTAGAACATTTGGTGGCTTAATTTGTTGCATTTTAGCCCTACTATGACGTCCTGCAAGGAATACGTCGAGTTACCAGTAACCCTGTATAAAAAAAATGAGGGTACCTATGTAAGTGTCTATCAGCTTACCTTGTCGTTAACCTGACGGGAAGCGTCGTACGCCGCACGAACGTGGTCGGATGCTACGACGTGGGCGTCGATAGCGGCTCCGTTGATGTCACCGGCAGAGATGGTAGGCACTGCTGGAGCGATAGCCACAGAGTGGTAGGGGGCCAGCACACTGGAGGGGACAGCTGCGGCGCAGGCGAGGACGGAGGCTACGATCTGTTTAAAAGAGACTATGTCAAAAAAAAAATTCATTCGAATGAACAAAATGCTGTTGATCGATGAACGATTCTACAGCGCTACCGAGCAATGGCGAGCGCGGAGGGCGCTCGACCGCTAATGTTAGGGTCTTAAAGTTTCAATTATCCCCGGTCTACCCTACACTACTACTGGAGTCTCACCCTGAAACATATTTTAAAGGCATTCACAGGCTACGAGATATTATATCAACCGCCAAAACACGCAGTACAAAATGTTTGTTTTAAAATAGGAATCTGTGTATTTTCAAATATTTTTTTAACACTGTTATAGTTCGCGTCTCGCAAAAAGAACGCGCAATTTTATATGCGCAAACACATCCCCTTCATTGTTTTCCAGCGTTCATTTTGGTTGACGCTACCTAGTTACATCATCATCTGAATAAATCTACTGCTGGACATTGGCATCGCCTTTACATTTTCTGGAAGACCGATTCGAGCCCTCTCCATCCACCGATTTTCCGTTATAGATTCCGTTATATCCGATATTCCGTTTTAGTCGGTTAATTTTTTTTCTGTTAATTTATGTTCAGAAGGCTGAATCGATTAAGTGCTTCGAATCTATAAATTATAATAACAATTCATAATAGATTTTATTTAAGAACCTGAATCCATATATTTCACATAATGTTTTATTTATTCAATTAATTATTTATGAATATTTTGAAGAGCTTTGACTCCATGGCTATCGATTTGGTCTTATTATTTAAAGGATGCAAAGATTAGTCTAGAACTCGAAAATGTCAAAAGGATGTGAATAGTTGAAATAGTTTTATGGCTCGTATGCTATATTTGGACTCCTATGAGTCATTCCATTAGAATTTCGTAAAAGTGATACCTTTTACATTTTTTATTTAGGTACCTATATCATTGTGAATTTCAAAATATTTTTGTGGTGTTTTATCTTTTATTTAGAAGTTTCTCTGTAAAAAAATGATTTAATATTTTTATGCTGTTAGTAGGTATGAATAGAAATTATTGTTTTATTTCTTCCGTTTAAATTAAAATACTATGGCCTTTTTAAACACTCCGATACAGTCGGTATGATTCATAAATGAATCACGTAAGATTTTTTTTAAAATAAATAATATTAAATGCTTTCCGTGTTAATAGAATTTAAATTAAGTAGTTTTCGATTCGAACACCCATCACTTTTTAGACAGTCCAATACACCTGATAAATGTACTTAAAACTCTTTAATTTCACTTTTGAGTAAGTAAATCTAAGTGGCACTAACCAGGAATCTCATGATGCACTTCTACGGTTGTCTGGTTATGACTGATAGACTGCTCACAAGCTACTGAATGATCTCATTTCGATGTCCGACCTTTTTATACTCGCGTGAAATGGAACAACAAAAAAAAGTCAACCCATTCAAGGGCGGGAAGGGTGCAGGAAGCGCGCCAATTTTTGACGTATACTTTTTTTTAAACGCCCGAGGGCGTTGTCTATGCCACTTCAAGTAACCTATGAGGTCATTTTGGCGGTTAACAACTTTTTAATGCCACAAACCAATGGCTTGTCACCTACACGTACACGCGACACAGCTGAAACGTTGTGCTCAAATTTCTTTTACTGCGTAAATTTCGTTTTTATGATCTTTATTGGAGATGTCAAGGTGGATGGTGAGATGGCGGTTTCTTTGTTGTCTAAAGTAGTGGGTAAGAAGAACGAGAAATCCAAATAGGGGCATCTCCTTTTTTGATTTGTTTATACGTCTCTGATTAACAAATAGTACCTAGGTACTCTGAAAAAAAAAGAAAGTTGTCAAATGGCCCTAACTTTTTAGATTACTGTCCTGAAGTAATTCGACCCTTTTTTACCTTAAATATCTATACAGGAACACATTTATCTTTTTTTACCTTAATTATTTCATAACATTCTTTATCTTCATCAGCCTGAAAAAGTCCAGCGCTGAACATAAGCAGAATCATTGCAATACAAAAACAACATACATTTTTGCATCTCTGAAAACTGATCGCTTGCAACGGTACCTGAAGTCTGAGTTTTGGTTTTCGGTTTCTCAACTTTAACTGTGTATTTTGTACATAAAAAATAGTGTAACATTTTTTTTATTTAAAAATTAAATAGGTTTGTTTTATCTACAGATTTTCTCTCGGCTACGAAATCGACCTATCGTCATTGACCAATGACCAGTCGGTCGAAATGACCCAAAACGTTTACAGGTTCCTCATAAACCTAGAACTGAATGACCCAGACCTGGTCAAGAGCTACCTGCCTGTGGACTCCAACGAGCCCATAGCTCTGGACGATGACCAACTTTACGTGCTAGATGACGGAACACAGATCAGAGCTTCACAGATACACTTCGACAACGAAGACACTCCTTTAGATCTGTCGTTAGAAGAACTACCGTTTATAAAAGTGAGCGATGACATCAACGATGTTGTAAATGATGATGTATATGAAGATGTATCTCACAAAATCATAGCCAGTCCTGTTCCTATAACAGATTCTAGTCCAAAACATGGCTTCATTAACTATGTACCCTTCAAACTTGTCTGTAACAACACCACGGGCTTCGAAGCTCAGTTCACGAAGTACCTTGAAACTAGTAACAAAACGTACGCAACACTCAGCACTGTGACCAAAAAGAACAAATCTCCAAGGAGTTTGATAAGAGATAACTTTAATGATAAAGAAGAATTCAGGTACACACGCGAGGAGATCTTGAATATGCTCAAAGACTCTCCAGTAACTAGCATTCCTTATGAGAATAATGAGAAAAAGCACGTGAGGAAGACGGATCCAACGAGAATGGTACAGAAGACAAGCACAAAAGCGATTGATATTGAAGGTTTAGTTATAGGGGATGGGGGTAATAGAAACTGCTTTATATGCGGTAAGAATGTCAGCAATGACAAGATATATCTGTTCGATAAAGAGGATCAGAAGATACACAAATGTTCGCCGCAGAAGAAAACGTCTACGCAACTCAAAATCATATGCGAAATTTGCTTGAACGATAACTTCAGACCTTCCAGAATGAAAGGCGCTAACCAATTCTTGAATTCCGACGAGTATCTTGTTATAAGGAATAATCAACAATACATTTTTCAAAAAACGAAGAACTTCAAATTTCGAACGGAAAGCATAGACAATAAAAAAAGAAAGAACGATGAGTTTGTTAAGTTCGAAATAGGTTCCGATGGCGAGATAGTGACGAAGCCCATTGACGATGACGTTATTATGGTTCATGACAGTAGAAAGGATAGTTCGAGCGACGTAGAGATTGTAGAAACGGAAACGGAAGTGGATAAGATCATAGACAATTTGGAGGAAGCGGACGAGGATGTGAAAGTCTTCTTGGGGAAATATGAAGGGGATGAAGTTATTGAGCTTAAATGCAGGTAAAGCATACTTAATATTTGATAACTAAACCTTGTGAAATTTCCATAGCATGTTCCTATCGATCTATCTTTACTATACAGGGTGTAAGTAAAAAACGTTGAGGCGTTGAGGTCTCCCATCCATCGCTGCCACCGATGGGTCCTACCTATCGATTTAACCACCCGCGTAGTTTTAAATCCCCACGGGATAAAAAGGAGCTTATGTGCTATTGCAGACAAAATATATCTCTGTGCCTAATTTCATCAAGATCCGTTCAGCCGTTCTGGCGTTATTGAGTAACAAACATCCATCCATCCATCCTTATTTACAAACTTTCGCGTTTATAATATTAGTAGAATTAAGTTAATATACCAGTTTTGTTACAGGTTTTGCGAGCAAGTATTTTCGGCTGTATCAAAAGTGATTGAACACGGTGAAACGCATAAGCATATTATTGAGGACGACGTGGTATTTCCGTGTCCTTTATGCGATTACGGTGAGTATTTCAACTTAAGGCGAAGACAGCCGCTAATTGTGTAGGTTTTTCAAGCTCGCATATTCACTCGAAGACAATCGCTAATGTTTTTCATACTCGATAAGATAAGATATCATCAAAATGGGTCCTCCCGGTCTTCCCATTAAAAAGCTAATGATGTAACAAACATAAACTAGTGGCTCTGGGAGCTGTAGACTTCGCGAGCATACTAAAAGTGAGCTATTTACTGCCTTAGCAAAAGCTATTTCAGAGTTTTGAAAGAAACCTATCAATGTTGAAGAGAAGTAGAAAATACCCATCCCCATGATGTTTTTTCTATTTAATTTTGTAAATTTTTGAGGAATGTAATGTGCAAGTGCATTTCCGTTTTGTGATTTTTTTGATCGTTTTGATTTTTTTTGCATCATCTTGTGTAGAATGAGGTCCTTTGTGTTTCTCTCAAATTTGATTGAAAACCATGGATTGTTTGATGAGCTATCCTGTTCATCATGCTGAAGATCCTTATCAGATCTTCGCCAAACTTTTATGAGACCAACTTATAGTTACTACCTTTCAAATAAAAAAAGAATAATCGAAATCGGATCTCATTTGGTGGAGATATCCAATAGCCCCCTTTTTGCCCTTTTTTTGGGGGAAGTACCCCTCCAATCAAAAATCCCCGACGATAAAAAATTCTAATAAGTCATATAACCTGTGTACCAAGTTTCGCCCAGAGCGGTTGAAAAATGCGACCTGTAGAGGAGAACAGACAGACATCCGGACAAACGCATTTTTGGCCAATGTGGAAACTAAGACGCTTCGCTCGCTTCGCTCGCTCGGTCAAAAAGTCGAACTGAGAAAGTTTCCCTTTTTTTTGAAATCTTTCCCTTTTTTTTGAAGTCGGTTAAAATCATGTAGACCAATTCCATGCAAGTTATTGCTTTTGGAAACATAAATAAAAATTTAAGCCTGTATCAAAATTATTAAGCTATACGGGAGCATAGGTAACATTCATTACAGTTATCTTTATGCGAATGAAACTAAGTTGATCCTAAAAAAAACTGGTTTTCAGCAAACGGTGTGTAAATTTTTACCGTACCTACTTAACTCCAGGTTTCTGAAAGCTCGGTCAACGCTAATCGGCTGTCAAGTCACGTGCTATCTCTATCTAATTTGAAGCAAAAAGCTGAAACAGCAAGTGGCTTGACAGACGATTAGTGTTGATCGAACTTTATTTTCATAAATTTAAAACATATAAACATGTTCATTTACAAAGAAAATTACAATGAATACAAATAATTATTTACAAATTGTACAAAATACATGAAATTTACAAAAATATAGACAAAAATAAGTTGTTATTGGTGCCAATTCTGTTGTTAAACTTTCATAACATAACCTAATTTGACAGCACTAAAAATATTGCCATCCCTTTCTAAAAGACCGAAACAACAAGGACGGCTATAATTTTAGAGCTGTCAGATTAGGTTAGTTTAGGATAATGCAACAACAGAATCGACAGCAATGTAAGTAGTTGTATGTTTTAAAAATAGAACTTTGGATCGCACGTCACCTTAATATAATTAATTACGTCTGGTATTACAGGGCAATTGAATAAATAATATAAATTCAGTGTAATGAATATCAAGTATTATTGGCATGCTATAATATCTTTACAAAGCTTAGCTAGTCATACAAAAAAGGACAAGCGTGAGAAGGGCCCGTGCTGTGAGGGTTCCGCTTCCATTTAAGACGTTGACAACACCTAATGTACCTCTCGCTCGCACGATTCGACATTTTGAAAGATGCAAAATCACTAGGCCTAATTTTGAAAACACCCAGACCAACGGAACAAATTTCTGCAGATCGTACACAAATTTGTTCCGAGGCGGAAATCGAAACCGCAACCTCGTCGCAGGCGGGCTCTCGCCCGCTACGCCACTGAGGTCGTCATTTATATTTATAAACTTTCAGGGTACGCAACTTTTCAGTGGTTAAGGGGTCATTTATTAGCTGCGCATGACAAGAAAACTGATAAAACTACGATTTCAAGCAAAGGTATTTAATTTTGAAACACTAATAAGGCTACTACGTGTTACCTCGTCGAGCGCTGAGCTGAAGTCTTGACTTTCAGCTCAGCGCTCGACGAGGTAACACGTTCAGTGCACAGCTAGTCAATTTCCTGAAGATGCTTCGTAGAGAGGTGAAACACGTGTCGAATTCTAATTAAGTTTATTCCAGCTTAAGGAGATTAGATCAGCGGATTAGTACTACATATTGCTTTGTTCAAGTTAATTTGTATTTAACAATGGAATTCCGCAAGGTCACGCCTGAGTCAATTTACTAACTAATAAGGCTCCTTTTTTATAAAACCCAGATGGAACAAGCAGATGGCCCACCTGATGTTAAGTGGTAAACCATCACCTATAACACTATACTTTCGAGCACTTTACGCAAAGTTTTGAACTGTATGTAGGTTCTACGACATGCCGATTCCCTCACAATGTTTTCATTCACCATATAAGAAAGGTATTTATTTGAAACATCAGTTACGCTCCTTTCAAGCACTTGACACAATGTTTTGGGACTTTGTATTAGGTTCTACGAAATTCCGGTTTCGGAGAGTACCTACCTCTAGCATTGTGCATATAAATTTTTGGACAGAAAACTTATTGGTGCAAGACTGGTTTTGAGCCCACGACCTTAGGATCGGAAGGCGGGATCGCTACCACTACACCGTCAATGCTCTTGGTACAACTAGTAATAAGATTATGACAGACTTATGTTTTTTTCTACAGATGTCTGTATGGAGTCGTCCTCTTCAATAACAACAATTCGAAACATTAATTGTATTCAAACATTTCAAACAGACGGTAAGTGTAAGATTTTTTAATTTATTTAAATGTAATATTTTGTATGTTTCTAGTACATTCATTTATTTATTTCTATGAATCTTATTTTAAGGTGCAGAGAACATTTCTGGTGAAGCTAAGAATCATAGTGAAGAGGTTTGTTTAATGTATAATTACTTTCATGTCAGTCAAAGTCAAAATGTATCCTACTAATATTATAAATGCGAAAGTTTGTAAGTATGGATGGATGGATGTTTGTTACTCTATAACTCCAGAGCGGCTGAACGGATCTTGGTGAAAATTGGCACAGAGATATATTAGAATAGAATACTCTTGCACCCAACTAAGCCAAAGCTTCTAATATGGAAACCAGATACCTGATATAATATTATACCCAGACAGAGAACAAACATCTATTTTCATCACACATATGTTTGTACTTGTTGGGGATCAAACCCGCGGCCTACGGTACAGAAGGCAGAGCTACTACCAACTGAGCTGTGAAGGCTGTCATGTCATCTTTCTCATATTTCAGAAGAACATACCAGATATGATTCTCAAAACGGAAGTGAAGCAGGAGGCAGTCAGTAGTGACGACGAGATATGGATAGTACAGACAGGGGACGACGCGTCACAACATCTGACTCAGTTATTGGAGGCTGCGAAAGTGAGTATAATTTTTTTTTATTTTGAGGGTATCTCTTCTTTTTAACATACAAAAAAAAACAATAACTCTTTTGAGAAAAAAACTACTTTAACGCACTGAAAAATACACTCGTTATATAGATAGATAGATGAATTCTTTATTGTACAAAAAGCAAAAAGAAAACACATACAGATACTTGAAAAAAAAAATAGGTAGGTTTTTTCATTTGTCTTATGTTAGTTTGAGGTTTAGATGTGTTATAACCCCTGCGCTGCAGCGTGCTTGCTATGTTATAAGGCACCTTATTTAACAAGTTATTTGACTGAGCGGTATTACCCGACAGATCGCCATTACCCCTTCTTCCCTTATTAGCTACCTTAGACCTAAGCTATAATATAACTTATACTTTCTGTTTTAGCTAGACAACAATGAGGATAAAAGCAAGAATTGTCACGACTGCTGGTACGTATTGTGTTTTGGTCACATTGTCGTAATTCACGTAACACGAGCTGGGACATTTGCTAATTCCATGAGTAAGGTGCATTAGAATTACTTTTCTACAGAATAATTCTGCAAGAAAAAAACGACTTTGAATACGATGACGACCTCAGTGGCGCAGCGGGCGAGAGTCCGCCTGCGACGCCGACGCAAGAGGTTGCGGGTTCGATTTCCGCCTCGGAACAAATTAGTGTTAGATGTGCAGAAATTTGTTTCGTTGGTCTGGGTGTTTTTTATGTATAAAAAAATATCTATCTATGTAAGTATATTGTATTAAATATATCAGTTATCTAGTACCCATAACACAAGCTTTGAGTAGCTTACTTTGGGGCTAGATGGTGCTGTGTGGATTGTCCAGCATTATATATTATTATTTATTAATACACTGCAATATACACTCTTAGCACTATGACTCAAATACTCATATTTTATTTAAATGGGATATACCTAAGACGTTTCAAAGTGATCCTCGGGATTGTAAATAAAGACTGTTTGATTTTGATTTCAAATAAAAAAAGGAATCATCAAAATCGGTTCACCCAGTTGTACTCGTAAGTTCTAAGATAACAAACATAAACAACAGTCGAATTGAGAACCTCCTCCGTATTTGAAGTCAGAACGTAATATTTCAAAATACAGAAAATCATTTTTTTACATACTTCTTGTTGATGAAATAAGCCACCTGATATTGATTAGCTAAGTAACCACAAAGCATCGCGAGTAACGCGGGAACGTGCGCTACGATGCACTGCCCTGCGTCCATCAACTTGAGGCACACAGATGTTAAGCCTCATGTGCCTGTAATTACACCGGCGACTACACTTCAAACCGAAACACAGCGTTGCTGCTTGGCGGCAGAAAAGGGCGTGGTGGTAGTACTTCCCCGGACGAGCCACACACAAAGAGCTCTACAACTCTTCGGCATGATACTAAATGTAGATACTGTAGTAGCTCTTAAATCTACTTCTGTGGGTAGATTATCATCACTACTTAATAAACAAAGTAGCTTTCTCTGTCCCTATATCCCCATGTCCATATGTATGCTTAAATCTTTAAAACTACGCAACGGATTTTGATGCGGTCTTTTTTAATAGGTAGAGTGATTCAAGAGGAAGGTTTATATGTATAATACATGCATGATATGTGCACCCGTGCGAAGCAGGGGCGCGTGGGCGGGTCGCTAGTTTATTTATAAACTGTTTAACTTTTCAGTAACACGTTCCCGTCATCAGAAGCCTTGGCTGCACACAAGTGTCGTGGACAGAAGCGGAGGTCGGTCGATAAAACTGTGCTTATACCCACCGAAGAGGATTTTATTAGAGTAAGCCTTATTTATAAACAGGGTGGCCAAAAACACGTGGATCAAACGCAACTAGAGGTTACATGAGGTCATCAGCTGCAAAAAAAGTGTTCTACGAAAGGTCCTTAAGGTCAACCTCTGCAGTTATAATTTATTTTGTGTTTGTGTTTATTTTGTTTGTAGATTTTTTCGAATTTTAATAAGAATTAGTAAAAAAGACAATTTTCACAAAAAAATATGTGCTCAATTTTGGTTTTCATTTCTTTTAAACCTACACTCGACCACTTACTTGAACTACTTACTTGACTTGACTTAGATTGAAAAAAAATAACTTAATTCATAAAATAAGACGATAAAATAAGAAGAAGAGCTGCAGCTCTTAGTCTTTTGCAAATGGTAACACCCTTTTTTGAAATTTTTATTTTGAAGGTGAAAATGCCTTCGCATTACCCTTCGAAGGGGTACGTGGGGCTCGAACCCACTAAAAACCCCCCTGTGACATCCTCCGCAAAAGATATAGCGAGATGGGGTCGCGTTTGCACTCACCATCTCGCCACAGCGGTAGCCCCGGAATTGCGTTTGTGCAGGGCGACCTTGCTCACCAAGGCCACCAGTCGTGTAGGGCCATTAGCCAGCAAAAGTCCATCGAAAATGGTAACACCCTAAGTCAGCATGAACGACCTCAGTAGCGCAGCGGGCGAGAGTCCGCCTGCGACGCAAGAGGTTGCGGGTTCGATTCCCGCCTCGGAACAAATTTGTGTATGATCTGCAGAAATTTGTTCCGTTGGTCTGGGTGTTTATGTATAATAAAAAATATCTATCTATGTAAGTATATAATGTATTAAATATATCAGCCATCTAGTACCCATAACACAAGCTTTGAGTAGTTTACTTTGGGGCTAGATGGTGCTGTGTGGATTGTCCAGCATTATTTATTATTTATTATTTATTTATTAACTCTGTTGGCTAACAAATGACGCGCCGGTCTTCCGTTTCCAAGATCTTTTTTCACTTCGCTCGCTCGTTTAATAAAACAGTTGCATTATCTTCTAGAGGGCCCAAGGGAGGCGACGAGCTGTCGTCTCATCAGGACAGAGTGATCAGATACAGGTTATTTATATTATTTTTCATCGACACGTAGTTGGTAGTAGTTCTGCCTCCTGCGCCATAGGCCGTGGGTTCGATCCACACGGTTCCGACAGATACAGATTATTTATTGGTAAAAACAGTTTACAAGTCATGGTAAATTTTAGGTACTATTTATATTATATACTACTATACTATTTATATTATTACATTACAGATTAAACATTCAGTATTAGATATTACTACTATATTGTATGTTGTATGTATACAACATCACACATAGATAATATATATTATATCTGATTATTATTCACCACACAGAAACATAGTACAGGGTTAATAGCATACATATTGGTAAAACAATGAGAGACCTCATCGCTAAGAGCGATGTCTTCCAGGCAACCAGGTGTAGTCACTTATTCTGTAAGTGACTACACCTGGTTGCCTGGAAGACATCGCTATAATAATGACAACTTTTAGACATAAAATACATTAACATAAATAAGTCTAATAAGTGTTAATAACAGCTACAAACACATACAAATGAGACACATAATGAGACTCACATAAGACTGCATGACACACATGTAACATAAATGAGACACAAAGACACAAATGAGGAACAATGGATGGAAAAATGCGACAAATATGAGACGTACAAATGACACACACATGTTTTAGAATGATGCACCGGCTAATAGTAATACCTAGTTGTCTGAAATAAAATAAAAGGCGTCACAACTTTCAATAACTAACAATTCTCGAGTGGCTAATAGCTAATACATTTTAATTACAGAGGCACCCTAAAAAGTTGAAAGACCCATCTGAGCCGCAAATTGTCACGTGTCATAATTGTAACCAGTCGTTTACGTCCAAAGTACGGCTAAAATTCCACATGTAAGTTCAAAATTAAAGAGAACGTTAAAATTAAGGAACGTTAGGATATTTTTTTGTATTTATAATAAATAAATAAATAATGCTTGACAATCCACACAGCATCATCTATCCCCAAAGTAAGCTACTCAAAGCTTGTGTTATGGGTACTAGATGATTGATATATTTAATACATTATATACTTACATAGATAGATATTTTTTATTATACATAAACACCCAGACCAACGGAATAAATTTCTGCAGATCGTACACAAATTTGTTCCGAGGCGGGAATCGAACCCGCAACCTCTTGCGTCGCAGGCGGACTATCGCCCGCTGCGCCACTGAGGTCGTCAAAATAAAGCATTTGACTGTGTAGTTTTATGCCATTCGTCTTCATAAACTTGAAAATATCATTGATGCCATACTATTTAGATGGCAGAAGTAAAACCACGAGGATAGATACTATAAAAATACCAAAACGTTATAACGCATGGAATCTGGCTTTGAAAACATTTTGCTCGAAGTACCTCAAGGTTGTATACTCGGTCCACTACTTTTTAAGCCTGTCAAAAAAATCTGTCATCAGGCAATTCCACGAAAAGTCATCGATGCTGGCAGACGGACAGTACAAATGCTCGCAATGCGACGGAACATTTGTGACCGAAACTCAGCTGTTTGACCATGTGCATTTCACACACGAGAAAACCAGGAGATGGCAATGTCCAGTGCAAGAGTGTGGAAAAACATTTTATCTAAGGTAAGTTACTATAGCATTTCGTAAGACACCTTACGATGCACTGCCCTGCGTCCATCAACTTGAGGCATACAGATGTTAAGCCTCATGTGCCTGTAATTACACCGGCGACTACACTCTTCAAACCGAAACACAGCAGCAAACCTCGCCCTTTTCTGCCGCCAAGCAGCGTTGCTGTGTTTGGGTTCGAAGAGTGTGGTCTCCGGTGTAATTGCAGATGATGATGATGATGATGATGATGATAATAGTAATTATAATTAACAGGGCCACACTTACAAAACACAGTCGCATTCACACCGACACGCGGCGGTACGTCTGTGTGACATGCGGCAAGAGATTTCTGGACAAGCAGACCTTGGACGAGCATGGAGTCACACACTTACAGGTAAAAACATTATTTTGTCCATATTTATTTTACAGCTCAGTTGGTAGTAAGCCCTGCCTTCGTGGATACGATTCCCAGTGATTACTAACATTTGTGTGATAAACATAGATGTTTGTTCTCTGTCTCCATTTTGGTGAACAATAAAGAATTTTTCATTCATCAATACATAAATAGTACCACCAAACTATCTGAAACGGTCTGAGGTTAGTCGTTTGTGCATGGTCAATAGCAAATGGAAGATGCCCCAAACGGCTGACTTCAGACCGGTTCAGATAAGTTGGTGGCACGCTGTATGTCCATCAATCTATATTCGCAGATAAAGCCATACCAATGCCACATCTGCTTGAAGCAACTAACGCGCGTCTCCCGTCTCCGCATGCATGTGAGGGCTCACGAAGAGGCCCTGGCGCCGACCCTGCTCCTGGTCTGCCGGGTATGCTGCAGAGCTTTCAGAGATGGCCAGGAGGCACAGGTGAGGAAGAGAACCTATGGGACTTAGGCTAATCTAATCGTATTCCTCTCTCCGGACTTTTGGCCAGCAGGAGTAGTCTACCGAAGGTATAGGGAAGCGCCTCTAGTGAAGAGAGTGCCCCGACTCTTTGTGCAGTGTGATTTAATATTTTTAAGCATGTACCTGTACCTAACGCGCGAGTTGTTTCCCAATGGATCAACGTGAAATTCCATTCCACATATGTATTAATAATCTAAACATATATAACTCAAAGGTGACTGACTGACATAGTGATCTATCAACGCACAGCCCAAACCACTGGACGGATCGGGCTGAAATTTGGCATGCAGGTAGATGTTATGACGTAGGCATAAAACAAGAAAGGATTTTGATAAATTCTACCCCCAAGGGGATAAAATAGGGGATGAAAGTTTGTATGAAACTTTGAATTCCTTGGCGCGAGCAAAGCTGCGGGTTCAGCTAGTAAGTGAATAATTTTATAGCGACGGAATGGCAACTTCAGCGGAGCTACAAGCAAATGTATTAAAACAGAGTTTTTTCATAGTTTTTAAACGTCAGGTTCAACGACGGGAATCAAAATAACCCTCTTGATTAGGATTATACAAAGACATGGTTTTATCAACCCCAGGAGCATGCTTCGAAATCGGCAGAGTGCCTGGAAGCAATCGTAGGTGAAGTTAAGACTGAGGAGGGAACGGCAGTCCAACTCTCCCCAACAAGTGGGATTGTACGGCAGACCAAACAAATTATTGGTATGTTTGTGTTAGTTAGTGAAATAATAAATTTTTTACTAGATGATAATGTCCCAAAAGTTATTCTCCGAGCGGGATTTGAACCCGCGACCTTCCCCTTGGTACGGGGCTGCGCTACCACCTGCGCCACCGGAGTTCTAATCACACTCGACGAATAACTCTTGGACATGTTATAGTTGTTTATCGAGCAGGGCTCTGATAGTAATAAGTCAAAACCTGTAGATGGAGCCTACGGTCGCATAAGTCCAAATTCTGTGATTTCCTTAAGTGTAGTAAACACTATAAATCTATTTTTTAGGCGACCTCAGTGGCGCAGCGGGCGAGAGTCCGCCTGCGACGCACGAGGTTGCGGGTTCGATTCCCGCCTCGGAACAAATTTGTGTACGATCTGCAGAAATTTGTTCCGTTGGTCTGGGTGTTTATGTATAATAAAAAATATCTATCTATGTAAGTATATAATGTATTAAATATATCAGTTATCTAGTACCCATAACGCAAGCTTCGAGTAGCTTACTTTGGAGCTAGATGATGCTGTGTGGATTGTCCAGCAAAAAAAAAATACCTGGAACTCTGACAGTGGAGACACGTTGAACTCGACCTTGAGTTTGACCCTGACCTTGACCTTTCCAGAATGCTCCTCTCCCAAAGCCCGCGTTCCTCGCCAAGTGTCCTCTCCTCTAGCGGCTCCTCTCTTGTCGACGTTAACTGACGAAGCACCACTCATAAGAGTTGTGGAGATCGAGAAAGCGTTCCGTTGTGAATACTGTGAGGAGTAAGTGACTTGCGCGTCACGCAAAAAGAACGCCGGAAGGAGGGGGAGGGGGTGTGATGGCGCGAGATTGTGTGCGCAAAATCCACTCCACTGTTTTCCTGTTTTCTTTTTGGTTGACGCGACCTCTACTAACCTCAGATCAAATAAAAAAGTAATTTGGTCTGAGCTACCAACATATATTATTATCTAGGATGTCTAGGTCTACCCCTTTCGGAGGGGTAGACTGTTTGCACATCTCTTTTCCGAAAACCGACTTCAGATGCACCGGAAAATACACTCATACTACTATAACTCATAAACTACTCGTCAGATCTGACTCAAATTTAAATGGGCCTTGTTCTGCCGCCAAGCAGCAATGCTGTGTTTCGGTTTGAAGCTTAGAGCATTTATAAATGTTATTTATAAATGTGTTATAAATGCTCTAAGGTTTGAAGAGTGTGGCCGCCGGTGTAATTACAGGCACATGAGGCTTAACATCTGTATGTCTCAAGTTGATGGACGCAGGGCAGTGCATCGTAGGGCACGCACCTATCGTGCGTGACTTACGAGGCTTTGTTACAGGTGATGTTTACCATTTAATATCAGGTAGGCCAACTGCTTGTTCCATCAGCTGGTTGTAAAAATAATAAAACTAATGGGATCACACAGGAAGCTAGCTTAAAAAAAGAATCATCAAAAATCTAAATCGGTTCATCCAGTTGGGAGTTCTGAGGTAGCAAATATTAAAAAAACAGTCGAACTGACTACCTCCTCCTTTGAAAAACTGAAACAGCTTCACGACTTTGATCCCCAGGCACGGTAGATATCCCTTCAGATCTCTCAGTACCGATTACTCACTCAAGATTCTTTGAGGATGTCTAAGGGGGGTAGTCAGAGGTACGGTAACCGCAAATAACCAATTCGTGAGCAATCACATTGTACACAGTTTGGTAAAAAATTCATTTTGATTGATGCAAGTTTTCCTGCTCAAAAATTAGCTTGAGTACGAAAACTAGAAAAGCAAACTTTTAGGTAGGAAAACTTGTATCGATCAAAATGATTTTTTTACTGAACTGTGCGCAATGTTGCACACAAAATGGTTGTTTGCGATTTTTCGAAAATGGGTTTGGTGATTTTATATCTTTCAACATTTCAAAACGTGCGAGCGAGAGTCACATTAGCTCTTGTCTTCGTCTAAAGACGTTGCAACGTGATCCTTGTGATTTTCGACCTTGACTTTGACTTTGACCAAAATTATTGTTTTTAGTGTGTTCTACATCGAAGACGGTCTGAACATCCACCGTGCTATACACAAAGGTGTCAAAAATCCCTTCACATGCCATATCTGCAAAGTTAGCTTCGCAACCTATTCCAGGTAATATTGGAGCTTCCTTAATTACCTATTATTTTGCAGCCAGAGGCTTGGGATCGTTTTGGTTTGGCACCTATTGGATCAGTTGAGCTATCTCTAGATCGTTTGCAACGTTAGATAGATAGATAGAAAATTCTTTATTGCACAAAATATAATGTACATAAGCGAGCTTAATGCTGGACAGCATTATCTACCAGCTAACATTTGGGTAATGGCAATTTTTTTTTGGGTAGTTTGGTATTTTATGGGAAAACGTTCTGCAGCTCAACTGTCATTTTCTTTGTAAATAAATGAGAAATGGTCTGTTTTTTTTGGTCATGTTAAAGAACCAACCATTTTATTGCCTGTTCTTCTGTCTTGCAAAACTTTGCCTGTCAAATATTTTGTGATATCCTACTACTATTATATAATAAACGCGAATGTTTGTAAGTATGTATGGATGGATGGATGGATGTTTGTTACTCTTTCACGCCGGAACGGCTGAACGGATCTGGATGAAACTTGGCAGAGAGATATACTCTTTATCGCGTGGGAATACCGGGATTTAAATTTGCGCGGGTGAAACCGCGGGGCGCAACTAGTTACGACATAATTTGTGCCCTTATTAGAGACATTGACGGGTCAATGTCTCAATGGGCACAAATCATGTATGTAACAATGGTTTGAAAATTCTTCGCTCGCTTTGCTCACTTGATCAATATATTGTCAGATGTACAACACATAAAACCACGCATGGGTTCTACAAGCGGCCAGTAGCAGGAAATGACGTCACCAGTGTGGTCGGATATGGAGGCTTTCCTACTGTCAAGCACTTTCTATGTGAGGTAAGTTAGTTCTGATAATAATAATTGTATCTATAAATATGCCAGTGCTCTTAAACGGTGAAGGAAAACATCGTGAGGAAACCAGTTAGTATTCTAACAGCGGCGATGGGCTTGCAACCTGTCACGTATGGAATACATACTACTGCAAAATGTCGGTATGTGCCAAATGTAATGCTTGGACGTACCTCTGACTACCCCCCTTAGACATCCTCAAAGAATCTTGAGTTAGTACTTGGTACTGGGAGATCTGAAGGGATATCTACCGTGCCTGGGGATCAAAGTCGTGAAGCTGTTTCAGTTTTTCTATAAATATTATTTATTACTAGCTGACTCGGAGAAAAGGTGTGGTGGTAGTACTTCCCCGGACGAGCCGCACACAAAGAGCTCTACTCTAACTAAAGTCTGGTTTTTCTCAGGATTGTGGTCGGTCTTACCTCCACTGGACGTATCTACAAGTCCACAGAAGGATGAAGCATCCAAACGATAACTATCTTCATAGTTGTAACCAGTGTGAGATTGCGTTTCCTAACAGGTACGTATACACTTTTTGTCATGTCTCTATCTGTCTGTCTATATTGAAACAGGGTACTGTCAAAGAGATTTAGGCCCTTATTCATAATGGTCACTGAGCGCGCCAATAGCTTATCAGACCGATAAGTCTGTTGCTGTCTCATTTCGTTGGCATGAAAGTGTCGGTAAATAAATAAATAATAATAAATAAATATAGTTGGACTTTCCACACAGCACTATCTAGCCCCAAAGTAAGCTACTCTAAGCTTGTGTTATGGGTACTAGATAACTGATATATTTTATACATTATACACTTAGATAGATATTTTTTATTATACATAAACCCCAGACCAACGGAACAAATTTCTGCAGATCGTACACAAATTTGTTCCGAGGCGGGAATCGAACCCGCATCCTCTGCGTCGCAGGCGGACTCTTGCCCGCTGCGCCACTGAGGTCGTCAATCGTGTTATGGGAACTACTATATACTACTTATCTACTTTTTTTTGTAAATAAAATCATCGATATCATCGATCTCGACTTTGTGTTATTTTCTTGTAATGGTTTCCGTAATAAACATTATTTATTTTGAAAAAAATAATATTCTCCAGCAGTTTTCAGTTCTTCGAATTGTTTAGAAGCATAATGTTAATAACAATATAATAATAATAAATATGTACAGTTGGAGTCTAGCATACCACAGGAAAAAACAACACGGCAAAAGTGGCTCAGAAGAAACGAAGGCAGTTCAAAACTATAGGTAAGTAATGTTTGGACGTGCCTCAGGCTACACCCACAAATAGAAATAAATAATTGTATTTGATACTACTTGCTGGTGGAAAAAGATTATAATAATAATTTATTTAATTCGATCTGCAATGGATCGTTTTGTTAGTCAAACTTACATCTATTGTTAGTATTATAATATTATTCAATACACAAAAACCTATAGAGATGATGCAATGGCAGACCTTCCTGAGTGTTTTTTTTTGCCATTAATTAAATATAATGGTGGACTATCCACACACCACTATCTCGCCCCAAACTAAGCCAAAGCTTGTATTATGGGAACCAGATAGCTGATAAAACATATTATATTTTTATATTGTTATTATAATTCTTAAGGTATCCTTTATTAAGAAATTGTGTATAATCTAGAATACCGTGCCGGGATTGCGACGAAGTGCTACCAAACAAAACTGCGCTTTACAAGCATAGGAAGAAGGAACATACTGGCGTGTCGATGCAAGATACCAACTCTAGGGTTGTCAGCTCTGCATATACTAGTCAGGGAGAAAGGTATCCAATCGATCTTCACAACTTGAACACAACTTGGTTCCCTCGTCCCCATTCGACGGTTTTTGAACAGCTGTAAATCTACTAAAATGAAAAAAATACATGAAAAAAAAAGAAAACTTTAAAATTGAACATGTACTCGAGCGCTGTGTAAAGATAGAAACGTAAATAAGAATAATTTTCTCGATAAAAAAAATCATAAAGAACTAAATCGATATTTCGGATCATTCCCGAAATCCCCACTAAGAAATCCCCACTGGTGGGGATTTCAAAATTTTTTTCCTTTAATCCCCACTGACTACGTCGTAGCATGCTACGGCGTAGCAGTGGGGATTTGAGGAATTTATTTTCCTCTAATCCCCACCAAGTCATGAAGTCGCTATTATATCACTTTTTTTAACATTAATAATCGCCGTCCCCACCGAATAAAATCGTAATCGCAAAAGTCAAAATGTTCAGGAGAATTAAAAAACCGTTTTTTGACTATAACTTCTTAGTAGGCCTACTTACCAAGATTGTTTATATACCAAAAGATAGCTAAATTTTATTCAATATTGAAATTATGATTCATAAAAATACTGTGTTTACCCAAACAAAGTTATGGCTAAAAGTATATAATACCAGAAATTTTGACATTACTTTACGCGGTAAAGCAACAATACGATTTTATTCGCGGGAATTATCGATAGACATCTTACAGTAACATTCGATTGCGATCGTATAGACTCCAAAAAAGCTTTGTTGACTGTATCGGTAATATGATATTACCATAGTATTCGGCGTTTAAACCAACTATGGAGACTATAGTAAAATTGTAATACGATAATTTCCTATGGCAATTAGATATTGTAAAAACTGAATACCGTGTATCCTTTAGTGCAAATTATCTATGGTAATAATTACAAAATAACAAGAAAAAAAATCATTTTGATATTTATTTTCAAGAAATTTAATGATATCAAATACACATATTAAAATACAAACAAAATTTGACATACTCACAAACAACAAAAAAATCAGGAACACGTTTTGATATGTATTTTAATAAAATTGAAAAAAAAAAAACATACAATCTAAATTTTAAATGATTAACAAATAAAAATAAATAAATAATGCTGGACAATCCACACAACACTATCTAGCCCCAAAGTAAGCTATTCAAAGCTTGTGTTAAGGGTACTAGATAACTGATATATTTAATACATTATATACTTACATAGATAGATATTTTTTTTATTATACATAGAAAACACCCAGACCATCGGAACAAATTTCTGCAGATCGTACACAAATTTGTTCCAAGGCGGGAATCGAACCCGCAACCTCTTGCGTCGCAGGCAGGCTCTCGCCCGCTGCGCTACAGAGGTCGTCAAACAAATAACAATAAATTAATAACAATAAATGAAACATCTACCTAATCTAGATTTTGGTTATTCGGTTCATTTTCTCTTTCATGGGTTCGAAAAACTTATGAGCTTCTTGGAAAAGCCGAAGAAGGCCACAACCCGAGAAAGTCTTCGTGCAGAGGTTTATTGATATGTTGGTGGTAAATTTGTTTTCTCAAAACTCCACAGTATAACACATACCAATATTATAAACGTGAAAGCTTGTAAGTATGGATGGATGGATGGATGGATTGATGTTTGTTACTCTTTCACGCTGGAACGGCTGAACGGATCTGGATGAAACTTGGCAGAGATATACATTATAGTCTGGAATAACACATAGGCTACTTTTTATCCCGTGGGAATACCGGGATTTAAACCGCGGGGCGCAACTAGTAGAACGATATATTCTTGATAGCTCTTTGTGCTTCTTGCTTAGGTATTAAATTGTAACAAGCAACTTCCTATTTCGGCAGATCCCCTTTTCGCTATAGAGGTGCCACAAAAACTGTAGAATTATAATAAATAGGTTATTCTTGTTTACAATGGAAAATGCCTACTTATGATTGAGGGACGCTGAGAACTTTTTCTCAAAAACTGTTTTGTTGGTGTGTGTTGAATCGACTGCGGCTTTCCTTTTAATTTATTGGCTCTGTCCTTTCGTTTTACTTGGGGCCTGTAATTTTCTTCTATTGAAGCCTTTTTATCTCTTCGGTTTGCTCGTACAAAGAGCAAATTGCAAGAATAAATCTTTTTAGGGCTTAAAAAATCAGTAATTGTACTCGGTATTAAAAATTGATTCTTAGTGCTTCTTCGTAGCCATGCTCTCCAAGAAAACTTCTTAACTTCTTGATGCGCAAACCGAAATTTGTATAGTCGATACATCTTTAAAAAAAAGTCAAATTTGTCCACCTGTCAGCTCACACAAAGAATGATTCAAAACTTTTGGAGTTACTGGTCGCGGGACTACGTTCACCAGCTACAACAACGATATAGTGGCACGATCAGAACACTGAACCCAAAAGTGATTTAGTAAGTGAAGTCGTTTGTGAAAATTGTGAATAAACATCCCGATGTCAAACGTATAGGTAGGTTGCGCACAAAAAAAATCGTTTATTATCGTCGACGCCATTTATTCGTCCAACTTCGATTTTAGTTGTACTTCCAGTCTGAAGCTAAACTGAAAATTATTAAAAAGATGGGCTTTACGCACTATCGTAAAATCAAGGTAATGGGTTTCTTTTTGTTGATTTATGATACAGTAATCAATATAACAATTCCATTTATTTTACGAGTGTAACGGCAAGTGACTTCACTGTGATTGAAAAATCAAAAGTTCCGCCGAATAAAATCGTAATAGTACATTACCATAAAAAATGATACATTGCGTAGTCAGTATTAATATGTTACGTTTTTATTCCAGGAAAAAAAGTGTTTTTCTGTTCAATCGAATAAAACCGTTAGATCCATTACAAAATCGCTAACTCGGTAAATACTCGTACGAATCTGTTGAAAAAAATTCACAAGGTGTAATCGGATCTCTAGTATAGTTATTTCAAATAAAAGCACTACTATCGTAATAGTCGATTACGATTTTATTCGGTGGGGACGGCGAATATTATTATAATGAAAGTCTAAGTTTAGTTCTTATTAAGTTTTATTAAGTCTTTCTATATAATAATAACCTATAAATCCAATAAGTAGTCTCATTTCTTGCCTAATACAACATAATTAAATAACCATGAGTATTAAATACTTATTTTATTATACCTCTATTCCTGGCCCGCTTCCTTTCAAGATAATGAATGCAGAATGACTTTACTACTTGTTACAATTAGATACATACCTAAACGCAGTACTTACCTAAGGGGTAAATTTTGATGAGAAAAAATAAAAGAATAAAATTGTCTCAATAATAAACTCTTTTAATTATCATTCACTGAGGATAACATATTAAATGTTTTTTTACAATTTTTAACAAGACAAATAAACAATTACGAGAATATGTGTTTGTTTATTTATTAAAATAGCAGACTCTAAATTGTTACAAATAAAAATCACATCATATTGTACAATAATTAACAAGATTACCTATAAAAAACTTCAACAATCGGTGATCATATTTTTTTATAAAAGTATTAGACTCTTAAACTTACAAACATTAAAAACTAAAAATCACACCATATTTTACAATAATTAACAAGTATAAAAATCGCAAATTCAACAATCGGTAATTATATGTTTTTTTTTAATAAAAATGTTAGACTCATACACTTATATTAAAAATACACATATATTAAAAAGTAAAAATCACATCATATTTTACAATAATTAACTATATTACAGTTCTCGCAACAGATCTAGGCATTCGTGAAGTTAGATGTTAGCTGTCAAAAATGGCTTTAGTGTCACTACTTAAGGTTGTAAATTGTCTGCCGCGCAGCCAAATGGCTAATTTCACGAATGCCTAAATCCGTTTCGAGAACTGTACAAATATTAGAAACTAAAAATCACGTCATATTTTACAATAATTAACAATATTAAAAAAATATTAACAATCAGAAAAATAGGGAGATTTATTGCAACAAAATATACTTACGTTTATGGTTACAGATCCACTGCACTTTTCTTTTTTTCGAAGCACACACTCCCAGATACTAGCACCACTTTTGTATTGTTTTTTTAGGCAATATTGATGTCCTGCTCTCACCAATATAGTAGCACTCAACTTTTTTATAAACTTTAGCTCGTCACCGCTACCAGACGAACTAGTTGCCATTTTAGTCTAACACATACGAAGATTTAAACCGAACTGATAAGAAATTCGGGAATAACTATCTGCCTAAACAGGACTAGACAATGCAGTAAACTTTAGGTACGTTTCGGCCAATCACAAGCCAGTATTGTCATTGTCAGGTTGTCCCATAGATGGTTTTAAGCAATAAACCCTTTTGTCTAATTGACCAATAATGAGGTGCGGCTGTCAAGTGTTATCAATAGATAAGCTGTCTGGTATGTTCTATTGTTATGCGGTATCTTTCATTGATGTATTTTGGTTCGATGGAAACCAGTTTTTAAACTGCAGCTGCAAATATTTTTAGACTTTTAAAACAATGGCATGCATAGTGTGCTTTCGAATATTTTCTTATGTACCTACAGAAAGACTCGATGAAACTTAATCAGAACTAAACTTGGACTGTCATTATAATAATATTAATGTTAAAAAAGTGATATAATAGCGACTTCATGACTTGGTGGGGATTAGAGGAAAATAAATTCCTCAAATCCCCACTGCTACGCCGTAGCATGCTACGACGTAGTCAGTGGGGATTAAAGGAAAAAAATATTGAAATCCCCACCAGTGGGGATTTCTTAGTGGGGATTTCGGGAATGATTCGATATTTCAAACATCCATTACAAAGAAAGTTTTTCTTGAAATCATGTCAAAGTTATATCAAAAGAAACGGATTAAAATTTATTAGCGCTGTGTAAAAAAACTTGAAAATTTCATTATTATTAATCTCTAAGGCACCGGTGGTCTAGTGGGAGTGACCCCGCCTTCCGATCGTAAGATCGCAGGTTCGAATCCGGTCGTGCACCAATGGATTTTTCTATCGAAAAATTTATGTGCGCAATGCCAGTGCTCTTAAACGGTGAAGGAAAACATCGTGAGGAAACCAGTTAGTATTCTAACAGCGGCGATGGGCTTGCAACCTGTCACGTATGGAATACTAACTACTGCAAAATGTGGGTATGTGCCAAATGTAATGTTTGGACGTACCTCTGACTACCCCCCTTAGACATCCTCAAAGAATCTTGAATTAGTACCTACTTGGTACTGGGAGATCTGAAGGGATATCTACCGTGCCTGGGGATCAAAGTCGTGAAGCTGTTTCAGTTTTCAGTTTATTAATCTCTGTGAAGAAAATCTTACGAAATCTAGCTGTTCAAGTGCTGCAAGTCTTAGAGGTTGGAGGTTCTGGGATATCCTCGCCTTAGCACAGTGTTTTGGGTTCGCAGCGCTTGGTTAGGTCACAGCGTGCGCGGCTGGGCGTGCTCGCGCGCGCGCTGCGGCAAGCGCTACCGGAGCCGCGCGGAGCTGCGCGCGCACACTCGCCTCTACCATCCCGCCACCGTCGCCGTACTGGAGGTACGCAAAAGCACATACCGCCGGCTTCTGAAAGCTCGATCAAAGTTGGCTGTTTTGCTGTTTAGTCATTTTGGGACGCAGCGATTTGGCTATAAAAAAAAGAGTATAAAAACGATAGCTATCCTGCTCGCATTTTTGTCAATGTGTACGAGATATTATAGGCTAGAGATATGATATGGCCAATGAATTGTTTTTTTTTTATACAACTAGCTGATGGCACAAGCAGATGGCCCACCTGATGTTAAGTGGTAACCATCACCTATAGGTGTTTATAAACAAAACGTTGCCCCGTAGGTCACGCACAATAAAAACGTGCCCTACGATGCACTGCCCTGCGTCCATCAACTTGAGGCATACAGATGTTAAGCCTCATGTGCCTGTAATTACTGCTTCAGTTATTTAGAATTTTACATCGGTATTTAAAGTTTTGATTAATAAACTTATTCTTATATTAATTTCTAGGTTCAAGGAAGAAATATCAGTCCAGAGGAAGCGTTAAATACACTAGTTAAGAACAACATCAGCCAAGACAGAGTCCTCGAAATCAATGTGATGTATTTCGCCAAGGTAAAAGGATCTGTAGGTTCAAATCGAATTTTCGATCGAGAATTCGACCTCGCAAAATGTCCAGGATCCAGTATTTTCAAAGCCTATTTTTCTATCCGACTTATCTCTTCCCCGGCAACAGCCTAAGCCGAGGTCCCTACCTAAGTGGTGCCATTGCGTTTGTAAAAAGTAGCCTATGTGTTATTCCAGACTATAATGTATCTCTCTGCCAAGTTTCATTCAGATCCGTTTAGCCGTTCCGGCGTGAAAGAGTAACAAACATCCATCCATCCATCCATATTTACAAACTTTCACGTTTATAATATTATTAGGATTCGAACAAAAATGCGGGCCTCTGTTGGTTGGCTTTCGATGCGTAATCATCAAGGGAAAGTCGTTCTGATTTGTTCTGGATATTAATTAGGTCGTGAGAGCTATATTTTTCGGTGTGTTTAATCTGTGTAAAAGTGTTTATATCGTGTTAATTGTGTCTTGTTCCATTCTGGTTATTTTATTTTGATGTAATAAAATTGATGTTTTTCTTAATTAAAATTAGTGTTTTTTATCTTTAACCCACTCCTGGTTTCCTAAAAATATCATTAAATACAAATCGTGATGATATCATTAAATACAAAGTTTCCGTGATAAAATTAATTACCAAGATTCAGCAAAGATATAATTATGATCCAAACCATGGCACCGTGTATCATTTACGATATATTTTACTAAGCCTCTTGCGAAAATACCCGTGTCCAAATAGTTACCATCTTTTACCATAACCTGGCCTGGGAAAATCCAACCTTGCTGGCAGTTGGTGTATCCTAAATGATACAATATAGCATTATAATCAAATTATACGAAAACTTTCACGGCTTTAGATACGATTACGACCGATATACACGCTTATCGCACCTTATACAAAACCGCTATAAAAACGAAATCCAAATTACGGAATACGCAATCCGTAAAACGGAAAAACAAGTTATCAGCAGTAAAATATCCGTAAATGTGAAAAGTCGTAATTGCCACTCTGATGCATTCGCATACTGTGACATATGTTCCAGACTGTAACTTAGATGTTCCAGACTGTAACTTATATGTTTCAGACTGTAACTTATATGTTCCAGACTGTAACTTATATGTTTCAGACTGTAACTTGTATGTTCCAGACTGTAACTTATATGTTCAAGACTGTAACTTAAATGTTTCATATGTTCCAGGGCGCGACTAGCATAGTCCCAATGAGCGCACGCGCACTCGCCATGTTGCGGACTGTACCGCGCACTGCGCTCTCTCTGCCGAGGGAAATGACTGCCGAACAACACTACGGTAACTATAAGAGTAGCCCTTTGTGTGTGGCTCGTCCGGGGAAGTACTACCACCACGCCTTAATCTGCCGCCAAGCAGCAACGCTGTGTTTCCGTTTGAAGAGTGTGGTCGCCGGTGTAATTACAGGCAATGAGGTTTAACATAGCCTCAAGTATTATGCCTCAAGTTGATGTTGATGGACGCAGGGCAGTGCATCGTAGGGCACGTTCCTATCGTGCGTGACTTACGAGGCAATGCTTTGTTATAGGTGATGGTTACCACTTAACTTCAGGTTGGCATCTGCTTGGCTTGTTGCATCAGCTAGTAGTATGAAAAATGTATGAAGTAGTAGGTGTGTAAAAATACTAGTATAAAAACTTTAAAAAAATACTAAATAACTCTACTAGTTTTGATTTATACTAATGTTGACCACTTATAATAAAAACCGATCTGTATTCTATTTAAATAAATATATACTATTATCCTACTAATATTATAAACGCGAAAGTTTGTAAGTATGGATGGATGGATGTATGTTACTCTTTCACGCCGGAACGGCTGAACGGATCTGGATGAAACTTGGCAGAGAGATAGATTATAGTCTGGAATAACACATAGGCAACTTTTTATCCCGTGGGAATACCGGGAGTTAAATCTGCGCGGGTGAAACCGCGGGGCGCAACTAGTACATATACTATATAACTATTATTCATTAAAGCAGATTACGCCTCAAAGATTTTATAATGTCCCAAAAGTTATATAAAGGGATCCCGCTCGGAGAATAACTTTTGGGACATTATAAAATCTTTGTGTAGTAAACACTATAAATCTAATAAAAAAAATTGAGATTACGCCTCGCTATAAATCTGTAGGTACTTTATTCACTTACTGCATAATACATTTTTTTATTTGAATGATTGAATTCAGTGATTTAAATCTTCCAAAATGTTGATATGTCACATCTCAACTTTTTAAAATATTTAAAGTGAGAGGTACATAAATAAGGAGTAGACTTTATTCGCCCTTGCAGCCAATTCGATGGAGCTCCATCGCAGAGTGATAACAAAGAATCCTAGAAGACCAGCTATCCTTCGGTCCGAGTGTCCAATGAATGAAGCTAATGCACAGGTATACACGTGGGTATACAGTATATACTCGTAGTATAATAGAATAGCTTTCTCTGTCCCTATATCCCTATGTCCCTATGTATGCTTAAATCTTTAAAACTACGCAACGGATTTTGGTGAGGTTTTTTAATAGATACTAGTTTTTTTTTTTATATTTGATAGACAGTCCTTTGGCCACAATCTCACCTGATGGAAAGCGACGATTCAAGAGGAAAGTTTATATTATCCTACTAATATTATAAACGTGAAAGTTTGTAAATATGGATGGATGGATGTTTGTCACTATTTCACGCCGGAACGGCTGAACGGATCTAGTTGAAACTTGGCAGAGATAGATTATAGTCTGGAATAACACATAGGCTACTTTTTATCCCGTGGGAATACCGGGATTTAAATCTGCGCGGGTGAAACCGCGGGGCGCAACTAGTTAGCATATAAAAACAAGCTAGGCTATTATCAGCTCAGATTATATAAGTAGGTATAGGTCGCGTCAACCAGAAATAACGCTGGAAAACCGTGCTTGCGTATACAAAATACTAGTGCAATTACACCCCCCTCCTTCCAGCGTTCTTTTTGCGCGTCGTGCGTGTCGCGCAATAAACATACATTCTACGATATTAGATAGGCTCTATAGATTAGAACGTACCTACTTCATGTCACTGTCACTTTCATGCCAACGAAAAGAGACAACAACATACTTATCGGTCTGATAAGCTATTGGGGCGCTCAAAGACCACTATGAATAAGGGCCTAAAATGTTTTATTGTATATTTCAGAGCCTACAAGACATAAACGTGCAACTTTTACTACAAGATGGCGTAAACAGGAATCCAATACAAATAAGCGACTCTAATCAAATGGAATAAGGACTGTTTTGTGATTAACATTGAGATTACTCTAACAATTTTTATTTAGTAGGTAACGCTCCAAGCTTCTCCTTTTTCGGGCTCAGAAACCCATTTTTTTTGTTGGCTAATTAATGTGTGAGACTTGTTAACTATTTTGTGCAGGCGATTGTACATAAAGATAATATACCCTTTTATGGGCCTAATAAAAATAATAATATAGAGTAGTTAAGAAGTAAGAAATTTAATTAAGAGTTTCGATTTTGGTTTGTCTGTACATACCTTTAATTTTATACTAAACTAGCGACCCGCCCGCGCGCCCCTGCTTCGCACGGGTGCACGTGCACATATTATGCATGTATTATACATATAAACCTTCCCCTTGAATTACTATCTATTAAAAAAACCGCATCAAAATCCGTTGCGTAGTTTTAAAGGTTCAGGCATACATAGGGACACAGAAAGCGACTTTGTTTTATACTATGTAGTGATTTTCTTGGGTAAAATCCTACTAATATTATAAACGTGAAAGTTTGTATGGATGGATGGATGTTTGTTACTCTTTCACGCTGAAACGGCTGAACAGATCTGAATGAAACTTGGCAGAGAGATACATTATAGTCTGGAATAACACATCGGCTACTTTTTATCCCGGGGGAATACCGGGATTTAAATCTGCGCGGGAGAAACCGCGGGGCGCAACTAGTATTATTATAAAATTACCTATATAGGTCTACATATTACTTACTATGAATAGTTTTACTCAAAGAAAGTTATTGTCCTAAAATGATGTGAGTGATTATTTTATGAATAAATTGTAACGAAGGAGTTTTATAAATAAACCAACTTACTGTTATTTAAAATGCTATTTTTTTATTTACGTAACGAGGATTGCCACCTGTCACATATGAAACAATATAACTTCAAAATTTTTGAATGAATGAAATGTATCTTTTTAACGTACCTCCGACTACATTCTTGGGCATATTCGAAAATTCAAGTTCGTAGGTAAAGGTCCTTGTGATACTTATGAAACATTTGATGGTATGCCTAATTTCTAAAAGTAAGAAATGAAAAATTATCAAATTTATTTTTATTCACAACTGATTTACATTACTAGGTAAGTAGTACAAAGTTAGATTATTATAAATTAGTCTTAATTATTTTAATAAATAATATCACTTTTACTGTGGATAAGTAGTATAATTATAATTCAACCGAATGCACCTTCTGGCATTAAAATACCTGAAACAGTTACATAGTAATTTTTTTATCCATCTAAATAATTGGTTAAATTAATATAACAAGTGGTTCGCCCCGAACTGAGATTTCGTGACGCGACGCGAACGTCTATCTCAAAAAGCGGGCATACTAGAAAAAAAATAAAAATGGTTTTGGAATGTCCAAACCAAGCCCTTTCATATGACATGTAACTTAATTTTTTTGAGTAACTTTTTTGCCCCCTTAAAAAACCCGATATTTTAATAACCCCTCATCCGATTTTACTCATATACTTACTTACCAGTAAATTTCTGTAGTACAAGCGATCGGCTTACCAAATTTCATGGAGATCGGATAAACGGTTCTCAAGTTAACGTCAATCAAACATACATACATACACACACACATAAAATGCCAAATCGCCCAAGTTAATTGTCAGATTTTCGTTCGCTTCGCTCACTCAATCAATGATTTTTCCTGTTTACCTGCTATGCAAGCTGTCATGAAGCATATCCCGCAACCAGCAAAGAACGCCCGGACTGCCAACTGAAACAAATCATCTACTGAAAACACAGCGGTACCTATTTGCATGTTAGGTATGTAGGCATCGTACCTACTCTAATATAATGTAGGTAGGTACTCTGTAACAATGATAATGTATAAGAACGTTGGGAACCAAGCCGTAAAAAAAGGCGTTCTACCTTTTTACTTTGACTTTACTTCCCCTCACACAGAGCTCTACTCTCATATTCGGACTTACCTCTACCTAACCTAAATAAACTTGAACATTACTTACACTAGATAATACCTCTCGTTGGTTTGGCGCCATGGCCGCTATGGCGCCTATCATGATGCCCGCTGAACTAGGGTTCGTAAAACCACAGAGTGCATACGTGGCTATTAGTTCTGCACGAGGCTAGAATAAAAAAAAATACCATAGACTAAAATATCAAGACAAACATTTGTGACGTATTAGATTTGAATAAAAGAAAGAAAAATAATTTACTAGCCCAAAAAATGCATAAGTAAGTAAAAATACATAGGTAGGTAACAAAAAAATATATATTATAAAGAATAAAACTCCTTGCGTATTTGAATGTGTAATTATTGCAATAAACTAAACCCTTCTTACGGAAACAGCAACTGTCAGCAGAAGGCTTGTCCCCGGACGAGTCACACACATATAGCTCTACCGACTAGGCACTTAATTTTCTTTCTTTTTTAAATCATTAGTAAGACACCCCTTCAACAATATCCTGCAATCTAACAACACGGTAATTTAAGAAATTAAGAATGACATTTCGACTGGAGTTGCCCTTCTACCTCTTTCACACTAAGCTTAAATGCGCAGGGACATGGGCAATACGCGAAAGGCAACGCGTGCGGTAACGAGAGAGAGAGAGAGAGTTGACGTTCGCGTTGCCATGGACATGAGATAGATAGATAAA
Organism: Plemyria rubiginata; assembly: GCA_963576535.1. NCBI lineage: Eukaryota > Metazoa > Arthropoda > Insecta > Lepidoptera > Geometridae > Plemyria > Plemyria rubiginata. The sequence continues at coordinate 4,439,935 of OY754911.1, read as the reverse complement.
TTCTTTATTGTACACAAAGCAAAAAGAAAACACATAAGTACATAAACTAGAAAAAAAGAATAGGTACAATGGGCGGCCTTATCGCTAAAAGCGATCTCTTCCAGACAACCTTTGGATGGAAAGGATATGAAAAAAATCAGAGAGGCGGCGGTGTACAATAATAACTATAAAGACGTCGGTGTACTATGAGCTGAGTATAAACGCTGTATCCCACTCACCGACAATAGGCCCGCTGCCTTCATCTCCCCCATGCGTTGGTAGGCCACGAATTCGTTAACGATCGTCTTCAGGCCGATGAGAGAACCAACCAACTCGCATTCCTCCCACGGCACTCCTGTAAAATGGTACATACCTACCTTAGAAGACATCAATCTAACATAATCACTATCACTACATAGTATATAAAACAAAGTCGCTTTTTCTGTCCCTATGTCCCTTTGTATGCTTAAATCTTTAAAACTACGCAACGGATTTTGATGCGGTTTTTTTAATAGATAGAGTGATTCAAGAGGACGGTTTATATGTATAATACATGCATGATATGTGCACCCGTGCGAAGCAGGGGCGCGCGGGCGGGTCGCTAGTCTATAATAAATCTAACATATCTCTCTGCCAAGTTTCATCTAGATCCGTTCAGCCGTTCCGGCGTGAAAGAGTAACAAACATAGGTACCTACATCCAACAATCTATACTTACAAACTTTCGCGTTTTTATTATTAGTAGGATATCATATAAGGAAAAGTCCTAAAGGATATACTATTACAAAAATCTTATTATACACTAGAAGAATACTTAAATGACTATGATGCATGTCTTTAGCGTTAAATAAATTTGGATGATTGTTCATATTGGTCCGCTTCTCTCTATTGCAACACCCTAACGGAGTACATTATGTATTGAATTAAAATTATTTAGTCATAAGTCCTGACAATGTAAAATCTACATACATACATACATAATAATGCAATAAATATACTGAATATACTGAATATTGTTTTTATACAACTTGCTCTTAGTAGAACAAGCATACACAAGCAACAAAACAACAACTCAACTTCTCGGCTTCAATAGAGAGTGTTGATTGGGAATATATATCACAAAAATACGCACATTCAGTTAACGAACTGGCTAAAGCTATAGTCAACATTATCACTAATAAAATTGAGATTTGTTTCCCACTCAAACGTACTGCGTCAAAGAGCAAAAAATCATGGGTGTCTGAGGAAATTGTTAATCTAGATTACTTATTGAGAGATATCAAATCGTTTAGTGCTAAGTTTCCCGATAACAGCGCTTTAACAGATAGGGTTGTCGAGTGCCAGAACAGATTTGATAAACTACTAATGTCACAAAGAAGTAGCTTTTACTGCAGTCTGATAGCTGAATCGGGCAAAAAAGCCAAAACTATGTGGGATGTTGTTAAAATGGAGACCGGACGAGGTAAACGGAGCTCTGACTTTATTGAGGCCTTAAAAATGCCTAACGGATCCTCGTTTCTGAATGAAGCTGATGCTGTTAATGCGGTAAATATGCACTTTGTGAGTGCTGCATTAACATGCGGAGCGCCCAACGCCGACGTGCCCGTAGCAATGCGCGCGCTGTCGATTGCTCGACCACCCGCGGACCGCTCGCTTCGTTTTACAAAGTTTACACCCTTTGAGATATTCAAAATAATATCAACAGGGGTAGCACATAAACATACCAAAGATATTTATGACATATCGATATCGCTCCTCTACCACACTGCAGTTTCTATATCATACATCTTCTCTGTCCTATTCAACAGATGCTTAAATGACGGATATTACCCCCAAGCGTTAAAGAATGTCAGAGTTTCACCCCTTTACAAGGGCAAGGGAAAGAAAGAAGCCATCGACAGCTACCGTCCCGTCTCCATAATACCAGGTGTTGCAAAAGTGTTCGAACATGGTCTCAGTACGCGTCTTACTAGGCATCTGATGAACACGGGGTCCCTATCTGACAGGCAATACGCATATCGGGCAGGAAGATCCACTACGGACGTTGCGAGGGAAGTCGTGAGTCGCGTGCTAGGGGCCCGAGAACTGAGCCAGCAGGTGGCTGTCATCTTCTGCGATCTATCAAAGGCGTTTGACGTCGCGGACCACGCTCTACTCGCGGCTAAGCTCAAATATTATGGCATTGACGGATCCGCGCAAAATCTTCTGCTTCATTTTATGACTGAACGATCGCAGATCGTCACAGGAAGAGGAGGGAAAATCAAATCCGACCCGATGAAAACTACCATTGGGGTGGCGCAGGGATCATCGCTGTCGAATATAATGTTTTCCATTCTGCTAAATGACTTACCCGATTGTATAGGCGACGCACACATTCTTATATATGCGGACGATGTGGCGGCGATAGTCGAGGCCCCTAGTCTGGACATCCTAGAGAGAAAGTTGAATGCCGCTGCGGGTGACTTACACAATTGGTTTCACCAAAATGGGCTCATCTTAAATGTAGCCAAAACTAACTACATGCACTTTAACCTTGCGGGGAGGAGTTGTAGGCCAATGACAGTAGGGCTAGGTGCGGAAACGATCACAAAAGTTGATTGTACTTCATTCCTCGGTTTTATGCTGGACAGTGGCCTAACATGGGAAACCCATATTGACAGGCTTTGTAAGAAAGTGGGTCGAGCAAGTTTTGCCTTGTGGCGACTATCTGCAACTCTGAACAAAGAGACTGTAAGGAGCTTTTACTTCGCCTCAGCCCACTCTCTGTTACAATACGGGGTTGAGTTCTGGGGGCGTGCAGCAGACTGGAAGCGCGCATTTAGACTGCAGAAGAGGGCAGTGCGCGCCATTGTTCGGGTCTCGCAAGACACATCCGCTCGACCATATTTTAAATCCCTCGGAATAATGACTGTACCTGACCTTGTCATATACCAAGCTGCACTATATGTAAGGAATCACTTAGATGAATATGCAAGGTACGGCGACGGTCACAGGTACAACACGAGACACGCAGACAGGCTGAGAGCAGTTCCGCGTCGTCTCACGAAAACGTCGAAGCTGATTCGTGTGCTGGGGCCAGCGATGTACAATCGACTTCCGGCCGATGTTAGAGACGCTCCATCGACACAATCCTTTAAGACAAAGTTGAAGAAATGGCTATTAGAGCAATCATTCTATGACTGCGATGAGCTAACTTCCCGAGAGCCCACCCAGCTAGGGTAGAATATCAATGTTTTGTGAAATTTAATATTGATTAATTTAGTTATGACACTATACTATTTATTATTATTAATTGTTGACATGTATTATTAACTAATTTTATTGTTTTTGATGTGGAATATTGTTATGTCATAGTTGTTAAAATTACATTAGAATTTGTATTTACCTAGCATACCTATATAGGTAATCTAATATTAATATCACGACATGTAACTATAATCTGTTATAAATAAATGAACTATGAACTATAACTATACAGATGATGGTAAGTGGTACGATGATACCATCATTATCCGACCAAAAAATAAAATAATTCAATTAAATTTGCTTAAAATCTATGGCTTTCATAATGGTTGTTGAGCGCGCCATTAGCTTATCAGACCGATACGCCTGTTGCTGTCTCTTTTCGTTCGCATGAAAGTGGCAGTGACAAGAATACCTACTCTATTAAGCCGCTCTGTTATGGCAGGGAGTATGAGTTATAATATAAGGTTTCTCACCCATAACCCAGCACAGCGGTATAAACACCTTCCCCATGATCCACTCGAGGTTCAACTCTGGCTGTCCCAGCATGCCTCCAAAGTACGATAGCACGCCATTCACGAACGCAATGAAAGCCACGAACGCGACTATGTTCGCGACTATGTTCAGGACGAGAGATATGCCGTTGGTCGCGCCTCGGGTCGCGGCCGACAGAGCTGATTGGTCTTGGCTGAAAACAAAAATGCAAACTTACAGCTGTTCGTTGGACAATTACAACTTTTTTTTTCTTACAACTTATAGGTAAAAACGTTTGACCGCAATCTCACCTGATGTTAAGTGATGATGCGGTCGACGATGACGATGATTAATACGATACAATGCAAAATATTTACTCCTTGCAAGCATCCAATTTCTCCCCTTACCCTCACATGATTTCGCTGGCTCTCTAGGGTGTTACCACACAGAATATTTTGATTTTGAATCAAAAAAAATAAATAACAAAAAAATATACTAATTTAGGGTTTTATCTCGGGTGGAATGCGCGAGCGGCGTCAGAGGCGCAGCGGTGCCTGGCGAAGCGCGGGGCGGGGCCCTTAGCGGGCCGCCCCGCCGCCTCCGCCAAGCTGGGACCACTCTATCTACGAAATTTGGTATTTTTTGCGCTATTTTGGTGACAATACGCTGTCAAAACGTACACTCTCTTAAAATAGTTCTTACTTAGTTAGGTACTTTAACATACCTATAGTTGTCGCGGGTGGAACCGCGGGGCACAGCTAGTACTATATGTATACTTGTACCCTGACACAACAACTTACCTAACAACAGGCTGGATGTTATCGACCGTGGTGAGAGATCTCTTCGTCTCTGGCATTAGCAGCTTGGAGTAGCAAATGGCGGCTGGTGCAGACATCACCGAGGCAGTCACCAGGTGCGCTGGTGAGGCGCCGAAGGCGATGTACGAAGCCAGGATTGTACCTGGGACAGACGTAGGATACATGTTACCAAGAATTCCTGAAAACTTAGGCATAGGTTACAATTCGTTACCATTGTCGTTATTTATAGTACGCGCAATTATTATTTTATACCAACCTGAATTTACCCAGCTGTAGAGCATAGCGTCCGTAGGTGGAAACACATCAGTATTGCCATGTAAAAAGTTACGAAAAAATCCCAGTGTCTACTTTCGTTTGACGGACTTAAAATTTTTATAGTTAATTTTGAACACTACTAAAATCTTCTGACACTTCAAGCCATCAACATTCAAGTCTTACTTGTTTTTCATGAAAATAACTAGATCGCGCCACTAGTAGATTAGAACGCGCTATCGTTGCGTTTTGGCATCGGAGTGTCGTCAACTCCGCATTCATGATGCGTTTCGTTTGGAACGACGCCGTCGTTCCAAGCGCATCAAAGACAATAAGAAAAAAAGAGATCTGTCCATATCTACGATGTCCACACGTATGTCTTCGAACATGTCGACAGCACGAGGCTGCCCACATTGTGGACACCGCTGCTGTCGCAGAAGGTAGAACATTAAAATTTTGCACTGCGCTTGAAATGATTTTGTTTATTTTACTAAGTATGGAATAGGATAGAAAGAAGGTTGTTTTCGCCAGATACGATGAGATGAAGGCCAGGATGTTAAGGCTCCGGTGACAGCGGCTCGCAATTTCGAAGTGCGATTGGCTATTGTTTCATTTTATTTCATTTCGGGGAGGTTGTTTGAAAAAATAACTCTAAAGAAACACGCATAAATACTGTTCGAACACAAATAATACAATAATATAAGGGAAACATGCCCGAATCAGAAATCATTTTGGTATTAGTATGTTTGGTCTTATGTTTACCTAATACCAAAATGATTTCTGACTCAAACACATTTCCCTTATATTATTGTATTATTTGTGTTCGAACAGTATTTATGCGTGTTTCTTTAGAGTTATTATTTCAAATAACCTCCCCGAAATGAAATAAAATGAAATAATAGCCAATCGCACCTCGAAATTGCGAGCCGCTGTCACCGGACCCTTAAGATATAGAAATTTTTGTAAGAAGAAAATGTTGTCCAAGAAGTGTATAGGCACGCAAACATCAGGTAAGCAAATCATGAAATTTTTCATTATTATTGCTCTTATGAACATTCATTCATTCATTTTCAAAAATTAACATTAGTCATCCTAATCTATAGATTCAGGTCCACATAAAGTGGGGATTCATCAACATTTTCCTGGGATTAGGACAATAAGAATAATAGACAATTTTATAAGTACCAAGACAAACCTGCAAAGGTTTAATTGGTGCAAATATAATATCTGAATAAAAATTATGTACCTACTTATTAGTGTTAATAAACAATATCTATAAAAAAACAAATAAATGTCAGATAGTTTAAAATAGACAATAAGGAAAACTGTGAATCTAAGAATAAGTAAATAAAATAAAAATAAATAAACATAAAAAATACAAAGAAAAATGTTCGCCCAGCGACAAAGCCCTCTAAATAAATTAAATAAAATCGAGTACCTATGTACTTACCTAAAAAGATACCTAAGTATGATTACATATCTTTGTTAAAATTGGTGAATTTACGAGTAATGATGAGTCTATCAACTATGGTGTACCTCAGGGGAGCATACTGGGCCCGACTCTATACTTAGTATATATAAACGATCTTTGCAACATCAAAATAAACAACGCGAGTATCTTCTCCTATGCCGATGATACTGCCATTGTCTTTACTGGCAACTCATGGAATGATATAAAAAAAAAGTAGCGAAGAGGGACTTTCTAAAATATCTAATTGGCTTAATCTAAATCTACTTAGTTACTCTAAATATCTCCAAAACTAACTTCATGACCTTTTCTAAATATAACAATAATCAACCTAATCTCGATTTTAGTATAAAAATACACAAATGTAACCACATTAACCCTTTTTGTGACTGCCCTAACATCGATAAAGTAACATCGACAAAATACCTAGGAATCATGATTGATCAACGTCTCTCCTGGCATGCTCACATCGAACTCCTGAGGACGTAAACTAATTTGGATTTTTAAAATATTACGTCACTGCGCACCAAAAGACTTAATAAATAAAATCTACACATCTTTGGCACAACCCATCCAAAACTATTGTATCCCCATCTGGGGAGGGGCTACCAAAACGAGGTTTTTGGAACTCGAAAGAGCACAGAGGTCCCTATTAAAAGTGATGTACCTTAAACCCTACTGATACTCTACTGACAAGCTTTACACAGAATCAGGACTACTGTCAGTCAGGAAACTCTACATCCTAAACGTCGTGTTGAAGCTACATAGATCCCTTGAGTACAACCCCAAAAAACTCGCTCGGTGAAGAAAAGACAGGGTAGTAACTAAAGCTGCTGTTCGGTCTCGGTTTGCATCGCGACAGTACGACACGCAATCTGTATACCTCTACAATGCAATTAATAAAACTTTAAATATCTACCCTATAAATAATTACGAATGCAAAAAAATACTTAATCAATGGCTATTGACACTAAGCTATGAGGAAGCTGAAAAACTTCTAGAGATTGTTTCGTAACATATGCAAACATTACACGCTCATCAACTCACCTTCACACCCCCCCCCCCCCACACACACACCATATACAAAAACATAAAACATTTATTACTAAATTACCTACTTTACACCCTGATCTTGAAAAATTTTAGTTTTATATACTTTTTTCTAATTAGATTACTAATTATTTTACTAGTTTTTTTGGAAAATTTATATTGAGTTATGAAACAACCCACTATGGAAGAGCGAGACCAAGCGAGACCCTCTATCACAGGTATTCCCATACTTAAAAGAGGGTCTCAAACACATCAAATGTATTTACATAATAAGGTTAACGAATAAAATATTTTGTATTTGTATATCTGTAGTTGGTTATTTTTTTAGATTCACGCGGTGCACTAGGATTAAAAAAAATGCTAGTTGCTTTCTTTACTCAAAAGATGGCGTTGATTATACCTGATACAGTGGCGAAACCTGAAGACATTACAACGTGAAGCTCCGACGGCGTCAACTGAGCCAAGTAGGGCTTCACAAGTAGACTTGATTCAGACTGTGAAAGGAAAAATAGGTATATACTTAATACTAATTGCACCCCGCGGTTTCACCCGCGCAGATATAAATCCTGGTATTCCCACGGGATAAAAGTAGCATATGTGTTATTCCAGACTATAATATAGGTATCTCTCTGCCAAGATTGATCCAGATCCGTTCAGCCGTTCCGGCGTGAAAGAGTAACAAACATCCATTCATCCGTCCATCCATCCATCCATCCTTCCATCCATACTTACAAACTTTCGCGTTATAATACCTACCTATTGGTGGACATTCCACACAGCACTATCTCGCCCCAAACTAAGCCAAAGCTTGTGATATGGAAACCAGATACCTAGCTGATATACTACAAAAATACTTTTTTTCCCCACCGAGAACAAACGTCTGTATTCACACAAATGCTTGTTCACGGTGGGGATCGAACCCACGGCTTACGGCGCAAGGCAGAGCTACTACCAACTGAGCTATGAAGGCTCTCAGGGCAGGTATACCTAGGTAGATGTAGATAAATAAACAAATGAATAATAAATGCTGCACAATCCACACAGCACCATCTAGCCCTAAAGTAAGCTACTCAAAGTTTGTGTTATGGGTACTAGATAACTGATATACACATGTATACATATATTATGTATTTATAATACATTATACACTTATAAATAGATAGATATTTTTTATTATACATAGAAAACACCCAGGCCAACGGAACAAATTTCTGCAGATCGTACACAAATTTGTTACGAGGCGGTAATCGAACCCGCGACCTCTTGCGTCGCAGGCGGATCTCGCCCGCTGCGCCACTGAGGTCGTCAATACTACTTCTACTACTTCTAGATAATTACTGACTCCTGAAGAACTCACCATGCCCAGAAACACATTGCCTATGGCGATGACACTCTCGCAGACGGTAGTAGAAGTGGCGGCGCGGAGAAGCTCACCAAGCTTCAGGCAGCACCACTGCAGAGCTCCCCAGAAGAACAGGACTTCCACCAGCATGCTGAAGAAGAAGATAACTGGCAGGGTCTGAAAGAAAGATCATAAGGAATTAAATGAATGGAAATGTACATGTCGGCTTATTGTTAGAAGTCACTAACTACCTTTACTGGACCGGCGCGCTCGTCTGAATGAGCTCTACAATAATCAAAAACCCATTTAAGTATTTCTAGCTATTCTAGTTTCGCCGATATGGCAATTCATACATAGCATAAATCAAAACTTCAATTGCGTTTTCTCACACTTTTTTGTCGCTTAGTGACTGCTAGCGATAAGCCGACGACATACCTACACCAATACAGCGACGCTGTAGTGTAGCTGAGTTGCGCAGTGTAGCTGAGTGTAAACGCAGACGCTGTATTGGTGACGCAGTGTAGCTGAGTGTAAACGCAGACGCTGTATTGGTGACGCAGTGTAGCTGAGTGTAAACGCAGACGCTGTATTGGTGACGCAGTGTAGCTGAGTGTAAACGCTGCGTTTACACTCAACTTATTTCCGTGGCAACGCAAACGTCAATGTTCTCTCTCTCTCTCGCGTTACCGCACGCGTTGCCTTTCGTGCATTGCCCATGTACCTGCGTATTTGAGCTAAGTGTAAACACTGAGCTAAAAACTATATTAAGAAAAAACGGACGTCAAATACACATAATAAAGCTGCATCAGTAGGAATGTTTCCTAGCACCACAGAAGCACTTCCTTATCGCCGTGCCATGATAATGAGTCCACTCCACCCAACGGTTTTCTGCGGTAGAGATCGCTGTTTAGCGATAAGACCAGCCATTACCCGTATCTTCACAACTTAGATCTCTTACGCTCTCTCTTAGTACCAAGTACTAACTGCAGATTCTTTGAAGACCTCTAAGGGTTAGTCAGAGGTACGTCCAAACATTACGTTTTACACATACCCACATTCAGTAGTCGATATTCCATACGTGACCGGTTATTTATTTATTTATTTTTATTTCTTTGGAAAACAAACAGTACGTAAAATCTAATTAATAAGTTATAAAAAACAACTATTGACCATTGACACGTTTATACATATCGAAACTAGAAAAAGCTTACTTGTTAAATAAAAATAAAAATCGAAGTTAAAGAAAACCGAAAAAAACAAAGATAAAAATTAAACAAATAGGAAAGAAAGAGTTGCTTTAACAAAACAACAGAGAGTTTAGGAAGACTCATCAAACCAGCGCTTCGCTAGGGTGCCTTTAATTTTTGGTACCTTAGAAACAAAAAGATCTACTTCGGGGGTGTCAACCATGTTGTTATACGTAATTACTGCTCGACTAAAAAAAGTATTTTGCCTATAATTTGTGGAACTAAATGGTATTTCTAAGTGAGTTGGATGTCTAACTGATCTGCTTGGAACTTTTAATTTAATATTTTCTAATAGTTGAGGAGAATCAATTTTACTCTGCGTTATTTTACTCAGGAAGACTACATCAGCTATTCTTCGCCTGTCCTGCAGTGGTAATATATGATGTCTTCTACACCTTTTAGCATAATCATCATCATAACATTTACACTTAAACTGCAAATACCTCAGAAAACTACGTTGTATCGACTCAACTCGTTTTATATGAATGTCATACCGTGGACTCCATACCTGTGAGCAATACTCGAGGATGCAACGTACATAGGTGCAGTATAATACTTTGATAGCCTTGATATTAGAAAACTGACAAGCCTATCGCTGCTAGAACTGATGTTTTTCTTCATCGATTCAGAGATTTCCTGTATACTTACACTGAATGCAAAAACTCCTTCTGTCCTAACCAGGAGATCACCGAATGCAAACGCAGCGCCGTCCACACCGTACGACAGGAATGTGGCCACCTGGAAAGTAGGTAAACAAAAGAGGTTACTCAACATCAGGTGGGCCTAAGCTCATTCTAAATATTTCTCATTTCTCAACAGATATACATTAACCATCTTATTCATGATCCCTGACTTAAAGAAACAGAAACAGCTTCACGACTTGATCCCCAGGCACGGTAGATATCTCTTTAGATCTCTCAGAGAGGAGAAAGCGTTCTTCAGAGATCGTAGTGTAGTAGTAGGACTAGTAGGCTATCTTCTTGTACACACACAAGATAAGATAACTTGTTATCTGTGTTGTCATAATTACACACTCATATCTGTGAGTAAAAGTCAAAGTCGAAAGGTATTTATTCAATTTTAATCACGAGGATCAAAGGTAGTTGAATCTAGGTGTCATTTCATCGCGACCTAAGCAGACAATGCAACCAGAGTGAAAGCAGCGAACAAAAGACCTAATATAACTTTTTTATTTGGTTTGAGTCTTAGGTACAGCCTTCACAGCTCGGAGTGGGTCGCAGCTATGCTTTCTGTGGGACGTGGGTTCGATCCCCACCGAGAACAAACATTTGTGTGACAAGACAAGACAATGTTGGTCTCTGCCTGGGTGTTATTGTTATTATCATAAAAAAAGGATTGAAGTATAACAGCTCTGGTCCCTGGCTTAGTTTGGGGCTTAATAGTGTCGTGTGAAAAGTCCACCATAATGTATTATATTGTACCTACTAGTTGCGCCCCGCGGTTTGACCCGCGTAGTTTTTAATCCCGGTATTCCCACGGGACAAAAGTAGCCTATGTGTTATTCCAGACTATAATCTAACTCTCTGCCAAGTTTCATCCAGATCCGTTCAGCCGTTCCGGCGTGAAAGAGTAACAAACATCCATCAATTTTTTTTCATCCTCCATCCATACTTACAAACATTCGCGTTTATAATAGTAGTAGGATTGTAGAGCCTTATAAGCTAAACAGTACCTTATCCGAGAAGCACTGTAGCGCCAAACGGCCAGGATCCCACCGTATGAAGAGCACTCCGAAGATAAACTGCAGCAGGAGACCTGACAGCACACTGCGCCAGTTCACGCGCCCAGGGTGCTTCGAGAAGATGAACCCTGGAATCAGATCACTTCCATGACTGTTTGTCTTCTGTGGTCAGGCAGATGAGTAGACGGGCCACCTGATGTATTAATATATAAATAAATAATGCTGGACAATCCACACAACACCAACTAGCCCCAAAGTATTCAAAGCTATTCAAAGCTTGTGTTATGGGTACTAGATAACTGATATATTCAATACATTATATACTTACATAGATAGATATTTTTTACTATACATAGCAAGCACCCAGACCAACGGAACAAATTTCTGCAGATCGTACACAAATTTGTTCCGAGGCGGAAATCGAACCCGCAACCTCTACGTCGCAGGCGGACTCTCGCCCGCTGCGCCACTGAGGTTGTCAATATAATTAGCCAACGTCGCAGACAGGATATTCAGCCATCCAGGTTGACCAAGACTAGAAGAACAGCCAACAAACTTGTGATTCATCTGAACTAGACAGAGACCTCTTTGTGCGTAGCTCGTGCGGGGAAGTACTACCACCACGCCTTTTTCTGCCGCCAAGCAGCAACGCTGTGTTTCGGTTTGAAGAGTGTGGTTGTCGGTGTAATTACAGGCACATGGGGCTTAACATCTGTTTGCCTCAAGTTGATGGACGCAGGGCAGTGCATGTAGGGCACGTTGCTATCGTGCGTGACTTACAAGGCAATGCTCTGTTATAGGTGACTAGTTGCGCCCCGCGGTTTCACCCGCGCAGATTTAAATCCCGGTATTCCCACGGGATAAAAAGTAGCCTATGTGTTATTCCAGACTATAATGTATCTCTCTGCCAAGTTTCATCCAGATCCGTTCAGCCGTTCCGGCGTTAAAGAGTAACAAACATCCATCCATCCATCCATCTATCCATACTTACAATCTTTCACGTTTCTAATATTAATGGGATGGTTACCACTTAACAGGTGTGCCATCTGCTTGCTTCATCAGCTAGTTGTTAAACTTATTTGACTTCGCCAAGCTCAGTTCCATTCACAGTGGTCTTACCTAACAGCATGAGAACTGCGAGTCCAATAAGAGAGATGAGGCGCTCTGTGGAGCCCTGCGTATCGAAGTACAGGAATATGGCCACAGCGGCGAGGATAGCCGCGCTCAGAGACAGCCGGAACCAACTGGGAATGAATAGGATAAAGATAATATATTTGACGACGACCTCAGTGGCGCAGCGGGCGAGAGTCCGCCTGCGACGCAAGAGGTTGCGGGTTCGATTCCCGCCTCGGAACAAATTTGTGTACGATCTGCAGAAATTTGTTCCGTTGGTCTGGGTGTTTATGTATACTAAAAAATATCTATATATTATGTAAGTATATAATGTATTAAATATATCAGTCATCTAGTACCCATAACACAAGCTTTGAGTAGCTTACTTTAGGGCTAGATGATGCTGTGTGGATTGTCCAGCACTATTTATTATTATTTGAAAAAAAATATACTCACGCAAACTTCCAAAGCGAGCTACTTATTGCCTGGACCTTTCTCCACACAGTCCTTTCGAACCATTTCCCGAAAAACCTCTTCACAACAAAGAAGTATATTATGAAGAAGTATATTATTGAGAAGAATGCTATAAGGCTGCCGAACCCATGACACAGTTCCATGGGCTCGTTACCTAGAAAAAGAAGAAGTTATTCTTAATACTAGTTACGCCCCGCGGTTTCACCCGCGTAGTTTTAAATACCGGTATTCCCACGGGATAAAAAGTGGCCTATGTGCTATTCCAGACTATACTACGAGTATCTCTCTGCCAAGTTTCATCCAGATCCGTTCAGCCCTTCCGGCGTGAAAGAGTAACCAACATCCATCCATCCATCAATACTTATAAACTTTCGCGTTTGTAATAGTAGTTATATGAATAGAAAATAAAAATAATACTTACTAAAACTAAGATAATAATATAAACATCCTAGAAAATATCCTATAACCACGCCATTGAAGATGAATATGGTTAGTGTTTTCACTGACGAGCTGTTCTCCTTGAAGAAGTCTTCTGTCGAAGAACCCACCCTGGTGAGGGTAGTCTCTAGCCAACCAGTGGGCTGGTAGTCGAGGAACTCGTGGTTTACCTGGGAAAAGTTTAAAATTTTCAGCTAGTAGGTATTTATTCAATAAAATCACAAGGATCAAAATCAAAAATCAAATCAATCTTTTGTATCGCAGCGGGCGAGAGCTTGCCTGCGACGCAAGAGGTTGCGGGTGGTCCCGCCGTGGAACAAATTTGTGTACGATCTGCAGAAATTTGTTTCGATGGTCTGAGTGTTTTCTATGTATAAAAAAATATCTATCTATGTAAGTATAATAATGTATGTTGGAATTTTAATTTATACAGTTTATTTGTCTGGCACTGATTTGGATCAGTTGAGCTATCTATAGATCGTTTGCAATGGTCTGCAGATAGCTCAACTGTTTCATATGTATTTTGTATATTTTGTACATTTTGTAAATAATTGTAGGTAACTATTAGTTGTAATTTTCTTTGTCAATAAAAGTTTTTAATAATAATGTATTAAATATACCTATCAGTTATCTAGTACCCATAACACAAGCTTTGAGTAGCTTACTTTGGGGCTAGATGATGCTGCGTGGATTGTCCAGCATTATTTATTTATGTATTTGTATGATCCTTTACAATGTTGGTGAAATAATTTATTCAATAAAATCACAAGGATCACTTTGAAACGCCTTTAAAGCTAGGTGAATCTAGAAGACAGATTCCACGCGAGAATAGTCTAGAAGAACAGCCAACAAACGTAGGGCTTGGTTCCTCCGTTCTTTTGTTTGATCCTTGTTACAATCTTGCTAATATAATTTACTAGTTGCGCCCCGCGGTTTCACCCGCGCAGATTTAAATCCCGGTATTCCCACGGTATAAAAAGTAGCCTATGTGTTATTCCAGACTATAATAATATCTCTCTGCCAAGTTTTATCGAGATCCGTTCAGCCGTTCCGACTTGAAAGAGTAACAAACATTCATCCATCCATACTTACAAACTTTCGCGTTTATAATATTAGTAGGATTATTAATCACAAGGGGTGAATCTAGATGACAGATTCCACGCGACCATACCTAGAATAGGACAAACTTACTTAACTTACAACAGGCTTGACGACCTCTGTGGCGCAGCGGGCGAGAGTCCGCCTGCGACGCTAGAGGTTGCGGGTTCGATTCCCGCCTCGGAACAAATTTGTGTACGATCTGCAGAAATTTGTTCCGTTGGTCTGGGTGTTTTCTATGTATATAATAAAAAACATCTATCTATGTAAGTATATAATGTATTCAATATATCAGTCATCTAGTACCCATAACACAAGCTTTGAGTAGCTTACTTTGGGGCTAGATGGTGCTGTGTGGATTGTCCAGCATTATTTATTTATTTATTTTAACTTACGCCTTGATACAGTTCTTTTATTTATTTATTCTTAGATTCACAGTTTTTTATTACATTGTGCATTAACCAAATCGAATGTAATTTTTTTTAGCATTTTGTATGATCCTTGTTCCAAATGCGATGATAATATTAAAAATTGAGTATATCTAATACAATACTACTAATTGAAATTAAAATTGGTAATAATTAATTAATAATGATAAATTATGTAATTTTAATTATTAGGTCATTTAATGTTGTTGCAAAATTATAGCAACAGTTTAATTTAGTTAGTGGCATTTCTAGATTCTAATTAAAAAAAAAAAGAAAAAAAAAATACAATACCTACTGAAGCTCCGGTGTGGTGGCAATCGAATTACGGGATTTTTTATTCTTTTTATCTGATAGAATAGGTATACATGCTAATTAATTATTATGAATATATGAAGCTGATTCTGACGCGATTGTTAGATTGTAAATTGATCTAAGGTATAGATATTTTATTCAAAGTCAAATCAAAAAATCTAAAAAGTTTAATAAGGAAACCATATACTTTATACATAATATTACTGACCTCTCTATTAGTTAGACGTCGTCCATTGGTTTTATCGATATCACCCATTTCCACCTCTTCATTCGGTAGCGAGGCTGATGTGTGCTGAAATAAATAAGTTTTTTATCTTCGATTTTATTTCTGAAAGCTCGTTCAAACTAATCGGCTGTCGAGTCACTTACCACATATCACATATCTTTATCTCATTTGAAGTAAAAGCTGAAACAGCAAGTGATTTGACAGCTTTGATCGAGCTTTCAGAAATCGGCGGTTAGTGACGCAAATAATTATTCTTTATATAATAGAATGTCGAGCGTTATCAAGGGTTTGCCTAAATACTAACATCATAAAACATACAATTACACACCTTGGGACCACCTACAACACAATTAGATTAATAAAAATTAACAATTAATTATGAAATACGAACCTCGTCATCATTCTTTCCATCATGTGGATTCAAAACGTCCATTTTGAAAATGAAATTTTCTTTTGACTAGACTAAACCTCTGATAGCAGTTTGCACTCTATGTCACTACGGGTAGAGTATACTTTTGTAGTAACAGCCCCATGTCATTGCGCCATTCCATACTTAAATCTGAAAAATATTAGTTTAGAGTATATATTATATCATAAGGAATAAAAGACGGATTTAAAACAAGGGCTATAGATGAATCACGAGCGTAGCGACTCATTCGAATAAAAAGCACAAGTAATATGTATCGAGTATTTTTATTGGAGAAGCAAGCTAGGAAGAAAATCGCAAATAATCATCTTTTTGCATTACAAGGTTCAACAAACTAACAATTTTATTTAAACAAGTTTTCCTACCAATAATATGAGATTTATCAAGTTTGATCCCCACCGAGAACAAACAATTGTGTGGGGCTAGATAGTGCTGTGTGGAAAGTACCTACACTAATATTTTATTGTTACCAATAAAAACAAAATATTGAATACCTACAATAAAATATTAGTACCTACTAATATTTTATTGTAGGTACTTACTTTAATATTGAATACAATAAAATATTAGTAGGTACTTACTTTGGATTGAATCCACATACACAAGACTCACGTGCTTGCAAACAATACCCACAAATGAATTTATTTATTTATTTATTTAAAACTTTCACACAAAACAATATAGTGCTAGGAGGACTTAATGCTAATAGCATTTTCTACCAGTCATCCTGGGCGTGCAAAAAGATGGTGTGGCGTGTTACTAAGAATATGAATATGAATATGAATGTAGATAGAGGTGACTATGAGTAGGTACCTAACTTATCTACTCAATAAAAAACACAATACCTACCTCTACCAAGCACGTTTGCTCGAGGTAGTACTTACTTAAGTACTTTAGAGAGGTGCCTACACTTATGTTAATAATTATCTAAAGATTGCGAATTCGAATACTAATGTAGATAGACAAATCCTTGTTGAAAGCTACGTCATTAACTACCTACCTACCTAATTATGTACCAGTAACCAAATGTTGATATGATCTGGGAATCGCGCGCGTGCCGCGAACGATTAGTTTTTATAGTTTAACTGCATGGTGCACGACCGGATTCGAACCCACGACCTTACGATCGGAAGGCGGGGTCACTCCCACTAGGCCACCGGTGCTCTTCATAACAATTTTATTAACAATCTTAATAGGTATAGGGGTGAATCAACTTTTAAGGCACTCCTTTTGTGTCCCTGTCATGCAAAGAGCATAAAAATTCTAATTTCCTTATAAAATATGTTTGTTTTGATGTTAACGTAAACTTAGATCCTTTCCTAACATGCTAGTTTCATAGTATTTTATAGTTAATAGGAAAATTTTTGACTTTATTATGGTAACTCAGCAGAACATAAGCACTATCCATACAAAAAACATGTGTCCCCAGGCCTAGATGACGATACAATTTAGGACGTATCTTAAAAAAAAGGTATGAATGCACAGCCTTTTTACCCAATATTATGATTCAGAAAAAGATAAACTTACGTTTAAAGTTAACATTTATAAAAGTTTGACAAATATTTTATATTTTTCGTGCATCCAAACTTTTGTCCCAAACTTTGATCAAAACATCAGTTCTACAGAGTTACCGATAAAAATTCATGACCGTTATCAAGAGATGACGCCTACCTTGGTGTCATCTAAGGCGATTATTGTCTAATATTTAGTTGGTATGATCAAAAAATCTCTACCTAGCTTTACCGCCCCCCCAGCCTAAATTAAGTTCTCAGCTGGTGCGCGTAGGTTTATTGTCGCTCTACAGCGTTGCAATGGATATTTATGAGGCACCCTCGTCACTTTTTCTAAAAAAACTCGTTAATATTAGCTTAGATGTCGTGCCCCACTGCAAAACCTAAAAATAGATATATTTTACAGTATATTTTCATAATATTTCGATGATTTATTTTTTATTGTTAGTTGTTCATAATGTTGTCAAAGGAGTGTCTTAAAAGTTGATTCACCCAT
Source organism: Plemyria rubiginata (assembly GCA_963576535.1). Lineage (NCBI taxonomy): Eukaryota > Metazoa > Arthropoda > Insecta > Lepidoptera > Geometridae > Plemyria > Plemyria rubiginata. Next base: position 4,421,838 of record OY754911.1, on the reverse strand, counting down.
AGGTACACTAAAGTAAAATAAAACAAATGTGTGTAGTACCGACATACCTACTAGCTATTTTAATTATGTATTTACCTGCTAATTGCGCCCCGCAGTTTCACCCGCGCAGATATAAATCCCGGTATTCCCGTGGGATAAAAAGTAGCCTATGTGTTATTCCAGACTATATCTCTGCCAAGTTTCATCCAGATACGCTCAGCCGTTCCGGCGTGAAAGAGTAACAAACATCCATCCATCCATGCATCCAGCCATCCATCCATCCATTCATCCATCCATACTTACAAACTTTCGCGTTTATAATATTAGTAGGAAGTAGGATATTCAGCAAAATTTGGTAGGTACCTACTTACATACCTACCTTGAATATGCAATACATAGTAGGTAGGTAGGTAGGTACCTTGAATACGCAATAGATAGGACATCAATAATTTAATATCATTAATGATATGTATATACTCTAGTATCTTATCAAAAAGTTGTTTTAATCACTAATCCTTAAAACGCCTTCACAAAATTATCTTTCGACGAACCTAGCAACGAGGAATCACAATCAACGTGGAATTACAGAGTAGGTAGACCGATTTTGATGATTCTTCTTTTAATGGATAGATTAGATACTTATGTATACCTCTAAGTTGAACTCATAAAAATAATTATCAAAATTAGATTACTCTATGAAAATTACAACTAATAGTTACAATTAATCACAAAATACAGAGGTATTAAACAGTTGAGCTATCTGCAGACCGTTGCAAACGATCAATAGATAGCTCACGCTGTGCGTACTATGGTGCGGATACCACCCTGGAAATCGTGTAAAGACCACTTTCAGAGATCTTAAGAGTCCGGTGACAGCGGCTCGCAATTGCGAGGTGCGATTGGCTATTATTTCATTTTATTTCATTTCGGGGAGGTTGTTTGAAAGAATAACTCTAAAGAAACACGCATAAATACTGTTCGAACACAAATAATACAATAATATAAGGGAAATGTGCTTGAGTCAGAAATCATTTTGGTATTAGGTAAACGTAAGACCAAACATACTAATACCAAAATGATTTCTGATTCGGGCATGTTTCCCTTATATTATTGTATTATTTGTGTTCGAACAGTATTTATGCGTGTTTCTTTAGAGTTATTCTTTCAAACAACCTCCCCGAAATGAAATAAAATGAAATAATAGCCAATCGCACCTCGAAATTGCGAGCCGCTGTCACCGGAGCCTTAACTATTCCCAGTCTCTACATTTTAGTGGTACTCATGGATATCGTAGAACATCCGTACAGATATGAAACACGAGAAAAGAAGCAGGTGCGTCTAAGTACTAGGAGGAAGGACCTGGAAGTTATATGTATGTCCGAGGTTGAATGTAGCAAGGCATGGCTGTCCGTATCAAGCAGTTAAACTTTTCAATGCTTTACCCACAGAAATGAAAACTATTGACAGTCCAAATATATTTAAGACAACTTTAAGAATCTTTTTGCTGAATAAGTGCTTTTATCTACTCTCATGTCATAAAATTCGAATTATAAACGTCAAAACGAATTCATATTGATATACTTTATAAACGCAGTACCGTAACCAAATTAAAAAATTTAATTATGATACAGCTCCTCATACAAAGATAGTTGTATAAAATAACTTTTTTACCATAACGATACAGTTCTTTTTCTTTTTGGAAAAGACAAGGGTCTGGAAACCGTACAGCCAAAGAGTTTGATAGTCTGTGGCGACGGCGCGGCGCGGCGGCGGCGCGGCGCAGCGCGCGCGCGCATGCGCTGTTATACGGTTGGTTTGGCGCCAATTGATACGTTTTGTTTCAGTCAACTGGATTTCTTACTAACTTTGATATTTTATTTATTACGTTCAACACTAATGTATGAGAGTAGATAAAGTAGTGTATGAAACTGCACATAACTACGTATAAAAACTCTCGTGGGCTACTATTAAAAACCTCGCCTACGGCTCTGTTTTTAAACACCCCCTCGAGTTTTAATACCCGTCATTATGCAACAGTTTCAAAAACTACTATTATTCTATAGATGATTTTATGACACATAAGCATGACATTTAACTTTTTCTTTTTATTCAATGATTATTTTAATGATTCATGACATTTAACTTAACTTTATTTTGTTCAATGATTATTTAATTTTATTTAATATGTAGGGACATGCTGTGACTTTTTTGTGTTATTAGTATAGATTTAAATTAGTTATGATATTGTATTTTTTAGATGTAACATTCATATATAATTTTTAACACAATTATGATTGAATAAATGAATTGAATTGAAATTGATAGGAACGTGCTCTACGATTCACTACCCTGCGTCCATCAACTTAAGGCATACAGATGTTAAGCCTCATGTGCCTTTAATTACACCGGCGGGGCGACCACACTCTTCAAACCAAAACACAGCAACGCTGCTTGGCGGCAGAAAAAGGCGTAGTGGTAGTACTTCCCCAGGACAAGTCCTTCACAAAGAGCTCTACTCCATTTCATCGTAGGTATACCCATGGTATACCCTTTTTAATAAAAAAACAACTATCAAACTCGGTCTACTCTTTAAAAAGTTATTCGCGGTCATATAGCTACATAGGTACTGGCTTGACATACTGCTGAAAAACTGCCCTGCGTCCATCAACTTAAGGCATAGGTATAGGCATACACACACAGCCTAGGTGTTATTAAGTATATCATGTGCATCTAACTTCACAGACAACCACTACAAGTTAATTTATCAAGATGATATTGGTGTGTCAGGGTCATGTAGAGGAAAATGAAAGAATTAAATTACGGGTATTCCCAAGGCCAAATCTATAAGATTTATCCAAGTAATAGGTATTATAAACGCGAAAGTTTGTTTGGACGGATTGGATGTTTGTTACCCTTTCACGCCGGAACGGCTAAACGGATCTGAATGAAACTTGGCAGAGAGATAGATTATAGTCTGGAATAGCACATGACCATGTGTGCCACTTTTCATTCCGTGGGAATACCGGGATTTAAATCTGCGAAGGTAAAACCGCGGGGCGCAACTAGTACATTATAAATACACCACCCACTAACGTATCTATAGACGTTGTTGGAGAGAAATTCAAGAGTAGTCCGGTTCGACAACATTTGGCGACCTGGTTTTTGTGCAAAAACTACAGGACATGGATCCGAAGACGTCCCATTATATTTTTTCAAGAAATCGCTTCACGAATTCATTTTTCAATGTATTTTTTTCCTCATTAGGTATGTGCCCATCTAGTAACTACCATTGTAATCTTTTTTCAATGCTCTTGTCGGCGTGATTGATGCAATTCTTTTAGGTTCTCTATCTATGGAATACCTTAAAGAATTATATAATTTACAATATCAAATATTTTAGTAACAATCTAATACATTTACATAAACGCGCAATTCTTACATATTTATTTATTTCTATAAAATATGAATCTCGAAAACAGCTCCAACGATTTTCATGAAATTTATTATGCTGGGAGTTTCAGAGGCGATAAATCGATCTAGCTAGAATTCATTTCTAGAAAATATGTTTTTATCCGTGGTTTTTTAAGCAGCCGAACAAAGGTCGGTCACCCAGATATTTAATTGAAAGCACGCCCATTATTCAGTGGGGCACATGTGGGTGACCAACAAGTTAGCGTTTAGATTTTTTTTACAATTCTTGTACGAGATCCTGCTAACTTAGCAAATATCGTATCTAACAATACATATAAGTAAGATCCTGTTTAAATAATTCTATTCTATTCTACTCTATCCTCGGTTTCTGAAAGCACGATCAGCTAATCCGCTGTCAAGTCACCTGCTAGGTATTTCAGTTTTTACTTCAAGTTAGATAAAGATAGCAAGTGAACTCACTGATACGCTAGAGCCGCTCAGCTTACGCCGGCGCCGCGACATTGGCTCTAAAGCTAGGTTTATATAGCCGTGTCGGGGCGTGTCGTGTCGCGCTGTTGTTGTTAGTAGGTTGTGGCGTGGCGCCATGCCACAACCTACTAATGTGAATCTAATCATAGTAAATGAACGGAAGCGATTGCGCCACGGCGCGACACGACACACTCCGACACGGCAATAAGAACCAAGCTTATTATGCATTTCTCTTTAGGTGATTTGACAGCCGATTAGCATTGATCGAGCTTTCAGAATACAGTATAAAATAATTTGTATTGTGTGTAAGTAATTCCATCGGCAATCATAGGTACCCGAAACACGGCAACACTGTGGGTTGCCGTGTTTCGGGTTCCGTGTAGTTTAACTAAATAAATACTTCATTCTTTGACTTTTATTGTTATTATTATTTTGTAATAATTTCTTACAGCAGCGTAGGAACGCTTCCTATTGGTAGGTACTTTCTGATTTGGATCAGTCGAGCTATCTCTAGATCAATCGCAACGGTCTACGTAGCCCAACTGTAATAATTTACCAAATTAATATTTAAAAATAGAGTATAATAACCCACCCACAATAAACATGTTTTTCATCTATTCATACATGCGTTGTTATGCCAGCTGTAGGTAAGTGCATAATCATCTTATGTTTGACAGATAGGTATGGTTGCAAATGGAAAATTCGCAACGTGAAACGAGTTTTTATATTACAATTGGTTGGTGATTCAGTACTAAAGTGCTATTGCACCTACAAGGTGTAAAAGAGAGCTCGTGAAAACTGAAAGCACGAAATAGGTAACTGTGTCAACTGACATCAGTTAAAAGAGAGCTCGTGAAAACTGAAAGCACGAAATAGGTAACTGTGTCAACTGACATCAGTCAGCAATAGAGAACCCGAAAAGTTTAATTAGGGAGACCTCTTGTACCTACCCCTTTCTTTTATTTATTAGTAGCGACCATCCCGCGCGCCCCTGCTTCGCACGGGTGCACATATCATGCATGTATTATACATATAAACCTTCCTCTTGTATCACTCTATCTATAAAAAAAACCGCATCACAATCCGTTTCGTTAGATTTTCTTCTTAGATTAATAATAATGAATTTTTTTTTTACACAGAGCTAGTAGGTAAATATTAATCCCTATCTTGATATAACTTTGACATGTTTTCAAGAAAAACTCTCTTAGTAATGGATGTTTGAAATATCGATTTAGTGTCATCTTTATGATTTATTTTTATCGATTTTTTTGGGATATCCTCGCCGACGTGCAACAAATATTTCTTTCATATTGTTACAATGTCGAGCGAGAAGTTACCTACCTAAACAGGGTGTTTGTCGGGTGTTTGTCCAGAGAAAGGGTATTGCTATGTATCGACAAAATAATTTAGCGTAATAACACAATCTCTAATTCAAATTGTAACTAGGGTAATGCGATAAGAATAGTAGGTGGATATGAATGGAAGATATTTTGATAAAAAAAATAAACGACTTGGTACTGTGTGGGGATCGAACCCACGGCCTACAGTGCAGAAGGCAGAGCTACTGCCAACTGAGCTGCGAGATAAGTACATATAAAAAATCAAGAAAAAAGCGACTTCAAATACCTACACTGGGAAAATACACTCATACCTACTACAACAACTAAAAAACTACTCGTCTGACATCTGACTCAAAATATATGGCAATCACCACCTTTCGATAAACAAAATCATCAAAATCGGCCGACCCAGTAAAAAGTCATGAGGTAACAAACATTAAAAAGACAGTTCAATTGAGAACCTCCTTTTTTGAAGTCGGTTAAAGTATTGCGCATTTTAATAAACCTCACTTCGATTCTCTCTCGTCATTTTGATTCACATCACGTCCTTCTTGAAACGAATAATCGTGCAGAAAATTATAATAACGAAATTAGTTCCCAACCAACTTCAAAAAAGGAGGAGGTTCTCAATTCGACTGTATTTTTATGTTTTCTTCCTTCCTCATAACTTTTTACTGGGTGAACCGATTTTGGTGATTCTTTTTTTAATCGAAAGCTGGCGCTTGTCGTGTGGTCCTCCATCCATTTGAGTCAGATCTGACGACCAGTTTTGAGTTATAGTAGTATTTTCCAGTGCATTTGCAGTCGGGTTTTTACTTGAAAAAGTTATGATATAAAACCTGCAAATAAAAACCAAACCTTCACATTATATAATTTTACCTCTCTTTGCATATTAATGAAATCACGTGCATCACAAGATAATTAATTTCACAATAAACACAACATGACCGGTTTTCGAACGAAAAAAATATTATTTTAATATTTATAAAATGGCCGCGTGAGGAAGACGTAGGTAGCGCGCACGAGAACTCGCCGCTAACTGAGTTTCAAAGCCTCTGTATATTTGAATGTAGGTATGTACTTACAAGGAAATCAACAATGTTACGCAAACTCGGGTGATTCAGACAGATCCTGTGGTATTTATCTCGACAGTTTGAGAAATTGTGGGTGAAGAGGACAGAAATTTTCAATTTTCAATTCAATTTATTAATAACAGTACAACATTACAGACCACAAAATCGTTCTAGGAGGCCTATGTCAGCTAAGTGTCCAGCTGTGGGCTTATCAGCATTTCATGCTGATAATGATGACTATTCATACTACAAGACGAGTCGTTAGTGTTGGTAACTTAAGAACCTATTAGAAATCTTTCAGTGTACTTAATTTGAAGATTTTCAAGGAATTTTCCTTTTGACAATCCTTACGTCTTAGGATGTCTAAGGGGAGTAGTTAGCAGGCACGATCAAACATTACATTTGGTTGGTATTCCATACGCGACTGGTTGCAAGCCGCATCACCGCTGCGCTGTTAGAATACCTACTACCTAACTGGTTTCTCACGATGTTTTCCTTAACCGTTTAAGAGCACAATATTGCGCACATAAATTTTTCAACAGGAAAAATCTCAAAGATTTTATAGTGTCCCAAAAGTTATTCTCCGATTTGAAGCCGGAGGAAAAATCCATTGTGCACGACCGTATGCGAACCTACGATTGTAAGGCCACTCTCACTACACCAACTGTAAAAAATACAACAAAAAACAAACAACACTGAATTAGTTTCACATTACCATTGTGTGAATACCACTGTGTTTTCACAACAGCGCAGATGTTTACCTTCCTATATCTTCTGTGTAAGCAAGAAGCAAAACAAATGATCGGCTAATGTTGATCATAAAATTGTTTTCTCAACGTGGCAGATACTTTACTGCCGCTTTTTTGTATGTAATTTACCTAATTTTAATGATCCTTGTTACAAAAATAATACAATTATGCTGCTACTTAGATAAAATAATGCTGGACAATCCACACAGCACCATCTAGCCCCAAAGTAAGCTACTAGCTTGTGTTATGGGTACTAGATGACTGATATATTTAATACATTATATACTTAGATATTTTTTATCATACATAGAAAACACCCAGACCAACGGAACAAATTTCTGCAGATCGTACACAAATTTGTTCCGAGGCGGGAATCGAACCCGCAACCTCTACGTTACAGGCGGACTCTCGCCCGCTGCGCCACTGAGGTCGTCAGTACAGTGTTAGTCAGACAGTACAGTGTGGGACAAAATAATAAATGTAATGAATTTGTATTAAATTACTAAGTACAAATTAAAAGAATATGTTTTGGGACACTACTATACAGGGAATCACTACTGCTGGGTAATAATTTATTTTGTGTTTTTATGAGATGTAGTAGATTTCATTCGAATTTTAATAAGAAATACTAAAAAAAAACAATTTTCTCATAAAAACACAAAATAAATTATAACTGCAAGGGTTGACCGTATGCACCTCCCGTAGAACATTTTTTTGCAGCTGATGACCCAATCTAACCCCTAGTTGCGTTTAATCTACCACTTTTTGGCCACCCTGTATTTACCAATCGATCTAGGTGACTGTCGCTGACTGTACCCGGATGAAAGTAGCTCTTAGTGACGAACAATATATAAGTACCTAGATATGTGTAGGGGAAGCAGGGGTAATGGCGATCATGTCGGGTAATTCCGCTCACTCCAATAACTAGTTAAATAAGGTGCCTTATAACATAGCGAGCACGCTGCAGCGCAGGGGTTGTGACGCTTGAGCAGGCAGAGTCACTAAACCTCAAAACTATCATAAGACAAATGACAAAACAAATAGAGCATTTTTGTCTCAGGTGATCGGCATTCCCCCATCTTCCCGTAAGTATCAACTTATTTACCTTAATAGGTAGGTACATAACAAAGTATCTTATCAAAATTGTTGCATATGTAGGTACCTACTTAACATCTACCTACCTATTTATCGCATATTTTGTTAATACCATCCCAATTAGATTAGACAAAAAACGAGATAAAATACTTAGGTACCTATTGTTTATATTGTAATTTTAAATGATAAGTACCTATCTATAAAATTCTTATGTAAATCTATGCTATAGGATATGGGTGCCACTTAACATCAGGTGTGCTATCTGCTAACAAGTTGTTTAATAGTAGGCCTGAAGTAAATTTTCATCACATAAATGTTTATTATTGGCGGGAATCAAACCCATAATGGCCTCTGTACCTCTGTGGCGCAGCGGGCGGGAGCCTGCCTGCGACGTAAAAGGTTGCAGGTTCGATTCCCGCCTTGGAACAAATTTGTGTACGATCTTCAGAAATTTGTTCCGATGGTCTGGGTGTTTTCTATGTATAATAAAAAAAATCTATCCATGTAAGTATAATGTATCAAATATATCAGTTATCTAGTACCCATAACACAAGCTTTGAGTAGCTTACTTTGGGGCTAGATGATGCTGCGTGGATTGTCCAGCATTATTTATTTTATTAATGGCATTCCATCTGAACTTACTACAAGATGAGTCTAATAATCATATTTATTTAAAAATTAATTCTTGCATTCCAAACCTTTTTCAAAATCCATCTACTTACAACCCTCTCATTTCAAACGTTGCCTGGAAGGGATCACTGCTGAGCGATACGACAGACCTTTCATATTTTATCCTGTCGTGATGTACATTATAGTGTTTCATTCATATGTACTAGCTATTATACACGCTATACATACTTTTTTTTATACAACTCGCTGATGGAACAAGCAGATGGCCCACCTGCTGTTAAGTGGTAACCATCACCTATAAACAAAACATTGCCCCGTAGGTCACGCACAATAAAAACGTGCCCTACGATGCACTGCCCTGCGTCCATCAACTTGAGGCATACAGATGTAAAGCCTCATGTGCCTGTAATTATACCGGCGGCCACACTCTTCAAACCGAAACACAGCGTTGCTGCTTGGCGGCAGAAAAAGGCGTGGTGGCAGTACTTCCCCGGACGAGCCACACACAAAGAGCTCTACTACTCTTCTTAAAATATTTCATCTCTCTCTTATAACATTCATTACCTTTACTGTTACCGTTGTTGCCTGTTCTTCTCGGCGTTGGTCGCGTGGAACTGGCGCCTAGAGTCACCTAGTTTTAAGACTTTACAAGGTGATCCTTGTGATTTTATAGAATAAACATATTTTGACTTTGACTGTGACCTACCATATTGTCATCTTATTCTATAAGTAAGTTCATAAGAAAGTAAAACAAATTTTTCTAACATTATTTAATTACATCTGCATTTCAACGTAACATATACTTTTATACATAACACCTAGACTGTATACAGCACATGATATATAAATCTTTCTATATAATTTATTTTGCAAACACACTGTTGGAATGAAAACATAACACACTGTTTTTTTAGTACCTTGGAATACAATAACCGCTCCACGGCTTTGATCGGGATATTGGGATATCTACCGTGCCTGAATCAAAGTCAGGAAGCTGGCGTTGTTGTCTTGTAGTATACTGCGACTTCATAAATACAACAATATTAATATTTAAATAATTAATAACTCAATATTATATTTATGGAATGTTATACATTGAGCACCCTAATAAGAATATAATTTTATTTTTCAACAAAAACTTGTAGATTTAGATATTCACTACATTTTACATAAATATATTTTACTACATAAAATCACTGTGGATAAATTTTTCTAATAATTATATTCAAAATATGGACAACATAGGACTTAAACAATAAAACATTGATATATTTTACTATGTAACATATATAAAAAAAATTAAGTACAAATTTTTTATTAGGTTTATAGTGTTTACTACACTTAAGAAAATCTCAAAGTTTTTTATAATGTCCCATGTAATTTAATGCTACGAATCCTATCGTGCTAATATTATAAACGCGAAAGTTTGTGAGTATGGATGGATGTTGGTTACTCTTTCACGCCGGAACAGCAGAACGGATGTGGATGAAACTTGGCAGAGAGATTATAGTCTGGAATATTAGCACATAGGCTACTTTTTATCCCGTAGGAATACCGGAATTTAAATCTGCGCGTTCAAATCCCGCTCGAAGAATATATTTTAGCACATTATAAAAAATCTTTGAAAAAAGTACATTGGATGAAAAAATACATAGACGAACATAGAACCTCCTTTTTGGAAGTCGGTTAAATACTGATTTATAAGGTGTGAAAAGACTACTCGCAAAAACGACCAAAACCGAAAAACTTACTATCATTTACATACAAACCTTTTTGCTTGCCATTAGGGCAAGCAAAAAGGTTTGTATGTAAAATAATATATATTTATTAAGGCAAACTGACATTACCGCTAAAAGCGCTTTTAAATAAATACACAAACAATTTTTATGTAAAAATACAAAACAATTCACAACAAAGAAATAACATAGACTTTAAAATTAGGCAAAAAAAATAAAGATTCAACCCTGTGTTGGCCTTAGCAAAAGTTCCATTAAGAGTTTTCTTCCAGCAAACATTAGAGGAAAGGCGACTATAGTTCTTAAGAGTAGCCTTTTCACCTTGTACAATATTAAATTGATTATATTAATTATTATGCTAAGCACCTAATATAATTATTGGTAACACTTTAATATAATAATATCTAATTGAATCGAGTCCTTAACAAATAATAATTCTTTGACCAATGAATAATATTCACGTATGATTTTAGTTTGTTTTATATTTCTGCTCTTTTAGGAATGGTTTTCAACTGATTATTACTATTTTCATAAGAATTATCTCAAAATCGAGCATCCTAAATAAATTTAAGTCAAACTCGAGAAATAAGAAAGAAATCGTAAACGTTCGGCCAGTTTATGAAACCTCGATCAAAGCTTATCGGCTGTCAAGTCACTTGCTATTTCAACTTTACCTAATTATCTATATAATTTGATGACTTCACAGCCGATTAGCTTTGATTGAGCTTTCAGAAACCGAGGTTAGTGAGTTTTTTCAAAACAGAATATGAGTTTAACAAATTAATCTCTCATGTTTTTTTATAAACAAAGTAACTATATTGTCCTATTATACTATCTATCTATAAAAACTTTATCTGTTAGGCTATTTAAAACTTTAGTGGAATGCACATCCTAAAACTCCTATTATAGTAGATTGTATTTATAAAAATAGGAATGTCATTTAAGGCGCAGACTACAGCTCGCACGTATCAACCTTTTAGAAAGATAAAAATCACTGATTTTTTGAAATTGTAATCTAATAATCTGTATATGTTTTTTTTAATCTACAGCTCTTAAAATAAAATGTAAACACATACATGTGTTTCTATAACACATCCAATAAAAGCGATCCACGTCTTTTTGGCCACCCTGTGAAAGACGTTTCAAAGTGATACTTGTGATTGTACTGAATAAAGACCGTTTTATTTTTGATTTTGATATATTTTGTCTTGAACAAAGGAACTCTCGCGTGGAACTAGCACCTAGAGTCATCAGGTTTTAAGATGTTTCAAGATGATCCTTGTGATTTATATCCTGTGCAAGCGAGAGTAGATTAGCAGTAATCTACGCCTTAACAAAAAATGCAACAAATAAATATAAAAACAAATAGTGTAAACCTATCGTATAAACGATTTTGTAAATGGAATAACATAACACAAAATTTTGTATTAAATAACAACAAAAATATATCTATTGAAATTTCGTTTGTATAATGGCACCAGATTTTAAATGGCAATAATAATTATGAAATGGAATGTTTTTAGGAACAAATTATAAATATTAAGTACATAATTCATAAAATGCACACAGGCAAGACTTAGATATAAATGTTTTATTTATATTGGTCGCTCAGCGTTCCATGAGCTAAAGTGACCGATAAGTTTGTTATATTAATTTTGCAGCTGCTATAAAGTAGCGAGAAATATGAATAAGCGCCACATTTATTCGCTTATGGCTGTTTAAGTGTAGGCTTAAGTCTGTCCCCACACATCAGGGCCGTGTCAGGGACGGGGCAGGGACGTGTTTCGTCAGAAGTCTACAAATATATAAATATAAATAATGCTGGACAATACACACAGCACCATCTAGCCCCAAAGTAAGCTACTCAAAGCTTGTGTTATGGGTACTAGATAACTGATATATTTAATACATTATATACTTACATAGATAGATATTTTTTATTATACATAAACACCCAAACCAACGGAACAAATTTCCGCAGATCGTACACAAATTTGTTCCGAGGCAGGAATCGAACCCGCAACCTCTTGCGTCGCAGGCGGACTCTCACCCGCTGCGCCACTGAGGTCGTCAAAAAATATATCATTGCAAACATTGTCTATGAACTCGATCACACATGTCCGTGCCCGTGCCGGCAACGAAGTCCCTGCCCCGTCCCTGACAAGGCACTGACGTGTGGGGATAGACCTTTAAGAGGCTGATAGCCAACTACTTCTCATTCGCAAATAACAAGATTTTGAAGATAGGCGCATAAAGGAAATCAAAAATATAACATATGTTTATTATAATCGCAAAGTAGAGTTATACTGGCCCATGCCATTATAACTCTACTATAAAACTAACTATTAATCTAACTCCATAGATAGGCAGAAAAATACCTGGAGGTATTGTTTCTGCCTGACTTCGTGCCTCTGAGTACCCCCTTAGAAATAATCATGGATTATTACCGTATGGACGTGCCTCTGAGTACCCCTTTTGCAATAATAATCGAATATTGAATATTAACGTATGTAAACAGTCAGCGATTTTAGATGTTAATATTTAACCGACGAAACGAAACAGGGGGCTCTCAAGTCAACGCGTATTTGTTTTAATCAACGATTTTGGTTTACAAGTAAAAATAAATCTTAAATTATCGAACTTTTGGTAACAGTATTTCGTCGGCTTATTGTTAGAAGTCACTACAATACAATACTACTATACTACTACAGTAAAGGTAGTTAGTAAACTATCTTTATTCTACGGCGCACTCGCCTGAATGAGCTCTACAATAATCAAAAACCCATTTATTTCTAGCTATTCTAGCTTAAAGTCATTATTCAACAATAACTACCGCCCGCGCGCCCCTGTTTCGCACGGGTGCACATATCATGCATGTATTATACATATAAACCTTCCTCTTGAATCACTCTATCTATTAAAAAAACCGCATCAAAATCCGTTGCGTAATTTTAAAGATTTAGGCATACATAGGGACATGGGGATATAGGGACAGAGAAAGCGACTTTGTTTTATACTATGTAGTGATCATTATTCAACATAATTGGCATAAATCAAAACTTCAATTGCGTTTTCCCACAATTTTAGTTTCGTCGCTTAGTGACTTCTAACAATAAGGCGAATTTGAAGATAAGGCTTAAGCAGACTATATTTCAAAGAAAATTGCTATTAATTTCCAAAATACAGCCTCAAAAATGCTTCTTTCTAGTAAAAACTGAGGGGAATGTATACCGTGCCTGTGAATTCTATAAACCCTCCTGTAATTTACGGCACGGTAGATATCCCTTCTGATCTCTTGGTAAGACAACCTAAATGATCCCCAGGCACGAACGCCAGATTCAAGGCGTGGGGGGTAGTCAGAGGTACGTCCAAACTTGGCACATGCCAACATTTTTATTTATCTATATGTCACAGGTTCCAAGCTTATCGCCGCTGAAACTGGATGAACTACTATATTTTTGTAAGCAGTCCATCTAACTCCAAGACCTCTGGAAGTTCTACCTCCTCCAGTTTGATGGACGAAGGGTTGAACGGGAATTGTACGGAGAATATCATCTTTGAGTCCATCAGGAGGTTTTGCTGAAAAGATACATTATTATTTTATTATCTATATATCCTACTAATATTTTAAACGTGAAAGTTTGTAAGTATGAATGGATGGATGGATGGATGTTTGTTACTCTTTCACACCGGAACGGCTAAACGGATCAGGATGAAACGTGACAGAGAGATAGATCTCTGGAATAGCACATAGGCTACTATTATCCCGTGGGAATACCGGGATTTAAATCTGCGCGGGTGAAACCTCGGAGCGCAACTAGTAAATAATAAAACGCTTGAACGAATATTATTAAGTAGGTGGATAGATTTGACATCGCCTCAGGGCTTAATAAAAAAACCTGTAATGATGTTAATTTCTTAGTAAATAAATAAAATAGTAGAAACTCACAGGCTCCTTGTCAGCGTTGGTGCCCGCCTTCTCCTGCATTTTCTTCTGGATCTCGTGGATAAACTCCCTGGTGACTTTGACTTCGTACTCTTCGGCTGGAGTGTACATGTTCAGTATCTGATGACGATAAACATTAAAATAATAAATAAATAATGCTGGACAATCCTCACAGCACCACCCAGCCCCAAAGTAAATAAATAAATAAATAAATAATGCTGAACAATCCACACAGCACCATCTAGCCCCAAAGTAAGCTACTCAAAGCTTGTGTTATGGGTACTAGATGACTGATATATTTAATACATTATATACATACATAGATAGATATTTTTTATTATATATATAGAAAACACCCAGACCTACGGAACAAATTTCTGCAGATCGTACACAAATTTGTTCCGAGGCGGGAATCGAACCCGCAACCTCTTGCGTCGCAGGCGGACTCTCGCCCGCTGCACCACAGAGGTCGTCTAAAGTAAGCTACTCAAAGCTTGTGTTATGGGTACTAGATGACCGATATATTTAATACATTACATAGATAGATATTTTACATTGTTTTAAAGATTCCGTCTTAATTATCATGATCTGCCTCGCGTCATTTAAAAAGAACGCTGGAAAACAGTGAAGGGGAAGTTTGCGTATTATTCTCACTTCCTGTTAAAAGAAAACTAGGACGACAAGTTCTCACTCAGCGCGGGGCATCAGGCGACCGAGAGCATGGGCTATAAAGCGCGGGAGTGTAAGTCTAAAAGATTTTATAATGTCTCAAAGTTATTCTCCAAACGGGATTTGATCCCGCGACCTTCCCCTTGATACGGGGCTGCGCTACCACCTGCGTCACCGGAGTTCTAATCACACTTGACGAATAACTCTTGGACATGTTACTACGGTACTTATGCGACCGTGGCTCCATCTACAGGTTTGACTTATTACTAGGGTCCTGCTCGATAACCGAAGTTGCCGAGTCTAACCCCCGGTTTCTGAAAGGCCGATCAACATTAATCGGCTGTCAAGTCACTCGCTATCTCTATCTAATTTGAAGTAAAAGCTGAAATAGCAAGTGCACAACATACATACATACATAAAATCACGCCTGTATCCCATAGGGGTAGGCAAAGACCATGGATTTCCACTTGCTACGATCCTTACATACCTCTTTCGCTTCTTTCACTCTCATAACATTCCTAATACATTCTCATAGAACATCATAAGCTTGACTATCATAAGACTTGACTGCCGATTAGTCTTGATCGGCCTTTCAGAAACCGGGGGTAAGTATATGTTTATCCCAAAATGTAGAAAAAAATTATGTCCAACCATGCGAAGCTGGAACAGAGGGCGAACCGCGATCTCTTGAAGCATTATTATTTCATTGTTACTTTACTTCGATATCACTATCACTACATAGTATAAAAAAGTCGCTTTCTCTGTCCCTATATCCCCATGTCCCTATGTATGCATAAAACTTTAAAACTACGCAACGGATTTTGATGCGGTTTTTTAATAGATAGAGTGATTCAAAAGGAAGGTTTATATGTATACATGCATGATATGTGCACCCGTGCGAAGCAGGGGCGCGCGGGCGGATCGCTAGTTTTGATCATAAAGCTGACTCTATGCAGTTGATATAAGACATTGACATAAAAGTAGTTATTAAAATAAGAAAAAAAATAATGGGACAGGCCGCTAGTAAACAAATAAATACCTTGCAAACTTGCATAGCAGTAAGGTTAGCGCACATTTCTACAGTACTCTGCACGTCTTGCATTGACTTGCGTGCTTGGAGCAAATGTACCGCTTGGGTTATTGGACGTAGCACGCCTAATATCTCTTCAACCTGGAAATATAATACAACAAGTTAAAGTCGGTACAAGAGGGGCAGAGAGGGTCAATCGACCCACTTTTCCTTTTTTTTGGATTATATTTCATTGTAAGAAAGAGTGAAAACACATTTATTTGAACAATAACAGTGGGTAGGTTTTTTTAAACAACTATATAATTTATGGAACAAGCAGATGGGTCCCCTAAAGTTAAGTGGTAACCTTCACCTATAACAAAGCATTGCCTCGTAAGTCACGCACGATAGGAACGTGCCTTACGATGCACTGCCCTGTGTGATTCAACATGAGGCATACAGGCATACAGATGTTAAGCCTCATGTGCCTGTAATTACACCGGCGACACACACACTTCAAACCGAAGCACAGAGTTGCTGCAGGACAAGGCCTGGTGGTAGTTCTTCCCCGGACGAGCCACACACAAAGAGCTCTACGGTTATTTATGTATCAGGCTATAATAAAATAAGTAAATATTAGTGGACATTCCACATATCACTATCTCGCCCCAAACTAAGCCAAAGCTTGTAATGGGAACCAGTTAGCTGATATATAGGTTTTGTTCATTTAAACTTTGGAACCCTAACCCTAAATAATATTTCTAAGAATCACAGTCAAAAATAATTATTTGTTTTTTTTAACTTCACCTTTTTTTTCTTGATTTTTCCCATGATGTTTGCAATCAATTTTTTTTTTTATACAACTAGCTGATGGAACAAGCAGATGGCCCACCTGATGTTAAGTGGTAACCATCACCTATAAACAAAACATTGCCCCGTAGGTCACGCACAATAGGAACGTGCCCTACGATGCACTGCCCTGCGTCCATCAACTTGAGGCATACAGATGTTAAGCCTCATGTGCCTGTAATTACACCGGCGACCACACTCTTCAAACCGAAACACAGCGAATCCTGTCGCCCCGCTTCGGCTTGACGTTGAGTTCTGGGACACCCTGTATACATTATTTTTAAACATACTTATAATACTATAAAAGCACCCAGCCAGAGAACAAACATCTATGTTAATCACAATGTTTGTTCTCGGTGGGGATCGAACTCACGGCCTACGGCGCAGAATGCAGAGCTACTACCAACTGAGCTGTGAAGGCTGTCAGATACTGGTGTCGATTCTGTTATTGCCTAATGCTATACTAACCTAATCTGACAGTACTAAAATTATCCGTCCGTGTTGTTTTGGTCTTTTAGAAAGGGATGGCAATATTTGTGCTGTCAAATTAGGTTAAGTTAGGAAAACTCTGTTGTTTCAATTCTGTCGCTTAATACAACAGAATCGGCACCAATGTCAGACAGAGAACCAATATCTATGCTCATCATAACATTGGTTCTCTGTGGGGATCGAACCCACGGCCTTCGCAGAAGGTAGAGCTACTACCAACTGAGCTATGAAGGCTGTCGGATACGGAATACATACGCTCTGGTGTCCATACTCCGCGAGGTGCTCCTTGATCCAGGTCTCGAGATGGGAGATGTTGTACCGGATCTGGAGACCCTTGGCCCAGCAGCACAGGTCCTTGCGCAGAAGCAGCTGGTTGAGGCTATACGCGCAGATGTAGTAGAATAACTGGAACAATACGTTATTTTTGATGTGTAAGCTGGAATATTGTTCAAGTTTTGCTCAGCATGGCAGGTTATGCAACTCTTCTCAGCTTGACAGAATATTGCATCACTTCTTAGCATGCCAGAATATTGCAACTTTTCTCACCATGCCAGAATATTGCAACTCTTCTCAGCATGTCAAAACATTGCAACTATTCTCAGCTTGGCTGCTTATTGCATCATTTCTTAGCATGCCAGAATATTGCAACTTTTCTCACCATGCCAGAATATTGCAACTCTTCTCAGCATGTCAAAACATTGCAACTATTCTTAGCTTGACAGAATATTGCATCATTTCTTAGCATGTCAGAATATTGCAACTTATCTGAGCATTAGCTAACCTGCTTGAATATCATGACTCGCAGCGGTTGATACACGCTGTATGTATGCAGATGTTCATGCATGAGGGTGAGTTCTTGCTTCAGCCGCTGCGGACCCGGCGCGGCTCCGGACGCGGGACGGCCCACCGGACCGGACAGGCCACTGATCTCCTCGTGTTCCAATATAGCGGGCACTATCAGCCGCTCTAGCTGCTTTTCGAGCAGGTGGATTAAACCTAGAATGAGAGGTTGTAATACAATAAAAAAATATATTGATGGACATTTCCGTCAGCACTATCTAGTCCCCAACTAAGCCGAAGCTTGTGATATGGGAACCAGATAGCTGATATAATCCTACCAATATTATAAACATCAAAGTTTGTAATTATGGATGTTTGTTACTCTTTCACGCCGGAACGGCTGAAAGGATTTAGATGAAACTTGGCAGAGAGATAGATTATAGTCTGGATAGGCTACTTTTGATCCCGTGGGAATACCGAGATTTAAATATGCGTGGGTGAAACCGCTATTCAGCTATTCCAGACTATAATCTATCTCTCTGCCAAGTTTCATCCAGATCCGTTCAGCCGTTCCGGCGTGAAAGAGTAACAAACATCCATACTTACAAACTTTCGCGTTTATAATTATTAGTAGGATTATTTCTATAAGTAAGAAAAACCAATTTTTAAAAGGCCAAGTAATATTAAGTTTTATTAGCTTACCCTGGTATATCCACACGGCAATATCACTGAGCACTTGTCTGTACTCCGAAAGGTCGAATATCCGCAAGCATTGCTGGTTTTGCCGAGGCGTGTTCGCTGTCTGGTAGACCGCATCACCGCTGTATTGTCTCAAGTTGTTGAGTAGTCTGCGAATTTTAAATAAATAATTATATAACTTATTTATTTTCTGAGCACATTTTAATACAACTAGCTGATAGAACAATAGCCCACCTGGTGTTAAGTGACAATCATGACCAATAACAAAGCATTGCTTCGTAAGTCACGCACGCACACACTAGCAATAGGAACGTGCCCTACGATACACTGCCCTGCGTTCATCCTAAGTTGAGGCATACAGGTTTAAGCCTCATGTACATGAGCTTAATAAAAATGGCTTAATACTCGTACAAACCTCAGCATAATTAAGCCAGTCAATTACTGCTATACTTCACATTGTGTTATCTTCTTCAAACTCTTCTTCATTATGCCATTTTTGTATAATTTATATTTCGCTTTTACTATACTTAGCATATTAGCCAGCCAATAACAATTCTACACATTACCTTCCCTCTTCTTCAGTCTTCTTCACGCAGTCATTTTAAAAAAAGCACATGTATTATATCAGCTATCTGGTTCCCATTTTACAAGTTTTGGCTTAGTTTGGGGCTGGATAGTGTTGTGTGGAATGTCCACCAATATTTTAATCAAATGTAATTACTATTATAAGTATTATGTGTTAGAGTAGTCATTACCTTAGATATTAACCATATTTTACCCCCTATTTTTCAGTCTTCTTCACATTGTCATTATAAATAAATCTAATTCCTATTACCATAGCATTAGAGTAGTAATTACCTTAGCATATTAGCCAGCCAAAGACAGTTATACTCCACATTGTCTCCCCTCTTCTTCAGAGTCTTCTTCACTCCAGTCCTGACTGCCTTCATGAGTTGATGCATCTTGGGCTCATCGTCCACGTGGTCCATGTGACGTAGCATCATGAAGAGTATGTATGCGGGCAGGCCTGGTAGGAGGCTTACTGCGACTTTGGGCTTTAAATCTGTAAGGATAAGGTTGAGGTCGTGATCAATGACGATTATGATTTTATAGTCAATGATTATAGTAGCTTTGCCTTCAGCGCCGTAGGCCGTGGGTTCGATCCCCACCGAGAACAAAGATGTTGAACGTGATGAACATAGATGTTTGTTCTGTCTGGGTGTTATTATGTATTAAGTATGTATATTAAGTATTATATCAGCTGTCTGGTTCCCATATTACAAGCTTTGGCTTAGTTTGAGGCTAGATAGTGATGTGTGGAAAGTCCACCAATATTTATTACTATGTATTTTATTTATTTATTTTATTTTATTTGATTAGAAAACCAACAGCAGTTATGATAAAATTAATTTAAAAACTTAATTGAGGTATAGTAAAATAGCCAATTACAGGTTTTCCTAAATATTCTACTTACTAATTTTATATAAAAACTAAAAATAACATTAAAATAGAGAAATGCAAGTTCACTAACGATGAGACATATTTTGTGTTGTGTGTGTGTGTGTGTGTACCTACGCGTATATTGTTTATATTTATTTATTGTGTGTGTATTATTTATACCTGTTATAAGTTTCTTGATAATCGTTGCTTCGTCTTGTATCTTATACTCGAACATTCCGAGATATTCACGCTCCTTTTTCCTCGTCACAGGCGCCATCTCTTGGTTCATCGATACATTTGTCGGGACTATTGAATCTGTCGATATTAAAGGTATTAAATAACTTTTAAGAGTATTAGAGCTCTTTGTGTGTGGCTCGTCTGGGGAAGTACTACCAGCACGCCTTTTCTGCCGCCAAGCAGCTACGCTGTGTTTCGGTTTGAATAGTGTGGCCGCCGGTGTAATTACAGGCAAATGAGTTGCAGTTGAGTCTTAACATCTGTATGCTAAAGTTGATGGAAGTAGGATAGTGCATCGTAGGGCACGTTCCTATAGTGCGTGACTTACGAGGCAATGCTTTGTTATATGTAATGGTTAACAACCATCACCTATATAACAAAGCATTGCCTCGCCGCGCCGGCCGAGCCCTTCACAAAAAGCTCTACTACTCTTAAATAATATCCAAGAATTGCTCGTTTAAAAGTAGGTATTAGATATAAGTACCGTTGTTTTCCAAGATGTCGTTGACATCTTCTACACCGACTTCCCTCAGCTTATGCACGAGTAGCCGAATCTGATTCTTGTACCGGCGACAGCTCTCCGATAGCTTGTCCACGCGTTCCTGAAAACAAATATTATAATGGTGCCAATTCTGTGGTAATTTCCCAACCTTAACCTAATTTGACAGCACTAAAAATATTGCCGTCTTTTTCTAAAAGACTGAAACAACAAGGACGAATATAATTCTAGTGCTGTCAGATTAGGTTAGTATAGCATTAGGCAATAACAGAATCGACACCATTGTCAAGCAATTCACACTGCATTTTTTAATCTTTCGCGATCATAACATAACTTCTAAATTTCATACTTGCAAAGCTAACTTCCATACCTGCAAAGCTAACTTCGATACTCGTAAAGCTAACTTCCATACCTGTAAAGCTAACTTTGAATCCCGTAAAGCTAACTTCCATACCTGTAAAGCTAACTTCGAATCCCGTAAAGCTAACTTCCATACCTGTAAAGCTAACTTTGATACTCGTAAAGCTAACTTCCATACCTGTAAGGCTAAGCTTTCAGCCGCAAGTCTTATGATCTCATTCTGCGCGAACTCTTGACCCTTGTTCTTCGGTTGCTCGCTTAGCTCAGCACTTAGTAATCTGAAACATATTTATGAGTTAGTGGATTGATGTGGAAGGTTTTAAGCCATCCGAAGGCTTCCGTCATGGCTTAACAACTGCTGTATAAGGGACCGACCTGTGGTGTTGCGATGTGCTTACGATGTGGGTTTGAAAGAGCTTGTGGTTATGCGATGTTGTGGTTGCAATGTAGCTCTGAAAAGAGCTTTTGGTGGTGCGATGTTGTGGATGAGAGCTCTGAAAAGAGCTTTTGGTGGTGCGATATTGTGGTTGCGATTGAGCTATGAAAAGAGCTGGTGGTTAGGCGATGTCGTGCTTGCAATGTGGCTCTGAAAAAACTTTTTGTGGTGCGATGTTGTGGATGAGAGCTCTGAAAAGAGCTTTTGGTGATCGATATTGTGGTTGCGATTAAGCTATGAAAAGAGCTGGTGGATAGGCGATGTCGTAGTGGTTGCAATGTAGCTCTGAAAAGAACTTTTTGTGGTGCGATGTTGTGGACGAGAGCTCTGAAAAGTGCTTTTGGTTGTGCGATATTGTGGTTGCAATGTAGCTCTAAAAAGAGCTTGTGGTATACGATGTTGCTCTGAAAAGATCATCAGGCCGGCGAAGTGGTTCAGAAAATAGCTTCTGGTTATCCGATGTGGTTCCGAAAATTTCTTCTGTTTATGCGATGTTGTGATTGCCATTTTGCTCTGAAAAGAGCATTTGGTAGTGCGATGCTGTGGTTGCGATGGAGCTCTGAAAAGAACTTATGATTCCGATATTGCTCTGAAAAGCGCTTGTGGTGATATTGTGGTCGTGAAGTGGTTCTGAAGGTGGCTTGTGGTTGGTGGCATATTCTGGTTGCGATGGAGCTCTGAAAAGAGCTTGCGGTTGCGACGTTGTGGTTGCGATGTAGCTCTGAAAAGAGCTCTTAGTATTGCGATCTTGTGGTTGCGACGTTGTTCTGAAAAGCAGTCTTGGTAGTCGACGTTGTGGTTGCAATGTAGCTCTGAAAAGAGCTTTTAGTGGTGCGATGTAGCTCTAAAAAGAACTGGTGTTTATAAGTTGTGGTGGTAGCAATGTAGGGCCTGTGGTTACTCGATGCTGTGGTTGCAATGGCTTCGAAGAGCTTGATGCGATGTGACGATGCAGCGATGGTGAGGTTTTAATAAGCGTGTGATTAATGACTTTAATGGTGATTTATTTTAGACTTTGTATAAAATCATTTTCGTAATAATATTTTTAATTTACAAAAAATATATCCAAAAATTAAACATGCGTATTATGTAAAAATGTGCAATAAAAATTAAAGTAAGTTCAAAACAGAAAATGTTAAATGTACAAAAAAATTACTTGAAGAAATTAATTGTTTAAAATGCTTCTTAAAATCGAAGTGTTTTTTCCAGTATCTTCTTAAAAAGTCTCGCAAAATCTTTTTCTTAAGTTCTGTAGATACGCTGGAAGAGATGAAAAGGGATAATATGCTCTAAGACTATGGTAGTACCATTGGTTTTTTAGTAGCAATTTTTCAGTTAACTCAAACGGTGATTGAAAACATCGTTTTTTAAACTTGTGACTAGAATTTTGAGTTTGTTTGGGACATTTATTTATTACAAGCCTTATAATGGCGAATACTAGACATTTATATTTTCTTACAAGATGGTTCAAACACCATTTGCTAATGAAACAAGCAGAGATGTGTTTTAGTCTAAAGAGTGTGGTCGCCGGTGTAATTACAGGCACATGAGGCTTAACATCGGTATGCCTCAAGTTGAAGGACGCAGGGCAGTGCATCGTAGGGCACGTTCTTTTCGTGACTTACGAGACAATGTTTTGTTACAGGTGATGGTTACCGCTTAACTTCAGGTCATCTGCTAGTAGTAATCCATCAACTAGTAGGTAAAAATACCTTTTAGTAATTTATGCGGGCACCACACATGGGGTCTATGGCTCCAAGTTATAGCTACTGTTGAATCCAATAAACCAATATGAAAACCGATCTTGGACAGTTAATGGACATACGGTTTGGTTCATTTATTTATTTGTTTATTGAACTAGAACGGCATAAAGCCTATTACATTAATTAATACAGACAATTAAAATTAAGATAAAAATTAGAAACCAAGATAAAAACAAAGATTTAGATTTTCTATTTTGTTACATCACTTTTTTTTAAGATACATATATTATTTTACATATTGGCCATTCCAAATTAGGCTTGGACGCAGTTGAATCCAATGTGTGGCGCCGGCATTAGCTTAGCTAACATAATACTGAACCTACTTCTGATATTTCTCGTTCTCCTCACGAAGGCGGTCAATTTCTGACTTCGACTTGGAGATGTGTTCCGAGTAGAACTTCTTCTCAGCCAAGAGTTCATCTTGCAGTTGTCTTCGAATGGAACAGATAACATGCTTACAACTTTGAATGAATGGATGAATCCTACTAATATTATAAATGCGAATGTTTGTAAGTATGGATGGATGGATGGATGTTTGTAACTCTATAACTCCAGAACGGCTAAACGGATCATGGTGAAAATTTACACAGAGATATATTATAGCCTGGAATAATATATAGGTTACTTTTTATCCCGTGGGAATACCGGGATTTAAAATTACGCGGGTGAAACCGCAGGGCGCTACTAGTGATTGAATAAATAAACCAAAAATAAATCTATCTAATCAGCCCACGTTCACCTACTGCTGGATATAAGCCTCCTCCTTAGCACACCACTCTGTCTAGTCCTGCGCCAACTGTATCCATTTGGCTCCCCCACTGTCCTAACTATGTATATTTATATTCGACGACCTCAGTGGTGCAGCGGGCGAGAGTCCGCCTGCGACGCATGAGGTTGCGGGTTCGATCCCCGCCTCGGAACAAATTTGTATAAGATCTGCAGAAATTTGTTCCGTTGGTCTGGGTGTTTATGTATAATAATAAATATCTATCTATGTAAGTATATAATGCATGAAATATATCAGTTATCTAGTACCCATAACACAAGCTTTGAGTAGCTTACTTTGAGGCTAGATAGTGCAGTGTGGATTGTCCAGCATTATTCATTTATTTATATCATCAGACCACAGCCGGTGGTCTGTCTTGTTAGTTTTGTAAAGAATTTCCATAGAATCATTCAATGTTCTTATGTAAGCCTACAGTCTAAGATCATAAGGTTCATTTTACCTATTAATATCCTTCTGTGCTTCATAAGCCGTTGCCAATTCTCCATCCTCGTTTATGATATCGACGTCAGACCCGTAGTTGGACGAGGCAAGCGATTTTAGATTCACCGTCTGTGGACATAACGTGCATTATACAATAAATAATATATTGGGGGACTTTTCACGCAGCAAAGCTTGTATGTCATATGGGTACCAGATAGCTGACATATATACCTTTATAGTTACTTTTTATAAATACATAACTTAATGCATAATAACACTCAGACAGAGAACAAAATATATCTATGTTCATCACACAAATGTTTGTTCTCGGTGGGGATCGAACCCACGCCTTCGCAGAAGGTAGAGCCACCAACTGAGCGGTGAAGGCTGTCAATAAATCACAAAACATAATATTATTTGTAGTCGTAGAGAAGTGCCTCACGCTCACACATTCCAACATTTTGAAAGATATAAAATCACTCAATCATATTTAAACTCTTAACTTCACAACGGCATGCCTATAATGTAGTACGTTTTGATTGTTTCATAATTTTTTGATTTTCATAATAAGTGTACCTGTATGGACTTAATTATTAAACGATTTTTATTGTTTAATTTTTGAAAAAAGCTACCGCTACATAAGTCGCAATCACTTTGCACACAGTTCAGAAAAAATAAAATTTAATACAAAAAAGTTTTCCTAGAAAAAAACTCTTAAAAATAAGAGAAAAATAGAATATTTATTAAAAAAATTGTACTAGGAAAAAAATATTTTTTTGTTGAAATGTATATTTTTGTTTGCTGAGCAGAAAAACATATTTGACTATGTTGAAATATGCGAGCGATTTTGTTTGACGGCTATAAGCCTCTTAAAAGCAATATCTAATCAT
This sequence comes from Plemyria rubiginata, assembly GCA_963576535.1. Classification (NCBI taxonomy): domain Eukaryota; kingdom Metazoa; phylum Arthropoda; class Insecta; order Lepidoptera; family Geometridae; genus Plemyria; species Plemyria rubiginata. The sequence goes on along the minus strand of OY754911.1, from coordinate 4,396,063 downwards.
CCAGAGCGTGCAAAAAGATTGTGTACTTTTCATAAAAAGTTGTTCAATTAGAAAAAAACTCGACTACAAAAACAAAAGAAATTAATGCAACTATCTATAAGAAACAAAAAGGAATATATGAAGCTTCGTATGTAGGTACTCACAACATTTTTTAACGCTTGGAACCATGGTTTCTGCGGCCAAAAATATGCTTTATGTTATTTTTTTGTCCTCTGTTGTCATTTACAGAATAAAATGAATTAACATAATGAATAAATAGTTTTTTTTTTTTTTTTAAATACAACTAGCTGATGGAACAAGCAGATGGCCCACCTGATGTTAAGTGGTAACCATCACCTATAAACAAAACATTGCCCCGTAGGTCACGCACAATAGGAACGTGCCCTACGATGCACTGCCCTGCGTCCATCAACTTGAGGCATACAGATGTTAAGCCTCATGTGCCTGTAATAACACCGGCGACCACACTCTTCAAACCGAAACACAGCGTACAGATAACAGCAGATGTATACATTTAACATTACTTTGTAGGTAGGTATGATACGAGAGGGTATTGTATAACGAAAACACCTGTATGAATCTGTAGTGCACGGTGAACTGATATAATAAAAACTAATATATTGTCCAACCAAAAGTCAAAACGCAACGGTAACGCGATCTAGATATCGAACACTTCCGGTCATCTAGTTATGAAGGACTAGTTGCGCCCCGCGGCTTCACCCACGCAGATTTAAATCCCGGTATTCCCACGGGATAAACAGTAGCCTATGTGCTATTCCAGACTGTAATACATCTCTCTGCCAAGTTTCATCCAGATCCGTTCAGCCGTTCCGGCGTGAAAGAGTAACAAACATCTATCCATACTCACAAACTTTCGCGTTTATAATATTTTCGCGTTTGTAGGATGCAAACGAGCTTTAACAGCAGATGTGTATGTTAATCCGTAATCAAGCGACCGATTCAACTCAGAGAATAAGTCAAGAAGAAAATACATTGATTTGACAAACACACAAACTACAAACAGGATGGACCGCTAGATTTAAATTTAACTTGATGAATTTACACTAATAGTTTTAATCTAAAACTGCGTGTCGGCGTTACCCAAGGCTCGATCCTCGGCCCGCTTCCTTTTATACCTTTCATTAGTGATATACAAATGGAAATAAACATACCTCTTTCCTACAATAAAAGAAATTGCTTCTACTCATAGGAGCATCCATGTAGAGATTTTTAGATATCCGTATACCGGACATAGACAACGTCATTTTACTTTAAGCAAAAGATAACTGAGTTATATTATCTTAAGAAATAAATAATAGTTAAATATGTATTTATTTATCATTGTGCGAGCGAGACAGCGGCGCGCCATATGTTGCCATATAATATAATTGACTACTTATCATTTTCACTTTTTGTTGATATCACTAATAATAATATTATGTCACTCAAAATCACAACAGACATTACACAGTACAATCACAAAAATCACTTTGAATAGTCTCGTAAACTAGATGAATCTAATGTTTTAACGATTTTTTGCCATGTATTTTGTTTTAAGACATAACTCTTTTAAAAGGACTATGTTAAGTTTCAGAACGTATTTCAAAAGACATTGAATAAAAATGCTATTAGATTATGAGCAAAACAATGACATCTATAAATTGTGTAAATACAGTGACACGTTTAATGCTTGTTTAAGATTGGGACTAGTGATTGTGCTGGGGTGCACTTGGGTTTTGATTGTATCCTACTAATATAATAAACGCGAAAGTTTGCAAGTATGGATGGATGGATGCTTGTTACTCTATAACTCCAGAACGGCTAACCGGATCTTGATGAAATTCGGCATAGAGATAGATAACAGTCTGTAATAGCACATATGCTATTTTTTATCCCGAAGGAATACCGGGATTTTAAACTACGCGGGTGAAACCGAGAGGCGCTCCTAGTTTTTATAAAGTTTCAAAATTACAAGCTGCAATGTAGAAATTGGGATTTTAATGACTGACAAGTGTTTTTTTCAGTTATTATTCCAACAGCGGCGATGGGTTTGCAACCTGTCATATATGGAATACTATCAGCGAAATGTGGTTATGTGCCAAGTGTAATGTTTGGACATACCTCTGACGGACGTCTAAGGGGGGAGACGTCCCCTTAGACGTCCTCAATGAATCTGAAAGTCGTACTTGGTACTAAGAGATCTGAGGGAATATCTACCGTGTCGTGAAGCTGTTTAAATTTTTCAAGTTTTGTGATAGGTATATTATTAATTATAATAACAATGTCTTTAATGTTGTTGTTTACAACAAAAAACCAAAAAAAAAATGATTTTGTTTTTTTTTATGATTTTTTTGATGATCTTCCTTTTCTTGTCATGTCACTAGTTCTTTAGAAACAGTGTGGTGAAGGGATCCGTGCGCTTTCGAATTGTTTCATGTATCAAAACAGTTCAAACAGACAGACGTGGCGTAAAATATTACAGATAGAGAATTCTAGTAGACACACAAATATTTATCTGATAACAAATTCTTATACAGATAATGTCAGATGTCCAACACGATATGAATAAGATCAAATAACACCAAGAAACCAAGAATGGTACCTAAGTACTAAACATGGGTATAGATAAATTGGTATAGTGCGCGTCAACCAAAAAGAACGCTGGAAAAGTGGAAGAGATGTGTTTGCGCATACAAAATACTCACGCCATCACACCCCCTCCCCCTCCAGCGTTATTTTTGCGTGATGCGACATACACATTGCTCGTTGTCGGAAAGTTGGCTCTATTTAAATGTCTGATGGGGCAGGAGCAATCAATGATAGAAAGTGTCTTATTTGAATTTGGTGTTTATTATCCGACTCACACGAATGGTTAAAGGCGACTGCCGGGGCGCGGTGCTCGTTAAGGCTTCTATATTTAAAACTGCTAACTTGCAAAATCCACGCCACAGCATATAACATAGTTAACACCGAGACCCCACACTCGTCATATTTTTCCTAATACGATGATTTATAATGATGACCACTATATGCACTATATGCAGGCTTAGGCTGGATTCTTTAGATTAAAATTTTGACAGTTTTTTAGGATTCCGTACCCAGAGGGTAAAACGTGACACTAATGCTAAGACTCCTATTAATCTGGCTTAGCCTATCACGCCACATATTTCAATATATTCATTGCCATTCAGCGTGACAATGCAGCGTCTTGGGAATACTCGATGGGCACTGATTTGGATCAGCTATCGATACATAAGATGGTTGAGCTAACTCTACATCGTTTTACGGTTTGCAGATAACTCAACTGTTTGATGTCTATTTTGTAGCTTGAAATATGAAATATTTGCATACCTGATTAGATAGTACGCTCTTGAGTTGTATACACTCATCGCTTCTTCTATCTAGTTCTTTCTGCATCACTGCTAATTGTTCTGAAATAAATGGCGTAGCTTACAATCATGATCAATATAATTCCAATTAAAAATTTTTTTTTTTATACAACTAGCTGATAGAACAAGCAGATGGCCCATCTGATGTACCTGTGTAAGTGGTAACCATCACCTACAACAAGGCATTGCCTTTTCCGCCGCCAAGCAGCGTTGCTGTGTTTCGGTTGGAAGAGTGTGGTCGCCGGTGTAATTACAGGCACATGAGGCTTAACATCTGCATGCCTCAAGTTGTTGGACGCAGGGCAGTGCATCGTTGGGCATGTTTGAAACATTGAAGTGGTAGTACTTCCCCGGACGAGCTACACAAAGAGCTCTACTACTCTTGCAGTTACCTATAACTTCTTTGGAGATCAGCGCCGAGTCACCAGCATCCCGCAGCCTGTCCAGATGTTCGCGCAGCTTCTTGTTTTCTATCTCCAACTCTTCCACCTTGAAGCGGTCTAGGTTGGAGTTGGTAGGCGGTGATGACATACGGGCTGTGGAGATAGAAAGAGAACAATTACAGAACGGAACCGAACCGGACATGGCCGAACTGAACCGGACATGGCCGAACCGAACCGGACATGTCCGAACCTAACTGGGATGGACCGAACCGAACCGGATACGGCCGAACCGACCTGTACTTACTCATAAGCCTCTCCTCGAGGTCATAAGCCCGTTTTGAAGTCCTCGAAAGCTCCCCTTGCAGCGCTGATATCCTGTTCTGCATTCTGAGGACCAGGCCTGCATCAGCTATCTGTCATGACAGGTTACAACATAAGTGACACTGGTTCCTTCTTGGGTTTTTGAACTCACGTGCCAAAGTTGGGTTTATTTTGTACTTGCTGATCCCGCGAACTTCGTTCGTACCACCTAAAGGCAATACGTTGTTCACTTCAGCCGTTCAATTTGGATGAAGCAACCAAATGGAACCTTGAGAACATAGTGAATCATTCATTCATTCATTCTGCTTGTTCGATCAGCTAGTTGTATAAAAAAAAAGTTCAATAAGTTCTTCTCATTTCTGGGCCCGTACCACCATCTCTTGAAGAATTTTTATTTCAATATTAATTTACTTTTTGATTATAAAGTCATAAATAAATATATTTTTGGACTTTCCACACCGCACTATCTAGCCCCAAACTAAGCTAAAGCTTTTGGTATGGGAACCATATAACTGATATACTGCTTATTCCAACCTTTTTTTTTGTAAATAAATACTTACAATATTATGTAACACCCAGACAGAGAACAAACATTTATGATCATCGCACAAATGTTTGTTCACAGTGGGAATCGAACCCACAACCTACGGCGCAGAAGGCAGAGCTACCAACTGAGCTATGAAGGCTGTGAATAAAGTAGACTCAATGCAGTTGATATAAGACATTGGCAGAAAAGTAATATTGAAATAAGAGTGCGTCAAGAGATGGTGGTACGGGCCATGCTCCATTCAGCCAAAGTGATTCAATTTGGTTGATCCGTGTAAATTGCCTTAACACCTTACATGACACTTTCACTGACAGACCAACGGAACAATTTTCTGCAGATCGTACACAAATTTGTTCCGAGGCGGGAATCGAACCCGCAACCTCTGCGTCGCAGGCGGACTCTCGCCCGCTGCGCTACTGAGGTCGTCAAATCATATGTTTCGCACAGCTGCCCTATTGCTATCGTGTGCGGTATTTGTTTAAATAAATGTCTTTTCTTTCTTTCTTTCTTACGAAAGGCAGTCGCCCACTAGACCCGTGAAGAAGTAAGATAGCATAATCACCGGCGCTGGTCCATTTTGGGCTCCATGAGTGCCCGTAGACCAGTTGACTGCTTCCAAGGCGGGCCTGGTGGTCTCCACTGAACGAACGGATCCGTAGCCGTAGTCCTGTAATAAAAAAGTAGAATGAATGAATGAATGAATGAAAATTCTCTATAGTACAACTTACAAACTAGAAAAAAAACAAGATCAACTAAAAAAAAATGAATTAGATTTTTTTTGATGTCCTATGTTGCACTGCCCTGCATATCAACTTGAGGCATACAGATGTAAAGCCTCATTTGTCTGTAATTACACCGGCCACCACACTTCAAACCGAAACACAGCGTTGCTGCTTGGCGGCAGTAAAAAGCGTGGTGGTAGTACTTCCCCGGACGAGCCGCACACAAAGAGCTCTGCTACTCTTAAATGCATAGCATGCTAAGGCCGTAAGATAGCAGTCTACTTACATCTTCCATTGTGGTCTCCTGCTGCGAGTTGGTGCTGGCATCGGAAAGAGATCTTCGGTGCTCCTTCGCCGGAGGAGCCCTGCAAGTAAATAACATTAACATTGGTGCCGATTCTGTTCCCAACTTAACTAAAAATACTGCCATCCCTTTCTAAAAGACCGAAACAACAAGGACGGCTATAATTTTAGAGCTGTCAGATTAGGTTAGTTTATGATAATGCAACAACAAAATTTATTTATTTTATTTTTATTTTATCTAATGAATAAAAATTTGAATCGACACCATTATTCTACTAATATACAAACACGAAAGATTCTGAGTATGGATGGATGTTTTTTACACTTTCACGCCGGAACGGCTGAACAGATCTGGATGAAACTTGGCAGAGAGATAGATTATAGTCTGGAATAGCACATAGGCTACTTTTTATCTCGTGGGAATACCAGGATTTAAAAGTACGCGGGTGAAACCACTTTGGCGCAACTAAATAAATGGGAAACACATAGCTGATATCAATACTTAAATACTTTTTTATATATAAAAAGCGTGCTATTTCAGACTGTAATCTATCTCTGTGCCAAATTTCATCCAGATTCGTTCAGCCGTTCTGGCGTGAAAGAGTAACAAACATCTATCCATCGATACTTACAAACTTTCGCGTTTATAATATTAGTAGGATTAGGATATTGTACCTTTGCATGGTATCCAATCGTTCCTGCAACTCATATTGCGAAGATAGCAGTTTCTGGCGACTTTGCCTCTCCGCTTCTAGCTCCTCGCTCAGTGCTTTCTTCTCTTGCTCGTGTTTTTTGTCTCGCTCTAGAATATCAAACAATATTTAAATAAAATTAGATTTATATACAAGAGAGGATGGATGAAAGAAGATTGACGAAACTGGTGCATCAGGCGAGTGTGAATGGGACTGTTGGGAGGGGAAGACCTCGGAGGACGTACCTAGATATAGCAGGTGTTCTAGAGAAATGTAAGCCGACGAGCATGTATGAAGAATGTTAAACAGGCGTGTAATTTATCGAAATTGACGACGAAGTATAAGTTTTCTAGTGTATTTAAAGTTGGTTTTGCAAAAAAATTATATCTTTTCAGACAAAGTAATTTAAAACTTCCTTGCCAGCAAAAAAGTCAATAATAAAACACATGAATAAATAATAATAAATAAATGCGAGTGTGACGCCTCTGGTGTAACAAACGTCCATAGGCTACGGTAACCGCTTCCCATCAGGGGGGCTGTACGCTAGTTTGCTTACTTGGTATGACAAAAAAGCTTGGGACTGAACTATGCTCCAACTCATTAAAAAATCCATGTTATTTTGTAAAGAGGATCATACAAAAAAACGCTAGGAACCAAGCTTAGTTTCTTGCCAGTTCTTCTAGGCTTTGGTGGCGACGAACTGGCGGTAGATTCACCTAGTATAGACGTTTCTAAGTGTTCCCTGTGATTGTACTGAATAAAGACCATTTTGATTTTGATTTTTTGGTAGTACTTATAAAATAAACTAGCGATCCGCCCGCGCGCACCTGCTTCGCACGGGTGCACATATCATGCATGTATTATACATATAAACCTTTCTCTTGAATCACTCTATCTATTAAAAAAACCGCATCAAAATCCGTTGCGTAGTTTTAAAGATATAAGCATACATAGGGACATGGGGATATAGGGACAGAGAAAGCGACTTTGTTTTATACTATGTAGTGATGATGTAATTTTGACGTCACCTTTCCAAAACTTCGCGCGGGTCTCGAATTCCCTGTTCCACTCTGCTATATCTATTTGAGCTTCTTCAATAAACACCTCCGTAAATGGATTTTCTTTCGGTATCTCTGAGGCTGGCTTTTGAGATATGTCATCTTTAGCTGTGAATGCTTGATATTCCGGTATTTTTATATTCCCTACATGTGTTTGATTATTAATAGCCTTTTCTGAAGTTATTTCAGCGTTTTTATCATTCGGGACATAAGACACATTCAAATGGTTAGTGTCCTTTAAGCCGGCACATTTCGCTTCTTCGGCTTTTTCTATAGTCGTACTTTCAGAATCCCTTTGCTTCGCGTTTATTATATCGCTATTCGCTCTTTCAGTGATTATTTCATACATTAAAGCTACCTTAGCTATTACAGGTGAAGCTTTTTCCAATACTTTTGCATTTCCTTTAATTATTGTTCCTTTGTAATCTTTAGTAATATCTAGTGATGGTTTTTGAACGACTTCTATCGCTTCTTGCGCTATTTTTGTAACATCTTTGTCATTTACACCAGAAAATCCATTTATATGTTCGTTAGTTTTCTCTGTGGATATTTCTTTTCGATCTTGGTCTATTTTCATCACTTTACTGGTGTTTGCAAAAGCTAATTCTGCAGTCGCTTCATAATTTATAGTGTCTTTAGGCATTTCAGAAACTCTGTTTTTAGTTTCTTTTTTCTTAGAATCTGTTGGAACGCTTTTCCAGAATTTAGCTCTTGATTCAAACTCTTTATTCCATTCAATAATTGAGTTTTGGTTCTCTTTCATCACAGTTTCTGAGGAAGAATTATCTTTTGGTTTTTCAGTATCTTGATTTAATACTTCAGTTGTTTTATTTGTAACTTCTGCATTTTTTATTGTTTTCGCTTTCTTTATAACAGACGCATTCTCTTTGGATCTTTGGAAAAGTATTCTATGGTTTTGACATATTTTCGCTACATCTAAAGCCGTATTTTGTGAACCTTTTGCTTCCACGGTAGTTTCAGTATCTTGTTCTGTGTCTTTTTTCTTTACTTCATTATTTTTGAACTCTGTCTTAGTTAATTCTGCTTCCTCCATGGCTCTATTTTGTGCTGTTTTCGCTGGCGGAACACCCTTCCAGAATTTGGACCTGGATTCAAACTCCTTGTTCCACTCCACGAAATCTTCATCTACTCCCTTCTCCTGTCCTTCTGTATTCACTTCTCTCATAGTTCCCGAAGCCTCGGCTTCTTTCTCTTTATCTAAAGCCCGATTTTGGGCTTCTATTTCTTTCTCTATTATCATTTTCGAATCAAATAAATCACTTTAAATCTAAAAGGCTATGGCCGCAATTTCTCGTGTAACTAGTTCTGTCCGGTATTACTCAAAGCTATTCTTGTATCGCATAAAAACATGACACTATCACTTAGCCACTGTAATAAGTAGTCATTCAAGTAACTTGCACCGTGTATACGAAGCCTTAGCTTAAAACAACAATCCGATCTACAAATCCCTATCGAAATAACTAAAAGAACGGTCGTAGATTTAGCATTATCAAAGTCGATTCACATCACATCACTGTACTCGCTACTAAACTAAAACACTAGCCTAGTCCGTTCCGTACCAGCCTTTAGAAAACTTCTTTACAATTTTAGGTTAAAATCTGTTTGGTGTAAATAACAGTGTGCCAAATATCGACCTGATTGATATAACGAATAATTACTTTATCTGCTTATGTTTAGATAATGTTATCTGATACTGGTATGTTTTATTTATTAATAATCAGCACACAGCCGCGGCTTCGCTCGTTTATTAGTTTTTATATGACTTTCTGATAAGACAAGCAAGGCCCACATGATGTTAAGTGGTAAACTACCTGCAACAAAGCTTTGCCTCGCAAGTGACGCGCGATAGAAACGTGCCCTATGCAGTGCCCTGCCATCAACTTGAGGCATAATTTTACCGGCAACCACACTCTTCAATCCGGAACACAGCAACGCTGTATGTGTGTATGTGTATTAGTCTCTGCCTACCCCTATTATAAACAGGCGCGATTATATGCACTAGCTAGATAGTCAGTCACATAGAGATTTAATACATTCAGAAAATCTGACCAAGCAAATCTATCTGCTTGATAAGAAAAAATGTGGCATAGGAAAAAATATTGAATTGAATAATGAATATTACTATATTAATTACATTTGGAAGAAGGCCGTTCTTAAGGGTCCGGCGACAGCGGCTCGCAATTTCGAGGTCCGATTGGCTATTATTTCATTATATTTCATTTCGGGGAGGTTGTTTGAAAGAATAACTCTAAAGTGACACGCATAAATACTGTTCGAACACAAATAATACAATAATATAAGGGAAATGTGCTTGAGTCAGAAATCGTTTTGGTATTAGGTAAACGTAAGACCAAACATACTAATACCAAAATGAATTCTGATTCGGGCATGTTTCCCTTATATTATTGTATTATTTGTGTTCGAACAGTATTTATACGTGTCACTTTAGAGTTATTTTTTCAAACAACCTCCCCGAAATGAAATAAAATGAAATAATAGCCAATCGCACCTCGAAATTGCGAGCCGCTGTCGCCGGACTCTTAATAACAGATAATGGGCTGACGTTCAAGTAACTTTTTCGAAGATCGGTGAACTTTCCACACAGCACTATCTAGCCCCAAACTAAGCCAAAGCTTGTAATTTGAGAACCAGATAGCTGATTTACTACTTTAATTTTCTTTGTAAATACATAGATACTCATAATACATAATAACACCCAGGCAGAGAACAAACATATGTATTCATAACACAAATGTTTGTTCTCGGTGGGAATCGAACCCACGGCCTACGGCGCAGAAGGCAGAGCTACTACCAACGGAGCTATGAAGGCTGTCAATTACAATAACTTTGGGACATAAAATCTTGAAATTACCTTCTACAGCCATCTCCAAATGCTCTTTGTTACTCTTCAACTCATTCTGCAGTTTCTCGCTCTCTCCCTCCCACATCTGTCTATCCTTCTTGTATTTGCTATCTATCTCTTTCTTTTCCTCCATTATCTTCCAGTTGGCCTCTCTTTCCTTCGTTAGTTCTGATTGGAGCGCGTTTATTAAGCTGTCTTTTTCGTTTTGGTCGATCCTGAGAGCCTTGGCTTCGGTTTCCACTGCCCTTAGGATGTCAATTTTTGCTCTGAAATAAGTAATTTAAATTATAACTTTTTTTTTTATAATGATGGATTATCCACATTTATAATTGTAAATGTCAAAGTTCGTTAGCTTAAATCAATAGTTTTTATTTTCTATACAACTAGCTGGTGGCACAAGAAGAAGGCCTACCTAGACCTAGAAGGTGGTAATTATCTACTATAACAAAGCATTGCCTGGTAAGTCACTGAAAAATACACTCATACTATTATAACTCAAAAATTACTCGTCAGATCTGTCTCGACTCTGACTAAAATTTAAATTGGACCATATGACAAGCATCAGTTTTCGATTAAAAAAATAATCATTAAAATCACAGTCCACCCAGAAAAAGTTATGAGGTAACAAACACAAAAAAAAAAAAATATAAAAAAGTACAGTACAAAGAGTATTTTCATTTTCAAAATTGTGTTTTCATATGTAATTCGTGTACCTACTTTCTATTGACTTAGTGGTCTGAAATAAACGATTTTGATTTATTAATTTATTTGAAAAACAAACGAATTGAGAACCCTATTTTTTTATTGTTTAAAAGGTTAAATTAAACAGGAAAACTCACTTTAAATCAACAATCTGCGCCAACAATGGCTCCACTTTCCGAGCCTTGTCCTGTGAGACCTCCAGTTTCTGCTGCAGACTTATAATCTTGTTCTCGAGTCCTTTGTTCAACGTCTTCACGTGATCGAGAGAGCGCGCTTCTATGCGGAGCCGCTTGTACATTCTGCGGGCGAGGAAACGGCGGATCTGCGGATAGATAATAGGTTAGTATCAGGGACTGAAAGCGGTTACAGTTTAAATAAATAAATAAATAATGCTGGACAATCCACACAGCATCATCTAGCCCCTAAGTAAGCTACTCAAAGCTTGTGTTACGGGTACTAGATAACTGATATATTTAATACATTATATACTTACATAGATAGATATTTTTTATTATACATTAACACCCAGAACAAAGGAACAAATTCCTGCAGATCGTACACAAATTTGTTCCGAGACGGGAATCGAACCCGCAACATCTTGCGTCGCAGGCGGACTCTCGCCCGCTGCGCCATTATCCAATAGAATCCAATAGAAGTATATAAATGTGGAGGAAAAGAAGACGTAGTGATGAGGGTAGAGAAAGGTATGCTAAGATGTTTTGGGCATGTAGAGAGGATGGATGAAAGATTATCGAAACAGGTGCATCAGGCGAGTGTGAATGGGACTGTTGGGAGGGGAAGACCTCGGCGGACGCACCTAGACCAGATAGCAGACGTTCTAGAGAAAGGCCAGCTCAAGTACTCTTGAGCTGGCCTTTCTCTAGGGTACTCCCTAAACCGACGAGCATGTATGAAGAAGGTTATGAGGGTGAAAGCAGCGAAAGTGGTATGTCACGATCGTAGCAAGAGGACATCCGTGGTCTCTGCCAGAATAACGTGCCCTACGATGCACTGTCCTGCATCCATCAACTTGAGGCATACAGATGTTAAGCCTCATGTGCCTGTAATTACACCGGCGACCACACTCTTCAAACCGAAACACAGCGTTGCTGCTTGGCGGTAGATAAAGGCGTGGTGGCAGTACTTCCCCGGACGAGCCACACACAAAGAGCTCTACTATTCAAGACTATTCTAGAAGAGTACTTACAGAAGCTTGAGCAATAACTATCTGTCGTCTCGTCTTCTTCGCTTTCTCTCTCGCTAGGAATCCACGCGCATACCGTTGTACTGTGATGACCTGTAAAAAAGGATTTGATATTAGATTGTTTGCATGATTAAATTAAACAAAAATCAGCTTTGCTCATATTCTATGTTTGCAAGATTAACTATGTTTTACGGGTTACCAACATGTTTATGTCACCTGCTTTTGAGGGTCAGTAACAGTTGTGGGTTATCTGTTTAGTCGGCTCGATTTTGCGGGATGACTACTCGTATTTTGCGGGTAACCTACTCTTAATTACCGGGTACTTACAGCTTTAACCCGCATCCTGTTTATAAAGCCTTCTAGTAAAGAACCCTTTGACACATGCTTGTAGATAATACATAAATAGTAAGATGCAGTGTTTTTAAGACTATCAAGCTATTACTAAGGGTATAAATAATATGCAGATATCACATTCATTTACCAAAATGTTTTTGCGGGGAACTTGTTACCTGTTTAACCTGTTTAACTTGTTTAACCTGTTTAACCGTTTTTATTATGCGGGTATCCTGCTCGTATTATACGGGTAGCCTCTAATTATGCGGGTAATTACCGCCTTAACTTGTTAACTGTTTAACCGTCTTGACTTTGCGGGAATCCCGCTCGTAATTTACGGGTAACCTATTCTTATGCGGTTACTTACCGCCTTAACCCGCATCCTGTCCTTGTAAAGCCTTCTAGCCATGAATCCCCTGGCGCATGCTTGTAGGCCGATAACCAATCTCCGTAGTCTTTGGAACTTGACACGACACAGCCAGCCCCGGACATTCCTTTGTATCTTAATGGCGGCGCGGTTGCGGCGAATCTCTTGGGCTTTTCTGTAAGAAATATTATTATTTATTATTATATATCATTATTATTAATATTTTAAAAAAATATTTTAATTTGACTGTTAGCCATAAATGTTTGTGACTGTGCTGTATATGACTGTAGGCCGTATGACTGTATGTTTGCGACTGTTGGCCTTATGTTTGTTATCTTTGAGTGCATGTTTTGACTGTTGGCTGTATTTTTGTGACTGTTGGCTGTATGTTTGTAACTGTTGGCGGTATGTATGTAACTGTTAGATATATGCTAATGTGTATTCATTACATACCTTCTAGCCAGGAAGCCTCTGGCTCTGGCCTGTAGTCTATGTATCGCCTTCTTAAGGCGCAGATACTTGCGTCGCGCAACAAATCGCCGCACGCAACTTTGAACGCGCACGCAATACAGGCGTTGGAGATCCGCGCGAATCTTTTCTAAATACGCCACCTGTCGGGTTTAAAATGAACTTATGAACGTAATTTTACTAACAACAGGTTTGTATCCTACTAATGTTATAAACGTGAATGTTTGTAAGTATGGATGGATGGACGGAAGGATAGATGGATGGATGTTTGTTACTCTTTCACGCCGGAACGGCTGAACAGATCTGGATGAAACTTGGCAGAGAGGTAGATTATAGTCTGGAATAGCACATAGGCTGCTTTTTATCCCGTGGGAATATCGGGATTTAAATCTGCGCGAGTGAAACCGCGGGGTGCAACTAATAAGCCATATTTTGTGACATTTTTAAGTGTGCATTCCACCCTTAGTTCCTACCACATGGTAGGAACTAAGGGTGAATGCACCATCAAACAGGGGCAGCATACGGCGCGCCGCTATCTCGCTCGCACAATTGAACATTTATTAGGATATAAAATCACTGAATGCAGCTATGTAAAATCGCAATCGGTTAATTTGTTGTCAATGGCAAGACAAAGATTTAGCGGAAACAAAATTTTGATCCAAGCAAGTTTTCACACTTCAAATTAAACTTTTTTTTTTTTAATTAACTTAGATGTATAAAACCATACTTGGATAAAAAAAATTTTTTGCTAAATCTTTATAATGCCATAACAACAAGAAAAAAAAACAAAGAAGAATGATTTTTTTTCAATGTACCTGCCCAGCTCTGAAGAAGATCTTCGTAGCTCCGAACTGGTATTTATCGGGATCCTTTATATGCCTCGCCAGAACCTTCTGACAGGTTAGCTTTATGTTCGCTCTGTCAATGTCCTTTTGCAGGCAGAGGAGACGATATCTGTGGGAAGCATAAGATATTTCTTTGAACGCCACAAAACTATAACCCAACTAGTTGCGCCCCACGGTTTCACCCGCGCAGATTTAAATCCCGGTATTCCCACGGGTTAAAAGTAGCCTATGTGCTATTCCAGTCTATAATCTATCTCTTTTCTAAGTTTCATCCAGATCTGTTCAGCCGTTCCGGCGTGAAAGAGTAACAAACATCCATCCATCCATACTTACAAACTTTCGCGTTTATAATAGTAGTATGATGTTAGTCATTCCTCACCTGCTAAAGAAATCCTGGTACGGCCATCTTGAAGGGAAGCCGGCGGCTGATATCCTGATTGTTTCGAGGACTCCACATGCTCTGAAATAATAAAGATTTATTCATAAATATATTTAAAACAAGCTCTTGTTAAGGCCCAGATCCATGGTGAGTAAAACAGCGGTCTTATGGCTCGTCGGTAAAGCTAGTCCGTCCGTTATCGCCTTAAGGACTAGAGTTTTACCGACGAGCCATAAGACCGCGATTCACTGAATGTAGTTATCTAAAATCGCAGTCGGCTAAGTAGTTCTCAACGGTATTACAAAGATTTACGAAAATACAATTTTGATCTAAGCAAGTTTTCACACTTAAAAATGGGACTTTATGTTTTCTAACTTTTATGAACAACATAACCGATTGGGATTTTACGTAACATTCAGTGATTATATATCTTCAAATATGTTCAATTGTGCGAGCGAGATAGCGCGCCACCATCTCGCTCGCACGATTGAACATTTTTGAAGATATAAAATCAATGAATTCAGTTATGTAAAATTGCAATCGGTCAAGTTGTGGTCAATAGCATTACAAAAAGTTTTTTGAATCCAAGCAAGTTTTCATACATAAAAATAAGCAAAATATAAAATCCCATTTATAAATGTGAAAACTAGCTCGAATGAAAAAATTTTTTCACTAAATCTTTGTAATGCTGGACCACGACTTGACCGATTGCAATTTTACATAACTGCATTCATTGATTATATATTTAAAAAAAAATTCAATTGTGCGAGCGAGATAGCGGCGTATGCTGCGCCTTAAGTTATTTAGATACTCACCGAAGTTGATTAACAACGCGATCAGAGTCGAACATAAATGCCTTTTTCTCGTCGTTCGGCTTAATACAGCGCACGTAGTGAGGCGTCGTAGCAGAGAGAGTCGCCATGAGAGCTGAGAGGGATGCTCTGAACTGAGCTCCCACGGTTTGTTTCCCACCAGACGCCCGACGAGGAGGTTGCTACAAACAAACAAAAAAAACTGAAACAGCTTCACGACTTTGATCCCCAGGCACGGTAGATATCCCTTCTGATCTCTCAGTACCAAGTACTAACTCAAGATTTTTTTAGGATGTCTAAGGGGGTAGTCAGAGGTACGTCCAAAAATTACATTCCACATTTTGCAGTAGTTAATATTCCATACGTGATAGGTTGCAAGCCCATTGCCGCTGTTAGATTTCTAACTGGTTTCCTCACGATGTTTTTCTTCACCGTTTAAGAGCACTGGCATTGCGAACATATATTTTAGACACGTAGATTTAAAATTGAAATTTAGTAACAAATTGGTGCCAATTCTGTTTAGTTTTCCTAATTTAACCTAATTTGACAGCACTAAAAATATTGCCATCCTTTTCTAAAATACCGAAACGACAATGACGGCTATAATTTTAGAGCTCACAGAATAAGTTAGTTTAGGATAACGCAACAACAGAATCGACACCAATGTGTTGTAAAGTCGAGTGCGGGTGTAACTTTAATGTTGTGTGACGAATTGTGTGTGGGTGTGTGATGCTTGTGTTACTTCTAGTTTATCAATGGACTTAGAAACCAAAACACAAGACACGACCGGAGAGTACCTATTTTATTGTTGATTCGAGTCAAGTAAATGTATTTCATATTTTGCCTGTATATTACAAAGTTTTGACTTCTCTTGTGTGAATGAATATTCAATTTAATTTGTCTTGTGTGTTTAAGTGTAATGGTGGATATGTTTGTGTGTGTTTATATGTTATAGTCGATGTTTTTAGAATAGAATAGAACATTTTTTATTTTGTCTCATAAATTAAAACTTCTTTTACAATTTGTTTGACGACAAAAAAGGCCACCACTCAGCATTTGCTGTATGAGCTCAAGCCCATACAGCGCTGGTTTTCAGTGGCGCCATAATGAGTAGAGCAGCAGCACTTGCGACACGCGTTCTTCTCATAAAATAGTTGCATAACATTTTAGCTTGACATGGTCTTTAAATAGCTATTGACTATAAATAGCAGTACAAAGTTACAAGTACAGTGTTTGTGTGTGTGTCGATGTGTTTGTGCGTTTCATGTGTGTGTGTTTGTACTAAGCCGGCCATTAATACTTACAGTGAGACTACCAATAGGAAGGGAGGGCGTGGTCCGTCGCTTGGAAGGGGGCGGCAGAGTGTTGCTGTGTTCCGGCTGCCTCTCGTTCGCAAACATCTCGTGAATGAGTCGACAACTTGTGGCTGATTTTATGCATTCAACCTGCGAGTAAAAATATAGTTTCATACAGCGCCATCTATCTCTCTGTGTAATGGTGATTATCTCTCAGGGGTGTTAATAAGTCCTCGCACGATTTTCATTCCAACAAAGTATATTGTAAAACTTATGATACACAGGCAATCGCAAATAATTAAAACAAAGCAGGACAGAAAAACATAATGCGTCGGCGCGTTGTCGATGCCGGTTTCCCAATATCTTATGCGCGTCTCTCTCTGTCTCTTTCACACTTGACACATTTTAGTTGGACTCCGACAGTCAAGTAGCTTTGACGGTGGGAGGCTAGTCTTTTGAGCTTATATTTAGGACAGTGTGAACACAACTCCGGGGTACCTATCTAAAGCCCGACTTACATCTGGCTATATTATAAAAGGCAAAAGTGATTGCTTGATGACAACGCACGGGCCAAACCCTTAGAGCTACAAACTTGAAATTTCGCACACGTATTTCTCTTATAACGTAGGCACCCAATAAGGAAGTATTTTTCAAACTTCAACCCCCAAAGGGGTGAAATAGGGGATAAAAGTTTGTATGAAAGTTTCAAAGTAAACGAGCGAGAGAACGAGGGAGCTAGTCAAATAAAGCAAACCCCGTCAGCAAAGCTAGATAGTGTACAATAGGTATGTTGTTTTTTATTATTATTTCATCATGTTATATGATACACACAAACCAACCATCTTTTATGCAGGGTGCTCTCCAACCAAAGGTTGTCTGGAAGAGATCGCTTGGTAGCGATAAGATGGGAAATTGTACGTAACTCTATTTGTTTAGTTTTTTTTAGTTTGTAAGGTGTACAGTAAAGTATTTTCATTAATTCATTCACCTTTATCTTTATAATGTTTCGTACGAAACTAGTGACGCGACAAGAAGAAGAAGTGAGAATACCACAAACCTGTTCTTCCGAGACCGTGTCTCTGTTCTTTTCGAGAAAACCACCCGATTGGTACTCCACATCATCGGCAAAATGCTTGATGATAAAGGCTGGAACAAATGAGATATATTAGAATGAATGATCAAATAAATGAATGATATAATGAATGATAGAAAGAATGAATGAATGAACAATAGAATGAATGATAAAAATAATGGATGTAGATTTTGTTCAACACACTATTTATTACTCTTACCCGAGGTCCCGAATCTAGGCTTCACAAAATGGTGGTACTTGGTGCAAGTGGAATGCAGCTTCATCGCAAAGCCGGCGTCAGATCCTTGTGGCACACGGCACTCTTCGTCCAACAAAGCCAGTATACCGAGCCGGTCCTCTATCAGCTCTATGCACGGCTGGTTGTCGTAGAAGTCTATCATCTGCCAGGATATCTCCTCCTGGACATTTAATGTGTTAGTTGGAGAAGAATTCATTCACTCATCCTTCACAAAATGTGGTTTAAGAGTTTATTTTTCAAAAGAATTAACAATTCACTTAATGAGTAGTCGTAACTTTAAACTTACGTAAATGTTTTACAGCGAACATACATACATAACTATAAATAACTAAAACAAATTAAATGGCCTTTATACATCTAGTATTAATGTAAAAGGAGCGTTGGTTAGACTAAAAATAAAATGGTGTGACTAAAAAAAAAATACTGTCGTAATGTCGTAATAAAAATAAAAATCAAATTAACCTAAACCAGGGATCCCCAAACTATTTTAAACAAGTGAACCCTTTTCTAAGATGAACTGTTACCTCATACTATGGCCAGTGCCAAAAGAAAAAAAAAGTGGCCAAACCAAAACCAGTGCTTAAACAAACTAACAAAAACTTTGAGGTTATAATATATTCTAAATTTTACGAAAAATGTCATAGACCGCGGACTGTTGGGAATGGGTTTTTTTTGGTTGTGGGGCCCCACCCCCTCCCCCGCACACGTGCCTGCAGGATTATCCAACATTTTTGGAAAACCCTGTATATCAAAATACATGGAGCAGCGTTGTGGCGATTAGTTTCACACAGCGCCATCTATGCACCGACCATTGTACATTAGTTTTTCTTTAGCTGTTATTTGTCCATTTTTTAGTTTGTAAGGTGTGCAAAAAAGAATTTTCATTCATTCATTCATTCATAGACAAATTAGGGCTCTTGTCATCACAAGTGCTAAATTATAACACTACTCATTCCAGATTTATGAGTTTTAAGACAGTACAGAGCGAGACAGCAAGACACTTGATATACTCATCCTGCTCCAACTTTAAAAACTACCACTTTCAGTAGGAGGAATAATTTTGAGGGTTTTCTGAGTCTTAACTGACAAATCTATCGACCTTTCACTCGTACTCATGAGAAGCATAGCCCAGTATTTAGCAGAGAGAGAGAGACAGCAACAAACCTTGATATACTCGTCCTGCTCCAGCTTAAAGAACTACTATTTTCAGTTGGAGGGATTTCCGAGTGTTAACTGACTAATCTATCGACCTTTCACTCGCTCTCGTGAGAAGCATAGCCTAGAACCAAGTAGAAAGAGCGAGACAGCAACACACCTTGATATACTCGTCCTGCTCCAGCTTGAAGACATGGCAGTTGAACTGCTGCTGCAGCTTCTCATTCGCGTAGTTGATGCAGAACTGTTCGAACGAGTTTATTTCGAAGGTCTCGAAGCCGTAGATATCGAGGACACCTGTAAAAAAACATTTTTTCTTATTTATTGAACGAATAGTGAAATAAGTCAGAAATGATGGGTACTCCACGCCCTTAACGGATCTAGCACGATTTTTCCTGTAACCCTGTATATACCACTTTTGTAACTACCACAAAAAAAATAAGGACTGTTTCAGCAGAGGATACTGATATAAGCAGCGCCGTCAGAGCTTTTAAATCTCTCTCTACCACCAAGCTATCAAGGTTTGCTTTTAGCCAAAAACGCGACAAATGTTACAAAAATTGTTCCCAAAATACTTCACAAGTAAACCTCGTACGCATTGCGTATGAGGTTGACCTTAATAGTATTTTCTAGTACTGTGCCCAATATACTGGGACCAATTTTAGGTGCCGTTTTTAGCTAAAAACTAAAAATATCTCAAAAAAGTTAAAAAAAATGTTTTGATCGTGCTATTATTATTAGTAGCTTCTGCTGGAACAGTCCTTAATTTCTGGTAAATTTAACAGCTAAATTCTGGTAGTTACAAAATATGGGTGTATAAAGTAACATAAGTGTAGCTCAAAGCCAATAAGCTCTGGGGGTAACAGCAGCTCTAGAATAATTGATTGATCATAAGGCAATATATTGCCTTTATTACTATTACTATTAGCCAGTAGTGTCACATTGTTGAGCAAAGGCCTCCCCCCATTTCCGCCACTCATTACGGTTATGAGTCTTTATCCGCCAGTCCCTGTCATAGGCGTTCAACTCGTCCCGCCATATCATGCACGGTCTGCCATATTGCCTTATAATTTATTAAAAAACTTAAAATGTACACACACATGACAAAAAAATAGTAGTATAATACTAGGTACATACAGTTATTAGCTTTAAGTTTCGTGTCACATGTGAACCGATGTGGATTATGATCAATGAATTATTCTAGAGCTGCTGTTACCCCCCAATGCTGAACAAACAAACTCACCAATGAAGTGCTTCCGATGCCGGCTGGTGTCGAGCGCGCGGTTCACAGCGGCCACCAGCCACGCAAACAGCTCTCCATACAGCCGCTTGGCCAAGGCATCCCGCGCGAACGTAGCGCGGGAGGTGGAAACTCGTGATACTATCACTTCGTGTGCAGACTGGAACGAACGAATGATAAATAAATCAATATTTCATATTATGTTTCATACTCATTTATTTAAAACCACAGAGACTTTTGTGGAACACTTAGTTACGCCAATTTGGTACAAAAACTAAATATTAACGTAACTTTAGTTGTACTAGTTGCGCCCCGCGGTTTCACCCGCGCAGATTTTAAACCTGGAATTCCCACGGGATCTATGTGTTATTCCAGACTATAATGTATCTCTCTGGCAAGTTTCATCCAGATCCGTTCAGTCGTTCCTGCGTGAACGAGTAACAAACATCCATCCGTCCATCCATACTTACAAACTTTCACGTTTATAATATTAGTAGGATAAAAAATAAAGTATTACCTGAATACGTCGATGTGTGAGCCATCGCCTAAGCTCGGTAGACGATACGCCAAGGAGATCGCAGACCGCTGTTAGATGTTTGTCGTTCGGCTGAAAACAATTAAAAACAATGAACCACTTCTTCTTCTTCTTGTCGTGTCACCACTTCCTTCGAGATAGTGTGGGGAAAGGATTTTAAGTGAGTGCACCTCAAAGAGGCTCCGTTTATTGAGCACTTGACACATATTAACAATCTTTCCAAATTTAGTTTACTGTATCGGTTGTCTGGAACAGATCGCTGCCTACGTTAAGACCGCTGATTGTGAGACGAACCCGCTATACTCTTACTTTTGTAACCTTAATAATGTTTTTTTTCATTCTGTCCTTAATAATGTTTTTTTTATCACATATATCTGTAAGCAGCATATTTATTCTTCGTAAACAGGGACTAAATAGCTCTATAATCCCTATGGATTCAAATATCTTTCAGCTTTTACACAGACTATTCATTTATATTCATAAGTTGCACTTATTGACGGTCTCATAAAGGATGATAAAAAGTAGGGTGTTTACCTTGGGATAGTATAATATAATATGTATAAGGTCGAGTGAAATACTTTTAGGCCCTCGCTGCATGCAGTATTTTAATATTGGTGGACATTCCACCCAGCACTATCTAGCCCCAAACTAAGCCAAAGCTTGTGAAATGGGAACCAGATAGCTGATATACTATTTATCTACTTTTTTTTGTATAAACATACATACCTAAAATATTATTTGACACCCAAACATCTATGTTCATCACACAAATGTTTGTTCTCAGTGGGGATCGAACCCACGGCCTACGGCTCCGAAGGCAGAGCTGCTACCAACTGATCTGTCAAGGCTGTCGTTCAAAGTCGTTGATCCAAAGAAACACTAACCTTTAAAGCTGTTTACTCCCTTGGTAGACAATATGCTTGCTTTCAAAGAGATAAAATAAATGTACTTGTTGTTGACGACCTCAGTGGCGCAGCGGGCCAGAATTTGTCTGCGACTCAGAGGTTGCGGGTTCGATTCCCGCCTCGGAACAAATTTGTGTACGATCTGCAGAAATTTGTTCATAACACAAGCTTTGAGTAGCTTACTTTGGGGCGAGATGGTGCTGTGTGGATTGTCCAGCATTATTTATTTATTTGTTACAAAGTTTTCCTCTTTATAATATTAGTGTAGATTATTTACTTACATTGATATAAGCATTTTCCCCGTCATCGCCCGCCTCATGATTATCAGCCGTCAAGTCTATATTCCCCAAATGCAAGACAGCGGCTAGTATTGTGAACATATTCTGCTGCTCGGAGTCGGTTACACCTGGAAATGTAATACATCTTACAGTCTAAGCAGATGTCATCTTTCTAGTACTAGAGCTCTTTGTGTGCGGCTCGTCCGGAGAAGTACTACGAACACGTCTTTTTTCCGCCGCCAAGCAGCAACGCTGTGTTTCTGTTTGAAGGGTGAAGAGCTGTACAACTCTTAAGTTGACAGCCTTCACAGCTCAGTTGATAGTAGCTCTGCTTTCTGCGCCGTAGGCCGTGGGTTCGATCCCCACCGATAATAAATGTGTGATGAACATAGATGTTTGTTCTCTGTCTGGACTGACACAAAAACTGATCAAAAAAGTATATGAGTATTATATCAGCTATCTGGTTCTCATGTCAGAAGCTTTGGCTTTGTTTGGGGCGAGATAGCTGTGTAAAAAAAGAATCTTGAGTTTCTTCATCATCATCAGCCTACAGAAGTCCACTGCTGGACATAGGCCTCCCTTATACGTTTCCAGGAAGAACGATTCTAAGCCCTCTCCTTACGGCGGCTTCCCGCGGTCCTAAGTAGTGACCTACTTATAGGTGATGGAAGATGCAGATGGCCCGCCTAATGTTTAGTGTTAACCATCACCTATAACAAAACATTGCTTCGTAAGTCACGCACGATAAGAACGTGCCCTACGATGCACTGCCCTGCGTTCATCAATTTGAGGCATACAGATGTTAAGCCTCATGTTCCTGTAATTACACCGGCGACCACACTCTTCCAACCGAAACACAGCGTTGCTGCTTGGCGGCAGACAAGCCGCGGTGGTAGTACTTCCCCGGACGAGCCACACAAATAGCTCCACTACTCTTGCTCTCTGTTGAGTATCTGAATGATGGTATCATACCTAGAGTAGACAGAGCCGTTCTCGTCTCATTGAATGCCTTCAGGTCATCAACCCCGTCTATTGTCGGACTTCCGCCCTGGTTCAGATAATGGAAGGAATCCTGGTGATCTGGAACAAGGAATTCTTATTAATTTAACAGCTCTCACCTCACAGTGCGTTGCCTACCCTATGAATGGTTTTAACTAACTATAAATGACTCTTGACGAATGACTCTGAATAGCTATGAATGTCTCTAACTAAGTATGTATGTCTCTGCCCGACTATAAATGACTCTGGCTGACTATGGCCCGGCGCCCATTATCGGCATCGGCAAGGAAAAGGATCCTTACCGCATACCGAATACCGAAGCGGTATTTTTTGTTATTACGACCATATACACGGCAATTTCTACTTTATTGCCATTATGTTAAAGTATATTGCTATTTGCCACCTAAAATCCTCAGTCGTGCCGATGCCGATAATGGGCGCCGGGCCTATGACTCTAACCGACTAATGGACGACTAGCTGACTAATGAATGACTCTAACTGACAAAGAATGACTCAGACTAACTATTTAGAGTCTATAAATTACTCTGCCCGACTGTTATTAACTCTATATGACTATGTTTTTTTTTACGGCATTTGTTTATATGAGAGACAATTTTTCCTCTTGCATGAGAACAAGAGCCCTTATTCTACTTAGAACTATGTACCTATGTTATAATTAAAACGAAGTTATTTAATTGCCATATTAAAAATAACACCTGTCTAGTTAGTAGTCTTAGCAACTACAACTTATCAGGCTAAAACGCCTCTAAAAAGTTTTATTATTTATGAGTCATTAACACTTTTAAATCTTGACTTTCTTTGATTTTATATTTTTACCTATTTTTTTTTATATGAGCTCTTTGTAATTAAAGTTCATTTTTATAGACTACTAGCTTGTACCCGCGACTTCGTCAGCGTACTTTTCGCAATAAAAGGTAGCCTATGTCCTTTCTCAGGGTCTAAAGATTGTCTGTGCCAAATTTCATCAAAATCGGAACAAGGTTTCTTTTTTTGTAGGACTGCAACATTTGCATTATATAACTTGTTTTTTTGACTATAGGCACAGATAATGAGAAATCTTAAACTTTGGCTCATGTTTTTTGTAGGACTGAACCATTTTCATTTATTTAACGTCTCCACAATGCTCCGCTTACTATTCAATATTCTTGGAATCAGTAGTGGAAACCTATAATTGGCCATACTTTTTAATCTAGACTTAGTACAAACTATTTGTATCGCTGTTGGTTTCCCAATAAATAAATAAATAAAATCGGTTGAGAGGTTTAAGCGGGAAAGCGTAACAGACAGACTGACAGACAGAGTTACTTTCGCATTTATAATATTACATAGTAGGGATTAATAACTTTGAATGACTCTTCCCGACTATGAATGACTCACCTAGCCTCAACTCAGGCATAGACGGCGCAGCAGCGCACAACTGGTAGAACATATGATAGTTCCTCTCGCCTCCGCTTTGGTACACAACCCTTGACTTCTCCAATAGGTAGGTCCTCATGCTAGCTCCACATATCCTGTACTGCTCGTCGAAATGTATCTCTATAAATTTGCCGAAGCGAGACGAGTTGTCGTTGCGTGTGGTTTTGGCGTTTCCTATGGCCTGTGTACAAGAGGTATTATGAGCTTTGATCAGAAAAGACAAGATAGCGTTTATTCCAACAAAATCCTACTATCCTACTAATATTATAAACGCGAAAGTTTGTAAGTATGGATGGATGGATGTTTGTTACTCTTTCACGCCGTAATGGCTGAACGGTTCTGGATGAAACTTGGCAGAGAGATAGATTATATTCCGGAATTGAATAACTAGCGACCAGCCCGCGCGCCCCTGCTTCGCACGGGTGCACATTGTTTTTCTGCTATATCATGCATGTATTGTACATATAAACCTTCCTCTTGAATCACTCTATCTATTAAAAAAACCGCATCAAAATCCGTTGCGTAGTTTTAAATATTTAAGCATACATAGGGACATAGAGACAGAGAAAGCGACTTTGTTTTATACTATGTAGTGATGAAGATATTTTGACTTTGACTTTGATGGTTACCACTTAAAACCAGGTGGACCATCTGCTTGTCCCATCATCTAGTTGCAAAAATCGACAATCGACTTACCTCCATAATAGGACTAGACTCCAGAACCTTCCTTTCCACTTGTGTCTCAGTGGCGCTGCCTCCCACAGCCGCGAAATATCTCATTGCGTATTTTGCTGAAACTGTTTTTCCGGCCCCTGATTCGCCGCTTACTGAAAAAACAGTTTAACAATTCATGGAGAAATGTTAGGTACATTGGCACATTATATTTCCATTAAACAAAACATTCAATATTATTATACATTTTCCTGTCCTTATCCCACTTCATGTGGGGTCGGCACACCACGTTTTTGCTCTCCACTCTCCTGTATCAGCCGTCATCTCAACAGTCACTCCTTTCATACTCCTTTCAATATTATTATACATTATTACTAAATATATTATCAGCTGCATAGGAATTCGCTGACAGAATAATATGCTTTTTCTATAAAAAGCTTTTGTAATTTATTTTTGAAGATGCCCTAAGAACAAGGAGTTTTTTTAAAGGACTTACCGCCGAATACTCAAACGCAACTCAGATGAGGACGCAAGTCTCATGTGAGGAGTTTTTGACGGAATTTCATTAAAAACTGTCAAAAAACCACGACTTGAGACGTGCTCAAATCTGAGTTGCGTTTGAGTATTCGGCGGTTAGGTATTTATTTGTATTCCTTGTCAATACCGCCAAGCAGAGTTGCCACTAGCCCTTTTAGGGCTGGATCTAGCACTTTTTAATGTAGGTGATATATTTTTTGGTGATTTAGCCTGAATGAGTCTCTTTTTGAAAACTGAAACAGCATTAAGACTTTGATCCCCAGGCACGGTAGATTTCCCCTCAGATCTCTTAGTACCAAGTACTTCAGATTGTTTGAAGACGTCTGTCGAAGAGGCGTAGTCAGAGGTACGTCCAAACATAACATTTGACACATACCCACATTTTTAGAATATTACTGCAAAATGTGGGTATGTGCCAAGTGTGTTTGGACGTACCTCTGACTACCCCCCTTAGACGTCTTCAAAGAATCTGAAGAAGTATTCGGTACATTTCCCGTACCGTGCCTGGGGATCAAAGTAGTGAAGCTTTTTCAGTTTATATCCGCCTACAAAATCATTTATTTTTACTATAGTGCGCGTCACGCAAAAAGAACGCCGGTAGGAAGGAACGCCGTGTATTTTGTGATTTCTGCGGTGACCCTCCACTGTTTTCCAGCGTTCTTATTGGTTGACGTGCACTATACTTACCTATGATACTCTGATCTCTCCTCTCTCTCTCCATCTTGGTGAACGCCTCTTCCGACACCGCGAATATATGCGGATCCAAGTCGCCCATCGCCTGGCCACGATACGCCATGATAGTTTCATCTCCTGTGAAAATAAAACCCTTTGCAACTCTTTGCATCAAACGTCAGGCATTTGGAACGCAAGCGTCATGTACCACCGGCGCTGGATGGAGTCCACGGTATTCTCTGTTCCGTCGAGTCTACATAACATAGTTGATGGAACAAGCACATGGCCCACCTGATGTTAAGTGGTATACATCACCTATCGCAATTTATAGCCTCGTAAGTCATGCACGATAGGAACGTGTCTCACGATGCACTGCCCTGCGTCCATCAACTTGATGCATACAGATGTTAAGCCTCATGTGCCTGTAATTACACCGGCGACTACACTCTTCAAACCGAAACACAGCGTTGCTGCTTGGCGGCGGAAAAGAGCGTGGCGGTATAACTTTTCCGGACGAATCCTTCACAAAGAACGTTACTGATGTACTCGGTCAATTTAATTAATATTTACCATAAATAGGTAGGTAATTGTAAGGATTTATAGCAACGAGAACAATTCCACAATACGTATAGATGGCGTTCCGATCACAGAATCTGAAACAATAAGATTATTATTTTAAAAAGCTGAAAAAATAATACACAGCTTTAACATATCTGCTCAGCACTAAGACCCTTAAGTTACAAACGGTCGATGAAGCCCCCAATTTGCAAGTGTTAAGATGACTTGCAAGCTTCAAACACTATTGCCGGTTTCTGAAAGCTCGATCAAAGCTCGGCTGTCAAGTCACTTGCTATTTCAACTTTTACATCAAATTAGATAGAGATAGCAAGTGACTTGACATACGATTAGCTTTGATCGAGCTTTCAGAAACCAGGGGGTAAATAAAAGTCTGTTTAAAATTAACATCGGTGTGTCCGGAAACTCAAAAAATTATAAGATACTTCAGAGTAGCAGATAACATAACTGCTCTTTGTGTGCGGCTCGTCTGGGCAAGTACTACCACCACACCTTTTTGTGCCGCCAAGCAGCAACGCTGTGTTTCCGTTTGAAGAGTGTGGTCGCCGGTGTAATCACAGCCATATGAGGCTCAACATCTGTATGCATGAAGTAGATGGACGAAAGGCAGTGCCTCGTAGGGCACGTTCCTATGATGCGTGACTTAACATCAGCCATCTGCTTCCATATGAAATGATTGCGAAACCTTTATTTGAAAAAAATTCGTCATTACGTAACCATGGAGCAGTATTGCGTTATCAAAACCGTTTCTGCCACAAATGCATAAATTGATTTGATTTTGTCAATTCTAATTCACAACTTTATAGTAATCGGTATAAAGGTCAATTTGTTTGTACAAAATATGCTAAATCAATTTTGAGACTGTATACATAATTCATTCTTTGATGAAATCATGCAGACATTACCACGTTATTGTATGTTATTTTTTATTGATTTGAAACACAGCAACGCTGCATGGCGGCAGTAATATAAATGGCGGTAGTACTTCCCCAGACGAGCCACACACAAAGAGCTTTCCACTTATTGATCTAAGACTCACCTGACTTTAAGGTTATGCAGAACTGCTGGTTCGTGAAGGTATGAGAGAGAGGTCAGGTCGTTCTGGCCGATCAGGAGTGAAGGGTTCCGAAGATGCGGCATATGGTTCTCATCTTTGATCTGGCGAGTTCAAAACTAGTTACTAATAGAAAGTCAAAATGAATTTATGCAATAAAATCACAAGGATCAATTCATCTTAAAACTATATGAATCTCTCGTCAGAGAGTATTAGGTATATTCCTTGATATGAATCCCAGGTGCATTCCAGGGGAAGGGTTGCTAATTTTATTAACTTTGTCATCTTGTACACACCATTCACGCAAATACCTAAATGATTTATAAATCTAGGTGCCAGGTCCACGCAAGGAATCATCTTGTTTTTCGGTTTCACGCGACCAAAGCCTAGAAAAAACTTGAAAAAACAGGCAACAAATGGCAACAAAATAGACCAAATTTCTTGAAATAGACGACTTATTCCTGTCAAAGTCAACAGCAAAACCTAACCGTTTTATTACGTAGATTTTATTTGAGTCAGTTTCAGGCAAGGAATTTGAATCTATATTCCTTGGTTTCAGGTGGCCGAAATTTCGTCATCCACCGAATTTGCAAAGCTGAAAGAAACTAAAGGCCTATGCAGACTGGCGGCCCATATACTCTTGGGTCAACAGTTTATTTCAAGGAATTTCTTGTATTCAAATTCCTTGGTTTATTTGGCAAGGAATATAATACTTTTATAGGGCAGTGTGGTCGCCCAGCGACAAAGCCCTTTAAATAAAAAAAAAAAAAAAAAAAAAAAGGTATAATACTCTGACGAGAGGTTATTTGGTGCAAGGAATTTGAATACAAGTATGGTGCTAGGAATATAGAATTCAAATTCCTTGATTTGGTGTCACAAAAACACAGGCTAAATACAAAGAACTTGTTTGTCACTTTTTTTTTATAGAACAAGCATATGGCCCACCTGATGTTAAGTGGTAACCATCACCTATAACAAAGCATTACCTCGTAAGTCACGCACGATAGGAGCGTGCCCTACGATGCACTGCCCTGCGTCCATCAACTTGAGGCATACAGATGTTAAGCCTCATGTGCCTGTGATTACACCGGCGACCACACTCTTCAAACGGAAACAGCGTTGCTGCTTGGCGGCAGAAAAGGCGTGGTGGTAGTACTTCCCCGGACGAGGCACACACAAAGAGCTCTACTACTACTCGTCAACATATGGACGCCTAAAAATCGCAGGACGCAGAATCGCAGAACGCGCCTGTGGAGTAGACTATTTACCTTTATTTGGCGGATCGCCCCGCTCTGGTCTACTTTCACGATGAGCACTCCGGAGCGATAGTCGGAAGTGACAGTGGCGCTCTCCCAAACCTTCTCTGGATGGTCCACCCATATTCGGGCGCCCTGGAAACAAAGAACACTTATTTCACCCCTTCGTTGGTAGTAGCTCTGCCTTTTGTGCTGTAGGCCGTGGGTTCGATCCCCACCGAGAACACACAAATGTTTGTTATGTCTGGGTGTTATGTAATATTATAATGGTCTTATATAAATGGTCACTGAGCGCTCCAATAGCTTACAAGAACTTCTTTTAAGTACCTAGTACACTTACGGCTCAGTTGGTTGTAGCTCTGCCTTCTGCGCCGTAGGCCGTGGGTTTGATCTCCACACAGAACATTTGTGTAACTGTTGTGTGATGAACATACCTAGATGTTTGTTCTCTGTCTGTTATATAATACTAGCGACCCGCCCGCGCGCCCCTGCTTCGCACGGGTGCACATATCATGCATGTATTATACATATAAACCTTCCTCTTGAATCACTCTATTAAAAAAGCCACATCAAAATCCGTTGCGTAGTTTTAAAGATTTAAGCATACATCCCTATGTATGCTTAAATCTTATATCCCTATACAGGGACAGAGAAAGCGACTTTGTTTTATACTATTAGTGATAGTTGGGAAACCGTCATTCATGTCCACTTCATGTCCTAGGATTAGGTATTTTGCCCGCCATTTATATCGCCTCTAGACACAAATCTGTCACTATTAGTTTACCTAATGTCAGCGAAAAGATAGCAACATACTATCGGCTATTATTTATTCTGTGCTATCGATCATTCATTTTAGCTACTTAATGTACCTCTTAGCTCTTAACAGTCTTCTAAAAAAGGAGGATCTCAATTCGCCTGTATTGGTAGACATTGTGTAGGGGAAGCAGGGGTAATGGCGATCGCGTCGGGTAATACCGCTCACTCCAATAACTTATTAAATAAGATGCCTTAAAACACAGCGAGCACGCTGCAGCGCAGGGGTTCGGACGCTTGAGCAGGCAGTCTTTAACCCTCAAAACTAACATGAGACAAATGAAAAAACAAATAGAACATTTTTCTTTCAGAATAGAATAGAATAGAATAATTCTTTATTTAGCATACGTAAAAAGGTACAGTGAATAGCACAAGCCTGTAAAAATAAACTAAAAGGGGGGTAACAATAATATTTTTTTCAGGTGATCGGCATTCCACCATCTTCCTCTATGTGGTGACGATGGAGGAAACGGCGCCGGCGCGTTGGTGACGTAGTTTGCGCTTTTAAGATAACAGAATTTAGGTAGTATTTACATAACAAGGTCAGTTTTTTAGTGATTGGCCTAAGGTGTTTATCGAATAACTAATGACCAAACCGGTATATCTTTATTATGAGTTTAATATATCAAATTCTTAAGTTACTGATTGTCTGATACACATAAATATTACATAGACAGTTTCCGATTCTAAGTGTAAGGTTTAATCAAATTCAAAATGTATTGTACACCCTAATTTTATTGTCTGACTCTGGTAATTGTAATCGGCACAGATGAGGGAATATTTAGTATCGTAATGTCACAGATGAACTTGATATGTAGTACAGAAAGTTTAACACTTGAAAACCAGAATGGTATTGGAAAATGGTAATGGGCTTCAAGTTAGACAATAGGCCCGCGGCCCGATTACGCATATTAATGTCTGGACTGGCTATCGAGATGGCTTTCAGTTTGAAATTTGATCAAGGAATATAATCTCTTTCTGATGACGAGAGCATTTGATTCTCATAGTTTATTTATGTTTTATCCTGAAATTGTTCTTCTTTGTCTTCTCGTGTTTACTTTTCTGTCGTGCTTCTGTTAATGTTTTTATTGTATTTTCTTGTTTTAATTATTATAAGTGTATGTATCGTGTGTGTCCAAAATAAATGTATTTTCTTTCTTTCTTTCTTTCTTTCTTTCTTTCATAGTGTAATAGCAACATATGGATGGCTCTAGTATCTAAATTCCTTGTGATGGATGCTAAATTCCTTGGATGCATGGGAATCAAATGTCAAATTGAAAGCCATCTCGATAGCCAGACATTATTAGCGTAATTGGGCTGCTGGTCTTGTCACATAGTATAAACAAAGTCGCTTCCCGTCTGTCCATCCCAACGGATTTTGATGCGGTTTTTAAGAATGGTATGAACCAATAAGTCTATCCTTCCTACTATCCTACTAATATTATAAATGCAAAAGTTTGTAAGTATGGATGGATGGATGGTTGGATGGATGGATGGATGGTTGGATGGATGGATGGATGGATGTTTGTTACTCTATAACTCCAGAACGGCTGAACGGATCTTGGTGAAAATCGGCAAAGAGATATATTATAGTCTGGAAAAACACATAGGCTACTTTTTATCCCTTGGAAATACCGGGATATAAATTACGCTGGTGAAACCGCGGGGCGCAACTAGTATTAAAATAATTTGTTTTCAGGCAACAAAACGGTACAACCCAACTCACCTGGAAAGCATTTGAACTTTGAACAGCTGTGAAAACTTGCGGATTACATTACAATAGAGAACGTAAAAACACGAATTAAAATATATGATAACTTTTCTGCTAAATAAGTTCTTCCAAGAAAAAACAGACTTCAAATACACTGGAAAATACTAAAACACACTAGTAAGTAGTTTACTATAGCTCAAAAACTACTAGTCAGATCTGACTCAAATTTAAATAGGGCCACATGACAAGAACCAGCTATCGATTAAAAAAATCATCAAAATCGGTCCACCCAGTATAATGTTATGAGGTACCTACAAACATAAATAAATATTAGGTATACAGTCGAATTGAGAACCTCCTTTTTTTAAGTCGGTTAACTTACATCGTACGTAATTTAATTTAGGTTCTTGGATGACATTTAACTTTTTCCTTTTAGGTAATTTCAAAAATAGGTTGTTTGCTACTGAATCGATTTTGGTAAAATTACTATGGGCCCAATCTGAAAGTATATTCTCTCAATTTTTTTAAACCGGTTTATTAATGAAGAGGTATAAACATTAGAAAAATATAGTCGAATTGATTGATGACCACGCCTTTTTCTGCCGCCAAGCAGCAACGCTGTGTTTCGGTTTGAAGAGTGTGGTCGCCGGTGTAATTACAGGCACATGAGGCTTAACATCTGTATGTCTCAAGTTGATGGATGCAGGGCAGTGCATCGTAGGGCACGTTCCTATTGTGCGTGACCTACGGGGCATGTTTTGTTTATAGGTGATGGTTACCACTTAACATCAGGTGGGCCATCTGCTTGTTCCATCAGCTAGTTGTATAAAAAAAAAAAAAAATTGAGAAATATAATTCGGTTCAAAAATAGTTTCTTCTACATACTTACCCGCGTTCTAAGTAGTGGGCGTAACACTAGTGTGGGCATAATGAGGGCCTCAAATAAATTCATAATTAATCTAATTCAAAACGAGTTTTATTTTAGAGGTACTGTGGGCCTTTAGGTTTGTCCTTCCTCTATGTGAGTTGAAGGTATTTGTTAACTAGTAGGTAGTACCTTATTATTGTATATTAAAAACTAGCGACCCGCCCGCGCGCCTCTGCTTCGCACGGGTGCATATAAACCTTCCTCTTGAATCACTCTATCTAATAAAAAAACCGCATCAAAATAGGTTGCGTAGTTTTAAAGATTTAAGCATACATAGGGACATAGGGACAGAGAAAGCGACTTTGTTTTATACTGTAGTGATATTATTATTAGGCTACGAATAAATAACTAGGATTGCATTGTAGCATAGTAGCTTGTATTCTATGATTCCAGTACTACAGCGTAGTATAATAATAGGTCGCGTCACCCAAAAAGAACGCCGGAAGGAGGAGAGGGGGTGTGATTACTGTGACACTATTTTCCAGCGTTCTTTTTAAATGATGCGACCTCTACCTTTGCTACAGGTATGGCAATAATAATTAAATGATTAAGTACAATTACTCGATTGGAACTGAAAAAAATTGCATCAATAAGGAGCGACGACATCATTTGACACGAGAAGAGTTTTTTTTTTTTCAGAGGTGAGGATGACGTCAGAATGTAGCAAGCTGTGTATATCACGTTTTCCCAAATATGTACTTATTGTACCTACTCTTTGATGTCACTCTTCTATAATTTTCTGTAATACCTAATGCCTACGAATGGGTGAAATAACTAATTAGGTACTTAAGACAGCTAATTTTATAATTTTGAGTGTTGTGTATTATAATATTTGTTTAGTTTTTTTAATACATTTTTTGCTAAGGTTTATTTATTTACGCCATTCAAAGGTAAATGACGTATCAGTCTCATTTAAAAGTAAAATCCCATCTTGTTAAATCAAAATGGGTTATCTATGATGTCATATTTAGGAATGCCACAAAACATGAATTTGAACCCAAAGATAAAATTGGCTTGTTTGGCAACCAATGTTGGTCACATTGGTGACTGATTTGAAGACCTTGGCCTCCTCGTGTCTTAAAAACTACTGAAGCTGGGACCAACAGCTTAACATGCCTTTCATAGCATGGAATTACTCAGATGTAAATAGCGCAGCCCCGTATCAAGGGGAAGGTGGCGGGTTCAAATCCCGCTCGCAGAATAACTTTTGGGACATTATAAAATCTTAAGTGTAGTAAGCACTATAAATCTAATAAAAAATTGAAATTAAGCATGGTGACATCTCTTGTCGATTCAACCGAATGCAACTTCGGTTATCGAGCAGGACTCTTGATAGTATAAGTCAAACCTGTTAGATGGAGCCACAGTCGCATAAGTACCATAGTAACATGTCCAAGAGTTATTCGTTGAGTCGGAAGAGAACTCCGGTTGCGCAGGTGGTAGAGCAGCCCCGTATCAAGGGTTAGGTTAGGTTAGGTTCAAATCTCGCTCGGAGAATAACTTTTGGGACATTATAAAATCTTTCCGATGTAAATAAATATTGATCAACATTGATAAAAACCTAACCTAACCAGTAATCCAGCTAACAAGTCGTTATAATTTGTCATCTCCTAGACAAAAGGACTAGCTACCCCTAGCTATCGGCAATCCAGTAACTTTATCAAGTTTTCTTAGATATCACCTGTTGTATATCTACTGTACCTATTTGCTTACCCAATTGTTTATTATTTTTTACAAGTATCTAATTTATCTGTCCATGCTGTACCTATATTTGTAGATATGTGTTGTTTTCTTTTAATGTTCACTATTATTTACAAAGAAAATTACAATTGATTTGTGTTGTGCCCAAAAAAATTATATTTTCATACCTACAAATAATTCAAAAAATTAAAATTATTCAGCTGGTTTTCAAGATTATCAGTGCTTTTCCAGTTCAAGAGGTCAGAGTTTTGAATGTTTTGCAAAGGTTTATTCATATTTTTTTGAGTGATGATGATGGAAAGGGTTGAAAAATCCTGAATATACCAAGTACCTACCTAATACAGACATCATTGTAGTAAATTATTCATAAAGTTGTAGGAATGATTTCATGCTCAGTGGCACAGATAGATGTAATGATAAGATTGTAATCCTAACAACTATCTCTCTGGCATAATAGATCTAATCACTATACTGACCGTTTAACACTATAAAATTAAAATGAAAGGTAGGTTGTATACAAGATATTCTAAATTCAAAATGTTGATTATAAAATTATAAGGAAAAGATGTAGCCAGTGTTTTACCTTCGTGTATAACTCCTTAGTGGTCATTCTGGTGTCTAGGAAATCAGGTTACAATCACAATTTTATTACTTTTCTGATTATTTCACCACGAGTTCACAACTTAGCAAATACATTTTAATTTGTATTGTAGATAGAAGGTAGAGTAGAACTTCGAAATTACAATTTTTTCGTCATGCGAAACGTCACTTGGATTGACATTCTCCTCAGTGTTATCAGTATTGTTATCACTAAAAAAAACAAATAAAATGTTGCTTCTGCCGTTTCCTGTTAACTTGCGCGATTTTCACAAGGAAATGCTGATTGATGAAGAATCTACATCTAGCGAGAATATCTAGTAAAAAATATTGACAAGTGCACAATGAAATAGAAAGCTATTTAAGGCTTCGGTGACAGCGGCTCGCAATTTCGAGGTGCGATTGGCTATTATTTCATTTTATTTCATTTCGGGGAGGTTGTTTGAAAAAATAACTCTAAAGAAACACGCATAAATACTGTTCGAACACAAATAATACAATAATATAAGGGAAACATGCCCGAATCAGAAATCATTTTGGTATTAGTATGTTTGGTCTTACATTTACCTAATACCAAAATGATTTCTGACTCAAGCACATTTCCCTTATATTATTGTATTATTTGTGTTCGAACAGTATTTATGCGTGTTTCTTTAGAGTTATTTTTTCAAACAACCTCCCCGAAATGAAATAAAATGAAATAATAGCCAATCGCACCTCGAAATTGCGAGCCGCTGTCACCGGACTCTTAATAGTTCTAAACAAAAGTTCCCACGGTCTACCTACAGAAGGTTCTGGTTCTGTGCTGCCATGCAGTAAAATTTTATTTACTAACATGTCAAATTGACAAGTAGGCGGATGATTACGTTCCTATAAACGCAAACCTGATATTTTAAACCCATGAATTTTAACCAAGCTGGCTTCCTTTTCCCGAAAAATGAAATATCACATAGCTTGTGAGCGAAAAGCTTTTATTTGCGCAATAATTTCAGGATACAAAAAAAGTAATTTCTATCAGTCGTCAAGTAACCATGCTGTATTAACCATATTTCTTCATGTCACTAAACAGACAGGGTTTCTTCACTTGTTTTCCTGGGGAGGAAACCAAGTTTGGCAGGCCTCGCTGGCGATCTCGCAAAGAGAGGTAAAGGTCTTGACACGGGAATCATAATCTGCAGAATTAGAAAGTTTTATTTATTCTTTATGGCACAAAACATTACAATAGGGCTGGGCTTAAAAATTAAAATCCATAATTAAAAGGTATTCTTATTTCGTTATTCCAAATAGTACCTACCTAAGTAGGTACTAACCTAGTCATTTAGTCTCTAATAGATGTGAGATAGATTTTTTAATCTTGATTCTGCAGTGTAGAATAAAAGATCATGAGAAAGTAGATTTACACATAAACTCTACCATCCATACCCACTGTGAAATGATAATAGCTATGCTGAATGTAGATGACATCTGACTTACCCAAAGGTCCTCTCTTGCCAAACATAATGCCATTCATAGGCGCGTTCTTGTAGTTTGCCTCGCTGAGTCCAGCAAGTGATAGGAGAACGAAGGCGATGCAAACAGCGCTGAAAATCCTCATCATTTGGCTGGTCATTCTGAAAGAAAGATTTTATGAGTTTGGGGCAAGTCAGTATTTCAGCAGTAGTCTAGTCACTGAAGGATGATGTTTAATAATATTCTATCTATAGTTATTGACCATCAAAAAAATTCACTTGTAATATTAGTAGGTGAATTATAGTCTACTTTGAAAAATATAAAATAACTTTCTATTTTTTTGTACAAAATTTTACCTTATTGTGGTGATATTTTTCTTGCTGGTAACTCTACCGTTGGCAGCTGTCAACTGATGCTCTGTAGAAATTTTCCCGCCATTTTATACCCTGAAATGGGGACACCAACCAACCCTTTCAATTATTGGATTACTCGCCACTGACCACAATATTGAAGGAGATAATTGGCACTAGGGAATCCACGGATTATAACTTTGATAGAGCATAATGAAAGCAAATGGAGGTTTTCTCATCTTGTTTGTACTGTAATCATCTTGGGTTATTAAAGGTTGATGCTATGCTACAG
The DNA here is from genome assembly GCA_963576535.1 of Plemyria rubiginata. Classification (NCBI taxonomy): domain Eukaryota; kingdom Metazoa; phylum Arthropoda; class Insecta; order Lepidoptera; family Geometridae; genus Plemyria; species Plemyria rubiginata. The sequence continues at coordinate 4,358,871 of OY754911.1, read as the reverse complement.
TCCAACCTTCGTCAGTAAGTTCTATGTAGGTACCTAGGTATGTACATATACTATCTAATAGATAACGGTAGGTACTATCTAATAGTTATGTACCTAGGTATCTAGTAGGTATGTACCTAACTATACTTTTAACTCTCCCACAAAATCATCAAACCTACTCGGTTGGGTTTGAAAATGCTTACCTAACGTTCAGTTTGTTAAATTATGAAGCTAAGAAGTAAGTATGTAAAGGTCCAAAGTAATAATGCTTTGGGTAGGGAAGATAAGAAGTAAAGGACAAAATAAGCAGCTAGGTACCTAAGTAGGTACCGAGACAAATGCTATTGGTAGGTATATAAAATTTCTTTACAGTTCTATAACACAGGTACCATACATAATCTAGCTACCTAGCTTATACATGCTGGACACAACTTAGCACCAATTTCTGAAGTTTTTTTAAATACTACCTACTTGCTGATAGAACAAGCTAATGGCCCACCTAATGTTGATGTGTAACCATAAGAAAGAAATATTTTTTTCTAGAAAAACAAAGGTGTTTCTTGCATTTCTTGTTTGGCATAAAAAATACCAATGTGAATGAAACAACGTCATGCAGTAGAAGTTTGCGGGTGTGTAATGTGGTTGACAATGAGAGCATGTCTTCAGGGAAATTTATATCCTTGCCTGCCTATTATTCCCACTAATATCGATCCAATATAAAAGAAGCTGGAAATAGGGAATGTTCATCAGTCTGCGTGTTTCTTTGAAGCTATCAACATTCCTATATTTTTAATTACTTGCTCTCTTACTTACAAGTATGTATCTAACATTACATGTCATCCAAACTGTATGGAAATTATTGTAATTTTGAATGACAATCCTAAATAAGTAACTAAAATAAAATTATTTTTATTAAGTAGGTATCTATCTTTACAGAAGTCTGTAATAGGTCTGATTCACTAGAAATAATCCTTAGGTTCTATTCCATGGTTCTATTCCTATTAACCTTTCAGTACGTATCATAATATTTTATTCTTTTCTTCGAGTTAACCCAAGATGCGTGTGATTATACCCTATACTTCATCGTCGCTGCCATCTGCTTGATTACAATCACTAAGTCTACTTACAAAAAATCTTCTTTTAACGAATCTATCTTTGGAAAAAGAGGAAATATTGGTTAGTTTAATAACATACTTATAGGAGCTATGAGTTACCTACTGGCACCGCTAATCAAAGCACTATGATTTACCCAGGTTCTCGATTAAAAGAGCACCTAATTAATAATACCTATAGGTACATAGATTCTATTATACATAATCTGTCACCACCTTCCAGTTAACTTTGAATTCATATATTTCAGAATACTACGACTCAACTAGAAGCGCAATGTCTGCTCTGTGTGAAATAGCTGCTGGCACCTGCCAGGCGTGGTACCTACCAGACAATGGAAAGCAAGTGAATAAAATCTGCGACGTCCTTAGAGAATTTATAACGGGAGTTGCCAAGCGCCACTTTTAGTACTAAAATCTTTCTGCCGGTTTTCGCGGGAGGCGAGGTAGTACGGTACACAACACATTTACATAATCACGCATACTAATGCAGAAAAATAAGGCGTCCCTATAAACGCACACGCAAGTAAAAGCTGTACACCAACACAAAAACAATAACACAAACAAAGAATTACTGTTGTTACACTTTTGTTTAGTTACACACTAACACAAAAAAGTAGTGATGGGTTGTAAAAAGACCGACAAAATGAATGATTTCATATGAATGAAATCAGGGTGGTTCAAAATCATATACTTTTCCTTTTTTTAGCCAAGATTAACAAACGTGTACCTGTCTAGCCTAGTAGGTATTACTAAGTAAATAGAGTGCTGGCACCGACTCCAAAAATATCAGTAATTGTATAATGTCATAATAATAAAATTATAAGATTTGTTGAAAAAATGGATACCTATTTGGAAGTAGATTGAAATATAAATCCATAATGCAATTATTTTTAACTTTTTAGTGTATTTTTCATAACAAATTGGATAGCAGTTTTGGAGTCGGTTTTTTTTTTGTAAAAAATATTTTATTAAGAGTTTGTAGAGCGTAATCTCTAAAACTACTGAAACGATTTTAAAAATTATTTTACAAATAGAAAGCTACACTGTTGTTGAGTAACTTTAAGCTATATTCTATTTTCGCAAGTAGTAAGTAATCTTTCAAGTAAGTAGTCTTTCATGAATGCATTTTTAGATAAATATTTTGTTTCTTTATTGGTATGATGTGTCCAGCAGTGGACTTACATAGGCTGATGATGATGATTGGTATGACGGGGAAAGGTGATGAAAAATTGTGGCGACGATAAAAAAGTAGCCCATGTCCCTCTCCAGCTAACATACTACAGCTATACAAAAATCACGTTTATACGATTCTGCGTTCAAAAAGTACAAAGAAAATAGCAATAAACCAACGACACAGCACAACTAAAATTTTAAAGGAGCTCCATAAAGCGACGTATTGAAGGCAGAATGACAGAGACAGTTTTTGTAGAGTCCAATACTGAACCTCCTTTTTTAAATCGGTTAAATTTTAATATGGGTACAAAAAACACATCGCATTTTATTCTAATTTTACGTTCATTCCATCATTCATTCAATCGATTTCGCTCAACTAGTCCCCACACTACGCCTTCTACCAAGGAATATAAATTCACCGACACCTCCTACCATCGTATTAAAACTGTCGTAACTGGTATTCCATTAAATATAAATTAAACGTAATTACAAAAACAATTGACTAAAATATCACTTAATTGTGATAGGAAATACCGTGTTCCCTAAAGTTTGATGTCTCTGATCTCCTTTTACACCGAAATACCGCACAATTCACCATTTTTACTGAGCACTACTTCGCGACACGAAACGACAACTAATGGCCGCGCGGTGATGAGTGAAGTAGTTTTATATAACGTGCATGGCCAAGTCGCGTCTTATGGCCGGCAGAGGGGTACGCCTTGCGTTAACATCTCCAGTTATAAATTCTCTAAGGCGACGTCGGGTCTTAATGATTAACGCGCTTCATACAGTCAAAAAATATGCAAATAAAAAATCTGGGTAAATTGGATGGTGTTGTTTGTAACATTTTTAAATATTTTTTGATGGCCCGCCACGACTGTGGCCCACACGATCTCACAATTGTTATAAATATTCGAGCGAAAAAACCACGGAATAGAGAAAACCCTACGAAAAAACCAAGGAAAAAAACTGATCAAAGGCTATGAATGCTGTTAGTAGGCTCACCGAGTCTGACGGATAACTAACATGACTTGAATGAGAGAAACATCGTACGACGGAACGTAATAAAGTATGTTTTCATTGTTATCTTTTATGTCTGTGTCTTTCTCGCCATTGGTCTGTTTTTTTTAATTTTGTGCTGGCTTGGATACAAAGTCCTTTCGCCAAGTCCCCGCCATTGGTCTGATTTTAACAGCGTTGCCAGAAGGTTACTTTTGTAACCTTTTAGGTGATTTTCTAGTCCTTCAGGTTACTTCTAGGTTACACGACTCGAAAGGTTACTTTTAGGTGATTTAGTGGAATTTGTAGAATTAATTTTTAATTTCTTAGGTGAAACTAACCTGAAATGGAATGCAATGCTGGCCAACGCAAACGGCAAAACTTCGTTCGTGAGCAGGGAGTGAAACTCTAAAAAACAACTCTTTCTCTCTCGCACTAATAACCAAAGCGTCTCGGTTACTCACTCGTTCAATCGGATGGATTCGTTCTTGTTCGTGTTGAGTTCTTTCATTTGTGCTAGTCGCCGAGCCGAATCAGTCAGTCAGTCGTACTGACGCATTTAGTTTTGTTTTGTTTGAAAAAAAAAACTGGATACGGGGAAAATTATTTAGTAGGTGCTTGAGAATGAGGATAACCGCATAACTCTAGTTCTTTAAAAGTTTATCTCATAATTCGTTTAACTTGCTCGCCTGCCTGGATGAACATACTCATTTCAAACGGCGGGAACATTGTTATATTTTAGGTAGGTAGGTACTAGAAAGTACAACAAAAGCGAATACTTACTTTATTTATACTAGTTACTGTAGGTTGAAAATATCATTGTGGTGGAACTAAAACTTTGACTAGGTATGATGTATCTAGCTGGGTCTTAGAGAATGGTTAAATAAAATGCTACATCTGAGTATGTACTTATTAGGTTTGAATTCCATTTTCTAATAATATACTCCATGGTTCCCACAATCCCACCACTGCTCCGCAGGGCATTCAATCTTAGTAAGTACAAAAAAAGATGTATTTGTCGAAATTTTTGTCGAAAAAAAATTAAAGGTTACTTTTCACTCTAAAAGGTTACTTTTTTATCCATTTTAGGTAACTTTTGACAAGACCCGGCTGGCAACACTGGATTTTAATCTGACTAAAATATTTGGCCAATGAATGCCCTAACGTCGTAACCAAAGATGTTAGTTCAGTAAACGAAACCATACATTATTTCAATGGCTGTCTGTCTGGCTGTTTTGTGATTTACGTACGTGTGTGGCAATCAATTTGTAATTCATTCTGTTTACATTGCTCACCAGTTTCCAGCTAGCTAATCATCAGTTTCACTATTCAGTTCAAGTAATAAATCGTATTGGAATCCGTTTAATTTTAACTGGTGAACTTTCAAGCGGTTTCTCTGGAAAAACAAGCATTGCAGGTAAAATTGTACTTTTCCTATTTTTGCTAGTTAATTATCAACGAAACGAATTAGGCATGCAAATTCACGTTCGTCGTATCCGATCAATCGGTTATTCACTTGTTATGTTGGATTTTGGATGGATTCTGCGTTGTATGCGGCTCAGTAATAGTTCTCCCGTAACGTGTGTTGATGTTGGTTGACCGAAAGACATCATTATCAGTATAATGTAAACAATTAGAGTATTTAGAAGTTGATATATAATTAATTGTCAAGTGGTTTTATGTGTGAAGATAGACTCATGGATCCGTGTATTTAGTGTGACAAAATTTTCAGGTAACCTTGGTCTTGTCATGTACTGTACCTACATACTCCTTTCTTGATGTTTACTTATTGTAATATAATTATTGCAGTCAATGCCGCGTGAATTGCAAAGCAAATGCATAAATACAGGTTTTCACATCATATACCTATTACCTCTATATTCAAAAATAAAGTTTTGTCAGTCCTAAAAGAAGATTAGTTTAAAACTTAAACACAAAATAAGCAAAGCTTGTAGTTATTAAGGAAACCAAGTAACCAATTACAATATGCATTGGTAGAAAGTCAATGGAAAAAACCCATTTTTCCCCCTGGTAACAAATAGGAGACACTTTTAACCAGCAGTAGACATTTTTGGCTGATTTGGATGATACAATTAAATCTAATACTGTAGCACTATTCCAAACAGCCTGCAATCTACACTGGCTATAATATATTTTTGATAATTTGAATCCTTAGGTCCTTATTCATAATGTTCTTTGAGCGGACCAATAAGTCTGTTGCTGTCTCTTTTCGTTGACATGAAAGTGACAGTGACAAGAAATAAAATGGCAATGATTATGAATACGAGGGTTAGTTTTTGTGATGCAAAACTTTCTTTGGTGAATTCTGTGTATAAAGCAATATAAAATTATGTTCCAAGTGCAGTGTCAGTGTGTTGAAGAATTGGTGTTGTTTCTTTATTTACAGTGAAATATTGAAAATGGAAAGTCTAGAACCCCCAGAAAAAAGAGCCAAGAAGGCGGAAGACATTGCTGAGTTTACTCAAAAAATTACATCATCAGATAAAAACTTAAAAGCTATTTTAAGTGATGAGTACTACAACAGTATTCCATTGACCAAAGTTTATGCTGGTTATGTTAAAGATCAGAAAAGACTATCCGAGACAATAACTATTCTTAACAGAAATGTTCCCCTAAAAGAACTACAGCATTTAAAACGAGTCCACAAATCATGTATTATATTATGTCCCGTAACTAACCTACATGTCACAGCACAGGAATCAATACAAGACTTTATTGAACAACATGTACCAGAACTGAAAGATGCCTTTGACTATTTCAAGGATATAGAAGTACCACTATACATGCCGAAAACAAAAAAACAGCAATCAGAATGCATAAAAAAATGGGCTTGCAACTTCCATCCCGATAAATATGTAGAGAGATTACTAAGTGATTTGTTTTTTAAAAAGAATGAGCTTGAAATTCATAGACAATACATGGGTATGGCATTTGACATTGCCAAGTGGTATGTCAATAAAGTAGGGAAATGTATCAGTGTCAACAATATCTTCTCTGATGTGAACATAGCTGTAGTTGTCGACCCTTCGATAGAATCAGTTGTGGCAATAGCCTTTGATAATCGACAGGACCACCCAATACAGCATGCAACTATGATAGCTATAGACAATGTTGCTAAGACTCAAAATGGTGGAGCATGGGGCACTTCTCACACAAATATTGAAACAAGTGGATTCGATGCAGACATACTTCTTTATTTAAAAGATAAATACCGACACACAAGATTTGGTTCTAAGAAGTATTTCACTAAAGAGGAAATAGTAGACAGTAGCAAGTTGAACCAGAATCCTTACTTATGTACAGGATACTACATATATTTGTTAAGAGAGCCATGTGTTATGTGTACCATGGGCCTGGTACACGCAAGAATTAAAAGAGTGTTTTATTGTTATGACAATCCGCTACAAGGTGCCTTAAAGTCTGTCACAAAATTACACTGTAACCCTGCTTTGAATCATAGGTTTGAAGTTTTTACTGGTTTTCAAAGTACCTAAGAATGAAATATAACAGATATTAAAAATACTTTGTTTTTTTTAAGAGTCCTTTCCAATCCATTAACTTTTAGTTTTAACCAGACAACATATGATTCTTTTTAGATCGCTCGCCCATGTTGATTTTTTGTAGCGTTTCGTAAACGCACGACTGTATCGCTACAAAAAGTCGCCGTGTGCGAGCGCCTTTATAGGGTCTTTATCTTAAACATAACCACGGAATAAATAATAGTGCATACAGAAAATACAGATCAAGCTACACAAAGCGAGTTACTAGTCTCTCTCCTTCAAGGTTTGCTGGAAGAGAACTCTTTTTAGGGTTAAGCTCGCCTTTGTACATATTTTATTATTTAAGTTTTCGTATTTTGTTTCTGTTTCTGTGTGTACAATAAAGAATAAAGAGTAAAGAGCGAAACAAAAATGACACTTACAACCAGAGGGCCTATTACGAGTTTCGGTGCCGACCGCGATCGATCGTAGATCACGCCGATAGATACCGCATTTTAAGGAAATTCAATATTATATATTATTCTTATATTCCTAATAAATTCTTATTATTTTTATCATTATTCCTATTATAAATATTATATATTATTCGCATTCTTTGAGAAGCTTCACTTAAGCTTCTCAAAGAATACGCTAGATGCCGTTGTTTAATTTCCTTGAAATTCGGTGTAGATCGTTGCGATCCACGATCGATCGCGGTCGGCACCAAACTCATGATAACCCCTCAGGACATAAAAGCGAGCCAATAATTTGCTATGTCAAGTTATTACCTTTTTTATAAAATAGCTGATTGAACAAGCAGATGGCCCACCTAGCGCTAAGTGGTAATCATCACATAACAAATCATCAACTTGAGGCATATAGATGTTAAGCCTCATGTGCCAGTTACACCGGAAACCACACTCTTCAAACCGAAACACAGCGGTGCTGCTTGGCGGCAGAAAAAGGCGTGGCCTATAGACTTGAAAGAAAAGGGTGGAGATCTAAGTAGTATCTATACTCTTTTGAAGTCGGCTAAAAAAGGCTTTCAATGTTAGTGGGCCACTAAGTCAGCGTACTCCTAGGAACCTTAAAAATGCTCATTATCTTATCTAACATGCCCTAATGTATGAATGGCTAAAATCAACAATTCTTAATGAGTCAACTTACAACGTATATATTCCTAGGTATGGGCGTTGAAGGTGATACCTTAAAGGTTGTGTGTTATTTTCTAGATATTATGACACATAGTGTGACCTATATATGGCTATAATATCGATAGCCTTCACAGCTCAGTTGGTAGTAGTAGTTGGTTCGATCCCCACCGAGTACAAACAATTGTGTGATGAATATAGATGTTTTTTCTCTGTCTGGGTGTTATTAAAATTCAAAGAATGTTTAAAAAAAAGTATATTAGGGTATATCAGCTATCTGGTTCCCTTATAGCTTTGGCTTTGGGGCCAGACAGTGCCGGATGGAAAGTCCAAAAAATATTTAAGGTGGCTCCCATACAACAAACGTGATTTTTTTGCCGTTTTCTTACATAGGTACGGAACCCCTTATGCACGAGTCCGACTCGCACTTGGTCAGTTTTTTTAGAACCTACAACGAAGCCCGAAAGACATACTACCATACCAACTGAGCTATGAGGCTACTCGATTCAATCAGTACTATAAAGTGGTCCAAATAAAAGGTTGCGCTACTTACCAGTCATTTTGTATCCAATTGTCCCCTCTCATTTGTCCTCAACTACAGTTAGGAAGCATTGCAATCCTGACAGTGCTCCGATTTGGTTGCATAAGATTTAAAAAAAAACATTTCGCGGTTAAATTTTGAATTTGGAATCATGGACGAAGCAGTTTTTCTATGCGTAGTGGGCCTGAACGACGGTTTTTGGTAAGTTCTTTCAGTTGCTTGATTCCGTTTTGATAATGGACACTTGTATGAATTAAATGCTAGTGAATGATTTTTTGTATCGATATCTATAATAAAATTTTGGCAGGTAAGGTAATGCAATACAATGATAGCGCGTATTTATTAATTTAGATTTTTCGAAGGCGTTCTTTTGATATTGCTTATCTTTCATTTAGTTTGATGAAATAACAGTTTATCACGTTGTTTCGTCCTCAGAATAAAGAATACTTACGTAAGTATCTACTTACCTTATATACCATCTTAATTACCATCGATTTAAAACTTGATTGATTCAAACAATAAGATGGTTTTTTTAAAACGATTCAGCCATCTGTTTCTGTGTTGATAGTTTTAAGTAGTATCGTGCGGGACTTGCGAGGCAATGCTTTGTTATAGATGATGGTTACCACTTAGCATCTCGTGGGCCAACTGCTTATTCCATCAGACAGTCAGATGAAGATACGAGTATACGGTTCCGCTTGTGAGTTCCTCAAATAAAAGTAGATCTTGTCTAGACCCATGTCTTATGACTAGGACTGTCCTCCCCTGTACAGAACATGCAGATGTAGCTCACTCAGTACCACCCATACCTGGTTAATATGCAGGTCGCGTCAACCAAAAACAACGCTGGAAAACCCCATCACACCCCTGCTTCGCAAGGGTGCACATTGTTTTTCTACTATATAATGCATGTATTATACATATAAACCTTCCTCTTGAATCACTCTATCTATTAAAAAAAACCGCATCAAAATCCGTTGCGTAGTTTTAAAGATTTAAGCATACATAAGGACATATGGATATAGGGACAGAGAAAGCGACTTTGTTTTAATACTATGTAGTGATAGTGAAGGGTAAATAAATAATGAGGAGTTGAACTCAATGCCGTGCTTCTTCCAAAGAAGCTTCTTTCGAGCACTTGTCACATGTTATAAAGCTTTTAATGTTTTACGAGCTGACAGCTGCGAGCTACCCCTGATGATGTAAATCATCTATCATGAGTTATTGGTGGGTAAAGTGAGACCATCGAAGACATGGTGATCAAGAAAGATCAAGTGACACGTTTCCTTTGGTCTATTGCGTTCTTCCAGACATTATTTCCGATAAAAACTGGCTGGAATCGGTGTGCGCTGACTCCAATACATCCCACTTAAAAACCCGCCATGGTTGGCATGTCACAATCATCGTATCCTCGACGTTATGCTGAAAGGAAATAGAGTTCAATCTCTACTGCCCACTGTAAATTGCGTGGCTCGTCTGTCATCTCAATTTATGCTCTGTTAGGAGGTAATAAGTCGCATTTTGCTGTCAGTGCTGGTGTAATTGTAAAACGACGTCTTCCCTTCACGTGGACTGTTTCGGGTTTGTGTAGGAGATGCTATTACATGGTCGTTGTAGTAAATATCCTTACACTTAGCAAACAACTTTTTATATTTACGGAATCCTCATAGCGCTATTCTCGCTCGCTCTTGTCCGATTTATGGATTATATTATTATGTACCTCAAAAAGAAAAAAAAACATAAACATAATTTATTTTCTTTTTAAGTTGCCCATATTTTGTAACTTATAATGTACATAATGATAGTTATTTAAGAAGCTAGGTATATAAAACTACAGGTATATAAATTCAACTTGATAATGGAAAGTTCAAAAGGCAGTTTTACACGGGCTATAAAATGAGTACCTAGGTACAGTTACAAATTTCGTACCCTCCGTACTAGATTTAACTGAACAGAACCCGTTTACGCTTATTTTCATAAACAAGTACGTAATTACGGAAATCTTAGCGTGAGTCCAACTCGCCCTTATCCTTTTTTTCTTCATGCCTTTCATGATTTCGGCAGTGATTTCGGCATTTAGGCAGATTACGTCAAAAAATGACCTACGTATAAGGCCCTGAAACCTTTAAAAACCTAAACATCAAGAAACTGCAGAAGTAGATTTTTTTGAGCACCTCTACAGTACGAGTATTATGTTCTATGACATGCCGCTATGGGAAGTTGTGTGGGACTGCTCTCTGCGAAACAAATTAATTTTGTCTATATCTTATTGCTTAATTTTAAGAAATTTTAGGTATTTTTACTTCACTGTAAATATAAACGAGAAAACCTTACGATACTTACCTTAGGTACATATTATGAACTTACTCTAAGGACCTCTTGAAAAATCTTGAAAAACAGAAAAATCTAAAACGGAATATTCTAAGTTTAATCTTAATCCGTTCAGCCGTTTAAAAAATTATAAAAAGTAAAAAATATTTATTGCAGCAAAACACAGTAAAATATACTTAAAATTAATCAATTAACATCAGACAGTCTTATTATGGTTTGCAGATAGCCAATATAATAGAGTTGAATCGTTAGCTTTGGAGATGAGTTTGGGGCAGGCAGACTTACGCAAGCATTTATTACAGTGCCATGTTCTTATGATGTCGCCAGTCCAATGTACCGTCAATTAACTGATTTCAACCGTCAATTATTCTCATCTTTTCAGATCAAGGTCGAATTCATCAGCGTCTCAGACAGAGAACGAGCGAGCTATCCACTTCGTTAGAGAGAGAGACAAACATATTTCTGCAATTAGATCTGGGGATGAACAGTTTCTTCAAGCAGAAGTTCTGATCGTTCATCATCGAGTCTTTGGATATCTACGGCCTGTGAATGGTAAGTACCTTTCTACTTACCAACTGGACTCGTCATGGCTTAGCAGCTGGTATAGCCGACGCGCGGCAGCTTAAAGTACCCTACGGAAGCTCTCGAGTTTCTATGCAGTCCAGGATCTTCGTCTTGGCTTAAAGGCTGACGTAAGCGCTCGGTTAAAACGCCCCTAAGCGGTAACAGATCCAAATAACGATAGGGCTGAACATTGGTTACGATCGACAAAGATCTCTCAGATCTTCAGGTATAAAAGATCCTTGAATCAGATCCTTTTTCTGCCGCCAAGCAGCGTTGCTGTGTTTCGGTTTGAAGAGTGTGGTCGCCGGTGTAATTACAGGTACATGAGGCATCTGTATGCCTCAAGTTGATGGACGCGCGGTCACAACCGCGCGTCCATCAACTTGAGGAGTCACGCACGATAGAAACGTGCCCTACGGCACACCGTAGGGCACGTTTCTATCGTGCGTGACTTACGAGGCAATGCTTTGTTATAGGTGATGGTTATAACTAACATCAGGCGGGTGATCTGATTGTTCCATCAGCTAGTTGTATAAAAAAACCCTTGAGATGTAGTAGGGGACGTATCTTTATCCGACTGAAAGCTGTGATGCTTACATTGCTAATTGTGTGTGTATTATTACAAGGGTATAAGGTTTTATTTGAGAGTAGTAGAGCTCCTAGTGAAGGGCTCGTTCGGGGAAGTTCTACCATCATGTCTATTTCTGCCTGTCGCGCGTCGAGTAGCGTTGCTGTTTCTGTTTGAATTGTATCATTGAAATTATTAAAGGTACCAGAAGGTACAAGCACATAAGACTTTAAATGACAAAGTAACTAAAGCAATTAAGAAAATACCTACCTTACGGCTGAATACTCTAAACGCATCTCAAAGTTGAACACGTCTCGAGTCGCGGTTTTTTGACAGTTTTTAATGAAAATCTGTCAAAAATTCATCTCTTGAGACGTGCTCAAATCTAAGTAGCGTTTGAGTATTCGGCCGTTAGTCTCGCAGTAAGATAGCGGAAATACAATCCGCAATTGCAATGAAATAGATTGCTGAAGAGTCAATTGTAATATGTTACACGTGGCAGGGCATGCGCATGCGCTTGTTCAATGTTTACTAGTTGCCACGATCTGTCCTTGCACCCAATCTATAAGATATAAAACTTGAGTTTTTAAGAGTAGTTGAAGAACTACCATACCAGGGAAGTACTACCATACCATTCATATATCTCTTCGTGGATGCCTCGCTTTGAAGAGCACCAGGCTTAACACCTTTATGTGACGCAGGGTAGTGCATCGTAGGGTACGTTCCTGATCTGCGTGTCTTACAAGCCAATTTTTTTTCAAAAACATCAAAATTTTTGTCCAAGCTGTTAAAGAAAATCTTTGCTTGCACGAATAAAATTGTTACAACTTCATCGGGACTGAGATAAACCCTCAAATTTAAATTCAAATACAAAATATCGCACAGTGAGAATGAAAGTGACGCAATTCGAAATTTTAGCAAATCGAGTTAAATACGTAAAACGGCTTGAAAGAGCATACTTCATTGCTTAGACAAAAAAATCAAAATCAAGTTGAATTTTGTAAATACCTATTTATTTAAATAATTTATAATGTATTTAAGTAGAAACTGTCGTAGAGACAAACACATTTTTTTGATTTGCCAAAAAACACGATTTTTGAATTACGTCACTTTCGTTTTCACCGTGCGATATGTTTACTCAATAAAATCACAAGGAACATCTTGAAACGTACGAACGAAACAGGTGGCTCTAGTGCCAGTTCCACGCGACCAACGCCGAGCCGAGCCTCTGTGGATTCTCTTCATTCCGTCGATGATATCTGATTGACCAATCTGTACCTATTACTTCTGATGAAAAGCATGATCTCATGCTGTATTGTACAGAATCACTTGAATTGTAGTAATGATGGCGGGTGTGTCTCATTCGGTACAGCCTTGAATTCAGGATCATTGATGATTTCAATGCTTTAATCAGCGAATCAAATGTAATGAATGAATGAAAAATATCCATTAATTCTACCCGTTATTTAGTTCCTATTGTACAAAATCTGTTATGTTTTGGCCCTGATTTAGTTCAAATCTAACACCATCCAAACATCATCCTTCGTTCTATATTTTACCTAAATATCGTAGGGAGTAGTGAGGTGCGAATTCCCGTAGATGTCGTAAAAACTACTGAGAAAATAGAGACATGGACCACTCATGAATACTCGACTCAACACTGACCTGCTTGTTCTTCTAGGCTTTGTCGCGTAGAACTGGCTGCTAAATTCACCTAGTTTTAAAGCGCTTTAAGGCGTTGACAACACCTAAATTTCCTCTTGCTCGCACGATTCGTCATTTTGAAAGATACAAAATCACAAATCCCAATTTTGAAAAATCGCAAACCATTTTGTGTGCAATTACATTGCACAGTTTTGTAAAAAAATCATTTCGATCGATGCAAGTTTTCCTACTCAAAAGTTTGCTTATGTACGAAAACTAGAAAAGTAAACTTTTAAGTAGGAAAACATGTATCAATCAAAATGAAATTTTCGCTAAACTGTGCGCAATGTGATTGCACACAAAATGGTTGTTTGCGATTTTTCGAAAATGGGTTCAGTTATTTTATATTGTTCAATAAATCAAAACGTGCGAGCGAGAGTCACATTAGCTCTTGTCTTCACCTTAAAGTGATCGTTGATTCAACTGGAAAAAATCTATTTATTTTGATTAGACCCTGCGTTCACTAATCCACCATACCAAGTGGGGTGACTACGGCAAACCCTCTCAAAGATTTGCATAATGGAGGCATATGCGGTGGACCTCTTTAGGCTAATGACGAGACGGATAGCAAACTAAACAAACAGATTCGAAGACTTTGGATTATTAACTTTATGAACTACTAATGAAATCCATTACGAAGTTTTGTTAGACGGAATTTATAGATACCCAAAACTTTACACGCCTTGTTTCCAAAACTAATTGGTGTTGGTTCATGGTGGTTAATTAACATTTCAGACATGTTTTGTGGGTTTTATTAAACACTTGGGTTTTATTATGTTAGTTTGGCACCACTAGAGCCTCATTGTTATATATTATTCTAAGACGGATCATACAAAATAACGGTACGAACCAAGCCGTAAGTTTCCTGCCTGTTCTAGTCTAGGCTTGGTCGCATAGAACTGGCACCTAATTTCACCTACGCGGTCGCACGACGATTGTCGCGCGAACGATGGCAATAGGACGGTGCCTAAGTCTTCTTCATCCTTGACTTTTGTCCTTGGTACTAAGAGATCTGAAGGGATATTTCCCGTGCCTGAGGGTCAAACTCGTGAAGCTTGATTTTTCTTCATTCCTTACGTGAATTATGCAAAATGATATCGCGAGCCATCACACCACTTGAAATTCGCACATATGATGATCGCTAAACGTTAATTCCCCTCAATGTATTTTAATTAAGCACAAGCTTGTGCGCACATCTCTATTACTTCTGATTGCCGCTAATTGTTATGGAAACTTTTGGTACCTCGGACTTTTAAGGAATTGTAGATCTTAAGTGCACGGGCTTAAGGATGTTAGTTTCTGAATTTGAGAATGTTTCCTGGAATAAGATGAAGAGATAAAAAACGTACCGGAAAGTTTTTTCAGTATTATTTAGTAAGATTCAAGAAAACTTTACAAAAAATATGTGTTTAGACATACCAACAGTCAGTTATACGATTATCGATATCTGAATATATTTCTCCCTTCTGACGTGTAATCTTTTGAAGATATTTAAATTGGGATTACTGATTAAAAAAATGCATTTAAAGTATTTCGATCCAGTCTCAATGTGACTTAACCTATGCACGAATTCTCCGTAGACGATTTGATTACTCTAACCGGTTTTACACCCTTTCCTATAGACTCTTTTGGGCCACTTAACATTTTCACCATCAGCGATCCCAAATACAATGACGTACTTCGTTCTTGACTCCATTTTGAGCCACATCTTGCTGATGTAACAAGCAGATGTCCAACGCCCAATGCCAGGATTCAAAAATTTGGAGTCAATGGGTATAACTCATCAAGGATGCTCATCCCTGATGGTGATGAGTTAAATCCATCGGACGAACTCATTGAAGCATAAGAACTATCAGGGGATCAGATAGTTCAGCAAATATAAACATACAGAAAACATGCAATCCTGTAATCCTGTACCCAGCGCACATCCTCTTCGTTGACCATCGTGAAGAAAGCCAGGTAGAGAACGTAGCTATGAATGACTATAGCAGTCTTTAACACCTTTTGGCGAAACTCTGAACGCCAGAACTCCATTAAACTAGGTTGTTCCTGACTTTTTGGCAGCATAAGAAAAATTAGGAGAGAGATGGTTGAGCAAATATAAATACAGAAAACATGCAATATTGTATCCTACGTCGTCTTGGTCATCGTGAAGTAAGCCAAGTGGAGAGCTATAAACGGCTATAGCAGTCTTTAAGACCCTTTTTAACTCGTTAAGACTGAACGCCAGAACTCCATTCAAAAATGTATTGTTCCTGACTTATGGAGCCAGTGGGTTTAACTCATCAGAGAAATCAAGAGGGTCAGATGGTTCAGAAAAATATAAACATACAGAAAACATGTAATCTTGGCTACAACGCACATCGTCTTCGCTCCTCGTGACCCTGCCGGGCAAGTGGTCGTAATTCCTCCTGCGTCCACACATAGACTCCGCTCGCACGATTGGCCGGCGAATTAATGTACAATAGCGTACTTATTCATTTGACCGTCTTTGTACCATCAATTTAGCAGTAGACTCTGCCTGAATCTGGTGCCAATTTCGCGACAATCCTCACGGTGCAAACTTCTGCGTACCGGTTTCAGACTCGGGAAGTTATTTGGACGGAAGTTATTTTTTATTTTGTTTCCCTATTTTAAATAATACCAAAACGGTATTTTATGGGAAAAATATTAAAACAGGAAATTTGCATATGATGGTTTATTAGATCCCATAGTTTTTGAAACGTATAATTCAGTATTTTTTTTTTCCAAAACATCTTGGTTTAAATCATGGTGGACTAGAATGTATATGAAAGACGGAGATGGTAGGACAGTGGTTATGTGTTTCGCCAATACGGCTTAGTGTCGATCCAAGATGCTGATATTAGGAATCCTTCAGAGGGATAACAGTGCTAAGGACTCGTTTGAAAGGTGAGCTGGTGACTTCGTGGATAAGTTTTTTCAAAACCAAAATGTTCGTTATTCTGTGCAACTACAAGGATCACTTTGAAACGTATATGAAATAAACAACAACAGAAAATCCATCGCCAGCTTCTAGCAACCCCAGCCCTTTAGAGCTGGTTAAAAATCTTTGTTTTTGAATGGTATGAATGTTGCGCGAAAACGAAAAAACGCTACGAGTACGATATTAATCCCCAGGTCAGATCTTTTCATCGTCATCTCAGCCCGGTATCACCTACTGCAGGGTAATAGGTCTCCTTCATTTTCTGCCAGCCTTCCCCCTTTGCGTCTCTGGTCCAGGTGTTTCCAGTGACCTTTACCATGTTGTCGACCCATCACGTTTTCGGTAGACCTAGATTTTGTCGGCCCGATTTTGGTCACCATTCGGTCAAGGCTTTACTCCACCAGGTGTAGTGCCCAACTCCATTTGAGATTTATCGCCTATCCCAGACGTCGAGGGCCTTACTACAAAACGGTGTCTAACTTTAAACAATGTCTAAAATTAGCGCTGTCTCTGTTTGCCATTACGCAATGGCAAGAGATGTCAAAAGTTTAGGCAGTGTTTAACGTTTGCCTATTTTTTACCCGAGTGCCGCGAGGGTTATGTGTTTGGCGTGTATCTATCCATGTATATATGTATCCTTCCTTCGATATTTCCTTTATTACCACGTAGCAACCAAACGGCGGGATGGATTTTGATGATTCTAGTATCAAAAGATTCGTCGCAACTTCCCAAGTGTCCTTAGAATAAAAAAAAAGCTGAAAAGTCACGTGGGAAGGAAAGGAGGAGCGATATTCTCTCACATTAAAAAAAAAACTTTTCGCAATCAAAGCAATATGGGTGTCAAAATCAAGAGAATGATAGATTGTTTTCAAATAATGTATTAGTTTTTGATTTAAAGTAAACTCTCAAAGACAAAACCAGAACGCAAAATTCGTTAAGTCACTTTAGCGAACTAAGCCATGAGTGATACTAAAATATATCATGAAACCTTCTCTATGGTCATACAAATCGTTTACAAAAAACCGCATCAAAATCGATAAAGCCGTTTCGAAGATATTAAGAGTTTTGTAATAAAAAAATGTGATAGTAACCCCTTCTTTTAATATACATATGAGCAATGCTCTTGTCGGCGTAATTGATGCATTTCTCTCCAGGTGTTTCTTTTTTGGGCAACCTCCTTGACCTCCTTATAAGACATGATGATGATATGGTTGACGGCAACCTTCGCTTTTATTTGGCTCATGTAGCTTATCCTAGGTCTTCCTGGTCTTTTGGTAACCCCAAAGTGATCAAAATGAGTAATGATACAACCACAGGCGTCATTAAACTGCTAGGACATAGGTACACGAGCCTCCGACTGTCTGCGATCATTAAATTTTTATCATTCGTCAAGACTGAAGAAAGGATTTCAATATTAAAAAGTACCAAATTTAAAACATTATCTTATTTACCTACCTATATACATACCTACAGGCAATCGGGTTTTTTAGTTTTTTAATAAATCTTCTTGTTTGCAGTAATGCCCCGTTTTAGTACGTACGACGCAACTTTATTGATTGTAATTTTTCATTTATAAGCTCAGCGATTTGTGTTTTCTTTTATCGGAAGAGTAATTCTAGTCTCATAGCTAAATTACTATCTTCTTGAATATAGAGCTTAGCTCTTGCCGGGGACTTCTGATGCAGTTTCTTCTAATTGAGTTCTTTCAATGCAGCCTCAATTACAAAACTATTTTATTTATCGGGAGAGGAGAATTGAGGGGTCCAAGGGCAAAGAAGAAAATGGCATATATTTTAATCGCGGGTAACGCGGCGCGGTGCAGCTAGTTAGCTAACATGCAGTTGAATTGAAGGTCTCCTTTTTTGAAGTCGGTATAAAAGTATTATAGTAGACGAGTTTTAAATCAATGTCTCGTATTTTAGTTCAGGACGCGTGTAAGGCTTACGTAACGTAGTGTTTAAAAACTCGTTACTATTGTAGTTTCATCGCAACCGATGTACATTAGATGGTTTGTCATCCGGAAGCACTCGAACACGGTAAACTGTTTCATTCCGAGTTTCATTGTAAGTCAGTTCAGTTGCTACAGCTTTATTAATCTATCAAAGTCAAAGTCAAAAAATGTTTATTCAATAAAATCACAAGGCTTACCTTGAAACGTCTTAAAAAGTAGGTGACTAGTGCCAGTTCCACGCGACCAACGCCGAGAAGAACAGGCAACAAACTAAGGTTTATCCCGATTTGCACAATGTCAGGCAAACATACGAACATCGTAACTTTCGCGTGTTTAATAGTAGGATTAGATTGCTTTTCTTGCCTCGAGCGACTTGAGGCATACAGATGTTAAGCTTCATGTGCCCGTAGTTTCGCAGGAAACCAACCCCTTTGAATCGAAACAGCAACGCTGCTTTACGGTAATAATAGGCATAAATAAATAAATAATAAATAAATAATGCTGGACAATCCACACAGCACTATCTAGCCCCAAAGTAAGCTATTCAAAGCTTGTGTTATGGGTACTAGATAACTGATATATTTAATACATTATATACTTACATAGATAGATATTTTTTATTATACATAGAAAACACCCAGACCATCGGAACAAATTTCTGCAGATCGTACACAAATTTGTTCCAAGGCGGGAATCGAACCCGCAACCTCTTGCGTCGCAGGCA
Source organism: Plemyria rubiginata (assembly GCA_963576535.1). NCBI lineage: Eukaryota > Metazoa > Arthropoda > Insecta > Lepidoptera > Geometridae > Plemyria > Plemyria rubiginata. Next base: position 4,339,630 of record OY754911.1, on the reverse strand, counting down.
GGCTCTCGCCCGCTGCGCCACAGAGGTCGCTGGCATGATGTAATGTTTTGAATAACACAACCTTCCTTCCTTTCAGGAGCCATAGCCCCAACTAAAGCAAGAGCCAGAATCGCCGCCGATTCCCACCAGATCGCACAGGGACCGATGGAGACCAAACCTGCCCACACGCAAATCAGGATCCCCTTGGCCGCACAGCCCCAAAAGCACCACTGTCGAAAAACAAATATGCTGCTTAAAATCGAGAACGAACTCTTGCAAAGCCATCGCCAGAGAGAGACAACAGGCATCAAGAAACTCTACAACTCATTCTTCGTCCTTTTCTAAATCCTCGGAGTTAGCAACAAGGCTTCTAAAGCCAAACGCTTAAAGACTATTTTAGTGTGTAATATGTTATGGAATTTTATGATTTGATTATGAATGAGAGTAGAAAAGAAGATATAGGTTGGGAATCGACAGTGAGACTAGCTTTGTTGAGAGAAGACGACTTGGGGATGTATTTTGAAGAGCGAGAAGGCAGGAAGAGGAAGTGGGACGGGAAGATGATGCGGAGAGACGAGAGCGAGGAGAGGGAACAGAGGAAGGTGCCGCCGAAGAAAATTATGGGTAAGTCGAGTTTTTCATGCTATTGTTGAAACAAGCAGAATGCCCACCTGGGGCGTTATTCACTATAACCAATCCAATCTCGTTTGCGATTAGATCACATTGTGACGTCACACGGCTAAGGCAAAGTATGTCCTATGTTTTAAAGAATAAAGTCCAAGATCACGTTGTGACTTCACACTGTTTGGAGCAAGGAATCTTCCATGTCACTTTATACTTTATAAAAAAGCCTCGCAAGTCAAGCATGACAGGAATTACTTACGACTGTTCAACTTGGTACATACAGAGGTTAAGCCTCATGTGCCTGTAATTTCACTTACAAACCTTCTTGAAACCATCAAACCGAAACACAGGAACGCTGTTTGGCGGCCGAAAAAGGTATGGTGTAAATATGTAAGAAAAAGGTTCATCCCCGGACGAGCCATACACAAAGAGTAGGTCTACAGTGCGCGTCACGCAAAAATAACGCCAGAAGGAGGGGGAGGGGGTACGATGGCGCGAGTGTTTTGTATGCGCAAACAAATCCCCTCTACTGTTTTCCAGCGTTCTTTTTGGTTGACGCCACCTATACTACTCATAAATGGAGTTAGGCTTCGGTAATAACATCAAGCAATCATTAACTAAACCGTCAATTTCTGACTTGCTCATTATAACTATCAGCGGTCATGGTACGCCAATTAAGCTGAAGTATATACCTACCGTAAGATAATGAACTGGTTCAAAACAGATGATATAAGACGACCAATAAGACATTCGGACGGGCAAAGATTTGGGACGGTACATATAAGATCAATTCAGACTTTTTTACATAAAATGTAAGTTTTATCGTATGGCAAATTATCGGTTAAATATCCGTTGTAAAGATTGAAACAACTTCAAAACAGTATGTATGTTTGTTTTGATGATTCTTTTTTCGATTGTTATGTCATACTTCAGAAGTGGACACAATATAACATTTTAGGAAATTTATTTAGAGCTTTATAAATAAATTCCAAAACAAAAAATATATTTATTCTGAGTCCACACTGTACGCAGATTTGAAGTCGTTATTTTTTTTTAAACTTCAATTATTGAACACCGGCGACCACACTCTTCAAACGGAAACACAGCGTTGCTGCTTGGCGGCAGAAAAAGGCTTGGTGGTTGTACTGGTACCCCTAACGAGCCCTACACAAAGAGCTCTACTACTCTTCAACAAATAACAAGCAAATATTGTTCTTTGTATTTCCCCTACGTTTTTGTGGCAAAATAAACGATTTCTTTTTCGAGTTTGTCGATTTCCTCACTGCGTCTAACCCACAGCAGGCAGAGATCATAAACTAGTTCTATCTACACCTCAATACATCGTTGATGTGACTGACGTACAAATTATGAATTTCGTAAACGAATCGAAACAGTTTATACTATCACGCTATGCCTATTCGACGTTCGGTATAATAACTTACGGTTCGCAAATAAACTTATTAAAGCAAATACGAGTTGTGTGTGGAGATAGTGATAACTGCTAAAATACACGTGTCGTGTTGTATAATAAGTGATATTATGGAATGGATGTGTTATGGGTTTTTGTTATAGACTAGAAAATATTAATTTTCGTCACTAAAAACATGTAAAACAGACACCACTGCATTGACAGCTGCATTTGCTAAAAGGGGCTAGCTTAATCCTCAGTCAGTTTTTTTTATCAGGACATATCGGTCATAGCTAGAAAGAAAGTATTTTAAACGTGTCCATAAGGACATACCAATTTTAAAACACACAAGTTCAATATGAATAATAATAAGATATGGCAACATCTTATTAAAAAGATAAAATCATTATCATCAACCTATATTAGTCCACTGTTGGACGTAGGTATCTTCCAAGACGCGCCCAGTTTCCAACCCTTCTCATACAATGCTTGCCAGCTATTTCGTAGATCGTCGCCCACTTTGCCGGAGGCGTTTTAAGAGTAATAGAGCTCTTTGTGTGTGGGTCGTCCGGGGAAGTACTACCACCACGCCTTTTTCTGCCGCCAAGCAGCAACGCTGTGTTTCGGTTTGAAGTGTGGTCGCCGGTGTAATTACAAGCACATCAGGCTTAACATCGGTATGTCTCAAGTTGATGGACGCAGGGCAGTGAATCGTAAAGCCGTCGAAAGACGAGCAGTTGACACTCAACATAATACTAGTGGCTCTGGGAGCTGTAGACCTCGCGAGCATACTAAAAGTGAGCTATTTGAGGAATGTAATGTGCAAGTATAATTTCGTTTTGTTTTTCGTTTTGTGATTTTTTTGATCTTTTTGTTTTTTTTTTGCATCATCTTGTGTAGAATGAGGTCCTTTGTGTTTCTCTCAAATTTGATTGAAAACCATCGATTGTTTGATGAGCTATCCTGTTCATCATGCTGAAGATCCTTATCAGATCTTCGCCAAACTTTTATGAGACCAACTTATAGTTACTACGTTTCAAATAAAAAAAAAATAATCGAAATCGGATCTCATTTGGTGGAGATATCCAGTATATCAAATAGCCCCCTTTTTGCCCTTTTTTTGGGGGAAGTACCCCTCCAATGAAAAATCCCCGACGACAAAAAAATTCTAATAAGTCATATAGCCTGTGTACCAAGTTTCGTCCAGATCGGTTGAAAAATGCGACCTGTAGAGGAGAACAGACAGACAGACAGACATCCGGACAAACGCATTTTTGGCCAATGTGGAAACTGAGACGCTTCGCTCGCTTCGCTCGCTCGGTCAACAAAAATGTATCATGCTAGGAAGAAAACTACATCATAGTTTGGTATTGTAACAGCATTACCTGTATCTGTTTCCATATGCTGCGTTAGTTAACATTACGCTATTTGATTGTCATGTGTAACTAGGTACGATATATTGTATCAATTATCACGTTCGAGACGTGCTCTACGACTTAGAGAAGCGAAATCGTATTAAAAATTTGATGCGCAATTTATTACTGCCACGTTTAGATGAAATAAGTACCTATTGGTGGACTTTCCACACAGCAGTCTAGCCCCCAAACCAAAGAAAGGTGATATGAGAATGGGAACCAGATAGCTGGGGCGTTATTCACTATGACCAATCCAACCGCTTTTGAGTTTAGATCACGTTGTGACGTCACACGATTAGGGCAAAGTATCTCTTATGTCATAAAGAATAAAGTCCAAGATCACGTTGTGACTTCACACGGTTTGGGGCAAGGAATCTCCCATGTCATAGAGAATAATGCCCCTGATAATACTCTATGTATTTTCTAACCGACTTCAAAAGACAGTAGAAGGTTCTCAATTCGATTATATTTTTTTTGTTACCGCAATAACTAATTCAATTCATTTATTCAGAATTATTATATAAATGTTACTTACATATTAACTCCCGTTAATCTTGTTTTTTTTTAGAAGTTGTACTTTCGGATAGGTCTTTTGATAAAAATTTCATCAAAATCGGTTCAGTAGTTAAAAAAAAAGGAACAAGACAAGTTATATCATCTAAGTAAATGATGTACCTAAATGAAATTGCGTATTTTTCTGTTTTCAATGTATTTGAAGTCGGTTCGGAAAATTTCATTTTGATCGATACAAGTGTTCCTAATAATAGTTATTTTTACTAGTTTTCGAACTCAAGACTTTAACATAGTTACCATACCACTTAACATCAGGTGTTCCATCAGCGAGAAGTATAAAAAAATAAGCTCACGATATTGAAGTCTCGTAATATTCCAATTGCGATAAAATCAGACGAGAGATAATCAAAACGTCTTGGGGATATTAACAGATAAATGATCTAGATAGCAAGATAAGCGAGAAATGAACTGTAGACAGTAGTAGGCACTAACTAGACAGATATCGTCGCGCTCCCCTTACTACCACACTCAGATCTGAATACTCAAACGCAACTCAGATTTAAGCACGTCTCATGTGACGAATTTTTGACGGAATTTCATTAAAAACTGTCAAAAAACCACGACTTGAGACATGCTCAAATCTGAGTTGCGTTTGAGTATTCGGATGTTAGACACATTTTCAGAGACAGCCTTCACAGCTCAGTTGGTAGTAAATCTGCCTTCTACGCCGTAGGCCGTGGGTCGATTCCAACCGAGGACAGACATTTGTGTGATGAACATAGACGTTTGTTCTCTGTCTGGGTCTGTATGATATTATAAGTATGTAATTACAAAAAAAAAGTATTATAAGTATTATATCAGCTACTGGTCACCATAGTACAAGCTTTGGCTTAATTTGGGGCTAGATAGTGCTGTTTGGAATGTCCACCAATATTTATTTATATTTATTTATATTTATGACAATGGAAGCTTTTAAAGTAGGAAAACTTGTATCGATCAAAATGATTACTATACTGTGCGCAATGTTTGCACACAAATAACCGCTTTGTGATTATTCGAAAATGGTTTTAGTGATTTTATCTTTCAATATGTCAAAACGAGCGAGCTAGAACGAGCCTTACCCTTCACCTGAACTTTTGATACATCTCCTGCACTAATTACTTAGGAGTTGTGTACTCTTAATCCTCAAAAAAGAAGGCATTACACACTAGTTGCCTCAGAAACCAATTTACCAGTGCCTCGTGAGTGAAAGAGACAGCCTTCTGTCAGCTTCCTCACCTTAGCTCTGTCCAGTTCAGATAACCAGTAGACCCTAAGGTCAGTTGATATCGAAACTCTGGCTATCACTAGTTCTGTACACAAGCTGGGTTAAATAGGTCAAATATATATATTTTGTGTGATGTATATGTTGCGGTAAATGGCACCTAATTGGCCAGGTTTATTTCTGATTGAAAATATAATCTAACAAAGAAAATAACAACTTTAAAAGTACTTAATTATAAAGGTTCATTTACAATAACAAGGATCAATTCGAAACGTCTACGTCTGATAGCTAGGTGAATTAAGGTTCAAATTTCACGCGGCCAAGCTCAGAACAGGCAACACTGCTTGGTTCCTACCGTTCTTTTTTCCCTTCTTGCAATATTATATTAATGAACATCCAGTCTGGTGCCAATCGAATCCTTCTGGCCTTCGCAATTGCTGCCCAGCTCTTCTTCTTAAATTAAGGATCTCAGCTCTGGTGGGGATTCTGCGTTTCTCCCAATAAGTCTTTCCAACGAGGCTTCCATGACTTCCTTATACGACATTGATCTTCTCTTTTATCTGGCTCTGTATCATATACTTGGCCTTCGTCCTAGCTTTCCTTCAGCCTTTTCTTCAATGATGTTCTTTATACTCCGACGATCATCGTCTTTCTGCCTAAGGGCAGAAAAAACTGAAATAGCACTGATACTGATGTGCCGACCCCATGCAGCCTGGGATAAGTCCCAGGCTGCATGGGGTCGGCACATTAGATTTTCTTCTTCCACTCTCCGCTATCATTTGTAATCTTGGTGCTTACTTCTTTCTTAATCATGTCATCCTTCACACAGTCGATCCATCTTTTCACTCGACGATCTATTATTTAATATTACATTATTTTCGACAGTCATTATTAAAGAAATAACATTATTATCTCAATTCTGCGAGGCACGCCTCGGTGTAACCCAATTTGGTAGTATGTATTATCGAGTATGCGCTAAATATTGACATGCTTATACGTATGTGACATTTTTATGCCGAATAATAGGCATTTTTATTACGTAGACATATTTGTAAGAACAACGGCGGTGGTCTAGTGGGCGTGACTGTAAGAGGGGTTCGAATCCAGTCAAACACAAATTGGTTTTCCTTGCCAAAATTTGGTACGCAAAGCCAGTGCTGTTCTCAATCGACAAAAGAAAACGTAGCAGATTATAAGAGAAACTAAAATACATACACATTATAATACATTTCATACAAAACATCAATACGGAGTAAAAACAAAAAAAGGAAGACAAAAAATACATCAAAAATAGTTTCGTAAAAAAATTCTTCCACTCTGCATTTGCTTTAATGAGCCTACCTTGTGGCTTCTATAGGGCTGGTTTTCAGTGACGTAGTTTAGTGTTTAAATAAATAAATCCTTAAAAAATACATTTAATTATCTATAGTCTATGGAATAAAATATCTGAAACAGTGTCGGAAATCCTTGCCTAACCCCCGGTTTCTGAGAGCTCGATCAACAAAAATCGGCTGTCAAGTCACTTGCTATTTCAGCTTTTTCTCCAAATTAGATAGAGATAGCAAGTGACTTGACAGCCGATTGTTGATCGCGCTTTCAGAAACCGGGGTAAGAAACACACAATCTATCAACATTCAAGACTGGTGTAATAAGCATTGGCAATGAGCCTGATATAAATCTAAATAATACTGATTTCTAGTGATTTCTTCCTTTCATTATCGAAAAAACTAGATCCGCGCTGTGATAACTGGATTTGGCGATGACTATATTGCACAATAAATTAATACTACTTACGATAAATAAAGAGATAAGTTTTCTGTCTGGGAAAGTCCACATAATATATGTGTTGCATTCTCTTTTTTATAAAGTGAAACAACGATGACGGCAAGTCTAATTAAGTAACAACAGAAGTCACACCAATAGGTGCACGAAAAAAGAGTTCGTAAGGGACTAGTAGTATTACCGTTCTTATATCTATATGTTATCAGTGATTGTGTTTATTTAAAGGCTATGTGACCCTGTTTATATACTCTCTGAAATCCATTGCTTTGATTGACTGTTGGTATTCTAGCCGATGGGCTTGCAGCCTGTCACGTTTGGAATAACAAGTACTTATTGCAAAATGAGGGCTATGTGCCAAATGTCATATTCGAACTTTCAAAACATGTTTTGTTGTAGGGCCTGTGTGAAGCAAAATTTTTCTTTCTTAGTTGAACCCCAGCTACTTCGTTGAGCTATTTTACGTTAGAATTCAGGACTTTTTTATAGGAACTGCTTAACGACGGTACGGAGTGAAACTGTACAATCCACAATACAATGAGTGCTCTAACCAATGGACCAAAATCTACAGAAATAATACAATTTCAATGTGTGTGTAGACAATCGCATTTATGGACCTTCAAGTGTTGGTGTTTCTGACAGTGAATGAAAAATACAGACCGAAAGGCTGGTAAGAGCGGCAGCTGAATCTAAAGAACATACCGCCTAAGTGAAAAGAAGTAGAAAATGATAAAAATAAAGCGACCAAAATCTAGTCTGTAGCTGGGCATACGCCCAGAGCTTGCTACAATTCGATCAAACTAACTGCAGCAAGGCTCATCTACAAATAATACTATTGTGCCTTTTGGTCTTAAAACCCTGAGAATATCAGTAGTAGCATTTATTGTCTACTTAACGAACACAAAAAAACTGCCATCTATCAGATATATCACTCAAGTTTTGCAATCTCCGTGCATAGCGACATCTATCATCGATCAAGACGCAACTTTGGCAATAACCGTGCGAAACTAGTGCCATCTATAAACTATCAAGCACAACTCTTGCAACCGGCGTGCTGGAGTGGTGCCAGGTGACGTTGGACGACGCGATGGTGGAAGACACCACGCAGCCGACATCCCAAGAGCGGGTGTCAGCGGCTGCCGTGCTACAGTTCGCGGCTAGAGAGGCGCGGGAGGGGCGAAGGTTCGCGGAGTTCGGAGCGCATGCGTTCGCTAGCATCACTTATAATGCTTATGGTAAGCTGGCCAAGAGTTAGAGTAGTGGAGCGCTGAGAAGGGCTCGTTCGGGGAAGTCCTATTTCTGCCAAGTAACGATGCTGTTTTGGTTGGATTGAAGGTTATGTATAGGCACATGAAGCATAATATATGCTTAAGGGCCCGGCGACAGCGGCTCGCAGTTTCGAGGTGCGATTGGCTATTATTTCATTTTATTTCATTTCGGGGAGGTTGTTTGAAAGAATAACTATCCAGTGACACGCATAAATACTGTTCGAACACAAGTAACACAATAATATAATAAGGGAAACATGCCCGAATCAGAAATCATTTTGGTATTAGTATGTTTGGCCTTACGTTTACCTAATACCGAAATGATTTAAGCACATTTCCCTTATATTTATTATCCTTAGCCTTAAGATTGATGACCAGAGGACTGCATCGTAGGGCATGTTCATAACGTGCATGACCTTCGAGTCTATAGGTAAATGCGGCAATTGTTTCGGCAATATTGATTTTAATTGCTCCATGTATTCCACTAGTTGCGCCCCGCGGTTTCACCTGCGCAGATTTAAATCCCGTAATTCCTACGGGATAAAAAGTAGCCTATGTGCTATTCCAGACTATAATCTATCTCTCTGCCAAGTTTCATCCAGATCCGTTCAGCCGTTCCGGCGTGAAAGAGTAACAAACATCCATCCATCCATCCATACTTACAAACTTTCGCGTTTGTAATATTAGCAGGATACTATTATTATATCCAAATATTCTTGGGCCGTGAGCTCAGTACCTATCTGTAGTTTTTACCATAATATGGAATACTTTGGAGCAATTAGAAGCAATATTGCCGAAACAATTGCCAAATATTTTTGAAATTGTTGCATAACGCTCCACTTATTTCTCCAGATTGATCCATTCGTGTTGCCGAGCAAAAATTGCCCGTTTAAGCGCTCCTTTATACTATTAAATCCTACGAGCGTGCGTGAAAAGCACACAGCCATCTGTCGATTTATCTATAAATCTTGGCTTGTGTCAACCGTCAGTGTTATATTAACCAATGAGCTATGAACGGCGAAGTAACGCTAATGTATCGATTCTTACAATATTTTTCCAACGCAAACACGGCCGTACCTTATCATGGGTCGTTATGTACCCACCATATTATACCCATTCCAAATTATTTATCTGTTGTATGTTTTGTATGATAAATAAATAAATAAAATAAATAAATAAATAAATAATGCTGGACAATCCACACAGCACTATCTAGCCCCAAAGTAAGCTATTCAAAGCTTGTGTTATGGGTACTAGATAACTGATATATTTAATACATTATATACTTACATAGATAGATATTTTTTTATTATACATAGAAAACACCCAGACCATCGGAACAAATTTCTGCAGATCGTACACAAATTTGTTCCACGGCGGGAATCGAACCCGCAACCTCTTGCGTCGCAGGCAGGCTCTCGCCCGCTGCGCCACAGAGGTCGTCAAATGATAGTTTAGTAGCTTGATGAATCTTGTTATTTGTTTTACGAGATACTGGCGCGGGAGTTATTGTCTTCATAAAAATCTTTAAACTCGATGACAGCATTGCTCTAGCAATTTTAAGAATAAATATAAATAAATATTGGTGGACATTCCACACAGCACTATCGCGCCCCAAAGTAAGCATAGCTCAGGGTTGGTAGATCCAACCGATAAATTCATTTGGACTTGAATTCTATAAAATAATACCACAATATCGTCTTGAAATTCTAAAGACGAACGCGTTTGTCGACCAAAACCCGTCTTCTTGCATGTCAACGATCAACATTAACAAAGTTTAGAGTTATATCTTAACACAATACTTCTGACATAGACTCTGCTTGACATAATAATAATAATATTACGTTTATTTCAGCATTCACACAAAAAGTATTTCAGCCATAGATACCTACTTAAAACTACGTGGGAACATACATGCATTAATTACAACTAGGTACACATACAATTATCAAATAAAATACACATACAATTATTATCAAATAAAACTATGAACACAAACCAAGAGTGCACAGTATGCACTAGTGTCCAGTGCTTCATGAACATTGTGTCCACGTCCAGTCTGTTCGCTATCAACCGGAGGTAGCTGTTGGTGCTCCCGCGCAACCGCCGCAATAGGGATGCTGTTCTGTTGCGGATGATTGCGTAGAAGTCATCTACTCGTGCATTCGCAAACATCCCCGATGCACTACAGAAGCGCGGCAGCCCCAGCAGCATCCTGAAGCTATTGTTATACTGGACGCGCAGGGCACTCCAGCAGCGCTGTGTATACTTGACCCATAGCCTGCAAGTATAAAAAGACTGGCAGTAAGCCGTAAACAGAGTGGTTTTAACGGCCGTACTGCATCTTGCAAATCTACGGGCCAACATATTGGCTCTGACCGATAATGCCCTGCGCTCCTTTTCCACATCTACATCGTCCGAGAGAGTCTCGGTGACCCAGTGGCCCAGATACTTGAACTTCGTCACCCTTTTCAGTTCACCACCTGCAAGTGATACTGGCGGGACAGCGTTATACGTTTTAGGGCCCGCCTTGAAAACTATCATCTCACTTTTGCTGGCATTGTATCTGAGCCCATGGGCCTCCGCGTACCTCTCGCAGATGATTACAAGCTTTCTGAGGGCACTGATCGATGGGCTCAGCAGTACCATATCGTCGGCATAACTTATATTATTAACAACTACTCCATCAATAGAACAGCCGATCTTGGCACTGCTGAGCTCACGGATATAGACTCTCTCTCTCTACCCGTACGGTGAACAGTCTTGATCCACATCTACATCAGAGAGTAGTCAAGACGTAGCTCCGTGACAGCTTTTGAGTTATGAGTTATCTATCTGCATTATTATAGCATCTATGGTACTTCTATGGTAAAGAGTCTGAATCGTCTCTTGAACATGGAAATGGTAGCTGATTACAATAAAATTGACTTATTAATTACTAGTTCTTCGTAACCTAAGACTCGTCTCATTACTCTTTAAAAATTGGCATGTGCAAAGGGGCTATTTTAGAAAGAAAACTTTGTACATTTAGATTACATTTAAAACATAATAGTAAAATGACTTAATTAACGAAATGAGAAGAGGAGAGAAGAGGAAGCCCGTAGCTTCCGTTGCAACTAACGCTAACCTTCCGTCAAGGCCGTGCAGTAATGCCACGGATATTACACAAGATTAGGAAAAATGTATTGGCTTTTTTGTTCAGGTCATTTACGTATACGAGGAGCTTCCCATCCCATACTATAACATCAATTCAACATACTGTTTTGTACTTTCAGCAGCTTTAGGCGATATGGGAGGCAGCGGCACAAGTTCTTCTTCATCACACATGTCACCGGGATGGCAGGTCAACGACCTCGACCTGGATCTACCTGGGGAACTGTCTATGAAGTAAGTCCTTATTGATTTAATGATGGTTTTCTCAGATGCAAATGTCAAATGGCATACACGTAATTTCGTAGGAGTGGTTTGGCGATGTAAATTGCACCATTCTTCTATGACTGTCTGTCTGTATACTCTGTACTGTATAGCAGATTGAAAGGTTATCATCGATCTCTACTTGCATTTTATGGCGTTATAATGAAAATCACAACACATTCATTAATTTTATACTACTGCCGATGTAGCTGAAGATGACTGCTGATGAGTAATGCTTTATTACGGCCAAATGGCATTCATTTTAATTCAAAGTAACCATTAACGATAACTTTATAACCCGGGTCGCAGAGGCGTTATTATAAATGTCTTTCTATCTGGCATCGAAGCTCCCGAACGGATAGTTTTTTGATCGAAAATAACTATGATTCAAGGAAATCTGTTCAGACGTTGTTAATAAAGGTGGTTGTTGAATTAATATGTCGTCTATTTCCTTCATCAGCGAGGCACTCCTGTCTCTGCCGTCATTGGCGGTGTTCAAGCAAGAAGCACCCTCTCCGACCGGCAATGTGCTGTCTCCTCCGCGCAGGGCTTGGCCGCACCGCCGCACTGATGATAGACAGGTAACATTTATAACTGATCTGTCACATTGAAGTTAGCTACTTCAACTTGACAGATGAGTGACAGATGAACTTCAACTTCATGGCGATAGGCAGGTCATTTTGCTGTCCAAAAATGTATGTGCATAGTGCTAGTACTCTCAAACGGTGAAGGAAAACATCGACAGGAAACCGGCATGTTGTAGAACCTAAAAAAATCAGCCTCTTTGAAGCGTGCTTTAAATCCTTTCCCACACTGCACTGTTACGAAGAAACTAGTGACATGACAAGATAAAAATCTTAGATGATAACTTGAAAATTGGTTTGTTTTCAGATCACCAGCATGGTAGTTGAGAACCGTGACTCGATCGACGAGAATGGATGCCAGCAGTCACCTCCGCACAATGGTGTTATGATGGGCCAACATGGTAAGTTAAAGTACAACTTTTAAGCTACGAATAAATAAAAAGTCAGGAAATGTACATAACGAATTTCACACAAAAAGTGGCCCTACGTGAAAGCAAAATACGTATCATTCAAAATTCGAATCAAATCGAACACATGCCTGTGATTTTATTTTATTTATTTATTTATTTATTTATTTATGTTTATTTCAGACAAAAAAGAAATACATATAAGTTGAGCCATACAGAGGTCTTATTCTAGGGATTTTAGCTTATCAGGCAATCTGGCACACTCTGGTTACGGAACATTACCTTCCGTGCTATTATTGGTTTAAATTTAGAACGAGAGCAGGGATTGGTTCGCATCCGTGCTACAATGAACGTCAATAACGTGTCACGCACGTCAGTCAATCATAGTGGCGTACATAACTTGTACACAACTTTCGCTGGGTAATTTTTTGTCATTCGTACCTTTTAAGCAAAGAAATACACGGAAAAATAATACTAATAATAATGCTGGACAATCCACTCAGCACCACCTAACTCCAAAGTAAGCTACTCAAAGCTTATGTAATGGGTACTAGATAACTGATATACATAATACCTACCTGCATAATAGATACTTTTTATTATACATAGAAAATACGCGGACTAACGGAACTAATTTCTAGATTTTTTATATAGAGTTCTATTCTAATTTGTTTACTTATTTCAGGTAGTCCAGATATGCAGTGCCAATCAATGATGTCCCAAAACGGTATGATGCCAATGAACGGGTACCATTCGCCTGATGGACAGGAAAACAAAAGTACGTACTCAGGGATAATGTAGCATTTTAATGGCGTAATAATTTTTGAAATCAGACCAGTCGTTTGTGTTTACTTGTTACATACAAAAATACAAACCTGTGTGTGTACAAAACTAAGATCATTAACTCTGTCCTCTTTATAATCTATCTAATACCTTTAATCGAGCAATTTTCGTATATTTATCAATACATATAAAAGGCAAAAGTGATTGACTGATGACAACGCACAGGCCAAACCCTTAGGTTCTAGCCCTAAGGGTTTGGCCTGTGCGTTGTCACTTGAATCGCATATGTATTCCTCTTACGACTTAGGCACCCACTAAGGAAGGATTTTTCAAAATTCTACCCCTAAAGAGGTGAAATACGGGATAAAAGCTTGCATGAAAGTTTCAAAGTAAACGAGCGCGAGCGAAGCCGCGGATTAAGCTAGTTTTATAATAATAATAATAAATAAAATAATGCTGGACAATCCACGCAGCATCATCTAGCCCCAAAGTAAGCTACTCAAAGCTTGTGTTATGGGTACTAGATGACTGATATATTTAATACATTATACTTACATAGATATATGTTTGTATACGTAGAAAACACCCAGACCAACGGAACAAATTTCTGCAGATCGTACACAAATTTATTTCGAGGCGAAAATCGAAACCGCAACCTCTTGCGTCGCAGGCGGACTCTCGCCCGCTGCGCCACTGAGGTCGTCAAATCTGAAAAAATCAATCTGAATCTCGAAAACGGATCCAAAGGTTTTCATGTAAGCAGGCGGTTTCGGGGGCGATAAATCGATCTAGCTAGGATTCAGCAAACGAGCAAAGCTGGGTCATCCAGATAATATTAGTGTAGATAATAATAATCGTTTATTGTTCAGAATAAGGTTACATGGAGACTTAATAGTAGATAGATAGATAGATGCCACTTAGTAGTAGATGAACATGGATGATCTCATTATAGATGCTGGTCTCCTGATGTGCTCTCCAGTGAGCTCGCTTGAAGGGTTCCTGCATTCGCCGATACAGCAAAGAAGTGATGCCAGCTTCAAAGACGACACCAGGTGAATACAGAAGAAATTAAATGAATACCTTTTTCCTTTCTTAAAGATCATCATCATTATTCAATTCAAATCATTTATTTCAGATCATGTTAATACAATTTGTTAGTACACACACAAATAAATAATTACATTTATTTATATGTTAGACTAGCGACCCGCCCGCGCGCCCCTGCTTCGCACGGGTGCACATATCATGCATGTATTATACATATAAACCTTCCTCTTGAATCACTCCATCTATTAAAAAAACCGCATCAAAATCCGTTGCGTAGTTTTAATGATTTAAGCATACATAGAGACATGGGGACATAGGGATATAGGGACAGAGAAAGCAACTTTGTTTTATACTATGTAGTGATTCAGGCCTCAAACAGATGTTGCTACTGGGTCACTAGCTGAGCAATAGGTAGCAGTTTATCTAGCCAGTAAGTGAAGAAGCCTGAATCCAACCGATCAGCAACAACGGCCAGCATGGTATTGGTGCTGCCGTGGATCCGACTCACCAGCGACGCGGTTCTGTTGCGCTTTCGATTCCGAGCCCTTTCCATCCACCGACTCCCGTGATCCTAACAATGTCGTCAGTCCATCGGGTAGGAGGCGTCCCACACTTCGCTTTCCTGTTCGTGGTCGTGATTCGAGAACCTTTATTCCCCAGTTGTCAGTTCTTCGAGCTATATGACCTGCCCATTGCCACTTCAGCTTACTGATTCTGAGAGATATGTCGGCTAATTATTCTACAGATTACCTCTTTTCTGATTCTATATCGTAGTGAAACTCCCAGCATAGCTCGGACTTTGAGCTTGTTGATGAGGCCAATAGTAAGCGACCACGTCTCAGTTCCATATGTCATAACTGGCAACACACACTGGTTGAAGACTTTCGTCTTGAGGCTCTGCGGTATGTGTGACGAGAAGATGTGGCGTAATTTCCCGAACACTGCCCATCCGAGTTGGATTCGTCGGCTGACCTCTATCAAAGTTGGACCTACCTAGTTGGATCGTCTGACCCAGATACACGTAGTGGTCAACAACTTCGATGATATCGGTCCCAACATGTACCGGCACGGGTGCGACATGAGCATTAGACGACTAGTTGCGCCCCGTGGTTTCACCCGCGCAGATTTAATCCCGATATTCCCACGGGATAAAAAGTAGCCTATGTGCTATTCCAGACTATAATCTATCTCTCTACCAAGTTTCATTCAGATCCGTTCAGCCTTTCCGGCGTGAAAGAGTAACAAACCATCCATCCATCCATCCATATATACAAACTTTCGTAGGATTAACTATTATTAGGATTCCTGTTGATTATTGAATTATTTTCAGATTCCAGTACGTACTAGCGGCGGCCACTTCCATAGCTACGAAGCAGAATGAGGAGACCCTGACTTACTTGAACCAGGGCCAGCCTTACGAGATCAAACTAAAGAAACTTGGCGACCTCTCACATTACAAGGGGAAAATATTGAAGGTTAGTTCTTATACTACTTACTGTTATAAACGCGAATGCTTGTAAGTATGAATGGTGCACTGCAACTGCAACTGCACTCATTATTCAGTCACATATCAAACATTTAAAAAATTCGTCTATCTTTATTTAATTAAATAAATTACTTACAAGTTATTATTCTGAAAAGAGTTGGTAATATCTTCATCCTCTAGTCTTTTTAGAGAGATTGCACTAATAGTCTGCACCAAATACCACTGGGTATGATATAACCACACTTTTTGTACAAGCCACAAGCACTGCCACATCACTTTTCCAAAAAATCCCTCTTCACTACTCAATGATGTCATCAAATAGTCAAGCCAGGAGAGTCTATGCAAGCGATCCCTTGGCAGCAATAAGGGAGCTGGATGACAAACTGGATAGTTGCATGGCTAGTTTTGAAGCCCGGATGTCTAATGCTTCACCAACATCCATCGAACTGCTTGCTGCTGAAGTCAAACAATTCAAGGTATGCATGAAGCTTGCTATTGACCTTGTGCGGACCCAGATGACTCAAGTGACAGCACTTGTTGATGATGCTGAGAATAGGAGCCGACGTAAGTTCCTTATTTTTCGTGGAGTCGAGGAAAAGCAGGGTGAAAACCTCAGTGAGGTCATTGCTGAGGTCGTTAATGACACCCTCAAGATGAGCGACTTTGTGCCTGCTAATATACGGTTCAGCTTCCGTCTTGGCAGGGAGACTCCTCAGGTCGGTTCTCGGCCAGTTGTTGTGAAACTTTTCAGTTTAGAAACTCGGACCAGTATCTGGCGCAACAAAAAAGACCTCAAAGGGTCAGGGGTCTCAGTTGCTGAGTACCTTACGGCTACAAGACGTAGCATCTTCAACGAGGGACGCCGAGTATACGGCGTAAACAAGTGCTGGTCTCAAGATGGCAACGTTTATCTGTTGACCCCGGATGGTACGAAACATCGTGTCGTTTCTCAAGCGCAGCTCCGCGAAATCAATAAGAAATTCCCATCAGATCGGGTTACACCGATTGCAGCGTCCAGTGCCCCCACAGCAGTGGGAGCCCCAGCATCTGGAAAAGATGCCCCCGGGTCGGCGCCGGCGCGTTCTAAAGCCGGGCGCTTTGTGAGGGCCAAGTAGGCAGGCGTCGAGTTTGGTCGGGTGTGAGTGAACTGTAGCGATAGTTATACGTGTAATTTTTTTTTTTTTCTTCTTATCTCACTTTCTAACATAATTAGACTTAAATTTTTGTTGCAATTTGCCGGTATGCTTTTTTATACCGACCGACGTCAATCTGTCATCATGTCAATATGTCAATGTCACGTCTCAGACAGAACTTTTGAAGTGAATTAGGTGTGACATGACAGTGACACAGTAAAACCGGTGTGACACTTGTTATCCCGTATTGTTTTACGTTCCGTTCCACGCGGAGGAAATTGATAATTGCTGGTACGTTTCGCTGCACGTAATTCTCGTCCTAAATCGCCAGGATGGATTTTCCACTGTCGATTACTATTTTTCTGTTTCATACTATAACTCTAGTTAATTACCTGTAATAATTTTAGTTTTTGGCATTCTCTCCCAAAATAATCTGGCTGTGTTTTTGTGGCTTTTTTGATGTAAATTAGTTTGTTTTATTTTATGTTTCTTTGATGTAAGTTTTATTTTATATTACTATTGTTTAAATATAAATTAACTCGAACAAAGCAATATGTAGTACTTATCCGCTGAACTAATCTCCTTAAGCTGGAATAAACTTAATTAGACTTCGACACGTGTTTCACTTCTCTACGAAGCATCTTCAGGAAATTGACCCGCTGTGCACCGAACGTGTTACCTCGTCGAGCGCTGAGCTGAAAGTGAGTCAATACTCGCCCGCCCCACTATTTATACCTGCGCCGCCAGGTAGCCGACGATTAGTGATAGTGACTCGTTGTTGGTGAGTCATCGGACGGTCGATCGTTGTTTACAGCACCGTTCGAAAAAATACGTAACAACGGTGATCTTGTGAATGTGTTTTGCTCATTCAACAGTGTGTAGTTTTGTGTATTGTGTTTTGTAATTTCT
Source organism: Plemyria rubiginata (assembly GCA_963576535.1). NCBI lineage: Eukaryota > Metazoa > Arthropoda > Insecta > Lepidoptera > Geometridae > Plemyria > Plemyria rubiginata. Next base: position 4,321,617 of record OY754911.1, on the reverse strand, counting down.
AAACATTCTAAAACAGACATCCTAAAGCCTTTATCGCAGGTATGTAATATTTTATAAGTGTGATTGTTATTTAGTGAATGAGAGGATTCGATTAGATGTTTTGCAAAATGAGATCTTTCGGGACAATTGCCTCTGTAAGCCGCCATGTGCTCCTTGTATCTGGTTTGGAAATTACGACCGGTTTGACCTATGTAAACACCATTACATTCATCACAAATCAATTTATAAATACCCGCTTTTTTATTGTTTTCCAATTTATCTTTACCGTTACAAATTTGTCTCAATGAGTTGTTCGTTCTGTATGCTACCCTAATTTTATTTTTAAACAATATTTTTGAAACTTTGTCGCTAATTGCTCCTAAATAAGTTAGACTGCCCAAATATTTCTGTGGTCCATCTTGTTGCACGGGATATAGAAGTGATCGAACAATACTACGACGTTTTCCCTTAATTAATCCGTCAACCATACTTCTATTGTAACCGTTTCTTTTAGCCATGTAATATATTATGTTGAGCTCCCTATTATAATTGTCTTGAGAAAGTGGAACCGACATTAATCTATGGATAAAACTACGATAAGCTGCCAATTTATGTTGAATGGGATGACAAGAAGATACTGGAATTGTAACATCTGTGTATGTGGGTTTCCTATAAATTCTGAAATCGTGCCTATTACCTATTCTCGAAATTGTTAAATCTAAGAAGTTTAGTGATTTACTATTTTCGTCCTCTAATTCTAATTTAAATTTTATTTTTGAGTGTTTACTGTTGATTTTATTGACAAAAACATCAATTTGACGAAGGGTACCAGTCCAACATATAATTATGTCGTCTACATATCTATAGTAATATAAAATATTTGGTTGATCTACAATATGAGTATTTTCAAAGTGATCCATAAAAATGTCAGCCATCAGTGGACTGAGAGGCGAACCCATAGCTAACCCCTCCTTTTGTTTGTAATATTGATTTTCGAATCTGAAATAATTTTGGTCCATACAGTTTTTAGTTAATGATATCAATTCATCAACCTCCCCCGGGTGCATACGTTGTCTTTCAAAATGTCCTTCAAGTATCTGCAAACATTCCTGATAAGGTACATTTGTAAACAAGCTTTCAACATCTAATGACAATAGCTTGGCTCCCTGCGGTAAAGTGACATCTTTAATTTTATCTATTAACTCTAAACTATTTTTTAAACTAAATTTGGGGGTATAATTTGATTTTAATTTTAAAAGATAATTCAAGTGTCCTGATAATTTGTATGCTGGGGCTCCAATATAAGAAACTACTGGGCGAATAGGTATGTTAACCTTATGAATTTTAGGTAAACCATACAACATAGGGGACCTCGGATTCATGGGAACAATATATTTTAGTGAGTTGGGTGAAATGTAGGATACGTGTTTAGTGACATTTTTTAACTGTTCTGTGAACATCCTAGTTGGATCTGAACGTAATTTTTCAAAATCACTACCCTGTATTACGTCATTAACCTTTTGTATGTAACTATTTCTTTCCAAAATAACAACTGTATTCCCCTTATCAGCTTTAGAAACAACTAGATCGTTTTGCTGTATTTTATTTTGTAAAGACCTGTAAATACGTATATCGTCTGAAATTAGCGAAGTAGAGGATGAGGTGAATGCCTGTTTAATATTAGAAGCTACAAGGTGTTTAATTGCGTCATCTTTTTTAGACCTTACAATCGCCATTTCTGAGTCGACCGCTAATGATTCTAATGGTTTTTTGGACACCACTGGCTGTATGTTATATTTGAGACCTTTTTCTAAAAGAGAACACTCTGATACCGAAAGTTGGACACCACTTAAATTTTTTACTCTTTCATGAAATGAATGCGGACACGTATTCTGTTCTATTTGTAAGCTATTGTGATCGATATGGTTTGAAGTACCCTGTCTATTAATGTCTCTAAGTAATATATCTAATTTTCTTGACTGCACCAAATACTTTTTGTGAGCAGCAATTGAGGCAAACTCCCTCGCTTTACTATCCAAAATGTCAAACTCTATATTATGTAATGAAAAAACTAGTTCTGTGTATAAAACTTTAAGATGATTTTTTAAATTGTCTCTCACTGAGAACCAGTACCTAACTTCCTCATCTAGCCAAATCTCTCTCGCCCTATTTAATGCAATATTAGCTGCCCGACTATGAGTATTAGAACGAATATTAATATAAGATGGAACTAACCTGTTTCGTTTACACTGTTGATTGAACCAAACATTCTGAGCTGCAATACGATGTGACTTAGTGAGTTTGATGTAGAGTTTCGCCTGTTCAGCTGTACCTGCTGATTTAAGATAGTTAATTGACTCAGGCGTGACCTTGCGGAAGTCCATTGTTAAATATAAATTAACTCGAACAAAGCAATATGTAGTACTTATCCGCTGAACTAATCTCCTTAAGCTGGAATAAACTTAATTAGACTTCGACACGTGTTTCACTTCTCTACGAAGCATCTTCAGGAAATTGACCCGCTGTGCACCGAACGTGTTACCTCGTCGAGCGCTGAGCTGAAAGTGAGTCAATACTCGCCCGCCCCACTATTTATACCTGCGCCGCCAGGTAGCCGACGATTAGTGATAGTGACTCGTTGTTGGTGAGTCATCGGACGGTCGATCGTTGTTTACAGCACCGTTCGAAAAAATACGTAACAACGGTGATCTTGTGAATGTGTTTTGCTCATTCAACAGTGTGTAGTTTTGTGTATTGTGTTTTGTAATTTCTAAACATTCTAAAACAGACATCCTAAAGCCTTTATCGCAGGTATGTAATATTTTATAAGTGTGATTGTTATTTAGTGAATGAGAGGATTCGATTAGATGTTTTGCAAAATGAGATCTTTCGGGACAATTGCCTCTGTAAGCCGCCATGTGCTCCTTGTATCTGGTTTGGAAATTACGACCGGTTTGACCTATGTAAACACCATTACATTCATCACAAATCAATTTATAAATACCCGCTTTTTTATTGTTTTCCAATTTATCTTTACCGTTACAAATTTGTCTCAATGAGTTGTTCGTTCTGTATGCTACCCTAATTTTATTTTTAAACAATATTTTTGAAACTTTGTCGCTAATTGCTCCTAAATAAGTTAGACTGCCCAAATATTTCTGTGGTCCATCTTGTTGCACGGGATATAGAAGTGATCGAACAATACTACGACGTTTTCCCTTAATTAATCCGTCAACCATACTTCTATTGTAACCGTTTCTTTTAGCCATGTAATATATTATGTTGAGCTCCCTATTATAATTGTCTTGAGAAAGTGGAACCGACATTAATCTATGGATAAAACTACGATAAGCTGCCAATTTATGTTGAATGGGATGACAAGAAGATACTGGAATTGTAACATCTGTGTATGTGGGTTTCCTATAAATTCTGAAATCGTGCCTATTACCTATTCTCGAAATTGTTAAATCTAAGAAGTTTAGTGATTTACTATTTTCGTCCTCTAATTCTAATTTAAATTTTATTTTTGAGTGTTTACTGTTGATTTTATTGACAAAAACATCAATTTGACGAAGGGTACCAGTCCAACATATAATTATGTCGTCTACATATCTATAGTAATATAAAATATTTGGTTGATCTACAATATGAGTATTTTCAAAGTGATCCATAAAAATGTCAGCCATCAGTGGACTGAGAGGCGAACCCATAGCTAACCCCTCCTTTTGTTTGTAATATTGATTTTCGAATCTGAAATAATTTTGGTCCATACAGTTTTTAGTTAATGATATCAATTCATCAACCTCCCCCGGGTGCATACGTTGTCTTTCAAAATGTCCTTCAAGTATCTGCAAACATTCCTGATAAGGTACATTTGTAAACAAGCTTTCAACATCTAATGACAATAGCTTGGCTCCCTGCGGTAAAGTGACATCTTTAATTTTATCTATTAACTCTAAACTATTTTTTAAACTAAATTTGGGGGTATAATTTGATTTTAATTTTAAAAGATAATTCAAGTGTCCTGATAATTTGTATGCTGGGGCTCCAATATAAGAAACTACTGGGCGAATAGGTATGTTAACCTTATGAATTTTAGGTAAACCATACAACATAGGGGACCTCGGATTCATGGGAACAATATATTTTAGTGAGTTGGGTGAAATGTAGGATACGTGTTTAGTGACATTTTTTAACTGTTCTGTGAACATCCTAGTTGGATCTGAACGTAATTTTTCAAAATCACTACCCTGTATTACGTCATTAACCTTTTGTATGTAACTATTTCTTTCCAAAATAACAACTGTATTCCCCTTATCAGCTTTAGAAACAACTAGATCGTTTTGCTGTATTTTATTTTGTAAAGACCTGTAAATACGTATATCGTCTGAAATTAGCGAAGTAGAGGATGAGGTGAATGCCTGTTTAATATTAGAAGCTACAAGGTGTTTAATTGCGTCATCTTTTTTAGACCTTACAATCGCCATTTCTGAGTCGACCGCTAATGATTCTAATGGTTTTTTGGACACCACTGGCTGTATGTTATATTTGAGACCTTTTTCTAAAAGAGAACACTCTGATACCGAAAGTTGGACACCACTTAAATTTTTTACTCTTTCATGAAATGAATGCGGACACGTATTCTGTTCTATTTGTAAGCTATTGTGATCGATATGGTTTGAAGTACCCTGTCTATTAATGTCTCTAAGTAATATATCTAATTTTCTTGACTGCACCAAATACTTTTTGTGAGCAGCAATTGAGGCAAACTCCCTCGCTTTACTATCCAAAATGTCAAACTCTATATTATGTAATGAAAAAACTAGTTCTGTGTATAAAACTTTAAGATGATTTTTTAAATTGTCTCTCACTGAGAACCAGTACCTAACTTCCTCATCTAGCCAAATCTCTCTCGCCCTATTTAATGCAATATTAGCTGCCCGACTATGAGTATTAGAACGAATATTAATATAAGATGGAACTAACCTGTTTCGTTTACACTGTTGATTGAACCAAACATTCTGAGCTGCAATACGATGTGACTTAGTGAGTTTGATGTAGAGTTTCGCCTGTTCAGCTGTACCTGCTGATTTAAGATAGTTAATTGACTCAGGCGTGACCTTGCGGAAGTCCATTGTTAAATATAAATTAACTCGAACAAAGCAATATGTAGTACTTATCCGCTGAACTAATCTCCTTAAGCTGGAATAAACTTAATTAGACTTCGACACGTGTTTCACTTCTCTACGAAGCATCTTCAGGAAATTGACCCGCTGTGCACCGAACGTGTTACCTCGTCGAGCGCTGAGCTGAAAGTGAGTCAATACTCGCCCGCCCCACTATTTATACCTGCGCCGCCAGGTAGCCGACGATTAGTGATAGTGACTCGTTGTTGGTGAGTCATCGGACGGTCGATCGTTGTTTACAGCACCGTTCGAAAAAATACGTAACAACGGTGATCTTGTGAATGTGTTTTGCTCATTCAACAGTGTGTAGTTTTGTGTATTGTGTTTTGTAATTTCTAAACATTCTAAAACAGACATCCTAAAGCCTTTATCGCAGGTATGTAATATTTTATAAGTGTGATTGTTATTTAGTGAATGAGAGGATTCGATTAGATGTTTTGCAAAATGAGATCTTTCGGGACAATTGCCTCTGTAAGCCGCCATGTGCTCCTTGTATCTGGTTTGGAAATTACGACCGGTTTGACCTATGTAAACACCATTACATTCATCACAAATCAATTTATAAATACCCGCTTTTTTATTGTTTTCCAATTTATCTTTACCGTTACAAATTTGTCTCAATGAGTTGTTCGTTCTGTATGCTACCCTAATTTTATTTTTAAACAATATTTTTGAAACTTTGTCGCTAATTGCTCCTAAATAAGTTAGACTGCCCAAATATTTCTGTGGTCCATCTTGTTGCACGGGATATAGAAGTGATCGAACAATACTACGACGTTTTCCCTTAATTAATCCGTCAACCATACTTCTATTGTAACCGTTTCTTTTAGCCATGTAATATATTATGTTGAGCTCCCTATTATAATTGTCTTGAGAAAGTGGAACCGACATTAATCTATGGATAAAACTACGATAAGCTGCCAATTTATGTTGAATGGGATGACAAGAAGATACTGGAATTGTAACATCTGTGTATGTGGGTTTCCTATAAATTCTGAAATCGTGCCTATTACCTATTCTCGAAATTGTTAAATCTAAGAAGTTTAGTGATTTACTATTTTCGTCCTCTAATTCTAATTTAAATTTTATTTTTGAGTGTTTACTGTTGATTTTATTGACAAAAACATCAATTTGACGAAGGGTACCAGTCCAACATATAATTATGTCGTCTACATATCTATAGTAATATAAAATATTTGGTTGATCTACAATATGAGTATTTTCAAAGTGATCCATAAAAATGTCAGCCATCAGTGGACTGAGAGGCGAACCCATAGCTAACCCCTCCTTTTGTTTGTAATATTGATTTTCGAATCTGAAATAATTTTGGTCCATACAGTTTTTAGTTAATGATATCAATTCATCAACCTCCCCCGGGTGCATACGTTGTCTTTCAAAATGTCCTTCAAGTATCTGCAAACATTCCTGATAAGGTACATTTGTAAACAAGCTTTCAACATCTAATGACAATAGCTTGGCTCCCTGCGGTAAAGTGACATCTTTAATTTTATCTATTAACTCTAAACTATTTTTTAAACTAAATTTGGGGGTATAATTTGATTTTAATTTTAAAAGATAATTCAAGTGTCCTGATAATTTGTATGCTGGGGCTCCAATATAAGAAACTACTGGGCGAATAGGTATGTTAACCTTATGAATTTTAGGTAAACCATACAACATAGGGGACCTCGGATTCATGGGAACAATATATTTTAGTGAGTTGGGTGAAATGTAGGATACGTGTTTAGTGACATTTTTTAACTGTTCTGTGAACATCCTAGTTGGATCTGAACGTAATTTTTCAAAATCACTACCCTGTATTACGTCATTAACCTTTTGTATGTAACTATTTCTTTCCAAAATAACAACTGTATTCCCCTTATCAGCTTTAGAAACAACTAGATCGTTTTGCTGTATTTTATTTTGTAAAGACCTGTAAATACGTATATCGTCTGAAATTAGCGAAGTAGAGGATGAGGTGAATGCCTGTTTAATATTAGAAGCTACAAGGTGTTTAATTGCGTCATCTTTTTTAGACCTTACAATCGCCATTTCTGAGTCGACCGCTAATGATTCTAATGGTTTTTTGGACACCACTGGCTGTATGTTATATTTGAGACCTTTTTCTAAAAGAGAACACTCTGATACCGAAAGTTGGACACCACTTAAATTTTTTACTCTTTCATGAAATGAATGCGGACACGTATTCTGTTCTATTTGTAAGCTATTGTGATCGATATGGTTTGAAGTACCCTGTCTATTAATGTCTCTAAGTAATATATCTAATTTTCTTGACTGCACCAAATACTTTTTGTGAGCAGCAATTGAGGCAAACTCCCTCGCTTTACTATCCAAAATGTCAAACTCTATATTATGTAATGAAAAAACTAGTTCTGTGTATAAAACTTTAAGATGATTTTTTAAATTGTCTCTCACTGAGAACCAGTACCTAACTTCCTCATCTAGCCAAATCTCTCTCGCCCTATTTAATGCAATATTAGCTGCCCGACTATGAGTATTAGAACGAATATTAATATAAGATGGAACTAACCTGTTTCGTTTACACTGTTGATTGAACCAAACATTCTGAGCTGCAATACGATGTGACTTAGTGAGTTTGATGTAGAGTTTCGCCTGTTCAGCTGTACCTGCTGATTTAAGATAGTTAATTGACTCAGGCGTGACCTTGCGGAAGTCCATTGTTAAATATAAATTAACTCGAACAAAGCAATATGTAGTACTTATCCGCTGAACTAATCTCCTTAAGCTGGAATAAACTTAATTAGACTTCGACACGTGTTTCACTTCTCTACGAAGCATCTTCAGGAAATTGACCCGCTGTGCACCGAACGTGTTACCTCGTCGAGCGCTGAGCTGAAAGTGAGTCAATACTCGCCCGCCCCACTATTTATACCTGCGCCGCCAGGTAGCCGACGATTAGTGATAGTGACTCGTTGTTGGTGAGTCATCGGACGGTCGATCGTTGTTTACAGCACCGTTCGAAAAAATACGTAACAACGGTGATCTTGTGAATGTGTTTTGCTCATTCAACAGTGTGTAGTTTTGTGTATTGTGTTTTGTAATTTCTAAACATTCTAAAACAGACATCCTAAAGCCTTTATCGCAGGTATGTAATATTTTATAAGTGTGATTGTTATTTAGTGAATGAGAGGATTCGATTAGATGTTTTGCAAAATGAGATCTTTCGGGACAATTGCCTCTGTAAGCCGCCATGTGCTCCTTGTATCTGGTTTGGAAATTACGACCGGTTTGACCTATGTAAACACCATTACATTCATCACAAATCAATTTATAAATACCCGCTTTTTTATTGTTTTCCAATTTATCTTTACCGTTACAAATTTGTCTCAATGAGTTGTTCGTTCTGTATGCTACCCTAATTTTATTTTTAAACAATATTTTTGAAACTTTGTCGCTAATTGCTCCTAAATAAGTTAGACTGCCCAAATATTTCTGTGGTCCATCTTGTTGCACGGGATATAGAAGTGATCGAACAATACTACGACGTTTTCCCTTAATTAATCCGTCAACCATACTTCTATTGTAACCGTTTCTTTTAGCCATGTAATATATTATGTTGAGCTCCCTATTATAATTGTCTTGAGAAAGTGGAACCGACATTAATCTATGGATAAAACTACGATAAGCTGCCAATTTATGTTGAATGGGATGACAAGAAGATACTGGAATTGTAACATCTGTGTATGTGGGTTTCCTATAAATTCTGAAATCGTGCCTATTACCTATTCTCGAAATTGTTAAATCTAAGAAGTTTAGTGATTTACTATTTTCGTCCTCTAATTCTAATTTAAATTTTATTTTTGAGTGTTTACTGTTGATTTTATTGACAAAAACATCAATTTGACGAAGGGTACCAGTCCAACATATAATTATGTCGTCTACATATCTATAGTAATATAAAATATTTGGTTGATCTACAATATGAGTATTTTCAAAGTGATCCATAAAAATGTCAGCCATCAGTGGACTGAGAGGCGAACCCATAGCTAACCCCTCCTTTTGTTTGTAATATTGATTTTCGAATCTGAAATAATTTTGGTCCATACAGTTTTTAGTTAATGATATCAATTCATCAACCTCCCCCGGGTGCATACGTTGTCTTTCAAAATGTCCTTCAAGTATCTGCAAACATTCCTGATAAGGTACATTTGTAAACAAGCTTTCAACATCTAATGACAATAGCTTGGCTCCCTGCGGTAAAGTGACATCTTTAATTTTATCTATTAACTCTAAACTATTTTTTAAACTAAATTTGGGGGTATAATTTGATTTTAATTTTAAAAGATAATTCAAGTGTCCTGATAATTTGTATGCTGGGGCTCCAATATAAGAAACTACTGGGCGAATAGGTATGTTAACCTTATGAATTTTAGGTAAACCATACAACATAGGGGACCTCGGATTCATGGGAACAATATATTTTAGTGAGTTGGGTGAAATGTAGGATACGTGTTTAGTGACATTTTTTAACTGTTCTGTGAACATCCTAGTTGGATCTGAACGTAATTTTTCAAAATCACTACCCTGTATTACGTCATTAACCTTTTGTATGTAACTATTTCTTTCCAAAATAACAACTGTATTCCCCTTATCAGCTTTAGAAACAACTAGATCGTTTTGCTGTATTTTATTTTGTAAAGACCTGTAAATACGTATATCGTCTGAAATTAGCGAAGTAGAGGATGAGGTGAATGCCTGTTTAATATTAGAAGCTACAAGGTGTTTAATTGCGTCATCTTTTTTAGACCTTACAATCGCCATTTCTGAGTCGACCGCTAATGATTCTAATGGTTTTTTGGACACCACTGGCTGTATGTTATATTTGAGACCTTTTTCTAAAAGAGAACACTCTGATACCGAAAGTTGGACACCACTTAAATTTTTTACTCTTTCATGAAATGAATGCGGACACGTATTCTGTTCTATTTGTAAGCTATTGTGATCGATATGGTTTGAAGTACCCTGTCTATTAATGTCTCTAAGTAATATATCTAATTTTCTTGACTGCACCAAATACTTTTTGTGAGCAGCAATTGAGGCAAACTCCCTCGCTTTACTATCCAAAATGTCAAACTCTATATTATGTAATGAAAAAACTAGTTCTGTGTATAAAACTTTAAGATGATTTTTTAAATTGTCTCTCACTGAGAACCAGTACCTAACTTCCTCATCTAGCCAAATCTCTCTCGCCCTATTTAATGCAATATTAGCTGCCCGACTATGAGTATTAGAACGAATATTAATATAAGATGGAACTAACCTGTTTCGTTTACACTGTTGATTGAACCAAACATTCTGAGCTGCAATACGATGTGACTTAGTGAGTTTGATGTAGAGTTTCGCCTGTTCAGCTGTACCTGCTGATTTAAGATAGTTAATTGACTCAGGCGTGACCTTGCGGAAGTCCATTGTTAAATATAAATTAACTCGAACAAAGCAATATGTAGTACTTATCCGCTGAACTAATCTCCTTAAGCTGGAATAAACTTAATTAGACTTCGACACGTGTTTCACTTCTCTACGAAGCATCTTCAGGAAATTGACCCGCTGTGCACCGAACGTGTTACCTCGTCGAGCGCTGAGCTGAAAGTGAGTCAATACTCGCCCGCCCCACTATTTATACCTGCGCCGCCAGGTAGCCGACGATTAGTGATAGTGACTCGTTGTTGGTGAGTCATCGGACGGTCGATCGTTGTTTACAGCACCGTTCGAAAAAATACGTAACAACGGTGATCTTGTGAATGTGTTTTGCTCATTCAACAGTGTGTAGTTTTGTGTATTGTGTTTTGTAATTTCTAAACATTCTAAAACAGACATCCTAAAGCCTTTATCGCAGGTATGTAATATTTTATAAGTGTGATTGTTATTTAGTGAATGAGAGGATTCGATTAGATGTTTTGCAAAATGAGATCTTTCGGGACAATTGCCTCTGTAAGCCGCCATGTGCTCCTTGTATCTGGTTTGGAAATTACGACCGGTTTGACCTATGTAAACACCATTACATTCATCACAAATCAATTTATAAATACCCGCTTTTTTATTGTTTTCCAATTTATCTTTACCGTTACAAATTTGTCTCAATGAGTTGTTCGTTCTGTATGCTACCCTAATTTTATTTTTAAACAATATTTTTGAAACTTTGTCGCTAATTGCTCCTAAATAAGTTAGACTGCCCAAATATTTCTGTGGTCCATCTTGTTGCACGGGATATAGAAGTGATCGAACAATACTACGACGTTTTCCCTTAATTAATCCGTCAACCATACTTCTATTGTAACCGTTTCTTTTAGCCATGTAATATATTATGTTGAGCTCCCTATTATAATTGTCTTGAGAAAGTGGAACCGACATTAATCTATGGATAAAACTACGATAAGCTGCCAATTTATGTTGAATGGGATGACAAGAAGATACTGGAATTGTAACATCTGTGTATGTGGGTTTCCTATAAATTCTGAAATCGTGCCTATTACCTATTCTCGAAATTGTTAAATCTAAGAAGTTTAGTGATTTACTATTTTCGTCCTCTAATTCTAATTTAAATTTTATTTTTGAGTGTTTACTGTTGATTTTATTGACAAAAACATCAATTTGACGAAGGGTACCAGTCCAACATATAATTATGTCGTCTACATATCTATAGTAATATAAAATATTTGGTTGATCTACAATATGAGTATTTTCAAAGTGATCCATAAAAATGTCAGCCATCAGTGGACTGAGAGGCGAACCCATAGCTAACCCCTCCTTTTGTTTGTAATATTGATTTTCGAATCTGAAATAATTTTGGTCCATACAGTTTTTAGTTAATGATATCAATTCATCAACCTCCCCCGGGTGCATACGTTGTCTTTCAAAATGTCCTTCAAGTATCTGCAAACATTCCTGATAAGGTACATTTGTAAACAAGCTTTCAACATCTAATGACAATAGCTTGGCTCCCTGCGGTAAAGTGACATCTTTAATTTTATCTATTAACTCTAAACTATTTTTTAAACTAAATTTGGGGGTATAATTTGATTTTAATTTTAAAAGATAATTCAAGTGTCCTGATAATTTGTATGCTGGGGCTCCAATATAAGAAACTACTGGGCGAATAGGTATGTTAACCTTATGAATTTTAGGTAAACCATACAACATAGGGGACCTCGGATTCATGGGAACAATATATTTTAGTGAGTTGGGTGAAATGTAGGATACGTGTTTAGTGACATTTTTTAACTGTTCTGTGAACATCCTAGTTGGATCTGAACGTAATTTTTCAAAATCACTACCCTGTATTACGTCATTAACCTTTTGTATGTAACTATTTCTTTCCAAAATAACAACTGTATTCCCCTTATCAGCTTTAGAAACAACTAGATCGTTTTGCTGTATTTTATTTTGTAAAGACCTGTAAATACGTATATCGTCTGAAATTAGCGAAGTAGAGGATGAGGTGAATGCCTGTTTAATATTAGAAGCTACAAGGTGTTTAATTGCGTCATCTTTTTTAGACCTTACAATCGCCATTTCTGAGTCGACCGCTAATGATTCTAATGGTTTTTTGGACACCACTGGCTGTATGTTATATTTGAGACCTTTTTCTAAAAGAGAACACTCTGATACCGAAAGTTGGACACCACTTAAATTTTTTACTCTTTCATGAAATGAATGCGGACACGTATTCTGTTCTATTTGTAAGCTATTGTGATCGATATGGTTTGAAGTACCCTGTCTATTAATGTCTCTAAGTAATATATCTAATTTTCTTGACTGCACCAAATACTTTTTGTGAGCAGCAATTGAGGCAAACTCCCTCGCTTTACTATCCAAAATGTCAAACTCTATATTATGTAATGAAAAAACTAGTTCTGTGTATAAAACTTTAAGATGATTTTTTAAATTGTCTCTCACTGAGAACCAGTACCTAACTTCCTCATCTAGCCAAATCTCTCTCGCCCTATTTAATGCAATATTAGCTGCCCGACTATGAGTATTAGAACGAATATTAATATAAGATGGAACTAACCTGTTTCGTTTACAACAAGATGGACCACAGAAATATTTGGGCAGTCTAACTTATTTAGGAGCAATTAGCGACAAAGTTTCAAAAATATTGTTTAAAAATAAAATTAGGGTAGCATACAGAACGAACAACTCATTGAGACAAATTTGTAACGGTAAAGATAAATTGGAAAACAATAAAAAAGCGGGTATTTATAAATTGATTTGTGATGAATGTAATGGTGTTTACATAGGTCAAACCGGTCGTAATTTCCAAACCAGATACAAGGAGCACATGGCGGCTTACAGAGGCAATTGTCCCGAAAGATCTCATTTTGCAAAACATCTAATCGAATCCTCTCATTCACTAAATAACAATCACACTTATAAAATATTACATACCTGCGATAAAGGCTTTAGGATGTCTGTTTTAGAATGTTTAGAAATTACAAAACACAATACACAAAACTACACACTGTTGAATGAGCAAAACACATTCACAAGATCACCGTTGTTACGTATTTTTTCGAACGGTGCTGTAAACAACGATCGACCGTCCGATGACTCACCAACAACGAGTCACTATCACTAATCGTCGGCTACCTGGCGGCGCAGGTATAAATAGTGGGGCGGGCGAGTATTGACTCACTTTCAGCTCAGCGCTCGACGAGGTAACACGTTCGGTGCACAGCGGGTCAATTTCCTGAAGATGCTTCGTAGAGAAGTGAAACACGTGTCGAAGTCTAATTAAGTTTATTCCAGCTTAAGGAGATTAGTTCAGCGGATAAGTACTACATATTGCTTTGTTCGAGTTAATTTATATTTAACAATGGACTTCCGCAAGGTCACGCCTGAGTCAATTAACTATCTTAAATCAGCAGGTACAGCTGAACAGGCGAAACTCTACATCAAACTCACTAAGTCACATCGTATTGCAGCTCAGAATGTTTGGTTCAATCAACAGTGTAAACGAAACAGGTTAGTTCCATCTTATATTAATATTCGTTCTAATACTCATAGTCGGGCAGCTAATATTGCATTAAATAGGGCGAGAGAGATTTGGCTAGATGAGGAAGTTAGGTACTGGTTCTCAGTGAGAGACAATTTAAAAAATCATCTTAAAGTTTTATACACAGAACTAGTTTTTTCATTACATAATATAGAGTTTGACATTTTGGATAGTAAAGCGAGGGAGTTTGCCTCAATTGCTGCTCACAAAAAGTATTTGGTGCAGTCAAGAAAATTAGATATATTACTTAGAGACATTAATAGACAGGGTACTTCAAACCATATCGATCACAATAGCTTACAAATAGAACAGAATACGTGTCCGCATTCATTTCATGAAAGAGTAAAAAATTTAAGTGGTGTCCAACTTTCGGTATCAGAGTGTTCTCTTTTAGAAAAAGGTCTCAAATATAACATACAGCCAGTGGTGTCCAAAAAACCATTAGAATCATTAGCGGTCGACTCAGAAATGGCGATTGTAAGGTCTAAAAAAGATGACGCAATTAAACACCTTGTAGCTTCTAATATTAAACAGGCATTCACCTCATCCTCTACTTCGCTAATTTCAGACGATATACGTATTTACAGGTCTTTACAAAATAAAATACAGCAAAACGATCTAGTTGTTTCTAAAGCTGATAAGGGGAATACAGTTGTTATTTTGGAAAGAAATAGTTACATACAAAAGGTTAATGACGTAATACAGGGTAGTGATTTTGAAAAATTACGTTCAGATCCAACTAGGATGTTCACAGAACAGTTAAAAAATGTCACTAAACACGTATCCTACATTTCACCCAACTCACTAAAATATATTGTTCCCATGAATCCGAGGTCCCCTATGTTGTATGGTTTACCTAAAATTCATAAGGTTAACATACCTATTCGCCCAGTAGTTTCTTATATTGGAGCCCCAGCATACAAATTATCAGGACACTTGAATTATCTTTTAAAATTAAAATCAAATTATACCCCCAAATTTAGTTTAAAAAATAGTTTAGAGTTAATAGATAAAATTAAAGATGTCACTTTACCGCAGGGAGCCAAGCTATTGTCATTAGATGTTGAAAGCTTGTTTACAAATGTACCTTATCAGGAATGTTTGCAGATACTTGAAGGACATTTTGAAAGACAACGTATGCACCCGGGGGAGGTTGATGAATTGATATCATTAACTAAAAACTGTATGGACCAAAATTATTTCAGATTCGAAAATCAATATTACAAACAAAAGGAGGGGTTAGCTATGGGTTCGCCTCTCAGTCCACTGATGGCTGACATTTTTATGGATCACTTTGAAAATACTCATATTGTAGATCAACCAAATATTTTATATTACTATAGATATGTAGACGACATAATTATATGTTGGACTGGTACCCTTCGTCAAATTGATGTTTTTGTCAATAAAATCAACAGTAAACACTCAAAAATAAAATTTAAATTAGAATTAGAGGACGAAAATAGTAAATCACTAAACTTCTTAGATTTAACAATTTCGAGAATAGGTAATAGGCACGATTTCAGAATTTATAGGAAACCCACATACACAGATGTTACAATTCCAGTATCTTCTTGTCATCCCATTCAACATAAATTGGCAGCTTATCGTAGTTTTATCCATAGATTAATGTCGGTTCCACTTTCTCAAGACAATTATAATAGGGAGCTCAACATAATATATTACATGGCTAAAAGAAACGGTTACAATAGAAGTATGGTTGACGGATTAATTAAGGGAAAACGTCGTAGTATTGTTCGATCACTTCTATATCCCGTGCAACAAGATGGACCACAGAAATATTTGGGCAGTCTAACTTATTTAGGAGCAATTAGCGACAAAGTTTCAAAAATATTGTTTAAAAATAAAATTAGGGTAGCATACAGAACGAACAACTCATTGAGACAAATTTGTAACGGTAAAGATAAATTGGAAAACAATAAAAAAGCGGGTATTTATAAATTGATTTGTGATGAATGTAATGGTGTTTACATAGGTCAAACCGGTCGTAATTTCCAAACCAGATACAAGGAGCACATGGCGGCTTACAGAGGCAATTGTCCCGAAAGATCTCATTTTGCAAAACATCTAATCGAATCCTCTCATTCACTAAATAACAATCACACTTATAAAATATTACATACCTGCGATAAAGGCTTTAGGATGTCTGTTTTAGAATGTTTAGAAATTACAAAACACAATACACAAAACTACACACTGTTGAATGAGCAAAACACATTCACAAGATCACCGTTGTTACGTATTTTTTCGAACGGTGCTGTAAACAACGATCGACCGTCCGATGACTCACCAACAACGAGTCACTATCACTAATCGTCGGCTACCTGGCGGCGCAGGTATAAATAGTGGGGCGGGCGAGTATTGACTCACTTTCAGCTCAGCGCTCGACGAGGTAACACGTTCGGTGCACAGCGGGTCAATTTCCTGAAGATGCTTCGTAGAGAAGTGAAACACGTGTCGAAGTCTAATTAAGTTTATTCCAGCTTAAGGAGATTAGTTCAGCGGATAAGTACTACATATTGCTTTGTTCGAGTTAATTTATATTTAACAATGGACTTCCGCAAGGTCACGCCTGAGTCAATTAACTACTATTGTTTATTTTTGCCGTTATAGTTTAAATAAGTATTTGTATTTTATTTTTATTATAAGTAATATTAGGTAAATTTTCTACTTAGTTACATAATAGGTAATGTCTCTTTGCAGTGATGAGGATTCCTTTCTAACCGCTGAGTCTTCTTCCGAAACTTCCTACGAAAGTGCTGGTGATGGCGCGCTATCACTGGGTGACTCGTTGAAAAGCGCTTTTGCTCCGTACTCTAAGACCTTAAACATATGTCACATTAATGCGCAGAGCATTCCAGCACACTTCTCTGACCTCCTGGAGGCCTTTGGCTCGGGCAGCGCTGACGCCATCCTCGTGTCAGAGAGCTTCCTTAAACCGTCTCTCCCTTCATCTTTCTTTCCTCTGCCAGGATATGTGCTTGTACGTAATGACCGCACGGGTAAGGGCGGTGGTGGGGTTGCAATATATCTTAAAAGTCATTTCCCACATAAAATTTTAATTCAATCACCCTCTCTCTACAGCGCTTCCCCTGAGTATTTATTTCTTGAAATTGATATTGGGGTCAAGGTATTACTGGGTGTGGTCTATTGTCCTCCAACTATCGACTACTTCGCCAAGTTGGAAACTGTCTTGGAAAACTTAACATCGGACTACACTCACACTATAATTTTAGGAGACATAAACACCTGCCTCTTGAAGGCTGATTCGAGGTCGAGGAAACTTACCACTATCATTGAATCTGTTAATTTAAACATAATTAATTCTCTCTCTACTCACCACACTTCCACTTCTGATACCCTCCTCGACCTCATCTTAACGTCCGAGACTGACCGTGTATCACATCACGGACAACTTGCAGCACCAGCTTTCTCCCACCACGACCTTCTGTTTCTTGCGTACAGAATCCGCCCACCTAAGCCCAAACCTGTTACTGTCAAGCTACGTAATTTCACTCGTATCGATACTACCAAACTTGCGGACGAAGCTGCTGCTCTTGGTTGGGCTGAGGTTAGTGAACTAGCTACGGTCTCAGAGAAGGTCGCTTTCCTCAACACCAACATAATTGACCTGTTTGATCGACTTGCACCGATTCATTCGGTCAAAATCAAACGTCCAAATTCGCCTTGGATCAGTGACACCATCCGTAAAGCCATGGCTAGGAGGGATCGTGCTTTTCGCAAATATAAACGCGATAGGTCAGATGTAAACTGGTCATCTTATAAATGGTTGAGAAACCGCTGTAACCTGTTGGTACGTAACGCTAAAAAGCGTCACATCGCTGAGCAAATTGAGCTCGCCACACCTGCAGGTCTCTGGAGATTTCTAAGAACGCTCGGTATAGGTAAGCACAGTGTAATCTCAAGGCTGACTATTAATCTAAATGATCTTAATGTCCACTTCACTAGCAGATGCAAACTTACCACTTTAGCCAAAACCTTCGCATTGTCTGAAATTTCAAGTCTGCCTATTCCTAATACCGAACTTTTCTCGTTTACAATGGTTAGCGAAGACAGGATCAAGAAAACATTACTTTCTTTCAAATCGAATGCTATAGGCAGCGATAACGTTGGGCGTATCATGATCTCTCACGTCATTCAACAAATTCTCCCCACTATCACTCACATTGTCAATTTCTCTTTATCATCTTCCCAGTTTCCCGAACAATGGCGTAGGGCTCATGTAATTCCCCTTCCCAAAATCCCCAACCCTACTCTCCTCAGCCAATTTCGCCCCATATCTATACTTCCCTTCTTATCTAAACTGGTCGAATCAGTCGTGCATAGTCAGGTAACACAGTATCTTTCGGACAACCAAATGTTCAATCCGTTTCAATCAGGCTTCAGGAAAGGACATAGTACCACCACGGCACTACTAAACGTCACTGAGGACATCCGCGCAAACATGCAGGATTCTAAGATTACCATCCTAGTTCTTATTGATTTTAGTAGTGCTTTTGACGCAGTCGACCATGACCTCCTACTAGCCCTTCTTCCTCGTCTCAATTTTTCACCTTCAGTTGTATCTTGGTTTTCCTCTTACTTAAGTGATCGTCGGCAGAGAGTCCGTGATGGCGAAGACTTTTCGGAATGGAGAGAAATTGAGGCCGGAGTGCCTCAAGGAGGAATTTTATCTCCACTTCTCTTCTCTCTCTTCATTGACTTACTCTCTCCAAACCTACACAGCCGTTTCCATATGTATGCTGATGACCTCCAACTCTACTATTCTGCTTCTCCTGATGACATAGGCAATGCAACCCGTCTTCTCAACGACGATCTCTGTCATTTGCTTTCGTGGTCGACTCGTTTTGGCATTAAGGTTAACCCGAGTAAATGCCAAGCCATCATGATCGGCAGCTCTCGTCAGCTCGGAAAAATAGATGCCTTCAATGTTCCTAACCTTTATTACGATTCCTCTTTAATCCCTCTCTCATCAACGGTTAGGAACCTCGGAGTTATCTTCGATACCAATTTAAGCTGGTCGCCACACGTTAATGAGTTGTCTAGAAGGTTCTATGGCACTCTGCACTCTATTTTAAGACTCAAAAACTTTCTCCCTATCTCTACTAAAATATCACTTGCAAATTCACTTCTTATACCGATTTTAGACTACGCCGACGTCGCCTTCCTGGACCTAACTGAAGAACTTCTCAATAAGCTTGACCGTCTTGAAATGTCCGTTCACCCCTAAATATTTAAAAAACCGTTTTCAATTCCTATCCGATGCCCATGACAGACAGCTTAGGTCTGCCGACAATCTTTGTCTATTTACTCCTCTTCATCACACCTCATTTATGTCAAACTCATTTTCAGTTGTGGCAGTAAGACTCTGGAATGAATTGCCACTACCTATAAAACAATCTGATTCCAAAGACTCTTTTAAAAGATTGGTTCGAGAGCATCTCTTTAAAAAGCTAAAATAGCATAACTTACCTTCCTAAGTAGGTACCTACTATTACAATCAATTATATTTCAGTTACCTACTTATAGTAAGTAGGTCTATTATCATATTATGTATTGTATTCTATGTTTAATAGTTTAGGTTTTATAGTAAGTAGTTAACTTCCTTCTTATTCTAGTATAAATATAGACATTATGTATATTATGTATATATATATATATAACTTCTATTAAATGTTTAAACAAACAGTTTCATAAATACTTAGTAACACGCCACACCATCTTTTTGCACGCCCAGGATGACTGGTAGAAAATGCTATTAGCATTAAGTCCTCCTAGCACTATATTGTTTTGTGTGAAAGTTTTAAATAAATAAATAAATAATGGTTGTCTGTTACTCTTTCACGCCGGAATGGCTGAACGGATCTGGATGAAACTGGCCAGAGAGATAGATTATAGTCTGGAATAGCACATAGGCTATTTTTTATCCCGTGGGAATACCGGGATTTAAATCTGCGCGGGTGAAACCGCGGGGCGCAACTCATCATCATTATTTTGTGAATTTAAATAGATAAATGAATTATTAATTTGAATTTTAATATATGAAAGAAATATCACAAATTTATTTATACCAGCTTGCAATTTGTTTCAGAGCATCATCAAAATCTGCTTCCACGAGCGTCGCTTACAATACATGGAGAGGGAACAGATATCACAGTGGCACGCTGAAAGGCCGGGCGAGAGGATTGTTGAGGTACCTACCGATTTTATAACATTTTGTCACCGACTTTAACTAAACAGGAGGTACCCAATATTATTCAAAATCAAATATTTTATTGCGGAACTTAAAGGTACTGGGCACACGTGCATATTTTCGAGCGAAAAGCATGCTTTTTTCAAGCCTTGCTCAATAAAAGCACGTGGGCACGTCTTGCTAGTAAATGAGCATGCTTATTTGGTCGTTCGTCGGTTGATTTGTAAGCATGCTCATAATAAGCACGCTTATTTTTTAGCACGTGTGTCAGTACCATAAAACATAATGGGGAAGGTAAAACAATAAGAAACGGCGATAGTAACAGTTGTTTAAAACTGTGATAACCATCAACGCCCACCCCTTAGATTTAGGTAGGGAGAGTTTATTAGTGATCTTACTTTGTCACTGTAGGTGTAGGTACCTGGATCTACAAATATTATGTACCTAATAATGATACCCGTAATAGTTTTAGATATAATTACCTACTTCAAGTTACTAAGCAGGTAGGTACTTATATCCATAGCTACTACTTGATTTTCTACACTGTGGCATGAAGATTTCGTACGCGGTCATGCAAGTTCAAATGACGCACGGCGACCGCCGGCCGCGTAAATGAACACGTCGCGCTCAACATGGGGGGGCTGAGGTAGCGTGAAATACATAAAAATCTCGAATATCCTCGCCTTAAACAGAATGGTACAAAGTATCAAGACACACTGAATTTAAGGATACAAATAACTCGAAAGAATTTATTATTTCAAACTCATTACAAAATCCATATTATTTTGTAAAGAGGATCATACAAAAAACGCTAGGAACCAAGCTTAGTTTGTTGCCAGTTCTTCTAGGCTTTGGTCGCGACGAACTGGCGGTAGATTCACCTAGTATAGACGTTTCTAAGTGATCCCTGTGATTGTACTGAATAAAGGCCGTTTTGATTTGATTTTGATTTATTTTGGTTGCTGATGGAATGAGAATAATGGCCTATCGCATGTTTAGCCCACTGCCTGTAATTACACCGGCGACCACAATCTTTAAACCGAAACATCAACGCTGCTTGGCGGCAGAGGTGTGGTAGGACTTCCCCGGACGAGCCACACACAAAGAGCTCTACTATTAATAAAGTATATTTATAAACTATCTCTAATATTAATCCTACTAATATTATAAACTAGAAAATTTGTAAGTATGGATGGATGGATGGATGTTTGTTACTCTTTCACGCCTGAACGGCTGAACGGATGAAACTTGGCAGAGAGATATATTATAGTCTGGAATAACACATAGGCTACTTTTTATCCCGCTGGAATACCGGGATTTAAATCTGCGCGGGTGAATTCGCGGGGCGCAACTAGTATACTATACTATAACTATAATAAATAACTGTTTTTTTTTATACAACTAGCTGATGGAACAAGCAGATGGCCCACCTGATGTTAAGTGGTAACCATCACCTATAAACAAAACACTGCCCCGTAGGTCACGCACAATCCTATTGTGCCCTACGATGCACTGCCCTGCGTCCATCAACTTGAGGCATACAGATGTTAAGCCTCATGTGCCTGTAATTACACCGGCGACCACACTCTTCAAACCGAAACACAGCTTTGCTGCTTGGCGGCAGAAAAAGGCGTGGTGGTAGTACTTCCCCGGACGAGCCCTTCACAAAGAGCTCTAACTAACTATGTATATCTATCTAGGTCGACGTCCCTCTCTCCTATGGTGTGATCAGGGTGGAACAGCCATCTTGCCTCAACGCGCTCCATGTATACTGGGACCCTACCAAGGATGTGGGCGTTTATATAAAGGTAAGAAAAAAATTTCGCTGGACAGTCTACTATCTAGACACAGCACTATCTAAGCCTGAACTAAGCAATACTTTTATTATAAAAAGAAAGAAAGAAAATACTTTTATTTGACAAACATAAGTACATACAGGAAAAAGAACATATTAATTACAATAGAAGAAAAAAAACATACACAAAGAAAAACAAAGTTAGTGGCCAGTCCCGTCCCGTTCAGAGTAGTGCGTACATACTGCATGCCAAAAAGGCCCTGACTCAGCTTTTGCTGCTTAGCAAATTATGGGCAAAAGATAGCTAATAGTATTTTTTAAACTTTCGCGAACATTCTTCCTACTATAATATATCCTACTAATGACCTACGGCTGAACGGATCTTGATGAAAATTGGTACAGATATATTCTGTACCAATTTTCTTTAAAGTCTGGAATAACACATAAGCTACTTGTTATCCCGTGGGGATACCGGAATTTAAAACTACGCGTGTGAAACCGCAGGGCGCTACTAGTTATATTATAAACGCGAAAGTTTGTAAGTATGGACGGATGTTTGTAACTCTTTAAGTGAGTGATGATTCGGTCGAAGATTAATTATGAATTTTATTAAAAAGCGTTTAATAACCAGCAACTCCTTCCAGGTCAACTGCATATCGACAGAGTTTACAG
Organism: Plemyria rubiginata; assembly: GCA_963576535.1. Lineage (NCBI taxonomy): Eukaryota > Metazoa > Arthropoda > Insecta > Lepidoptera > Geometridae > Plemyria > Plemyria rubiginata. The sequence goes on along the minus strand of OY754911.1, from coordinate 4,298,713 downwards.
CTAAGAAGCACGGCGGAGAGAAGGGGGTTCCTTTCCGCATCCAGGTGGAGACGTACATAGCTAGCGATGAGAACAGCCGTTTGCACGCCGCCGCTTGCCAGATTAAGGTAATTTTAGCCCACGGAATGGTAGTAATAGACCACGAAGTGGTAGTAATAGCCCACGAAATGGTAGTAATAGCTCACGAAAGGTAGTAAGAGTCCACGAAATGGTAGTAAATAGCCCATGAAATGGTAGTAAATAGCCCATGAAATGGTAGTAAATAGCCCTAGAAATGGTAGTAAATAGCCCATGAAATGGTAGTAAATAGCCCATGAAATGGTAGTAATAGCTGAAATGGTAGTAGTAGCCCGCGGAATTGTAGTAATAGCCCGCGAGTAGTAGTAATAGGTCTCAAATAGGTAGTAATCAACTAAAAATTGAAGTTATATACCCTCAAAATGGTAGCAATAACCATAAAAGAAAAAAAAAACTGTTAAACATAAACATACCTCTACCTAGCACTAGTCTTTCTCACAGGATCCTGTAGTCCCTTAGTGCTCGAAGAGCCTGAGACTGACTTTAAATACTTTCACCACACTGGCACTGTTTCGAAAGTACTAGAAACACGTACTAGAAACAAAGTACAAGAAAATCTGCCCCTCGAGCATGTATCATCGATACAACAAAATTTGACAGTGGTGTCAATTCTTTTGTTTAGTTTTCCTAATGTTACTTTAATATTGCCGTCCCTTTCTAAAACACCGAAACGACAAGGACGGCTATAATTTTAGAGCTGTCACATTAAGTTAGTTTAGGATAATGCAACAACAGAACCGACACCAGCAATGAATGTGAATGTTGGATGTTTGTCCGCAGGTCTTCAAACTGAAAGGGGCCGACCGTAAGCACAAGCAAGACAGAGAGAAGGTGATGCGTCGGCCTCGCTCTGACATGGAGAAGTACCAGCCGGGCTGTGAGGCCACAGTTCTCTCTACGGTAACTCCTTCTTTGATTGTTGACTAGTTGCGCCCCGCAGATTTCAATCCCGGTATTCCCACGGGATAAAGTAGCATCTATTCCAGACTATAATCTATCTCTGTGCCCAGTTTCATCCAGATCCGTTCAGCGGTTCCGGCGTGAAAAAGTAACAAACATCCATCCATACTTGTACTACAATGCGAATGTTTTTTTTAAAAGCACCAATATTTTAGTTAAAAGCACCAATATAACAAATATGATATTAAAACATAAGAAAAAATGGAGTTAACAAAAATCTACTCTTGCCAACATGAAATACCGCGTAGAATTATGTATAAATTGCAGGTTTTATTATTCTGACAGTTGCTATGAAATTGACTTTTTAAATTGAGGGTTAATAGGAAAGAGAGGATGCAAGAAAATACTCAAGTATCTAAGTATTGTCGTATGGGTTGATAAAAAAGGTAGGTATGTTTTTTTATACAACCTAAACCTAAATAATGTCTAATGTTATATCTTTGTCCGCAGTTGTCAAACGATGCCATGATGCCGCCACCATCGCTCGTCACCTCGCCGCCGTATTCTCCTGAAATGTGGTGAGTACACCAAACAAATTGTTAAAAAAAAATTGTTACCTAAGGCCTGTCGCTCACACGAGCTGTAGTCGAGGCGGCGTCGAGACAAGGGCGCCTATGCGGCGCCCTTGTCTCGGCATAATTTAATTTAATTTATAACAGGCCTTACTACAAAAAAATGGGCAAACGTTAAACACTGCCTAAACTTTTGACATCTCTTGCTATTGCGTAATGGCAAACAAAGATAGTGCTAATTTTAGACATTGGTTAAAGTTAGACACCGTTTTGTAGTAAGGCCCAACCTGTTTCGCAAAGAGCCAATATGCAAAAGTAGAATCATTAGTCAGAGTCACTAGGCAGAGCCTGTATCGAGGAGACCAGTGTACCAGAACAGAATACATGAATGAATAGCGCAATTAGAATTGAATGGTAAGTGCGCTTACATACTGGAGTCGCGGCTGGGACGCGCCGCGACGCCGCAGCCATTTTGTCATTCCGTTTCGTTTTTACATACATACATAAAATCACGTCTATTTCCCATAGGGGTAGGCAGAGACCACGAATTTCCACTTGCTACGATCCTGACATACCTCTTTCGCTTTATTCACTCTCATAACCTTCATACACGCTCGTCGGTTTAGGGTACTCTTGAGCTGGCCTTTCTCTAGAACATCTGCTATCTGGTCTAGGTATACGTCCGCCGAGGTCTTCCCCTCCCAACAGTCCCATTCACACTCGCCTGATGCACCTGTTTCGTTAATCTTCTTTTATCAATTTCATCCATCGTTTCGTTTTTTCTGTCCAAAATGTGAGAAGGAAGTATAGCCGCCTCGACTCCACATATAGCCGACGCCGCGACGCCGCTTCGACTTACCAATCGGCGACGGGCCTTAGGTTAGTGTTTCGGTTTGAAGAGTGTGGTCGTCGGTGTGATTACAGGTTTTTTTTTATACTACCAAGGTAGCAAACAAGCATACGGCCCACCTGATGGGAAGAGGTTACCGCAGCCTACGGACGTTTGCAACACCAGAGGTGTCACACTCGCGTTGCTGACCCTTTAAATATTTTAACACGCCTTTTTTGAAGAGCCCCATACTGTATTCTCCAGGAAAGACACCCGCAGGGAGTGCATTCACAACCTTAGAGTGCGCGGGAGGAAGTTCCTCTGAAAGCGAAAAGGTACATGAGGCTTAACATCTGTATGCCTCAAGTTGATGGACGCAGGGCAGTGCATTGTAGGGCACGTACCCATAGTTCGTGACTTACAAATAACACATTTACAGATACATTTATTCACCAAAAATTGCTTACAAGGCTTGCTAATGCTCCCCGCACTAGGACACGCCTGTATGCTTTCTAATGTTGATTATTTATAGTTACCACTAAACGTCAGGTAGGCCATCTGCTTGTTCCACCAGGTAGTTGTATTTAAAAAGACTTTCTGAATAGTTTGAGTGTGAGCTGATCGCCGGTAATAAGGTAAGACGATGGAATTAATCTAGACAAGATCATCTTCCTGATAAATTGACAGCCTTCAACAGCTTATTGTTATAGCGGCAACAAAAATACGTCATACTATCATGTGTATGAGATACAGTCTGGTGGCAGACGAACAGACAGACAGACGCGAAGGAAGGTCAGCGAAGTCTTAGGGTGACAAATCAACATCGAGCTGTGCTGCGCTGTACTGCGCTGTGCTGTGTTGTGCTGTGCTGTGTTTCTTAAGCTACGTTTTTTTAACAATCAACATCAAGCTGTGTTGCGCTGTACTGTGCTGTGTTTCTTCCATCAAGCTGTGCTGCGCTTTGCTTAGCGCGAGCGAGATGGGAGTACGAGAGTGAAAGAGACGCCTGAGGGCGATGGAGGGGCACGCAGCGTGCTCCATGTTTGAAAAACCTAGCATAGCTCGACACAGCGCAGCATGGCAGAGCAGAGCTCCATAAAAACATAGCACAGCGCGGCGGGTAGCGCGCCTCGCTCGAGGCTGCTGCGTTTCTAAACAGAGCGTACCCTCGCACAGCGCAGCACCTCATTAAAATATTAGACGAGCGAGTTGACCAAACATAGCACAGCGCAGCACAGCTCGATGTTGATTTGTCACCCTTAGTATTAGGGTCCCGTTTTAGGCTAAGGCCGCACCACGGTTAAGGGCCCGGCGACAGCGGCTCGCAGTTTCGAGGTGCGATTGGCTATTATTTCATTTTATTTCATTTCGGGGAGGTTGTTTGAAAGAATAAGTATCCAGTGACACGCATAAATACTGTTCGAATACAAATAATACAATCATATAAGGGAAATGTGCTTGAGTCAGAAATCATTTTGGTATTAGGTAAACGTAAGGCCAAACATACTAATGCCAAAATAATTTCTGATTCGGGCATGTTTCCCTTATATTATTGTGTTATTTGTGTTCGAACAGTATTTACGCGTGTCACTGGATAGTTATTATTTCAAACAACCTCCCCGAAATGAAATAATAGCCAATCGCACCTCGGAACTGCGAGCCGCTGTCGCCGGGCCCTTAAACCGCTGCGGTTTTTAATCGCGTGAATTTGAGCCCCTACAAAAATTGAACCGCAGGTGCGGCCGCTTGTATTAGTTTTCTAGGGGCACAAATTTACGTGATTAAAAACCACAGTGGTTTAACCGTTGTCCGGCCTTACAGCCTTACTTATAAACGCAATTTAAAAGTTAAACCACGCTTAAACCGTTACTTAAGGATTTTCTTACTTATAAACACATAATAGGGCTAAACAGCCTCTAAAACCAATGTTTAGAGAGCTGTCAAATTAAACAACCTCGACCCCAGGTTTAGCGAGCCTAAGTAGCTGATTTTTAATCTGCGGTCCAAGAAGAAGAAGATATATACCGTGTTTGTGTGCCATGATTATCTTGTTTACAAACCGAGAATATTTTTTTTCTAAAAAAGGAGGACTTGAACGATGTACCTACGCGTTTTTCGCATCAAGGTCGGGGATACTGTCTTCGGCACAGATTTATAAGTATAGTCCTAAAGGAGTCTTCGGCCTAAACTTAATCCAGCAGTGGAGGCCCAGAGAGTTCAGAGAAAGGTGGGATACGCTTGTTGAACTCTGAAGAGGACTTCAGAGGGAGGTACCAATTCTCAAAAGAAAATATGCTGAGGATCATTGAAATTCTTCGCCATGACTTGACCGAAGACAGCCGTGGAGGAGACATACCGGTTGAAATACAAGTCATGGAGGTTATAAGATACTGGGGCGACATAAGATACAACAAGACCGCGCAGATCAGATATTCATGGCATCAGCCGGCAAGCAATAACACGCCTGTACGTTAGAGTGGCCATCGCACCGGCATCACAATGCTCCATGATTACATCAACAGTGCGGGAGAAAACAGAAGCTGCAGAGTGATTTCGGTCTTTTAGCGGATTTCCGTAAATCATCATCACCTATCAGCGTAGTGTGTGGAGTGGAGGTGCTGTGTTTGTTAGACTTTGTTAAATGAAATGAAATTCAATAAATACACAAGTTGTTTTCAGGAATGTCCTTCAACTTTTCAATTCAGCTTCCTTACAATAAAGATAGGTAGGTAGATGCGTTAGCATACCTACTAGTTAGTGGTAGGTAGATAGGTGGTACTAGGTATTTGCGGAATTTGAAACAAGTTCAGCAAACCGTTTCTAAATTCTTTGGACAAACCCTAAGAAGAATAAACAAGTATCCAAATTCTTTGGGCAAACCCATGATAAATCCTACTAATACACCACTAAATAGAGTGGATCAATTTAAATACCTCGGGCATTTAGTTACTTCTGACCTGAAGGATGATGTGGATATAGAGAGAGAACGGAGGGCCTTGTCTGTTAGAGCGAATATGATAGCCCGCAGGTTTGCTCGTTGCTCCACTGATGTCAAAATTACACTTTTCCGAGCTTACTGTACCAGTTTCTACACGAGCAGCCTGTGGGCTGACTATGCTCAAAAACAATACAATGCCCTTCGCGTTCAATTTAATAACGCGTTCAGAGTGTTGGTGGGGCTGCCTCGCTTCTGCAGCGCGTCTGGGTGTTTGCCGACGCGCGAGGGGACTGCTTCCACAGCAGTATGCGCAAGCGCTGCACGTTTCTGCTGCGCCGGGTGCGCGCCAGCTCCAACACCATCCTGAGCGTGTTCGCCAGTAGGTTTGACTGTCATTATATGAACCATTGCTGTATGGTTCATGTAATGACAAACAAAAATAAACTCAGGTAAGGGGTTTTCAATATTCTTTTTGTGATAATATATAATAATTTGTAGGTATTGAATATATGACATTATAAGACTAACATTAGTTTTTAAGTTTTTATTTGTGTGTGTACTAACAAATTGGACTTGGATGGTCTGAGAATAAATGATTTGAATTTGAATAGGTATTGGAAACGCGAAAGTTTGTACTTTCGCGCCGGAACGGCTGAACATCCGTTCAGAGTTCAGCCGTTCCGGCGTGAAAGTACAAACTTTCGCCGAGTATGGATGAAACTCGTCAGAGGGATAAATTATAGTCTGGAATAGCACATAGGCTACTTTTTATTCCGTGGGAATACCGGGATTTAAATCTGCGCGGGTGAAACTGCGGGGCGCAACTAGTGTCGTGAATTGTAGTAACGTCACCAAGGAATATAGATAAGACACTTGTATTCAAATTCCTTGGATAAGACACCTGTACTTGTATTCAAATTCCTTGAACGTCACCGTCGTGTCAACTTTACTTTTCTTTGGTGCAAAATGTGGCCAGTATCAGAAAAATGATGCAAAACTGATCATTTCCATAGACAAGGAGAGCTCAACCAATACTTTGCTAATCGTTGCTTAAATATTTTTTATAAGTAAGAAATATTAAAGTAGTACTAAAGGCGCTAAACACCTCTTAACTAAACAATGCTAAAACTCCTATTTAAGCAGTTTTTATAAGTAAGGCTGTTAGCCTTACACATAGGGTAGGTACGGTACGGAACTTACTGTCGAATTGAGAACCATCTTTTTTTTTAAGTATGTTTTCAATTACAACTTTGTTTAATTTATTCTATTGCATTCATAACACTACTTGAAACAGCCCTTAATTTTGTTCTGGTAGTTACAAACACCCAGACAGAGAACATCTTTATTCATCACACAAATAGGTAGGTACCTATTAGTTCGCGATGGGGATCGTACCCACGGCCCACGGCGCAGAAGGCAGGGCTACAACCAACTGAGGTGTAATTACAGGCACATGAGGCTTAACATCTGTATGCCTCAAGTTGATGGACGCAGGGCAGTGCATCGTAGGGCACGTTCCTACTGTGCGTGACCTACGGGGCAATGTTTTGTTTATAGGTGATGGTTACCACTTAACATCAGGTGGACCATCTGCTTGTTCCATCAGCTAGTTGTATAAAAAAAAAAGCTGTGAAGGCTGTCAATTGCTGTGTTTATTGCTTCAAATAGCCACTTTCTCAACCGTCTATGAATAGTCCAGTACAATTGAACTAAACGTTGACCTTTTGTGACCCGACCTCTGTCGGCTAACATACACGCTACGTTATTTGTATCAAATAGTGTTGTACTCGGTCGGTATGCAGCATGCAGCATTTTATCAAGTTTTTTATCACACGCTGATAATCACTGTCACTATCACTACATAGTATAAAACAAAGTCGCTTTCTCTGTCCCTATGTCCCTATGTATGCTTAAATCTTTAAAACTGCGCAACGGATTTTGATGCGGTTTTTTTTAATTGATAGACTGATTCAAGAGTAAGGTTTATATGTATAATACATGCATGATATTTGCACCCGTGCGAAGCAAGGGCGCGCGGGCGAGTCGCTAGTTTTATTATATACTAGTAGCGCCCTGCGGTTTCACCCGCGTAGCTTTAAATCCCGGTATTCCCACGGGATAAAAAGTAGCCTATGTGTTAGTCCAGACTATAATATATCTCTGTAGCAATTTTCACCAAGATCCGTTCAGCCGTTCTGGAGTTATAGAGTAACAAACATCCATCCATCCATCCGTACTTACAAACTTTCGCATTTATAATTTTATATTATTTTATAATTAGTAAGGATTAGTAGGATTTTTTTAAATGTAGTTTAGGGCTTTGTCGCTGGGCGACTACACTGCCCTTTAATACAACAGAAAATACACCGCATATCAAAACTTAATCTACCTAATTAACCCTAATTCTGCCAACCTATATAACATCTTGGCTTGACCCGACAGGGGATAAGCCAAGATGCTATTAACTATACCAACATTCATACATCGCCTTCCAAAACAACCAAATCTATTACATTGTTATTTGACACATTCCAGTAAAACATTTGTACGTCTTCTATTGTACCGCATTCAGCAAAGTTCTCTTTTATTATATTGTTATCTATATTTTATTTTAAAATTTTAGTAAAACCTAATCAAATGATAGCATGTTAAAAAATTACTTCCACCTAGGTAATCCATAAATAAATTATAAAAAAAAACCGACTTCATAGCCGACACAAATAGGCATTCATAAGAGAAAAATAAATTAGTATAATTATCATAAGCGCGCACCGACTGCAAATAGATAAGTGGGTGCTCATCTATTTGAAGTCGGTGATGCCAGCGAGCATATTAATATGTTTATTCATTTAATTTGCTCGCGGTACTTGTGATTTCTAAATTACAATGTCTGTAATCTCAAGTACCTGGTTGTTTTCACACAATCTTGGTAAATGCAAATCTAACCAGTTAACCGCGGCAACATTGTATGCGTGTGCTTGAAATAGAACTTCTTGTATCTCCAAATAAGTGGTTTCAGCCGGCTTGGTAACAGGCTAATCACGACTGGCAACATTTTTATGTATCGAGCCTTCATTTTAAAAAGCTATAAAGTGAGATAGGTAGCTATACGCGCGGCCTGGTTATTGAAATGTATGCGGAGAGGAAGGCCAAAGAAAAGATGGATGGATTGTATGAAAGATGACATGAGTAAGAAAGGAGTGAGCACTGAGATGACGGATGATAGAGGAGAGTGGAAGAAGAAAACCTGTCGACCCCATAGAGCGTATAAGGGCAAAAAGGCATAAGGGCAGAAAGATGATGATGCGGAAAATGTTTCCTTAGCGCGTTGGGCCGTAGTCGAATCGCCTTGGACGCATGTTACACTCACATACGACAAGAAGTGATAGTAGCTGAATGAAATCATTCGAATAGGAAGCTAAGAATGAGCAGCGAACTGAGACACGGTCAGAAATAGAACGCACAACAACATTACAGTTCATTCGATACATCCGTCGGGTTGGGCCCTAATCGGCACAATTAGCATTGCGTTGCTCAATGCGCGTATGATTGTTCCTTTTATTCCTGTCGATGCCATTATAGCCACTATTTTGTAAGTAAGAATAGTCTTCGGGGAGCATTTGAGTGCATGCTATACATATGTACTTTCATTTACTTCGAACTAAGGTAGTCAAGCATCTCCTTAGCAACGGTATGGATTTACAGCTTTCTCCTTTTTTTATAGGTATTGGTTTCTGTGGACAGCACACCTTGATAAATTGAACAGCATTCGAAAGACTCTTGGCCTATTATAAGTCAAAGTCAAAAAGATGGTTAAATTACAAGAATCACTCTAAATCTACATGTCAGCGTCAGTTTCGCGTGACCCAAGCTTAATAGGAGAGGTAACAAACTTAAGGATTGGTTCCTTCCTACCGTTGTGTATATCGACTTAGTCATTACCCAGTGTCAGTGATCTAACGATTAAGCTCAGAAACTCCAAAGCTTTATCCCACTCATGAGTCTCATACCGTCGAAAAACTATTTATAGGGGCACTTCTTAAGTATCAATTTATCTATTTTGTCGCTTAAAGTCCGACATCCTGTCCAGATAAGCACGGTCTTACGTTCTTGGTTTGAAATGAGTCGTCCGGTGTATATTTTGTTGCCTGTTACTTCGCTTACGCACGGACTTTATCTATAATTTCTGACTATATTCAAATTGGCAATGTGGTATTACCGTATAGTTCAATCAGATCACTCATATAAATTAAGATGAGGTTAATAAATTCAAATAAATTGCGATTTAGTGTTGAAGACGGAGCGTTTTTTTAAAGATCCTGAAAAATCACTACATCACTACATAGTATAAAACAAAGTCGCTTTCTCTGTCCCTATGTATGCTTAAATATTTAATAGGTTTTTGATGCGATTTTTTTTTATAGATAGTGTGATTCAAGAGGAAGGTTTATATGTATAATACATGCATGGTATAGTAGAAAAACAATGTGCACCCGTGCGAAGCAGGGACGCGCGAGCGGGTCGCTAGTATAGGTACATATAATTTTGGTATAGTATAATTTTGATAGCAAAGATATAAGCTTTATGATTACTTTGAGTTTTTTTGTGTAAGTAATGCTTTGTTCATATTTTTTTATTTACCTATTTATTTTTTCATAAACCTAATCATAATAAGATGTAATGACAAAAATTACTGGTAGGTTATTGAACGCAACGCGCAAAATCAGGCATGTTTGTCTTTTTAAAACATCCTGATTCACCACTTCCCAGTGTTACACTGAATACGCCACAAATTCGATCAGTTATGCAACAAATGTTAATATTCCTGAATAGATTCGTCCTGGCGAACCGGTTTGCAGTCGTTACAAGCCTGTCCAATTTCGTTTGCACTTCTATTTATAGATTCGGCTTGCGGTTTCCGATGCCGCCAACCTGTTTCAGCCAGTTCTGTTTATCCTGGCTCGTCTCGATTTTAATGATAACGATTTATAGTTAGTTACACCTACTCCTAAACGCATTGATGGTCGAGTACTATTATCTATTGATTAACTCCTCGATAACAAGCAAAAAGAGATTTTTTGTTTGTGGGTAACAACTTCTTCTTGTCATGTCGAAAGGGTCCGAAGTGCGTCTCAGAGGCTCTTCGAGCAGTAATGTGACAACTCTTTGTTTGAGATTGCTCATGTCTTAACCGAATCGATATAAGCACTGCTTCAGAATCCTTCAATTATATCACTACATAATAATTGGTGCATGTCAAAGCGCATTCGTAGCGAGAAAGAATCCCCGTTCCTCTCTGTAGTTGTGATTTCGTACGCACTCAGATGTTCAGTCTGTTTAGAATGCAAGAGCTCTAAGGTCAATGACTCATCTCTGTCAAAATTTACCGTTGGCTGGTTGCATGGTACCTACGTTGCATTATTTTTTTAGGTATCTACAGTGAAATGAGTGAAACGCTCAAGTAGCTGGTTTATTTCCCGCGACAGGACAAAATTAGCGTTCATTGGAAAAGCTGCCTTCGAATCTGGGTGTTCTTGTGCTTTTGGTAGGTACAAGCAATACCGTTGGTTGGTTGCATGTAATGCGTGGTAATGCGTTGGATTATTTGTTGGGTACCTATCCATAGCGAAATGAGTGAAACGCTCAAGTAGCTGGTTTGTTTCCCGCGGCAGGACAAAATTTGCATTATTTGGCAATGTTGTCTTCGAATCTGGGTGTTCTTGTGCTTCTGTTACAAATAATTTTCCAAGATACAAGGAATCTAGATCGGAAGTCGAAGTAAACGCCTGGATAAGCGTAGCACAGGACAGATGAAACTGGCAGGAAATGAAGGAGGACTATGAACAGCAGTGGGTGCTAATAACCTTCTCTAGAATTATTCTTAAGACTGTTTTATTAAAAGAGCAGATGATCTTGCTATGGAAGGAAACGAGCATACCCAAACAATCTTTTTGCAGCAATAAATTACAAAATACCTACCTATAAATAAGACACTTGGCAGCCTGCAATGCGATAAATCTGAAAAAAAAAACGAAGTAAAATCAGAAATAACAATTTAATGTGCAACTTACGAATTTTTGAGCGCTAGAATTTGCCAAATTCTAAAGGTCATCTTCACCGCTGAACCATCAAGACATAGCGTGGGTCATAAAATCACGCCTCTTTACTTTCATAACCACGGATTTACATGGTAAACTTGCCATGGCTTTTCCCTAAAACGTCTGCTGTCTGATCGAGTTAAAAACATCAAGGTCTTCTCCTCCCAACTGTCTCACAATCGCCTGATGCACTGTTTCGTTAATATCCTTTCAGCTTATCATCTACATGCCCAAACCGTCTTAGCATACCTTTCTGCTACCATCGACACTTCTTCAGTTAACACGTACTTCATATCTCTCATACTCTCTGTAACTGTAAACTGTCAATCCGGAATTCTCTATTATGTACATAGAGAACGTTTGTAATTTAAAAAACAAATTTAAAAGAGAAGAGAAAGAGAGAAGACTGATCCTAGAGGCCCTTTTGCAGGAGAAGACGAAGTTGAGTAGACCATGCGCTAGTAGCGATGAGATTATAAAGGCTTGGGCACACCAAAAGCAGTTGCAGTGCGGTAGCAGTGCGTCTACGTTAGTAAATAATGTAGTTATATGAGGGATGACACACTGAACAAACGCGGGCCTGCTGAACCTACCTGCTCCGCCACTGCGACGCGCACGCACTGCTCTTTGACAAAACACTTGGACGGGAGCAGCGCAGGCACGGGGCGGTGGCAGCGCATGCGCGGGGCCGCCGCAGTGAGCAGCACACGTTGTATTACTACAACTGACTTGTGACTGACTAGTCACACCACAGCAGTTGAGTGGGACAGACGCAGTGCAGTTTCCAAACGGTTGTAATTTTTTACAAATTTATCATGGAACCAAATGAAAAATTGATAGAGTTGGTGAGAAAATATAAATGTTTATATGATTTAAAGGACAAATATATAGAAATACGGTTTACAAGATGCGACTATGGGTGAAGATCATGCAATTCTTCAAAAGAACTCTTCGACATCCGAAAATAAGTATAGAACCGATCTTCAAAAGATTCTAATTCCCGACATAGGCGATGATACTCCCCATGTTCTTCTCTTTTCTTATTTATATCGTGAACCCATATTCTTCTTTTTTTACCTAAAGCTAGAAGCAACAATAGTTCCTCTTCGTCAGAGTCCGAACCATTCAACATCTTGCAGTGTACTGAGTGTGGCGATCGATACGACACACAGCGCGGTTATAAAGCAGGGACCGCCTTTAAACTGCTTTCTGACTGCTTTTGTTTCTGGTGTGACGTCAACCGCGGCGCAACTGGCCTGCCCTGCTATGGAGCTGCGCCTGCCCTGCTTTTGGTGTGCCCAAGCCTTAATGCACTTTAAGGTAGGTACAGGGTTGGTTTACTTTGCTTAGCAGGAGATTCTCAGAAGCCTAGAAAATGCAGTTCGCATACTGAGCCAATTATTCACGTTACTCTGTCCTGTGTTGGCTCTGGAAGCCAGAAGAATTTTGCAACGTGATATTGTGACTACCTAGCCCCGCAATTGACAGAAATAGGAATTACGTAGATTGTATCGCAAATCAAGTCCTGTCTAGTACAATACCTGAAAGAACTTTAGAAATGATTACTAAGCTTTACGTACGATTCATTTGTTTTTGTTTAGTAGTGTAATAAGAGCAGGAAAAAGTGCAAAATGCAAAATACCATGACTACGAATTTTCGTACATTTGTAAGCAAAATGTTGTCCGAGGTCTGGATCTGGAGTAGCGAGTAGGTACCTATCTAAAAACACTACACACATTGTAATATTAGTCGTACGTAAGTGTGCTCATACATTATGGGTGCTTGCGTGGTAGTGCTGTACTAGGTATTTTCCCGCTAAATAAACAGTGTACTAAACCTAATACCAAGTATCATCATCATTACCAAAGTAACAGACGCCAGATGTTACTTAATCGATTTCCATAAAGACCTCTTTTTACTTAACCCATGAAAATACCATCTCATGCATGTATTCATTGTGCGAATTGAAACTGCTTCAAATAAGTCCAGTTGAGCCGGTTAAAAGATGATAATCATTGCACATAAATGCAGTTTTATTACAGCTTTCAAAACCAGGTCGTAACTGCAATGAGTTTCACAGATGGGAAATAGGCGATAAGACCTAGTTTAATTCCTAAGCCAGTATATTCTGGTGCAGCCGCGAATGAGTAATTGGAATCTGGTTCAGTTTTTCTGAATTATCAAGTAATAGCGATCCGCTCGGCTTCGCACAGTGTTTCTCTATAATTTTGCATGTATTGTACATGTACCTATTATACCTTCCTCTTGAATCACTATTTAAAAAAACACATAAAAATCCGTTGCGTATTTTTAAAGATCTAAGCATACCTACTAGGGACAGACAGACAGCGGGAAGCGACTTTGTTTTCTACTATGTAGTGATTATCCACTTTCATTAATTAAATCACTGTAACTGAACTTGCAAGTTTCCGTAAAATAACCAAAAAGTAAAAAAAGTATCGATAAAAAAAAACAAAAATATTACACGCCGTCACATCACTAGTGTGTGACGTAGCCCGATGCGCCGACCGATCATAGCCGCCCGCGGCCTCCACAAACCGACTCGAACCGGTTGTGGTCCAATCATGGAACGCGCCTACTAGCCGCAATTTATCCGACCAATCAACGCGCTTCGCTTTCAGTCTTTCGCTCTTCGCCGTACGTCGTGAACTCATTTCTGTTGAGAAAAAATATTTCGCTTGGATTGTAAAATTGAAAATATTTCGTATTCGCGTCAATACGTGACTTCCTGGTTGTTTATCTGAAGAGAATAAACAGCGGGCTCTTCCAAAGTGTGTTCGCGTAAAATAATGTTGGATAAATAACTGTTTGGTCGTAGTTTTCTGTGCCGTTCAGTTCGTTTCACAAATGGTTGTTGTGGTGTATTCCTGTGAAGCTATGGTTGTACGCGGGCGCTCCTTCCGCCTAGGATCCGGTGCCTTCATCTTCTTCAACCTGACGAGACAGGATTACAGCTGACGCGAACAGAATAATGCTCGTTTTCGAGCAAAGACTTACTGCCCGCCATTCGGGACGAGGGGTGTACCTTAAAGCGCGATTCGTGCATGGTTTGGAAACGAGAGGTTGGCGCATGAAGTTTTCCCTCCTCCAAGCTGAGGTGGAAATTGATGCGGACCCAGCTACGTACACAGAACTAGCTAGAAGGTTCCGCGCGGCAAACGTGCTGGTACGATGTCGGCGATCGCGTTTACCGTAATTATCTGGATTTTACTGCTTTGCACCTGATCTTGTGCTGTGTCGATGTAGATACTGCGTTTTTGACTATGTTTTCATTGCGTAGCAAGCAAATTAGATCTTTTAATAGCTTGCTAAATGTTTTGTTTTGATATGCAAACTCGACACAGCTGACAACATAAACAATCAATATTATGTACTAGTCTACATCTTATTAGAGGCAGCTGTACCGTCTATATTTACCAAATTAGCTACATGTGCCTACCTCATTTGAAATACAAATAACACACCATGCTCCATCAAGGTTCTTACAGTAGATTTCTATTGTACTTTCAATAGACTTCACAAAGGCAGTAGTATTAGGTATATGACAATAGCAATGTATACAGTAGGCAGATATACAAAGATATACATTTACTATTTGCTACTAACACATTAATAATTGTTTTTACAAATTGTTTATAAAAGCAGCAATATAAAATCAATAGGAGAAACACAGAGCCATTACATTAAACAGCAAAGGTGACATAAACGTTAATCAGCTATCAAGTCACATGCTATTTCACCTTTAGGCTAAGGCCGCGCTACAGTTAAACTGCTGTGGTTTTTAATCGCGTGAATTTGTGCCCCTAGAAAACTAATACAAGCGGCCGCACCTGCGGTGAAATTTTTCTAGGGGCACAAATTCACACAAATAAAAACCACAGCGGTTTAACTGTAGTGCGGCCTTAGCCTTATTACATTAAATATATACATATAGAAAAATATCTTATTAAATTATAATGCTTTAATTACATTTTACTTACTTAAAAAAAAGAATACATAGGTATCTTTTTTTTTCTCTCTCATTTTTCTTCTCTTGTTTTTTGTCCTATTGTTACAGTACAGTACAGATAATACTTAATAATAATAATAAAAATATTTATTTTCAGAAAAAGGTTTAACAATAGGGTAATATAATAAACTAGGTAGGTACATTTGGTATCTAAAATAAAGAAAAGAAAGAAAGAAAACATATTTATTTCGTCCCACAAACACAAGTAGGTACTTACTTAAAACTAACAGAAAATAAAATTATAACCTACACTAATAAAGAACGTACCTACCTAATAGTCGCATAAACAAAAAATTTTGGTAAAAACCTGTATGAACCTTTGTATAAACCTACAAAAAAAATAACCGAATAGCATTGCTTGTTGGTGTAATCCATCTTTGCCTTGTCTGACAAACCCTGAGCCGAATACTCACTTCTAACTTGAATCACCTGCAAGTGTTTTTTATAAATTTACTAATAGTAATTTTTTGTTACAGTGTGGTTCCAAAACCTGTCTCAAGTCCAATGGTGGTTACTAAGTCACCTCCAGGTAATTACAATTTTGTATTAATAATGAAAGAAACAAAATAGTAGTAGTTTTAAGAGTAGTACAGTGAAGGGCTCGTCCGGGGCCTTTTTCTGCCGCCAAGCAGCAACACTGTGTTTCCGTTTGGAAAGTGAGGTCACCGGTGTAATTGCAGGTTCATGAGGCATAACATCTCTGTATGCCTCAAGTTATATAAATAAAAATATAGGTATAATTTATTTGTTAGATTCTACTATCTTAGATCGTACAAAAGAACGGTTGGTAAGTTCTGTGTTTACATGCTTTAGTCTTTTACGTGATTTTGGCTACACAGGTTTACAGCCAGTTGGTTAGGGTGTTTTGCCAGTTTTATAGGATTTTTCCAATAGATGGAATTATTTATTTATTAAAAATATTTTTCAGCTGTTCTGGCAACACCACCGCAAATGAAGCCTCTATATTGCCAAGAGTGAGTATATTTTTTAAGTTTAGTAATATAGTATAATTAAATGAAATAGAACAAAAAATAATGGGAATGGGCCGGCCGTGTCTGCCGCATGCACAAAGATGTTTGGGCAAAATTAACATCGGAGTGGTGCCCGCAAGAGCCAAGACGTCGCGGCAGACCAAGAACTAGATGGCGGGATGAGCTAGATAGGTACCAGCCGGAATGGAAGACCACAGCACAGGATCGCACAAAGTGGACGAAATGGGGGAGGCCTTTGCCCAGCAGTGGGACATAGAAGGCTTATAATAATCCTACTAATATTATAAACGCGAAAGTTTGTAAGTATGGATGGCCGGATGTTTGTTACTCTTTCACGTCCCGACCATCAATCACGTCACACCCAGACCAACGGAACAAATTTCTGCAGATCGTTCAAAAATTTGTTCCGAGGCGGGAATCGAACCCGCAACCTCTTGCGTCGCAGGCGGACTCGTCCGCTGCGCCACTGAGGTCGTCTTCATCACAAAATGATCTAGAGATAGCTGGTACAACGTGTACGTCCGGGAACGGACAAACTGTTAAAACTGTACATAAACATAGCAATAAAATATTTTTTGTACTACAGTTATACAATAAATAATTTCTAAACCAATAGTCTTTATTCAATGTTTGTTTCATTGCAGTGGCAACGAGATGAAAGTGAACTCGACGCCGTGCCACTCCCCCGGGGCTATTCTACCGGACTTGCCTCAACCTACCGAAGATCCCGATAAGGTGACTACCCTTTCTTTATTTATTTATTTATTTATTTAAATTCACAAAACAGATTACAATCAATTATGCAATAATAAAAAAGTTACAGTTCATAGGTACCTA
The DNA here is from genome assembly GCA_963576535.1 of Plemyria rubiginata. Taxonomy (NCBI): domain Eukaryota; kingdom Metazoa; phylum Arthropoda; class Insecta; order Lepidoptera; family Geometridae; genus Plemyria; species Plemyria rubiginata. The sequence goes on along the minus strand of OY754911.1, from coordinate 4,281,438 downwards.
CTTTCTTAGATCTAGATTCGTAATCAAATATGTGAATATGACAATTGTATAGTGTTGCATGCATTAAATTATAATTTCCCTAAAACTAAAAAAACAGGAAAGGGCATTAATTATTATTATTGGATTCATAATATTTCGTTAGCAAACTGTAAACACACCGCTTATACCTCCTAACGTTACATTTTCTTCTTTACATTTCTTATCTCATTTTTTTTAGTTATTTACCAGCTAATAGAAGCTGAGATGGATTGACCAAAAAATTATTTATTCAGACTCTAATCCTAATAATATTATAAACTAGCGACCCGCCCGCGCGCCCCTGCTTTGCACGGGTGCACATATCATGCATGTATTGTACATATAAACCTTCCTCTTGAATCACTATCTATTAAAATAACCGCATCAAAATCCGTTGCGTAGTTTTAAAGATTTTAGCATACATAGGGATATAGGGACAGAGAAAGCGACTTTGTTTTATACTATGTAGTGATGCGAAAGTTTGTAAATATGGATGGATGGATGGATGTTTGTTACTCTATAACTCCGGAACGGCTGGACGGATCTTGGTGAAAATGGCACAGAGATATATATTATAGTCTGGAATAACACATAGGCTACTTTTTATCCCGTGGGAATAACAGGATTTAAAACTACGCGGGTGAAACCGCGGGGCGCTGCTTGTCTCTAATAAGGAACACAATAACAAAGTGTCTTCACCTTAAATAGAGACAGTAAGAAAAGTGCCAATGGACACATTCTTAGTTGTAGCTTATTTTATAAAACTAGGTCAGTGTTAGAATACTTATTAGCCGTATTTATGGCTAGATTGTAATATTATCCTACTAATATTATAAACGCGAAAATTTGTTAGTATGGATGGATGGATATTTGTTACTCTTTCACGCCGAAACGGCTGCACGGATCAGAATGAAACTTGGCAGAGAGATACATTATAGTCTGGAATAACACATAGGCTACTTTTTATCCCGTGGGAATACCGGGATTTAAATCTGCGCGGGTGAAACCGCGGGGCGCAACTAGTTAGGTTATGTTATGAAATAATAAAGTATACAAATAAAAAAAAATATTCAGACAACTATAGGTGCATTTTATAATGTTTGTTACAGAACTATGGTCTCTCCAAAGAGGCGTCCGCTTCAGATACCCAGTCATGGCTGACCCGGCATCGTTTCTCTCAACATGCGAACACATTCGCCAACTTTTCCGGAGCTGATTTGCTAAGGTAAGATAAAATAGAGCATTGTAATACAAGGGGCTAAAATTACCCATTGTTTAGGACCTGCGGCCCGATTACTCTAATGTCTGGCTATCGAGATGACATTTGATTCCTATCCATCGCAAGGAATTTTGCATCCATCCCAGGAATTTAGATAAATCCATCCATATGCTGCTATTACACTATGGGATGTATATATAGTTATGGAGTTCCGTTGCACACTCTCCAAAATGTATCCTGTAAGCTCTCGTAAGAGAGTATTATATTCCTTGATCAAATGTCAAACTGAAAGCCATCTCGATAGCCAGACATTAGCGTAATCGGGCCGCTGGAGACTTGTAACAGGTTTTTATACCTCTCTCGAGCTGCAGTCTCTTTCAAAGAGAGTACTGACATGAATGGTATGTGTATGAATAGATAAAAAAGTTATTGTACACCACCGTCTTTATTATTATTGTACACCGCCGCCTTTCTGATTTTCATTTTATCCTTTCCACCCCTGTTGTCTGTAAGAGATCGCTTTCAGCGATAAGGCCGCCCATTCAGGCATTTGAAGCCTATTCTTTTTTAAGTTTCTGTATGTGTTATTTTTCTATTGTGTACAATAAAGAATTTATAAGGGCCTATAAGTCCTACTGTAACAACACAAAAACAGCTCTAGCTCTAGCTAGTAGAGCTCTTTGTGTGTGGCTCGTCGTGTGAAAAGTACTACCACCACCCCTCTTTCTGCCGCGCGGCAGCAGCGCTGTGTTTCCGTTTGAAGAGTGTGGTCGCCGGTGTAATTACAGGCACATGATGCTTAACTTCTGTATGCCTCAAGTTGATGGACGCAGGGCAGTGCATCGTAGGGCACGTTCCTATCGTGCGTGACTTACGAGGCAGTGCTTTGTTAGGTGAAGTTACCACCATCGCACATTTTGTGATGGAAAATATTGTTTTTTTAGAATTTTGAATGATTAATAATAAAAGCTTTTCTGTTTAGATTATCCCGTGACGACATCATACAGATCTGTGGGCTAGCCGATGGCATACGTCTGTATAACGCCCTGCATGCCAAGTAAGTTAACCAAACAACATTTTTTGACGACCTCTGTGGCGCAGCGGGCGAGAGTCCGCCTGCGACTGCAAGAGGTTGCGGGTTCGATTCCCGCCTCGGAACAAATTTGTGTATGATCTGCAGAAATTTATTCCGTGTCTGGGTGTTTTCTATGTATAATGAAAAATATCTAACTATGTAAGTATATTATAATGTATTAAGTAGGTATATCAGTTATCTAGTACCCATAACACATGTTTTAAGTAGCTTACTTTGGGGCTAGATGGTGATGGGTGGATTGTCCAGCATTATTTATTTAACCTTCACTGCTCAGTTGGTAATTCAAAAGAGCTTGTTGTGTGGCCTCATCGGGGGGAAGTTTTATTTATCTATTTGTAAGCACAAAAGAATATCAAACTTACTAAATAATTACTTTAAAACTTAACTTTTTATTGGGCGGACAACCGCGCGAAGCAGGAGCGCGCAGGCGGGTCGCTAGTATGAGTATATTTTCCAGAACATTTGAAGTCAGTTTTTTCTTAATTATTTATTTCCACAGACGCATAGAACCACGGCTGACGGTATACGTGTGTCCCAGCGGTACTAACATCTTCTGCGCATTATATCTGCACGCCTGCCGCGCTCAGGAACTACTGGACAAGTTGAAGGCACTCGTGCATGATTGTGCTAAGGTACTTATGATCTTGCTGTAATTTCGAAACAATATTACGCTAGTTGCGGCCCGCGGTTTCACCCGCGCAGATTTAAATCCCGGTATTCCCACGGCATAAAAAGTAGCCTATGTGCTATTCCAGACTATAATCCATCTCTGTCAAGTTTCATCCAGATCCGTTCAGCTAATCCGGCGTCAAAGAGTAACAAACATCCATCCATCCACCTATACTTACAAACTTTCGCGTTTATAATATTAGTAGGATTGTAACGAGGATCATACAAAAGAGCGGTAGATGCCAAGCCGAGTTTGTTATATATAAAATACGGTTTGGCACGCTTACCTAGAAGATAAGTGCGCGTCAACCAAAAAGAACGCTGGAAAACAGTGGAAGGGATGTGTTTGCGCATACAAAATACGACGGCGCGAGCCGTCACACGTCCTCCCCCGCTTTCCAGCGTTCTTTTTGCGTGACGTGCACTATACCTATTCACTCGTTTCTTGAAAACATCCAAAAAAAGTACTCAAAAAATTAATTATTTTCAGGACTGCGAAACAGTTCTCGTCTCTGGCCCCAACGGTGCGAGAGTGAGGCTTACCGATGACCTGGTGCGACATCTTCCAGACAACTCGACCTATCGCCTAGAGAGAGTCGACGATAGCAACGCACTATTGCTGTGCGCTACCAACTAATTCTAACTCTTGGGGAATAAGATCAGCTCGGACATCTGCCAAGGGGTTATATATGTATAGTACATTGTCCCCCTGCTGACCTCACTCCAGCCAGCCCAGGGGCATTATTCTCTGTGACATAAGAAAGAAAAAAGAAAGAAAATACATTTATTCAACTACACAAACACATTACAGAGATATACAACAATTTAGTGAAAAAGAAACTACAGATAAACATTAATACAAGTAAAATAGATTTAGGAAATTGTGGTCTGGATTTTGTCTGCCTAGTTGAAAAGCCAAGGATTAAGAGATTCCTTGCCCCAAACCGTGTGACATCACAACGTGATCTAAACGCAAACGCGTTTGGATTGGTCATAGTGAGTAACGCGCCAGCTCCTTAAAGTAGCGGGGCAAGACTTTGAGTTGATGGCAGCAATGTTAGAGCATTTCTGATGTGGATGCAAGGAGAAATACCTGATTACTAACTAAATGTAAACTATAATTAACTGCCCTCACACCTGAGTAGTAACTCTGGCTTTTGTGCTAATAGGTCGTGAGTGGGATCCCCTCAGAAACATCCATCTCAACAGATGACTTTTATTGATTGAGTTTTTATTTATTATCAATTTACAAAAGAAGTGTATGACCAGCTATCTGGTTCCCATATTACTTGTCTAGCTTAGTTTGAGGTTTGAGATAGTGATGTGTGGAATGTATTTTATTTATATACATCTAGTAGCAAAATTATTATTTTTGTTAGCGTATTATGACAAAATGCAGTCTATTTTTGATATAATTAGATTATAATACTAAATGTATTTTTGTATTAGAGCACCGGTGATCTAGTGGGAGTGACCCCGCCTTCCGATCGTAAGGTCGCAGGTTCGAATCCGGTCGTGCACCAATGGATTTTTCTATCGAAAAATTTATGTGCGCAATGCCAGTGCTCTTAAACGGTGAAGGAAAACATCGTGAGGAAACCAGTTAGTATTCTAACAGCGGCGATGGGCTTGCAACCTGTCACGTATGGAATACTAACTACTGCAAAATGTGGGTATGTGCCAAATGTAATGTTTGGACGTACATCTGACTACCCCCCTTAGACATCTTCAAAGAATCTTGAATTAGTACCTACTTGGTACTGGGAGATCTGAAGGGATATCTACCGTGCCTGGGGATCAAAGTCGTGAAGCTGTTTCAGTTTTTTATGTATATTAGTGATCTGTCGGGTTTAAATTTATAACTAAAATACATGTATTTTAAGATGGTTGTTTCTACTGTAGTCGTAATTTGTCTGGATGATATCGCTATCGCCGATAAGACTTCACCTTGCCTTGATGTCTGTAATTGTCTACGACGATTTTTGTGCAATGTACTGAAGGAATTGAAAAAACTTAAAACTTGTACCTAACTCAAATTGTCATTTATTTCAAAACATCGTTTCATCAATTTGACAGCCTTCATAGCTCAGTTGGTAGTTGCTCTGCCTTCTGCGCCGTAGGTCGTGGTTTCGATTTCCGCTGTGAACAAACATTTGTGTGATGAACGTTTATTATCTGTCTGGATGTTATATAATATTGTAAGTATGTATTTACAAAAAAAAGTATATAAGTGGTCTAACAGCTATCTAGTTCCCATACCACAAGCTTTAGTTTAGTTTGGGGTTAGATAGTGCTGTGTGGAAAGTCAAAAAATATTTATTTAATTTTACTTAACTGACATAAATCTGAAACATGTTCTTCGAAATGGAACTGGCACCTAAGTTTAAGACGTTACAAAGTGATGCTTGTGATTTTTTTAAATAAAAACCTTTGAATTTGATAAATAATTTCAAATCCGGATAATCTGCATGTCAGAAAAATTCTACCAAAGAAGTTAGCAAGAAATCTGACCTAGATAGGTTGATAATCTTTAAAACCACGTAATTATAGTTTCTTGTGTGAAGAAGTCGATGTTAGTTGTTTTTTTGTTTAAAAGAAATATTTTTTAATAAAAAGTCTAATTGACGTGTAATTTTTTTTTATTGTAATCTAGGTTTTATCGTTATCTACGTTAATGTGTATGAAAATAATACCAAGCGTAGATATACTGTAGTATAGTTTTATAAAAGTAGTAAACATAAAAGTCATAGTTTTCTTTAGAAATGCCATATATAAGTTTTTTTATAGCTTTAATTATGTTTTTGTTTCTTTTTAAGTACTGGCCTAAAGGCGATTTTAAGTTATTATAATGACCTATTGATATATTTTATTTATATTTATTGAATCTGTCACAATTATGCTAACAAAATCCTGAATAGTTTTCTTAAACAATGCTTATGACATTTTTCATCGAAAATCTGTTTAGTTGTATTCATCCTTGAGCATTGTTAAAGATACAGGCTTAGGGTTATTGTTTAGAATTATGTAGCAAGCACGAATAAGTGAGATATTCCTTTGGTCTAAGTAAAAAAGTTGGATCTACCAGGCATTAACCGATTTCAGAGTAATTGATATTTTGTAAGTAAGCCTTAAAAGTGCCTTTATACAGCCAAATATTGGCGGGTTTATATAATTCTGTCCCAATCGTTCATGTTGAAACTACAATTCTTATGAGACAGAAAATAATTTCTATTTCTATATATACCTAGTAATGGAGTCAAGCGAAGTTGCTTATCGGAGTATTATAATAGTGAATTATTTAAGAGATTATTATATAATTACTTTTAGTCAATAAATGTACATAGAACTCATAACCTTGTTTGTTGTACAAAACCCCTAACTTGATTATAAAGTCCATTTTAGTTAACATAGAACAAAGTTACTAAAGCTAACTACTGTTCGCGGTCCGCCCTGCCTCATTCATCACGCTGTTCCGTCTGCTTGTCAGACACGTGGAGGCCCGCTGTGTCGGGTTATTGGCCACCATGAGACGTGCGCAGTACTCTATGCGGGCGGTTTCAGTGTTACCAGGGTACGAGGTTACCCGACCTAGCACCAATATTAATCATTTATTTCGTAGGCTTTTTGTAAGAAGTCAATAAGCGAGGAAACTAAAAGTGGGAAAACGCAATTGAAGTTTTGTTTTATGCCAATTATGTTGAACTAGATGCGCCCCGCGGTTTCAACCGCGCAGATTTAAATCCCGGTAATCCCACGGGATAAAAAGTAGCCTATGTGCTATTCCAGACCATAGGTAATCTTTCATCCGATCAGCCGTTCCGGCGTGAAAGAGTAACAAACATCCATCCATACTCACAAACTTTCGCATTTATAATATTAATAGGATAGAATATGTATTAAATATATCCGTTATCTAGTACCTACCCTTAGCACGAGCTTTGAGCAGCTTTGGGGCTGGATGGTGCTGTGTGCATTGTCCAGCATTATTTATTTATTTTTATTCAATTGCACCTATTCACCACCCCGTCGCGTCGGGCGGGAACGGCGTAGCACTCGCTGTCGTTCCCGGGCCCCTCCAGGGTTGTGTGCGGGCCCCGTCGTAAAGGCGGGGGCGTTTGCGGGCCCCGCTGTAGACGACCAGCCGCCATGTCGGCGGGAGGCTGGATGAAAACAGGCCACATATCTCTCCCACCCTCCAATGGTAGGGAAGGCTTAATGCATTTTCCCAGCGTCAAAAAAAAAAGAAGTCACTACTGTCTGTGCTGTAGTTTCCGCAGTCCCGCTCCGCTTCAGTGGACAGGCAGCCTTATTGGCGGAATAGCACTACTAGAATTAGTATGAGTTTATTTTCTATGGGACTACTAGTAGTGATGGGAAATTTTACTTTCCCGTGACACTGGTACTGCTACTGGCAAAAGTACATTTTCAGTGACTTTAGCTAGTAGGTAGTTTCACGGGAAATATTATTTCCTGTGACACGACTTTCAGTGTTAGCGGGTTGGTTGAAATAAAAGTCAAAAATTGCTTATAAAATTTATTAAACAGTTAAAAGGCACATACAGAACGTATCTGAAAATGCCTATGACAATGTGTGATGTATTAACAATTTTGTTTGTCAAAAAATAAATAATAATTAAACTATGCTCTAATCTTAACTAAAGAATATGAAAAAAAAAAATATTTTTACAAAATGTGTGTACTGCTTGACTCTACCAACTGTTTTTACGGATCCTACAAAACGAGGAACATTATAAAAAAAATGTTTCGTAATCGATCCCTAGATGGCGTTGTATGTACCAATAACTAAAAATTATTCGTTTCATTGATAAAATGCACTTACTGTATCTATAAACTAGAGCTAATAGGGTTCGGAAAGAGATCGCTTTTAACGATAAGACCGCCTATTGTATTCCACTTTGATGTTTTTCTGTGCTGATGAGACAGAAACAATTGTTTTAAAAATATTCTTCATTGACAATAACTTGAAATGTAATTTTTCGAGCTTGCAATGATTACAATAAACCTCAACAGCTCAAAATCTGTACCTACACGTTACAAGATACATAGAAAACAGCTGGTAGGTCATAGCATTATTGAATGTTACAACGGAATGTTCACTTAACCTTTCACTGGATTTGTTCATGAATCCTAGCTTACCGTTTGATAATATCGTGATCGATAAAAGACGCTTTAGTAGTACTATAGAATTCTAGATTCATTGCTGCTTTTGTACAATGTTTAACAAAAGTGCCAATGACTTCTAGCCTTCGATCAAGAATTACCCCTGGTCGAAGCTTCTAGCTAAAAAACAAAATTAAATAGGATCACCACTATCATTCTTAGGCACGGTAGATAACCCCTAAAAAAATGTTATATTGTGTTTACCTATTAGGAAATATCTGTGGTATTTTAGAAGTACATCCAAATATTATAAAGTACCTCAAACCATAGTTGATAAAGAGATTCGAGTGGATATCGACCGTGCCTAGGATTAAAGAATCAAGGTTATTTATTACAATATAGGCCCTATAAAATTTCTATACCAATAGTATGCCGAAAAGCTTATAATCTCTACTAATACACCAATATTGTATAAAAATATATTTTCATGTAAAATATGGGTACTTCCATAGTATTATTAGTATATACAAAGCGTAAGGCGAACTTACTCATCTAAAGTTTAAAATAACAATAACCAGGCAATTTTTAGTTTACATCAGTTCAAAAACTACACAATATTGGCATAAGGTAATTGTGCTTCTAGGTTTGGTCGCGTAAAATTGGGTCCTAGATTCACCTATCTCTAACATGTTACAAAGTTATCCTTATAAAGATCTGTATGCCTTATGTTGATGAACACAGGGCAGTGCATTGTAGGGCACGCTCCTAACTGTCACGTACGTTCGGAGCGTGCCCTACAATGCGCTGCCCTGGGTCCATATAAAGATGCAACCTTCAGGCAACATTACAACATTTTGAAGATTTACTTGACTGAATGAAATGAAAAATTACACAAGTTTAAATATCAAATAACCTAACCATCATTTAAAACTGGTATATATCGTAGAACCTAAACAGTTCTAGAACATGTGAGGTGCACTAAAATCCTTTCACAACACAGTTTAGAAAGAAACTAATGAAACAAGAGAAATCACAAATATTTTATAATGTCCCAAAAGTTATTCTCCGAGCGGGATTTGAACCTGCGACCTTCCCCGCGCCACCGGACTTCTAATCACACTCAACGAACAACTCTTGGACATGTTACTACGGTACTTATGTAGTAAACACTATAAATGTAATAAAAAATAAAAACAAGAGAAATAGTTTCAACTTGAAAAATTATTATGCCCTTGATCATGCTAGTTATGGAACTGATATAAACTAAAACATTAAATAGCTTATAATACTTACAGTAAAATACATACAAAATTGATCGTTTTAAAATGATTTTTAAATCTACATGTAGAATTATCTTAAAATGTATTTCACATGCGAATTCACACCGGAAATTTTTTTTTTTATTCCAGATAAAAATCACTTCTCAGTTTTGTAGGAATGAATATTTAAATGCAAATTAAAGCAGTTTAAAGTAAATTTTAAAGTCACATTTTCGGTATATTTCACAATATTGAATATAAAATACTACACTTTAAACTTTGTGACTACATTCAAATATATTATATTACTAAAAATACTCATAAAATGTATATTTTTATATAAGTATACCTAATACATAGGTACATACATCATAAAGTCTAACTACTTTTATCTCAAAATAGTTATACAAAAAGGTTTTTTAAGATATGTTTTTTACAATTTAAGCAGGTTATTGTCGTTAACGTTATTCTAATACATAACATTTACAAAAATAGTTATTTAATTCTATTGGCAATGTATTCAAGAATGCAATATGTATTTGAATGGTTTAAAAGCCAGAAAGGACCTAGAGGTCGCGTCAACCAAAAAGAACGCTGAAACTGTGGAGGGGATGTGTTTGCGCATGCACTGGCGCCATCACACCCCTTCCCACTCCTTCCAGCGTTCTTTTTACGTGACGTGACCTATCAAGTGGTTTATTGTCAATTTGTTAATCTCATACATAATTGTCGTTTTCCAGACGTTTGTCATTCGAAGGGGTTTTTTTTGATGAGAATGAAAGCAACAAACGTTTGATAAGTAAAATTATGTTAACTGGATATCCACCACTTAACTGGTTTTGTTTTAGGCCCTTATCCTTTTTTCAATTTACACGTGGAAGTAGTCGAATATACTGAAATAAAGAAAAAATATTGTTAAAAACTTGAGACGACCTCAATGGCGCAGTGGGCGAGAGTCCGCCTGCGACGCTAGAGGTTGCGAACATTGTGTACGATCTGCAGAAATTTGTTCCGTTGGTCTGGTTTTCTATGTATGATAAAAAATATCTATCTATGTAAGTATATAATGTATTAAATATATCCGTTTTCTAGTACTCATAACACAAGCTTTGAGTAGCTTACTTAGGGGCTAGATGGTGTTGTGTGGATTGTCCAGAATGATTTATTACAAGCAGCACCCCGCGCTTTCAGTCGCGCAGTTTTAAATCCCTGTATTCCCACGGGATAAAAAGTAGCCTATATGCTATTCCAGACTATAATCTCTATGCCGAATTTCATTAAGATCCGTTCAGCCGTTCTGGAGTTATTGAGTAACAAACATCCAACAATCCATCCATCCATACTTACAAACTTTCGCGTTTATTTATATTAGTAGGATTAAATATATCAGTTATCTAATACCCATAACACAAGCTTTGAGTACCTTACTTTGGGGCTAGAGAGAGAAAGATACATGCTGTGTGGATTGTCCAGCATTATTAATTATTTATTTATAATCACGGTTTTCAGATGATAAAAGGCTTTTAGAAGGTGAATTGTATAAAACTAGCGACCCGCCCGCGCGCACCTGCTTCGCACGGATGCACATATCATGCATGTATTATACATTTAAACCTTCCTCTTGAATCACTCTATCGATAAAAAAAACCGCACCAAAATCCGTTGCGTAGTTTTAAAGATTTAAGCATACATAGGGTCATGGGGATATAGGGACAGAGAATGCGACTTTGTTTTATACTATGCAGTGATCACGGTTTCCAGATAATGAAACAGGCTTGTAGAAGGTGAATGGTATAAAATACCTAATAGGGTTGCGCTGGCCGCTCAACGACGTAGTTAGCAGGCAGCATTCCAGCGCGACCAGTCCTTAACACTTGTCCCGTCATCCACCCCTCGTCTATACTCGACACGTTGGATATCACGTCTCCCTCACGGAACGACACCTCGTCGTTATCGTTCGCTTCGTAGTCATACATTGCGATGTATACTTTCTGTTGAAATAAATATGGATTACTAGTAGCGCCCGCGGTTTCAGCCGCGCAGTTTTAAATCCTGGTAGTCCCACGGGATAAAAAGTAGCCTATGTGTTATTCCAGACTATATTAAATCTCAGTGCCAATTTTCACCAAGATCATTTCAGCCGTTCTGGAGTTATAGAGTAACAAACATCAATCCATCCATGCTGACAAACTTTCGCATTTATAATATTAGCAGGATATTTTCAAAAATGATGATGACTGTTAAAGCGTCATTTAAAAAAACACATTTATTTGAACACAACAAATACATTACGGACACCTAATAAAACCCGCTAACGAAAAGAAAAAAATAAAAGAATTTTCTATCTATCTATCTATTGATACCATAAAAATTTGTAAGACCTACCCAACATGTATTCTAGCAATAGATTTGATTTGAGGGTAGTCTGCGTTACCTGTACGGAGACCGGCGCCGGCGCAGGTTGGTGGTTGTTGGCGCGCTGTATTTCCTTGATCATGGGATCGTAGTCAGTCACGCGGCCGATGGCGCGCGACTGAGATGGCGTCGACTGATGAGCTCCTGGATATAACATCATTATTTATTATACAGGGTTACAGGAAAAAATCGTACCAGATCCGTTAAGGCTATGGAGTACCCATCATTTCTGACTTATTTCACTATGAAACACACCCTACCCTAAACTTAACCCTTTTCAAGATATTTAGGCTACTAAATTTATTTTTGTTTATTTTGTGTATCTTATTATTATTGCATTTTTACATGTGTAATAAGATGCTTTAGGACGTTAATTATTAAAATAGTGCATAAGTTAATTGAATAGACCGTATATATAGAGTAGACAAGTGAAAGTTAAGAAATAAAAAAAAAATATTAAAAGGTTTATTTTACTCTAAGGGATATATTAAAAAAATATTGAAACATAAAATAGTGAAATAAGTCAGAAATGATGAGTACCCCACCCCTTCATCTTATCTAAGAGCTCTTGCACGATTTTTCCTATAACCCTATATAAATCAATATATTAGTTAACTTTATGTTTTTTCTTGTGGTGTACAATAAAGAGTTATCTATCTACATTTTTTATTGTTTATAGTTTTTAGTATACTAACGGTGACGCATAAATGGACCACCTTAAGTCCAAATACGGATACAGGACTCCAACAAGATTCTAGCCTTCGCTGGGATATCTGATGTTAAGTGGTAACCATCACCTATAACAAAGCATTGCCTCTCATGTCACACACGATATGAACGTGCCTTATATATTGCGTCCATAAACTTGAGTGTGGCTGTATTTTCTCTGCTTGGCGGCAGAAAATAACATGGTGGTAGTACTTCCCCGGACGAGCCGCATAGAGTTTTACTACTCTTAAGGCGAGGATATCCCAGAACCTCCAAGCTCCAAGACGCCTCGGGGGTACTGGCTGCTCGGCGCGAGCACTTGAACAGCTAAATTTCGTTAAATTTTCTTCTCAGAGATTAATAATAATAAAAAAAAAATTTTTTCACTAAGCGCTAGTAAATATTAATCCCTATCTTTTGATATAACTTTGACATGATTTCAAGAAAAACTCTCTTAGTAATGGATGTTTGAAATATCGATTTAGTGTCATCTTTATGATTTTTTTTTTATCGTGAAAATGATCATTATTTACGTTTCTATCTTTACAAAGCGCTCGAGTACATGTTCAATTTTAAAGTTTTTCGTTTTTTTTTTCATGTATTTTTTTACATTTTAGTAGATTTACAGCTGTTCAAAAACCGTCCCGTGCCGCGTAAGGAGGAGGAGATTCTGGGATATCCTCGCCTTAAGGATGAAGCCATTCTAAAATCTTCCAGCAGAAACATAGCGTACAAACCTCTTTTATCGTTCAAATTAGCGCTCTTGTACACAACAGTGGATGAAACCCGTTGGGTGTTCATTGGAGCCCGGTTCCTATCGTCAGGGTCGTAATCATGAATTTTCCCAATCCCCTGTTGGTAATCCTGGGCATAGTCTTGGTAGTAGTCCTCCTTGTACAAGTCCTGATACTGGCGGTTTTGATTTGGGGTCATTTGGTGCGGGAGACTATGGTGCGGGGCAGTTTGGTGCGAGAGAGTTTGGTGCGGGACAGTATGGTGCGGGGCAGTTTGGTGCGGGACAGTATGGTGCGGGGCAGTTTGGTGTGGGAGACTATGGTGCGGGCCAGTTTGGTGCGGGATAGGTTGGTGCTGTATATTGTGAATATGCAGTTGGTGGTCATGCACGTTCTGGAGTGACAGATGGGAGGGTGATGGAAAGCCCGGTTGGTTGAGGGGGGTTTGGTAGTGACTTTTGGGGGGTAAGTGGGGTGGTGGCAGCATTTCGGAAGCGTAGTTGTCGATTTGCTGGTTGTAATCTGTAGGTACGTCTTGATGGAACAGATAATGGAGGTTAGAACACATGAGGTTTGATCAGATAGACATACGGCCGGTTTCTGAAACTTTGATCAAACCTGACCAGCAGCCCAATTACGCTGTCTGGCTATCCAGATGGCTTTCGGTTTGACATTTTATTCCCAAAGTGTAATAGCAATTCTAAAGGATGGATGGCAATCATCGAGATGACTTTCAGTTTGCCAATTGATGGCCATTCGTCCTACAATTGCTATTACACTTTGGGAATCAAATGACAAACTCATAATCGGGCCGCAGATTTCAAATCACTTGCTATTTCAACTATAACATAAATTTTACTGAAATAGCAAGTTAATTGACATCTTATTAGGTTTGATCGAGCTTGCAAACACCGGCTAATAGCTATTCTATGAGAGTAACTGATGGAACAAGCAGATGGTCGTTTTGGTGTTGAGTAGTAACCATCACAAACCTGGCCTGCAGGTCACGCACGATGGCAACGTGCCCTACGATGCCTGCGTTTACACAACTTGAGGCATAAAATATGTATCTAATAAACTCGCACGTTCACGGGACGTGACTTATGTGTCATTACTTGCGTCTGTCACTCTTCTATATATTAAATTAAAAAATTCTTCTATTATATTAAAAAAAATGCTGTTTGTAAATTTAACATTTTAAGCGACCGTTTTGGGATAATTCACTATACAATTTAAAAACCTCCAACGAAATTTTACTAGTTCAAAAAATATTTTAAAAACTTTTTAAAATATTTTTAAAAAGGTGTTTAAATGAAATATAATAAATAACCAAAATCATGTAAATCGGTTCAAAATGTTATTTCATCTCATATAATTTCTATTTTTGGAATCTGCAACGGTTTTTCTGCAAGGATAACACTTGTACTAATTTATATCGTGTCGTGAATTGTAAAAATATAAAAGTATTTTCTGTCCGTTAAGGTGATTTTGGCTATCTTACGAATATTCCTCAGCGGTTGTAATTTAAAAAATGCATTTTTCAACCAACCCTTCAAACCGAAACACAGCAACGCCGTTCAGAGAAATAGAAATCATGGTGGTACCCTCCTCCGACGAACCTTTATAACTGAAATATAACTTTCTTAGATAATTGTCTTTTTTTAAACAAACGAGCTCTTTTGTAAATTTAGATTTTTAAGACATAAATAAAGATTCCTGTGTCTATGTCACCGCCAACCGTACCCTCAGCAACGCTAAGTTCTTATGGATCTCTGCTTGTTCAACAACTTATCCTCATAGAAGCTTATAAAATCTTGTCTGATCATACGAAACAATGTTAGCAATACAAAATGGCCACATCAATGAACACATACGGCATTTTGATTGCCCCAATTCCCACGGTAACAATAACACGAATGTGCAATGGAGTACAAAGATGTTCTTAAAAGATTTAAAGAAATTTTACTCACACATATTTTGTTAAATAACTTACAAAACCAAGCTACAGTATCTTTTTTGGTCATTATTAGTTTTAAAGTTTTTGAAATAAATAAATGCGTTTGACTTTGAACCGTAATATATATTATTTTTTGCAGTTTAAGAACATCTTTGTTATTCAGAAACAAAATGATAATTTTATAGCTTAAAATGTCTTTATATCTTTAAGAAATCAATTTACTTATTGAAACTTAAAAGAATGTAAAAAACCCGCTGAAAAAATGCAGTCCAAATTACGAAACCGAATATACGAACGGAGCAAGCCAGCTAGTATTTTAATAAATTGTGAATGCTTAGACACTTTTTTATTCAGACATTTTAAACTCATCAAAGAAAAATTACATAGTATCTAAAAAACAACAAAAACACATGATCACGAAAATCTATGCAGAATAAAACTTATTCCTGTTATAATGTCAGCGAAAGCTGCTCGTCTATAAATAAAATAAATAAATTTTTTTCGTACCCACATCGCTTCAATAGAAAACACTTTCCCACCCCTGCTTGAATCAAAACACCTTGCATTAAAACAATATAAATTATATAATTATTATCTGTATGTTCTTACCCACTAATTCTCCGTTTTCATTCCTCTGCCTTTGCTTCTCCATCTGTGCCTTCTTCTCCAAGTTACCGTGGTAGGAAGCGTTTGAAATTAAGTTCGTGTTCTTTCGCATGCGGATGGTTTCAGGATCATCTGATACCTGGAATGGTGGAATTTGTTGATACCATTTACTGATGGAACAAACATATGAATACCATATTATATTGAATTTTCTTTAGTTTTGATTTTTTTGTTGACTGTATTTTAACTAGTAGTTCGCCCCGAACTTAGATTTCGTGAAGCGACGCGAGCGCTCCGAAAATATAAGTAAGTGGTAGTCAGAGGCAAGTCCAAACATTGTCTTTGTACTTGTCTCTGGCTGCCACTTACTAACTAAATATGGTAACCAAGTTTCAACTGAATTGGCCTATTTATTGAAGAGTTCCGTTGAACAGACCTTGGCTCCATCATCAGAACAGGTCGCTATCACCATTTAATGAGAGCCGAGTACCTTCTAATTTTATTTCAAGAAAAAAAATAATTGAAAAAGCAAAGATACTAACCGACCAGTAGAACAACCTTGATGCCAACAAAACTCTTAGAAATGGGTTATAACTTGTTATAATTTTCTGTCTGCATACAGTAATTACTAATTATTTAAATAAATAAATAAATATGGCTCACAAGCTTAGACAGCCTTTACAGCTCAGTCGGTAGTGAAGCTTTGGCTTAGTTTGGGGCGAGATAGTTGCGTATGGAATCATCATCATCATCAGGCCACAGAAGTCCACTGCTGGACATAGGCCTCCCCTATACGTTTCCAGGAAGAATGATTCTGAGCCCTCTCCATCCACCGACTACCCGCGATCCTAACAATGTCCTCAGTCCATCGGGTAAGAGAGCGTCCCACGCTTCGCTTTCCTGTTCAAGGAATACCTTATGTCATCCTACTAATATTATAAATGCGAAAGTTTGTAAGTATGGATGGATGTTTGTTACTCTTTCACGCCGGAACAGCTGAACGGATCTGGATGAAACTTGGCAGAGAGATTGATTATAGTCTGGAATAACACATAGGCAACTTTTGATCCCGTGGGAATACCGGGAGTCAAAACTACGCGGGTGAAACCGCAGGGCGATACTAGTAGAGAATAATGCCCCCGATTAGATGGATATGTCCTTACTTATGTATGTTCATAGCCTTACCTGTGTGCACTTCCCCTTGCTTTTCTCGAAGTCAGCGTGGTAGTTGACGGTACTTTGCAACCTGGTGTTTTCAGCTATCCGCTTGAGTTCCGGCGTCTCAGCCATTGTTGTGTGTTTCGCTTTGGGCACGTGCCTGGAATAATATTTATTTAAAACATTTTATACGCTTCCGATCGGCACTGATTTGGATCAGAAGCTCAATCTGTAGATAGCTCAACTGCTTCATATATGTATTTTGTACATTTAGTAAATACTTTCTTGTATCCTTTGTAATAAATTTTACTCGGCGGAGTAATCGCGTAACAATAAAAACCAAGTGCGAGTCGGACTTGCTCACGAAGGATTCCGTACCATTAGTACAAAAATGACAACAAAAATTTGGTGTACCCAATGTACGGCTCGTCCGCGGAAGTACTACCACCGCACCTTTTCCGCCGCCAAGCAGCAACGCTGTGTTTAGGTTTGAAGAGTGTGGTCGCCGGTGTAAAAACAGGCACATGAGGCTTAACATCTGTATGCCTCAAGTAGTGGACGCAGAGCAGTGTATCGTAGGGCAGTTTATTCAAGCTTAAGGAGATTAGATCAGCGGATAAGTACTACATATTGCTTTGTTCGAGTTAATTTATATTTAACAATGGACTTCCGCAAAGTCACGCCTGAGTCAATTAACTATCGTAGGGCACGTTCCTATCGTGCGGGACTTTCGAGGCAATGCTTTGTTATAGGTGATGGTTACCACTTAACATCAGGTGGGCCAGCTGCTTGTTCCATTAGCTTGTTTGATTTAAAAATAAAGATTACGCCCGAACTCTTACCCTCATACTACAAAACGGTGCCTAACTTTAAACAATGTCTATAATTACCGAGTTACGAGATCGCAATAGTTTTACTTAGCATAGTTTAATCGTTTGTAATTTTTTTTTAGTTAGTCCGTTGTATCGACGGCTATCTCACATTGCGTGTTACTATGTCGACGGCTGCAATCGAAAGTTATTTGCGATTCTGCTCGCTTTTACTTTAGGCAGCGGTTTGTGCGTTTTTGTAACCATACAATAACTATTAGCGTTTTTCGCTTTCAGAGGAATTTCCTCCCGCGCACTCCAAGGTTGTGGAATGCGCTCCCTGCGGATGTTTTCCCTGGAGAATAAGGTACAACATGGGGTTCTTTAAGAAAGGAGTTGTAAAATGCTTAAATGGTCAGCAACGCGCGTGACACCTCTGGTATTGCAATCGTCATTAGGTTGCGGTAACCGCTTCCTATCAGGTGGACCGTACGCTTGTTTGCTTACTTCACTATCACTACATAGTATAAAACAAAGTCGCTTTCTCTGTCCCTATATCCCTATGTCCCTATGTATGCTTAAATCTTTAAAACTACGCAGCGGATTTTGATGCGGTTTTTTAATAGGTAGATAGAGAGATTCAATAGGATGCATGATATAGTAGAAAAACAATGTGCACCCGTGCGAAGCAGGGGCGCGCGGGCGGGTAGCTAGTGGACGAATAAACCAAATTAGTTTGGTTTATTCGTCCATGAATGGATCATTATGTGTTCAGTGCTCGTAACTTCATCGGCAAACATTCACAGCGCATCTGTTGTCGGCAGAAATAGTCATGGTGTTAGTTCCCTGGACGAGTCACACACAAAGAGCTCCACCACTCTAAGATGTAATTACAGAAGCAATTAGTTTATAATCAATAACTAATTAACATAGTACAATAGTGACCAATGACGCGGAACATGTCAATCAAATGTATTCCAGCGCAATATGATTTTACATGCTCAGTCGGGCATGAAAACGGTAAATTGATGCTTATAATCGGTGCGGTAGGGTTGGGTTTCGTGTGGTTTCAACCTTGTATATTTGTAAGCTTGGAGTGTAGAGTTGGAAAGAAAAGTGTTATTTACGGCTAGTCGACGCTCGCACATGCATTAAGAGTAGTAGAGCTCTTTGTGAGCGGCTCGTCCGGGGAAGTAGTACCATCACGCCTTTTCCGCCGCCAAGCAGCAACGCTGTTCCCGATTGAAGAGCGTGGTTGCCGTTGTAATTACAGGCACATGAGGCACACATCTGTAAGCCTCAAGTTGGACGCAGGGCAGTGCAGTAATTTCACGGGCAACCGCACGGGAACCAAAACAGAAACGCTGCTTGTCAGCAGAAATAGTCATAGCCACACACAAAGAGCTCTACTACGTAATTCAATGATGCGGTTACACTTATCTCATGTCCGTGGCAACGCGAACGTCAAAGTCACTCGCGATAAAGTCAAAGTATATTTATTGCGTAAATATCAAGGAATTTGAATACAAGTACACCTATATACCTACTGCCTCTGCAGGATATTATGTTTCTCTCGATCTCCACTGACAAGGAATGTAATACTCTCTTCCACTGATCTCTATTAGCACCAATGATGGATAGAATGTTGTTGGTAAATACCTACATGTGAATGGGAAGATGACAAATAATTATAATAATGTCCAATGTATTCTATTTAAATCTAGGCGTGCAATATATAGGTTAACTTATACGGGTTATACCACACGCATTGCCTATGTCGCTCTGCGCTTTTCTATGACATTTCAAACCGCAATCCTTTTGATATGGCTGAATAAACAGTTTTCATTTGATTTACCTTATTTTAAACACGTATGGCTCATAACCGTACGTGACTGTACAAGGACAATAAAAAGTGTGAGTCAAGCGGATACACGATTTAATTTCACTTTCATTTGTCGTATGAACTATTTCAATTATTTACGCCCATTTTTAGGTCGAATAAGGGCGACTTTGGCGAATGCTTGTTTGCTTTGGCGAATAAAGTCCTTAGACATGGTCCTTATAAATATTGGTGGAATTTTCACATAGCACTATCTAGCCCCGAACTCAGCCAGAGCTTGGAATACTGGCACTAGAGTCACCTAGTTTTCAAAACGTTTCAAGATGATCCTTGTGATTTTATAGAATAACACATTTTGAATTTGAATAAATATGGGAACCAGATAGATAAATAGAATACTTTTTTTTTGTAAATATGCGCATACCGGTTTCTCGCGATGTTTTCCTTCACCGTTTGAGAGTACTTGCACTTTGCACATACATTTGTGAGTAAAGTTTTTGGCGCGTGATCGGCTTTGAATTCAGGATCTTAGGATTAGATACCCGTGCTCTGAGGGGTAAATGAGACCACCATGAGATGAAAACTGAAACAGCTTCACGACTTTGATCCCCAGGCACGGTAGATATCCCTTCAGATCTCAGTACCAAGTACTAACTCAAGAATCTTTGAGGATGTCTAAGGAGATAGTCAGAGGTACGTTCATACATTACATTTGGCACATACCCACATTTTGCAGTAATTAGTAATTCCATACGTGACAGTTTGCAGGCCCATCGCCGCTGTTAGAATACTAACTGGTTTCGTCACGATGTTTTCCTTAATTCACCGTTTAAGAGCACTGGCATTGCGCACATAAATTTTTCGATAGAAAAATCCATTGGTGCACAACCGGATTCGAACCTGCGACCTTACGATCGGAAGGCGGGGTCACTCCCACTATGAGATGGACGGACCAAATTAAGGCAGCCATTGATGTGCCTCTCAACGAATGCGCCAGGAGAGCAGCGGTGGAAGAGTAGTGGCGAAGAATCGTCAAGCGAGATGCGCGATATGACGACCACGACCACTCTGTCAAGAGTGCAACGACCAAAAAGAAGAGGGCTAAATAAGTGCAATACTCACGCTTCGCAGTATGGAAGCTTCCCATATCCTTTGTAAGTCTTCATGTTCAGGGTCATCCCACAGTCCTGGCATTTGAAACAGCCTTTGTGCCACACCTGTAAACAAAAAAATAATAATTAAGAACCTGTAAGGCTTAATTTAAATCTTCGACGTCGGTGACAGGGCGATAAACCTCAAGTGGAGTTGGGCAGGACACGTTGCCAGACGTGGTGATGGCCGGTGGAGTAAGCCTTGACCGAATGGTGGCCGAAATCAGGCCGACGAAATCTAGGCCGACCGAAAGCGCGATGCGTCGACGACATCGTAAGGGTCGGGTCGCTGGAAACACCAGGACCCGAGCCCAAAGGACAGAGGAGGCTGACAGAAAATGAAGGAGGCCTATACCCAGCAGTGGGTGACACCGGGCTGAGATGATGATGATGATAAGGCTTAATTGACAACGCAGAGTTAGTTTTCGTGCCTACTGTGTTTATCAGATAAAACCTACCCAGAGGTTTTACTGTGCCTATCCAACTATGCGCATAGGTACCAATTTAAAATGTATTAAGTAACGTAAAAAGTATTTAAACTTTGAAATTTATTGTAAATTTCACACAGCAATAGATAAATATATAAAAATATTACTTAGCATGACAATGCATTATACCTAGCCCCACAATCGGTGGTCTTATCACGCACGGCGATTTCTTCCAGACAACCGTTTGCTTAACCTAAGCTTAAGATTAGCTGAACTAAGGCTTAGTCGCTAGGCGTCCAAACAAAGCTATACCGCCACAGACAGGGTTGATGAGCGATCTGGATGTTTACCAACTCCAAGAACTTACAAACTGTATCTGAGGGGTTAAGGGTCCGTCGCCCAATCGAACGAAGTCGAGCGTTTAGCGCGGACTGAGAGCTGGGCGCGTTGCGTAGCTTGATAAAAGTGATGTTTTTAAAAAATCGTTTATAAAAATGAGTATAATCTAGAATATTTTTATCTTTTTTTATTTATAAACATTAGTCTGTTCTTTCATGTGGTATACGTATTCTGGTTTTAGACTTAAGAAGAAATAACTGATAGTTTGAAGCGTAAAATTGCGCCAGAGCGGCGTTTTTAAACATTTTATTTTAGAAACAATTATTTGAAATTTTTTATATTTTCTCTATGCATAAAGATAAATGCAAACTGTTTAATTATATTGCATTTTTACAAATATAATGTGACTTTGTTTACGGTGTATGGTGGGTCAATACAAAGGCAAAGAGTACCATTATACGAAATCGCGCGTTACAAATAAACTTATTAATCTGTTGAAAATAGTAACTTTTTATTTTTTTTCTATAACTCCTTTTTATGAGGCATCAGACTTTTATTTGTTTTTATTTTTGTGATCGTGAAACGTAAACTGTAATTACACCACGGGATAACTCAAGCTCGAAAAACGGCCTTGTTGTTCAAATCGCGCAGGAGCGTTCTTAACTCCATCATGTCTTAGCTCACACAGCAAATGCTGAGTGGTGGCCTTTTTTGTCGTCAAACAAATTGTAAAAGTGGTTTTAAATATTTATGAGACAAATTAAAGAATGTTCTATTTTATTATTTTATACAACTTACTGATTGATCAAGCAAATGGTCCATCGGATGTTAAGTGGTAACCATCACCTATAACAAAGCATTGTCTCGTGAGTCACGCATGGTGTAAACGCGTCCAAATGCACTGCCCTGCGTCCATCAACTTGAGGCATACAGATGTTAAGCCTCATTGCCTGCAACTAAGCCGATAACCACACTCTTCAATCCGAAACACAGCGTTGCTGCTTGGCGGCAGAAAAAGACGTGGTGGTAGTTATTTTCCCGGACAAGCCCTTCACAAAGAGCTCTAGAGCTCCACTACTCTTATAAATAAGCGTTATTACCAAACTAATAACGGTCTTCTCAAAAAGATCGTCTATACTATACATGTAGATAGGCCGCAAACCCCACGATAAGAAAACAGAGGTAAGGCACGGTTCTAGGCATTATGCAAGTTTATACAACGATAACGCTTTACAATAACCAGTTAAAAGTTGGACAGGAAAGCCAAAGAACCCATTCAATTTAAACCAAGTCATTGTGTGTCTCCAAGAGTATATATAACGCTACGCTAGTGTACGTCTGCTATTTCATAAACAGATGGCGAGCTAACCTCTGTGGTGACCTCGGCGACTCGCGCCATCTATGGATAAATTAGGGCAAATGCTGAGGGCTTACAGCTTTCTAGTACTATATTTTGACGATGTGGGGCTATTTGGGGCCTAATTAAGAGTAGTAGAGCTCTTTGTGCGTGGCTCGTCCGGGGAAGTACTACCACCACGCCTTTTTCTGCCGCCAAGCAGCAACGCTGTTCCCGTTTGAAGTAAATACATTATCGTTGAAATGAAATGTATATATTCTTTTATTTATATTGTGATTGCCGGTGTAATTACAGGCACATGAGGCTTAACATCTGTATGCCTCAAGTTGATGGACGCAGGGCAGTGCATCGTAGGGCACGTTCCTATCGTGCGTGACTTACAAGGCAATGCTTTGTTATAGGAGATGGTTACCTACCACATAACATCAGGTGGGCCATCTGCTTGTTTCATCAGCTGGTTATATAAAAAAGAAGTTCAATATTCGTCGTATTGTGCCAAGTACGACGATGTATATCCCAATTCGCCTATTTTTCACGAACAAGGCGAATACACGATCAAAAGCGCGCATACCGAATATTACGATTAATTTGTTGAAAATTAACAGCCTTATATATTCCGATTAATTTTATGAATTAAAGTCAAAAAGGTATCCTACTAATATTATAAACGCGAAAGTTTGTAAGTATGGATGGATGTTTGTTACTCCTTCACGCCGGAACGGCTGCACGGATTTGTATGAAACTTGGCAGAGAGATAGATTAGTCTGGAATAACACATAGGTAGGCTACTTTTATCCCGTGGGAATACCGGGACTTAAGTCTGCGCGGGTGAAACCGCGGGGCGCAACTAGTATTTTATAGATACAGATTCTAGATGCTTATGATGCGTTCTTGACAGAGGAATGTCCTACAGAAACAGTAACGGATGGCGACTCGTCACGCCACCTGATTGGAGCACAATGACTCTGCTTGCTGGATCGCTGAACAAGGATGTACCGTCGTCGTGCCTTTGTCATCGGGGAGTATCGTAGGATGTGTACATTATTGATTTGTTTATTCTGATTTAGACAATGACATTACTTATAGGTAACACACTGACCTGTATTAAGTATACAATGAACTTTATACTACACCTGCTTGGAAAGTACCTTGATACTTTATCAAATTTACGGTAGAAAGTACGTCATTGCATATCGAACAAATATGCGGGGAGAAAACGCATCTGAGCGGGAGAGAAAAGTGTATGAAAATCCATTTCTTACGTGGTTTTTCTTTTTTATGGGTAAGACTATGCGCCGGTAACCTAAATATCAAAAGCCAAAAAGTTTTTACAGTGAGTTTTTATCTCCAAGTTCGCAAAATGACACTGGCCACTAGCTGTGTGTTGGATGGTGTGGGGCTGGCAGTGCAACCCTGCGGCGGCAGGATAAACAATTTGAAAAAATAACATGTGAAAATTGCAGACGCCATTGGCGCCATTTTCAATTTGTGTGTTGTTTGGGGATTGAGTTTTAGTTTTTTATTTTCCTCGTAGGTGTATAAAGCACTATGTATCCACTCGAGAGAAAGTGCGATTCCCGATCTCGGGTGTTTTAAAGCCCTCCCCTACGGCTCGGGCTTCAAACGACACCTTCGACGGTAATCGGTCACTTTCTCCTCTCTGTGAACAATGTACTATAGTGTACGTAGTATTTAGATTCCTTGATTGACCAATAGAGACCAGCCGGCTCGATTACGCTAATGTCTGGCTATCGAGATGGCTTTCAGTTTGACATTTGATTCCAAGGAATATAGATAAACTAGCGACCCGCCCGCGCGCCCCTGCTTCGCACGGGTGGACATATCATGCATGTATCACTACATAGTATAAACCAAAGTCGCTTTCTCTGTCCCTATATCCCTATGTATGCTTAAATCTCTAAAACTACGCAACTGTTTTTGATGCGATTTTTTTTAATAGATAGAGTGATTCAAGAGGAAGGTTTATATGTATAATACATGCATGATATGTGCACCCGTGCGAAGCAGGGGCGCGCGGGCGGGTCGCTAGTTATACATATAAACCTTTCTGAGAAAGCGACTTTGTTTTATACTCAACTAGCTGGTACCCGCGACTTCGTCTGCGTACTTTTAATCTCTTCATCTCTTTTTTTCGCAATAAAATGTAGCCTATGTTCTTTCTCAGGGTCTAAAGATTGTCTGTGCCAAATTACATCAAAATCGGTTGAGAGGTTTAAGCGGGAAAGCGTAACAGACAGACAGACAGACAGATAGACAGAGTTACTTTCGCATTTATAATATTAGTTGGGATTCAATTCAATTTATTTATTAATATCATATATATTATACTATGTTGTGATAGTGGTTCTCTTAGATTTGCAGTTTCAAACGGAACTCTGATAAGGTTCAATTATCAGTGTACTTGCACTTTCACGCTTGGCTTAATTGCTATACCCAACGTTTTGTAATGGTAATTGTTACGTATACGTAATACATCAGAGGCTTTTAATGGCTTCCGACTATGAAAACTAGGCGCTGTCCATGAATACTCCATCTAAAACATCAATATCAGAGGCTTAACATCTGTATGCCTCAAGTTGATGGACGCAGGGCAGTGCATCGTAGGGCACGTTCTTATCGCGTGACTTCAAAGTCAATGCACTGTTATAGGCGATGGTTACCACTTAACATCAGGTGGGCCATCCGCTAGTTCCACAAAGTAAAAAAATATGTACCGTTCTGCTCCATCGTCGGCTACATCGACGCTTAACATCAGGTGAGATTGTAGGCTTGTAATTGCACCGGCGACCACTCTTCAAACCGAAACACAGCCTTGTTGCTTGGCGGCAGAAAAAAGCTCTTTGTCAGAAATTGAACTAAAAATCCTGTTTGTGGCCAGATAACTTCCAGCCGGTAACACAGTCCAAGAATGCACGTGGGAAGTGAAAATCGTGTCTTGATATCCTGATAAACTACTTTCGCCTTTAGTTTTTTTCTTACTAATGATAGTTATAGGAAGTTCTTAGAAGAAAACGAGGAAGTTTAGAGGAAGGTCATCATAGCCCTTCGAATTAGCAACCTGAAGTGGTAGAGACCAACAGGTAGCTCGTCTGGTAACCGTGCCCGGGGGATATCTCTAACATCTCAATACCAAGTAGGTACCTACTGAAAAGATAACTGCCAGCATTTTGTATATTATTATAACTTCTTCTAAAAAGCCTACCACCTGAAAATTAATATCATTTTTTTTTAAACGAATCCATATTTTTTAACAGTCATCGTATAATATTATTACAGTGAAGCTTCTGAGGCCTATACCTACCTACCTAGGTAGTTATGATAATTACAATAATTTACAACTAGGAAAATACCTAGTTTTCCGGAATAATGAATCATACACGGTGGACATGTATGTACCTACCTTTATAGTTTAATAAAGCGTTGACCTATAAAACACAGATCACAACTACGTAAGTGTGTTACGTCACCGGTCGCTGGTCTTGTTTCGTTATTTTGGGCACACCTTCAATGGGTTCCGTGGTGTAGTGGTTATCACATCTGCTTTACACGCAGAAGGCCGCCAGTTCGATCCTGGCCGGAATCATATATTTTTGCATTTCAATTTTTTTTTACTTTCACTGAAATTCATTTTGTACAGGTTCTTTGCTATTTTTTGAAGACTTTTTTTGGTGCGTGAAATATTTTTATGTGAATTTTGTGTCAGGGTCTTGCTTCGCCATTTAGAGGTGCCTCATTGAAGTAATCAATGATTAACTAAGAAGATTGACTAGAATCGCCAGTATAACGAACAAAAAAGTAGGTAAAATGTTTTCTCACAAAACAATTAGGTTAGCTGCGATCACACTGGTAGTTCCCAGAAAATTATAATGGTGAATAATGCATTAACATTTTTGTTACGTGAATCGTTCATACCATAGATAGGTATTGTTACAGTGGTTGTATTGTGTGTACCTACCTAAAGTAATGTTTAGACGTAGATACCTACCTCTAACATTCAAAATGTTGGGTTCATTAGCTACCTATCTGACGGGATATTTACCATTCATCATCACCATCAGCTCACAGAAGTCCACAGCTGGACATAGGGGTCCCGTATCCGTTTCCAAGAAGAACGATTCTGAGCCCTCTCCATCCACCGACTACCAGCGATCCTAACAATGTCGTCAGTCCATCGGGTAGGAGGGTGTTCCACACTTTGTTTTCCTGTTCGTGGTCGCGATTCGAGAAACTTTATTGCTCAGTAGTTGTCATGTTAAGTAATAATTAGTAAATTCTTAGAATTAAGTTTAGCTCCTACCTTCTACGCATGGAACCCTGTACCGATTAGGTATTGCGGAGGATATTTGCAACACAGTTTTTAACTCCTGTGGATATCATCGTTTTTCTATCTGTTTCTGTATTTCCGTTTATTTGTTCCTAATAAATACTTTTTTTTTTGTTTTTTTTTTTTTGAGAACTTTTATTCCCTAGGGGTTGTCAGTTCTTGAAGCATGTGTTTAAAGACCTTTGTTGGAGATGACAGTATTGCAATGGCCCTGTATTCTTCGACCACAACAAGCACAGTTTGTGTGAATAAATGCATTTTCTTTCTTTCTTTTCTAGTACTGACACAATCACAAAACCCAGATAGAAGCTATTCTAGATAAGTACATGCAAAAATTTTAATAAGGAGAGAATTTGAAGACTGGAGTTTGGGTTTGGAGTGGGTTTAGGAGTTAATCACAGTCAAGAATCTCTTTGAAAGGGTTCACTGGGAATACTACTGCCTACAAGGAAGGTAGTAGTATAATTGTTTTAAGGATAATCTGTTTTCTGTTATAAAAAAAAGCCAAACAACCAATAATTCTGGTATATTTTAATTTTTGTAATTTTCATTTTAAGTAAGTAATCCCTAATCAAATTTGATCTAACAAGTCAACAAAATGTTATCATTCAGGTGGCAAATTATATTGCTTCTTCTATTGCTTAATTATCGCCCTATCAGCAAAATAGGTTTATCTTATCTAGCAGCTAGTGACGGCAATTTATGTAAACATTCCACAACGCCGCTATCGTAAATGTCAAGAAAAACAGCTGCAAAACAACGTTATTTGAATACAATCGACTAGAAATAGGACACAAGGTCGAAAATTACCTATAGTCTTAATTAAGTAAAAGGTCGACTCTAGTACCTACGCTTACTTACGGTAGGTGGCAGACGGACAATGATATCAGCGAGTCTATAAAATTCTGAGTCATGCGTTTAGTGGTCTGCAATGTAATGTAATTCAATGAACTACTGCCGGCACCGCGGCGGCTCCTACGAAAAAAATTACACCACGTTCGAATTTCGAACAGTTTGTATCAAAACAAAAGATGTCAAAAGAAAAATTATTTACAGCGTTCACGCTATGCTGCAAAATTATCGCATGCGCATGAAAGTGATGAAAGTTAGATTCGTGGAATGCATGCGAGTCGCGAGAATTACCTACCTTGTCCAAACATTTCAATTCCTCAGTTGGATAAACTGTTTTCTCACACCTTGCGCAAGTTTTATTCATGATGAATGTCTGTCGCACGCACAAAACACAAAAATGTATACCAGCACTGTTTCACAGAGCAACACAACTTTTCACAATTCACAAACAAAGTTTTGGGTTCACACAATGGGATAAACACTCAGGAGCACGATTTTCGTAGAATCTCCGAACGCGCATGCCAAAAAACTAGAATGACAAATGGCGGCGATTGGGGCTGCCAACTTAGCAAAAGAAGGTCTACCTTTTTTTGTTGCCATTCTATCACGTTGTTGCACGTTGCATCTCAATGCTCAACAAAAACACGTTGGGTTTTTAGGCCTACCCTAATATCCTCTTTAATTATTTAGGGCCACATATAAGTCTCTCAGCCGAGCTACATAATCAAAACCAACTAATATACCATTCAAGTAATGGCTGTTGTAGCTACTAAAGCAATCAGTTTATTGAAAAATAATAACAAATCTAGGAAACTACGAACAAAGACACTTCTCCCGCTGCAACAGAGCGAGCGCTTCATTGAATAGTTGCTTTGACGTTTGTATCATGTCAGTGAGATGATTATAATCATCTTGTTTTTCTTCTTCAATCATTTTTAATTTGTCCTCCATTATCTTTAGTTTTTCATCAGCTAGCTCCAATTTGTACTTCAAATCATCTTTGTCTAGAGCTTCATATCCCTCAGTTGGTTGTGATTCCGACGATGACGTGGTCTCGCTTGGTTTTTCAACTACCGCAGTTATTGAGGACTGCTTTTTGGTAACTGACATTCCACCAAACATATCAAACTGAGTTTCTTTGATTAGTGATGTTTTAAACAGCCTTGAACCTTTTCTAGAATCTTTATAAAGTTTTACTTCTTCTTCTAATGCTGTTACTCTACGCTCCAAGCGTCGCTTTCTCTCCTTTATCTTTCTGTGGTTGATTTCTAACTCCTCCCATTTACGTCTTTCTCCATCCAGTCTATCATTTAATGTGATTACCAGATCAGATAGCTTTTTGATTTCGTTATCAGTCGCCGTCTTCATTGGCGTGAAGAATACACTCTGCAATGAGCACTCTTCATATCTTAAGAGCTGAGCTCGTAACTCCTCAATCTTGGAAGCCTTTTCGGTGGACTGCTTCCTCAAAGCGTCAATCTTGGCGTCTGTGTTTGAGATCAGCTTCTGATATTCAGTAACTTCACTGTGCATTTTATTCGTTTTTGTCGTATTTTCTTTGAGAATCTCTTGGTAATACAGCTCTGAATTCTTGATTTGGTTCTGAAAACAAAAATAAATGATGCATTGTGTTTACCTAGTTGTATTATTCCTTTGAACGTAGGTACCTACCTCTTAGATGAAGATACGATTCATCACTTACTCTTTGTTCATTGATCAGTAGATCATCATGGTTGCTCTTCTCCATCAGGGTTTGCATTTTTTGCCTGATCGTAGTCGAGTCGCACTCAAGATTACGAATCCTACACCTCGCTCCATCTAGCTTCTTCTTCATTTCTTGGTTTTCCTCTCTCAGAGCTTGTAACTCTTTCATGGCTAGTTCTACTTCTTTCTTCCTTTTCATTTCTATTTCTCGTATGATCTGAAATATGATGAGAAGTTGCGTGAGTATCGTAATAATCATCTACCTACTTTCATGCATCATCATTACCCGCCCTTAGCCTCTTACCACCCGTTGCAAGGTCTCAAGGATCTATAACATACGGATTCTTTTAGCTGTTGTCATAAAAACCTTGCTTTTCCAAGATAATCATGTACATCTACCCCTATAGCAAATAGACCTAACTATAGGTACTACTGCTACTGCTGGCTACCACTAAGTAAGCAGGTAGATACTCAGCAGACTGATCACGAAACTTTTAATGCATTCAAAATTCAATTGCCTATGTCAATTTTACGATGGCTAAACTGCCAAAATTTACAAAGGCAAGGCAACCGGATTTTGAATGCAACAAAAGTAAAGCGATCAGCCTGCAGATACTACAATAAGAAGTAAGATAACGTAGATACCTCAGCTTGAGGTTTGGCTTTTATCTCAATCTGGTTCTTAGGCTTCCCAGTCAATTTCTCTTCTAAATCATTGATTTTTGCCTGCAGCAACACAATCTGCTGAGCCCTGCCTTTCCAACCCGCCATATCATTTTGCAACTCCTTGATACTCGTGAATTTATCGCCTAGCTCCTGCTGCAATATTTTAGTCGCCAGAAGTATATCATTCTTCAGCTCAAGATTTCTGTTCTTACTTTCATACAACTTTTTGTTTACAGCAGACAGCTTACTGTTGAGCTCTTTTAACTCGTCGGGGCTCACATCTATGGGTTCGTCTTTGCAAAGACATATATCTAGCTTCTCATTTTCTTTGTTAATGATTTCAAGCTGCATGATTTTTCGCTCCAGAGCTGCGTTCTTGGTTTTATAGCCCTCAACTTCAGCTACAAGATGTCGGTTTTGCTTACAGAGTTCAGTTATCTTGGCGCTGATTATTCCAGCAGATTTGGAGGAAATGGCGGGGCCAGAACCGGAAATAATGTCGCGGATCCGTTGATTCAGCTCACTAATCGTCTTGTTCAGCTGTTTTATGTCTTGGTCTTTTGTAAACACGCATTTTCGTAGCTCGTTGTTTTCGCACGTCATTACCTATGAAAAAAATGTTTGATTCATCTACTAACTCAAAACTGCTTGCTTGCCTACTACTTAAAGAAAGAAAGAAAGAAAATTCATTTACTCATCCACCACAAAATAAAAACAAAAAAAACAAATTAACCTTAACAAACCAAAACCAGTACTTAAACAAGCTAATAAAAAATATATTTACATAAACCTACTCGTTCTACTTAATAGGTACACCTTGGTACTTGTGGGTTCTAACCCAGACGCGGTAGTTAGCCGCCTTCCGATCCTAAGGTAGTGGGTTCGAAACCGATCGTGCACCAATGAGCTTTTCTGTTGAAAATGTGCACAATGTCAGTACTTTCATACGGTAAAGGAAAACATCGTGAGGAAACCGGCATATTGTAGAACCTAAAACGTTTTATAACATGTGTCAAGTGCTCGAAAGGAGTTACTTTAAGGCGCACTTATAAATCGTACACCACTATCTAATTTGAAAGAAATTAGTGACACGACCGACATGAAGAAGTAGGCAAATCTGGACTTTATATAAATGAAAAAACCCCGGTTTTGCAGTGCTTCGGGTATGTTCGCCGAGGCTGGGGTTCCCGATTTCTTTGCTATCCTCCGAGCCCGCATTGCGTCTTTCTGGTCTCGCTTGCGTGCATCTCATAATGTCATCCTAAGGACCATCGCCGAATGTCCAGATAACTGTTTTTTTCGGCATTGGTTGTCTGTGCACCACGGTGGGAATCATAAATAGTACCTTCTGACTAGGTACCTACCTTCATATAGATAGGTTACAATGTATTTTTTGACACGGTTTGTACCTACTTTTCTATGTTTTTATGTAACTATTTACTGTTTTTTTTTTAATGGACTATTGTGTGAAATAAATAACTATTATTATTATTATATTATTATTATTTACCTTCAGCTGCTCAATGAGATGTGAATTTAGCTCTGAAGGATACAACATATCCTCAGGCTCTGGTTTTTCAAGAGCTGCAAGCATTTTAAGTTTCATTTCATCCGTCTCATCTATTTTCGCAGCTAGATCTCCCATCTTCTCTTCTTTAGCATTGGGCTTAGATTTTAATTTTGTTGAAGAAATCATGTTTTTATTTTTATCCATTTTGGATAAAACTCAAACCATCAATACAAAAAATATTCTGATTTGCTTCTGAAAAATGACAATAAAATGACTACCACAGATTTATAAGTATAGTCCTATGACTACCATTTTGAAGGCTGTCTCCAACTTTTGATTTGAATACCGCTATTTTCTGCAAATCGGTGTTTTCCGAAACGATTGCAAAATGTTGAACTTTATTGTAGTCAACCGTCAAGTCAATCATATGTCAAATCAACTGTCAAGTCAAGTCAATCAAGTCCCATTCGGTGTCGAGACCCTTGGTCCGTGGGGTCCTAGCGCAATAAGGCTTTTTAAACAAATTTCAAAAAGGTTAGTCGACGTCACAGGAGACCGAAGAGCTGGCAGCTACCTCGGCCAAAGAATTAGTTTATTTAGCTATTCAAAGGGGGAATGCTGCCAGTATCTTCGGATCCTTGCCCAAAGGGACGCCTTTTAATAATATATTTTAGTTATTAGTTATTATATTTTTTAAGGTTTTTAGTTTAAGGTCTATAAGTCATTATATTATTTATATCTATATTATATTATTATAATAAATAATTACTGTCAAGTTAGACATCAATCGATCAGCTGTCAGTTGTACTATTGATTGATTTGGTTTCGCAGCGGCTCGCTCGCTCGGCTCCTAATTATACGTTTTTCTAATTATTTTTCTTAGATAATCCTCGTTTAAATGTTTCTCAATGGTGAACTAACATAGTGGCCGCGGTACACAGCTAATTTCCACGCGTTTAGTGCACCAGGTAGGTCATAGATTGATTCGTCCTTGTACCGATTTTATAGCGTAGAAAATCATGTGTTACCAAGAAAATTATACAAACAAAACATCTTCACGGCTGGTTTTATTATTTTTCACTGCCAATACTTTACATTTGAATAGTTTGTTCCAGCGGAACGTAAGTTGAATGTGAGATAGTCATCATTTTATTGTGATGTGCTCAGTAGGTGTGTAAAATCAATGTTTGGTGTATTCTAGAATAGATATCAAATACATACATGTTTTAAATCTTTAATCATTTTTCACCGAAGACATTCACCACTCACTTTCTATTAAGAATAGGTATCTTTACCTGCCCATAATTCAGTTCCTGCAGTAATATCAAACCTAGATATAGATAAGAATAACTCTTTCAAGAAAACAGCGACTTGAAGTGTACTTGAAAATACATTCATAATGAAGTTGGTTAATAAAAGGAACCCCATTATTTTAAAATTTTATACTAGTAGCACCCAGCAGTTTCACCTGAATAGTTTTAAATCCCGGTAGTGAAAAAGTAGCTTGTGCTCATAACTTTTTACTGGGCAGACTGATTTTGATGATTATTTTTTTTAATCAAATGCTGGTGCTTTTCATACGGTCCCATTTAAATTTGAGTCCAATATGACAATAGTTTTTGACTCATAGAAGTATGGGTGTATTTTTGAAGTCGGTGTTTTTGAAAAAGTTATTTTAATACAGAGCAATTTAAGTGAAAAAGAGATTTCCCTGAAATTTGATTACAATCCTACTAATATTATAAACGCAAAAGTTTGTAAGTATGGATGGATGGATAGATGGATGTATTTTTGTTACTCTTTCACACCGGAATGGCTGAGTGGATCTGGATGAAACTTGGCAGAGAGATTGGTTATAGTCTGGAATAACACATTGGCTAATTTTTATCTTGCGGGAATACCGGGATTTAAAAATTCGCGGGCGAAACCCCCGAGCGCTACTAGTATAAAATATATTTTAGTATAAAACACTTGTTTTTATACTTAGAATAGGATATAAGTTTATTTGACGACAACACACAGAAGAAGCATACAGACAAGAAAGAACAGAAAAAAAAGGCAGTAGGTAGAGAATACACAGTAGGTAGATTAACAAACACTTAAAAAATAAAGATAGCCTACACACATATAACAAGCCTCTCCCTGTGTGAGTCAGTCAAAAAGGCTTAGTCTCAGCTTGATGCCACTCTCCAACAGGGTTAGAGAGTGGCGCTGGTTTTCAGACTAAACCTTGTTGTTAGGGTGACATCACGGGCGAAATATAAATAATAATTTAATAAAAGTAAAAAAAGATAAATAGAAGAGAGAAAATATGAAATAGAATACTTGTTCTTATGTCTCTCAGGCCACCATGCCCGGCACTAACCTAGTTGTCCCAGTGGTTCTCTGGGGCAAGCATGCCCCGACCCACTGTGTGTCCTCCGTCTACCTCTCCCGAGACCAGAAGACCCTGGTCACAGGATGCTACGACGGACAGATATGCATCTGGCAAGTGGAGCCGGAGAGCTTGAAGATGACTCCTCGATGCTTGCTGGTTGGGCATACTGCTCCAGTCACTTGTTTGTCAAGGGCTTCTATTATACAAGTAAGTTCTGTTATAATTATTATATGCTATCTCTGTCCCACTGCTGGGCAAATGCCCTATAATTCTGAATTAGGACAGGATAGGACTTGATGTCCTGGAAAGGAGCCTCTATGAGGCGCAGTTAAACATCCTATCACCACACTGTTTCGAAAAAAACTAGTGACACACCAAGTAGAAGATACGACATTATTTATTTATTTATCTTTCATTTCAGGATAACAACTACATAGTTAGCTCCTCGGAGGCCGGAGAGATGTGTACTTGGGATCTCGTCGACGGAAAGTGTAGGGAGAGCGTCAAGCTAACGCAAGTCCATACTAATATTCAGGTAAAGTATTCATTAGTTACTATTAGTTCTATATCATGTGTCATGTGTTTTAAACTATCTTATGAACATAATTTTCACTTGAAACGGGACTTCACTTTGGGAAACAAAACAATCATACTCACAAATCATGGTAAATATCCCGTTTCAAGTGAAAATTATGTGTCGAGTGTTTGTATCTTTCACCACACCACCACTTTCGAAACACGAAAGAAACAACTAGAAGAAGAAGGTAAAATATTGCAATATAGCAATACCTCAGTGGCGCAGCGGCCCAGAGTCCGCCTGCGATGCAAGAGGTTGCGGGTTCGATTCCCGCCTCGGAACAAAGTGTACGATCTGCAGAAATTTGTCTGGGTCTGGGTGTTTATGTATAGTAAATAAAATATCTATCTATGTAAGTATATAATGTATTAAATATATCAGTTATCTAGTACCCATAACACAAGTTTTGAGTTGCTTACTTTGGGGCGAGATGGTACTGTGTGGATTGTCCAGCATTATATTATAGCTCTGAGTTCGTTTGAGACTAGATAAGCTGCTGTGCGGAAAGACCACCGATATTTATTTGATACTAGTTGCGCCCCGTGGTTTCACCCGCGCAGATTTAAATCCCGGTATTCCCACGGGATAAAAGTAGCCTATCTGCTATTCCACTATAATCTGTCTCTCTGCCAAGTTTCATCCAGATCCGTTCAGTCGTTCCGGCGTGAAAGAGTGACAAACATCCATCCATCCATCCATACTTACGAACTTTCGCGTTTATCATAGGAGTAGGATTATAATAGTTCCTAGTAGGATTCAACTGAAAATAAACATGAAAACCAAACTATAAATTTTAATATTTTCCAGGCATACCATATGTGTAACAGCGAAGACCTACGCCTCTTCTGCAATGGATACTATGCTGAGATCCTCATCATGGATCCATTCTCGCTAGAGATACTCTTCAGTCTCAGTTCCAAGATGAACCCTGACTGGATATCGGCTTTGCATGTAAGATTAACAGTTCAGTTCATTTATTTTTCTCATAGGCATGATATACATTGCACTTAAGAATGACAAATTTACATAAGTAGGTACATATCAGCGTATAATTCATGTGTATTAATAACATAATTATTACACAATCAATTACCATTTACTTTATTTTTATTTTATTTTAACAATTTTGGGAAAACTTACAGCTAGGCGGGTATACATTAGGTTGTTTATAATAAATACATGCAGCATGCAAGGTTGCTACACATATGCTGACGGCCAATTACAACTTTCCAAGTTTCGTGCCTTCTTACAATTATTACAATTAAAATTTATTATAATTTATTACGTGAATTACAATAAGGTAATTACAATTAATTTATTATTATGTTCATAGGGCTAAATGATGTTCAGTTTATGCTTTGTTAGGTGATGGTTATCGCTTATAATTCATGGGTGATCTGCTTGTTCAATCACTTAAAATATATACAATACCGTTTCAACGTGATCCTTGTGATTTAACTGATACCTTTTGACTGTGACTTACTACAGGTGCTGCGCCCGTCTTCGAGAAAGGACGACGTTGTCCTGGCCATTTCAATAACAGGAACTGTCAAAGTTAGTATCGTACCACCAATTTATCTGAACCGGTCTGAGGTTAGCCGTTTGTGCATAAATGAGGCGATGACGACTTCAGTGGCGCAGCGGGCGAGAGTCCGCCTGCGACGCAGAGGTTGCGGGTTCGATTCCCGCCTCGGGCAAATTTGTGTACGATCTGCAGAAATTTGTTCCGTTGGTCTGGGTGTTTTCTATGTATAATAAAAAATATATATCTATGTAAGTATATAACGTATTAAATATATCAGTTATCTAGTACCCATAACACAAGCTTTGAGTAGCTTACTTTGGGGCTAGATGGTGCTGTGTGGATTGTCCAGCATTATTTATTATTTATTTATTTATATAAATGGGTGTCTGCCCTAATTCACCCCAATGTCAGACAAGTTTATTTCATAAATTAACTTCCAGCCAACTTATGTACCCCTACCTAGGTATGTATGTACCTACACAAAGTCGAAAGTCAATTGTTCGGTAGGTAGACACTCAGTAGAATCACAAGTTTAAATTTGAAACATTATAAAACTTAAACACGCACTATCAAAGTGTAGACATACATACATGCCTAAATAGTATCAATAAGCCACATTCTTTAAACATTCAACTTAATTATTACTCGTTACCCATATTTGTCACCCTGTATTTATAAATTTCTCGTACCATGCCACCAACCTATCCTGAGCCGGTCCAAAGTTAACTGTTTGTGCATAAATGGCCAATAGCGTATGGACGATATTTTATATTAGCGGTTGACTTCGATAGGTTCGTGCTTGTTTAAACTCCGTAATTTCATACGATTGTGAGTACCCACACAAACCACTAGAGGTTTATAGGGTACAATATTATATGAAAACTGTAATAGATATTAAAGTTTAAGAATAAAAAAAAAAAAAACCTACTTGCCCCTGTTGTGTCAGGCTGCGCCCTTACCTTATCTGATATTATTATTTTAATCAAATATTTTATGTGTATGTGTTATTAAGTCATTAGTTAAGAATGGATCATTGGACATCTGAATAAAACAAATTTTAATATTAATTTTAATTTAATTTTATATAAATGGCCAATAGCGAATGGAGGATGCCCTAAACGGCTAACTACAGACCAGCTACCCGATTACGCTAATGTCTGGCTATCGGGATGGCTTTCAGTTTGACATTTGATCAAGGAATATAATACTCTCTGACGAGAGCATTTGATTCCCATATTGTAATAGCAACATATGGATGTATCTAGTATCTAAATTCCTTGGGGTGGATGGGAATCAAATATCAAACAGAAAGCCATCTCGATAGCCAGACATTAGCGTAATCGGGCCGCTGTTCTGATAAGTTATGGCATCCATTTCTATGAGAAACCTGCTGAAGTACCTCTCGCTCGCACGTTCGAACGCTTTGAAAGATAAAACCACTAAACTTGTTTTTTTTTTAATTTAGCCTCTCGTCCCACTGCTGGGCAAAGGCCTCCCCCACCACTAAACTTATTTATGAATAATTGCTATCAATTTCCAGGTATGGTCCCTTCTTGGGCACGAAAACAAACAATCAGAGCCGATCTACGAAAACGAATCGAAGCAGATTCGCTGTCTCAACGCGCTGTCTCTCAACTGCTGTGCTTACAACCAACGGACGGTGCTTATTGTGTGCGCTAAGTACTGTCAGATATATGATGCTGGTATGTATTTTTTAACCGACGAATAGTGCTGTGTGAAATGTCCAAAAATATTTATAACAAAACATACATATAACAAGCACCCATATTTTGTAACTACCTACCAGAAAAAATGGATTGCGATTTATTTATTGCCAACATGTACAATGCCTCCTATTACTATTATAAACGCGAAAGTTTGTAAGTATGGATGGAATGATGGATGTTTGTTACTCTTTCACGTCGGAACGGCTGAACGGATCTGGACGAAACTTGGCAGAGAGATAGATTATAGTCTGGAATAGCACATAGGCTACTTTTTATCCCGTGGGAATATCGGGATTTAAATCTACGCGTGAAACCGCGGGGCGAAACCAGTACATAATTAATTTTGTTGTTACAGGTGACTTCTCAGTTCTCTGCTCGATCCAAGCGCCGACAGGAGAGAGATGGATGTCAGGAGACTTCCTAGCTCCTGATAGGGTGCTGGTCTGGTCTACCGAAGGCAAGGGATACTTGTACAGGCTACCCTCAAAGTAAGTACGCTTTTCTACTGCCCTACACATCTAACTGAAATCCTATGCCCCTTACAAACACTCCCTTTCAAGCCCTCCCTTACACCCATCCCTTACTAGCCCTCCTTACAACCCCCTTTAATAGCCCCCCATTAATAGCCCCCAATAGCCCACCCCCCTTACAAGCCCCCTTACAGGCGTCCATTAATTACGTGAGAACGATTTATTGACCCTCCCTCCCCCCCTTAGTGAGATGTCGCGAGATCTTGCTCTTCCCTGATCACATGAGATTTTTCATGATGGGTTTTTTTGTGATTAAGTTGATGTGTGCTTGATTGTGTTGGATTAATAAAAGATAACACATAATTCTTAATTATTTTGGTAAGATGCAATTTTTCACTGTTTTAGTGCGCGTCAGCCAAAAAAAAACGCTGGAAAACAATGAAGGGGATGTGTTTGCACTTACAAAAAACTCACGTCATCGCACCCGCTCCTTCCGGCGTTCTTTTTGCGTGACGCGCACATACTCGCGGGAAAAAAGTGATATTTGCCGAGACCCTCTCTCCCTCATGTAAATTCTGATAATGTTTTGCTCAATCCCTTCCTCCGACTAAACTCCCCACGTAATTTGTGGACGCCCCATGACTAAAAATACAAAATTGGACATTTCAAGCGCCAACATTTATTGACGGAATTTAACAAAAACAATAACTATATTGCTAAAATTATAACCATTTGGCTTACTGGTGTCTATGGGATAAGATAATTGGCATGACTGGGTACGAATTCATTAGATTTCATCTGAGCACTGGCTATGTGTGAATAGGTGATTAACCTTAAACTATGTTCATCTTTGGTCTACCTTCCACTGCAGAGACAGACAAATCTGTTTTCTCTCTCTACTTCTGAGTTTCAATAGGAGTAAAAGAGAGGTTAAAACAAAATGGCACCTTCAAGTTTTTCAAACAAAACATTCTCACGAAAGAGATGTTGTGTTTTGTGACTCAGGGTTTTATATACAAGTGTGAGGGTTAAATAATCAAATTTTAACATAGTTTATGGTACTATAAAGCTAATTTAACATTAACATACCAATTTCTCTTTATAGCAAACTGCGTGGACGGGCTCTCAGTAGGTCAGCACATGTTTTAATTGTTGTACTTGATTTACTGTTTACTTTGTACTGTCACTTATTCACAGACTGCTGTCATGTTTTTATTACACTATACAGAATAAAATATACAGGGTTACAGGAAAAATCGTGCTAGATCCGCCCCTAAGGGCGTGGAGTACCCATCATTTCTGACTTATTTCACTATGAAACACCCTACCCTAAACCTAACCCTTTTCGAGATATTTAGGCTGCTAAATTTATTTTTGTTTATTTTGTGTATCTTATTATTATTATTGCATTTTTACATGTGTACGCCCTTAACGGATCTAGCAGGATTTTTCCTGTAACCCTTGTATACTAAATAAATAAAAATTCTTACTAAAAATGTTCTTTTTACTGTAA
This sequence comes from Plemyria rubiginata, assembly GCA_963576535.1. NCBI lineage: Eukaryota > Metazoa > Arthropoda > Insecta > Lepidoptera > Geometridae > Plemyria > Plemyria rubiginata. Next base: position 4,241,288 of record OY754911.1, on the reverse strand, counting down.
GTTAAAAAAAAAACAAAGTTTTAGGTATCACAATGTTAGAGATTTTATTCAAAATTCAAATTCAAAATATTTTTATTCAATAAAATGACAAGGATCATCTTGAAACGTCTTAAAAACTAGGTGACTTGCCTGTTTATATAGACTTTGGAGTTACATTGTGGCTTCGATAGATGGCGTTATTAATCGATAATGTTTTAAATTGACCAATTAATAATGGCTGACGCCCGATAACTAAGACGAAGGTAATAATAATATGTGTTTATGAATAAGGTGGTATTAATTAATATCCCAATAACCTGTATTATATTGTGTTACTTAATAAAAAAAAAAGTGTAATAAAGTAAGCAGTACATCGATGTAGTTAAATTATTTTGCTTGCACTATGTCCAAACGCTTGTTTGAGTTTTATTTACGTCCATGTTATAAACAATGCTTAAATGTGTTCAACCGTGAGAAAGCGGTATAGGTGATGGTTACCGCTTAACGCCAGGTGGGCCATCTGCTTGTTTTATCCGCAAGTAGTATAAAATATTATAAAAAACATCGTCATTTTGAAGTTTACGAATATGCATACTCTGTAAACATAAAGTAGTTAAAATCTTCAACAATGTCAATGTTTTCGATCACTGAACTGTCAAAACCTAGATTTTCAACACCATATAGTATACTCGTATCATAGGGCACTTTCATATCCTGCGTGACTTACAAGGCAATGTTATGTTACACTGCCCTGTGTCCATCAACTTGAGGCATACAAATGTTAAGACTCATATGCCTGTAATTACACCGGTGACCACACTCTTCAAACCGAAACACAGCGTTGCTGCTTGGCGGCAGAAAAAGGCGTGTTCAAATATGATATGAACATGCCTATTTCTGAATATGATGAACTAAGTTCATACTGTTTGGATAATAAATAAAATCTTAGAAATATTAGTCACTTGAATAAAATTAGAGTTTTTACATCGTAATTTAATTTTACTTTTTAAAATTATATGAGATAATAACTGTACCTACATAGTATATAACCGTATACCTTAATCTTATAGACTAACGGCTGCTTTCTGAAAGCTCGATCAAAACTATTCGGTTGTCGAGTCCCTTGCTATTTCAGCTTTTACCTCAAATTAGAAAAAAAAGTAAAGAGCAAGTGACTTGACAACCGATTACTTTTGATCAAGCTCTCAGAAACCGGCCGTTAGTGTAGTAGTGTATATTTTTTTGTAAATATTTTTATTTTATTGCAATCCATTTGTTTCTTGTATTTTTCTTATTTGCATCGCACTATCATTTATCCATATCTGTATTGTCGATAACTTGTGTTTTGAAAGTATCTAGTAAAGCTAGTAAATGGTATAGGTCGCGTCACGCAGTAAGAACGCCGAAAGGAGGGCGTGTGATGGCGCGAGAGTTTTGTATGCGCAAACATACCCTCCACGTATTCCAGCGTTCTTTTTGGTTGACGCGACCTGTACTATTGTAGAAAAGTATTGCGGTTTATTCCGATGGTCCTATTGTAGAAAAGTTGTTGCCAAGCAATTAGGTATTTCTCAAGAAATTGGTTTATTCCCATTGAGTAACCTTTCAGTCACACTGTGACACAATGGGACGAAAACTTCCCGTTGAGTAACTCCTGTTACACATTGTGACTTTTATTTTCCAATTCGGTCACACTGTTACTGAACTGAAAAAAAAGTTGCAATGTGTAACAGGTATTACTCAACGGGAATAACCCAAGAAATTGCTAGTGTGAGCGCACCTTTAGGGTAAGAACAAGCAGCTACCCTTACCCACAGCCCTACAAGGTAAAGACCAGGGGTATTATTCACTATGACCAATAAAATCACGTTTGCGTTTAGATCGCGTTGTGACGTCACACGATTAGAGCAAAGTATCTCCTATGTCATGAAGAATAAAGTCCAAGATCACGTTGTGACTTCACACGGTTTGGGCCAAAGAATCTCCTGTGTCATAGAGAATAATGCCCCAGGTAGATTGATGATGGGGTTAGATATCCTACTAATATTATAAACGCATGTTTGTAAGTATGGATGGATGGATGTTACTCTTTCACACCGGAATGGCTGAACGGATCTGGATGAAACTTGGCAGAGAGATATATTATAGTCTCGAATAACACATAGGCTACTTTTTATCCCGTGGGAATACCGGGATTTAACTCTATGCGAGAGAAATCGCGGGGCGCTGCTTGTAATTTAATATAGGTAGGTACTATTTGACATTTTATTTTATTTGATTAAAATTTTAATATAACTTTTTTTTTGTGCATATGTGTGCTATGTATTGGTATGGATTGATTGTAAATCTGAAAATAAATGAATCAATAATAATTGATTGCTTGTGTTTCAGCTCTGTGCCCGACCATAAAGGATTTCATGGACCTACTGTTGAGACGGACAGTCCGGTTCTCTTCGGCCTCTTGGCTCATCCTGATAACAAGGTACGTCCAGCTTAGGTTACGTTAAAGTACTTCTCGCTCGCACGATTCTACATTTAAATTAATTTTTATTAAAAACATTATAAATATTGGTGGGGTTGGTACACACAGCACTATCTCGCCCCAAACTAAGCCAAAGCTTGTAATATTGGTACCAGATAGCTGATATACTACTTATGACGACGGACTACTATTGACGACCACAGTGGTGCAGCGGCCGAGAGTCCGCCTGCGACGCAAGAGGTTGCGGGTTCGATTCCCGCCTCGGAACAAATTTGTGTACGATCGGCAGAATTTTTTTCCGTCGGTCTGGGTGTTTTCTATTTATGATAAAAATATATATTGTATTAAATATATCAGTTATCTAGTACCCATAACACAATCTTTGCGTAGCTTACTTTGGGGCTAGATGCTGCTGTGTGGATTGTCCAGCATTATTTAATTATATACTTTTTTTTTTGTAAATACATTCTTATTATATTATAAAACACCCAGACAGAGAACAAACATGTATGTTCATCACACAAATGTGTGTTCTCGGTGGGGATCGAATCCACGGCCTGTGGCATAGAAGGCAGAGCTACTACCAACTGAGCTGTGAAGGCTGTTTGAAAAATACCTGGGCCCGTACCACCATCTCTACTTTTATGTCAATGTCTTATATCAACTGCATAGAGTGCTTTATGATCAAAAAGTAAAGCGAAAGCTGCTCGTCTATAAATAAAATAAATAATATTTAAATAAGAATGCTTTAAGAGATGGTGGTACGGGCCCTGAACTTGTACCTACTAGCATCTGTTGGTCATTGTTTAAAGGGTTATATTTTTGACAGGTGCTGTCATGTCCGCCGTCAATGCGTTTCATAATAACGTCGTGCGGCGGCAAGCAGCGACGTCTCCTGCTTCGCGGTGACTCGGCGGGCGTGGTGTCTCTGTGGAATGTCGACGCAGCGGCTACCTTGCTGCCTGACCAGACACCGAGTATGATATATCCTACAATATCCTACTAATATTACTGCACGAATGACACACCGCACAACACACCTACCTATTATACTATACCTACACTACCTACTATACCTATATAACACACTATCAGACACCACACCACGCACCACACATCAACACACAAACAAATTCCATAAACTACTTACCCAAATAATTGCATATTAGATTTACATAGCTAGTAGTACCTACCTATTAAGTTTTTATTTTATTATTGTTTTGTTTTTCTTTATACAAAGTGTCTTTTATGTAATGGTATACCCGCGGAGCAGAGGCCTGGTGACCTGTATTACAGGTTTTTTTTAAACCTATCTCAGGCACCAGTCTTACGCAAAACAGGTACCTACCTAAACCTCACATCATAACATCTCCTTTATTGTTTATGTTACCTTTTTGTGATGAGAAAATAAACATATTTTTACTTACTTTACTTACTTAATATTATAAACGCCGGCTACCTTGCTGCCTCACCAGATACCGAGTATGATATATCCTACGATATCCTACTAATATCATAAACGCGAAAGTTTGTAAGCATGGATGGATGGATGTTTGTTACTCTTTCACGCCGGAACGGCTGAACGGATCTGGATGAAACTTGGCACTACTATTATAAACGAAAGTTTGTAAGTATGGATGGGTGGATGGATGAATGGATGGATGTTTGTTTTTCTTTCAGGATCTGTATGAAACTTGGCAGAGAGATAGATTATAGTCTGGATTAGCACATAGGCTACTTTAAATCCCGTGGGAATACCGGGATTTAAAAGTACGCGAGTGAAACCGAGGGGTGCTACCAGTGTTTCATAATAACATCCTTGCTGCCTATTTAGACACATATTTATTTATTTACAAAATCCACAGCTCTCAAAATAAATGCATTGTACATACTTAGATTTAAAGAGTAGTAGAGCTCTTTGTGCGTGGCTCGTCCGGAGAAATACTGCCACCGCGCCTTTTTCTGCCGCCAAGCAGCAACGCTGTGTTTCAGTTTGAAGAGTGTGGTCGCCGGTGTAATTACAGGCACATGAGGCTTAACATCTGTATGCATCAAGTTGTTGGACGCAGGGCAGTGCATCGTAGGTTCCTATCGTGCGTGACTTACGAGTCAAAGCTTTGTTATAGGTGATGGTTACCACTTAAAATCAGGTGGGCCATCTGCTTGTTCTATCAGTTGGTTGTATAAAAAAAGGCTCCTCTCCATTCAAAGGTTGTCTGGAACAGATTGCCCATTGAACGTTTTGTATTTTAATTGTTATAATTTGTGTTTTTGGTTTGGTGTTGAATAATTCAAAAATTTTAATTCGGTCATGATTTTTTTTTTGTTTTGTTCCAGCCCACGCTCCAATCGTGCTGACCAGCTTAGACATGGCTTGGGCGGAAATGAACCCCAGTCCTGTCGGCATTCTGGACCAACTCAGCCACCCTGATGAACCAGGTAATTTATTGTAGTAAACTTTGGTGAGTAGTAAACTAGGTAATAAAATAGTATAAAATAAAGCGAAGATCAAATATTGATCTAAGCATGTTTTCACACTTAATAATTTTATAGCTTTGTTATATTAATTTTTATGTATGAAAACTTGCTTGGCTATAAACTTTATTTTCACTTACTATTTGTGATGATGGACAACAACATAACCGATTGCGATTTTACATATATTTACTGATTTTGATTCTTAAAAAATGATCAATTGTGCGAGCGAGATAGCGGCACGCCTTATGCCCTTAGGAGATCTATTAACGGCGATCCACACCTTCTGCCGCCAAGCAGGATCGGTGTGTTTCGGTTTGAAGAGTGTGGTCGCCGATGTAATTACAGGCACATGAGGCTTAACATCTGTATGCCTCAAGTTAATGGACGCATTGCAACGCATCGTAGGGCATGTTCCTGTCGAGCGTGCCTTACAAGGTAAGGCTTTGTGATAGATGATGGTTACCACTTAACTTCAGATGGGCCATCTGCTTGTTCCATCAGCTAGTTGTATAAAAAATAAATAGTACTAAAGTCGAGAAAAACTATCAGTTGCTAAAATTAACATGTGCTTTGTTCCAGAGATAAAGTTGACAGCTTCGATATACCTACTTTGTGCCAACCGCCTAGTGGTGGGAAGGGAAGATGGGTCCATAGTCATTGTGAATGCAGCTCACACCGTTCAACTGCAACTATTACACGGAACTCATCAGCAGTTAGACGGTAAGTGCCTAGCTAGAGTATTTTTTTTATTTAACCAGCCTATCAGTCAAGTGGTAACCATCACCTGTAACAAAGCATTACCTCGCATGATAACGTGCGCTACAGGCTACGATGCACTGCCCTGCGTCCATCAACTTCATGCATTCTGTATGCATGAAGTTGTTGTTAAGCCTCATGTGCCTGTAATTACACCGGCGACCACACTCTTCAAACTGAACACAGCGTTGCTGCTTGGCGGCGGAAATAGGCGTGGTGGTAGTACTTCCCCGGACGAGCCACACACAGCTCTACTACTTTCGGTATGCCTCCTTTAGACATGCAGAAAAAATTAGTGAAAACAAAGGCATGATCAGTGAGTAATTGACCAGTGAGTAACTGATCTGCAAAAGTTAAGAAGTATGTAAAAATCACATAATCAGCATTTACTGATCAGTGAATAACTGATCAGGTGCTCACTGAACACAAATTTGTTCCGAGGCGGGAATCGAACCCGCAACCTCTTGCCTTGTATTGCTCAAGTTGATGGACGCATGGCAGTGCAGCGTAGGGCACGTTCCTATCGTGCTTATGACGCTACTCCTAAGTGTACCTACCTACATTTATGTAACGGCTTGTTATTGTGAGACTATTATCATAAGGAAAAGGAGACTAGTTGACTTCTCATAGTTGTTAGTTAAATCGATTTCGCTTCGACAATCGATCGACATACAGAGTGTAAGCGAAGTGCAGGACGCCCTCCTACCCGGTGGACTGACGACATTGTTAGGATCGCGGGTAGTCGGTGGATGGAAAGGGCTCAAAATCGTTCTTCCTGGAAACGCATAGGGAAGGCCTATGTCCAGCAGTGGACTTATGTAGGCTGATGATGATGATGATGATGAAGATACAGGGTGTAAAAATACACGTAGCATGTAAATTAATTGGCACCATACTGGAGCTTCAATATTGTATTTTTTTACATTGTAACAATGATCATACACAAGAGCGATAGGAACCAAGCCATAATTTCTTGCTTATAGCTATAGGCTTTGTTCGCGTGAAACTGGCACCTAGAGTCACCTAGCTTTAAGGCTCCGGTGACAGCGGCTCGCAATTTCGAGGTGCGATTGGCTATTATTTCATTTTATTTCATTTCGGGGAGGTTGTTTGAAAAAATAACTCTAAAGAAACACGCATAAATACTGTTCGAACACAAATAATACAATAATATAAGGGAAACATGCCCGAATCAGAAATCATTTTGGTATTAGTATGTTTGGTCTTACGTTTACCTAATGGGTGAATCAACTTTTAAGGCACTCCTTTTGTGTCCCTGTCATGCAAAGAGCATAAAAATCCTAATTTCCTTATAAAATATGTTTGTTTTGATGTTAACGTAAACTTAGATCCTTTCCTAACATGCTAGTTTCATAGTATTTTATAGTTAATAGGAAAATTTTTGACTTTATTATGGTAACTCAGCAGAACATAAGCACTATCCATACAAAAAACATGTGTCCCCAGGCCTAGATGACGATACAATTTAGGACGTATCTTAAAAAAAAGGTATGAATGCACAGCCTTTTTACCCAATATTATGATTCAGAAAAAGATAAAGTACGTTTAAAGTTAACATTTATAAAAGTTTGACAAATATTTTATATTTTTCGTGCATCCAAACTTTTGTCCCAAACTTTGATCAAAACATCAGTTCTACAGAGTTACCGATAAAAATTCATGACCGTTATCAAGAGATGACGCCTACCTTGGTGTCATCTAAGGCGATTATTGTCTAATATTTAGTTGGTATGATCAAAAAATCTCTACCTAGCTTTACCGCCCCCCCAGCCTAAATTAAGTTCTCAGCTGGTGCGCGTAGGTTTATTGTCGCTCTACAGCGTTGCAATGGATGTTTATGAGGCACCCTCGCCACTTTTTCTAAAAAAACTCGTTAATATTAGCTTAGATGTCGTGCCCCACTGCAAAACCTAAAAATAGATAAACTTGTGCAAATGTTAACAGTATATTTTCATAATATTTCGATGATTTATTTTTTCTTTTTAGTTGTTCATAATGTTGTCAAAGGAGTGTCTTAAAAGTTGATTCACCCTAATACCAAAATGATTTCTGACTCAAGCACATTTCCCTTATATTATTGTATTATTTGTGTTCGAACAGTATTTATGCGTGTTTCTTTAGAGTTATTCTTTCAAACAACCTCCCCGAAATGAAATAAAATGAAATAATAGCCAATCGCACCTCGAAATTGCGAGCCGCTGTCACCGGACTCTTAAGACGTTTCAAAGTGATCCCTGAGGTTTTATTGAATAAACTAGTTGCGCCTGCGGTTTCACCCGCGCTAATTTAAATCCCGGTATTCCCACGGGATAAAAAGTAGCCTATGTGCTATTCCAGACTTTATTCTATCTCTTTGCCAAGTTTCATCCAGATCCGTTCAGCCGTTCCGGCGTGGAAAAGTAACAAACATCCATCCATCCATACTTACAAACTTTCACGGCTTATTAGTAGGAAGGATAGGTAAATTTATACTTTGACTTTGACTGATTTTAAAGAAATCGCCTTTTCTTAAAGTCGGTTATAAATAGGATAAGCTATAAAATATAAGTAGGGTAGTTTAAAAAAACCACAGTATAAAGATAAACAAATTTATTCAAACAGTCGAATTTCAAAAGGTCCGCAAAAGTAAAGAAAGAGGTCAAACACAAAATACTGTTCAGCTTTCACTGATCAGTGGATAACTGACCAGTGGCTCGCTGATCAGTGAGGAGCCGCATAGTAGTTTGGCGCGCTAACGACAGTACATCTTCCCGTGAGTGCAATGCGAGAAACCGGAATGTCCATGCGCGCGGCAGCATTCGTCTCTCTCTGCGCGAATACGGGGGCACACCTGTGGAAAAGTAGACTTTAAGCATGTGGATTTAGGGTTTAGTTATTCTCGAATTTAGAAGTAGTTGAACTTATGATGCAATGCTTTGTTATAACACCTAACCACCTAGTTTGTGGTACTCTGCTTATACAATAAGGAAATAGAAAAATAAACTGTGTGTGGCTTGTCCGGGAAAGTATGTTCCACTAGTTGCGCCCCGCGGTTTCACCCGCGCAGCTTTAAATCCCGGTATTACCACGGGATACAAAGTAACCTATGTGTTATTCCAGACTATAATCTATCTCTCTGCCAAGTTTCATCCAGATCCGTTCGGCCGTTCCGGTGTGAAAGAGTAACGAACATCTATCCATCCATCCATCCATACTTACAAATTTTCGCGTTAATAATATTAGTAGGATATCACATACCTTAATAGTTTTTAGATGATAGTTTGGAATGTATGCATCCAGTTGTTAAACTGTTATTACATTAAAATTCAATTCTAATAACACGTTAATCATCCTACTAATATTATAAATGTGAAAGTTTGTAAGTATATGGATGTTTGTTACTATATAACTCCAGAACGGCTGAACGGATCTTAGTGAAAATTGGCACAGAGATATATTATAGTCCGGAATAACACATAGGCTACTTTTTATCCCGTGGGAATAACGGAATTTAAAACTACGCGGGTAAAACCGCGGGGCGCTACTAGTGTACTATATGGCACTGATTTGGATCAGTTGTGAGAGTTCAGAGTTGTCTCTAGATCGTCGATATAAATAAGATAGAAATAGATTATAGTCTCGAATAGCACATAGGCTAATTTGTGTCCCGTGCGAATACCGGGATTTAATTATTCGACGACCTCTGTGGCGCAGCGGGCGAGAGCCTGCCTGCGACGCAAGAGGTGCGGGTTCGATTCCCGCCTTGGAACAAATTTGTGTACGATCTGCAGAAATTTGTTCCGATGGTCTGGGTGTTCTCTATGTATAATAAAAAATATCTATCTATGTAAGTATATAATGTATTAATTATATCAGTTATCTAGTACCCATAACACAAGCTTTGAATAGCTTACTTTGGGGCTAGATAGTGCTGTGTGGATTGTCCAGCATTAATTATTTATTTATTTATTCGCGGGTGAAACTAGTATAATTATATAATAATTAGGTGACCGAGCTTTGGTCGGTTGTGAATCATAGCTATATCGATTTATCGCCTCCGAAACCCCCATACTAAATTAAATGAAAATCTTGGGAGCCGTTTTCGTGATATACGATTCGGATTATAATCGCATAAATAAATATACGAGAATTGCTCCTGCAAAGGTATCTTACAACTATTATAAACGCGAAAGTTTGTAAGTATGGATGGATGGATGGATGTTTGTTACTCTTTCACGCCGGAACGGCTTAACGGATCTGGATGAAACTTGGCAGAGTGGTAAATTATAGTCTGGAATAGGACATACTTTTTATCCCGTGGGAATACCGGGATTTTTAATCTGCGCAGTTGAAACCGCGGGGCGCAACTAGTTAGATTATAACAACTGGGAAATGTGGGTATGTGCCAAATGTAATGTTGGACTTACCTTTGACTACCCCTTAGACGTCCTCAAAGAATCTGCAGTCAGTACTTGGTACTAAGAGATCTGAAGGGATATCTACCGTGCTGGGGGATCAAAGCCGTGAAGCTGTTTCATTTTAATGACTGGGAATAGAAGCCACGAACGAAATCTTATAGCTAGGCGTCTTCAAAGTATTATCTTTGTAAATAGTGAAGGAAAACACCGCTATTGTATAGCAACTAACCTGATCGCACGGTCCGACCCTGGTAGCCGCCTCGGTGACGTCAATCACCATGGACGCTGCCACCAGAAGAATGAAGAAGACGGACACAGCCTTGATAGCAGCCATTTTGTTTTTTGTTTACTTGGAGTAGTTTACTTGTTGGAAGGGAACTTGGTTCTGTGAAGACGCGGATGTCTCCCGCGGTTTTATATCGCTTGATAAGGAAAATTTTTGTAAACAATAATTAACAGTTGTGGAATCCCGTATTTGACGTAGCGTGAAGCGGTTTTTTGTTTCAGAGTAGTTGAGCTGTGGGGCTCGTACAGAAAATCAAAATAACCCTCTTGGTCGTGTAGTACTGGCACCTAAATTCACTTAGTTCTAAGACGTTTCAGCGTGACCCTTGTGAATCAACTTTATTAATACCCTTTGACTTCAATTGGTAGAAGCCTCCGCCTTCTGTGTTGTAAGCCTAAGATCGATATTTAATATTACCGAAAATAGTACTGAAAAAAACATTTGTGTGATAAACATAGGTGTTTGTTCTGTCTGGGTGTATATAAAATTTATCATAGGATTATTATTATTATTATTAATTTTTTTTATACTACCAAGGTAGCAAACAAGCATACGGCCCACCTGATGGGAAGCGGTCACCGTAGCCTATGGACGTTTGTAACACCAGATGTGTCACACTCGCGTTGCTGACCCTTTAAATATTTTAATACGCCTTTTTTAAAGAATCCCATACTGTATTCTCCAGGGAAAACATCCGCAGGGAGCGCATTCCACAACCCCCTGCCTATGGCGTGCAGTTCGATAATAAAATGAAGCTGTAGGCATCATATCGAACAATTCTTCAGAACACAACCCATTATACAAGCGGTAGAACACACACAGAGAGGAGAAGTCTCTCCTCAAACTTAAAGGTTCAATACCGCTTGTGAGCTTGGGATCATCAACGATTCTCACAGCACGTCTTTGGACCAAGTCAAAAGGACCAAGCTGGTATCCAGGTGCTCCTGCCCAGAGATGGCAGCAGTACTCCATATGGGGTCGGACCTGCGACTTATACAGAAGTAGTCGTTGTCCCCATTGAAGTACAGCTTCGCTCTGTTTAGCACACCGATGCCAGCTTTACCTTGTCTTCTAAATGACTGCGGAACTGAACGTCGCTGGAGATGTCGATACCTAGGACCCCAATGCTCTTGGAGATGGAAAGGGTCATGTTCTGGAATTGAGGTGCCACAGTGAAAGGGGTTTTTTTTTGCTGTGAATGCGCAAACTTGTGTCTTAGTAGGGTTGAACTCAACCAGGTTTTGATCTCCCCAATTGGAAACTCTGGTTAATGTGCCCCCTATCTCAGACACAAGTTGCTTTCGGCTTTCTTCCACAATGTAACGAGGGATGCTAGCACGGCCCGTATAGAATGTGTCCCCAGTACTATCATCCGCATAGCAATGAATGTTATCAATGGACAACATATCATTGATATGTAACAGAAACAGCGTTGGGGACAATACAGAGCCTTGCGGGACGCCAGCGTTAATGTCCATGCGATCGGAGCTACCACCATCAACTACAGCTCGTATGCTTCTGCCGGACAAAAAGCTGGCAACCCATTTGCACAAACCCTCGGGCAGTCCATAAGATGGCAACTTCGATAAAAGACTGCGGTGCCAGACCCGATCAAAGGCTTTCGCGATATCTAGGCTGACAGCCAATGCCTCACCTTGACTCTCAATGGCCTGAGCCCAACGATGTGTAAGATACACTAGAAGGTCACCAGTCGAGCGACTATGGCGGAAACCGTATTGACGGTCGCTGATCAAGTCGTTTCCTTCTAGGTATCTGAGGAGTTCTTTATTAAGCACACGCTCCATGACCATAGAGAGAAGGGAGGTTATAGCGATTGGCCTGTAATTTGATGGGTCTGATCTATCGCCCTTTTTGGGCACAGGGTGGACATGGGCAGTCTTCCACGAAGATGGAACCCGCCTTGTAGAATACGAAAGCTCGAAAAGGCGCGACCAAACTGGACACAGTTCGGGAGCACACTGCTTGAGCACAACTGCCGGTGTATACCGGCATCCATAAGATCCATAAGTCGACATCCATAAGTCGAGTGGTCTAGAGTAAGCATCTCCCGCCGGACCTCCCGTTGTGTTATAGTTATTTCTGGCATAGAAATACCACACCATGGTATGGGAGTTGGCACAGCTCCTCCGTCATCCAATGTCGAGTTTGAGGCAAAGAGACGCCTTAGAAGATCGGCTTTCTCTTTAGCAGTATGGGCCAGATTTCCGTCGGTTTTCCGAAGTGGTGGCAAAGACGACTGACAAAAATTTCCCTCGGCAGCTTTAGCAAGCGACCAGAATGCACGAGTCCCAGATGGGTAACGTGCTAGCCGCTCACCAATTCTGCCGATAAAATCGAATTTTGCCCTGGCAGTCACTCTTTTGTTGGACCTCGAAGCAGCATTAAGTTTTCGCTTCATGTCAGATACATCGGGAGACTCGCTGGATCGTACCGTGGTCCAGGCTTGGTATGCAGCTTGCTTGCGCAGTCTAGCTTCTTTGCAAGACTTATAGAACCACGGCCGTCGTTTTACTCCTGCTGCAACAACCGGGTTGGGAATGAAGCATTCCATCCCCGCCAGGATGGTTTCAGTAACGGCAGTCATGAAAGTGAGAGTGATATGAATATTTTAAGCCTCTCGCCCACAAACGCGCGTCCGGACGCGTAATTGGATTTTCCTATAGTATGACGCAACGTAAAACGTGAAAAATATATTTTTCCGAACATTCCAATTTTGAAAATTATAAAATTACTAGCGACAAGCGAAAGCCAGCGCTTTAACAATATATTTCTTAAAATCTTCTCTTAATGGCCTAATCACATACCACAATAACCACAATCTCTGTAGGCCATCGCTCCATTAAAAATACATCAATAGTAAATGGTACTTTCCCAACCAGTTGGAAGACTGCTGTAAAGCCAATCCCAAAAACAAATAAGCCATCCTCCCGCCAAGATCTTAGGCGTATGTTGGTTACAAGTTATACTGTTGGATCCAACACCAATGTGTGGATAAATCTTGGACTGTTATTGGGTACCCGCGCCTCACAAGTGCTATGTTGGCTAATAGTTTTACTGTCGGATCCAGCACTAATGTGCGGATCGATCTTGGACTGTTATCCTACTATCCTACTAATGTTATAAATGCGAAAGTTTGTAAATATGGATGGGTGGATGTATGTTTGTTACTCTATTAACTCCATAACGGCTGAACAGATCTTGGTAAAAATTGGCACAGAGATATATTATAGCCTGGAATAACACATTTTATACTTGCTACACATTGGCTACTTTTCATCCCGTGGGAATACCGGGATTTACTACTACAACTACACGGGTGAAACCGCAGGGCGCTACTAGGTGGAAATACAGTTTAGTTCATCCAAATTATCGCCAGTCTGCCAAGCTTGGACGCAAAGTTGAATCCAATGTGTGGCGTCAGCATAACTTTGCTTCCCTGTCTATCTAAAGTATTGGAAAAGGCAGTAAGGTTGCACCTCACAAAATACCTTGAAGACAACAGGATCCTCCCGTAGGCTCAGTCTGGATTCCAAAAGCGTTCCAGTACAACCGCCCGATTACGCTAATGTCTGGCTATCGAGATGGCTTTCAGTTTGATATTTGATTCCCATCCATCCCAGGAATTAGGCATCCATCCCAAGGATTTCAGTTACTAGATCCTTCCATATGTTGCTATTACACTATGGGAATCAAATGCTCTTGTCGTCAGAGAGTCCTTGATCAAAATGTCAAACTGATAGCCATCTCGATAGCCATGACATTAGCGTAATCGGGCCACAGTACAGTAAAGCTAATTAATTTATCATTGTCATTGCTATATCTTACATAGCTATATCGATAATAAAATTGCGTGGCCCGATGTCCTGGTCGCTCTGCCCATCGGCAGCTAACATGTCTGCAATGTCTGGAGAGAAAAAAACACAATAGTAGGTACTATTGTGTTTTTTTCTCTACTTTATTGGATTGTATAATATGCATTAGGTATTTTTGGTTTGAAGCGTAGCATGTAAAATTGGTACCATAATGGGATCCTCAATATTGTTTTCTAATACATTAAAAAAGGATAATACAAAAGAGCGATAGGAACCAAGCCATAGTTTCTTACCCGCTCTTCTATGCTTTGGTCGTAGTTTGATACCCGCTCTTCCATGATCTAGTCGCGTGGAACTGGCACCTAGAGTCACCTGGTTTTAAGGCGTTTCAAAGTGGTCTCTGGGATTTTAATGAATAAATACATTTTGACTTTGACATGGACTGGTTTTAAAGAAATCGACTTTACCTAAAGTCAATTATAAATAGAATAAGCTGTATAATATAAGTAGGCTAGGTTAAAAAACCAGAGTATATTGATCAATATATTTATTTAAACAGTCGAATTTTAAAAGGTCCGCAAAAGTTAAGAAAGAGGTTAAACACAAAATACTGTTCAGCATTCACTGATCAGCGAGGAGCCGCATAGTAGTTTGGCGCGCTAACGACAGTACATCTTCCCGCGAGAGCAATGCGAGTGCCCGGAGTGTCCATGCGCGCGGCAGCATTCGTCTCTCTCCGCTGGGATTCGAGAGCACACCTGAGGAGAAATAGACTTTATGAATGTGGATATTGGGTTTAGAGTTGTACAATTTCCGCAACGATGAGCTGGAAACCTATCGATCACAGGTATACCAACTACTTCAGAATATATATAGGTATGTGGAAAATTCTATTCAGGCTAGATTACCTTAGTTTTTTTTAATTTTTTTTTTAAATTTTTTTCATTATTAAACACCTCCCATTTAGTTATGTGGATACAGATGATTGTTCTGGTGTTTATCGATTGAATACACATTATGCTAGGACGCAAACAAATTGTTAAGCACTAGTAACTGTCTGTTTGACCACTATGAACGAATAAGCATATGATTTTTGTAAATTTTTCAAAAATCATGGATATTATGATAACTCGGAATTCGTCGACATTGGACTAAGGTAATCTAGCCTGAATAGATGCGTAACGAGGTGACCTACCCCCCCCCCCCCCTCACGGCTTTGCATCGACCTTCCGGGCACCCTGTATATGCGAGAGGATCTATAATGCTTTGGACTATTTAAGTCGTCAAGCTGCAGTCTATCTGATGATAATTGGTATGATGAAGTGGTTTATGGGTTTAAACTATGGTAAAGTAAGAGTGACCACCATGCCTTTTTCTGCCGCCAGGCAGCTTTGCTGTGTCGCTTTGAAGGGTGTGGTTGCTGGTGAAATTACAGACACATGAGGCTTAACATGTATGTCGTAAGTTTATGGATGCAGGGCAGTGCATCGTAAAGGACTTGCGAACCAATGCTATATACCAGCGTTTACACTTAGCTCAAATGCGAAAGGCAACGCGTGCAATAACGCGAGAGAGAAAGGGAGGGAGAGAGGTTGTCGTTTGCATTGCCGTGGACATTAGCTGAGTATAAAAGCTGTATTATGGTGATGTTGTATACTACTACTATTATAAACGTTTGTAAATATGGATGGATGGATGGAGCGATGTTTGTTACTCTTTCACGCCGGAACGGCTGAACGGATCTGGATGAAACTTAGCAGGGAGGTATATTATAGTCTGGACTAGCACATAGGCTACTTTTTATCCCGTGGGAATACCGGGATTTTGATCTGCGCGGGTGAAACCGCGGTGCGCAATTAGTATTACATATTATATTTGGTGGAAGATCAGATGAGCCATCTGCATGTACGATCAGCAAGTAGGTATAAACAAAGAACTAACCTGATCGCACGGTCCAACTCTGGAAGCCGCCTCGGTGACGTCAATTACCATAGACGCTGCCACCAGCAGGACGAAGAAGACGGATACAGCCTTGATAGCAGCCATTTTGTTTTTTGTTTTCTTGGAGCAGTTTACTTGTATGGAGGGAACTTGGTTCTGTGAAGTCGCTGGTGTCTCCCGCGGTTATATACCGCTTGATAAGGAAAATTATTAGAATTATTGTCTTTGTATGGTTAAGTAAGGGATACTTTGAAGATACTTTTACACATTGTAGTTGCCGATGAAAACAAAGAATGGCATGTTTGAAGTTCGCGAGGCACAAGGCATCATCATCAGCTCTTCAGGACGGCTTCACCTGATGCTGGTGTTTTTTTTATATAATTCGCTGATGAAATGGTTATAGCACCTATACCATCCTCTCAACCTACACAGCTTATTTAAGGCGTTGACAACACCTAATATTTCTCTCGCTCGCACGATTCGACATCTTGAAAGATATAAAATCACAAATTCCAATTTTTAAAAATCGCAAACAATCATTTTGTGTGCAAGTACATTCCGCATAGTTTTGTAAAAAAATCATTTTGATTGAAGCAAGTTTTCCTACTCAAAAGTTTGCTTGAGTACGAAAACTAAATAGAAAAGCAATCTACGAGTATTTATGATTTTTTTACTAAACTGTGCGCAATGTGATTTTTCGAAAATGGGTTTAGTGATTTTATATCTTTCAACATGCCAAAACGTGCGAGCGAGAGTCACATTAGCTCTTCGCTTTAAGAAGAGCTTCATAACTAACCCCCAGACACGGTAGATATCCTCTCGGTTATTATTTTAAATAGAATAAACATAAAGAAGTACAAAAAAAACAGGAAAAAGAAATACAATATTAAAAATAGTTGGAAAATTTGTTATTTCGGTATTATTTTGTTTTCTTTTTTATATCGCGAATTACGTAGTCAGGGTCGGTGCAGTCGTGACAATGAAACAATAAAACTAACTCATACAATTTCGTACTTATATTATAAATGAGTATGTAAATACATTGAATAGGCATGATAGACAAGCGCGTAGTAACTCAATTGTCAATTGTATTAACTTGCTTTTCAATAATCTTATCCCTTGGACATAAATAAACATTATACTGTGTGCTGTGTGGATTTTCCAGCATTATTTATTTATTAAAAGTTATTCTCCGAGCGGGATTTGGGAAGGTGGTGGGTTCAAATCCCGCTCGGAGAATAACTTTTGGGACTTTATAATAATCTACTTATGTTGTACAAATTGTTCTTTGTGGGGATTGACTCACGGCCTACGCCGCGGTAGGCAGAGCTGCTACACTGAGAAAAATGAAATTCTGGCGTAAGGTTAATAAAGTCTTACACGGTTATAATGTAATTACGTAGGGCGAGTTTGTACAATTACCTTCGTTTTGACATAACTAAGTGAATACGTTAAAACGATACCGTCTATTAGCTGGTCGCAAAACAACCAAATCAACTTTATGGTAAAGCGTTTTAGGAATTGAATCTTATCTTGTTAATAACGCAGTGCTGACGGTTAAAAAAACTATTCGCTTCCGGCGGTAAATTTTCGGCGTATGTTGCCGTAAAGAAGGCATTTGTTGCCGTAAAGAAGGCATTATCCGCTTTTATAAAAAGTTTAAAAGCCAAAAAGGTACCAAAAAGGTACAATCCTAGATCGCGCTGACGAAAACGCACGGGAAATATGTATAAGGCCGCACTTTACTATATATTTCGAAAATCAATGAGATGTATAAAACATGTGAAAAGATGTGTTAGTATGTCATTGGGTTATTTCACCACCACTCGCTATCGCTTATAGCAAAGCTAGTGCGCTAGCTAGGTAGCTAGTCTAGCTAGCTGGCTGTTGTCTAATTGTCTATCTACCCAGTAGGTAGCATAGCTAGTGGCTCTCGTCAGAGTATTATTATATTCCTTGGCTAGTGGCTAGTAGCCACTGGCTGAGGGCTACGGCTAGCTACAGTAGCTACCTATCCACTAAGCACTGCTCTTGTACGGCTGGTACGTACAATATGCCATATTGTTGAACGTTAGGTATTATTATTATATATAATACGGTATAAAACGCCTTACGAGAAGGCGTTGCTGACTTGAGATGCGTCGAATATTGCCATTGGAAAGATTTGCGTGTTTGCTGAGCTACCTTGCTTATTTTTCGCCTTACCAGAAGTTGAATGCCGCCGTCAGTACCTCGATCTTTAACTGATTTACCGAATTTATCGTAGATATGTTACGGCTAATATGTTCAATACTAAGAATAAATCGTAGTTTGGAGTAACTTATTCATGGTATACCTTCTTTTTAAATTTACTTACCCTGTAAATCGTATAACGTCTTCTGCCTAGAAGGCGTTTATGTTGGTTATTACTGTTGGTCGGTTTTTAGCCTTCAAACCTACGAAATCGATCGTAATGACGGCACTTTCAGCTTTACATTTTTCTCAGTGTACCAACTGAGCTGTGAAGGCTGTCTTTGTGATTATGGATAAGCTTTGTAATTTGGGGACTAGATTGCTTTGTTTGGGGCTAGATGGTGCTGTGTGGTAAGCACCGATATTAGGTATTATTAGTATAGAATAGGATTATATGTCAAAGTTTAAATGTATCCTACTAATATTATAAATGCGAAAGTTTGTAATTAAAGGATGGATGGATGTATGTTACTCTATCACTCCAGAACGGCTGAACGGATCTTTGTGAAAATTGGCACAGAGATATATAATAGTCTGGAATAACACATAGGCATACTTTTTATCCCGTGGGAATACCGGGATTTAAAAATACGCGGGTGAAACCGCAGGGCGCTACTTGTATTCAATAAAATCACAAGGATCACTTTGAAAAGTCTTAAAGCTAGTTGACTCTAGGTGCCAGCTCCACGCGACCAAAGCCTAGATGAACATTTGAGAGATTTGAGATTTCCTTAAAAGTTGCCATTTGCTGTGTGGAAAGTCCTCCATTTGTAGTTATCTCAAAAACTCGGTCGATACAGTAATAAATCCGACGATAGTAGTTATATTATGTCAAAGGTGGTCTGATAGGAATAAGATGGTATTTCCTCACGCACAATTCATAGACAACAAGGAAAAAAGTTTTCTTTATAAACAGGAAAACCGGTTTTAGTATAGGTTTTCCTTATTTTTATTTTTGCGGTATAACCTAATAGAATGTAGAGCACTACTATTACTAATGTGCACTTTTGTCCCAAACGTTATTATCCTATATAATAACTTTTGGGACATTAGTGAAAAAACTGAAATAACAATAATTATCAAAAGATTTTTATAATCTTTGTGATATCCTTTTTTTTTATTATTAAATTTATTTAACATAGTGTAGTGTCAAAACTTGACGACCTCTGTGGCGCAGCGAGTGAGAGCCTGCCTGCGACGCAAGAGGTTGCGGGTTCGATTCCCGCCTTGGAACAAATTTGTGTACGATCTGCAGAAATTTGTTCCGATGGTCTGGGTGTTTTCTATGTATAATAAAAAAATATCTATCTATGTAAGTATATAATGTTTTAAATATATCAGGTATCTAGTACCCATAACACAAGCTTTGAATAGCTTACTTTGGGGCTAGATAGTGCTGTGTGGATTGTCCAGCAAAAAAAATATAAAAAAAAAATACTTATAAAAAATAATAATTTGTGTTATTACTGCTATGCTAATTGCGATTTTTCTAAAAAAAGTTCAGTGGTCATCTTCTTTTCAACATTTTGAAAGATAACTACCATGTACGAGCGGGGAATAAATTAGCGGTCGTCTTCGCCTTAACGCAACAATATACTCTGGTATTTATCTTTATAAGTGTGGATACCTTTATGTATGCTGAGATCATAAGTTAACAACGCAATCAATAACAATAAGCCTAGCTTGGCCTATAAGGAAAATTGAAATAAAATAACTAAAGCTCGCGGCTTCACTTGTTTGAGTACGCATGGAGCTACTTAGAGGATTGGAGATAGCAAATCTATCTAATCTAATACATTTACCCCCAGTTTCTGAAAGCGCGATCAACACTAATCGGCTGTCAAGTCACTTGCTATTTCAGCTTTTACTTCAAATTGGATAGATAGCAAGTGACTTGACAGCCGATTAGTGTTGATCAAGCTTTCAGAAACCGGGATATAGTTCGCGTCTATATACAACAAGCAAACGCTTGTTCAGCAAACAAGTAGACATAAAAACATTACAGCAGTCCACCTCATGTTAAGTGGTAACCATCGCCTATAACAAAGCATAACCTCGCATTTCACGCACGATATGATAGGATAGGACACGTAAGGTTTCCTGCCCTGCGTCTAACAACTTGAGGCATACGGATGTTAAGCCTCATGTGCCTGTAATTACACCGGCGACCACTCTCTTCAAACCGAAACACAGCGTTGCTGCTTGGCGGCAGAAAAAGGCGTGGTGGTAGTACTTCCCCGGACGAGCCACACAAAGAGCTCTACTACTCATAGTGAGTATGTGCGAGAAGTACGTCAACGGGCTATTGTTTTCGGTTCATAATTGTGTTATTTCCTTGCAGATTGGCCACCACACCAGTTGCTTCTTGGTCACAACGGACGAGTGAACTGTCTGATATACCCGCATCATGTACACCAGAGGTTACTATTCTAGTCCTATTAAATATAAATATACGTAAGTTGGAGATGAAGAGTAACAAACATACATCCATCCATACTTACAAACTTACAAACTTCGCATTTATAATATTAGTAGGATAGACAGAGAATAAACATACATGTTTGTTCTCGGTGGGGATCGTGAGGTGGGGATTATGAGATACGAGGGGATATCCACCGTGCCTGCGGATCAAAGTAGTGAAGCTGTTTATTTATTTTAGATACGACAAAGCTCACCTAGTGTCCGGTGGCATAGACTTCGCCGTGTGCCTCTGGGACCTGTTCTCTGGTGTTTTGCTTCACCGATTCTGCGTGCACGCCGGAGAGATCACGCAGTTGATTGTGCCGCCACACAACTGCAGTGTAAGTGCTTATAGTTTGTAGTTCCTTTTAGCAAAACAATTGTTTGTTTTCAAATCAAATGTTTTCTTAAAAAAAGTTACAATATTATGTTTTGGTTTATAAGATTTTAATTTATTTTGTTTCTTGTATTTTGTTGTACTTAGATATTATTAATAAATAAAATCATTACAGCCCCGAATCCAGAAATGTATCTGCTCCGTCGCTTCGGACCACAGCGTTACTTTACTGAGTAAGTCTTCTGATATAAATCTGAAAATAGTAACAGGCAACAGGCACGGTAGGCACACATCACACAACCTAAGAATAAGATGTCTAAGGGGGTAGTCAGAGGTATTACATTATGTTTGTAAGAGACAAGTGAATATAGGTTTCTTCTAGGTAAACGTGCTACACTGTAGACTGCATCGTCACTTACCATCAGGTGAGATTGCGGTTTAATATTTCAACTATAGATTGCAAAAAAAAAGTAATATATTAACATACCTTGTAACAGAACAGAATGTAACATCATTGTACACCATGTGAGGTTTAAAAAAGTACATAAATAACACCTAAAAGTAGAGGTTCAATGTGCGGTCTTATCGCTAACTACAGCTCTTAATTATTAGTGTACTTCTTACACAGCACTATCTAGCCCAAACTAAGCACAGCTTCTAATATGGGAACCAGATAGCTGATATAATAAACATATACCTACTAGTAATAAATATATAAGTACTTTTTTTTTCAAATACATACATAACAAATGACATAACACCCAGTCAGAGAACAAACATCTAAGTTCGACACAAGTGTTTGTTCTCGGTGGGAATCGAACCCACGGCCTACAGCGCAGAAGGCAGAGCTACTACCAACTGAGCTGTGAAGTCTGTCTCATCTTGTCATCGCCCTAAGGAATACTCTTCGGTCTTTCCCAGGTCTAGCAGAACGTAAGTGCGTGACGCTAGCGTCCAGACACCTGTTCCCCGTGGTGGCGATCAAATGGCGTCCAGCAGACGACTTTATGGTGGTCGGCTGCAGCGATGGAACGGTCCATGTGTGGCAGATGGAGACTGGACATCTGGACAGAGTTCTGCATGGTAATGTTTGTAGATCACTATAACTACATAGTATAAAACAAAGTCGCTTTCTCTGTCCCTATGTCCCTATGTATACTTAAATCTTTGAAACTACGCTACGGATTTTGATGCGGTTTTTTTTAATAGATAGAGTGATTCAAGAGGAAGGTTTATATGTATAATACATGCATGATATAGTAGAAAAACAATGTGCACCCGTGCGAAGCAGGGGCGTGCGGGTTGGTCGCTAGTTTTGTACATTTTGTAAATAATTGTAACTATTAGTTGTAATTTTCTTTGTAAATAAAATAATAGTGTTACTTTGTGTCTTGTATCTTTGTGTGGTATTATAACCAACATTACTTGTGGTCTTAGCACAGTGTAAGCATTTGGAATAACAGTTTGTAATATGTGATAAGAAAGCGACTTTGTTTTATACTATGTTATATACAAAATACATATGAAACAGTTGAACTATTATTTATAATTTACACTATTATTATGAGCCTTCTATGTCCCACTGCTGGGCAAAGGCCTCCCTCCATTCCGTCCACTCTGTGCGATCCTGTGCTGTGGTCTTTCATTCCGGCTGGTACCTATCTAGCTCATCCCATTTGAGTTAACAAAAATACCACTAGAAAAACAAATGAAATGAAAATGCTATGTTGCTTCGCAAAATAACTATATATAATAATATATAAAACTAAATAATAATATATAAAACTAAAATAAGTTAATAAACCCCAGGCCTTTCTTTCTTTAAAACTGTAATGTATTGACAGGTATGATAGCAGAAGAAGTGCTGTCAGCGTGTGACGAGACATCCACAGACGACCTCGGCGGTTCTGTGACGGCTGGTAGTGATCTACAGGGATTGGCCAATCCGGCTGTGCACTTCTTCAGGTAAGACTTTTTTATACAACTAGCTGATGGATCAAGGAGATGGCCCACCTGATGTTGAGTGGTAACCAATCGCGTCTGAGTCGAAATAAAAATAATCAATTCTATTAGGTACATATACAATATACAAATACTTTCACCACACTTCGAAAGAACAAGTAACATTACATGGAGATGTAATTTCGACTTTGATTTTCAGAGGTCTCCGTCACCGCAACATAAATGCGATGCGTGCGGCCACCGCGCGCGGCCTAGCGGCCTTAGGGTCCGGAGCCGGGTCCGCGAGCCTAGGCCCCCTCGCGGAGCCGGCTCGCAGCCGCCGGGCCCCGCTCACTGTCCAGGGGTTCAGGTCCAACCCAGCCGGTAAATTAGAATTATTATTGAGCCGTTATGATCCCACTGCAGGGCAAAGGCCTCCCTTCCTTTTTATCCCGTGAGGATACCGGGATTCAAATATGCGTGGGTAAACCCGCGGGGTGCAACTAGTATAGTATATGTGTACCTGTACTTACCCTACGAATAAATAATTCGTAGGTATAACCCAAAAAGTACTCGTCAGATCTGACTCAAATTTAAATGAGACCATAACAAGCATGAGCTTTCGTTAAAAAAAAAAGAATCGATCGAGAAAAAGAAAAGATCTTTTGAGGTAGCTGCTAGCAAATATAAAAATAAACACAGGTATTAGATAAAAATTATCTGAATTCCGTTCAACAGATCCTGAGAGCCACATCCTGTTCTTCGATATCGAAGGTCTGATCGTGGAACTGCTGAGTGAAGAGTACTCGGCTATGAGTCCAGCCAGTTTAGAAGTAAGTTGAAGTGAAATGTAAATGAAATGAAATGTAATTATTTGCCTGAAGTATGGTGAATAATGGTAAAGTGTAATTGTGGTCTCACCAACTTCGTCGATAACCGATATGCGACATTGTTAAGCTACCGTCATACAAACATTAAGGGCCTTACTACAAAAAAATAGGCAAACGTTAAACACTGCCTAAACTTTTGACATCTCTTGTCATTGCGTAATGGCAAACAGAGACAGCGCTAATTTTAGACATTGTTTAAAGTAAGACACTGTTTTGTAGTAAGGCCCTAAGTAATCCATTGTTTTTGACAGCCTTCACAGCTCAGTTGGTAGTAGCTCTGCCTTCTGCGCCGTAGGCCGTGGGTTCGATCCGCACCGATCAAAAATTTGTGTGATGAACATAATGTTTGCTCTCTGTCTGGGTGTTATATAAATTTTAAAGTTTGTATTTATAAAAAAAAAACAGTTAACTGGTTTCAATATTACGATAAGCTTAGTTTGGGGCTAGATATTTTTTTATACAACTAGCTGATGGAACAAGCAGATGGCCCACCTGATGATAAGTGGTAACCATCACCTATAACAAAGCATTGCCTCGTAAGTCACGCACGACAGAAACGTTCCCTACGATGCACTGCCCTGTGTCAATCAACTTGAGGCATACAGATGTTAAGCCTCATGTGCCAACCTGAACACAGCGTTGCTGCTTGGCGGCAGAAAAGGCGTGGTGGTAGTACTTCCCCGGACGAGCCACACACAAAGAGCTCTACTATTAAAATGCTGTGTGGAAAGTCCACAAGTGAACAAGTACACGAAGACCTCAAGACACACATTTGTAGAAAGGATTGACTGCAGAGATGACAGATGATAGAGGAGAGTGGAGAGAAAAAACCTCTTGTGCCGACTCCACATGAAATGGGCTAAGGGCAGGAAATAGTACATTGTTCACCGAGAGGAGAAAGTGACCGATTACCGTCGAGGGTGTCGTTTGAAGCCCGAGCCGTAGCCGAGGGCTTTGAAACACCTGAGGTCGGGAATCGCACTTTCTCTCGAGTGATACATAGTGCTTTATACTACACCTACGAGGAAAATAAAAAACTAAAACTGAATCCTCAAACAACACACAAATTGAAAATGGCGCCAATGTCGTCTGCAATTTTCACATGTTCTTTTTTCAAATTGTTTATCCTGCCGCCGCAGGGTTGCACTGCCAGCCCGACACCATCCAACACACAGCTTGTGGCCAGTGTGATTTTGCGAACTTGGAGATAAAAACTCACTGTAAAAACTTTTTGGCTTTTGATATTTAGGTTACCGGCGCATAGTCTTACCCAAAATTAAAAAAGAAAAACCACGTAAGAAATGGATTTTCATACACTTTTCTCTCCCGCTCAGATGCGTTTTCTCCCCGCATATTTGTTCGATATGCAATGACGTACTTTCTACCGTAAATTTGATAAAGTATCAAGGTACTTTCCAAGCAGGTGTAGTATAAAAGAAGATTTTCTGTGTGCCCTTCGGCATAAGCGTTTAGTTTGTTTTTGAAAATAGTTATTACTTTTAATTTCTTATTTTTTTTGTTTAATGTGTTTGTCGCAGGCAGCCGGTCTGATAACAAGTGAATACATGAAGGTGGCAGCACTGACGCAGTCGGCAAGTCCTGACGCCACGAAACGCATATCAGGTCAGTATTCATTATAAACTGAAACCTACACTAATACACAGAAACAGTAGCTTACTTTAAAAAACTCTAAAATGCTGTAAATAACTATAAAGCAAAAAACCTTATTTCAATGCACTGAAAAATACACTCATAATAAAACTAGTTGCGCCCCGCGGTTTTAGTCTGTTCGGTCTCTTCTGTCGGTCCAGATCTGTTCAGTCGTTCCGAACGTGAAAGAGTAACAAACATCCATCCATCCATCCATTCATCCATACTTAGAAACTTTCGCGTTTATAATATTAGTAGGATTTAGACCTATTCAAATGGGTATCCTATTTACGAAATGTTCGGAACTTCATATGTGCCTCCGGCTACCCCTTTAGAAAAATAGACACAGGCTTCACTGTCACTTTCACTTTCATACCAACGAAAAGAGAGAGCAACAGACTTATCGATCTAATAAGCTATTGGCGCGCTCAGCGACCATTAAGCATAAGGGCCATATTCTTTATGGATGTCTAAGCTTCCTGATATCATGAGACTAGACCAGTTATTCAAGAAGCCCATGGATCTCTAGAAACGTCGAATCTTGGTGCCAGTTCCATGCGACCGTTCTTTTGTATGATTCTTTTTACAACTTACGGTACCTAATTTATGAAGCTCAGAAGTATGTAATGATAACGACTTTATTAAAGTGATTACCTTCATGTATTTTCAAAATGTACAAAATACTTATAAACAGTTAACACGCCGACCGCTGTGACCTATCTAGAGATAGCTCGACTGATCCAAGTTTCACAACTTGGCCAGAAAATACTTAGGTCCTTTGATCCCAGTAAGGAAGTTAGATTTTATTCTTATGCCAACTAAAATACATAAACATGGCCTTATCATGAATGGAAACACAATAAAATTTATCAATACTACAATATTTATTTCAAAGTGGGAAAACACAACATGGAAGTGATTGAGCACGTCGAGATAACTTTGCTGAGTAAATAATTACTTAGTTTATTTTCTTCTATCATCATCCACAACCCGATTTATCATCTCTTGATAAAATAATAAATGAATAAAATTTTGATCGATGCATGTTTTCCTACTTCAAAGTTTGCCTAAATATGTATGTACGAAAACTAGTAAAACGAGCGAGAGTCACATTGTATCTCTTGTACTCGTAGGTGTCCGTCTTAAAACCAAACACAGGTAAAGTTTGGATTTGTTCATTATTTCAAAACGTTTATTTCGTTTCGGAACACTAGAACCGTAGATTTACAATGGTATGTCTACTTTTTGACATCCTTCATATCATAGCTCAGTCGGTACCTAGTAGCTCTGCCTTCTGCGCCGTAGGCTGTGGGTTAGATTCCCACCGAGAACAAACATTTGTGTGATTAACATAACTAGTAGTTTGCCCCAAACTGAGATTTCGTGACGCGACGCGAACGCTCCGAAAATATAAGTAAGTAGTAGTCAGAGGCAAGTCCAAACGTTGTGTTTGAACTCTCTGGCTGCCACCTACTTACTAAGTATGGTAACCAAGTTTCAACTGAATTTGCCTATTTATTGAAGAGTTCCGTTGAACAGACCTTGGCTCCATCATCAGAACAGGTCGCTATAACCATTTAATGAGAACCAAGTACCTTATTAAATTATTTTCAGAAAAAAAAAATTTTAAAAAGCAAAGGAACTGACCGACCAGTAGAAAAACCTTGATGCCAACGAAACTCTTAAAAATGAGAGCTCTTGGGTCGTTGGTTATCTTAGGCCCGTATTAATAAACCGATATCAGCATAAGAGTAAGATCTTAAGTGCTGGTTTGATATTCCGACATATTAATAAACAAAACTTAAGATGCGGTTTAAGACTCCGTCATCACCTGAGATCGTATTGTTTAAATAAACAGTACTCGAGTTTCAAGATCGAGTATTATGATGCTTCTTGAGATCATGGTAGTTGAATTCAGTCGACCCAGACTTAAGATCGTGAATTGGCGGGAACTATGGACGTCTAAAATATTATTCCCGAAATCAATTATTATGATGAAGTCGACTACTATGACGATATTATATGGCCTTTTCAAATTCGTTTACCTAAAGTTTATATAAGGGACGCGACAAATCCATAGGGTATCAAACAAAGGCATAGGTTGCCAGATTGTGAAATAATTTTCTACTAAATATTTTTACATTTACCTTATTTAAAATTTTTATTACTTATTTATAATGTAATGTAATATAAAATTAGCATGATTTTCATTAAAACCTTTGAAATCTGCCAAAATCTGCCACATTTGTAAATCGTCAGCATAATATGCCACAGCTTAAATTTTGGATCCAAATCTGCCAAAATGAAAGAAATCAAATGGTCACACTGGTGATGTGACATGTGCCATTGGTCTATCGGTGGTCACGTGGTGTCGTTTTGTTGACTTGTAAAATTCAATACTTTTTAAATAAATTATGCTTTTTGTGGTTCTAAAAAGTTAAATGTATAATAAACATTTAACTAAATTTCATAAAATTTTAATCGATTTAAACTAAAAATTAAAAAAGCAATTATTAAACGCAATGAGCAAAAGATGAAATAGTTCGTTCGCTGTGACGTCGCATGTCTTAAGATCAGGATTTTAATGGGTGTCAAATTACGAATCTTAACCCGTGAGAAGGCGCGCCTAATGTTGTTACATGGATAGGCGCGCGCGAGCAAATTGCTCACACTACTTTAAATGCTTATATTTCTACAATATTAGTATTTAAGGCTATAAATGGGTTCATAATTAATAAAATAACATTTATTTAATATGAAAACAAGATATTTAATTAAAACTATGAAACATAAATGCAACTTCTACTACAAATAACAAATTAACTAATTTTAGACCTACTATCTTTGGATATATATCTCTATCATTAGCCGTTTGCCCACACTGACTGAGGCAGCTGGAGACATGTTACTTCAGCTTACACACTATTATAAGCTTATAGCATCGTTGTTTATTTGGCAGCTAAATTATGATTCAAATCTATGAGTGCACTAATTATGCTTTAAATATTGGCATTTATAGAAATTACATTTTCAATATGAGGAAGCTGGAGACATGCACACTAATATCGGTGGTATTTTAACCAAACGTACTTGTGGTCTAGCACAAAGTGTAAGCATTTGTAATTTTTTTTTAAATAATTTTATGGTATATAATTTTATATTATTTATATTTATTTTTTATAAAGAATAAACCGTCCTTTGACTACAATCTCACCTGATGGTAAGCGACGATGTAGCCGAAGTTGGAGCAGAACGGTCTAGAAGACACCTATTCACTCGTGCCTATATATTATATATATTATTTATTATTTATATTATATATTTAATAATTGTATATTATTATGTTTCGAATGTTTTGAAGAATCCGCCACCATTTTCTTCAAAACATTTGACTGACTCGATTTTTGACTGACGCGACTATAAACATAACTAGCTGCGCCCCGCGGTTTCATCCGCGTAGCTTTAAATCCCGGTATTCCCATGAGATGAAAAGTAACCTATGTGCTATTAAGTTTAATCCAGATCCGGTCAGCCGTTCTGGCTTTATTAACAAACATTGATACCTCCATACTTATAATTGTTCGCGTTTATAATATTTTTTAGGATATCTCTGATATCACTTGACACTGGTAAGATTTCCTATAGATTTCTAAAAAAGCCAAAAGCCATAAAATAGGAAAACAAAGAAAGAAAAGATGGATGGGAATCAAATGTCTAACTGAAAGCCATCTCGATAGCCAGACATTAGCGTAATCGGGCCGCAGATTTAAGGTGGTAACCATCACCTATAAATTCTATGCAGGAAAATAAATGTGAACCTATCTTTTGTACACGCTAACACAATGGATAGATTTCTTTGGACGCGTCAAAGACAAAGCGGGCGATATGGAGAGGATATTGAAGGAGAAGGATAAACATGGTGGGTACAGGTCCACAGCTCAGTCGGTAGTAGCTCTGCCTTCTGCGCCGTTGGCCGTGGGTTCGATTCCCACAGAACCAACATTTGATTGTCAAACATAGATGTTGGCTCTCTGTCTGTTTTATAATTTATAAGTAGGTGTATTTACAAAAAAAAGAATATAATTAATTTTTAATTGATATTTATGTAATTAATATACTGAGACATTTTTTTCTGCATAAAGTATTTACATTATAGGTGTTTACAAAAAAATATTATATCATCTAAATTATTATTATATTTTAAGATATAATATTTTGTCTACTAAAATATTATATCTTGTTCCCGTAGATAGAATTTAGGTTTATTTATTATTCTCATAGACAGATTTATTTTATACTAGCTGCGCCCCGCGGTTTTAATCGCGTAGTTTTAAATGCTGGTAATCCCACGGAATAAAAAATAAAAAGTAGCATGTGTGCTATTCCAGACTATAACCTATCTATGTGCCAAATTTCATCCAGATCCGTTCAGCTGTTCTGGCGTTATTGAGTAACATATCGAAACTTTCACATTTATCAAGTTATTAATAAATAAACATGGATTAATAGGTTTTAAAATTAAAATAGTTTTTGTAACAAATGTTACTCCAAAGACTTGGAAGGAGTTTTTTTTATTTAAATCTGTTTTTGTTATACATTTCATCTTATTTGACGACCTCAGTGGCGCAGCGGGCGAGAGTCCGCCTGCGACGCAAGAGGTTGCGGGTTCGATTCCCGCCTCGGAACAAATTTGTGTACGATCTGCAGAAATTTGTTCCGTTGGTCTGGGTGTTTATGTATAATAAAAAATATCTATCTATGTAAATATATAATGTATTAAATATATCAGTCATCTAGTACCCATAACACAAGCTTTGAGTAGCTTACTTTGGGGCTAGATGGCGCTGTGTGGATTGTCCAGCATTATTTATTTATTTTATTTATTTCTTCACAGGTATACTAGCCAAAATGAAAGAGGGTGCTGAAAATATGCAGACAAAATTGCAAGCGAAAGCCGATCAACTAAAAGGCAATACTGAGCCTAAAGGTAAGTGGTTCAAGGTCTCTGTTCCAATAGCAAGCAGCGACTCGTCAGTTGCAGCGATCAACTACTGGCAGGTAAGGAATATCATAAAAATAATAACTCTTTTAAGGAAAAATCGACTTAGAATACACTACTATAACGACTATAACTAAAAAACTACTCGTCAGATCAGAGGGCCAACCGCGATCTCTTGAAGCATTCTTATTTCAATACTAGTTGCGCCCTGCGGTTTCACCCGCGTAGTTTGAAATCCCGGTATTCCCACGGGATAAAAAGTAGCCTATGTGTTATTCCAGACTATAATATATCTCTGCCAAGTTTCATCCAGATCCGTTCAGCCGTTCCGGCGTGAATGAGTGACAAACATCCATCCATCCATACTTACAAACTTTCGAGTTTGTAATAGTGGTAGGACATATTGAGCTCTCAAAAAATGGTTATCGTCAATATTTATGCAATAAAATAGCCGGTAAAAATTATAAGTTACCAGTAGCGCCCTGCGGTTTCACCCGCGTAGTTTTAAATCCCGGTATTCCCTCGGGATAAAAAGTAGGCTATGTGTTATTTCAGACTATAATATATGATACACACATACACACACACACACATCTCACCTAAACTCTCGCTCTCACTCAACTGCATGCCGGTAATAATTCTAATTTTGTTTTAGTTTTTATTTACTTATACCTATTCTTCTTTTTTTGCAATTACTACATTGTTATTAAAATAAATACCGCAACTATTAAAACTGTTAAATATATGAAAAATGTAGAATCAACTTACCTATTAGTACACAATAATACCTACTGCTCGCTTACTGTTGTATCAAACAAAGGCTACGCAGACCCTGCGACACAAGATTTCTAATCTTAGTGCAGGCTCTGCATGTCATAACACCTAAAAATCAGCGCTTACATTTTCATTTGTATAAATATTATTATTGTACCTAATACCTATTTTATGCTGCGGTCTGAGAAATAAATATTATTACTATTATTATTATTATTATCTCTGTGCCGATTTTTACCAAGATCCGTTCAGCCGTTCTGAAGTTATAGAGTAACAAACTTCCATCCATCCATACTTACAAACTTTTGCATTTATAATATTAGTAGGATAAGAAGTACCTAGTTATCTTACCTAGACAACTACACTGAATCACCGTATTTACCCCACCTACAAGGAAATGCAAGTAAGTAATAAGATATGTTAAATACAAAGTATGGTAGCCCAAGGTGATCTACATTCATAAATTATTTTAGTATTAAGTTGATACCTATGGGACACACGGGCGGGAGGAGTAGGGAGCTTGTTGGCGAGCGAATTGCATAGTTGTTATACTTCTCTGTCTGTCTCGAGTCATTCAAACTTCAAAAGTAACTTATTAATGTAGTATAAATCATATTTGCTGATGGAGCAAGCAGATGGCCATCTAATGTTAAGATTGTAAAAAAAAATTCAAAAATAATGCTGGATAATCCACACAGCATCATCTAGCCCCAAAGTAAGCTACTCAAAGCTTGTGTTATGGGTACTAGATTACTGATATATTTAATACATCATATACTTACACAGCATAAAAAAGCTCTGTAAATCACGCTCGAAAGAAACATGTCCTACGATGTACTGCCCTGTGTTTATTAATCTTATGCATACAGATGTAAAGCCTCAACACCGGCGACCACACTCTTCAAACCGAAACACAGCGTTTCTGCTTGGCGGCAGTAAAATGCGTGGTGGTAGTACTTTCCCGGACGAGCCACTCGCAGTGCTCTACTATAAGTACTCTTAAAACATCTGTTACTTAAGTAGATGTACACAGGGCACGAGTAGTAAGACAAGAGTGAACATGTAAATAATAGCTAAGCGTGCTGTACCTGAGACTGCATCTTCGCTTTCAGTAAAAAAAAAAGTTCCTATCGTGCGTGACTTACGATGCAATGTTTTATTATAGGTGATGGTAACACTAAACATCAGGTGAGCCATCTGCGGTAGTTAAAAAACATATGTGAAGTAACTATCATCAACATGTTGGCACGAGCACATGTTGGTTGAAAACAAAAAAACATGCTGGTTGAACATGCTGCCCACAATATTCTACCGTATGTCCCGAATGCCTACGCCCTCCCCAAGGTAGGCTAGATATCAACTTACACCCGCTAAGTACAATAACCAGTTCAATTGTAATTGCACCGTATTACCATTTCATAAAGGTCATATTTGTTCATTATTTATAGGGCTTGGTTATCGAGCTTAAATTTTAACGCATAAAGGTGTAGTTTTTGTGTTGTTTGCCTAAACTGTGTCTGTGGCAATATCGATACAATGCTTACTGTACTACACATCCTATTTTGTTAAATATTTTTCCTATTTTGCTAGGTTTTTCTGGCGAAGTGTGAGATTCGTTAACCATAATATCATCATAGTATGTACCATTCTTCACGCAAATAAATGATTTCATTTCAAATAAACTAAATGAATTTGTCAAACTCTAAACAAAGCCCCAAAAGTGGAAAAGCGAACGAAATCGGATTGCAATACTTTTTTCTAAGCGATGGTAGAGTACGCGTCGTACAAAAAGAATGCCGGAAGGTGGGGTGGGGGTGTGATGGTGCGAGTATTTTGTATGTGCAAACATTCCGCTGTTTTCCAGCGTTCTTTTTGGTTGACGCGCACTAACACCTAATTTTAGTTGAGCACTGGAGGTCTAGTGGTAGCAGCCCCGCCAGTGAGACCGCCCGCCATGGACCAGTGAGTTTATTGTTTAAAAATGTATGTGGTGCTTAGTCATCATTTTCCTGCCCTTATCCCACTTCATGTGGGGTCGGCACGACAGGTTTTTGCTCTCCACTCTCCTCTATCAGCTGTCATCTCAGCAGTCACTCCGCATTACTCATGTCATCTTTCACACAGTCCATCCATCTTTTCTTTGGCCTACCTCTACTTCTATATCCATCCACATGCATCCCTAGCATGACATTCTTCGCTTCGCATAACATGCCATACCACGCTAACCTATTACTCCTCATCTTTTCAGTCACTGGCGCCACTTTCAAACTGAGTCACTCTCAAACGGTGAAGGAAAACATCGTGAGGAAACCGGCATGTCGTAGATCCTAACAAGTTTTGAACATGGTGTCAAGTGCTCGAAAGGAGCCTCTTGAGGCGCACTTAAAATACTTTCACCACACTGTTTTAAAAGAAACTAGTGACACGATAAGAGTTTTCAGAACATCCTACTAGTATGGATGGATGGATGGATGTTTGTTACTCTATAACTGCAGAACGGCTGAACGGATCTTGGTGAAAATTGGCACAGAGTTATTTATTAGTCTGGAATAACACATAGGCTACTTTTTATCCCTTGGGAATACCGGGATTTAAAACTACGCGGGTAAAACCACGGGACGCTACTAGTTTGAATATAAAAACTTGTATCGATTAAAATTAAATGCGACACTATGGATTTTATTTTATTCTTCCAAAAATAAAAAATAAACTTATTTATAAATATTTTTTTATATTAATATAATTAAACTATTTTTTTTTATGTTTTCTTTTACTACATTTTTTTGATTATCCACTATAATTACCCTACAATTCCTAGTAAAGGAAATAAGTCATTATGCTGTCTAACTATGGTTTATATTTGTTTGCAAGAGGTAATTACCTATATACTTGCTCTGTCTTTGTCTCTTTAAATGTCATTTGTTGGCAGTGAGTAATGTCACTAGGCTTTGCATAACCCGAGCTTGTCAAAAAGCGCTTGTTAAATTCAGCAAATATTATTACTAGCGACCCGCCCGCGCGCCAATGCTTTTTTTTTTAGCAGCTAATGCTTCGCACGGGTGCACATGTCATACATGTATTATACATATAAACCTTCCTCTTGAATCACTCTATCTATTAAAAAAAACCGCATCAAAACCCGTTGCGTAGTTTTAAAGATTTAAGCATACATAGGGACATAGGGACAGAGAAAGCGACTTTGTTTTATACTATTTAGTGATTTGGTGGGTGTGCATATGATTTGCTTTATACAAAGCTTTCTTTACTAGTTTTCGTTTTCAAACTAGTTTTCAGTTTTCCGGTTTTGAACCCGCGACCATTTGATCGGAAGGCGGGCCAGCTACCACTAGACCACCAATGATCTCTATATAGAGAATACAATACATTCAATGCGAAGTTTAAATTTAAATAAAATAAGTCAATATTGGTGGAAATTCCACACAGCACTATCTCGCTCCAAACTAAGCCAAAGCTTGTAATATGGGAACCAGATAGCTGATATACTCTTATATACTTTGAGATCAAACGTCTATGTTCATCACACATATTTGTTCTCGGTGGTGATCGAACCCAAAGTAATATTTCTCTATTCCGTGATCGAACCCACGGCCTACGGAACAGAAGGCAGAGCTACTACCAACTGAGCTGTGAAGGCTGTCAAGAAGTTTACTACAAAACTGACCTAGATGTCGCCACACGTAAACGAATCGCTACCGTTGTTTTTCTATTTAAGCTTTTCGTGTCACTAATGTTTGTCAAAACAGTGTGCTGAAAGGATCTTAAGTTTTTTTTATGCAACTAGTTGATGAACAAGCAGATGACCCATCTCATGTTAAGTGGTAACCACCCCCCAAAAACACATTGCCTCGTAAGTCACGCACGATACAAACGTCCCCTACGATACACTGCCGTGCGTCCATCAATTTGAGGCATACTGATGCTAAGCCTCATGTGCCCGTAATTGCACCGACAACCACACTCTTCAAACCGAAACACAGCGTTGCTGCTTGGCGGCAGAAAAGGCGTGGTGGTAGTACTTCCCCGGACGAGCCACACACGAAGAGCTCTACTACTTACTCTTCTAACTGTGCCTTGGGATCAAAGCCTTGAAGTCGTTTCTGTTCCCATCTGCAGAGGTTTTAACGGATCTAGCTAGCTTACATTTTAACAGCTAATATAATACTTTTAATTATATTTAGCTTGATTGTCTCAGCACAGCAATCGAAGTATATCCAATTACTAAAGAGACCTGTAAACGGGCTAGAACTTGCGGCAATTTTAAGCTGCAACAGTATTTCTGTCTTGTTCACGCAAATAGATCGTAAGCAGGACAGCTATACAATTGCAGCAATAAATTGCCACAGCAGTTTTTTTTGTGGCCTGTTTAACAGACGCTTTACAAAGGGGAATTCGTGGTATAGGTCGCGTCAACCAAAAAAACGCTGGAAAACTGTGGAAGGTATGTGTTTGCGCATACAAAATACTCGTGCCATCACACTCCCTTCCCCACCTTCCGGCGTTCTTTTTGGGTGACGCGCACCTAACTTTGTTTGCCTACTCTTATGAAAGGATAATAAAACCATACAAAATAAGTTTTTAATGTGTTTATTTACACTTTGGCAGTGATGGCATTTTATTTACAAAGAGAGTTACATCTTTGAGACCGTTTGTTTACATTGAGCGTGTTCCGTTATCTAAAGATCAATCGGCGTTATCTGACAACGATATCACGATAACGCTGTCAGACAAGACCGATAAACGATAACGTTTCCAATAACTAGTTATTCGAAACACTATCGAAGCTATTCAAAACCGTTACAACGAAACGGTTATTCCAGTTTTGAATTACGAATTGCGAATTTACCAAGCGCGAAGACCGAGTCCGTGAACTCCGAGACCGTAAGGGGAGACTCCGTATGGGGCGACGCCGTATGGGGCGACTCCGTAAGGCGCGACGTATGGGGCTGCGTAGCCGGCGACGCCGAGGTGAGCGGCGCGGGTGGCGGCTGCGGCGCCGTCAATGGCGGCGGCCTGGGATTGGGCGGCTGCGACGTAGTTCTGTCCGGCGGCAACGGAGTTCCAGTAGGCGTTTTGGTTCAAGTCCCGGCTGGCTTCGGCTACCTGGTGATACAAATAAACTCATATCAAAATAACGAAAGGCAAAGATGGAAGAGCGTTTTAAGAGTAGAAGAGCTCTTTGTGTGGCTCGTCCGGGAAAGTACTACCACACCTTTTACTGCCGCGAAGCAGCAACGCTGTGTTTCGGTTTGAAGAGTGTGGTCGCCGATGTAATTACAGGCACATGAGGCTTAACATCAGTATGCCTAAAGCTGATGGACTCGGGCAGTGCATCGTAGGGCACGTTCCTATCGTGCGTGACTTACGAGGCAATGCTTTGTTATGATGGTTACCACCTAACAACAGATGGGCCATCTGCTTGATCCATTAGCTAGTTGTATAAAAAAATACACAGATGACGGGAACCACAAACCAGTGAATGCTTTATAATTACCTATACCTAATCACAAAAAGAAAGTTGAATCGTTTTAAAGCTAGGCGCCAGTTCCAGCCGACAAAGCCTAGAAGAACAGTCATCATCATCATCAGCCTACAGAAGTCCACTGCTGGACATAGGCCTTCCATATCCGCTTCCTGGAAGAACGATTCCGAGCCCTTTCCATCCACCGACTACCCGCGATCCTAACAATATCGTCAGTCCATCGGGCAGGAGGGCGGCCCACACTTCGCTTTCCTGTTCGTGGTCGCCATTCGAGAACCTTTCTTCCCCAGCGGTTGTCAGTTCTTCGAGCTATATGGCCTGCCCATTGCCACTTCAACTTGCTGATTCTGAGAGCTATGTCGGCTAACTTGGTACTCCTACGGATTTCCTCATTTCTGATTCTATCTCGTAGGGATTCTCAAATTTAGAAGTAGTAGTACTTTTGATGCAATGCTTTGTTAGGTGACGTTAAGCACTCTGACTGTTGATATTTCTACCAACAATGACGTCAGTCCATCGGGCAGGAGGGCATCCCACACTTCGTTTGTATTGTGGTCGCCATTCGAGAACCTTTCTTCCCCAGCGGTTGTCAGTTCTTCGATCTCTATGACCTGCCCATTGCCACTTACAGAAGAACAGTAGATAAACTAAAGGAGCAGCAGCTAACCTGTCTGACGGCTTCGGTGTTGTACTGGATGGCGGCTTCATTGGCGCGAGCGTGGTTCTCGCCGATGGCACGCGCTGTATCTTGCACGGCGACAGCGTTGTCAATGGCAGCGGCCTGGCCAATACAATCATTTATTAATGCCACACGATCATACAATTATCTGGCTACCGAGCTTTGCTCGGATGCTGAATCCTAGCTAGATTACAGGCACATGAGGCTAATTATAATAATAAATTAATATCAATAAGCAGTAGAGCTCTTTGTGTGAATGGCTCGTCCGGGGAAGTACTACCACCACGCATTTTCTGCCGCCAAGCAGCAACGCTGTGTTTCGGTTTGAAGAGTGTGGTCGCCGATATAATTACAGGCATATGAGGCTTAACATCTATATGCCTCAAGTTGTTGGACGCAGGGCAGTGCATCGTATGGCACGCTTCTATCATGCATGAATTGCGAGGCAATGCTTTGTTATAGGTGATGATTACCATTTAACATGGTGGATCATCTGCTTGTTCCATCAGCTAGTTGTATAAAAAAATATCCCCGAAACCCCATGCTTGGAGCCGTTTCTGTTTACCCCTTGGGTATGGAGCCCTATTCTATCGCCCCTGGTCTATTTGCTATCAATGATATAGGTACCTGTGCATCTCCGTGGTTTACTCCCAGCAATAGCGGGGAGATGAGGCCGGCAGAGGCGTAGCCGAGAACGGCGGCGAAAGCGATCTGGAAGAAACAAATAGGTTATAGTTTCCTAAAGTCGTGCGGGGTCATTGACTAAATTTAATACGCCTTTTCGTCTGGGGTTGTTGCGATCAGTGTTTTGAGGTGTGTGCAGAGAGGTAGGTTATATAATAAGCTAAAGTTTAACAGGCAACGAACATCTATGTTCAACACATAAAATGTTTGTTCTCGGTGGGCTACTGCCAAAACAATCAAATGTTCATAAACTATTGGTATAGTTAAAATACTAACTATTGGTATGTTGAAATACAGAACATGAATTTAAAATAAAGCAGGTAGGCCCGGTTTGAACAGCCCTAAAATGCAGCAAATATAATGAGCCTATTTGTATACTATTACAATCCTCAACTGATCAATGTCCTTCTCAAACCTAAAAAGGATTTGCAATTGTCTATAATAAATCGCGTGTATACCTTGATTAGGTAGGTACTTACACATTGTGTGTGTATGAGTAAGTTAATTATGAAAACATTGTAGTCAGTAATTTGCTACGGTTGTTTCATTTCGCATCGAGTAAATAATCAAGTACAATCCACGGCGTTAACTGTAAAAGAACGTCAATCTACCTGGGGCATTATTCTCTATGACATAGGAGATTCTTTGCCCCAAACCGTGCAACGTCAAATCCTGATCTTGGGCTTTATTTTTATGACATAGGAGATACTTTGCCTAAACTGTGTGACGTCACAACATGATCTAAACGCAAACGCGATTGAATTGGTCATAGTGTATAACGCCCCTGTATGTTTAAGATCATTTACTAGTAAGTGATAACATGTACAGGGTGGTCTAAAGTGGTGGATCAAACGCAAGTAGGGTTTAGATGCTGCAAAAAATTGTTCTACGGGAGGTCCTTAAGGTCAAACCCTGCAGTTTTTAGACTTGTGATATTTTAATGGATGGATTTTCATCCAAATTTCAATTATTTTGACATTATAAACTACTCCTTATAATCTACTGCTTAGAGTTTGCAGTAGAATACATTTTTATTTGGTTATCTACCTGTTTTTAAATGCACCGTCTCATGTCTCTTTCGAAACAATGTGTTGAAAGGATTCTAAGTGCGCCTAAAGAGACTTCTTTCGATCATTCGACACTTGTTTTAATGCATTTTATGTTGAAATGCACCGAAATAAGTCAACAAACGGTAAACTTACTGAGCTGATTGTACCGCTACTTTTGCTCAACGATCCGTGTAATGTAATGAAACAAATAATACTAGCGCATATTCACACATTCTCAAATTAAAATTTCATTATTCCGCCGATTATTTTCAACGAAATAGTGACGACATGATTTTCACATGCTTAGCGTTTTTTTTTACTAAATCCGTAAATCGCGCAAAACGAGTTACGAAACGGTTTTTTGTAACTTCTTCTTTGTTGTAATTTATTTTATTGAATTCAGGTCTTTTGGCCATGATAGTTATTAAA
The DNA here is from genome assembly GCA_963576535.1 of Plemyria rubiginata. Lineage (NCBI taxonomy): Eukaryota > Metazoa > Arthropoda > Insecta > Lepidoptera > Geometridae > Plemyria > Plemyria rubiginata. The sequence continues at coordinate 4,201,491 of OY754911.1, read as the reverse complement.
TATAGGTTTTGTCCCATCAGGGTTTTCCATGTCAGACTAAACACTATCTGATCAAAATATTTTTCTCTTATTTCAGGCTTTTTATAAAACAAAAAGATGTAGGTAAACATTTTTATATAAGGGATTTTTACCTACTCTGATGGTGAAATCAGATCTTTGAAAAGACTCAGGGTATGATTAACACCTTACATGGGAGATAGATGTCGACCGTGACTGGGGATACGATCGAGCGTCTTTATTTTTATCCTCTAATCATTATTACCGGCTCTATAATTGCTATTGTTTATTGGCAACAAACCTATTTTTAATGCAGCGACCAAAATAAATAGAACCATTGGAATTTAACAATGACTTCCGCAAGGCTGAATCAGTTATTTTTTCATAAATTTAATTACATGGTCCTTTAAAACATAATACTTTTTGCGTACGTGTGGACAATGATCCAACGATTCGTTCCATGCCATAAGTATACACAGCCTTGAAACCTCAAACAATGTGAAAAATCGATTAGAATACTTGGGGATATGGTGCTATTTTTAATTTGTGTCATTAGCCTCAAACCCCTATGTTTAATTTGTGGCCATTCATTTTGTCCTCTATAAGGTTGAAACGTACTGATCTGTTATAGACAAGTTGAAACCCCTATAAGGTAACCTATTGTCTTATCTGAGTTTTGATAACATTTTTTTTCAAATTCCTTTTTTATAAAGGAAAACATTCGTTCCCAGCAAAATAATAATTTTCAGTTTTCTTTTGATGGATTTATATGGGTAAGGCCAAAAGTCATGAATATACACACCGAAACGCCTTTTGTCAATGCTCGACCATAGACAAACGCATTACATGCTCATCACGCTTGACCGTAAAACGCATAACCGTTTGTAAGTAGGTAACCATCGATTTCGTAACATAACCCAATTAGGAATGCTATTTAACTGTTTTTTTTTGCGTTAAATTTAGAAATAATCATATCGACATGTGAAAATTATGTTTCAAAATTAACTGATTTCAGGAAAATAATAAACGAGAAATTTCAGATGTGATCGAATGTAGGTATATGAAAAGAAAAAAAAACAAAAAAAAAACATTATGGCCAGGATTTAATTTTTTTTATTTTGTTTCAATAATTAATCTAAATGCAGCTTTGAATTGAACTTACGAGTAGAATCCGGACAGAATTCTACTTATTTTCCGAATATATGCTATAATTTAATGTAAGAACTTATGACATGCCCATTATGTATAATTCGATGTACAAGTTTGGCTGTTTAAATAACGTATCTCTGTGGATTAAGGTTCAAATTACACAAGATTTTGTTAAATTACTTTGTAAAATGCTAAACATGTTACACAAGTATTCATTGAGTTTACAGCCTTGTCTATTTCAATTATTGTAATAGTTTTTTATTGTTTTTTAATTATTTAGTTAACAACTGTATTGGACAAGGCTGCGCACACGTTGTTCAGTGATAACGGATGTGGTTGAATGGAGAGAATGCTCTATGCCTTTTGTTTTTTAATAATTGGCTCTTTTTTATACTTGGGAGTGACTTTTACGGAGTGGTAAAGAGGGAAGTGATTAATTTTTAAGGTTTTGTACCAAAATTGGAACATTTTGTCACAGGGCTGATAACAATAGTTTTACTTAAAATATTCGTGGATTTGACTTATTTTAACCGTTTGCGTAGTTTTTATCGCCATTTTGGCAGACGATAAACTTGGCTTTATTTTTGTAAGCGTAAGATTACGATCCAATGAGAGCAATCCAAAAAGCCGCGAAAGAAAGCACTGGTTTGCGATTCAAATTCCGAACGCGCTGTCACTCTTTGGCGGGAACTCAAACTATTTTATGGCGGGAAGTCGAAACTTTTTAATGACACAGTTTTCTTTTCCGTTATCACTGTTATCGTAAAATTATTCGTACCAGGAATCTCATCGTGCACTTCTAGTAGACTGCTCGATAGCTACTGAATACTGTTTTGCCACTGGCGTGGTCTTTTATACTTACCCCTTGGCTAGCTTGAAAGTGTAGCAGTGTTCCTTTAGGTGTTATTTTGAACCGTATGCGCCGGTGATAGGGGTGACGCTTTTTGAGGGTTATCACCTGTTATCAGTAGAGTTATGAATGGGTAGAGGTTTATTGGGGCATAGACAAGGATTTCTGGATTGGGTTTCATTTTGTTTATTCAAGTAAATGTACTAGTAAAGTAACTACAGTGAAGTAGACGAAGTTCGTCTGAATTTAGAATCTCTATAAAAAAAACGAGTGTAGAAAACGCGGCAGACCAAGAACTAGATGGCGGGATGAGCTAGATAGGTACCAGCCGGAATGGAAGACCACAGCACAGGATCGCATAGAGTGGAGGAAATGGGGGGAGGCCTTTGCCCAGCAGTGTGACATAAAGGCTCATAATAATAATAATAAAACCATTTCCCAAAGATTAATAAAATAAACACATGGACCATCCAGGGATAGTTTTTAGACGATATTAAATAAACTTGAGTTGGTTTTGAAAATTTATGTTACCATACCATATATACCATTATATATTATTACCATTACCATATTGAAATAAGTACATATACTTTAAATAATAAGTTCGGGTCAGCTCTACTACGTTTAAAGCTCTATGCTGATGTTAACAATTCGTACGATCGCTAGGGCGGAGCAGGAAGCTTTTTGAGACGAAACAAAAAAACTGTCACTATGGGTATTGACATTTAAGGTGTCATTTTGACACTGTCACACCGAACTGTGGCAGGGCTGTTTCGTTTTCTGTAATTTTTAAAAACAACATCACTTTCATTTTTATTGGTTTTTCTAGTGTTATTTTGAGTTATGTTGTGTAATTTCGGTGGTATTTTAAGGCTCCGGTGACAGCGGCTCGAAATTTCGAAGTGCGATTGGCTATTATTTCATTTTATTTCATTTCGGGGAGGTTGTTTGAAAAAAAAACTCTAAAGAAACACGCATAAATACTGTTCGAACACAAATAATACAATAATATAAGGGAAACATGCCCGAATCAGAAATCATTTTGGTATTAGTATATTTGGTCTTACGTTTACCTAATACCAAAATGATTTCTGACTTAAGCACATTTCCCTTATATTATTGTATTATTTGTGTTCGAACAGTATTTATGCGTGTTTCTTTAGAGTTATTATTTCAAACAACCTTCCCGAAATGAAATAAAATGAAATAATAGCCAATCGCACCTCGAAATTGCGAGCCGCTGTCACCGGACCCTTAACGTAGTGGGCTTCGTAGGTCTTAATACGAAGTTGGAAGAAAAGTGTATGTGATACTCGTGTACTGATTTGAACTAAAATGCTTCGTAAGTTTTGCAGGAATATGGCACCATTTTCTTCAAAACGAGCTTCAATACTGCGTTTACACTCCGCTCATGTCCGTGGCAAAGCGAACGTCAACGCTCTTTCTCTCTCTGTCCCTCTCGCGATACCGCACGCGTTGCCTTTCGCGCATTGCCCATGTCCATTCGCATTCGAGGTATAACATTTTCTTTCATTCTAGCGTTACTCACCGGTGTGAGAGTCAGCCAGTACTTCAAGAGTATAAAATCACAATTATTTAGTTTAAAAGCCGTCTTTTATCATTTTGCTCTATTTATAGCGCTTTTATGGTATAAATAAATGTATTATTTATATTTACTTCTTTATTTGTCCTATGCCATATAGAATGCTTTAATTGTATATCCAATTAGTTCTTTGTATATTCTTGGGACAAGAAGGCCTTAGATACATTAGATTAAAAATAGATTATATACTTTAAATAAACTTCTAGCAGACTCCCCCCCTCCCTCTTTTTATGTTCAGTCCTGTCCATCCAAAGGTTGCCTGGAAGAGATCGCTGTTAGCGATAAGGCCGCCCATTGAATTATTATAATTTGTAGTTTTTAAGTTAAAATGTTACCTTTATTTTGTTGTGATAATCAATAAAGAGTTATTATCTATTATACCATAGATAGATCTTTGAAAAAAGAAATGTTTTAAAATCTACAAACGCGATGCGTATGGTATAATATAATTTAATCAATGATTCTGGAGGAGGGTGGTAGATAAACACAGGCATGTTTTGTTAGATTAAAGTCCGCCTATATTTAGAGCTTTGGTCGCGACGAACTGGCGGGCGGTAGATTCGTCTAGTATAAGACGTTTAAAAGTGAACCCTGTGATTGTACTGAATAAAGAATGTTCTGATTTTGAATGAAATGTAACGATTTTAAAGTAGAAATGAATTAAGATGGATTTCACTCCCAAATTTCAACATTTTTGACTATAAGGCAAAAAAAATTACTGATTATGAATATCCACAAACAACAAAGTTCCGAAAAACACGTTTGTATGTATACCTATGTATTAAGTTTTTTATACAACTAGCTGATGGCACAAGCGATGACCCACCTGATGTTAAGTGGTAACCATCGCCTATAACAAAGCATTGCCTCGAAATTGACACACGTTACGCACGTTCTGATTCAGATCGTTCTGCTCCAACGTAGGCTACATCGGCGCTTACCATCAGGTGAGATTATAGTCAAAGGACAGTCTATTTTAGTTATAAAAATAAGTGCCCTACGATGCACTACCCTGTGTCCATCAAGTTTGTTGCCTGTTCTTCTAGGCTTGGTCCCGTTGAACCGGCGCGGCACCTAGATTTCCGAATTAATTTGAAATTCGATTTAGTTTTTTTATTCCATTTGACACTGACAGGATTGTCTGTCAAAATGAAGGATATCAGGAGCTATAATTTAGCGAAGAAGAAGAAGGTCTATGCTGTAATCTGTCACAGTTCTAATCTAGCGTTGCATTTTAGGGCTAATACATTCGCCCACGCCACTCCAGCAATTCTTGTAACTATTTCATCAGATCTCGTCGACCTTACGTTTTGGGTTTCTGAAATGCCGTCGCTGTCTTCGTTTGGTCAAACTGATATTTATGCAGAACTGCTATAACATTATTTTTATTTATATAATATATAAAACCAAAACATTCATTCCTCAGTTGAGAGAAGGCACTTGTTTGCTGGGTTATGTACGTTTTTTTTAAATATAAAGAAAGAAAGAAAGAAAGAAAATACATTTATTTTGGACACACACGATACATACACTTATAATAATTAAAACAAGAAAATACAATAAAAACATTAACAGAAGCACGACAGAAAAGTAAACACGAGAAGACAAAGAAGAACAATTTCAGGATAAAAACAGTAAGTAGAATAAACAGGAAAAGTAGAAATAAAAACAGAGAAGGACGTATGTAGATAGGTGGAATGTGCAAATCAGCTCGTGCCAAGTGCATGTGCGCGCGATCCAAAACAGGCCCCATCTCAGCTTATTGCCGCTCCACAAGTGAAGCGGCGCTGGTTTTCAGATGGGACCTAGGCGACTAAAACGTATGATAGTATAAATGCTCAGTAGGTAGGTACTAGGCGACTTCACGGCCGTCAAGGTAACAGATGACAGAGTAGGTACTTTTCTAGTATGAGCAAACCAGAAATAAAGGAATGAATAGGTAGGTACATAAAATATATTAGGAATGAGTAGGTACCTAGGTAGGTAGGATAGTAAGTAGTACATAGTTATAAGTAGTAGGTAGGATATGAAATAGTTAGGTGGAGTAGGTAATAAAAGGTCACAGAAAAGTAGATACATACAGAAAGGATAAAAAAGGAGTAGGAATACTTTTGAGACAATACAATATAAAGTGTGCTGTCTGTGGCTGAAAAGTTTCTCGTACGTCGTACGTAACAAATCGTGTTGGCTGCGTTTTGTTCGTTGCCAACGCGTTGGCTAGTGTAGCGTTTTTATCTGTGGCGGTCGGGGAGGAAAGCGCGGCGCGTAAATAGACAAGTTCAAACTTGTCCAAGTCCAACCAAAACGAACCAAACAAACAAACAAAAATGCAAAATGCTTTCGTATGTTTCGCATGCGATTTTTTCGTACTCAAGAGGTTAGGAGGCGGTTTGATTTGGTGAAATCTAAAAGCGTGAGAAATTGGAAGCACAAAATTGCTTTGCTTGTGTTTATATTTTACGAAAGTTAACTAAAAGGTAGTGAGTTTACGAGAGAATAAGTGTATGAGTGAATAGGTGGCCAAAAGGTAAGAAGAAAAGTATGCACTCTTATGTCTACAGAAACGATCATTATAGGAAAGTACCTATTATGAAAAATAGTTCTTTAGTTTCATTTTTAAAGTGTAGGTATCATTGTGCGGTGTTAATGTTATTTTTGAAGACTAGCGACCTGCCCGCGCGCCCCTGCTTCGCACGGGTGCACATATGATGCATGTATTATAATATAAACCTTCCTCTTGAATCAATCTATCTATTAAAAAAAACCGCATCGAAATCCGTTGCGTATTTTTAAATATTTAAGCATACATAGGGACATGGGGATATGGGACAGAGGAAGCGACTTTGTTTTATACTACATATGTAGTGACATAACAATGGCAATAAAAAATTACAAACTCGAAAGGTGTCTTGGAACTTTGAAAAAACTCTGTAGCACTTTATATCCTTTCACCACACTGTTTCGAAAGAAGTTAGTGACAAGAAAAGAAGTAGAAGAATGGCAATATGACGGTCGACGGCTTTCAGGAACCATAGTTCGAAACCTCGCCCTGTTTTCGACAATACCCGGTTGTGGCTGAATGAAATGGCATTCCTTTGCCGAGTTATATTAAAAAATTTTAGAATTGTAGATGGACGCAGGGTAGTGCACTGTAGAGTACGTTCCACTTTACATCAGGTGGGACGGTAGACGTGCTATTCAAATGCCGTAACCACCACGGGCGTAGAGGTTGCAAAAGTTGAGTTTGAGAGTAGTAGAGCTCTTTGTTTGTGGTTCGTCCGGGGAAATACTACCACCTTTTTCTGCCGCCAAGCAGCCAGCTGTGTTTCCGTTTTGAAGAGTGTGGTCGCCGGTGTACTTACAGGCACATAAGGCTTAACATATGTATGTCTCAAGTTGATGAACGCAGGGCAATGAATTGTGAGGCACGCTTCTTATCGTACGTGGCTTTTTGTGTGTGGCTCGTCCGGGGTAGTACTACCACCACGCCTCTTCTGCCGCCAAGCGGCAACGCTGTGTTTCCGTTTGAAGAGTGTGGTCGCCGGTGTAATTACAGGCACATAAGGCTTAACATATGTATGCCTCAAGTTGATAGACGCAGGGCAATGAATTGTAAGGCACGTTCTTATCGTGCGTGACTTACGAGGCAATGCTTTGTTTTGGTGATGGTTACCACTTCACTTCGTCCATCCATCTGCTTTCATCAATAAAACGCTCCTAACCTACTAGGACATAAAAGCGAGCAATTACAGCTGAAACGTATCCGTGTGCAGTTATGACAAGTATTTTTCAATTAAAGAGATTTCATCATCGTATTGGTGTAACTTTTTTTAAGAGATTTCATAGTTTTATTGAAACTTTTGGAAAAAAAAATTGTAGGTAGTGTGCGTCATAGCGAGGATCACTGCTTTCTGTGCAAGTACCTAGAAGGCAATTACGTCATCCATGTCCTGGTCACCTCATTGTGAGCACGGAATAACAAATAGATGATGATATTCAACTAAATGTGTACTTTCTTTGTGAACGTCGGAAGGCTGTATGGAGTTGACGACTATTACAATCTGCAGAAATTTGTTCCGTTGGTCTGGGTGTTTCTATGTATAATAAAAAAATATCTATCTAAGTATTATAATGTATTAAATATACTAGTGGCTCTGGGAGCTGTAGACCTAGCGAGCATACTAAAAGTGAGCTATTTGAAGAATGTTATGTGCAAGTGCATTTTCCGTTTTGTGATTTTTTTGATCTTTTTGATTTTTTTTGCATCATCTTGTGTAGAATGAGGTCCTTTGTGTTTCTCTCAAATTTGATTGAAAACCATCGATTGTTTAATGAGCTATCCTGTTCATCATGCTGAAGATCCTTATCAGATCTTCGCCAAACTTTTATGAGACCAACTTATAGTTACTACCTTTCAAATAAAAAAAGAATAATCGAAATCGGATCTCATTTGGTGGAGATATCCAGTATATCAAATAGCCCCCTTTTTGCCCTTTTTTTGGGGGAAGTACCCCTCCAATCAAAAATCCCCGACGACAAAAAAATTCTAATAAGTCATATAACCTGTGTACCAAGTTTCGTCCAGATCGGTTGAAAAATGCGGTGTGCATGTCTCCAGCTTCCTCATATTGAAAATGTAATTTCTATAAATGCCAATATTTAAAGCATAATTAGTGCACTCATAGATTTGAATCATAATTTAGCTGCCAAATAAACAACGATGCTATAAGCTTATAATAGTGTGTAAGCTGGAGTAACATGTCTCCAGCTGCCTCAGTCAGTGTGGGCAAACGGCTAATGATAGAGATATATAGTAAACGCAAGGATTTAGTACCTATTTAGTGCACCTGGTACCAAAAATTTCAGGTCTGTAGCTAGGAAACTCTTCGAGTTATAAGACTTTATCAACGTGTAAGCTGGAGTAACGGTACGTGAAAAAGCATATGCTCGTTCTCTGGAATGGCTGGAGCTAGCAGGTTGCTTTAAGTCTCCAGATTTAGTACCAAACGAATTAGCGAGGTACCAAATATTTGAAGTGTCTCTGTTCAAAACTCTATGAGTTACAAGCTTTTCCAGCTTTTTTTGTTTGTCCAGCTTGCACATGTTGGAGCTCAGCAACCACAATAGGTACAGACTCGGTTGATGTCTCTGAACCGAGCTATGAATTAGTGCACTCGGTACCAAAAATTTGGAATCTCTAGGACAAGCAGTTCTGTTGTAATCAGCAAAATAACATTTTACCGCTAAAAATTCAAAGCATTTCGACGCGACCACAAAAATGATGCGTTGCCGCTCTGAAGGTGATACTACGCGCCAGTCACTGGTTGCGTCTATTTTATTTTTTGTTTTTGTCACATCCGCATGAACATCCGCATTATTGGTGCGATGCGGATGTCCAAATCGATGCGGAAGAAACATACATAGATACAAGAGGTGCGTTTTTACTGGTAGGTAGCCCCTCTTTTTACCTTTTTGGCAGTGTTAAAATAACGGAGTTGTATCTGTATCTACATAGGTACAACGGTAGGTAGGTCCTTTATTAGTGTAGGTTATAATTTTATTTTCTGTTAGTTTTAAGTAAGTACCTACTTGTATTGTGGGACGAAATAAATATATTTTCTTTCTTTCTTCTTTCTTTCTTTACATAGGTACCTACTCAAAGCGCCAGTTCTTTAACACCTACCACAGTACCCATAGGAGAAGTTAAGTGGTAAAACTAATAAATGATTAGGTACCTACGTAAATCTAAATTTACCTAATTATTTATTTAACTGCTACCTACCATAATACTGGTTTATATAGGTAGGAAGGATTCGTTTTGCAAATCGAAAACCTCTCAAATTTGAATGACTTGACTTAGGTCTGATGACGATTCACTTGACATGACACTAGCAAGATTAGATTTGCTGTCAAACTATCAAAATACGGACGGACGGACATGCTGCTCGCTCCCTACCTTGCCTGCAAATTCTGCAATATATATAATTGGTATATTTTAACCTCTCAAATTCGAATGACTTGACTTAGGTCTGATGACGATTCACTTGACATGACACTAGCAAGATTAGATTGGCTGTCAAACTGTCAAAATACGGACGGACGGACATGCTGCTCGCTCCCTGCCTTGCCTGCAAATTCTGCAATATATATAATTGGTATATTTTAACCTCTCAAATTCGAATGACTTGACTTAGGTCTGATGACGATTCACTTGACATGACACTAGCAAGATTAGATTGGCTGTCAAACTGTCAAAATACGGACGGACGGACGTGCTGCTCGCTCCCTGCCTTGCCTGCAAATTCTGCAATATAATTGGTGTATTTTATCAAAAAAAAAATATAAAATGTCAAACCATACCAAACTATTTAATTAGATATGGCAACATACAACGCCCCGCTCTTCAACGCACATCGGAAAGAGAAGGGTATAATAATTATGCCTTCAGAAATTTAAAGGACTGAGTGCATACAAAAAAGACTCTTATCGCGGGTAAAATACGTTCAAATCCGCAGAGCGTAATATCACCTTCAGAGCGGCAACGCATCATTTTTATGGTCGCGTCGAAATGCTTTGAATTTTTGGCGGTTAAATGTTATTTTGCTGATTACAACAGAACTGCTTGTCCTAGAGATTCCAAATTTTTGGTACCGAGTGCACTAATTCATAGCTCGGTTCAGAGACATCAACCGAGTCTGTACCTATTGTGTTTGCTGAGATCTAACATGTGCTAGCTGGACAAACAAAAAAAGCTGGAAAAGCTTGTAACTCATAGAGTTTTGAACAGAAACACTTCAAATATTTGGTACCTCGCTAATTCGTTTGGTACTAAATCTGGAGACTTAAAGCAACCTGCTAGCTCCAGCCATTCCAGAGAACGAGCATATGCTTTTTCACGTACCGTTACTCCAGCTTACACGTTGATAAAGTCTTATAACTCGAAGAGTTTCCTAGCTACAGACCTGAAATTTTTGGTACCAGGTGCACTAAATAGGTACTAAATCCTTGCGTTTACTATATATCTCTATCATTAGCCGTTTGCCCACACTGACTGAGGCAGCTGGAGACATGTTACTCCAGCTTACACACTATTATAAGCTTATAGCATCGTTGTTTATTTGGCAGCTAAATTATGATTCAAATCTATGAGTGCACTAATTATGCTTTAAATATTGGCATTTATAGAAATTACATTTTCAATATGAGGAAGCTGGAGACATGCACACAAAATGCGACCTGTTGAGGAGAACAGACAGACAGACAGACAGACAGACAGACATCCGGACAAACGCATTTTTGGCCAATGTGGAAACTGAGACGCTTCGCTCGCTCGGTCAATCAGTCATCTAGTACCCATAACACAAGCTTTGAGTAGCTTACTAGATGGTAGCTAGTGCTGTGTGCCTAGATGGTGCTGTGTGGATTGTCCAGCATTATTTATTTATTTATTTCTGCCGTCGGGTAAGAAGGCTGTAAGAAGTGGTTATCATCGGTTTTGTCGGTCAAAGCAGCGTTGCTGTGTTTTGGTTTTTAACCGACTTCAAATAAACGAGGGTTTCAATTCGTTTTTTTTTGTTTATTACCTTTTAATTAATTCACCTATTATGGTTTATTTTTTAGTTTGTTATGTTGTATCCTAGTTAGTTTAATTTGTATCTATTAGTGGAGACCTATAAATGGCCGCAGTGTTACCTATCTATGGTACTATTGAGTTATATTGTGCCGACGGTTTTCCCAAAATAAATAACTTTTTACTGAGTGGTCTGATTTTGATGATTCGGATTATTATTATAATAGTTCACCCGCGTAGCCTGTGCTATTCCAGACTATAATCTATCTCTCTGCCAAGTTTCATCCAGATCCGTTCAGCCGTTCCGGCGTGAAAGAGTAACAAACATCCATTCATCCATCCATACTTACAAACTTTTGCTTTTATAATAGTAGTAGGATTATACATTACATTGTAAGTTATTTTTAAACACCCTGTAGGTATGTAGGTTATGCCTGTATTTACTAGTGCTACAAAGAAATCTAGTCGTATTAATTAATATAAACTTGAAACTATAAAATTAATTATCATATCCTCTACCTAGGTCGTGTGGTGAATGTAGCTATTACTAGAAGCTAACGAGGTAGGCGCTTGCGCATATTTCAACGCTAGACGATATTAGACGTAATTTCATACAACAAACATCCTACTATCCTTCCTACTAATATCATAAACGCGAAAGTATGTAAGTATAGATTGATGGATGGATGTTTGTTACTCTTTCACGCCGGAACGGCTGAACGGATCTGGATGGAACTTGGCAGAGAGATAGATTATAGTCTAGAACAGCACATAGGCACATAGGTTTTTATCCCGTGGGAATACCGGGATTTAAATCAGCGCGGGAGAAACCGCGGGGCGCAACTATTAAAAAAATACAGTCGAATTCAGAACCTCCTCCTTTTTTTAAAGTCGGTTAAAAATAATAAGAGTGACAACGATCCTTTGACATTTTAGTCGCAACAGAAAAGTAATTACTCGGGATTGGAACCCACGACCTTCGCATCGGAATCCGGACTTGGCGCCTGTTTCTTTTGCAACGGTGAATAAATTATTGAAAGAAAGAAAACATGTTAAATTCCTAATAATTAGCTACGATAGACATAACGATAATGCAAAAAATAAGATCCAACTACTATTATAAACGCGAAAGTTAGTAAGTATGGATGGATGTTTGTTAAAGGTGATGGTTACCACTTATCATCAGGTGGGCCATCTGCTTGTTCCATCAGCTAGTTGTATAAAAAAATGTATTGTGCTGACTTTACAGAAAACGAAAACATTACAGACTTCGGGTACTAGTATTTAAATTGGTTTTTATAACTTGCTATTTAAATTGGAGCTTAATTTTCAATTATATGTGACCTTGGTGAATTCCAGAGTAATTTACAAGACTAGAATATAACCATGTAATTGGATTATTGATAAACACTGGCGGTGTAGTGGTAGCAGCCCTGCCTTCTGATCCTAAGGTCGTGGGATCAAAACCGGTCGTGCACCAATGAGTTATGCTGTTTTAATTTTCGCAGATAGTATAAAAATTTTCTTTCTGCTGCGGAACAGAACCTGCATCGCTTATCACGGAAACCCGATCATTGGAGGGTCTGTAGCTACTGCGGGAACCGGTGGTGGCGGGTAGCCGGTCTAATTACTCGCTACTGATGAGTTGGTAACAACGAGTCTTATTGTAATGAAGATGAAAGAATCAAACAAGTGAAACAGACATTGTATCAATTCATCTAATTATACTACGTTTTCTATTTGCAAAGAAAAACACGAGTTTAGATCTCAAAAAGCTTTTATTATACTATCTTCTTTCTTTCTCTCTCCAATGACTTAGGTTAGTTTACCAGACGGTGTTGTAAACGGTAGGGGCCAGACCAATGGTCTGAGGGGCCAGGCCAATAGTCTGAGGCGTTAGGCCGATAGTTTGTATACCGTACGGCAGTGCCGCGCTGAATTTCAGAACAGGGGGTACAATGGGAGCAACGATTGGGTATCGGAACGGTTCTGCTACCAAAGGTGATGCGTTGACCGCTGCCGAGGGTTTGGAATCAAGGCTTTTGACATTAGCACTGCTTTCGTCTGCCTTTGTAGCTTCTACAGCAACGGAATCCTTCTCCTCAGGAGCCTCTGCGGACTTGACCAGAGCTTCAGTCTTCCCTTCCTTGACTTCCGCAGTTTCGGCTGTTTTGGGAACGGGTGCGATGAAACCAGGAGTAAAGGCGATGGGAGAGATAGCCACTGGGGCTACAGCAACATTAGAAGCTATCACAGGGCTGAAACTGTAAGGAGTAAGAGCGCTTTTCGCCAAAGCATCAGCGTTGCTCGCTAAGGACCCATCAACCTGAGCCTCTGCCGTCTTCAAAGCATCCAACGCCTGCCATTTCTTGTCTTCAACTGTCCAGAACTCCTCAGCAGCCTTTTCCTTAACCTGATCGTTCGAGGTGACCACTCCTTCGTTGGCATTCTCCACGGATAGCTCTGTTAGTTCTCTAGCTTTGTCTGCGGCAGCGATGGCTTGGTCCTGGGCCTTCACTTGGGCGTCTATCGCAGCGGCTTGGATGTCTCCGGGTGAGATGGTGGGTAGGGCGGCGGAGTAAGCTACGGCAGGGACCACCACCGGGGCCAGGAACCCTGATGGAGCCGCCGCTACGCACGCCGCTAATGCAGAAAGGATCTGGAAGAGAAATAGAGTTGGGATTTGTTTTGTCATAGTTGCCATCTTGAAAAATACTGTGCCTTTCATGAGTTCAACGTGTTTTTAAATACTACTAATTTGGACGATATTTTTTTTCTTCTGTTAGTTGTTTGTTACTGAGATTATTCGGCCAATTACAATGATTCCTATTTGGTTGGGTGGGTCATTTATGTTTCATCGAAATTGAAAGCGCTTTTTGAAAAAAATCTACAACAAACCAAAAAATTCCAACACAGGTTTCGTTTTGTTTCCCAAAAGTTTTGCTATTCTGTGTATTTGAGTTTTTTTTTTGTAAAATACTTTTTCAAAGCTAGTAATTAATGTTGAAAATTACTGCGACCTTTAATCTTCACTTGCCAATGCTTATACCTAGCAAGGTTCGGCATATTTTATCAACAACTGGTATAAAGGCTAAACTTGTTACAATGTCGTATAATTTATAGGAAACTGAATAAATGAATCAAGTTTCCTCGGTACTCTACATTTGACGTTAGACTATGCTGGAGCGAAGTGATTGTCTATGATTTGGAATGACATGTGTCAAAATGATACAATTATGGTATTTTTAACTATTCTAAAAGAGAGGAGGATTTTTTTGTATGTTTGCTACTCCTCTAACTTAATGATTTTTTTGTTTGTACTTGGTGGCTCCATATAAGTTTAAAATAAATTGATTATGCGCTTTAAATTATAATAAAAAAAATGAAAAAACGACGTTTTTGTTTGTTTTTCAGGTAATTTAGGTTTTTTTTTTTGCTAAATAAATATTTATGTTTCATCTTTAAAAAAAATTGTGAGGTAATTGAAGCCGGTTTTTTTTGTTAAACCTACAGTTATATTTTTTCAGTTTTAAAACAATCAATTAATAAAGTATTAATAATGTACCCAAATCTTTGCATGGTAGGATTTGAAGTGTATGGAAACCATGTCGATTTCCATATGATGGATGGAATGACTGGGATGGGAAAACTTCACATTTTAAGCCAGTAAAAATCATCTGTTAATTTGTCCGTACTAAAACACTCAAGTCTATGCTTGGAAAACAATGTAAAAGTTTTTCATCTAAATTCCTCTACACATAAATCCTATTTCTATGAGCGAAATAGTTCAATTTATATATTTTATGCAACAACAACAAAACACTTTATACACAAAATTTACAAAAAAAGCTCATGTGATCATCATAAATATATCCATGCTTAGCTAAAAGAGTTTAATAAATATATTTTGTACAAGAAAACACAAAATTCACAAGAAAATATCAAAAACACTAACCAACACTCTCATCTTGCTACCACTTAGGTCCTGATGGCTACTGATTGCTCGCATCTCCTTGCAATCCGTTTTTATACCCACCCACTTTGGCATATAGATCAGAATAAAAAACTGGATGCGAGATGGTCGTTGCTATTAAAAAAAAAAGTAAAAAGGAGGGAAGAATGCAGGAAGTGCGCGGTTTTGACAGCCGCGACGCCCGCCATATTTGATTCCGAGATGGTCATTAAGTTTCGTTCTGAGCGTGTGTGTTGCATCATTTCTCTTGGAATACATGCGTGGACACTTGGTTTTGTCTATAGTGAATTGAAATTCTCTTCTTCTTGTCATGTCACTAAATTATTTGGAGATGAGATGAAATGATTGAAAAGCTCCTTTCGAGCACTCTTTAATTATAAATTGAACTAGTAGGATCCGCCCTTGTCATCTGTCACTTTAATAGGTGACGGTTATACATGCCTAAAACTTCTTATTACAAATAGACTTACTATGGAATAGGTACCTAAACAAAGAAAACGTGGTTTAATTTCTGCATTTTTATTGTCAGATGGAAAGTAACGATGTAGTCTGAGGATATTGTTTTGATAATTACTATTTTTGATGGAACAAGCCATCACCGATATCAAGACATTGCCTCGTACGTCACGCACGAAAGAAACGTGCCCTACGATGCACTGGCTGGCGACCATCAGCTTGACGCATGCGTCCATCAACTTGAGGCATACAGATGTAAGCCTCATGTGCCTGTAATTACACCGGCGACCAAAGCTGTGTGCTGCTGTAAACTTTTTTTATTATTACTTATATTTTTTTACATTTATACAACATACAGGTGGACTGCGAGTTTTTATATAGAACATTAAAATCAAGTACAGGTACACATACTATCCTCATTATCCTCGCGAATAAATCGGTAAATGTCAAGTGGTGAAGTTTTTTAAACGCAATTGTTATAAATTTACGAAATGTCAATAATAGTCTGGGAGCTGTGACCCAATTACGCTAATGTCTGGCTATCGAGATGGTTTTCAATTTGACATTTGATTCCCATCCATTATAATTGCTATTACACTATGGGAATCAAATGTCAAACTGAAAGCCATCTCGATAGCCAGACATTAGCGTAACCGGGCTACTGGTCGTCAGTGACTACGTCACATGATTTTGTAATAGCCAGCTATTGCATTTTTTCTTGCAAATTGATATAATTCCCGTCAGGAAAAACTTTTTGCACCCATTCTTCGTTAAACGGGATACTCAAGATTTCTAAGTGTGGGTATCAGGCTAACAGTATGACGTAAGAAAATCACCAGTAGCTCTCGGGCTACATGGAAATTAAATTATTTCGGATTCCTGACAAGGAGGTACTTGTTCACCTACAACAAGTAATTTTTGTTCGTTATTCGACCGAAATGCATTGGTAATAAGGTTTAATTTTGAATATCGTAGAATATGGTGGGTTAGTACGAAACGCATTTAGATAAAAGCGGTTTTTACGTACTATTTATTTATATACTAGTTGCGCCCTGCGGTTTCACCCGGGCAGATTTAAATCCAGGTATTCCCACGGGATAAAAAGTAGCCTATGCGCTATTCCAGACTATAATCTATCTCTCTGCCAAGTTTCATCCAGAGCCATTTAGCCGTTCCGGCATGAAAGAGTAACAAACATCCATACTTACATACTTTCGCGTTTACAATAGTAATAGGATATTCCACTGCATTTAAAGTAGTTTTTTTATGGAGTCATTATCATTAAGGAAAGACTTTCTAAAGTCCACAAAAATCTGTAAAAAAAATATGAGTTATTGATGGAACAATATACTCAGTAAACGTCAAAAAAATTAATTGAAAAAAAATAAAAGTGAGCCGAGATGTGAAATGGTTTAAGTCACTGACCTCCGTAAAAAGAGTCATAAATGGCGCCAACTTAAATGCATGAGTGAAAAAAATGCGTGATCTTGAACTTAATCTGATACCAGTTCTGTGAACATGCTTGACTTCAGAGATTCACTGAGTGAACATCAAAAGGTTGTCATAAAAAACAAGTGTGCTGTCTGACATAATAATTGACCGAGCGAGCGAAGCGTCTCAGTTTCCACATTGGCCAAAAATGCGTTTGTCCGGATGTCTGTCTGTCTGTCTGTCTGTCTGTCTGTCTGTCTGTCTGTCTGTCTGTCTGTCTGTCTGTCTGTCTGTTCTCCTCTACAGGTCGCATTTTTCAACCGATCTGGATGAAACTTGGTACACAGGTTATATGACTTATTAGAATTTTTTTGTCGTCGGGGATTTTTGATTGGAGGGGTACTTCCCCCAAAAAAAGGGCAAAAAGGGGGCTATTTGATATACTGGATATCTCCACCAAATGAGATCCGATTTCAATTATCCTTTTTTTATTTGAAAGGTAGTAGCTGTAAGTTGGTCTCATAAAAGTTTGGCGAAGATCTGATAAGGATCTTCAGCATGATGAACAGGATAGCTCATTAAACAATCGATGGTTTTCAATCAAATTTGAGAGAAACACAAAGGACCTCATTCTACACAAGATGATGCAAAAAAAATCAAAAATATCAAAAAAACACAAAACGGAAAATGCACTTGCACATTACATTCCTCAAATAGCTCACTTTTAGTATGCTCGCGAGGTCTACAGCTCCCAGAGCCACTAGTTTTAAAGCACGTGTGTCAGTACCATTACGAGAAT
Organism: Plemyria rubiginata; assembly: GCA_963576535.1. Taxonomy (NCBI): domain Eukaryota; kingdom Metazoa; phylum Arthropoda; class Insecta; order Lepidoptera; family Geometridae; genus Plemyria; species Plemyria rubiginata. The sequence goes on along the minus strand of OY754911.1, from coordinate 4,183,663 downwards.
TTTCTGCCGCCAAGCAGCAACGCTGTGTTTCGGTTTGAAGAATGTGGTCGCCGGTGTAATTACAGGCACATGAGGCTTAACATCTGTATGCCTCAAGTTGATGGACGCAGGACAGTGCATCGTAGGTCACGTTCCTATTGTGCGTGACCTACGGGGCAATGTTTTGTTTATAGGTGATGGTTACCACTTAACATCAGGTGGGCCATCTGCTTGTTCCATCAGCTAGTTGTATATAAAAAAAAACGTTTAAATTGGAATTTTATTATTTTAGAATTATTTTCATTAATACTGGAATTTTGAAATACCTTATTTTGTGTGCATGTTGTAGATACATATCGTTGTAGATAGATACAATACGACATGCAACATAACTATGTTGTATGTTGTTGTTATCGACGAAGTTTGTGAGACCACTATTATACTTTTGACTTTAATTCACCATACTTCAGGCAAATAAATATACATATTTCATTTATTTCGGTTTAAAGAATTTATTTACAAAAAGACTCACTCAAGTCACTTACATGTAAATAGTTGTTTAACAGTGAAAAATAACAGTAGTTAGTAGGTAGCCGTTCGATTACGTACAATTAACAATAAGTTGGTAGAAAGGTGTTACGCATGTCACTTAGGTACAAAAAAAAACATTAATTATCATGACATAGGTAGGTAGGTAGGTGTAGATCGCTGACTCGCCTCAGGTATTCATCCAACTCAAATAGTGTGCCAATTGCTATCAATGATAAATATATATAATATTTCATTTCATTACGCGTTTTGGATTCCCACTCATTGGGGGATGGGGGGATATGTTGGACTCCCCGGTTTATCCACGAAGGCAACCACAGCTAATATACCTATAATATAAAAGTGTCACAGGTATTATCAAATCATTATGTGCGCGCGTGTTGCAAACGTGGGAACAAAATATGGGCTTAATGAAAGTAACTGTACTTTGATTTTAAAGGATGAATATTGAGGCGAAATGTCACGAATGCTTGGTAACAAACCATAGTTTTGATTGGAACTTACAACTTACCATAGGTATATCACTAACCATAATTATGTGTCTATACTTACCATAAAAAAAACGGATAAGGGGTTTTGAAAGCCAGATATTCTTGGGTGAACACCGACTGTAATATAAAATGTTCTGATAGCAAAATATCCTGAATTCTACATTGAATTCTTCTGTTATTCTTTTATACTACATGCTGATGTAACAAGCAGATGCCACCTGATGTTAAGTGGTAACGTACCCTAAGATGCACTTCCCTGCGTCAATCAATAGAGGCATGCAGGTGGCCTCATGTATAAAATGTCTTTAAATTTTTTATAAAGAGTTGATGGAACAAGCAGATGAGCCACCTGATGTTAAGTGGTAACCATAGCAAAAAGCATAGCATCTTAAGTCACGTTCGATAGGATCGTGCCCTACGATGCACTGCCCTGCCTCCATCAACTTGAGGCTTACAGACGTTAAACCTCATGTGCTTTTAATTACACCGGCAACCACAATATAAATAAAAGAATAAATACATTTCATTTCAACGATAATGTATTTACTTTGTTCTGGTACAGCAATAATAATAATATGCTGGACAATCCACACAGCACCATCTAGCCCCAAAGTAAGCTACTCCAAGCTTGTGTTATGGGTACTAGATGACTGATATATTTAATACATTATATACTTACATTAGATAGATAATTTTTATTATACTTAGGAAACACCCAATCTGGTTCCCGTACGAGAATGGTGTAGATGGTGTTTGGTCCTAGATGGTGTTGTATGAAATGTTCAATATGCTCATCTCTTAACTTCACTAACGAAATAACTTTACGGCATACTATAATACCATGAAGCGCCTACTACTTTTGCAATAGTACGCATCACGTAAACTTTTGTATAAAATTAAGGGGCACACAAAGTACGCGAGATTATGAGAAACAGAAACAGCTTCACGACTTTGATCCCCAGGCACGGTAGATATCCCTTCAGATCTTTCTATGGCCTCACATTTATCCTCAGGGAACTCTTAATACCATCGATAACCAACTCAATATAAGATTTTTTTTATTGCACATAAATAAAGTACATAGGCGAACTTACCCTACTAACCCCCGGTTTCTGAAAGCTCGATCATCACTAATCGGCTGTCAAGTCACTTTTTATCTCTATCTAATTTGAAGTTGCTGAAATAGCAAGTGACGTGACAGCCGATTAGTGTTGATCGAGCTTTCGAAAACCGGGGGTTAGTATTTTCTTCCAGCTTACCTTTGTGTTATGTGGAGTAGATGGTAGTGCTATACGAGACAAGGCAGGCTCAAGGTAACCCCTAACACCCATGTACCTAGTTTTCCATAAGCAATAAAATATCTTTATCTTATCTAAGGTTTTAAGAGTAGTCAGAGATGGTCATCTTCCTGCCCGTAATCCACGCTGCATGAGGTCGGCACAACATATTTTATTCCTCCCCTCTTTGGCCTACTTCTCTTTCTTAAAGCATCACGATCCATATCTAACACTCTTGTAATGTAACTTTCATCTCTCATGACATGCCCATACTACACTAACCTATTGCTCTTATATCTAGATACATTTTATATACAGGGTTACAGGAAAAATCGTGCTAGATCCGTTAAGGGCGTGGAGTACCCATCATTTCTGATTTATTACTATGAAACACCCTACCCTAAACTTAACCCCTTGTATAGTCCAAAAACAAAATTTAGGTCCCTCGTATCGTTGGGTATCCGAATCACTACCATATTATTATTTTTTTATTTAAAAATCTTCTGCGATTGTTCATAGTTTCCGAGTTATTAAACTGAACTTCTGAAAAATTTTTACAAAAAAAAAATTAAATAAAAAGTTGTAGACTTTTTTGCAACTGTATCTTCATAATGTTTATAAATGCATCAATCAGCTTCGTAACTTTGATGAAAGTTATGAAAATATTGTAGTATTATTAATATTCGACTGGATTCGAACCCACGACCAGCAGAAGGCGGGTCACTCCCACCGGTGCTTTTAGTGCTGAAGTGGTTTTTTATGGGCTTTTTTATTACCAACTAGCTGGTACCCGCGACTTCGTCTGCGTACTTTTAATCTCTTCATCTCTTTTTTTCGCAATAAAAGATAGCCTATGTTCTTTCTCAGGGTCTAAAGATTGTCTGTGCCAAATTTCATCAAAATTGGTTGAGAGGTTTAAGCGGGAAAGCGTAACAGACAGACAGACAGACAGATAGACAGACAGACAGAGTTACTTTCGCATTTATAATATTAGTTGGGATGTAAAGTACGTTCACACACTTCACACACTACACTAATTAACTAGCCATTAAGAAAACTGCATAGTTGGGTCCGAAACCCATTGAGCAAACTATCAGTAGATCTTCGAGTTTTCCGTTATCATTGTCAGAGAAGATATGCATTACAAAATAAGGTTTTTCTCATGAGCCGCTGTGTGGAATCTTGTGCAACATACAGTGTTCCCACGGCTTCTGATTCTAACCTTGGTCTTTGTTCTTCGCGCATTATGCAGTAATTTCAAATTTAGAACCTCAATTTTTTTAATATTTTCTTTATGGTCCTTTGTATTTTGTCGAACTTTTTTCGGCCGGGATAACAGTCTTTTGCGTCAGCCTACCTATTGTGGTAAATAATTACTTACGTAAATATCTTACAATGACATTTACTTAGTTTTTGTGACTGCCACACCCAGTTCTAAATTCTGTAATAGTTTTTTTTATATATTTGAATGCTTGTTCAAGGTTCTGATACTTCCGCTTTGGTGTTTTGATCAGTCGTTTTTTTCATTTACCATTTACATGGTATGTTATAATTGCTTATTACTGTATCTAATTTAATTATGTCTCCTTCACTCTCAGAGAATGTTTACTAATGTAGTATATGCAGATACGACCCAGCATTCGCACAATGTTTAGAGGTAGACAGAGAAAGCAAAACACTTCCATGTACTGTCTCACCTCTCGCCAGACTCATTCTTGTTCGTGCGCGCACGGCGTTCGCACAGGTGTATCATTGTTTTTACTTCGATCGAGCGATGGCGATTTTCCGAAAAAAAAGACGTGAAGAAACCAAAGAAGATAGATGGATGGGAGGAAAATTATTGAAAGAAGTTTCGTGCAACTATTGACCTCTTTTCTTTTATATTATCCATTGTATTCTTCGGATATCCTCGATGCATTCATCGAGCGGTGCATTATTTGCAAGTACCGGCCTTTTACTCTTATAGTTTTTTACATATCCGCTGTATTCTTCGGATATCTCGATGCATTCATCGAGCGGTGCACTATTTGCAACTAACATGCAACTACCGACCTTTTTACTTTTATAGTTTTTTTTTACATATCCGTTGTATTCTTCGGATAATCCTCGATGCATTCATCGAGCGGTGGCGTGCACTATAATACATATTTTGTACCTAGTGGGTACCTAGTGTTTCGTTGCATTCAACGATAACACATATTTTTATCTTTACTTATGCACCTACCCACATATACTATGCTATGTGCCTATCAGCTCCTTGAATTCTTGGGATGTATCAAATTTATAGTTATTTCGTTGTATTCTTCGAATAACCGAATTTTGTGAGAAACATGTACTGTACTATCAAAATTATATTTGGCTAGCAGCAGCACCCGTTCGGTTTAACCCTTCTACTGCAGCTGTACATTTTATCTTTTAAGGATATTAATTCTGTTTAACAGACCATTTTTGTTGACTGTTCATTTCCTACGGATATCGAGGTAGGTATACCTATGATATTGTTGCTATTTCCAGCGCTGGATGGTATATTATATACTGGAGCTGATCTAAAGTACAGCTCTCGACGTTCTTGCGACATTAGAAGTTTATATTTACTGAATAGTGGCCATTATTGGCTTCAAGCCGGTAAAAGCTTAAGCCGGCAGCTTCAAAAGCTCACTTTGTGGAGTATGGTGATAATTTTCAAGCCGATTTGGCCTGTATATTCTACTAGAACTTTTTTTCTTCAAAAAGAAACGAATATTAAATTTAAGAAATAATCGGAATTCTAAAATATTATCACTTACCTATTAGTCTACTCTAAACTTGGAAATTGGCACTATGCTGGTCGATACCTGCAGATTTTTGTTAATAGATAAGCAAATACAAAACAAGGTCAGCTTGGCAAAGTATGTACTTTTAGACCGAGGCAATGTCATTATATGTATTGAAAATAATTTTGATATTCCGGATGTCATCCGCACGCTAAGTGATGCGGCTAGGGTAGTAGCTGATTCTGATGACGTATTAATGGACACTTGATAATCCCTGATTATGCCACTTGTCGATATATCTTTGTTAAAACCATTCAAAGATAGAAAGATTAAAAAATACAGCTGATTCAAGCAGCTGTTTCTCCTAATAGAAATTTATACGTGAGACGCTCATCGTCTTGCGGTGCGAGGAACCAGCGTGGACGGTAAGCAGAGTCGGACGGCGTCATACCTGACGAACCTTCGGCGTACCCGCCACAGAACGCGGTGCACCCACCGCCCGCCGTTCGTTGCAATGCTAGCCCGCGCCACACGAGCCGGCCTGTGCGGCGCCACCTGGGCAGCTAGCGAAGTAGGTACATCGGTAGGTAGGTACCTACCTACCTACCGATACGCTATCTTAGACTCGCCTCGCCGCTACTGCAAGTACACGCAAGTCGTCTGAAGTTCTTTCGAACGAATGATCGCACCTATCACTAAGTGCTTTGTTTTATGATACTTTTTATGAATAGCGGCATAAGTATTCCGAATTTGCAATTGCAGCGATACAAAAAGAAGTAAAGTATATTTAGAATACCTATACTCAGACTATTGGAAGGTGCAATCCAATTGTAGGACAATCTAAAAAAAAAAAAAAAAAAAAACTCGTTCAATTTATTTTATACCTATTTTAAAACAATTTTAAAAGTAAGTATATTAAACGGAACATTTTACGATGAGAGGCACAGAAATGCTTCTAAACTCGTACTCAAGGATCCCGTATGTCTAATTCAATAAATAAAATAAAAGAAAAAAGATATATTTTCAAGGGCTTATAACGAGTAAAAGCGAAATATTTTCGTAAGGGCAATGTGCCGTTAACATTAAAATTTGTGAATTTTCTACAAAGCACTTTCTAGCGCCAAACTGGGAACCAGATATTGGGAAATTAATTGCTTATTAATTAATTTAACAATAGTGCTTAATAAAAGCTACTTGCTAGTTTTTAAGCATCCTAATTTGATACTGAGATTATAATACCTAATGTTTTTACACCTACTTAACTCGAAAAGTCTTGAAATTATTCTAATGAGCTTAAAAATAATTCAGATAAGAGCATTTCCGTGATTGGTATTTAGAATATTTAACTACGGCATGTCCAGCTATATGGCTAGTGGTTTACGAAATCCTTCTAAAGGGTTACGTTGGCCCTACTTAAAAATAACGTTAGCTATGAAATATTTCCGTAACTGTTATCGTGCGTGATGACCTGATTTGGAGACACAAAAACATTTCCTTTCTGCTACAGAAGTTTTATTCCCAACATGATCTGATATGATTGGGAAGTTTTTTTTTTGTTACTGATGCTTCGAACACTAATAATAATTGGGGGTGTGTTCTGTGGCTCTGAACGAGTTGGGGGATGTGGGTCCACCACGTAACAATCCAATTATAATAAAGTACCAACCTGGAACTGGTGCAAATTATTTTTGGGAATAAAGGAGTTGCAGAAGATAAAAGAGATTGTGATATCCTACGCGTGGACAATAGTTACCTACAATTACTTGGTATAATTCTTGCTACTGCCCAGTATCCACGTTTTACCTAAAACAGTAATTAACACGATTTGGAAATGGTGTGAGTCACACATGTCGACTATTGTGTGTTCAAGTCGTATATTCTTTCTGCTGAAAATATATAAGCAGACGCAAAATCTAGGACGCTTCATATTGATAAGGAGTACGAATTAGATTTTTATGAGTTAAAACATTTTCATAAACCAAATATTGACTTATTTGCGTCACGTATCGACGAGACATTTGTTTTTAAAAAAAAAAAAAAAAATGCTTGGTTTGATGTTTTCAAAATTAAATTAATTTCCATGCGTTCCTGACGTTTGACATAACAATAATAATAAAAATAAAAAGGTTCTTATCAGTCAACTGGTATTGTTTGTACCAGTTGGTATTGGTTGGTATAAGTTCTGAACGTCTCAACCGTACCCTTGGTATATGTATTGAAGAGATATTGGTTCTCTCTCCGAGTAAATATCTTCTTCTCTCTCCTTGCATATCAATAACCCGTTTCATCAAAAAATCTCCCTGGTAGTGTGTCTCATCAAAAAGGCTTTCCACAGCCAATCTGTCCTGGAATTAGCATTTGGCGTTTCCAACTATTTCTGTTTTTTCACAGGATGCTAGATCACAATACCTACAATGTGTTATGCTTTGGTGGAAGTTTTGTGTAGGTATCTACAAAATAATAATGTTTTTTCTTGAATGAAAAAAAGATCACCTTTATTAAAGTTTCTTACAACTTGTTTCAAGTATAATCATCTTTAGTATATTTTTTGAATAATCATACATATTTCTTTGATATCATTAAAAAAAAAATACGTTTAGATATGAAAGTAAAAGATAACTTTCCTTCAAAAACATTTTTTTACAAAGATAACATTCCCATGTTATTTTATTATTGAAATCCGAGTATAGTACGGTTTATATTAGATTTTGTAGTTTTAGAAAACTACAGATTGGTTCATTTAATTTCGAATTTTATCAAAAATTTGTCATGCTGTTCGTGCTATCAACTGGCCGTAGAAAACAAACATTTTGTTCGATTCAGATTCAGATAATATCAAATCTTTCGATCAAGCTTCCGGGATTGACTGACAGAATGCAACCTTCTTTAATCGGCAACATCCATAATTAGGAAGATGATAATTGACGTCTTGTTCTGACCGAACAATCCATTGAACACTGGATTCAACAAACGCTTGCTGATAGTGGCATCGATATTTCTGCTGGTAACTCACAGCCTCTACTTTAGCCACTTCTCGGGCTAGATTCAGTTTCGACGTCATTTCATGAGTTGGTTTTTTTTTTAGGCCGATTTTTTGTGTGTACTTAATATTATTTGAGTTCTACCACCTTATAACTTTTACGATTATGGTTCTGGTGATCAAGATTTTTTCGCATTCAATTTTTTAATTTTGAGTATTTTGTTTCGTGCTTTTTTAAAGTTCTATTTATTTTATTTTGCGTTATTTTATAATGCTTTAGTCTTCTGTAATTATTCGTTAATAATTTAAATAAGTACCTACTCAAGCAAGCTTTTACGATTATTTTTTTTGCAAAGTTATTGAAAAAAATATTGATGAAATAAAAGAAGCAATAGGTTATGCTTCTTTTATTTCATCAATATTTTTTTTCTCTACCCATAGATAATCAAAGAATATCTTGGTGCATCATTGATCTTGTTCTCTAAACATCTACATTAGTAAACATTCTCTGAGAGTGAAGGAGACATAATTGAATGATCAAGCGAGCTTACCTGAAGCGAAGCTCGATCTTAATTATGTCTCCTTCACCGAAGAGAAGCAAGGTCCCTCCCTTCCCTAGAAAAGTTCCCCTGAAGATCAATGTTGCTGTAACACTACTCTGAAGATAATGAGTCTGGCGAGAGGTGAGACAGTACATGGAAGTGTTTTGCTTTCTCTGTCTACCTCTAAACATTGTGCGAATGCTGGGTCGTATCTGCATATACTACATTAGTAAACATTCTCTTCGGTGAAGGAGACATAATTAAGATCGAGCTTCGCTTCAGGTAAGCTCGCTTGATCATTCAATTTTGACGGACCAGGAAGCTAGTAAATTGTTTTTAATTATTTTGTAGCTGTGTTTATACAAAATGTAGTTTACATATACCTTTAGGAGTAGACAATGCTAATTCATATTCGACGTTCGAATGACTGAGAGATAGCCCTAATTTATACCGAATTCCTGAGTTGATCGTGCTACGATTATGGCTGTTTGTAGGTACTTTTCATTTTATATTATTGCTATTCAATATTGACCTAGTTACGTAATATTGCATAAATCAATTATTTATTTATGGAAATAATAGGTGACCGCCCTAAGGTTGTAGTTTTATGAGGTCTATATTGTGTGATAAATAAATATTTATGAATGAAAAAGGTTAAATAAGTAAGGTTTATGGAAAACGGAAGAAAAAACATTAAGTAAATTACTATTTTCATTTATTCACACACATCCTCGCCGTTTATTGCCTGTAGATTTTCTTTTATAATTTATTATTTACAAATCCGAGTGAGTATTGACTTTATTGGTTACCTAAATATCACAGTTTTTACCATCCGTGAGCGAGCCCGTGGCCGTAACCGGCGTGGGCGTAACTCAAGGGGGCAGCGTGGACCAGGGGGGCGGAATGGACCAGAGCACCGGGGTGGGTCTGGCTGAGGGATTGAGAGACAACGGTCTTGCTAGCGGCGACTCCGTAACCGGGAGCGGCGACTCCGTAGCCGGGGGCGGCGTAAGCGGCATGGCCCACAACGGCTGGTGCGGCGTAAGCGGCATGGCCCACTACAGCGGGGGCGGCGTAAGCAGCATGACCCACGACGGCGGGAGCGGCGTAAGCGGAATGTCCGACCAACTGCTTAGCCAGCACGGGGGCAACGCCAGCAGCGGCGCCGTCGATCTGGGCCTGGGCGGTCTTGACGGCATCTACGGCCTGCCATGAGTGGTCCTCAGCGGCGTTGATGGCCTGTCCCTGGAGCTCGGAAGCCTGTAATAAACAACCACTTTAAGCCCTCAAGTTCTTCTCAACCCAGTGACAGATATGCTGTTATAAAATAAACAATTTTCTATTCTATTCTATTCTGTTGTCAATGTCACAATGTTGTTAAAACACGTGTGATGTTACCTGGTCATGGTATTCGCGGTGAGCGTCCACAGCGGCGCGAACATGGTCGGACTGTTCGACGTGGGCGTCGATGGCAGCGCCGGCCAGGTCTCCGGGAGAGATGGTGGGCAGAGCGGGGGCGGCGTGGACTACCGGGGCCCCGTGGACCAGGGGGGCGCCGTAGCCGTGACCGATCAGGCCATGACCGTAGGGTGCTGCCAGCAAGCCGGATGGGACGGCTGCGGCGCAGGCGAGGACGGCGGTGGCGACAATCTAAGAACAGAAACATTTGTCACGAAACTGTTTTATTACCCAAATCCGCATTGCGCGGAAGGGCCTCAGAAGTGTTAACTTTTAAAACTTTCTTTGTAAAGCTCATAATAATCACGATTATTAATGGTTTGAAATTATTTTCACGGTTTTCGAGGTGTATTTGAATTGGAACGAAGGTCTATGTTAATCGAGATAACTCGTATTCGATGGCTCTCGGACTCAGTTTTAGAACGATAAATTCACTGCACAAAACGCTTTGTTGATTTATTCAAATTATACAGTCAGTCTATTAGTTAAACTAACCAGAAATCTCATCGTGCACTTCTGTGGTAGACTGCTCGAAGGCTACTGTGTGCTCTCATTTCGTTGCGCCTCGTTTTTATACTAGCTGCGTGGTAGAACGCGCGTGAAAAAAGTAAGTGGCAGTTTCAAGGGCGGGAAGGGTGGCAGGAAGCCCGCCAATTTTTGACAGCTGACTTTGACGTTTGTAGTTTTGGCGGCCAATGGTCGGAGGCTTTGGCGGCTGTGATCGCACACACCTTCATAAAATGTAATAATGAAGCATTAAAACAATTACGTTGGCCCCGGGTTTATTTCTCAGCCCTCAGTTTTGTTTAATACCTCTGACTGGTTTTATGCGATTAGATAAATAAGGCTTAAATGCGATGAATAGATTTAAAGTTACTTAGGTTGGTTGAATATAGTTGCTATTAAGGCCTCCTTTGCCACGCGAAATTACGAAACAAACCAGATCCAGGCGTATTATCTACAACTCTTACGCAGCATCGGAAGTCATAGAATTTATATAAATTCAAGCAAATTAATTGCAAAATAATTATTTGGCGGAATATCCAATCGGTCCTTTGCCTAGAATACGATATTAGAACCGCTTTGCTACAACAATGTCGAACCTACCTACTTGTTAGCTGTAGATTTGGTGCACATCACCCTTACTAACAGTAACTGGCTACAGTTACTAATGTAAGTATGAGTAGGTACCTACTCTATAAAAAAACTACGGGCAATAAAAACATTTTTGTTTGAAGTCGGTTAAAACAAAGTAACAAACTTCTACAAACACGCATCTTAAAGTTTCTTATTATTATATCTAAGATTCAACCAATTTGTAATAAACACATCATTTAACTTAAAACGTCTTAAAAACCAATTTAATCTGCATTTATCACTTAATTTACAAGTGTCTAGTGCTATTCCGTAAACTATATTCACCCAAGTGAGTGCAGAATCCGCGGTGAGCTTTCTATTTGGCATGTAATAAATTTAACCGACATTAACGCCACCCGCGTGTTTTGAAGAATAAAAATAGCGGTGAAGGAAAACATCGTGAGGAAACCAGTTAGTATTCTAACAGCGGCGATAGGCTTGCAACCTGTCGCGTATGGAATACTAACTACTGCAAAATGTGGGTATGTGCCAAATGTAACGTTCGGACGTACCTCTGACTGCCCCTCAAAAAGAATCTTGAGTTAGTACTTGGTACTGAGAGATCTGAAGGGATATCTACCGTGCCTGGGGATCAAAGTCGTGAAGCTGCTTCAAAATGCCATAATATGTGAGCCGTGTTGCCGTGGGCCCCGGCATTGAATTGGACCCCTCCATCACCCCCAGTGGATGTCGTAAAAGGCGATGGAAACACACCGGGAAATGGGCAGCAGCATTTACCGAATAAACACCGTCAACATATGTAATGTTTCATAGTATGTAGCCATGGGTACCTATAGTGACTTATAGTGTATAGTGGGTATTATTTCTCTTGTCAAATTACCTACCCTAAAAAGTGGATTTTAATTAATTTGTGAAATGAGTCGTTTTCTTATAATATTATTTTTAGTCTACCTACCTATATTATCCTAATTGTATGCTGTGTGTTCTTGTGGCCAATAAATTACTGTCTATGTCAATCACTGCGGTCACTAATCCTCCTGCCAAGCGTGGTTACTATGGCAACCGCCACCCTCCATGATGAATCTTCCTGGAAACGTATAGGGGAGGCCTATGTCCAGCAGTGTACTTCTTTAGGATGGTGATTTTTCACCTAAACCTGCCGAAAACCATGGAAATGGCATAGATTGTCATATAAACAAAATTTTAATTAAGTAGAGTTGTATGAAATTAATATTATGTAAGTAAATTTAAGAGTAGTAGAGCTCTTTGTGAAGGGCTCGTCCGGGGAAGTACTACCACCACGCCTTTTTCTGCCGCCAAGCAGTAACGCTGTGTTTCGGTTTGAAGAGTGTGGTCGCCGGTGTAATTACAGGCACATGAGGCTTAACATCCGTATGCCTCAAGTTGATGGACGCAGGGCAGTGCATCGTAGGGCACGTTCCTATTGTGCGTGACCTACGGGGCAATGTTTTGTTTATAGGTGATGGTTACCACTTAACATCAGGTGGGCCATCTGCTTGTTCCATCAGCTAGTTGTATAAAAAAAAAAAAAATAACATCGCTTTAGGGCTTAATAAAAAATCCTGTTGTGTTGTTAATATCTCAATAAAAATAAATAAACAATGATGACGAATGTGTGAGGCGAAACTAGTGATCGCGGATCCACTAGGTGAACTCCCCGTGATTTAGTTGCATAAAGAATATCACTCCTGCATTCATCACTCAATTACAGTTATAAGATGAACTCGCTCGCATTAGTAGATGGTTATGTGGGTGGTATTATCATAAACTGACATAATAATGAGTTGAGCCTCTGTGAAGCGTCCGAAGAATCACTTTGCATATATTTTGCATCACTAAAGCGTTGTACAGACTGCGGAAAACGCGATTTAATCACTACATAGTATAAAACAAAGTAGCTTTCTCTGTCCTATATCCCTATGTCCCCATGTCCCTATGTATGCTTAAATCTATAAAACTACGCAACGGATTTTGATGCGGTTTTTTTTATAGATACAGTGATTCAAGAGGAAGGTTTATATGTATAATACATGCATGATATGTGCACCCGTGTGAAGCAGGCGCGCGGGCGGGTCGCTAGTCTGAAATAAAAATTAAAATAAAATAAGCATAAAAATACCGGCGGACTTACGACATTGTTGGGATCGCGGGAAGTCGGTGGATGAAGAGGGCTCGGACTTCTAGGAATTCTACTCTAGCATTAAAAACAGCTTAGATTTCGATTAGTAACATAAAATGTGGGGCATCCGATTTTCAGGGGTTGTTTCATACCGTGCGCTGGCGAGACGACCTAGATACCTTTGAAGGTACATGGTGAAAGGAGCTCGGGATAGGGAGAGCTGGAAGTCCTTGGGGGACGCCTTTGCCCAGTGGGACGAAGTAGGCTAAGCCTCGGCTAAGGAAAAAAATATATAAAACTAGCGACCCGCCCGCGCGCCTTATGCGCACATATCATGCATGTATTATACATATAAACCTTCCTCTTGAATCACTCTATCTATTAAAAAAACCACATCAAAATCCGTTGCGTAGTTTTAAGGCGTTAACAACACCTAAAATTTCTCTCGCTCGCACGATTCGACATTTCGAAAGATATAAAATCACAAATTCCAATTTTGAAAAATCGCAAACAACCTTAGCTCTTAACCATAGCTCTTCTTTAGTTGTATCCATCAACAGGCATACAGATGTTAAGCCTCATGGGCCTGTATAATCACCGGCGACCACACCCTTTAAACTGAAACACAGCTAATATATGTACTCCACGGAAGGGCCACACACAAAGAGCTCTACTACTCTTGTACTGATAAAATACCTACCTTTTTTATCACTTTATTTACTTAGCCCCTTTCAAAATGGTCTTTGAGCGCGCCAATAGCTTAACAGACAGATAAGTCTGTTGCTGTCTCTTTTCGTGGGCATGAAAGTGACAGCGACAAGAATACTTTATCTACATTATAGAGTCGCTATTATTATGATCACTACATACATAGTATAAAACAAAGTCGCTTTCTCTGTCCCTATATCCCTATGTCCCTATGTATGCTTAAATCTTTAAAACTACGCAACGGATTTTGATGCGGTTTTTCTTAATAGCTAGAGTGATTTAAGAGGAAGGTTTATATGTATAATACATGCATGATATAGTAGAAAAACAATGTGCACCCGTGCGAATCGGGGGCGCGCGGGCGGCTCGCTAGTTATGAATACGAGGCTTACAATGTTATTATCACCCAGACACAAAACGATTACGTTGTACAAACTTTGTCTTCAATAAAAAGTAGCTGAAGATAATTCGCTGAAACGATAAGTCTGGATTTGCCTCTAACTGCCCTCTACACATCAACGATGAGGGTCCAACAATCGTGAGCATATTAATTTTTATTATAGCTCCTCGATCGGCCGTGTCTAAGCTAAGTTTAAATCACCACGTTTGTATAGTTCATGTTTAAAGGTTACTAGCTAAGTACCTATCGCATCAATGGTAACCTATATCGGTCTACCCTCACTTTCAAATACCCATCCGTGTTTTATGCGCAGTAAGAGTAGTATACCCCGTTTATGCTTAGCTCAAATACGCAAAGACTTGGGCAATGCGCGAATGGCAACGCGAGAGAGAGAGAGAGAAAGAGAGAGCGTTGACGTTTGTGTTGTCGCGGACATGAGCTGAGTATAAACGCAGCAGTAGAACTATCTCTCTCTCTCGCGTTACCACACGCGTTGCCTTTTGCGCGTTGCCCATGTCCCTGCCTTTTTGAGCTAAGAGTAAACGTTATACAGCCTTCACAGCTCAGTTGGTAGTAGCACTGCCTTCTGTGCCGTAGGCCGTGGGTTCGATACCCACCGAGAACAATTCTTTTTCTCTGGGTGTTGTATAAATGTATTTACAAAAAAAGAGTATGTAAGTGTATATCAGCTATCTGGTTCCCATATCACAAGCTTTGGTTTAGTTTGGGACGAGATACTGTGTGGAATGTCCACCATTATTTATTTATATTTATTTATATTATGTGGCTCGTGTGGGAATACCACCATGACTATTTCTGCTGCCAATCCTTACGCCATTTTTTCGTTTTATTTCGTACTAGTTGCGCCCTGTGGTTTCAGCCGCGCAGATTTAAATCCCGGTATTCCGACGGGATAAAATGTAGCCTACGGCTATAATCTTATAATCTAACTCTCTGCCAAGTTTAATCCAGATCCGTTCAGCCGTTTCGGCGTGAAAGAGTAACAGACATCCATCTATCCATCCATCCATCCATCCATCCATCCATCCATCCATCCATCCATCCATCCATCCATCCATCCATCTATCCATCCATCCATCCATCTATCCATCCATTTATCCATACTTACAAACTTTCGCGTTTATAATATTAGTAGGATTGGCCTTTTTTGGATGGAGCGCCTCTATCGTGCCCCGAACTCACTTTACAAAAATGGTCTAAAGTTACGAAAAACAAAACTCAGGCGTCGGGTACGGTTGCTTTATCGAAAGCGATTGTGTCCGCATAAATATGGTCGAAGTCGACTGTCTGTGACCAGTGTTCCTTGGCCCCCGGTTCTCTTTCGCAACGATGATATTTAGGTACCTACACGCTATGACCCTATGTGAATCCTTAAATGCAAATAGGCATGGATGATGACCGTCATAGCTTAATTGTCCTGATGCTGACATATAGACGGTTACCACTTACCAGCATGCTGAAAAAAGCCGCCTATGCTACGAGAGGCAAATTTCAAGATTTTGAAAGTAGTTATTATATATAAAAATTATCTATTTATTATATAAAAAAATCAAAATCCGTTGCGTAGTTTTTAGGGACATGGGGATAAAGGGACAGAGAAAGCGACTTTGTTTTATACTATGTAGTGATTTGTTTTTATAGAAGGGCGTCCCACACTTCGCTTCTTGTTCATGGTTGCCATTCGAGAACCTTTATTCCCCTTTTTTAAAGAATTAGTTACAAACCACTAACCTAAACGTAGTCTACAAATATTGATTCAGGAGTCTAAAGATTTTAAGACCTATACAAGTATTAGCTACGAAATAATACATTATTACATTTCTGTAATGTCTGTTCACGTCACGCCTACCGCTCACTCGCGATTCTAGACGTAAAGCTGTAGGTTGGGTCATAAGCAGAGCCATTAACGGGTAACAGAGGCTATACTGGGTCGCTGGCGAAAACCCAGTGAAGTCATAAAGATTTTCAGGGCCCGACTTCCGATCCTAAGGTCTTGGGGTCAAAACCGGTAGTGTACCAGAGTTTTTCTATTCAAAAATATATGTGCACAATGCCAGTACCCTATGTAGGTTGAGTCATAAGCAGAGCGATTAACGGGTAACAGAGGACTGGGTCGCTGGCGAATATCCAGTGAACTCACAAAGGTATTTTCTGACCCGCAGGCATTCTAAGGTCTTGGGTTCTTAAAAAATTTTTGTGTTCCAAAATATATGTGCACAATGCCAGTACTCACAAACGGTGAAGGAAAACATCGTGAGAATCCGGCGTCTGGCATCTCGTAGAAGCCAAAAAGATCTATAACATATAATGTGTCAAGTGCTCAAAATAAGCTATTGTGAGGCACACTTAAAATCCCTTTACCACACTGTTTCGAAAGGAACTAGTAACAGTGAAGAAACAGTACACATATGTATAGACAATCATTGAAAATATTTTAAAGTAAATGTGTATTACCCATAAATAAACTTATCAAGTATTTGCAAACTATTTTCAGATCGCTATCGCTACAGCTTATCACAAACCGCCACCCTTTCACCCCGCATTCCTCCACTGGACTCAATGATATAATTTTGTTTGACCTCGTCGGGGACACCGACTTACTGTCCACAGCCAACGAATCCTTACAATCGGACTATAAGTCGCTTTACCTACTACTACCACCTTTATTACTATAGTTATAAGAAACACGTAATTACGTCCAGGGTTTATCACGTATCAAGTTTAGTTGGTTTTTGAAATTAGTCATGTAGTTTTCTTTTTACAATAGACCTTGTTTCCTAGGTGATAAGGTTGATTTATGATGTGGGTTGGATAGGGAAGTACCTAGATCCGGTGTCTCAATGCCGATGAAATGTATCTGATTGATTTCATTGAGATTTTTATATAAAGTCAGTTAATAAATTGTAGTTGATTTAATATTTGTTCGCCTCGAACTGAGATCTCGCGTGTTAACTCTTGTCCAATTTTATCTGAACCTCGAATTTCATTGAAATTCTAACAAGTGAGAGGTCACGTAATTTGGTTGCTTAACTTTTTTTATCTTAAAAACTATGTAGAATTTTAGTGTTGTGTTTATAGTACCTAGTATATGTGTTTACTAGGTGCGCCCCGCGGTTTCACCCGCGCAGATTTAAATCCCGGTATTCCCATGGAATAAAAAGTAGCCTATCTGCTATTCCAGACTATAATCTATATCAATGCTAAGTTTCATCCAGATCCGTTCAGCCGTCCGGCCTTAAGGAGTAACAAACATCCATCCATCCATCCATACTTACAAACTTTCGCGTTTATAAATTAGTAAGATTTCCGTTGAGTTTCATTCTACGTCCTATTTAAAGGCTGCACAATGAGACATTTCTGACATGTCTACAAAAAGTCGTAAAGATAATAATCAGTAGCCATATTAGTAAGCGCTAATAGCTACTTTAACTATATTTGGAGGTAACTGTTTTAAGTTAAATATAACACATACGAGATTTTGAGAAATAGATGGAACAAGGTTCGAATAATCTTAAGTATAATTAACATTTATTCACAAACTAGCGACCCGCCCCTGCTTCGCACGGGTGCACATATCATGCATGTATTATACATATAAACCTTCCTCTTGAATCACTCTATCCATTAAAAAAAACCATCAAAATCCGTTGCGTAGTTTTAAAGATTTAAGCATACATAGGGACAGGGACATAGGGATATAGGGCCGAGAAAGCGACTTTGTAGTGAGACTATGTAGTGAGTAGTGATGCAGTCACAGGAACAAAGTGCGATCCAAAAATTCCCCTAAAATTGACGGGGAAAATATACAAAACCATCATACGACCTGTCGTTTAGTATGGATCGGAGTGTTGGGCCACCAAAGGGACGGATGAAAGAAGAGTGCATGCAACGGAGATGCGAATGTTGAGATGGATGGGTGGGGTGTGACGAGAGTGGATAAGATAAGGAATGAGTTTGCTAGAGGCAAAGATTTTTATAATGTCCCAAAAGTTATTCTCCGTTTTGGTACATTATAAAAATCTTTGTGATTTCCTAAGCACTATAAATCTAATAAAAATTGGTAGAGGCAGTTTGAATGGAGCGCCAGTGACTGAGAGAAAATGAGGAGTATAGGTTAGCGTGGTACGGGCATGTTATGCGAAGGGAAGAATGTCATGTAACGAGAACAGTGTTAGGTATGAACGTGGAAACAATAAAAGGTGAAAAAGTCCATCCTATATCAATTGCTATTACACTATGGGAATCAAATGTCAAACTGAAAGCCATCTCGATAGCCAGACATTAGCGTAATCGGACCGCGAGTCGCCATTCGAGAACCTGTATTCCCCAGCGGTTTTAGTTCTTTGAGCTAAAGATCTGCCTATGCCACTTCAACTGAATTCTGCGAGCTATCCCCCATTTTCTGAAAGCGCGAACAACACTAATCGGCCGTCAAGTCACTTGTTATCTCTATCTAATTTGAAGAAAAAGCTGAAATTTATAATTTAGTCGATTTGTTTGGTTCAAAGTTTTGGCTTGAAGGTCACTGCTTATTTATTGTACTAATCGTAACGACTGTTTCACAATAATTATACATTACAACTTTTGTCTCGACGTACTTAATCTCTACGCCCAGGGTCGCTTTCAAAATGCATAGTGCTCATTTTGCGTGATGACATACGATTCTTTCTTATGTATTAGGCCGACTAAAAACAAGTCAAAAGGTAGGTATTTATCCAATAAATCAAAGAACACTTGTTTTATACAGCCAGCTGATGGAACAAGCAGATGGCCCACCTGTTGTTAAGTGGTAACAATCATCTATAACGAAGCATTGCTTCGTGAGTCACGCACGATAGGAACGTGCCCTACGATGCACTGTCCTGCGTCCATCAACTTTCATCATTGCGTCATCACTTTTTAGTTTAATTAAATAAATAAATAATGCTGGACAATCCACACAGCACTATGTAGCCCCAAAGTAAGCTACTCAAAGCTTTTGTTATGGGTACTACTAGATAACTGATATATTTTATACTTACATAGATATATATTACTATACATTCAGTCAAAAAAGTATCGGGAATGGACAATTTGTCTATGGTTCCCAATTCAATTTTTTGTTTATTTTTTTGCTGTTTGATTGGCACAACTGTTTTCCATTTTGGCGCGGATTTTGAGTTGAATCGGTTGTTTATATTTATTATAGTGCTGTTTTTAGTTAGATCATATCTAGTGTGTACTGCGAATTTCACTATGGACAAAAATATCGAACAAAGAGTTTGTCTTAAATTTTGCATCGCCAACGGAATTTCGTGTTCGGAGTCACTGAAAATGTTACAGAAGGCTTACAGTGAATCGACTTTATCAAAAACACGTGCTATTGAGTGGTACAAAACGTTTGAAAGCGGTCGAGATGTGATAGAAGATTTGCCTCGCTCTGGTAGGCCATCAACATCTTCAACTGAAGTTAACGTCGCAAAAGTGAAGGAATTAGTGACTGAAAATCCTCATTCGAATTTGAGAGAAATAGCCGCTGAACTTTCTGTGTCTCACGAGTCGATCCGCACCATTTTAAATAATCACTTGGGTATGAAACATGTTGCTGCTCGGCTAGTCCCAAAAGACCTGAATTTTCTCCAAAAACTCAATCGCATAAGAGTCGCTGAAGACATGCTAGAACGAGTGAATTCCGACCCAACATTCATGAAACGCATTGTTACTGGTGACGAGACGTGGGTTTACGAGTTTGACATGCAAACTAGTCAACAGGCTTCGGAGTGGCGCCTCCCAACTGAACCGAAACCGAAAAAAGCACGCCAAAGTCGAGCAAAAGTTAAAGTCATGTTGACTGTTTTCTTTGACTATCGAGGTGTTGTGCACTCGGAATTCTTGCCGGAAGGTGAAACGGTAAATAAAGAATATTATTTCAGCGTTATGCGGCGTTTAAGAGAGCAAATTCGACGAAAAAGGCCAGATTTGTGGAAAGTCAATTCTTGGATTTTGCATCACGATAATGCGCCTTCGCACAAGGCCATAATTGTAAACGAATTTTTGACCAAAAACTCAAACAATACTATCGAGCAACCACCTTATCCACCAGATATGGCTCCAGCCGACTTCTTCCTTTTTCCTAAACTCAAATTACCACTTCGTGGCACACGTTTTCATTCGGTAGAAGACATAAAGGAGAATTCGCGACGAGAACTGAACTCAATTCCGGAAAAAGCGTTTAAAAAATGTTTTGATGATTGACGCCAACGTATAGTACGTTGGCGTAAGTGTATCGTTTCTGAAGGAGCATACTTTGAAGGCGATAAAATAAATTTAGATTAATAACTAACATTTTGTGTATTATTGATCTTTTCCCGGTACTTTCTTGACAGAGTAGTACATAGAAAACACCCAGACCAACGGATCAAATTTCTGCAGATCGTACACAAATTTGTTGCGAGGCGGGAATCGAACCCGCAACCTCTTGCGTCGCAGGCGGACTCTCGCCCGCTGCGCCACTGAGGTCGTCAAATTAATTGTTTCATGTAACAAAATGACACAAATTTCGTACATGCAATATAAATTTAAGTTAATGGCATAATAACTAAAGCAATCCAATCCAGCAAATTCCTTTAGTTATAAATCCTATTCAGTCGTTTCCTGGTTGCAGGGGTCAACGCGGCACCTATTGCCACATATTATTGTAGACCAGGCGCTGGTCGCAAGAAACTATCAATCCTACTACTATTTTATAAACGCGAAAGTTTGTAATTTTGAACGGATGGATGGATGTTTGTTACTCTTTCACGCCGCCGCGCGGAACAGCTGAACGGATCTGGTAGAAACTCGGCAGAGAGATAGATTATAGTCTGGAATAACCACATAGGCTAGTAAATAAATAAATATTGCTGGACTTTTTCACAGAGCACTATCTAGCCTCAAACTAAGCCAAAGCTTGTGTTATGGCATGGGCACCCATCTCTAAGAACAGTTTTTTAGTTCCAAATAGACTTCAATAGACGGCGATACAGGTTTCGATTGAAATATAGGTTTTTGTTTTAGTCCAATTAAGAAGAATTATGGTCATGAATAGCCTGAGTTATACTGCGAAAAAATCTCCCATAAGCACGGGAAGATGAGGAATTATGCTTTATCAAATTCTTTATGTTTTTGAAAATCAATGTTGATCTCACTTTTTCTGGTGGCTGTAATTTGTAATACGTTGTTGTTTGCTTCCAAAAGTTTGTTTTGTGTATTGATGGATGGGCGCTACTTGCTGTAAACGATTTTTTTGCGTTTCGTTCAGGCATTTCAATAATGTATGTAATATTTCATATTTTAATAACCAATGTCATATCTACATAATAAAAAAAATACATAAATTGGTTGCAAGTGCATTTTACGAAATGCCGGCCGCTTGCTCGCAACGCAACTTAGCGACATCTAGTGGCTGTGCGGGCTATTTTGCTTAGATTTGCGGGCAAAACAAAATAGCCGGAAGAATAGCCCGACTTAGGACGGGACCGTTTCAATGTATGGGATGGGGTATCTGTACTAGTATAGTATTCTTTTATCTGTGGTTATGGGAACCAGATAGCTGATATAGTACTTGACTTACTTTTTTTTGTAAATACGTACCTACAAACATCCATGTTCATCACATAGAATATTGTTAGTAATATTGTTGACTGTCTCTTTTTTCCTTTGTCTTTTTATATATTATCATGTAATCAAAAATATTGCACGCCTAGTTTTAAGTAGAATACATTGGACATTATTATAATTATTTGACATCTTCTCATACATGTATTTATGCAATAAAAAAAACTTTGACTTTGACTTTAGATATTTGTTCTCTGTGGGGATCGAAACCATGATGAAACTGCCTATGGCGCAGAAGGCAGAACTACTACCAACTGAGCTGTGAACCTTATGGATTTACTAGTTGCGCCCCGCGGTTTCACCCGCGCAGATTTCAATCCCGATATTCTCACGGGATAAAAAGTAGCATATGTGCTATTTCAGACTATAATCAACCTCTCTATGCCAAGTTTTATCCAGATCCGTTCAGCCGTTCTGGCGTGAAAGAGTAACAAACATCCATCCATGCATACTTACAAACATTCGCGTTTATAATATTAGTAGGATTTTAAAATCGATGCCGTCATCTCTCGCAGTATCCGGACCGGTTGTACGCAACAGCTGTTTGTTGCCGTTTGGCGTGTTTAGGGCATTGTTGAGGCGAAGTGCATTATGTCGCAAGACAACTGGGGCACACGGAGTACTGGCTATAGCTACCTCTTTGAACCAACGACATTAGGATCGCGGAAAGTCAGTGGATGGTAAGGGCTCAGAACCGTTATTCCTAGAAATTTGTGGAGAACTCGTGCAGTAGACTTTTTTTTTACAATCCTACTACTTATAAACGCGAAAGTTTGTAAGTATGGATGGATGGATGTTTGTTACTCTTTCACGGTGGAACGGCTGAACGGATCTGAATGAAACTTGGCAGAGAGATACATTATAGTCTGGAATAGCACATAGGCTACTTTTTATCCCGTGGGAATACCGGCATTTAAATCTGCGCGGGTGAAACCGCGGAGCGCAACTAGTTTATAATAAAACGTATGACTGGATATCTCATCTGATGTTAAATGACGATGTGGTCTGAGGTGAAGCATGCTATCCCTAGAAGATACATGTTTACTCGTCTCTTGAAAACATTCAAATTATATAGGCATTTGGAAAAAATTACGCCGGTATGGAGTTCTTCTACAGGTGATGATAATAATAACTCATCATGTCATTTGGGCCAACAAGCTCACGAAAGGTTTTACTATTAGTTACTTCCATTCATGCAATTACATGAGTCATGCGTGTGCGCACGTCACATGTTACATTCGCACATGGCGTACTTATGACGTGACATGTTACACCGGTTTTGAACCTGCACCATAAATGCCAAGGGCATCTCGTGGTGCAGGTCTTTCTTCCTGTTAACATTATTTATCGTTCACTTATGGAGTTAAGTCTAACAGAATTCGAATTCATCAAAGAATGTGGAGTTAGTACTTGGTGCAGAGATCTGAAGGGATATCTACCGTGCCTGGGGATCAAAGACGTGAAGCTGTTTCAGATTTAAGGCTCACGGTGTTGTTGGCACGCTACTGACTATGTTAGCTCTCGAAAGATTTTTCATAGCATGTAAAGATCTTTCAGTTTAAAAATGCACACTAACAAACAACTTTTTATCTGCTACCACGCGAGCAGAGTCACGGGCGGTTGAATGTTAGTGAGAGTATATGTTAATTATATATATCTAATAAGTAGACATGTTTATGTCTATCTACGAGTATCTACTTCACCGCTGACTGTACCAGAATATGTCAAAGTAAAAAGGTATTTAATAAAATCGAAAGGACCAGTTTTGAACTTCTAGAAGATCCTATCTTTGGTCACAAGAGCTTAGATTGACCTAGTTTCAAAAGACAGTACAACGATTCTTGATCTCATACAATGCAATCTCCTAGGCTTGCTCTTGCAATCTTGATACTATCGTATGACGAAGATTTTTCATAGCATGTAAAGATCTTTCAGTTTAAAAATGCACACTAACAAACAACTTAATCTGCTAACACGCGAGCAGAGTCACGGGCGGTTGAATGTCAGTGAGCGTATATGTTAATTTTATATATCTAATAAGTAGACATGTTTATGTCTATCTACGAGTATCTACTTCACCGCTGACTGTACCAGAATATGTCAAAGTAAAAAGGTATTTAATAAAATCGAAAGGACCAGTTTTGAACTTCTAGAAGATCCTATCTTTGGTCACAAGAGCTTAGATTGACCTAGTTTCAAAAGACAGTACAACGATTCTTGATCTCATACAATGCAATCTCCTAGGCTTGCTCTTGCAATCTTGATACTATCGTATGACGAATCAACGACCAACGCGAATAATAATTGACCTTTACCGATGTTACACTTTATCGATAATGAACATCACTATTGGATTAGTTATTGTATGGCCTGTGATTTTTTTTTATTATATTTGCGTTTTTATTATTAAAGGAACCTTGAAAATGTGTAATAAATAAAATATTGATGGACTTATCCGTAATATTTTATTAAACTTTATAAAGAGACTAGTGTGGTGTGAATTTGAGTTATAGAATGAGGAATAGTGTGTTTAGAGAGAAATGTGGAGTGCAAGAAGAAGTAATGATGATTGTAGAGAAAGGTATGCTATGATGGTTTGGGCATTTAGAGAGGATGGATGAAAGAAGACTGACGAAAAATGAGCACCAGGCCGCATCAGGGAGTGTGAATGGGACTTTTGGGAAGGGTAGAACTCGGCGGATGTATCTAGATCAATCAATCGTAAGTAGTTAAACTTGTATCTATTAATATAATTTTTTTATTAAACTGTGTGCAATGTGATTGCACACAAATGGTTGTTTGCGATTTTACGAAAATGGGAGTAGGTAGTGATTTTATTTCCTTCAACAAGTTAGAACGTGCGAGCGAGAGCCACATTAGCTCTTGTCTTCACCTTAAATTAACATATTGATTTTTACTATGCACGGTAGACATTCTCCTAGAACGGTAGGTTCACTGCGACTGAGGCTTGTTGTGTATCGGCGGGTAGGTTTGTGCCGTCAGTCTCGAATAAACCATTGAACGAGTGCCCGTCTTTTATTCTGCAGTGGCGAACGAGGATAAAAAAATAATTAAATTGGCTATTTATTGTTGGTGCTGGAGGACTGTAAACGTAGCAATAATGTCGGTCGGGAAAATGAAAGAATTTGTGGTCAAAACTGGAAATTGGTCTGCATATGTGGAAAGAATTGAAATGTACTTTTTAGTGAACAAAGTGACTGCGGAACTAAAGCTACCTACATTAATTTCTGTTATGGGTGAAGAAGCGTACGAGTTACTTTCCACGTTATCCAGTCCGACAAAACCAAGCGCATTAACCTATCAAGGAGCCGTGGATCTTTTGGCAGCACATCTTCAACCAAAACCATCAGTCCTGGCAGAACGTTACAAGTTCCGGCAACGTCGACAGCTCAATGAATCAATAGCGGAATACGTATCAGAACTAAAAAAATTATCAAAATACTGCGAGTTCGGTAATGCGTTAGATGAAAACATTCGTGACCAGCTGGTGTGTGGATTGAAGAGCGAGATTATTCGCCAACGACTATTTTCCGAGGAGAAGTTGGAGTACAAACGCGCCATCGCGTTGTCACTGTCGCTTGAAGCGGCTGAGCGAGACGCGAGCGCTGTCGACGGAACGGGCGCTGCAGCGCTAGCAGCGGCGGAGGGAGTACACAGAATCAACGTTGGTGAATGTTCGAGATGCGGAGACAAAAGACACCAAGCTATGAATTGTTTGTTCAAAGACTACGTGTGCAGTTGGTGTAGTGAAATCGGTCACTTGAGACGGGTGTGCCCTAAAAAGGATTTCAAGGGTCCTGGATACAATCAATCGAGACGGTCGGAGGGGGCGGAAACAGGCGGTTATTATGAAGCCAGATCCGGGCGCGGGCGCGGGTACGGCCGCGGTGCGGGAAGCGGCGGCGGCGGCCGAGGCAGGCGCGCGGCGCGCGGGCAGCGCGGCGCGGGGCGAGGGGGCCGGGAGCGGGCTCCTTTGCACATGATGGACGAGGAGGACGAAGTGTATTGGGATGATAGTTCTAACTTTATAGAAAATGATGACAGTGATGACAACGGACATGATGAACCTATGTATCAGATGTCGTTAGCAAATTATAAACCGGTGTGTATAACAATTAAAGTTCAAAACTGTTTGTTAAAAATGGAAGTTGACACGGGGTCGGCCTTGTCATGTATTAGTAGAAAGGTTTATGATAAATGTTTTAGCATGATTAATTTTAAACCGTGTCATATCAACCTAAGGTTTTATGATGGTACAGTTATACAACCATTAGGGTTTATAGAAACGGCTGTTGTCTATAAGGGGGTCAGTAAAATCCTAGATTTGTATGTAATCGATCAGGGAACAACCAATCTGTTGGGTAGACAATGGCTAGCCGAATTGAACATACCTATCAAAATATCAAAAGATAACTTGCAGACCAACCACGTGACCCATAGTGAATCGAATGTTAGTAAAATAATCAATGATATTGTTTCCAGGCATAAATCTCTATTTGACGGCACACTGGGTAGATACAGGGGTGGCACGGCGGAGCTGTGCGTGCGAGAGGGCGCGACGGCGACGTTCTGCCGCGCGCGGCCGCTGCCGTACGCGCTGCGGGAGCGCGTGGACGCCGAGCTCGATGGCATGCTGCGCGCCGGCGTCATCGAGCCGGTGGACCACTCCGACTGGGCCACGCCGCTGGTAGTGGTGCGCAAAGCTGACGGAGGTTTGAGAATATGTGCAGACTATAAGGTAACCCTAAATAAAGTCTTAGCGGTCGATAGATTTCCGGTTCCGAAAATGGAGGATCTATTCAGTAATCTTAGTGGGAATAGGTTCTTTACAAAGCTCGATTTGTCACAGGCGTACAATCAAATCGTACTATCGGAGCATTCAAGAGACTACACAGTCATTAACACTCATCGCGGTTTATTTAAATATTCTCGCCTTGTCTATGGCTTAGCTTCGAGCCCTGCCATTTTTCAAAAAATTATGGTGAACCTGTTCAAAAATGTACCCGAGGTCGTGGTTTTTTTTGATGATATTTTAATAAAAAACCGAGATTTTGAAAGTCATGTTAAGTCCATTAAAGAAGTATTAAGCATTTTGGAACAAAATGGTTTGAAAATTAAAAAAAGCAAATGTGAATTTTTCAGCAAGGAAGTGAGGTACTTAGGGTTTATAATTGATAGGAACGGGGTCCGGGTGGACCCAGATAAGGTTAAAGCTATAGTGACCATGCCTCATCCAAATAACACCACGGAATTAAAATCTTTTATTGGAATGGTTAATTTTTATGGAAAATTTATAAATAATTTAAGCTCCTATCTGTCACCACTGTATAATCTTTTAAAGAAGGGTAAACATTGGACGTGGGGTAGTGAACATAACACAGCTTTTAATCAGGTTAAAAGATTTTTGTGTAGCACGAAGACGCTAGTTCATTTCGACATGGAGTGCGAGTCAATATTAACAGTGGATGCAAGCTCGCGCGGGCTCGGCGCCGTGCTGGCGCAGCGCGCGCGCGGCGCCGGCGGCGGCGGCGGGGGCTCGGCCGCGGGGGGCGCGGGAGGCGCGGGGGGCGCGGAGCGCGTCGTCGCCTACGCCTCGCGCTCGCTCACATCTCACGAGTTACATTACAGTCAGATTCACAAGGAGGCATTGGCGATCGTTTTCGCAATTGAAAAATTCCATCAGTACCTGTATGGTCGGAAGTTTATACTACGCACGGATCATAAACCGTTAGTTAGTATTTTTGGATCGAATATTGGTATTCCTACTGCGGCAGCCAGTCGCCTTCAGCGTTGGGCGATTAAATTAGCGGCGTATGATTTTGAAATAGAATATGTTAAAACCGATAAAAATACCGCCGACATCCTTTCACGTTTAATAGCGTCGCAGAAGAATGAGGCCGCGTCTGAGGAGGTAGACCTGCCTGAGCAAACATACTTACATTTTGCAACTGAAGCCCTACACCTAGACTACAGTGTGCTTAAAAAAGAGACTAGATGTGATCCCATTTTAAGCCGCGTTTTGAGCTATCTAGCGGATGGGTGGCCAACGGATATAGATATTAAAGAAATCAGTCCCTACCATAACAGAAAAAACGAATTGTATTGTGAACTAGGATGTATTATGTGGGGTCATCGCGTTGTGGTACCAGTTCTTGTAGAAAAAGGGTAATAACTGAGCTCCATGACTCGCATATGGGAATTGTAAAAACAAAATCATTGGCACGTAGCTACGTGTGGTGGCCCGGCGTCGACGAGGCGCTGGAGGCGGAGTGCCGCGCGTGCGACGTGTGCGCCGCGGTGGCCGACGCGCCGCCCCGCCACGCGCCGCGCTCGTGGCCGTGGCCGTCACGACCGTGGTCCCGGCTGCATTTAGACTTTTTAGGGCCTATAAAAGGGTTAACCTACCTGGTCGTGGTGGATTCATGTTCCAAATGGATCGAAGCAATCAAAATGCATAGAACCACGGCACATGCAGTGATATCGGCACTTCGGGGCTTGTGGTCAAGGTTTGGTCTTCCCAAACAAACGGTTAGCGATAACGGTCCTCCATTCTCCAGCTCGGAATTTCAAACCTTCCTTAAACATAATGGGGTAGAACATATTTTCTCGGCTCCGTATCATCCAGCTTCCAACGGAGCCGCTGAAAATTCGGTAAAAATTTGTAAACGCGTTATCAAAAAAGCATTTAATCAAAATTTAGATGTAGACACGGCTTTGTGTAGATTTTTACTAGCCTACAGGAACACCGAACATGCTACTACCGGTGATAGCCCCGCAAACATACTACAGGGTCGCAACCTTCGCATGAGGTTAGATAACTTAAAGCCGGAACGCGAGTCTCGTGTGGGGGCGCGCCAAGCGCGCAGTGAGCAGGACGCGGGGGGCTCGCAACGACAACTCGCTACTGGCTCACAGGTCTGGTATCGTGACTATCGTGGCTCTGATAAATGGTTAGCTGGTACAATTGTCAGGAAGTTAGGGGGTAGCGATTACTGCATAGTCTCTAGTTCTGGAACCGAAATTCACCGACATATTGATCAGCTAAGACTAAGGGCTACAAAAACTGTCGATACGGTTACCATAGCCGAAAAAGTAGGCAGCGATATAGGAGCACAAAGGTTAGAGTCAAATAGACAATCACGGAAATCCTTGGCTATTCCCATTACCAGCGGCGAGGAACCAGAAAAGGAGACAGATGTTTCGAGTAGAGATGAGGCGGGTGGTAGTACATCTCCTAAAAATACAGTATCTGTGGCGGAGGAGGGTGTCGCAGCGGTACCTCCCCGTACCCCTCCAATGGGGCCTAGTGTGCCGGCAAACAAAGAGATAAGTAGTGGTGGTAGCAGCAAAACTGTAGGTAGTTATTTTAAAAGAATCCGTCAACCTCCAGAACGATATGGTTTCGAGGAAATAGATTAAGTGTTGTTTTTGTCACAGTAAATATAAGTTGTTTTTGTTTGTCTAAGATATAATATTTAATAAGGGTGGAGGTGTTGTGTATCGGCGGGTAGGTTTGTGCCGTCAGTCTCGAATAAACCATTGAACGAGTGCCCGTCTTTTATTCTGCAAGGCTGTTGTAAGTTTCAATTAGTAATTCTACGTTCACACAATATGTAATATCACCTTGATGCTGGTATTATCAGTATCAGCGCTTGAAGAACAATGGTCGCCTTGACCGCAAGCAACCAGTGTGTAGGTCATCGTCATCATCATCAATGATGAATGATGAATGAGAAGCTTTAAAACACCCGAGATCGGGAATCGCACTTTCTCTCGAGTGATACATAGTGCTTTATACTACACCTACGAGGAAAATAAAAAACTAAAACTGAATCCTCAAACAACACACAAATTGAAAATGGCGCCAATGGCGTCTGCAATTTTCACATGTTCTTTTTTCAAATTGTTTATCCTGCCGCCGCAGGGCCGCACTGCCAGCCCGACACCATCCAACACACAGCTAGTGGCCAGTGTCATTTTGCGAACTTGGAGATAAAAACTCACTGTAAAAACTTTTTGGCTTTTGATATTTAGGTTACCGGCGCATAGTCTTACCCAAAATTAAAAAAGAAAAACCACGTAAGAAATGGATTTTCATACACTTTTCTCTCCCGCTCAGATGCGTTTTCTCCCCGCATATTTGTTCGATATGCAATGACGTACTTTCTACCGTAAATTAGATAAAGTATCAAGGTACTTTCCAAGCAGGTGTAGTATAAATGCTTTTATTGTTTCCAAAAAGATACATAATATTACAATAATGAAATCTCCTTTTAAAAAATACTTGTCATTGTCATGTCATATTATGTGGTAAGAGGTGTTTGTAGAGCTCTATGTGTGGCTCGTCCGGGGAAGTACCACCACTCTTCATTTTCATCTTATCCATATCCACCTCCTTTCAAACAGAATACAAACTATTTTGGTTATAGGTATCATGGCTATTCAAGGTCGTATAAATAACAAAAGCTGGACGTTAAGAGCTTTATTGCGTAACAATAAACAATGCAGTAAACCTAAGACCATAGACTAATATAAGTAGATAAGTGAAGTACCCACTTTGTCTATGGTTCAGCCCTTGCTGCTATGTATCAAACCGTTTTTTTTATGACATACTTCAAAACGTAGTAGGGTTTCATGTGGGGGTAGGTGGCAAGTTCTATATATTAGTTCTATATTGACAGCCTACGTAGCTCAGTTGGTAGTAGCTCTGCCTTCTGCGCCGTAGGTCGTGGGTTCGATTCCCACCGTGAACAATCATTTGTGTGATGAACATAGATGTTTGTTCTCTGTCTGGGTGTTATATAATATTATATGTATTTACAAAAAAAAAAGTATATAAGTAGTATATCAGCTATCTGGTTCCCATATTACAAGCATAAGCTTAGTTTGGGGCTAGATAGTGCTGTGTGGAAAGTCCACCAATATTTATTTATTTATTAATATTTATATAGGACACGAAAATATGTAACTTCACTTTTTCAGCTAAATTAATAGTTGGTTAGGGTTTTTTTTGATAAAAGTGTAGAAAATTGAAGTAATAATTTTTCATATCCTGTACAAAAGGGACAAAAGTGGGAGTGGGTCGGCCATGTCTGCCGCACGGACTGTAAGCTCTGGGCCAAACTAACAACGGAGTGGCGCCCGCAAGAACCGAGGCGTCGCGGCAGACCAAGAATGAGATGGCGTGATGAGCTCGATAAGTGCCAGCCGGAGTGAAGCACCAGAGCACGGGACCGCACACAGTGTAGGGAATGGGGGGAGGCCTTTGCCCAGCAGTGGGACATAGATGGCTGATAATAATAATAATAATACAAAAGGAGTTAGGGGAGGGCTTGCCATCTTCCCCCACTTGCAACCCTGAACCAAGGTACAAGGATTGCTATCCTACTAATATTATAAATGCGAAAGTTTGTAAGTATGGATGGATGGATGGATGGATGTTTGTTACTCTATAACTCCAGAACAGCAGAACGGATCTTGGTGAAAATCGGCACAGAGATATATTATAGTCTGGAATAACACATAGGCTACATTTTATCCCGTGGGAATACCGGGATTTAAAACTACGCGGGTGAAACCGCGGGGCGCTACTAGTAGTTTAAACGGTGATCGTATATGGGCATATGCGATCTTAGCATAAACAGTTCCAATCTAGCGCCAAACCAAGGCTAGCCACGCCTACTTGGGTTATTCTAGATTATACTTATTAGCCGGTTTATTACGACATAACTATAAATATCTGATTATCATTAGTCCTGACACCACACTGGTTTCCCCTTTGGATTGTTTAAACCAGGAATATGTGTTTGCTAAACTTTTGTAATTCCATCCTCTGAAACTTGATTGTTATTGTTAGCGATATTTAATTTTCATAACAACAGTCAGTGATTTTGTGTCTTTAATAACTACATAGTATAAAACAAAGTCGCTTTCTCGGTCCCTATATCCCTATGT
Organism: Plemyria rubiginata; assembly: GCA_963576535.1. Lineage (NCBI taxonomy): Eukaryota > Metazoa > Arthropoda > Insecta > Lepidoptera > Geometridae > Plemyria > Plemyria rubiginata. The sequence goes on along the minus strand of OY754911.1, from coordinate 4,151,657 downwards.
CCCCATATCCCTATGTATGCTTAAATCTTTAAAACTAATACGCAACGGATTTTGATGCGGTTTTTTTTAATAGATAGTGATTCAAGAGGATGGTTTATATGTATAATACATGCATGATATGTGCACCCGTGCGAAGCAGGGGCGCGCGGGCGGGTCGCTAGTCTTTAATAATGTGGAAAAAAGATTTTTGTTGGTCGTCAGCCTCAACAGTACCTATCTATAAGTAGCGCTAAGCACCAACACTATCGACGGTCCATTCGCGCTAGGTTGCGCTTGCGCAACAAAGGAATCACGCCCGGCTGTTATTGTGACACACCATTACCGTATCATAAGGTACGGTGTTGTAAGTTTTCTGTCTTTTATATTTAGACAATCCACACAGCACCATCTAGCCCCAAAGTAAGTTACTCAAAATTTGTGTTATGGGTACTAGATAACTGATATATTTAATACATTATATATTTTATTATTATACATATAGAAAACACCCAGACCAACGGAACTAATTTCTGTAGATCGTACATACACAAATTTGTTCCGAGGCGTTGATTTGATTTGATAGCATGTCGACAGAAACAGAAAAATAGTAATGATATTCGACATCATCTCTTGTCTGTATCCCACTTTGACACAACAGGCTTTTTCTCTCCACTCTCCTCTATCAGCCGTCATCTCAGTGTCTCCTTTCTTATTTGTGAAAAAGGACACAGACAATTTTCTTGTACACGAGTTGGACTGCCTGCGAGTATTAAATTTGTATCATTCGTCAAGACTGAACAACTGGATTTAACTTTAAAATACCTAACCCCAGGTTTCTGACAGCTCGATCACCACTAATCGGCTGTCAAGTCACTTGCTATTTCAGCTCTTACTTCAAATTAGATAGAGATAGCAAGTGACTTGACAGCCGATTAGTGTTGATCGCTCTTTCAGAAACTGGGGGTAAGTAATTTAAAACATTATCTGATTTAGGTACTTTTAGTCTTTTTAGGTCCACAATAACTGTAGCAATCACGATGTATCTTCAAAGATTTAGAAAAGTCGAAATGTTCAACCAGAAGTTGCCTGACGACTTTTTGCTTTTAATACTTACTAAAGACCTTTTACCTTTACCATAGATCAATCATGTCGCGATACAGATAATGCCAACAACATTAGTTCTCCTTGGCCTAAACTAGTACGTAACTTGCTATGCGGTTAAACCTCCAGGTGTAGAACATACTTGGAATAATGGATGGACTGTAAAATATGACATGAGTAAGAAAGGATTAAGCACAAAGATGACGAATTTTAGAGGAGAGTAGAAGAAGCGCAGATTAGTGCATAATCCTACTACTATTATAAACGCTAAACTTTGTAAGTATGGATGGATGGATGGATGGATGGATGTTTGTTACTCTATAACTCCAGAACGGCTTAACGGATCTTGTTGAAAATTTGCACAGAGATATATTATAGTCTGGAATAACACATATGCTACTTTTTATCCCGTGGGAATACCGGGATTTAAAGCTACGCGGGTGAAACCGCGGGGCGATACTAGTATGAAACTATGCATCAATGTAATGTAATGAACTATTCATCTACAGAGAAAAGTCTTAGGTTTATTTTCAAATAAAATTACAATGGACACAAGAATTTACAAAATGAACAAAATACACCTGAAAGAGTTATCCGCAGACCGTTGCAAACCATGTACCAATATATCTCGCCCAAACGCACAAAACGACCCTGACTTGAGTCCAGCTTTAGCGTCAGCCATAGGTATCCTTGTTCTATCAGCAATAAGTACTTATATAAAAAATAATTAAATTTAGAACTCATAAATTAACAGATAGGTTGAGTATGTCCGCATATTTTAGCCGAATTAACCCGTATATTGTTAATTCGTTGGTTTAATGTACTACTATGCTGCCGCTTTAGCTCTTCCGTATGGATAAATGGTTCCGCACTAAATCGAAATGGTTCCGTACTACTCGTCCGATTGCCAAACAAAATTTCAACATGAATGCTACATTATCCCTGACTAAAATAGGCTATATTTTGATGTTAAAAAAAATTATATCGACGCGTAGCCGGGGGCGGCGGGCCGCTAGTAGGTAATAAATATAATCTAAAATATTTATTTATTTACAATCCTTACAGGATTACATCCTACAATACATTTATACATAATGAAATTATATTATTGTTTATTATGATTATAATTATATTTATTATCTCTTCAACAGATGAACAATCGTCAGCTAAGCGGAGCCGCCCTCGCGATGTCTCGCTCGGTGAAACCCCACATACCATGGAGATCGCTCAGATTCTCATCTCGCTGCTGCACGCGTGGGGGCTGGACCCGGACCTGGACAGAGTTTGCGAGAGCAAGCTGGGGCTCTTGCGACCCATGGTAAGTGAAAACACTGACTCATTACCCAGTGTAATGAGTCAGTGTTTCATTTTTCACACTTGTGTTGTCAGAACCCTCATAAACACACGTGCACACCTCCCCCCCCCCTTTTTCTCTCTCCCTCCCCCCCCAAACTCTTCCGTGAGAACCTTTTAGCGTAACTTACCTTTGTTAATATTGAATATATAAATTGTTCTGAATTTGTAGGATTATTGTAAGTTTTATATTATCTAGAGAGACCTATAATTGGCTGTACTATTGTTAAAGACACTCTGTTTATTATACTATATTTTTGTGCTATTGGTTTCTTTCTTCAATAAAATAAAATAACCTATACCATATGAAGGTCTCGGCAGAATAACAGCGCCTAACTACTAAATTAGTGGTGAGGCATAAGCTGAGTCGAGACCCTTTTGCTGCTGCAGCACACAAACACCTACTGTAATTATTATTAACTGTTAATCATTTCTTTTATTGTTTTGTATGTGTAAGTATGTGTTTTTTTGCAAGTAAATGTCTGTCTATGTGTATGTGTCTATACATAGGAAGAAGGAGTCCTCTCCATCTGCCGTCTTCCTGTGATCTTCACAGCGGTCTTTATATGGCAATGGGCAGGCTCGTAGGCCCCCTATACATTTCCAGGAACGATTCTGTATCTTCCTGCTATATTAATGTAATCTTCGCTATGATTTTGAAGTGGCAATGGGTAGGTCATATAGCTCGAATAACTGACAAACGCTGGGGAATAAAGGTTCTCGAAACCACGAAAAAACGACGAAGTAAAACATAAAAGTGGTTTATTCAGCTCCGCACTTATTCAACATGTCTTTATTGAGATAAGACCGAGATGGCGGCAAGAAAAGTCCATCTAAAATCATCTCCAGCACTAAATTTGCATCTACAAAATATCTTTTGACGGAGAGTGTCCAGACGGGCACTATGAGAGGAGACTTGTTCCGAGAGCTAAGGGATAGCCGCCTCGATATGGGCCTGTTTCAGAGTGTGTTATAGCCATGCCAACATCTGACGTGGCTAACAGGCTCTACAGGTCCATATACGAGTTCGTCTATGATTAAGCCTGTAAAAGAGAAGATACGAACTGACATCGTCATGGCAAAGACGCAAGTTCCTTAAAATATAGATTAAAAAAAACTACAAAATACGCACGCCTTTTACCTGAAGGCTTATTACTTTAGGTACCAATCTGCTTCGGTGTTGTCTCCCGGCATGGCCACATGGCAGTTCAGCTGCCGACATGGCTTGGCGGTTGGGACCAGGCCTGCGCTTCTGCTCCCGAAGACCCAATCCTCAACACATCTGGTCTTCCGCCGGAATTGCTGCGGCAGGAGAAACTGACCAGGTCAGTATGCTATTCGTTTATCATTTTGCAGATATCCTCAGGCGTTTAGCTGGATGATTGTACTTAAACTTCAAGGCTTAGTGGAGGTCTTTGGTGGATGACTTAATCCAGCAGTGGGATGATATAGCTTGGATAAAAAAGCTTAAATTCTGCGGTTCTGATGTACCTGTTGGAGTTTCTTTTTGTAAAAAATCAGGAGTAAATCCGTAAAATAACTTATGTTTTAATAGTTTACTATTGGTCACCACACAGTATGACCACGAGTAAAATAAATTACTGCTAGTCACACTAGTGTGGCGAGCGATATTTTTTTGAATGAAATAAGAAAGTATCTTCTAGTTGTCTGTGATGCGCTTAAAGGACGAGATACATGAGCTACATACATGCCGTCCAGAAGCTCGCGTTTTACGCGCGAGTATAATAGTTTACAATAGGCTCTGTTTCAACCAGATATTTTAGAAGACAACCCACGCCTTTCGGCCAAGAGCTCCGTCAAAATGCCATGTTCTCCTAGGTTGTTCTCATCCAAACTCCACTGGGAGCTGTCTACCACGCTGACGACCAACCATCTCCTGTCCATCGTGGCGCTGGCCAACACTCTCATGTCCATGAGCAATGCTAGCTTCGTCCCAGAACAGGAGGTGGCCAGAAGAATGCACAGGTGAGATATATACGCGCTTAACCTAATGGCATGGCCTTTTTTAAAGTATAAAACAATGTCGCCTTCTCTGTCCCTATGTATCTTTAAATCTACGCAACAGATATTGATGCGGTTTTTTAATAGATAGAGTGATTCAAGAGGAAGGTTTATATGTATAATACATGATTTAGTAGAAAAACAATGTGCACCCGCGCGGATAGGGGCACGCGGGCGGGTCGCTAGTCTGATATAAAATATCTGATAGCTATCTATCCCCAGACCCTCGACGAGAAGCACCTCCTCATGGGCCGGCGACGAGGAGCGGGAGGAGCAGCTCGCAGCGCAGCAGGCGCACATCAAGCAAGGCTGGTCGCTGCTGGCCACTCTTCATGCTGTACTGCTTCCGGATAAAGTGCTCGCCGCTGGTAAAAACTGAAACTGCTTCACGGCTTTGATCCCCAGGCATGGTAGATTTCCCCGTACGGTTTAGATCCCCAGACACGGTAGATATCCCCGTACGGTTTAGATCTCCAGGCACGGTAGATATCCCCTCAGATCTCTTAGTACCAAGTACTAACTCCAGATTCATTGAGGATCTAAGGGGCAGTCTAGATAGGTATCCCCTTACGGCTTTGATCCCCAGGCACGATAGATATCCCCTCAGATCTATTAGTACCAAGTTCTAACTCCACTCTTCGAGGATTTCAGGGCTAGTCAGAAGTACGTCCAAACATTACATTTAGCGCATACCCACATTTTGCAATAGTTGGTATCCCCATCGCCGTTGATGATGATGATGATACTAATCGCTAATAGATCAAGAAAATGGCCCATCTGATGTTAAGTGGTAACCATCAACGATAACAAAGCATTGCAATGCTTACGAGGCAACGACTCGTCTCGACTCGTCCGTGCGTGACTTATTTTCTACGCACGATAGGAACGTGCCCTACGGTGCACTGCCCTGCGTCCATCAACTTGAGGCATACAGATGTTAAGCCTCGTGTGCCTGTAATTACACCGGCGACCACACTCTTCAAACCGAAACACAGCGTTGCTGCTTGGCGGCAGAAAAAGGCGTGGTGGCAGTACTTCCTCGGACGAGCCACACACAAAGAGCTCACTGTTTACTCCTAATTTCCAGGTGCAAAGAGTTTCAAACGTCCCCAAGTAGAGATGTTAGCCCGTAGATGGCAGCACCATTGCTTGGAAGTGCGGGACGCATCTCAGGCTCTTCTTCTTGCTGAGCTGGGCAGGTCAGTAATTTGGCAGCCATTTTATAATGTTAAAAATATTCATTTTTGTACATCACTTCACTACATAGTACAAAACAAAGTCGCTTTCTCTGTCCCTATATCCCTTTGTCCCTATGTATGCTTAAATCTTTATAACTACGCAACGGATTTTGATGCGGTTTTTTTAATAGATAGATTGATTTAAGAGGAAGGTTTATATGTATAATACATGCATGATAAAGTAGAAAAACAATGTACACCCGAGCGAAGCAGGGGCTCGCGGGCGGGTTCCTAGTTGTTTATATTTTAAGGGCCCGGCGACAGCGGCTTGCAGTTTCGAGGTGCGATTGGCTATTATTTCATTTTATTTCATTTCGGGGAGGTTGTTTGAAAGAATAACTGTCCAGTGACATGCATAAATGCTGTTCGAATACAAATAATACAATAATATAAGGGAAATGTGCTTGAGTCAGAAATCATTTTGGTATTAGGTAAACGTAAGGCCAAACATACTAATACCAAAATGATTTCTGATTCGGGCATGTTTTCCTTATATTATTGTGTTATTTGTGTTCGAACAGTATTTATGCGTGTCACTGGATGAAACTTGGCAGAGAGTTAGATTATAGTCTGGAATAGCACTAAGGCTACTTTTTATCCCGTGAGAATACCGCAATTGAAATCTGCGCGGGTGAAACCGCGGGGCGCAACTAGTTATAATAAGAATTGCTCGTAAGGTATTAGATTTGTTAAAGTTTAATAAATAATTACCCCCAAGTAATTAGGGGTTAGTCTGATGTGAGGCAAAATATTGTGGCAGAGCGAACAATAAGAGACCTTTTTCGGGGCGAAATACTATTGTTTTTGCATTAAAAAAATATTGTATCTGTTTGTTATCTGGTTCCCATAGTAATGCTTAGTTTGGGCCTAGATTGCACTATTTGTAAATTTTGTTCTTTTCATTCTAGACTCGGCCCCAAAGGGCGCAAAACCCTTGTCGACAACTGGGCCCAGTACCTACCCCTATACACCCATACGGAAAGTATCAACCCCCACGCCACGCCGAAAGAGCCATCGGAAAAGGTTTCCACTACAGAGAATTTACAGGTCATTTATATTGATATTAATTTTAATCAAAAGACAGCAAACTGTTCTTATTTTACTAACTTTCTCCTTATTATTGTACCTTTAGTCTTATATAGTACCTATGAATGAACTATTGTACCTACCTCATTTCTACATAGATTGCAGCGCTCTACAGGGTACATATACCTACTCGCTTATTAGCTACCTTAGACCTAAGCTATAATATAACTGATGTACCTATGTACATGTTGGCAGTAAATAAATCTGAATCTAAAAACTTGTTCTGATTAGTCAAAGTCAAAATGAATCGTAGGGTACGTTCCTATCGAGTGCATCGTAGTGCACGTTCCTATCGTGCGTGACTTACGAAGCAATGCTTTGTTTTAGTGGTTACCACTTAACAACAGATCCAATCTGCTTGTTCCATCAGCTGGTTGTATAAAAAAAAGTGGTAACCATCACCTATAACAAAGCATTGCCTCGTAAGTCACGCACGATAGGAATGTGCCCTACGACGCACTGCCCTGCGGCCATCAACTTGAGGCATACTGTTAAGCTTCATGTACTTGTAATTACACCACTTAACATCAGGTGGGCCATCTGCTTGTTCCTTCAGGTAGTTATATTATAATTGCCGCAATTCCAGCAAGACGAAGAGTTTGAAGAGGAAGAAGAAGAGATCATCCGCAAGCCCTCTTCCATGGCGGAGTTGAAGAGGAAGCAGACGACAGCCGTGGTGCTGTTAGGGGTTATTGGCGCTGAGTTCGGACAGGATATTACTAGTGAGGGTAAGAGTTCTGGCTATCTAGTCAAAGCTCCAAAGCTTTGGCTTAGTTTGGGGCTAAATAGAGGAATGTCCACCAATATTTATTTATTTAAAAGTCAAAGGTTTGTTTATTTCACGGCTTGACGTGGCGCTGTTAGGGGCTAATGGCGCTGAGTTTGGAGAGGATATTAATAGTGAGGGTAAGAGTTCTGGTTATCTAGATAAAGGTCTAAAGTTATGGCTTAGTAGCCTATGTAGAATGGTTATTTGGAATATGGAGTGCTCTCGGAATAGTGACTTATCAGCCTCTGTAAGATGTTTTGTAGCTTAGTTTGGGGCGAAATATTGGTAGAAAATGCTTGTGCATTAAGCCCTCCTTTTGTACTTCAACTTTGTGTTTTGTGCAATGAATGATAAATAAATATTGGTGATGTCCACCGATATTTATTTTATTTCAAAAATTAAAAACTTTTGCTAAGTTTAGATAGAGTTGTGGAATTAATATTAATAATTATTCGACTATTAAGAATGTAATCTTTTTATTAAATAAAATGCTTGCGGAGTTGTGAAAAACAGCTTTTCAGGAAGGATATTTTCAGGTGCAGCTGGCAATAAGAGGCGCAAGGATGGAGATAGTAGAAAGAGTTCAGTTGTTGAAGGTCAGTGATCCTTTTGTATCACTAGATTTTACGAACCAGTGTGGTGAAGGGTTTAAAGTGGGCCTCAGAAGTTCTTTTGATCATTGGTCACATGTTTTAGAACTTCTACGACATACTGTTATGCAATATTAGCTACACCCCGCGGTTTCACTCGTGCAGATTTAAATCTCAGTATTCTCACGGGATAAAAAGTAGCCTGTGTGCTATTCCAGACTATAATATATCTCTCTGCCTAGTTTCATCCAGATCTGTTCAGCCGTTCCGGCGTGAAAAAGCAACTAACATCCATCCATCCATCCAGCCATACTTACAAACTTTCGCGTATATAATAGTAGGGTTGTTTGCACGTGGGGAATACGGGGGGTATTCCACACGTCATTGCGAACAAAGTTTCAGGCTAATTATGTTACACCCTGTATATTCAGTCGCACAGGAAGTTGGGAAGTTGTTATTGACGACCTCAGTGGCGCAGCGGGCGAAAGTCCGCCTGCGACGCATGAGTTTGCGGGTTCGACTCCCGCCTCGGAACAAATTTGTGTACGATCTGCAGTTTGTTCCGTTGGTCTGGGTGTTTTCTATGTATTACAAAAAAATATCTATCTATGTAAAGTATATAATTTATTACTTTGGGGCTAGATGGTGCTGTGTGGATTGTCCAGCATTATTTATTTATTTATTGAACTGTTTTTCTTATACCCTCCAGGTTTCACCCTCAGCTCATCCAACAACCTAGCTCGTCTAACCGCGCTGGCTCTAACGCACCTGCTTCTGTCGGCGCCGAGTGCCCGCTTGCCGGCGCACACACCACTACGCCGCGCGGCAGTGGACCTACTGGGACGTGGGTTCACGGTCTGGGAACCCTATCTGGACCAAAGTCATGTGTTACTAGGTAAGCCACTTTGATATTCCCTGCCATTTATTTTATAGAGCACCTCTTACCCATATACTCTATGGTCCTTATTCATAATGGTCACTGAGCGCGCCAATAGCTTATCAGACCGATAAGTCTGTTGATGTCTCTTTTCGTTGGCATGAAAGTGATAGTGACAAGAATACTCTATAGTAGAGCCGCTATAATTCAGATATTAAATATATTAGTCATCTAGTACCCATATCACAACCCTTGAGTAGCTTACTTTGGGGCTGGATAGTGCTGTGTGGATTGTCCAGCATTATTTATTTATCTATATATATAAAGTATGAAATATATCTGTTATCTAGTACCCGTAAGACAAGCTTTGAGTAGCTTACTTTGGGGCTAGATAGTGCTGCGTGGATTGTCCAGCATTATTTATTTATGTATATATAAAGTATGAAATATATCTGTTATCTAGTACCCATGACACAAGCTTTGATTAGCTTACTTTGGGGCTAGATAGTGCTGTGTGGATTGTCCAGCATTATTTATTATATAAATAAATGATAGTGAAGAGCACCGGTGGTCTAGTGGGAGTGACCCCGCCTTCCGATCGTAAGGTCGCAGGTTCGAATCCGGTCGTGCACCAATGGATTTTTCTATCGAAAAATTTATGTGCGCAATGCCAGTGCTCTTAAACGGTGAAGGAAAACATCGTGAGGAAACCAGTTAGTATTCTAACAGCGGCGATGGGCTTGCAACCTGTCACGTATGGAATACTAACTACTGCAAAATGTGAGTATGTGCCAAATGTAATGTTTGGACGTACCTCTGACTACACCCCTTAGACATCTTTAAAGAATCTTGAATTAGTACCTAATTGGTACTGGGAGATCTGACGGGATATCTACCGTGCCTGGGGATCAAAGTCGTGAAGCTGTTTCAGTTTTCAGTTTCAGTAAATAAATGATTATCTATCGGTAGGTCTGCTAGAGATGTGTTCGGACGCAGACAAGCTGGTGCCCTCCATGAGCTACGGGCTGCCTCTGACGCCGCAAGCCGACTCGTGCCGCACCGCGAGGCACGCGCTCACACTCATCGCCACTGCCAGGTAGTATACTGACGACCTCAGTGGCGCAGCGGGCGAGAGTCCGCCTGCGACGCAGAGGTTGCGGCTTCGATTCCCGCCTCGGAACAAATTTGTGTTCGATCTGCAGAAATTTGTTCATTGGTCTGGGTGTTTTCTATGTATAATAAAAAATATCAATCTATGTAATTATATAATGTATTAAATATATCAGTCATCTAGTACCCATAACACAAGCTTTGAGTAGCTTACTTTGGGGCTAGATGGTGCCGTGTGGATTGTCCAGCATTTTTATTATTATAGTTTATAATAAAAGTTAGATCGTAATTATATTGTTGTATTCAGACCAGCCGCATTCATAACAACAATGGCGCGCGAGGTGGCCCGCTGCGCCGCGCTGTCTGGCGGAGCCGCCCCTCCCCCCGCGTACCTCGCGCTGCAGCGCGGCCGCGCGGAGGTGCTGCGGGGGATAGAGCTGCTCATAGACAGGATGCATGCAGAGTTAGCCGAACTACTGGTCGAGGTAACGTACATACACAGAATACACGCAAAAATCCTACTAATAAATAGATAGATAGATAACTCTTTATTTATTTATATATTTGTTTAAACAAATACACAACATTACAGTTAAATACCAATGCGTTATGTAGTACCTATAAAAATGATTTAACAAATCACTAATTAAACACAAAAAATAACACTAGTACCTAATTAACTACCTACCTAATCGAACTAATGTTAACACTATCAATCAATTCACAATTTATTGTTCACCTCACAGAAACGTAGTACAGGGTTACAGCATACACAAAAAAAGGCAAAACAATGGGCGACCTTATCGCTGAGAGCGATCTCTTCCAGGCAACCATGGAAGGATATAAACAAATCTTACGAAAAATACGATTTTTATTAGATCTATACTAATATTATAAATGTGAAAGTTTGTAAGTATGGATGGATGGATGGATGTTTGTTACTCTTTCACGCTGGATGGCTAAACGGATCTGAATTAAACTTGGCAGACAGATACATTATAGTCTGGAAAAGCACATAGGCTACTTTTATCCCGTGGGAATACCGGAATATAAATCTGCGCTGGTGAAACAGCGGGGCGCAACTACAGCATACAGGCTGTCCCAAAAATAGTGCCAAGCGAAATTCCAGAGATAGAACACCCCTTGGGGTACCCGAATCACCCCATGTATGTTCCGCGATTTTTTTAGTTTCGAGTTATGTTTTTTTTCGGAATTTTTAAAAAATTCTGTTGTATAACAACATAAAAAATTTAAAAAAATTTGAAAAAGTTAATATTTGGGTACCCCAAGGGGTGTTCTATTCTATCTCTGGACTTTCGCTTGACACTATTTTTTGGGACAGCCTGTATACAGGCGCACTATAGTGCGCGGTTTTTTATAGCATCTCGTCATGCCACTTACTTAAAATTAACCTGTTGCTATAATTTTGCTAAACAACATTAAAGCATTATACATATGTCTTTCTTGTTGTTCCTTACAATGTAACTACTTTTTCATATTAAGGCGCAGCATACGGCGCGCAGCTATCTCGCTCGCACAATTGAACATTTTTGAAGATTTAAAATCACTGAATGTAGTTTTGTAAAATCGCAATCCGTTAAGTTGTTCGATTCCCATCAAGAACAAACATTTGTGTGATGAGCAATAGATATTTGTTCTGTGTCTGGTTGTTATATAATATTATAAGTATGTATTTACAAGAAAAAAGTATTATACGTATTATATCAGCTATCTGGTTCCCATATCACAGACTTTGACATAGTTTGGAGCTAGATGTTTGAAATGTCCATCAATATTTATTATTTATTTATCACAGGTAATGGACATAATACTGCATTGCGTGGACCAATCCCATCTTAAGAGCAAAGGTTTAAACGAAGTGTTTCCAGCAATCTGTCGATACAACCAAGTATCGCACTGTCCCGCCACTCGACGGATCGCAGGTACGGACCCCTAAGTGTTTATAGTTATTATAGACGTGTAATGTGATAGCCTTCGCAGCTCAGTCGGTAGTAGCTCTACCTTCTGCGCCGTAGGCCGTGGGTTCGATCCCCACCGAGAACACACATTTGTGTGATGAACATAGATGTCTGTTCCGTGTCCGGGTGTTATATAATGTAAGTTATGAGGTTGCTGATTATGATGTTGATGATGATGATGATGATGATTATGTTAATAATGATTATGCTATTGATGTATATGTTTGTCTATCTCCTGTATTGGGCAGCCACACAGGCCAGCTGGCATAGCTCTTTTATGTGGCTCAGTTATGTGGTTGATTATGATGTTGATAGTGACGATATTGATGTTGATAGCGATGTTTATGTTTGCTCCCCCAGTCGGCAGCCACACAGGCCAGCTAGCTATATACGATTTATATGGCTGATTATGTTGTTGATGGTGACGATATTGATGTTGATTACGATGTTTATGTTTGCCTCCCAGTCGGCAGCCATACAGGCCAGCTAGCTATATACGATTTATATGGCTGATTATGATGTTGATGAGGATTATGTTGTTGATGATGACGATATTGATGTTGATTGCGATGTTTATGTTTGCCCCCCCAGTCGGCAGCCACACGGGCCAGCTAGCCATGTACGAGCTGCGCGCGGGACGCTGCCAGTCCCTGGCGGCGCATCAGGGGGCGGTGACGGCGTGCGCGTTCAGTCCGGACGGACGCTACCTCGTGTCCTACGCGACCAGCGATAACCGCCTCTCCTTCTGGCAGAGCACGGCCGGTGAGCAGGATTATTATTATTATTTATTACAAGCGACCCGCCCGCGCGCCCCTGCTTCGCACGGGTGCACATATCATGCATGTAGTACACATATAAACCTTCCTCTTAAATCACTCTATCTATTAAAAAAAACCGCATCCAAATCCGTTGCGTAGTTTTAAAGATTTAAGCATACATAGGGATATAGGTACAGAGAAAGCGACTTTGTTTCATACTATGTAGTGATTAATAGTCAACGTAAAAATAAAAATATAAAATCACATAGGTAAAATTAGAAAATTAATAAAAGGTATTTTCCACAGGGATGTTCGGTTTAGGCGCAGCACAGACGCGCTGCGTCAAATGCTACAGCACGGCGCCCATGGCCGACGTGTCCCGCCTCAACCCCGCGCGGTTAGCACGCCTCGTGTGGACCAACTGCCGGACGGTCACTCTCATGCTGGCCGACGGTTCCGAGACACGGTTCAACGTCTAGTGGAATCTCGCCATCATCTTCCAGCGACGCTATCGGGTTGAGATAAGGAATCATTTCTCAAATTACTAAAAACTGTACTATTCTTAAAACTATTGTACCTACTATTTCTAAATAGATTGCAGCGCCCTACAGGGTACATGTACTAGCGTATTAGCTACCTTAGATCTAAGCTATAACTGATGTATGCACATGTTGGCAATAAATAAATCTAAATCGAAATCATTTTGAAGAGTAGTAGAGCTCTTTAGTGTTGGCAATAACATTTTTTAAGAAGAGTACTTTGCCACTGAACCGGAGAAAGACCTTGTCAAACTAATACCAAAATGATTTCTGATTCGGGCATGTTTCCCTTATATTATTGTATTATTTGTGTTCTAACAGTATTTATGCGTGAGTTATTCTTTCAAACAACCTCCCCGAAATGAAATAAAATGAAATAATAGCCAATCGCACCTCGAAATTGCGTGCTGCTGTCACCGGAGCCTTAAATCTTTAAAACTAACAAGAAAAACATAATGAAATTCATATCATATCTTAGTTTCAATTTGAAATTATTGTTATTTTAATAATTGAGATTGCAAACTTCGTTTATGTATTTTTCCTACTTACCTTTAATCTTTTTTTTCGTGTAATTTTATTTGTATACTTACTTTTACTTCTGTTCACTGCTACTCTGTATTAATTAATTGAGGGAACTTTGTTGGTTTATGTTATTCTATATGTTTATTCTTACTGATCCATTGTACTGTTTGTTTCCCAAATAAAATAAAATAAAAATAAATAAATAAAATAAAACTACGCAACGGATTTTGATGCGGTTTTTTTTAATAGATAGAGTGATTTAAGAGGAAGGTTTATATGTATAATACATGCATGATATGTGCACCCGTGCGAAGCAGGGGCGCGCGGGGGGGTCGCTAGTTATGGAATAAAGAGTCAAATAAAGGTATTGCTACAGAGTGTAACTCAGCTTCGGAGTAAATGACATTCCATACAAGATATAAATTTAGGAGCATTTGCTGAAGTATGCATTGATAGCATGACCCTTTGTAAATACCTAATATATAAACCTTGTATTAGTTTTTTTGTGATGTTTATTTACAAAAATATTAAATTTAAGTTTTGGCATTGTTACATTATTAAACATGTAGATATACCTATATATTTATAGGTATACAATTCTATATTTTCACTACAGCTTGGCAAAAAGTCTAGAATGTATAAACTAATTTAACATGCTGGTGTTTCGCATAGGTGCAACCGTAGACCGTATGTGAGTGAACGTCGAAATGAATGGAAAGTGGCGTCCCTATCATATTCTACTCATCTATCATATTGCCAAGCTGTAGTGAAAATATAGAATTTTCATTTAAAAATGTGAATATTCATCAACTGTATTAATCTGTCTAGAGTTAAATGTATTTATTTAAATGTTGTTAACCTGTTATCGTAAGATATTTAATCAGAAATAAATCGTTCTATGTTCTTTGCCTGTTTTATTTTTGAACCTTGTCGTTCGTTTTTAGGGTTCCGTACCCGAAGGTTTTTTTAATGGACTAAAATGCTGGTAAAGTCGTATGACGATTGCCGACAGCGTTACCGGACTACGACAAAGGGTAAAACTGGATCCTAGACTCAGCTGTTCGTCCGTCTGTAAAATATAAACTAAATTAAACATTTTAATTTAATTTCATAAGATGAGAGTGAAAATGAGTTTATTAGAGGCAGTTTGAAAGTGGCGCCAGTGAAAGATGAGGAGTATATTATTTCATAGGTATTTTAGTTATATAGGTAGGTTAGCGTGGCATGGGCATGTTATGCGGAGGGAAGAATGTCATGTAACGAGAAGAATGCTAGGGATGAATGTGAATAATAAGAGTGGGCAGGCCAAAGAAAAGATGGATGGACTGTGTGAAAGATGAGTAGGGTACTGTCAGACGGGTGCGATCGACGGATCTATTTATTCATAGTATCCGTACGTTATACGCGAGTAAACAAGGTTTCTTACTAGGTACTTCAGACCAATAAAACTGTGTAGGTATATCAATTAACTAAATAGGTAAATCGACTGCCTATTTTAACAGACTTACTACTTAGTAGGTAAGTAATATAATAAAATAATAATAACTAGTGGCTCTGGGAGCTGTAGACCTCGCGAGCATACTAAAAGTGAGCTATTTGAGGAATGTAATGTGCAAGTGCATTTTCCGTTTTGTGATTTTTTTGATCTTTTTGATTTTTTTTGCATCATCTTGTGTAGAATGAGGTTCTTTGTGTTTCTCTCAAATTTGATTGAAAACCGTCGATTGTTTGATGAGCTATCCTGTTCATCATGCTGAAGATTCTTATCAGATCTTCGCCAAACTTTTATGAGACCAACTTATAGTTACTACCTTTCAAATAAAAAAAGAATAATCGAAATCGGATCTCATTTGGTGGAGATATTCAGTATATCAAATAGCCCCCTTTTTGCCCTTTTTTTGGGGGAAGTACCCCTCCAATCAAAAATCCCCGACGACAAAAAAAATCTAATAAGTCATATAACCTGTGTACCAAGTTTCGTCCAGATCGGTTGAAAAATGCGACCTGTAGAGGAGAACAGACAGACAGACAGACAGACAGACATCCGGCAAACGCATTTTTGGCCAATGTGGAAGCTGAGACGCTTCGCTCGCTTCGCTCGCTCGGTCAATAACTCTGGACAATCCACACAGCACCATCTAGCCCCCAAGTTAGCCACTCAAAGCTTGTTTACCATAGTACTAGATGACTGATATATTCAATACACTATACTTACATAGATAGATTTTTTTTGTTATACATACCATATACATACCCAGACCAACGGAACAAATTTCTGCAGACCGTACACAAATTTGTTCCGAGGCGGGAATCGAGCCCGCAACCTCTTCCGTCGCAGGCGGACTCTCGCCCGCTGCGCCACTGAGGTCGTCAAAATATTTAAGTAAGGTAATTAATAAACTTCCAAATCCGCTCGATCCATCGAATGAAACAGACGGATCTTGGACATGTAGGAACCGTAACCGCGGTAGCTACCGCTGGTAAAGTTACCGCACCCAACTGAACCGGATGGGTAATCGGTACACTAACCGTTAGCGCACGACTAGTGAAGTTCAAAAACCTGTTGTGCCGACCCTACATGAAGTGGGATATACAGGGTTACAGGAAAAATCGTGCTAGATCCGTTAAGGACGTGGAGTACCCATCATTTCTGACTTATTTCACAAACAATTGCCATAATATTTTTTTTAGATATCCCTTAGAGAAAAATAAACTTTCTAGTATTTTTTCTTATTTCTTAACTTTCACTTGTCTACTACGGTCTATTCAATTAACTTATGCACTATTTTAATGATTGACATCCTAAAGCATCTTATTACACATGTAAAAATGCAATAATAATAATAATTAAGGTGCACAAAATTTTCAATAAAAAAATTAAAAGTCGAATTGCTTGAAAAGGGTTATGTTTAGGGTAGGGTGTTTCATAGTGAAATAAGTCAGAAATGATGGGTACTCCACGCCCTTAACGGATCTAGCACGATTTTTCCTGTAACCCTGTATAAGGGCAGGAAAATGATGAAATTGAATGATAGAAATACTACAGACAAAAGTCGACATGAGTCCAATATAGTACGTATCTTAAATCGGATATGGGCTAGATATCATATCAAGTGGATATTTTTATCAACATAGCCGATTTCATGACATCTAGCCAAAACCAACTATTTTACTGGGAATAAATGAATGAAGCGAATATTGTGTACCTAACCTAGCTAAGCTTAATAAAGCATGAAGGGATATCGCCATGGTTACAAGAAGCTAAACGGATATCGATGAACTAAATCCTACTACTATTATGTTTGTATGTACCTATGCATGGATGGATGGATGTTTGTTACTCTTTCACGCCAGAACGGCTGAACTGATCTAGATGAAACTTAGCAGAGAGATAGATTACAGTCAGGAATAGCACATAGATTACTTTTTATCCCGTGGGAATACATACCGGGAATTTGCATCTGCGCGGGTGACACCGCGGGGCGCACCTAGTAACTGTATAAGTTTGCGTTGTTTGCTTAGCTAAAAACCATGTAACGTTTGCAAACCAAACGACTGATATCGATATCTAAATACCGTTTTAGAAGTCTGCAAACCGTATACCATACCGGCTACAGAGGCATAAATGGGAAAACCGATAACGCCCATGCCATGTCTATGTCTAGTCAATAGTCATGACAAAAGAAAGATAGATTATCAGCAGATCGAGTGCGTTAATTAAATAAGACACCACTTTTTGGGCGTCTTTTTCAAAAATAAGATTCTTTTAAGGACGTCTAATATCCAAACAATAACAAAAATTAGCCTTAAAATTTAGCCAAAACGTAACGATAGCGCGTTCTAGCTTTCCGGACAAATTTAGCAGCGCCATCTAGTTTTGATAGATGAAACTAGTCTGCTGCCGTCGCCGAGTTCTTTCTTGGCTTTTTTTGACATTTTAATGGTAAAATATAATTAGACAAAAAGAAAGAGAGCTGTGAAATGAGCTATGGTTTTCCGCTGTGTGACATGGAGAAGATAAAAATCATGCTCCTGTCACCCCCGGTTTCTTAAAGCGCGATCAACACTAATCAGCTGTCAAATCACTTGCTATCTCTGTCTAATTTAAAGTAAAAGCTGAAATAGCAAGTGACTTGACAGCCGATTAGTGTTGATCACGCTTTCAGAAACCGGGGGTCAGGGTATCGACAACCCCTCTGTAGGCTTATTCAATTTTTTGTCATTTGTCGAATATCGTTTGCATTCGCTATGTAGCTGAGCAGCATCTGACTTATAAATCCTTACCCCCTTATTAATCCTTACATGCCATTATAAAAAAAACTAGGCAAAGCTTGTACGCTTGTAATATTTATCTATAACTATGATAGATAGGTACCTTAAAATCCTACTACTATTTTAAACGCGAAAGTTTGTAAGTATGGATGGATGTTTGTTACTCTTTCACGCCGGAACGGCTGAACGGATTTGGATGAAACTTGGCAGATCTAATCTATCTCATCTCATCAAATCTATCCCGATTATAATCTGGAATAGCACATGAGCTACTTTTTCTTACCGGGATTTAAATCTGCGCGGGTGACACCGCAGGGCGCAATTAGTTCAGACGTAAAACATTAATCATTCGGCATTTTGCATGTTGGTCGCCGTTACAGATAAAGTATACCTGATAATTATATATATGTTATATATTTCTACTTCGTAAGCAAACAAGCTTATGGTCCACCTGATGGAGAGCAGTACATTATGTGCTCACTGCTACAAACAAAATGTATATATTGGAACCAACAATGTTTTTCAGTAAGTGATTTATTGTAAATTTTATGAGAAATAAATATCTTAAACCATAATACCGCTTAGAAGTCGGCAAACCGTATACCGGCTACATTACTAATTATATGTGGTGGGAATAACCGATAAGATAACGCCCACCCATGCCATGTCTAGTCATTAAAATAAAAGTTAGCCTAACATCGATTGTGCGTCATTATAATAAGACACCTCTTATTGGGCGTCTATCTTCTATAACTATAAGAATCAAAGTCCTGACTGACTGACTGACTGACATATAGACAACGCACAGCCTAAACCGCTGGTCGTAGAGACTTGAAATTTGAGGAGAACATAGTTCTTACAGCGTAGACGTGTACTAAGAAGGGATTTTTTTAAAATTCAACCCCTAAGGGTGTAAAAAGGGTTGAAAACGTTTGTATGAAAAATCGTATTCCTTCAACCTAGGAACTTGAAACTTAAAGGACAGATACCCTAAATTCAATAATTAAGTATGTCATTTTTATTTATTGATAACTACCCCCAATAAGGATGCGAAGGGGTGTTGTAGTTTGTATGGGAGTTTTTTAACGAGTGGTTCGATTGAATTTAAACTTGCAGTAAATATACTTCTAAATAAATAATTAAGAATGAAATTTTTAGTTTTTGTAAACTACCCTTAATAGGGTAGCAAAGCTTAGGGTGCAAAGGGATGTCAAAGTTTGTACGTGAATTTTTGTACGCGTAGTGCGATTGACTTGAAACTAAGAGTAAAAGTAGATAAATAACAGAAAAACTAATTTAGGGTTTTATCTCGGGTCGAATGCGCGAGCGGGGCGTCAGAGGCGCAGCGGTGGCTGGCGAAGCGCGGGGCCGCCGCCGCCGCCGCCAAGCTAGGACCGCTGTATCTAAGTACTTAGGCGCAATGTTGTCGATGTGGCCTATTTTCTTTTTCACGTAGGAGTACCTATAGGTATTATCATTACTGAATCAACTTAGCTCCCCGTCATAACTGAGGTAAGTACAGGTACCTACCTAACTTCAAAATAGGTACTATCCTACTATACTATTATAAACGTGAAAGTTTGTAAGTATGGATGGATGGATGTTTGTTACTCTTTCACGCCGGAACGGCTGAACGAATCTGGATGAAACTTGGCAGAGAGATAGAATACCTATAGTCTGCTGGAATAGCACAGATGTTACTTTTATCCCGTGGGAATACCGGATTTTAAAACTACGCGGGTGAAACCGCGGGGCGCAGCTAGTTTCAAAAATTGGATTCTGTTAAAAATAAATTATATATTAAATTATCAAAAATGAGGCTTAAAATTTAGCCAAAATGCAACGATAGCGCGTTTTAGCTTTGCGGACAAATTTAGCAGCGCCATTTAGTTCTGATAGATGAGACTCGTTTGCTGCCGTCGCCTATAGATTTACGCTTTTGTGGTACATAATCGAGTGTTGTTTTCTAAACAACATCACAGCAATTCAATAGTCAATAAAAAAGAGAGCTGTGAAATGAGCTATCAGAGGGTTTTCCGCTCAAGCGAGTCAACACAATATTTATTAGGAGGTAAAATAATAATCCCAACTAATATTATAAATGCGAATGTAACTCTGTCTGTCTGTCTATCTGTCTGTCTGTCTGTTACGCTTTCCCGCTTAAACCTCTCAACCAATTTTGATGAAATTTGGCACAGACAATCTTTAGACCCTGAGAAAGAACATAGGCTACCTTTTATTGCGAAAAAAAGAGATGAAGAGATTAAAAGTACGCAGACGAAGTCGCGGGTACCAGCTAGTAATAAATAAATAAATAATGCTGGACAATCCACACAGCACTATCTAGCCCCAAGTAAGCTATTCAAAGCTTGTGTTATGGGTACTAGATAACTGATAGATTTAATACATTATATACTTACATAGATATATATTTTTTTATTATACATAGAGAACACCCAGACCATCGGAACAAATTTCTGCAGATCGTACACAAATTTGTTCCAAGGCGGGAATCGAACCCGCAACCTCTTGCGTCGCAGGCAGGCTCTCGCCCGCTAAAACGTGGATAAAAGTAAAAACAGCAAAACAAAAACTTGAGAATGTATTCTTTTATTCATAAAAAAACTTGGCCCAGTTCAACAGTCGCCCAAAAATATACTTTTAAACTAAAATGACAATGTAACATCATGTTAACCTAAAGTATCACAAAAACTCCTTTTTTAAAATAATTGAGAACAAAACTCCATCTTACAAGTACTACCTATTAGGTATTAGTCTTCTTCTAGTCGAATCACTAGTTTCTTTCAAAACAGTGTGGTGAAAGGATTTTAAGTGCACCTCAAGAGGCTCCTTTCGAGCACTGGTATTAGTAAAACTATGATTAAATACAAAAACACACAAATTCTAAATTCTACCGTTCTGAGTCATCTTAATCATAAACATAGAGTAGAGAATACTATTTCCAACTAATATAAATGCGAATGTTAATATGTTTGGTAGTTTTTGGGTTAATCACGCCCCCTGAACCGAACGGGATGAAACTTAGCATACATTTTACGTAAAATAATTATAATCACGTAGAAAAGCTAGTCTGTGTTTCATGTGTATTTCTTGCTATAGTTTTTTAAGGCGTTGACAGCACCCTAAAGTACCACTCGCTCGCACGATTCGACATTTTGAAAGATATAAAATCACAACTCAGATATAAAAACAATTTTGAAAAATCGCAAACAACCATTTACAACAACATCCACAAAATCAATTTTTTACTAAACTGTGTGCAATGTGATTGCACAGTTGAGTAAAAATTTGATTTTGATTGATGCAAGTTTTCCTACTCAATAGTTTCCTTCACTATCACTACATTGTATAAAACAAAGTCGCTTTCTCTGTCCCTTGTCCCTTTGTATGATTAAATCTTTGAACTGGCACTAGAGTCACCTAGTTTTAAGACGTTTCAAGATGATCCTTGTGATTTTATTGAATAAACATATTTTGAATTTGAATTTGAAAACTACGCAACGGATATTGATGCGGTTTTTTTAATAGATAGTGATTCAAGAGGAAGATTTAAATGTATAATATATGCATGATATGTGCACCCGTGCGAATAAGGGGCGCGCGGGCGGATCGCTAGTAAGTACTAGCGACCCGCCTTAAAGCAAACTTTTAAGTAGGAAAACTTGTATGATCAAAATGAAATTTTTACTAAACTGTGTGCAATGTGGTTGCACACAAAATGGTTGTTTGCGATTTTTCGAAGATGGGTCTAATGATTTTATATCCTTCAACAAGTCAAAACGTGCGAGCGAGAGTCACATTAGCTCTTGTCACCTTAAGTAAAACTTGGAACTTGTTCTGAAATAACTTATTATATTATTATTGACAAATGACTGAAGATATTTTCTTGAATACACACTTCAAAATACAAACAAAAAATACTAAATCTCATAATTGGTTCATCCGTTTTGGCTCAGACACACGTTAAACTTATATGGCCTCTGCGTGCAATAATACAATAACAAAAAAACCGAAATTATCGGCTTTATCGCTATATAGCGATTTCTACCAGTTAACTAACAAAGGATTAACATTCTCTTATTTACCTTTAAATCCTAGTAGGGTATAGGTCGCGTCACGTAAAAAGAACGCCGGAAGGAGGGGGAAGAGGTGTGATGGCGCAAACCCACCCCCTCCACAGTGTTCCAGCGTTCTTTTTAAATGACTTGACCTACCATACCAACAAGATAGAATACTAAATCACTAAGTACATCAAATTCTTTAAAATTTTAATTCTTAAATACGGAAATATCAAAATGCTACAAACGTAAACTAAATAATAGTAGATTGTCGCAAGTCAAGGTAACTTGAAGGTAAGGCTGACAAGGACGAAAAATGTTATCCTGAACGAAAACGTTTTTATACAGGATCACATTCTATCACTGTTATTAAAGGACAGCCTACATAGCTCAATTGGTAGTAGCTCTGCCTTCTGCACCGTAAGGTCGTGGGTTCGATTCACACCGTGAACAAACATTTGTGTGATGTCTGTTCTCTGGCTGGGTGTTTTTATAAACTAAGAATCGGGTCGAATTCATTCGTAATTCTTTGCTCAAATTCAGATATTACTTAGTTTTATAAAAATACATTTAACGATATTGATGAATTGTCCTTATTTTTTCTCATAGTATAGTAATCAAAAATACAGTCCAACGATGTTTTAGGCTCGAGTAACGTAATTTAAAACCCTTTTAAAATATTTTTAAGCTCTCTTCGTAAACTATCTACTATTAAATTAGTTCGATTTTAGCCTACAGTAAAAATAGATATACTTACAGTCACTTAAATTCAAACATCGCTTAAAGCTAACCCTGTCACTATTTTAAGACGAACATTTTAGTAGTAAAATATGGAAAGTTTTAAGCATTGTTTTACTTAGAACTAAGTAGATACCTTGTTAAGTACGCCAATAATAATTATTAACGACAAAATGTTTTCATTAATAGTTGAACGATCTGTGGTCCTTCAGTTATAAGTGATCTCTTCCAGACAACCTTCAGACCGCCCTAAAACTTACATAACGAAAAAATATTTTTGTTTATTTAAGGTATATGTATGTATTGTTTAATTACATCACATAAAAAGGATATTAATTTGTTAATTACACGTAATAAATTACTTTAATATTTAATTTTAACGTTTGGAGAACACTTACAAATATTACCACGTATACTATACGAATTACTACGGAATCTAAAACTGCGTGGTCCGACACACACTTGGCCGTTAACAGCCCAGACTAGACAAAAGCACAATGTCTTATTATAGTAGTCGTAAGAATTAAAACTTATTCTATTTTGGCGGGAATTATTTTCCGTATATTTAAAAATTCTTATATGATTTTGACTTAGTCTTCTCTGAAGCGATACCCAGTTGTATCGTCCATATCATTATCAGTTTCAAACTCCATATCCTTCTCATGGTGATCCATGATTATCTTCAACGCGTCTTTATTAACTGGTAGTTCTTCATCGGAGGAAGTATCAATTGAATCTACATCATAGACTATCCAATTTTTAAAATCTTTGGTCAATTTCAGCCATTTTGTCCTCTTCTTGAGCATTGTTGTCAGGGTAACTAGGATGTATTGTCCTTTGTTGCAATGAGTGGTTTTATCGTTTTCGATAACCCCATAAAGTTCTATATCAAATGAGTATTTTATCTCATTTTGGTATGCGGAGAATTTGAGCGAACGGTTTCCTGTTTCTAGCGTATATTCGTCGGTTACAACTTTTATTTTGACTGTAATTGTGTTTTTGTCTTGCTTCCAGACTATTTGTGGCGTTCGGATTGGTTCTTGTGTTTGCGTTACAGTATAAGTCTTTCCTTTTAACTCAGGTCCATCTTTGTCGCCACTTTTGTTAACTTTTTCTTGTACAATATTTTCGATTATTTCGCTCTGTTCGACTTTAGTTATATCTTGTCTAGTATGATTATTAATTTCAACTATTTTGCTCCGTGGATTAGTTTTTACGTTTGTGGCAATTTCAGCCTTAGCGACCTCAGTGATAGGGATCACTTTACCTATAGAGATAATTGTAGATTTATGTAATTGAATGTTATTTTTTTCAGATTTACCGTTCACTTTTATAGTTTTAACTTCGTTGGTTGTATTCTTGTTTATATTTTTAGTTTCTTCGAAGAATTCTTGAGTCTCTGAATCGTCAGAATCTAGAATGTTTGTGTTATGATCTTTCTTAATGTTTTCAACGTTTAGCTCTTTATCGACTTCGTTCAAAGCTGATCGTGTGTCATCAGAGGCTAGATCTGATGGTTCTTTTCTGTATAACAATTTTTTGGTAGGTTCTCCAAACCTTCCAATTTTATCATCAGTTGTTGTAATTGATGTGGTATCATCAGAATCGTACAACGATACGTCTTTAATTTCGCCTCTGAATACGTTTATGTTATTGTTAGATTCGATTCCATATTTGTCTATGTCTTTAGTAAGAACTCTTTTATTTTTTCGGCCAGTAACTTCACTCAAAGGTTCATTAACTGATTTCAATGTGCTTTTTCCATTTAATTGGACTTTGTCATCATCGCTTCCATGTTTACCAATTGGGCCATCGTTTATTCCTAATTTAGCGTTAAACATTCCCTTTTTATCAGACAGGTTAGTCTTACTGTCACTAACATTCTTTACGTCAGTGATAGCAAGATATTTTGTAGCAGTTTCCTCTCGTTTAGATGTAACAATTTCATCAGTATTGTCTTGGTTTGTATTATTCTTTTTATCATAACCTTTGTCCGATTGGGATAGTTTGGTCAGACCAAAACACTTTCCCAAGTCTGCATCAAAACAGATATCCCATTTATCAGAATCTTCGTCACTATCGTTTACGAGGGGAACGGACCTGATTGGCTTTTTAGCGAATATGTTCTTCAGCGATGCTTTAGGAGCTTCATCATCATCTTCTCCACGATTTTTAGAAATGTACGGCTTTATTTTGTAGTCAGTGATTTCAGCAGGTTCGTCATCGTCCCAGTCTTCATTTGGAACTAACTTGATCGGAATAGGAATCAAATCTTTAGCACCACGTGTCTCATTCTGTTCATTTTGATTTATAACCAACTCATCTAAATCATCGTCAAGAGACGAGGTATCAGTTTTTTCACGTACGAAATCAAGCGGTTTCTCAAGAAAATCTAGCTCTTCTCTTTCGACCGCTGCTAGATTCAGTTCTATCATCCTTTTGTTGACCACTACATCCGTTTCAGTAGTTGTGTCTACGAGAATAACACTGTATTTATGACCGCCAGTAACTTCTGCCTTTTCTTTCGTAAAGTATTTAGCATAGATTCTCTTTGAGTTTCCTTTATCGTCTTCCAAGCAGTTGTCGTGTAGCCAATTGGTGCTAAAATCAGTCCAATTATCACCTGGAGGTTTGACTCCAATCAAACGACACTCGATAGTTTGAAAAGGTATTCTTTTGAATAATTTCGGTGGTGCAGGCTTCAGTTTACTGACGGCCACTTCTCTCCAGTCTGCATTATCGACGAAAAAGCACAAAACTTTGGTTTCATTAATGATTTCTTCAACCACCGCGCGTTCATACACTGCATCATCTGGGAACTCAGCTAGTACATAATCTTTGACACGGACATTTTCAATCGGTTCCGGGTTTTCTGTGACGTACTTCTTTATATCGATTATCAGAGAGTTGATGCATTTGGAGAATTTCTGCAGACGAACAAAGAACTTCCCTGCGTTTATCGTATTCGAGAATAGGACGTCCGACCAACCGTTTTTGTCTAAATGCGCCCAGCGGTATTCTATATCTATATTAACTTTTATTTGAGGTTTGATTTGGACTTTTGTTTCATGTTGTATTTTTAAGCCGCCGTATTCAAAGAGTTTCTCCAGCTTTGTTAAATGGTCAGGATTGGGTATTGCGTGTGTGTCCAATAACATAGTTTTAAAGTCGAATTTGACGACTGTTTCACAGAGCGCCGAGAGTTCGGCGCACACTGCTAGGGTATCAACGAATATTGTATTTCCCATGGTCAAAACGACTCTACCTTTCAGATACAACTGCTCGTCATCATCTGTGATCCTCTTTAGTTTGTTCATCGCTAGTTCTGAGAACGTTACATCTCTGTCTTGCGGTCTGACACTGGCTAACCTTACTTTTACTACGTATGTCTCTACAGTTTTGAACTTTTCCGGCAGGAAATATAGCTCTACCGCTCTTACTACTGTTATCTCTTCCTCATCTATGAGATTTATAGCTACAAATTTGGCCCGACCTTTTTCGTAGTTATTTATTTTGAGGACTTTGCATCTCGCTATGAAGTTTTTTCGGATAGCTACAGCGCAAACATCCCCTACTTTCGGCTCACCGTGCAGTCTCTTATTTTCTTCTTTGCTGTAGAACATTCCTAGTTTCATGCATAACGTTCCATACGTTTCGGGGTACTTCATTTTGTCACCGCCTGCCTGATGTGACAGTAGCCTAGCCGAGTAGCAAATAGCCGAACTGTATCGGACGATCTTGAAAGTAATAACACCGTTGCATGGCATCCAAGGTTTCGGATCATCGTACCCTTTTAGGACGGCGTGTCTTTCTTGACAGCTGTCATTAGCGCATTCTCCTAACGACAGTAAACTGCGGCAGACCGGCACCAGCTTCTCAGCTTTGCTGATTTCTTTCCGCTCCAACACTTCACGAGCAACTTTGTTCAAAACTTCAGGGACTTTGTATGAGAATCGTTTTACGAAGGTTAAGATTTTAGGTAGCTGCTCAGCGTTCGTTTCTTCTAGCAAGATTTTTATTTTAACATTCTCCTTCACCGTATCGAACATTGAAGGGTAGTTATCGTTCAAAACGGCGAATCGTGCGCAGAACTGAGTGTAGAGCGCTGGCATCGAGAAGTGAACCAGATAGTGTGCGTATGTTACGTTCAGATGGTTCAAATTCCCGTCACAGCAGATGAGAACCGAACTGTGTTCCTCAGTCCTGATCTTGTACAGATCGTGTATAGTCATCTGATTGTTGCAAGCAACAACTGCTATATTCAGGCGTGTCAAACTTGACTCTAAAAGGTCCACTTCATCGTCTGACCTGCAAACGATTACCGTCAGTTTAGAATCGTCAGTTTCCTTCAAAAACTCGATCACTTCGGCTACTTTCTTACTTTTTTGCACAAAGCTAACCATAGTATGCGCTTTTGAGTAGATAACACATTCATGAAAAGCTGCAAAGGCTATAACCGTATTGGGCGCTCTTTTTGCGAGGCCGAACATGAAACTGCACCACAGCCTCGAGGCTAGTACATACTGCACTAGAACCTGTTTGTCCGTACGCGATTTGAGCATTTTCTTTACGTACACCTGTATAGCTGCCACCTCCAAATCGTACACCTTATCCAGACGCTCAACATCTTCAAATACTACCGTTGTCAGCCTTCGCAAATCGACACCAATTTCAGCTTCCATTAATTTGTACAAAATCGACGGCGTTGAGACGAGAATATCGCAACCGTTTCGCAAATTAGTGATCAACTTTGTATAATCAACTCCTGGGAAGCAAGATACGACCCTCTGATGGTTGAGGAACATTCCACAGGCTCTCGCTACGTCCGCTACGGACAGTGCTGTAGCGCAAACTATTATACAAATCGGTCCTAACCCTGGGAAATCGAAGTTATAGTCCAACACAAGATTGCACACAGCAGGCAAGTACCCTAATGTTTTCCCACATTCCGCTGTACCGATCATAAAGACACTATGGCCTCTTAAGATGTTAGGCCAGGTTATGGATTGCAAGCGAGATGGACTCTTAACATGCATATTACGCAGGGTGTTATGTATCTCAGTTTTGAACGGTATATCTCTTAGACTGCATTGTGGCCGAATCGTGTTGTTATTTTTGGTGTGAGCAAGCAGTAACGGTGCAATGAGGTTGTCAACGAAAACAGACTTACTACCGTCTAGGTTTTTGAAGGGATTAACATTTACTTTAGCTTTGGCAATCTCAATTTTCGGCCTTGTTTTCAAAGATAGCGGTTCGTTGTTGTATTTTAGTTTAGCGCGTATTTCTTCCAAGTCGTCATCAGAATCATGACTGGATGATTTAGAGTTGGGAGTCTTTGCGACTATATCTTTAAGATCTAGTTTCTCAACTGAAGAATCGTGAGATGACTGAGTGTTATTTAGTTTAGTTTGTTTTTTTACTGAACTCTCATCAGAGGAAATGCTATCGTTGATGTATGACGCCTTTCGTCTACGCATTAATTCCAATAGTTTACTTCTGGACTGTTTCTGGACGAAAGCTTTATCACCGTTGCTACTTTCACCAGTATTACTTTGCGGTGATTCGTTAATGCTACTGTTATTTTCTTTCTCCTTCGCACTATTATCTCGTAATTTAAAATCTCTACTGTTATTATTTTGAACAGCGTCTTTGTTTTTATTTTCATTAAAACCATTTTGAACTTGATTATTATTTTCACGTTCATAATGATTAGAATCGGTCTCATCTACTTTATGTATATTATTTTGAGGCGTGTTTTTGTACAAAACATAAATTCTATCTCCATCTATCTTATCATGGACTTTTTCAAGATTATCCTTACTTTTGTTAAAATTTGCGCTGTCTTCATCATCCCAGTCAATTTTTCCTTTCCAGATGGGTTCGTCATCTTTTACTTGCTCCTTTGGTGTGTAGTCTATTTCCTTTGTCACAAGCTTCCGAACTAGATCTTGTGGGCTTCTCGTAGGCGGGCCGTAGGCAACATATCGTTCTTGAGTTTTGGCTCGGCGTGCTGTAATAAATTCAGTTATTTTATAGAATTTTGTAATTATAAATAACTAGTAGCGCCCTCCGGGCGTGCACCAATGGATTTTTCTATCGAAAAATTTATGTGCGCAATGCCAGTGCTCTTAAACGGTGAAGGAAAACATCGTGAGGAAACCAGTTTAGTATTCTAACAGCGGCGATGGGCTTGCAACCTGTCACGTATGAAATATTAACTACTGCAAAATGTGGGTATGTGCCAAATGTAATGTTTGGACGTACCTCTGACTACCCCCCTTAGACATCCTCAAAGAATCTTGAATTAGTACCTACTTGGTACTGGGAGATCTGAAGGGATATCTACCGTGCCTGGGGATCAAAGTCGTGAAGCTGTTTCAGTTTCAGTTTTTTTTGTAGCGCCCTGCGGTTTCACCCGCGCAGATTTAAATCCCGGTATTCCCGCGGGATAAAAAGTAGCCTATGTGTTATTCCAGACTATAATACACCTGTCTGCTAAATTTCATCCAGATCCGTTACGCCGTTCCGGCGTGAAAGAGTAACAAACATCCATCCATCCATCCATACTTACAAACTTTCGCGTTTATAATATTAGTAGGACTAGTAGCGCCCTGCGGTTTCACCCGCGTAGTTTTAAATCCCGGTATTCCCACGGGATTTCTGCAGATCGTACACAAATTTGTTCTGAGGCGGGAATCGAACCCGCGACCTCTTGCGTTGCAGGCGGACTCTCGCCCGCTGCGTCACTGAGGTCGTCAGACTAATGAACTTCCGTTTTGGACACTCAAGCAGCGTACTTACGATTCTTAAAATCACTGCATCTTGCTTCTACATACTCTTCCAACTCATTCAGGTATTCACTCCTTTTGTCTCCTTCCGTCCCGTTCATTTCATCTTGTGTACAATTTGGATCCTCAGGTCGTTCTTTTACTTGTGTTTCTGTTTGTACATTCTGTGTTTTGTTTTGTTTGTGTTTATCTTTAAGCTTTAGGAGCTTCGCGAATTTTGATTCCTCTTGTTTCGGTGATAGCTTAGATGTACGGCTCGTAGCGCGGCCTAAGGCTCTGTGTGACTTTGGATCTGAAATAGGAAAGTAGCGGATTAAAAATTCATCAATTTCCGGTTTGATCATTTATTTCTCAAAAATAAAAATTTGCTTTATAAATAAATAAATATTGGCGGACATTCCACACAGCACTATTTCTCCCCAAACTAAGCCAAAAATCTGATATGGGAACCAGATAGCTGATTTATATACTACTAGCGACCCGCCCGCGCGCCCCTGCTTCGCACGGGTGCACATATCATGCATGTATTATACATATAAACCTTCCTCTAGAATCACTCTATCTATTAAAAAAACCGAATCAAAATCCGTTGCGTAGTTTCAAAGATTTAAGCATACATAGGGACATGGGGACATAGGGACAGAGAAAGCGACTTTGTTTTATACTATGTAGTGAAGTGATACATACTTGTTTACATAAGTACATAAAACATTTATAACACCTAGACAAAGAACAAACATCTATGTTCATCACACAAATGTTTGTTCTTGGTGGGGATTGAACCCACTGCCTATAGGGCAGAAGGCAGAGCTACTACTAACTGAGCTGTGAAGGATGTAAAATACCAATAACCATTATGTAGTGAATATTTTCATGTATTATCCATACAAAAGAGCACCGGTGGTCTAGTGGGAGTGACCCCGCCTTCCGATCGTAAGGTCGCAGGTTCGAATCCGATCGTGTACCAATGGATTTTTCTATCGAAAAATTTATGTGCGCAATGCCAGTGCTCTTAAACGGTGAAGGAAAACATCGTGAGGAAACCAGCTAGTATTCTAACAGCGGCGATGGGCTTGCAACCTGTCTCGTATGGAATACTAATTACTGCAAAATGTGGGTATGTGCCAAATGTAATGTTTGGACGTACCTCTGACTACCCCCCTTAGACATCCTCAAAGAATCTTGAATTAGTATCTACTTGGTACTGGGAGATCTGAAGGGATATCTACCGTGCCTGGGGATCAAAGTCGTGAAGCTGTTTCAGTTTTTTTTATCCATACATGAAAATATTCACTACATAATGGTAATGGGGAAAAACGATGAATACACATGAACAGTGCTGTCAAGCCACCTAGTATTGAACCCAGACAATGAAAACAGGTTGGAACTTGGTAGGGATCAAAGCCGTAGCCTTCATGGCTTAAGGCAAAGGCTACCCTACCTTCGTCACGACCGAGGAATGAAGGCTATCTCTTTATAAACAATGTTCAGGCAAACAAACGTGCCTTCGTTCCCCCTTAACCCCGCGCCGCACTTACGAACATCGGCAAACCGGCGACTCGTCTAAGTATATTATTATCCAAAAAAAAACTGAAACAACTTCACTTTTTTGATCCCCAGGCACGGTAGATATCCCCTGAGATCTATGGTACCACGTACGACTTTCAGATTCTTTGAGGACGTCTAAGGGGGGTAGTCAGAGGTATGTCAGTCTAGCTAGCAGTCTGATAACATAAATCTGTTGGTGCACAACCACATATTTATTTTAAACTAGCGGCCTGTCCCAGCTTCGCATGGGTGGACATAGGTAATGTTTGTCAACATTTTAGGATAAACTTAAGACTCCCGCGATTCGTAGCCCACGAAGGTGAAAATACACGTGCCAGTAAAATGGAACAGTAGCGGGCATGCAAGTTACAGGCATGTAGGATTTACGGACACATTGTGGATACATTTGCAAGTTAACTCATTAGGTCAGGTGTTGCACGTTCACACATGCCGGTTTCGTAGCCCCCCGAGTCTCCTCCCTCACATGGCATGTCAGTACCTGACCTAAAATAGAATGTTGTGCTAACTACTTGCATGTCAGGTACAGGCATGCCAATCAGCGTATGTGCCTGTACGCCTGTAGCTTGCATGCAAGTGTGCTAGCTATGATGGGCATGTGTATTTTCACCATTATGCCCGCGTGAGAACCTGAGTGAGAACTGGCCTCGCTGTCGCGCTTTCTAAGGCGCACTAAAGTTTTTAATTTCATAATATCTTTTGAATGGAATGTCCGATTTCAAAAAATCAAGAAGTAATCTACAGGTATTGAAACAGCCTTGCATACAAAATGATTTATTGGGATAAGGACTAATATAAAGGTATAGAAACCATGGTCTGTTTTTGGTCGGCATTTCTATCAACATTTTAAATGTAGAAAAGTAGTTGTAGTAACATAACTACAATAGTTAGACGTATGCTATTGCTGACTTATTTGTAGATAATGATGTGTTCTATAATATTGTAGAACATTTTTTTGCTCTATCATCTATAGTTTTCGCAGCGCATGCGGTGAAAGACATTTTATATTACACCTCGGGTTACATTTTTTATTTTTTAGTAGGGATCCCTAATTTTTTTCAGTAGTAAATGTAGCTTATGTTACTCAGGGATAATCTAACTTTCTTATGTTAAAAGAATTTTTGAAATCGGACCCGTAGTTTTTGAGGCTATTCAAAACATACAAACATACAAAGTTTTCCTCTTTATAATATTAGTGTAGATTAATCAATCATTCTGTGAAATAAGAAGTAGAGAGTATGATGTATTTGTAACCCCATAATCCTGAAGTTTATATTTGGTGGGAGTAGCAATCCCCATCATCAAGACAAGGTTAAGCTAAGTAGTATCAGGGATGATCTTACCATTGCTATCCTCATCTTCAAAGCCCTGAGGGTTGATTTCCTCATCATAAACAGTTATCTTTGATATCACCGATTCCCACATACTCGGTGACTTAACTTTCTTCAGTTTTATTACATGCATTTCTGTATTTTCAAGAACAGTGCACTTTTTTATGACATTTTCTACAAAATCAACAGGATCCAACACTTTGCTGTTAATGTTGAAATCATGGTATTTTTTGTGTTTGGAATGTGAATTATCTGGTTTAGCTTTGGCTTTGCTTGTCAAAATTTCGTGTTTTTCAAGATTTTCCATGGTCAGCTTCTTTGGGCTGGAATGTTGGAATTTTGGCACTTGGGATGGAGATAGACATTTGAAGAATATATCTTTCTTCTTATTCCATGTTCCTGAAATTATTAAATAGAATTTTGTGCCTTTTGTCTCATATATTGTTAGTTATTTGGACCAAAATGGTTACCGAGGTACCCATGTGACAAGAAAGAGTGGTACAAGTGTTGGGATGATGATAGAAAGAAATTGATAATATAATGAAATTGATGATATTATGAAAGTAGCAGGAAACAGCTTACAAACAGAAGGCATTGGAAGAGGCCTAGATCAAAAGATGATTATTTATTACGTTTTTCTTTTCTTTATTCTTTATTGTACACAGTGAAAATATACAGTAAACTTAAATAACAATACATGTACAAAGTGTTACTTGTGCTTCGTATAGGCAAAAAGTTTTACCACAATCTCACCTGATGTTAAGTGATGATGCATGATGTGGCATGTTTACCTAGGAAATACCAGTTCACTCTTCTCTTGAAAATATCCAAATTGTAGGTATTAGGAAAAACGGACACCAGTAAGGAGTTTCATGCAAAGACATTCATAATATTTTGTGTAAGGAAGCAGATCCCTACCTTTTGTTTCAAGATGTCCTACAATTTTCTGT
Source organism: Plemyria rubiginata (assembly GCA_963576535.1). NCBI lineage: Eukaryota > Metazoa > Arthropoda > Insecta > Lepidoptera > Geometridae > Plemyria > Plemyria rubiginata. The sequence goes on along the minus strand of OY754911.1, from coordinate 4,118,010 downwards.
ATAACTTTTAGTTCTTCTGCCTCATCAAATTTTGTACAAATTTTCCCATCAGACAGCATTTTCCAAAATTCATTCCTGCTTTTACAAGCATAAACTGAATTGTCGAGACAATTGATCAAGTGCTTCTTGACTCCATCTTGTTTTCTGACAGAATATATTTCCCCGAAGATGTGGGGATGTTCTCTGAAGATTGAAGTCCTGAAATTTTTTTTTAAATTATTGCAACCAAAGTGATTACTTATAGGTAGATTGAAATAAATTAATGAATATTAATAAAAAGTACAAATTAGGAGTTTTCAATTCTTCTCTAATCAAGGGTACATTTCAAGGGTGACCCTAATTCCTTTGAATCCATAGGTCATCATATAAAATCTGAATGGGAACTTGAATGGAATTTTATATTATTATTATAATAAAATAATAAAAAATTCTACATCCCCTATACGGTAAGCAACAAAAACAGTCAGAAGATTACCAGCAGGCATGTCCCAGCAATCGGTTGCAGTACTAAATTTCAAATAATACAAATATTTACAAAAATATATCTTAAGAAGCACCCTCGATTATCTGACCACGAAAACATAGATGTTATCTGGATACAAATACAAGCTCGGGACTAGAGTTTGGGAGAGCACGTTTGGGACTGGATAAATGTTGTCTACTAATATTATTTTTAAAATCTCTTTTCTCTCTTTTTTTCTTTTAGCTGACATATATGGAAAACGCCCATGGATAGCGCTTCCATTTTTGTTGTCATCTTTCTTTATCTGCATATATCTAATAAATTGTAATACTCACTGGTCAGCATCATCCTCAAGACGATATGTAGACTTGAAACATAGCAGGTGCTTAGTATCAAGGAACTCTTCAATAATATCGTTCACCCGCGGGTCCCAACGGTCGCTTTTCGTGCAAACTCTTTCTCCATCAACCAAGGAAGCCTGTCTGGGAACTATGCCGAATAAACCAACTTGCTTGAATGTGTAGGTTTCATGATTCTTCACCTCAACCCACATCAAGTGGGGGTTGTGGTAATGAAGGACTCGTATAATGGAATCCTCGTCCATCTTTTATTTACATCGTAATTGTAAGGAAAAATATAAAACAGAGCTATAGCTGCAGTAAACAACGGAACAAATCTCACTTTACTCCCACGCACTGGAAGACGCGGGCCGCAAGCGCGGGCGGCGGGCGCGGCGGCATGGAAATAATCACTTCTTCTTCTTTCTTTCTTCTTTTTTTTTTACCCGAGTGCCGAGGGTTATGTGTTTGGCGTGTATCTATCATGTACCCTTCCTTCGATATTTCATTTATTACCACGTAGCAACCAAATGGCTGGATGGATTTTGATGATTCTGGTATCAAAAGATTCGTCGCAACTTCCCAAGTGTCCTTAGAATAAAAAAACCCAAAGAGTCACGTGGGAAGGAAAGCAGGAGCGATAACTCTCACATAAAAAAAAATCTTTTCGCTGTCATAGCAATATGGGTATCAAAATCAAGGGAGTGATAAAGTGTTTTCAAATAATGTATTCGTTTTTGATTTAAAGGTAAACCCTCAAAGACAAAACCAGAACGCAAAATTCGTTAAGTCACTTTAGTGAACTAGGCCATGAGTGATTAAAATATATCATAAAACCTTCCCTATGGTCATACAAATCGTTTAAAAAAACCGCATCAAAATAGATGAAGCCGTTTCGAAGATATTAAGAGTTTTGTAATAAAAAAATGTGATTGCTGGTAACCCCAAAGTGATCAAAATGAGTTATACAACCACAGGCATCAGTAAACTGCTAGGACATAGGTACGCGAGCCTCCGACTGTCTGCGATCTTTACATTTTTATCATTCGTCAAGCCTGAAGAAAGGATTTCAATATTAAAAAGTACCAAACTTAAAACATTATCTTATTTACCTACCTACATACTTTTAGTTCGGGCCAAAGGTTCGGGCACTCGGGTTTTTTTATTTTTTAATAAATATTCTTGTGAGGCTCCCGTCTTTATACATTCTTGCCAGTGTCAAGTGATTCAGATATTGTATACTCTTTGGAGATCGAGAGTCACGCACGTCTCGTCGGCGTCGTCGTCTAGCGATGGGTCGTACTTGTATTAATCACGTCCAGTCAAACGGGGTAACTTGAGCCAGCGGGTTACATGAGACTTTTGTAAAAAAATGATGACAACACTGCAGCACTGTGACCAAAGAGTAAAATAAGTAAGAAAACTGTGACCATTCATTCTTTGTCAGTCATTGTCAAAAGTTTCATATTCTGCTAATTGAATGGTCACAGTGTTGACATAGACCAAAGATAAAAAATGTTTACAAACGTCTCCAGTAACCCCGCAGGCTCATGTTACCCCATTTCATGGTACCAGGCCTAGGCAGCGCTTCCACTTTTGCGACATTTACAAAGAAGTTCATTGAAGAACTTGAAAGAGAACCCTAGTAGTTAAGTTCTTTGAAAGAACTCAACTACTAGAGTTCTCTTTTACTAGGTAGATACTCTGTTACAACCTTAGTTAGTAGTAAAAATGACTCATTAGGTACCTACTGCACACACAACACAACGCACAATAAATAAACTGACGAATAAAAAATGACCCAATTTACTCAATTTGAAAAAAAATCTAAGTACGTGCGATAATGTATCTTATTCCTATGGTACCTACTAGTACCTACTTTCCCGGACGAGCCATTCACAAAGAAGTTCATTAAAGAACTTGAAAGCTTAGAGCATTTATAATGGAGATGTTAACGCAAGGCGTACCCCTCTGCCGGCCATAAGACGCGATTTGGCCATGCACGTTATATAAAACTACTTCACTCATCACCGCGGCCATTAGTTGTCGTTTCGTGTCGCGAAGTAGTGCTCAGTAAAAATGGTGAATTGTGCGGTATTTCGGTGTAAAAGGAGATCAGAGACATCAAACTTTAGGGAACACGGTATTTCCTATCACAAGTAAGTGATATTTTAGTCAATTGGTTTTGTAATTACGTTTAATGGAATACCAGTTACGACAGTTTTAATACGACGCCATCGTCTTGGTAGGAGGTGTCGGTGAATTTATATTCCTTGGTAGAAGGCGTAGTGTGGGGACTAGTTGAGCGAAATCGATTGAATGAATGATGGAATGAACGTAAAATTAGAATAAAATGCGATGTGTTTTTTGTACCCATATTTAACCGATTTAAAAAAGGAGGTTCAGTATTGGACTCTACAAAAACTGTCTCTGTCATTCTGCCTTCAAAACGTCGCTTTATGGAGCTCCCTTAAAATATTAGTTGTGCTGTGTCGTTGGTTTATTGCTATTTTCTTTGTACTTTATGAACGCAGAATCGTATAAACGTGATTTTTGTATAGCTGTAGTATGTTAGCTGGAGACAATTTGACAATTTTTCATCACCTTTCCCCGTCATACCAATCATCATCATCAGCCTATGTAAGTCCACTGCTGGACACATCATACCAATAAAGAAACAAAAAATTTATCTAAAAATGCATTCATGAAAGACTACTTGAAAGATTACTTACTACTTGCGAAAATAGAATATAGCTTAAAGTTACTCAACAACAGTGTAGCTTTTCTATTTGTAAAATAATTTTTAAAATTGGTTTCAGAAGTTTTAGAGATTACGCTCTACAAACTCTTAATAAAATATTTTTTACAAAAAAAAACTGACTCCAAAACTGCTATCCAATTTGTTATGAAAAATACACTAAAAAGTTAAAAATAATTGCATTATGGATTTATATTTCAATCTACTTCCAAATAGGTATCCATTTTTTCAACAAATCTTATAATTTTATTATTATGACATTATACAATTACTGATATTTTTGGAGTCGGTGCCAGCACTCTATTTACTTAGTAATACCTACTAGGCTAGACAGGTACACGTTTGTTAATCTTGGCTAAAAAAAGGAAAAGTATATGATTTTGAACCACCCTGATTTCATTCATATGAAATCATTCATTTTGTCGGTCTTTTTACAACCCATCACTACTTTTTTGTGTTAGTGTGTAACTAAACAAAAGTGTAACAACAGTAATTCTTTGTTTGTGTTATTGTTTTTGTGTTGGTGTACAGCTTTTACTTGCGTGTGCGTTTATAGGGACGCTTAATTTTTCTGCATTAGTATGCGTGATTATGTAAATGTGTTGTGTACCGTACTACCTCGCCTCCCGCGAAAACCGGCAGAAAGATTTTAGTACTAAAAGTAGCGCTTGGCAACTCCCGTTATAAATGCTCTAAGCTTGAAAGAGAACTCTTATATGTATATACCTAGCTACTAGCTAGCCTGCATAATACAGAGCGAGGGTGACGTATCATTCCTTCTTACTTGCCCGTGAACTGCCGCCGCGCGGCGCGGCTACCGACCGACATCTCCTCCTCCCTCCTCCTCGCTCATCGCATCGCCCCGCGCCCGGCCTTGTTCAACAAGGTTTGCGCGTCGCCCAATGACCTTCGAGAATTGCAAGCAACTGTTTACACGCGGATACTAGTAAAAAAGTTGAATGCAATTATTGAATGCAAATCTTGACAAGAAATAATTGCAGCTGTCTTTTGTTTACACCAATACGATTATGTTTAGGAGATTATTGCTTTCAAGTCTTGCTTTGTCTAAACAGTCTAAACACAGACTTGTACGTGCGTGTACAATTTTTTGGTGCGTTCGTTCAAGTATTGCTCGTATTTGCGTTGGCAAATTTGTCATTCAAGTGTTGAACGTTTTAGAATTTTTTTTCATTCACCTACCTAGGCATTTCTTCGCCCATCAACAAGTTCAGCAAAATCGAAAACATAAGTAGGTAACAAGCTTCAGAAAATACTTAAGTAGCATTATACATGTACAAACATTCATTGCGAAAATGTACTAGGTAGGTACCTACTTACTGAAATTTCGTAGCTAGTAAAAGGTACCTAAATATCACGGAATAGAGAAAACCCATAAATATCTAGATAGGTAGGTAGTTATCTAAAATCTGGTCGCGGGGCAGGGAGAATTGCGTAGGTAGGTACCTAGGTATGGTTGCAGAACGGCGCGGCGGTCATTGCATCAGTAGGTACGAGTGTGACGATCAACTGAAGGCTGGTTGAAATTGAACTATCTGGTATTCTGTAACTCATCATAACATTATTCGTACCGACTTTATAGATCATCATCATCATTTCCACATACTAACTATGTTGAATTCTATGTATCTCTCAAAGCTAATGCAGTAAAGATTTATACCACCATAACAAATGTTTGCTAAAGTTAATTAAACAAAATGTCATATTTTTTTAATAATTTCCTTACAATGCATGCATAAACATTATTTAGATATCAATTAGTTTTGAAATTATGCTCACATTTTTGTTTTACGAATCAGAAAGTTTAAAATGTGAAAAAAGACTGAATAAAAGTTGAAAAAAGTCAGTGGAAATAGGCGCCCCGAAATTCTATGTATCCTTCAAAGCTAATGCAGTAAAGATTTATACCTCCATAATATAAATGTTTGCTAAAGTGCATTAAATAAAATGTCATCATTTTGTAATAATTTCTTGACAATGCATGCATAAACATTATTTAGATATCAATTAGTTATGAAATTATGCTCACATTTTTGTTTTACGAATCAGAAAGTTTAAAATGTGAAAAAAGACCGAGTGATTGTTGAAATAGTCGGTGGACATAGGCGCCCCGTTACTCTTGGTTATCTTCGTTCATTCATTGTTGTCTTGTCAGAATCAGAATCACAGACAGAACAATTTGCGTGCGGCTGCGGCTATGGTTTCGTGGCGAATTTAACTTTTTATTTTACGTTGGTACATCTAATCTTTCTATCTGTAGATCTATTTGTAATTGTAAATCGAGTACAGGTAAGTGTTACAAATGTGATAATCACCATTGGGCCCTCTGCTTAGCTATACTATCGATCTAACATGTTTGTTTAGAACAGCAGAAGCAGAGGACTGGAGTGGAGTGGTGAAACTGTAGCAATTAGCAATCCTTGTACCTGGGTCTGGGTTGAGGGTTGGGGATAGGAGATGGCAAGTCCCCTTGAGTCCTTTTGTCAAAGAGATGTCATTTTCAAGAAAAAGGACTCATGGGAAGGACTTGCCACAATACTTCTTCTTGCAACCCCTACCTCCAACCCTCAACCTAGGTACAAGGATTGGTAAAGCCAACCCAAGCTTAGTTAGGTTTAGTAAGATTCAGTGAGCTTTAGTAACATCCGATACAGATAAAAAGTTCAGCTAAATCATAAACATGGATTATGTAGGCTACTTCAGCACCTATACAAGGGTCACAGTTTTGTCCACAGGAAACACGGCACATACATGCATTAATGATAATATTTTTCAGAAATGGGTGTTGCTGTGAGCAAATACTCAGAGCTGGGCTCCAACGAGCTACTCATGAGGTTCTGCTCTTCAGAAATCATATTGCCCAATGATCCGTTCTGGAATCAGATGCTGTCTTTTAACATAAATCCACCTTCTAGTGGGTGAGTACATTATCCTTCTACATGACACTGCCAGTTTTTTAACTGTTGCAGATGCATTTGACCAGTCAAAATATGCTGAAATGTAAACACAAATTCATTTATTTACCAAATAATATTGCAAAGTATTTATCAAGAAAATTACAACTAGTAGTTACAATTATTTACAAAATGTACAAAATACATATTTTTTTTTTTTTTTTTTTTTTTTATTTTATTCAGCAAAACTTAAATAACAGTTTTAATAATACAACATCGTGAAACCTAGCAAGGTTTGTGTCGAAACATGCACACATTAATGAAACATGCATACATTTCATTTGTATGAAACATTTGAGCTACCTATCTGCAGACTGTTGCAAACAATCTATAGATAGCTCAACTGATCCAAATCTGTGCCAGTCGGAAGTGTACCTGAGACACTGGCTGCATTGCCACACTAAAAAATGTTTAAAAATGCTTAAATGTTCAAAAATCAAAAAAATTGTTGATGATAGAATGGATATAGATTAGATAGGTATATAAAATAGAATATGGATATAGGTGTAGAGGTAGGCCAAAGATGAGACATGAGTATGAAAGAAGTGACTGCTGAGATGACGGCTGAAAGAGGAGATTGGATGGAAAAAACCTTGTGCCGATCCCACATGAAGGACGAAAATGACGATGTTGATAGATAGAAACAGTTAGAAACTTGTAATATTATTTAACTTTTGCAGACAAGAACAGCTCATCTTTGACTCGAGCACAGAGCTGCTACTCAACAAGTTTCTGCAGAACAACCTCGAGACCGGAAACCTCGGCTCACTGCTGCAAGTATTTATAACTCGAGCGTCCATTCTGCTCGCCTCTCCTAGCAGTGACAAGTAATTGTACTTCTATCTATTTATCACTACATAGTATAAAACAAAGTCGCTTTCTCTGTCCCTATGTCCCCATGTCCCTATGTATGCTTATATCTTCAAAACTACCCAACGGATTTTGATGCGGTTTTTTTTAATAGATAGTGTGATTCAAGAGGAAGTTTTATGTGTATAATACACGCATGATATGTGCACCCGTGCGAAGCAGGGGCGCGCGTGCGGGTAAAAATTGGTGGACTTTCCACACAGCACTATCTAGCCCCAAACTAAGCCAAAGTTAGTAATATGGGAACCAGATCACTGATATAGAATACTTTTTGTTGTTAATACATATAATATTATGTAACACCCATTTAGGAGACAGAGAAGAAATATCTATGTTAAACTTACTACCTATTTATTCATAGTGTTGATCACACAAATGTTTGTTCTCTGTGGGAATCATACCCTCGGCCTCAGGCGCAGAAGGCAGAGCTACTACCAACAGTGGAGAGGATGACTGTGTTTGCGCACACATCCCCTCCACTGTTTTCCAGCGTTCTTTTTGGTTGACGCGACCTATAACTTGAATTTGGGGCTAGAAATTGCTGTGTGGTAGTATGCCAAATCGTACTAATATTATAAACGCGAAAGTTTGTAAGTATGTGGATGGATGGATGTTTGTTACTCTTTCTCGCCGGCACGGCTGAACGGATCTGAATGAAACTTGGCAGAGATATATATATATATATCTGGAATAGCACATAGGCTACTTTTTATCGCGTGGGAATACCGGGATTTAAATCCGCGCGGGTGAAACCGCGCGGCGCAACTAGTATTATAAACACGAAAGCTTGTAAGTATGGATGGATGAATGTTTGTTACTCTTTCACGCCGGAACGGCTGAACGGATTTAGATGAAACTTGCCACAGAGATATATTATAGTCTGGAATAGCACATAGGCTACTTTTTATCCCGTGGGAATACCGGGATTTAAATCTGCGCGTGTGAAACCGCGGGGCGCAACTAGTTATCTATATTATTTACCTTCCACAGTATAATGCTAGCATGGCAGACTTACAACGCTCTGTTCGTGATTCGCGCCGTCACCAAATACCTTGTAGAGATGGTGGCGGAACATGAGCTTTGCCACCATTTGGATGTCCAGCCGGATCGGAGACCACATAGAGTACTTGAAGAAACACCTACTGTTAGTATTCAGTTTTATTTAAATAATAAATAATGCTGGACGATCCACACAGCACCATCTAGCCCCAAAGTAAGCTAGTCAAAGCTTGTGTTATGGGTACTAGATAACTGATATATTTAATACATTATATACTTACATAGATAGATATTTTTTATTATACATGAACACTCAGACCAACGGAACAAATTTCCGCAGATCGTACACAAATTTGTTCCGAGGCGGGAATTAAACCCGCAACCTCTTGCGTCGCAGGCGGACTCTCGCCCGCTGCACCACTGAGGTCGTCAATTTCTTAGTGAGACACACACGTTTATGTGCACATTGCCAGTACTCTCGAACGGTGAAGGAAAACATCGTAAGGAAACCGGCATCTTGTGTAGAACCTAATAAGTTCAATAGCATGTGTCAAGTACTCGAAAGAAGCCTCTTGAGGCGCACTTAAAATCCTTTTACCATACTGTTACTAGGTACTATTCTCTGTAAAATAATACATCTTACATATACAAAAATTATTTATGAATTAAAATTTTTCAATCACAAATCTATCTATGTATATAAAAATGAATTGCTGTTCGTTAGTCTCGCTAAATCTCGAGAACGGCTGATCCGATTTGGCTAATTTTGGCCGTGGTGAATGAGTATGAAAATGCTCGGAATTATCGATTGAGGCAGTACGAAGTTTGCCAGGTCTGCTAGTAAAAAATAAAACAGGAATATTAATCTAAAGGCACATGCATTATCTATGATTGCAATGTTTTGATCGTGATTATCATTAGTAGCCTCTGCTGAAGCAGTCCTTAATATTTTTTGGTAGTTACAAAATAAAGGTGTATACTTACAGTGCCTGGGGCTCTAAGTCGTAAGCTGTTTCAGTATTAAGCTAGGTTCATATTACCGTGTCGGGGCGTATCGTGTCATGATTAGATTCACATTATTTATTTATTTATTTATATAACTAGAACGGTTAAGACCATTATTACTCTAATTATAAATTACATTCTGGCTAATTACACATTGAAATTAATTAAGAACAAAATATAAACAAATTACACATGTAAAACAAAATAATAATAAGTCAATAATTCAATAAATTACACACACATTAACAACATTTACATATGATAAAGAACAATTTTATCAGAGTGTGTCTGTCTCGCAGTGGGCACATTAGTAGGTTGTAGCGAGGCGCCACGCCATAACCTACTAATGTGAATCTAATCATAGTAAATGAACGGAAGCGATTGCGCCACGACACGACACGCCCCGACACGGTAATATGAACCTAGCTTTATGCTCTGTATTACAGGAAGAAAGTGAGCCAAGCGCAGAGATGCCAGTGTCACCTGCCAACGAAGCAGACTCTTCACCGAAACTACTGCCCGATAGCCGTGTGGAGATGCTTATTGATGCTCTAATCAGTCTAATAATTGATGTGCCCGTTACGTAAGTATCATGTTTTGATATATTTTGATGAATACTTTTAGCCTGGGCTAGCAACCTGTCACGTATGGAATACCAACTGCTGTAAAATGTGGGTATGCGCCAAATGCCAATGTTAGACGTGCATTCCCCCCTTAGATGTCCTCAAAGAATTTGGAGTATTGGTACTGAGAGATCTAATGGGATATCTACCGTGCCTGAAAATCAAAGCCGTAAAGATTTTTTAGATATTTTTTTTCGCAGCAGTAAACAATTTATTTATTAATCAGAACTGAATAAGCCAATTACACGAATTAAAAAAAGACAATTATAATTAAAAATAGAACCAAATATAAAAATACAGATTTACAAAGGAAATAATCGAAGAAGGAAAAACCTATGTTAAAAACAAAAAACAATAGGGTCCTTATTCAAAATGGTCGCTGAGCTTGATTTCCTCATTTCTGATTCGATCTCGTAGTGAAACTCCCAGCATAGAAAGAAAGAGAATACATTTATTTCGGTCACACGATACATACACCTAGAATAATTAAATCAAGACAATGAAAATATTACCAGAAGCACGACAAAAAAAAAACAAACACAAGAAGACAAGGAAGAACAATTTCAGAATAATAAACAATAGGTAGGTACATTAGAAATAAAAACAGAGATGGACGTGTTTAGATAGGTAAGTAGAAGGTGAAAATCATAGCATAGCTCTCTACATAGCCCGTTGTGCGACTTTGAGCTTCTTTATGAGGTTCGCTACATGCTTTCAATTTATTTATTTATTTAATTAATAATTACACAATTACATTTAATTAAAACGTATTTTTTTTATTGTTGCAGTGATAACACCTACTACCTACATTTGGAGTGCATTAACTCAATACTGGTTCTGATGTCGGTGTACATGTTTGCTGGACTTCACGACCAGTCCAGGCTCATTGAGTCTTCACTTATATACAGGTATTATACTTATAACTAGCGACCAGCCCGCGCGCCCCTGCTTCGCACGGGTGCACATATCATGCATGTATTATACATATAAACCTTCCTATTGAATCACTATCTATTAAAAAAAACGCATCAAAATCCGTTGCGTAGTTTTAAAGGTTTAAGCATACATAGAGACATGGGGATATAGGGACAAAGAAAGCGACTTTGTTTTATACTATGTAGTGATTAGCACACGTGGCAACTGGCACCTAGAGTCACATAGTTTTAAGACGTTTCAAGGTGATCCTTGTGATTGGCACAGATTCAAAATCGGTCGCACCAGTAAGTAATTTTATTGTATTTTAAGAGTAGTAGAGCTCTTTGTGTGTGGCTCGTCCGGGAAAGTACTAACACCACGCCTTTTCCTGCCGCCAAGCCGCTTCGCTGTTTCGGTTTGAAGAGTGTGGTCGCCGATGTAATTACAGGTTTACAGGCATATAAGGCTTAACATCTGTATGCCTCAAGTTGATGGACGCAGTACAGTGCACCGTAGGGCACGTTCCTAGCGTGCGTGACTTACGAATTACGGAATTTCTCCAGTAAGCATTTCCCCTTTTTTGTTTTATCATAAGTACTAGTTCGCGGTTTCACTCGCGCAGATTTAAATCCCGGTATTCCCACGGGATAAAAAGTAACCTATGTGTTATTCCAGACTATAATATATCTCTCTGCCAAGTTTCATCCAGATCCGTTCAGCCATCCGGCGTGAAAGAGTAACAAACATCCATCCATCCATACTTCAAAAAGATTCGCGTTTATAATATTAGTAGGATAGATCTTATTGCCGTTTAACTTTACTAATTAACTTAGTAAAATTGTTATAATTAAATTTCAGAACACTATTCCAAGGAAGATATAGCATGCACGCCCCACTTCTCGTCAAAACATTGGTAAACAATGTATGCACCATGCTACCAGCGCCGCCCACCATGTTCGGCGCCAGGACTGAGGGAGGCAGCATACTCATCGATCTAGCTTGTAAGTAGAAGAGGCATTCTTATGTACGTCAGTGGCGCAGCGGGCGAGAGTCCGCCTGCGACGCAAGAGGTTGCGGGTTCGATTCCCGCCTCGGAACAAATTTGTGTACGATCTGCAGAAGTTTGTTTCGTTGGTCTGGGTGTTTTCTATGTATAATAAAAAATATCTATCTATGTAAGTTATATTGTATTAATCGACCAGTGCGAACCAACTATTAGCGCGACCGCTGAGGGTAGTATGTATGTGTACATTTACAAAACATACATACGTACATACACAGGTGGGTACAATTGACTTCTGTACCTATCTGTTTTGTGCTGTCACTTGCTAAATCGCAAAATAATTGTAACATTATCACTACATAGTATAAAACAAAGTCGCTTTCTCTGTCCCTATGTCCCCTTGTCCCTTTGTATGATTAAATCTTTAAAAGTACGCAACGGATTTTGATGCGGTTTTTATATATGTGCACCCGTGCGAAGCAGGGCGCGGGCGGGTCGCTAGTTAAGTAAGAAAACCATAATTTTGAAAGAAGGAAAATACATTTATTTTGGACACACGCGATACATACACTTATAATAATTATAACAAGAAAATAAAATAAAACATTACCAGAAGCACGACAGAAAAGCAAACACGAGAAGACAAAGAAGAACAATTTCAGAATAAACAGTAGGTAGAAAAAGTAGAAAATAAAAACAGAGAAGGACGTGTGTAGATTTTGTGTGCTTTTCTCCCAATTAACCTTATAAAATCCCACAGCCGGTTTCTGGAACATGCTAACTTTCGCGTCCCCGACCCGGCGTTCCATATACTCGCACGCGCCGGCGGATCGACACGAGACGTTGGACCGGCTGAAGGGCGAGCATCCCGCGGCGAACCAATCCTGTCTGCTGCTACTTGCACTGGCGAACCATTGCATCGGGAAGGATAACTTGTATAGAGCTGCTCTGTTGTCTGCGCAAGACACCGCTGGTAAGACAACATGACACAAGGATAACTTGTACAGAGCTGCTTTGTTGTCTGCGCAAGACACCGCTAGTAAGACAATATGACACAAGGATAGCTTGTATAGAGCTGCTTCGTTGTCTGCGCAAGACACCGCTGGTGCGTTGTCCACTATGACCGATCCAATCGCGTTTGCGTTTAGTTCACGTTGTGTCGTCACACAGTTAGGGCAAACTATCTCGTATGTCATAAAGAATAAAGACCAAGATCACGTTTTGACGTTACACGGTTTGGGGCTAGGAATCTCCTATGTCATAGAGAATAATACCCCTGGTAAGATAACATGACACAAGGTTAACTTGTACAGAGCTGCTTGTTGTCTGCGCAAGACACCGCTGGTAATAATTTTTTATTCAACTAGCTGATGGAACAAGCAGATGGCCCAACTGATGCAGTGGTAAAGATAACCTATAACAAAGCATTGTCTCGTAAGTCACGCACGATAGGAACGTGCCCTACGATGCACTGCCCTGCGTCCATCAACTTGAGGCATACATATGTTAAGCCTCATGTGCCTGTAATTACACCAGCCACCACACTCTTCAAACGGAAACATAGCGTTGCTGCTTGGCGGCAGGAAAAGGCGCGGTGGTAGTACTTCCCCGGACGAGACACACACAAAGAGTTCTTCTACTCTTAAATAAATATTTATTTATTCATATTTTTTATCTATTGGCAAATAATAGTACTTTCATTTATTTTTTTAAATTCACAAAACAGATTACAATCAATTATGCAATAATAGAAAAAAGTTACAGTACATACATTCTTAGATCTAGATTCGTAATCAAATATGTGAATATGACAATTGTGTATTATTGCTACTTCAGTAGATGGCGTTGTTAAGCAACCGAGCAAAGCTCATTACCCAGTTTTTTTTATGTAAAAGATAGCCAAACGGGCTAACGGCCCACCTGATGGTAAGCGGTCACCGTTGCCCATAGACAACAACAACACCAGGGGCATTGTCAGTGCGTTGCCTACCCTAAAACAAAGATAAAATAAAAAAAAGATATTTTTTTTATCACACATTGTTTCAGAAACGTCGTCAACAACGCCATCCAAAGACTCACAATGCGAGGGGACACAGGTCACGCCGCCCAGAATAGAAATGGCAGCGGTAATGTGCTTTCTACTAATATTACTAGTAGTTCGCCCCGAACTGAGATCTCGTGACGCGACGCGAACGCTCCGAAAATTTAAGTAAGTTAGAGGCAAGTCCAAACATTGTGTATGGATTTGTCTCTGGCTGCCACCTACATACTAAGTATGGTAACCAAGTTTCAACTGAATTGGCCTATTTATTGAAGAGTTCCGTTGAACAGACCCTGGCTCCATCATCAGAACAGGTTACTATCACCGTTTAATGATAACTAAGTACCTTCTTAATTTATTTTCAGTAAAAAAAATATTTAAAAAGCAAAGAAACTGGTCGACCAGTAGAAAAACCTTGATGTCAACGAAACTCTTAGAAATGGGAGCTCTTGGGTCGTTGGTTATCTCAATTTACCTTTTTTGTTGTATCTCAAAAAGCGGGCATCCTAGAAAAAAAATAATAATGGTTTTGGAATGTTCAAACCAAGCCCTTTCATATGACATGTAATTTAATTTTTTTGTGTAACTTTTTTAATTTTTGCCCCCTTAAAAAACCCCATATTTTAATAACACCTTATCCTATTTTACTCATATACTTACCAGTAAATTTCTCAAGTACAAGCTATCGACTTACTAAATTTCATGCAGATCGGATAAGCGGTTCTCAAGTTATCGTCGGACAAACATACAAACATACATACATACATACATAAAATGCCAAATCGCCCAAGTTGATTGTAAGATCTTCGTTCGCTTCGCTCACTCGATCAATAAACGCGAAAGTTTGTAAGTATGGATGGATGGATGTTTGTTACTCTTTCACGCCGGAACGGCTGAACGGATCTCGATGAAACATGACAGAGAGATAGATTAAAGTCTGGAATAACACATAGGCTACTTTTTAATCCGTGTGAATACTGGGATTTAAATCTGCGCGGGTGAAACCGCGGGGCGCAACTAGTAATATAATATAACACCCAGAAACAGAACAAAAGATCTATTGTCATCACACAAATGTTTTAGGTATATATAGTGCACATATCATGCATGTATTATACATATAAACTAATAAAATAAAATATTCCAACTATCACATTAAAATTAAAAAAGACTAAAATGATATATATAAAAAAAATACAAATACTGAATTATTATGATTAGTTTTTACATTTACACAAGAAAATCGGCATGATTCTTTTGTATAATTATATAGGCTATTCGAGATACTGTTGTGAATTTTATGTTCCCGAACTCAAAACACAAACACTAAATTTTGTTATATTATAGAAAAGGAGTGATAGTTTGAACAAGCACAGTTGTCGATAAGTTAATTAGTTATTAGTAAAGTTTATAAAAAACCGTTATCATATTTCATTAGTAATAAGTAACAATAAGTTCGAGCCGTGTCACATCTAGTTTTACTAAGTCAGTGTAAATTGTTAGAATCAACACAACAACCTATTGTTTTGAACGAGTGAGCAATGTATTCAAAACTACCGGCATCTTAGAATTATATTTTTGTTTTTTGTTAGGTATTTTAATTTAGTTAGACCTAAGACGATAAGCCCGTCAATTTATGTGTTAGTACAAATTGTTTTCTCATATAAGTGAATAATGTATTCTTCTTGAGAAATAAATGATCTTAAACCCGATAAACCTTCCTCTTGAATCACTATATCTGTCTGGGTGTTATATAATATTATAAGTATGTATTTACAAAAAAATAGTATATAAGTAGTATATCAGCTATCTGGTTCTCATATCAGAAGCATAAGCTTAGTTTGGGGCTAGATAGTGCTGTGTGGAAAGTCCACCAATATTATTTTTTTTTACTATCTATTAAAAAAACCGCATCAAAATCCGTTGCGTAGTTTTAAAGATTTAAGCATACATAGGGATATAGGGACAGAGAAAGCGACTTTGTTTTGTACTATGTAGTGATAGTGAAGTAAGATAAGTATGTATTTACAAGTAGTATATCAGTTATCTGGTTCCCATATCACATGCTTTGGCTTAGTTTGGGGCGAGATAGTGCTGTGTGGAATGTCCACCAATATTTTATTTATATTACAGCTACACAAATTCCTTTGCGCCACAGCGGGCTGCGAACATTCTACGTTACTTCTATATCTAATGCTGCATTCGTGTAAAACGTACAAGAAGTACGTTAGCACCGTACCCAACATTGAGAACCTAGTAAGTATCTTCTTTTTTTCCTTTTTCGAAACAGTGTGGTGAAAAGATTTTAAGTGCACCAACATGTGCACTATTTTTTTTATAAAGAATAGGTAAACCTTCCTTTAACTACAATCTCGCCTGATGGTACTCACAAATAAATTAGTAAAGGTTCGGTCTTACAATTTTTGCAATACTTGGTTGCGTCACGCAAAACGAACACCGGAAGGACGGGGAGGGGATTTGATGGCGCGAGTGTTTGTATGCGCAAACACATCCTCTCCACTGTTTTCCAGCGTTCTTTTTAAATGACGTGACCTATAAAACGGGTGTGTATAAGCTTATCATAAGTATAAACTTATGATAAGCTTATAGCTTACTAATAATAGTAAGGCAGAAAAGACATTGATTAAAGAGCCTAACGTTAGAAAAAATTCAAATTAAATTCAGACTGTAGAGGTCGCGTCTTATAAAAAGAACGCTGGAAAACTGTGGAGAGGATGTGTTTGCGCATACAAAACACTCGCGCCATCACACCCCCTCCCCGTCAGACCAGCGTTCTTTTTACGTAACGCGACCAATACCTACAGTAGTTCGTGCGTCTTCATTGTGTTTATTTTTATTACAGGTAGTGCCCATATTACAAGTGTTGTATGACGCGAATCTAAACAACTCCCATCAAATCTACATGTCGCTTATAGTGCTACTGATACTGACCGAAGACGAGGCATTGATCAAAAACGTGCACGCCATTGTAAGTAAAGAAAAAAGAAAGTTTTATTAATAAACACAAGTTTTTACAATAAAATGGTTTGGGATCTCCTCTATAAATTATATAAACCTGTTAGAGGAGTAGTAAGTATAACAGTGCCACACTTATCTGAAACAGAGCCCGATTACGCTAATGTCTGGCTATCGAGATGGCTTTCAGTTTGACATTAGATTCCCATAGTGTAATTCTAAATATATATAACTCAAAGGTGACTGACAGACTGACATAGTGATCTATCAACGCACAGCCCAAATCACTGGACGGATCGGGCTGAAATTTGGCATGCAGGTAGATGTTATGACGTAGGCATCCGCTAAGAAAGGATTTTGATCAATTCTACCCCCAAGGGGATAAAATAGGGGATGAAAGTTTGTATGAAACTTTGGATTCCTTGGCGCGAGCAAAGCCGCGGGTTCAGCTAGTAGATGTATATGATGGATGGGAATCAAATGTCAAACTGAAAGCAATCTCGATAGCAAGACATTAGCGTAATCGGGCCGCCAGTCTGAAGTTACAGCACAAGAGTAGTAGAGCTCTTTGTTTGTGTCTCGTTTGGGGAAGTACTGCCACCACGCCTTTTTCTGCCACCAAGCAGCAACGATGTTTCGATTTGAAGAGTGGTTGCCGGTGTTATTAGATAATGTAGTGAAATTGGTAATAATTAATAATAAATAAATAATAATAAATAATAAATAAATAATGCTGGACAATCCACACAGCACTATCTAGCCCCAAAGTAAGCTATTCAAAGCTTGTGTTATGGGTACTAGATAACTGATATATTTAATACATTATATACTTACATAGATAGATATTTTTTATTATACATAGAAAACACCCAGACCATCGGAACAAATTTCTGCAGATCGTACACAAATTTGTTCCAAGGCGGGAATCGAACCCGCAACCTCTTGCGTCGCAGGCAGAATAATGATCAAATATGTAATTTAAATAATTAGGTAATTTAAAGTTGTTGCAAAATTATTATAATATTTTTGTTCATTTTATGATCCGCAATCAGTTGGTGGACTATAGGCGGATGAGTGGATGGACGAATGGCGGTTAGGGTCCAGACGCAGCAGTCTTTTCCCCCTTGTTTTTTTTTCAGTTGAGTTTATCCAGAATAAGCAAAATTATAGCAACAGTTTAATTGAGTAAAAAAAAACAGGCACATGAGGACTAATCCGCTGATTTAATCTCCTTAAGCTGGAATAAACTTAATTAGACGCCTGAGTCAATTAAGTTAATCAAGTCGCTACACACGTTTATGAGCAGCCGGAAACTGTCTAAAAAGGCACGACTGGCTGTACATAGAGGGGTGTTAGTGCCGACATTAATGTATGGTAGCGAAAGTTGGGTATGGCAGAAAAAACATCAGAGTAGAGTGAATGCAGTAGAAATGAGAGCGTTACGTAGTATGTGTGGTGTGAATTTGAGGGATAGAGTGAGGAACAGTGTGATTAGAGAGAAATGTGGAGTGAAAGAAGACGTAGTGATGAGGGTAGAGAAAGGTATGTTAAGATGGTTTGGGCATGTAGAGAGGATGGATAAAAGGAGATTTACAAAACAGGTGCATCAGGCGAGTGTGAATGGGACTGTTGGGAGGGGAAGACCTCGGAGGACGTATCTGGATCAGATAGCAGACGTTCTCGAGAAAGGCCAGGTCAAGAGTACCCTAAACCGACGAGAATGTATGAGGAATGTTATGAGAGTGAATGAAGCGAAAGAGGTATTTAAGGATCGTAGCAAGTGGAAATCCGTGGTCTCTGCCTACCCCTATGGGAAACAGGCGTGATTTTATGTATGTATGTATGTATGTATGAGTCAATTAACTAGGCACATGAGGCTTAACATCTGTCTGTCTCAAATTTATGCAGGGCAGTGCATCGTAGGGCGCGTTCCTATCGTGCGAGACTTAATCCCAACTAATATTATAAATGCGAAAGTAACTCTGTCTGTCTGTCTGTCTGTTACGCTTTCCCGCTTAAACCTCTCAACCGATTTTGATGAAATTTGGCACAGACAATCTTTAGACCCTGAGAAAGAACATAGGCTACCTTTTATTGCGAAAAAAAGAGATGAAGAGATTAAAAGTAAGCAGACGAAGTCGCGGGTACCAGCTAGTAGGTTATAGTTATAGTTTATGATTTTAACATCAAGTGGGACATGTGCTTGTTGCATCAGCTATTTGTATAAAAATAAATCTTGTTAGGTATGAATAAAAACTTCATTTCAGATGCTAAAGAACTTACACTGGTACACAGAGCGATCAGTGTCTGAGATATCGCTAGGCGGTCTTATGGTTTTGGTGATTATCAGAGTACTACAACACAACATGGCGTGGGTGCGGGATAAGTATTTACATACGAACTGTGCCGCGGCCATCGCTAATATGAGCTGTAAGTATTCTAGCCTACCCTCATTTTAAGCAGACTTCAAGAAAACATAAACAAACAGGCGCATTGAGAATCATTTTTTATGACTACTGGCTAACGGAGAAGATGGCCCACCTGATGTTAAGTGGTAACCATCACAATCAACAAAGCATTGGCTCGCAAGATGACAGGTAGAATGACGTCTCATTCTGATCCTAAGGTCGTGGGTTCGAATCCGGATCCGTACCTATGGATTTTTTAAATTTGCCATTGCTTTCAAACGATGAGGGAAAACATATTGAGGTAACCAGTTAGTGTTCTAGCGGCGATGGGATTGCAACCTGTCACGTATAGATGACTACTACTGAAAAATGTGGGTACCTATGTGCCAAATCACACTAATTAATACATAAATGTGAAAGTTGGGATGTATGTATGGGTGTTTGTTACTCAATAACGGCTGAACGGATTATATTCTGGAATTGCGTATATGCTACTTTTTATCCCGTAGGAATAACGGGATTTTAAACTACGCGGGTGAAATCGCAGGGCGCAGCTAGTTTTATATAATTAGTATGACTCTCAAAGAATCTTAAGCAACTAGAAGACCTTATGATATCTACCGTGCCTGGTAAACAAAGTCGTGACGTTGTTTCTTGTTTTACAGGTGAATTCAGAAATCTTCATCCGTATGTTGCTCAAAGGCTTATATCTCTCTTTGAAACGCTGACAAAGAGAAGAACTAGGCTTTGCTCGCAAATAGAAGGTAAGAACAAGAGAAAATAAATTATTATATCGTCGGCTTAGTGCTAGAAGTCACTAAGCGACAAAACTAAAAGTGTGGGAAAACGCAATTGAAGTTTTGATTTATGCCTATTATGTTGAATAATGACTTTAAGGGCCAGGCGACAACATGCCCGAATCAGAAATCATTTTGGTATTAGTATGTTTGGCCTTACGTTTACCTAATACCAAAATGATTTCTGACTCAAGCACATTTCCCTTATATTATTGTATTATTTGTATTCGAACAGTATTTATGCGTGTCACTGGATAGTTATTCTTTCAAACAACCTCCCCGAAATGAAATAAAATGAAATAATAGCCAATCGCACCTCCAAACTGCGAGCCGCTGTCGCCGGGCCCTTAAGCAGGTGCCATATCGGCGAAACTAGAATAGCTAGAAATAAATGGGTTTTCGATTATTGTACAGCTTATTCTGGCGAGTGCGCCGGTCCAATAAAGGTAGTTAGTGACTTCTAACTAACAATAAGCCGACGATATTATCATCTATTTGGTCCCCATACCTACAAGCTTGGCTTGGCTGAAAAGATGAGGAGTAATAGGTTATCGTGTTATGGACACGTTATGCGGAAAAATGTCATGTAACGAGAATAATGCTAGAGAATGTGGATGGATATAGAAGTAGAGGTAGGCCAAAGAAAAGATGGATGGACTGTGTGAAAGATGACATGAGTATGCAAGTATAAAAGGAGTGAATGCTGAGATGATGGCTGATAGGAGGAGAGTGGAGAGCAAAAACCTGTTGGGAAAGAGATTGGAAAAGAATGCGCAAACTAATGCGTTTTTTCTCATTTCAGGTGGAGATATTAATAATTTAGAGTTACCACATCACGCCGAGGAGAAAACCGAAGAAATTGTAAGTTACATTCAAATTATATGATAAGATTGTTGAGTAGAGCTGTTGTGAAGGGCTTGTCAGGTGAAGTAATTTTTTTTCTGTGTGAGAATCGAACTTACAACCCAGAGCTAATTACAACTGACCTGTGTGAATTAATTGGATGTATTTTAGACTGACAGCCCAGTCTAAAATACATCCAATTAATTGATATTATAAATGTGGAAGTTTGGATGTTTGTGTGTATGTTTGTTACACAACCACGCCAGAACGGCTGAACGGATCTGCATGAAATTAGGCACAGAGATAAATTATAGTCTGGAATAGCACATAGGCTACTTTTTATCCTGTGGAAATACCGGGATTTAAAACTACGAGGCTGGAAACCGCGGGCGTGGGGCGGGGGTTTTGAGGTCGGGAAAGGACAGACCTTTTAATCCCGGGTAACACCGCGGGGCGCAGCTAGAATAATATATATTTCGCCTAGTTTTGTGACACGAAATAAATGTTTTAAAATTTTTGATTTGATTTTGAATGATTCTTCCAGATGGACCACATAGCAGTGTTAGACGAAGTATTACGCATGTTACTCGAAATAATAAACTCATGTCTGACGCACCAGTTAGCGAACAACTTGAATGTCGTGTACGCTCTGTTACATAAACGACAACTGTTCCATGAGCATAGGAACCAGCCTATAGCGCAGAATATTGAAATGGTAAGTAGAAAATAAATAAATATTGGTGGACTTTCCACACAGCACTATCTCGCCCCAAACGAAGCCACATCTTGTGATATGGGAACCAGATATCTGATATGATACTTATACCCATTTCGGTGATACTATTGCTATACTATCCCTATAGCCATTCTTGACCATGTATTGCAAATATTTAATAAAGAAGTAAAAACTGAAAAAAGTTGACAATATCTCTTCCTGACATCTATTGGCGAATAATAATATTATTATTTTTGAAGCTACTTCATTAGATGGCGTTGTTAAGCAACCAAGCAAGACTCGGTCACCCAGATATAATAGGTAAATGACATGTATAATATAATAATAACAATGTTATTATTATATTATACATGTCATGTATAATAATAGTTTAATAGTCTTCTTTCCTCTACATATTATCTGATTTCAGGTGATTGGTTACTTCTCGACGCGACTACAAAGGGTGCAAGAAGGCGCTGGAGGGGAGTTAGGCGTCAATGAGGTACTCGCTTGTATCAAGAAGGGCGCTGAACAGTGGTCCAGTGATAGACTAAAGGTAAGATACTCACTACATCCTGTTAAGAGCTCTTTGTGTGCGGCTCGTCCTGGGAAGTACTGCCACCACGCCTTTTTCTGCCGCCTTGGCGGCAGAAAAAGGCGTGGTGGTGGTGGTGGTGGTGGTGAAACCGAAACACAGCTTGTGCACAGTGTTTCGGTTTGAAGAGTGTGGTCGCCGGTGTAGTTACAGGCACATGAGGCTTAGCATCTGTATGTCTTAAGTTGATGGACGCGGGGCAGTGCATTAAAGGGCACGTTTCTATCGTGCGTGACTTACGAGTCGATGCTGTGTTATAGGTGATGGTTACCACTTAACATCAGGTGGGTCATCTGCTTGTTCCATCAGTTGTATAAAAAATAATAATAAACTCATTCCTTATCTTATCCATTCTCGTCACACCACACATCTCAACATTCTCATCTCCATTATAAAATAGTACATTGTTCACCGAGAGGAGAAAGTGACCGATTACCGTCGGTCGAGGGTGTCGTTTGAAGCCCGAGCCGTAGGCGAGGGCTTTAAAACACTCGAGATCGGGAATCGCACTTTCTCTCGAGTGATACATAGTGCTTTATACTACACCTACGAGGAAAATAAAAAACTAAAACTGAATCCTCAAACAAAACACAAATTGAAAATGACGCCAATGGCGTCTGCAATTTTCACATGTTCTTTTTTCAAATTGTTTATCCTGCCGCCGCAGGGCGCACTGCCAGCCCGACACCATCCAACACACAGCTAGTGGCCAGTGTCATTTTGCGATCTTGGAGATAAAAACTCACTGTAAAAACTTTTTGGCTTTTGATATTTAGGTTACCGGCGCATAGTCTTACCCAAAATTAAAAAAGAAAAACCACGTAGAAATGGATTTTCATACACTTTTCTCTCCCGCTCAGATGCGTTTTCTCCCCGCATATTTGTTCGATATGCAATGACGTACTTTCTACCGTAAATTTGATAAAGTATCAAGGTACTTTCCAAGCAGGTGTAGTATAAATGTTATTTCTATTCCTTTCAGAAATTCCCCGATCTAAAGTTCCGGTATGTAGAAGAAGACAGGCCAGAAGACTTTTTCACTCCATACGTTTGGGCGCTCAGTGGAGCATGCGGGGGAGTTCATTGGGCCAGCGAGGGCGGAGCCCGGGCCTTACAATACTTACTCAACATATGATTGTGTAGTGCAATAATCTCAGTGCAAAGATGCGTGAAAGTGAAAGTGCTCTTGGGGGTTTTTTTGATTCATTCGGTATCGGATTCGTTACGGAAGTCATTTGAAAGTTTTTTTAATTCGTTGACAATAACTAATATTCCTCTCGCTCGCACGATTCGACATTACTTACTTACTTGGTACTTGGTGAGCGGACTGGTTTCCGCAAGTAGGCCGCAAATGGGCCCTTTTTGCGTGTCGGGTGGTGGATGCTAGCTCAGCCACCCGATGTCCTCCAGGAAGGCCAGCAGCTCGCTGATGCTGGTGCAGGCTTCCCCAGGTGTCTTCGGTGCTCCAAGGTATTGTGCTCGCTGAGGTGCTACACTGTTGCACTCCAGGAGTACATGTGCGGCGGTTTCCTCTGTGTTGAGGCATCCTCTGCATAGGGGACTGTCTGTAACACCCAATGTAAAGAGATGCTTGTTGAGTGAGCAATGGCCCGTGACAATTCCGATGACGAGTCGGAGTTTGTCACGTTTCAGGTTCAGGAGACGATTCGACATTTTGAAAGATATAAAATAACTAAATACAATTTTGAAAAATCGCAAACAACCATTTTTGTGCAATGGCATTGCACACAGTTAAGTAAAAATATGATTTTGATCGATGCAAGTTTTCCTACTCTAAAGTTTGCTTATGTACGAAAACTAGAAAAGCAAACTTTTAAGTAGGAAAACTTGTACCGATCAAAATGATTTTTTTACTAAACTCTGCACAATGTGATTGCACACAAAATGGTTGTTTGCGATTTTTCAAAAATGGGTTTTGTGATTTTATATCCTTTAACAAGTCAAAACGTGCGAGCGAGAGTCACATTAGCTCTTGTCTTCACCTTAAGGCATGTAGGTACCGTGCGTATTGTCACTCAATGAATATTGTGTATGAATCGTAGGTAATAATAATAAGTGAATATTTTTAGCGACGGGATAGGAACTAGCATAGTTACAAGTTACATAGTTTTTAAACGACATGTTGGACACTTCCTTTCACGGAAAGGTTTCCGCCAACGAATATCTGGCGGAAACTCACGTGTTATCTCTTTGAATCCTATTGTCAAAAGTTTTGTATGAAAATGTCAAAATCGCGTGAAGTTCGTTTCGGACAAGGATTTTAGGGACATCGTATTCTATATTCAAAAATTGTATTCCATGCCGAATCCGATACCGAATGGAATAAAAATAACCCTCCTTATCCCACTGTATGTGAGGTGGGGGGTGGCACAATAAGAAATTATAAAGGGTAGTGAATCATTGGTGATAACATCTAAATATTAAGACTTACATTGTGCAGTCATCGTCACAAGAGCACTACCACCCACTCCACAAAACCCAAAGGTTAACTAGAAGAAAACGC
The DNA here is from genome assembly GCA_963576535.1 of Plemyria rubiginata. Lineage (NCBI taxonomy): Eukaryota > Metazoa > Arthropoda > Insecta > Lepidoptera > Geometridae > Plemyria > Plemyria rubiginata. The sequence goes on along the minus strand of OY754911.1, from coordinate 4,093,165 downwards.
TAATTAGCATTAAGTTCGTCTATGTACTTTATTAATGTGCTTATCAGGGGCATTATTCTCATATGGCATATGACATAGGAGATTCCTTGCCCCAAACCTTGAAACGTCAAAACTTGATGGTGGGCTTTATTCTTTACTAGCGACCCGCCCGCGCGCCCCTGCTTCGCACGAGTGCACATATCATGCATGTATCTAAATATATATAACTCAAAGGTGACAGACTGACTGACTGACATAGTGATCTATCAACGCACAGCCCAAACCACGGGACGGATCGGGCTGAAATTTGGCATGCAGGTAGATGTTATGACGTACGCATCCGCTAAGAAAGGATTTTGATCAATTCTACCCCGAAGGGGATAAAATAGGGGATGAAAGTTTGTATGAATCTTTGAATTCCTGGGCGCGAGCAAAGCCGCGGGTTCAGCTAGTTATACATATAAACCTTCCTCTTGAATCACTCTATCTATTAAAAAACCGCATCAAAATCCATTGCGTAGTTTTAAAGATTTAAGCATACAAAGGGACAAGAGGACATAGGGGCAGAGAAAGCGACTTTGTTTTATACTATGTAATGATAGTGATGACATAGGAGATACTTTGCCCTAACCGTGTGACTTCACAACGTGATCTAAACACAAACCCCGATTGGTTTGGTCATAGTGAATAATGCCCCAGCCTTGGTGGAGTGATAAAGTTAAGAGTTGGTGATATCTTTAGATGAGTGAGCAAGTATGAACTCTCAGGCCTTTGAATTCTAGAGCTTATCATGCACATGAAGGGCCACTTTGATGTAAATTTCACTTAAATCATAGTCGAAACGCATTTATTCGATTAAAACAAAGATTTCATGGCACAACTAGGCTGATCGATGCACCACTACATAAATACACTACATACGTGACCAAGCCTTGAAGAACAAGCAGCAAGCTTACGGCTTACAGTTTTTCTTATGACTCCTTTGTTTAACTATCAAATTATTAGATTTTGGAAATTAAATGTGCACAGCTAGCTAAAGCCAATGTACCGTCGAGACATAATAAATAAATAATAAAATAAATAATGCTGGACAATCCACACAGCACTATCTAGCCCCAAAGTAAGCTACTTAAAGCTTGTGTTATGGGTACTAGATAACTGATATATTTAATTCATTATATACTTACATAGATAGATATTTTTTGTTATACATAGAAAACACCCAGACCATCGGAACAAATTTCTGCAGATTGTACACAAATTTGTTCCAAGGCAGGAATCGAACCCGCAACCTCTTGCGTCGCAGGCAGGCTCTCGCCCGCTGCGCCACAGAGGTCGTCATAATGACAAATTACTATACGAATGTTCAGAGGAATTCTAAATTAAATAAATCTTAATTCCTTTAAATAACGATAGGTACACTATTGCCGCATTTTATTTATGTATGTTATCATCTCAAATTACGTGAGGTGTTTTTGATTTATATACTTTTATATAAAACCCTACATATATAGAATTCGATATTTATTCGCCGTTTGAACGAACCATTAAATTTTACCTTAAGTAGTGTTATAAATATGAATTAATAAAAGTATGTTTACACTCTTCTGTGCCTATGTTTCTTTCTACATTCTGTATACTAATTACTAGAATATTGTAGAGAATTTTAGATTTTTCACTATATTTATTGTAATAAAAAACTTACTTGTACTATCATATACATATAGTACCTAGGTATTTTATTTAGGCACATATTAATTGGTGTTAAACAAATTTTATTTAATTTATGGTTACAATATGTACGAACGCAATAATATAGTAGGTAGGTTAAAATAAATGATATTTCAATAGTAAATAGTTTTATTTTACAAATATAGTAGTAAGTACCTCCTCACGGTTTAGAAGCCACGTAAAAACCTTAGTATAATTTAATCCTACTAATATTAGAAACGATAGTTTATAAGTATGGATAGATGGATGTTTGTTACTCTTTCACGCCGGAACCGCTGAACGGATCTGCATGAAACTTAGCAGAGAGATAGATTATAGTCTGGAATAGCACATAGGCTACTTTATATCCCGTGGGAATACCGGGATTTTATTTTGCGCGGGTGAAACCGCGGGGTGCAACTAGTGTCATATAAAATACATATGTATATCAGCAAAAACTGTTTCTGGTGGAAAATATCTTCGATCTAAAGAGTAGGTAGTAGGACCTACCCAAGGAATTTGGGGACCTACCTAACAAAGAAGTACCTACCAAAAAGAAGAAAGACATCAATTCAAAGAATCGACTAATTTGATTATTAGCGCCATTGTAAAACAAATAGTTGCTAGTCCTAATAAAACGTCGCTATCATAGACAATTATTTTGTAAAGAAGCAAAGAACATGCTTCATTCCAAGGAATCCTTGCTGCATTCACTGCAAATGTGGCCAAGGGATTTGAATATTTTTTTTTTTTTTAGCAAACATAACATAAAACAAAGAAAAGAGTTGTCTTGTCATTCGTGATCGTGAGTGAATTTCGTGATTCGGTTCGGTCATTATGTTCTGTGGGCTCGGTCGTCAGCTGTCAAAATAAATAAATGGAATCTCGTGAAATTGAAAATTGTACGGATGTGTGTAAACAAAATGTTTTTTATTTCGCTTTTTTGAGAACAAACAAATTAGTATTTTTGTTAATCCTGATTCTTGAATAGTTGAAAAATTGTGCGTGTGTATTTAAAGAAAACTTGGCGAAGAAACTTCGACGTAATTAGCTGATTTCTATTCCCTTGTAAGTTGAATGTTATTTTTTAATAAAATAAGTACATACCTAGCTACATACCTATGTACCAAGTTTATTTACTTAGCAAAAACACTAGCATGTTGGTATTTTATAAAGCTACTCGGGCTTTTTTATTTGCTCACTTTACTTTTACATTTATCATGATTTCTACCTAAATGTCAAGTTCTATCTACCTTCTAGGTACCCTACCTAACACAAGATTTTTTTGAATTACAGAATTTCAGTTTCCTTCTCTGTAGGTATGTTTTTACTAACAAAATTTTATACATGATATCCAATGGATCAGTAAAAAATAATTCAATCAACATAATAGGTAAATATGTTATTAAATAATGTTTACTCAGGTAATACTTTTATTTAAACAATTGTGAAATTATTTAAGGGGTAGATTTTTTTATATAATTGAGAGCTTTTCATGAAATATTCTGTCTGGGGGGACTACCACCGATTTCTTCTGACGTGTGTAATGATAGATGCAATTTAAATGTCTCAGGGCACTGCCATGATAGGAAACAGTATTATAAAAAAACCTGTAGCTTGTGAAAGCAGATTACTGCGGTAGCATTCTAGAAATGCCACAGTAAGCACACACAATAAACTACAAAATAAGCAAGACAAGACAAAAAACTGGTTCTGAGTGCTCATGCCCTTAAGGGTCTGGTGACAGCGGCTCGCAATTTCGAGGTGCAATTGGCTATTATTTCATTTCGGGGAGGTTGTTTGAAAGAATACCTCTGAAGAAACATGCATTAATACTGTTCGAACACAAATAATACAATAATATAAGGGAAATGTGCTTGAGTCAGAAATCATTTTGGTATTAGGTAAACGTAAGACCAAACATACTAATACCAAAATGATTTCTGATTCGGGCATGTTTCCCTTATATTATTTGTGTTCGAACAGTATTTATGCGTGTTTCTTTAGAGTTATTCTTTCAAAAAACCTCCCCGAAATGAAATAAAATGAAATAATAGCCAATCGCACCTCGAAATTGCGAGCCGCTGTCACCGGAGCCTTAACAAGCTAACATAGGTGCCATTATCCTTCCCTTCAGACATATTCATTTACACATTTTTCTATACAGGCTTTGTTTAGTATGATGCAATCAAAAAGACCAATGGTGGTCTAGTGGGAGTGACCTCACCTCATCATCATCACCACATCATCATCATCATTGTTGGTTAAAATCTGGTTGCACAATTTTTTTTTAACAAACATAAGAAGAACAAATCATAACAAAAGCAGTTGGTATTCTAACAGCAGTGATGAGCTTAGAACCTGTCATGTATGGTTACCAACTGAAAATGTGGGTGTGTGCCAAAAATTTAACATTAACCTCTGGTTAACCCTGATTAAATCTCCACACTGTGATCAAAACCACATAGGTAGTTCGTCAAAGTACAACTAATAGGTAGGTACCTATAGGTCACGTCAACCAAAAATAACGCTGGAAAACAGTCTCTCCCCCTCACCCTCCTATAGTTCTTTACCTAGGACCCTAGGTATTGATAAAACGAATAAAATCCTGCTATTTTTGATAATGACGTAGGTATGTTTTGTAGAACTGACAACCGCTGGGGAAAAAGGTTTCTCTAATGGCGACCACAAACTTTAAAAACTCCCCATGGACCGACGATATCATGTAGATCGGTAGATCGAGAGGGCTCAGAATTGTTCATCCTGGAAATGTAGAGTAGGTTTTTGTCCAGCAGTGGACTTCTACAGAATGAAGAATAGGTCCATGTTTTTAACTCCAGTTTTAACCTAGCTTAGCTACCTACTTGCTGTCCTTTACAATGACCCTGAACTGAACATTACTTAGGTACCTACCTGCTTCAATTTATAAACAAGGATACAAACACCAACCAACTCCTTTCCTTATATCCTTGGGATACCTACTACGGGTGACTTCAACACTTGCGTCTATGTAGGTACATGCTGGACTTTATTAAATAACTAGTTGCGCCCTGCGGTTTCACCCGCGGAGATTTAAATCCCGGTATTCCCACGGGATAAAATGTAGCCTAGGTATGTGCTATTCCAGACTATAATCTATACCTCTGCCAATTTTCATCCAGATCCGTTCAGCCGTTCTGACGTGAAAGAGTTACAAACATCCATCCATCCATCCATCCATACTTACAAACTTTCGCGATTAATATTAGTAGGACTACCTAGGTAGGTAGGTCTAAGAGAGCCGCATTATCTTATTAGGTACATGCTCGTCGGTAGACGGTACCTACCTACCCTAAAGTTGGTGGTTAGATCGAAGTTGGTGGTAGATAGGTAGGTACTCTCTAAATCTTCTGCTATCTGATCGAGATACCTACCTCCATTGCGGTGTTGCCCTCTGAACAGTCCCATTCAATCTCAGATTCCACGTCGACACGAGAGATTGTTATTCATAGGCATCACTATCACTACATAGTATAAAACAAAGTCGCTTTCTCTATCCCTATGTCCCTATGTATGCTTTAATCTTTAAAACTACGCAACGGATTTTGATGCGGTTTTTTTTAATAGATAGAGTGATTCAATCAAGAGGAAGGTTTATGTGTATAATACATGCATGATAAGTGCACCCGTGCGAAACGGGGGCGCACGGGCGGGCCGCTAGTGATATTATATTTTTTTAATTAGAAAGATTATTAGAAATGTCAGATGTTGGAATGTTACTTCTTATCTAAAGGTCGCAAGAATTCAAGGTCAAATCCATCCAGTAGTTGACCGGCCGACCGCGCCGTCGACAAAATTACACTTTGTAGGTAACTATTCATTAGGCCTATAGGCACATTGATACATCCTGCTGGCCTTTCATTGTCTTTGTTTCCGTCCAAGCTTGCTCCATTGGTTTATTAGCATCCTGTCTTACGGAAGACCCGAAGATTTGCGTAAAAGGCTCAGACCAAATAAAAACTAAAGACAGACTTCTGTGAACAGCAAAGTGAAGCCAGTTTTCTAAAGATGTGTTGCGGTCAAACTACGCCTCGCCCCGTGTACATACACAACTAAACGCACACACACAGAAAAGTGAAGCCAGTTTTCTAAAGATGTGTTGCGTGGGCCGATTTGGTGTGTGCGTGCGAGGCGTAGTTTGACCGGCTTCACTTTGCTGTGCACAGAAGTCCGTCTTTTAGTTTTTATTTGGTCTGAGGTAAAAGGATCATTTAATTTTGTTATTCACACAACTGCGGCCCGATTACGCTAATTTCTGGCTATCGAGATGGCTTTCAGTTTGACATTTGATTCCCGTAGTGTAATAGCTGCTCGAACCGCGTCTGGTGCGAAACGCCTAAAGACCTAAATAAATAGGATGGATGGGAATCAAATATCAAACTGAAAGCCATCTCGATAGCCAGTCATTAGCGTAATCGGGCCGCAGTTGTGTGAATAACAAAATTAAATGATCCTTTTACGCATATCTGTGGGTCTACCGTAAGACAGGATGCTGATCTGGATAAAGGCAAATTGTATAATTGTAGTTAGGCCATGCAAAAAACGTACCATAGGTATCTTATTTCTGTAACCAGCCTCTTAGCACCCTCTGACGCATACCTAGTTACTCGGCCTTGAATAGTCTTGATCATGTTTCACCCAGCTGCCGCTAATATGATTCTGTCGGACGACTGGGCTAGCTATCTGCCCTGTGGACCCTGTGGTCAGCATACATCAAATTTATGATCAGCCTAACAAAATCACTACATAGTATAAAACAAAGTCGCTTTCTCTGTCCCTATATCCCTATGTCCCCATGTCCCTATGTTTCCTTAAATCTTTAAAACTGCGCAACGGATTTTGATGGGTTTTTTTTAATAGGTAGATAGAGTGATTCAAGAGGAAGGTTTATATGTATAATACATGCATGATATGTGCACCCCTGCGAAGCAGGGGCGCCCGGGCGGATCGCTAGTCTGGAATAAATAGCCTTTACATTATGTAAGAGAAGATTTTTTAGAGTAGAGCTCTTTGTGTGTGGCTCGTTCGGGGAAGTACTACCACCACGCCTTTTTCTGCCGGCATGCAGCAACGCTGTGTATCGGTTTGAAGAGTGTGGTCGCCGGTGTAATTACAGGCACATGAGGCTTAACATCTGTATGCCTCAAGTTGATGGACGCAGAGCAGTGCATCGTAAGGCACGTTCCTATCGTGCGTGACTTACGAGGCAATGCTCTGTTATAGGTGATGGTTACCACTTAACATCAGTTGGACCATCTGTGCTTGTTCATCAGAAAACGTTTTCTCTGGGTATTTTTAGGTACCAATACATATAGGTATTGTATTTTTGATGATTTTTTAATTGCTTGTCCCTATGTAAGTAGGTAACTCGTGTCTATTGGCAGTTATAAACGTTTTAAAGTAGATTGTCATTCCATGCATCGCAATGGATCTAATCGATAACTCAATTACTTATTCGTTGGCCTCAATAATTGACGTCTCACAGCTCACATTCTACTCGCACCAATTTGGCCTACAGGCGCAGCCTGAATCGTAATTGAATTTGTAAATATTGCAAGCCTTTTATTAATTTGTCGCCATAGCAGTCATCGTTTTTGAAGACCAGTGAGTGGCCAGTGATGGTTACGCTCGAAATGTCGAATGTCGATATTCGAACTCGAACATTAATTTTCCGGCCAGTGTTATAGAGACAACTTTTTTATTTCTCTTATTATTACATACTTTACGCGGTGTTTTTTAAAACTATTTGTAGGTTATTGTTGTCAAATCTAGATTTGATAGATAATTATAGTGTTGTGTCGTGGTTTTGGTTGCTTTATCGTCAATCCTGTGGTTAAGTGTGGCTTAGTATTACCTAAACATTGACTACCTACCTGCTTACTATGTGGTATCTTCACTAGTATTTTCTGCACAATTTTGAAACAACAAGCGCTCTCTTGAAATTAATTTTCAGCGTTTCGTTAAACCTACTTACCATAATTTTAGATATCAGATAAACCTACTTTATGTTGTTTCCTTAATATTTTGTTGGCTTTCTATCTCAAAGAAGTAAATTTCATATTTGATGCTTGTAAATGATTCTGTCTGTATCCACTAAGTAGGTACCTTTTATGACTGAAGCTTTCAAAATTTCAAAACCTTACAGTTCCGCTCCCGTTAATAACTAAAATCTCTTAATCTCCTATCAAAGGCATCTCAATAAAGTGAATTGCTTGCTCAGACAATAATAAAAGAAAAAAATATCATAGGTCGACGATCCCTGTAGCATTTGGCGGTTGGCCAGCTCTGCACTTGCATGAAAACTGCATCTAGCCACAGGGCATAGACAAAGCGGCAATAGTTTTTTTTCGACTTTTTGGCGCAGAATAAATTAAAATTAAAATTAATTAAATGAGATTCTTTTTCAACCGATTTCTTATAATCTAGTTATTTGAATAATTTCTACGTCTACCTGCATTTTAAAGAAATATTTTGTTAATAAAATATTTTGTTTATATGTCACAGTAACATGACAGGTAGTATGTACTTAATTATGATTAATTGTTTTAAAGCTTTGCTGGTCGTGTTATTATTTAGATTTATTCTGAGTTTGTCACATGTGCAGAAATTCTTTATGCACAAGACATCTTGAATCATCACAGGAATTCAAGTCAAACACGTAGTGCATACATTTTGTTACATTTTATATTAAGATCGATAAATAAGCCGGAAATGCCGAGAATTCTCGATTCTCGATTATGGCCTTTGCGTAGGTAACATAATAAACTATTTGTAATTTATTACTTAAATATTAATGGCCTAATGTTTTACAAATCGACTACGACATCGACCATCTTGGACAACAGTTTATACGCATTTTGACAGTGTTTTATAGCTTGACATTTGATCCGTTTTGACAGCTGCGCAAGCACTTACTCTTGCTTGCTATGACTGTGATAATTATGTCTTGGGTTTTTACGACATACCTACAAGGTAGAAACTACCTTTAGGAAGACGTCAGTGTAGGAAAAAGGCTTGAAATGTTACCCTGATCTAATTTTACCAATACCTTCTTTGAAGAACTTAATATCTTCTTGCACTTACTAATTTTTCCTCTGTCTGCCGTCATAATAGTATTAATATTATTAATAGTAGGTATTCACTCTTTTCTTATCCCTGTCATCCCTCATATTTTTTTAAATTATATTTCTATTCACTCTTTTCTTATCCCTGTCACCCCTCACTCATCCTCACCTCATCACTCTCTCAAAAATTAATTTGAATAAAAACAGAGCGATCCTAATAAAAATGATTTGTCCGCACTATTTTAGGCTTTTATATGGTAATAAACTTAATAGCACCCTTTTACGATCATAATCGTGTGGTGATTTTACTCGTAGCTTGGTCGTTTGGCAAAAAAATTACGTGGGTTTCGAGACGGATTATTTTGGTACAAAATAGGCTTTGGTAAGCCTTGGGCCGGCCTTAATTTATTCTTTTTAAAGATCTGATAAATATCGCTATGTATTACATTCAAAGTCTTTGAAATGCTTGAGTATTCGTCTTTCACTACGAAGATTTTCAGTCCTAGCGAGTCACTGCTAGCTGAATTACTTAATTATTTTTTATTAAAAGGAGAGAAATCCAATTGATACATATTGCATTTTAATAACATGTTCATTGGCGCAGTTTCTTAGCCTTAAAAGTTTTTTATAACCTCTAAATCTTCGTGCTAGCTAGCCAATAACTTCTCAGCCAATATTTCTCTCACGACCCTGAAATAAAGCTGCGAACGTTTAGTCAGCTGCGTCTCTTTTGGAAATAAGACCTATCGAGAGACCTTGGACTTTCGTAATGCTGCCGCAAACAGAGATGCTCCAAGGTGGATGTTTGTTCACATTAAAACTTTTCTCGAATCTTATGTGCAATGTGACCGATTGTTTACTCACGTCTCGGTATTTCGTATTCAAATAACATTGTTCAAGTGCATGCGGTTGCTTTTATTTTGTACTTTGAAAAGATTCAGATGTTTCTTGTTAATTCTATTGATAGTTTTCTGAAATGTATTAAGATGCCCATTTCGAGAAATCTGCATTGGCTTTCTCCAATTTCGTGGATCGTGTATTGAGTTTTATCTGCGCATCTGGCGTATACTATCACCGTTTCATCTTGTGCTATAATTAACCCTGTGACTTCCCGAAATGATCGTATATTCGTGTGAACACATACAAAAATATTCGGTCAGTTGACGCGTTGAATTTGCTATCGTCTGACGCTACAGGACTCGTGGTCAGCGCTCGACATTCTTTACGGTGATTTTTCACTAAAATTAATTATGCGCTTTGGTCATAAAAAGGCGCGCTTTTTTTCGGATTTGACAGCTGTCTGTCGGGTGATTAGTTAGCTGTCAGTGTTTCAAAATTTCTAAAACGGAACAGGAAGTGTTGAAAATGGAACGGCGCGTGTCATTTCGCTTTCGTCGTTCCGTGAAAGTGTATTTGTTGTGACCAGTAACATGTGATCTCTTTGCAGTCTCTTATGCTTAGGTACGTTCTGCCTCGTTTCTTTTCTCGTTTAGGAAGGGGAGGTCTGGTCAGGCTGGTGTTTACCCTTCCACAGGCTCACAGGGATTTGTGCATTCTTGAGAATGAACTGTGGACTATTTCTGAAACTTTAATGTTTACTTAACTTAGGTCTGTGAAAATTATTATCTTGCCCTGTCTTGTTATTTTATCTCTAGTTCAGAATTGGTTTTTAATCTCTTTATTTTTTTGTAAAATCTCGTTTCTACTGCTTCGAGCACACATTCATCATATTCAAATATATACCAGTTATTAAAAGTTTTCATCGCCTCATTTTATTTAGGTTTGTCATTTCCGTGTTCAGTTCTGACTTCAGGTAGATTTGGCGCGTGCCCAAGTATCAGTTAGTTACATCATTTTGTTTATGTTTGTGGTGCAATGTGGCGTTTATCCTAGCGAATTTATAGAAAGCATAATAAAAGCCAAACATCAAAGAAACTACTTATTTTCTTAATAATAACGAATTATTGGAAACAGGATATGTTGGTAAGGTTTGACAGCGATCTTATAAAACTAAAACCAATCTTAGAGAAAACACCGCGAATAAACTATGTCCTTCTTAGTCCTCTCGTAGGTAGAACATAGCAACCAATTTACGATAGTGCTTTCTTAAAAAGACGTATGGGCTTACTAAGCAATCTTTAAAACATTCACGGATCAACGGATAAATTAAACGCCACTTCGCCATGACAATGAGACTAAGCAATATTTAAATTTGATTTAGTGTAAGCAACTTCTACAAAACATAAAATACTTCATTACCTACAACTTGACACTGAACGCATGTACCCAGGCCAGATACCTACTTGTACTTTGTACCCATAATTGCTTTCTCGCCCTCTTCAGTCCAGATTTAAATCCGTGACTCATATGAGCATTGATTTAGTCTCTTCTGTCTGCGACCGTTTTGTTTTTGCGTCTATTACACTTTGTAAATGGGCTGTCAAATGTTTTAACAGGATCATCGTTATGTTTCGAATTTATCTGGTAGTTTGAAATTGAAACAGTGTAACTCCTTTTGCTGATTTTCTGTCAACGCAATTCGCAGATTTTATCATCGCTTCTGAAGAATTGCTTCTTGGCAACTTTGAATTAGATCTTTCATTATTCGTAGGTATTTGTAAAACCTTTTTTTATGTTGGTCCTTCTTTTATAGATAATTGCTAGATTATTTCCTTTCCTATGTCATCTTCAAAAAGTGGCAGTTCCACATTTCACAAAGAAAGAATGTTCACCCACGTGTACTCTGTAATTTCAACAAGCTTGGTTTTGCCAAAGTAGCATTTTCCGCTCCGTGGACTTCTTTAACGTCTTCGGCATGTAATTATCTTCCATTACGTTTGAAAACGTATCATTACATTTCCTATCGTTTTGATCACGGTTCTCTCTCTCTTAGTTTGTTACGAAAATAAACAGACACATGCATTTCTCGCAATGTGCATCCAGCAAGCGTGTTTTGTTTTTATATTTGGCTTCTAAATTTGAACGTGGCCACGCGCCAGTACCGGCGCGCGCGCACCCCATCGTGCACCTCATTCGGTTTTCTGTTTCCTATTCTTAAAGAGCTGTCTTAATTTCTTCGATATTTGCGGTCATTTTGGTAAATATTAGGCGTGGAGTTTCTTCCTGTACATATATACATTTCTTTGGTTTTTGCTTTTTCTATCCTTGTTTGCATTGTGGTTAACAAAATTTATCTTGAAATCGAACTCATTTCAAGAGTTAGAATAAGTTGATAATGCAATTTTTTTATTCATAGAGCCCAAGTATAGAGTCCTGTACCGGCCAGAGACTGTCTGTTCTAAATATAAATAAGTCATTCGATGTTCAAATAAAGATTTAAAACTTTCTACTGATAAACAAGTGGCCAGTGTCGTGAGTGCCTTCGGACAGACAGTTCTATTTTCGAATTGTAACCATAGACAGTGTTGTGTTTTATTGACAGAAGTGCCAGTGTTTTATGCTTTCCATAGAGCATAATAATGGGGAAGAAGAAGAAAAATAGCGGGAAGAAAGGGGGAAATCGGTTTTTTCGTTGGATGAGAAGGTAAAGAGTGTTCTGAGAGCCTAACGTGTGATTTTGTTACTAAACCGCAAAGTTGCATGCTGGAAAGAGTCTAATAATACCATCATGTTGTGGAATGTGTGTAACTAATACAACGAATTGTATTATTTCTGTATTTTTAGCGAGACAAAGAATAATCGTAACCAAATTTTTTTATTTTTTTTTTATTTTGCCTACTTCGTCCCACTGCTGCTGGTCAAAGGCCTCCCACAAGGACTTCCATTTCTCCCTATCATGTGCCTGCTCCCACCTCACATCTACCTTCAAAGGCATCCAGATCGTCAAGCCCGCGCTTTCTAGGCCGACCACGAGGTCGCCGTCCGTCTGGAACCCATGGTGTGCTGGTCTTCGCCCACCTATCGGGAGGCATCCGGCTGATATGCCCCGCCCAACCCCATTTGAGCCTGGCAGCTGTATGTCCAACATCGCTTATCCCTGGCAGGGAACGAAAAATGGTGTTCGGCACTCGGTCAATGCGCTTGAAACCGAGAATGCTGCGTTCCATGGCCGTTGTAATTAAACTTTTTTTATTACTTCTTAATTCGGTGTTAGTCTAAACATTTGTCTAGTCCTGTTCTTACATATTTATTTTATATTTATTTATTCAAAATAATTAGAACGGCTCACGGCCAATTATACTAATTATACTAAGAAAAAATGTAATTAAGATTAACAAAACAACACACAAAGAAATAATACACATAAGGAATACATGCAAGGAATATGCGTATCCACGCAAATCTATCAGTTATGTACAATGATACCTATCACTCCTTACTAACTATCAATCCTCCGTGATTCGAAGTAAAGATACGTAAAGCGGTCAATTTCAGCTCTAGTAGGTTACCAACCTTGTTAAGGTGACAAATTCAAAAAATGTTTTACTTTTAATACATTTAGACCCCAAGGTATAGTTTTTCTATGATAAAAGTTATATAACACGCATGTTTGTAAACAAAAAAAATCGTAGGTACAGTGACGGTTTTTAAATGTTCTTCACCTTAGAGCCGGTTTTTGCTTGCACCAGATTGCAAGAATCAATTTTTATTGTACCAACATAATACCAGTGATGTTTCCTAGTAGGAAGAAACAGTTCTGCTAACATCTAAATAAATGTGACGTTTGCAATCGAATAAGGTTTTGCTTGTGTGCATCACCCACAAGACAAGAGCATAGACCAAATTTCCAAATAATTTGGCAGTGATTTGCTAGAGCCTCCTTGGTCCTTTCATCTGTATTGTCTCATAAATAGCATATTGATAAACAAGGGGCTAAAATGATCTATTATAATTTACGAGATAGTTTTACAGAGGTGGTAATTAGAACAGTTATAACGGGTTTTTGCGCCCGTGTATTATACTGTATTTTTAACTACGATTGCGAGCAAATAAAATAATTAAATAGCTACAGTATTTTTCTGTTGTAAAAATTCAATATATCACGGTCAACAATTCAATTTGCAAGTAGAAAAATATTTAAAAGTTTTCTCGAAAATTACAAAAAAACTTTTTCCCCCAAGTTGAAAAAACGCAATTTTATCCCCGCTTTGGTACGCTACTATGACGGTATTTTTAAATAAGAGGAGTGAAAAATTATCTTGTTGACAAAATAAACAGTCAAACATTATTGATCTGTGATTTTGAACTTTGACTACGAAAAGATAAAACATTATTTTCTCTAACTCAGTGTATTGTGACTAATACGTAATACGTTGAATGAATCAAGATTTCAATCTGACGAAGGTTTTCGAACCATGAACTGTACATACATGAGGAATCGTGGTCACGTGGTTTATGCGCTTTTAATCTAGAAGCGATCTGTTTTACAATATGACATCATCATAATACAATAGACTGCAAACTATTGTCATAAACAGGCAGACCGAGACCATGGCCTTCTAATGACACAATCTGATGAAGGTAATAGCTTAAGGTAATAGCTTGACGACCTCAGTGGCGCAGCGGGCGAGAGTCCGTCTGCAACGCAGAGGTTGGGGGATTGATTCCCGCCTCGGAACAAATTTGTGTACGATATGCAGAAATTTGTTCCGTTGGTCTGGGTGTTTATGTATAATAATAAAAAAATATCTATGTAAGTATATAATGTATTAAATATATCAGTCATCTATTACCCATAACACAAGCTTTGAGTAGCTTACTTTGGGGCTAGATGATGCTGTGTGGATTGTCCAGCATTATTTTATTATTATATTATTATTATTAGCTAGTACGATGTATGGGAATGAAAGTGTAAGATCTGATTTAGCGGAATTATTTTATAAAACGCGAAGATGACATTTGAATTAAGTTTTTGAATCGGTTTTTCCGTCAAGCTGAAAAACTTGAAGAAAAATATTAACTAGTTGCGACCTACTACTACTACTCTCTCCTTCCTTGTTACAAAATAGCAAACTCCAAACAAATCTTCACTACAAGTATAAAACAAAGTCGCTTTCTCTGTCCCTAGATCCCCATGTCCCTATGTATGCTTAAATCTTTAAAACTACGCAACGGGTTTTGATGAACTTAATAGATAGAGTGATTCAAGACGAAGGTTTATATGTATGATAAATGCATGGTATGTGTACCCGTGCGAAGCAGGGGCGCGCGGGCGGGTCGCTGTTCTGAATAAATTAAAGGATCACACGTAGTTGACATAGTCTTGTTGACAATATATTGCCTCACCTCGGAACAGTGCAAATTTCAATAAAAAACCCAATTCTGTACTGACCATGTAGCTAAAAAGCTTTTGATAAGTGAGTGTGGGCTGCTAAAAGCATATCGGTTTCGCAAGTGACCCACTGCGCTTGACGCCTACGTACTATGCTGTCATCGTGGACAATCAAAAGCGGTACTAGACTGGTTTTTATACACACTAGATATGAAAATTCTAAAGAATTTTCGTTTTTGATAACCCGTTTCTTTAATTAAACTTACTTATTATATTAGGATGCATCATTCGTTACACGATAGAATTTTTTTTATAATAATGCTGGACAATCCACATTGCACCATCTAGCCCCAAAGTAAGCTACTCAAAGCTTGTGTTATGGGTACTAAATAACTGATATACCTATTTAATCACTACATAGTATAAAACAAAGTCGCATTCTCTGTCCCTATATCCCCATGTCCTTATGTATGCTTAAATCTTTAAAACTAACGCAACGGATTTTGATGCGGTTTTTTTTATAGATAGAGTGATTCAAGAGAAAGGTTTAAATGTATAATACATGCATAATAATAGCAGAGAAACATTTTGCACCCGTGCGAAGCCGGGGCGGGTCGCTAGTACATTATATACTTACACAGATAGATATTTTTTATTATACATAGAAAACACTAGACCAACGGAAAAAATATCTGCAGATCGTACACAAATTTGTTCCGAGGCGGGAATTTCGATACTGGTCCGCAATATCTGCGTCGCAGGCGGACCATTAACGCAATTATGCGGTAACCATCACCTAAAAGCCACGCAAGTCGCGCACGATAAGAACTTGCCCTATCATGCACTGCCCTGCGTTCATCAACTTGAGACTACAAGATATTAAACCTCATGTGCCTGTAATTTCATAGGCAATCACACTGGATGCATGAAAGAAGCCTCTACGCGGCGTATCTCGGTAACAGCTAGAGCACGGTAACGCAGTGTCCTAGTCTGGCTAATTATTTATGAGGCTGAAACTGGCAGCCAAAAAGTAGCAGCCAAACGTCCAGGGCCGGACTAAGTGAGCGTTTTTAGTAGAACATTTTTTTTATCGCGCTCCCTCAAAATTCATGCTTAAATCCATGATAGACCTCCATTGAAAGGTCTCCAGCAATTTTCAGAAAATTCTGTCGTTGCAGGAGTCCAAAAAATAAATAATAAAAAAAAATCTATTTTTTTCGTAACGTTGGTTTTTGATTCTGTTCCCTCAAAATTCATGTTTATGTCTATAATAGACCTCCATTGGAAGGTCCCCAGCAATTTTCACAAAATTCTATCGTTGCAGGGGTCTAGGAGATAGTAGCAGCCAAATCGAAAAAAAAAAAATTTCGCGCTCCCTCAAAATTCATGCTTAGGCCTGTAAAAGACATAAATTGTAAGGTCTCCAGCGATTTTCAGAAAATTCTATCGTTGCAGGAGTCCAGAAAATAAAAAAAACTTTTTTCCAACTATTTTCGTAACTTTGGTTTTTGATTCTGCTCCCTCAAAATTCATGCTTACGTCTATAATAGACCTCCATTGGTAGGTCTCCAGCAATTTTCAGAAAATTCTATCGTTGCAGGGGTCCAGAAAATCCAAAAAACTTTTTTTTTCTATTTTTTTCGTAACTTTGGTTTTTGATTCTGCTCCCTCAAAATTCATGCTTACGTCTATAATAGACCTCCATTGGAAGGTCTCCAGCAATTTTCAGAAAATTCTATCGTTGCAGGGGTCCAGAAAATCCAAAAAACTTTTTTTTTTCTATTTTTTTCGTAACTTTGGTTTTTGATTCTGCTCCCTCAAAATTCATGCTTACGTCTATAATAAACCTCCATTGGAAGGTCTCCAGCAATTTTCAGAAAATTCTATCGTTGCAGGGGTCTAGGAGATAGTAGCAGCCAAATCGAAAAAAAAAAAATTTCGCGCTCCCTCAAAATTCATGCTTAGGCCTGTAAAAGACATAAATTGTAAGGTCTCCAGCCATTTTCAGAAAATTCTATCGTTGCAGGAGTCCAGAAAATAAAAAAAAACTTTTTTCCAACTATTTTCGTAACTTTGGTTTTTGATTCTGCTCCCTCAAAATTCATGCTTACGTCTATAATAGACCTCCATTGGAAGGTCTCCAGCAATTTTCAGAAAATTCTATCGTTGCAGGGGTCCAGAAAATCCAAAAAACTTTTTTTTTCTATTTTTTTCGTAACTTTGGTTTTTGATTCTGCTCCCTCAAAATTCATGCTTACGTCTATAATAGACCTCCATTGGAAGGTCTCCAGCAATTTTCAGAAAATTCTATCGTTGCAGGGGTCCAGAAAATCCAAAAAACTTTTTTTTTTATTTTTTTCGTAACTTTGGTTTTTGATTCTGCTCCCTCAAAATTCATGCTTACGTCTATAATAAACCTCCATTGGAAAGTCTCCAGCAATTTTCAGAAAATTCTATCGTTGCAGGGGTCTAGGAGATAGTAGCAGCCAAATCGAAAAAAAAAAAATTTCGCGCTCCCTCAAAATTCATGCTTAGGCCTGTAAAAGACATAAATTGTAAGGTCTCCAGCAATTTTCAGAAAATTCTATCGTTGCAGGGGTCCAGAAAATCCAAAAAACTTTTTTTTTTCTATTTTTTTCGTAACTTTGGTTTTTGATTCTGCTCCCTCAAAATTCATGCTTACGTCTATAATAAACCTCCATTGGAAGGTCTCCAGCAATTTTCAGAAAATTCTATCGTTGCAGGAGTCCAGAAAATAAAAAAAAACTTTTTTCCAACTATTTTCGTAACTTTGGTTTTTGATTCTGCTCCCTCAAAATTCATGCTTATGTCTATAATAGACCTCCATTGGAAGGTCTCCAGCAATTTTCAGAAAATTCTATCGTTGCAGGGGTCCAGAAAATCCAAAAAACTTTTTTTTTCTATTTTTTTCGTAACTTTGGTTTTCGATTCTGCTCCCTCAAAATTCATGCTTACGTCTATAATAGACCTCCATTGGAAGGTCTCCAGCAATTTTCAGAAAATTCTATCGTTGCAGGGGTCCAGAAAATCCAAAAAACTTTTTTTTTCTATTTTTTTCGTAACTTTGGTTTTTGATTCTGCTCCCTCAAAATTCATGCTTACGTCTATAATAGACCTCCATTGGAAGGTCTCCAGCGATTTTCAGAAAATTCTATCGTTGCAGGAGTCCAGAAAATCGAAAAACTTTTTTTTAAATTTTTTTTTCGTAACTTTGGTTTTGGATTCTGCTCCCTCAAAATTCATGCTTACGTCTATAATAGACCTCCATTGGAAGGTCTCCAGCGATTTTCAGAAAATTCTATCGTTGCAGGAGTCCAGAAAATCGAAAAACTTTTTTTTAATTTTTTTTTCGTAACTTTGGTTTTTGATTCTGCTCCCTCAAAATTCATGCTTACGTCTATAATAGACCTCCATTGGAAGGTCCCCAGCAATTTTCAGAAAATTCTATCGTTGCAGGGGTCCAGAAAATCCAAAAAACTTTTTTTCTATTTTTTTCGTAACTTTGGTTTTTAATCTGCTCCCTCAAAATTCATGCTTACGTCTATAATAGACCTCCATTGGAAGGTCTCCAGCGATTTTCAGAAAATTCTATCGTTGCAGGAGTCCAGAAAATCGAAAAACTTTTTTTTAATTTTTTTTTCGTAACTTTGGTTTTTGATTCTGCTCCCTCAAAATTCATGCTTACGTCTATAATAGACCTCCATTGGAAGGTCTCCAGCAATTTTCAGAAAATTCTATCGTTGCAGGGGAATCAAAAACCAAAGTTACGAAAAGAATAGAAAAAAAAAGTTTTTTGGATTTTCTGGACCCCTGCAACGATAGAATTTTCTGAAAATTGCTGGAGACCTTCCAATGGAGGTCTATTATAGACGTAAGCATGAATTTTGAGGGAGCAGAATCAAAAACCAAAGTTACGAAAATAGTTGGAAAAAAGTTTTTTTTTTATTTTCTGGACTCCTGCAACGATAGAATTTTCTGAAAATCGCTGGAGACCTTACAATTTATGTCTTTTACAGGCCTAAGCATGAATTTTGAGGGAGCGCGAAATTTTTTTTTTTTTCGATTTGGCTGCTACTATCTCCTAGACCCCTGCAACGATAGAATTTTGTGAAAATTGCTGGGGACCTTCCAATGGAGGTCTATTATAGACGTAAGCATGAATTTTGAGGGAGCAGAATCAAAAACCAAAGTTACGAAAAAAATAGAAAAAAAAAGTTTTTTGGATTTTCTGGACCCCTGCAACGATAGAATTTTCTGAAAATTGCTGGAGACCTTCCAATGGAGGTCTATTATAGACGTAAGCATGAATTTTGAGGGAGCAGAATCAAAAACCAAAGTTACGAAAAAAAAATTAAAAAAAAGTTTTTCGATTTTCTGGACTCCTGCAACGATAGAATTTTCTGAAAATCGCTGGAGACCCTCCAATGGAGGTCTATTATAGACGTAAGCATGAATTTTGAGGGAGCAGAATCAAAAACCAAAGTTACGAAAAAAAAATTAAAAAAAAGTTTTTCGATTTTCTGGACTCCTGCAACGATAGAATTTTCTGAAAATCGCTGGAGACCTTCCAATGGAGGTCTATTATAGACGTAAGCATGAATTTTGAGGGAGCAGAATCAAAAACCAAAGTTACGAAAATAGTTGGAAAAAAGTTTTTTTTTATTTTCTGGACTCCTGCAACGATAGAATTTTCTGAAAATCGCTGGAGACCTTACAATTTATGTCTTTTACAGGCCTAAGCATGAATTTTGAGGGAGCGCGAAATTTTTTTTTTTTTCGATTTGGCTGCTACTATCTCCTAGACCCCTGCAACGATAGAATTTTGTGAAAATTGCTGGGGACCTTCCAATGGAGGTCTATTATAGACGTAAGCATGAATTTTGAGGGAGCAGAATCAAAAACCAAAGTTACGAAAAAAATAGAAAAAAAAAGTTTTTTGGATTTTCTGGACCCCTGCAACGATAGAATTTTCTGAAAATTGCTGGAGACCTTCCAATGGAGGTCTATTATAGACGTAAGCATGAATTTTGAGGGAGCAGAATCAAAAACCAAAGTTACGAAAAAAAAATTAAAAAAAAGTTTTTCGATTTTCTGGACTCCTGCAACGATAGAATTTTCTGAAAATCGCTGGAGACCCTCCAATGGAGGTCTATTATAGACGTAAGCATGAATTTTGAGGGAGCAGAATCAAAAACCAAAGTTACGAAAAAAAAATTAAAAAAAAGTTTTTCGATTTTCTGGACTCCTGCAACGATAGAATTTTCTGAAAATCGCTGGAGACCTTCCAATGGAGGTCTATTATAGACGTAAGCATGAATTTTGAGGGAGCAGAATCAAAAACCAAAGTTACGAAAAAAATAGAAAAAATAAATTTTTTTGGATTTTCTGGACCCCTGCAACGATAGAATTTTCTGAAAATTGCTGGAGACCTTCCAATGGAGGTCTATTATAGACGTAAGCATGAATTTTGAGGGAGCAGAATCAAAAACCAAAGTAACGAAAAAAATAGAAAAAAAAAGTTTTTTGGATTTTCTGGACCCCTGCAACGATAGAATTTTCTGAAAATTGCTGGAGACCTTCCAATGGAGGTCTATTATAGACGTAAGCATGAATTTTGAGGGAGCAGAATCAAAAACCAAAGATACGAAAATAGTTGGAAAAAAGTTTTTTTTTATTTTCTGGACTCCTGCAACGATAGAATTTTCTGAAAATCGCTGGAGACCTTACAATTTATGTCTTTTACAGGCCTAAGCATGAATTTTGAGGGAGCGCGAAATTTTTTTTTTTTTCGATTTGGCTGCTACTATCTCTTAGACCCCTGCAACGATAGAATTTTCTGAAAATTGCTGGAGACCTTCCAATGGAGGTCTATTATAGACGTAAGCATGAATTTTGAGGGAGCATAATCAAAAACCAAAGTTACGAAAAAAATAGAAAAAAAAGTTTTTTGGATGTTCTGGACCCCTGCAACGATAGAATTTTCTGAAAATTGCTGGAGACCTTCCAATGGAGGTCTATTATAGACGTAAGCATGAATTTTGAGGGAGCAGAATCAAAAACCAAAGTTACGAAAAAAAAATTAAAAAAAAGTTTTTCGATTTTCTGGACCCCTGCAACGATAGAATTTTCTGAAAATCGCTGGAGACCTTCCAATGGAGGTCTATTATAGACGTAAGCATGAATTTTGAGGGAGCAGAATCAAAAACCAAAGTTACGAACCAAAACAACAGAATTTCTCTAAGAAAACAACTGTTTTCGGGGTTTTTTTGGGTCATAAACATTTTTATTGCATACTTTGGGGCATAACTAGTATCACAAACGATGCTAGAACTGGCATCTAGCGTTAAATATATAAGTTTAGAAGTTTTAATTAAAATTTTCTTTGGTCTGAATCCGGCCCTGGATTTTTACGTTTGGCTGCTACTTTTTGGCTGCCAGTTTCAGCCTCATTAATTATTTCACCACAATGACAAAACCTAATACTAGCCATTGACTCGGAAGAAGAAAAAGACCGGCAATCACACCATTCAAACTGATACACAGCAACTCTGCTTGGCGGCACAAATAGGCGTGGTAGTTGTACTTCCCCGGATGAGCCACACACAGAGATCCACTACTTATGTCTTACGGTGAAGACAAGACCGAGCGAGAGTCACTCTCGCTCGGTCGTTTTGACTTGTTGAAGGATATAAAATCACTACTCCCATTTTCGAAAAATCGCAAACAACCATTTTCTGTGCAATCACATTGCCAACAGTTTAGTAAAAGTTTCATTTTGATCGATACTTGTTTTCCTACTTAAGGGTCCTGCGACAGCGGCTCGCAATTTCGAGGTGCGATTGGCTATTATTTCATTTTATTTCATTTCGGGGAGGTTGTTTGAAAGAATAACTCTAAAGTGACACGCATAAATACTGTTCGAACACAAATAATCTAAATATATATAACTCAAAGGTGACTGACTGACTGACATAGTGATCTATCAACGCACAGCCCAAACCACTGGACGGATTGGGCTGAAATTTGGCATGCAGGTAGATGTTATGACGTAGGCATCCGCTAAGAAAGGATTTTGATCAATTGTACCCCCAAGGGGATAAAATAGGGGATGAAAGTTTGTATGAAACTTTGAATTCCTGCGGGCGCGAGCAAAGCCGCGGTTTCAGCTAGTACAATAATTAAGGGTAAAAAATGTGCTTGAGTCAGAAATCATTTTGGTATTAGGTAAACGTAAGACCAAATACCAATACTACGATACTAATACCAAAATGATTTCTGATTCGGGCATGTTTCCCTTATATTATTTTATTATTTGTGTTCGAACAGTATTTATGCGTGTCACTTTAGAGTTATTCTTTCAAACAACCTCCCCGAAATGAAATAATAGCCAATCGCACCTCGAAATTGCGAGCCGCTGTGGCCGGAGCCTTAAAAGTTTGCTTTTCTAGTTTGCGTACTTAAGCAAACTTTTGACATAAGGTGTTGTCAACGCCTTACGGTGCATCTTCATTTGTCATAAGTGCTCCTTTTCGATGACATCCATGACTGGTGATAGAAGGACCTTATTCCATGCCGGGACCACTACATCGTAAGACAATGCAGTGCATGTTATAATACCCTACAATTGCTTGGTTTTATAGAGCAAATCTTTCTACTTCCTGCTTCAATTTAACGCATCATCTACCAAGTAATAGTTCAACTGGCGTGCATAATGAGCTAGTTTCTTGTGTTCAATTAGTAGTTGCTACTTTACTACCAGCTTTGACTGCTTTTCAATTTTAATATTGCTTTTATTCCAACCACATAATATAAGGTAGTTCGTAGTTCAATCGTCGGAATTGGCATGCCAGTGTCGTAGGCAGAAATAATGAGCGTCGTGGCACATAATACAAAACAAGTCGGAATCATAAAGCTTAAATTTAAAGATTATGCAAGTATTTCCTGACAAATAAAAAAATACAATGTTCTTGAAAAAAAAACATTGGATTTATTCTTTTATTAGACATAAACGTTGGCAAATTCTTCATCGTGACCATGGTTTTGCTTTTCTTAGTTTTTTTTTGCGCAAACAGTTAGGTTCTAGAATAAGGGCAGGAAAATGATGAGTTAGGTTCTAGAATGATCTCGCTAAATACTACAGCAAACGAATAAAAAAATTGAGATTTTATTGTGGCAACGAGCGCATTTAGCAGGTGTCCATAGCTGCTTTCCGTCTGGCGGTCGGGCCTTGCTTTTTCACTGTTGTAGGCATTATAAAAAAAAATATCAAAATTTACGCAATTTCCTTGACGTGATAAGTTTCATTCGAATTTCGATGAGCTCCTTTCGCACTCTATGCAATATGTAGGTATGTAGGTTGTGCGAAGAGGAAGATTTTGACCTTTTTGTGGTTTCTCTAACGAAATTCACAGAAAGAGCCTTGATGTCTCTAAGTACCTAGATAAGTTAAGGTAATAGTTTTAATTGTTTTTAATGACGATTTAGCATTTTACTGTTATGTCATTGAAAAAAGAAATAAATAAATGTTAAAAAGACATATAATCTTTTCTGTTACTATAAAGTTCTGTGATAGAAAGTAGGTTTCGATCGGTATCTAACTGTGTGATCAATTGGTGTATGCACGCGTTTTACAAATTAACAACACGCGCTACGGGTTGAAAGTTTTTGTTAGATTGATATTCTGATTAAAGGTATTGAATAATGTCGTAACGTTAATTCAATTGAACACAAAGTTGTAAACTGTAGTACCAAGCATCCATATTCGCAAATATTATTGTTGGTCACATTGCAATGATACTGCATTCTAACCGGTACAAGATGACTGATATGACATGATGACAACTATTTGTAATTTGTTCCACATTCCAAGTTCGTTCCTAACCAATATAGACCATAGATTATAGAGCTCGATGATGCATCAAATCATTCGTATTACTGTGAGTTTCCACTGCCGCGACATCAACACCAAATGTTAAACATTCTTTATTAACACAGTTAAAAAATGCAACACACCCCCGCTTTCTTTAAGCGCGACCAATCGGCTATCAAGTCACTCGCTATCTAATTTGAAGTAAAGCTGAAATAGCAAGTGACTTGACAGCTGATTAGTGTTGATCGAGCTTTCAGAAACCGGGGGTTAATCCTACTACTATTATAAACGCGAAAATTTGTAAGTATGGATGGATGGATAGATGGACGCTTGTTACTCTTTCACGCGGGAACGGCTGAACGGATTTGGATGAAACTTGGCAGAGAGATAGATTTTAGTCTGGAATAGCATATAGGCTACTTTTTATCCCGTGGGAATACCGGGATTTAAATCTAAGACGGTGAAACCGCGGGGCGCAACTAGAGTTGTAATAAGTAAATCTGAACTGTGAGAAGAGAACCAGATATCCAATAAAGTCCTTGTATTATAAATACCTATAACTATGTTCACATCTTCATTATGTTTGTCACACGTTAGTGCTCGGTAGGGAGTCCACAACATTAAGCGCAGGAGGCAGAGCTGTAGGTACCAACTGAGCTATGAAGATCCGTGCGTGTTGAACTAAGTTTAACCAAACATTGTGAATTAAATTCTATGTTATACGCTGGCAGACGATTTTACCTCAATCTTATATCCATTTCCTTAATTGCTTAAATTGATAGCAATTTATTAATTTAGATACTTATAAACTTCATTCTACAAGACCGCAAGAGTCATAAATTAATCAACATTGAACATCAACAACGGGATGGGGAAAGATAAGAATCCTAAATTCAAACTTATCACAGATCCAATCTTTGATAGGTATCGTGCAATATTGATTATGTTCTTTAAATACAAGAATGGATAATAATAAATAAATAATGTAGTCGTAAAAAGTCTAATTTAAGAGCTATAAACCAAATAAGCTGTGATGAGACTACAAAAACAGTACGCTAAACATCTGTTCAGGTGCAATCATCACATTCGGTACTCATGGCGCGTGCCACACCATGAAACATAAACATACCGGTAGTCTACTCTCCATTCCCCTCCGTAACCCCTCCACTACTTTACAACCTATTAAATCTCAATCTAATCGCTAACGGAACAACCATTGCATGTTTTATTTCCATACCAATACACTATCCCGACTTTAAAGAGGCATTGGATTGGGTAGTCATCGTTCCTAACGGTATTATTTAAGCGAGAGAACCGTTCTGTTGCTTGATTTCGAGACCACGTCATACAGTCAGACCGCCCACGGAAAGGTAGACGTGCGCTGGCGATCGGAATAAGGCTACTCGGAGAAATTATTAGGTGTTACTCGGGGCTCCATATTGGGACCTTTTTTTATCACCTCTCCTTATCACTTGATTTATTGTGACAGTGTTTAAAAGTGAAATCTTCTGATTTATGCACTTTCAATTGTGAAACCTATCTTCCCATGGTTTTGTGATGAGAACTTTTTACAATGGTTCAATGATCAGATGAAAATATGCATGAAATGTGTAAGTATTCTTCAATCAAAGCGAGGCATTGTCTTTATGATTTTTTGTTTATAGATTGAATGACCAATAAATCCTTCATGTTTATGTAAAATACATCTTATTTAAATAAGTAGAAGGTTGGTTTTGTTTAGCTTTGAAATGATGAATCATTGAACATTGATGGTGAATGTGTTAAAGTGAAATTTCTTCGGTTAACAGATTGTTAATGTTGGTTTTTACGATGTGTTCGAAAGAAAATAGAAGCTGTAAATCTTTACACTTTATAGATAACACAAGCTACGTAACTTTACAGCTTTTCTTAGCTGTACAGGCACCCTCCTTAAGGGTCCGGCTATTATTTCATTTTATTTGATTTCGGGGAGGTTGTTTGAAAGAATAACTCTAAAGTGACACGCATAAATACTGTTCAAACACAAATAATACAATAATATAAGGGAAATGTGCTTGAGTCAGAAATCATTTTGGTATTAGGTAAACGTAAGACCAAACATAATACCAAAATGATTTCTGATTTCTCTCGCTCGCACGATTCGACATTTTGAAAGATATAAAATCACAAATACCAATTTTTAAAAATCGCAAACAACCATTTTGTGTGCAATCACATTGCGCATAGTTTGGTAAAAATTTCATTTTGATTGATGCAAGTTTTCCTACCTCTTTTCTCTACTAAGCAAACTTTTAAGTAGGAAAACTTGTATCGATCAAAATGTTTTTTTTTACTAAACTGTGCGCAATGTGGTTGCACACAAAATGGTTGTTTGCGATTTTTCGAAAATGGGTTTAGTGATTTTATATCTTTCAACAAGTCAAAACGTGCGAGCGAGAGTCACATTAGCTCTTGTCTTCGTCTTAATGTAGTTACCCAAATCAGCATCTTTACTCAGAACTAAAGTTTCTACAGATATTATCCTATCAAAAATAGTTCACAAAAATGTTTTAGTAATAGATGCATCTACTAAAATATGCAATCGTCTTGTCGTGTCACTAGTTTCTTTCGAAACAGTGTGGTGAAAGGATTTTAAGTGCGCTTCAAGAGGCTCCTTTCGAGCACTCGACAGATGCTATAGAGCTTTTTGGTTCTACAACATGCCGGTTTCTTCACGATGTTTTCCTTCACCGTTATATGCAATGCACTTTTCGCTTAGGTATTTAGAAACGTCTTGCATAAGTATTGTATTACGATTCACCCTTGACGTGAAAACTAAGTTGTTTTACTTTCTCGCTTTTCTCTCTTTTCAACCGGAACTTACCGTTGGGTTTCCTGATAAGGAAAGTGGCTTTTTAAATGTAAATACATACCTCTTCAAGCCTCACTCTTATTTGGTAAACTTAATTTCTCATACTATTGATTGAAAAAAATTCGTTGAGTTACGATTGGTTGAAGAAAGTTATGGTTGGCTGAATGTGCTTATTCCATGTGACGAAATATATTTATTCCTAGGCTAGGCTTTGCGTATTTGCGTGACTGAGTTAGGTACTCGTACAAGCATAAACTTAGCATCAACATTTTCTAATCACTAATCACACACGCATAGAATAAAAGTAAGTAGTAGTAGTATAAGTGTCTTTCTCTGTCCCTATATCCATATGGATGCTTAAATTTTTAAAACTACGCATCGGATTTTGATGCGGTTTTTTTATATATAGAGAGATTCAAGACGAATGTTTATATGTGTAATACATGCATGATATAGTAGAAAAACAATGTGCATCCGTACGAAGCAGGGGCGCGCGGGCGGGTTGCTAGTTTATAATATTAGTTGAATTGAAGTAGGTATGCTTAGTGTCTTCGGTAGTTACTTTACTTCTGTCCATAGAGTTAGTTTAAGCTTAACAAAAAATAAGAACGCGTACAGAAGTCACCGAACTTAATCCGACGGTTTCGATGTCCTTAATTATGCTTCGCAAGAAGCCTAATCGTCTGACCTTTGTGGTTCGTCACTGCTCGCTGCGTTTACACTTTCGTCATAGCTGTGACCTTTTTAAACATCTGTTTGTCTATTAACATCTTCGTTAGCACTATGGTTTCGTGAAGTGAAGTGACGGAATCAGAAATTCATAGGTTACCTCTGCTTTCCCTTTATCAATTACATTGATTTAGTCACAGAGCACGTCCATGTTATACCAATCAAGAAATATAGTAGTATACCTACAGTCTTCTCTTGTCTTATCTCGTAACGTATATAGGACCGCCTTAGAGTCCAAATACGGGTACTATAGGCAAATAGGAGTCCAACACACCAGAATCACCTAGTTTTTTTTTAAATTTCAGTTTTCTCTTGCTTTATAACGACGACTGTTTGAAAGCTAGAACGATTGGGGTTGTGTTATGAGAACAACGATTAAGCTGGGAAATGATAATAGTGGTATTTCCTCATTGTGGGAACGTTGAATTTACATTTAGGTAGGTCTTAATTGCCATAAATACAATTGTTGGCCTAAAAGCCAATGATGGTCATTTTGAAAGTAAAATTATTCTTTGTCCAATTTTTACATAATCTGTACCTAAAGATTACCTACCATACCTACCTACCTTTTCATAAAATACAAATCTTTTTAAAATATTGCGCAAATTGTCAAAATGTTCTTAAAATTCTATTTTGACAATACCTACCTAGTAGGTAGTACCTACCTAGTAGGTAGTACCTACCTAGTAGGTAGTACCCACCTGTAATGTTATCTATGATACTAGTTGAGCCCCGCGGTTTTACCCGCGTAGATTTAAATCCCGACCCGGTATTCCCTCGGGATAAAAGTAGCTTATGTGCTATTCCAGACTATAATCTATCTCTCTGCCAAGTTTCATCCAGATCCGTTCAGCCGTTCCGGCGTGAGAGTAACAAACATCCATCCATCTATACTTAAACTTTCGCGTTTATAATAGTAGTAGGATTTTGCATGACGCTGATGGTCAGAAGCGAAAGTCTGTTTTGGCAGAAACAGTTTTTCGAAAACTCATTAAAACATGATAGGCGAGCTTAATACAATTTCATGAAACGGTAAAAATGAAATTGGTAAATCGTTCCACTCCAATTTCAAAGTCTTATTTTATAACGGACCCGGACCACAGACAATTTATTCTATGCCACAGACAAGCTTTCCTTCCACTCGAGTTTCCCAGAAACAGTCAACAGCGGCTATAAAAATACTGGATCGGCGGTCCGATTACGCTAATGTCTGGCTATCGAGATGGCTTGCAGTTTGACATTTCATTCCCATCCATCCAAAGAATTTAGCATTCATCACAAGGTATTTAGATACTAGATCCATCCATATGTTGCTATTACACCATGGGAATCAAATGCTCTCGTCAGAGAGTATTATATTCCTTGAACAAATGCACAAACTGAAAGCCATCTCGATAGCCAGACATTAGGTAATCGGGCCGGAGATTGTGAGCGCTTTTTCTGGTAGTGTCAACCTGCTGCAACTTTCATCTTTTTATTGCTATGCACATCGTGAATTATGTTTTTGCCACACACCTGTCTTAGGCTGCCTGTCCATTGACGCAGAGAGATGCTGCGGAGCGGAAAAGCGGAGAAATATTGACCAATAGGATTGCATGAAATCTCCGCAAGTGACAGACAAGAATACTCTATTGAGCCGCTCAACAAAATAGCAGGGATTATGAATAAGAGAGTTAAAAGATAAACGGCCGAATACTCAAACGCAACTCAGATTTAAGCACGTCTCATGTGACGAGTTTTTGACGGAATTTCATTAAAAACTGTCAAAAAACCACGACTTGAGACGTGCTCAAATCCTGAGTTGCGTTTGAGTATTTGGGGGAAAGACTACTCTATACAATGTCCCAAAAACTGCCTAAAACAAGCACTATCTCTGACGTCAGACTTATTCAAAGAAGAATTGTCCTATGATTTTTTTATCGTTATTTTATTCTCCCTCGAGTCGTACGATTATCATCTAAGGGTAGTTATTTATGATCGTCACGTAATCTTTTAGGGGAGCGGAAACAATCCCCTTCCATCTACGACTATTGAACCCCTCGGCGTTCATTACATTCCATCATTTTGAGTTTTTGCCGAAATGAGGGGTAATGTTCTCTTAGACAAAATCCTACTAGTCCTACTAATATTATAAACGTGAAAGTTTGTAAGTATGGATGGATGGATGGATGGATGTTTGTTACTCTTATACGCCGGAACGGCTGAACGGATCTGGATGAAACTTGGCAGACAGATTGATTATAGTCTGGAATAACACATAGGCTACTTTTTATCCCGTGGGAATACCAGGATTTAAATCTGCGCGAGTAAAACCGCGGGGTGCTACTAGTATTATAAACGCGAAAGTTTGTAAGTATGGATAGGTAGATGGATGGATGTTACTCTTTCACGCCAGAAAGGATCTGGATGAAACTTGGCAGAGAGATAGATTGTAGTCTGGAATAGCACATAGGCTACTTTTTATTCCGTGGGAATACCGGGATTTAAACCAGCGCGGGTGAAACCGCAGGGCGCTACTAGTAATACGTATTCTAATACGTATTCTCTTTAATCGAAGTTTTCTTTACTTCAATTTTAGCTAAAGTACCTAACATCTCTTCTAGCCTTGTTCCTCAACGTTACCTCTCACAGAATATAAATTACGAAAAAAAAACTGAAACAGCTTCACGACTTTGATCCCCAGGCACGGTAGATATCCCTTCAGATCTCCCAGTACCAAATAGGTACTAATTCAAGATTCTTTGAGGATGTTTAAGGGGGGTAGTCAGAGGTACGTCCAAACATTACATTTGGCACATACCCACATTTTGCAGTAGTTAGTGTAAAATCCTGTATTTTTCTAAGAACCCCGGCTCACACAATACACCAAGCCGGTCTCCTGTCCAGGTCTTCCCCTGTCTTCTCTCTCCCATAATCCACACCCCGTGACCCTCAGATGCCGTAGGTACATACTCTTCCCGCCAACCAGTATCTCTCTGACATTGACTGGACATTGACAGGTGAGGAGCGAGCTTGACACTGACAGGAGGCTAACAACCGCTTGTGCAGATGAGACAGAGTATGGTATCTACTAATATAGATACCAAGCGAACACTACAACCCCTTTCTTATTAAATATTTTTCATTCAATGAATTGACCTGAATAATACTCTTAATGGCCCACACAGAATCTTACAATTTCATCTACTTTAAATTACTTCTGCACACAATATAATATACGGGGATATCGTCTCATGTCTCCTCCATGTGTTACCGAGGTCCATTGACCAACTTCTTTGAAGTGAATAATCGTTCTCAATCTTCAGCCCATTTTCCGGGTTCCTTACCGCTATATTCCCGGCGACAGCATTTTCAACAACGTGATTAATATTTAAAGACAGCTCATTTGCCCTTTCCATCCTTAACATATAAAATTTATATCATTCCACTAAATCTGAATCTGCGGCTCTTCTTTCCGGTCCCCGCATTCCTTCCCCTTTTCCTTCTGCTACTTATCTGTTATTATTTCTTGCTAAGTAACAATAAATAAAGTAGTTAATGCTTTCCAAAACCATAAAACGATGCATCAAAATAGCATCCAACATCCTTCAACATATCTGTCACCTAGGTCGCACGATAAACTTCAAAGCAAACATACGGTTTTACGTTCCCAATAATTTGCAAAACACAAAGTTAGATTGCATCATAATAACATTCATCAATAGGAATCTAGGCTCAATTAGGCCTTTTAACGAAACTTCGCGTCTTTTTTGAAAACTTATCGTAATAATGACGAGACCAAAAAGCCTTGCTTCTATAGCTTTTGGTAATTCAAATTCAGAGATACTCTCTATGAACACAGCCCATGGTTTTACTCCTTCAGTGCAAGTACTTACCGAGTATTGCTATATTGACGCGCTACATATGTGGATATGATATTTTTTAAATATTTGTTTCTAATTCCTTATATTTTGTTAGAACCTTAAGTAGCGAGACATCTATTTTTCATTTAGAAATTATATTTTTTAAACCCACACACAAGCACCCCTTCTAAATTTCATGATTCCACTTCCTCCAATGGTTGTTTGGCTGAGATCGATATTTAGCGACAAGACCGCCCATTTTACTTTGTAGTTTGTTAAACATCTGGCACTATGACGAAACCCACGCTGATGGTTCCTGCAGGAAGTGTATTAATGTTAGATTTCTAAAAGCACTTTCAGCTCTTCTAGTTTATTTCTTCTTCGATCTGTTGGTAGTTTTATGTGAGGGTGCAAGACTGGTTTGACTTCGTCATTTGTCGGGATTTCTACTGGGACGTTCTTCAGTTTAGAGAAAGGCTTCTGTTTTTTTTTTCTGGTTGTCATTGATTTTAAGTTTCAATACTCCTTAACATTTTGCTGAATCTAAGCACAGCTAAGATACCTAGATATTAACATCTCTGGATCTATCCATCCATTACAACATGACATAGGTAGTAGGTATTCTTATACCTATAGGTTTGCTATCATTATCCCTCTGATATCATGAGTGTGAAAGTTCGGATGGATGGTTGGTTGTCTGTTACTAAATCACAGCAGACCAGATTTGGATGAAATCCGGCACACAGGCAGACAACAGCACACAGGCCACCCTTCATCTCGTGGGAACACCGGGACCCAAAACCACGCGGGTGAAACCACGGGCGCAACTAGTTGTGCCATAAAAGTTTTCTTGATTGCCTCAAGAACCTGATGGTTTTAGAACACTGCTTGGTTCAAAGTCACAGTCAAAATATGTTTATTCAATAAAAACACAAGGACCATCCCGAAACGTCTCAAAACCAGGTGACTCTAGTGCCAGTTCCGCGCGACCAACACCGAGAAGAACGGAAAATAAACTCTGCTTGGTATCTATCGCTCTTTTGTATTTTCCTTATTCCCATGCTTGAATAGATTTTAAATTTTACTTGCATCAGGCTATCAACATTTTGAATTTGACTCCGGGACTCTCTATGTTACACTCAAAACTTGTACCTGAAATGACATTCAAAACATAGTGGAATTCCTCATCTTCTACCAGTCTTTTGTAGCTCTTATATTTATTATCTTGCCTGACTTCCATCTTCCGTTTGAGTTGTTGCTCATGCTTTTTACAGCAGACAGTGTCCAATTTTACCACATCCCCTACATTTTCTATTGTTGAAGGGCAGCTCGTGACTGTGGAGCTATGCCCTAGGCAGCCGCATCTTCCACATCCGTCATCTATCATCAATATTTTTCCTTGCTGTCATAGAATTTACCTCATGTTCTATTATTTTCATAGTTTCTTATCTAAAACTTAGTATTACTTACTTAGTGTTGCTTCATTAGTTCATTACCCATGGTTAAAATCTCTTTCTGTAGTCAAGTTGAAGTGTATGTTTCTATTAAGTATTTGATTCAATGTTCATCTAGTTTGTCAAACTTGCATTTCAAAGCTTGGTATCATAGTTTAGTCATAAAATTTTCAAAGTTTCCATTCTCCTTGACCTATTTGATGGAAATATCTCTTTCTTAATATATTTTATTGTAGGTATTGTATTCCTGTTCCTCTTAAGGGTAAGGGTACTCTTGCTGTTTTTTTTGTTTTGTCGATTTTATGGCAGCAACTTTATAGTAAACTTCTTTTTCATAGTAAGGATCTTTTCCATTTTTACCCATCTCACTCTCCAGCTACATCAAATTTATCCAGTGAAGGTATTTGATCCATCATTCTAAAGTTCCTACATAACCAACTCGCCCAGCGACAAAGCCCTTTAAATAAATAAATAATAATAACCAACCAATTTAATGGTAACCTTGATCACAAGTGTGCACCCAATTTAATGGTAAGCCTTGATTTCAACAGTGTGCACCCAATTTAATGGTAAGCCTTCATCTCGATTGTGTGCAACCAATTTAATGGTAAGCCTCAATCACAACGGTGTGCAACCAATTTAATGGTAAGCCTTTATCTCAATCGTGTGCAACCAATTTAATGGTAAGCCTTAATCACAATGCTGTGCAACCAATTTAATGGTAAGCCTCAATCACAATGCCTTGCAACCAATTTAATGGTAAGCCTTCCACAACCAATTTAATGGTAAGCCTTCCGCAACCAATCTAATGGTCAGCCTTCCGCAACCAATCTAATGGTCAGCCTTCCGCAACCAATTTAATGGTCAGCTTTCCACAACCAATTTAATGGTCAGCTTTCAGCAACCATTTTAATGGTCAGCCTTCCGCAACCAATTTAATAGTAAACCCTTGACCAACCAATTATTATTATTATTTATTTATTCGTATGGCAATGTACAATCGTTCTATAAAATATAATTATTACATAATTCCTGTATCCATTGGGCGTTGGGACATATTCGGATTTTTTAAAATCATATTCTTCTCCTGAACGATTGAGGTGCTGTGAGGTTATTAAACAGGTACAGCAGCCAAAAGGTAGGTAAAAAGTAAAGGTATTATTATTCAACCCGTTGAATGCTACTTGAACCTAGAACCCATTCATAGCAGTAGGTGAGTGATCCATGACTGTTAACTGCTCACCCAGTAATATGACCAAGACCAAGTAATTATTATCAACCAATTATTTATTGATCTATGTAAACATATAATTTAAAGATGTTATTATCCATTTAAAAGTTCAAGTATTCTTTGCTAACTTTTTACTATTGGATTTAATTGTAGGTACCGGGTTTACATTTAGTGTAACATACAAACAAAATTGTCTCTGATTCATCTATTTGCTGTTAGTACATATCTCAATGCACTGATTAAATATTTTTTTTTTTTAATTATTAGGTATGTACATACCTAACAGAATCAGAACCATTTATTGACAAAGATTAAACACAATAACAATACATTGCTATGCATAATAAAACTTTGGCTTGTTGCTAACTAACTTCTTAGCTAGTTACTATCTCTTTTTTCTTTCTATTTTTTTTTTTTTTTTTGATTTGACTATAGCGGTAGAATGTACATAGAAGATGATTAGTATCATTAATACAGTTAAATTATCAATTATTTTTTTTATACATGTACACCTATCTAGTAGATTATTTGGTAAGTTTTATTTGTTACAGATTAGGTAACTAACCATTCTCATGCGTGCTAGACTTAGCTAAGTACTCATCTAATACTTAGTAGGTACTGAAACTGTAATTATATCAGGTAGGTAGGTATAATGCAAAACTAAAAAATCCTTATACATCCAGTTCTCCATTTAAATGGGACCTCATGAGTAGATAGGTACCTAGGCAGTCACCACAACACTATACCTGCAGCTGCCCCTCCGTTAATTACAACTAAATCTCAAAATGCCTAATATTATCAGTACCACACAATCTCACAATGACTGAATCACACGATCACAGCAAAATAGTGTACCTAAGTTGGGTAATCAAACCTTCATAAACACTTGACAGTGCAACTAATTTAGTACAACAACACAACTAATATTTGGCTATATTTATGTTAGGGATCCATCGGTCAGAGTACAGCAAAGGGTGTGCAGTACTAGGAAAAAGACTGCCGAAATTCCGATGAAAAAAAACTTGAAATTTTTTGAAGAAAAATGTATGCATATAAGCCTCCAATTTTATGATTGCATCCTGTAGGGGGTTTATAGAGGGGTATCTTTTGTTAAGGTCATTGACCTCTGAAGTCAACCATAACAGAACCAGAGTATAAAAACGAAACTCTATTACAAGGGCAAAACTCTTATTAACTGTGTACCTATACACGTGATACTCTTAGGTATATACCAGTGTTATTGCTCCTTGTCACAGGTCGTCGAATTGAGTACGGTTCACGCCAGCCACGGTCAAAACCATAGTTTACAAACAAAGCGAGAAGCCCTATGTAGGTTCCTTTCATTTCTTTTGTAAAAATATGGAACGAACTGACCTTTATCCTCGTCGCCACTGTAAAATCCTGTATTTTTCTAAGAACCCCGGCTCACACAATACACCAAGCCGGTCTCCTGTCCAGGTCTTCCCCTGTCTTCTCTCTCCCATAATCCACACCCCGTGACCCTCAGATGCCGTAGGTACATACTCTTCCCGCCAACCAGTATCTCTCTGACATTGACTGGACATTGACAGGTGAGGAGCGAGCTTGACACTGACAGGAGGCTAACAACCGCTTGTGCAGATGAGACAGAGTATGGTATCTACTAATATAGATACCAAGCGAACACTACAGTTAGTATTCCATACGTGACAGGTTGCTAGCCCATCGCCGCTGTTAGAATACTAACTGGTTTCCTCACGATGTTTTCCTTCACCGTTTAAGAGCACTGGCATTGCGCACATAAATTTTTCGATCGAAAAATCCATTGGTGCACGACCGGATTGAAATTACGATGATCATATTAAGGGTCCGGTGACAGCGGCTCGCAATTTCGAGGTGCGATTGGCTATTATTTCATTTTATTTCATTTCGGGGAGGTTGTTTGAAATAATAACTCTAAAGAAACACGCATGAATACTGTTCGAACACAAATAATACAATAATATAAGGGAAATGTGCTTGAGTCAGAAATCATTTTGGTATTAGGTAAACGTAAGACCAAACATACTAATACCAAAATGATTTCTGATTCGGGCATGTTTCCCTTATATTATTGTATTATTTGTGTTCGAACAGTATTTATGCGTGTTTCTTTAGAGTTATTTTTTAAAACAACCTCCCCGAAATGAAATAAAATGAAATAATAGCCAATCGCACTTCGAAATTGCGAGCCGCTGTCACCGGAGCCTTAAATTCTCAGTTTATGTTGTGTACCATACAAATCGTAAAACTACAGCTTTTATAGTTAACGTTCAATTAAAATTACTTGTAATTGTTCTTTCCGGGGCTCTTGTTGTTTCCTATGTAAATTTAGTAATAAAATGTGAAACTTTTTCTAATAAAAATATGTCTAAATCGGGTTTCTCTAAATTTGAAGCAGGTGTACAAAGATACATACTCGTAAGTATTATAATTTTTATGAAGCTTGAGCTATTGTTCTCAACAGTCTACACGTTTGGCCAAGTGGGACCAACGCAGGCCAAAACGAACGTGTGGGTGGCATATTTATTTGCGTGTATTCGCCACGTTGCCGATTTTTTGATAAATCTCAAAGCCTTTGACACGCGTGCATTACGTCCTTAAAGTCAAAGGACGTAACGCACGCGTGTACATGTGGACAACTGGACATTGATGGTAGCAATCATGGCTGAACCTGTATTTCCCACTTGGCCCACATGTAGTAAAGCCATTACAGCATTACGTTTACGGTACACTTACAACGAAAGCCGCTAAATTATCCGAAACAACACGGAAAAAACGTAACGGTTGGATTTAAATAACTTATTGCTATTTACAACAGAGTAACTCGATTCGGAGGGAGCCTGCAAAGTTTATTGCTAATGCTAGACAAGCCATCTTTGCTAATGTAAGTTGGTAATAATAACCTAAATAGTTGGTTAAAATTTGATAACCTGGACTAGGTAACTTCCAACCTTTTAATTTAATAAAGACAACAAACCTAATTGTGAACGTGAATCGAGTAATTCTGTTAGTTATAACCAAGCTTCTTAGCTTAAATCGTCGATTTTATCAAATCAACTTTGTAAACGCAGCTAATGAACGTTTCTATGTATAACAAAGTGACTTTGTCAACTAGATGGGTATACTTAGCAATGTTACTCGGCGCTGTCAATCGTGTCCACTGGATAGCGATACCCTATATACTTTGTTAATTCTAACCAATTCAAATAGGTATACTTAGCAAAGTTACTCGCTTTCAACCGAGTTTAGTGGGTTCTCTACAACCTACCTACATTTTTACTCCTAGCCTACTTGAATTGGTACATTTAGCAATGTAGTTTGCTGTTCCTAAGCGGGTTTATTGGGTTTGCTACAACCAATCTACATTTTTACTTCTAGCCTACTTAAAATGGTATATTTAGCAATGTAGTTTATTGTTCCTAAGCGGGTTCATTGGGTTAATACTGCTAAATACTTAGCTGCAGGTATCTCAATACCTAACATTTCCAAGTGACACAAGAATATCAATAGATTTGATTTTAAGTTTGAACTTGTGTTGTACTGATAGCTGCTTTTAGTACAATGCAAGTTCAAACTTAAAATCTGTAGCATGTCTATATTGTTGTCACTTGGAAATGGTACCAGCAGCAAAGTATGTAGCAGCATTAACTCAATAAACCTGCAGAACAAAAAAAAACATTGATGAATAATATACCAATTCAAGTAGGCTACAAGTAAAAAAAATAAAAGTGATTCTTCATTCTGACGCTTTCATTCTTCAATTCCCTACAATGTAGGGAATCGAAAAAGATCGTTAATCTGGTAAAAAGTAAAATCACCATAAAAAAAAGTACAAAGCGATCATATTTCATTTGCCTACAGACCAAACATCAACATTAAAAGAATGTTTATAAAATAATAAAGTTTTATTTAACTTCTTTAACAATAGTTCTATTCTAAAATTAAATTATGTAAATTATGCGAGATCAGTACTTAGGTACTAAGGGGCACAAACATTTTAATTACAATATACTAATTATTTTACCTCTATAGTCTTATACATTTAATCATAAAATGCTTTATTTTCTTTTAGGATGATGTTAATCAAATATAAATTATGTTTATTAACAAATTACCATGCTGATAAGTTGAGAGGAAATCGAGATTTTTGTCCTTGGTCTTGGTGCGCAGCTTGGCCAAATCAAATAGGAAAAGTTTTTAATATAATGTACTTTTCGGCACAAAGGTGTTCGAAATCCATTATGACCTGTGAACAATACATTTTTATTTATTTTACAGTCGGAAATAATTTGTAGGTAAATACTAATCACAACTTAAATATCATCAAAAATATCAGATAACGCACATCAAGCGGCACGCATCACACATGAAGATGCTGTGGCAAGCCGCGCATAGTGTAGCGCATAGCAGCCGGTATATGTTAGGTATTATGGCACATACATATAATTACGAAACTACGATTTCTTTGCAGAAAGTTCTACTAGGTAAGATGTGAAAAACAATAGCAACGAGTTTTGCTAACTACCATAATCACCGTGGTAGTAGGTACTTACTTTGAAAAACTTCACTATACTCCTCCAAGCCCCAAGCAGTTAGAAGGTTCCTCGCGTCTTCATCGATCGCGTCGGATGTTTTGTACTACTGCAGTTGATCAGAATGAACACTGGTTTCAGTTTTTTGTTGCAAACTTTAAACCAATCCACCACACAATCTCTGCTGGTTATTTTCTAAAAAGTACTCTCGTTCGTGTTCGCGCCCAATGACTTGTCGAAAAGAAATGGCCGTTGTCCTTGCATCGCACGTGTGTCTAAACACGTTCTCGAGTTTTACACCATTTACATGTCAACCCATAACCATTTTCTTCGATTAATCCAGCAATGTTACTTGGTTCGATTTAGTTTTAGCAACATACTTGTCTATTGATTGCTGTGTTATTTGCTTGTATACAGATAATTTGAACAGAATTAAATATTTGAAACAGAATAGATAATTTAACATGTTTAATGTTTTGTTTTAAATGAGTCTTGGTTATTTGTAAATAACAAAATGCACTTGGGTGTATCCACATACTAATTTATTGTTTGTTTTAAATGAGACTTGGTTATTTGTAATCATACCAACCTATTCAAATTTAACCGAGTAGGAGTAGTTTAAACTTAGATAAGTATCTACTTGTCAGTTTATAAATCTGAAAACTTGGCTATTTTAAACGGAAACGAAATAGGTTACTTTAACTGAGGCACTCACTTGGAGACTATCAAGTACTCTGTTAGTATAACCTAGAATATACAGCAAAACTGTCTTGTTTACTACTAACAGAGCTTTATTGTGCGTTTTAGATAAGTCTTAGTTATAAGTAGCCCAAAAAAATTTAACCAAGCCAAATTGGTACTTTGCTAGTGCTCCGTTTTTTCCGTGAATGCTTACGAAATAATACCAACGTAAATGACCTCGGGGTCGAGGAACCCTAGTCCACCAAAGTGGGGATAGATCGTTCAGAGATTGCGCTTTATGTCATAGCTGGGGTACCTACCTACAGACAGACAGACAAGTGGCAAGGCTAGAAAGTAATTCGTTTTCTTGCGATGAATGCCAGTGGTCTTCCCTATCTAAAATGTATTGGTTTCGATCTTTTAACCATTCAAGGTGTTCTTTGTGATTGAACAGAATAACGACTGTTTTGATTTTGACTAAAAAGTAGGTATTACCTTACAGTTATTAATTTAAAAAGTATGTCTGTTCAAAACTCATTAATCTTTACCGTATCGCACATATCACGCAATCGGAAGTTTTACCGATTTATGCAACCAATATAATAGAATCGATTCCTCATTGCGTTCCATAATCGACATTGTTATTCGAATGACCGTTAAATTGTTTTTGTCACTTTCTAGAGTTTCTAGTAGTCGAAATTGTGAACATGCAAATTTATTAGTTCTATACACCGACCTGGCGTTCTTGCAAGGTGATATTGGCGACATTTGTGTATCAAGTTGATACTATCAACCGATCGCTCACAATATTTAAAAAAAAAAAAGTGTAAACGACATCTCATCGTCATCTTCGGTCGGCCGGCACAACTGGTTTTACTCCTCCACTCTCCTCTATCATTCGTCATCTCGGTGCTCACTCCTTTCTTACTCATGTCATCTTTCACACAGTCCATCCATCTTTTCTTTAGCCTGCCTCTCTTTCTAAAACCATCCACATTCATATCGTACACTCTCCTCGTAAGACTCTCCTCCCTCCTCATAACATACCCATACCACGCTAACCTATTACGCCTCAACTTATCCGTCACAGGCGCTACTTAAAACGAAAACGATATCTACAAGAGATAATCCAAACGTAGGATTTTTTCCCATCTGACAGATGATAGACGGACGAAATGAAAAGAAGGTTAGTGGATGGAGAAGGCTCCAATCGTTCTTTGTGGAAACGTATGAGGAAGGTTTACTCAGCAAAAGACTTCAAGCTAATGAGGAGGTGAGAAAGGGAGAGGGCAACCCATGATAACATGGCCAAAAACGATTTGATAACGAAACATAGGGATTAAGTCTCCCCATCGCAATGGATAGACAGACGGAATGACTACCGGGGAAGTACTACCACCACGCCTTTTTCTGCCGCCAAGCAGCAACGCTGTTTCGGTTTGAAGAGTGTGGTCGCCGGTGTAATTACAGGCACATGAGGCTTAACATCTGTATGCCTCAAGTTAATGGACGCAGGGCAGTGCATCGTAGGGCACGTTCCTATTGTGCGTGACCTACGGGGCAATGTTTTGTTTATAGGCGATGGTTACCACTTAACATCAGGTGGGGCATCTGCTTGTTCCATCAGATAGTTGTATTAAAAAAAAATATATGAAAAGATTAAGATAAGATAAGAAAAATCTTTATTGCACATAAATAAAGTACATTAGGCGAACTTAATGCTAATTAGCAGTTGGGTTTTGTGGAGTGGGTGGTAGTGCTCTATGGACAATAGAAAAGAACAACTTTTAAAAACAAAAAGTGTAACATAACAAAATATAATAATAAAGATTGTGATGGTTCAAGGAGGAATTCTTAGTGGAAACGTCTGAGAAAAGCTACAAGCTAATG
The DNA here is from genome assembly GCA_963576535.1 of Plemyria rubiginata. Taxonomy (NCBI): domain Eukaryota; kingdom Metazoa; phylum Arthropoda; class Insecta; order Lepidoptera; family Geometridae; genus Plemyria; species Plemyria rubiginata. The sequence continues at coordinate 4,052,020 of OY754911.1, read as the reverse complement.
ATGATGGTGAGAAATGCAAAAGCAACCTATGATAACATGTCCAAAAACGATTTGATTATTATTAGAAACCCAATATTAAGAACACTTATAAATATTTAATGAGGCGGTTGAACGTTTTCCCATGCATTCTGAAGAGCACATTTGAATAAGAGGTATCAGGCGACTGGCCAATTACATTTTATTGGCGTCGTTATTGAGAGACATCTTGGTTTTATGCGCCTGTCATAGTTAATTGCTTGTTTCCTAAAGTATGACCTCGTATGTACCTGTTTATCGGAATCTAGGTAGTTAGGTCTACTTAGTACTTGTCCTTCATTGGTATTCCGGTATTTTCTATGAGATAAAACGTGTGTCGTGCTTGACCAGTCCGTTCATCCGTTACTTGTATTGTGTTTGTGTATAATCTACATTTTGCGTGCCATAGAGCAATTTGCGTTTCGTTTCTAGCTTCGTCTTCACAACTGGGTTTAGGTGTATTGGTGGAATTAGGGCATGCAGTATCGGAAATTCGGTAACACTCTCAGTACCTAACGTACCCGTAATTTTAGGCCGATATTTACACAGAACAGACAGTTTGGTGCTTAAGATCCAGCAAGTACTTGTTGATCGATAAAGCGAAACTTTCTCTAATAACTTGTGACGATTTGTGGTCTTATCTTTGTTGTATGAATGATTTTCCAAGCGTAACTATCTAAACGTTAATCTGTCTGCCAGTTTCAGAGTTTAATAACTTAACTGCTAATATTGCAAAAAGTATCATCGAAGTTTTACCGGTCACCATTTTGGTTTCACCGGTTAAGCAGAATGTTAGCTGGTAGAAAATACTCGATATATAATCGATTTCCTTCAGTACATCTTTGCCATAACAATTAAGATAAACATCACTAGCTAGGTAGGTACTGCTGTCATTAATTGCCTGATCGAACGAAACGCACCGTCGATCTTTACAGTTACTTGCGTCCGTGTATCGGTAGTGTGCGTACACCGCTCGCTGCTGTGTGGTATTGTACAGTATGACCCGTTTCAAAGTATAATAAATAACGGTAGATGACAATGATAGATTATCAGCAAACAAATTGCCTTTAGTGTTTGCTCAAACAGCATTCAATTCGTCGCAGTCATAGATCAGTGGTTGCAGTGAAATGTTTCAAGACAAATCAAATCAAAACGTTATTCATATGAATGACAAGGTTTACTTTGAATCAGTCAGGTGCCAGTTCCAGGTGACCAGAAGGTCGGAAGGGCTAGAAGAATAAGCATACTTAGATTCCTACTGTTGTTTTGTATGATTATTGCTACAATGTAATAATAATTGAGCTCAATTTGGTGTCAATCGAACACATGCTTGGAAACAACGTGATTGTGGGGCTCTGGGAGTCCAGAGAAGTTCCACTTTCTGTTTTCACTTTTCAGAACACACCGGTGTAAAGATTGTATGAAATGAAATTAGTTTGATAGATTCTGACGCAAAACTAATATAATTTTTATATCTACTAAGTACTATTCTCAAGTTCCAATATACTGACCATATTCTAGGACCTTCAAGAAATTGAACCACCATGTATTCGTCTGACTGAGTCTGTGGACCGTGGCTTATTATGTCGGAAGGAGATTAGTCGAACGGAATCCCGATTTGCCTATTGGTCAACCGATTTATTGTTTTCGATTTGTTCATGTTATATAATAATTATGTTACAACACTAGTCGAAAGCAGGAAGGTCGTAGCTAGAGGTAAACAAAAACAGAATAAACATACAACAGACGACGTACAAAAGTAGGTATGAGGATCGCACACCTGAAGTGGAGCTGGGTGGGATACTTAGCTAGAAGGGACGATGGGCGATGGATTAAGGGATGCACGACAACCGCGAGGCAGACCACTAGTCCGTTGGTCGGATGACATCGTGAGAGTGGTCGGACTACAATGAATGCCACTGGCTCTAGACCGGAAAGACTGGCGTAATAGAGGGGATACCTATACCCAGCAGTGGGTGTCAACAGGATTAGATAAATTATATAACGTGATGATTATATCAAATCTATTCGCAGAAAATTAGTAGTTGTTCGCGATTTTTCACTACCTAATAGAATCAGTGAATTTATATCTTAAACTAGGTACCCTAGCATTTGTCTTAATGATACGCAAAACATTCCACGGCCCGTCTCTCTTGAAGCATTCTTATTTCAACATTACTTTTATGTCAATGTCTTTTATATCAACTGCATAGAGTCAGTTTTATGATCAAAAAATAAAGTAATATTGAAATAAGAATGCTTCAAGAGATCGCGGTTGGCCCTCAGATCACTGATCTTGACGCCTGACGGACATCGTATCAGTTACCTAAATTAATAAAACAACCAATTCCTTTCTACCTTTATATCGTATGTTCGATAATATTGATAACATATAATATCGAATAATCGATATTCGGTTCAGTCAAGGGTTCCTTGACAGACTAGACTGGACAAAACTGAAAACTTTTCGTTTGATGTATCGGCACAGTGAACGCAATAAAGTTACCACTAAAACTTTTTAAATTAGGATTTGAGAAATTAGCCATCGTTTAGAGATACCTTCTGAATGATCTACATAAAAATGAAAAGCTTGGCGTACAGAATGCCTGAGCGTGCTGTGAAAATATTTGAAGTTGTATCAGGCAAACGTTTTTTACGAAAGAATTCTACAAAAACTCGCGTGACGGACGTAATAAAGGGCTCCGATCGGGTAGGAATGAAGGCGTGCCAGTTACTGCATGGCATGGTGCAAAGTCTTTTTTTATTTGTGTCAATTTGCAATCTATTATCCAAGTAGGTAGGTGCATTATTCGATAATAGGATCTTTTTAAACAAAGTAGAAAACTTCGTATAGCTTTCCTTCTGTTCTGTTTCCACTTACTTTATTAATAGGTACCTATTATGTTTCCTGTTCTAACTAACTCTTACGTACGTTTATGTTCATGTGTGTGTTTTTTTGTTGTGAGTATACCTTCACTGTGATTATATTTTTATTTTTTGCTTTTTTTTAAATCTTGTGTTGATAATTTTTTTCGTAACGCTTTTTTGTCATGCACTGATTTTCTAATAAGGAGTACTATTGTTACTAGATTTTGACTAATGACCTACCGAATAGAATTTGGTGATAGAAAGAAAATTTTATATTGACTAGCACTGTTTTATTTCAGTGACCTACCAGATGAAGAAGACAAGAAATCACCAGTCTTGTTGTTAGGGGTCAACAAAATATCTGAATCGCCGTTCGTTAGAAGAAGATCGATCGAACCCCACACATCAGGATCAATAAGATTCTTTCGTCCGCCAAAATCAAAGTACACTAGAGGATTTCATGGAGACGAGAGATTGGAGAAAATAAGGAAAGATCTCCAAGTTCATAAGAGTAAGCCAGACAGATACATTAATAAAGAGCATGATGTATCTTTAGAGCCGGAAGACAGGAGATGTCTTAAGCTGAACTGCGCAGGAAGCTGCATTTGTGAACGGAAGAAGAGCTCGAATCGAGGCTCGTTTTCCTTTCACAAACCTGACAACCAGTCGTTCAGCTCCGAAATTTACAAGAGAGAAACGAAGGACTTTTCGGAGAATGAAATAGAGTTTAAATACACAGAACACATTCCAGATTCCCAGCCCTCCAGCAGCAAACAGAGCTATAATGTTACTCCCAAATCCACTGAACGGAGGCATTTTCTACTATCAAATTTGAACGAAAGGTTTCGAAAAACCCTCAGCTTGGACTCCAGAAAAATAGAAACCAATCGTGTTCCTCTGACGTTGCCACAGGATAAACGCCCTAAATCTCTGGTGGCGACGAGTAATATTTGCGTGCAGCCGTTAAAGCCTGAACCATTCCTTCAGCCAAATTTTAGCAAGGCCAGCCAGCCTAAAAAGAAACGGAAATCGTTCTTTTCCCTGGACACATTCTTCGATAAAAAATCTGATTCGTCGTCCATTGATGACTACTGCTCCTCCAAATACAAAAGATTTGAACTAGAAAGCGACGATTCACCTCTTTTCAGACGAGATCAACACAGAGAAAGAACACCAGACCTTCTAAATCTACCCGTTATAATAGATTCAGTGCGAAAAAAGCATTCGGAAACGCGTAGACAATTGGAAAAGTTAGAAAACCATTACTACAGAAGCATTGCCAAGTCCCAAGTGATCGACGCTGTCCCTAAAGATGCGACTGATATACAAGGCACAAGCGGACATGCTAATAACGTATTCATTGACGATGACGATGTTGAATACATTGAGCCTATAAGGAGCAACTTCACAAGTCAGAGCACCTTGATTCTCGACAAAAATAACCCGGAGAAAATAGACTCCTTGCTTACCATAAACACTGAAGAGACTGATATAAGACTCCCTAGCTCCACAGTGAGTCCAAAGTCTGATGAAAGAGATTTAGATAGTATAGGGGCGTATGAGATAGAGGTGAAAGAAGCTGATCTGTTGAAAGTTACAAAGAACTTGACGGTGAAAGTGATGGATAAATCAGTGGACTCTATCGGGAGTTGCTCTCTCGACGTGGACGCGAGCACAGATTTTTCAGGTAAACTGGTTTTTGTGTAGCTTGTTTGTCTGTTTGTTAGCATGCCATTGTGTATCGTATATCTATCGTTTCTTGTAAGTTCTTGATGTTTGTGATTTATTATTTTCAAAGCATCAAATCTTTCTTCGGAGTCTACTCTAAAATAATTTGTTTTTAACTGACTTCAAAAAACGATCAGTTCTCAATTTGACTAGTTTTTTATGTTTGTTACCGCATAACTTTTTACTGGGTGGAACGATTTTGATGACTCTTTTTTAATCGAAAGCTGGTGCTTGTCATGTGGTCCAATTTGAATGAGTCCGATCTGACAATAGTTTTTGAATTATAGTAGTATGAGTGTATTTTCCAGTGTATTTGAAGTCGGTTTATTCTTGTAAGAGTTATGTTATTTAATATCTATATCTAGTTTGTATATTATTGTTATTTTCCAGTAGACTCGCTATTACATTTATTACTTCTTTTCATTTATAAATGTATTATTTAGTATCGTTGTTTTAAATAAATTATTCATTATTTTTATTGTGTTTTCTTTTCATCTTATGTGGTTGTTGCTTGTGAAGTCTTGTCTTTTTTTAGTATTTAGTCGATCTCTCAACATACTCTTACAGAACTTTAGTATCTACCGGTAATTTATAACTACCCTAGCGACATCAGTATTTCTTCTACTGTTAATGCATCTGTTCTTACGTTAGGTACAGTCAGCATTAACAGTAGCTTAGCTTCAGAATTTTCCAAAAGAACCGCATTGCAAAACATCTAACAAAATCATATCGCAAACACTAATTTTTGTGTTTTGTGTAAAACTGTTTTTTTATAGATTTTTTAGAAAAAATTAGTAGTATTTAAAATTTCAAGTTTCATATTACTTAGGTATTGAAAAATTATTACATTAATTATTGAGATAGGTACCTAAGGTTTTCTTTTTAAACTGACGCGTTTTTACTAAGAAATTAAACATTTCTTTTTTTATTATGATTTTCTGTCCAGCTACTTTTGACGCTGCTGACTGTACCAGTCAATTCTACGGTCGACATGACTTGATTGCTTTCGGTATAAATCGAGACATTTCCACGCCTTTCTCTCGTAAATCTCAACTGTAGCTGTATTTTTAGATGCTGTCTTAGGATGGTGCTTTGTGCTACCCCGTTTGGAAATCAACACTGGTAATCACTACATAATGCTTAAATCTTTAAAACTAAGCAACGGATTTTGATGCGGTTTTTTAATAGATATAGTGATTCAAGAGGAAGGTTTATATGTATAATACATGCATGATATAGTAGTAGAAAAACATTGTGCACCCGTGCGAAGCAGGGGCGCGCGGGCGGGTCGCTAGTACCTAAATAAATATTGGTGGACTTTCCACACAGCTATCGCCTCAAACAAAAAAAAGATTTATCCCCGCAAAAGCGAAGCTGTAGGTAATTATGGGAACCAGATATCTAAAACTCACAAACTTTTTTACTGAAATAAATACTTTTAATAATTATCTACATACATACTAACATCCAGACAAAAAACAAAAGTTCATCACACAAATATGTTTTCCTGGTGTGGGGATCGAACCCACATCCATCATACAGCGTAGAAGGCAGAGCTACTTCCAACTGAGCTGTGGTGAGGGCTGTCAAAACAACTGCGTACCGTAAAACGGGGTAAATTGGTCCAATCTTGACTTTCAACTGGAATTTAAACCTTCTTCCGTATTAAATAGGGAAGTTTTAGATATATTTATGAATGTATGGTATGATCTTTTACAATACAATACAATACAATACAATAATCATTTATTTGCGAAACACAGGTTATAAAAGGGTGACACATAATTAAGTAAGCTCAGCCATGTTCTACTTTAAAGCATGCAAAATTTTTATTATCTAACAATTACAATATAATTTAAAATGTCAACTCAAATAACATAATCAATAAAGTCAACCTAATCAAATTTGTCAAACAGAAATTCATTAATACTATAATATACCTTTTCTTTTAACAAGTTATTCAACCTCTTTTTATATATATTTATTGTAGCAGCATCTTTAATAAAGGAAGGTAATTTATTATAAATACGAGGAGCCATGCAGAAGATACTATTATTGAACATAGCAGTTTTACTAGGAGGACAAACGATTTTAGTTGTTAATCTATTGCTTCTAAACGATTTAAAAAGATACATGTTTGTCCTCACAAATAAAGAAATCTCGTAAATATACATGGAGGGCAATGTAAGAATATTTAATTCCCTATAGTGATCTTTACAACTGTCAGTTTGTTTAAGCCTATATATTGCTCTGACGCACCTTTTTTGGGCCTTAAAAACGGATTCTTTTTCACTAGAATTTCCCCAAGAAAATAGAATTAGAATATTATAGATAGATTAGAATTTTTATATGCTGAGTAGCTTTAGATTCCCCAATTTATATTATATTCTGAGAAATTGAACAAAAATCCTATTGAATTCCAATTTACCCCTGATGAGGATAAAAGGTTCAAGAGAGGGGTTAATTGGAATTTTGGCTAGGGTTGTCACTCTTTTTACCCGATTGAGAAAAAAGGAGGTTGTGTTTTTTCCAAAGTAAATATAAGCACCCAATTAAAAAAAGAGAACTTTAATGTTTGTATTTAACGACGCTACTTGTCCCCTTGAATACCTGTAAATGCGAAAGTTTGTGATAATGTTTGTGATGTACCTATGTAGGTATGTATGTATGTATGATATGGATACATCACAATACATCCAGTATTTATGGTTGATTATTACTCATTCACGCAAAAACTTCTGGATTGATTACAATGAAATTTGATACGTAAGTAGATAGTTGAAGACCTGAAATATTCCCACGGGAACAGAACTTACGCGGGTGCGAGGCAGATCTATTTAATAATAAAAATGGAATAATATATAAACTTTTTGTCATATATTTATTGATAACCGATTTTGAAATGGTATATTTTTCAGCAATAGCACTAAGGCTATTATTTGTCAAAGCAAGCTCGTCTAGGGCTTGTTTTATAATCAACTCGTCATATTTTTTATACCGCTTTCCTCCTGTTTTAGGTATGTAGTTGCGAGGCATTCTGGAAACAAACGAATTTGTTTTATTAAAACAGTTACGCTATTATAATTCATAAGCCTGATTGAAAAAAAAAACTAAAAAGTCAAGCAAATAAAATCAGTTAATTCTGATTGGTGCTATTCACTCTGTTTTATTAGTTATGATTTGTTAGAACTCAATAGGTAGGTAGTTTACTGTTTTATTAAGATTTTGATTTTGGACAACCATATTCAGCAATCCCAATTTACCTTATATGCAAACCAAATTACCCCTACGTTGTTCCAATTTATCCTGTACACGTGCGGATTTCCCCCTTTCACGTCCCTATTATCTCCAAAAAACCCTAAAAATTTGTGTTCGTCTAAAACGATTTGTTCCAATGAAATTACGCAATTACATAACTTACCTTCACGTTTTTAAAACTCTATTCGCCATTATCATCCAATTTATAATCAATTTAAACACTTTTTCTCATTAAAACTCTTTAAAACTCAAAGTTAAAAAGCACAACATTCACATGTTCGCAACTCCCTCACTTTGATGTTTTTTTTCTAGTGGAACCTGATTGGCTGGCTTCTTTGCTAAGTTTAGCCAGTAGCAAAAAATATAAGTTCGTTCAAAAAGAAAAAAAGTGTAAAGATGTCTTCAATGGTGTTGCTACTAAAGAACATAAAAAATGTTCCGACTTTTGTTCCATTTAACCCCGCCATCCCATTTTTCCCCGTTTTACGGTACATCGAAACGTTAGCTAACCTTGGTGGAATACAGTTCATTCACTCCATACTTAGGTACGTCTCTGTCTGACTAAACTGCAAAATATTTTTTGTAGGCCCACCGCAATTTCATCATCATCAGCCTGAAAAGTCCGCTGCTGGACATCCTCTATAGATTTCCAGGAAGAATGATTCCGAGTCCTCTCCACCTACCGATTTTCCGCGATTCCTATGTACTTAGGTGGCAATGATGAATATTTTTTTATAATTATTATCAGTTTTTGAGCAGGTAGGTACCTAGGTAAGGTATGTTCATTTCAGTCTAAATGTTAGCTTTAAATCTAGCTATTTACTTTGATACTGACTGTGTACCTACTTTGTGAATAAAAGAAGAAATCGAATATGTAATGATTTCCTACAAACGCTAAATCTAACTAGGTCGCGAATAAAATTAAAAGCAAACAATACATGATATAAATTGCATATGCATGTATTTGTACATCAAAGAACTCGTGTTGACCTCGTTTGCACTCATGTTATTATCATTGTTGGCATGGCAAATCAGATAATGACTAGCCCTCAATCCATACATAGCCCTAAGAATTTTAATAAACAAAATAAAATAGGAGAGCGGAACAGACTCGTAGAACGGAACGTAAGGAAGGAAAAACGGAACGCGTCTTCCGATTTGACATTGACTTGACGCGGCGACAAAAAAATAAAAAGATTGACATTTCTTTTGTGATGTGATGTCATGTCATTCTTATTTTTCTTTCGCAGTTATAAAGTTGCAGTGTTCGTAAAATTGTGAAAATCATTTAATTCATTTCATTTAGTTGTGCATTCATTGTTTTGTGTAGTTGATAATGGTAAGTTATTTATTTGAATGGATTCTCTGTTTTTTTTTCGGTTTGCTAAGTTGTTTTTCTGCACCAAGACCTACCTTCCTTAAGTTTTAGTTATTTCTCCTTCTATTAATATGAATATCTAGAAATTATTATCTGTAGGAGTTCCTAAGTGTATGTTTTAACGTGTATGAATCGAAATCCCGCATAAAATAGCCAAAATCCAGTCAATCAAACTTTTGTGTATACTGTAACCTACTAACTTATTATTTTTTTAACTTGTTTCTTTATGTACCTACCCTCTGCATGACATTATGTTTTTTTTAGTTTCTACGACTACAAACTACCAGCATATTTTTTTTTAAGTATACTAAGTTTCATTAGTTAAAATTTTAATATCTGTGTCATACTCTTCATCAATAACATTCTACTGCATAGTTTGGTTTCATAACATTGGAATAGTGCCCATGAACTGAAAATGCACTATTCATCTGATAACAATGAAGGTAAGTATCCTTGTTTTTTAATGAGATAATATAAAGTGGCAAAATACACATTAAAATTGAATTCACTATCACATTCATAAAAATTATAATAAAAATTGACACTTTGTGAGCAAAGAGCACCACTGGTTGGATCCCACAAAATTCAAAATGGCAAGGTGGAATGATCAGAATGAGATGGAGAGACATGCTTGACTACCACCTAAGCTCATGGTCTGTAGCTGTGTTGAAGAGTGGAAACAAGGAAGGGAGGCCTTTGCCCTGTAGTGGGTAAAAAGCAGTGTGTAAAATTTTGAACACAGGGCACTGCATTATCAGCAATATACTTGGTTTGGTCCAGTGGCACTTAGTACCACCTAGCATATGAGGTAAATATCTTTAGACTTTGATTTAACATTGGTGGCCCACCTGTCTTCATAAGGAAGTAGTTCCAATAATATTCTGAGTAATTCTTTATTTCTCAGTCATGTTTTATTTCTAACTATGATGATAATATACTTAGTTCCTTATCTCTGGTTGATTGCATTATTTGTAATAGCACTGATAAGTAGTGATGGGAAAAATACTTGGAGTCATAGTTCAGTTGTACCACAGGAGAATAAATAGTAGTACCTAAGTATGTTGACTCCTCAGATTTGTTCAATTAAAAAACAACCTTTGCTGCTACATAATAAAGCGCAATTCATTAGTACCATCTTTGCCTTGCCAAGTTCTTATTGATGCATGTAACAATCAAACAACACGATGATTAGTGAGGCATGAATTGTGAGGCTATGTTATAGGCGATGGTTACCGCTTTACATCAGGTGGGCCATCTGATGATCTATCAGGGGATGCACCATCTCCTGAGAACTAATCACAAACTCTGCTGTTGTCAATTGCTGGCCTTTTAATGAACACAAGCACAAAGTATCCCCATAAGTAGAGACTAAGAAAAGTGTCAATGGACACATTCTTAGTAATACTTATTTCTATTAAATTAAGTCAAAACAAAATTGCTCATTAGCCAACTTGGCTAGATTGTAATGATATTAGGGTACCGCATGTCATGCGCTAAACTACTAAATTCATAAAAAAAAAACTATCGGCCAGTAGTGGTAACTGTAGCAAATAATAAATACAACAAATATTGGTGGACATTCCAATCGTTGAACTACCTATGTGAACCAAATGGTTGATTAATATATACCTACTTAATGTGATATTTTTATAATATAACACCCAGACAGAGAACAAACCTCTAACCAGCTGTGGATTTAGTGTTATGTATTTAATTGTTTGTAGTGTTTCCCAACACTAGTTCAAAAAATCAAAATCCTTGAGATATTCGATTTGTTCAGTTGGCAATGAAATGTATTTAGTTACACATGATAAATGAGGCATTGCATAATGTGTGATTACTACCTCATATATACATGTGAGTAGTTAGGTAGTAGGTATTTAATTTGAAACATAGTTGTTATTTATTTCCTTAAAAATTGGTTTTTATACTATGAAATAGCAGACTTACCTCCAGTTTTTGAAAGCTCTCATTTAATGAGTAAGATCTGACGATTTTTTTGAGTTGTGTATTCTCCAGTGTATTTGGAGTCTGCTTTTCTTAAAAGAGTACAATAAGAAAGGTCCTTGATTGTGAACAAATTTGGGAGACAGACATAGGCCACCTTAGTTATATTGGACTAGTTGCTCCCCGCGGTTTCACCCGAGCAGATTTAAATCCCGGTGATCGGAAAACGTTTACACCTACGATTGCTGATATCACTTATTGCTCAATAGTATAAACAATAGTAATAAACTAATAGTAATAGTAAATAAGTAATAAACTAGTGGCTCTGGGAGCTATAGACCTCGCGATCATACTAAAAGTGAGCTATTTGAGGAATGTAATGTGCAAGTGCATTTTCCGGTTTGTGATTTTTTTGATCTTTTTGATTTTTTTTGCATCATCTTGTGTAGAATGAGGTCCTTTGTGTTTCTCTCAAATTTGAATGAAAACCATCGATTGTTTGATGAGCTATCCTGTTCATCATGCTGAAGATCCTTATCAGATCTTCGCCAAACTTTTATGAGACCAACTTATAGTTACTACCTTTCAAATAAAAAAAGAATAATCGAAATCGGATCTCATTTGGTGGAGATATCCAGTATATCAAATAGCCCCCTTTTTGCCCTTTTTTTGGGGGAAGTACCCCTCCAATCAAAAATCCCCGACGACAAAAAAAATCAAATAAGTCATATAACCTGTGTACCAAGTTTCGCCCAGATCGGTTGAAAAATGCGACCTGTAGAGGAGAATAGACAGATAGACAGACAGACATCCGGACAAACGCATTTTTGGCCAATGTGGAGACTGAGACGCTTCGCTCGCTTCGCTCGCTCGGTCAATTATTATTGATTGGGAATACTGGCATGTGCTCTCCATCGGTGAATTTATGTGTATACTAGTTGCGCCCCGCGGTTTCACCTGCGCAGATTTAAATCCTGGTATTCCCGCGGGATAAAAAGAAGCCTATGTGTTATTCCAGACTATAATGTATCTCTCTGCCAAGTTTTATTCCGATCCGTTCAGCCGTTCCGGCGTGAAAGAGTAACAGACATCCATCCATACTTACAAACTTTCACGTTTATAATATTAGTAGGATACATGTGGATACATCCACCACACATGTGGAGTTATGAATTATTTAATGATAAGAAAACAAAGTGACTCAAAAAGTAGGTTCTTCATTAAGTTGATCACTGTCTAATTGTTTAATTTCTCTATTATAGATACCACATCGGGTAGCTTGAATCTCCTGACACCATCATCAACCAACAGCAGAATCCGAGACTTCACATCCAGGATACAAGAGCGGGCCGGTTCTAACCTAATACCGCACCTCACCCCTGTGCCTACCTCTACTAGAGTCCCTGATGACGCCACACCCACACCAAGGAAATCCGACCACTTGTTAAAACCTCCGGTAAAGATACACATTGATTCGGGCAGCCACCGCTCCAGAGCCCATCATAAAAAGTGCGACGACCCTCCTCATAAGAAGCCAAGCTATCTTAATCTAGCGTGTTCAGTTAACGGATACACAAACCTCACTACCTACGACTCCAAGTTAAGGCAGGACATTAATAAAAGTAGAGAGGCTTCCCCGATCAGGCCTATCACCCATACCTATCAGTACAGAAGCGAAAATAACTCGTTATTGGTACCAGTTCCTGTCAGCGCGAATAAGCTGCTGGTGCCGACGTTCGCTCCTCATGATACTAGAACTGATTTGACATCGAAAGCGCCTACTAAGGCGCACACGGACCCTTACCTAGCGACGCCACCACTCCACGTCTTCATGGCGGCTGAGAACAAGCAGCTGAAAAACGACTTCCTGGGACCCAGTATGACGTCAACGCGGTCATACATCTCAACGGAGAGCAAAAATTTCGCTGCTTCCATGCTCCATCAAAAAGATGAGGTCGATAACGCGAAAGAAATGATTTTTAAATCCAGTTATTCCGAAACTAACTTCAGGAAAACAGTCGCAAACGTCACAAACTGCAAAGACACCAGGGAGTCGAGACTTGGCTCAGAATCGTACACCATATCATCGAACGGAGTCTCAAAAAGAGTAGAGATCACGAAAGAGAATGGCGAGAAACTGACTAGCCCCATGAAAAGCTTCATCCAACAGCGAGTCGAAAGATTGTACGGCCCGGGAGCGCTAGCTCAGGGATTCTTCAATCAGAAGCGACATAAACTGAAAAGCGGCTGCGAAGATGACGAATCGAAAGTCCTACAAGAGAAATCTCTGAATTGTCCCGACCATTTCCCTACTCCTAAGAAGTCAGAAGAGAATATAGAGGTCACTAGTCCGAGCAGTGAGGAGTCTAACATCTCCCTACCAGTTCTCAGGCATTTAAGACCAGAATTCAGAGCTCAATTACCTATCCTCTCACCGAAGAAGAGCCTTAAAAGCGAAGACACTTCCCCGTCCAAGGACCAACACATTCCACATTCTAAGACTGAAGATATAATAAATGGGGTTTCCGGGATCCACTTAGATTCTCAGGACATGGTGAATGGGGGTAAAGTGAATGGGAGTGCAGTGAATGGGCGTGAAGTGAATGGGGGTGAGGTGAATGGCAATGATGTGGTGAAAGACGCGCATTACTTCCTAATGGTGGAGAAGAATGAGACTGAGAGACTGTTGGCGCTTTCGGCATCCGCTGAAAGGGAATTGGAAAGTTTGCAGGTGAGCTTTTCATTTGTTTTATGAAAATAGTCCTGATTGCTACAATTTGGGTGTCTTTAAGGCAAGAGTGAATAGGTGTCTTCTAGACCGTTCTGTTCCATCGTCGGCTACCATCGTCGCTTACCACCAGGCAAGATCGTGGCCAAAGAACGGTCTATAAAATTTGGAAAAAAAATAATAGTGATTGCACAAGGTAATGCCCCAATGTATGGTGAAAAAAGGGCCCATAGTTAAAAATTAAAACTAAAATTTGGAATAAAAAAAAGCCCATAATGACAGACTATTTCATTTGTATGGATTTTATACCCCTTTAGGCTTATGGCTCGTCGGTAAAGCTCTAGTCTTTATAGCGACGACGGAAGGACTAGAGCTTTACTAACGAGCCATAAAATGTGGTTTTACTCACTCAACGATAGAGCCTTTAAAATATTGACAAATAGCTGATTATTAGCAGAGGTCATATACTTTTGAGCCAGGGCCTAGTAACCCATAGACCATACAGGACTGTTTTTTTCTATATTTTTTTTCACTTATTATTAATTTCTTTCTTTTTTGTTACCTACCTTCCTGTATCTATGTATTTTTGGGTTAATAAATAATTTTTCTTTCTTTCTTTTCCGTGGGGCGCTTCTGGTTTATTAGAATCATAATTAATGTTTCAGGACCAAGAAGTGAGTGAAGAAGTGCTTGGATATCTACGTTCCGCGGCAGGGAAAGCGAGGCTTCTGGCCACCCAGAAGATGCAGCAATTTGAGGGTATGTCGTCAGCTTCTACCCTCATCATCTGAACTTGTGACAGAATAAACAGGCTACAAAATAGTAGATAATGGATTATTTTTTATACTGAACTAGTTGCGCCCCGCGGTTTCACCCGCGCAGATTTCAATCCCGGTATTCCCATTCCGCTTGTAAGTATGGATGGATGTTTGTTACTCTTTCACGCCGAAACGGCTGAACGGATCTGGATGAAACTTGGCAGAGAGTTTGATTACAGTCTGGAATAACACATAGGCTACGTTTTAACACGTGGGAATGCCGGGATTTAAATGTGCGCGAGTGTAAACGCGGGACGCAACTAGTTCATTCATACATTAACACAGTATTCTTACCATTCCAGGTCTTTGCTACAACCACATAAACGAGAGGCAAGACGAGCCGTTCCCGACCACGGTGGAAGACCTCCAGGGTTTCTGGGATATGGTGTCTCTGCAAGTACGCAATGTGGACGCCATCTATCAGCATATTGCTGAACTGAAGGCCAATAACTGGCAGGAGGTAGTTACAACATTATTATTATTTACATACATACATAAAATCACGCCCATTTCCCATAGGGGTAGGCAGAGACCACGGATTTCCACTTGCTACGATTCTGACATACCTCTTTCGCTTCATTCACTCTCATAACATTCTTCATACACGCACGTCGGTTTAGGGTACTCTTGAGCTGGCCTTTCTCTAGAACATCTGCTATCTGATCTAGATACGTCCGCCGAGGTCTTCCCCTCCCAACAGTCCCACACTCGCCTGATGCACCTTTTTCGTCAATCTTCTTTCATCCATCCGCTCTACTATTATTTACTATTATGTTTATGGTATTATGTAGCTTCAATTAGAAATCAGAAATAATTTATTGTATAACTGTATTACTGTAGTACAAAAAAAGATCTTATTCCTATGGTTATGTACAGTTTTAACAGTTTGTCCGTTTCAGACGTACAACTAAATTTTTTTTTCTTTTATTTGGGTAAACAAACAGTAACACAATAAAATATGGTTTAACAATATTTAGTAACTAATTATAAACTAATTGTGGCACCAACACCGTTTACCACAGATTAATAATGAGTTTTAGGTTTTGAGAGTCATGAGAAGTATGTAGTACTATTCTAGAATCTGAAGAATAATTTTCTTAAAAGTGCTAGGTCGCGTTACCGCAATATCTATTGAATTAAAGTTAGTATTAAAGGAGCGAACTAAACGGTAATAACACAACAAAAATGTATCTACATGTATTAATGTATCTACTACTTTAACATTCATAGTATTCGTAATAGTGTAGGTATTTTATTACATTGCAACGAGGATCATACAAAAAAGTGATAGATACCAAGCCGAGTTTGTTGCCTGTTCTCCTCGGCGTTGGTCGCGTGGAACTGGCACTAGAGTCACCTAGTTTTTAAGACGTTTCAAGATGATCCTTTTGATTTTATTGAATAAACATATTTTGAATTTGAATTTGAAATTTATGAATTGTCCAGATATTAGTTCCCCGCGTGAAGCCCCCCGCCCCCGCTGCGTGTCCGCGCCCCCGCGGCCGCGCCGCCCCCACCGTCAAGAACGAGAAGGCGCGCCTGGCGGCTGAGAAACGAGAGGCTGATAGGAAAGCTATGCTGGAACACAGAAGGTAGTTTTATAACCGACTTCAATATGTTTGACACCTCTTTAAAAAAACAGGAGGTTTCAGTTTGACATTATTGTTTATAACTTTGATTTGCAACAGGATATTTACCATGATTTGTGAGTTTGATTGTTTGTTTGATTGTTATCGGGAAACAATCAAACTCACATACATCAAAATTATGTACGTAACCATGATAGTTTCAAAAAAAAATTGTATTGACTATTGTTTATGTTTGTGTCTTACCTCATAAATTTTTACTGGGTGAACCGATTTTGATGATTTTTTTTTATCGAAAACTGGTGTTTCATAAAAAAGTTGGTGTGCATGTGGGTGGTCCCATTAAAATTTAAATCAGATCTGACGAGTAGTTTTTGAGCTAGTGCGGTTTCACCCGCGCAGATTTAAATCCCGGTATTCCCACGGGATAAAAAGCCTGTTACTATTATCTATCTCCCTGCCAAGTTTCATACAAATCCGTTCAGACGTTTCGGCGTGAAAGAGTAACAAACATCCATCCATCCATCTATCCATACTTAAAAACTTTCGCATTTATAATATTAGTAGGATTTATTTATTATTATACTAGTAGCGCCCTGCGGTTTCACCGCGCAGTAGTTTGAAATCCCGGTATTCCCACGGGATAAAATGTAGCCTGTGTTATTCCAGACTATAATATATCTCTGTGCGAATTTTAACCAAGATCCGTTCAGCCGCTCTGGGGCATTATTCTCTATGACAATAGGAGATTCATTGCCCCAAACCGTGAAACGTCAAAACTTGATGTTGGGCTTTATTCTTTATAACATAGGAGATACTTTGCCCTAACCGTATGACTTCACAACGTGATCTAAACGCAAACCGCGATTGGTTTGGTCATAGTGAATAACGCCCCTGGAGTTATAGAGTAACAAACATCCACCCATACTCTCAAACTTTCGCATTTATAATATTAGTAGGATTATATAATGGACATGTTTGTATTTGCAGACGCGTGGCGCGCGAGAGGCAGGTGGTCGCGCGAGCGTCGGCGCCCGGGACCAGCGCTGAGGATGACCACGACATGGCTATCGAAGGCAGCCAGGTAACGCATTGTTATATCTAGTACTCACCTAGATTACGTTCCATCGAATAGTTCCTATGCCGTCATGTTGGTAGGTATATTTTCTCCTCCTCCTATTTTCTCTTCTCCTATAAATATCCTACTAATATTATAAACGTGAACGTTTGTAAGTATGGATGGATGTTTGTTACTCTTTCACGCCGGAACGGCTGAACGGATGAAACTTGGCAGAGACATAGATTATAGTCTGGAATAGCACATGGGCACATGCGCCCCGCGGTTTCACCCGCGCAGATTTAAATCCCGGTATTCCTACGGGATAAAAAGTAGCCTATGTGCTATTCCAGACTAATCCATCTCTCTGCCAAGTTTCATCCAGATCCGTTCAGCCGTTCCGGCGTGAAAGAGTAACAAACATCTATCCATACTCACAAACTTTCGCGTTTATAATATTAGTAGGATAAGTATAGTAAAAGTTTATGACTAATGACAACGCACCGGCCAAACCCCTAGGGCTGGAAGCTTAAAAATTTCGCACACGTATTCCTTTTATGACGTAGGCGCCTACTAAGTAAGGATTTTTCAAAATTCAACCCCCAAAGAGGTGAACTGCGTGAGCGAAGCCGCACTACAGATTCATTGAGGACTTCTAAGGGGGTAGTCAGAAGTACGTCCAAACATTACATCTGATACATACCCATATTTTGCAGAAGCTAGTATTCCATACGTGACAACGTGGTTACAAGCCCGTCGCCGGTGTTAGAATACTAACTGGTTTCCTCACGATGTTTTCTTTCACCGTTTAAGTTTGCAATGGTTATTATAGTGTCTATTATATCAACAGGAGGTGGAAATATTCGTCGGCAAGACCGCCAAACCAACAAACGTCGCGCCTAGAGGTGATTGTATGAGCAGCCAACGCTCGGAGGACTCGATCGATCTAAGCTGATTCTTTTAGCGTATGAGCACGGTCATCTATTTAGCTATTAATAAAAATAGAATCCTCACATCTATCTG
This sequence comes from Plemyria rubiginata, assembly GCA_963576535.1. Taxonomy (NCBI): domain Eukaryota; kingdom Metazoa; phylum Arthropoda; class Insecta; order Lepidoptera; family Geometridae; genus Plemyria; species Plemyria rubiginata. The sequence goes on along the minus strand of OY754911.1, from coordinate 4,033,614 downwards.
TTAGCAATATTACATTATACAACGTGTAACATTATCCCTATAACCAGGATATTTCACATGGCAAAAAACTTGTTAATCGATTGTTCGAAATTGCAAAAGCAATTTCGAAGGTTTTCATTCCTGAAATGCTTCCGATGTGAAAGTAATCACACCGAGGCAGCCATATTGACAGCTTTTGGTATTCGATTGCATTTGGTATTGAATTGTAAAATAATACGGACATATTTGAATTTCCCGTCACTAAATTTGGACCGTCTCGTCAAATCGTACTTGCGCCATCTATTTACATATTCTGTGGGTATTATGTTACACGTTTTTTATCTTCAATACCAGAAATTAGCAATATTAAAATAAATATAATATACCTGACTGAGATTGAAAATGCAAAAAATGCTACACGAAAATGAGTTAAAAATCTAGACAAATACCTACATGTGGGCTGAAACAGTTTCACCAATTTGAACCATACGAACTTTAGATTAGTTGATTTTTTGTGTTTGTGACAAAATTGAACTGCGATTTGAATTTGCTAGTGCCAATCATGAGTTGCAATGGTTTGTTCAAATTTTAAATCAATTAATAATATATAGAAGCTAATTTTGTAAAGGCAAAAAAAAGGTTACACTGTATTAGCTGACTACGCAGCTGTATCAATTATTTAAAAACTTAGATTTTTATTTAAAACATATTATACACATACATTTATCTTGCTTTTGCTCGAAACTTTTAGCTAAATAGATGATTTGGCTCATCATTTGCTTAATCCAGTGATATTTTGTATTTTAATATGATAAAATGTATGTAAAAATGTGTTTTTTAAATTTAATATGAAATGATGATACTCATATCGCGTTATGGATTTTTGAATCGTATTTAACATTTATCTGATTTAATAAATTCGATTTAAAATGGATTTAATTTCTTTTTATTTTATTTTGAACAGTTTGTGTAAAAGTTAATCATAGTTCAGCATTTAGTTGCCTGTTTTTATTATTGCCTTTTTGATGATTTTATTTATATCATTTTGTCATCATGGGCCTAATAATAATTAATAACTTAACATTAAAAATAACATATGCTTTATCAAAACTACATATTCAAATTGAAACCAACTTATAACTAATCAACTTATACGCTTTTGGTAGGTATTATTAACAGTACAGTATTAATACAGTATAAATTGATAGTAGTAATCATGAGAACATTTTGCGCATAATATCGTGTGGTCAAGTTGCTAGATCAAGTGAATTGCCTTTCTACTAGGCTAGTGTATAAATTTACCTGAAATTGATGCATGAAAATAGTTATTTATTACAAATTCTCTATAGGTTAATAATTATGATTTATATAAAAACCATATTTAACTTGCTGATTTGAAGTTTATTATGTCAATTAATGTGGCTTTTTATAGTCGATTGGTAAGTAGGTACTATAACATTACAACTACAAAATAAAGTAGAGTAAAAACTTAATATTAAACAAAATACTGAGAAATTTGATTACAAATTAATAATGTTAGTATGTTCGTTATGTTTGGAAGTATGTTTTGAGTTGTTATAGTATTGTAAAGTTTCAAGCTTTGTCTACCCCTTTGGGGAGAAGGTTAAATAATGTTTAAACCTAGTTGTGTACTAAACAGTTCTACTCTATTTGTCATGGTATGATTGATTTTGTAATAATGTTATCTATTTGTTTTGGACTTAGCATAAATGTCAAGCATTATAAAATTGGATGTACAACACAATAATGACATATAATCCATGTAAATGCAACTTAAATATCTGACTGAACATGTTATAATAATTTTTTCGCACTTATGTTTTTACACTATATAATTTTACTCCGATATCTGTATTTTTCGTCGAACTACCTACCTTTATTATGATTTTTTTAGATTTCGTTTTTACAGTAAATTAATACCTATCCTATTATTGTTAAGCGAATTTACTAAATTTTAAGTCAATTTATTACTGATATCATGCTTATTCATTTACCATAGCTACGGATCCAATATTGGTTTGTGATTGGTCATCACACCCAGCCAGTAATGCTATTCTGTAAACAATAAAACCATGGAGAGTTTCACCTATTGGATCCATACTCACTTCAATGACGGGGTTCACATTGGCATTTCCAACAGCCATGACACTCAAAGGAGTGGTGCTAGTGATGTGGGTGAATTTAATGCAGAATGCCATATCGAAAACTCATTCCGGATTCGGTCACATGGGTGACAGTTGTTTGCGGAATAGCACAACAGAACAATAAATTTATTTTATACATTGTGGATTTTTTTATAAAATACTTACGGCAGGTTCCGAAAGCTCGATCTAAACCAATCGGCTGCCAAGTCACTTGCCATCATCTAGTTTGCAGTACAGTTTGACCGAAAAGAGTAGAAAATGATAGGGACGCCACTTTCCCTACATTATCGACCTCACTCACATGCGGTCTTGCTCGCACCTATGCGAAATACCCGCATGTCAATTTAGTTCCGTTTCTACTCTTTCTGGTCGGACTGTAAAAGCTGAAATAGCAAGTGACTTGATAGCCGATTAGTTTTGATCGAACTTTCAGAAACCGGCCGTTAGCATGTGATAACCATTAGAACACTAATTGTATCCATAAATTAAGTTTGTTGGTTACAATACAGTTTCGAATATGTTTAGAATAGCACTATACGCCTATTCGCTGAAGTTATTAAATCACTGTAATAAAAATGTGTAATAAAAATAATGACATTGATTTCTTCGTTATTATTACCTTTCCCAAAAAAAGAAAGCTCTGAGACACAAGTTCAATAGGTTTTTTTAAACAACTAGCTGATGGAACAAGCAGATGACCCACTTGATGCTAAGTGGTAACCATCACCTATAAACAAAACATTGCCTCGTAAGTCACGCACGATAGGAACGTGCTATACGATGCACTGCCCTGCATCCTTTAACTTGACGCATGCCTACAGATGTTAAGCCTCATGTGCCTGTAATTATACCGGCGACCACACTCTTTAACCCGAAACAGCGTTGCTGCTTGGCGGCAGAAAAAAGCGTGGTGATAGTACTTCCCCGGAACAGCCACGCACAAAGAGCTCTATTCACTGGTCTCTATTGTACCTATAATACAGATCAGTAGCTCTACTACTCTAAAACCTTACTCTTTTTAGGTTCGTACCTAATGCGAAATTACGGTCGCTTCTTTACAGCGCATTCTATTTGAGGTCAATAGTACCTACCTACTTTAATCTAATTAATCTAAATATATATAACTCAAAGGTGACTGACTGACTGACATAGAGATCTATCAACGCACAGCCCAAACCACTGGACGGATCGGGCTGAAATTTGGCATGCAGGTAGATGTTATGACGTAGGCATCCGCTAAGAAAGGATTTTGATCAATTTTACCCCCAAGGGAATAAAATAGGGGATGAAAGTTTGTATGAGATTTTCAAAGTAAACGAGCACGAGCAAAGCCGCGGGGTCAGCTAGTAAATTATAATACCCAACCATACCATACCTACTATAATACCCAATACCCTACTGAAATCCACATAGAGCTTTGGTGACGAAGTTTTTAGGCCGCTCGACCTCCGTTATGGTTTAATAGCTAGGATCGACAGCTTAACTTGTTTAACACCTAGTAGGTACGTGAAACAACAAGTCCCAATCGCTTAAATTTTTCACTAGTTGCCATTTACATTATTATTATTATAGGTTGTGAAATCCCTCGTATGATGAAAGACGCTATCTAATGTAGGTATACATTAGATAGCGTCTTCGATCAAACATATGGGTTACTAGTTGCGCCCCGCGGTTTCACATTATGTTTGGTCTTACGTTTACCTAATACCAAAATGATTTCTGATTCGGGCATGTTTCCCTTATATTATTGTATTATTTGTGTTCGAACAGTATTTATGCGTGTTTCTTTAGAGTTATTTTTTCAAACAACCTCCCCGAAATGAAATAAAATGAAATAATAGCCAATCGCACCTCGAAATTGCGAGCCGCTGTCACCGGACCCTTAACTTGTAGGTATAATACCGTAGTTATTGTATACTCTTTGGTGGGTACTTGAGTGCAAAGAGTAGGTACGTACAAGTACTCTTGACCTCAGAAGAACAATCCTATTGACTAAAGTGGTAGAACTTAACAACACAACACCTAATATTTCTCTCGCTCGCACGATTCGACATTTTGAAAGATATAAAATCACAAATTCCAAATTTGAAAAATCGCAAACAACCATTTAGTGTCACATTGCGCATATTTTGGTAAAAAAATCATTTTGATTGATGCAAGTTTTCCTACTCAATAGTTTGCTTGAGTACGAAAACTAGAAAAGCAAACTTCTAAATAGGAAAACTTGTATCGATCAAAATGATTTTTTTACTAAACTGTGCGCAATGTGATTGCACACAAAATAGTTGTTTGCGATTTTCAAAATTATGTTTAGTGATTTCATATCTTTCAACAAGTCAAAACGTGCGAGCGAGAGTCACATTAGCTCTTGTCTTCGTCTTAATTAAAGAACATTGGTTCCAAGGAATTTGAAATTGGTTCAATGCAAGAAATTCCTTGGTTAAATGTATTCAAATTCCTTGGGTTAAATGCAAGGAATTTAAATACTAGTTATATTCCTTGGTTAAAATGTCTGAAGTTTCGTTTGCCATGCCAGTATATCAAAGCTCAAGAATAAAAAAAAAATTATGTTCACTCGATTCTTCAAGGAATTTAGATAAGTGTTTCTATAGTGAGAATCGCTGAGTCCCAATAGAAAGCTAGTACGGATCAACCCTTACATACGTACAAGGATGTATTTTATGCGTGAAACGAAACGTTATCAGTTTGTCTATGGTTAAACAGCAATGGCCGCCATCATTTCAGTTCTCTTATTTATAAATATTTTTTAAATAAAAATATATACAGGTTTGATGTAACCAATATTATTAAAAAGATTATTAACGGTCAAAAAAATGTATTATTTGTGAAATATTTTTATATTTAGAAGGCCAAAAAATATTTAGTCAAATCATTCCCGCGTGTTTCCTTCCCGCGCACGTCGCACAAGCTGGAAGTTGGTCATGGTCGTCCGCCAAACGGAAAGCCGCCATGATGGCTTTCTGTAAAGTATGTTCAATATGTAAAGTTTCGTTAATGTTTTTCGTTAATTGTGACTGAGTGCGTGCAAAAATTAACCATGGGAACGAACTAGAGTGTGCAAAGTTCAGTTTAAGGTCCTTTGGGACCTCCTGGAGGAGCTATAAAGTGTTATAAAAGTGCATTTTTGTGTCGACGCTAACGTGTTTTGTTCTGTCAACAAAATGTCGAAGCTCTCGTTTAGGGCGAGGGCCCTGGATGCATCGAAACCAATGCCCATATATCTCGCCGAGGAGCTCCCGGATTTACCGGACTACTCGGCGATTAACCGTGCAGTACCTCAAATGCCCTCTGGAATGGAAAAAGAGGAGGAAAGCGTAAGTAATTTGCGCATTTAGATGTTAAGTCATCGAAACCACCGAATGGCGGCCATTATGTTATATTCCAGTTGCTTGTTATCGCCGCCAGGGGCGTAATTACTTTCGATAATTTATTTCATCGCAAAATTTTGTGTTCCTGAAATAATTTATCCTCGATATATCAATATCATAATTAATAGTTACACATATTCCTATCAAAATCAAGTAGGTTCCAACTTAATTAACGTATTTGGGTAAGCTCAAAACAAACGTCAATTTTAGCGCGTTCATGCACATGGTGTTCTTCCGAAGTTCATTTTGAACATGTTTGTTTTAATATTTTATACCTCGCTTATTTAGGTCCTGGAAGAGTGGGTTTTTCTGCACACCCTAGACGAATTTTCGTAGGTAACCTGATATGAAAACAAAAATTCGCCGGTTGTCTGATCATCTGTTATTTGTTTACAAACAAAACATGCCGGCGACACTGTAACGTGATTTACCAATTAATAATTAAATTGGAATTCATGATTACCTACTTATTCTAAACTTAGTAGAGAATCATTGATAATTTTTAACATTAATTCAATCATTTTCGTGATTTTTCCGGAGTTAGAGGACTTTAAATGAATAGGTCTGATTAAAGGGTGTTAAAAGCTTATGTTGTACCAGATACTGTATTGCAATTATTTTAATTAAGTAATGTTAACAATTTATATTTAATTGTACCTACTTCTTTGCTGCACATGCTTCAAAAATATTGGTTCAGACGGTTTTCTATTTCAGGCTGAACTGTCTACTACTGCAGTTTATAGTATTGATGTAGGTAAAACAATTTGTTTATTTGTCCATTTATTTTTTGGCTATCAACATTAGTGCAGGGGGCACTAGTCACAGAAAGCCATTCAGAACTTTGATCCGATTTCAAGCCAAATAACACAAATATTTATTGCGACTTTTGTTAATGACTTTATCAACATGCAGATGTGCGAGGTAGTTAAGCTCTGATAATTATATATTTCTTTAATGAAGGTAGTTCAACTGATAATGCAACTGAATACTGTTTTACCTAAGCCTCACTCTAAGCATTATCATCACACTGGATTTTCATTATTATATTATTTTGTAACAAGGATCATCCTACTAAGTACTATTATAAACGCGAAAGGATGGATGGATGGATGTTTGTTACTCTTTCACGCCGGAACAACTGAATGGATCTGGATGAAACTTGGCACAGAGATACATTATAGTCTGGAATATCACATCGGCTACTTTTTATCCCGTGAGAATACTGGGATTTAAATCTGCGCGGGTGAAACCGCGGGGCGCAACTAGTACAAAATATTGATTGAAACCATGCCATAAGTTTGTTGCATGCTCTACTGGACTTGGTTGTGTGGTACTACTATGGCACATAGACCTTACCATATACTTACCATACACCTTACGGCTTATAGTAGTCATTTCATAGTGGCTGTGTGATTAAATTCTTCAACCTTTTGCTGGCTTTTGTTGATTTATGTTTATTTAAACCATACTTAATTCATAATATTTCTATCCACTTTCTATTTCAACAATCTCCGCTGTTCTTTGTCTTCTGCTATGCTCTCAAGGTGTTGTTCTGTGGTGGTTTTTGTTGATGTAGGTTTACTTAAACCATTTTGTTTCTCCCCACTTTTTTCACTGTTCCAACAATCTCTGCTGTTTTATGCCTTCAGCTTCTTAAAGCATTGTTTTGTGGTTTCGCAAAACCCAACTGGTTTTCATCTCACTTGATTCATATGGGTATGGTGCTCACCTATTTATGATGGGAAGGTGATGTGTGGGTTAAATGACCCTAACTAAACTAAGAAAAGCTTATGCTAACTAGTTTTGTGAAGAGTACTTAATAGTAGTAATAATAACTACATACTTTTGTAAATAAAATCAATGTAAGTAGATACTTCTACTGTACCAATATAACTGAGTACATTAGAAAAATAATGAAAATATGGGTTATTGAAGTTCCCTGCATTATAAGCACATAATGGTGTTGATTCTGTTGTTGCATTATCCTTAACTAACTTAATCTGACAGCTCTAAAATTATAGCCGTCTTTGTTGTTTCGGTCTTTTAGAAAGAGATGGCAATATTTTTAGTGCTGTCAAATTAGGTTAGTTTAGGATAATGCAACAACAGAATTGGCACCATTGTTTTTTTAATGTTAATAAGAAGCTTAATAAGTAGTGGAAGGTTATAGGTACGTACCTAATGATTAATGAATGACGTCATTGTTTTCGTATCAACGCACACTTTTATACCTATAGCAGTGCGATAGTGACATCGCGTTTATGAGAAAGGGACCGATGCGGATTTTTTTCCCATGGAAAGGCAAATAATTGATATGCAAATTTTTTTTGTTTGGTAGGTTATTTACATTCTAATGTCAGAATTTCTGATACCCAAGCTCACGTTTTCTGTACCTACTTATCTCTAATTATATGTAAACTAGCGACCCGCCTGCGCGCCCCTGCTTCGCACGGGTGCACATTGTTTTTCTACTATATCATGCATGTATTGTACATATAAACCTTCCTCTTGAATCACTCTATCTATTAAAAAAAAACGCATCAAAATGTTGCTTAGTTTTAAAGATACATAACAGCAGTAACATAGGTGCTTCATAGGTTTCGCACACAGGCGCTGTGGGGGGTCGGCGCGGCCCAGTCTGGAGATAAATCTAAATCCAGTTTCCGGCAACCAAAGCCTAGAAGAAGACGCAAAAAAGCCTAAAAACCTATTAGGTTAAATCAATTTTTGTCGCTTGGGAAAGATCGTATTAACCGGCTTTCTGAAGTCAATGACCATGTTTTTTTTCCTCTGCATACCTATAATCTTTTCTAAATGACGATTTATATTTGCAGACCCAGTTTGGTCATTGAATATCATCGTTAGTCTCGCTAGTCTTAGGTATAATTTAGAAAATGGAACCAATTACATACGCGAAACTGTTGAGAATTTTATTACCACCATTTTATTCCAACACCTACCTAATCTCTAGTTTGGCAGGATTACTCGACTGTGCGAAGATGGGTTTTTGTTTTTGACTAAAAAATATCTATAGACACTTCTACTCCATATAACCCTTATAAGTAATTTCATTGAAAGAGGTTTTTGCTTTCAAGTTAGCAGCGTTACGTCACTCGGTACCTATTCGTTTTTAAATAACTTAACCTCCCATGACCATAGATTCATGGCGAACCGCCTACCTTATGCTGACGTTGGAATATTTAACGTTTTTGTTGCTAAAGAAGTAGATCCCTTCGTTTATTGTAATACGAAGCTCTACCTTCGACTTCTCTCGCTTAACTTGGAACCCCGATAAAATATGCAGCTAATATGTACCTAGACCTACCTATCTATTTCTAGTTTTATCCAGATCAGTGCTGCCGATGGCTGTTACGGCATGATTGTGTATTAACATAGAAAATAATATTAGTTTAGGCTCCGCTCATAGTTAGCTAAAGTAGTAGTATTTTATATGTGTCTATCGTCACGCCTCATTCCAAGTTTTGCGACAGAATGACGTGCTTGAATGGACGTGTGCTTTTTTAAATAGGATTTCGTTCAGTCAAATCGACTGATCTCATCTAGCTAGCTGTTGAGCTAACTGTTAAGCTCTCCTATAAAAAAAATAAGGTTGGCTATTAGCAATTCCTTGGGTTAAGGGTTGGGGGGTTACAAGTGAGGGTAGATGCTTAGTCCTTCCCTTGAGTCCTTTTGTCTAGGAGCTGAAAAATTATTGCTTCAATTCTTTTCATTTTTGTTGCTTTAAATAAATTGAAAGCAACAAAACAGGGTTGTTTTTTATCGTATCCACAATGAACCAAAACTTACTCTTAAATACGCCACTTCCCTCTCCTTTAATTTTACGCCACGTTTTACTCCCCCTCAAAGGACCATTACGCTGAAGTAGCACAGAATTTAAATAGGCCAATTTGCGATGGTGTGCTTTTAACAACGTTCCGGCAACCAGAATTTGGTTTAAGTTTAAGGTATCCCGGGAAAAATGCTACAATCAATATTTCATCATGATAAGTGTGTTTCTCCTGTGGAAAGTTTTATGAGTACCTTAGTCCGGGATCCTACGTAGCCGATTAATTTCAAACAATTCGAAAATCATTTTATACCACTCGCATACCATACTAAATTAAGCCATAATGTTGCTGCTTTGACAGTTCAATTTCAGTTGTGTGAACACAGCTGATACAGCTTAAGTTTCCATGTCGTAGTGAAGCTTAGCTAGCAGGTAGGTTAAAACTAGTGAAGGTATGAGGTATAAGTAAACAGATACAATAACAGGTGGCAAGCTTATCGCCGCTTCTAAATATTAACTGGTTTCCTCACCGCTGGAGAGAATAAAAAAAACCATCTTACAATCAGAGCGGGGCAGCGCTCCCACTAAACAAACGGTTCTGTGAGTAAAGGTCTGAAAATAAACTGTCAAATTGGTTTTATAAGGATGAGGATAAAGTATTTCCGGTTATTATAACAATGGCATACATTACACATTGATACACAGGAAAATTATATTCATTATTGATTCATTTACTGAGGCTTTATCGGAGAACAACAGGATAAAACTACCAACTCATAAATTTACTGGCTTTTGTTTATATTCCCGGCCATTTTATAGCGCGTATAAAGTGTACTGGGTCTTCACAGCTCAGTTGGTAGTAGCTCTGCCTTTTGTGACGTAGGCCGTGGGTTTGATCCCCACAATGTGTAATGGACATAAATGTTTGTTCTATGTTTGGGTGTTATTAAGTTCATATATCAAAAGTAAGCTTTACAAAAAAAGTGAAAAGTCCTTCTCTAACTAGCCTTACAGCTTAGTTGTTAGTAGCTTTGCCTCCTGTTTTTTGTAGGTTCGATTCCCATTTTAGTGATGAATATGAGATGCCTATTTGTTCATAAAAAATGCATAAGTAGCATTAAGTAGTTTAGAAAAAAACTACCAGTTTTCTGGTTAGATAAAGATGTGTGAAATGTCTACCTTTATATTTTATTTATTACTACATGCGCCTCCCGGTTTCGCCTGCGTAGTTTTAAATCTCGGTATTACCATCTATCTCTGAGCCAAATTTCATCCAGATCCGTTCAGTCGTTCTGGCGTGATTGAGTAACAAACATCCAAACTTTCACATTTATAATATAAAAAAAAAAAAAAAAAAAAAAAAAAAAAAAAGTTACCAACCGACTTATCGGTTAGTTAAGCTAATGAAGCGCTCAGCGGCCAATATGAATAAGATGGACGTTGGAAATACGGACGGACGGTGGAGAGCGTAAAATAGTATTTAGAATCAAAAGCATTTATGAAAAGAAATGAAAATGAATTGCAACAATTTATTTGCGTGAAGTGAAATAGAATAACCTTAGTTTACTGTAATTGGTCCATCGTCCATACCATCACATACAGGGTTACAGGAAAAATCGTGCTAGATCCGTGGAGGGCGTGGAGTTCTTGGTATGTTTTGGGTTTAAATTGCCATCCAATGTTTAGGTAAGTATTTGCGTACACAGTCTGCTTACTTCTTTTAATATTATTATTAGGTAAGGTATCACGAATGAATTTCTAGGAGGCCTGGTCCCGTGTGTTTCAGAGTGATCTTTAGGATTCAAATGGATCAATACTTACGCTAAAAACTCCGGACTTTGTTAGTTAATACATGCAAGGTATCTATGTGGAGGAAACCAGTCTTCTTCTCATCGTGTCACTAATTTCTTTCGAAACAGTGAACGGGCGTATCGTGTTTTTTATGAAATTCCATATTTCTGCGCGTTGAAACGGAAACACGAGGCTTTTCACTCGACAGGTAAAGCTTTAATTAAATCAGGGATTGGTGGAGTGGATTGTTTAAGGAGACGTTCTGATACATGCGACATCACGAAGTTAACTATCTACTCGCCCTTCCTTTGGATATTGCCTGCGCTGCGGCTTTATAAATAAATGAGTATTGGTAGACCTTCCACACAGAATTTTCTAGCCGATGACTGTACCGTGTGTATTTTAAATGTTATTGTTTAAAGTGTTCAAATTAAAGCGAACGCCAATTTAAACCGTATTAGCTAGTCATTTGGACGATGCGAAGTCCGGGTCGCCAGTCGATAGTGTGATAGGGTCGGTGACATCATGATGTTCGCGATTTCAGGTATTGATTTAGCTATTTGTGATATTTTATAAAAGCGTCGTGAACTCGTACTGAGTTTTCTGCCCAAAATTTGTGTGCACAGTAAACACAGTACTCTCGAACGATGAAGGAAATACTAGGCCAGCTCGTCGAGCTATAAAAGTTGTAAAATATGTGTTAAATGCTAGAAAGCAGGCTCTGTGAGGCGTACTGAAAATCCTTTTACTGCACTGTTTCGAAAGTTCTTTTTCAGAACTTACTAAGTACTTAATACCTATTTAGAAAGTTACGTTAGGTCTGTCGCTAAATCCGAAACCCACCTTTATCAAAGCCATGGATACGGTAGAATGCGAGCAGGGGATCAATGCGTTTTATAATTGTAAATTCGAGTCTCCCTTCCTGATATTTCTGAATAGCCGTTTCGAGGGCATTCTCTGTAAATATTGGGACAGTAATGTTGATGTGTTGCATTCATTTTAATGAGATTAGTGACTAAATAAGCACAAGGCCAAGCAAGGCCAGCTGATGTTGAGCGGTTTTCTCTACCTACGACAATGCATTTAGCCAAGAGAGTTTTTCTTAGCATGATTTGTTTACAATTTAAAACTGTACTTTGACATCGTGTGTTAAGCCTCATCAACTGATAACAATTTATTGGAAAATATGAACATACTTACAAAACTAACAACCTAGGAATTTAAAATAATTAATCCAAAATGTGGCGTCCTAGCGAGCTCTAGACAAAGATGAATTATACCTAGATTGATTATTATACCTAGGTTAGGTTATTTTATAAACGTTCGAAAGAAGAGAAGCTCCCTCGAAAGAAAAGAGTTACTTCGGAAATGTAAAGAGTTGTTTCCGAAAGAAAGATGAAAATGAATTGAAAATTCAATTCAACTCCAGAAGTGTTCAATAAGTGCTCTCAAACGGCAAAGGAAAACTTCTTGAGGAAACCAGTTAGTATTCTCGCAGTGGCGAAGGGCTTGCAAATATGTCATATTATTAAAGAATACGAAATACTGTAAAGTGTGGTTGTGTGCCAAAATGAAATATGTAGTTAGATGTATCTCTGACTTGACATCCTCGAAGAATTTCGAGTTGGTACTATAAGGGGGGCTACTGTTTCTGGTGATCAAAGTCAATTGACAGCTCTCGCAGATCAGCTGGTAGTAGCTCTGCCTTCAGCGCTGTAAATCGTGGATTCCAAGTCGTGGGATGTGCCTTGCCTCGTAAAACTGTTTCAGTTTGCTGCCACTTGCTGTGATATTCCACGTGAAGTTTATAATGATTCCTATTCCTGGTAGGGTAGCCTGTGGAAGGTTGCCAACTTTGTTGTTCAATCGTTCGTTCAAACGTTTTATTCGGAAACTCGCTACGACTTTCCGAGATAGTTTTGTAAAGAACATGTTTTCTACCAGCATTGAGTGCAAAGTGATTTGAGGGGAATCTACCTTGCCTGCATACCTAGTACATAATATAAGGCACACGCATTTACCATTAATCGAAATATTAAAATTACCTATCTCCTAATTTATGTATTTCATTCCTCGGCGTTTCGGTCGAGGGCCAGTTTGAAGAAGAGTTTTGGCAACCATTTAAGTAGATGTATCGAACCTGAGTTAACAAAAACTGAAGTCCTTACTTCTAAACAAAGAACAGGAGAAGATTTCAGGAGTCAGTTCTTTACCAATAAGGGTAAACCAGTTAGTATTCTACCATTCGGCGATGGGTTTGCAACTTGTCATGTACTCTTCTAACTTCTCCTTAGACATCATCGATTCGATATCTATCGTACCTGAGGATCAAAGTGGTTACACTGTTTCTGTATTTTGTCTAGTTTGAATAAACATAAAATGCTTAGTGTAGCTTTTGTAAGCAAATTGTAACTATATAGGTGATAGGTATGAGAAAGTTGCTTCCCCTTTTAGCTTTCTATCCAAATGTATTCCAATATAAAACGACCCTCATAAAATAGGCTAAATGCATACGTCAAAGACTTTGCATATTCATAAGATGTAAAGGTGTATTCACTATCGCCGCGTCAATCGCAGGTGTATGTGGTTTTAATTTAAATGATTGCGTTATCGAGCTGTGGACGTGACAAGCAAAACTGAAACAGCTTCATGATTCATCCCGGACGAGGTATGAGGCTGAAACTGGCAGCCAAAAAGTAGCAGCCAAACGTCCAGGGCCGGACTAAGTGAGCGTTTTTAGTAGAACATTTTTTTTATCGCGCTCCCTCAAAATTCATGCTTAAATCCATGATAGACCTCCATTGGAAGGTCTCCAGCAATTTTCAGAAAATTCTGTCGTTGCAGGAGTCCAAAAAATAAATAATAAAAAAAAAACTATTTTTTTCGTAACGTTGGTTTTTGATTCTGTTCCCTCAAAATTCATGTTTATGTCTATAATAGACCTCCATTGGAAGGTCTCCAGCAAATTTCAGAAAATTCTATCGTTGCAGGGGTCCAGAAAATAAAAAAAAACTTTTTTCCAACTATTTTCGTATCTTTGGTTTTTGATTCTGCTCCCTCAAAATTCATGCTTACGTCTATAAAAGACCTCCATTGAAAGGTCTCCAGCAATTTTCAGAAAATTCTATCGTTGCAGGGGTCCAGAAAATCCAAAAAACTTTTTTTTTCTATTTTTTTTGTAACTTTGGTTTTTGATTCTGCTCCCTCAAAATTCATGCTTACGTCTATAATAGACCTCCATTGGAAGGTCTCCAGCGATTTTCAGAAAATTCTATCGTTGCAGGGGTCCAGAAAATCCAAAAAACTTTTTTTTTCTATTTTTTTCGTAACTTTGATTTTTGATTCTGCTCCCTCAAAATTCATGCTTACGTCTATAATAAACCTCCATTGGAAGGTCTCCAGCAATTTTCAGAAAATTCTATCGTTGCAGGGGTCTAGGAGATAGTAGCAGCCAAATCGAAAAAAAAAAAATTTCGCGCTCCCTCAAAATTCATGCTTAGGCCTGTAAAAGACATAAATTGTAAGGTCTCCAGCGATTTTCAGAAAATTCTATCGTTGCAGGAGTCCAGAAAATAAAAAAAAACTTTTTTCCAACTATTTTCGTATCTTTGGTTTTTGATTCTGCTCCCTCAAAATTCATGCTTACGTCTATAAAAGACCTCCATTGGAAGGTCTCCAGCAATTTTCAGAAAATTCTATCGTTGCAGGGGTCCAGAAAATCCAAAAAACTTTTTTTTTCTATTTTTTTCGTAACTTTGGTTTTTGATTCTGCTCCCTCAAAATTCATGCTTACGTCTATAATAGACCTCCATTGGAAGGTCTCCAGCGATTTTCAGAAAATTCTATCGTTGCAGGGGTCCAGAAAATCCAAAAAACTTTTTTTTTCTATTTTTTTCGTAACTTTGATTTTTGATTCTGCTCCCTCAAAATTCATGCTTACGTCTATAATAAACCTCCATTGGAAGGTCTCCAGCAATTTTCAGAAATTTCTATCGTTGCAGGGGTCTAGGAGATAGTAGCAGCCAAATCGAAAAAAAAAAAATTTCGCGCTCCCTCAAAATTCATGCTTAGGCCTGTAAAAGACAAATTGTAAGGTCTCCAGCGATTTTCAGAAAATTCTATCGTTGCAGGAGTCCAGAAAATAAAAAAAAACTTTTTTCCAACTATTTTCGTAACTTTGGTTTTTGATTCTGCTCCCTCAAAATTCATGCTTACGTCTATAAAAGACCTCCATTGGAAGGTCTCCAGCAATTTTCAGAAAATTCTATCGTTGCAAGGGTCCAGAAAATCCAAAAAACTTTTTTTTTCTATTCTTTTCGTAACTTTGATTTTTGATTCTGCTCCCTCAAAATTCATGCTTACGTCTATAATAGACCTCCATTGGAAGGTCTCCAGCAATTTTCAGAAAATTCTATCGTTGCAGGGGTCCAGAAAATCCAAAAAACTTTTTTTTTCTATTTTTTTCGTAACTTTGGTTTTTGATTCTGCTCCCTCAAAATTCATGCTTACGTCTATAAAAGACCTCCATTGGAAGGTCTCCAGCGATTTTCAGAAAATTCTATCGTTGCAGGAGTCCAGAAAATCGAAAAACTTTTTTTTAATTTTTTTTTTGTAACTTTGGTTTTTGATTCTGCTCCCTCAAAATTCATGCTTACGTCTATAATAGACCTCCATTGGAAGGTCTCCAGCGATTTTCAGAAAATTCTATCGTTGCAGGAGTCCAGAAAATCGAAAAACTTTTTTTTTATTTTTTTTTCGTAACTTTGGTTTTTGATTCTGCTCCCTCAAAATTCATGCTTACGTCTATAATAAACCTCCATTGGAAGGTCTCCAGCAATTTTCAGAAAATTCTATCGTTGCAGGGGTCCAGAAAATCCAAAAAACTTTTTTTTCTATTTTTTTCGTAACTTTGGTTTTTGATTCTGCTCCCTCCAAATTCATGCTTACGTCTATAATAGACCTCCATTGGAAGGTCCCCAGCAATTTTCACAAAATTCTATCGTTGCAGGGGTCTAGGAGATAGTAGCAGCCAAATCGAAAAAAAAAAAATTTCGCGCTCCCTCAAAATTCATGCTTAGGCCTGTAAAAGACATAAATTGTAAGGTCTCCAGCGATTTTCAGAAAATTCTATCGTTGCAGGAGTCCAGAAAATAAAAAAAAACTTTTTTCCAACTATTTTCGTAACTTTGGTTTTTGATTCTGCTCCCTCAAAATTCATGCTTACGTCTATAATAGACCTCCATTGGAAGGTCTCCAGCAATTTTCAGAAAATTCTATCGTTGCAGGGGTCCAGAAAATCCAAAAAACTTTTTTTTTCTATTTTTTTCGTAACTTTGGTTTTTAATTCTGCTCCCTCAAAATTCATGCTTACGTCTATAATAGACCTCCATTGGAAGTTCTCCAGCAATTTTCAGGAAATTCTATCGTTGCAGGGGTCCAGAAAATCCAAAAAACTTTTTTTTTCTATTTTTTTCGTAACTTTGGTTTTTAATTCTGCTCCCTCAAAATTCATGCTTACGTCTATAATAGACCTCCATTGGAAGGTCTCCAGCAATTTTCAGAAAATTCTATCGTTGCAGGGGTCCAGAAAATCCAAAAAACTTTTTTTTTCTATTTTTTTCGTAACTTTGGTTTTTGATTCTGCTCCCTCAAAATTCATGCTAACGTCTATAATAAACCTCCATTGGAAGGTCTCCAGCAATTTTCAGAAAATTCTATCGTTGCAGGGGTCTAGGAGATAGTAGCAGCCAAATAAAAAAAAAAAATTTCGCGCTCCCTCAAAATTCATGCTTAGGCCTGTAAAAGACATAAATTGTATGGTCTCCAGCAATTTTCAGAAAATTCTATCGTTGCAGGGGTCCAGAAAATCCAAAAAACTTTTTTTTCTATTTTTTTCGTAACTTTGGTTTTTGATTCTGCTGCCTCAAAATTCATGCTTACGTCTATAATAGACCTCCATTGGAAGGTCTCCAGCAATTTTCAGAAAATTCTATCGTTGCAGGGGTCTAGGAGATAGTAGCAGCCAAATAAAAAAAAAAAATTTCGCGCTCCCTCAAAATTCATGCTTAGGCCTGTAAAAGACATAAATTGTATGGTCTCCAGCAATTTTCAGAAAATTCTATCGTTGCAGGGGTCCAGAAAATCCAAAAAACTTTTTTTTCTATTTTTTTCGTAACTTTGGTTTTTGATTCTGCTGCCTCAAAATTCATGCTTACGTCTATAATAGACCTCCATTGGAAGGTCTCCAGCAATTTTCAGAAAATTCTATCGTTGCAGGGGTCCAGAAAATCCAAAAAACTTTTTTTTTCTATTTTTTTCGTAACTTTGGTTTTTGATTCTGCTCCCTCAAAAATCATGCTTACGTCTATAATAGACCTCCATTAGAAGGTCTCCAGCGATTTTCAGAAAATTCTATCGTTGCAGAGGTCCAGAAAATCGAAAAACTTTTTTTTTCTATTTTTTTTGTAACTTTGGTTTTTGATTCTGCTCCCTCAAAATTCATGCTTACGTCTATAATAGACCTCCATTGGAAGGTCTCCAGCAATTTTCAGAAAATTCTATCGTTGCAGGGGAATCAAAAACCAAAGTTACGAAAAGAATAGAAAAAAAAAGTTTTTTGGATTTTCTGGACCCCTGCAACGATAGAATTTTCTGAAAATTGCTGGAGACCTTCCAATGGAGGTCTATTATAGACGTAAGCATGAATTTTGAGGGAGCAGAATCAAAAACCAAAGTTACGAAAAAAAAATTAAAAAAAAGTTTTTCGATTTTCTGGACTCCTGCAACGATAGAATTTTCTGAAAATCGCTGGAGACCTTCCAATGGAGGTCTTATAGACGTAAGCATGAATTTTGAGGGAGCAGAATCAAAAACCAAAGTAACGAAAAAAATAGAAAAAAAAAGTTTTTTGGATTTTCTGGACCCCTGCAACGATAGAATTTTCTGAAAATTGCTGGAGACCTTCCAATGGAGGTCTATTATAGACGTAAGCATGAATTTTGAGGGAGCAGAATCAAAAACCAAAGTTACGAAAATAGTTGGAAAAAAGTTTTTTTTTATTTTCTGGACTCCTGCAACGATAGAATTTTCTGAAAATCGCTGGAGACCTTACAATTTATGTCTTTTACAGGCCTAAGCATGAATTTTGAGGGAGCGCGGAATTTTTTTTTTTTCGATTTGGCTGCTACTATCTCCTAGACCCCTGCAACGATAGAATTTTCTGAAAATTGCTGGAGACCTTCCAATGGAGGTCTATTATAGACGTAAGCATGAATTTTGAGGGAGCAGAATCAAAAATCAAAGTTACGAAAAGAATAGAAAAAAAAAGTTTTTTGGATATTCTGGACCCCTGCAACAACAGAATTTTCTGAATATTGCTGGAGACACTACAATTGATGTCTTGTATAGATCTTAGCTTGAATTTTGAGGAAACATAATCCAAAACAACAGAATTTCTCTAAGAAAACAACTGTTTTCGGGGTTTTTTTGTGTCATAAACATTTTTATTGCATACTTTGGGGCATAACTAGTATCACAAACGATGCTAGAACTGGCATCTAGCGTTAAATATATAAGTTTAGAAGTTTTAATTAAAATTTTCTTTGGTCTGAATCCGGCCCTGGATTTTTACGTTTGGCTGCTACTTTTTGGCTGCCAGTTTCAGCCTCATGACGAGGTAGATATCCTCTCAAATCTACGTACGTACGTATCTCTCTAGTACGATTTCTAAGTTCTGTAGTGCTCCGTAAACGACATTCAAATGACCGCGGAATGCTCTGTGAGTTTTCAATTTGGCATTCCTTAATACTTACATAATACTTACTTAATAATACTTATCACCCGCGTAAGTATTTGACGATTTTGACTTTGACGACCTCAGTGGCGCAGCGGGCGAGAGTCCGCCTGCGACGCAGAGGTTGCGGGCTCGATTCCCGCCTCGGAACAAATTTGTGTACGATCTGCAGAAATTTGTTCATTGGTCTGGGTGTTTTCTATGTTTAATAAAAAATATCTATCTATGTAATTATATAATGTATTAAATATATCAGTTATCTAGTACCCATAACACAAGCTTTAGTAGCTTACTTTGGGGCTAGATAGTGCTGTGTGGATTGTCCAGCATAATAATTTAAATTTAATTTAGTATTTGGTAAGTGGAAATGCCTTGAGTGAGCCTAAGCTCGCTTTAGCCTAAGCGCCTAAGCTGATTGATTGAAGAGTCTCCGTTATTTTGGTGCTTTCAGAATCGGCACTTTCGACACCGTTTTATGTTATGTTCTTTAGGAAATTATTATTATTAACATCTATTTATTCTAGAGCTCACGAGAGCTTAAAAATTTTAAGCCTTAAAGGCTTGACCACAAGCGTAATAAGATCGCGCGTTTGATTTTACTACATCCAAACGCGCGTTATTATCGCAGCAGTGTGTAACTTTGTGCGCGTCCTTACAGAATGTACTGAAAACAGATAACGCAAACGCAAAAACACAAAATCGCAATACCGCGCTTGTGGGAGAGAGCCTTAACGCTCTTTATTGAACAAATTTATGCTTAAATATCTGCTGCTAAGCAGCGTTCTCGTTGTTTCGGTTGGAAGAGTGAGACTATCAGCGAAATAACATGCACATAAGGCTTAGCATCTTTAGGCATCAAGCTGATGGATGCAGAGCAATGCATCAAAGGGCAAGTTTGTACCGTGGTCTTAGGAAGCAATGCAAGGTGATGCCACTTAACATCTGACGGGCCATCTGCTTGTTACATCAGCAAGAATCAAGCCTTCCTATACTTATACTTATAACTAGATCGGTCAACTCTATTGCACCACATGTGATCGAGTATTTAAAAATAAGTTTGGTCTGGCGAATCACATTAGGGCTCAAGCTAGGAAAAAAATGTTTTTCGTCGGGGTCACCGCCATCGAAATCGATGAGGAGGACTGTATACATCAGTTAGTAGGTAGTATTTAAAATAAATAATTAATAACCTTTGACTTTGAAATGACGTCACATCTCGTGCGTAAACAGACGAATTACTCGCAGTTGTAGCAGCCGTGTGTTTGCATCGTTTATGACGTAGTATCCTAACTACCAACATTAATTAAGTAGTTCGGCGATAATGAGTTATTTAAACATCAAGGTAATCTTAAATTTTCCATTTATAAACAGGTACCCATACTTCTTTCCTCAGAGATCCTGTCTGGTATTTTTACTGACAATCTTGCCATCTCGGCTGCAGTCGGTATTTTTGATGACAATGGTTGCAGTTTTCTTAAATTAATATTTTTTTCGTCATGGCACTTTCATTCCGACAGCTCATACTATGCGCTATGACAGCAAGTAATTTAAATGAAAAAGCTGTACTTCCAAGCATGCCAGGAAAACTACGCTACTAATTCGTACCAATACAAACGAAGGATTGTATTAAATTAGTCCTGTTATACTGTTTCTGCCATTGTTTCTATTTCATTGGTAGGAAACGGCAAAAAGTTTATCATAAGTATGACAGATAATCCATCTTACCATCACAATAACGTTGCTGCTTTAGAGCTGTCAAAAACAAAGATAGAAATAATAATCTGACGGTTGCGCATTGAGTTAGAATCCTAGGATACGATTCTAACTCAATGCGGTTGCGTTATTTTGAGTTGGGCTTGAGTTAAATACACACAATATGTACGTTGTACTGTACTATTATTTATTCTCCTATTCATAAGGTAAGGCCAAGAAAGTTCGAAGCCTCATTCGCTTGCGAGACATCTGCAGATAAAATCGACAGCTGCATTATCAAGACAATGCGTTTTTTGTTACCAGAAGTCCCGCACACTGATGCCGAACTTACCGAGAGAATGAAATAAGCCACTATAAGGGCGAGACTATTTTCTCGCTCTTTTAGTTGCTTCTTTATACGTATATTTTATGGCGAAGATAACAGTTAATGTACCTCTCGCTCTCACATTTCAATACTTTAAAAGATATAAAATCACTGAACTCATTTTTGAAAAGTTGCAATCAGCCAAGTTGTGTGCAAATCACATTGCATACAGTTAAGTAGTAAAAATTTCATTTTGATGTTTTTTTTTCATATTTCATTTTGATTTGAATTTTCCTACTCAAAAATTTGCATACGTACGAAAAAAAGGTTAAAGTGGGCGAGGAAGATCTCGTGATGATTTCTGTGTACACAAATCCTAGCTGATTATAGATGTGATAATATTATTAAAACTGTACTGTTTTGTTTTGGTTTTACGCGTAATTTTATATGTATCAGTTTAGAATGACCAAGCATGAGCTGCGCCACTACTAAAATAACAAGATATCATTTTAAAGCCTCAACCACGTCGAAGACAGCTGATAGTGCCCATTATCTCTGAATGAATGCCGGGCGATGACTCAAACTCCACAGAACATCTAGCAGTACAATCCGCAGATTACATAGCAGTAGGCTTACACTCGTCGCCACAGAATAACTAACACTGGGTACTTAGTCACGTGATTTCGTTTGTGGCGTGTTTCGAAGCCAAAGAATGTGGTGGAGAATGGACAGGTTGAAAGGTTATCCAGTCGATATTGTACTCTGAATTTTGCCGGTTCTGTATTCGATGTGTTTATTAATAAATGACGTTTTGAACTCTTGAGACTTTGAGACTTTGAGACTTGTACTGTAAACGTATACTCAAGTTATGTAATGTAGACAGCTGTCTTTGGGGACTCTGACAGGTAATGAAGGTTTTGTAACTAACGAAAAATCTACCCACGTAGTCCGGGAATGCGAGGGCGTATTAGCATCTCGATGAAAACAAATTATAAAGACTGCCCACGTCATTCCTCGAAGCCTGTAAAGAAGTACCTACAAATATCGTTATAACTATTCATTTAAGTTAGAACATTGATTTGCGACAAACCATTTTCACAAATGAGATAAATTAATAATTCTTTTGAACAGGTAAACTAGTTAATTGACTCAGGCGTGACTTTGCGGAAGTCCATTGTTAAATACAAATTAACTTGAACAAAGCAATATGTAGTAATAATCCGCTACGGATTAGTACTACATATTGCTTTGTTCAAGTTAATTTATATTTAACAGGTAAACTATTCTAAAATTTGGTAGAGCTGTATTGAAAGTGCCTACCTACTCATTGATAAGGAGGTTGCCTGCTACGCTTCGCAGACACCGATTACGCTACGTATACTGCGATTGCGTACGTCCCAGCTGACGAGCTGTGTGCCATCTGCAGTGGATGCTTGTATTCCGAATATAAAATACTGCTATATTGTCAGGTTGACTGTAGAAACTGCGGTCGTAGCTGTCGCTCCCGTATCGGCCTTACCAGCCATTTCCGTAAGTTCCGCACCTCGCTAACAGACGCTGCTTAAATCATCTTCAATAACAGGCCAATGATGATGATGACTGTAGAAACAAAGGTAAGTAAAGGTGGGAATTTTGTTAAAAAATATCCAATGATAGACGAACTTAGGCAGGCAGGCATTAGTAAATATTTTGATGGTCATAGGTCAATTACCCAGCAACCGATGAACTATTTGAAACGGTTGAACAATTTAAACGAAATTGGAATAAATATAATTCGTAACCTATAAAAGCATATAATATACTACTTAGGTACACTGCACGGATCATGGAATATATTATTGACTATTATAATAAATACACCGTCAGATAAGTGTATACTATGCCTTCATGTGACAACCTGTAATATGTATAGTGCCTGGGGATCAAAGTCGTGAAGCATCAGATTTTTTTCTGTTGTTTCATTTATGCATATATTACAGTATATTTACTTTTTGATTTCATGTGTCGTGTGTCCTTATGTATATCCTTATGTATACAAATACCTAAATATTATTTCACAAATTTAAACCAGGAAAATCCCACTGGCGGCGCTGAGGTCATTTGCGTGAATATAAACTCAATACGAGCAAAGTCGCGGTCATTCCGCTAGTTTTTAATATTATGCTAAGTAACTAAGAGCTCTCCCTTCTTAGGACGCCATGGTGACGTCGCCAGCGGCGCAGGCCTGGCTACTTCTGGCATCCGAAGGTCGCCAAGTCGAGTGGCCATGGCGTCTCGACAGTCAGTTCGTTTACGTCGTCAGGAATGGATGTAGAAGAAATCGCACTTCTTTGTTATCAAAATGGCGGCTGACTGGCGACTGAGTGAGCGAGGTGCAGTTTACCGTGTATATTATAGTGGCAACGTCGCCAAGCCGCCAGAGTATCCAGAAGCCACGTAGAGAACTGTAGCTCGTGGCCACGCTTCCAATTTGGCGACGTTTCCAAACCGTCGCCAAGTGAGTTAGGTACCATACATTTCAATATTAACTGCTTGGATACGTAGCCGGCGACGTCGCCATGGCGTCTTAATGAGGCAGACCTCTAACGCAATCTGTGTGTTACAAGAAAATATTGTGAAACTAACATGCATTGAAATGAATACAAGCAGACTTTGTAATCGGGAAAAATATAATTTAGCTATGCGTATCGATTTCTGAGAAACCACAGATATTATTATTATTCATTTATTTCAGATTTACATCCATAGGTACAATATTAATAACACAACAAACACACAACTTACAACTAAACACGTAAATGAAATAAATAACTTAGTAAAATTTCAAGAAATTTTGAATTGAAAATTGGATTAAACAAAAATATGGAATTACTTAAATAGAATTTTAAAATTAACAATAAAATCAAATTAAATTTTGGATCAGATGGAACCCATTAATATCTGCATCCACCTGTATTTTATTGGACAGTCTGTCCGAGCGACAATCATTTTCAGGATGCCGTTGCTAATATGATAGATGATGAGATATGATGCGCTGTGTTGTTTTTGTGATTTTGTTTTGTTTTCTCTCTAGATGTAGGTAGATGTCATTTCTGTACAGTAATGAAATGCTTTTATTCGCATAAATTGATGCATTTCCTTAACGGGTAGATAGTAGCCTAGTTTTTTTGTAGGTGATGGTTACATCGTCAACTAAACACGCCCCACCAAGGGACTATATCGCTGTCGCAGATATACTACCCCCTGGTCACGAGCTACCTTAGCCAGTCTGAAGTCTCAATAGACTCCGAAGCTAAGTTGCAGGAGTAAACTAAGGTGAAGCATGATCGCTGAAAATGACATGCAATGCCACTGAGGTGCCAACATGTGCTCGCGTGTCCATCATGCCCCACCTATGCACCCTACAGGACCTAATGACCTGCTCGGATGGTGCAGTGGAGGTAGCCACAGACTGGACAAAGTGGATTTAAATTTTAAGTTTTAACACTGACACGAAAGAAGAAGACCACTTAAAATCAAGTGAGACATCTGCTTGTTCATAAACAAGGCATTTAAAAAACAAGGCCAGAAGTAACATCAACCACCATTTTCTAAGCCCAGTTGGTCACAGGAAGGATATGGTGTAAAGTACCTTACTACTTACCTAGATGTAGGTTGTCGGTAATGCATCAAACACTATTAAAGTACAAAGCTGAGTTACCACCGATTTTGTTGTCCTTACAGGACCTATATTGTTCTTTATTCCTCGCCAACCCTTTTTATTTGGTTTCATTTGAAATATAAGTCAATGTATAATTATTCATTCGTTACAAACTTCGCAATAAATATTACAAACAAGCTGAATTCGAAAGCGACATTTTTTAATAACAATGAAATGAGAATTGATAGGGGGAAGTTGTAAAATGTTGAAGCGAGAGTTTGGCTAACTGCCAGTCTGGATCGGACTAGCTACGTAACTGGCTGTGCGAGGTGGCTATTGCGTTTCCAGACGATAGGATCAGCTGTTTGTGACGTTTTCCGCGACCCCGCATACCGCAACAGATCTGGACTTGGAATACTGCAATCCCCAGGCACGTTAGATATCCCAATATGAACTCCGCACCAAGTCGCTATTATTATTATGAGCCTGTAGTGTCATTAACATTGATTGTCTGGGTGATTTGGGCTCCATAAGTAAACAACTGACTGATCTACTCGCTGTGCATAATATGCACAACGAAGTGAATTTCCCCACGCGAGTGGTAGGCGCGTCGTCAACGTGTCTTGACCACGTATACAGCAACATGCCGTGGGGTTCGGTGGAGACGACTCCCGTCGTCACCCGACTCAGCGACCACTACGGCGTGCGCGCCGCGCTGACCTGCGCGCGCGTGCAGCAGCTGCCGCGCACTCGCCGCGTCAGAGACTACTCGCACGTGACTAGGTTGGCCTTCCGAGATGCAATAGCTTCCAGAGACTGGGATGACTGGTTGCAAAGCACACAGTCTGCGGAGGACTTAACAACCTCCTTAATTAATTTTCTGCAGAGTAAATATAATATCTGTTTTCCGTATAAACGCAAAAACAATAAAAAACAGTCATGGGTCACTCAAGAACTTGTAGACTTAAAAGACCTTTTATTTGATACATTAAATTTTCAAGAAAAACACCCAGACCAACATCTAGATTCGTTTATTAACAAAATCACTTTACAATATGAAAACTCTATAAAAGCTCAAAAATTTCAACACTATGAGAACATGATCCGCTATAGCGCCAACTCGAACAAGGCTATATGGCGCGTCGTCAACACGGAGAGAGGCGCTCTCGCTCATACTCTGGCGAGCTTCACAGAGGTTGTTAAGAATTCCGCAGGTGTGAAGTTCACGTCTCGGAAGGAGGCAGCCGACGCGATGAACGCTCGGTTCGTGGGCGCGGCGGCGGCGTGTGGCGCGCCGCGCGCTGATCTCGCGCGCGTGCTGGCGGCGCTTGCAGCGGCACGACCTCCGTCCGACCGCTCTCTGCGATTGGCCAGGTTTACTGCAGGTGAAGTGTTCCGTATTATAACGTCAAAGATTCCCAGGAAGCCAACTAGGGACATATATGACATCTCGATGGAACTTCTGACCTCCGCCGCTGAACCACTGGCTTGCTGTTTGGCCAGCCTGTTCAACCGCTGCATTGAGGTTGGAACTTACCCGAAAACCCTTAAGGTAAGTAAAATTTCACCGCTGTTTAAAGGAAAGGGCAAGCGGGAGGAAATCGATGGATACCGACCAGTTTCGATAATCCCTGCCATTGCGAAGATTCTAGAAAACGGGCTCAGCACCCGTCTCACGGAATACCTAGCGGCAACAGAAGCGCTGTCAGAGCGCCAATACGCATACCGCGCTGGCCGCTCGACCACCTCGCTGACTCGCGAGATCATCCGAAGTGTGATGGAAGCTTGCGAGGGGAAACGGCAAGTCGCAGTCCTGTGCTGCGACCTATCGAAAGCATTCGATGTTGCAGACCACAGCGTTCTCGCCTCCAAGCTACAGCACTACGGGATCAGCGGTCAGGCGCACTCGCTCTTGACAGATCTGTTGCGTGACAGAGCGCAGATGGTGATCGCTGACGGAGGAGAAACTAGGTCCAACTCCCTGAAGACTGTTATGGGTGTAGCGCAGGGATCGTCGGTATCCAACATTATGTTCTCGCTGCTGTTGAACGACCTACCCGAGCACGTGACCGCCGGGGAATGTTTTATGTACGCGGATGACGTGGCCATAGTTGTCAACGCACCTTCACTAGACCAACTCGAGCAGCGGCTGAACACAGCTGCCCACCAGGTGGCACAGTGGTTTAAGTGGAACGGACTGGTACTAAACCTTAAAAAAACACATTTTATCCATTTCTGCATCTCAGGGCGGCGGGTTAGAAGCTTATCCATATCGATAGGTACAACATCTATTGAACAAGTCCCGTCGACTCTCTTCCTGGGCTTCCAAATAGATCGCACCTTAACCTGGGCCACGCATATCGACAAGCTGTGTGCTCGGCTAGGCAGCGCATGCTTCGCCCTCCGCCGGCTATCGCGCGTGGTCTCCGCCGACGTGGTCCGCACCTGTTACTTCGCGACCGTACATTCGCTCCTCCAGTACGGTGCAGAACTATGGGGGCGCGCTGCCGACCGGGAGCGCGTCTTCCGCATGCAGAAGCGTGCTGTGAGGGCGATCGTGGGGACGGCGCAGGACACGTCGGCGCGGCCGCACTTCATCTCCCTGCGAATACTTACGCTGCCTTCAGTCATCATACTCCAGACTGCACTTCACGTAAGGCAAAACCTGGCTGAGTACAAGACGCGTGGAGAGGATCTTACCTATAACACGCGTGGTGCTGGCAAGCTCTCTGCAGTGACCCACAGACTTGCCAAGTCTGACAGGCTCACGCATATAATGGGGCCCAAGCTATACAATCACCTGCCTGATAAAATCATTGACACACCTAGTCTGTCCTCCTTTAAAATTAAATTAAAAACTTGGCTGGTCGAGAAGGCATTCTACAGTGTCGAGGATTTCTTAGGCACCTAATCTTTTACCTGCGACTGATCTATTTTTAATTTTTAAATGTTATACAAATTTATTTATTTATAATTTCATTAGAATGTGTGCAATTATTGTTTTTTATTATTTGCAATCTATTATTTATTGTCATAAATTTTATTTTTATTTTTATCGATTGAAACACTGACTTGTAATTACTGTTACCAATAAATTGATTATTCTGATTATTCTGTCTCACTGCAGGGCAAAGGCCTCCCTCCCTTCTTTCCAGTCGCTTCTACTTTGGGCCACTGTGAACCAGTTCTTTAACGGTTTGTACCTACTTTTCTATGTTTTTATGTAACTATTTACTGTTTTTTTAATGGACTATTGTCTGAAATAAATAACTATTATTATTATTATTATTTAAGTAGGCGTCTACTTCGTCCCTCCATCTTCTTTCAAGTCACATTGATGGTAAAATGTAACATTTTCAGTCATCGTAAGTCACGCACTATGTATTTCCATCAACTTGAGGCATACAGACAGATGTTAAGCTTCATGTGCCTGTAATTTCACCAGCAATCACCACCTTCAAATCGAAAGAGCAACGCTGCTTGGCGGCAGAAACTGTTGCATACTCGGCTTCTCTAATAGAAAATTCAAAATATTTTCACAAAAGCTTTTGACTGTCGATTTTGCACCAAAACCAAACAAACAAAACAGGTTTAGAATACTGATACTCTGTCTCTCGAGAAGAACGTGATACCTACTTACAAGTCAGTCCGTCTGCTAAAAACACAATTGAGTTCCGTCAAACACGACAATGCTATTAGCATTTTGTCACGTAACATCAAACGTCTGTCCTGCTAAAGAAAAATGTACTTAGAATAAAATTAGTAATTTAACTTTCGTAATTGTCTTTACAAATATCTCGATATTCGGAAGAATCCAATTTTATGATATATCTTTATGAATTTAATCTTCATAATTAACTCTAATGAGAACGCCATATTATCTTCTATTTTCTACTAGTCATATACCGTCTGCAATAAGCTCAATCTAAGTCCAAACACTTTTAAAGATTTTGATTTCTTTGAGAAGTGGTTTGACGGTTGTCAGCCGTTTAAGTTAACATGTTCATCTCATCACAACCATGACACCTACCAATTTTTTAAAATTTAACCTTGCTACCGCACTGATAGTTAGTACCTTAGTTCAGCGGTGGTTAGCAATGACCCACACTGTTGCGATACGTTGCCAGATGTAAAATGTGTCCAATGGCTTATTGGACGTAAGCTTAACATTGAGAGATCTATAAACATTTGGTTGGATTTTATGGATTTTAAACGCTATCAGCCCGGCAGAGTTGCTCCCACGAAACCAACTTTTCGACTTGAAACGGGTTAGGTGCTACTTAAACACGGCCTGCTTTTTAATTTGTACTGAACAAAAGCGGCGGCCCGATTACGCTAATGTCTGGTAAGCCATCTCGATAGCCAGACTTTAGCGTAATCGGACCGCCGGTATGGTATGAAGTCCAAGATGACTGTCCCAAAATCCAGCTTGCTGCCTTAGACGCGATTAGATGGCGAGCTTTTATTCACGTTCATTTAATCCAAAAAAAATACATACATTTGTCTGCAGATTTTAAATAAAATTATTACATGGTTTAGACACAATTTAGGCTGATAAGTGTGCAGAGCATCATGATTGAGTAAAGTAAAAAGTTGTTTATTTTTCTAGTACCTAGACTTAGAGAGGCCTGAAACAAATGAAGTGGGATAAGGGTAGGAAGATGATGACTTAGACAGGCCTGAAACATATCGGCGCAAATATTGATCTTCTATAATTTACTTTGTGAGGTGTGCTCAAGAACTGTTCGACCTAATACCAGCATACCTAGGACAAGTAGACGCATGGGTCAGCTATATCTGGTTATACCAACCATTAGCATTACTAAGCCTATAATTACGAATCATGGCGATCCTCATAAAATCAGATGCAAAACCAATATTCCTTCAGTACACCGTATATAGTCGGTAATATAGGTCGATGCTCGGAGTAAATATATTAGCGACGTAGCTACAACTGGAGCGTGAACATTAGAGCTTAAGCCTCCTGTCAAGTATGCACGCGTTGTGCTAGATATCTAAAGCCGGAATAAGCTTACGTACTTCAAAAGGTACGATATACTATACCTTCTACTTAGATACCTCTTTCGCCGTTTATTAAGTTTGACTGTAAGTAAAATTACATTTAAATAAACTTGTATTAAGCGTTGATGCCTGATAACCGCCCAAATACGAATTATTGTGTGTTTGATACCATGTGTCTCAAATAAGTAATAGTAATGTATAATGATAATAACGTTTTTGAGAAAAAAAGTAGAAAACATGTCAAGCAGATTAGCTACAAAGTGATACTATGTACTTATTATGGATTCAGTTTTTTTCATTTGTGATATGGAACACAAAAGTCGACAGTGGATGAACAGGGACCAGACTAGTCTGAAATCAAATCGGTCTTAATTCAGTACAATCACAAGGATCAGTCTTAGACCAGGTGAATCTACCGCCAGTTCCTCGCGCGTGACCAAAGCCTAGCAGAACAGGCAAGAAAGGAAGCTTCTGTTCCTAAATTTCTCATTTCTCTGTGCTCAATCAGTTTCGCTTGCATCACACCACAATGTTTGTGGGACGAGGCGCAATCTCGCAACTCGCATGTGCTGCATCTGATGGTTGGGAAAGTAAATCAAAGTTTTGCTAGAACGCTCGCCGTGATATTATTTTAAAGTGTTTTAAGTATTACATCAAAATACGAATAACTGCATTAAGAGATCTTGTTGTCAGCCAGCTCTCCTAGGCATTGATGTAGTAAATTGTAGGTTTTAATAATAAAGAAACCTATTATTTTGTACAGATATCAGACACCTACTCTCATAATGATGAAAACTCGCTTCTAGAGATTTTATGAATGGAAACTACGTAGGTAGACGATCTCCATTATAATTGCAGTCGTAATCATAAACTTGATTTTGACGGTATTGTTGGCACGAGGTGGCGTAGACTCGAGATATTCTAGGTATCTGTTTCCCTAGAGACAGACTTCCATTAATCTGTATCATGGATGTAGAATGTAGATTTATCGTTTTGTGCGATGCCTTATTTATTTATTTATTCAGGGCTTCCAGTGAGTAATACTAACGGATATAATAATAACGGATTTATAAATAGGAGGAAATGCGTGATAATCCTACTAATATTATAAACGCAAGAGTTTGTATTTATGTATGGATGGATGTTTGTTACTCTTTCACGCCGGAACGGCTGAACGGATCTGGTTGAAACTTGACAGAGAGATAGATTATAGTCTGGAATAGCACATGGGCTTTTTATCCCGTGGGAATACCGGGATTTAAATCTGCGCGGGTGAAACCGCGGGACGCTACTAGTAGAAATATAAAAACAATATAAGTAATATACTCAAGAGGCTCGTTTCGAGCACTTGACACATGACACATATAGAACTTATCAGATGCCGGTTTACTCACGATGTTTTCCTTCACCGTTTGAGAGTATTGGCATTGAGTACATAATTATTTTATTATTATCATTTTATTTCAGATTTACCGATAATCCATACTAAATTTAAATTATAATTACAATTAACACATAATATTTACATAATTAAAATCAAAATAAAATTAAATTAAAATTACAATGAAATAAATAAAATAAAATGTCAGACTAGTACCTACCTAATTATGTCTAACCCCATCGTGATTCTCATCCACCTATCTTGAATGGGACAATCCAGTCGGGAAACAATCATCTGTAGAATGCTGTTTTAACAGAAAATTTTAACAGAAAAACACAACTTTGCCTTGCAGAGGGATGATACAGGCTAAAATAAGTAAATAATACTTAAATAAATAAATATTTCTGGACAATCCACACAGCACCTTCTAGCCCCAAAGTAAGCTACTCAAAGCTTGTGACGGTACTAGATAACTGATATATTTAATACATTATATACTTACATAGATAGATATTTTTATTTTACTTTAGATACATAGAAAACACCCAGACCAACGGAACAAATTTCTGCAGATCGTGCACAGATTCGTTCCGAGGCAGCAAACGCAAACTCTTGCGTCGCAGGCGAACTCTCGCCCACTGCGCCACTGAGATCGTCAGTGGTCGTCATTACGAATCAATGTAATTGAAATATTTTATTCTCTTAAGTACTTACCTAATATAATGGTGACGCAGGTTTTCTATGTACCACAGGCACCCGTCTCTGGAAATGTTTGTTTTATATACTTAACTAACTATGAAGTTTACCATGTTTTGTTACTTTCAAATAACAAAACCCTGAAACTTAGTTGAATCCTTTAGACTATACCTGCTCCGGACGCGTACATTTCCTATTTTGTCTAAGCCTCTACCACAAGCATGAAATTGCTGACAGTTTCGGGGTCCGTTTACGGAGAATTTATAGAATATCCGTGCTACAATAGGTACACCCCGGACCGGCTTTACATATCGGAATACAAAATACCTGCCATAGGTATTGTAAGTATTTTGAAAGGTTTTTGGCTTGTAATTATGATAGGTTACTAGATAAATATTAAATAGATCACACTTTATTGTGCACAAGTAAGTATACATAATAAATCGGGCGTAGCGTAACTCGATAAAGATATACTTAGATTCGTAAATATTAAAAGAAAAAGAATTACACTGTACCCTATATTTGAAACAGTGGCACAGTTATGTCTTTTTAGGTTTCCGTACCTCAGGAAGGAAGGAAAAAATTTAATAAGTCTAAATTGTAGTACTACTTACATATTCGTTAGTTGCAAGTCCATTGCCGCTGTTAAACTACTAACTGGTTTGCTCACGATGTTTTCCTTCACCTTTTGATCATAGTCGTAGAGAAACAGAAAAATCAAATACCGCTAAGAAAGTAGCCTCAATCACACACACAAGTCGATGATCAGTTGTCGTCTCGCCTACTTTCTGTAACGTCATGCATGTTAGATCTCTATCTTATCTACCGACTAGGTATTGTATCAGCCCCTTGCGGCTTTTAATGAGTACAAAGTTATCGGTTTGTTTTGTATTTAAAAATCTAGTTTATTCTGTACTATTTTTAAAATTTTATATAGTTATAGTATAGATTAGGATATAGCTTTAAGTGACGCGCTAGTAAATAGTTTCGAAAAATCAATATGAGGACAACGCAGTTAATAGGCTTCAATATTGTAGTTTAATATAAATTAACTTGAACAAAGCAATATGTAGTACTAATCCGCTGATCTAATCTCCTTAAGCTGGAATAAACTTAATTAGATTTCGACACGTGTTTCGCCTCTCTACGAAGCATCTTCAGGAAATTGACTCGCTGTGTAGAGAGGCGAAACACGTGTCGAAATCTAATTAAGTTTATTCCAGCTTAAGGAGATTAGATCAGCGGATTAGTACTACATATTGCTTCGTTCAAGTTAATTTATATTTAACAATGGACTTCCGCAAAGTCACGCCTGAGTCAATTAACTATTGTATTGTTTAATTAAAATAAGTTGGTCCTTAAATTAAAAATAAATGAAACGACAACAACTTGAGGCATACAAATATTAAGCCTCATATGCCTGCGATTTAGATACATAAAATACTTTTACATCAATAACATTAGAGATTTTTACACGTGCCATAAAGTAATTCAGATGATTGCTGGCTACTACATTATATTATAGTAAATAACATCACCACAAAGAAATCGGCGTAAAAGGTAAAAATATAATATCGAATGACGTGCCCATCCTTCCCTTTGTTACTGTTTTGGTTTGAACTTAATATCTTGTTTTGAAGTGCCGAAGGAAAATAGGCTGAATTGGGGAAAAAATTGTTATGTGAGTTTCCGCGAAAAAAATTGTTTACTTGGAAACAAGTACCTATTTTCGCGGAATCTTTACATATATAAAATTAGTCGTGGAGTATTTGTATAAATATATTTGATGTTGATACCTTTACTTTAATATTTTGGTAGTTTTGGTTGTCTGGGCTCATATAAAATTGTCAAATAGGTACTTGTTTTGTGTTGAGAAAGAATAGGCTTTCGCAGTTCTTACTCAGTATCATATCATGACATCAGAAATCAAAGGTAAAGGTTTCCTCATCCTACTTCTATTGATAAATAGATAGATGGTTGATTCAAATTGAAAATTATTTTTATTTTACACTATTTGAGCAAGTTCCCCTATAAAATGTAAATTTGCAATTTTACATATAGGGGGACTTAAATAGTATTGATGATGATGATAGCTTCATGGTTTTTTAATCCCCAGACACGATAGATAGTCAGATCTCTCAGATACAATTATTACTAACTCTACTAAGTACCTACCTATTTAGGGATGTCTAAGGTGGGTAGTCAGAGGTGCGTCAAATATTACATTTTAATCGCATTATTTACCAAGCTTTGGGTAAATCCAAGAGGGAATATTATCTTTGTGTTGATTTATAGGACGTCCTCGTTTTATTTGAAGTGGTTATACCCTACTGAATTCTGATAACGTGAACCCCTGGCTCCTGCTGGGGCTAATTGGTTTTTCCAGGTAGGGCTTTTTCAACCCTCGGTGTGTACGCTACGTGGCTATTTATTAAATAAAGGGTGAATATGATGGTGTGGGTTTTGCCGTTTCGGAACGTGTTGGTCTAGAATCTAGTTATTATTTAGCTAGGTATCTAATTACCTACTTAAGTAAAGTAAGTAGTGTGGGTTCGTATCAGCTGAAGTGTTGAAGTGGGTTGCCGCGTAGGTTCTTCGTACGACTGTTAAATTTTTATTCAATAAAATCTCTAGAATCATTCAGATACATCTTAAAAATTATAACAGGTATGTTACGGCCTATTTCCTATGTTTTTTCTGTTATGAGATAGATCCCTAGTCCCATAAAAGAAATATACAGTAAATACGCCTTTGTTCCATTTATTAAAATATAATAAAAGTTAAATCAAAGCCTGTTGGAATACACTTTGCACTTAGCTTTGTCAGATAGGTAATGTGCATGACGCAATGTTTATGCCTTTTATCGCTCTTGAATTACGAATTGATATACTATCGTGCATGACTCAAATGTACCTAATAAGGAGCGCACATAGACTGATGCCCTAAATTTTAGGCCTGAAAATTTAGCAGCTATTTAAGGTGTACTTCAAAAATCCTTGCACTGTTTTGAAAGAACTTGTGACATGACTAAAGAGAGATACCACCGTCAAACAATTTCTCACTCACACATTTCAGCATTTTCTGAAGATACTAACTTTTTGCAAGAAAATACCGACTGGAAAATATACTCCTATTACCATAACTCAAATCAAACTACTGGAACTACTCGTTAGATCTGACTTAAATGGGACCACGTGACAAGCACCAGCTTTTGATAAATAAAATAATCATCAAAATCGGTCCACCAAGTACTTAAAAAGTTATGAGGTAACAAACAAAAAAAAAAAAAAAAAACATAAGAAAACAGTCGAATTGAGAACCTACCTTTATCTTGAACTCGGTTAAAAATTACTGAAAGCAGAGGTCGCGTCATTTAAAAGGAACGCTGGAAAACGGCGGAGGGGATGTGTTTGCGCATATAAAACACTCGTGCCATCACACCCCTTCACCACCCAAGGAACGCTGGAAGGACCCACAAGGAGGGGTCCTTCCAGCGTTCCTTGTAAGTGACGCGACCTATTACCTAGTTATAAAAAATCTCATCAACTAAGTTTCAGAGAACGTTACAAAATCAGCAAAAATATGATTTTGATCCAATAAAGAACTAGGTACCTACCTACGCGCGAAACAATTTAGACTGCTGGGCATGGGACCATCTCATAATATCAGTGATCGGTAGTCGTCAGTAATAGTCAACACGAAACTGCCATTCGAAGTCGTCGTTTTGTTTTTGCTTTTACTTTAGAAGACCTAATAATTGGAGGTGGTTATCATAGTCACGAGTGTATGTATGTACGAAACTGAAACTGAAAACAGCTTCACGACTTTGATCCCCAGGCACGGTAGATATCCCTTCAGATCTCCCAGTACCAAGTAGGTACTAATTCAAGATTCTTTGAGGATGTCTAAGGGGGGTAGTCAGAGGTACGTCCAAACATTACATTTGGCACATACCCACATTTTGCAGTAGTTAGTATTCCATACGTGACAGGTTGCAAGCCCATCGCCGCTGTTAGAATACTAACTGGTTTCCTCACGATGTTTTCCTTCACCGTTTAAGATCACTGGCATTGCACTCTAACTTTCATCCTAACTAATCCTAACTAATATTATAAATGCGAAAGTAACTCTGTCTGTCTGTCTGTTACGCTTAAGAGCACTGGCATTGCGCACATAAATTTTTCGATAGAAAAATCCATTGGTGCACGACCGGATTCGAACCTGCGACCTTACGATCGGAAGGCGGGGTCACTCCCACTAGACCACCGGTGCTCTATGTACGAGACCTGTCTAGTAAATAGGTATATTGATTTATCTTGCCAAATGAATGAACACGTCTCATATTATAGGTACTAGTCTTATTATTGCTAAGTTAATTTTATGATTACTCGACTGTAATAATAATGTTTTACCTGATTGCCAATTAACGAGAGTTTCGATTCAATAGAGCGATATTACATTTTATGTTATTAATTATCGACGTTGAGATCCGTAATTTTCAAGAGCTGAGCTTAAGAGGCAACTACGTCGCACAATCGAGTTATTTCCAACCTAAAGCAACAAAATTCCTGACATAATTAAAAATGAAACCAAAGACTCCCTATTTAATAATAATCTAAAAAACCTACTCTTATCTAAATGCTATTACTCCGTAGAAGAATTCTTAACCGATAAAAAACTTGTGAGTGACTTTTCCGTAAAATAGACAATTTAAATTTAATTTATCTAATCGAATACCTAGTTGACATTAGTGCCTACCTTATTTGACTTTATTATATCGAGACATTTTGCTTATTACTTTTTTTGTAGCTGCATGCCATTATGCTATTGTATACTATGGGCCTACCTACCTATTATAGTACCTATAGTCAAGTAGTACCTATTATTGATCTCTTTTGCAATGTTCACAATATTTTTAAAACAACTAGAGATGTATTTTGCTTACCTCGTTCTGGAATCCAGTTCGCGGCACATGGCAGCGCTTTTAGTTATTATTTTTCTTGTATGTATTACCTAAGTTCCTCATTTGCCTCTTTTATTTATTTATTTTTAATCTTTTAATGTTAATTTTACACTTGGTTTGGTTATTTTTTCCTGATTTTTGGATCTGTCGTATTTTTGATTTTTTTGTATGTGTGTAGATTGTCCGTGGCATTACTGCACGGCCCTGGCGGAAGACCAGCGTCAGTTGCCTGTCGACTGACTTATGCTGAGCCAGGGTCCCTTTTGCAGCTCTTATATAGGTTATTTTTAATTGATTTATTTTCTTTGTTTTTGTATGTTTTATGCTGTATTTAAGCTGCTGCAAATAAATATGTTTTCTTTCTTTCTTTCTTTCTTTCTTTATTAATGAATTATTTTACCTACCTTATTTCTACATAAATTGCAGCGCCCTACAGGGTACATGTACTCGCTTATTAGCTACCTAAGACCTAAGCTATAATATAACTGATGTATGTACATGTTGGCAATAAATAAATCTAAATCTAAAGCTCAAACAGCTACACGACATTGACCCCAAGTCGTATGGGCTGGGTCTATGTCAGCTTGACTAACCTCATCACAAGGTTTTAGAAACATGAAATGAACAGTTTTATGTGTTTCTGCTGATGTGATTTGAAAAAAAAAATAACAATTTTTATAACAAGCATTGATTTATTTAACTCAGTCGCTAAGCTAAGGTTTGTTTTTGGATAATAAACCGGCAGGTCCTACCTGTATGTCCTAGTAAGCAGAGAAGCGCTTTATTTAAATGCCACTCCGCTGAACATTGCTTTACCTCTTCGCTGTTTAAATGTACATAGTGATTTTGTAGAAACAATCTGCTCATTGCTAAAGCCAGTTGACCCGTTGAAGTCGCCACGCGTTCAGTATGGCGTTACCTTTAGCTTAGCAAAAAGGAAAATAGACTTATTTAACACAATATTGCAGTCCCCTCGTTAGGGTAAGATGAGGAAATGCCTCCCATATTGGTTGAAATAGTGCTTTGAAAGGCTTGTTGATGAATTTTGTGTGGCAAATGTTTCTACTAAAGTTAGCCAGTAAATATTTGTATTTAACTGACTGACAGACAACATAGCGAAAGTAATTTCAATGAATTCTCAGCATCGTTTTCGAAAATCTAAAAACAAAAGGTAGTTTCATATAATAAATCAATCAATCATAGTAACGCCTTCAATCATTAATCTTACCTATATCGAACCGCGTCTACTATTTTCTTTTGAATCACTGGGTCAAATACTATAATAGTAGTTTATGAAACTGTTGCATAATGAGGGGTATTAAAACTCGAGGGGGTTTTTAAAAACCGAGCCGTAGGTTTTTAATAGTATCCCACGAAAGTTTTAATACCTAGTTATGTGCAGTTTCATACACTACTTTATCTACTCTCATACATTAGCCGCCATTAGCCATTAGCCGCGCCGTCGCCACAGACTATCAAACTCTTTGGCTTTACGGTTTCAAGACCCTTGCCTTTTCCAAAAAGAAAAAGAACTGTATCGTTATGGTAAAAAAGTTATTTTATACAACTATCTTTGTATGAGGAGCTGTATCATAATTAAATTTTTTAATTTGGTTACGGTATTGCGTTTATAAAGTATATCAATATGAATTCGTTTTGACGTTTATAATTCGAATTTTATGACATGAGAGTAGATAAAGATTTTTAAGTACTAGGAAAAAAAAATTATGTGTCTACCTAAAATAAGAAAGGTACGGTAGTGTCATCCCATCAGATATTATCTAAGTGCGTGTGATAACCTAAATTAAAGTAATAAGTAGTATAAAAATGTCTGGCAACGTTCTGACGATCTAAAGTTCTAAACAATCCATAAAATATGACAAAGCAATCAGTCGACGCACCTGAAAGATCTATAAATAACTTAAACCGTATCGATTGGACTGGCCTGATTGTCCTCGATACGGAATGTGGACAAGACTGACCGCAATTTATATTTTTACAATGTTGCTATTAAGAGTAGAGCTCTTTGTTAAAGGCTCGTCCGGGGAAGTAATACCACCACGCTTTTTCTATGGCCCAGCAGCGTTGCTGCGTTTAGGTTTGGTTGCCGGTGATTTTACAGGCACATGAAGCTCAACATCTGTATCAGGTTGACGGATGCAGGGCAGTGCATCGTAGGGCACG
Source organism: Plemyria rubiginata (assembly GCA_963576535.1). Classification (NCBI taxonomy): domain Eukaryota; kingdom Metazoa; phylum Arthropoda; class Insecta; order Lepidoptera; family Geometridae; genus Plemyria; species Plemyria rubiginata. The sequence goes on along the minus strand of OY754911.1, from coordinate 3,994,808 downwards.
CTGCTATAGTGAGCGTCATGCAAAAAGAACGCCGGAAGGAGGGAGAGGGGGTGTGATGGCGCGAGTATTTTGTATGCGCGAACCAATCCCCTCCACTGTTTTTCAGCGTTCTTTTTGGTTGACGCGACCTATATCATGCGCGACTTACAAGCATTGATTTAATAGGTAAGTAAATAAATAAATATTGTTGGACTCAGTTTGGGACTAGATAGTGCTGGACAGTACTATCTAGTCCCAAACTGAGCCAAAGCTCGTGATATTGGAACCAGATAACTGATATTAGTAATACTTCAATACTTTTTTTGTAAATACATACTATGTGTATGTATAATTATACCCAGACGGAGAACAAACATCTCTACGTTCATCACACAAATATTTGTTCTCTGTGGGGTTCGAACCCACGGCCTACGACGCAGAAGGTTTTATTTATTTTTCTTACTCTGGCATTTTGTAAAATGAAGCGTACACATGTGTATACATGTGCAAATGTAGAGTTTAGCCCTAAAAATAATTAAGTAATCTTCCGGTAAACAATTTCAGAATTCAACGTAAAATGTAGGTTTAAAATCTAAACCCAGCTCTCAACCAGTTCCATTCAATACACCTACTTGCTGTATTGAATAGGAAGCTAATGAAGCTTTCCTGTGCCACGTAGTGTGGGCCTGCTCAAAGTGGAAAGCCTGACTCCGGTCGCGTAGTTAGAGTAGTTTATCCAACAAACTTCACCTACCCGCACTCCTTTAAAACTTACATTCCGTGAACCCCTCTACATTTCCTGTTTCTGCAACGTAATTTGAGCTCTGCGTTGGTATTAATCATGCATTGCTCGCATCGAACTGAGATCTCGCTATTTTGCGATGCGCGACGCAGCGTGTCGATTGTTGGCAATCTTATCTGAACTGTTGAATTCATTCAAAAGTCATTGAAACTCTTAAACAGTTTTAGAACATTTATTTCGCATTAAGAATATTACATTAACTAACATGAAAACACAAAATAAAACTTAGAATAATTCAAACAGCCTTACTCTGTAACTTACTAACTGTAACTTAACTGTGACTTACTCTGTAAGATGTACACATTGAGTAAGAATAATGAAACAGATAATATATTAAACAAGTATTCGTTTTTGTTGTATTCGTTAAGCCAAGCGCGCCCATACTACCCCATCGTTCATTTTCCTTTGATTATAATAACCCTGTCGAGAACCTACCAAAATGCCACGCGCTCGTTCAATCTACTAGGTAGTATGATATGTCCAGAATTTATACATCGATCCTAATTCGACAAATATTTGCGTTGAATCAGCAGGGATCTAAACCACGGGCTGATTCGATCTGACAAGTCACAAGACCTGTCAAGATACATTAGTTTGCTGATTTTCAGCCAGTAACATTAGTACATACAGTTTTGTTTGGGTAAGTACATTATAGGACATAAAATAATAATTATTAGTAGTCAAAACCATCAGAAAATACGAGTATGGATTAACTTATTACTTGGATTAACATGCAATGGGTAGCATGTTAATCCAAGTGGGTATAGGATATGCATGCTCCCTAGGCATAAAGTTAGGCTGACAATGGGTAGCATGTTAATCCAAGTGGGTATAGGATATGCATGCACCCTAGGCATAAAGTTAGGCTGGTACTACTTACCAGAATAAAAAAAAATATAATTTAAAAATAAATCAGGTGGACGGATAATTCACGAGCCCCCACGCTAGGATATTACAATATCTATGGGATACAAACTGAACTGATAATTTCGGACTTGATCTTAACTAGTGATCTAGTTAAATCCGCTCCTCAGATCACGGTGAGTCAGTAGGTCAATTGGAATAACCTAACGCCTAGATTCATCTCAATTTGAATGCCTAAGCCGTACCAATTTCAATATCATGAAATAGATTTTTTCTTCGGTTATTTGTGCCTAATTTAGATATTATTTTCTAAGGACCGCTAATCTGTTTTTTCTGCTGGTATTAATCATAGCGAATCTTGCAAACAGACCTTGTAATCATTGGCAGATTAAATTAAAATGACTTCTTTCGCATCGAATTCTTTAAGATATTGAGCTACTTAGCCAGTACATGGCTATATCCAGAGTAATGTCAGATGGTTATTTAACATCTGGGGCTGCTCAATCGTCTCTGGTGCTCGCTAATACATTGTAACCCATATTTTTAATTAAGAGCTGTATTTCGATATCTGATTTAGTGTGCGAGACTTGATAAAATTCGCACCTAGTAAATCTTTAGCTGAAGTTTTTATTAGCTCACTAGTTGCGCCCAGCGGTTTCACCCGCGCAGATTTAAATCACGGTATTCCCACTTGATATAAAGTAGCCTATGTGCTATTCCAGTCAATAATCTATCTCTCTGCCAAGTTTCATCCAGATCCGTTAAGCCGTTCCGGCGTGAAAGAGAAACAAACACCCATCCATCCATCCATCCATACTTACAAACTTTCGCGTTTATCATATTAGTAGTGTAGGATTTAAAATTGCAAGATCATATTTATTAAGTATACTGTAAAAGATTGAAGCGAAGTAGCTCTGCAACTTTGCGTGTCATGTTCGCGAATCGGTAGCAAGCCGTCATAACGCGACTATTGGGTTATTTATTACTTACGCCTTGAAAATCAATTGTTCTCAAGAGCCTAGACAATCTACAGGTTAATAATGAAGGGCTGTCACTACTCAGCCGAATGTATTTGTGATGTTTTATTGTAGTACTAGCGATCCGCCCGCGCGCCCCTGCTTCGCACGGGTGCACGTATCATGCATGTATTATACATATAAAGCTTCCTCTTGAATCACTCTATCTATTAGACGACCTCTGTGGCGCAGCGGGCGAGAGCCTGCCTGCGACGCAAGAGGTTGCGGGTTCGATTCCCGCCGTGGAACAAATTTGTGTACGATCTGCAGAAATTTGTTCCGATGGTCTGGGTGTTTTCTATGTATAATAAAAAATATCTATCTATGTAAGTATATAATGTATTAAGTGTATCAGTTATCTAGTACCCATAACACAAGCTTTGAATAGCTTACTTTGGGGCTAGATAGTGCTGTGTGGATTGTCCAGCATTATTTATTTATTTATTTTATTAAAAAAAACCGCATCAAAATCCGTTGCGTATTTTTAAATATTTAAGCATACATAGGGACAGGGACAGAGAAAGCTACTTTGTTTTATACTATGTAGTGATAGTGATAAAAAGTCAAAGAGACAGCAGACTGTGTCGCGTACATCGTTTTCGGATTACAACCTAAACCATGATTCTAGTGTCTACTGTTGTGTAGCGGACTGTACCAATGCTAAACTGGTATTCAGTTCAGCATACTCATGGAAGGCCGTTTACGTACGCTATTAGATTGTGAAAGTACAGACAAAGGAACACTGGCTCTTGTATGATACTTTTCTATGATTGATCTAATGAAGGCTTTAGGAATAGGCCCATGGGAGTTCTTTGGGCGTTAGGAGACTACATTGGCACTTAGCATCGTTTAGCACGCATATAGCATACGCATGTTAATGCGAACTGGGAACTTTGCTTATTGTTATCTAAGAAGACGCATAACCTACCCTAACTGCGTACGATTTTTACTAGTAAGTGAAGCTTGTTAATACCTATATCTTTTGAAATGTTAAAATATGCGATCGTGAAGTTCTTTGACGGGGGTCAGATCCTTGTGCTTGTAAACACGAGCTGAAAATAATAGGAAAATTTAAATATTGTTTGCACACCCTTCGTTCTTAAATCAGCGTGAGCAAACGCACTACCCTATGATGTAATACGTGTTATAGGTTGTAGGTATATATTTAACCTGCGCATATTATGTACGGTCTATTCTATGGCTATTTATAAACATTTTCCGTTTGACCTGGTTCAAGTCAAGAGGCAGTTTATATCGTATATGAGGTTGAATGTTTTGAAAATGTACATAAGTAAAACGTTATCACGATCTTAGTTGTTTGAGTGGCCTTTCGTCAAGTAATACAATAATTATGAAGATAATTTTGTTTTAAAGACGAGTAACTAGCGCTTCCTTCTTCTGTTGAAATATTTTTTATCGGTTGTTCTTGTCCTAGAGATCGATACTCTTTACAATATTAAAACAGTTTAAATAATTGGTTGTTTTTTTACGTTGTTATATTCAACTATTATAGGTGTTACATTGCAATATGTTATGTATAAGTATGTAATTAATAATTATTCTATCAGTGAACTGCTGCCTAACCGCGTTACCGAAATGTTAATGCTATCAAATCATTATATTTTTTACAGTCTTCGCAGTACATATTTAAATCATTCAGACTTAACTAGGGGATAGTTTAATATCAACTGGTTATATATAAAACTTCTAAATACTGGCAATATTGCAAAAAAATATCATTAAAGTTTTGATTTTGGACATTGATTAAATAATAGTCCTACGTAGCTTGGCTTCTTTCATCCATTATTTATTTAAGTACTTAATATACGAATAACACCAATATAAATTAACGATTACTATTACTGCCCATGGTGTCCCATTGTTGGGCAAAGGCCTCCCCCCATTTCCTCCAGTCACCACGATCACGAGCCTTTATCCGCCAGTCCCTCTCATAGGCGTCCAGCTCGTCCCGCCATCTCATGCGCGGTCTGCCGCGACGACGCCTCGCTGTGTCAGTCATTAACGATATTTTATTTTAATTTATACTTTCAGAAAAAAATAAACGCAATCCTATTTGAATATCAACTTATATAGTACTAGTTGCGCCCCGCGGTTTCACCCGCGCAAATTTAAATCCCGGTATTCCCACGGGATAAAAAGTAGCCTATGTGTTATTCCAGACTATAATACATCTCTCTGCCAAGTTTCATCCAGATCCGTTCAGCCGTTCCGGCGTGAAAGAGTAACAAACATCCATCCATCCATCCATCCATCCATATCCATAATATTATTAGGATAGGATGGGTGTATGATAGGTTCTCGAGGTAGAATACAACTCTATTCTAGTCCTGTGTAGATGGCGCTCTTCTTGGTTTCTTAGTTGCTTCCATCTGTCATAAAAACAATTATAAGAGATCGTCTGTTCCAGCCAAAGCTCTGTTATAGCACGAACAAAACCTTTTGGTCCAAATACAACTTTCAATTTCTTACGTTTCATCGCACTTTCAGAAAACCGGTGGTAGACAGGACAAAATTATTTTAGAAGACAATAAACCAGGCCACGTCATTCTGGTTTTGCGAATTCGATCAAAAAGATGAATCCTTGCAAACTGTCACGAGTCAGCTGGTTTACTGATGAATTAGTATGGATGAGGCATATTTTATTTTATTTATTTCACAAAATCCATAGCTCTGTAAGTTTATAAAATGTGACATGAGTAGGAAAACTGAAAGCCAATAACGGATGCTCTTTTTTTTATTGAGACTGGTAAGATAGGTAAGACTGCAAGACTAAACTTAATTAATTGATGACATAAACTAAAATAGTATAGGTACTTACTTATAATATAATGAATCACAGTTATGAAACAGTGTGGTAAAAGTTTTTTGTTTTTTCTTTGATGTTTGCTTGTATTAAATTTAACAAGTCGGTTAAACCTAGCCCTACGATGCACTACCCGCGTCTATCTTCATGAGAGATACAGGTGTTAGAGTAACCTGTATTAAACGAGCCTGATATCCGGCAGAATATTACTTATGGTCTTTGTCTGGTGGTCTTCCTTTGCCACATACAGTGATGTCATCACTAAACTAAACACATGGGAGTTATGATCGTATTTCACCATGAGTACTTACCTACATCTATACCAATGAAAAGCGCGCTTCTTTAAAAACATCTTTCACATTTTTTATCACTTCAACACGATCCACATGAAGCGATCTGAGTCGTGCAAAAAAAGGAACCTATCCACACGAATCTTTCGTCGGGCCAAGCGCGAGGCCGCGCCGCCTTCCGGGCCTCCGGTCATTGACCCCCAGGGTTTACGTAACTCACTAAATTTAAGGATTTGGAGAAGCCCAGAGAGTTAGCTATTACATTTGATATTATCGTAGGGTCTATGGTTGTTTTGATGGTGCGCTTTGTATGGAATATAGGGTTACGTTTTCAATGGTGTCATCAATTCTGTTGTTTAGTTTTCCTAACTTGATAGCACTAAAAATATTGCCATCCCTTTCTAAAACACCGAAACAACAAGTACGGATATAATTTTAGAGCAGTCAGATTAGGTTAGATTAGGATAATGCAACAACAGAATCGACACCAATATCAGTTTAAACTAATAGCCGAAATCATGCTGATGAAATATTTACAACTAAATGCATTTCAAGATGTTTGATGACGTTGTTAGATTCACTGGAAGTCTGTGGATGGAGAGGTCTCAGAATCGTTCTTCCAGGAAACGTGTGAGCGCCATGTCCAGCAGTCGACTTCTTTGGGCTGATAATGATGATGAAGTGTATTTGTAGTTGTAAAGCTAGAGATGTATTTATTGTTCTAAAAATTAGGACACCACACTGTCGTATAAAAAACTCTTGACATTGAACTATCGGTGATCGTAATCTATGACGGATTTTTTGTAAGTACCTACTATAAAAACCAACCAAATATTTTTTACTAAAACTAATTCAAATTGGTGTCTCGGCGACACAACGGCACGTGCGCATCATACCAGTGTGTTATAAAGTGCATATGATTACCATACAGAGTACCTGCCATCAAAAACGATAAAAGGAACTACACTGCGCGTTTTTCGAGGACTAAAGTATTCAATCCGCATGTTGTTTGTGACCTCGGTATTTGCGGGATCGATGATATTCGATCCGAAAAATTGTATGAAGGGCCCGCATACTAAGTATGTATTGTGTAAAGATATTATTATGGTAAAATAAAAATCTAAAGGCATTTATTACTTTTACTGAAATATTTTAATGAACAACCAACATTCAGTTATGACTTCTGCTTCTGTTGTTGGAAATGCTTACGAAGGAAACATAAAGTGCCTAGTCTCGTGTGCCTAGCTAGGTATGCTACTTAAATTTTGATCCCTCAAATCACACAGGTAATCCTGCTCCTTGCATGAATGGAAATTGATTCAGGGTCTCGGTATACTGCTCGAAATTGGAAGTCCTTGCGACGAAAACTCAACCTAAGAACGGTAAACGAGTTGCCCCTCTGTGTAGCTCATAACATCAATACGAAAGTTACTTAAAGTAGTAAGTTTTAGTTTTAGGTAGTAAGTTTTAGGAAAATTAATATTTAATGCATGCAACACTATACAATTGTCATATTCACATATTTGATTACGAATCTAGATCTAAGAAAGTATGAACTGTAACTTTTTTATTATTGCTTAATTGATTGTAATCTGTTTTGTGAATTTAAATAAATAAATAAATAAATAATCTGGGGTCATCCCCTGATGTTGATGACTGACCGTCAAACACGGCCTCGATGAGTGAGTGACCTACCAAAAAGCTTTCAACGAAAAAATTCATACCATTCGTAAGCGTGTAACGCCAGCCATAAAATATATTGTTTAGAGGAAATAGGGCTCTTTGTGTGTGGCTCGTCCGGAGAAGTACAACATGCACATTTCTGCTGATAAGTAGCGTCGCTGTTTTTTGGTGCGAAGAGGGAAAAAGTGATATCTGAAATGATACGTCTTCGTTATTATGGTCCTTGAGTAAAGCGTTCCATGGACTCATCATTTCTGGTAACGTGTCCAAAGAACTCAAGTATGACGATAAAGATTAAACAGCACTAAAGTATCTTCTCCTTTATTTAATAAGGACGGCGAACTTTCCCTGTTTTGAACTGTACTTAAAAGTTTAACAGAGCTTCAAGTTTGTTGAACTTTTAAATAATGAAGTTGGGTACTTGATTTCTTGTTACCTTGCTCTGCATTACAATTTCATCAAAATCTTTATATTTAATGTATGATACGTTGGCATCTTCTTGATTACCAACTGCTGGACATACGCCATCCATTTAATCCACACTGAGAAAAATGTAAAGCTGAAAGTGCTGTCATTACGATCGATTTCGTAGGTTTGAAGGCTAAAAACCGACCAACAGTAATAACCAACATAAACGCCTTCTAGGCAGAAGACGTTATACGATTTACAGGGTAAGTAAATTTAAAAAGAAGGTATACCATGAATAAGTTTCTCCAAACTACGATTTATTCTTAGTATTGAACATATTAGCCGTAACATATCTACGATAAATTCGGTAAATCAGTTAAAGATCGAGGTACTGACGGCGGCATTCAACTTCTGGTAAGGCGAAAAATAAGCAACGTAGCTCAGCAAACACGCAAATCTTTCCAAGGGCAATATTCGACGCATCTCAAGTCAGCAACGCCTTCTCGTAAGGCGTTTTATACCGTATTATATATAATAATAATACCTAACGTTCAACAATATGGCATATTGTACGTACCAGCCGTACAAGAGCAGTGCTTAGTGGATAGGTAGCTACTGTAGCTAGCCGTAGCCCTTAGCCAGTGGCTACTAGCTACTAGCCAAGGAATATAATAATACTCTGACGAGAGCCACTAGCTATGCTACCTACTGTGTAGATTAGATAGACAACAGCCAAGGTAGCTATAGCTAGCTAGACTAGCTAGCGCACTAGCTTTGCTATTAGCGATAGCGAGTGGTGGTGAAATAACCCAATGACATACTAACACATCTTTTCACATGTTTTATACATCTCATTGATTTTCGAAATATACAGTAAAGTGCGGCCTTATACATATTTCCCGTGCGTTTTCGTCAGCGCGATCTAGGATTGTACCTTTTTGGTACCTTTTTGGCTTTTAAACTTTTTATAAAAGCGGATAATGCCTTCTTTACGGCAACAAATGCCTTCTTTACGGCAACATACGCCGAAAATTTACCGCCGGAAGCGAATAGTGTTTTTAACCGTCAGCACTGCGTTATTAACAAGATAAGATTCAATTCCTAAAACGCTTTACCATAAAGTTGATTTGGTTGTTTTGCGACCAGCTAATAGACGGTATCGTTTTAACGTATTCACTTAGTTATGTCAAAACGAAGGTAATTGTACAAACTCGCCCTACGTAATTACATTATAACCGTGTAAGACTTTATTAACCTTACGCCAGAATTTCATTTTTCTCAGTGCAGTAGATTGACTGTGTGAGTTGCTGAGCCCCGTCATAGTTTGCTTATGTACGAAACTTTTTGTAGGAAAACTTGTTTGGATAAAAAGATTTCAATGCTGAACACACACACAGTTCAGTAATGCCCAAGTAAATGTACTCAGAGTAGTTTATCGTAGGGCACGTGCATATCGTATATGACTACCGAAGCAATTCTTTGTTATAGGTGATGGTTACGACTTCATATAAGGCTTTCAGCCATCTGCTTGTCCAATCAGCAAATATTATGCAGTATTGAAGTATACCAGGATGGAACGTAAATAGAGACGAGAAAGTACCAACGTCTCCTTATCGACCGGAGGTTTATGTAGCTTGGTAAAGTCTGAATAGTTTAATTTGATGATCCCTTATAAGTGGCCAGGCAAGTAGGTTAGTAAATTACTTCGCAAACTCGTGTTCTTCCCATGAGAGGAGTTTGGTTTTATTGAAGTCACTAATTAATAGGCTTCACTGAAAACCAGCGCTTTTGGGGTTTTTAGCTCTACATTTTAGCTCTTAAATATTTTAGTAAGTGACAAAATAAATATTTTTCTGTTTTTATAACAAAAATTAAGGCGATGAAAAGAGCTAATGTACCTATCTTTCAACATGGCGAAACGGCGAACGAGATGTACAGCTCCGAAAGTATAACCTAATATATTTACTCTGTGCTATAGGCAAGAACTAGTTTGGGCACAGTCTCATAGAATAGATTTATTTTAATCATTCGCAGCCAGACTTCAAGTTATATTTTTAAGAATCTCTCTGAGTTGGTACTTTGTACTAGATCTAGGGATGGATATCTACCGTGCCTGGGGATCAAAGTTGTGAAGCTATTATTTCACGCATTGCTGAGTATAGGCCGTTCTTTGTCCTTTTTTGTGACCTTGACTTTCCTCTTCCATCTTGCTACTTAATGTTTGGCCCCTTTTGATCGACTTTGAATAATATACAACTTAAGTCTCACGAATATTTTAACATCTAAATGCGATCGCCACGAATGTAAAATAAGGTGTTACTCGTATTCGTAAAAGACGTTCATCCTACTAATATTATAAACGCGAAAGTTTGAAAGTATGGATGGATGGATGTTTGTTACACTTTCATACCAGAACGGCTGAACGGATCTAGATGAAACTTGTCAGAGAGATAAATTATAGTCTGGAATAGCACATGGGCTACTTTTTATCCCGTGGGAATACCGGGATTTAAATCTGCGCGGGTGAAACCGCGGGGCGCAACTAGTATTATAATATTTTTATGCATCACACACATCACAGTAGATATGTCCTTATTTATGTCCATAGATCTCTTGGTACTGAAAACCCTTTTTAGTGAAATGATTAAGCAGCACTCGAAGTCTGAGTTTTTCATTTTCCAATTCCTTAGCTCTTAAAGTTAGCCCGATAGATCACTTTTTAGATTGCAAGCTGGTGTGACATAAGCCTGTCGAACGACTGGCTGCGTTTGCCAAGTTTTCTTGCCGGAATACGATTTGGAACGGTTGAGGGAAACTAATAGGCTTTGCTTATCATTTGCAAGGGGAGTCATGTTAAGCTTTTTCTTAGCTTTGGCTGGTCTGTTGTGATACATGGTACGCTTAGTTACTTAGTAACTATGGGATACACAACACAAGGAACCTAGAGGATAGAACTGTCATCATCGTCAATAGCTGGAAGAAGTTCACTGCTTAACATAGTCCTCCCCTCCCCTATACATTTCCAGGAAGAACAATTTTTACCCTGAAATGATTCCAATGTCTTCGATCCATCAGAAACGTACTACGCTTCTTCTGCCTGGTCGTGGTTGCCATTTGAGAACCATTATTCCTCAGCGGTGGTCGGTTCTACGAGCTTTTGACTTGCCCATTTCCACTTCCAGTCGCTAGCTTTGCGAGATGTCAATGAACTTCGTTCTTCGAAGGATTTCCTCATTTCTGATTCAGGACCACGTATGTGACTGTTGTTTAACTATTTATTGACCGAGCGAGCGAAGCGTCTCAGTTGCCACATTTGCCAAAAATGCGTTTGTCCGGATGTCTGTCTGTCTGTCTGTCTGTCTGTCTGTCTGTCTGTTCTCTACAGGTCGCATTTTTCAACCGATCTGGACGAAACTTGGTACACAGGTTATATGACTTATTAGAATTTTTTTGTCCTCGGGATTTTTGATTGGAGGGGTACTGCCTCCAAAAAAAGGGCAAAAAGGGGGCTATTTGATATACTGGATATCCCCACCAAATGAGATCCGATTTCGATTATTCTTTTTTTATTTGAAAGGTAGTAACTATAAGTTGGTCTCATAAATGTTTGGCGAAGATCTGATAAAGATCTTCAGCATGATGACCAGGATAGCTCATCAAACAATCGATGGTTTTCAATCAAATTTGAGAGAAACACAAAGGACCTCATTCTACACAAGATGATGCAAAAAAAATCAAAAAGATCAAAATATCACAAAACGGAAAATGCACTTGCACATTACATTCCTCAAATAGCTCACTTTTAGTATGCTCGCGAGGTCTACAGCTCCCAGAGCCACTAGTTTATTATTATCCATCAGACATCCGGATAGACCGCATCATTCGTATTTTAGATTCTCACAATACGAAATTTGATTTCGTAGAACATCATACGAGCAGACTTTTTATCGAAGCATGAGCCATTTTGTTGCCTTGGACGTACCTTTGACGCCGTGCATAACACTTCCACGATGATATTGATTTTAAAAAATTGGCAGAATGGATAGGGCGTGATTTTATTTTATGTCTTACCTAATTTATCTGGTCGTAACTATACCAACATACGTCTTCCATGTCGATTAACCAGGTAAACTAAAATAAGCGTTTCGTAAACTGGTTTTTAACCCTAACATGTGGATCGATAGTAAGTGATCCTATTATTACAACCACTCTACACCCCTACCTGTTTAAAAACCCATTTTTTCGCTTCACTACAACATAACTCAACTATGTTTCAAAGGGGAGCTTTTTAGTCCAATGATATACAATCTCGCTGGGACACCCTACCCAAATCGCGTATTCGCGTTGTTGAGCTGTATTGCTTTTCGTCTAGTCTCTAGATGCGTTTATCCGTTCTTTTTTTAAACTTCTTGATGACATGAGTTGCATCAATCGCAAAACGATACTATAATATCCAAGTACTTTTAGGTGTATGAAAACGCAACACTGTTTACTATACGAGTAATTATGCTTAGCGCATCAGTTCCTGTTATTGACCGAGCGAGCGAAGCGTCTCAGTTTCGACATTGGCCAAAAATGCGTTTGTCCGGATGTCTGTCTGTCTGTCTGTCTGTCTGTTCTCCTCTACAGGTCGCATTTTTCAACCGATCTGGACGAAACTTGGTACACAGGTTGTATGACTTATTAGAATTTTTTTGTCGTCGGGGATTTTTGATTGGAGGGGTACTTCCCCCAAAAAAAGGGCAAAAAGGGGGCTATTTGATATACTGGATATCTCCACCAAATGAGATCCGATTTCGATTATTCTTTTTTGATCGAGTCAGCGAAGCGAACGAAGATCTTACAATCAACTTGGGCGATTTGGCATTTTATATTTTTTTTTTTTTTCAAAATTATATAGGACCTTTTTGGGGGTATACCCCTACCAATTAAAAAAATCAAAATCGGTCTCAAAATGAATTATCAAAATCGGTCCACTCAGTAAAAAGTTATGCGCGGTCATACATAAAAAAAAATACGCGTGGAATTGAAAACCTCCTCGGTTTCTTTTCGTCGGTTAAAAAAGCAAGAAAAAGAGAGAAATCAAAGAAGGAAAGAGGAAAACAAGACTAAGAACATAGCGGATTTAACACCTAGAGAACAGCGAAATCGTCGAAAAGAATGGAAGAAAGAGTAGATTAAATGTCCTTAATAGTCACGAACATGGCTTTGTTGTCACAGACGTGGGTGCATAATTTTTCAGATGCGTTTTTTTTAGGCATCCAATCGTTTTTAAGCTCTAAAATTAATATTAGCAGACGTCTAAGTAGATTATCTATCTATTAGAATATATAAATTTTTAATTCGTAAGTGAAGGTACAATTACACTCCAAATTAAAATGACCCATATAAGGTACTATCTTATATATAAGGTATACTTCTTTGAAGGAAACAAAAAGTTGCCGAAAGTATTTGCTAGTAATTTATTATGTTTTTATGTAGGTATTTAAGCGAAAGTTCTCTGCGTAAATGTTATTGTTCAACTGCGCGAATCAAGGGGAGTTTGTTTGTCTAAGTAAAAATAACAGACTCGACGTCTACCTAAAAGGAATATTTTTAAAATTAAGAAATGCTCAAGAAATAATTCTTTTCTTTATCGCACAAGACGTAGTTTGTACAAAGGAGAGCTCGAGAAAGTTGCTTTTAAGAATATTTAGAAGGTTTTTGTTAAATGTAATATACAGTAGAGTAATTGCTTAATATGTCTCTCACAGAACCATAACACTGACCGAACAAGAAAGAAAAAGTCCATAGCTTTTTCATCATCATCTTCTTGCCCTCATCCCACGTTTAGTGAAGTTCTTTATCTTTAACATTCGTTATCTCGTTACTCACTCATTGCACCTGCTTTCCGTCAGTTCTTGGTCCATTTCAAGCTTGTTTTTTTATAAGAGTTTGTTGTTTCAGAGTTCGCTTGTTTTATGACTCTAATAAGTTTATTTAGGTATTAACAGATAAATAATAGTTGTTGGTTTAACTGGTACGAGTTTGCTTAACAGTCCCCGTTTAACCGTCAGATTAAATTCTGATTTATGCTATTAACACCAAAACTTTAATTAAACTGCTATATGGAATCCTTTAAACTGTGGTTTTGTAATTACCGGGACTCGGTGCTATTATTTCATCATCATCATTTCAGCCTGTTTGCTCCCACTGCTGAGTATAGGCCTCCTCTTTAATACGCCACTCTTTCCGGTCTCTTGCGAGTTTCGTCGATCCATTTCCAGCACTTGCTACAATGTCATTTGACCAACGGGCTCGTATTTAGTTATGTAAATTATATGCTCTCATAGCGCCTTCATTGCATGTAGACTTATAGGTGGGATCGACGCTTAAATTACAACTTACATACGAAGCTCAGATTTGAAATACCTCGTGCCACTGATGTATGTTAAAATGATTAAATTAAAAATACTTTATTGTACAGCAAACTAAACAATAACACTTATAATAAATATAAAATAAAGTAGTACAATGAGCCGTCTTGTCGCTGAAAGCGATCTCTTTCAGGTAACGCTTGGATGAAGAGAAATGTTTAAGTATGGAAGATTAGTCACAGGTGCACGAGGAAATTGAAAGAAGTTTGTGTGGTGAAATTATAAGTTTGCAATATTTTCATGCGATAAAAGTACTTGATACTGTGTAGACACGGACTGACCTAACCTCGTGTGCTACTTACCCAAACCAAAGGCTGCTGTTTGACCAAGTAGATGGTGATGACCAGCTTGATACTAGATAAACAGAAGAGGGTGGGACGAGGGTGTGGATTTGCACCCGCGCAACTGCTTGTCTAGTAAACAATTTCGCGAACAGATGAACCTAAGCTAGTTCTTATAGTTCTAGTTGGGGTCGCTGTCATCGATCGATAATAAGGTATATGTTAGACAAATAAGTTCAGTAGGAGGACAAATGTTTGCATCTTATATCAAATATTTATTTTAGGCTTGGGTATTGTTGTAACTGTGAGCACTGGGGGTCGGTTGTTGTAACTTCTTTGGTCTGTTTACGGTACGAGTCCGTATTACGTACTATATTATAGACAATCGTGCCAGTGTCAGGTGGAATATCTAGTTTTTTTTTGGTTGTTTCCTTCAAAACTTACGAAAAATTTTAGTTCAAATCAGGATATCACATAATACACTTTCATTTTAATCAAAAGACACAATTAAACAAGATAGTCAAGATACAATTAAGTAAGCTGGTTTTATACTTGCCTCGAGTAAGTACAAAATAAAAACACTGCTAATTTTGTAATGCCTACCTAGAGCTTCATGTCGGCAATAATCTCTTTCTCGCGAAAACGTAATCCTATTGTTTTGCCGTTTTTAATTTGCACAAGGTTCAACGTTCATTTGGAACAACCAGGGCTTGATAAATTGTTTCTACCCGCGACACATACGTCAGGACTGGTTTGAAAACTAGGAGAGGAATAATGGAGTGCAAGTTTCTGACAGCTGACAAGCTGTCGACCGGTGGCCGTTACCTGCCTGGGAAACTAACGGGTCTTCGTCAGTTTCCTATTTCCCCTTTTTTCTAGCGAACTAAATATTTGTCTCGTGTTTGTAGAGCAGTTGTGCTGTGTAATATACAATAAGTACATAATGTTTCATTGATAGAGGACGGAAGTTGGAACTTAAAAAAAAAACAGATATAGCTTCACGACTTTGACCAGGCACTGTAGATATCCCCTCAGATCTCCTAGTACCAAGTCAAGTATTAACTGCAGATTATTTGAGGTCTAAGGGGGTAGTCACTAGTCAGGAATAAAATAGAAAACTACATAGTATAAAACAAAGTAAACAAACGCAACGGGTTTTAATGCGGTTTTTTTTAATAGATAGAGTGATTCAAGAGGAAGGTTTATATGTATAATACATGCGTGATATGGTAGAAAACAAATGTGCACCCGTGCGAAGCAGGGGCGCGCGGGCGGGTCGCTAGTTATAAATAAAACGTGCCTGTGTATAAAACCCCGGCCCACATTAATATTTATTCAGCTTTCAACCACGCAATACCAATAATCTAAAACTCAAATAAGCAGGTAGGAACAACAAAATGCCCTTGAGACGTCCTCCTCTCGACCTACGCCAGCAGGACAAATTCTGTTAGGTAAACCAATTAGGTAGGCATCTAGGCGTACAGACTAGGACCTCATTTTCTAAATGTTGATACAATTTATTTTATCATGTTGTTCAGTTAGATTTGTTATTAGAGTAGACTTTTTATACTTAATGTCGTCAAAATACAGAATATTTTGCCTCAATGAGGGAAATGTAAGGGACGTGTAGATAGATTTAGTCTCCTAAACGCCGTAGACGACCGACTGCTGCTGAGGAGGAGATAGCTATTAGATACCTAGAGTAATTGTAAAAAAATTACAGACGAACATTAAACTTCCTCTTTGGAAGTCGGTTACAAATAGTAAATTGTCAAAGGCAGCTGAATAAAGTTTTGCACGGAACAAAATGTATCTAACATTGGCCAACTTATTGCTAGAGAGCATTGTTTTGTAAGGGTTATTTTCTAGAGGCCTACCACTGCAAAAAATTCAGTTTTTATATTTTTCAGGGTACTTATTTGAAGTTGGTTTTAAAAAAAGTTACAAAATAATTTGAATGAGTCGTGCGTGGCGTCATCATGTTACACTTTTGGTTTATGTATTATTCAAACTAGATTTAAGTACTTAAAAACTGGATAACGCGTTGGTTAGCGAGCACGGCCACCACACGATTCATGAAGAAAGTGTCATTGATCCAAGGTCCCCTTCTCCGTAGACTGGATTTCCCAAGCACAACCCTCGGGGTAAAAAAAGTAGGGTGTTGTAAGTGTTGTAACCAACTGGAACGTTATGTGCAACCGATTCTGCGTCTGTCTGGACTAGGTAAAATGTGTCACTGAAAATAAATTTAGACTAAGATAGTTGCGGCCCGCGGTTTCACCCGCGCGGAATCCCGGTATTCTCACGGGATAAAAAGTAGCCTATGTGTTATTCCAGACTATAATCTACCTCACTGTCTAGTTTCGTCCAGATCCGTTGAGCCGTTCCGGCGTGAAAGAGTAACAAACATCCATCCATCCATACTTACAAACTTTCGCGTAGTAGGATGTAAGTTTTGAAAATTGAACACGAAATAATTAAAACTAGTAAGGATTATTTTTCCGTTTTTTGGATAACGAATTCGTGATTACAACTCGATACTTTAATATTCCCTTTAGGTTCGGACAGGGTTTTTCTTACACCTCCCGCGATACAGGCAGGCTAGGCAGGTAGGGGGTCCATTGCATGTTCTGATTCAAGACTGAATTCTCAAATAAATTATCTTGTATGAATGAATGAAAATGCTTTATTGTACACCTTACAAACTAACAAAACAAGTGAAACAAAGAATAACAACTAGAGATATGTACAATGGGCGGTATTATCGCTAGCAAGCGATCTCTTCCAGACAACCTTTAGATGGAGTGGAACCTATATAAAAGATGGTTGGTTTGGGTGCACCATAAAAATAACATGATGACTAAAAATTTAACAACTTACCTACACTAACTACACAGCTTATACTATTACATATACCTACATAGCTAAATAAAAATATAAATTGTATTGTATGTACTAGCAATAGCTATATTTCATTATGAGTTCTAGCATTAGTTCTTAAAGAGACGTACTTACTCTGCTCATCTTACTCCGAGAATATATCTTTGAAGGGATGTGGTGTACCACAAACCTGCAAGAACTTTTAAACAGAGGTTTTTATTTATAGGAGAGTACAAAGAGTAAAAAAATAACAAGTTTTCCTTAAGAGCGGAAGTGCGGTTAATTTTAGTACCTAAACTTCCTTTCCTCTGTAGAAGACATAAAATTGTATTAAAAAAGGTATACATTAGATACAATTTTAGCGGTACACATAAGGGTACTTTGCAGCCATACTTTATGTCTTACTAGCTGGTACCCGCGACTTCGTCTGCGTACTTTTAATTTGATTAAAGTTTCATGGTTTTATCTTTTAAAATCCAATACAAACTTTCAACCTCTATTTCAACCTCTTCATCCCTTTTTTTCGCAATAAAAGGTAGCCTATGTCCTTTCTCAGGGTCTAAAGATTGTCTGTACCAAATTTCATCAAAATCGGTAAAAAAGGAAGGTAAAAGCCGCTTGTACATTCTAATGTACAAGCGGCTTTTACCTTCAGCAGTTCTAAAACGGATAAATAGAACTTTACGGTTCATTCAAATCTAGAATTGATGTCTTATTTAATTTAGTGTATTTTAAACCGTTGTTATTTTTGACACTTTTGGAACTCCTTTATTAAATAAAATAACACATGAGTGGCTAAGATGTTTACATAAAAGTAATATTGAAATAAGAATGCTTCAAGAGATCGGGGTTGGCCCTCTGGTGTTTGATGCACTAATACAACGCTGGTTTACCGTGATGACTACTAATGGACAAGCGTGATTTAAAGATCAAGTGCGTTTCAATCAATAATTTCTTTTCATAAATTAAAAATTATCTTATCTACGTATTCGTTATACTCGTATCTAACACAATACGATATCGTTAAAATGCACTGATGAAGGTATGACGCCATAGTTTATAGATTGGCTTTTCACGTCGATGACGTAATGCTTGGGAATCTAGATGATTCGTTGGATATGAACTTTTTTTATTCTTACTGCTAATGGAATAAGTAGATGATCCACCTGATGTTAAGTGGTAACATATAGAGAGCATTCCTTTTTTGTCAATAAATTACCCTTTATTTTCCAATCAATATACTTACATTCAGTATTGTTGGTATACTTGGTATTAAGATATTTAAGGGTACATCTAAGTATCTATTGTGCCTGCGGATAAAAATAGTTTTTTTTTTTCGATTTTATTTTTGCCTTCTTTTTAGGGTTCGTGTATTATTGACGGGATATTATTGTGTGGTCCATAGTATTGATGAATGCGTTTCTCTTGTCAACAGGAGCATCACCTACAGAGAGCGATATCGGGCACGGGGCTGATAATTCCTACTCCGGAAGTGACCCAAGTGTGCGATATCGACTTCTACGAAAAATGCTACCCGCCAGATTACAAGATGCCAAAACAGCACATACACATGCAACGTGAGTACACTTTTATTATTATCAGAACTCCGGGTCCCACTGCTGGGCAAAAGCCTCCCCCCATTCATTCCAAAAGTCCAGAAATCCATCCAGCTCGTCCCGCCATCTCTGAGTACACTATTTTAATATATAAAATTCAATGTTATACCCGTTCACCATTATACCCTTGAGGTTGAACCATAACATATTTTATCACGCAATCGTTTCAATGTCGACATAGGTACCCTATTCTATTACTCATAACCGTACTAATAAAATACTTCTACCATGGAATATCTAAGCACCGTTGGTATTGTGGGAGTGCCTTCTGATCGTAGGGTTCGAATCTGTGGCCCCCTGTTTCTGAAAGCTCGGTCAACACTTAATCGGCTGTCAAGTCACTTGCTATTTCTATCTAATTTGAAGTAAAAACTGAAATAACAAGTGACTTGACAATCGATTAGTGTTGATCGTAATCGGCACTGATTAGGGAACATGTTGTATTATAGTAATGGCACAGATGAACTTGATATGTTGTATAGAAAGTTTGACACTTGAAACCAAGAATATCTTCATGGTAATGTGCTTCAAATTAAACAGTAAGAACAATTCTTCGTCGGGTCGTCAACCAACAGATTTTGAAGTTTTTTTGTGCTTAAAATCTTGAAGGAAGACTACTTGAGGAAACCAGCAGTGCAAGTACCGTTTTTATCGATCGCTTATTTGACATTTAGAATCGTCAACAATTCGTTAAAAATGGTTTCAACAATGGATAAAACCATTTTTAACGAATTTTGACGATTCTAAATGTCAAATTAAGCGATCGATAAGAACGGTACTTGCACTGCAGTTCAGTGTTCTAGCAGCGACGTTGGGCTTGCGACCTGCCACGTATGGGATACCAACTACTTCAAAATAATATCAAAATAATATATTATTCTACGCCTATCTTGATACGAAATCTGTAATGAAGATCTGTAATTCTCAATTTGTCAACAATCTATTTTTGCAAATTCGCACCCAAAGTGGAAATAGCTAAAAGCAAGCCTGGGGTTTCACTAGTTACATAATAAATGTTCATCGTGCATGGTAAAATGTAATGAGTCTTCACCTTACTGGGTCTAACGTCTAACAGGTGTCAATGTCGTGATGTGACATCATCATGATCTTTAACATTGAGTTGTATGAATGAGTCAGAGCCCGCTGGTACAACGTGTTACCGTAAAATGCCACTTTAGATTTGAATCACTAACATGATTAGTGTTTAACAGTAAGGCAGCTCTCGCAGTGCAGTTGCTCAGCTTTGCCTTCTGCGCTGGGCTGGCCGTGGGTTCGTAATAAAATTAAAAAAGCGCTTGTAATCGTAGTCTCCATTTTATAGTATAGACCAGGGGTTCCCAATTTTATTTGGCCATGGAACCCTAATTGATCATACTTTTTCCGGCGGAACCCAAGTTGTCAGTTTTGATAAGTTTACCTTGTAGTTTGAAAATATGCAGGTTAGACTCGGGAGAAATAAGTATTGCAAAACATTTATTGTAACAAAGAAGTACAATGTAATGTTTAAAGCGGAGAATGAAATTTTTTCACACTTTTTATTAGAATTTTCTAGCACTAATAAGGCTTTTAGCACTAAATTTTCAACAAACGTTTTATTTAACTCTCGGACAGACCGCGGAACCCCTGTGACCCCAGGGGGGTTCCGCGGACCACCATTTAGGAAACCCTGGTATAGACTATAGGGGCTTACAGCACAATAGATGTTGTAACAATAAGCACGGGGATACGATGCTGTATGGCGCTTTTATGGCAAGTAACAAGGGCGCAGATGAAATAATAACCACTCCCTGTTAGTCTTAGAGTGCTTTTAAGGACGCCACGGCGGTGCTTCTACACTTAAAAGAGCTGAAAACCGTCGAACAATTTCCTGCTCGCACATTTCAACAATTTGAAGCTAGTTTTCCTACTCTTTCCTACTCAAAAGTTTGTATTAGTACCAAAACAAGAGTAGTAGAGCTCTTTGTGAAGGGATCGTATGGGGAAAAATACCGCTGCGCCTTTTTCTGCCGCCAAACAGAAACGCTGTTTCGGTTTGATTTGAAGAGTGTGGTTGCCAGTGTAATTACAGGCACATGAGGCTTAACATCATTATGTATGCCTCAAGTTGATGGACACAGGGCAATGCATCGTAGGGCACGTTCCTATCGAGAGTGACTTACTAGGCTTTTGTTATAGGTAATGGTTACCACATAAAATCAGGTGGGCCTTCTGCTTGTTCCATCAGCTTGTTGTATAAAACAAAATTGTAAAGCAAACTCATTGGTAGTACTGGTAAGTGCAATATTATTCTAAGCAACTTGGTTGATTGAGATTTTTCGTAAATGATTTCAGTGATTTTATATCGTTCAAAAAGTTGAAATGTGCGAGAAATTGTTTGACGGCTGTCAGCCCCCTAAATAGAAACGTCATAGAATGTGACTTGGCTAACTGAAAACTAATAAGTAAAGTCTTAAAATAATGCGTAAGACACGTGGTCTGTCGGAAATTCCTATACAATGCGTCTTTCGATTTTATGGGATACTAAATTAACAGAATACAAATGCGAGCAGCCAAGTGTCCCTTTTTATTTACAGCACAATGTTTTGCCGAGACCGACTCATTTTTATTGTGGCTTATAAGAAGTCAATAGGTATTTATTCAATTTAATCACGAGGATCACTTAGAAACGTCTTAAAGCTAGGTGAATCTAGGTGCCAGTTCCAGGTGACCTAGCCTAGAAGAACAGGACACAAACTAAGGGTGACAAATCAACATCGAGCTATGCTGCGTTGTACTGCGCTGTGCTATGTTTGGTCCACTCGCTCGTCTAATATTTTAAGGAGGATACAAACAAACTATGCTGTGCTGCGCTGTGTGAGGCTACGCTCTGTTTAAAATGCTGTGCTGCGCTGTGTGAGGTTTGCGAACGAAATTGATGGAATTCATAGTTTGTTTAACTTCGTTGTTGGAGGATCTAGAATCTAGATGTTCTGCCTGTGACGGGCAAGTAATTTGCAAAGTTATATTATATTTTGACGTGCCTCCGAATACCCCCTAAGAATCCAGGATTTTTTATTATACAGGTTAATCTTTTATAGTTTTGCTGAAAGATAAGGCAACTACACAGACTTCTTTCGCGCTTATACTGTTGCCTTCATAGATAATACGAAAACGAACTCTGGAAAGCTGAGACTGGATGAATAATGGATGAATATATAGATATTCATACACAAATAATCGCCGTCCTTGGCAAACAAACAACCAGATTAACAGTGTTATTGTTGTCGTAAAAATCTGGGATAGAGGAACTAGGTGGCTTATAAGAAGTCAATAGGTATTTATTCAATTTAATCACGAGGATCACTTAGAAACGTCTTAAAGCTAGGTGAATCTAGGTGCCAGTTCCAGGTGACCTAGCCTAGAAGAACAGGACACAAACTAAGGGTGACAAATCAACATCGAGCTATGCTGCGTTGTACTGCGCTGTGCTATGTTTGGTCCACTCGCTCGTCTAATATTTTAAGGAGGATACAAACAAACTATGCTGTGCTGCGCTGTGTGAGGCTACGCTCTGTTTAAAAACGCAGCAGTCTCGAGCGAGGCGCACTACCCGCCGTGCTGGGCCGCGTGGTGTCGAGCTGTGCTTTTTCAAACATGGAGCACGCTGCGTGCCCCTCCATCGCCCTTTTAATACTGAGCTAAGCAAAGCGCAGCACAGCTTGATGTTGATTGTTAAAAAAACGTAGCTTAAGAAACACAGCACAGTGCAGCGCAGCATAGCTCGATGTTAATTTGTCACCCTTACGGCTTGGTTTCTTCCCACCGTTTTGTAGGATTCTTGCTACTATAATATAAGAAAATGCGATTTGTCCTCAGCGGTTTTTCCCAAGGGGCTCGGTGAAATGTCCTTGTGAGTGATGACGTCACATCTCGAGCGAGAACCGATAAATTCCATGCGATTGTCGTTGACAGCTGGGTGATCGTCTTGACGTCATCACTCCCAATGAACTTGTTGATAAACATAAACGTAAATATTCCATCCAATCAGTAAATTGAAGTTTTTCGATATCCTATGGTGACCCTACAAGAATTCAGTTTTAGCAAATTATTCGTGTACCTAAGTCAATGAAAAGATGTCTACACACTTACGGCCGAATACTCAAACGCAACTCAGCATTTGAGCACGTCTCAAGTCGTGGTTTTTTGACAGTTTTTAATGAAATTCCGTCAAAAACTCGTCACATGAGACGTGCTTAAATCTGAGTTGCGTTTGAGTATTCGGCCGTTAGCCACTTAAATTGGTGGAGCGCTCAGTGACCAATATGAATATGGGCCCAAAGTAAAAAGGTAGGAAAACACACAATACTCATGTAAAACATACTTGCATTTCATTATTTTTATTGAAACGGGATATTTACCATGATTTATGATTCCATAAATCATGGTATATCCCGTTAATATAAAATGAAAATAATTAGTTGAAAATAGTTAGTTAATATCAAGTGAAAATAATGTTCATAACCATGATAGTTTCAAAAATTATGCTTGCATTTCAACATATGGGCAAAAAGCACCATAATTACGTGTTGGTTTCATGATGACTTAATGAAACCCTACACTGTGCTGCACTGTGCACAGGATATTCCTGTACTCTGACCATATGCTTCACCATCTGTCCGCTCAATATTGAGAAGTTGCTGTAATCATAAAGGTTCAAGTTGGCCCCAAATTGATGTACGCAGGGCAGTACATCGTAGGGCACATTCATTTTTAAGTTTATTCCGTGTCTGACTTGAAAGAAAATACATTTATTTTGGACACACGCGATACATACACTTATAGTTATAACAAGAAAATATTACCTGAAGGCACGAAAAGACAAGATGACTTGCGAGGCGATGATTTGTTTGTGATGATGATGACTAAAATACTATAGTATTTGTCACCACTATAGCATAAGCGGGCGGTTTGCTCCATCCGCAACTGGTTATATTTCATTGAAGGCAACTGGTATTAAAATGATGAACGTTGATATAAGTTTCGCAAACTTTCAGTGTGGCAGTTAAATAGGTTTGCGAACGAAATTGATGGAATTCATAGTTTGTTTAACTTCGTTGTTGGAGGATCTAGAATCTAGATGTTCTGCCTGTGACGGGCAAGTAATTTGCAAAGTTATATTATATTTTGACGTGCCTCCGAATACCCCCTAAGAATCCAGGATTTTTTATTATACAGGTTAATCTTTTATATTTTTGCTGAAAGATAAGGCAACTACACAGACTTCTTTCGCGCTTATACTGTTGCCTTCATAGATAATACGAAAACGAACTCTGGAAAGCTGAGACTGGATGAATAATGGATGAATATATAGATATCCATACACAAATAATCGCCGTCCTTGGCAAACAAACAACCAGATTAACAGTGTTATTGTTGTCGTAAAAATCCGGGATAGAGGAACTCAACACAGATTTGAGTGACGTGATGTAAGCCTGTAAATTTAATTTTTGTTTATTTCATAGTCACAGTATCTAGTATAAGCAGCTTCGAAGGTTTAGAGGCCCTAAACGCAACGCCATAATTTTCGAAAAGTAATTGGTTAAATTAAATTTATTCGATCAGGAAAAAAAACAGAAATTAATTGGCACTTCAAAATCTTAATCGAATGGGTCTTTGTTCAGTTCAACCACAAATATGTTTCACTTTGAAACCTCAACATTTGGGAAAAGGTTTATTCTAAAATACGTAACGGGGTTTTCTTTCTTTCTTTCGAAATGCTAATTTAGCAGTAGTGGCCTCCTTATCACGCTCTATCGCTCAAATAAATAAATAACGGTGATAGGCTTGCAACACGTGTCACGTGTGGAATACCTACTATACTGCAAAATGTGGTTATGTGCTAAATGTAGGTAATGTTTGGACGTACTTCCGACTCCCCCCTTAGACGTCCTCAAATAATCTGGAGTTACTACTTGGTACCGAGTGATCTGAGGGGATATCTACCGTGCCTGGGGATCAAAGTCGTAAAGCTGTTTCAGATATGAGCATTGAGCACGCCACGAATACAACGAATGTTACACAATCATCGATCACCATTGACCTATTTATAATCCCGTAAATGATTTATGATGTGGCTTCGTATCAAATACCTGAATAATTTACTATTATACCAAGTGAATTATGAAAATACCCATCCATGTTATAAAACACAATCGAACATAGCAATGAAATTATTCAATACTCGTCAATACAACGGTTAGTACTGTCACAAGGATTATACAAAAGAAATGTAGGAACCAAGGCGTAAGTTTGTGGCCAGGGCCCGTACCACCATCCCTTAAAGCATTCTTATTTCAATATTAATTTACTTTTTGATCATAAAGCTGACTCTATGCAGTTAAATCAGACATTGACATAAAAGTAATATTGAAATAAGAATGCTTCAAGAGATAGTGGTACTCGCCCTGATCTTGTAGGCTTGGTCGCGTGAAACAGATTCACCTAGACGTTTCAAACTGATCCTTCTGATTCAATTGAAGAATTATATTTTGGACGGAGGACGGAGGGTATCAGTGACCAAAAAGTTCCTTCACAAACAACTTCTTCGGCGTGTATAAACTCATAAAATTATTTTATTAGAGTATTTATAGTGATTATTGGTTAAAAACCAAGAAGATTACGTTGGTTCGTAAAGTTTTTAAATAAATTAAAGGTCAATGGCACAGCCGATCATAACACGCGTTTTATCTGTACATCATCACGCACGGTGATAGTGTTATTAGATTAAACTCAATGATGCTCTGCGAATGATTTGGCGTGATCATAACAGAAACAGATTCACGGTTTTGATCCCCAGGCACGGTACATATCCCCTCAGATAACTTAGTACTAAGTTAATTGAGCATGTCTCGGGGGGTCAAAGTAAATTTTGCAGTAGTTGGTATTCACGTGTCAGATTACAGAATAAAAGTGTATTAATGCTCAACCGGATTTGAATATCAGAAGACAGCTGTAACTGAGCTGTCAGGCCTAGACACAAAAAAAAACACCAAACCAAAAAATTTGTGGAATCAAGCATCGTTCAATCTTTGAATTAATTTTCAATACTCCACAAACCCGTCTAGTATGTTTAGAGCTTTTCAAGGAATGACGAATACTTAAAATTAACATTTTGTAGTCGGAGATTCCGTTTGTAGAATATGGAATGAGAGGTCTGATAAAGAGTAGTTTTTATCGGATGCGGCAGTTCAACGAGTATTTGTCCATTGCATAAGGCTATCTTAGCTAAGAAGAGTACTGAGAAAGCCTACTGCAACTATTTCCTGCCCAACACTACAACTTCATAAAGCAAATAATATTTTGTTGTCAGATACAATGCAGTGTTTATTGCCAGTTATTTGCAGGCTCTGTAATATCCTACTACTTACTATATATTATAAACGCGAAATTTTGTAAGTATGGATGGATGTTTGTTACTCTTTCACGCCGGATCGGCTGAACGGATCTGGATGAAACTTGGCAGAGAGATAGATTATATTCTGGAATAGCACATAGGCTACTTTTTATCCTGTGGGAATACCGGGATTTAAATCTGCGCGAGTGAAACCCCGGGGCGCAACTAGTATGTATACTATAAAGAGAACAACACCTATTCCTAGAGATTCCTATGTCCAGCATATTTAGGATGATGATGAGGATTGGTAGGGTATCGCCTTGTTCCTATTATGTCATTTAACATAGTGAGCGCTTCGTGAATTGACTAACAAAATCACCTAACCATTCCTTTGACTTCATAGTCTTCATAGTTCATACCTGTGTTCCGCCGTTATAAATTATTTAGTAGCTTCGCGGCGTCGACCGACGTTTTGCCATTCCCATAGCGATTGGCACGAGTTCAATGGTCTACCGATTTTGTGGTAAATTAAAAACGGTTTCATGCATGGTATGGCAAAAAACTGTGGTATGTTTGTTGAGAGCACCAGTGATCTAGTGGGAATGATCCCGCTTTCTCTTCGTAAGGGCGTGGGTACGCTTTCGGTCGTGCGCCGATGGATTTGCGCAATGTTATGTTATTTCGCTCGCATAACTGTTAATAAATTATAAATAAATAAAAAACCTTTCTTTTTCCTTACACACTAGCTACTTACTACTAGCATATTTTATTGTAGTTTATTTTGTATCTGTGCGAGTATCGCCTAGAGTTTTAAAAGCCTCCACCATTTGCCTGCATTCCGTTCTGTCTCTAGCCGGCTATACTCTAAACAAAGACTGCTATTTTGGCGATGTATCATTCCATCGTTTTCGAGGTCTGCCGGGGCCAATTCGTTGTCGTTTTGGAGCACCATTGTCATTTGACACTATTTTAAGTTAAGGCCTATTCTAAAGGCATCTTTTGCTTTGATCTTTTTCCAAAACGCTATTTTTGATCTTGTCCTTTAGTTTATGACCTACGTAGCTCCTCTCTATTCC
This sequence comes from Plemyria rubiginata, assembly GCA_963576535.1. Taxonomy (NCBI): domain Eukaryota; kingdom Metazoa; phylum Arthropoda; class Insecta; order Lepidoptera; family Geometridae; genus Plemyria; species Plemyria rubiginata. Next base: position 3,967,301 of record OY754911.1, on the reverse strand, counting down.
TCTTCCACACTCTACTTCTTTATCTTCATCATTATGCGAGATATGTATAAGTGAGATGTGGAAGCAGCTCATAACTGTAAGTGAAGGAAAACATCGTGTGAAAACCATTCTGTATTCTAGCAGCGAGGATGGGCTTGGGCATCGTATGGAATACGCAATTAATCATCAGACATCTTGTTTTTGTTTGTCTTTATCTCGCTCTCAGTTCAAGTAGGTTCTACATTGCCTACATATTTTTTCTCTACAAATTTCCGTTGTCATCCGTCATCTCAACAGTCTGTTTTTTATTACTGATATCTTTTACACAATCCATCCATCTACTCGTTGGCCTGCTATATCCATCTCCGTACATCAAACCAAATCTCTTCTAAGGAAAATTTATTGTAAGGACAATAAATTTTTCCATTTTCAAATAAAAACCCAAATCGAGTACTCTTTGATTTTATGACGTTCTTCTATTAAAATCTGTATATGGATATATTGGTTCAATGTAAGTTTAAGGAATACAAACGAATCAATAGATTTTGTATTGTTCCAGACTCGATATCGAGTAATTAGGTTCCTAGAGTTTAAGCCGGGTCTCCTGCCTATGTTTTTTCTAAACATTATAAAGTTGCGTTAAAAAATCTAAGCGCTCTGTTTAGTCTCAACGTTTCTATTATAATATGTGTTGCGTAATGATGTTTTGTGCAGTCTTTTCGGAAAAACGTCAGCAGGAGACCCATTTTCAGAGACGTGATACGAAAATCTTTACTAAAACCCAGCGTCACGAACAAAGTATGATGGATAAAGTAATTTAGATAAATGCCCCATTGTATTAGGGCGAATCAGGGTACATCCGCATCATCGCGCGGGGGTGGACCGCCTGTAATGAATTGGTGAGCATAGCGAGGATGACTAGCGTCTTGATGACTTGCTTATGAGACTGACAGAAGGAAAAATCAAGTCACGTAATACCAACTACTGCAAGATGTGGGTATGAGCCAAATGTAATGTTAGGATTAGATTCTTTGGACGTGCCGATCTAACCCGTCCTCAATTTTTTTTATACAACCAGCTGATTGATCAAGCAGATGGCCCACCTGATGTTAACAAGTGACCATCACCTATATCAAAGCATTGCATCGTAAGTCACGCACGACAGGACCGTGCCTTACGATGCACTGCCCTGCGTCCATCAGCTTGAGGCATACAGACAGATGTTAAGCTTCATGTGCCTGTAATTACTTTGCTTAAAATAAGCCCTGTCACTTTTTGTCATAAATTATCCATAGGTGGAGATAGTAATAAAGCAATTAAGACAATAATTGCTTAACTATAAAACCAGTCACTTGGTCAGATATTTGGTATAACATCAAAGGAAAGGGAAATTTTTGACACTATAGTTTTGTTAGTGTGCTGTGCCCCTAGTTGTCCTTAAAATGCTTGACCCAGACACTGGGGACACAGTGACTAGGGGATACCATAAATAAAAAAAGAAGACTAGGGGATACAGACAGTTCTACTTTGATAACTTGCTAGACCTGAAATTAACCGTAGATGGTTGATTGCTGACGTGATAGTACTTCAGCAGCCGAATATCTTATTAGCTTATTTCATGTTCAACTGATGTTTTGCATAAACCACAATTAGAAAACGTGACGACCATGAGCTACGAAGTCATAGACAGAATTTTCGAGACGCGAGAATTCAAAAACTGGCAGTGAACAGATTGTAAGAAAAAAAACTTGCGCGAAATAATCGAGCGGCGGAAATTTACTTATGTCTAGACGAGCTATATTGAAATATTGACGTATTTCAACGACGGAAAAGCTATTTGCGATGGCTGTTGCTACGGCATTGGCATTTCCTGTCTATTGCCATCTTACCCATATTATATTAAGTTGGCCAAGATGCAACAAAATGCTAATGTATTTTTCTTATCGTTTGTTCTTCTGTTTGAACGACATTGTACGGTCAACGGGCTTAATATTATGTGTATTGCAGAATAATGTTTAGCTCTAAAAGCATTATAGAAAAATCACTATGAACCAAGTTTCTTCCAGGTTTGGTCGCGTAGAACTGGCGCCTAAAGTTTCATGATTTGATTTCATTGAATAAAAAGACATTTTGGCGTTGACTTTCAAAAACTAGTGATAAACAAAAACGATAACTATTATAGCTTTGGATATGAATGTGTTGACTAACTAACAAGGGAATTCATAGGGGGGCGTGAGCAGTCTCCGAAAATTCCCGTCCCTGAAAGTTCCCATCATTCAGCAAATAATAAGCATTTTAAAATTGATTTTGATCTGGGAAAAATGTATCGCGTCTCATCTAATTCATAGTGTAACATCCTCAACCTCAACTTCTTTTAAAAACTCCAAATTCTTAATTAATTTGTTAACTTGTGTGCAAGTGATCTTGGTTTCCCAGCAAAGCTATAATCATAACACATGGCCCTACAAAAACTGTAAGCATATATTCTAAATATAAGCAAGTTCTCCTAATACGTGCCTCCCTCCAAAATTATACTAACTATGACGCATGCATAAAAAATGCAACATGTGTATGGATATATTGATCATACTGGCCTTTTCCTCAAATATTCTCATAAATAGATATATAACACATTGTATTTGTGCGAAGTTTTTAAGGATTATTAAATAATATTGTTTTATCGGTACGCACGATTGTTGCACGTATCTGTAAGAATATTTACACAAAGAGCTCGTCAGGGAAAGTATTTCTACCATACGTATTTCTGCTGTCAAGCAGTGTTGCTGTGCTCCTGTTGATTGGTGGGTTTTTAAAGTTGTGGTTGCCGGTAAAATTACAAGCACACGAGGCTTATCATCCGTATGCCTCTGTGTATTTCTCGTTCGTCCTATTATCGTGAATGGCGAGGAAATTGCTTAGGTTAATTCTCAAGGCAATTATTGTTACCGCTTATATCAGATTGTGTTCCTTTTACCTGGTGTCCATTTATTTTATTCTGGTATCAATGAACACGAAGCATTGGAGTATGGACGCCAGCCCAGTAATATTAGCAGACCCTTTCTAGGTGACCTTAGTTTTCCTTTGTTATTGGCAGAGTTTCTGGTATTTGGCAAAGTATCGAAAGGATTACGTGTCTGTAAAATTTTTATTCCAGCTCCGAATTTGCGGACATCGTCTCTGGTCCAATTTAAACTTGATTACTCTGCCATCTGCATTTGTGAACGAAAAATATGGTTCGCACTGAAATTGTTGCTAAAAAGGAACCTTTTGAAAGTCGAATCAGTTTGACCGGGCACGTGTTAATAAAATAAATAAATAAATAAATAATGCTGGACAATCCACACAGCACTATCTAGCCCCAAAGTAAGCTATTCAAAGCTTGTGTTATGGGTACTAGATAACTGATATATTTAATACATTATATACTTACATAGATAGATATTTTTTATTATACATAGAAAACACCCAGACCATCGGAACAAATTTCTGCAGATCGTACACAAATTTGTTCCAAGGCGGGAATCGAACCCGCAACCTCTTGCGTCGCAGGCAGGCTCTCGCCCGCCGCGCCACAGAGGTCGTCAATGTACTCTAACCACCCGTACCGTACCTCTTGTTATCTTTTACCATCCACGTTTGTGCTCACAACCCAAAATTGCACTATGTGCCATGTAAATAAGGTACACTTTCCTAAGAGATCAGAAAATCAACCCTCGTTTGCATTTTGATATGGGCACATGAGTAAATTTACTTACAGATTTAATAATATTCAGAATTGTTAATATTTTTATTAAGTGTTTGTTAGGCTGTTCATTGCTTTGCATGCCTTTTTTTATGGTTCTTATGTTACTTCAGAATTAGGCTTGGTGTAATCGATGTGAACGATCGATGGTGAATTTATACAACCAGCTGATGGAACAAGCAGATGGCCCACCTGATATTCAGTGGTAACCATCGCTTATAACAAAGCATCGCCTCGTAAGTCACGCACGATAGGAACGTGCCCTACGATGCACTGCCCTGCGTCCATCAACTTGAGATATACTGATGTTAAGCCTCATGTGCCTGTAAAAAATTACACCGGCAAACCAGTTGTATACAGCTGTATATTCGGGGCTGCTTTCTTGACCTCTATACGAAATAACAGCGATAACTTTTTTTGGCTCATGTAGCCGAGTCATTCTGTCTTACCCTTCCTCTCTTTCCTTCGACTCTTCATTTTTTGATGTTTTTCTCGGTTAGTACTCGTTGTTTCCGTAACCAACTTTTAGTCTGGGGTAAGTAAATACGGCTATTCAATATCTAAGAGCAACCTCTCTGTATGTTCACTTTACCCTTAGAGCATTTAGAACTGGAGATGTTAACGCAAGGCGTACCCCTCTGCCGGCCATAAGACGCGACTTGGCCATGCACGTTATATAAAACTACTTCACTCATCACCGCGCGGCCATTAGTTGTCGTTTCGTGTCGCGAAGTAGTGCTCAGTAAAAATGGTGAATTGTGCGGTATTTCGGTGTAAAAGGAGATCAGAGACATCAAACTTTAGGGAACACGGTATTTCCTATCACAAGTAATTGATATTTTAGTCAATTGTTTTTGTAATTACGTTTAATTTATATTTAATGGAATACCAGTTACGACAGTTTTAATACGACGCCAACGTCTTGGTAGGAGGTGTCGGTGAATTTATATTCCTTGGTAGAAGGCGTAGTGTGGGGACTAGTTGAGCGAAATCGATTGAATGAATGATGGAATGAACGTAAAATTAGAATAAAATGCGATGTTTTTTGTACCCATATTTAACCGATTTAAAAAAAGGAGGTTCAGTATTGGACTCTACAAAAACTGTCTCTGTCATTCTGCCTTCAATACGTCGCTTTATGGAGCTCCCTTAAAATTTTAGTTGTGCTGTGTCGTTGGTTTATTGCTATTTGCTTTGTACTTTTTGAACACAGAATCGTATAAACGTGATTTTTGTATAGCTGTAGTATGTTAGCTGGAGAGGGACATGGGCTACTTTTTTATCGTCGTCGTCGTCGTCGTCGTCGTCTAATAGAATGCGTACACAAAATTTCATGACTGTGCTGTTGACCGTTGAAGAGTTCTCTCATTAGGAGTCATTCTTGAGTTCTTCTTGAGTTCAGCAGCCTGTCATGGTGGATCATCTAAACGGCTATCGTTAATAAAATGCGTACACAAAATTTCGTGACTGTGCTGTTGACCGTTGAAAAGTACTCTCATTAGGAGTCATTCTTGAGTTCAGCAGCCTGTCATGGTAGATCATCTAAACGGCTATCGTAATAGAGTCCGTACACAACATTTCGTGACTGTGCTGTTGATCGTTGAAGAGTTCTCTCATTAGGAGCCATTCTTGAGTGCAGCAGCCTGTCATAGTGGATCTCCTAACCGGCTATCCTAATAGAATGCGTACACAAAATTTCGTGCCTGTCCTGTTGACCGTTGAAGAGTTCCTTTATCTGGAGCCAACCTTGGATGTCCGTTGTGGTTATGCATACCTACCATAAAATGCATTATCATCGTCATTGCAAAAATTCAACTCCGTAGGATAGAGGAAGTGGTTCTCCGAACTAACTAAATACATTGCCGACGTATAGTACATTGCAAGTTAGATAAAAGCTTGTAAAAAATACGAAATTTAATTTTAAAAGCCAAACTACTCAACCGATTTTGGTGAAATTTCTAAGGGACCAATCTGAAACTATAGGGTATAGTTTCAGATTCAGACAAAAAAAATAATTTTCAAATTGGTTCATAAATGACGGAGTTATGCTGTAACAAACATAAAAAAAACATAAAAAAAAACATACAGCCGACTTGATAACCTCCTCCTTTTTTTTGGAGTCGGTTAAAAAAAAGGAAAAGTATATGATTTTGAACCACCCTGATTTCATTCATATGAAATCATTCATTTTGTCGGTCTTTTTACAACCCATCACTACTTTTTTGTGTTAGTGTGTAACTAAACAAAAGTGTAACAACAGTAATTCTTTAATTGTGTGTATTGTTTTTGTGTTCGTGTACAGCTTTTACTTGCGTGTGCGTTTATAGGGACGCTTAATTTTTCTGCATTAGTATGCGTGATTATATAAATGTGTTCTGTACCGTACTACCTCGCCCCCCGCGAAAACCGGCAGAAAGATTTTAGTACTAAAAGTAGCGCTTGGCATCTCCCGTTATAAATGCTCTAAGACTTTACCCGACGAAGAGCGCGTGAAGTGGGTAGATAAAGAGTTCAAAATAGTTCTTTCTATGAATATGTGGATAAAGTAATATCCAACATTGGTTTTCTGCAGACCGGTGGTAATGATTCCTCTGTTTGTTGAATACTCGTGTTGATATCGGTCCAGGCCCTCACGCAGCCCTCGGCGAAGTTGCGGAGCTGGGTTGATGCGAAAATTATGTTTTTAATTAATTAAATGACTTGCTTGTTCTGCTGGTGATAGCAATGAGTTTTTAATTCGGTTTTGACCGCGTTATGGGGTCGTTTCTGAAGCTTACTAATAAGCTTCAGGGACCACCCCCTTACGCGTTGTATACTTTAGACAAAAAGTAAACTGCAACATGTAATTCTAGATCCTATGATACCGCGTTAGGGGCAAATTTGTTTGGACACCGACTAAGACAGACAGACGGAGTTAGACATTCCCAAAGGATCTTAAGGCTCCGGTGACAGCGGCTCGCAATTTCGAGGTGCGATTGGCTATTATTTCATTTTATTTCATTTCGGGGAGGTTTTTTGAAAGAATAACTCTAAAGAAACACTCATAAATACTGTTCGAACACAAATAATACAATAATATAAGGGAAACATGCCCGAATCAGAAATCATTTTGGTATTAGTATGTTTGGTCTTACGTTTACCTAATACCAAAATGATTTCTGACTCAAGCACATTTCCCTTATATTATTGTATTATTTGTGTTCGAACAGTATTTATGAGTGTTTCTTTAGAGTTATTCTTTCAAAAAACCTCCCCGAAATGAAATAAAATGAAATAATAGCCAATCGCACCTCGAAATTGCGAGCCGCTGTCACCGGACCCTTAAGTATAGTTGGCAATAAAAGATCTGCGGCATAATAAGTACCATACTTTAATATCTCTTTTTAACCACTTAGGGTGCGAATTTTCAAACATTGTTTCATAGTGAGGAGTCAAGGAGTGCCATATTACAGACTGGCAAAAATCAAATTCAGATTTCTGAAATTTGGCACATGCTCTAGCTTCTGTTTTTGAGTGAGCGAGTAGAGGTCCACGCACCAGATCCTTTATAAAAATTGATTTGCCATAGATGTCGCCAAACCTGTTGTTTGTTTTAGGATTGTAACTAATATAATATACTAGCTGGTACCCGCGACTTCGTCTGCGTACTTTTCGCAAAAAGGTAGCCTATGTCCTTTCTCAGGGTCTAAAGATGGTCTGTGCCAAATTTCATCAAAATCGGTTGAGAGGTTTAAGCGGGAAAGCGTAAAAGACAGACAGACAGAGTTACTTTCGCATTTATAATATTAGTTAGGATTAGTTAGGATGAAAGTTAGAGTGCAATGCCAGTGATCTTAAACGGTGAAGGAAAACATCGTGAGGAAACCAGTTAGTATACTAACAGCGGCGATGGGCTTGCAACCTGTCACGTATGGAATACTATCTACTGCAAAATGTGGGTATGTGCCAAATGTAAAGTTTGGACATACCTCTGACTACCCGCCTTAGACATCCTCAAAGAATCTTGAGTTAGTACTGAGACACAATAATATAAGGGAAACATGCCCGAATCAAAAATCATTTTGGTATTAGTATGTTTGGCCTTACGTTTACCTAATACCAAAATGATTTCTGACTCAAGCACATTTCCCTTAAATAAATAAATAATAAATAATGCTGGACAATCCACACAGCACTATCTAGCCCCAAAGTAAGCTATTCAAAGCTTGTGTTATGGGTACTAGATAACTGATATATTTAATACATTATATACTTACATAGATAGATATTTTTTATTATACATAGAGAACACCCACCCTTATATTATTGTATTATTTGTATTCGAACAGTATTTATGCGTGTCGCTGGATAGTTATTCTTTCAAACAACCTCCCCGAAATGAAATAAAATGAAATAATAGCTAATCGCACCTGCGAAAACTGCGAGCCGCTGTCGCCGGGCCCTTAAGGCGCTTGGTCGCGTGGAACTGGCACCTAGATTCATCTTGTTTCAGAGAGAAAGAGATCCGATTGTATAATTTACTTTTTGACTTCGACTTACCTTATCAGCAGGCCTAGATGTTTTGTTAGTTTCAATTCAATGATTTAGGAGTTGTGTGTCTTTATAGGCAATAAGTCAAGATCATTTATTTAAAATTCTTTAATCACGCCGTCACAGGCTTCTCTAGTGTGGGTGTTATTGAATATTAAGTACTCATGATAACTTAAATGTATGTGTTTGGTATGATGCAATGTTCTTTTTTGTAATCTTATATCATCATCATGTTATTCGGTGGTAGAATATTGCTTTTTTGTAATCCTTACTTTCTTCTTACTTTTAAATATATGAATGCGAAAGTTACTATAATTAGACTTTTGTGGCTCTGTTGTTTTTCGTAACCTGGCTTAGCATAATTATAGGCTTTTATCCCGAAACAATACCGGGTACGGGGTAGAAAACATGAAACATCCCATAAAGGGAAAGTGCCTATTCACGTTAGCAATCACTACTAAATACTAGTAAACAAGCCAAGCCGCGGGCAACAAATAGTAGTTTATATTTTCTTTGTACAGTTAATTATTTATAGTTTTTTTTATCTGCAAAACGAAAGCTAAGAAGTCGTCTATGCCTTTGGAAGAGTTCGGCTAATTTCTCTAAAGAAATCCGCTGTAGAAAAATAATTACTCACAGCCTCGCAAAACTTAGTAATACGATTTGTCATGAGTTTGTATTCACAACGTTGCTTGCGTACGTATTTGCATTCGCTGTCGCAGTGTTAGTGAGTGGGTTGTCAATGTGCGTGCGGCGGCGGTCGCACGAGGTACCAAGTTTCCTGAGATACGATTTATAGACGTGGATGATAATGAAAGTAAAAACAGCTTCATTACATTGATTCCCAGGCACAGTAAAGATCGTTGGTCACAAGAAAAAATAAAAACCATAATTAAGTAGGTATCCTAGTTACAAAAAAGAAAAGAAAAAAACAATTGTACAAAATTTATGTCATTAAAATAGTTATCACGACCCGAAATTTCGCGTAAGAGTGATTTCAACACGAGTTAAATATGTTTTCCGAGATAAAATCATACACAATGTCTACTGTGTCTACTACTATCCAGAATTGGTCAACCGGCATTCTCTCAAACATTCAAGGTTTTGGTTGTAAGGGATTTAAAGGTTTGGGCCTTTTTTCAATTTCAGCTGTCAAATTGTAGGATTGTTGTGTCAATGATATGCATTTTAAGGTTAACTATTGACTATTCTGTCTGAAATAAAGATTTTTATTATTTATTTTTATTATTATTTTGGTGAATTCGGCGCATCGTTTCATTATTTTCCATTATCTTGCCATCTTCCATTTTCCATTTCCTCAATATTTTCATTAATTTGGAAAATGAATACTTAAATACAATCCTACTAATATTATAAACGTGAAAGTTTGTAAGTATGGATGGATGGATGGATGTATGTTTGTTTCTGAATGAATCTTGGCAGAGAGATACATTATAGTCTGGAATAACACATAGGCTACTTTTTAACCCGTGGAAATACCGGGATTTAAAACTGCGCGGGTGAAACCGCGGGGCGCAACTAGTGCATAATAATTATGTGAATATGTACAATATCTTCGGACATATCCATCGATGTGTCTCCGCATCTCTCGGCCCGTGCGCGCCGGCCCGTCTGGCTCGCTATTCGATTACTCCCCGTCCACGATACAGTACAAGTTCAGAGCGCCTCAGACGAGTGACGATTGAAGACGTATTCCATGTTGTCGGTGTACTACGTTTTCAGATTGCCAGTTTGCCATTCTCCGCTTTGAAATTCAATTTCAAAATATTCACACACAGTTACGAGAATGGGTCTTGGATAGATCATTTATTTACTCTCCTTACGGGACGTGCTTTTAGATAGGCTTGCCCTGCATCTATACTACTCACTCACAGCCTATAGCCGGTCTTATAAATAAAAATAAATAAATAAATAATGCTGGACAATCCACACAGCATCATCTAGCCCCAAAGTAAGCTACTCAAAGCTTGTATTATGGGTACTAGATGTCTGATATATTTAATAATTATATACTTACATAGATAGATATTATTTGTTATACACAAACACAAGAAGAATTTAATATGACCAATGCATCATATACATCAACCAATGTAAAAATGAGAAAAGAACAAAGTTTTCACATAATTATACATTGGTGGTTAAACTACAGAAGTTGTAAGTTTTCTCGGTTAATCCACTGAAACGATCGAGATAAAAGAACAATGAACGATGAAGTATTTGCGGTTGGTCACCTTTGTATCAGACCAAGGAGTATCAATGAAAACTTGAATGGCCTAACTTAATAAATATATTCCTCAAATGAATTTTTAATGTTTCTTGTTTTTTTTTTGTAACTTATTGGTTATATGATTTATATTAAAAACTAGCTGACCCGGCAGACTTCGTACTGCCTCAATCGATAATTCCGAGCTTTTTCATATTTATTCACCTTTTAAACCTTCTCTGGACTTCCACAAATAATTCAAGGTCAAAATTAGCCAAATCGGATCAGCCGTTCTCGAGATTTAGCGAGACTAACGAACAGCAATTTATTTTTATATATAAAGAAGAAGAAGAAGATGACGTTGGTTCTTATTAATATTATTTATTTTATTTTATTAGTAACATTATTATAATAGTAAGGATGCCTTTACAAAAAAATAGACGAGAAGATTAGGTAACAGCAAAAATATTACATGCGCCAAATGTTTTGGGTGTGCTGTGACTGACTATTCAATGTTCTCAAATAAGCAGGTACTAGGAGGATATTTACGACAAATTCTACCAGTGAGAGCCATTAGTATTGCACTCGTGCGTAATCCTATTTTGTAACCTTTACTGATGAAATATTTCTGTCTTCGTTACAGCACTATGGGAGGAACAAGAGGCGCCAGAGTACGATATGGATTCGGAGGACGAGCGGTGGTTGAAGCAGCAAAGACATCCGGAGCTAACAGGTAGGCTTGTTAGACCTTGCCATCATCGACAGCAGAGTGAATGCCCTTGTGGATATCGACCTATCATATACCAGTAAGAATGATTTTAAAATCATATAAGATGATGATGGAATAAATCATTCAATCATCGTCATCAAAAGCTCACATCGATGGAGACAGTACATCAGTCATTGGGACTGGGCTCTTGTAAACTTGTGTAGACTTTTCCGCGGTTGATTATTCGTGCGGAATATGTAATTTGGCTGAATTTGTAGTCAATGTTAGAAACTTCGAAACTGTTGAAATTGGAAATTGGTTGTAGCACAGCTTTCCTATAGGCAATTCCCTGTACTTCTCAATTTCTGGAATAGATGCTGGAAATAGTACAGCCCTGGATCACTAAGGGGCGCCTTAATCGACGCTGATGGAATATTTAAGAAATAAATACATAGGATCGTCGAAAAAAGTATCTTAAATGTAATTATATGTTTTCAGAAAAGTTTCTCATCTTTTCAGAGCTCAAGTTCGAACAGATGATGGACAAGCTCGAAAAGAGCTCTGGCCAGACGGTGGTGACGCTGAACGAGGCAAAACTTCTCCTCGAGAGGCAAGACGACCTTGTCATTGCTGTTTACGACTACTGGCTCAACAAGCGGCTTACCACTGTAAGTTTAGAACGGAAGATGAGGATAGGTGAGGTTTGGATAGATCTGGATAGCAGTCGCTGAACAAGGCAAATATACTCCAAGACATCGTACCTCTTGAGTATTTTTGGCTTCAAGGAACTGATTTGGGAAGCATGGGTTTTCGGGCATTCAGACCCTTAAATTAAGGAGGCAAAGAATAAACAAGGTCATAAAGCGTTTATGTATTAAGGATATAAAAGGATATAAATACTTATACAAACTTATTTGTGACTCTTTATACTTTTTGCCAATTTTTCCATTAAGAACTGCTGTAAGACTAGAATTCACCAACACGCATTGGTCAATGCAAGAGCAACATTGCATATTCCAACGTCTTATAAAGTGACGTTCCACAGCAACATCCGCTCATCCTATCTGTCCGGACTGAGAACCGGCCCGGCCAGTCGTCCAACAATCCGTATCTTGCCTTCCGACGGCGCACTGAGAAAATGCAGACCAGGAAGAACAGGTGAGGTCCAGGGTATAAGAAGACTGTAAGTTGCGCCCGAAGGTAAGTGCCCTGAAAAAACTGTAGTACACTCGTTTATAAATGTTTTTAAATAAGCTCAAGATTGCATTTTCCAAGTGATAACTGGAATTCATAATCGATTCTTCCACCATTACTTTGCATCAATTATGCGTTGGCTCACATTGACTTATTTTACCGGTAATTGACATTTCTTGTTAGAAATGCAAGCTAGAGTGGTTAATCCGATGACAAAATTGTATATTCTGCATCCAGTTTCAGACTTTTGACAGGAAGTTTATTTCCGACCTTGAGATCTAAACGAGACCGATTTACTTCGTTCCACGCGTCGCCAGTATATCCATTGGTACCATCTTAATTCTACTTCATACATAGGCCTTTATTCATAATGGTCTTTGAGCGCGCCAATAGCTTATCAGACTGATAAGTCTGTTGCTGTCTCTTTTCTTTGCCACGAAAGTGTCAGTGACAAGAATACTGTATTGAGCCGCTATAGAATGGCAGGGATTATGAATAAGAGGGATAATATTTTGTGGTCAGAATAGAACTTGGACTGGTTTACTTAAGTTTCCATAACAAAATTCCAGAAAAAACGATGAGAGCTCGTACGAGAAGATGCTTAAGCTCCGTCGGGATCTGGCGCGTGCTTTGAACCTCCTCGAGCTGGTCGCGCGGAGGGAGCGAGCGAAGCGAGAGCTGGTGAAGCTCACCGCGCTGCTCGCTGAGAGGCGGTACGCGGCTGGTGACTTCGCCAACCAGCTATTGCCGGATCCACCACCCAGGTAACTTACATATACACAAATCCTACTAATATTATAAACGTGAAAGTTTGTAGGTATGGATGGATGGATGGATGGATGTTTGTTACTCTTTCACGCCGGAACCGCTGAACGGATCTGGATGAAACTTGGCAGAGGGATAGATTATAGTCTGGAATAACCCATAGGCTACTTTTTATCCCGTGGGAATACAAGGATTTAAATCTACGCGGGTGAAACCGTGGGACGCAACTAGTAGTACATATATTCGACAGCCTACACAGCTCAGTTGGTAGTAGCTCTGCCTTCTGTGCCGTAGGCTGTGGGTTCGATCCCCACCAACCCACAGTGCTGGGGTGAGTTTAGGAGGCCCCCCAGGCAATGCACGATACGGTGTTTCGCTCCATCAGCCGAATGCTGCCATCTCTTTCTTTCTCTTTTTTTATGGCTCCTGTCTATAGACAATCTTGCTAGTGTCATGTAATAGCGGAGTTAAAAATTTATAGTCACGTCAGTCTAAAGTCGAGTGTTCTTTTCTTTTTTCTTCTTTTTTATGGCTCCTGTCTATAGACAATTTTGCCAGTGTCAAGTGATTCAGAGGTTATATACTCCGTGGAGATATGTTTCTAGTCACGTCAGTCTAAAGTAGACTCAGTCAATTGTTTTGAAGAAAATGGTGGCGGTTTCTTGCTATCTTTTATTGTTGACATGAAAATGACAGTGACAAAATGCATTTTATACAATACTAGCGATCCGCCCGCGCGCCCCTGCTTTGCACGGGTGCACATTGTTTTTCTACTATATCATGCATGTATTATACATATAAACCTTCCTCTTGAATCACTCTATTTATTAAAAAAAACCGCATGTAATGAAACTATTGACACGACTGTGATCGCAAAAACAAGGCGTCTGAAGCAGTTTTTCATTTCCAGACCAGCATACACAGCGGTGTCTCTCAACGCGTTTCGCCCAGAGAAGTATTCCGCACCGCATTACCCTCCCAGACCTCAGCCCTTGCCCGTCGATGCGCCCAGACAGGTGAGCAGTCTTTACACTATAGTACCATTGGTACTGTCAACTTCATCAATTGTTCAAAGCAGTAGAGCTCTTGTGTGTGGCTCGACCGGGAAAGTACTACTACCTTTTTTAGTGAGTTTTCTACATCCAGAAATTGTGCGTAGTACGCAAATTAAGGACACCAACAAAATACCATTTAAGACGAAGACAAGAGCTAATGTGACTCTTGCTCGCACGTTTTGACTTGGTGAAAGATATAAAATCACTACACCCATTTTCGAAAAATCGCAAACAACCATTTTGTGTGCAATCACATTGCGCACAGTTTAGTAAAAAAATCATTTTGATCGAGACCACTTTTCCTACTTAAAAGTTTGCTTTTCTAGTTTTCGTACTCAAGCAAACTTTTGAGTAGGAAAACTTGCATTAATCAAAATGAAATTTTTATTAAACTGTGCGCAGTGTGATTGCACACAAAATGGTTGTTTGCGATTTTTCAAAATTGGAATTTGTGATTTTATATCTTTCAAAATGTCGAATCGTGCGAGCGAGAGAAATATTAGGTGTTGTCAACGCCTTAATGTACACATTTGCACACACAACACAAGTCTCTACTAACTCGTGCTCGTACCGTCTTATTGGTCTACCTTGTCGCCAAAATCATTCGCGTTCTTCGAGTGTTTTTGGTAGTGCTTCTATAGCTCGCAAAATTACTGAGTATAAATGGTTTAAAAAGTTGTTTAATTCGTGTTAGGTTTCTGATTAGTAGCTTTCTTATAATATCCTAAACAAGTCCTAAAATGTAGGTCTCGCATGGGACTATATTATTTAAAATACTATTCTATTTATTACTTTTACTCACTATATTTACAGTAGTTACCTTGAAAACCTCCCAAATATTTCATCTTCTAAAACGCATACTCTACATGACAAATGTATCGTATTAAAAGTACTATCTGTAGCCCTACTGATTATGTTTATGTAGAGCTTGATTATAATAATGTGTATTAGCTAGATATCATTCTAAAATAAAAATTAAATTAAGCGTACATAAGTTGGGGAGAACCTATTAAGACATGACCTGAATAGTTATATCAGCTGAATTTCCTTTTTAAAATAAGAACACTCTTTTAGGAACTCACACATGAATTATTGGTATACTTTTTTTTCTAATAGTACCTACTTAAGTAAGTACTGCTTATAGACGTTTCAAATTAAGAACAGGACTTGTTTTAAAGCATTACTCGAGGTGCAATTACTTATTATTTAAGACCTAATGGTACCCGCTGCTTGTTATCACGTTTTAAAATAAGAACAAGTTTTTTTTAACGCATACCGCTATAGGTATAGTGAGTGTGCGTCGTTATTATGGTGGTGATTGGTTGGCTTACAGCGCGAGAAACGTCCGTACAAGAGACGGAAACACAGGCACGCTCCGGTTGGCACCGCGCCCGGGCTCAGAGGTGAGTGCGGTACCCACACACCTACACATACGGACATTGCATATACCTACACACAGCTTCACTCAAAGTAAACCATCGAATGTGTGACGAACACAATGCCCAAGAGGGTAACGCTTTTTACTGTCAAACTGAGAACCCAGCGGCCCGATTACGCTAATGTCTGGCTATCGAGATGCGTTTCAGTTTGGCATTTGATTAAGGAATGTAATACTCTCTGACGAGCGCATTTGATTACCATAGTGTAATAGCAACATATGGATGGATCTAGTATCTAAATTCCTTGTATTCTCCTTGATCTAGTATTTAAATTTCAAACTGAAAACCATCTCGATAGCCAGACATTAGCGTAATCGGGCCGTAGGACTGGACAGCGGCGTTATTCACTATGACCAATCCAATCGCGTTTGACTTTAGATCACGTTGTGACGTCACATGGTTAGGGCAAAGAATCTCCTATGTCATAAACAATAATGCCCAAGATCACGTTGCGACTTTACACGGTTTGGGGCAAGGAATCTCCTATGCCATAGAGAATAATGCCCTGGACGTTTCACCTCCAACTCTGAATTATTTATAAAATTGTGATTGCTAAGGCGAGCCTAAAATGAATTACATCGTAGTTTTTTATTTATAAAATTGTGATTGCTAAAGCGAGCCTAAAATGAAGTACATCGTAGTTTTGGTAATTCGCGCCATTATAGAATCGATAAATGCGAATCTAAAATGGGGGCTCTTACTTTATACCTCTACGAGTGAGAATAAGAGGTGATGAATATGTCAATAATGGGGTATGAGTGTGAGGAACACAGGAAATGATAAGTGCCGCCATTTAAAATTTGCTTCTTTATTAGAGCAGGTATAGAATAGTTGCCTGACTGAATCACAAATATATAAATAAATATTGCTCATGTTCGTTTGAGCTGTATTTTACTAAGTACTGTATCGGCAGTTACGTATTAGTCGCAATGGTTTCATATTTAAAAATGTTCTGTTGATATATGTTTTGAATACAATTCAATGCTTCACTTTGAGTCAAGTTGGTGTTGGTATAATGTGCGGTGGCCTAAAGCTCGCTCCACACTCACGCCGAGACAGCACCGACAATGCAGGTATGCTTGTCCACACAAGACAATAAGTGCTACTTATATTTTAACCGACTTCCATAAAGGAGGAGGTACTATGTTCGACAGCTATGTATTTTTTTGTCTTAATAGATTAATCAGTATTAACTATCGTGATTATTGATTTTGTTTTTATGAAAAACGTTATATTAAACCATTATTTGTGGACTGCATTTTGTTTTCACTGTGCTAAATTAATATCGTCAGTCACAAATCATGGTTAAGCCGTTTTTATGTCTTGGCGTGAGTCTGGTTCGGGCATGGTATAAAACAGCGTTCTTTAACCTTATTTATTTACAATAAAAACATTCAAGGTAAACATAATTTCACGAAATACAATTACTTATATTGTTTTATAATGAATATGAGATACATATCGAATGTAAAGGTTAAGAAACGCTGCTAAATAACGTATGGTAGCCCTGCCTGACCTGAGCCACATTTTCGGGGGAAAAGCCAAAACCATTTCTTTAGCTAGCTTAATATGCCACTAAAATGTTATGGGAGCTTCAAAACTACCGAACTTACAAACCTCCAATAATATAAGCACCGATTTCCAGCAAATTTATGATTAACGCTATTTTCTACATCGTAAAAGATTTCACACATACTTCGTATCCGGTTTCATCTGTGTGCCTAAACATAGTCTAGTGACTAGTGTAGTCTCTAGACTATGTTTGGGCACACAGGCACCAGACTCTAGTCGTACTTTACGCGTATGTGTGTGAAAGCCTTTATTGGTCGAAAAAACGTCGAACCATGCAGAGTAGCAAAGCAAACAAAGACAAACGAAGGCTAATAATATCCAACATATCTTACTGTTATAGACAAAATTGACAGGTTTTATTTCAGCCTAAAGGCCCTTATAAACAGGCTATTTTTTTGGCAATTTATCCTGCTTACGATCTATCTGCCTGAACTAGACATACAGTTGCTGCTTGAAATTGCCGCAATTAATTGCCGCAATTTCAACCCCGTCAACAGGCCTCTTTAGGACTACGATCTCGAAATATCCAAAGGCTCTTAACATGCTTCACCGAGTCTTATGTTGCGCTGTTTTTTGTTTAATGTAAGCCCGTTGTCCGATTACGTTATGAATGGAGTATGAGCCGTAGCGGACGTTTTGAGAACTTCTGTGCTCCATACAGCATACACTCGCAAACGGGGTTTCAATACATATTATACAAAACAGAGAGCCACGTCAGACAGAGGTCGTCTTCCAATCAAGTCATTAAGGAGTGTCCAGAAATTATTGCATAACGTTTCCTAAATGTGTTGATAATAATTTATTTATTTATTCAGACAACAATTGGTCCATGGTATTAGTAACAGAATTAAAAGTAAGCATAGGTTAGTAACTTATAATTAATAGTGATTTGGTCCTCTGGATGAGCTTCCATACCAGAGGACAATTTATCATATCAATCGCATTTAAGATGCCGTTTCTACTCGCGTTAAGCGATCTGTCAGAAAACGGGAATTATGTTTACTCTAATTCCGTTTATATTTTTTAAACTTATTGTAAACTTGTTAGTACAGTAGAATCAGATCATTATGCGGCGCTAAGCCTCAATTTACACCAGACTTTTATTTTAACCTTCGTTTGCCTTCGTTTGCTAGTTCCGTACCACCAGAAAGCACCGGCCGGGTACAATTTGACATGGAGCTCCTTCCGACTGTTCCAGATTCCGGAGTGTACACGTCATCGGAGGAAGAGAGCCCTCGCGTAGAGCCGACCACCCCGCCCGACGACGGACCGTTCGCGTTCCGGCGGAAACCGGGCTGCTACTACGAGATGGTGAGTTTATACGTTAAGGCGTTGACAACACCTAATTTACCTCTCGCTCGCACAATTCGTCATTTTTAAAGATATAAAATCTCTAAGCCTAATCTTGAAAAATCGCAAACAACCATTTTGTATGCAATCACATTGCACACAGTTTGGTAAAAATTTCATTCTGATCGATGCAAGTTTTCCTACTCAAAAGTTTGCTTATGTTCGAAAACTAGAAAAGTAAACTTTTATGTAGGAAAACTTGTATCGATCAAAATGTTTTTTTTACTGAACTGTGCGCAATGTTATTGCACAAAAATGGTTGTTTGCGATTTTTCGAAAACGGGTTCAGTGATTTTATATCAAAAAATCAAAAAATCAATCAGAATCAGAATTCAAAAAATCAAAACGTGCGAGCGAGAGTCACATTAGCTCTTGTCTTCACCTTAATAAACCAGGCAGTGAGTATACATATCGTAATTCTAACGAGAAACACAAAATACTGAGCATACACATCGTCATTTTCACAAGAAATACTGAAGCAAGGCGCGTTAAGAACGCCCGTTTGGATATTCCTACATCCAAACGCGCGTTCTTATAGCAGCTGTGTGTAAAAATCGCAAAACGCTCCTGTGGGGGAGAGTCTATACTCATAGTATTAGAAACACGTATTAACACGAGGTCTGAGTAAACAACAAATATAACAACAAAAACATGAAATGTAGACCAGTAAATAAAATCCTCACTATAAATATTGATGGCGAGTTTACACATCATAATCCTTTCTAGTACTTGATAACAAGTCTATTCTATGCATCTTCACAAGAAACACATAAAGTAAGTTTACTAAAACAAATAAATAAAGTATCATTCGTTTGTATTTTGCAGCCAACCTCTACGCTATGCGGAGACCCGGTGGACCCAGATAACCCGTCGAAAGATGGGCTCTTCCAGCACGAACTCGATCCACGGCATAGGTGAGCAATATGATAAGATGGCTCCACCAACCTCCACCAAATTCTCTCCTAGTTTTTGCCATTGATCCCTATTCATGGCCAGGGACTTGATACTTGATTTGGACTCCTGTGTCCGCATTTAGACTCTAAGGTGGTCCATTATGCGCATGGCCAGGGATATCCATTTTTCTGCTGTTTTTATGTCGCTTGCTCATCGTTTGTCAGCGTGTTGAGAAGTATCTTCCTCCCAGGTACACCCTCACATCTATCAACCAACCGTACCAGCAATGCATCGGGTTCGCGCGGCGACGTGTCGGCCGCGGCGGCCGCGTTATACTGGACCGCGTGGCGACGCCTCTCGACGACCTCTGGACCTCGCTACCCTTCCATTTGCCGACGAGAGAACACCAGCAGGTAACCACACACACCTGGCTAATAGAACGTGCTAGGCTCACCCCGGTTTCTGAAAGCGCGATCAATACTAATCGGCTGTCAAGCCACTTGCTATCAGCTTTTACTTCAAATTGGATAGATAGCAAGTGACTTGACAGCCGATTAGTGTTGATCGCGCTTTCGGAAACCGGGGGTTAGTGCCGCACTAAGATCGGACCACAACGTGTAAATCGCTCAGCGAGCTATGCTCGAAGTTTCTGCTGATTAGCTGAAGGATTGAATCCGAAACAAAGCTGCAGCCGAAGACAGAGAACTCAACATTCATTAGCATCACCAGCCTGAATAATTCCACTGGGCATAAATCTCTCCATCCAACGACTTCCGCGATCTTCACATTGTCCCGCTTCGTCTCTCATTTATTTCTACATTCATTATAAGAATTACAATATATAATCATAAACCTGTTTAATTCAGAAATTTTAATCTCTCCATTTCGCTTGCAGCACGAGAAAGATGACATCGAAAACACACGGCATCGGACACCGAAAGAGATCACGACGGACTACCACACGAGCGGAAAGTACCCCTGGAGGCACGCCTTCCGACGGCATCTCGCACGGAATCCCGACCTCTGGACGGACATCAAGCCCGACGTCACGTCAGTCGACGTCAAGCCGGAGCTCAAGTTTGACGTCAAAACTGAACCGAGCTTCGACGAGCCGAACTTCCCCAGAGTGGAATCTATGGACGTGTTACCTGATCTTGTGCAAGACAGTGAGAAGTGTTGTGATAGTAGTGTAAGAACTATGGATGTGAACAGGAAGAGATCGTATAGCGATTGTAGTGATATAAGCTACGATTCCGATCAGAGTTTGCAGCCGGTGGAGCAGGAGTTTGAACGGTTCATTGATGAGGTCGATAAGAAATGGTGAGTTGGTAGAGTGTCAAATAATATAATAATAATTTGGCGCGAATTTTCAGTGTCTACTTTCATTTGACCGACTATAGTAATGCTGCCTTCAACCCAAAGTCCAGCTTCGCTTCTTTAAGGAGTTGGGCTGGCTAGGATGAGGTTAGCAGGGGTACAATACACCCCATAGCGGCATTGTGTAAGTGTGTCCAGGGAAGTAGTACCGTGCCTATGATTAGTGATATTATAGGTGCATTACTTTGTAATGTATTTTGCATTTGAAGTGCATGTGTAGTTTCCAACTGGTTACATGATGATATTTTCTTTCACCGTTTGAAAGCATACACAATGCGTACGAGGTTTACTTGTCAAGTATTTTGGGAACAGTTTTTGTAACATTTGTCGCGTTTCTGGCTAAAAGCAAACCGCAATAACTTGGTGGTAGATAGATATTTAAAAGTTCTGACGGCGCTACTATCATTGGTAGCCTCTGGTGAAACAGTCCTTAATTTTTTTTTTGGTAGTTATAAAATAGTAGTGTGTAACACGTTTAATTTCAAAGTGATCCTTGTGATACAACTGAATAAAGACGTTTTGACATTCGCAGGTTACACTTCCGCGCGCGACCGAGTCCCTCCCCCCCGCCGGCCGCCGCCTCCCCCCGTCTCGCCCCGCACTCCTCGCTGGCGGTGGAGCTGGTATCCGCTAACGCTGACCACTTCACTACGCACGAGTTCTCGCTGGAAGAGCTGTGCGGAACGCAATCGCTGCCGTCGGACGATCTCTATAATGAACATTTTACTGGTAACGATATCTATATGGAGATCCATTCACTTGATCATTCAACCTTGCCCACCGGCGCCCGGACGGTTGGACGATCTGTATACGGAACAGTTACAGTCCATCTATGTAATCCGGTTGCTTAATATTTCTCAGTTTCTCCGGTCTGGCAGGCATTTTGGTCCTTGGTCCATAAGCCTGTTGAATAAAAAAATACCGAGCAATGCATTTCTACTAGAGATGAGAATTCATACTAGAATACAATATAGATCATCACTACATAGTATAAAGTCGCTTTCTCTGTCCCTATATCCCTATGTATGATCCCTTAAATCTTTCTAACTACGCAACGGATTTTGATGCGGTTTTTTAATAGATAGAGTGATTCAAGAGGAAAGTTTATATGTGTAATACATGCATGATATAGTAGAAAAACAATGTGCACGGGTGGGTCGCTAGTTGATGTATATAATACTTGTGTGCTCTGGCCTCCCGCGATACAGGCTTGTCCTCGTATGGGGAGCATCAGCAACCCTTGTTGCTGCTGAAAAAATTTTTTTTTTGGTAAATAAGTGTATTTGTATTCTAGGTCTAACGGAGGCACAGATGCAAAGCATGTTGCTAGAGACAGGCGGCGCGGGCGCAGGCGTCGCGGAGCGGAGCGATCCTTTTTTATTGCACGGCCAGAGTGCGGGCGCGCGGACCGACTCTGGCCGGACTACTACCATGGTACATATGGACCTACTATTTACTTTAAGAGTAGTAGAGCTCTTTGTGTTTGGCTCGTCCGGGGAAGTACTACCACCGCGCCTTTTTCTGCCGACAAGCAGAAACGCTGCGTTTCGGTTTGAAGAGTGTGGTCGCCGGTGTAGTTACAGGCACATGGGACATAACATCTGTATGCTGCAAGTTGAGGGACGCAGGGCAGAGCATCGTAAAGCACG
The DNA here is from genome assembly GCA_963576535.1 of Plemyria rubiginata. Classification (NCBI taxonomy): domain Eukaryota; kingdom Metazoa; phylum Arthropoda; class Insecta; order Lepidoptera; family Geometridae; genus Plemyria; species Plemyria rubiginata. Next base: position 3,944,819 of record OY754911.1, on the reverse strand, counting down.
TTCTTATCGTGCGTAACTTGCGAGGCAATGCTTTGTTAAAGGTGCATTATGATTGTACACAGTTGGTGGGTGACCTTGGTTGATTGTGTGTGATCGACTTGGCTGTTATCATAAATGAGTTTAGTGATTTTATATCTTTCAAAATGTAGAAATTTAAAGGAAATTATAGATAAATTTGAATTTCTTTTTTCAATGTGCAAGTCAGATGGTTAAAATCTCTTCGTCATGCTCAAATTTATATCCTTGAAAATATATCGTTTTATTATGGTAAAAAAACTATTTCAACGTGTAAAAAAACAATGCGTTTTATACGCTGCTAAGCATGGACGTGGAATCCTAAACGAAACTAATCTGACAGCTCTAAAATTATAGCCATCCTTGTTGTTTCGATCTTTTAGAAAGGGATAGCAATATCTTTTGTGCTGTCAAATGAGTTAAAGTTAGGAAAATTTAACAACAGAATTCTGTTGTTCTCTATTCCCAACTCCTTGTCGTACGAAACCGTTGTAACGTTTGCTGTTTCAGGCGGATGCGTTCGGTTCGTCGCAGGTGCGCGTAACCGCGGGTGATCGCGAGCCCATCTACTGCGCCCCTCCCGCGCCCGCGCCCGCGCCGACCCCCTCCGTCCCCCCGCCCCTCGCCCCCGCTACCCCGACCCCCGCTAACGCCCCCGCGCGAGCCGCCCGCACTCCCACGCCCGCGGCCACCACGCAAGCTGTTACCGCGACGACGCCCACCAAGACACATACCAAGAAGGTAAGTCCTTGATTATGTTAGAGCAGCCATACTCAACCTTTTTTTTTATAGGGGCCACATACACTTTTCAGTCATGGTGTCGAAGGCCGCAAGCAAAAATTATTTAGGTCTTAATTAAAACGTAATTCCAAGTTAACGATGTAGTTACTTTATTCATGAAAAAGGAAGGTTTAACAAAGATGTTTATATATTTTAACCCCTACTGAAACAGTTCTTAATTTTTGTTTGGTAGTTTCAAAATATGGGTGTATAGTTGTTTATACTTATAAATTAAATGCCACTACAGTTGTGAGCGAAGACGGCATGCGAACACCATAAAAATATAAAGAACATAAATTAATTAATACATGACGCTTGAAAGAAAAAATACTACACGACATTATCTCCTAATTTTTTAACCTTTTTACGAGACAATATACGATTTTCTTATCTTAATCTAATAACGTTCCCCACAGGTAGTGGAATCCCGCCTGCAATCGTTACGCGTAGAATCGTCGCCCGCGTCCGCGTCTGCTACATCTTCAGCTTCCCCGCCCGCACTCGCGCCCGTCCCGACGCTAAAGATCATAGAGGAGGTCAATGACCCGCCTCATTCGTCGCACCAGATCCAGACTATACAGATCACTCCGCACCTCACCAACTCGCATCAGGTCAACCAGACTGTCAGGGTTAGCCAGAATCAGAGGAAGAAGGAGGATACTATTGAGGAGGTGTGTTTAGTGAACGTCGAAAGGTATTTATGCAGTAAAATCACAAGGACCACATTGAAACTTCTTAAAATATGTGAATTCCACGCGACCAATGTCTCGTAATTATGATGTGCCTGTAATTTATCAAGTACTAGTTGCGCCCCGTGGTTTCACCCGCGCAGATTTAAATCGGTATTCCCACGGGATAAAAAGTAGCATATGTGCTATTTCAGGCTATAATATATATCTCTGTCAAGTTTCATCCAGATCCGTTCAGCCGGCGCGAAAGAGTAACAAACATCCATCCATCCATACTTACAAACTTTCGCGTTTATAAAATTAATAGGATTATATCAGGACATAAGTATGTAGGTGTACTTACAAAATGTTTTCAAGTGATGTTTGAAGGAATTAGAAGTTTTTCTGCCAAGTTTCAAACTTTAGTGGGATTAAAGTAATTAGGCTGAACTTTCATAATTTACAAACTCTTAACATGAAGATTCTGTTTTGCATTCCTATTGCATTATAAATACCCGTTACTATGGCTCTATATTTATTACATTTGAAGGTAATCCTACTAATATTATAAACGCGTAAGTTTGTAAGTATGGATGGATGGATGGATGGATGTTTGTTGCTCTTTCACGCCAGAACGGCTGAACGGATCTGGATGAAACTTGGCAGAGAGTTAGATCATAGTCTGGAATAACACATAGGCTACTTTTTATCCCGTGGGAATACCGGGATAAAAAGTTTATTATATGTCTGAAATTGATAATCTCTTTGTTTTTTTTTGTATTCATTTTATAACATTTTTTAGTTATTACTATGGAGGTACCTCCTGTTTTTGTATTCTTTTTAAAGCATCTATGAGACAGTTATACAAATAAAAATCTAAATCTTATCCCAGGTTCAACTAGCACACGGCGTGCAACTCAAAACTGTGCAAACGAAGCACTCTCCGCTCAAGAAGCACATCATAACGTCGGGCGCGGGCCGCGTGCGCAGCGAACCGGTCGCTGTCAGCAGCGCGCCGCATCACCAGCTACTCCATCCGGCCTCCGACACGCTCAAGGTAATCACTACATAGTATAAAACAAAGTCGCTTTCTCTGTCCCTATATCCCCATGTCCCTATGTATGCTTAAATCTTTAAAACTACGCAACGGATTTTGATGCGGTTTTTTTTAATAAATAGAGTGATTCAAGAGGAAGGTTTATATGTATAATACATGCATAATATGTGCACCCATGCGAAGCAGAGGCGCGCGGGCGGGTCGCTAGTTTTTTATATAACTAGCTGATAGAACAAGCAGATGGTAACCATCACCTATACCTCCGTTTATTTTTTTATAATTTACAGAAAAATCCCTTTCCATCCACTGATTTCCCTCGATTTTTTCACGCTTGTTTTTGGTACAGAACAAGCAGATGGTAACCATCATCTAAACCTCAGTTTATTTGTTTATATACTAAACTAGTAGCCCCCTGCGGTTTCACCCGCGTAGCTCTAAATCCCGGTATTCCCATGGGATAAAAAGTAGCCTGTGTTATTCCAGACTATAATATAATATCTTTGTGCCAATTTTCACCAAGATCCGTTCAGCTGTTCTAGAGTTATAGATAGATAGATAAACATACATGCATCCATCCATCCATACTTACAAACTTTGGGTTTATAATAGTAGTAGGATGAACGTGTTGTTGTTTTTTGGTTACTGCCACCTTCTCCCTCCTTGGTTTCAGCTGAAAATCAGCGTTGAGTATTAATACGCCCAACATTTATGCTGAGCTGAAAATCTTTTTAGTATAAGTAGGTATATATATATACTAGTTGCGCCCCGCGGTTTCAACCGCGCAGATTTAAATCCCGGTATTCCCACGGGATAAAAAGTGGCCTATGTGCTATTCCAGACTATAATCTATCCCTCTGGCAAGTTTTATCCAGACCCGTTCAGCCGTTCCGGCGTGAAAGAGTAACAAACATCCGTCCATCCATACTCACAAACTTTCGCGTTTATAATAGTAGTAGGATGTTGTGCCTTAAGCCGCAAAAAATTATTAATGTTACCCTCCTTTTAATTCTTTTTTCTGGCTTGTGTTATTCACTGTATTTACTTATGATAAATAAAGAACTATTATCACAGTTAAAAAAGCTTATTTCGGTCAACAGGTGCGGCTACAAAACCATCTGCTGTCTACACAGGGCGGCGTGCTGATGCAAAATGGACCGTTCCCTCAAGTGGTCTCGCTTCCCATTCAGAGTAGAGAGAGTAAGTTATTTGTGAAAACTGAAAACAGCGAAATACGTGTTGTTTAATTAATTTGATATGCACTGTTCACTAACCAAATTGAATCCACATTTTATAAGCAAAGTAAGCAAATGAGTAGATATGTTACTGACCAAGTAAGTAGATAAGATACGGAGAAGAGCTATTTTTATTATGAGGTGGATTTTTGAGCCGGCACAGTAAGGGCGCTTGTGCACTACAAGGAATTTTACTGTCCGGCAGTCCGATTTTGTAAACCGTCCTTCTCTTACTCGCCGTCTTTACCGTCGTTCTGTCCTCTTTGCACAAACGCCCTAAGGGTAATGTCTCCTATGAAACTTAACCATTATAGATAAGGGAACACATTTATAGGAGACTACAACATTTTGATATTCTGCGATAAAGCCAAGTGTTTTCTAGAGAACGGAACGGAACAAACTTCTGCCGATTGGACACAAATTTGTTCAGAGGCGGGTATTATTGATGATGATTTATTTATTTAGAATCTCCAACATCATATACATCAATTACATTCATACAAATTAAAAATAAAGATAGTGAACCATGCTAAATGTTACAATAATTACAGGAGACAGACAGCGTGCAAATAAAAATTTAGAGCGAGAGCGAGTTAAAAATAAAATTATATAAAATTCTCAAATCTCAGTAAAGCTACAATAAAATGTGATATAATACTAATAAAATGTCAAAACTAGATCTATTTACTAAACATTACACTATGTACATTAAAAGTTCATTAAGTTATGATATATAATATGTTTATTTTATTTTTTTGTACATAGGGGAGTGTTACTGCTGACATTAATGTATGGTAGTGAAAGTTGGGTATGGCAGAAAAAACATCAAAGTAGAGTGAATGCAGTAGAAATGAGAGCGTTACGTAGTATGTGTGGTGTGAATTTGAGTGATACAATGAGGAATAGTGTGATCAGAGAGAAATGTGGAGTGCAAGAAGACATAGTGATGAGGGTAGAAAAAGGTATGCTAAGATGGTTTGGGCATGTAGAGAGGATGGATGAAAGAAGATTGACGAAAAAGGTGCATCAGGCGAGTGTGAATGGGACTGTTGGGAGGGGAAGACCTCGGCGGACCTATCTAGATCAGATAGCAGATGTTCTAGAGAAAGGCCAGGTCAAGAGTACCCTAAACCGACGAGCATGTATGAAGAATGTTATGAGAGTGAATGAAGCGAAAGAGGTATGTCAGGATCGTAGCAAGTGGAAATCCGTGCCTACCCCTATGGGAAATAGGAGTGATTTTATGTATGAGGGTAATTATTAGCGAAGTGACAATTGCAGATGCTCACACCGTAACGTCCGTGGCGGGCGTGTCGAGCGCGCGGCGCGTGTCGGCGCCGCTCGTGCAGCTCGCGCCGGCGCACGCGCACGCAGCCGCCGCCGCGTCCGCGCCGCTCGTGGTCGCGCACTCGCACCTGCAGCCCAGCAAGCTGAAGGTGCTGCACGCGCATCCGCTCACGCACACGCAGAGGTTAGCCAACCAACTGCATGTTTACTAACTATCACTATGACGACCTCAGTGGCGCAGCGAGCGAGAGTCCGCCTGCGACGCAAGAGGTTGCGGGTTCGATTCTGGCCTCGCAACAAATTTGTGTACGATCTGCAGAAATTTGTTCCGTTGGTCTGGGTGTTTTCTATGTATAATAAAAATATCTATCTATGTAAGTATATAATGTATTAAATATATCAGTTATCTAGTACCCATAACACAAGCTTTGAGTAGCTTACTTTAGGGCTAGATGGTGCTGTGTGGATTGTCCAGCATTAAATTAAATCACTACATAGTATAAAACTCGGGGGACGATGTCACTCGCGTCCGTAGGATTTACCACCTTCTCCTAGGCCCACCCTACACGTATCCCCCGGGTGGTGCTAAACGAGTGACAGAGGGAAGAAAACCCTTGAAAAAATTACACCAACTATGGCAGCAAGACTTAAAGAAATACTACCCCAGGAGGGTACCGGCGGGGAATCCGTCGGAGAATCCCTCCCTGAGCATAGCTCAGGCTGCCCCTCATATTCTGGGGGGGGCAAAGGATTGCAACATAAGGAAAAGGAAGCAAGCAAACAAAAAGTTTTAACCCAACAGCTCTTTCACCCAGGGCTGTTTAATCGACCCCGCTCAGCATCCCTTAGTGATGCAACAGCAGTCAAACCAAGAGCTGAGGTAACCACCATAGACTCCTCAGAACAAGATAACATGGACTGTAGCTCTATCCCAACACAGGAACCTAGCTCGCTTCTGACTAGCTCTTTGAGTAAGAGACCTGAATGGCAGAAGGTACCCTCCATTAGAATGAACAAGCGCAAGAGAGTCTCTGACTCACCACCGCAAGTGACAACCGAAACCAGTAACAGATTTGATATACTACCCACTGATGACACAGAAGACCGCGTGAAGGTTACCAAACCAAGCAAGCCACCACCACTGATCCTATATGGAATAGAAGATGTGAATAAACTGACAGAGGCTGTCCAGACTGTAGTGGAAAAAGACGAATACACCCTAAAACTTATCAGCCAGAACCAGCTTCGAGTCAACTGCACTTCAGCTGAAGCTTACAAAAAAGTAATGGGAACTGTAAGGGAGTTGGGGCTAATTGGCCACACCTTCACTAGAAAAGAAGAGCGATGCTACAGAGTAGTTATAAAAAAACTTCATCATTCCACACCTCATGAAGTAATTATTGAGGAAATCGAAAAATCTGGCAACAAAGTGCGTGGAGAGATCATAAACGCAAGAGCGGGACCTGACAAAAAACCAACCTCAACTTTCTTTGTTAATATTGAGCGTAGCCCAAATAACAAGGCAGTGAAAAGTATTAGGCACATATACAACATGGCAGTAACCATTGAAGACCCCAGAAAAAGAAATACGATAGTGCAATGCAACAGATGTCAACAGTATGGCCACTCGAAAAACAATTGCATGAGACCCGATCGATGTGTGAAATGCGCAGGACAACACAAGACAAGGGACTGCGAAAAGAAAGACCGCAACTCCCCAGCCAAATGTGCTTTGTGCCTTGGTGAGCACCCCGCCAACTATAAGGGATGCAAAGTTTACCAAGAAATCCTAAACCGTAAAAAGAATAACGGCATCTACAAAACGATGAGACAACCCAAAGCCGCCTTTAACGTCGAAGAAGACCAGAGTATATCAAAGACTCCCTCAGGCCAACCAAAAGTAACTAAACACAACTTTCCGGAACTCAACGACACTCTGAGACGACAAAACCCCGAACGACTAAAAGACATAACCAAAATACAATACAATACTGAACATAAAAAAGGGCAAACCCAGGACATACAAAAAAACTTTGAATCTAATGCACAACAATCAAAAACAGACAACCCAAAAGGGCAAATAACTTATTCAGAAGCTGCTTGTAATAAAAGACCTAGCGAAAGTAAAACTACACACAGAACAGAACCAAAAAAACAGCAAAACAATGACAAAGAAATAAACCAACCATCACAACAGGGTTTTCTACATCGAAAACAGACAACACAAAAGCAATCAATGCTTTTAACACAGGAGGATCACCTCGCGCCAACCCAAGTCATCCAAGACTTATTAATAAAACAACTCGACAAAATGGACATGCTATTCAACCAAATGAGCACGCTAATGGGCCTCATAATATCCCTCGTGGAAAAAATGTCCCAGTGTTAAGCTTAAACATTGCTACGTGGAACATTAATGGACTGGCTCCCAACGCCCATGAAGCTGAAATGCTGATAAATCTCCACAAACTTGACATACTCTTGATATCCGAATCCCACTTCACCGACAGAAGTTTAGTCAACATCAAAGACTACACAATCTATAGCACCCAACACCCAGACGGGACTGCACACGCAGGAACAGCCCTAATCGTCAAGTCTTCCTTAAAACACCACGAATTACCGTCCTACCGAACGGAATACCTCCAAGCGACCACAATTGCCGTTGAATCGAAAACCGGAAACATTAACGTCTCGTCCACATACTGCCCACCAAAACACAATATCAAAGAAGAACAATTCACGCACTACTTCAATACTCTGGGTCCTAGATTCATAGCAGGCGGAGACTGGAATTCTAAACACTCCCACTGGGGATCAAGACTAATAACCACAAGAGGAAGACAACTGAAACTTTCTATTGACAACAACAATATTACAACTATATCCACTGCGGAGCCTACACACTGGCCCTCTGACAAGAATAGGCTACCAGACGTCATTGACTTCTTTGTCTGCAAGGGAATGTCACAATATTCCTCCAAAGTTACTTCGGTCTTAGACGGTTCTTCGGACCACACCCCAGTGCTACTGACAATTGGTACAACTATCTTAGAGTATGAGTCAGTCCCCAAAATGTACAACAAATACACAGACTGGGACTCTTTTAGAGACATAATCGAAGAGAGACTTCAGCTGCAAATTGCCCTAAAAACCCCTGAAGACATAGAAGAAGCAGTCACCTGTTTCACGAATCTCATCCAAGTAGCCTGTTGGTCGACTACCCCAGAATTGCCAGCTAAACCACCTAACCAAAACTGTCTACCCCTGGAAATACGAGCCAAAGTCAAAGAAAAACGGAGACTACGCAGAGTGTGGCACTGTAGCCGACATCCTAAAGACAAAGAGGTTCTCAACAAAGCGACAGCTGAGCTCAAAGAACTCATTCAACTCGCCAAAAACGCAACACTGACGCACCATTTGGAATCACTAACAGCAACTAAGTCCACGAACTACTCCTTATGGAAGGCGACATCAAATCTGAACCAACCCAAAAGAACTCGTCCACCTCTAAGAACTTCAAGTAGTACATGGGCCAGAACAACACAAGCAAGAGTAGACGCATTTGCGAGTCATCTAGCAGATGTATTCAGGCCTAATGACGGCGCAAACAACGATGAATCTGACATAGAAGCAATTCTAAACCAAGACCTCCAGCTAGATGCTCCACTGAAGCCTACTAATCCCAGGGAAGTTCTCAGATACCTCTCTAAACTAGACAACAGAAAAGCCCCAGGGTTTGACCAAATAACCAAAGAAATCTTAGTTCAACTACCAAAAAAAGGAATAGTCTTCCTTACAACACTATTTAATGGAATCCTAAGGGTTGGTCATTACCCAAGCATTTGGAAGGTCTCACAAATCATTATGGTCCACAAGGAAGGAAAACCCCCCAACGAGGTCGGCTCGTATAGACCCATTAGTCTGCTACCAATAATATCCAAGCTCTTCGAAAAAATTCTCCTCTCTCGTATGTCGAAGGTACTGGCGGAAGACGCAGTAATCCCAGACCACCAGTTTGGATTTCGGCAGGAGCATGGCACTGTAGAACAAGTCCATAGAGTCGTTGACCATATCAGAAAAGCCTTGGAGCTGAAAGAATACTGTTCAGCAGCCTTCCTCGACATACAACAGGCTTTTGACAAGGTCTGGCATAAGGGTCTCCTCTCCAAAATAAAGAAGTCATTGCCACACTCGTTCTTCGGGATGCTAAACTCCTACTTAACAGACCGAATATTCCATGTCAAGGACGGTGAATACACTTCGACATTCCACGACTTACAGGCTGGAGTACCCCAGGGTTCAGTACTGGGCCCCGTGCTATACAACATCTTCACATCAGACCTACCAGAAGCACCAGGGATAACTACTGCCACATTTGCGGATGACACTGCCATTCTTGCTAGCAACAAGGACCCGAAGGAAGCCTCAAGATCCCTTCAAACCGGTCTAGACAGAATTGAGCAGTGGCTTACGAAATGGAGGATCAGAGCCAGTGCCTCTAAATCGGCCCATGCCACGTTCGCACTCCGCAGAGGTGATTGTCCGCCGGTCAGCTTGGGAGCACACGCACTACCACACAATGAGTCAGTCAAGTACCTCGGGATGCACCTAGACCGCAGACTGACCTGGAGGACCCACCTACAGAAGAAAAGAGACGAACTGAACTTCCGATACCGAAACCTACAATGGCTACTAGGAAGGAACTCAGTCCTAAGTATAGACAACAAGCTCTTGGTATACCAGATGGTGTTGAAGCCTATATGGACTTACGGCATACAGCTGTGGGGTTCAGCTAGCAAATCTAACGCCGACATAATCCAAAGAGCGCAAAACGGCATCTTGAGGAACATATCAAATGCACCGTGGTTCCTAAAGATTGAAGAGCTGCACAACGAACTAGACACAAACACCGTCAGCGACGAAATAAAACAATACTCGTCCAATTATAAGCAGCGCCTAAGCAATCACCCAAACCACTTGGCATCACAGCTGACCGCCATAAGCTACCCTAGAAGGCTAAAACGGCAACACATCATGGATCTATACCCATGATCAAACAAAAAAAAAAAAAGGGGAAAGGCTCATTGGAGAAGTTCCCCAAAAAACTCCAGCACACACAACAAACCTGCTTATAGTCTAGAAACTGATCGCAGATATAAACACAACAAAAAAAAAAAAAAAAAAAAAAAAAAACATAGTATAAAACAAAGTCGCTTTCTCTGTCCCTATATCCCCATGTCCCTATGTATGCTTAAATCTTTAAAACTACGCAACGGATTTTGATGCGGTTTTTTTTAATAGATAGAGTGATTCAAGAGGAAGGTTTATATGTATAACTAGCTGAACCCGCGGCTTTGCTCGCGCCAAGGAATTCAAAGTTTCATACAAACTTTCATCCCCTATTTTATCCCCTTTGGGGTAGAATTGATCAAAATCCTTTCTTAGCGGATGCCTACGTCATAACATCTACCTGCATGCCAAATTTCAGCCCGATCCATCCAGTGTTGATAGATCACTATGTCAGTCAGTCAGTCACCTTTGAGTTATATACAGTCGTGGTCAACTAATAAGTGACATGCAAGATAGTGAAGAACAATAACCGGTTATGTACATACAAATATAAAACCCTATTGATTTCTCAGTAACTATTATTTGCATAATTTGGTCCGATTATTATGCTTTAAATGGCTGTAAATAAAAGAATAAATAAATAGAAAAAAGTATTTAATATCAAAGGTTGAACATGTATTCAATTTTAAGGTATAATTCTGTAGCTGGACATTTAATTAAGGACAGTAAACTATAATGAAAAATAGAGTTAAACAAAACTAATAATCTGCAGTATTATAATATCTTTAACAGCTCCATTTTATTACGTGTAAAATCAGTACCCAGTAGCAAAACCTTTGTTAGTAATTACTGCTTGACACCGATGTGGCATAGACATAATCAGTTTCTGGCATGTTTCGACAGGAATGTTTGCCCATGCCTCACAAAAAGCTTCATTAAGTTCATCTAAAGTTGTGGTACGATAAGTGGCTACTTTTTTCTTGATTTCGTGCCAAAGGTGCTCAATTGGGTTAAGGTCCGGGCTATTTGCTGGCCAATCTAGCACCGATACTGACTGACTGGTAAGAAACGACTTGACTGAACGGGCGGTATGTTTCGGGTCGTTATCATGCTGAAACGTCCATATAATAGGGAGATGCTCCTCAGCATAGGGAAGCATCGTTTCCTCCAATATTGCCTTGTATTGATGTTGGTCTAAGTTACCCTGAACTTTCCTCACAGGTCCCACTCCACGTCCAGAAAATGAACCCCACATTTTAATGTTTCCATCGCCATGTTTCACCTGCTTTTTTGTGAATCTTGGATTCATTTCCGCTTTTAATGGACGCCTTACGTATTGCCTTCCATCTGAAGAAATCAAATTAACCTTGGTCTCGTCAGAGAATAATACATGTTGCCATTGGGCGTAGGTCCAATGTCCATATTTACGTGCAAACGCCAAACGAGCATTTCTATGTTCTTTCTTCAACAACGGTACTTTGCGAGCCACTTTTCCGAACAACCCTGCTTCTACCAGACGTCGTCGAACGGTCCTCGCTGAGACACCAGCTCTTTCGTCTGTCCCAAACACTTCATGTTTAATTAAAATAGAGCCTAGAAACGGATCTTTCTTAGCTAACCTGGTTATCATTCTATCTTCTTGCGGAGTTGTTTTTCTCGATCTTTTTGTTCTGGGCACATTTAAATCTGTGTTATTGCGTCTGACATGTTGCACTGCATTGTATACCATAGTTTTTGAACAATTTAAATGTTCTGCTATCCTTCGGTATGGCCAACCATGCTCGACAACAAACTTCATGATAATTTTTCGTAGTGTTGGATCGCAACTTTTATTTTTACCCATTTTTCTTCAAAATATTTTTCAAAACTTAAAATAAATATCGGGATTGCCGCCAAAACTACCACGAAACAATAAGAGAAGAAGTAAAAAAATATTGCGATTCAAATTTTGAAAAATAGAACGCAATATCTCAGTGTCCCTAATTAAATGGCCAGCCAGCATTATTTGAACAAATAGCACTACGATAATCTATCAGCTATACTGTAAAGAGGTTTAATGTTTAAGAAGTTGTTATTGTTTGTATAATCGGGCACATAAATGACTAATTATACTTACATGTAAGAGATATGGAATATGGTTTAGACTCATTGGAAAATAAAAAATAAATTCACAATTCGGTTTAACCAAAGAGTGTCCCTAATTAGTTGACCACGACTGTATATGTATAATACATGCATGATATGTGCACCCGTGCGAAGAAGGGGCGCGCGGGCGGATCGCTAGTACTATTATAAACGTGAAAGTTTGTAAGTATGGATGGATGGATGTTTGTTACTCTCTCACGCTGGAACGGCTGAACTGGTCTGGATGAAACTTTGCAGGGAGATAGATTATAGTCTGGAATAACACATACTTTTTACCCCGTGGGAATACCGGGATTTAAATCTGCGCGGGCGAAACCGCGGGGCGCAACTGGTAGGCTATATTTAAATAATATATTTATAATTATTATATTTTTGAAACCGGTGACTGAAAAGATGAGGAGTAATAGGTTAGCGTGGTATGGGCATGTTATGCGAAGGGAAGAATGTCATGTGACGAGAAGAATGCTAGGGATAAATGTGGATGGACTGTGTGAAAGATGAAAGGAGTGACTGCTCAGATGACGGCTGATAGAGGAGAGTGGAGAGCAAAAACTTGTTGTGTCGACTCCACATGAAGTGGGATAAGGGCAGGAAAATAAGGTAGACATATTTTTTATTCAATTATTGACATTCGCAGAACGCAACTCCTAGCGCAGAACCGCGGCATCAGCCAACTCCCCGCCGTGGTATCGCTCGCGACGCTCTCCGAACCCAAGTCCTCGGCGCTGTTCAAAGCGGCGCCGGGTTCCGTCGCTCAGCTGTTCGAGATCAAGAGTGGACAGTTGGGGAAAGGACCGCATCTCGTGAATGTGCTGCGACAGCCGCCGCCGCCGAGGCTGGATCTGGCTAAGCCGAAGCTTGTGTTCGATGCTACACTCAAGGTGACAAACTGAATATTATGAATACAACGTGTAACTTAGTACCCCTATAACTCTGCAAGCACGGTATTCTTACGGTCATGGCGACCAACTTTGGTTTTACGACTTTTGAAATTCCGCAGTTTTTCATTCATGAAATGCCAAAATAAGTAAAATTGCCAAAATAAGTCCAATTAGTCCTGCTCTGAAAAAGAATTATTTAATTATTATGTTACACTTCGTATAAGGTATGACGTAGGTAGTTCTGTCGCTCAGCTGTTCGAGATTAATAAATAGATTCTAAATAAACTAAAAAAAACGGAATTATTTGTCATGACAATCATCAAATTTTACTACATTATGGTAAAAATAACTAAAATCCTAGTTCTCCATGAAACTATAAAAAAATCCCTATTTACAATTATTTCAAGCTAGATGAAATCCAAACGATATAATCATTCTCAATATTTTGATATTTATATTCCTTTAGGTGAAGTGAAATCTAAATGATAGAATCCATCTCAATATTTTGTAATGAGAATAAATATTAAATATAATAATTTAATAAATATTAAATAACTAATAAAAATATTTCCTATCCACTCGCCACTATTATTTTATGTTGTTATGTTGAACAAACCCATTGCGTTCCACAGGGTAACCTACCAGCGCCCGCGCGGCCGCACCGCGTCTCAGTATCGCTGGACGCGCGGCACTTGGTCCGCGCTGCGTCGCCGCTGCAGCCGAGCGTCGTGCGGGCGCCGCACCAGAGGCATCAGATACAGCTCAAGAACAGGACGCTGCAAGGTAATGTGACGGTAGAACCTGAAAGGGGATAGTAGAACCTGAAATGGTGATGATGGAACCTGAATCGGTGATGCTAGAACCTGAATGGGTGGTGGTAGAACCTTAAAGGATAATGGTAGAACCTGTAAAAGGTGGCGCTAGATCCTGAACGGGTGACGCCTGCAAGGGTGATGCTAGAACGCGAATGGTCCCTGTAACAGGGACGATGACCTAGGTCATGTCATCATCATGTACCCAAGAACCTGAAAGGGAGGTGGTAGAACTTGAAAGGGTGATGTAGAACCACTAGACCCTGATGGGGTGAAGCTAGCACCTATTCATATTGCTTACTGCAATTATTATGTGTAATATAGTTGCGAACCGCGGTTTCACCCGCGCAGAATTAAATCCCGATATTCCCACGGGATAAAAAGTAGCCTATGTGCTATATCAGACTATAATCTATCTCTCTGCCAAGTTTCATCCAGATCCATTCAGCCGTTCCGGCGTGAAAGGGTAACAAACATCCTTATTCACAGAATAAACTAAACTAAACTGAAACAGCTTCACGACTTTGATCCCCAGGCACGGTAGATATCCTTTCAGATCTCTCAATACCGTGCTGACTCAAGAATCTTTGAAGATGTCTAAGGGAGGTAGTCAGAGGTACATCCAGACATTACATTTGGCACATACCCACATTTTGCGGTAGTTAGTATTCCATACGTGACAGGTAGCAAGTCCATCGCCGCTGTTAGAATACTAGAGAATGAACAATTTTAAATAATAACTCGGTAGGTCTCCAAGTAACCGGCCCCCAGCTACGAAACACCGCCGAGCCTTCCACATCCATCACGATAGCGCAGCCGCAAGCGAAAACCACCTCTATCCCCAGCTCCGTTGTGGCGAATCTGCTGCAGAAGAATGTACAGCTACCTAAAGGTAGGATCATGAGTATGTATCAACATTTACTTGTGGAACTTTTTAGGTAATTTGTTTTTAAAATGAGGGTATTTCGATGACAGCTCAGAAGGTAGTACTATGCCTTCTGCCTCGTAGTTCGTGGGTTCGATCTCCACTCAGAACAAATATATTGTATGTGATGAACATAGTTTATTTTTTTATTTGGATAATTCATAATTTATGACAACCTTCATAGCTCAATGGTTATGGTAGTAGCTCTGCTTTCTGCCCCATAGGCCGTGAGTTCGAACCTCACACAGAACAAACATTTGTGTGATGAATATGGTTTATTTTTAATTTGGATAATTCAAAAATAAAGACAGCCGTCATAGCTCCGGTTGGGAGTAGCTCGGCCTTCTGCCCCGTAGGCCGTGGGTTCGAACCTCACACAGAACAAACATTTGTGTGATTGAGCATAGATGTTTATTCTCAAGTCCAACAAACAAGAACTAGTTGAAATTAATTTAGAAGAAGTATATAAATATTATACCAGCTAAGATAATTAAAAAGGTCATTTAAATAAGAACTGTATACTGTATTCGGCCCCCCGCGACACAGGCTTGTCCTAGTGCGGGGACCAATGGCAATTATTAATGTTTAAACACTAAAAATAAATGAATTTGAAAATTATCGACTAAAGTACACAATGAATATCAGGTGGTCAGAAGATAGCGATATCGGGGCCGGGCGGGCAGGCGCTGTCAGCGAACGTGCAAGCCATAGCGTTCACAGCCGCGCAGCTGAAGGCTCGCCAGACGCGGCTCGTCGCTCAGCCGAGGCCCACGCCGCAAGCGTAAGTTCCATTCTATTTTTGTATTAATGCCATGTGGGGGTAAGCCAACTCTTTATTTTACTAAAATAGACCGTCCTTTGACTACAATCTCACCTAAGTAAGCGTAATCTCACGTAAGTAACCTAGTAAGCGACGATGTAGCCTACGTTGGACCAGACCGATCTAGAAGACACCTATTCACTCTTGCCTTGAAGAGACTTATGGTATGACTATGTAGTCGCGGGCTTCCTAACGATGTTTTGCTTCACAGTTTGACAGCGTTATGCACATACTTGTTTTAAATCAAACCCGATGTCCAGACCACTAGTCTATCTACCTCAATAAAATACAATCTCGTCTTTGTTTACAGAGAGTTAGTAGAAGCGTCCACCATCCCCGTGGCGACGTCATCACAACAGCAGCACTCGCACCCACAAGACGGCGCGGAGGAGACGGAGACGAACGGCGCCGTGCGGCGGCGGGCTGGAGACACTCTGCCCATGGAGGTCACGTGACAACAGACACCAGCTAGCGCCAGCGGCGTCACCCGGGGCGTCGCTGGAGACGGCAGTGGCGACGGAGACATCTATGGCGACGACGGAGACGGCTGTGGCGACGTGGCAAACTGTGGCGGCGACGGAGACGTTTGTAGCGACATTGCCTGTGCCGGCGGTGGCGTCTGTGGTGACGTCGGGGACGTCTGTGGTAATGTCGGAGACGTTTGTGACGATGTGCCAGACATTGGCGACATTGGAGGCATCTGTGGCGACGATAGAGACGTTGGTGGTGACATCGGAGACGTTTGTGGCAATGTGCCAGGCAGTAGCGACATCTGTGCCGACGTAACCAACTGTGCCGCCGCCGGAGACGTCGGTGGCCACATCGGAGACGATTGCGAAGAACGAAACAATTGTACCGACGTGGGCGTTTCTGACGAGTCCAACGTTGTTGTTGATAGCGTTAACGCCAGCGGCGACTTGAACGTGCCTAGCGACAGTTTGTGTAGCAACACTCGAAACGTTTTCAATGACTTGAGCGTTTATGGCGATGTGAGCGTTCACAACGACTTCAGCGATATTGGCGATCTCGTAGACGACGGTGGTGACGACTGGAACGATTTTGACGATAGCTGGAACGTTCAAGACGACGATCAAAGCGCTATTAGCGATATCGGCGAATTGAGCGATTACGATTACGATTTGTTCAGCGATATTGGCGATGGCGTGAATGATGATAGCGATGAGTGGAACGTTTTCGATGACTTCTGGAACGTTCGTGGCGACAGTATCTGCGGCGAACCCCAAAATGTTGGCACCGATATCGATGGTTATGGCGATTCGACCGTTGACGATATCTTCAGTCTTATTGGCGAGGCTGTGAACGCTGTAGATGACGGGAACGTCTGTGGCGACAATGACATAAACGCTCGTGGCAATGACGGAAACGTTTGTGATGACAGCAACATTTATCGCGAAGACGGTGGAGACAATGAAAACGTTTGTGATCACGGTATGTATGGCATCGATGCAAACGTTTTAGATGACAGCGGCAATGACAACGATGAAAACGTTTGTGATTACGGTGAATGTGGCAACCATGAAAACGTTTTTGATGACAGTGTCTATGCCAATGATGAAAACGTTTGTGATTACGCCGTCTGTGGCAACGATGAAAATATTTGTGATTACGCCGTCTGTGGCAATGATGAAAACGTTTTTGATGACTTCGTCAGTCGCAATGATGAAAGCGTTGTTGATGACTTTGTCGGTATCAAAAGTGAATACGTTTTTGATGACTTCGTCGGTAGCAACATTGAAAACTTTTATGATATTGTTTATAGCAACGGTGAAAACGATTGTCACGATGGCGTCTGTAACAACAATGAAAACTTTTTTGATGACTTCGTCTGTATCAAAAGTGAATACGTTTTTGATGACTTCGTCGGTAACGATATTGAAAACGTTTTTGAGGACATCGTTTATGTCAACAATGAAAACGTTTGTGATGACGTTGTGAGTGGCAATAATGAAAACGTTTGTCATAACACGGGCGTCTGTGGCGATGTGAACGCTTATGAAGAATTCGGTGTTACTGGTGATGCTGCTAACGCTCGTGACAACGCAGTCTGTGGATACGCTGTTAACGTTTGTGGCGACATGAACGTTTGCGGCGATGCACACGCTTGTGTTGACAGCGGGAATGGTCATGGCAACGGTTTTGACGTCGGTGGAAACGTGTGGAATGTTGATGGCGATCTGTGGAATGTTGATGGAGATGTCTGGAACATTGGTAGCAATAAAAATGTTCCCGACTATATCGGAAACGTTTATGACGGCTGGAAAGTTGGTGATGACTTTTGGAACGCTCGTGGTGAGGGGAGCGATCGCGGCGACGCGGCCTGGGTCGACGATGGGAACGCTAACGGTGACCGCTGGACCGTCGGTGGCAAGTACTGGGATGATCTGTGTGATATAAGCATCTGTAGCGGCGTTCTGAACGCTTATGGTGACGATCGGAACGCTCAGGAATATGGCTTGAACGATAATGGTGATGGTGACGTTATTGATAGCGTTATGAATGTAGGCAATGTTACGCCCCTAAGTAATAACGTAAATGCGTTGAATGTTGGTGGTGATTTCACGAACCTATGTGGCAGCGTCGGTTATGTTTGTGACAACGCTGTGGGTAACGATACGTTAATACATAATGTAAGCAACGCTGACAGTGCTGTAGGCGAATTAGATTATGATAGTCTCATAGGTGAAGTTTTTACCAACATCGATTATTTAGGTGTTGTTGGCAACATCAATGAAGGATATGTAGGCAATGGTAATATTACCAACTCTTCAATTAACTTCTCAGATGTAAGTTCTCGTTTTTCTAAATCAAACAGTTATTTCGAAGACGTGATTTTGTCACACAACGCTGGTGGCGAAACCAAAATTGGCAATGCTGGTAACACCGATAGATATAATGACAGAGAATACTTATGTCTTGATTGTGGTAATACTATTTGTGGTTGTGGCTTTAATGAAAATAGGCATTTAGAGTCAGACAATCTCTCGCCAACAGGTAAGATAGCTAAAGTAAATACAGATTCAGACAAACAAGGTGTCATCGCTGAGGTAATATCATCTGAACACGCGTCGGATCCTTTAGACTGCCAAAACGTCAATCTAGCTACTGACCTTTCGAAGGCTAACCATACTGATGATAACGTAAATTTCAAAACCATTTTGAAAGAAAATGAATTGGACAGCATTTTGAACAAAAAACATGCAGGTGATGAGACATTTTCGAATAAACCAAGGTTAGATAAAGTTGCGCCTGATATTTTGGTTGTTCCGGAAGCAGGTCAAACTGATCTTAAATCGCCGTGTCAAGATAATTTATTAAATCAAGATATTTTGCAAGCAGAACACATTACTAAAGAAACTATGTTGAATATGCAAAATGTAACAGAAGATCTATCTGAATTACTTGTTTCAAAGAAAGTGTTATTACCGCCTAGGACCGTCGTAGTGAAGCCGTCATCTAAATGCATCATACTCAATATAGTACCTATAAAACCGGTAGTAACTGTTCCAGCTCCATTGTCTTGTGGACAGAAGCAACATATTTTGAAAGAAAAAGATGAAAAACAGCTATTTTTGAACAGGTTAAAAGTAACTAAAGATCCATCTGAATTTCTTGTACCAAATAGCTCTAAAATAAATCCGGAAGTGAGTAAAGCGGAATTCAATGAAGCTGTAAAAAAAGATAAAAGTTCTTTGATAGTTAAAGATACAAATGATGTAAAATGTCAAAATATAGTAAAAAATCCGTCGGAATTTCTTACAACTCAACACTCTGAATCGCTACAGTGCGACAGAATCAATATAGCAACAAAAAAGCTACCCGACGTTAGTCAAACAAATGTTAATTTGTTTAATAAAATCGATGATCAAAAGTTGTTTATAAATGAGCAAAAATGTGCTATGGTGGCAGAAATTACAGAAACTAAAAAAACGTTAGAACCGTTAAAGCGTAGAAGAGTTAAAAAAGTGTCAATAAAAAAAACAATAGAAAAAAGCTGTATTTTACAAGATGACAAAATAATACCTCAGAAGAAACATAAATTAACTAAAGATATAGCTGAACTTTCAATGATTAAAGACTCGTTAGCACCATCAAAGCGTAAAAGAGCAAAAAAAGCTACTAAAATAGTTTCGGTAGTAAATCAAACTAATGTAGATCGGAAATCAAATTTACAAGAAAATTTACCAGGAAAAATTATTTTGATAGATAAAAATG
The DNA here is from genome assembly GCA_963576535.1 of Plemyria rubiginata. NCBI lineage: Eukaryota > Metazoa > Arthropoda > Insecta > Lepidoptera > Geometridae > Plemyria > Plemyria rubiginata. The sequence continues at coordinate 3,924,891 of OY754911.1, read as the reverse complement.
ATAAAACAATAGAGGTACCTTTGGTAAAACAAAAATTAACTGAAGATAAATCGAAACTTTTCAGAACTACGAACTCGTTAGACCCATTAAAGCATAAAGCGATCCAAATAGTAACTGAAACAGCTCCCGTTGCGAGACAGACAAATAAAATACTTAAACCGACATGTCAAAACAATTCTATTGAAAAAAGGCTTTTGAATGATAAAGATGAGGTAGTAAATTTCAAGAAACATATTTTATGTGAAGATACATCTGATGTTTTCGTAACTAAGAACTCGTTAGACAGTTTAAAGCATAAAATAGTAACTAAAACAGTTCTCGAAGTAAGTCAAGCTATTGTTAATGTGGATTTGAAACCAACTTTGCAACAAAAAACCGTAGAAAAAAGTATGTTAAGTGATGAACATGGTCGAGAAATTGTTTTGAGTAACCCTAAGTGTACTGAAGATGCATCTAAACTTCTTTCAACCAAAAATACATTAGAACCGTTAAATATCAAAAGAGTTGATGTAACAACTAAAAAACCTCCAGAAGTTAGTCAAACAAATGCTTACGTAGATTTAAATACTCATCCAGAAAAATCCCTACACGAAAGTCTGTTAAATAAAATAGGTGAACAAATCCGTGCTGAAATTCCTGTAACTAAAACAGCGATAAAACCACAGAAGCGTACAAGAATAAAAATGGTGTATATAGAAAAATCAACAGAAAAATGTTTTATTTTAAAAGACGATAAAGTAATACCAGTAAAGAAAAATAAAAGAACTAAAGTCACACCTGAACTTTCTCTAGCAAAAGATTCATTAGAACCACCAAATCGCGAAGGAGACCAAAAAGCAACTAAATCAAATACGGAAATAAATCAAATACGGAAATAAATCAAATGAATTCTAACGAAAAATGTATTTCCAAAAATAAAAATGATATGACAATACCTTTGGTAAAACAAAAATTAACCAAAGATACTTCTGAACTTTCTGGAACCAAGAACTCGTTAGACCCATTAAAACATAAAACAATCACAACTTTAACTAGAGTAGTTCCCAGTGTGCCACAAACGAATGGAACTCTTAAATTTGTTGGTCTAGATAATTCTATTAAAAATACGCTTTCGAAAGATAAAGACGACAAGTCAAATTCAAAGAAACATATTTTATGTGAAGATACTTCTGGACTTTCCATTTCGAGCAACTCGTTAGACCCGCTAAGGCATAAAACGATCAACATAGTAACTAAAATTCTTCCGGAACAAACCTGTGCTGAAATTCCTTTAGCCAAAACAGCGTTAGCACCGCAGAGACGGACGAGAATAACAAAAGCGTATATAGAAAAATCAACAAAAAAAAGTTTTATTTTAAAAGATGATAAAATAACACCTGTCAAGAAACAAAAGTTAAGTTAAGCTAAAGCTCCACCTGCACTTTCTGTAACTAATAACTTGTTAGGGCCATCGAAGCGCAAAATAGTAAAAAAAACAACTACAATAGATTCAGAGGTAAAGCAAACGCATGTTAGTGTAGATCTTAAATCGACATGTCAAGAAATTTTTCCAGAACAATGTTTTTTGAAAGATAATGATACATCAGAACTTTCTGTATCTAAGAACTTGATAGACCCATTATACATTAAAACGAACAACAACAGAGCAACTAAACAACTTCAGGAAGTCAGTCAAACAAATATTTATGGAGATCTAAAATAAACTCTTCCCGAAAAGTCACTACAAGAAAATCTCTTCAATAATAATGATGTTAATAAAATATTTTTAAATGAACAAATTTATACTGAAATTCCTAAAATAAAAAAATCGTTAGGAGCAATGAAACATAGCCGAGTAAAAAAAATGTTTATAGAAAAATCATCAGAAAAGAGTTTTGTTTTAAATGGTGATAAAATAATACCTTTGAAGAAACAAAAATTACCTGAAGATCCACTTGAAGATTCTGTAAAGCATCGTTAGAACAATCAAAGCGCAAAAGAGTAAAAAAATCAACTAAAATATTTTCGGAACCTAAACAAGCTAATGTAAATGTAGATATATAATCACTTGTTAAAAAAAGTCTTACAAATGATAAAGATGCGCGAGACTTATCGGTCTGATAAGCTATTGGCGCGCTCAGCGACCATTGTGAGCAAGGGCCCCAGTTGATAATGTGACTTATTGTGTATTGATATTGATGTTAATTTAGATACTATATAAAAAAGATGGCGTCGATTAAAAAACGATACCAATAACATTAATGTGAAATTAGATGAGAGATGGCTAAACGCAAGCGAGGCGAGATACGGTACTGAATAACAGTAACACACACGGATGTTTGCTAAACAACCACGCCAGAACCGGATCTGGATGAAATTTGGCTAAATCTACACGGTTGAAACCGCGGGTCGCTGCTAGTTCAGAATAATTCCTAATGCTGGTTTATAAAGCAACTGAAATATCGAGACGTAAGATCTGCATCTCCCGCCGAAAGTGAAAGGTAAAACTAAAAGTCGGAAAAACCTGCATTGCCCATTTTGGTTGTCTAACCGGAGTTAGAACTCGATATTGGTACCAATTCTGTTGTTTAATTTTCAACTTTAACCTAAATTGACAGCACTAAAAATATTGCCATCCCTTTCTAAAAGACCGAAACAACAAGGACGGCTATAATTTTAGAGCTGTCAGATTAAGTTAGTTTAGGATAATGCAACAGATTCGACACCATTGTAAAGTAGGTACAATTGTCATTTTGGTAGTTGTCTTCATTCGGGTTTCAGTTTACCTGTTAATGTTTCCTGCGAATTGAAACTGTCATTTTGTTATCTTCTCTGTTATTTTAACTAGGCATTTGTATATATTGTATTGTTCATTTTTGTAGTAAAATGTGTGATATTAAAATAATGAAACACCAATCTGCTATTATTTGTTTTTATTTTATTTTTCTTGTGAGTATCGCTGCCACAATGCGGCGTAGCTTTACATTATGGCAGTTTTATTCTGCGGGGAAACTTAGGTTTTACATTTAGTATAATTTTGTTAGTAATACAGCCATTAAATTCGGGCTTAAAACAGAAATACAAGGAATTATTTTAAGTACTTCTTAAGCTAGCTAATTCTGGACTCTCGCGTATAGAGTTTAACGTGTAATGTAGTCTATTACATTGTACTAAGATTCAATATTGTATGACAGACGCGTAGTGCGACCATAGTGATCAACTTAGGATAATGACGTTTCAAAATCATAAGTAAAATGGCAATTTAAATCAGAACTGCAAATTTCTCAGCAATGTGTTTATGATTGACCTTTCGGATTTGATAAAAACGTCTTAAAACCCTTACCATAAGGTCCGTTTTAGTTTATTACACGCTTCATCTAAAGTTTTTTAAGTGGCTGTGAAATAGTTTATTACTCTTGATTTATCGATAATGCATATGCCAGTATTAAACAAAACTAAGTATTAAATACTACACAAGGTTTATGGAGGTGTGTAAAATTGACCAATAGGAGCACATTGATTGTTGATGACGTGATTTTGAGGCTTGTCGATTGGTCCAAATTTCTCGGTGATCGATAAAATACTCTTCGCACACATTAACTTAACGGAATAATTTGTAAGTACATACATACCATATACTAAGTATATTATTTGGTTTATTAGTTAAATACGTAGGTATATTATTTAGTTTCAAACTTAACTTTCTACGGATTACAAAAACAATGACTTCTACCTGAATGGTAAATGTTGTGTTCGGGACCCGAGCTTCGGGCCAACTGCTTTTTTTCTTGACTGTTTTCTTAAACAGTAAAGTAATCCTCTTGGATTAGCGATTTTGAAGACGTAATAAATCCATAATAATACATTTAATTACTAAGGAAATTACGATGAATACAGATATTTAAACATGTAAAAAATACAAATGAAATAGTTGAGCTATCTGCAGACCGTTGCGAACGATCTAGAGATAGTTCAACAGATCAAAATCAGTTCCTTTTAAATAGGAAGAACCTGAAACCTCATCCACTCACCAACGTTTAGAACTCTAAGCGTTGTTGAGTGGGTGTCACATTTTTTTTGAGGCAAAACACTAAGGGAAAGGTCGTTTTTTTATTAGCTTATTGATGAATAGGCATATTTGAAGCTGAATACGGCTTGATATTGAATATAGTTTAAATAAAAAAGCACTCGAAGAACAAAATATATAAGACATTTTTTTTGATTGGTTGGTTGTGGAATGCCTATATTATTTATAATTTATCATTCTGGTAAACCCAACACGGCTTTGCGAAATGTTAATACATATTTATTTTGTCAAAGAGTTCACAGAATTTGATAACCAGTGATGCCCTACCTTTTAATTAGGTACTAGTTATTATTAGTATACAACCAACGTGGATAGGTATACAGGGTGTATAAGAATTACATCCTGTATTATTTATAAATCCTATGTATATTTTATCAAATAATTTATAATAGCTGGCATATGCAAATAGTTTGGTAGCAAAAAAAACATTCACTTATTACAAAATGCGAGTAAAAATGTATACCTAATGTGTAATGATTTGTGTAATATAATAACCGTAATATTTGTATTATATAGGTAGTTGTATGTATTGTGTATATTAATGAATGGCGAAAATAAAATTAGAAGCTACTGGCAGGACCAGATTTTAAGATTTGTATTATACATGTTTGTACGTTTAAATGGTCATATATTATCTGTAGGTAACGTTCAAATAAAATATTATAATCCTTATAATACAATACAAGCCTATTGAGTCAGGCATACATAATTAATATTATATCTGTCTCTCTTCTACTCCCAAGTGCAATGTCTTAGGTATATGCTTAGGTACATACATTTTATTAATTACATTCTATTCGTATTTAGTCATTCATCATATATTTAAAGGATTGTATATGACTGTTTAGCGGTTTTAAAATAATTTAAATATATTAAATGTGAAATCAAAATATGTATTAAGATAGATGTCACAATTGAATATTACGCATTGGTAATAATAATGATTCTGATAAATAACTGCACAATTAATATTGACTGAATAGTCACCCGAGTTCCCAGTATAAAAAAAAGACTATTCAATTGAATGGATCAACCCTAAACAATGTATATATCTTTCGTCAGAAAGCATAAAGTCAAAGTCAAAGTCAAAATATGTTTATTCAGTAAAATCACAAGGACCATCTTGAACCGTCTTAAAACTAGGTGACTCTAGTGCCAGTTCCACGCGACCAACACCGAGAAGAACAGGCAACAAACTCGGCTTGGTATCTATCGCTCTTTTATATGAAATATATCATAGGTATCATCTTTCATAGGAAATATTAGTTGATACAAAAGATGTCTTACGAGAAAACATTGCTTAACTGAAAAATAAGCACTGTCTTAAGACAGTGCTTATTTTTCAGTTAAAAAAGTCAGCGCAAATAGTGCTTAAAATTAATTTTAAGCACTATTTGCGCTGACTTTTTTAATGGTAAAATTATTAATAAAATAACTGTTTTATAGAAAATGCAAAAGCCAAGGTTACACATTTTACTAAATGAATTATCAATAAATACGGTTTGTGAAAGAAATTCGGGTTGCCCTAATAGCCATACTAGCTAACTATATCTACATTATCTTTTAAAATTGTTAAAAATGACACGAAGTGAGATTCAAGATGTAAAAATGGACCTGTGTATTTTTAGATACATTTTTCATTAAATTATCCCGCTTTCAGTATGTATAAGTAAACAAATCAATTTAAAAATATACGTGTAGTTAATTGACTCAGGCGTGACTTTGCGGTCCATTGTTAAATATAAATTAACTTGAACAAAGCAATATGTAGTACTGATCCGCTGATCTAATCTCCTTAAGCTGGAATAAAAATCTAAATGAATAATGAAATCTAATTAAGTTATTCCAGCTTAAGGAGATTAGATCAGCGGATTAGTACTACATATTGCTTTGTTCAAGTTAATTTATATTTAAATATACGTGTATATTTATAAAACGAAAATAATGTTAAAAAATGTATTCATTAATTAATAACGCAAATGTAACAGAGCAATAGTTTCAATCCGGCCTTATCCACTGCGACGGCGCGTGCGGATGATATTTTCAACAGCATGTCATAGTAGTTGAGGTTTAAATTAAATTGATTTATTCTCAGCCTCCGCTGGTTTGCGCTGCCCCTTTGAATAAGGACCGGATTGAAACAAACACGAAATGCAACGTTAAACTACGTACGTATGACTTTTTGTATCGTCGACTTATTGTTAGTTAAGTCCCCCACTACAAAAAGTCACTACCTTTATTGGACCGGCCGGCGCACTCGCCCGAATGAGCTCTACAATAATCGAAAACCCATCACCCAACCCAACCCATTTCTAGCTATTCTGGTTTCGCCGATATGGCACCTGCTTAAAGTCATTATTCAACATAATTGGCATAAATCAAAACTTCAATTTTGCGTTTTCCCACACTTATAGTTTTTGTGGCTTAGTGACTTCTAGCAATAAGCCGACGGTATGGTCAGTAATCTTGGAGCAAGACCAAGCGATGACTTGATAATCATAATATTTCAAGAAAACAGAATATTCATTATATCAGTTAATTGGTACGGTAGTGGTTAGGGTGTGTCCATTTATTAGGAATTATCGTAGGCACAAGTATGTAGATAGAATATGAAAAAATAAAATTATAAAAAAAACTTATCATGAATGGGACTGCAACTTATGTCTTCGCAAGTGTCTATTTCATAAATATTGAAACAATAAATTTAATGTATTTGATCTACTTTGCGCGCCACGCAAAAAGAACGCTGGAAGGAGGGGGAGAGGGTGTGATGGCGCGAGTATTTTGTATGCTCAAACACTGTATTCCAGCGTTCTTTTTGGTTGACGCGACCTATAACCTAATTCCTTTCTGCCTTTAGGTGTTGTTTGGTGACGAACTCAAAAGACTTACAGCTCTATTTCTTATTCAGTATGTTAAGGCTCCGGCGACAGCGGCTCGCAATTTCGAGGTGCATTTGGCTATTATTTCATTTCGGGGAGGTTGTTTGAAAGAATAACTAAAGTGACACGCATAAATACTGTTCGAACACAAATAATACAATAATATAAGGGAAACATGCCCGAATCAGAAATCATTTTGGTATTAGTATGTTTGGTCTTACGTTTACCAAGTAACCATAATACCAGTATTTGGGTGAATCAACTTTTAAGGCACTCCTTTTGTGTCCCTGTCATGCAAAGAGCATAAAAATTCTAATTTCCTTATAAAATATGTTTGTTTTGATGTTACGGTAAACTTAGATCCTTTCCTAACATGCTAGTCTCATAGTATTTTATAGTTAATAGGAAAATTTTTGACTTTATTATGGTAACTCAGCAGAACATAAGCACTATCCATACAAAAAACATGTGTCCCCAGGCCTAGATGACGATACAATTTAGGACGTATCTTAAAAAAAGGTATGAATGCACAGCCTTTTTACCCAATATTATGATTCAGAAAAAGATAAACTTACGTTTAAAGTTAACATTTATAAAAGTTTGACAAATATTTTATATTTTTCGTGCATTCAAACTTTTGTCCCAAACTTTGATCAAAACATCAGTTCTACAGAGTTACCGATAAAAATTCATGACCGTTATCAAGAGATGACGCCTACCTTGGTGTCATCTAAGGCGATTATTGTCTAATATTTAGTTGGTATGATCAAAAAATCTCTACCTAGCTTTACCGCCCCCCAGCCTAAATTAAGTTCTCAGCTGGTGCGCGTAGGTTTATTGTCGCTCTACAGCGTTGCAATGGATATTTATGAGGCACCCTCGTCACTTTTTCTAAAAACACTCGTTAATATTAGCTTAGATGTCATGCCCCACTGCAAAACCTAAAAATAGATAAACTTGTGCAAATGTTAACAGTATATTTTCATAATATTTCGATGATTTATTTTTAGTTGTTCATAATGTTGTCAAAGGAGTGTCTTAAAAGTTGATTCACCCATTTATGCGTGTCACTTTAGTGTTATTCTTTCAAACAACCTCCCCGAAATGAAATAAAATGAAATAATAGCCAATCGCACCTCGAAATTGCGAGCTGCTGTCGCCGGACCCTTAATATGTAGTTTCTTTTTCGGCATAAAGTTCAAGCAGTTTGGCTATTTGCAATTATTTTCAAAAAAATGTTTATTAAATAACGTGAATAATGTAATTTGTAACTCTGCAGAGTTTAATATTAGCTATGCGATACTTATATCACTCGTGTTACGCAAATGTCATGTTATACCTTTTTAAAAAACAAGCGAACTATCTTTTGTGTCATCCCTCAGAGATGTAGCAAAAAATAAATCGCGACCAAAAAAAATTAACGGTTTTAACTATGTCTATACATATAATATTAGTAAGTATCATATACTGTACAAAAGGCTGCAATTTGAGAAAAAATGTAAAAAAAAATTGGCCTCATTATTTTGGGGCCGTTATGATACGCTTAGTAAAGTGGTTAGTTCGTAAGCTCTTGATTTGTAAGCTAGGCATGGCGGAGTTTTTGAATGTTCTCCATATTTAAGGCGCAGAACTTTTAAACAGCGAAGAACTGTGTACGTCAAAGCTTAAGATCGAACTGAGTTGCGTGGAGAATTTTCTTTGTTTAATGCGATCTAAGCAGATGGTCATTTATTTATTTCCTAGGACTATCCAAAATGTATGGATCGCTTTGCTCTAGGGATACAAACAATGGCAGTTTTACAAAGATTGGCCGCTCGCTTTTGCACTTCAAAAAGTAACGTCCAAAAGTGGACGTTAATTTTCGACGTAGTTCTTGCGCTTATTAGAGGTGTGCGTCTTATATTTGAACGCAATGTATTTCTAGCCTAATTTAGCTTATGAACCGTGCGTCGGTACCTACTTGTAAATAGTGTATATTTTAGTTTCGATCGTGTCACACGCTTCGCCCGGTACATGAGGCATTCAAAAACTGCGCCATTATATTGTAATAAATCGCTGTAAATTGTTTGTAAAATAGTCATGTTCAGAATTTCAGTGTAGTTTTGTTGACTTTCTTTTCAACTGGAAATTGCTGATTAAAAGCGACAATTCTGTTTCATTTGTTTGTTTTATTTCATTTATAGATAGGCAGGTGTTTTTGTTCCTTTTAGGTTATTTTTTACACTGTGACTGGTCGGTTCCACTTAGTACCTCTAAAGCACAGAGTCGAAAAACGGCCACTTCCCTAATCATAAAACTGTCTGTTGAACTTCAGTACGTAGGTACCAATCAATTGAAGCCTGAAACAAACGAGCTAGAAATTGCGGCAATAGGTGATACCTTATGATGCTATACGCTTTATAAGCACTCTACATATTTAAGGTGGGTTGCAAGGAATTTGAATACTAGTAATAAGTAGTCAGCTATCTGGTTTCCATAGATTAGCTTTGGCTGTTTGGGCCCTGGGGCGATAGGCCTGTGTGGAATGTCTGCCTACCAATTGTCAGATGCAGGTGGAAAGAAAACCAAGTACCTGTTCAAATTCCTTGAGGAAAACCAGGCCAGCTATAACAAAGCGTATATATTATTACTAGTTGCGCCCCGCGGTTTCACTCGCGCAGGTGTAAATCCCGGTATTCCCACGGGATAAAAAGTAGCCTATGTGTTATTCCAGACTATAATGTATCTCTCTGCCAAGTTTCATCCAGATCTGTTCAGCCGTGAACGAGTAACAAACATCCATCCATACTTACAAACTTTCACGTTTTGTAAATTAGTAGGATAAATAGGTATTGTAGCTAGTTTGGATGCCGGAAAAAAGAGAGCGACTCGTGAGCATGCAGCTTATATAGGTAGGAACAGTGCCCTCTAGCGGCAGCTGTCAAAACTAACTAGTATGGTAGTATGCTCTCTACAATGTAGGATAAATTATTTAGAAAAAGATTGCTTAGTGAATTATGCAATTAATAAAGTAGTTGAATAACAGATGGCACTGTGTTCAAAACTATTATATATTATCTCCTATTGCCACTAACTAACCTAAGTAATAGGGTTGATGATATGAAAAAAAACAAATAAAATTCCAGAAAGAATGCTTTATTTTCCGATTACAGCTATATTTACAGTACCAGAAACATCCCTCCTGACGTTATTTAAAAAAATAAATTCAGAACATACATCTTTGGAAAAACGTATAGAACTTCAAGTTGTTTTTTAGATTTCAAATAAGAAAAGATCGAAATATCAATATTTGTTAAATCATTGCTACGATTTCTACGCCCATAGACACAGTGCCTATGGACAGTACTCACTAAAGCTAAAATGAAATTTGTTAATAACCTACTAACATAAATTGGACTAAATAACATAAAAATATGATCGTCGTCATAATCTCCAAGTGTTTTTAGATCACAAAAAACACAAATTCAGTTGCGGAGACAAAAAACTGATAAAACGTTATTTTGAATAAACATTTTAAGTCAACTTGGTGTTTAAATGCAGTTTTTCAAAACACAAGATAGGCCTACACACTACATAGGTACTTAAATTAATGAATCGAATTTTTATCAGCCCTATAAAACTACTACAATAAGTATTATAAATTAGCCGTTAAATTTTGATTCGATAAAATAAAAAAACTTACGACATAGTAGGTTTAAGACCTAAATATTTATAAAGGGCTAACTAGTTATAGGTCGCGCCAACTGAAACGAACGCTGTAAAACAGTAGTGGGGATGTTTTTTCGCACCATCACACCCCCTCCCCCTCGTTACGGCGTTCTTTTTGCATGACGAGTACTATAACCGCAGACCAATGAACCACCTACGCAGAAATGTGTTGTACTGCGAAGTTTAGCCCGTTGTTAGACAAGAGGACAACTTGTTTGTCACTTACAGCGATTTCTGACAGCTCGATCAAAGCTAATCACTTGCTATTTCAACTTTTACTTCAAATTAGATAGAGATAGCAAGTGACTTGACAGCTTTGATCGAGCTTTCAAAAACCGGGCCGGCCATAGAAACCTTGTAGGGTGTTTATTAGTCTGACAATGAAGTCAAATAACAAGAAAAATATTTTGATTGTGATAAAACAGTTCAGCATTATTTTTACAATAAAACTTGAGTAAGGACGGTCAATACTGACTGCATGTTATCTAGGTAACTTTGGAAGTTTAGGAGCACATATTTTGCGGCACGCAAAATTAATAGTAAACGGCACATTTTTTCTGGCGTTGATACAAGCAGCACTCTTATTACGACTCAAGTGAGTGATAGCTCGCGTCACGCAAAAAGAACGCCGGAATGAGGGGATGGGGTGTGATGGCGCGAGTGTTGGGCAAACACATCCTCTTCCACTGTTTTCCAGCGTTCTTTTTAGTTGACGCGGGCTATACACAGAGTGTAAATTCATGCTTTAATAATTTGCTTTTTTAATTTTGCTTTTTTTATACTACCAAGGTAGCAAACAAGCATACGGCCCACCTGATGGGAAGCGGTTACCGCAGCCTATGAACGTTTGTAACACCAGAGGGCGTAGTCGCAGTTTTGGTTGACATATTACACGCGTGTATGGTGTACACTACACGCAGTTTTTGTATGAAGAGGTGTCACACTCGCGTTGCTGACCCTTTAAATATTTTAAAAGCCGAGTGGCAAGTATGCACTGCTAGTTATTTTTTGCGCAGCTTATGTGCGCGGTTCGTCAGACGACCACTTGTTTGTCACCAGTTAGCCAAGATACAATGTGACACTTCTAATAAAACGAAGTAATGAATGGTTCATATCTGACGGAATATGCGTCGCGTAACGCCAGAACAGACCATTGTATACAATTCTCTATAGAGAAACACTTGACCGTTCACACTCAACCGACAAGGTCAAGTGTTTTTCTATACATTTGTCTATTCTGGCGTTACGCGACCTATACGCGACGCAAGTTCCGTCAGATATGAACCTTCCGGCTGTATGTGCAATGGAGTAGATTACGCTTTTATAGTTCTACTAAAATAATTTGAAATTAAAAAGATGTTGAACAAAATTATACCTACATATCTGTCGTTAGATTGTTAGGCTCTGCGGGTAAAGGGTTACGATTATATTTAATTTTATCAATAACAATAATCTGTTAACATACAAGTGCCAAGATTATTTTAGGGCACGAAAAAAGCGCAATGGATATTCCTATCTGCTAAAGTGCACGTGGAGGAGTGATAAAAAGGATTTAGTCTGAACCAAACTTTCGCTACTCTGGGGCATTATTCTCTACGACATAGGTTTCTTGCCCCAAACCGTGTGACGTCACAACGTGGACGTAACGCAAACGCGATTGGAATGGTCATAGTGAATAACGCTTCAGTTTTCGAAAATTCCTAACAAGGGTTCGAGGCATTATTTAATTACCTGTGTCATCTAAAGCTGGCGTCTTCAACCTTGTTTAGTGCAAGGGCCAAACATCGATTTCACATCGTCCGAAGGGCCACAACTTTTCACGACACTTTACCACCTTATCAATAAAATAAAAGACATACATAATTTCAAATTTCAATAATCTTTATTGGTGGCCGCGGGCCGCTAAGAAATTAGCTGGCGGGCCACATGAGGCCCGAGGGCCGCGGGTTGAAGACCCTAGATCTAAAGGGTACAAAAAATAGTGACTCTGGACTTTCGTTATATATTTTGTCGTAAAGTAGATTATAAAACATGACTTCAAACTAAATCCGAAATTACCACAACTCTTACTATTAGGAAACAACACTAAGTCCTGCCCGCGACTCCGCACGTCGTTTCCATTGCCAAGGTATTCCCAACCACGAACTATCCATTCCAATCACATCCAAATCCATTAGTGATTGTATGCACCATATAAACATCTACACAAAGTTTCACATTAAATATCAAGATTATGTAAAACCTCTTATTCAGATTCCAACTATATATCACATTTTTTCATATTTTAAGAACGTGGCCGATCGATATAGCGTTATTATATAGAAATGTATTTTTTTATACATCGTATTAAATAGTTTGTTCGAAGGCTGGACGTACTATGTTTTATTCAGTGCCTGTACACATGCACGCGGTTATCCCTAAAAATATTAAAGTTTAGCTTTACTTTGCGAGATGAGTAACAAGTTGTCCTTTGACCACATGACAAGCAGAACAGAAAATAATGTACAAAATGTGTTCTTTAGCTCGCGAGATCCGTCAGTCACTGGACAACTTTATCGCCTATAGCTAAAGATCGCGTTATTTAAAATGAACGCTCGCTGGGGGATGTGTTTGCGCATACCAAACACACGCGCATCATATACCCCCTCCCCCTCCTTCCAGCGTTCTTTTTACGTGACGCGACCTCACTGGTATTAGACTCCTGTATCCGCATTTAGACTAGGGTGGTCCATTATGCGTGAGGCGACCAATAAACATACCAGTCAATTAAAACACTTTCACTTTTTGCTAGCAACAGCATCATATAGGTACCTACGGCATATATCTACCGGTTTTTACATAAAAACCGGCACTGCAACCATGCTAATAGCAACTGCATTATACCTACCGCATTCGTCATTTACTGGTATCAAATAGAAACAGATGCCAACTCATTGCAACAGAGTAACGTAATTGCCCCACTGGTACTCATAAGCTAGTTTCTTAATATCACCCCGGTGGGTGCCAGATATGGATGAACTTAAGTGATCACTAAGCCGCAAGCTTAGTGAGGCACGAGACAGTGAATAGTTTTTCTCGTGCCTCACTAAGCGTGCGTAAGTGATCACGTAAGTTCATACATATCTGGCACTGGCGTTACGAGCGTCCCCACTACGGGTGGTCGATCAAACAACGTCTCATTGGCTATGTAAGAAAGCCAGTTTACATTAGCCAATGAGATGAGCTTATCCGATCTACGATCATCCATATAGGGCTACAGGTGAATTCTCGTACAACGCCCCTTTTACGCTAGCCCCTCTGACAAGCGAAATAGGCAATTAATGGTGCCAATTCTGTTGTTTAATTTTCCTAACTTAACCTAATTTGACAGACTGAAAATATTGCCATCCCTTTCTAAAAGACCGCAACAACAAGGACGGCTATAATTTTAGAGCTGTCAGATTAGGTTAGTTAAGGATATTGCAACAACAGAATCAACACAATTGCTGTCAAACGTGCCTTACGCTTGTCTAGGTCCAGGGACGAGTTACATGGTAAGAGAGTTGGGTAACGCCCGGTTTCTGAAATGCCGATCAACGTTAATCGGCTGTTAAGTCACTTGCTATTTCAAGATTTTACTTCAAGACTTGACCGATTAGTGTAGATCGGTCTTTCAGAAACCGGGGGTTAGACTTTTAATCCATAAATACTCTACCTAACTTCCGCGTTGACTAAAAGAAACCGTGTACATGTGTCAGGCACTTTGATTAATAATTTACAAGATTTAGGAGAGAACACCTACACCTAAAGTTTCGCGCTTTTATGTTATCTCGCTCTTAGCTCCGAACTTTAACTGTATGACGTGCGCCAATGAAGAAACGAGACAAATAAAGCATCCGTCCTCTCACTCTACCTTATTGCTACCAATACTGTGCGAGTGAGAAGGAACGATCAGCGCGATTTTATATTCGTTTTTTAACGGCGCGAGTTATTCTCTTCCGAAATTACCGTACGCGATAAGCTAGCGAGGTTTAACCTATTTACACTTATTCTACGGATGAAATCAAAATCACTAAAACCACAAACGAAACTATCTATTCACTGGAGATATGTATCTTTGGAAATATTTCGTGGTTATTATTTTAGAACAAGCCAATCTAGTGCTTCCCCTGTCTCAAAATCAAAACGGTCTTTATTCAGTACAATCACAGGGATCACTTTGAAATGACTAATACTAGATGAATCTACCGCCAGTTCATCGCGACCAAAGCCTAGAACTGGCAAGAAACTTATGGCTTGGTTCCTAGCGTTTTTATGTTCCCTCCCATCTTGAAAAAAGATATGGTAGGTAGATATAATTATTTTGTAATGAGTTGGAGCATAGTTCAGGGGCATTATTCTCTATGACATCAAGAGATTCCTTGCCTTTGGGGCCGTGAAACGTCAAAACTTGATGTTGGGCTTTATTCTTTATGGCATAGGAGATACTTTGCCCTGACCGTATGACACCGGCTGCCTTGTCTTGGCTGTGATCGCGGTGCAAATGGTTATAGTGAATAAGGCTCCAGTCCCAAGCTTTTGTCTATACCAAATACCTCACTACACACGACCAACGACGTGCCCTATGTGGCATAGTACGGGTCTCATCACGAGACGAACAAAATAAGTAAATCTCATGCGGCCCTTTAAATGGCGTATGGCGCGGATGAGGCGCGAGCGCTTCCGTCGGCGTTCCGTCCGCCTTCCGATTCGAATTTCATACAAACACAATTTAGGTTAGCACGTCAGACGTCTGAGCAAAAAGTGTATCATAAATTGTGCTTTATTTCCGTGCCTTTTGTATGAAATTTGAATGGAAGCCGGCTGCGCGGCTCGTCCGCGCCATACGCCATTTAGAAGTGGCCTGCGTCTAACCTTTTAAATAAAACACAACTGTGTATTACTAGTAACGCCTCGCGGTTTTACCCGCGCAGATTTAAATCCTGGTATTCCCACGGGATAAAAAATAGCCTATGTGTTATTCCAGACTATAATCAATCTCTCTGCCAAATTTCATCCAGATCCGTTCAGCCGTTCCGGCGTGAAAGAGTAACAAACATCCATCCATCCATACTTACAAATTTTTGCGTTTATAATATTAGTAGGATTCACTGCTTCTGTTATATCTGTAACTTCAAAACATTTGAGGCAACGACTTTATAAGCTCAACAATTAATGCTATATTCGTTTAGATTTTTGGTTATGCTATCATAATGCTTATATTTTTGTGTTCTGACGATCACAGTAGCCCACGAAATATTCAGAGATAATTATAATCCAGCATCATTCATATTCATTTCATAATCGGAAAACTATAAGAACTTACGAAAAAAACTAAAACTATTTCTTCTACTCACCAATTTGTCTCTATGAATCCAAACTATACACAGATTTTATTTTTAATCTTTTTTTTTATCAAATAATTAATTAATAGGTTTTGTTCATTTACTCAACGCTAAGTCGATATTTTTTTTATATTTTCATAATTATTTTACATCTATCTAACTATACGATTACTCATAAGAATAGTCACATACGAAATCCCGTAAGCTTTAGCTGTGTGATACGTATGGGAAAACGCAGTCGATAACCTTAAACGCCGATATTTCTTACATCTTCGATGACATGACACATAGCAATATAAAAACTATTTAAATCAATCGTCAATCACCAACGTCAATCGTCGTCAATCATCCATGAATTCCGCAATAAAACAAAGAGAAGTAAGCAATAAAAAAACGAATCTACAATGGCGTCGATTTATAACCTCTCAAAAACCAAAAAATGAATTTAATGACTATTTAGTTACTCATTTCATACATTTCACAATACCCCAGTTTCCAGGCATCAAAAAACTGCCATGTTTCAATATTACTTGATGGAACAAACATATGTCCCATCTGAAGTTAAGGGGTGCCTGAGCACCTCGCAAGCTACGCACGTATTCATATTTATAAATGTATAGATTATTAGTTTTTTATTATTCCCATACGCAACCAGCGTGATTTAAACAGCGTTCAGAGATCGCTTAATAAACAATATACACTATCGGACACGACTGACATGCCAACAAACCATACAAACGTATAACCAGGAAAAGTATAACTAAAAAATCATGTGTAAACCTTGTGCAGTTAAAATAATTTTTTGCAAGAATCCAAATGCACTGGAAAATACACTCATACTGCTATAACTCAGAAACTGTTCGGCAGATCTGGCTCAAATTTAAATGCGACCACATAACAGGCACCAGCTTTCGATTAAAAAATGAAAAATCGGTCCCACAATTTAAATGGCGTCGGACTTTCGCACAGGCGTTGGAAAGATACATGACGTTGTGAATTCGGTACACCTCTTACGTAACAACGTACGAGTACGTTATTGATAACGCAATGCCTCCCGGAATTATTTCGTCAATTGTACCAGGTTACTTAGACCAGATAACCCTTCTGGTTCCCTAAGTATATACGGACCCCCACCCGAAAAATCGGTCCCAGGAAAAAGTTATGGCAGCAGTCCAATTGAGAACCTCTTCCTTTTTTGAAGTCGGTTACAAATAAAATGAATTATACATACAGCCTTGCGTTTATTTAGTAAAATATCTAAACTTAAATGTTTGAATAGAAAAAGGGATAGCGATTTGCCAATCCATGCGGTATAATCCTCAGATACATTGGTACTTTAGATCTCTTAGAGAATTAAAAGGGTAGTAAAGATGCACGTCCAAAAGTTCAATAAATAACATTTAAACCACGCTTGTTTTTTGTTAGTATTTCATAAATTGATTAAAAAAAATACACTGTTATCGTAACCCACACATCCTGAAGTAAGTATTTTGTACACTGATAGTTTTTTGACAGTTATCGTGGTTATACGTTCGTATGAATATTGATGCCCAGATATTACTGAACTGAATACTTCAAGAACATATTTTTATGAAAACCTGTATGTGATAGTCACCTAATTTGGCAGCGCACGAATGAGTGCATTGCACTAACTAGGTCACGCAAGTGCTTCAAATTTGTATGAAACCAACATATTGTACCTATCTCGACCTGACATATAAACTAAGAGCGATCACAGACAGAGAGATATTGATAGCCTTCACAGCTCAGTTGGTAGTTGCTCTGCCTTCTGTGCCGTAGGCCGTTAACAAACACCGATAACAAACATTTGTGTGATGAACATAGATGTTTGTTCTGTGTATGGGTGTTATACAATAATACAAGTATGTATAAAAAGTATATATGTATTATATCAGCGATCTTGGTTCCCATATTAGCTTTGGCTTAGATTGGGGCTAGATAGTGCTGTGTTGAAAGTCCAGCAATATTTTTATTATTATCTCACGCCCAGCATGCGCATTACACCTACTTGAGGGGTAAACACCGTTTACCCCCTTGTTTTCTAAACAGTGACACACAGACTAACTTGAAGCATCTAGTTCCACATATCTGTTATAAAAAAGAACTTAGTACAGAAAGTTATTTCTAGAAAAATGTTGAAGTTAATAAGTCTCACTAAACCTAAGCAGTCAAATATATCTTTGACAGTTAATATTATACATTTTCGTTTGCTTACCCATTTGTGTACGTATCGAATATTTTACCAGAAATATAATGCACCTACAACTAAAACAAGATTATAACCCCCGGTTTCTGAAAGCGTGATCAACACTAATCGGTTGTGTCACTTGCTATTTCAGCTTTTACTTCAAATTAGATAAGAGATAGCAAGTGACTTGACAGCCGATTAGTGTTGATCGAGCTCTCAGAAAACGGGGGTAAGTGTATTATGAAATAGTATAAAATTTACATTTCTACAAGAAATTATATTATTAATTATTTGTTTAATTAGTATAAACATTGAACTGTATAGTATTAAAATAAACATGATAGAACGCGTCAATAAACGAATCCAAAATGGCGCTTCTAATATTACCTCTCACCGCACAATATTGTTATAGGCTGACAACCTTCTCGCTTGAACATTTATATATTTTTAACGGGCTTCGAAAAAAGAGGTTCTTAATTTGCCTGTTTTTTTATATTTGTTACATTATAACTTTTTACTGGGTGGACTGATTTTTTTTTTAATTGAAAGCTGGTGGTTTTAATCGATAGCTGGTTTCGTGTATAAATTTGATTGAGATCTGACGAGTCGTTTTTGAGTTATAGTAGTATTGAGTGTATTTTCCAGTGTTAAGAGCAAGATAGTGTTGTAATTGTCGATAAGATGAATATTAAGAGCGCTTTTTATTTTTTTAGGGCCAGTTTTTACAGTAAACTTCAAAATTACTGTTATATATTTTTCAATTAATATTTCTGGTAAAACTGCAATGACGAAATATTCCGATCAAACATCATCGAAGCCGGTATCCCGCCATAAATACGTACGGTCCGATTTTGGCTCCAAATATATTCAGTCTATTGGTTTAGTTAAACACTGGTTATCTCTTTCTCTCTCTAGTATTCGGGGAAAGGCACAGCATACACTTTAGATACTAGAATAAAAACTATTTACTATGTAACAAGATGAACTTTGAAATGAACAACGATTTCTTGGGATGAACATTTAGTGGATTCAAAGTTGCTTCTTTCCGATTGGTGCAAAGTGATTAGTGATTGCTCTGATTGGTTGAAATATAGTTGATGGTCAGAAAAAAGGTGCTCGTCACTTTGCAATATCGAAATTTAATTCATCAAATACTATAACTATATTATATTTATCGTTATTCCTATATAACATTGATATATACAATTTTGCCTACTTAAATTCTGTGAGGTTATGATCGTTTTGGTTTCAGACAATTTCTTACGCATCTGAAGATGGCGAACATATTTACAACATGAAAAGCTTATCAGCCCAGTATGTAACAATGACGAGCCAAAACCGTCCCAATTGCAATGATAATACGGGTCATCGCACACGGAAACTATTGAGCTATCAAAAAAACAGTATGTAGTTAGCAGTAGAATATGAATTATTTACAATTAGAAAGTACCGTGTGCGTTGGTCCTGTACATTGATAAAAAAACAGAAGCCACATAGATTATCAATTGCTTTTTTTTATTTTTACTCGAATCTCTCAATCGCATTTGATAATCTCTGTCACTGTGGTAGTTACTATAGGAACACTGACTGAGTTTTTTATTATCAACTATTGTAAGACGCAAATTTGAAAAAAATGTGGGTAGTTCCGTTTAATTTTTTTATGTTGAGTAGGTACACAAAATAAATAGCACCTGATTCTTGGAAACTCCCTAAGCAACTATCAATCTAATAAACACAAAAAACCTTCAAATATATCGAACCTCAAAAAAAGCCCAGTCAGCGGTCACGGCAAAAAGAAAAAAATAAACCGTAGTTACACTACACTATTGAGGTCCGTAAGTTGTAGAGAAACGTCGACACACGCGTCGGCTCGGCTCGTGACGTCACGTGGGCGCGTGTGACGTCACTTGTGTCCGTTCCCCATTGGAGGCTCGACCTGTAACCGTTAGGGGCGGTGAGCTCGCGCGCTGTGTCGGCGCTCCTAATGAGGCTGGCTACAACGCTGGGCGGTGGATTATAAATGGCGGACGTTCTTTTATTTTTAAAACAGGAAAATTTACTTGCGATAATACATTTATGTACATTTTAGAACCGGAAAGTTGACTTGATGATCGATAATTTGGGTTTATTTTACTGAATTTATAACTACTGCGATATGTATACTTTTACATTTTACAGCCGGAAAAATAACTGTACTCGATATAAATATCTATACAACTCACTTGTTCTTTTTGTTACTTAAAAGTGAAAACTTGGCTAATTTTACTGCATTTATAGTTACACGATGAATTGAAAATTCGAAAAAAAATACTGAATGTGACCGCTTTTTTTGTATTTACAAAATTAGCAACGGCTATCGTATAATAAAAACAACACGTAGATTTTAAACCAGTTTTTGACTGTTACAACTTTTATTATTTATTTTCGCGGACGTGCCACTTTAATTCCAAACACGTAAAG
The DNA here is from genome assembly GCA_963576535.1 of Plemyria rubiginata. Classification (NCBI taxonomy): domain Eukaryota; kingdom Metazoa; phylum Arthropoda; class Insecta; order Lepidoptera; family Geometridae; genus Plemyria; species Plemyria rubiginata. The sequence continues at coordinate 3,904,203 of OY754911.1, read as the reverse complement.
AAATCATAAATCAAACATGTATTGGCAAATTTAGGATTCGCACGCGCGGAAAATTCAAATCCATGAAAACAACATTCGAAATGAATTAGACGCTGAATATGATGGATATAAATAATGGAAACAAATATGATTTTATGAAATTACTAAGACACAAATTCAGGGTTTACTTTGTTTTTTTTTATTATAGAAATTACTTGAACCACCGCCGCGCGTTGCACGTTCACACTCGGATTGTTATTTATTTTTAATTTACAACCGAAACCCTCCGAGATGACGTGATGCCATTCCGCCACCAGTGTTTATCAAGCAGAAATACCCAGCGTTGTGCCAATAAAACCCACTATTCCAAACAAGTTTAGTTATATGTTATTTTTTTATATTTGGAACAGTTTATGAGCCCCACAAGGTACGTAACACAGCCGCGCAAGCTACCATTTAGCTGTTACATAATACAGAGGCTTGTCAAAATGACATTGACAGATCAGAAAACCGTTAAAGGCGCGAGTCACACATTTTATTTTGAAAAGAGGGTAGATCACTAGAATCCTAAGGGTTTTTTTACTTGGACTTTTAAGTCATCTATATTTTCCCACTGCTGGCCAAAGCACTGTCTTTATCTCCCTGTTATAAAAAAATGGTAACGGTATATATTTTTAAAGTTTTTGTGATTTTAACAATATACAAACTTTGTGTGACTCCGCAAAACGGCAGTAAAAATTCAGTAACCATTTAGAAGTTACTGATACTATAAAATACACAAACACATTTACAAATTAATCTTAAACTGTACATTCGATAAAAAGATTGAAGCAACAATAAAAAAAACAATGGTCGAAGTTAAAATAATTCCGAATTAAAAATTAACACACAAAAAGCTAACAATATAACAGCTAAATAATAGCGAAAAAAGTGCCATCACTGAGCTTGTGAGAATAATGATTTGTGTATGAAAGCAAAAACATGCAAATTTAAATTTAATTATAAATATGTCACTATAAACTTAAAAACACATTATTATGTGCAAAAAACAAAACATGAATTATTACTTTGCTGAAGTTTGAAAAACTATTATTATTATAAAAATAATATCAACCAAATAATATTTCACGAATTATCTTGCTTCATACATAATAAAAATAAAATAAAACTTTCACATTCAAAATCATATTTTAATGATCAGCTGATATCAAAAAACACATTAAATTCGTCGGTGTCAACTTAGAAAACAGTTTACATAGGAAAAAACTTAATCATAATATAATAATTGAAATTCGTGATGGTACAATGTAATCTCTTTTTTTATTTTATTTATTTATCTGGCACAAGCTTTTTTATTCAAACAATGAAGAAAATTGCTCTAAATGTAATTTTACAAACCAAACATTTACCCCCCATTTCTAAAAGCTCGATCGACACTATTTGGCTGTCAAGTCACTTGCAATTTCAGCTTTTACTTCAAATTAGATAGAGATCAAGTGACTTGACAGCCGTTGATCGAGCTTTCAGAAACCAGGGTTAAAGAATATAACATTTACGGCGGCAAAGTAGTTTGAGAAAACCGATTGTGTCAAATATTTTTTTACAACAACGATTACTACAAAGCTAACAAAGAATTGGACAGACTTTATAACGACTTTCAAGTTTAACAACACTAAAAATAATCACTTACAAATAAAAAGGAATTAACATTTTTATAAACATTAAAAAGAACTAAACGTTAAAAAAAACTAAGTACAATTTGAAAAACGTCAATAAATATTTTTATTTTTAAACTATAGTAAAATGGTAACAACGATGGCACCATTCCGCATCAAGTGATTATTCGTATTTATTTACAACCATAAAAACGTTTTGTTTTAACGATTAACGTGAAACAGATTATATAACTGAGAAAAACGAACTCTATACATAGTGTAATAAGACGTCTCCCGAATAATGAAGGTATGTATGGCTTTATAGATAGAGTCGACCTCAGTGGCGCAGCGGGCGAGAGTCCGCCTGCGACGCAAGAGGTTGCGGGTTCGATTCCCGCCTCGGAACAAATTTGTGTACGATCTGTAGAAATTTGTTCCGTTGGTCTGGGTGTTTATGTATAATAAAAAATATCTATCTATGTAAGTATATAATGTATTAAATATATCAGTCATCTAGTACCCATAACACAAGCTTTGAGTAGCTTACTTTGGGGCTAGATGGTGCTGTGTGGATTGTCCAGCATTATTTATTTTATTTATTATTTTATAGATGATAGATTTATATTATAACTAGCGATCCGCCCGCGCGCCCCTGCTTCGCACGGGTGCATATATCATGCATGTATTATACATATAAACCTTCGTCTTGAATCACTATATCTATAAAAAAAAACCGCATCAAAATCCGTTGCGTAGTTTTAAAGATTAAAGCATACATAGGGACATGGGGATATAGGGACAGAGAAAGCGACTTTGTTTTATACTATATGTAGTGATAGTGACTATCCGGCGCCACGTAATACTGGCTTTGTTCGCGTGGAACTGACACCTAGAGTCACCTAGCTTTAAAAAGTGATCCTTGTGATTTTATTGAATACATACATTTTGAGTTTAGACTTATTACATCAAATACTACATAGCACAAAGCTAGCGCCGGTTTTTTGTCCTATAACCAATTTAGTTTAATGCCATGCGTTTTTGTGATAACAATCGTTTTTTGAGATTTATTCAGCATACATTGTTCAGAATTATTATGAATGCATAGTTTCCATTATCTAGTGTCGTTTTATTACACTCTGTATTACGCTTTGGATAATAGTCGCTTTGTTTAATATATATTTGTAATACTTCTCAATTTGGCTATGAACTAAAGTTCATGAAGGAATATTTAGTAAAAATGCTTTAATTTTTTCTGTTTCAACAGTGTTTGATCATTATTTTGATTGAGCAGTGTTTCTTATAATAAAATAACAGAAAATTTTAAAATATTATGAGAACAAATAAAAATAGTTTCAAATAATGTTTGTGTATAAGATAATAAAATTTAAGATATGAAATTAATTATATACTTATACTATTAATAAAGTTTATTTTGGAATGTCAAATATATGTATAGTCCCATTTACCATGAGTCAATATAGTAATATATTTTAATCTATCATGAAACAACACCAATAACGAACATATAAGTATGTAAAAGTGATGTAAATACAAACATATTTTATGTATATTTGTAGAACTATAATTTTATAAAATAGCTTTCAAGCTTTTATATAATTTATTTAGCAAAAGCTAACTTTTAAATATTTGTATAAAGTTTATATATTTTATTAATTTTAAATATTTTCGTTTGTGCCATTTAGACGATACAACACTTAGCAAGTTTCGATTAGTATTATATAAAAGCTCATTCTCTAATATTAGATTATTTATAAATTGACCAATATGCATGATCCCTATTAAATACATTTATTTACATTAACAGTCATTTTCATTGTGTTTTAAATTTTGAATAAGTTTTTATTTAACTAAATATTTCGACATATTGTTATCACCATGATAATGTTTTACATATTTAAATAAAATATTTTATTATAGGGAACAAGCATAAATTTATTACACCTCACTTTACAACATTGATAGAAAAAATAGCTTTTTAATATTAAAATTAATCATATTTAAACGATGATAAAGTTTGTCAATACATTATTAAAACTGTATACGTATGTATATCTACTTATAAGCTCATAGAATTTGTGATGTATAAGACCATGATTTTCGATTTTTGTTTCAATTGTATGACACAGAAATACGTTTATTTTGTATACACTGTTTTTTTATAATATATTTTCTAGCGAATACCTACTCATTTAATTAAATAATATAAAACAACAAAGCAGTACTTTTAGAAGGGCAATAGCACCCATTTTGTAAAAATATATATATCTAACGTCGATTTAACATTTAAATAAAATATTATTATTTAACAAATGGAAGAATAGTTTTCAACTAAGTACAAATGGGACACTTACATCAATATTTACAAAAATATAAGGATTATATCTTTTCATGGAAGTAACAGTATTGCATAACATATTAAAAATATATTTAATTACAGTGATAACTAATATTCAGTGACCTTTTAAGACCTAAATGATGTCATGGATATTTTTAGCTAATAAGGTACCATGGTTTCGCTCGTACATACCAAACCACAATAAATTATATATTTGAAGAGTCCAAATCCAAAATATTTACTATGGACAACATTTTAAAGTACGAGGCATGTAACTGAATGCAATAATTTAATTTCTCGTTGGTCAAAAATCTGTCTAAAACAAGTCAATTTGGTTAAAAATCTATTAAATTCCAGTATATAGGTATTTTTAATATATCTTATCACACTACGAACAAGCCTTACAATGTGAATGGTAAGAAATATCTACCAAAAACAATCCCCATGACATCCTGTCAGATCATAAGGTCCCTAATGATTCTAAGGTAGTCAGAGGCAAATCCAAAAAAAATTGGCACATCAAGACCTATCTGTTTTAATGAGACGCGAGAAATGACTGGCTCTTGTCTAGCTGCTTAAGGCTCCGGTGACAGCGGCTCGCAATTTCGAGGTGCGATTGGCTATTATTTCATTTTATTTCATTTCGGGGAGGTTGTTTGAAAGAATAACTCTAAAGAAACACGCATAAATACTGTTCGAACACAAATAATACAATAATATAGGGGAAACATGCCCGAATCAGAAATCATTTTGGTATTAGTATGTTTGGTCTTACGTTTACCTAATACCAAAATGATTTCTGACTCAAGCACATTTCCCTTATATTATTTTATTATTTGTGTTCGAACAGTATTTATGCGTGTTTCTTTAGAGTTATTCTTTCAAACAACCTCCCCGAAATGACATAAAATGAAATAATAGCCAATCGCACCTCGAAATTGCGAGCCGCTGTCACCGGACCCTTAAGGCATATTTGTTATGGATGCTAGCTAAGATAAATCGTGTTTAGCGAATAACTAATCACATATTGGAACAAAAAATTTGATAAATATGGTTATCGTACTTCCAGAAAATGGAAATTATGTGTGTAAGGTTGACTGGAAGAAATCGCTTTCAGCGATAAGGCCTATAGTACTCTGTTATAAATTATATCGTATCGTATTGCAACCGGTCATTAGATAACAATATAATATAGCGTTTTCCCTCGACTTTTGTTATTCTGGAGGCGGTGGCGGAACCTGTGGCGGTGGCATCGCCGGTAACGGTGGCTGTGGCGGTGGTTGTGGCGTCATCTGTCTCGGCGCGTGATGATTCGGAACATGGTGATTCGGAGGAATATGGTGATTCGGGGGGACATGGTGATTTGGGGGGACATGGTGATTTGGGGGACCATGGAGATTTGGGGGGACAAGGTGATTCGGCGGAACATGGTGATTGGGAGGTCCATGGTGGTTCGGACCATGGTGATTTGGGGGAATATGGTGATTCGGGGGAGGGTGATGTGGGTACATTTGAGGATAATAAAAACCTTCCATCGGGTAGTTATAGTACATAGGTGGGGGTTGAACCATATAGTAAGGCAAAGGTGGTCGATAAGGGTGTGGTTGCCAACCTACCTTAGGATGTCCGTTCTGCCTCGGGTGCTTCTGGGGAGGTCCTATCTCCGGGGCTCCAGCTCTCTTTCTCGATGTCTCCAGTACTTCTTTGGATATCTTTATCTTGAGACCGGAAGTCTGCGGGGGTGGTGGTGGGGCAGCTAACCGTTCCTTTGGAATCTTGATTTTAAGACCCGGACTCGTAGATAATTTATCTCTAGGTATTGTTATCCGGAGTCCACCATCTTGGTTTGCTGGTTCGGCCGGAGGTGGATTTTCCTCCTTCTTCTTCTCTTTCTCTTTGTCCTTTTTATGCTTCTTCCGTTCCTCCTTAGATTTGTCACGGTCTTTGTGTTTGTGTTTCTCTTTTTTCTTTTTCTCCTTCTTATGTTTTTGTTCTGGTTCTTCTGTGTTTTGTACCTCGGGCTGCGGTGGAGGTTGTATAGGTTCTACAACCTCTTTTTTAACTTCTACAATGGGGGACTTTCTCTCTGTCTGTACAGAGATAGGTACAGGTTTAGCTAAGCTCTCTTTGAGAAGGTTCGATACTAAAGTAGGATCTGTTTCTATCCCATTCAGTGATCGACTTGTAGGTTCTTTTTTATCTGGTAGTTTAACTTTAGTTGTATTACCTCGTTGTGACTCTCGAATAACATTCTCATACCCTGGTGTCTCATCCAACTTTTTGACCACAACTTGTAGTTCAGGCTCCGAGTTAGACTGTTGCCTCTGTCTTTGCTTAGGGACTTCTTTAGCGGGTGGGGACGAGAAGGGAGATAGAATAGCAGGAGGTTGCATTTCTCTGATTGCTGCGGTGGCATCTGGCCTTTTCTTGGGACTGACTGTGACTGGCCTGGGTTCTTGGCTCTGCTGTGGTGGACGGACGTCTTTAGGCCTGTGTTGGGGATGAGTTGGTCTTCTCGGAGCTGAAGCTGCAGCAGTTGGAGTAGTGACATTCTCCGGTGAGAACAATGATGGTGGTCGTGTTCGTTGTGGTAATACTTCTGGATTTTGTATTGTAGGGTTTTGAGGTTGGCTTTGAGTTGGTTGCGGGTGGGTTGGTACTTGAGGCGGCCGGTGGTGCCTGTGGTCGTGTGGAGGTTTCTGATGGTGTTTATTGTGTCCCGGTGGCCAGGGATGGTGGGCCTTGTGGTGGTGTTGGCTCGGCCTTTGGTGGTGGGGTGGAACGGTCGCTCCTTCAGGTCTCGTTTCCGGTCTGGCGGCTTCCGGCCTGGCTTCGGGCCGGACGTTTTCCTGCCTTGCACCTTCCGGTCTAATTGTTTCCGGTCTAGGATTATCGGGTCTGGCTTCCGGTCTTGGTCTAACCGGCGCTCCGGACCGTTGCATCGCCTGTTAGGAAAGATAAAATTGTTTTATAGACAATACAAAATTTTACTTAACTTTCTCAAAAGCGGGTCATCTCAATCGCTCCTTTTCTATCATCTAGCCACCCTGAAAAACTTGTTGGACCTAGAACTGTATGTGTAACTGTTGACGGCTCTCTTTCCTTGAGTGTCCCTCTTCTCTCTACCGACACAGGTTAGTCTATTTCTATGAATATACTTACCTCCGCTATCAATTAACAAGTTCGATGTATTGAGTGTCAGTTGTTATGATGACTCTCCCTCCACTGACAATATGTAACACTGTTGTTGTCTCATTTTATCACTCGTTCCTCTCGCAACTTCTGAATATATGTACACATTACCTGTTGCCGTTTTTCTCCTCGCGCCGCTTTTACCTGTTACCGTATCTCTGTCCTCGCTCCGCTCTTACCTGTTACCGCCTCTCTCTTGTGCCGCTCTTACTTGTTGCCGTCTCTCTCATCGCGCCGCTTTTTCTTGTTGCCGTTTCTCCCCTCGCGCCACTCTTACCTGTTGCCGTCTCTCTCTCTCCTCGCGCCGCTCCCGCTCCTCTCGCTCCCGCTTCTCTCTGTACAGATTGTAGTCTATCTTCTGCGGCGGCGGCTGCGCAGGCGGCGCGGGCGGCGCAGTCGCCGGTACATAGCCGCCGGGGACGTTCGCCGTGAGGCGGCGACGCTCGCGCTCGTATTCTGTGATAAATACTACTGTTAAGCATGCTGTGGACGAAATTATTCGCCCCAGATATAGATTTTAGAATAGTGTTTTTTAAACTTTCGCGATCATAACACATACTTATTCAAAATATTACACGGGTATTTATCGCGTATTTACCTTTTTTATTTTTCCGACGTTTCGGCTATTGCGACATAGCCGAAACGTAGGGAAAATAGAAAAGGTGACTACGCGATAAATACCCGTGTAATATTTTAAATAAGTATAGATTTTAGAAGTTAATAAAAATAATCCTACCACTATTATATACGTGAAAGTTTGTAAGTATGACTGGATGGATGGAAGGATGTTTGTTACTCTTTCGCGCCAGAACGGCAGAACGGATCTGGATTAAACTAGGCAGAGAGATTGATTATAGTCTGGAATAGCACATAGGCTACTTTTAATCCCGGAGAATACCGGGATTTAAATCTGCGCGGGTGAAAACGCGGGGCACAACTGGTAAAAAATAAAACATCATAGCTAAATTAACTAGCTTATATCATTCATTGTTCTTGAGAGTATTACCTACATTGTTATTAGTACCTAAGATGAGAGAAAAATAAATAAATAATTCTTATTATTTATTATTAATTTTCAGGTCAATGGTGTCGATTCTGTTGTTGCAGTATCCTAAACTAAGTTAATCTGACAGCTCTAAAATTATAGCCATCCTTGTCCTTTCGGTCTTTTAGAAAGGGTCGGCAGTATTTTTAGTGCTGTTAAATTAGGAAAACTAAACAGAATTGGCACCATTATATGCGTGTAACATACCCTTATCGAACTGCTTGTCGAAGTCATCGTTCGGCGGCGGCGCGTGCTTGGCCGGACCGGGAGCCGCGGCGCCGGCGTGCGCCACTGCGCCGGGGGAGCCCGTGTCCGCTACACATGTACATAACACTATGAAGATTAGATCATGTTGCTCTCTTTTTATGTTCAGTCCTGTCCATGCAAAGGTTGCCTGGAAGTAATCACTGTTAGCAATAAAGCCGCCCATTGTATTATTACAATTTTTAGTTTTTAAGTTAAAATGTTATCTTTGTTTCGTTGTGATCCTACTAATATTATAAATGCGAAAGTTTGTAAGTATGAATGAATGGATGGATGGATGGATGGATGTTTGTTACTCTATAACTCCAGAACGGCTGAACGGATCTTGGTGAAAATTGGCACAGAGATATATTATAGTCTGGAATAACACAGTCTACTTTTATCCCGTGAGATTACCGGGACTTAAAACTACGCGGGTGAAACCGCAGGGCGCTACTAGTAATCTATAAGAGTTACCTATCTATCTATCTTCATGTACATCATGTTGCCTAAGAGGCTAAAAACAAACACGGCAATCTCCATAATTTGTCCAAATTGAACTGTCAATGCAGGATTTATTATCTGTGTGATTATTTATCTTTCTACTGAAAACATTTCCCTAACAATTCGACGAAGTGGAGATTGCCAGGTTTGATTTTATATGACTCAGATGTTATAACATGTACATGGTACATATACGTACCAGCGCGCTGCTGATTCATCATTTTCCTCTTCAGCCGAGAAGGGCACTTCTCGAATATCAGCAGGAACTCGGAAGTGAGTCGCTCGAGCAGTTCCATGGTCACCGTTCGGTCTACATAGGAGAACCAATGGCGACCCTCGTTCGACTGCGGTATCTGCAAGAAACAGTCTGATTAGTCTACTCGTCTTTTGTATGCAGCTTCTTCCTGTTCCACCTGAGAGCAATGATGGTCTAGTAGTAGTAGCCCCGCCTTCCGATCTTAAGATCGTGGGTTCAAACTCGTGTACCAATTAGTTTTTTGATAAATAAATAATGCTGGGCAATCCACACAACAGCATCTAGCCCCAAAGTAAGCTATTCAAAGCTTGTGTTATGGGTACCAGATTACTGATATATTTAAGTTTACTGAAGATGGTCATTTTTTACTATACATAGAAAACACAAGACCAACGGAACAAATTTCTGCAGATCGTACACAAATTTGTTCCGAGGCGGGAATCGAACCCGCCTCTTGCGTCACAGGCAGACACTCGCCCGCTGCGCCACTGAGGTCGTCGTGTATGCAGTTTCTTCTTCCTGTTCCACCTGAAATAACTGGTGGTCTAGTGGTAGCAACCCCGCCTTCCGATCCTATGATCGTAGGTTCAAAATTGTGTACCAATTGATTTTTTGTTTAAAAGTGTATGCACACATGTTCCATAGAACTTTTTAGGTTCTACAACATGCAAGAGTAGTAGAGCTCTGTGTGTGCCTCGTCCGAGGAAGTACTACCACCACGCCTTTTCTGCCGCCAAGCAGCAACGCTGTGTTTCGGTTTGAAGAGTGTGGTCGCCGGTGTTATTACAGGCACACGAGGCTTGACATCTGTATGCCCCAAATTGATGGAAGCAGGGCAATGCGTCATAGGGCACGTTCTTATCGTGCGTGACTTACGAAAGTACCACTTAACATCAGGTGGGCCATCAGCTTGTTACATCAGCTATTTGATTAAAAAATAACATGCTGGTTTCCTCGATGTTTTCCTTCATCGTTTGAGAGTACTGGCATAGTGCACATCATTTTTTTAACAGAAAAACTATGCGGTTAGTTTGATAACAACATACCTTATGTGACTGTAAACCTTTCTTCACAAAACCTCCATCCCAATAATGAGGACACTCACCGCCCAGTTACTCCACTTAGACGCCAAGTGTATACAGAAGCAGGCTACAACCGTGGGCCGATACTGAAGGCACATTGTTGTCAGGTGTAGACTGTTCGAAGCCATGAAATAGGAAGTCTGAGCGAGGTCTTTCGGGGCTGAAACAAATAACACGTGTCATTAGAGGCGCTGGAGCACCGAATGAATGAATGAAGAATTATTTGTTGCAAACCAAAGTGAACAAAATGGGCGGTCTTATCGCTCAGCGACAATACCTGTACAAAGTTTGCTTTATTAGTAGTACATAGGCAAACTTTTGAGTAGGAAAACTTGCATGACTAAAATGTAATTTAAACTATACATACATACTATGGCGACCTCTGTGGTGCAGCGGGCGAGAGTCCGCCTGCGACGCAAGTGGTTGCGGGTTCGATTCCCGCCTCGGAACAAATTTGTGTACGATCTGCAGAAATTTGTTCCGTAGGTCTGGGTGTTTTCTATATATATAATAAAAAATATCTATTTATGTATGTATATAATGTATTAAATATATCAGTCATCTAGTACCCATAACACAAGCTTTGAGTAGCTTACTTTGGGGCTAGATGGTGCTGTGTGGATTGTCCAGCATTATTTATTATTATTTATACTAAAATAAAAAATAATGATTGTGATTTTTCGAAAATGAGTGATCTTTTAAAATGTCGAATCCTGAGAGCAAGTTGTCATTAGCTCTTGTCTTCGCCTAAACAATTAATTAAGTTAATCATAGAAATAACATATCCTTTACATTTTTAGAGTAACATTTAATTTCGGTAGAATAACAACTAGCATGTATCTTGCATCTGGTTTTTTTAATATTTCGTAAATTCAACGCGAGTGTTTATTGTGAAAAATAAGTAAATCAGGTATATTGTGAAATTTAATGGCGTCAGTACTTTTGGAGGTTAGTTTTTGATCGGCTGCTAGTCGCGTCCTGTAAAAAGAACACTGGAAGGTGGGGGAGGAGTCTGATGGCGCGAGTGTTTTGAATGCGCAAACACGCAGTTTTCCAGCGTTCTTTTTAAATGACACGACCTCTACTGACAAACATCACAAAAATGTAGTATAAATGGTGCAGAAATGGTTTTAGCTAGGGAGGTATTTTGATGGGTTTATGCGTTAAGTCAGTGGCATGTTAAGCCTCATGTGACTGTAATTTCAACGGCGACCACACTCTTCGAACCGAAACTTAGTAACTCGCTATATGGCAAGAAAGCATGTACTCCTAGTATTATTGAAAGCCTTCACAACTCAGTTGGTAGTAGCTCTAACTTCTGTCCCGTAGGCCGTGGGTTCGATCACAAACATCGAGAACAAACATTTGTGTGATGAACTTAGATGTTTGTTCTCTATCTGGGTGTTAGATAATATTATAAGTATGTATTTACAATAAAGTATATAAGTAGTACATGAACTATTTGGTTCCCATATCACAAGCTATGGCTTAGTTTGGGCGAGATAATGTTGTGTGGGATGGCCACCGATATTTATTTATGCTACCTCAAGACCACAAAAAAATATTATCCTACTAAAATTATTAACGCGAAAGTATGGATAGATGTTTGTTACTCTTTCACGCCGTAACGGCGGCTGAACGGATCTGGATGAAACTTGGCACAGAGATATATTATGGTCTGGAATAATACTTAGGCTACTTTTTATCCCGTGGGAATACCGGGATTTAAAACTACGCGGGTGAAACCGCGGGGCGCTACTAGTTAACTATAAAATGACAACAAAGGGAATAAGCATGCTTACGTGTTGTATAAGCCTTGTTTTCCGAGGGTGAAGGGTGACATAAGTTTTAATACATAATTTAAACATACCTTTTTCTTAAAGAGGGTTTGATACATTGCCTGTTGTTCATCCATTTATTTTCCGCTTTGACCAAGACGTGCGCGGTTATCGAAAACGGTTAGTTTTTTCCCGGTTTTGAAAGAAATTTTGAAGGTAATTTTTTTGGGAGGGTTTTTTGAGTCTCATGACGAAAACAGAAGGTGGTATTTGGGGTATTTTAGCGTCAATAACGATTAACGACACTAAAATGATAAAATTAGATTTTTAGAAAATTAATTATCCTGTAGGAATATAAACTGAAAAATATTGATTGAAAATTTTAATTAAAATAGCAGTATAGTGAATTGAATAATCATTGTATTGGAAGCAAGAGTATTCTCAAAGGAGATGAAATTCTATTTAAATATTGGACATAAATAAGGTAAATTTTACTATAAAAAAATATAACAATTTGGGGCGTTACGTTTGAAGAATTTAACTTATAAATCACCATTTAAAATGGTTTTCAAACGGTTATCGATTTGAACTCATCACAAGAACATTGGGTAGTAAAAGAGACTTGAACCAAACAAAATTTAAATAAAGCCTTGATACAAGACCATTCGGGAAAATTATATTTATAGCCTTTGCCAAAGAATCAAAACGGGTCAAAACACCGAATCCGTTTCCGACGCAACCGTTTCCGCGGCGACTTGCGCGCGACAAGTCGCCGCGACCCGCGACTTTCGTCTCACCTTTCACAAGGTGACACGTGCGAACCACGTGCGTGTGCGGATGGTCGATAGCTACGTCGAAGCCTAGCGTTTGTAGGAGAACGTTCTCGTTGAACACTAGGTCTTGCGCCTGGAAAAAAGAAAACAAATTATACTAATATATTTTTTTCCTTATTATACAGGGTGTACCAAAAGGTTACGTAGCTGGGAAGGGGGGTGATAGGGGTGGTCACAAGGGTCACCCTATAATGTGGTCGCCGGTGTGTAATTACAGGCACATGAGGCTTAACAAGCCACGCGTGGTGACTATGGCAACCACACCGCTCCCCCAATGATGCCTGAAAACGGATAGAGGCTTATGTCCAGCAGTCTTCTGTAGGCTGATGATGGAGGCTTAACATCTGTATGCAAACAGTCCAGGGCGACAAAGAGCTTTATGAATCTTCGGCCCTTTGCAGATCAAGAGATAAGTTAGTTTGGATCGTAGATTTAGATGAATAAAAGAGTCCTCACCTGGTCTTGGTACTGCTCTGAGGTGAGGGCACTGACGCCCTCACCTCTGTGGAGGCAGACGTGGGCTACTTTTATAACATATTCTAATTTCCTTGGCTGCTCTTCCACCTGTGGAGGATACGTAGATTTATTAACAATGGAATGACGATCTTGGGACTACAGAAGGAAAGCGATGAATAGCGAATGATAGCGGCAAATGGAAGAAGCTGGAGGTCTATGCCACGCACACGGAAAATAACCTAAATATGTATAAATACTGTAAAAAAACCGAATAAATTGTTATATCTTATATTAACTAGCGACCCGTCCGCGCGCCCCTGCTTCGCACGGGTGCACATATCATGCATGCATTATACATATAAACCTTCCTCTTGAATCATTCTATCTATTAAAAAAAACGGATCAAAATCTGTTGCGTAGTTTAAAGATTTAAGCATACAAAGGGGGACATAGGGACAGAGAAAACAACTTCGTTTTATACTATGTAGTGATGATTCAGAGAAAGGTATTTAGAAACAAGGCCCTGTACTGTACTTGTACCGCAAGACTGGGTTTTATACCGACTTCAAAAAAAGGAGGAAGCTCTCAATTCGATTGTGCTTTTTTTTTGTTACCTCATAACTTTTTACTGGGTGGACCGATTTTGATCATTCTTGTTTTAATCGAAAGCTTATGATAATGTGGTCGCATTTAAGATGACGAGTACTTTTTCATATTGTGACTTAATACAAATACCTATTTATGGGTGAATCAACTTTTAAGACACTCCTTTGACAACATTATGAACAACTAACAATAAAAAATAAATCATCGAAATATTATGAAAATATACTGTAAAATATATCTATTTTTAGGTTTTGCAGTGGGGCACGACATCTAAGCTAATATTAACGAGTTTTTTTAGAAAAAGTGACGAGGGTGCCTCATAAATATCCATTGCAACGCTGTAGAGCGACAATAAACCTACGCGCACCAGCTGAGAACTTAATTTAGGCTGGGGGGGCGGTAAAGCTAGGTAGAGATTTTTTGATCATACCAACTAAATATTAGACAATAATCGCCTTAGATGACACCAAGGTAGGCGTCATCTCTTGATAACGGTCATGAATTTTTATCGGTAACTCTGTAGAACTGATGTTTTGATCAAAGTTTGGGACAAAAGTTTGGATGCACGAAAAATATAAAATATTTGTCAAACTTTTATAAATGTTAACTTTAAACGTAAGTTTATCTTTTTCTGAATCATAATATTGGGTAAAAAGGCTGTGCATTCATACCTTTTTTTTAAGATACGTCCTAAATTGTATCGTCATCTAGGCCTGGGGACACATGTTTTTTGTATGGATAGTGCTTATGTTCTGCTGAGTTACCATAATAAAGTCAAAAATTTTCCTATTAACTATAAAATACTATGAAACTAGCATGTTAGGAAAGGATCTAAGTTTACGTTAACATCAAAACAAACATATTTTATAAGGAAATTAGGATTTTTATGCTCTTTGCATGACAGGGACACAAAAGGAGTGCCTTAAAAGTTGATTCACCCTTATACGTAGGTATTCTTTACTAGTAAACTAATGGTAAAGAACTGAGTCATGGTTTTTGGTTCACCAAATGGATGAAAGAATGTGGGTTACACTAAGTGAAAGTTTTGGGTTTCGCAAAGTGAAAGCTTGAATTACCCCAAGTGCACAAACAGACTAGCAAGCTAACAACCACCACCCGTATCGCAAATAGGTATGGCCCAGCGAAGCAAGGGTACATAATAAGTACCTAATCTACTATCTTCTTGGTATCCGTTCATCATTCGACAGGACATTTAATCAAGTACATTTTGGTCATTATTTGATCATTAGTTTAATACGTTTCTCGAAGATTTTACTTCTTATTATTTGAGTCGACATGTTTCAAAACCGGCAATCTAACTTACAAAAATGTTGGTAAATTGAAAAAGAAAGAAAATTGCGTTGGTTTTTTACCCGAGTGCCGAGAAAGGTTTGGCGTGTATCTATCCATGTATGTATGTATCCATCCGTCGATATTTCCTTTATTACCACGTAGCAACCAAACGGCTGGATGGATTTCGATGATTCTGGTATCAAAAGATTCGTTGCAACTTCCCAAGTGTCCTTAGAATAAAAAAACCCAAAAAGTCACGTGGGAAGGAAAGCAGGAGCGATATTATCTCACTTTAAAAAAAAATCTTTTCGCTATCATAGCAATATGGATATCAAAATCAAGAGAGTGATAGTGTTTTCAAATAATGTATTAGTTTTTGATTTAAAGTAAACCCTCAAAGACAAAACCAGAACGCAATATTCGTTAAGTCACTTTAGTGAACTAGGCCATGAGTGATACTAAAATATATCATAAAACCTTCTCTATGGTCATACAAATCGTTTAGAAAGAACCACATCAAAATCGATGAAGCCGTTTCGAAGATATTAAGAGTTTTGTAATAAAAAAATGTGATTACTGGTAACCCCAAAGTGATCAAAATGAGCTAAACAACCACAGGCGTCCGTAAACTGCTAGGAGCACACACGAGCCTCCGACTGTCTGCGATCATTACATTTTTATCATTCGTCAAGACTGAAGAAAGGATTTCAATATTAAAAAGTACCAAATTTAAAACATTATCTTATTTACCTACCTACAAATTTTTAGTTCGGGCACTCGGGTTGTTTTTATTTTTTAATAAATCTTCTTGTTAGTCTCACGTCTTGGCCACACCAACGTCCAACGTCAATGCCCGTGATGATCGCGAGAATCGTCGGAATAATTGTTGCCATCGCAACTCGCAATACGCGACACACGTACGTAGTGTGATCGTTTCAACGCCATATTTCTCGCGCTAAACCCTGATTTTACCAAAGCAATGTTATTGCCGTAAATTATCTGTGCTGCCACCAAAAAATCTTTTTGCACAAAAAACACAGAGCCGCATTTGAAACTATTTTAGACGACTTATTACCTACATAACGAAATAAATAAATGAATAAGTAGTAATCGCTTACCTTTGCAGCGAGGAATAGCGCGGCGGCTGCTATCGAGTTCCTGTGAAACTGTGTAAACGAGTGGAACGCGTAGAAACGGTGCATGTACACAATCGCTGTGTTGATACATAGTTGCGAGCTGTAGATAACTGATCTAAGGAAATACTGGGTGACAAATAATAAGATTCACAAAAAAAATCTTATCCTACTTAATTACTACATAGTCTTCTATACAAGCCTTCACAGCTCAGTTGGTAGTAGCTTAGCTCTGCCTTCTGCGCTGTAGGCCGTGGGTTCGATTCCCACCGAGAACGAACATTTATGTGATGAATATTGATGTTTCAGGAGGAGTGCTCTCCCATTCATACTGAAATTACGTAAATTGTAAAACCAGACGCCGAAAAAACATCTATACTTTCATCACACTAATACATTTACACACGTGCTTATTTTCAAGCCAAAAGCATGCTTTTTTCGAGCCTTGCTCATTAAAAGCACGTGTGAACAGGTCGTGCTTATGAATAAGCAAGCTTATTTGGTCGTACGTCGGTCGGTTGATTTTTGAGCATGCTCAAAAGAAGCATGATTATTTTTGAGCACGTGTGTCAATACCTTTACTCAGTGTGGGGCAAACCCACAACCAAGAGATTTATTGAATGGCCCGTTCGTGCATCTGATGCAAGTTACATTTCTTCCATGCCAATCTATACAAAACCACCACCACCAATATAATAATACCACCTAAAATCTTTGAAAGTATGTTGTGATAATGTGATATATTTTAACAATAACTTTGACCAGGCAGGTAGCATTGCCTTAAGAATGAGGGTGTAGGCAGGTAGATAAAACACAATGGTGTACTGTACCCATTCTTGCAAAATCCGTAGATTTTTTCTAATTGTAAACCTGTTCTAAGTAATTTTGATGATTAACTTGTAAATGTTAGTTTTTTTCATTTTTCACAGACAACAATATAAAAATAATTTTAAAATCTATTTTACTTTTGTGATATTTAAAGGTACCAAAGCACCTACCTATTTACAAGACAATTTCGAACTAGTAGCGCCCCGCGGTTTCATCCGCGTAGTTTTAAATCCCGGTATTCCAACGGGATAAAAAAAAGAGTGACGAGTAGGCACCAAACATCCATCCATCCATCTATCCATACTTACAAACTTTCGCGTTTTTATAGTAGTAAGATGGAAAAATCCATAGGATAGGTAGGTAGGTACCTATTCATTTCATACAAACAGTTTTGTACCCTCAACCGGAATCGGAGATCGGAAGATGGGGTCGCCATGATAAAACGCTTTTAAGTAGGTATAATAGAATGTAGATAAAAATAAAGGCCAATATTTAGCTAAGAGATAAGAATTTTAGAGGTCATAGAACTAAACAAGCACTGCAAAAACAGTTAGTCAAATAATGGCTAAACAAGCATTGAAAATCGACTCATTACTTGGCTACTGGTATTTAATCTGTATGTGGTGATTCATTCATATAAATAACACGACATTCTTGGAATACTTTGTTGATGCATTTGCACCATATTTTTGTATTGTTGCAATCATTTTCCTTATTTTATTTACTGTTATCAGGATTCATTGCTTCGGGTAATACCAGTCTATAACTTTATTAATGCCCTATTTTTGGGTAATCAATGAATATTCCAGCCTCAAATCTTGAAACTAGAGCAAAAAGAAAGGAGGGTTTTTCCTACATACCTACCTATTTTCTTCCATTAGTATTGAGATTTATTATTTATACCTACACAGTTGTTGTAACAGTAATAACTTCAAATAAATGACAATGCATTGAGCTCCACGGATATAACAGTCATACCTACTTAAACACAAATCCCACAAGATTTCTAGGTTCATCTTTTCATTGATTATACTGCCCTTAAGTTAAATACCTATGTTTTAATAATTAATGTTGACAGCCTACATAGCTCAGTTGGTAGTAGCTATGCCTTCTGCGCCGTAGGTCGTGGGTTCGATTCCCACCGTGAACAAACATTTGTGTGGTGAACATAAATGTTTGTTCTCTGTCTGGGTGTTCTATAATATTATAAGTATGTATTTAAAAAAAAAAAGTATTATAAGTAGTATATCAGCTATCTGGTTCTCCCATATTACAAGCATAAGCTTAGTTTGGGGCTAGATAGTGCTGTGTGGAACGTCCACCAATATTTATTTATTTAAATGTTTATTTAGAATTATCATTATATTTAAGTGGGATACCTACCTATAGATAATCATTGTACTCATACCTTTTGACCGACTTTTAGGTAGGTAGTATTAGTAATAGGTACCACACACCAGATAAGGTTCTAAAAACTGTGTTCTACTCAACAAGTTCATAGTAGGTAGTTCATTTACATTACAGATCATAGTTACATGTCATATTATTAGCTTACCTATACATGCTAGGTAAATACAAATTGTAATGTTACTTGTTATTCTTCAGTCTTCTGCATTATCATTAACGATCAGTGCAGTTCATTTAAGGTTGAATGACCATGACAAGAATCGGTGAACCTGAAAAGGGCCCAGCTAATGAAGCCAGGGGTCAATGCACAGTGAATCCACCCCACAGTCATGACATGTTTTCTTTAAACATATCAGTTTAATACAAGTTTAGAATTTATGGAGTCCAACTTTTTTAAACTATAGGTATTGCTATATGTATATTGCTATATGTAGGTATTATAAACGTGAAAGTTTGTAAGTATGGATGGATGTTTGTAACTCTTTCACACTGGAACAGCTGAACGGATCTGGATGAAACTTGGCAGAGAGATAGATTATAGTTTGGGATAGCACATAGGCTACTTTTTATCCCGTGGGAATACCGGGATTTAAAAATGCGCAGGTGAAACCACAGGGTGCAACTAGTAGTGCATAAAACTGTAGGTTTTCATAGAGGGAGACAAATTAACTGGCAATTGTGTAGGTGATTATTGTTGTACTTATAATGCGAGAGGGGTTTAGAGGTCTATGTTAGGTCATGCCCTCACAGACAAGAGGTCATATGAGGTCATAACTTTGATGAATGCCAGATACATTTCTCAGGTTGTTTTAACATTTAGGTGTAGACATTGCAAAAGGAATAATAGTATCAGACCTAATTGTCTATGAATATAGCAATGTTGGAGGTGACAAAATTTGAATAATACTACAGTCAATGTTTCTTTACTTTGAGAATGAAATAATCATTCAAATCGTGTTATTCTTCAAGTACATGACTTTTACGCTTTTAAGTGGCGTGATAATAGCTGAAATGATTATTTTAATCAGTGTTTATAGACGTGTATACCAGGAAAACGATAACGCAAGAGGTCGTTTTGTTTTTCCATGAACGCACGTTTCAAGCTCACGTGAAAGGTGGTTGGAAGAGTAATTTTAGCGCGGGCAGACAGGTCGATCATCCATCGGTGCCCGACGTCACTCGCGCAAGCGTCCCGTCAACGACACAGCTGTCGAACGTGTGACCTCGAAAAGAACCACGCGTACCTACTCATGGCCCTAACCTAAATCCAAACAATGAACCTATATCATAAATTTGTTCATGAACATCATGTTCTTACCTCTAGAATGCGTTACTCACTGAGCGGGAAATCCCACAAGCCAAAGCGAAAGTGGGGCTCGAGTGACGCCGTAACAATTATGAAATTTCGTCATCTCCAAGCCAATGCACATTATCACAACACACTTTATAACTTCTTAGACGTGTTTGGAACACTTTAGATCATGATTTAAGTAATGAAAACACGATACACAGCGTGTAATACGCATTTCACACACATGACTCGACAAAAACATTGCACTCAAATCACCACTTTCTTGAAAAGGATACACTTGGAGCCTCTGTCCCATATCCTGTATAAGGTTGGCGGCCTGCTGCCGATAAGCTAGTTCTTTATCTGCATCTAAACCGCATTTTCGGCTTGCTGAATTCTGTAGCTGATCTTTTGTAAAATACCATTTTTCTTGCCCACCAGCCATTGAACGGATGTTCCGACTGCGCGCGAGAAAGCACGACGGAAAGCAGGGCTCCGTCTACGTGCGTGAGTGGGAAAGGGACGGCGCTATGACAGCGACTACCGGATGTAGACCAAGTTAACATTTGAGGGATTTGATACAAGTTAACTCAACATTTCACGGTCTTTTTACCGTAATTGCTCACTAATTCAAAGTTTATAATAATTAAAGTATTTTGTAACAATAATACTAAAAATAACGAAGAAAAAAAATCACGAATCTCAATTTTGATAGATAGATAAGTAGGTATTCATCAATGAGACGCCATCATTGCAAAAGTTAGTGGATAACGTAGTGAGGTCTCCGGTGACACAATGATGTTCTGCAACAAGCACAAGTAAGTTTCACTTTATCACTATGTTTATTTTTATAGTATAGACTAATCTCTTTGTTTTGTGCATATTTTTATTGCGATTCATGAACTTTTCATCAAATTATAGGCAAAATAAAATAACGGACCTAGGGACAGTGTCACACCGTGCAAATGGCCGACCATCACTATTTACAATTACGCTACTTTTTGTCGCATCGAAATCCATTAATTTATAACTAAATAGCCGATAACAGTGGTGAAATTAGTAAATTGTTTTTGTGAATCATACACTGCACATAAAAAAATTTAATGGTTTGTGGATGTTTGGTTAAAAAATAATAAACTGAAGTTTTGACCGGCTATCGAAAAGTAGAATTTTCGCGCGGCTACGTGGATTTTCATTTCACGATTCAAAAGAAAAGTTTTTAGAAACTGCGCAATATTTACGCAACTACTGTTTCGATTCACTGATTTATTTGTTTAGTTAGTTTAGTTTGCTCATTATACTATTTACCCACACTCTTATAATGTTTTCAGTTTTATGTGCAAATAATGAGCAGCTGTCGGCTCATAACATTAAAATTTCTGAACGTATGTGATGAGGCACTGAAAAGTTTACTCTTAACTCTTAAAATTCTCAGTTTCTAATATTTTTTTCTGGTTTCCAGTTAGGAGGCCATTTGCAGCCATGTCGCAGCCCCAGCCGCGTAAAATGCTGCACCTTCCGCGGATCAGGATGTTGGCTCGCGGGGGCAGAACCAGTGGCCGCATTAGCATCACCAATGTCAGGTCAATCCGGCCTCCGAACCCTGAGACTGCTAAGAAGCAGGAGACTGAGAAACTGACAGTGGAGGTTAGATTAAATATTTTTATTTAGAAAAGAAATAAGCCTGTTTAGTTCTTGGGGTGACCAAGCAAGCGGTTTCTTAAGAGTCCGGTGACAGCGGCTCGCAATTTCGAGGTGCGATTGGCTATTATTTCATTTTATTTCATTTCGGGGAGGTTGTTTGAAAGAATAACTCTAAAGAAACACGCATTAATATTTATGCGTGTTTCTTTAGAGTTATTCTTTCAAACAACCTCCCCGAAATGAAATAAAATGAAATAATAGCCAATCGCACCTCGAAATTGCGAGCCGCTGTCACCGGAGCCTTAACAACGCCATCTACTGAAGTAGCTAAAAAATAAATCTATTATTCTCGCCAATAGATGTCAGGAACTCACATTTGTCATAAAGTTGATGGTTTTTCATTGCCTAAAATAAAAACACGGCTAAATGTTTTAGTTTCAAAAAACAAATCCTTGTTAGATCGGATGATCGCCTCCGCATACTAAATTTAATAAATATGTTTTCCTTCTAATGAAAATCGTTGGAGCCGTTTCCGAGATTCAGATTATAAATATACTAGTTGCGCCCCGCGGTTTCACCCGCGCAGATTTAAATACCGGTATTTCCACGTACCCCGGAGGGTACCCCGAACACTTCAAATACCAGGTGTTAACGCATACTTAGAAAACAAATAAACACACTATAGATGGCGCGATTCAACGCGCGATCTATAGGTGTGTTTATTTGTTATAAGTATGCGTTACATCCATCCATACTTACAAACTTTCGCGCTTATAATACCTACTAGCGACCCGCCCGCGTGCCCCTGCTTCGCACGGGTGCACATATCATGCATGTATTATACATATAAACCTTCCTCTAGAATCACTCTATCTATTAAAATAAACCGCATCAAAATCCGTTGCGTAGTTTTAAAGATTTATGCATACATAGGGACATGGGGACATAGGGACAGAGAAAGCGACTTTGTTTTATACTATGCAGTGATTAGTAGGATTACTCGTTTAAATGTATTAGATAGATATATTGTCTATGTTACAGGTACCGAAAGAGCTGGTGAGCCATCCATGTCTTTACACCGGCTACGAATGCCACGCGCCCGCGCTGAAAGATCGTCAGTATTGCGGCGCGCACATCCTGTGCGACCGAGCCGCGCCGTACATGCAATGCGCGCATTCCTACGCGAACGGCGAGCGGTGCCCTGCGCCCGCGCCGCCGCAGCCCGACCCTAGGGACTCGCCGTGAGTGCTTGTTGCGTCGCGTAAAAAATATGGCCTTTTTCATACCTACAGCACTATCGAGCCCCAAACTGAGCTAAGGCTTGTAATATAGGAACCAATAAGCTGATATAATACTTACTATTATTACTACCAGCCCATAGTGTTCCATTGTTGGGCAAAGGCCTCCCCCCATTTCCGCCAGTCATGGGTCTTTATCCGCCAGTCGCTCTCATAGTCCCATATGTCCCTAACAACTATGTGCGCTGTGGCCGCCGACTGCACCAAGTATTCTCTTGCCACACACCACGAACTCACCACGCAAAGAACGCGCTAACTCTAAGAGCATTAACTCTTTTAAACGCATTTGTACACGAGGTCCAACATGTCGATGTATTTAATGATAAAATACATGTTATCAGGAACCTTATTCACTATGACAATAGGAGATTCCAAGGAGATTCCTTGTCCCAAACCGTGAAACGTCAAAACTTGATATTGGGCTTTATTCTTTATGACATAGGAGATACTTTGCCCTGACCGTATCACACCGCCTGCCTTGTCTTAGCCGAGCTCGCGCTGCAAATGTTCATAGTGCATAAGGCTCCAGTAACAATTTGAAGCTAAGATAGTAAGCGCTTTGGTCTGCGTACTGTAAGCTTACTATCATTTATGTTATAAATAAATAAATAAAAAAATAAATAGGCGTCCAGCTCGTCCCGCCATCTCATGCGCGGGCTGCATCGACGCGCGCCGCTTGGCTGTGTCAGGGCACCACTCGGTACTGGTTTTAGCCCACAGGTCGTCCGGCATGCGACAGACGGAGCGATATAATACGGACGGAGTGATATGATATGAGGCGTCTATTAGCAAAACCAGCTATAACGGTTTTATCTGTTTTGCGGGAAACTTAAAAAAACTATTGAGGCTTTTGTAACTGAGGAAAATGTATTGAATTTAGTATTGAAATCATCGTTAGAGGATAGGCAAACATAATCTAGAAACCCATGGACAATAATAAACATTAATAAAAAGTTGTAGACGAAAACTAAATCATTATAGCGGTTTTTGAAACTAACCTGTCCATTATAGATGGTTTTGCTATGGACAGATGACATTTTAGCGGATAGCGCCATACTATTTACCCAGTCGCGCGGTGCGATTGGTGCAAACTAAGCGCTGTGATAGGTCGATTCTGTTATAGATGATTTTGCAAATCACCCTGGCCGTTTTAGCGCATTTTGATACTAAGCATAGTGTTGAAGTCTTAATTTATTACTGTCATAGTAGGAATTGCTTGGATATGATATGCTCAGTTTGTAGAGAATTTAAAGAACTTTCATATGACATCAATATGTCAATTTTTATTAGAAATCATTTTAGCGGGTTTTGAAATTACACGCCTCATATTAGAATGTGTTTTTTAAATACATAGAATACATAATAGCACGCAGACAGAAAAAACATTTATTTTATGCTCATCACACAAATATTTGTTATCGGTGGGATCGAACCCACGGCCTGCGGCGCAGAAGGCAGAGCTACTACCAACAAGGCTGTGATGTCCTTTTTGGCTTAGTTTGGGGCTAGATATTCACTATGACCAATCTAAAAGCGTTTGCGCTTAGATCACGTTGTGACGTCACACGGTTAGGGGCAAGGAATCTTCTATGTCATAGAGAATTATGCCCCATCCACCAATATTTATTTATGTTTTGTATCGTAAAATAAATATTTATTACTAGTTGCGCTCCGCGGTTTCACCCGCGCAGATTTAAATCCCAGGGGTAAAAAGTAGCCTATGTGCTATTTCAGACTATAATATATTTCTCTGGCAAGTTTCAACCAGATCCGTTCAGCCGTTCCGGCGTGAACGAGTAACAAACATCTATCCATACTTTCGCGTTTATAATATTGGTAGGATAGCTATTTAATTAATATGTTATTGTGTAATTCGCAGGCTATGTTTCGAGCATGCCCGCGCTTGCCTGCTTTCCCGCACCAAAGCCGGCGCTCCGCCGCCGCCCGTTCCGTCCACTGAGACGCTGCTAAACCAGTTACAACACTACGTCAAGTAAGTACTACAATGTATGTCACTACAATTTTTATTAGATTTATAGTATTTACTACACTTAAGGAAATCACAAAGATTTTATAGTGTCTCAAAAGTTATTCTCCGAGCGGGATTTGAACCCGCGACCTTCCCCTTGATACGGGGCTGCGCTACCATCTGCGCCACTGGAGTACTAAATCACACTCGACGAATAACTCCAGCATTATTATTATTATTATCCATCACACAAGTGTGATGTAAGGAAGTGCGCCTCAAGAGGCTTTCGAGCACTTGACACATGTACATGTTTGGTTCAACAACATGCCGGTTTCCTCACGATGTTTTCCTTAGAGTACTGGCATTGTGCGCGTACACTTTTGAACAGAAAATCTCAGTGGTGCACGACGGGTTTTGAACCCACTGTCTTATTGTATGTTTCCAGGGCGGAGCGTCCGAGGACCACTTCATCTGCGTCCGCTGTGTCGGTGGTCAGCGAGCCTTCGGAACCGGAGCAGATATCGCCGGTCGCCGTCGATCCGTTCAGTAAGATACTATAAATCACTAAATAGATATATAGATAGTATAAAACAAAGTCAAAGTCAAATAATAATATGTTTATTCAATAAAATCACAAGGACCATCTTGAAACGTCTCAAAACTAGGTGACTCTAGTGCCAGTTCCACGCGACCAACGCCGAGAAGAACAGCCAACAAACTCGGTTTGGTATCTACCGCTCTTTTATATGATCCTCGTTACAATCCTACTTCCTACTAATATTATAAACGCGAAAGTTTGTAAGTGTGGATGGATGGATGTTTGTTACTCAATAACTCCAGATCGGCTGAACGGATCTTGGTGAAAATTGGCACACAGATATATTATAGTCTGGAATAACACATATGTTACCTTTTATCCGTGAGAATACCGGGATTTAAAACTACGCGGGTGAAACTTTCGCTTTTATAATAGTAGTAGGATTTTTATTTATTAATCTGGGATTATTAAAATATAATAATTATTTTAAGAAATATACACGCATACTACTGTAACTCCAAAACTACTCGTCACATCTGACTCAAATTGAAATGGGACGACATGACAAGCACCAGCTTTCGATTAAAAAATATCATTAAAATCAGTCCACCCCGTAAAAGTATGAGGTAACAAAAAACAGTCGAATAGAGAACCTCCTCCTTTTTTTTAAACTGAAACAGCTTCACGACTTTGATCCCCAGGCACGGTAGATATTCCTTCAGATCCCTCAGTATCATACCATACTAACTCAATATTCTTTGAGGATGTCTAAGGGGGGTAGTCAGAGGTACGTCCAAACATTACATTTGGCACATACCCACATTTGCAGTAGCTAGTATTCCATACGTGACAGGTTGCAAGCCCATCGCCGATGTTAGAATACTTACCTTTTATTTAAGTTGGGTCAAAAGAAAAATAATATACAGTGGTGGTCACATAATTAAGGACAGTACTGACGCATGTGGTACTCGTCAAAGTAATCGCATCTCCTACGTTTAAATGAATACTTACTTATCATAAAAGTATATTCTGTGATAGGTATATAACTGTACGATGTACCATTGACAAAATTGGCTCAATATGTTTTATACATTTTTTTATATTTCAATTTATTTAAATGGGCCTCATAATTGTACGCGAGCCAAGCTGGACAAATAATTAAGGACACAAAGAAAAATAGTACGAATTTTCAATAATAACTAAATCTAGTAGTGAATAAGTTTTTTAATAAAACAAATTGGATATAAACAAGATATTTTTGAGCGTATTAGTATTTAGTAGGATGGCCATGTGCTTTTATGACAGCTTCACATCGTCGGGGCATTGATTCAATCAACTTATTGCACTCTTCGACGGTTATCCGCGACCAAGCATCTTGAAAGGCATCAAAAAGTTGATTTCGATTAGTAGTCCTTACTCTAGAAAGTCTTTTCTTAATTGTGAACCACAAATTTTCAATAGGGTTCAAATCGGGACTAAATGATGGCCAGTTTAAAACGAATACCGATTCATTTTCAAGGTAGGCTTTTACTGAACGTGCAGTATGTTTTGGGTCATTATCTTGTTGGAATTTCCAAACAACAGGTAAATTATCTTCTGCATAGGGTAACATGGTCTCCTCTAAAATTCTTCGATATTGATACTGGTCCATATTACCTTCTATTTTTCTTACGGGTCCTGTACCATGTCCAGAAAAACAACCCCAAATCTTTATATTTCCACCTCCGTGCTTGACAGGTTTTTTCGTGTACCGAGGATCCATTTCTTGATTAGGTGGCCGTCTCACATATTGTTTTCCATCAGAAGAAACTAGATTTATTTTTGTTTCGTCCGAAAACAACACATTTTTCCAATGGTTAGCCGACCACTGTCTATATTTGTAGGCAAATGCTAGTCTTGCTCTCCTATGTTGTCTTGACAAAAGTGGAACTTTGCGAGGAATTCTTCCAAACAACTTTACTTCAACTAAACGTCTTCTAACAGTTCTTGCGGAGACTTCATTACCTGTTCCGACCCCAAAAACGTCGTTTCGTGTTTGTTCGGAACCTTTAAATGGATATTTTTTGACTTCTCTTGTGCTAGGGGAGTCTTCCCGAGGTGAGGTTTTGCGAGGTTTAGGTTTCCTTGCTACAGTTTCCGTTGTATTATGGGTCTTGTAATAGTTAATAGTATTTTCTACCATAGTCTTAGAACATGTTATGTTACTTGCAATCTTTCGATAGGACCAACCTTTTCGATAAAAATTAATAATAATTTTGAGTGTAGAAGCGTCGCAACTTTTATTTTTTCCCATATTTTATCACGCAAATAAGCCACAATAAAATAAAACTATTTTCATGAGTTTGTGAAGAAAGGCGGGAAATTGAATTTTGACAGGAAAATACCCATGTTTTTTTTATATTTTTAAATTCCGAAACATTTTTACTCTCTGTCCTTAATTATTTGTCCAACAGCCAATACATAAACATTTTGCAACTTATTGTATTCGGTAAATTTTTATAAAAAAAATTGTATTATATTATTATTATTATTTAATTCTAATTACAGAATTTCCAAGCTATTGATTTACATAAATAGTTATTTAATTATATTATTATTCTACGAAATATAAAACACTTGAAGGAAATGTCGTTATAGGCTCTAGCTGTCCTTAATTATGTGACCACCACTGTAGCTTCTTAAAATTTAAACTGCATTTTACAGAACAAATGGACGCAACAGCAATCAACGCTGCTTACTCAGCATCCATCCTTGACTGCGCCAGCTGTAGTGACAGCGAAGGCGAGACCATAACCCTGGGACCGCGCGGGAACTGCCGGGTCATGGAATGCGGCTCCGATATCGAGGACGCATCCGTGGTCCAGGATATGGTTCACTGGTAAGCACTAAGCATCGAGCTTTCGATCTTATAGGAAACATACGTTAAGCCATGACGGAAGGTCGTTACGCCATGACGGAAGGTCGTTACGCCATGACGGAAGGTCGTTACGCCATGACGGAAGGTCGCTAAGCCATGACGTATGGTCGCTAAGCCGACCGACCGAGAAGATCATGAAAAATAAAAAATAAATATTGGTGGACTTTCCACACTGCGCTATCTAGCCCCAAACTAAGCCAAAGCTTGTGGTATGGGAACCGATGGCTGATAATACTACTTAATATTTATTTTTGTAAATACATACTTATAACATTTTATAACACCCGGACAGAGAACAAACATCTATGTTCAGCACACAAATGTTTGTTCTCGGTGGGAATCGAACCTACGACCTTCGACGCAGAAGGTAGAGCTACTGCTAACTGAGCTATGACGTAGGGTCGCTAAGGCATGACAGAAGGTCGTTAACCCAATGCTTCCACTTTCTTCTTCCACTCTAAGTGCTCACTCGTTTCTTACTCGCGTCTCTTTCTTTGGCCTACCTCTGTAAAACCATCCACACCCATACTAATGAAATATGGTATGAATAAAAATGTTTTCTCTGATTTCTCGCAGATATATGTTGATTGCAATTAATATATTTCGGGTTGTTATATTTTTTTAGCATTTCGAAAACTTGAAACGTGCTAGGAACAGTTAAATTGCTCTGTCATCGTTTTAAGGTGAAGAGAAGAGCTAATGTGACTCTCGCTCGCACGTTTTGATTTGTTGAAGGATATAAAATCACTGAACCCGTTTTCGAAAAATCTCAAAACAACCATTTTGTGTGCAATCACATGGCGCACAGTTTAGAAAAAAAATTATTTTGATCGATACAAGTTTTCCTACTTAAAAGTTTACTTTTCTAGTTTTCGTACATAAGCAAACATTTGAGTAGGAAAACTTGCATCGATTAGAATGAAATTTTTACCAAACTGTGTGCAATGTGATTGCACACAAAATGGTTGTTTGCGATTTTTCATAATTAGGCCTAGAGATTTTATATCTTCCAAAATGTCGAATTGTGCGAGCGAGAGGTAAATTAGGTGTTGTCAACGCCTTAAGCCATGACGATAGCTGACTAAACCCACTATCTCCTCGTTCCAGGCGTTCGGGAGTGTACACAGCCGAAGAAGCCGTCCGAGAGACTCAAGGAGTTCTCACCGCACTGCATAATGCGTATTTGCGGCAAATGGATCGTTTGCGACAACAACTGCAAACCGCTAGGCTTCAGTACTTAAGGTCTCTTAAACAGGAGAAGGAGCAATATTGTGAGTAAATAATAATAAAATAAATAAATAATAATAAATAATTCTGGACAATCCACGCAGCACCATCTAGCCCCAAAGTAAGCTACTCAAAGCTTGTGTACTTACATAGATAGATATTTTTTATTATACTTAGAAAACAGCTAGACCAACGGAATAAATTTCTGCAGATCGTACACAAATTTGTTCCGACACAATTTTGTAAAATAATTTAGAAATAATTTTACAAATATTTCATTTCTGTAGCCATTTTAAGTAAAAAATTACAGTGTTGAGGCCCTCTTATAAGTATGGTGTGGGGGCTGCAATCACCTCCGGTTCTTAATAAATCTGCCCGAAGAATCTCCTTATGGATGGGATTGGATTAAAACCATTATTTTCATTTCACCAAC
The DNA here is from genome assembly GCA_963576535.1 of Plemyria rubiginata. Taxonomy (NCBI): domain Eukaryota; kingdom Metazoa; phylum Arthropoda; class Insecta; order Lepidoptera; family Geometridae; genus Plemyria; species Plemyria rubiginata. The sequence continues at coordinate 3,874,240 of OY754911.1, read as the reverse complement.
GTGCCGTCATTTTCGACATCTTTTTTATTATCTTATCATAGACTATATGAAGGGATACGAATCAAATTTCCATAGACTAAAAAACACCGAGATTTCCACACACTCCACACCCAGAAAAATGGTTATTATACCTACATAATTAAGTACCTAATTTAACATGGTTTCATAGAATTATAAGTATACCTATGCACATGTCTAGGCACCTATCTCATTTTAATACAGGATCAAAATTTTATCTTTATAGCCTATGTAGAATTTAATTAGAAAAAACATGAAATCTTAAAATTCACACAAATACCTACTTTGTAACACAATAGACATTTGTAACAGATAGAAATAAACTTAGGTATTACACAAACAAATGTTCAGTCACTTAAACACTTTTTTTTAAGTTATCATTCGAGTTGTAAAACCTTTTTATTTAATAACTGTAAGACAGAAATGCAAATAGCTTCGAATTAAAATTATGTGCTAAATATAGTTATGTATGTGTGCGATTGTGTGTTATGTATGTATGAAGAACAAAACCCAGGCACAAAAACCTGACTCTAGAACAAACTAAATTCTTTAAATCAGATACCTACTAGGCAACTTAGCAATGCGCCCTGAACGGGTGGTCTTCTCCTTGACCTCATCTGGCTTTGGCTGCACCTGAAAGGGAGGGTTAGCAGGCACTAGTGATGATATCATCTCGTCTTCCTTTGGTATGCGAATTGTAGGTACTATCCTATGATTGGGGAACTCAGCTTCAGGATCAGAAACCTCCAATTTAAATAAACGTTGAAATGGACGTACCTTGTAACCTGTTGATGTTCTCACCTTCGCTGTTCTATTGATATGATCGCGACCTGGAAAAATCTCATCTATTATTCCTAAGGGCCATTTAATTCTTTTATCTTCAACTTCAATCAATACTATATCTCCTACTTTCAGGCTATCTTGCTTCTCCTTTCCTCTTTGAACCAAAGTAGTCAGATACTCTGTCTTAAATCGCTGTCTAAAATCTTCTCTTAACTTCTGTAGATAGCGTAATCTCTTGTTTAGACTTTTCGTGTCTATCATATCAATGTCAGTGACATCAGTCTGAGGAATTGGTTGTAAAAAGCTACTAGGCTTTAGGGGTTCTAGGGACGGCGTTTTATCATCTTCAATGTAAGTCAATGGGCGTCCATTCATTGTTGCTTCACAGTCACATAAGATCGTTTCAAGCTCTACATACGTGACTGACGATTGCCCGAGGACTCTCTTCAATAAGTCTTTTAGAATCTTGATAAGCCTCTCCCAGAAGCCACCCCACCACGCTGCTGTTGGCGCGTTCAACTTCCATTTGATGCGTTGTATCGTGGACTGCCTTTGAATTTCGTTCCAGTCTAAATCAGACAATGAGTTTTTAGTACCGACAAAATTTGTCCCATTATCGCTGATCATAACATTGACTCGACCTCTACGTGCTATGAAGCGGCGTAGGGTCATTAAAAATGCTTCAGTTGATAAGGACTTTGTCACCTCGAGATGCACAGCTCGGTAAACCGCGCAGGTGTACAGCACTATCCAGCACTTCTCGCCGCCACGAAGGTACAGGGGCCCCGCCAGATCAACTCCAGTTATTTCGAATGGAGCAGTGCACTGGGTGCGCTCTACGGGAAGTGGAGCTGCAGGCGCTTGAATCGCTTTGGCTCTATGCCGTCTGCATATACTGCATTGAGCAATGACAGATTTTAGTAAATGTCTTGCGCCTATTATCCAGTACCTGGTGCGTAGGTCGGCTAGTACCGTGCCGAGTCCGGCGTGTTGCAGGAGCGCGTGCCGCTGCTCGGCCAGTCTGCGAGTGAGGGAGCTGATCGCCGGCAGTACTGCGGGAAACTTCGTGCTCTCTGGAATGTCGGTAAGTAAAAGTTTCGTTTTAATTCTTATCAGACCATCTTTATCATAGAAATGTGTAAGGCCTTGAATTTTCTTTTCAATGTAATCTCTATTTTCTATCTGAATTATTCTTATTACTCTCTTTTCACCTTCCTCATATTCTTCATAGCTTAGCTCGCCTATTATCTTTGTCTTATGACGTGCATTGTGTGCAAATCTAAGCATCCATGCCACAGATCGAATAGTTTTACTATATTTTGAAAAATAGGAAAGCTGACTTGCCATACCTTCAATTGGGCATAGGTTTGCATTACAAACAGCTGTTTTCTTAAGCTCACGATTAGCCTCAGTCTCATCCATGACGAGGGGCGAGTTTGGCCACTCTTCCGGCGCGGCGTACAACCATAAAGGTCCCTCCAGCCAGCGAGAAGAGAGTAGCTGGGCCGCGTCGCAGCCTCTGGATGCCAAGTCGGCCGGATTCGATGTGCCTGAAATGTGAAACCAGTTATCCTTATTAGTATTTTCTCTGATTTCTTTGACACGATTTCCTACGTAAGTATTCCATGGTAGCTCATTTTTAATCCAGCACAATGCTACGCTAGAATCAGTCCAACAGCGTTCTTCACAATTTAATTTTAGGTCTTTTCGTGCTTCTGCTAGTAGTCTAGACCCAATTAAAGCTGCTAGTAACTCTAGGCGGGGAATCGTTATTTTCTCGGGAGGTGCTACTCGAGATTTCGCTGAAATAATTCTTACAGATATATTATCGTTTGTTTCAGCTCTTAAATATACACATGCTGCAATTCCATCCCGACAAGCGTCGCAGAACATGTGTAATTGTAATGAGCTTTCATCAATTACAGTCGCTGTGAGTCGTCTGGGTATTCTACACTGTTTTAAATGATGTAAAGATTCATACCAATTAATAAATTTCTTTTTCAGGTCATCTGGTATCTCTTCATCCCAGTTTATTTTGCGACGCCATGTTTCTTGTAGGATCAATCTGGGTACTAAGGTCACTGCTGTAGTAAATCCTATTGGATCATAAATCCTTTGAGTCAGTGATAATAGGTTTCTCTTTGTAAACTTATCTATTTCACAAGCTGGTGGTAATTCTTGTATGTTACAGCTCAGTTGATCATCTTCTGTATGCCACTCAAGGCCTAGTACTGAGACCACAGCATCATTCTTCGTATCTGAGAGAGGAGCTATTGTCCATTGTGTGAGATCAAACTTTGCCAGACTCATTATTTCTTTAGCCTCTGTCTCAAACTTTCTGGCTCTTTCTTCGTTGTCTAAACTAGTCTGGCAATTATCTACATAAAATGAGTTGGCTAATAACTCCGCTGAACCTCTCAAGTCTTCTCTTACCTCCTTCAAATGATGCAGGATAGTAGCTGTCAGTAAGAATGGGCTGGATGTCAAACCAAACACCACCCTGCAATGACGATAAGTTATCATGTCGCCCTTATCATTCCACCATAAAAATCGCAACATATCTCTGTCTTTTGGCAACACAGACACTTGTAAAAATGCCTTTGATATGTCTGCAGTGACTCCTATCGCTCTTTTTCTAAATCCATTCAGTAACTTAGGGATCTTGTCAAGCATGTTAACTCCTTTGTCTAGGCATAAATTTAAAGACTTACCATGCCTATCTTTCGCCGACGCATCGAATACTGGGCGAATTCGTGTAGTAAGACTTTTCTGTTTTATAACCGGTCGGTGTGGTAAGTAGTGAGAAGAACAGTGATTTTTCTCAGGGTCCGGTACAATCTCAATTATGCCCATGTATCGCCATTCTTTAAAAACTTTACTATACTCCTCAAATAAATTATTTGTCCTTAATCTTTTTGTTACAGACTCCAATCGTCGTGAGGATAAATCATAGTTATTAAGTATTTCATCGTGGCCTACCTTCCATGGGAGAGTAACTTCATACCGGCCCTCCTTGTTAACTGCAATATTGTCTTCAAAAGTCGCCAACACCTCCTCTTCGTTCTGCTGTTGCGTTTTAGTCTCCGCTGGATCTCGAACACCTAAAGTTTCCAAAGACCAAAAATTAGATAAGTCTGCAGAACAAAACATTGCAACATGAGCGGCTTGCATGTGTGTGCTTGGTACATCTGTAGTTTTTCCTTGAAGGGTCCAACCAAGCTTCGTTTTTATTGCAACCAGCGAATCATGCAGTTTGATCATATCACCTGTGAGTACCAAACCAGAAAAATCAGCACCTATAAGTAAATCAATATCATTTGAATGTGTGTTTTTGTCTGAAAGTGCTATCTTGTGTTTGGTGAGTAAGTGTGATAGATTATCATTTGTGTATTTGGGAATATTTTTACAGATGCATGTCTGTCCTAGAGCAGTTAATTGGAATGAAAATTTCCTATCTATGCTTTTAACATTTAAATCATATACTTTGTACTGTTTAGAAGTTATTTCTACACCGCCAAATAGAGTGTGAGACAAAGTTTCATTACCCACAGCAGAAATGTTGAGCTTGCGTGCAACATCCTCCCGGATGTATGAGCGTTGTGCACCATTGTCAAACATAGCTCGAACCATCACCTGTTTCTCACCATTGCAGAGGAGGACAGACACCGTTTGCAGTAAGGTTGTTTGTCGGTTAGTTGTTTGTCCCTCACCAGCAGACATGTTGGTAGCAGTTTCATCACTCGTTGCTGATGTGGTAGCACTGGTAACATCAGTGTGCGAAGTAGATTGTTTGGTGCTGGTAGCATTTTCTCTAGTGTTTTGACCAGTGCAGAGAACTACAGAGTGACGTTGACCACATGTTAAGCATTTTACTGGTGCCTTACATAGTTTTGGATGGTGTCCTTTTTTTAAGCAGATAGCACAGGCCTTCTTTTGTCTTAGGTGGGTTCTTCTCTCCTCCAAATTCATTTTTTGCATTTTATAGCATTCCAGGCTGCTGTGAGACTCTTTGTTGCACCACACACATGTAATTTTCTTTATGTTGGTAAGTAAACATCCAGCTGTTGGTTCTACAGAAGGAGTCGTAAGGCTGTTGTCCACCACATCAAAGGTTTTCTTGGCTAGTGAAATTCGTTGCTCACTTTCAACTTCTTTTCTCATAAATGTTAACAAGTCATTCAACTCCAGACTAATATCATCATTTTTAATTTTATTTCTCTCCCAAACTTTCAGAAGTTCTTGAGGTAGTGCCGATTCAACCATTGGCAGCAAAAATGCAGCAAATTTATCTTTTGTCACACCAAGGGTTTCTAGTGCTCTCAACGTAGCACTGATTTTATCAAACACTGTAGTCAAGTTCGCATTCTCTATTTTATTTATCATTCCCAAAAGCTCTCGAACATAGACTTGGATCAGAAGTTCTTCTCTTGCATATCTTGACTTCAGTTGACTCAAACAGTCTTTATAAGAAGTTGGTGCGAAGCTTTGTACTAATGTCTTTGGTTCTGAACCATCTTTCATAGCTTGCAGCAGGTACTGATACTTGTCATGTAAGTCTATCTGATCATCAGTATCTATCTTCTGAAATTGACCCCAGAATGGAAGCCATCCCTTCAAATCGCCACTAAAAGTGATAAATTCTATTTTGGGAAGTTTGAAGTTGCGCTTATCTTTCTTATCTTCGACTGAACTGGAACTTGATTTATTCTTACTCTTGTATTTGACATCAAGCAGGATCCAGCGAGATTTGTATTCAAATGCGCTCTCCATTTCTGTTTCTAGCATAACCTCATCGCTCTCTCGCAACAATTTTATGAGTTCGCGGTCCAATTCGGCAAGCTGATCTTGCAGGTCTTGCAGTTTTAAGTATTGAGCCGTAATATTTGTTGCAGATGCTTCATCATGCTGTAATATTTTTTCAAATATGTTGGCATTTTTCGTGAACATCGTTCTGGTAACCTTCCTCACCCTTTTGCAGGAAATAACTTCGGGACTCTCTGTCACGGTCGCCATAATGTGGGGGCTGCAATCACCTCCGGTTCTTAATAAATCTGCCCGAAGAATCTCCTTATGGATGGGATTGGATTAAAACCATTATTTTCATTTCACCAACGTGCCGTCATTTTCGACATCTTTTTTATTATCTTATCATAGACTATATGAAGGGATACGAATCAAATTTCCATAGACTAAAAAACACCGAGATTTCCACATATGGAATACTTGTGTTAGAGAGCCTCGCTTTTCCATATCCATATTATGGTTACAAATACAATAATAAAAATGTTACCTACCTACTTGATTACATTCACCGTGTTTAAATTTTCTCTTGCGTCGCAGGCCGACTCTCGCCCGCTGCGCCACTGAGGTCGTCAAATATAGTGTGTATAGATAGTCTACTTTCACCCATCCTCTCTACAATGACCAATAATTGTAATAAACATTTCAGGCAGCATTAACAGCCAAGCCCGGAGCGGTCCTCTGAACGCGCGGGAGAGAAGACAGCTGCGCAAGTTAAAGGCTTACGCCGGGTACCACAGAAAACATGGCGTGGATGCTGTGCTGGCTAGGAAACTGCATAAGAAACGAGCTAAGGTAACCAAAGTCCAAGTTAAAACACGTATATTCAAATAAGGGAGTATTTCAATAGTAGGGCTCTTTGTGTGTGGCTCGTCCGGGGAAGTACTACCACGCTGTTTTCAGCCGCCAAGCAGCAACGCTGTGTTTCGGTTTGAAGAGTGTGGTCGCCGGTGTAATTACAGGCACATGAGGACATCTGTATGCCTTAAGTTGATGGACGCAGGGCAGTGCATTGTAGGGCGTTCCTATTGTTCGTGACATAGAGGCATTGCTTTGTATATAGGTGATGGTAACCACTTAACATCAGGTGGCCATCGGCTTGTTCCATCAGCTACATGTAAAAAAACAGTTCCATCGAAAATAAAAGTGCGTGGCCCGTGGCCAAATGGTCTCATATGGACGCGGGGCAGTGCTTTGTAGGGCACGTTTCTTGTAGGTAATGCACGATGAATTACCTACAACACACAATGAGATTGCACAAAAATGGGTTTAGCGCCGCTATCTCGCTCGCATAGTTGAACATTTTTGAAGATATAAAATCACTGAATGTAGTTAAGTAAAATCGCAATCGGTTAAGTTGTTGTCAATGGCATTACAAAGATTTACCGAAAATGAAATTGTGATTCAAACAAGATCCTACTAATATTATAAACGCGAAAGTTTGTATGTATGGATGGATGGATGGATGAATGTTATAGTATCCGCCAAACTTCTTGGCCATCGCGCGAGGTGGTAGGGGATAGGTTTGCACTCTTCGCACCACCAAAGAGACCTATTTTTCGTTTCTTTTTCATTCAAGGTCGTTTGGCCAAGAAGTTTGGCGGATACTATACTCTTTCACGCCGGAACGGCTGAACGGATCTGAATGAAACTTGGCAGAGATGTATTATAGTCTGGAATAACACATAGGCTACTTTTTACCCCGTGGTAATACCGGGATTTTAATCTGCGCGGGTGAAACCGCGGGGCGCATCTAGTTCATACATAAAAATTAGAAAAATGCTATTTCTAGCGAGCGAGATAGCGGCGCTTCCATGTCTGGGCCTTAATATAATACGAAATACTCGTAACTTACAGGTCAACGATATTGTCGCGAATCGTCCAATCCCGTCGGCTGCGCGTTGCACCTACATAGAAGAAACTGTTCGATGCATGAACCACTCTGTGCCGGCTTCTAAACACTGCATGAAACATATCCTGCACGATAGAAACCAGGTAAGAACACTAGTCTGTATTAGACCTCGCAGGACTGTTTCTTTTCTGTAATTTTTTTCTTTTTAATTCTTATTAATACCTTCTTTTTTTTGTTGCCTACCTTCATGTATGGGTTTTATTTTTTTGGGTTAATAATTAATTTTTCTATCTTTCTTTTCTTTCTTAGTCTGACAACTAACAATTATATCTGTGAGTCATCAGCAAGTGGAAATCGCGTGATTTTATCCTACTACTATTATTATATAAACGCGAAAGTTTGTAAGTATGGATGGATGGATGGATGTTTGTTAATCTTTCACGCCGGAACGGCTGAAAGGATCTTGGGGAAACTTGGCAGAGAGATAGATTATAGTCGTCTGTTTTTCCTGATTCCTACAATTTGGGTGTCTTTAAGGCAAGAGTGAATAGGTGTCTTCTGGGCCGTTCTGTTCTATAGTCGGCTACATCGTCGCTTACCACCATGCGAGATCGTGGCCAAAGAACGGTCTATTAAGGCTCCGGTGACAGCGGCTCGCAATTTCGAAGTGCGATTGGCTATTATTTCATTTTATTTCATTTCGGGGAGGTTGTTTGAAAAAATAACTCTAAAGAAACACGCATAAATACTGTTCGAACACAAATAATACAATAACATAAGGGAAACATGCCCGAATCAGAAATCATTTTGGTATTAGTATGTTTGGTCTTACGTTTACCTAATACCAAAATGATTTCTGACTCAAGCACATTTCCCTTATATTATTGTATTATTTGTGTTCGAACAGTATTTATGCGTGTTTCTTTAGAGTTATTATTTCAAACAACCTCCCCAAAATGAAATAAAATGAAATAATAGCCAATCGCACCTCAAAATTGCGAGCCGCTGTCACCGGACCCTTAAGATAAAAAAATAGTCTAGAATAGCACATAGGCTACTTTTTATCCCGTGGGAATACCGGGATTTAAATCTGCGCGGGTGAAACCGCGGGGCGCAACTAGTTACTAGTCCCCAGCCCTTCCGGCGTGAAAGAGTAACAAAAATCCATCCATCCACACCTACAAACTTTCGCGTTTGTAATAGTAGTAGGATTAATAAAAAAATATTCTAAACAAAATTAAAGTCCCTACATAGTATAAAACAAAGTCGATTTCTCTGTCCCTATATCGCTATGTCCCTATGTATGCTTAAATCTTTAAAACTACTTAACGGATTTTGATGCGGTTTTTTTAATAGATAGAGTGATTCAAGAGGAAGGTTTATATGTATAATACATGCATGATATGTGCACCCGTGCGAAGCAGGGGCGCGCGTGTGTTATGGGTACTAGATGACTGATATATTTAATACATTGTATACTTACATAGATAGATATTTTTTTATTATACATAAACACCCAGACCAACGGAACAAATTTCTGCAGATCGTACACAAATTTGTTCCGAGGCAGGAATCGAACCCGCAACCTCTTGCGTCGCAGGCAGGCTCTCGCCCGCTGCGCCACAGAGGTCGTCGTAGTAATAAAAACCTAATCGTTGCAACAATATAATGACGATCATTTGATACGTTAAGGTGCTGTTCCAACCCTGCAGCGATATTCGCGGTGTTGACGGCTGTAAGGAGCCGGTGGCAAAGCTGCCTCTCCCTTCAGACGCCTGTCGCTACCACACCGACCCGCCTGCGTACACTGTCTTCACTCTTAAGGTAAATAATAAAATCCTACTAATATTATACACATATATATACATATATTATATATTGACAGCCTACGTAGCTCAGTTGGTAGTAGCTATGCCTTCTGCGCCGTAGGTCGTGGGTTCGATTCCCACCGTGAACAAACATTTGTGTGGTGAACATAAATGTTTGTTCTCTGTCTGGGTGTTATATAATATTATAAGTATTTATTTACAAAAAAAAAGTATTATAAGTAGTATATCAGCTATCTGGTTCCCATATTACAAGCATAAGCTTAGTTTGGGGCTAGATAGTGCTGTGTGGAAAGTCCACCAATATTTATTTTTATTTATTTTATTATAAACGTGAAAGTTTGTAAGTATGGATGGATGGATGGATGTTTGTTACTCTTTCACGCCGAAACGGCTGAACGGATCTGAATGAAACTAGGCAGAGAGATACATTATAGTCTGGAATAACACATAGGCTACTTTTTATCCCCTGGGAATACCGGGATTTAAATCTGCTAGGGCAAAACCGCGGGGCGCAACTAGTTACCTATATATGGGTGTTATATCATATTATAAGTATGTATTTACAAATAAAAGTATACTAGTGTCGATTCTGTTGTTGCATTATCTTAAACTAACTTAATCTGACAGCTCAAAAATTATAGCCATCCCTGTCGTTTCGGTGTTTTCTAGTAGTCTAGTCCCTTTAGACATCCTCAAAGAATCTTGAGATCTGAAAGGATATCTACCGTGCCTGAGGATCAAAGTCGTAAAGCTGTTTCAGTTTTACTTATAAAGTAATAATAATTAATTGTAAAATAATAATAAATAATTGTCAATTTCAGAAAGATAACTCAGACAGTGAGACTGACTCCCAAACCTCCATCGCTCTGATGTCTGATGACGAAATCCCACAACAGAACCCAGCTGTGACCGTGGAGCTTGTGGAAAACGAAGATTGCCCCTGACAACAGCTGGATCTGGACCAGTTTCTGGCCATGTCCAGCGGAGAGGATTTCCTCTTTAGTGATTTGAACCACGATGACATCTAAGTGTTATGTGATAAAGGCTAGTGACTTTGTTTGGCCAGTAAAGTGACTTTGTTAGGCCAGTAAAGTGACTTTGTAAAGTTTGAATGTAATATTAACGTCAGCTCAAATATATAAACTTGAGCCAAGGGCAGTTGAATTGTCTCTAAATTTGAGAACGCTAGCTCGGCTTGGACATAAGTAAAGTGGCTAAAGCCATGACGATATCTTAGCTGTAAAGTGATAAATTAAAATGTGATTTTGTAGTGTTGTACTGTAGTCATTTCAATTATGACTTTGTTAAGTGTAATATTTGCGTCAGCCTGATTATAATGCTTTGTAAAATGTAATATAGCGCTAATTCGATTATATTGACCTTATAACGTGTAATATTGGAGTCAGTTCATATAAAAACATCAAAAATTCATTGTGTACTAGTTGCGCCCCGCGGTTTTTCCCGCGCAGATTTAAATCCCGGTATTCCCGCGGGATACAATGTAGCCTATGTGTTATTCCAGACTATAACCAATCTCTCTGCCAAGTTTCATCCAGATCCGCTCAGCCGTTCCAGCGTGAAAGAGTAACAAACATCCATCCATCCATACTTACAATCTTTCGCGTTTTTATTTTTAGTAGGTTAATATGGTTAATAAATTATCAGGATGCCTATTAACTATCTAAATGTTTGCGTAGTACTTGGACCTATTTGTATTACATTCCTGTATTATTCCTAATATGTTAATCACTGTTTAACTTTATCTTAGTTTTAGGAAGATGTTTACCATAACGTTACGACGCTGATTAGCCGTCAGGATATTGTACGGTTTTCATAGTTGAAAGAAAATTTGTTGGTCGAAAACTTGTAGATCTGAGCTAATCGATGTCATGAAAATAAAGGTTCTAATCTATTTATTGGTTTTATTGCAAAATAAATGCGCTCTCCTCAATGGGGGACGTGCGATGCAAGAGCGCGCGTATTATACATATAAACCTTCCTCTTGAATCACTCTATCTATTTAAAAAAACCGCATCAAAATCCGTTGCGTAGTTTTAAAGATTTAAGCATACAAAGGGATATAGGGACAGAGAAAGCTACTTTGTTATATACTATGTAGTACTCATTTTTCCTTCATGCATGGGTTCTTTGGCTGTTTTTTGTTTCCTTACCAGTAAAGATAATATTTCTATGTAACACTCGGACAGAGAACAAACATCTATTAACATTACAAAAAATGAAAAATGCTAGGTACTTTGTGAGGATCGAACCCACGGCCTATAGCGAAGGCTGACCTGCTAACAACTGAGCTAAAGGCTTGGTATAGCAAGAAAAGAAACAAAATAGTAACAACATCAATTTATTACAACTACTAAAAAATTACTTATATTACAGGAATGTCAAATATAATAAAGAAGATACATAAAAAATGCATTTATTGGAGAGATACTCAGGCGTCTTCTCAAAAAGTGTCATATTAATTGCATTCTATTTCTATAAGAAATACCTAATGTCACAAAAAACTATGTTTACTTCCAAAGCTAGTCAAAGATCAAAGAAAATAAGGGTGAAAATATAGAAATAATGGTTTTACAAAGTATCCATGAAATATGTTTTATGAAAGCTTAGGTTTCCTGGAAGTATATTATCGTTCTAAAATCATTCCATTCCTAACAAGTGTTTAGGGGAAGGGAGGGCTTGAGGTAACGCTAAGGGAAACCGTTTATAAAAGATTCCGATATCTTTATTTAGTTATAATTTATACTCCGAATACACAGGTAACTGGGACGAAATCGCAAACAAATTTTTTTTAAGAAAGTGCGAGAGGATTAACAGTTACGTCTGAGTCTTAAACACGAGAAATGGTAATATTTGCCTAAAGATACGTTTACATAGGTATTTTTTCTGTTTCTTTAGCTACCAACTACTATAACATCCATCTCCATGAATATTCCTGTAATAGTTATTTCCAAAAAGAAATTGTAAATAAATAAATAAATAATGCTGGACAATCCACACAGCACTATCTAGCCCCAAAGTAAGCTATTCAAAGCTTGTGTTATGGGTACTAGATAACTGATATATTTAATACATTATATACTTACATAGATAGATATTTTTTATTACACATAGAAAACACCCAGACCATCGGAACAAATTTCTGCAGATCGTACACAAATTTGTTCCAAGGCGGGAATCGAACCCGCAACCTCTTGCGTCGCAGGCAGGCTCTCGCCCGCTGCGCCACAGAGGTCGTCAAAATATGTAATTTACAAAGAAAAAACAATTACCTTCATCTTAAAATATAATTTTCTCTGAACTCAGTCATTTTTAAATAAATAATGTAAAAAAATTATGTATTACATACGGATAGGAATAAAATTTGGTAGGTACAATTTATACAACATTTAGCTAAAATAATGCTTCGAAATTCAATCTACCTACATTGTTCACATCAAATTATAATTATTAGCTCTAACTCAATTATCATTACTGTGTGTAATGATAGAGGTAGAGATAGATAGCATCACGACTATAAGGTTTAAAAATAAAATAGTATATAGATAGTCATGTGTACCTACTTACCTAAGTAACTAATTATAATAACTGTCACTTTTTAAATGTTATTTTTATTTTGTATAATATGTATATACATACGTACATAATCTATAGTATTTTTTTCCGTGTTTATTAATATGAATAAATAAATTTGTTATTAGCGGCACAGTTTTGTTTTTTTATATGCGCAGCTAAATATATTATGAATAACTAGCTATTGATTATAACATTAATTAAATAAAATAAATAAATAATGCTGGACAATCCACACAGCACCATCTAGCCCCAAAGTAAGCTACTCAAAGCTTGTGTTATGGGTACTAGATGACTGATATATTTAATACATTATATACTTACATAGATAGATATTTTTATTATACATAAACACCCAGACCAACGGAAGAAATTTCTGCAGATCGTACACAAATTTGTTCCGAGGCGGGAATCGAACTCGCAACCTCTTGCGTCGTAGGCGGACTCTCGCCCGCTGCGCCACTGAGGTCGTCATTTATGATATAGCTTTTATTTTGGCAACGTTTAGCTGCATTTTAAACTTTAGTTAGAAGTAGCCAGTGAGAGCATTTAGCGATAACTATATTTTTATTGTTATTATTATAGACCAACTATACGAAGCTGTAGATGCATTATAAAATCATTGTAGTACCTATCTACAATGATTTTATAGTATTGAATTATTATTTTGTTTTAAATTTTTACTAAAATAAAAAAGGCTCACGGCTGTAATTTATACACGGTAGACATTAATTTCAAGTGCCTTTAGTCCTTTATGATCGTTTTAAAATTATCTATGCTATAGAATATATATATGCTACACATCTACACATTTTTTTGTTGACATGTAAATATTATCATTTTCAGTGAAAAAATTTAATTGACAGCTGTCAGTTTTAGAAAAATAACTTTATAGTAAAAACATAAAGATAGTCAATCCCGACCACTAATCCTAGGCCATTGACGTCGTTTTCAAATAATTTACTTCTTCTTCTTCAAAAGTTTCGCTTTCTTCTTTTCTTCTTTTTTCGTTTCCTTATCCTTTATCGACTTGTACAGCTTGTAGGCGAAGAATACTGAAAACAAAACAGATATGGATTAAAAATACTTTAAAGTAAATTATTTTTGCAGCGGTGATGGGCTTGCAACCTGTGGAATACCAACTACTGCAAAATGTGGGTAGGTTTGTGCCAAATGTAACGTTTGTATTTTGTATGTGGAAGCAATAAACGCCTCGGGCGCTATCGGGCGTAAAAAATCCATTCGTTCTCAATACGCACCCTTATCACTAAATTCGTATACCTAGATTCACCTGACTTAGAGATATTTAAAAATACTTGTGATTCAACTGATTAGGTACCTTTAAACATTGAGTAGGTACACCTAAAATTCTAGATGAGCTCAAATGGTCGATAAAATATGAACTTTCAGTGATCTTGTGAGGGAGAAAAAAGTAAGCATAAACAAAACGATAACCGGAGATAAATGTTGCCATGGAATCTTTTTGCAGCGTTGTCGTGGGACATCCCAATTAAGGGGGAAAAACATAACGTAACTAGGTGGTATGGTTTTAAAACTATAGCCTGCTCCGAGGAGCGCAAAAAGAATATAATAGCGATAGTTATTTTTTTTTAAACCGATTGGGTTTAAATTTATAACTAATTAGAAATTCGACGATAAATTACCAGAATTTATTATAAACTAGGTAAGTATTTAGATAGGTAATTACGGCTTGACCATTTTGAAATCAAAACCGCTTTTAATCCTGATAAAAATGCTATCAACTATAACAGTATCAACGTGTTTTCAATCCTATCAGATAAATACGAAATATCAAAAACACAACGTAATTTTTCGTACATTGTATGTCCATCTTTGTGTTGATTATTTCAATTACATTATGGCTTGGTCTTGCCTTGTGCCGAGACAAATAAAGTCTAAAGGATGCCTATACCCCGACGCCCGAGAGGCGTCTTATATTATAGCGTCATAATTTTTATTTTATTTTTTATGTTTATTTTAGTTTTTGTTCAAAACAGTATGAAGGAATGATTTTAGGTGCGCACCAAAGGGGACCTTAAAAGGTGTAAACATATCAAATGCTCGAAAAGAGCTTTTTTGAGACGCACTTAAACTTCTTTCACCACACTGCTTGAACTAGCGAGTTAGATCATCCCTAAGAAAGACTCTGCTGATGCTGATCTCTTAACGACACAAGTGAGGGCGGGTCTTAATAAAAGCCGGAACCATCGGTCAAGACATACCAACAATAATAAAGATTATCAAAACGCCAGCGCCAACCATGTAAATTTGATTCACTATCGCGTTTCCTATAGCCTCTTCCAAGCCATTGAGATCCATGGAATTCGCATCTTGCAACCTCGAGCTGATTTTATTAGCCAAGCCTTCTTTTATTTTACTAGCAAAAGCCTCTTTATCAGCATCACTCATAGCATTAAACTGGGCAAGCACTCCTTGTAGCTTCTGTCTGATTTCTTCAGATTCTTCGTCTTCAGGCGTGGTGGCCACCATTTTTTGCAGAACGGTCATAACGTCCATGTTTTTGATTGTTTCCGATAGTTTTTCGCTGATTATTCCTCCTAGGTTCATGCCCGAAGGTCCAGCTCCAGCCGATGCGTCGTCCGCCATTTTCCTGGTTTAGGCGGGAAAAATTGTGGAAAATAATAAATTGAATTATTATATTATTAAATTGAACTATATTACTTTTAAATTTACGATTTCGTTTGATTGTCTTTGGTTTTTTAGATCAACGAAAGTTCTATTTTTCATTAGGTTTAGTTTTACGAGAACAAGGTTGGCAACATAATTCACATTTTATGACAGCTAAATATGAGAACCTCACTCAAGAACTAAAACCTTTTTTGCAATAAAATTCACCTTATACAATTAATTCTTTAGCAAAACGCTATTATCACCGATGGAAATTTGTTATTTTGCATAAACGTGAGCGAAAGTTTAATACGGACATCAAAAATAACAAAAATTCAACAAGACTAGGGATCCGTGTAGATACCTAATTTTAGAGTTGCCCTTTCAGTTGGATTGCAGCCAAAATATTCTGTACAATTACAATGTAAGGAGTTTTGGCGCCATTTTGAAGACTAGCATTTGATTTGTTTATTTTGACTGTTGAATGTGATGTGACACATGTGGTTATCATTTTTATATTTAACTCAAAAATAAATGCAGCAGCTACCAGTATAGAATTATCGAGGTAACGTTTAAAGTATTAAATTATAACAAGAACTGAAGTAAAAATAACGAAGCAATCTTTTACAAAGTTGGTTTATAAAAAATATGCTCAGTAACGGTTAAGAGTAACCGCACTATAGCAGAACTCTTGGGCCCAAGATCTTTGGGCAAAATATGATCAAGTAGGTAAACTCATTGAAAGTATTTTTATTGCGATATCAACTTTTTTAATGATAAAATTTAAGACTACAATAATAACCAAAGCATTCCGCAACTGCGCATCTAAACAGTATTATTTCAGAAATAATCCCTAATTTTTCCAATAGTAAATAAAGTTGAAAATAAAAAAGGGGCGTTTCTCTCATTTTACACTATCATTTTACCAATCCACAAACAAACGAAATCGTAAATATTTAAAAGAAATTTACAAAACCTGCAGCCATATAATTTATTCTAAGTGTTAAACTCACCACTTACTTCAACGATTGCAGATAAACTAAATTGTTTATCTGACGAACGTGCGCTACCACGAGTCTACGTTTTTATGTCGATAGTGAATTGATAAAGCGCTATCTAGCAGCGACATTGAGAACGAAAATCTACGTGGGGCAATTTTATACCTATACAGCAAACTTAATTTAAAAACAGAACAAGTTTTCTTACCAATATGTAACTGTGTATACCTACCTACCTACCTAGGTACTAGCAAAAAGTTTATGATAGGAAAAATGTCCTTGTATGGATCGTTAAATCTATATAATTTCGTTCTCCGAAACTTTGCTGTTAGTGATATTTATAAGTATATTTGTTCAGCGATTTCATACAATAAAATATTCGAACAAAAAGTTTAAAGGTTGTCTGGCCCTTAATGCGTTTTCTTAAACATTTTTGCCTCTATCATCAATGGTGAATGACAAATGGATATCGAGTAATATAATCTTCCTAAAACTCGTAGTAGTGGAACTGATTTGGTATTATCGGTGTAAAATTTTACTTATAATATTGTAGGTAACATACCTAAATGTTTTGAGAATACTGAAAGTATAATGAGAAATGCTAGGTAGGCCTTTTCTGCCATCAAACACCGTTGCTGTGTTTAGGTTTGAAGAGTATGGTTGCCTACGAGGCAACGCTATGTTAGGTGATGGTTACCACTTAACATCGGGTAGGCCATCTGCTTGTTCCATCAGCTCAGCAAAAAAATGGCTGTTTCATGCCATAATCGTTGAACCGGGGCATTTCTCGAACCGCACCTAAATGAACCGCACCTAGGCGAAGCGCACCCAAGTACTTCTTCGAAGCGGGTGCGCTTCGCCTAGGTGCGGTTCATTTAGGTGCGGTTCGAGGAATGCCCCGTTGAACCGATTTGGATAAAACTAAGAGTAAAAATATATACGGAGTGACATACCTTAGCCTATAATATTATTTTAAATAAAAATAAATCCTACTATTATTATAAACGCAAAAGTTTGTAAATATGGATGGATGGATGTTTGTTACTCTTTCACGCCGGAACGGTTGAACAGATCCGGATAAAGCTTGGCAGAGAGATAGATTATAGTCTGGAATATCACATAGGTAGGCTAATTTTTATCCCGTGGGAATACCGGGATTTAAATCTACGCGGGTGAAACCTCGGGGCGCAACTAGTAAATTATGTAATTATTTTAACCTAATCTGTTTATTTATTTTATCTACATTGAGTTCGCTTCGTTGATAAACTGTTGATAAGTGACCCCGTTGAGGTGCAAGTAAATACTGGATGATAATTGTAATTTATACATAGTTGCATTGATTTGATCAAAGGTTTTTTTTTTTTTTTTAATTATTTATTGAGGTTTTTTTTAAACAATGTTTATGACAAACCTAAAAGTTCACAGTAAATTAATTCTAAGTACATAAGTAACTAATATCTAACTAAACAAATTTTAAGAACACCGCGATGCCGGTGCGCTCCTGCAGAACCAGATTTAGAGAGCCTACCGCATTTACATTTTTAGACATTGCAGGTAGACTCAGATCAACCATGCACACCTGCATCGCACTGTTCGGTAGGTTACCCACAGAATCAATTGTGTTTTTAACTTTTACCTACGCTGACAGTTTTTAACCGACTTAAAACAAGGAGGTTCTCAATTCAAGTTCTTTTCTATTCTTTATTGTACACAGTAAAAATAACAAGTCAACCTAAATAAATAATGTTCAAAGGCGAGCTTAACCCTAAAAAGAGTTATCTTCCAGCAAACCTTGAAGGAGAGAGGAACGTGAATTTGTAGGTGGGTATACGTACAAGATGAAAGTAGGTATGTAAGTTTTTTTTATGTTCGTTACCTTACAACTTATTACTGGGTGAAACGATTTTGATGATTATATTTTAATCGAAAGCTGGTGCTTGCCCCATTTAAATTAGTAGTTTTTTGCGTTATAGTAGTACTAGTTGCGCCCCGCGGTTTCACCCGCGCAGATTTAAATCCCGGTATCCCCGCGGGATAAAAAATAGCCTATGTGTTATTCCAGACTATAACCAATCTCTCTGCCAAGTTTCATCCAGATCCGCTCAGCCGTTCCGGCGTGAAAGAGTAACAAACATCCATCCATCCATCCATCCATCCATACTTACAAACTTTCGCGTTTATAATATTAGTAGGATTTTCCAGTAGATTGAGGTCGGTTTTTTTCTTGAAGATTATTTTTATGTTGTTTCGTACTTACAAATAATAGCACAGATGATGATCACGAAAAGCACAGCTAGCAACGCCCCACTGCCATAACTCCCGAAAACTTGGGGAACATCCCCCCGCACCATCGCCCGTAGGTTCTCTCTCACTTCCTCAGAGAATTCCGCCGTTTCTATCAGCTCCAGGATATCCTTCCTCGACGGATTCTCCTTGTTACCACTACTCGCTAGCAGCTCTTCAAGCTTCTGCAAGGTTTCCAGGTCAGGACCTTCCATTTTCGATGAGCCTTCCTCCCGTTTTCAATAAGACCGAACACTGAATGAGTTATCGTAATTTACAAGCGTGTGGCCACGTATCGGGTATGGTGTGGTCGAAGTTGCAAGCTTTTGGAGACTTTTTTAATCAATTTCAGAAAGGTTCTTTATTCGACTGTTTTTTATGTTTGTTACCACATACCTCGATTATAAACCGATTTTTTCTTAAATTTAAGAGTACATTCCTTGAAATAGGTCCTTTCATAGAAATTTCATCAAAATCGGTTCAGTCGTTTAGCTCCAACACCTCGTAAGTAGTTCGTCTTTTTAAAGGACTTTAAAAAAAGGAGGTTCTCAATTCGACTGTATTTTTTTATGTTTGTGTTAAATGCCTCAACTTTTTAGTGGGTGGACCGATTTTAATTATTCGTATTTTAATCGAAAGCTAGTGCTTGTCATGTGGTCCATTTACTTAAATAGCATATCGGTTCGAAGAGAAAACGCTAACCCCTAGCACTTGTGCCACACACCAAAGATTTTGATAACACAGTGTATTTGTGGGTCTTATACATTTGATAATGATATTATGTGTATGTTGGACTGTTAAGCTAATCTATATTGATAAACATTATGTATTAGGTTGCTATTGTCATTAGTTTCTTTCGAAGTGGTGTGGTGAAAGGATTTTAAGTGCGCCTAAAAGCGGCTCCTGTCCAGCACATAGGACTTTTTCATTCTACATCATAGGGAGTCTACTACTACATGGGAAGTACGTTATGGCAGGAGGCCGATCTAAGCCCCTGGCAATTCTTATGATGAACACACATTCCACACATTCTGGAACCCTGGGTCTCTCGTACTTTCCGTTTTTCACGCTCATTTCTCCCCCATACCCATAGGCTGTGGAATGAGTTACCGTCAGAGGTTTTCCCGCCAAGATTTAACATGAAAAGCTTCAAGAAAATGTTAATAAAGTCCTTCAGGGTAGGCAACGCACTGACAACAACCCTGGTGTTGTTATTGTCTATGGGCGACGGTGACCGCTTACCATCAGGTGGGCCGTTAGCCCGTTTGCCTGTCTTTTACATCAAAAAAAATACCGGTTTCCTTGAAGGAAACCAGCAAAATTACTAATTAGTTCTTAGATTAGGGTTTTTTTTAGAGTGAAGAAAATTTAAGTAATAATTTTTCATCTCCTAGACAAAAGGACTTGCCACCTCCCCCCCTTACAACACCCCGACCCCCAACCCTCAACCCAGGCACAAGGATTGCTAGCCAACCCAAATTCACTGGTCTAGGGAAAGGCCAGGTCAAGAGCACCCTAAACCGATGTGAATGTTTAAGAAAAATGTTATGAGAGTGAATGAAGCCAAAGAGGTATGTAAGGGGCCATAGCAAGTGGAAATCCGTGGTCTCCGGATCAGAGATCCTATGGTAAATAGGCATGATTAAGTATATGTATGTAGGTACCTATGTTTTATATTGATAGACAAGTAAGTAAAGTCACATAAAAGTACATTAGGCACTATAAAAATTTTTGGAAATACTTAATTGGTATAGGTAATATTGAAAGAAGTAGTAATAGTTAAGCAGCAATAGCTGAGTCAGGGCCTTTTTGGCGTACAGTTATGTTTTCTTTTGTTTGTTTTTGGTACTGTTTCTTCTTTCGTTTTGTCTGTCTGTTTATAACTGTAATTATGTATGTATACCTACTTATGTACCTGTCCGTTATGTAGTACCTATGTATTTGTTTTCTTGTTGTGTATGTCAAATAAATGTATTTTCTTTCTTTCTTTCTAAGAGCTAAAGGTTGATTAAAATGTATACATCTATACCAACCTAGGCATACATTGAATAGTACATAGTGGCACCAAAGAACTAATAATGTACCTACCTAAGCTTTGTTAGAACAAATAATAAACAAACTGAAACTACTAACTACCTGTAGGTACTACTACTAAATTCAAAAACTATACGACTAAATCAGTTAGTTATTTCACCAAATAGATGGCCCTTTACAAGAACTTACAAAAAAAACAGATTTTGCAACAGGTAGAAAACATGTTGCCGTATGTAGACATTAATGGCTAAAAAACTGCATTTTAAATTTTCACGAGTAATTCGATGATGTAGTTCGATGTTAGTAGGACGTTTCTTACCTGATAATCCGACGACAACGATGCCGGGTAGAATAAAAACATCGTTAGAGAAAGCCAGCTCCAACGGACCATCGGGGCCGCCGCTAAGATCAACCATTTTGGGTAAAACTGAGATTTTCCTCCTAATACTGCACTCGGTATAAATAAACTACGGTCTTACAGATCCCAATTTACATCATTGTTTCAGCAGAAATTGTGTTTTCTTTGCAATATTGTCAAAAATCTGTAATGATTCCACCAAGGCACCAAATACCAATTCACAAAAATTATTTGCCGTCGGTCCGTCCACGACAGATGACTTTGACATTTTTTGCGTGTGTCATGAAGAAAGCAGATTTTAGTTGCCTGAGTGAGGAAACTTCCGAAAATCGAAAATCGGAAAGATTCAGTTTTTCTTCAAATTCTACAAAATTCAAGATCAAAGATTTTCATCCTCTCACGCGTAATACTGATAGGCCGTCATTAAATATGCAAATATTTTGCGATGTGCCGCTGAATGCACTGAATCAGCCTAAACTAGAAGTAGCTTAGCTGAAACAAGAAGATGTTTCTACACAAAGCGACATGGAAAAAATATCATAAGGAAAATCACAGCTTTAGTCAGTTTTGCATGTATTATTATATTTTTGCCTGTGTATACTAGTCCTACTAGCTTGAATGATGGTATAGTAGAAATGTTAGATCAGTGCTTTTTTAACTTCTAAACCACCCAGTTTACGTCAGTAGGTACCTAGGTATAGATATTAACTTGTGCAATTTAAAAGTTTTTATCCACCGTAATTCAGCCGTATCGTAACGTACAGCTGCCAATATCATCATCAACATCATGAAAAAGTGCATTGCTGGAAATGGGCCTAGACATCTTCACTGTGTTTTAACTTTACTGTCGATTAGGTTTGATCGAGCTTTCAGAACCCGGCGCCGGCTCGGTTAGCAGTATACAGGGTTACAGGAAAAATCGTGCTAGATCCGTTAAGGGCGTGGAGTACCCATCATTTCTGACTTATTTCACTATATTATTTCACTTATCACACTAAATATATATAAATATACCTAGTAGCATGTAGATAAAGTATTTTAGGTTAATGGTTGTGAAAGGCATGCAAAATGCGGCAAGGAGTTATTTAAGAAAACGTACTATTATAAACATATATTTTATTCTCGAAAATACACAATTATGTATATCATTTGGCCTTACACAGTAACATTAGTGTACGTACACAATACTAAAACAATATTCCACTATGAGACATTTCGATACAACAGTTTAATTACGATAACTATCATACAAAACTAATAATAAATTTATACCATACTTATATCAAGGATTAAAATATCATATCAATCGATAAAATATCATGGAATGTGTTGACCATTACAAGCTGCAATGCCATTCGTAATTATGATAAATTGCATTAAAATTAAGTTAGTTATATATTTTTATTTACATTTTATTAAATACCAAATTATTTAATTCTATGTTAGTCGTAATTTGGACGTGTAATATACCAATTTGAAGTCCCCAACATGAGAAAGATTTATCACAGAATAATTTGAGGTATCTTCAAATAAATTCAATTGTTTCAGTAAATTTTGGTCCTCCTTTTAGATTAACATTATTAGTCAAAACTTCACCTTACATATTTAATGTTTAAAATATTTGTAGGTGAATAAATAAAAGTATATTGTATTTTAACTTTTTTTTTAACTATCATAATAATTTTATTGTAATAAAATTGAATTTCATTTTTAAGGCACTAAGGAATGACATTGAGCGTACATAAATATAAACCTAATACAAGTTATCACCAAAATCTTAGTTTATTAAATAAAATATAGCAAATGTTGTCACGTTACTGGTTATGAATTTTGAGATTCTAGAATAAAGTTAGAAGATTTTACCTAAAAGATTCTACCTAATTTATCTATTATCACCGAATAAAATCGATTAGAATAACCAATAACATGGCAACACACATCTTTATAATCTGTACCAACAATGTTTTGGTTCATACAACAACTTTTAATTTATTTATATTTTGTATAAAAGTTGTATGAACGAAAACCGTTTTGTAAAATTAACTAGAAATAATTATCTAATTATTATTTTACAATTGCAAAGTTCTTAATTCTTCTTCAGGGGATCGAGGTTGTCTATTGAAAAATCGTCGTTTCCAAAGGTGATACCCCTGCTAAAGCCATCCTGGGGACAAAAATAAATAAAGTTATTTTCATGAATTACTAGAATTCAATTGATAATCTTATATTAATTCACTCACCAATCATGTAGCTGTTAACATATAAATAAAATTAATTACGTAGGTCTTTGAAATTTAGCCAGGTTTATTATAAAAGTTGGTTTGCATGCTCGCCATTTTTATAAGATTGTGGGTAGGTAGTTCTGAAATATGATATAACCAAATACCTATAAAAAAAGTTAGTTTGCAACAGCTTTGGTTATAGTGAAAGCAACTCTTACGAATACTACAATACGCTTAACTAACGGGTTAATGAAAGCAACTACCATCTTTTAACTGTTACCAACCTTCATCTCCGTAATAGTCTTATCCAAGAACCCATTGAAATTCTTATCCAACTCAACAGTCTGTTTCTCGCTCAGATTCCCAAAACCATTGAAAGTATTTCCGTAGCCGTTCCCAAATATATTCCCGCCCTTTTGGGTGTCAAAAGGATCGTACCCACTCAGTCCGTTCGTGAACGAATTCGTGCTAGAGTTGAACACGGATATCGGGAGGTTAAAGTCGCTCTGTGTTATGTCATAGTTGGGTCGGTTGACGGGTGATGATAGCTGGGTTTGCGGCACAGAGAATGGTGTTGAGCCGAATAGGTCGTTTCCGTTAACAGGTGGAGAAGGTTGTACCATTTGGATCGGCTGCACCGCTTGCACTGGGGTGGATTGGCGTTTAGACGATTTCGGGGGTGGGAGCACTAGAAAAAAATATAAGTAAGTTTATTTAACAGAATGTCTATAATATCAAATAACCGATCTTCATGAATGCTATACAGGCAAAAAAATCTAACTTATGGTTCTAGAGCTTTAGAATTATAAAAACCGTGATTTATAAGGTTAGACCTACCAACCTAGCAAGATACGTTATTTTATTTTCAGGTTCCCATAATCCAATCTTTGCTTATTTTTGAGCTAGATAGTAATGGCTGCTTAAAAAGTCCAGCAATATTTATTAATATTTCTTCAATACATATTATTTGTATTTAATTTCTTCAATTTATATAAAAAAATATGTTTTAAGATTATTACATTTCAAGGTGTGAGTAAAAATAAGTTGTTAATATAAAAAACTTACAAATCGGCGCTGAAGGGGAAACAGTAGTTTCAGGCGCTGAGTAGCGAGATGCGGGCTCCGACTCAAAAGCGCGGGGATCGAAATCTGAAACAAACATTACAATCATCTATAACACGAGCTTCACTTATTCTGTCGCTTTTATAATACAACAGCTAATGAAACAAGCACTTTGGGAACGTGCCCTACGATGCACTGTCTTGCGTCCATCAACCTGAGGAATACAGACGTTAAGTCTCATGTGCCTGTAATTAGATACACCGGCAACCGCACTATTCAAACCGAAACACAGCGTCGCTGCTTGGCGGCGGTAAAAAAGGCGTGGTAGTACATCCCCGGACGAGCCACACACAAAGAGCTCTACTCTTATATAAGTTTTAAAAAGATTATGTACATACCACTGTCATCATCTGAAGGAAATAATAAGGCGTGTTCGAGTCTGGTGCCTACTACCGGGTTCTTGTTGGGTGGCAAATCATTCCTTCTGCAACAAAAATATTATTTATTATTATGAAATGAGTTGAAAAATCTTTATTGTTAAAAAATAATATAAACGAAGAAATTAACTTGTGAAACCGTTTAAATTAAAAAATAGATGAATTGTAATTAAATGTGATTCTTATGATAATAAGATAATTTGACTTCTGTGTAAAAAAATAGTACATTGTTCACCGAGAGGAGAAAGTGACCGATTACCGTCGAGGGTGTCGTTTAAAACACCCGAGATCGGGAATCGCACTTTCTCTCGAGTGATACATAGTGCTTTATACTACACCTACGAGGAAAATAAAAAACTAAAACTGAATCCTCAAACAACACACAAATTGAAAATGGCGCCAATGGCGTCTGCAATTTTCACATGTTCTTTTTTCAAATTGTTTATCCTGCCGCCGCAGGGTCGCACTGCTAGCCCGACACCATCCAACACACAGCTAGTGGCCAGTGTAATTTTGCGAACTTGGAGATAAAAACTCACTGTAAAAACTTTTTGGCTTTTGATATTTAGGTTACCGGCGCATAGTCTTACCCAAAATTAAAAAAGAAAAACCACGTAAGAAATGGATTTTCATACACTTTTCTCTCCCGCTCAGATGCGTTTTCTCCCCGCATATTTGTTCGATATGCAATGACGTACTTTCTACCGTAAATTTGATAAAGTATCAAGGTACTTTCCAAGCAGGTGTAGTATAAATATGAATTACATCTTCAGAGGTTCGGAAAGTGCAAAGTTAAAGGAGTCAGGATTTGATCTTAAAAATATATGTTTTTGATTTTTAAAAATAAGCTTTACCTACCCAGAATTAAAGTTGATTTTTCCATTGTGCGTGGATGGCGGTGTGTCCAGCAACAAATTGTTATCGTTGCTCGAGTTGAAAGTGTCCGTTGAATTGTTGGACATAGCGTCTCCGCCTGTAAAAAACGCAGGTCTGATTTTCGGAAAAAAACCGGTAAAAAAGTTGTATACACAACACTAACCCAATGTGTGGTGAAAATAATGCTAGTTCCAGACAGCGTCCAGTGAATCATAATTTTCTGTTAAATTAGCAGTACAAGTAGGATAATCTTTTCATATTGAACATATATCTATGTTGGATGAAATTAATTTCCTATGTCATTGTACTTATGACAAAATTCATGTTATCTGTGATTCTGTAATTCAATTTTTAAGTTTAAAATGATAGTAAGCATACTACATCTAATAAAGCCTAAAGCCTCCTTTAATATAATTAAAATCTGGATGACTGAGCTTTGCTCGGTTGCTGAATCCATACTAGATCAATTTACCGCCACCGAAACCCTCTGCATACTAAATTTCATGACAATCGTTGGAACCATTTCAGAGATTAAGATTCAGATAAATAAATATACAAGAATTGCTTGTTCAAAGGTTAGTAACGTAGTGTAGTATGCAAGTTTATGTATATGGTAGGTATAGCTATACTTTTTTTTTTTTTTTTTTTTTTATGTAAAAGATAGGCAAACGGGCTAACGGCCCACCTGATGGTAAGCGGTCACCGTCGCCCATAGACAACAACAACACCAGGGGCGTTGTCGGTGCGTTGCCTACCCTGAAGGACTTTATTAACATTTTTCTTGAAGCTTTTCATGTTAAATCTTGGCGGGAAAACTTCTGATGGTAACTCATTCCACAGCCTATGGGTATGGGGAAGAAATGAGCGTGAAAAACGGAGAGTACGAGAGACCCAGGGTTCCAGAATGTGTGGATGAGCTCGATCCCGGTGCCGAGAGGAGCGGTGGTAAAATCTCGACGCTGGGATAAGGTCAAATAGCTCCTCCGAGCATTCCCCATTGTACAGCCGATAAAACACGCATAAAGAGCCAATGTCGCGGCGTAAGCTGAGCGGCTCTAGCGTATCAGTGAGTTTGGGATCGTTGATAATTGTAACGGCTCTTCTTTGTAGGGAGTCAAATCGTACTTAGTAAGCAAGTAGCTTGCCAAACCTGGGAATTAGGTTTGTGGTCAGAAATCTCAGCGATAAGACCGCCCATTGTATAGTTATTTTTATTCCTTATTTCTTTTAGTGTACTTTCTGTTCTTTTTTATGGTTTACAATATATTTTCATTCATTCATTCATTCATTTCAGGTACTTACAAAGCCACAAAGGTAGGTATTGTTAATATTTAGGATCTTTGAACGCACTCTTAATTGATACATATGTCATTGTCATGTAGCTATGACATGCTAATGTAAGTCTGTCTCCCTCTCTTCCTTTTTATGGTCTCGCTGAACGACATTTTAATTTCTGTGAATAATTAATTAAATCTAATTATAGTTTACTAATCGTGTAATGTATTTGACGAACATTGATTGGTGGTTTTATGATTAAAAGCAGCATCAATGGACCCAGCGTATTTCATTTACTTTCTGGCTAGAATCATCCCAAATAGGTTTGTGTGATAGTATAGTGTCATATCCACTGATCGACCTCTCATTAATAGGTATAAGGTATAGGTCGCGTCAACCAAAAAGAACGCTGGATAATTGTGGAGGGTATGTGTTTGCGCATACAACACTGGCGCTGTCACACCCCTCCTCTCCTTCCGGCGTTTATTTTGCGTGACGCGAACTATAAAGTAATAAAAGGTTTTTACCATGTTCGCTCTGGCCGTGGTTGGAGTCACCGTTGGCCATAGTGAGAGTAGCGAGCTGCTTCGCGAGCTCTGCCGGCGGTTTGAACTCAGCGATGTCTGATAGGTTGTGGCGCGTGAGGTAGGCTGACAGGTCATCTTTGTATGTGATTTTTGAAAGCTCCTGGAAATTTGTAACAAATGAGAACCCTTTAGCGGAGTTTAGCGTAACTCGCCTTTGTTAATAACATGTCTTTTTTTGTAGGATTATTGTGAGTAATTTTTTTATCATCTCGAGAGCTTTTTATTGGCTGTACTATTGTTAACGACACTGTTTATACTATATTTTTTGTGCTGTTGGTGTCTTCAATAAAAAAAAATACATTGTAACAAGCTTGTAAAATGGTATTTTTCCATCGACTTACACAGTTACACAAGTTTAAAACGTTGGGAACTCTTCTATAATAAAATATCAACGAGTAACAGTAGGTACTCAGTAACTGACTCGATGTGACAAAAAATGCCAACGAGTCACACCATTTTATTTTCGAATACTAGTTGCGCCCCGGTGTTTCACCCGCACAGATTTAAATACCGGTATTCACACGGTTTAGAAAGTAGCCTATGTGCTATTCCAGACTATAATCTATCTCTCTGCCAAGTTTCATCCAGATCCGTTCAGCCGTTCCAGCGTGAAAGAGTAACAAACATCCATCCATCCATCCATACTTACAAACTTTCGTGTTTATAATATTAATAGAATATATTTTTATTTATTCTAATACCCACGTACCAGTAAACGGTTTTTGTACGTGCTCATCTGTAGTTCCAACTTCTTGTTTTGTAGCGCCAGTTTCTGTAGTTCAATGTATTTGCCGTTGTCATTCAAGAACCGCCTGAAAAAAGAAATATTTAATAATTAAAATAAAACCAACACTGCGGTTTCTAGGCAGTGACAACAAACACCTTAAAGAGTAGTAGAGCTCTTTGTGAAGGGCTCGGCCGGGGAAGTACTACCACCACGCCTTTTTCTGCCGCCAAGCAGCAACGCTGTGTTTCGGTTTGAAGAGTGTGGTCGCCGGTGTAATTACAGGCACATGAGGCTTAACATCTGTATGCCTCAAGTTGATGGACGCAGGGCAGTGCATCGTAGGGCACGTTCCTATTGTGCGTGACCTACAGGGCAATGTTTTGTTTATAGGTGATGGTTACCACTTAACATCAGGTGGGCCATCTGCTTGTTCCATCAGCTAGTTGTATAAAAAAAAAACCTCGAAATATAGGGGAGGCAAATGCCCAGCAACTAATCGACTCGAGTTCAGCCTTTTCTGACGTTTACAGTCAATGTTCTCTGTGCATTTAAATGCAAATGACACCACTAAGCCAGCTTAACAGCTGTGCAAATTACTTAGACATGACCTGAATATAATATTAATCTATTGGAATTTTCCTCAACAGTTTTTTGAACTCGCCATAAAAGCTAAAAACGTAGGTAAACAATAATAATTTGTCGCCAGCTTTATAACCGGTTCTTCCGATGATGGCTTGGAATAACAATTAGCAGGCAAGGACGAAGACCTATGTATTTATAAATAAATTTTAAAACGATGTAGCTTCAGCTAACAGCTTTATTCGCTTCTACTAAATTTACATTTGAAACGGGAATCATTGATTCAGCCACTATTTATTCATTTACAAATAGTTATAGTCTGATACATTATAATCTAGAAACTAATAACTAGCATTCAAATCTTAAGCAAAATCAAAAATAGCTAATTTATGTGAGTGGTTTTATCACACAGTCTCTACCAGACAACATCTGTTGTTTTGAACTTTGTGTATGAAGCAAGTGGCATTGTCCGTTGTCTTATATGGTATTATATGGTATTATATCACTTAGGCAAAGATGAGCTTCATTACTGTACTTTATAAGCAGACATTCCAAGCCCGACAATGTTATCTATGTCGCATGAAACAGGATTGTCTATAGAGCGCAGTAGTTTCAATGTTTCACCACGCGCAAAGTTAAATTGGTTTACTTTGCATAGTATGAATTAATTTTATGGGATGCATTTGTTTAAATGACATTGATTTTGTATAACACGTTTTTGAAGCTGAGATGATGCCTTATTCATTTTCGTGATGCTTGTAAACTATTTATTTATTTTATACCTAGTTACCGACTAGATTCTAGATGAATCTCAATATTAGATATAATGCTAGTGTCAGGGTAACTTAAGTAACTTCTGTGGTCACGGATTTCTGATTTTGAAGCCTAGGTTATTTATTGTTCTCTAAACGAAAAATTACCGTGCATGGTCTAAAAGTGCCCTTAAATATCAAGTATCTGTGTAGGAGGTACATAAATAAATAATGGTAAAAATACTAACCTGTAAGCCAAATCGAAGGCCTGCCCAATCGTCAAAGTAATTTCTGAAGCTAATTTCGTAGAAATAAACACAAAACACTCGTGTTTTTCCAAAACGGTACCATCATGACCGTTGACGCCATTGTTGACAGTGCTGCCACCTTTCGCGATGAAGGAAAAGTACTTTTTCGCGCCCTTGTCGTCCGCGCAATAGGATATCCGGTGGAGCGGGAACTGGTACATTATGTTGTTCGATCTCGGTTCCTGAAAAATATGAATGGCCAATAGTGAATGGAAGGTTCCCCAAACAGCTAACTTCAGACCGGATCAGATAAGTTGGGTGGCACTACTATGGGAATGGGAGCCCTAGTATCCGGCATAGCCACAGCTTAGCACGTAACTACAAGTAAATGCGCTTTCCCGTCACGCGCATGCGCAAGGTCACCGCGCGGCCGCGGTGACTGCTAGTGACGCGTCACTGGTTCGCTCTCTACTGTCTGTGCCTTTCTGGAACGTTCACTTCCTTCCTTTCTTTTCTTCTTACCCGAATGTTCAACAAGGTTCTGGGATCACTTTATTTGTGAGATTATTCAAAAGTACCTACTTTCGTTAAAGAAAAAAGTGAAATCATAAAATAGAAAACGCCACGCGTGTGAAGACTAACTATATACTCCAATCAGTTATATCATAGACAATGGTAGAAGGATTACGCAGGGACGAATCTAGGACAAAGGCGGAGTTAACTCAATATTTAATAATCCTAAAAGATATAATTAATTATCCTAGAAAAGAGATCTCTCCTCAACATATATTATTTCTGTGAATAATTAGCAATAGATTTGCATATTAGAAAACTATTGACCTAAAGAGATTAAAATCGCACAATAGTGCCAACCTAACCAAGCCTAAAAGAACAAACAAGAAAAATACTTAGTTAAAAAAGTATATATGTAGCTAAATAAGGTAAGTTAGGTTGCTGGAGTGCTACCCACCTCCTTTTGACACGAGAACAATTGAATCGTGTCGTTAAAAGATAATGTAGTAGATTGTGGCTAATGTGTTATCGAATTTTGATTGTCTGTGCTATTGTGATTATCTTCACGGTTTCACACTACCTAATGTCCATGATCCTGGCTGGCACCTAAAAGTGTTAGGGTTCTTTCAAAGGTAGACTAAGCCCAAACATTGTGTTCTATTCTCTAAGTACATAACTGTTGTACCTATGTTTGTATTGTTTAGTATGTAGGTATGTTTTGTTTAGTAAGATTGAGGTTTTAAAAGTAGTATGGTACCTTTTCCTACCGTCAAGCAGCGTTGCTATGTTTTGGTTTGAAGAGGTAGGTAGCAAGTATCGGTCGCGACAACCAAAAAGAACGCTGGAAAGCAGTGGAGGCGATGTGTTAGCGCATCCAAAATACCCCCTCCTTCCGGCGTTCTTTTTGCTTGACGCGCACCCATCGCGCACCTAAAAAGAACATTTTGAAAAAATATTTAGTTTTCGTTACCTGAATCGCAACACCATCCACTGAGATGGTGATCTCGACCTTCTTGCATTTGGCGCCATCCTTTGCTTCAGACTTCTTCAGCTGCTGCGAAAACTGCAGTTTCTTGATGGCGTCTTTTACCACCTCGATGCCTTTCGGCTGCTCTACTTGCGTGCAGCCGAGGAACTGGAAATTAGAAATATAGGTCTAAAATAGATATTTTTAAATGACAAAGAGTATGTAATTGATAGTTGTTATTTCACATCTGTGGAAAACGTAAATAAAGAAGAAGCAGGATTGCTTCGGGGATTGCAAGGAATTTGAATAAAGGGGGATTGCTTCGGGGATGTCTTATCTCAAGGAATTTGAATACAATCTTATCTATATTCCTTGGGGAATTCACAGACTACTAGGAGGGGAATTCATGTTCAAAATATTTTCCCAAAAGATTTACTCTAGTTTTCTTAGCCAAAGGCTTTTGCATCAATTCAAGACGTATGCGTTTAACAATACACAATCGGTAATTAAACTCTGTAGCACACTTAAAAACGTAAAACAAACAAAAAGGGTCAAGGGAGGGTCGTGTGAATTCGCGTGCCTACAAAAGGCGAATTATCTAATGCGTGTACACTGAGATTACCGATGATGATTGCTGATGAGCACGGCAGTGATAAGGCTAATATTATATAAAAAAACCGCTATCAAATTCAAGGAATTTGAATACAATTCCTTGATCAAATCCACCGAAAAGCAGCAAAAGACAGCCACAGCCACAGGCCACAGGACAAGGTGTCGCAGCTTCATCTAAAGAGGTTTATTCACTATCATCATCACTACACTACATTATAAAACAAAGTCGTTTTCTCCGTTCTTATAGATAGATAGATAGATAATACTTTATTGCACACCACATAATAATTACACATAACATAACAATAAAAAAAACATCTGAGTGATATACAATGGGCGGTCTTATCGCTAAAAGCGATCTCTTCCAGACAACCTTGGGATGGACTGGATTTGACAAGAACGATAAAGGACTTATATCCCTACTAGCTGGTACCCGCGACTTCGTCTGCGTACTTTTAATCTCTTCATTTCTTTTTTTCGCAATAAAAGGTAGCCTATGTTCTTTCTCAGGGTCTAAAGATTGTCTGTGCCAAATTTCATCAAAATCGGTTGAGAGGTTTAAGCGGGAAAGCGTAACAGACAGACAGACAGAGTTACTTTCGCATTTGTAGTTGGGATGGGATGTATGCCTAAATTTATAAAACTACGCAACGGATTTTGATGCGGTTTTTTTTAAATAGATAGAGTGATTCAAGAGGACGGTTTATATGTAATAATACATGCATGATATAGTAGAAAAACAATGTGCACCCGTGCGAAGCAGGGGTGCGGGGGCAGGTCGCTAGGTAAGTTCTAATTGGAATTTTATTCTTGAATGTATTTTGTTTTTTGTTAAAGTAGACGTACCTAGGTATATACATTGTAAACCTATCCTCTGGTACAATCGGGTTGTGGATGATGATGGAAGAAAATAAACTAAGTAATTATTTACTCAGCAAAGTTATCTCGACGTGCTCAATCACTTCCATGTTGTGTTTACCCGCTTTGAAATAAATATTGTAGTCTTGATAAATTTTATTGTGTTTCCATTCATGATAAGGCCATGTTTATGTATTTTAATTGGCATAAGAATAAAATCTAACTTCTTTACTGGGATCAAAGAACTTAAGTATTTGCTGGCCAAGTTGTGAAACTTGGATCAGTCGAGCTATCTCTAGATCGTTCACAGCGGTCTGCGTGTTAACTGTTTTATCAGTTTTTTGTACATTTTGTAAATACATGAAGGTAATCACTTTGCTTCTTCATTCAGCATGCGCACAGCCAATGAATGGAATTCTTTACCGGCGTCCATCTTTCCGATGACCTATAATTTGGTTACTTTCAAAAGAAGAGTGAACAGGTATTTTCTAGGTAACGTGCCACATCGTCGACCGCATCATCACTTAACATCAGGTGAGATTGCGATCAAACGTTAAACAAACGGTTACGTTGGTCAAAAAAAACTTTAAATAAAGTCGAAATCATTACATACTTGATTGACAACCTTGATTGACATTGACAACCTCAGAGGCGCAGCGGGCGAGAGCCCGCCTGCGACGCAAGAGGTTGCGGGTTCGATTCCCGCCGCGGAAAAAAATTGTGTACGATCTGCAGAAATTTGTTCCGTTGGTCTGGGTGTTTATGTATAATTAAAATATCTATCTATGTAAGTATATAATGTATTAAATATATCAGTCATCTAGTACCCATAACGCAAGCTTTGAGTAGCTTACTTTGAGGCTAGATGGTGCTGTGTGGATTGTCCAGCATTATTTATTTATTTATTTTTAATTTATACTTCTGAACTTCATAAATTAGGTACCGTATCTAAGTTGTAAAAAGAATCATGCAAAAGAACGGTCGCATGGGACTGGCAACAAGATTCGACGTTTCTAAGAGATCCATGGGCTTCATGAATAACTGGTCTAGTCTCATGATATCAGGAAGCTAAGACATCCATAAAGAATATGGCCCTTATGCTCAGTGGTCGCTGAGCGCGCCAAAAGCTTATTAGATCGATAAGTCTGCTGCTCTCTCTTTTCGTTGGTATGTAAGTGAAAGTGACAGTGAAGCCTGTGTCTATTTTTCTAAAGGGGTAGCCGAAGGCACATCTGAAGTTCCGAACATTTCGTAAATAGGATACCCATTTGAGTAGGTCTGAATCCTACTAATATTGTAAACGCGAAAGTTTCTAAGTATATGGATGAATGGATGGATGGATGTTTGTTACTCTATAACTCCAGAACGGCTGAACGGATCTTGGTGAAAATTGGCACAGAGATATATTGTAGTCTGGAATAACACATAGGCTACTTTTTATCCCGTGGGAATACCGGGATTTAAAACTACGCTGGTGAAACCGCAGGGTGCTACTAAGTGAACAATAAAGTCATGTGGAAGTGGAAACGTACAGATATACAGCACTACGGCTATTAATAAAAGCCATTATCAGTGCACGTGTGTATCTGGAAATGGACGGTAGGGGGCGTCACCGGCTGTCACGCCGGAATGTCAATGCTTGGACTGGACTGTAACGTAGGTAAATAGAAAAAAAATGGCTTCTATACTCATGTACGCAACTTACCCAACTATAAACTAAAACAGCTTCACGACTTTGATCAGGCACGGTAGATATCCCTTCAGATCTCAGTACCAAATACTAACTCAAGATTCTTTGAGGATGTCTAAGGGGGGTAGACAGAGGTACGTCCAAACACTACATTTGGCACATACCCACATTTTGCTGTAGTTAGTATTCCATTATTCATTCCTTAAGTTTTCACATGTTGTTTCTGTGTACAGTAAATAATAAAGAATAGTCTGGAATAACACATAGGCTACTTTTTATCCCGTGGGAATACCGGGATTTAAATCTGCGCGGGTGAAACCGCGGGGCGCCACTAGTGGAGACATAATTTTTACAACTAAAGAATTTTAAAATTAAAAAAGTTCATTACCTTTACTAGGTATGCGACGTGTCCTTTGACTAGTGCGTCCGGCGCATGTATCCAGTTCCGGCCATTGGGAGCCCCGTTCGCTTTGTTTTTCTTCTCCCAAAATATGAGGTTGGACATCCTGGCAACAAGAAAAATTCACTTTTAGTCATTTTCTTATCGTGCCCCTACTTTCTTTCAAAACAGTGTGGTGAGAGGATTTTAAGTGCGCCTCAAGAGGCTCCTGTCGAGCATTTGACACATGTTATAGAACTTGTTAGGTTCTACAACATGCCGGTTTCGTCACGATGTTTTCCTTCACCGTTTGAGAGTACTGGCATTGTGCACATAAATTTTTGAACAGAAAAACTCATTGAAACTTTTAGTTATACCTTATCAACCACATTTTCTTTTAGCTCTCAAAAAATTACATGTATTTTGGATGGGCGCTGTAAAGTTCTTACAGTAAAAAACACATGGTTCTTTATATATTTATATAGAAAATCCATTGGTGCACGATCGTATTCGAACCTGCGACCTTAGGATTGGAAGGCGGGGTCACTTCCACTAGACCACCGGTGCTAATTAGTTTTATAGTGTATCTTCCTAAACAAATCACAAGGATAACATTTCCCAAAGGTTATTTATTATTCGAGTGGTAATTGAGGCGGATAATTCAGGGATATGGGGATATGCTACTACTATACATACGAGTCCGGTTATTGTACGACACGATAATGTACAGCACGATAATTGGAATCCAATTTGGTACTTTTTTCCAAAAAAAAACCTAACAACCTTCCTGTAATCCAGGTAATAAATTTGTGGACACGGATTATTGGGTGTGCTGTTTTGGGGTGTACAATGTACCTACATTTCATCCCGTACAATAACATGCCGTGCATTTGATTATTGGCTCGTGATTGGCTCCCGTACATACTTGCGACCGTGGCTCCATCTGGTCTGACATATTACTACAATGCCCAAGTCTACTTGGCTAAGTAATTAGGTTTTATTCCATAAGTTTTTTATTAATAGAAAAATCGTGATGTTCTTTTCCTGGTAGGTACCTATGTAGTTAAATGTAAATAGGTAGGTAAGGTACCTACCTATCGTTTCTTCAGGTGCTCAGATATTAAATCTTGCACAAGAAATTATGTAGTAGGTAGGTATATATTAGGTACCTTCTTGCTAGTCTTGTTATGCAATGTGAACTTGAGGTTTTGTATAAAATTCTTTATAATCTTGCAGTAAAATAATATACCTACTAGGTACCTACCTAGGATTTCCCGGTTTTTTTTAATACAACCAGCTGATGGATCATGTAGATGGCCCACCTGATGTTAAGTGGTAGTCATCACCTATAACAATGCATTGCCTCGTAAGTCATGCACGATAGGAACGTGCCCTACTACGATGCACTGCCGCGTCCATCAACTTGAGGCATACCTACTGATGTTAAGCCTCATGTACCTGTAATTACACATCGATTAATAAATTAAACATTATACATTTATCAATAAGTACATCGATCACGATAAGTAGGTATACCTACGAAGGACGTTGTTTTGCACGCACGTATTGGTACGTACTATTGTTATTAAATTAAGTACATACCTAGATAGGTTTATAATTTCCATGGTACTACATTCCTACTACATTTTAAAATGTAGTAGGTAACCCTCTTTTTCAATCCCAGTCATTAGCGGCTCAATAAAGTATTCTTGTCACTGTCACCTTCATGCCAACGAAAAGAGACACAGCCATACCCATAATACCCATCGGTTTGATAAGCTATTGGCGCGCTCAAAGACCATTACGAATAAGGGCCTTACATTTTGACCTATGTACTTATTGCTTGTTTGGTAGGTACGTACAAAGCTCTAAACTTGTCACAAAATGTAATAGGTACCTAGGTAGCTATATTTACAACAGCATCACGACTTTTTTCCCAAAACATGATTATTAGTCAAGCGCTCGATAGTTTCGAATAAACAAATGCCAAGACGACAGGAAAACTAAAAATAATAAAATAAAACTCTATTTCAGGCAACTTACAGGACTTTAGTAGGTATTCAGTAATAATAATAAAACACAAATAAGTGAAAGACCTACCTACCTATTCTTATACCAAGTAGTGGTACGTCTCATCTATGATAAAGTGTTATAACCTTAAATTTCAAGAAAAACAAATATTGTTAACAACAAATATTTTATCGTCACAAGCTTCATTGATCGAAAGGTCGGCCAGGCCAACCTTGACTCTGCCGAATACAAACATTTGCATTACGTTTGTCAGGTTGGTAATGTTTTATTTACTAACAATGTTAACCTTGATCCGATCCTGTTCCGCGCTGCTTCATTATGCCAAGCTTGAGTTTTATTTTTCTTATTATTTCATTTTTGTTTGGATCTACTAAACTGAGTGCTGACCAAGGAATATAGATAATTCAAATTCCTTGGTGCTGACCAATTTAAAGTTCACATTTGACATATGACAGATACCGAGTGGGAAGAATGGGAGGCAGCGACATTTTACGAATAAATACCTTAACATTTATTTGACAGCCCTATACTGCCACATTGGTATAACCAAGGAATTTGAATACAAGGGTATGACCGTAGTATTCAAATTCCTTGGGTATAACATAACGGCCAATATTTTATCGAAATACCTAGTTGTAGTACCTAATCTAGGAGATCATTTTGACATACCTACATAGGTAATTTAAATTAATGTAATTTTTTGTGTCATGTTGTAGGTAAGTATGTATTTGTGTAATTAATGTATAACTACTATAATATGCACCTGTAAGTTAACTGAAATAAAGATTTTATTATTCCTCAAAAAAGATAGTGTAAATATGGTTAGTTAGCAGACTTTTTCTGCCGCGTTGCTGTTTCAGAACAGAGGAAATAATGTTTTCAGCTTCAAGGTGATGGTTCCCACTTGCTAGTTTCATCAGCTACCTACTACTGTATTAAAAAAGTCTTCCTTGCTTGACATTAGAATTGAAATCCCTTGTAATCTACAAGCTACCGGGGCGGCGCGCCCTGTAGCAAGGGAAACTAATCACGGTAATTGCGACCTTAAAGTTTAGTTGCAAGGTTGAGAGTATTATGAATAGTAATGTCGGTTAGGTTGTTGTAGAATGACGCGTAGGACCGTACTTCGTACGGACTGACACGACTCACACATTGATGCAACGCAAAACGTTCATTCACACTTGTTGTGCTAGTGATGGGGCGTTGTCGATAGATTGTAGAAACTATGACATTTTATATAATTGTATATGGAAATTTTTGGATATTTTCGACATGACATATAAAACATCATTGAAGGAAAGGGAGGACGAGAAGTTTTTTGACATTTTCGACATGACAGCTACATAAAAAACATAATTGAAGGAAAGGGAGGGCGAGTAAGGCTATAAAGGTAACGTGAGCCTTATGAAATGTCACTGTCGTTTCGTATTAGGCAAGTCAAGGAATTATTTAGACGCATTGAAAAGACTCAATTGGAATAAAATGCATCAGAACCCCAACATGAGCAGAGCGTTTAAATTAAGAATAATATTATTCATCCAAATTCGATGTTTATAGCACACCGACTATTCAGTGACCAAAATTATCTCGCTTGCTTGATTTTCAAGAAACGAATTGATCATCCTGTCATATAAATGCACGTAGGTAATCAAGATTAAATTTTAATGTTTGTATAGAACAAAGAGATTCATCCAAAAACTAATGCATAAAAAACTAGGTAGGTATATGTATGTCAGCTTCTTCCTACGAATTTATATCGTGACATTTATTTCACGAGCTATATTTATGATTTGTTATGAATTAGGAAGTTCATTGGTTGGTATCTAAATGTGATGTTTTATTCAATTTTAACATCTAATCGATATTATTTGATATCAAAATATTGATAAGATTTGTAGAAGAAATTAAAAAAATTAAATTCTACTGCAGCAAATAAAGTAAGAGACATTTTTTTATCAAATTACGGTGGTATAGGTCGCGTCAACCAAAAATAACGTTGGAAAACAGTGGAGGGGATGTGTTTGCGCATACAAAATGCTAGCGCAATCAGTTCGCCCCCCTCGTTCCGGCGTTTTTTTTGCGTCACCCGTGAAACCTACTACCTACACCTACACACTACCTACTACACCTAATGAAAAATTCAGCGGATATATTTCAGCGCCCAACACAAAAAACTAATGCACTGCATTGTTGCTCTTTCACTGAAACAGTTTTGTTTTCATTATCGTGCAAGTTTTTCTATTCATCGATACAACGAATGCTTGCGCTTGCATAACGCGGACGCGCAGACGCCACAGACTATGCAGAAGTGCTGGACTATTTACTGCTATCCTTTGCCGTGTTCAGGAAAAACTAGAGATAAGCAGTTGAGTTCACTGCTCACAATTCTGACTGGATTTTGCTGATGCGGGATGAATAAAATATAGGTGCTACTTTTTGATTTGCAATGCGTTGAACAACGTAAGATACCTTTATGGTACACTAGTTGCGCCCCGCGGTATCACCCGTGCAGATTTAAATCCCGGTATTCCCACGGGATAAACTAAACACTAAATCTTTAAACCTAATCGTAGCATGTAACATAATTTGCATTCTGCTGAATATTAGTATATTGTATTCAAGCGATAATGAAACCTAAGCAGATAAAGGTTAGCTATAATTCCGTTTGTCAAAAATTAACAAGTTACAATTGAAGCTTTAGACTGAACGTTTTTGATTACTAAATCAACTAGCATAAGGTTTATTTTACTGTGTTATAAGTTTAACTGACAGATTAGTGAAGGTGTGGGACGGTGACTCATGCTTGCAATGCACGGTATTTCAGTTGAGATGTAGTTATTTTAGGAACAGCTGACCTTTGTTTACGAAAAATGTGTCATTAGATCCTATGTATAGAAGTCAAATTTGAATGTGCGCTGTCAGATAAACTTTTAGCTCTTGTTTGAATTTACATGCAGTAACTAGGAATTTATGATTGTTTTATATAGTAGAGCTAGCTTAAAATTCTCAATTTACCAAAAAAGAAGTAATTTTAGAAAAGGTTTAACACCCGGCTTCTGAAAGCGCGATCAACACTAATCAGCTGTCAAGTCTACTTGTATTCAAATTCCTTGGTCAAGTCACTCGCTATCTCTATCTAACTTGAAGTAAAAGCTGAAATAGCAAGTGACTTGACAGTCTTTTTTTTCTTTCAGTAACCGGGGGTTAGGGTTGGCTATAGCAAAACCTGGGTTGAGAGTTGTGGCTTTGGGGGTAGGTAGTCGTAAGTGCGGGTACCTATATTTAATACTTTCTGGGAAGTCCTTCCCTTTAGTTTAGTCCTTTTTTCTAGGTGAAAAACTATAACTTCACTTTTTGAAACATAACAAAACCTTACCTAAGTATTAAGTAGACCTAAGAATAATTAAGTATAGTATTAAGTAGGTATTAAATTATGTCTAAAATTAATAAAATTTAAGTAAACCTAAATATTTGACACCAAATTAGAAAAAAGATTTTTGCTTCGAATTTCTCACTCTAAAAAACTCTCACCACTCTCACCTAGTAAAAAGTTAAAAACAAATGAATATTTTAGCTACACCATAACACAGGTTATAATAATAAAACATAAATTCACATAAAAATATAAATGCCCTTTATGCATAGTAAAAAACATCGGGAAGTACTGTCATAAATTTTTATGGTTTTACGTAAAGTTGGCTCTTACTACACATGAACATGTACATAGGTATTCTACACTCGTAGTAAGGGTTACGATCTAAAATCCAATTTTGCTGACAAAATCTCTTTGCAATGAATTTCCTGACTTTTTGTGGCATTTTTATTAGATTTATAGTGTTTACTACACTTAAGAAAATCACAAAGATTTTTAAAATGTCACAAAATTATCCCGCTCGGAGAATAACTTTTGTGACATTTAAAAAATCTTTTTGTGGCATGTAAGCATGTAGTAGAGTTCTTTGTGTGTGGCTCGTCCGGGAAAGTACTACCACCACGCCTTTTTCATCCGCCAAGCAGCGTCGCTGTTTCGGTTTGAAGAGTGTGGTCGCCGGTGTAATTACAGGCACATGAGGCTTAACATCTGTATGCCTCAAGTTGATGGACGCAGAGCAGTGCATCGTAGGGCACGTTCCTATCGTGCGTGATCTACGGGGCAATGTTTTGTTTATAGGTCATGGTTACCACTTAACATCAGGTGGGTCATCTGCTTGTTCCATCAGCTAGGTGTATAAAAAATAGTGGTAGGTAGTACCTATAGGGCAAGCAACAGAGTAAAGAGGAAGTTATTGCTCAGAGTGGAGAAAAGGCCTCCAAAGAGTAACTTTCGACGATTGGTTGGATGGTATTGAGTGAAGTTATTCCGATTTCTTATATTTTCGTCTTTTAATTAAAAATTCCGACAGAGGGCTAAAATTCCGGACATATCGGGAAAATTCCAGTCATGTGGTAACCCATAAATACTTTGTACTACGCCTTACCTGCGAAACAAGGTATTTTACCTAATAGTTTACGTAGTTATTACACCACTTACGATAGGTTCTATTTAGTCTCTGGTCAGTAGGGCAGACATTTTCGGTATATTAAAAACAAGTTGATTAACATAGATTTATTGCCTTTATAAAAATCGAAACAGAAAATCATTGAGCAATGCAGAAAATATATTATTATAAGGCGCACTTCGGCGTAATTAGCAAAAATAGCATTGAATAT
Source organism: Plemyria rubiginata (assembly GCA_963576535.1). Taxonomy (NCBI): domain Eukaryota; kingdom Metazoa; phylum Arthropoda; class Insecta; order Lepidoptera; family Geometridae; genus Plemyria; species Plemyria rubiginata. The sequence goes on along the minus strand of OY754911.1, from coordinate 3,832,520 downwards.
TACACAGTTATACCTATATCGCGTCTAAAAATTTATAGCAGGCGTTTATAGACTACGCTGCCTACCAGGCACAGGCCGTAAGCTTTTTTGTCTGTGTAGTTGATGTTTAAAAAAAATACATACAACCTGCCTATTACCTATGTAGGTACCTACCAAAATTATTTTCCGGACCGACGGACGGTTCGGCTATGTTGCAAATGTTGCAATAGCCTGGCCGCGGGCAGAATAATAAATAAAACAGGTAAACATTTTATATTAGTTATAAGTTACTAACCTATGCTTACTTCTAATTCTGTTACTAACACCATGGACCAAATTAATGTCTGAATTAATCATTTTATCCAGGCGACTTATCGACGCGACGCGTGACCCGAGGGCTGGTGAGTATCTGGCTCAGCGTATCAGCATTGCCATTCAGCGTGGCAATGCAGCCAGTATCTTGGGTACGCTTCCGACTGGCACTGATTTGGATCAGTTGAGCTATCTATAGATAGTTTGCAACGGTCTGCAGATAGCTCAACTGTTTCATATGTATTTTGTATATTTTGTACATTTTGTAAATAATTGTAATTTTCTTTGTCAATAAAGATTAAATTATAAATAATAATTATTATTATTATAAAAAGTTTGAATAAAAACTTTGGTGGGAAAACCTAGAATGACAACATTTTGCAAGCATAACGTAACATGTCTTCGCGGTTACATACCGCTTGTAATTTACCCGTAGTTGTTAGTTGATGACTTGTTTAGTTTTGTAATCTAACCGCATTTAAACGGATTCCATGACAAAAAAAAAATAGATAGTCCTCCTAGCACGACATTTTTGTGTGAGTTTTTCAATAAATAAATATACTTATATAAAAAAATTTCGGTGGCAATTTTGTCACCGATTTAGGTTTAATTTTAAACAATTAAGCTATTTACTATTTAGGTAAACTCTTTTTTTCTTCTAAGTAGATTAATCTGTACTAATCATAGAAGTAAAATTAGTACAGATTAATCTACATAGATAATTAGAAAAAAAGAGATATTACCTAAATAGTAAATAGCTTAATTCCTCCTTAGCTTAATTCATCCGTGGTACTAATATTATAAACGCGAAAGTTTGTAAGTATGGATGGATGGATGGATGTTTGTTACTCTTTCACGCCGGAACGGCTGAACGGATTTGGATGAAACTTAGCAGAGAGAGAAAGCTACTTTTTATCCCGTGGGAATACTGGGATTTAAATCTGCGCGGGTGAAACTGCGGGGCGGAACTAGTTATAAGTAAATCAATTTATCAGTGTCGATGTTTAATTGCGCAATTTAATACTTAACAGACACATTAGCTAAATATAGCTTGCGATAACCCAATTCCAAATAACAGAACCGAACTGACATTTGACACTTATTTGACACATAAAATTTATACCTAAGTTACTTTTATCTAGCGCCCGCCCTTCAAGGTAAAGGCCATAAGTACCTACTTTGTACTGGGTGGCGTAAAATTAATCATCAAATTATGTTTTTAATAACTTTTTTTTATTTATTAAGACCATCAGGTAATTTTTTTTCTGGAAATATGAATACCTATGCTTCAAGTTGTTGCCGCCAGTGATACGCACTACGTACCCGTTTTATCGCATTTTCCATGACTTTCCGGTGATAAATGTCTGAATTTCTATTGAATATTCTCCGATTGTCTGATGCTCGTTGGCATAAACATGCGATTTGAAGTAGCCCCAAAGAAAGAAATCTGGGAAGTTTTGATAGATTTGATTGGATTATTTTGGTGATGGGGTGCATGGCCAGCAAAATCGTATTTTTGGGGCTACTTCAAGTAGGTACATTAAAAAACATAGGTAAGTCGACATCAACATACCTAAATCAATAAAATATGCCACGCGTACCCATCTCTACTGCGTCGTTTAGACGACAGATGGGTAAATGGAATTGTTTTGCAATAATTAATTATGCATTTAATACGTCTCATGTATGTATTTAATACTCGTACCTACTACTTCGTCGTTCTAACTCCATTATACCTACTGAGTGTGATAAAATTAAGCAAAAGAACCTTCTGTTATAGTATCATTTAAATAACCACAGAACTACTAAAAAAGTCATCCGAAAAGAATATATAAACTAACTACACGGGCGCTTTTAAGGTTAGGAAGGTACTTAAAAAAAAAGTAAAAGTAAAGTGTTCTATTGACAAAATAAGATACTTAGGGACACTTATATTTTGACTTTTTTTTAACTAACGTAGTTGTCTTCCTAAAATATAGTAGACATACTTACGGACCTTAAACATGAACGAGACGACCTCTGTGGCGCAGCGGGCGAGAGCCTGCCTGCGACGCAAGAGGTTGCGGGTTCGATTCCCGCCTTGGAACAAATTTGTGTACGATCTGCAGAAATTTGTTCCGATGGTCTGGGTGTTTTCTATGTATAATAAAAAATATCTATCTATGTAAGTATATAATGTATTAAATATATCAGTTATCTAGTACCCATAACACAAGCTTTGAATAGCTTACTGTGGGGCTAGATAGTGCATAAAAAAAAAAAAAAAAAAAAAATGTATAATAAAACTAGCGACCCGCCCGCGCGCCCCTGCTTCGCACGGGTGCACATATCATGCATGTATTATACATATAAACCTTCCTCTTGAATTAGTCTATCTATTAAAAACCGCATCAAAATCCGTTGCGTAGTTTAAAAGATTTAAGCATACATAGGGACATAGGGACATGGGGACATAGGGATATAGGGACAGAGAAAGCGACTTTGTTTTATACTATGTAGTGATAGTGATGTGTAGTTTACTAAATAAATAATGTGTAGCGAACCCTTCACGATGAAGGTGCGGTCACTCCCTCTAGACCATCGTATCCATCGTTCCTCTTAGTAAATAGGTACACCAGTCGTGATCTAACAGAGCTATGCGGCAGATTATGACCCAAATCCAGTTTACACTCCTCTGTTCCGTATCTCCCCTCCTATTTCGTAACCCTAAGGTCATGCATTGTCCATACATTGTGAGCGGTGACTGGTACGGAATTCTGAAGGAATAGGTCTCTTTGTTCCTCAAGGACTTGAGGATTTATAGCTGCTCTTGTAGGCATGACTGGCCAGAAGAGACGCGTGCACGTCCCATAGTTACGTAGATTCATTTGTGTGTATAATCCTTCATTTGACAAATTGTTTTATTTTTTTTGGAACACACCCAGTCTGTGTGTAGGTATTAAAATTTCTAGGTTTGTGTAAAGGAATTTGAAGTTTTCTTTAGTAGAAAACTTGATAAAAAAAATTGTATTCAAATTCCTTGTCAGTGACAGCTATGTCAAGATTGCCATAAACACTGTTTATGGTGCTGCCAGGTGCAATTAAGATTAATTTTTAAATTACCTACGTTCTCACGGATGATGGCAGATATTGTAATCCATCTTGCAGATACAATAGAATAATTTTCACACTGCACCGAAAAAATGTAGGCAAGTCTTAAGTTCTATTTTACTTTTTGCATGATACTTTCAACCTAAATCCCACTCAAATAATTTTCTTTGGTTCATTTTTAAATGCAGAATCATGAAGAATGTGAAATTATGCGTAAGAAAAACCCAGAAAAACGCTTTTGAATACGAATGCGAAAGATCGTAAACCGATTTATAATAATTCTGTAGGTAAGAAGACAAAAAACATTAAAATAAAAAAAAACAAGTGTTTTTTTTAGTTTAGGAATTAGTAATAATTACCTACTACGAACTACAGACAACATTCAATCAAACTAAAGAACAATAGAATGCAGGTATGTAGGTAGAATGAGAGGTCATAGGTGCTTCCTGTTATTTCTGTAACAGATAACAGCAAAAACCCTGACCGTAAAAAGTCCGCCAAAATTCATTATTACATTATTTAATTATACATTTATTGACAAAGAAAATTATAACTAATAGTTACAATTATTTACAAAATGTACAAAATATATAAAATACATATGAAACAGTTGAGCTATCTGCACACCGTTGCAAACGATCTATAGATAGCTCAACTGATCCAAATCAGTGCCAGTCGGAAGCGTGCCCAAGACACTGGCTGCATTGCCACGCTGAATGGCAATGCTGATACGCTGAGCCAGATACTCACCAGCCCATTATTACATTAAGTGACCGGGTATGTACTTTAAACTAATTAATTGTTTTTGCAAACACAACATGATAATCATCTTATGATGTTTAATTAAATAGTTTTATGCACATAAGAGTTTTTGTGCATCGTACATCATACGTCAGTGAAGTGTCAAACGTCAGTCACGGGTTGATAAACAAGGAATCTATATTTAGCTCAAATGAAACATCTAATAGGTAATACATCTAAAATGAGCCAATCTGCGAAAATCAGAGTACCTACCTAAATACCTATTTGTAACAAAATAGCAGCTAACATAAAAATGCGATATAAAAGCGACAATGACCAACATTGCATGGGCGATGATTCAAGGTTATTCAATGTATTATTGTATTGTAGGTATAATGTTTATTAAAAGATATCTATATACCATAGCAAAAACCAGTTAGATCGGTGATGGTAGGTTACTTACCTTACCTAGGTACTAAATGTTATTATTATTAGGTAGGAAGCCACTATATGTTTATAGTTTTGTGTTGTATAATGAAGATAATAAAATTTCATTCAATATTTTTTTGTTTTATCTCATTTTTTTTATTCGCCTATACCTACTGACTGACCCTCTACTGAGTTTTCTCAGAATTTCAGCATAGGCGGGCTATGGTCTGAATTTGAATTTTCTCGTCCTTCCATTCTCCTTGATCCAACTCCAACTATTAAAAATATTTTGATTCCATCGATAGAAATACATCCCAGTAGGTAATCCCAGTATTACCCCAACACTAGATAATATGAAATCGAAGTTCGCGCGTGTTTTTGTCTTATAATTTTTACCCACTGATCTCTACTTGTCTATTATTAGATGTTTTTACCTTACCGGCGCACCGGGTAACCGGCCGGCTACCAATACACATTATACATACATCCAAATCGTTATAAATGACTGAAGCATGACTTGATGTGTGTCTAGGTCATGCTAACTATAGAGACTGATGATACGCTAAATAGGTACTAAAATCTTAGAGCATTTATAACGGGAGATGCCAAGCGCTACTTTTAGTACTAAAATCTTTCTGCCGGTTTTCGCGGGAGGCGGGGTAGTACGGTACAGAACACATTTACATAATCACGCATACTAATGCAGAAAAATTAAGCGTCCCTATAAACGCACACGCAAGTAAAAGCTGTACACCAACACAAAAATAATAACACAATTAAAGAATGACTGTTGTTACACTTTTGTTTAGTTACACACTAACACAAAAAAGTAGTGATGGGTTGTAAAAAGACCGACAAAATGAATGATTTCATATGAATGAAACAGGGTGGTTCAAAATCATATACTTTTCCTTTTTTTAGCCAAGATTAACAAACGTGTACCTGTCTAGCCTAGGGGCCTTAGGTATTACTAAGTAAATAGAGTGCTGGCACCGACTCCAAAAATATCAGTAATTGTATAATGTCATAATAATAAAATTATAAGATTTGTTGAAAAAATGGATACCTATTTGTAAGTAGATTGAAATATAAATCCATAATGCAATTATTTTTAACTTTGTAGTGTATTTTTCATAACAAATTGGATAGCAGTTTTGGAGTCGGATTTTTTTTGTAAAAAAAATTTTATTAAGAGTTTGTAGAGCGTAATCTCTGAAACTACTGAAACGATTTTAAAAATTATTTTACAAATAGAAAGCTACACTGTTGTTGAGTAACTTTAAGCTATATTCTATTTTCGCAAGTAGTAAGTAATTTTTCAAGTAAGTAGTCTTTCATGAATGCATTTTTAGATAAACATTTTGTTTCTTTATTGGTATGATGTGTCCAGCAGTGGACTTACATAGGCTGATGATGATGATTGGTATGACGGGGTGAAAAAAATGAAGAGCAGTAGAAGAATAGCGGCTGTTAACAAATGCTCATAGTCCATGTCCCTCTCCAGCTAACATACTACAGCTATACAAAAATCACGTTTATAAGATTCTGCGTTCAAAAAGTACAAAGCAAATAGCAATAAACCAACGACACAGCACAACTAAAATTTTAAGGGAGCTCCATAAAGCGACGTATTGAAGGCAGAATGACAGAGACAGTTTTTGTAGAGTCCAATACTGAACCTCCTTTTTTTAAATCGGTTAAATATGGGTACAAAAAACACATCGCATTTTATTCTAATTTTACGTTCATTCCATCATTCATTCAATCGATTTCGCTCAACTTGTCCCCACACTACGCCTTCTACCAAGAAATATAAATTCACCGACACCTCCTACCAAGTCGTTGGCGTCGTATTAAAACTATCGTAACTGGTATTCCATTAAATATAAATTAAACGTAATTACAAAAACAATTGACTAAAATATCACTTACTTGTGATAGGAAATACCGTGTTCCCTAAAGTTTGATGTCTCTGATCTCCTTTTACACCGAAATACCGCACAATTCACCATTTTTACTGAGCACTACTTCGCGACACGAAACGACAACTAATGGCCGCGCGGTGATGAGTAAAGTAGTTTTATATAACGTGCATGGCCAAGTCGCGCCTTATGGCCGGCAGAGGGGTACGCCTTGCGTTAACATCTCCAGTTATAAATGCTCTAAGACTAAAATAAATGCAAATCATAGGTTTAAATAACACAACACATGTCATAGCATTACCGCATCGCATACATAGGTCTACTTACGACGGACAGTGAAAAAATCAAGTACCTATCTCAAATCAATGTTATCACTACATAGGTAGTATAAAACAAAGTCGCATTCTCTGTCCCTATATCCCTATGTATGCTTAAATCTTAACGGATTTTGATGCGGTTTTTTTTAATAGATAGAGTGATTCAAGAGGAAGGTTTATATGTATAATACATGCATGAATGTGCACCCGTGCGAAGCAGGGGCGCGCGGGCGGCTCGCTAGTTCAATTAGTATATAATATAAAATTTTAAAATATATCTAATTTTAAATAATAATAATAAACGTACATAATTTTTAAAACAATTATTATGAGTGAATAAATGAATTGAATTGCATCAGAAGGATCACTGACTTCCAGAATTTTTAGAATTAGAAGATTATGAATTGATGCAAAATTCATTCAATTCATATTAAGTAATCTGAGCGCGGCAAAAAGGTTAACAATTCCAAGATGGCGACCGGCGTGAAATGGCAATCGCACAGTGATGAGACTTATGTCCGGCTTTTTTATATTTTTTTCCTATGCAATTATACCTATCGAAAAACATACCTACCTACATACCTACTTAATATAGATGTAGTATAACAAAACAAGACCTATTATACTAGATAGGCAGAAATACGGTTATTAGGTACATAGAGAGTTTAGTTCTGATATCTACAAAAAATTACCATATTAAACTAAGGGGGTACCTACCCCTTATTGACCGAGCGAGCGAAGCGTCTCAGTTTCCACATTGGCCAAAAATGCGTTTGTCCGGATCCGGTTTGTCTGTCTGTCTGTCTGTTCTCCTCTACAGGTCGCATTTTTCAACCGATCTGGACGAAACTTGGTACACAGGTTATATGACTTATTAGAATTTTTTTGTCGTCGGGGATTTTTGAATGGAAAAAAAGGGAAAAAAAGGGCAAAAATGGGGGCTATTTGATATACTGGATATCTCCACCAAATGAGATCCGATTTCGATTATTCTTTTTTTATTTGAAAGGTAGTAACTATAAGTTGGTCTCATAAAAGTTTGGCGAAGATCTGATAAGGATCTTCAGCATGATGAACAGGATAGCTCATCAAACAATCGATGGTTTTCAATCAAATTTGAGAGAAACACAAAGGACCTCATTCTACACAAGATGATGCAAAAAAAATCAAAAAGATCAAAAAATCACAAAACGGAAAATGCGCTTGCACATTACATTCCTCAAATAGCTCACTTTTAGTATGCTCGCGAGGTCTACAGCTCCCAGAGCCAGACTGGTAGAAAAAACTTGGGCAGAAGAGGTGGTGGTTAATGTGGTTAATGGATGGTCTTTCAGTAGGTGCCTCAAGTTGATGGACGCAGGGCAGTGCATCGTAGGGCACGTTCCTATTGTGCGTGACCTACGGGGCAATGTTTTGTTTATAGGTGATGGTTACCACTTAACATCAGGTGGGCCATCTGCTTGTTCCATCAGCTAGTTGTATAAAAAAAAAAAGGTACCTACATTGTATTATGTTTTTTTATGATATCCCTGAAGTAACACTACTTATACCTAGACTATAATATGGTGAACACTTCAATCAAGAATTACACTGCACCGTGTAATTCTTGATCGAAAAGTGAACACAAAGAAATATAAAAATAATGGCTCTTTTTATTCCACCTGCTGTGAACACTTCGATCAAGAATCACACCGTGTAATTCTTGATCGAAAAGTGAACACAATAAAAAAAATGGCTCCTTTTTAATCCACTGTCTGCTCTGTACTACACCACTACTGCTAACAACCATTTGAGGTTAAAAGTGAAAGAGCTCACGCCCCTCTATTGTCATCGAGAGAATTGTCGTTCAAAGCAATTATTTCGATGTGCATAGCAAACCAACCTACCTACGCCTTATACTTAGTTTATAGAAAACTTGCTTATGGAACAAGCAGATGGCCAGTGGTACCTCCAAAGCATTGGTAACCTTCGATCCAAAATTTCTGATCAGGAGCCTTATTCACTATGACCATTTGCACCACGATCACAGCTAAGACAAGGCAGCCGGTGTCATACGGTCAGGGCAAAGTATCTCCTATCTCGTCACTACATACATACACTACAAAGTCGCTTTCTCAGTCCCTATATCTTAAGGCTCCGGTGACAGCGGCTCGCAATTTCGAGGTGCGATTGGCTATTATTTCATTTTATTTCATTTCGGGGAGGTTGTTTGAAAAAATAACTCTAAAGAAACACGCATAAATACTGTTCGAACACAAATAATACAATAATATAAGGGAAATGTGCTTGAGTCAGAAATCATTTTGGTATTAGGTAAATGTAAGACCAAACATACTAATACCAAAATGATTTCTGATTCGGGCATGTTTCCCTTATATTATTGTATTATTTGTGTTCAAACAGTATTTATGCGTGTGCCCGACATCTAGTTTTGACGTTTCACGGTTTGGGGCAAGGAATCTCCTATTGTCATAGAGAATAATGCCCCAGCGGTCGACGAGACAACACGTCCTAGTTTCAGGGCACAGCAAGAGTACTTCCTGAAGATGATCCGTAGAAGCAAAACAGTGTTGAAATCATTATAAGTTTTTTTTTGAGGTAGGTATTTTTGTTGTATACTCGTACATATAATAAAACAACTTACCTATTTCACTTTGCAGGGTTTGCGGGAGCTGTATTAGAGTGCACAAACAAGTCTACATTTTAGGTTAACTTATACAGATTGGCGTATTAGTTCTACCTACTACTATTATAAACGCGAAAGTTTGTAAGTATGGATGGATGTATGTTTGAGTAACAAACGCCGGAACGGCTGAACGGATCTGGATGAAACTTGGCAGTAAGATAGATTATAGTCTGGAATAGCACATAGGCTACTTTTTATCCCCTGGGAATACCGGGATTCAAATCTAAGAGGGTGAAACCGCGGGGCGCAACTATTACTATATGTATAAGTAAGTATTTGTTTTAGTTAACTTATATTGATACCTCTTCAAACTCATGGTGGTCCAGCAACTTGGCACTTTATATGCAAAGTTAAAATAAAAGCAATATAAGTAAAGTACCTATCTCTCAGTTCAGTTTAAAGGATTTCCATGACTGCTAAAAATCCTTCACTAATTATGACTATCGTCAAAGTATTCTATCCCTAGGCACGGTATATATCCCCTCAGATATTTAGTACCATGTACCTACGAACTCTAGCTTTGAAGCAATTAAAATAACATGCATTTATTAAAGGTTATGTTATTAAGTTTTTCTGAAACTTGGAAAACAGAATTTTATCTGAATGAATCTTGATGATGAAACGTCAATTCAGTTAAAATCACCTGAAGGTGTACTTATGTAGGTATCTATGATGTAGTTATCTAGTAGTACCTAGTAAGTACAGCTTGACTTTAAAAAACCCTAGATCTCAGACGCCTTCACAGGTCAGTTGGTAGGAACTCTGCCTTCATCTAGTACCTACCTATCTATCTACTGAAGATATAACATCTCAACATGGAGACAAACATAATAAATGCCTACCAGCTACAAGCCATCTTGTTTTTGAAACTACGCATCCAACAGCCCAGACTGTTGATTATAACTAATTAAAAAACATTAAACAATAGATTGCATAGCCGCCCCACATAATACAATTGAGTAAGCGTAGTGTATGATAAATATGTAGTGTACATTTGCGTAACTGAATGCTCAGGTGTTTAAATTTTCATAACGTTTATTTTTGGTTCGTCTCGTTCTAACAGATTTGTCAAACAAATGAAGAAAGCTTCCGTGATTCGATTGGAGGGTGTTGTCAGTTCTGGTCATGATCCGGCTTTTTTTCTACCAGTACGTAATAGTCGCTACTACTAGGTACTCTATTTACTACCTGTTTGCATCCCTACTAGTCTGTGCTACTACCATACAACAATTAAAATAGGGCCTACTTTTGCATCATTATTAAAAAATATATTATTATTAAACTTCTCCCTCCAAAACATTTTTTGTAAAGCAAGCCAACTTTTGCAGAGCGTTGTCTTCGCCTTAAAAATGCTACAAATTCTGAAGGTTCTTAGAGAGATTCAATGTCATTTTAATAATCAGGTTATTTTGGTTGAATGCGGCGCACTGCATTCGCATTGCCAAATTCTTTGAAGATGAGACAAAACAAAATATTCATAAACACTCAAACTCACTAGACACCTTTTCTTAAACAACTAGCTGATGGAAAAGCAGATGGCCCACCTGATGTTAAGTGGTAACCATCACCTATAACAAAGCATTGTCTCGTAAGTCACGCACGATAGGAACGTGCAAGACCTACGACGCACTCTGCGTCCCTCAACTTGAGGCATACAGATTTATTAAGCCTCATGTGCCTGTAATTACACCGGCGACCACACTCTTCAAACCGAAACCTCAAGTTGATGTACGCAGGGCAGTGCATCGTAGGGCACGTTCCTATCGACCGTGACTTACGATGCAATATATGCTTTGCTATAGGTGATGGTTACCACTTCCCATCAGGTGGGCCATCTGCTTTTTCCATCAGCTAGTTGTATAAAAAAAAAACTACTTCTGAATTGGTTTTAAAAAAATACTGTTTGTTCTAAACCTCTAGTCTAAGCCCGGAACGTACCTACTTCCTACTTAGTCCTCATTATTTGCAACACGTACCTAGTACCCTACCTACATTGGCACAGTCGCGTAACAAAGAATACCTACTTGAACAATGAGAATTTAATAAAATGTAACGTTTGGTATTCAGCTGGCAAATTGCCATACGGTACGTATGTACATTGTCAGTTTTTGTTAAATTTTTCTTGATATGACGAAACCTATTAAGCCGGATACAGACACAAGACGATCGAGCGAAAGTAAGCGAAAGCAAGCGAAGGCTAGGGGCAGGGTTTCGTGTTAGGACCGCACGCTCGCTCGCTTTCGCCGTTGTGTCCAACTCACTAACCGAATCTGTGTGTCTTTCCTGACTAAAAGCACAGAAATAGTAATCACTAGATTACGCTAATGTCCGGCAATCGTGATGGCTTTCAGTTTGCTTTCAGTTTTATGGATGGATGAGAATCAAATGTCAAACTGAAAGCCATCTCGATAACCGGATATTAGCGTAATCGGGCCGCTGTTCTTCTAGGCTTGGTCGCGTGGAACTGGCACCTAGATTCACCTAGCTTTAAGACGATTCAAAGTGATCCTTGTGATCTTATTGAATACCTTTTGGCTTTGACTTTTGAATGCTTGTTTTCGAATTTCGCATTTAGAACAGATTTTGAATTCGAAAATACAAGTTGTTAAAGTTCCGAATAGACAAACTGACACACGCATCAGTCAGTCACTGCTCACTTTTATGTCCTTGTAGTAAGCGTCATTTTTCTTTGACTTTGTCTGGCTTCATCGGTATCTGTTACAATATTTTAGCCGAAGCACGAACGAAGGCAAGCGAAAGCATTCGCTCGGCCTTCGCTCGCTCCCGAACTTTCGTGTTCGCTTCCTTTCGCTTGCTTTCACTCGCTCGGTCTGTATCGTGCATTACGTAGCCTTCATAACGGAGACTAGCGACCCGCCCCGGCTTCCCACGGATGTATGTTCCACAGTGTTTCTCTTATTATGCATGTACTTGTATTATACATATAAACCTTACACTTAAATCTCTCTATGTTTAAAAAAAACCGTATCAAAATCCGTTGATCTAAGCATACAACAGGGACAGACAGACAGCGGGAAGCGACTTTGTTTTATATCATATTAACTAAAGTTGAGCACGAAGATATGTCTACCGTGACTGGGGATTAGATACCTAGTCTTGTTCTTAGTGGGATTATAATTGTGTTCTTAGTACGTATCGTAATGCAAATATTAACTTATGCGCAAGGAGCGAGAGGATTATGATGTTTTTTAGATACCTTGTACCTAGATAATATTACGTGTGCATGTTTGTTCTGTATTTAGTAGTAGAGCTCTTTCTGTGGCTCGTCCGGGGAAGTACTACCACCACGCCTTTTTCTGCCGCCAAGCAGCAACGCTGTGTTTCGGTTTGAAAGTGAGGTCGCCGGTGTAATTACAGGCACATGAGGCTTAAGGCATGGACAACACCTAATATTTCTCTCGCTCGCACGATTCGACATTTTGAAAGATATAAAATCACAAATGTAAATTTTGAAAAATCGCAATCAACCATTTTGTTTGCAATCACATTGCGCATAGTTTGGTAAATAAATGATAAGTTTTCCTACTCAAAAGTTTGCTTGAGTACGAAATCGCTTTTAGCGATAAGACCGCCCATTGTACGTACTACTTTATTTTTTATATTACTAAGCGTTCTTTTTTTTCTGTAAATTTTGGTGTACGATAAAGAATTTTTCATTCATTCATTCAAAACTAGAAAAGCAAACCTTTAAATAGGAAAACTTGTATAGATCAAAATGATTTTTTTACTAAACTGTGCGCAATGTGATTGTACACAAAATGGTTGTTTGCGATTTTTCGAAAATGGTTTTAGTAATTTTATATCTCTTAACAAGTCAAAACGTGCGAGCGAGAGTCACATTAGCTCTTATCTTCGTCTTAACATATATACGCCTCAGGTTGATGGACAAATGATCTCATATACATACGTAGAGCAGTGTATTATAGCCCACGTTTCTTGTAGGTAATGCACGATGCATTACCATAAATTGCACAAAAATAGGTTTAGCGCCGCTATCTCGCTCGCACAGTTGAATCACAGGCACATCTGTATGCAAAGTATCTTAAGTTGAAAAATCCGCCAAAAACTATTTAGAGCACGGTGGTCTATCTAGTAGTAGTAGTAGTAGCAGCTCTTTCCGTAACACCCAGACAGAGAACATACATCTATGTTCATCACACAAATGTTTGTTCTCGGTGGGGATTGAACCCACGGCCTACGGCAAAGAAGGCAGAGCTACTCCCAACTGAGCTATGAAAGCTATCAACGTAATTAAGTATGTATGTATAAGGTACTTTAATACTATGATGAAATAATAATTTTATCATAAGCAATTGAATTAAGGGTCCGGCGACAGTGGCTCGCAATTTCGAGGTGCGATTGGCTATTATTTCATTTTATTTCATTTCGGGGAGGTTGTTTGAAAGAATAACTCTAAAGTGACACGCATAAATACTGTTCGAACACAAATAATACAATAATATAAGGGAAATGTGCTTGAGTCAGAAATCATTTTGGTATTAGGTAAACGTAAGACCAAACATACTAATACCAAAATGATTTCTGATTCGGGCATGTTTCCCTTATATTATTGTACTAGCTGATCCCGCGGCTTTGCTCGAGCTCGTTTACTTTGAAAATCTCATACAAACTTTCATCCCCTATTTTATCCCCTTGGGGGTAGAATTGATCAAAATCCTTTCTTATGAAATAAAATGAAATAATAGCCAATCGCACCTCGAAATTGCGAGCCGCTGTCGCCGGAGCCTTAATACTGGTATTCTCGTTGACATCATCATTTAAGGCGCAGCATACGGCGCGCTGCTATCTCACTCGCACAATGGAATATTTTTAAAGATATAAAATCACTGAATGTAGTTATGTAAAATCGCAATCGGTCAAGTTGTGGACAATGGCACTACATAGTTTTAGCAAAAATAAAATTTTGATCCAAGCAAGTTTTTATACATAAAAATTTGAAAAATATAAAGTCGCATTTTTAAGTATGAAAACATGCTTGGATCAAATTTTTATTTTCGCTAAATCTTTATAATGTCATTGACAATAACTTGACCGATCGCGATTTTACATAACTATATTCAATGATTTGATATATTGAAAAATGTTCTATTGTGCAAGCGAGATAGCGGCGCGCCGTATGCTGCCCCTTAATTTCAAAGTTTACTTTTCTTGGATGATGTTATGCAAAAGTGCGTTATAAAACAGTAAAATTAAAAGTACGATTCTAAGATACCTATAAATTATTTTTTTTATATGTTTAAATTTCATAAGTAGGTATACTTAGTTTTTTTTCTACAACGTAGAATTAAACCACTTACTAAAAGATAATATGCCATATCTTGTGGTGAGAAAAACAAACAGGCATTGATTATTTAAATTTAATACAACAAACAGATGATTTATTTTATCTCGTTTATTGTTTTTGCCGGGAAATAATAACTCATTATTCTGTCTAAAAAACTACTTTATTGATAAACAGTGGCACGTTACGACTTTCAATTTTATTTATTCAATACCAGTTGCACCCCGCGGTTTCACCCGCGCAGATTTAAATCCCGGTATTCCCACGAGATAAAAAGTAGCCTGTGTGCTATTCCAGACTATAATATATCTCTCTGCCAAGTTTCATCCAGATCCGTTCTGCCGTTCCGGCGCGGCGTGGAAGAGTAACAAACATCCATCTATCCATACTTACGAACTTTCGCGTTTATAATATTAGTACAGAAGATTAGTAGTTAGTATCAGATGGCTAGAATTACAAAAGATGACTAGCTGTACAATAAGTAGTAGGTAACAATGCTAAATTCCACAAACAACCGCATCATCAACAAAAGCGAGTAATCACAACAGCACGAGGAGAGCAGTATTACTCTGACGCATCACTGACGCCCACCCGGTGTCATATTCTGAAATCTAGTTAGGTGTGTGCATTAATTTTTAAAAGAAAATTATACGTTTTTACAAAATGAATGAAAAATTCTACTCAAAAAAACTTACAGTCAAACGGAATAGAAACAACATACCTAAATAATTGATGATCTAAAATCTTGAATATTCCGGACTTCCTCATGATTAAACTTTTGGCTTATTTATAGCTCTTCAACACTAACCTCTAGTCCCCTACTCTTCGAGCCCGTCTCATAGTGCACCCAATGTTAGAATTTTTAGGTTATTTATTTACACAAATTATTGGAGTATTAGTTTGAGTAAATAGTAACTGGCAGGCAAATTGTCAATGGAAATGTAACTCGCCTAAATGGAGCTCACAAATTTTTATTATTCTGGTTAAAATAACACAGACCTCCTATTTTTAGTAGGTATAAGTAATTTTGATCTCATTTTAATTTATGTAAATAGTTATAATTTAACTTGTATAACGAATTTGACGCGGTCTGTCTGTAATGTTATACAGTTATTCAATATATTGAATTTGAATTTGAAAACCCGCAATAGTTAAGTCCTGTGCTATTTTAAGTGTTCGGCCAATTAAAAATTTACGTTTACATAGAGGCGCACTGCAAAATCTAGAAAGTTTTGTGGTTACGAGTTGTATGTTACTTATTTACCAAAGCACGTTGTAAAATTGGGTAAATCAATTTTTTTTTTGTTTTTGTGATCTTGATTGTTAAACTAGTAAAGATACTTACGTAAATGAAACATAAAATACTTAAAAGCCAATAGGTAACAATACAAAAAAGGTCAAAGATGAACAGAAGGAAGAATTTTGTAAATATTATGAAAATATCCGTTTGTACAATGACAATAAAATTGTATTGCATCATCGTAGGATTTGTTCCTTTCGAGACTGACCTTCCTTCAGTTACTTCACATTTAGTGTTAGATAGGTTGCACGAAACGATACTACATAGGAACTTTGACTTCAACATACAATTACTCAGTTCTTTGAAAAAAAAACCGACTCCACAACTTTAATCACAAACCAAAACGTCATTCGGTGTACCAATTTATTTTTGGTTTTTGCAGTATTTTTTTTTCGAACTAATTATATTTCGATAAAATTGTCATGGGAGGTCATTCTAAAGTACCTATGGCCTACCAAACAAAACAAAAAGTCATGAAAATCAATTCATAATTGACAGAGAAATCGTAACAAGAAGTACACAAAAACACGTACAGGAGCCTTATTCACTATGACAATAGGAGATTCCAAGGAGATTCCTTGCCCCAAACCGTGAAACGTCAAAACTTGATATTGGGCTTTATTCTTTATGACATAGGAGATACTTTGCCCTGACCGTATCACACCGCCTGCCTTGTCTTAGCCGAGCTCGCGCTGCAAATGGTCATAGTGCATAAGGCTCCAGTCCAGTTGAGAACTTCTTCCTCTTTTATGTCAGTAAAAAGAGTTATGATAAAAGAAAGTAATATCATTCATAAAAAGTTTACACTAGCCTTTTGCATTACACCACTGATCTGTAATTAGACAACTTGTCTAATTGATCAGTGCATCACACTATTGTATTGACTCACATTATCACTTCACTACATAGTATAAAACAAAGTCGCTTTCTCTGTCCCTATATCCCTATGTCCCCATGTATGCTTAAATCTTTAAAACTACGCAACGGATTTTGATGCGGTTTTTTAATAGATAGAGTGATTCAAGACGAAGGTTTATAATTGACCGAGCGAGCGAAGCGAGCGAAGCGTCTCACGCTTAGCTGGCATAGACACGACTTGTCTATGCCATAAACAAAAAAAAAATATCAAGTCGATGGCAGGCAGCATCATGTGAGCTATTTACTTACAAAAAATATATTTACGCAAGACATACACTTAGACAAACTAAGTAACACTAGACGGTATGGTTTTAAACTATAGCCTGCTCCAAGGAGCAAAAAATTTTTATAAGTAAAAACTTTTTCGATCCTCGGAGCAGGCTATTTTTTTAATCGATGCAGTCTAAAGAACATGATGCGTTAACAATAAACAATATTAGGTAGCAATACAATAAAAATGAATGCATTGAGAATCCAACGCATTGATCTCTTGCATAAATCATTTGGAATTACGCGATATTGTATCCAATTAAAACAATGCTTGGTTATTTTTGCATAACACAACCTTCGTGTTTCGTTCTAAAGGTATGCTATCATGTAATGCGCACACGCAATTTTTCGCGGATAAACGTAAAACGTAACTCAACATATGCATTTTTGTAAAATTCTTGTTGCCTTTTCTTAGAGTTATCATTGTATTTTTTTCTTGACATTACTTGACATAATTATTTATTTTTACCATAAACTTTTTAGTAAAAATAAAAAAAAACAAATTTACCATAATAGGTATGACTGCTTATTCGCTTCAACATATCTGATGCTGTGGAATTAGACCGGCTCCCCACCAATGCCGGCTTACGTAGTAGCTACGGACTCCCAAGAGTTATCATTGTTCTGATCGGTTGTACAAAGACAAACACTAGGTGCCGGAATTAACTATTGAGTAATTGTACATACCTAAATGCTTGATAGGTATAGGTTATCAAATTAAATGACTTATTTGCATTTAGTACAAAACTATTCACTTTTTGCAAGAGTTGGTAGCATGTTTCACAATAAAATAATCACAAAAGATTATTTTATTGTGAAAAAAGAAGAAGAGTCAAAATCTTTTAATAAAATACAATCACGATGTTTTGAAAAAATATCCCATGACTTTTGCCCTTAAAAATAGCAATTCAGTAAACAAGCTCTCTAATCATAGGTAGATAATAAAAAGTTTATTGAGTAATTTAAAACTAATAGATTTTATTGCACTGCTATTAAAATAACAATGTATGGGATAAACAAAACGCTCATATGTTTATGTTCTAAGAATATCATGTAGGTACCTACCTACCTATACTAGCTACGTCAGAAGTGTCAACTGTCAACCTACAATACAACTTGGAAAACTGACTCGTCACTTTACAAACTGGTTGAGATCTACTTGGGTATACTTAGGTACCTAAGTAAAATAAACATAAATTACGAGTGAAGTGACCGTAAAGAAGTATTAGCAGGAAATAATAAAACTATCATCACTCTTTATCTTAATTTGAGTATAGCCGTAGAAAGATAGGTTGAGTTTTAGTAGGTAAGGTTCCTAGGTACTACTATTGTTATTAATTATTTATGTCTTAGTAAAACGAACAGTACATAAAGTCGAATTAATAAATTATAAAATAAAACTATGTTTATATACCTACCTATTTAGATGAGTTAGTCGAAAGATCATCTTTTTCTTCATTATTATAGCAAAATAATACTAAAAACCTGTCTAGTCAATTTTATTTCTCAATATTTAAATTCTTGACCGTCAAAGTTTGCGTCATGCTTGCTTGACCACGACCTTAGTGCAACAAAAGATGCAAAACTACCTACATTCAAAACTATAGCAAAAATGAATTCCCTGAATATTACGAGAACTTCGGTCAATTTGCTTCAAATTAACGATTGACGAAACTACCAGTTTCCTTTTACAATCTATTGCGCCTGACCGTCACACAACACGCACTGGACATCCGAAAGTGGACGTTAGCACAAAGAAAATAGGGTTTACTTTCATTTAATACACTTTTACAAAGAAAATGTCAATTTGAAAAAAGAATACCAACCTCGAATTAGACTTGCCAGTTTTCGTCCCATTTGTGTTGAACTCAAGCTCGCTGACTCCGTAACTTGTTACTAGAGGCATATCGCCATCCGCCATCGTTTTCATTGAAACTAACACTTTACAACAAAGGAAACAAAAAAAACTGTGGTTTTATTATGAAAGAGCGCGTGAGCTTTTTAGATTATAATAAAAAAATGTTTATGGTTAAAAAAAAAGTTTTTATATCATAATTCGAGTTGAAAGTCCACGCTACACTAGCGTACGGTACGGCGCGCTGCGATGCACTGAACTGACTGTGCGTTTATTGATGTATGATGAGCGCTCGCACAGATAACATGACGGCCATTCGGACGCTGCTGTCAGTGATAATTGAAGATGGCCATCCATTACGTGGTCAAGAATTTATTCGGAAATAAACAAAAATATTATACAATCGATAAATAATAATTTAAAACTTTTTTTTTATCTCCAGGTTCTAGAATTAGAATAGAATTGTTTATTTATTATTAGGAATTGGAATCTTATTATTTTAGATATGTTTTTATCAATATTAGAATTGTACACCTACTTGTGTACTTTACTTAAGGCTCCGGTGACAGTGGCTCGCAATTTCGAAGTGCGATTGGCTATTATTTCATTTTATTTCATTTCGGGGAGGTTGTTTGAAAAAATAACTCTAGAGAAACACGCATAAATACTGTTCGAACACAAATAATACAATAATATAAGGGAAATGTGCTTGAGTCAGAAATCATTTTGGTATTAGGTAAACGTAAGACCAAACATACTAATACCAAAATGATTTCTGATTCGGGCATGTTTCCCTTATATTATTGTATTATTTGTGTTCGAACAGTATTTATGCGTGTTTCTCTAGAGTTATTTTTTCAAACAACCTCCCCGAAATAAAATAAAATGAAATAATAGCCAATCGCACTTCGAAATTGCGAGCCGCTGTCACCGGACTCTTAACTATGTTGCATAATGCCGGTTATAGACGAAGTGAGGCGTCAATTACACTTAGGATCATTATTCACCATACTTCAGGCAAATAAATATATTTCATTTAATTTTATTTCATTTCGAACAGTTTTTTTTATTTGTTGCTACATACCACCTGACCCATTTTCCCCCCGAATTTCATGAAAATCGTTGGAGCCTAGCCGTTTCCGAGATTACATCTTACCATCTCTTTATGACCAATAGGACTGGGCTAACTTTGAACAATGTTTCTACTTACAAGAACAGGGTTAATCTTTAAAAATACCTAACTGCTAAAATCTGTTTTTTTTAAGAATTATAATAAAACTGTTCCTTTAATAATTATCAGTTAGAAATGTTACCATACGTAGTTCGCATCAAAAACATTACGAAACATTTTCTGTCCGGCTTGTTATTGCATAATACCGACCACTCCGTCACAGATCTGTACCATGCCGTACCATTCCGATTAGGTATTACCCCACTCACTGCTAGATAATCTGCGGCCGTCGTGTTTACAAAAATACAGACAGGTTCCAGAAATTATGAAGTGTACCTAATGAAAATGATAATTGGTCAACTGAGTCATGATGGTTTTATTGGGTTTACCTACTTATTATCTGTTTTTAAACGACTTCCATAAAAGAAGGAATTTTTTTTTCGACTGTTTTCAAATGTTTTTACTGCATACCTAGTTCATTTATGAACCGACTAGTTGGGCCCCGCGGTTCCACCCACGCAGACTTAAGCCCCGGTATTCCCACGGGATAAAAAGTAGCCTATGTGCTATTACAGACTATAATCTATCTCTCGGCCAAGTTTTATCGAGATCCGTTCAGCCGTTTCGGCGTAGAACAGTAACAAACATCCATCCGTCCATACTTACGAACTTTCGCGTTTATTTTATTAGTAGAAAGGATAGTACCTACTTAAAATGATAATGATAATTGGTCATCTGAGTCATGGTGTGGTTTTATCGGGTTTACCTACCTACATAATAATCTGTTTAAACGACTTCCAAATAAGAAGGAAATTTTATTTCGACTGCTTCCAAATGTTTTCACTGCATAGTCCGTCGTACAGATTTAAAAAACTTATTTAATTTGAGGGAATATTTTATACTTTCAGATTGGTCTTATACAAATTTCACCAAAACCATTGATTTTTCATCAAAAAATTACAATAAAACCGGTTTTATTGAAATTTTGATGACTAAAAAGAATCGGTATTTAAATACCAATTTAAAAAAAATGGATTTAAATACCAATCTTTTTTAGTCATCGAAGTCTGTTTCTTTGTAGAAGAGTACGAATGTGCGTTTTACATTTCTTGTGTCACTAGTTCGTAACAATGTGGTCTAAGGATTTTGTAGTAGTAGTAGTAGCAAGTAGAGCTCTTAGTGTGTGGCTCGTCCGGGGAAGTACTACCACCACGCCTTTTTCTGCCGCCAAGCAGCAACGCTGTGTTTCGGTTTGAAGAGTGTGGTCGCCGGTGTAATTACAGGCACATGAGGCGCCTCAGTTGATGGACGCAGGGCAGTTCATCATAGGACACGATCCTATCGTGCGTGACTTACAAGGCAATGCTTTGAAAGAGATGATATTATGGTTACAAGTTATCCCAAGGTTACCTGGAAGAGATTGCTGTACGCGATAAGGCCGCCTAGTACCTACCTACCTATCCTTATTTGTAGTGGTAATCAATAGTTATTTATTAAGTACCATATCTAGACAAAAAGGGGCGGATAATTTGTAAGTAGGTTAGTCACAGGAAACGCCTACTTTTTTTGTGTGGTTCCAGTTACGTCGGACTTCCTGTTATGGTCAGCTAGGTCACCAGAAATACTCGTACCAGACCCTAGTGACAGTACTTAATAATCTAGGGCATTATAAATCTAGGCGTAAAAGTACAATGGGCGGCTTTATAGCTATAAGCTATTCCAGGCAACCCTAGATAGGTTTTATAGGTCCTACCTAAAGTCTAATTTAACCGAATTCCATTTGAATTTATTAACCGATTTCAAATAAGGAGGTTCTCAATTCGTCTTTTTTATGTTTGTTATCATAACTTTTTACTGGATGAGTCGATTTGGATGATTCTTTTATCAATCGAAAGCTGAAGCTCGTCATGTGGTTCTTTTATCAATCGATTTGATTGTATTTTATAGTGTACTTGAAGTAGATTTTTTTAAAGAGTTGTTTTAAAAGATTTACCCCCAGTTTCTGAGAGCTCGATCAACAATAATCGGCTGTCAAGTCACTTGCTATTTCAGCTTTTTCTTCAAATTAGATAGAGATAGCAAGTGACTTGACAGCCGATTAGTGTTGATCATATGTTGGTGCGCTTTCAGAAACCGGGGGTTATTCGCTCTGAAATTGAAATTGAAAGGTGAGGCATCAAACTAAGGTCTCAACTCAAAGGTGGGTAGCACAGATTTGTATCGTAGGTAGGTGCTACTCAGAATTATTACTCTTGCTGAATTTTTGTAATTCTTAAAAACTGAAATTATCAAAATTCATATTACTTGTACCTACCGAAGTACTGTGGTTCCTGGTTATCTGTGGTCTGGATTTGTTACTATCAAGAGTCCTGCTCGATAACCGAAGCATTCTTTGACGACCCCAGTGGCGCAGCGGGCGAGAGTCCGCCTGCGACGCAGAGGTTGCGGGTTCGATTCTCGCCTCGGAACAAATTTGTGTACAATCTGCAGAAATTTGTTCCGTGGTCTGGGTGTTTTCTATGTATAATAAAAAATATCTATCTATGTAAGTATATAATGTATTAAATATATCAGTTATTTAGTACCCATAACACAAGCTTTGAGTAGCTTACTTTGGGGCTAGATAGTGCTGTGTGGTTTGTCCAGCATTATTATTATTATTATTCAGTTGAACCGACCAGAGACGTCACCGGGCTTAATTTAATTTTTTTATTAGTTTTTAAATGGAAATTATAAAGATTTTTTATAACGTCCCAAAAGTTATTATCCGAGTGGGATTTGCACCCGCGACCTTCCTGATACGGACCCGCGCTAACTACCTGCGCGGTTGCGCCCCATGTTGCGCCATAGGATTCTAATCACACTCCAAGGAATTTGAATACGTCTTATCAAATTCTAATTCCTTGCGTCTTATCTATATTCCTTGTCACACTCGCTATTTTGTCTTTGATTTACCGCGTTCAATCGAAATAGTCCGGAAGCTAAAGTGGATTTTATTACGTCATACTATACTATCAAAGGGATCAAAGTCGTGAAGCTGTTTCAGTTTCATACTATACTATGACTGATTACAATCAAGATTATGTACACTCTGTAAGCAAATACACTTGACTAGATATATCGTGAGTTTAATTTGATAAAATCATGAATGAAATTACGTGAGCAGTGTAAGGCGTCGATGATCAAAAGTGATGAGTACTTTTTACAAAAAAGTACCTGCCTAGTTTTTTATTTTCTAATTGGTACATGGCGGTAAAATCGTGTGATTTAGTTTTGTCACTGTAGCCATTCTAGTCAAATCGCCATCTTGTAGCAAAGGTGAAATAATATATTTGCCTTATTGAGATTAAACTGAGTAATAACTGCCAGTTTTCATATCGTCCAATAAATTAATGCCTATTAAATATATCAGTTATCTAGTACCCATAACACAAGCTTTGAGTAGCTTACTTTGGAGCTAGATAGTGCTGCGTGGATTGTCCAGCATTACCTATCTTTTTTTTATTATTAATTCAGTGAATTCCGTTTTGGAATAAGAAGGGTAAGCAATTTAGAACTAAGTATTGGTTGTTGGAAGTTGCTAAAATTGGTAAGTGGTATATAAATTGGTAATGAGTTTCACTTTCGAACACAACAAAACGATTTCTAGCAATCAAAGCGACAGCTAACAGTGTCATTTCTAATGTCAATGCAATTGCGCATTTAGATCAGCCAATCAGCGTTGACCAAAATTGGCGGGACCAACTTTCAGCGCACGTGATTGGCTTACAGATCGACGTTGTGCTGTAATTGGTCTGAGTGCTTTCTCTTAATTGTCTGACTTTCGTTTTTCAGTTTTCTAAAAGGAATTGTATTGTTTGTATTCAGTTGTATTGTTAATACATCTTGATTACATGTTTATTCTACCCACGAAATAATAGAATTGGTTATTTATAGATATCTGTGCCATGAGAAACATGATTTAAATGTAGGTAAGGCCTTTTAGTTATTTTGATTGGTTCCCTATAAGTCGAGTTCCTTTACATCGAGCCTAGAAAGTTATCGCTTTTACTACCCCTATGTCGAGTTTTTCACATAGATATTATGAATGAACAATAGACTCCCAAACTCGACGTAAGATGACTCAACACAAAGGGAACCAACCATTATTTTACAGGTGGTTTTTACCCGTGCCCTATATCGATGTGTGAGGTACCTAGATAATATTATAAAAGCCAGTACTCTCAAACGGTTAAGGAAAATATCGAGAGGAAGCCAGCATGTCTTCGAACTAAAAAGTTCTAAAACATTTATCAACAACACGACAAGAAGAAATACAATAAG
Organism: Plemyria rubiginata; assembly: GCA_963576535.1. Lineage (NCBI taxonomy): Eukaryota > Metazoa > Arthropoda > Insecta > Lepidoptera > Geometridae > Plemyria > Plemyria rubiginata. Next base: position 3,807,884 of record OY754911.1, on the reverse strand, counting down.
AATGACATGACCATGACCAAGTAAATTTTAAAATACGTTCCATAAAACCGCACCGGTGGTCTAGTGGGAGTGACCCCGCCTTCCGATCGTAAGGTCGCAGGTTCGAATCTGGTCGTGCTCCAATGGATTTTTCTATCGAAAAATTTATGTGCGCAATGCCAGTGCTCTTAAACGGTGAAGGAAAACATCGTGAGGAAACCAGTTAGTATTCTAACAGCGGCGATGAGCTTGCAACCTGTCACGTATGGAATACTAAGACTAACTACTGCAAAATGTGGGTATGTGCCAAATGTAATGTTTGGACGTACCTCTGACTAGCCCCTTAGACATCCTCAAAGAATCTTGAATTAGTACCTACTTGGTACTGGGAGATCTGAAGGGATATCTACCGTGCCTGGGGATCAAAGTCGTGAAGCTGTTTCAGTTTCAGTTTCAGTTCCATAAAAATAAAGAGAACTTAAAAGCTTTCATAAGTAAAATAGGTACTAACTTCATACTGACATAAAATGAAATTAAAATTCATAAAATAAGTTAAGTCTGTAACTTATTGGTTTTGACATCTAAAAAAATCAAGTTCACATTGTCTTTTATACTACAGATGTTTTAAAAAATATCCTTCTTTATGGTTAATTACAGCAACTTTGAGTTACAGCTTTATAGCGTATACCACCACGCCTATTTCTGTCGCCAAGCAGCTTTGCTGGGTTTAGCTTTTGAGGGTGTGTCGGTAAAATTACCTACAGGGACATGAGGCTTGACATCTGTATGTATCTAGTTGATGGACACAGGGCAATGCATCGTAGGTTACGTTCATACCGTATGTGAATTACCTACGAGACAAAGCTGTTGTAGGTGATGATTACCACTTACCGTCAGGTGGGCTATCAAGTAATAAAAAAAGGATTACAAGGTCGTTTGTTATATTCATCACCACCCTCAGTAGCTTTATTAATTATCTTAAAATAAAAGACTGCAACTAGGTATTAGTGATCAGCTTTTGTTTTTCCAGACAACTATATTTGTATCTATTTTGTAATCTTTATAGCTCGCGGTGTACCAAACTAAATACATAACGGTATATCCGTGTTTATGACCACTGCGAATTGCGAGAGCGAGGTAGCGTTACTCTTGTACTAAGGGAGTGATTGAGACGGATGCCAGACGAGACATGAATCAGAATTTGTCTCAGAGCTTTGTGGTAGCTCACTTTGAAGAACATTTTGCATTTTGTAAGAAGTACCTATTTTAGTTACTTCTCTTATCTTTAGTATTATCTGGGGGGTATTCGGTAGCTGAATTTTTATCTGTCTTATTATATTCGCGAATGTCTTGCTTGTAGAAAATAGGCAAATGAAGGCGAATCGGGTCAGTAGCTAGGTTTGTGAAATTATGTGAAATGTCACTTAATCATCACAAATGTCTTCAAATTATGTTTTAAATGTGAGTTTAAAATGTAGGTGGACTACCTACCTATAAATCTGATGACAAAACCTTCTATTACCTATATACAATGTAACTAAAACGTTAATTAGCATCTGTAAAAATTTATTAGGTACCGGGGTAAAACGGGGTGGATAGAATTCCAGGGGTGAATGAAAATGAAACAAAAAAGCAATTATTAACAAACATTTGAATACGCAACATTTTCAAATAGGTACCACCACCAAATTCGACATAATATGTAGAATTTGGTGTTTTTACTTGAAAATGTTTGTTAATAATTGCTTTTTTTATTTAATTTTCATTCACCCCTGGAATTCTATCCACCCCGTTTTACGGTAAGTTATTACCTAAACTAGTGTTGATTGAAATCCACAGAGTAGAAAGATCGTTCTTTGCGTTTTTTTTAAAGTGATTTTGTTAATTATCAAAATGACAATCTTAAATAAGGCATCTACTGTGTTTAATAATTTTATTGTAATGCAGTAAGTGGTTCGAGTGTAGAAGAAAGCGAAGAATTCGTTGCTAAGACATTTTTACTTAGTGATCAAAAAGAGGTAACTATGGGTACATTACAAGGTACGAGATAAAACGAAGTAGCCTAGATAAGACGTTATCTGAATCAAAAGAGTTTTTTAATGTCTCCCATGGCTAATTAGAAAATAGGACAAATACCTCTATTCGTGTTCAATTAAGTTGAAATGCAGTGTGTAGAAATGTATCTAAAATGGTATCTATGGTAACCAAATTATTCAAAGCCATACAAAAACAGGTGTGTTTAATTAAAAAACAAATGCTTTATTGCCACTCTAATTCACTGCGAAAACATTGTTGACCATTTTAAGTACCTAGTTTAACTATCAGATGTAAGAGTAAGTACTTATGTGCCTTCGATAGAAAAAACTGAAATGAAGCTCAAGAAATGCTATCAACCCCGAGAGAAAGTCGTTCACTCCATCGCTCACAAAAAGACTAACTCACCTCACAGAGCGAACTCGATTTCACAGAACAAAAAACAACTGTTTTGACAAAACTTCTGTAACAAAACTGTTCAAAACACAAAAGAACTCAGTTAACTTTTATATAACAGTTAACCAACTTCCTATCCCAACCGGTTTGCGAATAACTTTTACGCGTATTTTTGTATTCACCGCGCGCACTGATTAGAAAGTTTCGTGTTTATTGTAAAACAATTTTGTTGTAAATTCGTTTGTTAATAGAAATAATATTAGAACACGCCGGTAAGAACGCGACTGCGCCGGTTCTCCGCACCTTGCTGACTGGTTCTGGGATCCAAGAAACGAAACATGGCCGCTCAGGCTACACTATAAAAACACCTCTACGTATATTGGACCCCGTTTGCTATACAACCTTATTTGCACAAGCTTACGGCATGATTTTACAACTAACTTTTTTTTATATGTAAGATACATCAACGAGATTGTTCCCATACCTGTCGAAGGAAATAAACGCTTTCAATGGAGAATTTATTTTTTCTCACGTTTTCAACATACCTAATTACAGTTTTTCTGATTGTTTTAAATTGACGGCTATAGTTTATCTCAATGTTTATTTATATCGTGCTAAAGTAGTTAGCAAGCTTGCTGCAAATCGTTGCTAATGCTAGGGTATGGATGAAGAAAGTAGTATTTAGTGTTTTCCCTTCCAAGGAAAGCTAACCTGGCTTGTCAGATCATAAGATAAAATTAAAGAAATTACTTTATGCTGGTGTTGCTAAGGTACGACTAGTAGGGGCTTTAGGCTTTGTATTATTTTAGACACCGTAATGAATTAAACAATTTTGGTGTATATTTAAAACTGAATAATAATTGACCGAGCGAGCGAAGCGAGCGATGCGTCTCAGTTTCCACATTGGCCATAAATGCGTTTGTCCGGATGTCTGTCTGTCTGTCTGTTCTCCTCTACAGGTCGCATTTTTCAACCGATCTGGACGAAACTTGGTACACAGGTTATATGACTTATTAGAATTTTTTCGCCGTCTGGGATTTTTGATTGGAGGGGTACTTCCCCCAAAAAAAGGGCAAAAAGGGAGCTATTTGATATACTGGATATCTCCACCAAATGAGATACGATTTCGATTCCATTCTTTTTTTATTTGAAAGGTAGTAACTATAAGTTGGTCTCATAAAAGTTTGGCGAAGATCTGATAAGGATCTTCAGCATGATGAACAGGATAGCTCATCAAACAATCGATGGTTTTCAATCAAATTTGAGAGAAACACAAAGGACCTCATTCTACACAAGATGATGCAAAAAAAATCAAAAAGATCAAAAAAATCACAAAACGGAAAATGCACTTGCACATTACATTCCTCAAATAGCTCACTTTTAGTATGCTCGCGAGGTTTACAGCTCCCAGAGCTACTAGTTTATTCAGTTATTACTTAACAATTATTAACATTTTGAACACAATATAACTATTATTAACACAATAAATATTGTAAATAATGATTGGATCAAGTTTAAAAAGTATGGCATTATGAAGATCCGGGGATGTTAGTGTAGAGGGTTCCAAATCATGTAGCTACATGCCTTACTCAAAGAAAATTCGAATTCAGTAAATGCCAACATTTAATGCATTTGGTATATTTGTTAGCTAGTCTTCCTAGAAAAACCTAAACTGATGGTGAATAATACCTGCCAATTATGTTACTTTGTAACCACTTTGGTCCCCGATGTATCCTAAACCCGGCTTTCTCGCGATAACATGCTAAATTGCTAAGATTTTATTGGCTTAAAATGTTATATCCGAATGGATATAAAATCTTTATGATTTCTTTAAATGTAAGTATAACTATAAATCGAACAAAATATAGAACATGTTAAGGTTTTGAATGTGCATTGAGTACATCTTAAAAACATTACCTAACTAAAATAAAGCCTGATAATAATCGCACATGGCTATTCGGACTTCATCGTTTTTATTTGGTTGTCTTGTGAGCAAAAAACTGGCAAATATTGATAGGCCAATAGGATCACTACAAATTGCCGTATTCGACAAAATAAGACGAATAGGTACGCGAATACTAATAGCATGTTTAGTGCAACCGACAGTATTTTATTTGTTATGAATAACAAGCGATGAGCTCCCGCTCTATACAAAGAATTTACCTTCAAAATAGGTTACTTATTACTTACTTATTACTACTTATTATTATTATTACTTACTTATTACTTACTTATAGGACACTATTGTATTAGAAAGAAACTTATTTGTGTAAATCTGTCATAACTGACATAACTACAGGTTTCATGTCATTTTTAGTTTCTGTGACGTGTTTACAAAACCTAGTGGTTTTTTTAGCTTTTACTAAATGTATTGGTAAGTTTTATATATTTTGACGCCAAGCAGCGCTGCGGTGGCCGTTTGAAGAGTGTGGTTGCCTGCCAGTTTACTATCAACAACGGTTTGCCTCAAGTTGATAACGTGAGCCAGAAAGTCTGGGAATAAGCCACAGAAACTACCCACCTGAATTCTATGATTCTCCCCTTCTTTATTATATTTTACCTCTGATGGAATAGCCCAGTATTATCTGTGCTCCCTCCTTTCTTTTTTTTTTGTATCTGATGGAACAGGCTATCATGGTAACCAGTAACCATATCACCTACAATAAATCATTACATCATAAGTCACGCTCGATGGGAGCGTGCCCTACGATGTACTGCCCTGCGTCTAAGTATCAATTTGAAGCATAAGCACCTTCCTACTACCAGTACTCTCAAACGGTGAAGGAAAACATCGTGAGGAGACCGGCGGCATGTCAATAAAACCTAAAAAGTTCTTTTAAACATGTCAATTGCTCGAAAGGAACCTCTTCTAGGCGCATTTAAAATCCTTTCGCCGCACTGTTTCACAGGAAGAGACATGATATGAGAGAAAGTAGGTAATAGGTTCCTATGTGGGTAGAACCGTAAACCCTGGAATGTTCTTCCAGTTGCTCGCAATGCAGCTTCACGGCGCAGTTCGAGAGTGCCTTGATGATGCATCATCAGCTCCACCATGATCCTTCGAACGACTTCCCTGAACTGAATACTCAAAATATTCTGCTGGTACGTTGGGTTTTATTTATATAAACTTTATTGCATTAAAATACATAGTATAATACATAAACTGCAACTGAAAACTGAAACAGCTTCACGACTTTGATCCCCAGGTACGGTAGATATCCCTTCAGATCTCCCAGTACCAAGTAGGTACTATAATTCAAGATTCTTTGAGGGTGTCTAAGGTGGGTAGTCAGAGGTACGTCCAAACATTACATTTGGCACATACCCACATTTTGCAGTAGTATAGTATTCCATACGTGACAGGTGGCAAGCCCATCGCCGCTGTTAGAATACTAACTGGTTTCCTCACGATGTTTTCCTTCACCGTTTAACCTATTTAGAATATCTACTTACTAAATTCAATTTGTATAAGTTTTTATGTGTTTTAGGTTTTTTCACCTAGCACATCCTGCTTGTATCTTCTATGACGTGTAATATGCTTACCAAATAAATGATTATTGATTATTATTGATTATTATTTAAGAGCACTGGCATTGCGCACATAAATTTTTCGATAGAAAAATCCATTGGTGCACGACCGGATTCGAACCTGCGACCTTACGATCGGAAGGCGGGGTCACTCCCACTAGACCACCGGTGCTCCGTAGTATAATACATAGTACCTAGATATGATAGAAAAGTGCCCTACGATGTACGCCCTCGTCCATCAACTTGAGGCATACAGATGTTAAGCCTCATGTGCCTGCATGTAATCACACCGGCGACCACACTCTTCAAACCGAAACAACGTTGCTGCTTGGCGGCAGAAATAGGCGCGGTGGCTTCCCCGGACGAGCCACACACAAAGAGCTCTACTACTCTTATATTAATCTGGGTATGTGCATGTAATGTTTGGACGTACCTCTGACTACCCCCCTTAGACGTCCTCAAAGAATATCTTGAATAATCTTGAGATTACTAGGTACCTACTAAGAGATCTGAGGATATCTACCATGCATGCCTGGGGATAAAAGTCGTGAAACAGTTTCAGTTTGTATTATTTTGGGTAGGTGTCTGAAGGTAATTGAAATAAAGGTTGACATTTCAGGAGAAATCTAACACGGTTCCACGGATCTCGTCTCCCAAGTCGCCAGAGTCTGTTCGCAAGAGCAAAGGATTCCGATGTAAGATTTACCTCCCTGTTTTACCTACTAGATTATACACAAAAAAGTTTGTAAGTATGGATGGATGGATGTTTAAACATAAACATGATCAAATGTCAAACTGAAAGCCATCTCGATAGCCAGACAGTGGTGGTGGCAAATAATTTTAGAGCTGTCAGATTAGGTTAGTTTAGAATAATGCAACAACAGAATCGAGACCATTAGCGTAATCGGGCCGCCCCGATCTGGATTAAACTTGGAAGGGAGATAGATTATTGTCTGGAATACCTAGTACCTAAGCTACTTTTTTATCCCATGGGAATACCGGGATTTAAATCTGCGCGGGTGAAACCGCGGGGCGCAACTAGTTAATAATAATGAATTCATGATGATTTATTTAAAGTAATTATTTTTTGCTTTTCAGTACCTATTTTCGGCGGTTTAATTTTTTGTTAAAAAGTTTCATGTTTCTATGATTGTATCTGCCTCCCGTATACAATAATTTAAGGCGCTTTATAAAACATCAGTGGGTTTAGTTGTGTTACAGTTATGTTATAGCATATTATTGTATTAATATAGGACGCTCTTTTCTGCCGGCAAGCAGCGTTGCTGTTTCGGTTTGATGGTTTGAAGAGTGTGGTAGCCGGTGTAATTACAGGCACAGGAGGCTTAACATCTATCACAAGTTGATGGACGCAGGGCAGTGCATCGTAGGGCACGTTCCTATCGTGCGTGACTTACGATGTTGGTTTGGGATTTATTTGTTCTCCACAGTGGCCGGTCGGACATCTTCAACGACTCGCCTCTTCAACAACCTCAAAGCCAGGATATGCAGGAGCAAGGCGCTATTCACACATTCCGAGGAAAACAATAGCTGCGTAAACCTACATGTAAGTGAGCTATGTATTTAAATCTGCTTGATGGAAAGAAACTTTTTATAAATATAACTTGCTGGTGATACAAGCAGATGTTAAATTCTAACCATCCCTGTTATATGTTCAGGTTGCTTGGGCAGGTACCAAAATGAAACACTTCGAGTAACGTCCCCCTGAATCGGCCGGTAGCAGTTTGAGGGACAGACTTTTCGTCCGCTACCCGTTTGCTATACTTACCGATTCATCGAGCGTAGTATAATAATTATACTACGTATGTACGTATAAGTACAGTAATGATAAACATTACAATTACCATGACAAACCATTGCCTCGTAAGTCACGTACGATTGCAACGTGCCCTACGATGCACTGCCCTGCGTCCATCCACCAGATGCACACAGATGCTCATTTGCCTGTAATTTCATCGGCAACCACACTACGAGCCAAATTACAGCTCATAAAATACACTTCGAACGTAGCATAACAAACGCCATTCATTCGGTTACCAGTTACCAGCATTCATCTTCGTCTTTTGTAAACAACTTCAGAGCTCAGTTGGTAATAGCTCTGTCTTCTGCGCCATAGGCCGTGGGTTCGATCTTAATCGAGAACAAATATTTGTGTGATGTACATAGATGTTTTTCTCTGTCCGGTGTAATTATAAATAAGTATGTATTTACAAAAAAAAGTATTATTCAGGTATCGTGTTCCCATACCACAAGCTTTGGATTAGTTCGGGGCTAGATAGTGCTGTGTTGAAAGTCCACCAATATTTATTTTTCTAATAATCCCGTCAGCACACAAAAGTTCAAATCATTCTATCATTGTTCCACTTTCTTGATTGCCTACTGGAACATTATTATTTAAGACATACTTTTAGGAGATTCCTTGCCCCAAACCGTGTAACGGCCATAGAGAATAACGCCCCTGTTTACTGTTCCAGTATCCTGGATCCGCGCCTAGCGGCTGCACTTCCAAGGGTATAAAGGTAGACTCCACCGTCTCCAGTACGCTCACCGCCTGCCTCGATGACAAGGAGACATTCGGCTGTCACCTCTGTACTTTTGAAGCAGATAGGTTGGTTCATTCCTTGTGTAGTTTTTTAGTTAATCCGCTGCTGGACATAGGTCTCTCTCACGCACCACTGTGCCCGGTTTTCGGCTCTTTAAGCAACACACTTTCAAGTAATTACCTTTTTTTTATTACAATTTGCTGATGGAGCAAGCAGATGGCCCTAATGTTAAGTGGTAACCATCACCTATGACAGAGCGTTGCCTCGCAAGTCATGCACGATAGGAGCTTGCCCTACGATACACTGCCCTGCGTCCATCAACTTGAGGCATACCGAATAATACCTACCGATGTTAAGCCTCATGTGCCTGTAATTACACCAGCGACCACACTTTTCAAACCGAAACACGGCGGCGTTGCTGCTTGGCGGCAGAAAAAGGCGCGTGTTTTGTGTAATTTTATGTAGGTATAGTTTAATAAAAGATTTTATAATATTTCACAGAATAACAGTCCTTGATCGTCATCTTCTGAATGACCACAAAATCGGGCTTGAAAATCTTCTCAAGCTCGTTATGGCGAAGACAAAATACGGTCTTTCGGAAAACACCATTCCTTCTTTTGGTGCACGGCAACCGTACTATAAGCTGCACGAAGACCTTGAAGAAGAATTCATCATAGAGACGGTTGCACCAAAAATCAAGATAGTAAAACATGCTTCAACTAACACCGAACATCCTGAAAGTAATGCTGAAGATTTTAAGGCAATAGCTGGTGAAATCGAGAAGCTTTTTAAGATAAAACAAGATGGCGTCCAAGATGACGGCTTTATGTCCAAAATGGCGACACTGAACGAATGTATGTGCAAGTTTGTTGATTCTTCGAATACGTTGAAGAAGGTTTTGAGTAAGGAGTTGGATTCAAAGGCTAATTTAAGAGATCATCTGACTGGGAATGAGCCATTCTTTAATCTAGGACTTGGAGAGTAAGTAAGGTTATTCTGGGTTGATGTAAAATAATAGTACATACCTATGTTAGCAAAACTGATAATTACTGAGGTTCTTGAATGGCGACCACAAACCCAGAGACGCAGTGTAGATCGATGTCATAAATACTATATCCTACTACTATTATAAACGCGAAAGTTTGTAAGTATGGATGGATGGGTGTTTGTTACTCTTTCACGCCGGAACGAATCGGGATGAAACTTGGCAGAGAGATAGATTATAGTCTGGAATAGCACATAGGCTACTTTTTATCTCGTGAGAATACCGGGATCTAATCTGCGCGGGTGAAACCGCGGGGCGCAACTAGTAGGTAATAAAATAAAAATTAATACGGAGAATTTTTTTTCTACAGCAAGGACTCGCCGAGAGATTGGGAGAGAGCTCATAGTGAGAAGATGGAGAGGAGTAGAAGGCACAATGAAAACAGCAGGTTGGTTGGTCAAATTATTTCGGATTGGGTTGTTTTTGCTCCATTGTACCTGTAGTTTAGATATTTTCCAGAGCAATAGGAAATTTAAGTATTGCCATTGTGTGTAGATTAGGTAAAATGTTTGGGACATCTTCTACGACATGACATCTTTAGTGCGCTTCGAGGGGCTCCTTTCGAGCACTTGACACATGTTACAGAACTTATTCGGTTCTAAATAACACGCTGGTTTCATCACGATGTTTTTCTTTACTGTTTCAGAGACTGGCATTTTTCGCAGTTTTTGAACAGAAAAACTCATTTTTAATACTGTTTCAGGGGCGAGAAAGAAAAAAGAAAGTTGACAATGAGTGGAAGCTTCTATTTTTAGATTTTTATACAATATAGTTCTTGTTTATTTTTGACCTAAGATATTTGGAATTATAATTATTAATTTACAAGATTTGCGTAGTTGTTTAATATGTAGAACAGATTTTACTCATGATTCTATTCACTGATGCAGTAGAGGCTGTAGTAGGAGATAATGAGAAAAAACATTAACAAGAAATGTAAAACATTTATTAAGATATAAATTATAAACCTAACCGCTATCTGCAAAACTAAGTTCAGAAAGTTTTTCCATATCTTTTGCATCGCGACATCTTTCACAAATCAATACACCGGGTTGCATATTATGACGGTTTTTATAATGGCAACACAATGTGTAAACACACTTCTCACATCTTCCGATCTCTTTTGAATGGCTGCACTGATCGTTATCGCATCTTTCGCTATTTTCTTTTGAATGCCAAAGAGGTCTGTCGCATCTTTCGCTCTCTTTTTGATGGAAACATTGAGTTCTATCGTATCTTTCGCTTTCTTTATCATGGCAACATTTTATAGAGTCACCACTTGACATACAGTTTGCTTGGCAACATTTGTAACTATGGTTTTTAATGAGTTTTGTTTCGTTTTCCTGTAGCAGTTTTTTGTTATGGTCTAATACAGTTTCAACTACAGGTAGTATTCTTGGGCCAGATCTTATAGACGGCCTGTTCAATACATCATTATTGTAAGTTTTTCTTACAGTTGCAAACATTCGGTTTACCTCTTCAATAGTATCTTTTGATTTAGTCTTCTCTTTAAGACTTTGCTTCAGTTCTTCTATCTTCATTTGAGGTATTGATGAAGATTTATTTTTTAAATCAAAATATGATCTTTTGCAGTCAACTTTTGAGCTCATCACAATAAACTTTCCATTATTATTTCGTCCGTTTTCGTCTACAGAAAATTGATACACTTTGCTAACAGATAACTTTGATTTAAGAGTTCTGAGATTGTTAGTAGAAACGCTAGCGTCTTTGAGTACAACCGTTTTAGACTTTACTTGATCGATCTTTTTGCTCTGAAAAACAGTGAGTACTTCGTTTAGTAAGCTGAGACTTTTTGAATCAGTCTGCATTGTCTGTACTGATTTCGTTTTTGTCTTTTTAGGTTTTTCCTTGAAACCTTCGTTTTTAGCGTTATGTGTTTTTGGTGATTGGTTATGAACTTTTGGTGATTTATTTGTAGATTTTTCAATACAAATATTAAAGCTTTTTTGACAAATAGGACATGACTTGGAATTTCTTTTATTATTTTCACTGCCTTTGTCTTCAGGTTTGGAGCATAAACAAATTGAACAGATGACTTTGTTATTCGAAGACGTCTTGTGGTTCTTTCTGTTTTTGTCTTCATTCATATTTTTTGAACGATCTGTGATACTACCTTTCTTGTATGTTGTTATGTCTACTTTTATTTTCCTGAAGTCGTTCGATTTCATTAAACATAAATCTGAAACAATCAAGGGTTAATTTTGTTTCGATTTATAGAAAAAGACCTATTTATGTAGGTACTTATTGTAAAAAAATATTTGCATTTAACAGTTTTTTTTATATTTACCAGAATATTTTTTGTACAGTTGGACACTTCACATGTTCGGAACTTAAATACACTTTTCTATTAGATACACATTTAGTTCGAATATCTTTAAAGAAATCAATATGTTCGCGAAATACATTCAAACAATGTAATATACAAAATTAAATGTGTTTTTCAAGGAATATAATAGGTACTCGTGTTTTTATTGTAAAACCCGTATAAAAGAAAAACTGCCACCATAGAGGCAAAGAGTATACAATAACCATAGAGGTAGTTATTGTAGGTACACTCTTAGCCATAGAGAAATACTAAAAAAAGGAAACTACCACGGAGTTCGTTGACCCAAAAAGTAAAAGAGTATACAACCAAGAGTGTATAACGTTACGCTAGCTCATACCTTCTTCTGAGGCTCATACGCTAGTATACAATAACGTTTATTGTCAGCAAGGAATTAAGATACAACTAGTAGCGCCCCGCGGTTTCACCCGCGTAGTTTGAAATCCCGGTTTTCCCACGGGATAAAAAGTAGCCTATGAGATAATCCAGACGGTAATATATCTCTGTGCCAATTTTCACTGAGTAACAAACATCCATCCATCCATCCATACTTACAAACTTTCGCATAGTAGGATAGGATAAGACGTACAGTACCTACATACCTATAAAGTATGGAATTTATAAAAAAATTTAAAAAGCCGGGATGAACCTATTTAACAAACAGGTACAGGTAGGTATAGTTCTTAAAACCTTCGGATCAGCATAGTCTTTTTTTTTGACAGAAAGAGCTTTTTTTAATTATATTTCTTATTATTTTTCCTCTCGGAAAAAAGTAGATGGCCCTGCCTTAGAAACGGCCTTCCGCAGGGAAGTGTCCTTGCACCAACCTTATTTAATATCTACACTAATGATCAACCTAGCAGCCCATCTACAACACGCTTCCCGTATGCGGACGACCTAGCTTTGACCACCCAAACATCAACCTTTGAAAAAGCCGAAGAGAACCTTACTGCTGCTTTGAACGAACTGGGAGCTTACTATGATGCAAACGGTCTCAGGCCGAAACCATCAAAAACCCAGACATGTGCTTTCCACCTGCGAAACCAACAGGCAGGCTTAACATCACTTGGCAAGGAGTCACCATTAAACACGATAGTTTTCCAAAATATCTAGGAGTAACGCTGGACAGATCCCTATGCTACAAACAACACTGTCAAAAAACTAAAATTAAAGTCAGCTCACGCAACAACCTCCTTCGGCGTCTAACGTCTACCAAATGGGGAGCAGCACCAGACGTGTTACGAACAACAGGAATAGCACTGTGTTTCTCTGCCGGCGAATACCCGTGCCCGGTATGGCATAGGTCCGCACATGCCAAACTGGTTGACGTAGCGCTTCACGATACGCTACGAATAATCACTGGATGCCTCAAACAACGCCTTTGAATTTGTTGTACGCTTTAGCAGGTATCTCACCACCATGCGTGCGGCGAGATGTAGCGTGTTCCACAGAGAAACACAAACAAGAGAGTGACAGCAGACATCCTTTGCACGGGCATCAACTCCCGCGAGCTCGCCTTAAAAGCTCCAACAGGCTTCCAACGCAACACAAAAGCCGGAAATGACAATCCATCTGTCACAAGGTGCAAGCTGTGGAGGGAGCTCAAGCCCCCGCCACCCGATTTTCTCACCCCACAGGAGCAACTACCACCAGGACACGACTTGCCTTGGCTCGTGTGGAAGTCGCTGAATGGACTCCGCACTCATTGGGCCGCAGCAGAGAAAACCTGTGTAAATGGGGGTTCAGGGATCCTACTCTAACGGGCGGTGACTGTGGTGCTGCTACTCAGACAATGCAGCACTTGCTAGTGTGCCCCTCGTGCCCAAACACCTGCACGAGGGAAGACCTTAATGCAGCCACAGGTGGCGCTGTTGAGATGGCCACGTATTTTGCCAAAATTATATAGAATAGGAAAGCATCGACACGATAAGAAGAAGAAGCTTGCAGCTTTACTTTACCTCTGTCAAAAAAAAAGTTTATTCGCCATTAAAGATTCGGTCCTATAACGGCATTGTTGGTTGTTGGCTTAAAAAGTAATAACAATAATAACTCAGGGGGGGGGGGGTGTACAGGAGGGTCATGGAGAGGGGGGTGCGATCGGGGGAGGGGAAGATGGATGTCCTCTCGTGCTAAGCTGCAAGGGACAGGCCACTAGGAAAAGTCATACCTACCTATAATAGTGGGTAACACCGCGGGACGCAGCTAGTATGTAACATATAAATTCCTTGTATATAGTGATACTAGTTGCGCCCCGCGGTTTCACCCGCGCAGATTTAAATCCCAGTATTCCCACGGGATAAAATGTAGCCTCTTTGCTATTTCGGGCTATAATCTACCTCTCTGCCAAGCTTCATCGAGATCCGTTCAGCCGTTCCGGCGTAAAAGTGTAACAAGCATCCATCCATACCATACTTACAAACTTTCGCGTTTATAGGATAGCATATTATGTAAATGCTCGAAGCATATGTATGACCCTCGCTAGAATGTCTATACCAAGGAATTTGAATACCCTTGGTCCATACCTACTCACTTTTTCGTTTGCTTTTGCTCATTGTTGTCTATTAAAAAAGTATTCACTCCAATTCTTCTGTCAATCGTTTCTGTCATTAAAATGGCATCTATAGAAAAAGAAAAATAACAAAATCACAGAAAAATTGTAGTAAAAATATTTATGATAAAAATTGAACTTAAAAAAGGTAAAAAAAAGCCATCGCACCTAAATAATAAACCAATTTTCGGTGGAATCTAAAAAATTTAAAAAACCATTGTATTTTGTAAAAAATGCGAAGCTAAAACGGTATGTAAAGCAGGACAATGAAACACACATGAAAAAGAAGAAATGAAAGAAAGCAAAGCCATTTACGTCACCAAACACAAAATACGAGACGATCAAATCATTGTAGACCGACTCTATGCCAACCACAGCACAGAAAGCTCCGATAGACATGATACCAGAAACTTTGGGTGCCAGTTCGATAAAAAAAGGGATAACTTACTCTGTACCTGTAGAAATACGTCTCCCACAAGAACTCAGGTTAAGCGATACTTCAGTGGGGTTCCTAAACAAATTTACGCGTTTCACGGGTCTAGAAGCTATGCAGATGTAGGTGTAGGGAGCGTGAAGGCTTTGCAGAGGAGAAAGGTGAAGAGAGTATATTTGCCTGAGACGGATGATCGTGGAGTGGGCAGCTCGGACTTATCTTCGTTTATTATTAGTAAGTACCTATATCTATCGAAAAACACGGGTTAGGGTATATATTTTCATATCCCAGACAAAAGGGCGCAACGGAAGGACTTGCCATCTACCCACATTTGCCCCCCTTTGTGTAGAGCGTAGCGCAACTGATAAACAGTTTGATAAGATTCATGAAGATTCTTGAATCTTATTAAACTTTGATTGAGATTCAAGAAGCAGCCTACTGTCCTGTATGATCTCGTCGACAGAAGTAGTGGATGGAGAAGGCTCTAAATTATTCTTCTTGAAAGTTTATATTATTCTGTCTTTTTTTTTATACAACCAGCTGATGGAACATGCAAATGGCCCATCTGATGTTAAGTGGTAACCATCACCTAAAACAAAGCATTGCCTCGTCACGTCACGCACGATAGGAACGGGCCCTACGATGCACTGCCCTGCGTCCATCAATTTGAGGCATACAGATGTTAAGCCTCATGTGCCTGTAATTACACCGGCGACCACACTCTTCAAGCCGAAACACAGCGTTGCTGCTTGGCGGCAGAAAAAGGCGTGGTGGTAGTACTTCCCCGTACGAGCCTCACACAAAAAGATCTATTACTCTTCTAATGTCTAGTCAAGCAATGGACTTTGGCAGGCTGATGCTGATAGGAATCATACTGTAAGTTTCTTGTAAGAACTTCTTGATCCTGAATTCCTGAGCCAGGCCAGTGACTAAAAGTTCCTAACTCCCTGGGGAGATTGTGGTTAGTTTTAAAATGTCGGTATTTGAAAAGAACTAGGAAAAGAAATACGATTCTGGTATAACTGAATTTACTTTTAACTGAGTTTTGTCTTTAGGAAGGAACAAACAACAAAAAACCAGTTACTACGATCACAAGAGAACATCTTCGAAATGCGTAGGTGGGTTCATGGAGCACAACAGCGTTATAAGCCAAAAACTCTCACCCATCGTACAGACAAGATCAGGTTCAACTAGCCCGGAAATGTCTATTGATCGAAAAAATATAGAAATAGGGAGCAATACAATCGATAAGAGTTTGGTCACCACCGGTACACAGTTTGAAATTGAGATGAATCTAACTGAAGAATCTAAGCAATCTGAAGAAGTTGCTAAAATTGTTAGGGAAACGGAGTTAGCTAAGAGCGCTGTTGTAAAAGTTTCAGAACAGACACAAAAATATAAATATTCTACTGAAATTCAAGGCAAAATTAAACCTTTACAGAAAAAAGCTAACGAAGACAAAGTTTATTCCTCCGATTCTTTGGTACAACATGTCCACAATCTAGAAAATCCGAGTTATGAAAAACAAAGTCGGGCGTCCATTGATCCGATGGAAAACAAACTTGAAAGAGAGTATAGAAGAATGTTTTCAACCAAAAATAGAGATTCTAAGGCAAGCGTTGATAAACCTATACCTGATATAAAGAGCGCCTCCATTATGAGACGAAGATTTGAAGCTTTGCGAAAAGGTTTGAAGAAGGAAGATGGAAAGAAGAGTACATTGGCGTCGAGCCAAGATAGTGTTCCCAGTAGAAAAGATGCCTCGGTCACTTCTGACCCGCCATCTTTAGAAGGCAGGTCTTTCATAGATACAAAAAAATGCAGTCCAATACAAGCAAATATAGAACAGAACGACAATAAAATAAACTATAAAACTGAAAAAGATAGCACCCAATGGCCGCAAAGTGATGTCGATAGCGAATGCCAAGGAGTTAAAGGTATGTTTAATTTATGGGGAAAGAAATTTAAGTTTGAAGACGAAGGAGAAAAAGTTGTAAAAGTAGAAAAAAAAGCAAAGCCAAGATCACTTGCAATTGATATCAACAAAAAACCACAAAAAGAAAGAGCGCCCAAAAAAGAAACAGAAAATAAAAAACAAAGTGGGAGAAAATTCTTCTTTTTCAAAAAGAAAAATAAAGATCAGAAACTAAAAACCCCTAAAAATAAAGAAAATGAGGTATACACTTCCAGTGGAGTTACTGCTGGGCGATGTGAGATCAGAGACGGTTTGATTATGAAAATGGGATGTAGTACAACACCTAAAGAAAAAGTATCGAACTCATCTAAAGATGGAGACGAGATACGACGTAGAACCTGGTTTAAAAATTTTGTCACGAATACAATAGCATCAGCAAGGAGCGTTAATGTAAGATGGAATAACAGTATGTATGCTACCAGTAGTAGCACCGTTTTTGAACTAATGGACACAATATACAAAAATAATGGACTAGTTTTGAAATCAAAAAGTGAAATCACTTCAGAAGAATCCTCATACTACCGATCATATACAAAGAATAGAGTTAACTTTGATCAGAACATAGAAGCCTGGATGATTTCGAGGACTATTCCAGATAGACTTAGAGAAATACCCGTTAGAATACAGTCGCATAGAAACATACAGAAAAAAGACATTGAGGTAACAATGTCTGAACACAAATGGTTTATTGAAAAATCCAAAGCCTTTGCAAATAAAATTGAAGTCGTGTTACATTCCAATAACTTCAATAGGGTTAATAAGAGTGTTAGTTCGGAATACCTAAAAATAGACATACCTAAAAACTTTTTCGATATATCAAGCAGCGATGATAGCAAGCAGAACCCAACAAGCGATGAAGAAGTCTATAAAATTGTTGAGTACGAATCAGATTTAAACACGAAAAAGGCAGAAAAACGTGGAAATCACGCTTCAGAAATTCAAGTGATGGTAAGCTTTCAAGATACTAAGAATTTGAAAGCAAAAATACTAGAGACAGTTATAAAAAAACCACCAACGCTAAGAGATGTAGTTATACAAGGAAGTAATGTAAATATTCCAAAGAGATGCGGCGTCATTGGGGTGGGAATAATCACTCAAAGAGACCTGAGGGACAACAGGAAACCAATGTAAGTAATTATAACTTTTTGCCAAGACTGTATTTTGTTACTTATGATTTTTCTTAACTGTCAGTTTATACAATTTACCATTACAGATTGAAATTCCAAGATGATTTAACAGAAGACGACTCAGATGAGGGCTTCCAAATTAAGTCAAAGAAATGCGAATTCGCCGAAAGCTACCTACAAGAATACTACAAGCACTGGACACCGTTAGGTATAGACTCGTATTTATGGTGTGTGAGCGACTCCCATCTTAGATCTTGTTCTGAAATGTCGCTGATCAGCTTTCACAATCCAGGAGATGGCTCTAAGTCTTGTCCAAACATCTGCGAGAACTTTAAAACTTCGATGATTATTTCTTCCTGCAATACTTCTTCTTGTAGTCAATGCTGCGAAGAAGCTCAAAAGGTTTCTAAAAATTGCTTCAAATCGAAACTATTCAAGAAATTCTTAACAAAAAAATCCAAGACTGATACAGATATAGCTTCCAAAAGGGTGTTGCCTAAAGATTCGCTAGAAGTTTTTAAGAGAAGAAAAATTTATGCTGCCAGCCTCAAGTCTCAGTGGGCCTGTTCTGAAGATAAGCCAGTATCTGTACCTAGCATAGAAAGCAAAGGGGCCCAGAACACTTTAGTCATAGGGCCGAAATCAGACAAGCCCATAATATCGTACAATCCACCACGGCCCAACAATAAAGCGCACTGCAAGAAACACGTTTCAATGTTAGACTGTGACAAGTTAAAAGAAATGCTGAAATCAAAGGAACAATGTCAACCGCTCTGTAAAGCTTCTCCAAAGAATAGTAAGACATGTCCGAAGCAAGCAGCTATGCTGCCGCAGCCAGCGTGTAAAGTTTCCTGTGAGAAAACCGAAAATCCTGCATGTGCACCAACTATTTCTCCACCCAGCAAACAATCCTCTATTAAGTCAATGATGCAAAACGTAATGTCGAAAATTTCCGAATTACTTGGGTCTCCCAATGTGAACGCATGTGACCATCGTTTACCGGGATTTGTTTGTTCGTCAAATCCATGTCCTAAGTGTCCATCGCCTCCGTCAAAATTTTGTCCTAGGTGTTCACCGCCTACGTGCCCAGCGTCTCCACCCCCGCCGGTTTGTCAACGACAGAGTCCACCAAGGCATTTGAAAGCTCGCAGAAATGCATGCTGTAAGGAGACCAACACGAAACTTGTTCCTTGTTCACCAACTTTATCTCCCACAGGGTCTAAGGGACCCAGTCCTAAAACTTCTCACGACTGCCTCAGTCCCGCACGAACTCCCAGTCCGAAGAAAAATAAATGCGTAAAGAAAGCTTCTCCACCAAGAAACAAGAGTCGATGCCCAAAATGTCAGAAGAAACAACCATGCCTTCGTTTTCCAAATTGCAAATTATCTCCTGTCGCGTCAATAGAGAAATGCCATGGTGTTTCCCTGCAAAACTGTCCAAAGGTAAGCCCAAGGACTTCTCCACAAGGATGCCCAAAGCAAAATCCAAAAAAATCCTCACTATGCCACCTACCACCTTGCAACCTAGCCAAAAAGACCTCAGATTGTTCAGTAAATATGAACACACCTCCAAAGTCACCGTGTGCAAGCAACATATATCCTTGGCCAATGAACTGCCAAAGCTCCAATCCACCGTCACCATCACATTCCGCAACCAACCAACAAAAATGTAATAAGGAATGCCCTTTGATAACCAAAACATCAAATCAGTGTCTAGCACCGAAAACGATAAAGCAATGTAAGCCTGACTGTGCTAGCCGGAAGAAAAAGATAGAGCTTGAAAAGAAGCAGAAAGGTTGCATTCCAAAGAAGCAACTTGAATGCCCAGCCAAGCAACAACTACCATGCCCAACCAAGCAACAACAACCATGCCCTGCTAGGCCACAGCAAACACCGCCTCCACAAGCAATGAAATGTCCTGCAGATACCAGTAAAACCAAAGTTACAGGACTTTTTCTTAAAATGAAACCATTAAAAAGAACATGCTCCAAAGAATGTCCAGCATGGGAGGGCCAAAACGAATGTGGAGTAGTGAGATTGAACTCGCGAGAGAAAATAACTATTAGCATGAAACAAGATACACCAAGTACGGAGGAATTAAGAGAAGGTATGAACATCAAGGTTCAAGATGACGATGGAAACACTCTCTACGAAAGAAAAGACTATACTTGCAACAAGGCAGCTCACAGGCCTTCAGTTTTAGGGGATATGTACAGAGATTCAAAAATTAATAGGGTCTCAACGTCTGTTATGGTTGCAACAAATGATTTAACAACAAATAATCAGGAGGAAGAAGAAGCTGATCGTAAAAGTGATGTAAGTCTTGCAAACTTGATAGAGATACAATTGAAACTAAGGATCACACAAGGAGATAAAACAACCGAAATCAATATAGCCAATGAAGATGAAGAAACCCAGGATAAAGAAATCGAGGTCAGAAAAATACTACCTGAAGTATTCTTAGTTGAAAACTCAGCCAAAGAACCAGTAAAAGTTGTTGAAGAACCTAAAAATGATATAAACATAAAAATTGTCGTCAAAAACTATAAACCAAAATTAAATAAAACGAATGATACAAAGATATATGACGACATGTATTCCAAGAAAATTTCTGAAAAGTTTCAGACTGTATCTACAGGGTATAGTGATATAATAACAGACGAAGATGATGACAATGTTTTTTCGGTACACAGAGCGACCATAGATCTTGATTCATCAAACGAAAAATCCAAAACTCTTAGCAAATTGAGTAATGAGGCAGAAAGCGAAGAGCTGACGGATCCTATAAACTTCATGGTGTCATCACATAGCGCGGAACGTTTAGTCACAGATGTTACTGAAGACGAAAACGTTGAAAAGTCTGTGTCAAGCAAGAAAGATACTCAAAGTTACGACAACTACGAATATACAAACGAGTTAGACGCGAAAGATTTAGATACAGATCAAGATCAAGACACAGATCAAGATAATGCTACTTTAGATTTGAACACCAGCAATGAATGCAATGATATTAAATACGATTCAAGGGAAGAGAAAAAAGAACTTCTAAAGAGGGTGTTTGAAAGAGCTTATGCGACGCCAAAAAACAGAGAAAATGTCAGAGAGCTTAGAGATTCATTAAAAATTATACTGACGGATAGCAGTGACAGCGAAATTAATGCAGCCAGCAATGAGCTAGCCAAAGACGTGACTTATACTTCTCTGAAGCCAGATTTCTTCAGGAACACAGATAGTATGAACAACTATTACAAAATAGAAAGCTCCATAATGGAAGAGAGCAAAGTGACATCCAACATTCTATATCCTACCGGAGAAAACAATAGCTGTACAAGCAGCACATCTAAAAACATTAAAGCACAAGGTTGTATGTGTAGTCGAGTAGCCGAAAGACTCAACTGCAATCTGAAAACAGGATGTTGTTGTAGACAAACAAAAGTAGATGAAATCACTAGTTGCGATATTCGAAACGAACAAGATTTACTGTTATTAAATTACCGAACAGATTACGTAGACGTTCAAACACAGAATTCAAAGCGACTATCCAGTCATAGCAATCGAATCAACTTATCAACACATAACAATGAAAACTGCGACGTCCAAAACGAAACAGATAAAGAAAGCGTTACAGAGAAAACTGCGAGTACAACAAATCAATCCAAAGTCATAGCTGAAAAACAAGTAGATATAACCTTTTACCCTCATAACAATCACATAAAAGAGTGCGAGATGAAACATCTAAACCGTACGACTGTGTTAGGCATTTCAGATGACGATAAAATTGTTGTTCTAAGCGGAGGTGCCGTCAGAAAAACGATCGCACGAAAGAAACAGAAATTCAATACAATAAAGAATAAAATCAACTTATTCAAAGCTGCTGACGTGATGCAGTGCTATGAAACCAAGAAGGCAGTATTAGAGATATATGCAGAGAAGATCGTTTCAGAAAACGGCGAGCATTTCGTAGCTAAGCTCCCGAAGTTTGTGTTTGAGAAGGAAAGCGAAATCACTAGAAATTTTAAAGAGATAGCAACGAATAGCTATAAAAGTGTGTGCAAAAGAAGTGTTTTCAAAATGACTGTGAATGGATAGCATATTTGTGTTTGTGATTTTAGAAATATATTTAGATTTTATTTTTAATTTCTTTTTTTGCACACTGACCACCGACATTGGTAAAACATGTTGAACACATACCTGTAATTTGATAACACATAAGTTTAACGCAAAATAAATAATCTATCTCTGTCTTTATTGAATCAATAATTTACTTACTTTATTTTGAATCGATTTAAAAAATAGAGCTTATTGAGTAGATAAGAAAATATATGAAACTAACACTAGTACATACAATAGGTATTATAATAAATAAGTCCTTTGGTATAACTACCTGTCCTAGATAAGTTTTCTAGCTAGCTATAGTGTACCTAGTTAGGAAAATCTTGGGTAGAATTTGTCCTTGGGGAAAATGCATGACCCATTGGGAGACGATAGTTCTTCTCATAGCCGCGTCTGAAAAAAGAACAAATTCATAAAATAGACTATAATTATTTCAATGTTCGAAAAAATAAAAGTATTAATTAAATCACACTAATATCTTCTATGTGAAAGTTCGTATTTTTGATAATCAACGCCAGAACGGCTGAACGGATCTGGATGAAATTTGGCACAGAGATAGGCTATAGTCTGGGATAGCACATAGGCTACTTTTTATCCCGTGCGGATACCAGGATTTAAAAATGAGCGGGTGGAACCGCGGGGCGCAACTAGTAGTAACACTTACCCATAACGTAGACACCATAAACCCAGTGTTAGCACACAAACATTAGTAAAACACATGGTGTAAAGCACAAATACAGGGTGCACTAGGATACAACTCATTTTTAACACTCATTTTTTATTTTAAACTGAACTATGTTAACCTCCGGTTTCTGAAAGCGCGATCAACACTAATCAACTATCAACTCAGTTACTATTTCAGCTTTTACTTCAAATTAGATAGAAGCAAGTGACTTGACAGCCGATTAGTGCTAATCGCGCTTCCAGAAACCGGGGTTACCCCCGGTCCCCGGTCTATTTAAATTCCTTGGTCTATTTAGACATACCTAGTTGTCAATTCTGCCCCTCGGGCATGGATCATCGATAAGATAAAAGTTAACAGTAATTTTCGATTTTGAATAACGAACCCAATTAAATTTTATCGTATCTATGATCCATGCTCAAAGGGCTGATGTTGAATTTTTCTAAAATAACCTAATGCTGCGTTTACACTCAGCTCATGATCGTGGCAACGCAAACGTCATACCTCCCTCTCCCTCGCGTTGCCTTTCGCGCATTTCCCATGTCCGTAGTATTCAAATTCCTTGACTTGATACCACTAAAACACTAAAAACATCGCCGTCCCTTTAGAAATAACTGAAACAATGGTGTCGATTCTGTTGTTGCATTATCCTAAATTAACCTAATCTGACAGCTCTAAAATTATCCCCGTCCTTGTTGTTTCGGCCTTTTAGAAAGGGATGGCAATATTTTTAGTGCTGTCAAATTAGGTTAAGTTAGGAAAATTAAACAACAGAATTGGCACCATTGGCACCAATTCACCACCACACCGTCTTTTGGTAGAGTAGAGGCTAAAGGCAATTCAATTATCAATAATTTCAACACTGTGACATAGACATATCAGCGAAAGCTGCTCGTCTATAAATAAAATAAATAAATAAAGGCATTTTTCTAAGAGTGCTTTGTTAACTTACTGGAATAAATTAATCAGGAAAATATCAAGGGAAAGTCGAATGCCACTCTTGCTTTTAGAATATTACAACACTCTATCAAAGATCTTATTTGCGATTTTATTTGATTATTATTCGGCTTTATTGTGTAGAAGTCCAAATAACCCGCACACAGTAGGCAGGTCGAGAACAGCGCTATTAGTAATTCGTCTTATTCGTGAAAATAGAAAAGAGCAGCTACACATAGTCGTATTTCGTAAATTAATACAAATAAGCGAATACGAATAGGTGCTGCCATTAAAAACATAAAATGTTGTCTATAATCACAGATAAGAGAACACTATTCTAGTACTAACTCCGGGTGCCACTAAGCCACACGCGTACGAGGCACGGACAGTGAAGAGTTGTTCTCGTTTCTGCGTGTGGCTAAGTGATCACATAAGTTCATACATATCTGGCACCGGGGTAATAAGTAGGTAAATTAAACAGTAAAATAGGAAATGGGTACACATTTAATCACGATATACATAAGTACAAATCACCGAACACAAAACACATCACTAGCATTTAATAAGATCAACAAATAGCCAACGCCTTTTCTACCTTATTTACTTACATAACTCGAAATAGAGTACATACAATTTTTTTATGTTTGAAAATCTCGGTAGGTAATACATCTTCGCCTGATTGTGGCCTTTGAATGCCATTGTAAAATATACCTTATTCCGATTACTTATGGATAATAATACATTGATTTATATAGATGGGCTGGTTGTAACAATCATTAAATCGCGTCCACCGCATCCGCATCGCTCCGTACGGAGCGGACGGATTTGTTGCTTTGTATTATTGATTTGTATGGTACAGCGTGCACTGGATCGGCATTTCAGCGCCAGAGACCGGTATTTCTGCTGATGACGTCATCCGCAGTGAACGCGCCATTCGGAATTGTTTTGAAAACACCGATACTGCCGATGCAAAATCTGGATGCAGTGGACGCACCCCATCGGCATTTTGTAAATACCGACGCTCCGTCCGCTCCGTACGCAGCGATGCTGATGCGGTGGACGCGTACCTTAAGCATACTTTTAACTAGCTTACGCCTGCAGCATCGGTCGCTAGGTTCCTAAAAAGTATCTTACGAACGAAATGTTTAAAGTTACATTCAAATCGGTCCAGCCGTTGCGAACCACAAACATCCAAGCATCTTAACTTTCACATGAATAAATAGTAGGATTATTATTTAACGAGATAAAATAAATTAAATTTTGATCCATGCCATTGACAACAACCCAACCGATTGCAATTTTACATAACTTTCGAAGATTTTATATCTTCGAAATCAGTGTTCAGTAAAATCAAACAGTGTTCTTAAATTAAAACAATTTCTCTTAAAATATTTGTTATTTCATAATATTTACCAATTTATCTGTAGTATTTTAGCGGTGGGTTATGGTTATTAATTAACAACATTATATTTCCATGAGACATGCCAGGTGATAATATGGTTTGTAGAATTGAATAGAATATAAATTGTATGTTTTGCGTTTTCAGATTTCAGATATGAATCGAAAT
This sequence comes from Plemyria rubiginata, assembly GCA_963576535.1. Classification (NCBI taxonomy): domain Eukaryota; kingdom Metazoa; phylum Arthropoda; class Insecta; order Lepidoptera; family Geometridae; genus Plemyria; species Plemyria rubiginata. The sequence goes on along the minus strand of OY754911.1, from coordinate 3,782,619 downwards.
AAAACATCGGTCGGTGGAGAAAGCTTAAAGCATCTCTAAGCTGATATTGATACTTTATAATATTAATTCATAGCCCAAGGCCCTGATTCATAATGGTGTTTAAGCGCGCCAATAGCTTATCAGACCGATAAGTCTGTTGCTGTCTCTTTTCGTTGGCATGAAAATGACAGTGACAAGAATTCTCTATTGAGCCGCTATTAAATGGCAGGGATTATGAATAAGAGGGTTAATCTAAAAGTACAAATACAAATAGTTTATATCGTTCAAATTTTTTACAGTCAAGTTTTTTATAACTACAAAGCTAAACATTACTTAGGTTATGTATAACTTAAAACTTTACAATACAGAGCTGATACCTACTTATTAGTTTTTTTTACAGTAATTCTTAGCAGTGTTTTAGTATTTTTTTGTAAAACTACTAAGCTGAACATTCTTAAAACATTGCGATAATGTATAACTTAAAACTTACATACAGAGTAGATATAAATTATTGAAAATCAGATCTTTTTTTTAAATGGTATAGAATTAAATGTAAATAAATGTATTTCATTAAGTTAAATTCATAGCCTGAATAATATCATATTGGAAAAAATCCTATTAATTAATAGAAGCTATGGTACAGAACACCCAATTTACATTTTTCGGAATTGTTCGCAAATGCCCCGGTATTAGTGGAGTCTTTGTCTTAAGAGGAAAGTATACTGGCTCTTTCTCCATACAAATGTAGTCGACTGTTTCCTTCCTGGATAATAACACTAGAAAAAATGTTTTTGCACCATAAAACCTTTAACTACCAAGACCATGCCCCTATGTTTTGTTTTTATATTCTTATTGTCAAAGGATGTATGAGTCTTCAAACACTAGAAATATTGGCTAATTTTTTAAACATTTTCAGACAGTTACCCAAAAAAAATTACGCAAATTTACAAAAAAATAGAATAACGGGGCAAAGCTGAAGGTTTTGTTTATCACTACATAGTATAAAACAAAGTCGCTTTCACTGTCCCTATGTCCCTTTGTATGCTTAAATCTTTAAAACTACGCAACGGATTTTGATGCGGTTTTTTTAATAGATAGAGTGATTCAAGAGGAAGGTTTATATGTATAATACATGCATGATAATATGTGCACCCGTGCGAAGCAGGGGCGCGCGGGCGGGTCGCTTGTTTTATAAATGAAAAAGAATTAAGAAAATTGGGCATGTTTTGGGGGAGTAAATAGTCAACTACGAAATGCTGTTTTGATCAATTATATACCTAAAACGTTCTGAGCTGCAGTTGTCCCTTTCTTGCTTGGGGTGCGGCGGCGGGTTGCAGTGAGACAGGAACAATTTATTGACATACCTATTCATACCTATAAGTCTCAGGGATTCTTTCCTCTTAACAGATCCCATATCGTCGGCTTACTGATAGCAGTCACTAACTGCAAAAGTCACTACCTTTATTGAACCGGCGCACTCGCCTGAATGAGTTCTACAATAATCAAAACCCCATTTCTAGCTATTCTATATAGTTTCGCCGATATGGCACCTGCTTAAAATCATTATTCATAATTGTCATAAATCATAACTTCAATTGCGTTTTCCCACACTTTTAGTTTTGTCGCTTAGTGACTTCTAGCAATAAGCTGACGATTGATTCCGATGATTGAGTGATTCCGTCAACCCGTCAACGATGTTAAAGGCTGCTTTAAGAGACTCCATAGCTACAGTACCTAGCACCAATTTAATAGGTCACCGTTGACATCGCATCATCGCTGTTTAGAAAGGTTTATTAGCCGTCGTAAAATTGCCTTTAGTCATTAATACAATAGATATGTATGACTAGTTGCGCCCCGCGGTTTCACCCGCGCAGTTTTAAATCCCGGTACTCCCAAGGAATAAAAAGTAGCCTATGTGCTATTCCAGACTGTAATCTATATCTCTGCCAAGTTTCCTCCAGATTCATTCAGCCGTTCCGGCGTGAAAGAGTAACAAACATCCATCCATCCATACTTACAAACTTTCACGTTTATAATAGTAGTAGGTTAGCTGAAAATAGTGAAGCAATTGTGCAAAAAAGGCAATTCAACGACTTTGACATAATTACTGAAACTGACAGATGTCAAATTTGATCTAATAAATTTGCCCTAATTTAGCAGTCTACTAACAGTCGTCCTCTGTAGTTTCCATCTTGTTGACTTCGTATGTTGAGACTGTTATTCTTGATGTTTCACTTACGAGATGCGAAATTTCAACCTGCATTGATAAGAATAAAATTAAGTTTCCGTTTAAGTAATCCGTGAGTAAAAAGCAATTTTAATCACTAGTGAGTAAGTGCTCTCCGTCTCTCTCTTGATTGAACTGAATATACATAGCGCACCGATACACGACCATGAACAACTTTTACTCAGTTTCGGTGTTTGAATTAAGAGAGCACCAATACTCGACCTCCATCTCAATGCTATAAAACCTCCTTGAAATAAAAACTAAATAACTCTTGAGATTTAATTGGTCAACATTAGAATAGGTTAAACTATAGCTACCCTGGTACCTGAGTTGAGGGTTGGGGATAGGGGGAAAGCATGTGGTGGTAGATGGCAAGTCTTTCCCTATAGTTCTTTTTTCTAGGAAATGAAAAAAAAAATTCTTCAAATTTCTTCACATTAAAAAAAAAAAAAATAACCCTAACGTAATGAGAATTCCTTCCCGTGAGTCTTTTTGTCATAGAGATGAAATATTAATACCAATTTTTTTCATATAAAAAAAAAAAAAAAGTAAATTTTTTGGAATTTTTTTTTCATTTCCTAGAAAAAAGAACTATAGGGAAAGACTTGCCATCTACCCCTACATGCTTTCCCCCTATCCCCAACCCTCAACTCAGGTACCAGGGTAGCTATAGTTTAACCAATATTACTACCAATTTTCTTCATATATAAAAAAAAATAACCCTAACCTAACTAGTAACTTACCTGAAAAATTTAATTTTTTTTTTCATTTCCTAGAAAAAAGGACTCAAGGGGAAGACTTGCCATCTACCTCCACTTGCATCCCCCCTATCCCCAACCCTCAACTCAGGTACAAGGATTTAATATGATTTGGATTGCTATAGCCAACCCTTAGAATAAAAATCGTTTTGCGTTCTATTTAAATTAATTGAACCTTATTATTCATTTAATGTTTATATTCACCTAAATCTTTTTTTTTCTCGTAGTCATAGCATAAAGTATAGTATGCAACTCTTCTTGATTTATTTCGAGGGCCTTGAAATACTTGCAACGCTGAGGATTCTAACACTTGAATCACTCCCTGCGTTCAGTAATACGATAAACGTGTCGGATAAAGGAATATTCCGCCAATCTGATCCCCTCAAACCAAAAACAAAATGTAGATGTGTTGGGCTCTCAGGAATCTCTAAAACTAGAAAGTTATCTATGAAATGTAGGTATTAGTGCAGCCGTCTGTAAATACATGTTTTATACAAAACCTATATACATGAAAACACTTGTCACCCACTTAAAATTAATGGTATTAAAAATAATCTTACCTTCAAGCCAGGCTGCACTATAAACAAGCCATTCAATGTTGTAAGCTATGCCAATTCTACTATATTAGTAGCTTTAATAAGGCAATGGTAGATTTTGTTAGGTTCGTTTTATGAGTCCTGTATTTTTAAATAGTTTTTTTTTACAACAAAAAGTAGACAAACAAGTTTACTGCTCGTCTGAATTAGGAATCACAAGTAGGTTGCCGATGACCCAAGCAGATGGCTCATCTGGTATAGGTGGTAACCATCCCCTGTAACAAAGCACTGCCTCGCAAGTCACGTACATTAGGAACGTGCCCTACGATGCAATGCCCTGCGTCAATCACCTTGAAGCATGCAAATTTAGGGCCTTATTCATAATGGTTTTGGGCGCGCCAATAGCTTTTCAGACTGATAATTCTGTTGCTGTCTCTTTTCGTTGGTATGAAAGTGACAGTGACAAGAATAGTCTATTGAGGCGCTATAAAATTACGGATTATTTAATCCATTGTTTTAACATGCATTGTTTAAATACAACTACACTCGAGAGCATAGAAATCGCACATAGGGTAATTTTCCTGCATTTTGATTTCGACACTTGTTTTTATTTTAATTAAAGATTGGTTGCAAATATAGCTTAAATTAAATTTAAGTACACACTGTTAGCTTCCTAAAAACCCATAATGTCTGGCCTTGACCTTCCAAATCATAGCAGTGGCGGCTTAACAATGGAATGGCCTAAATTCGCTCGTTTCAGGTAGCGCGGGTTGTGGGACTTTGAGCAGGTATAAAAGGATAAAAAAACAATAAATTTGTGAATGTAACGATTTATTAATACGAGGTATTGCCTCCCCTAGCCTGAATAACAGCTTCCATTCGATGTTTCATTGAAAAAATCAATTTTTTTACGAAATCATGCGGTATGCTGTCCCATTCTTCCTTGATCGCGGTTTGGAGCTCTCTGAGACTCGTAGGCACTGCGTTTCTGGCTCTTACTCGTTTCTTTTGTTCGTCCCATAAGTGCTCAATGGGATTGAGATCTGGGCTTCGAGCAGGCCACTCCATAACGAGTACTTCAACCTCCTCCAAGTACTGGCGTACTATAGCAGCGGTGTGTGGTCTAGCGTTGTCCTGCATAAAAACGAAGTTTTCGCCGATAAATCCCGAAAAGGGCACAACATGCTCTTGCAGGATCTCCTCGACGTAACGTTGGGAAGTCAATCCACGCGATCGACGGTCGGTATCGGGCCCTGTGATGAAGACAAGTTCGGTTTTCGCTTCCAGTGAAATGCCTCCCCAGAACATACACGAACCACCGCCGTATGCGACCCGTTCGGAGATGCAGCATTGAGCAAAACGCTCACCGGGTCTTCGGTAAACTCTACCCCGTCCGTCGTTACCATGGAGACACATCCTGCATTCGTCGGAGAAGAGGACTGCCTGCCATTGATCCATTGTCCAATTAACGTGATTTCGAGCAAACTGAAGGCGTGCTTGTCTGTGCGCTGGGGTTAATTTTGGGCCAGTTGCTGGTCTGTGCGCTGTCAGACCTCCTTCGGCTAGTCTTCTTCTAACCGTCCACCGACTGACTTCCACTTCTCTAACTTCCTGGAGCTGCTGTCCGAGTTAAACTGCATTCAACCGGCGATTTCGTAGTGATGTATTCACAAGAAAACGGTCATCGCGCTGTGTTGTCGCACGTTTTGGGCCTGTTCCTGGTCGCCTGGTATAGCCACCAGTTTGCTGATATCGCTGGTATACACGTCGAACAGCATATCTGCTCAAATTTAATTGACGAGCCACTTGACTTTGGTTCTGTCCAGCTTCGATTAGTGCAACCACTTGAGACGCTGCTTCTGGTGTGGTATCCATTTTTTTGTTTAGAGAGATGACGTATTCGTTAAAGGACCTTTCTGACTGGGTGTTGGTATGCAAATGATGTCATTTCAATCATCCCTTATCGTTTTATACCTGCTCAAAGTCCCACAACCCGCGCTACCTGAAACGAGCGAATTTAGGCCATTCCATTGTTATGCCGCCACTGGTATGATTTGGAAGATCAAGACCAGACATTATGGGTTTTTAGGAAGCTAACAGTGTGTACTTTTATTTAATTTAAGTTATATTTGCAACCGATCTGTAATTAAAAAAAAAACAAGTGTCGAAATCAAAATGCAGGAAAATTACCCTATGTGCGATTTCTATGCTCTCGAGTGTATATTCGTTAATATTGAGTTTACGATCTTTGTACTTTATTTTTACTTTGTAGTAATAAAATGCGTAATTTTTTAAAATATTTATTCTACATCGGTCGTCTTAAATAGTTAACAACAACAAATTATACATTGATATAATAGTAACAACGACATGTAGTAACAGTTTTACAAACCCGACAAGCGTCCTTGTAAGGGTGACCAGCATGAAAAAAACAACCTGACACGAAATGGTAGGATGTGGTAGAAAATTAGAGGCATTTAAAAAATCTATAGTTGTGTTTTAGGTATTATGTTATTTGTCTGTGGCATAAATAAATTACTTAGCTTTTTTGTATTTAACATAAAACAGCGTACTGAAAACCGAAACATGTCACTTTTTATTTGCACAGAGGGCCAACCACCATCTCTTGAAGCATTAATTCAATATTACTTTTATGTCAATGTATTTCAATATTACTTTTATGGCAATGTATTATATCAACTGCATAGAGTCGGCTTTATGTTCAAAATGTAAAGTAATATTGAAATAAGAATGCTTCAAGAGATCGTGGTTGGCCCTCTGGTCTCTAAGTTATTTGTTGATTTAGCTTTGCTATATCGTTCAGAGTAAAAAAACAAAACACTTTGAAATTCGAACGTAAACAATGTATTATTTGATATGAGCATACTTTCTATAGCTTTATGGTAACATTATCAATTGAAAATGTAATAAAGCTTCATAAATCCTCTCACACTAATTATTTACAGAGTCAAATACATGCAGTATGTTTTATAAAACAAGTCTGATCGTTTATCGATTGGTCACCACTTACAAGAAAGGACTCAATTTAATATGTAAGCATTTCCACTATTATAAGTTTTTAGCCGTTTATAATTTATAGATTTATTTTGATTTTATATGGCAGCACTGTGGTGATTAAATCTAAACATCAAGATTTCAGTCTAAGTGAGTAGAAATTTTACTAGATAAATGTTGCCAGATATTAGATTCTCTTATTAGATGTGTTAGTAAAAATGCTTACAGATGTCTTACATAATGATTTATTAATATAGTAACACTCACATGAAAGCTGATTATTATATGTTTTCTAAGCCAACGACATTGCTTTCGTTATTGACAACCTTTATTTTTTATTTTAGCGTAGGGGTAAATACAAAAAGCGATTTTGGTCGACTTTATATGGCAACACTGGGTCATTGCTTGATTTAAAAGTATAAATTGTCTACATTTTTGCCAGCTTTGTTACTTTTCGCTAGATCTGACCGCATGTTTGGATCTTCAACTCAAGTTTTTTGGATATAAAACTTTGGTAAATTGTATTACTTAGGTACTACGGGTACTACCCGCTCGTAGCTTAGGTATGTATAACGATAGATTCTGTAACCTTTTACCAAAAAATCTAGCCACAAGCGCTAGGGAACTAATACGTATGTTCTCTGCTGGTTTGTAGGTTTGGTCGCGTTTTAAACTCACATGTTTTCTTTCTGATTTTATTGAACACCATGTTCGCTTTAACTTTGTGTCCTTCTTACTGCGAATACTTATGCCAATACAGGCCTATTCCCCATTCCAGTTATGTAGTTCAATCAAGATCTAAGATTATCAAAGATCTCTTCGACGATATGTCAATTGAGCTGAATCTAAGTTAAGTAGGGGATAGTGAATCCAGCCCAAACTGTGTTCGGCAGCAAAGTAAGACTAGAGCGAACATCACGATATCTCAGTTCGGGGCAAACTACTAGTAATAAAGGTCGCGTCAACCAAAAAGAACGCTGTAAAACAGTGGAGATGTGTTTGCGCGTACAAAATACTCGCGCCATCACACCTCCTCCTCCAGCGTTCTTTTTGCGTGACGCGCACTAGAGTTATGCGGCTGAACTAGCTCGGGCACAGATCATTGGTATTAGTACATTTACATATATTTGTAACTAATAGAATATTGTACTTTACAAATCAATGATATGACTCAGGTTGGACGCATTTTCACTAAAACGATCATTAATGATTTTCCTAATTGTCTCGTACTTTTGAACTATTCACAGGGTGCTCATGGTGGTGTAAATGATCGTGAACTCACACCCTGTTTACATCTAGATCAGTCGAAGTCGATGAACCACTATGTTATTCAATTCAAATCAATTCAGTCGATAGTTTTGAAGACTTAGATCATTCTTAAATTAAGACTAGGTATTGAAAGAGAGCGTCCTTGCTTACTACCCCTTGAAACGGAATTGACGAAAACACAATCTATTTTGAAAATGTAAGAACTATTTCATATACTCTATACACAGAACGTACTCTATTACAAGGTATTTTATTTAGTTCATTTTGAAATAAGTCTTCAAAAAAGTTATCAATAAAAAGTAATTCTAATAAAAATCTACAGTGTTTTTACATTTTAGGGTCCATTTTTTGGCAATTTGCGTCCGCGAAAGTGGCAACACTCAGAAATACCTAAAGTTGAGTCAAATTATTGCTAAGTTAACAATTCTATAAAACAGTTTGTACCTCAGAGTAGCAACAGCTATATAGCGCGTTATTGATTACATAATTGTCTCAATGACAGGCGGAGGGAGGATTTCAGTGCTTCTTTTATTTCTACGTGAAATTTATGTTATTTTTTTTTATGTACGCTACCAATAAGACTCGAACTTCCGGTTTATTGTAGTATACTCTGAGGATTTATGCGAAGCTTTTCCATTCCATGAAATAAAGCTCTGATTTTTTCAAAATTGTTACCAATTCACTAAAAAGCTAGCTAGCTCGGTTATACGAAACGGGCATAAGCGTTTGAACAGGGGAAAAATAGAGCGCGCATGAATGCGTTTTTGAATTTCGGCTTCGTTTAAAAATGAACACATTATTTCATTAATACAAAGAAAATTTATCTGCGAAAACGTAGCTGATGTTCTTGAAGATTTCTTCTTCTTTTTGATTTCTTTGAATTTCGATTCTTGAAGAACTTGGATTACTATCTCTCAAAAATAGAGTAGGTACCTATTTGTGATACTGTTATAATATATACCGGAGTAAAGAACAAATTAAAGACGAAGTTTTTTCAAAATGACATTAATAAGACGCGAGCGAGCAATTGTCATGTCAGGCTAATGTCATTTCCATACATTGAATTTACCTATTAGATAAATCTATATCTAATGTCCTTTCAAAATATAACGATAACTCTCCTTTTCCGTTAGTAGGTAAGTAGTTTCAAACGTGTTCATATTAACTTTGATCACAATACGCATACATGCACGCCCTATATAAATTTCCCTCTTAAATAATTGAGGATATATTTTTATATTCATTTATAATCTTTCTCTACTTGTTGTTTTAATTGCAACTACATTACGAAACCCACCATGAAGCAGCGTCCAAAAGATAATGCATTATTAGTCGCGAAAAACAGGCAGTCGTCCGCGCTCACTAAACTTTGACTGCCTAGGTCTTGTTACAAAATGCAGTCTAATCTATGAGTTTTACCGTCGCCATTTTGTTTGCCCGCTTAAATACTGAAATAAGCCCAAAATGGCGGCGCTCGTTACATCTCACTCACACACTATAGCAAACAATAATAGTAGAGTGAGAGGTCAAATGATAAATGCTGTTGTGTTCGTTTTTATTTTATTTAAATACTAGGTTGTTGAAGTTTAGTGAAGACGGACTATAGAATGGTAACACTAGGAAACAGGCATAGAATGTTAGAAATTTTTTATGAACCATTAACAACGGGCTTTTATCAAAGTATTTTTATTCACAGATCCTTAAAGATGTAAAGACTGAGATATCTATCTACAGATCTATCTTGATCTGTATGGATCTAATGATATCTTCTTGCCCTCATCCCACGCTCAGTTAGGTAAGCATAATAGGTTTTATTATTCCTCTCGCTGCGATCAGTATTTGCGAAAATTCAATAAGAATTTATTCTCCAATGTCTGACAACTGGCAACCCTCAAAAAATTTCTCGCTCATACTTGACTAAATGCTTATTCTGTTAGCAAGTAGTACCAGAATCAATTGAAGAAATAATATAAATAAAAAAAATATAGGTAAATGTTTTACTCATTTAGGAGTAACAATAATGAACTTACCACTTCAGACCTAAGACAAATGACAACGATGATGGGAGAAATGACTTCACATCTAGTAGAACTGCCAACCGTTTCTGCTATGGTGCTTATTTTCGAGCCTTGCTCAACAAAAGCACGCGTGAACAGGTTGTGCTAGTAAATAAGCATGCTTATTTGGTCGTCCAAAGGTGGATTTTTGAGCATGCTTATTTTTGAGCACGTTTGTCTGTACCTTTAAGGCCGGGCGTACACGAACAGCTTGAAGCAGTCGATCCTGACAGCTTCAAGCTGCGACTGCATCTTGAAGTCACAAGTGAACAACAGACTTCTACGAACGTTCATGCTTTGTTTGGACGCCTATCTACTAAGTCTTAGTTTAAGTTAATTTTAAGCAATTATGTGAATTAAACGGTCGTCTGGAAGAAATCGCTGTGCGTGATCAGACAACCGATTGTAGGACTAGTGTATGTAGTCTATGCCAAGTGCATATTGTTACTGTTTTAGTCCTCAATAAAGAAATATTATTAGTATTATACACGAACCGCTCGAGCAGTCGCAACTGCTTCGGGCGGTTGGCGGCAGAGTTATCAATGGCAGATTCAATCTACTGATTATAATTATTTAATATAAATATAATCAACCTAGTACCATCCTACTAATATAATAATAATAATTTATATTTAATAATATAAATGCGAAAGTTTGTAAGTATGTTTGTTACTCTATAACTCCAGAAAGGCTGAACGGATCTTGGTAAAAATTGGCACAGAGATATATTATAGTCTGGAATAACACATAGGCTACTTTTTATCCCGTCAGAATACCGGGATTTAAAACTACTCGGGTGAAATCGCAGGGAGCTACTGGTATTTAAATAAAATAAAACCGAACACAGCAGCGTTCATTTGACTTTTCACTCTACTATTATTGTGTGTGAGTAAGATGCAAGAGCGGTCCGTGTATTCATCACTGACTAACTGCTCAAGCTGTTCGTGTATGCTCGACCTAAATTATCGTAGATTTTGACCTGTCACTTTTTGCGCTAGATGTGACGTCACACCCATGAAATGAGGTGCTTACGATTTTGCAAGAGACAGTGCTATAACCTTAAGGTGAGGTTTAGAAAGATGCTTACCACTTCGCTGGTGAGACAGTTGATGGCGTTGACTGTACGAGGCGGGGGCGCTGGGCGGGGCGACCGACGGCCGTCGGCGGGCGTCGCCCCGCGGGCGGGGGTGATTGGGTAGCCTAGAATAGTACAATGGGATTAGATTTAACAGCCCACACAGCTAGTATAGCGGGAGTCGAACCCAATGAGGTCGTCTCTAAAGATTAAAACATAAGTTGTTCGCCATGGTACAGGTCAATACCGTTTTCTGTGGGCCTATTGCGAGTTCCTGGCCCAACCGCGATCGATCGTAGATCACACCGATAGACACCGCATTTCAAGGAAATTCAATATTATATATTATTCTTACATTGCTAATAAATTCTTATTATTTTAGTCATTATTCTTATCATACATATTATATATTATTCGAATTCTTTGAGAAGCTTCACTTAAGCTTCTCAAAGAATACGCTAGATGCCGCCGTTTAATTTCCTTGAAATTCGTTGTAGATCGTTGCGGTCGGCACTAAACTCATGGTAACCCCTCTGGTTATAGGGGTTTACACGTTGTATAAGGCTTGTTGTCTAAGCACATACCTTGTTCACTACTACTGGATTCGGTAAAACTGGGGGTTCCCTCAGTCCACGTCGGCGTGGAACCCTCAACTGACATGGGAGGAGTCCAACACACGCTGAAAAGGGAAAATGTACCCCACAAATAAATAAATAATGCTATTGGGGCTAGATAGTGCTGTGTGGATTGTCCAATACACACAGCACTATCTAGCCCCAAAGTAAGCTACTCAAAGCTTGTGTTATGGGTACTAGGATAACTGATATATTTAATCCTACTAATATTATAAACGTGAAAGTTTGTAAGTATGGATGGATGGATAGATGGATGGATGGATGTTTTTTACTCTTTCAACGGCTGAACGGATCTGGATGAAACTTGGCAGAGAAAGGAATACATTATAATGTGTGTGTATGTGGAATAGCACATAGGCTACTTTTTATCCCGTGGGAATACCGGGATTTATATCTGCGCGGGTGAAACCGCGGGGCGCAACTAGTACATTATATACTTACATAGATAGATATTTTTTATTATAACATAGAAAACAGACTAACGGAACAAATTCACACTCAGCCAATGATACGTAAGTGCGTTGAGTGTGAGTGTTCAAGTGTTTTTCTATACATTTGTCTGTTCTGGCGTTACGCGACCAATAATACGCGACGAATGTTCCGTCAGATATGAACCTTCCCTAATAGTGGTTGATTCTCACCTAGCATCATTACTCCTAGCGCTGCTCAGCGCTGCTGGCGTCAACGCTAGCGAGCTCGCAGAAGACGTGGTCATCACAGACGCTGCACTAGACGCGCCTCTGCGCCTCCCCGAAGCACTCGAAGATGTGGTCGACGAGGAGTTTGTCCGACTGGTCCTCGGAGGAGGCGCTTCTTCAAACGGCGGCGGAGGCGTTGAACAACAGGAAAACGCGCCGGCTGGTCGGTAAACTAGCGTTACTACTAGCGGTGACACAGGGCAAGAAACTAATGATATCGGTGGCGTAGGAGAAAGTACTAAAGATACCGGCAGCGCAGAAGATACTGCATATACCGCTGATAAAAGGGAAGTGGATACTAACATATTAAATGGAAAAATAAAACAGTCTCTACAGAATTGAAAAATAACAGGGTGAAAAGACACAAGGAATATAAGGGAAAAATACGTCAGAATGGTAAAATATACATAATTGGTGATGTTACAAGATATATCTGTATCACATTGGGTTTTCTACACACAAGTAAAATAAATATCGACTAAGGATCAACATGCACTAGACGATTTAGTAAAAGTAAATCTAGGAGGAAGATACAATATCAACAAGAGGGAATTAAAGAGATTGATATCAAAGTTATGTACGTAATAAACTAATGCTACAGTGTAGATACTATTTACATAAAGATATGAAAGTGTAAAAAAAGGATGGATAAAAACAGCTATGTCAGGTAATGTTAAGGAGTTAAGAAAAAAATCTTCAGATTTTATAAATGCAGAAAAAAATAAAGAGGTTGAATATTGTAGCTTGGGTTTAATAAAAAACACTTTTAGTGTATTTTATGCTGTAGTGGAGATCTTAGAAGAAATGCAGATAAAAGTAACCGATATTGTGTAACAAATATGGTTGTTAGAAAAAAAGGTAGATACAAAATAAAAGAAGGTACCTATGATGATAATAAAACTCAATTATAAGACGACGACCGAGCAGTTTCAAAACAAAACAAGATTAGTAAAAATACAAATATGGCAGTTGTTAAAGAAACCAATCACAACACATTCAAAACTACAACGATACATGCTAAAGGAACTATGTTTTCTAATACTACACATAGACATAAATGAAGGACACCATTTTAAAACGATATCTTCCTCAGATCATTACACATTAGAAATTGATTTATATTGTTTTAATCAGATTGTATCTAATGTTTTTGCTGCGTTATACAACATTATTCTTTTTACAATATTTCCTCTATGTCTTTTCTCATTTTGAATATCTTTCTCTTTTCTGATCTCTTCTTAAAACTTCCCTTCTTCTTCTGTCGTGGCAACCTGACTGGCTCTTTAGTATCAGAGTCAGTACCTTCGGAAAACTTCTTTATCTTATCATGGACATTACCAGTAATAGTTTTAGATACCACTGGATTGACTGCTGTGTTTTTCAGGCAGAAGTGCTTTCTATCAACGGAGCTTATACTCCCGTGTGTATATTCAATAGGTTCAAATATTTTTTTGGTTTCTTTCACTACTCTATGTTTCAGTATTTCGATAGGTTTTTCTGATTTCTTGCTTTCTTGGGAAGAAGACACAGAGCTTCGTCTAGAGCTGTCTTCGGAGTCACTTTGAACTTTCCAAATATGTTTCTGAAACATATCGATTTTGGTCTTAGCTTTTTTGTGGCAAATGACTTCATCTTTTGTCATACCACCTTTGGACTTTCCTTCTACGTAAGTCCTTATTTCTACTTTGGGTTTAGCTTTCTCTTTTCTAACTTCTTGTACACGATTTTTATCTCGTTTTGACTGATTGAAGTTTACCTTTTTTGTAATTCCCCAGATGATGCCAGGCTTCGATCCATTTTTATTCTCAGTTACTTTGATTTCCGGGACTTGTTCATCCACTTTTCCAGTTTTCTTTAGAGATCTAGCGGCGAAAATCAAATCAGAAGACCTAACGTTGTGTACACTGACTCTTTCTTCAGACACCACATCAGGAGATTTCTTAGTTATCTTCTCACCAATTTGAGTCACAACGCCTTTTATAAATTGAGACGGGCTTTTAGTTTGTTTGACTCTGACTGCATCGATATTTGCATCGTCTATTACTTCAATTACAATTCTTTCTTCACTGCTCGACTCAGTAAGCGACGTATCGTCATAATCACCAGAATCTAAATGTTCTAAAACGAGTTTATTGATATTGAATTTAGACATCATGTTTGTTTGAGCGATCAAATCCTTGCTTGGATGAGATCTTTGAGTGATACTGTCTCCTTCTTCGGCGAAATCTAAGAACGAATTAGAAGCAACAAGTTTCGTGAGTTTCACGGAATGCTCAGATACGGCTGGTGCTATGGGGCATGCGGCAGGCTCTTTAAACTTAAAATCATGCCCATAGAAGCAAAAATCGTCATCGCTACTCGTGATAGGCGTTTGCGGTGGTATATCATTCACGGATATGTTCAAAGCATATTCACCTTTGTTATCAAGCGTGGAGGATTGGGAGTTGCCGCCACCGCGTTTCGCTTTCGGGGATCCCCGGGGCGGGACCGGGGGTGGGACTCTTTGTTTCGATCCTTTCAAAACTGCTGGGAAAGCTACGTCTGGTTCCGAAGAAGCCATAGTCGTTTTCATAGACGACGTCGTAACTTTCGCCGCGCTCGAAACGGGCGACGTTACTGACGTCGGAGTAATATGCGCTGTCACGTCAGACAATGACACTGATTTAGAAAAAGACAGAGATGTTGTAAAGATTTATTAGATAGGTTAAAATGTATACACAGTTTGGCACGTTAGTTACAATTTGTGTGAAATGGAAGCATAAAGTTTACAAGTCGAGAATGGCATGTTTATATTTATATTTTTTATGTGGAGCTTGACCGGTTAATGTATCGTTTTTTATTGGTTTCAAAAGAGTTGGAAAATAAGGCATGCGTAAAATAAGTGGTATACCCAATA
The DNA here is from genome assembly GCA_963576535.1 of Plemyria rubiginata. Classification (NCBI taxonomy): domain Eukaryota; kingdom Metazoa; phylum Arthropoda; class Insecta; order Lepidoptera; family Geometridae; genus Plemyria; species Plemyria rubiginata. Next base: position 3,767,474 of record OY754911.1, on the reverse strand, counting down.
GAAAAGATCCGACAGGTCAGAGCAGCATGGAAAATAGGAGAACACCATGAAAAGAAGCTTATTAATATGTTTATACGAGACGAGGGTAGGTTGGAGTTGGTGGTAGAGTCTGGATGGATGGCGCCAGCATCACAAAGAGTCAAATCAGCTCCTCTTTGTTTGACAGAAAAGCCATTTTGTTTTTATTGGTTTGCGATTAGACCTTGTGTTATTGGCGCCAAAGTTTCTCCAAAACCTACAAAGAGAAGCTGCAAGTCCAACTAAAAAATAATAAAATATAATCATTGGTGGGTTTACCTACGAATAGGAATATACGAAGGGATTTATGCTTGTTTTTTTATGCTATGATGACATCAGCAAGGTAACTTTTACGGTAAAAGCAAGGTAATAAATATCAACAGGTACCTATACATACTATTTGTAATTTAATTACTAAGCAGTGGCATACCCCATACAAAAGCTCTTATGCATTTTTATTTTAAGCTACAAGAAGCATTCCCTTTTTTAAGATAATAAATATAACTTTCCTAATCTTTTAATGATGCTTATTAGTGATACGTAAGACAATAATGATATGTTTGCTGAACTTTCTTAAGGTTATTCCCCGACACTTGGTTGTTTGCGATTTTTATAACTACCTTCATTAATTTTATATTTTCTAAAACGTCGAAATGTGTGAGTGAGATGTTGTATACCGGTTGTCAGCCACCTAAGGGCCTTCTTTACCTAGATCTATCAACCTTAGTTTCCTTATCGCTAATCATTCTCACCTGCCTTCATGCTGACACCGCTTGTACTTGCAGCGCCTATCCAAGCAGCGTGAAAATAATATTGTCAAGTAATTAAGAACCTTATTTATAATTACTTTACGAAACAATTTTCAAAAAAGATGGCCTATTTATAATAACTATAACAATATAAAAAAAAATGGCGTCATCATCTGTCAAGCTAACGTCATGTTCATTTTATACCTAGACTTGGTAATCATTACCTATAACAAGGCATTGCCTGGCAAGGCAAGCACGATAGGAACGTGCCCTACGATGCACTGCCCTGCGTCCATCAACTTGAGCCGTACAGAGTAAGCCTCATGTGCCTGTAATTTAACCAGCAACCATACTTTTCAAACCGAGAACAACACATACAATTCATCTCGCGAGCGCGTTTCTCAAACACTAATTGGATCTTGTAATGCCTTGTATGATTTATGATCTTATTTAATTGAAAGAATTTATATTTAATCATAAGAAATTCAATGAAAATTGACACAAACTATAAAACCCCTCACGAAATACCAATGACATTGTCCTAGGTTTAATACTATGTTACTATACTATTTTTTATACTATGTTCGTACCTATCCTATGAATGTGGTAAAGAAACACACATTTTAAGACCCTACGTTGGATTTTTATCTCCCGTGTTTTCCGTCGTAATAAACAAATACCTACTAACAAATACCTACAGTACCTACTATTATGCTAAAACCTCTTAAAGCCATACTGCCTTGTATATTTTCGTTGATAAACCATTGATAAAAGTGATAGATAGTTATACTTAGATGCTTTGAAATGGCAATTCAACCACATAACACCTCATTATACCTATATCTGTATATGACTTTTAAAAATAATAAAATAAAAAATATCCCTACTTATGAGCAAGATTCTATATAAAAAAGCTGTTAGGGTGATCAACTGGTGGATAAGTATATATAAATAAAACAAATATATTAGAATCTCATTAATATTATATATTCAACGTTATATACATAAAACATCTGGTCACACAGCGCATTTTACTAACGGCAGTTAGCATTAAGTCACAGAACTGGTTGTAAAAAAGTTAATTTAATTAGGCTTAATATAAAGTCCATTTTCAAATATAAGTGAAATACATTATCTAGAACTATTAATAAATCCTCTCGAGCCAAACACTGCAGGTTTTGTTTGGCTTAGGATGAGAATGGGCGTTTTCCCATTGGACAAAAACGACACCAACACTACATTCTGTCATACTTGCTCGGTCTCGCCTTGGCAGGGTCGGCGCGGGCAACTAGAGACAGATTATGTCTGTGTCGTTATCGCAGCGGGGAAATGCCCATTGGCAGAACCGGACTAGATATTTAATTTGCCCATTATCTTAAAATAAGCCAAACAATATTTTTTTATTAAGTTCTAAAATTGCATATGATTACAGTTTCTGTAGACATGACATAAAGTATGAGACTTTAGTATGTAATCACTGATTTACACAATAAATATAAAACATTTCGCTTGAGTTTAAATATACATTTGTGCGCTTTATATCATCATTGTTCATATCTCAAAACACAATTATCGAACAACAAACGAATATCATTTATATTCATTAAATTAATTTACTACATACCTAGAATGGAAGCTGTGTACTGAATAAGTTCTTTTTTATTTTATTTTACGCATTACTGAAGCATTTCTAAAACTTTCGCAAGCTTTTAATGAAGACGGTAGTTTTTGGGTTTTACTACTTACTAAATATAAATAATTTAAAAATATACGGTAACTAATAAAATCTTGTGCCTCTAGAAAATAAAGCTTTGTCAATATGATTATTATAATATAAGTTATGAAGCGTCCATAAATTACGTGAGGTGTTTTTTTAAATTTTCTCAATTTTTTTATGGACGCCCCCTTATCTATATAGGCTAGAAATATAAAAAAACTTCTGCTATGGTGCGTACTTGCGCTGTATAATATTTATTTACGTAGTATTTAAAAACAAACACAAACACACGAACGCAGACGTACGGAAACGAGACATCCGCTCATGGTTGATATACCTACTGCCCGCACAAAACGCTTTGCTTCTACTTTTATAATGCGAACAGCCAACGAGCGGAACTCCTTACCGGCGTCTGTTTCTCCGAATGTCTATAATTTGGATGTTTTCAAGAGACGAGTGATTAGTTATCTTCTAGGTAATCGTGCTACACCGTAGACCGCATCGTCACTTACCATCAGGTGAGTTAGCGGTCAAACTTTTACCCACAAATTGTAAAAAAAAGCGTGCAGATATAAAAAATTGTGACATCGAAAATACTTTGCAGGAATGTCTTATGAACACACAAGGGCATGAAATAGGGTGACCATCACCATCATTGGCCTGTTACATCTATTGAAGATGATTTAAGGTGAAATAGGGTGACCACGATATAACGTAAATTATAAGTCAAATTCATACATGTTGAACTTCACTGGGTGGACGATAACATAAAAAAAAATCTTTGCCTACTTATATTGATTATAATTAAACTCGGCAATCATTATTTAAAACTGGCAAACTTTAAAGTAACAAAAAAAATTGGAAAAAAAAAACAAAAGGACGCTAATGGGTAATAAAAAAAACATACCTATCAACCAACCAGTACCGAGACAATCGTTCTACCATACCATTATCAATTAAACATAGTTTCTAAATGATTGGCAAACTTTTTAAATATGTTCTTATTCTACACACAATACATCCTAATCTTTCTCAACTTGGCAACTCAAAAATATTATTGAAATATATTCACCATGTCGCAGTGACACACAACACTTCAATTAATGTAAGCGACATTTCTGTGCCTTATAAATAGTAATAAATTATAATTCAAATATCATATTATAGTGATCGAATACAAATAATTATTGTGATCATAAAAAAATATTATTAAACACCAATTTTATACATAGGTGTCGTTTTCATCATCATAAGTACATAATAATTTAATAAATAATTTTGACGGCAATGCAATAAAGAGAACGAAGGAGTTTCATAAAATTTACAATCGGTAATGTCAGGATGTTTCTTCGTTCAAAAATCTATTATTAACTAAATAATCTGAAGCTCTGGTTTTAATAAATACTTTTGAATTGTGTAATTAGAAACATACTGACATATTGCAATCAAAAATGAATCTGGAACTGTAAACAAAAATATTTAACATTGTCCGTAATTTTCAAGTTTTTGGCCACTATACCTATTTTTCATGGTATTTACGATTGTAAAAGATACAGAAATCTGCCTCCAGAATTTGCTTAGAACCTCAAAAAGAACCATTTTTTGACTACAGGAATTTAATTTAACATTTTATCCTATTCATTTAGTTAATATTGAATAGCATTGGAATATAAAATAATAATTTCAAACTCCACTTTGATCTTACTACAAAATAATTAAAATTTAGACATTTTAGCCTTGGCGTTAAGGTGTAAAATGGCAAAAACTATATCCTTTTACATAGCTATTCAAAATTTACCAAAGGATTTATAAACTGATACTGACTGACCTTACAATTCATCACCTTAAAATTGACAACTCCGATATTGACTCGTCATAGTGGGACTTCGCCGTACCCTTTGGTAGTAAATTAGGTAACTCATCAGATATTGCTACTGAGAATAAATATTTTTGGACAGTACAAGCCCCCATACGACGTTACATAATACTCTGCTTACAAAATCGCCAACTGTATCATCAATCTTTCATACAAATAAGATCAAACTACTCCAGTCTCCCTCAGGGAACGATCCTAGGTCCTCTGCTATTCAAGTTTCACTCAGTCCGTTGGTGGAATAACTATAATGGTACTGCCACTATTATTTGTTGAATATATTTCAGCGCTTTCTAAACTCCTAACGTATAAAGTCTCTTTGATGAAAACCTCTGAATCAGCGGAGTCATTCAAATCGTCACTACCGTTGAGTTTGACAACAGAAACGTGCGTATCTTTTCTCGTTAGTAACGGTTCTCTGGTTTGTATTTCTTGGTCACGTGTTAAGATTGGGGATTCTGCTTTTATGTATACAGTTTGTGTGGATCTAACTTTTCTGAACCTCATATCTTTAGGAAGTGTAGACGCGTCTCTTAGGTCTTTAGTCGGAGTTGCGCTTCGCGTTCTATAGCTCGAATTGAGACTTTTAGGTAATGTATTTGAGCTATTCTCTATCGCACTAGTTGCGGGAACGCTGTCTGCTTTGACAAGTCCTATATCAGCGAAGAATTTCTTGAATTTCTCAACAAAAGTGGGAGATTTAGCTCTATTCAGGCTATTGGTCAGCCTTTCGTTGGTATCTTGACTGATTTCGTCAATTCTTTCCGGTATATTCGACATACTTTTATGCTTTTCTATGTTCGATCGTCTACTACCTTCCTCTTCGTCGTCTATATACGGTAGATACGGTAAATCTTGTAGATTATTCTCGTTTCTTGTATCTACAGCGGCGTCTTTAAGTATTTTGACTACAGACGCGTCTGCGATATAGATCTGAGGTACACTAGTACTCGTATTATCAGTTTGTATCCCACTATCCGCTAAACTACCGTTTATATGAGAGCTACCCGCGCCTGTGCTTAGTACTTTAGTCAGCTGATCGGATAGTGACTCTATGCGTTCAGTTATAGATGTCCTATAGACATTTTCAGCATAGGAGGTTCCCGGGTTCGCTAGATTTGAAGTGTCGAATTCGATTCTTCTTTGGAACGGTCGTCTATCGATATTTACTCTATCCGATAATACTGATGGGTATTCGGTAGCGGGGGGCGGGTGTCTTTGATTCCAAGTAGAGATGGTTGTGTCAGTGAAATCGCTCATGCTAGATCGCATCGACGATCTAGGTGAGAGTCTGGACTGTCTTAACGCATCTGGGTTGTAATCTTTGATCGGCCTTCCGATGTAAATACGCCCTGTAAGAATTTCCGTGTCAGTAATGACTTTTCAGTTTGTGATATTGATACTGACTTTTCAGTATATGGGCCTGACTTTTCAGTATATGGGCATGATTTTTCAGTAATGAGTCTGACATTTCAGATTGAGGTTTTCCTTTTTTGTCATACATTTCAGTTTATTTTTCTCACTCCCGACGCCAACATGCCATTAACACAGAATAATGTTTTTATACACCAACACAGTTAGCACAAAAACACATCACAATTTTTTTTAAGGTAAAATTCGCGGTAAACAAAGTAAAAATTCAAATTTGGAAAATTCAAACTACTTTCAGGTATAATTAACGAAAAGGACAAACGATACAGTGGAATCTATCACCGGATAGGGGGAATAGGGGTGTAAAAGGGTGGGGGGTAAAAATAAACTGAAATGTATAATAAATAGGTACTAAAATAAGTCGCATTCTGTTAGGATGGGGTTATAACTACTTTTAAAACACAGTGTTAGTTCTAATTTAGTATTAGTAGCCAAGAATTGAGCTGACAACAACAATATTTATGGAAACTATCTGAGATAATCTAAGTATCTGGGTTCTACGCAGTTACCTCACTCAACACCGCTTCAGTTGAATTTGAACCTTATTTTTACGAATATACATCTGTAATTACGATCCGTCAAACAACGGCGATGGCCTGGTTCGCGAACACTGACGTACTTTATGCTGATATTCAACTCATAAGGTGTATAAATAAAGTTCAAATTCAACTGACGATTCGATCCAGGGAATCATTTTTAAGTGTACAACACTAGCGAGATATCTGTTCAGTTGATCAGAGGATCTCATGACGTCATAATTTCGCTGTCAGTCGATACCTTTTGTTTCACAGTATTCAATTATCACTATTGAAAGACAGTGGCGCCCTTATTACTAAACAGATAAGTAGGAAGCATTTCAACACAAAATTGTATCAAATGACATCTGGACCTTCTTTCATAACACTGGTTGTGGCGTTTTATTAGATTCCTCACACGTTATTGACGCGGTTCATAAGATATGGAATTTTATTCATTATATCTTTATACTTTTTATTAACTACTTTCTAATAGAAAAAGCAGAGGTATGGAAGGAATTTCTTATATTTTAACCTATTTAACCGGGTATAATTTATGTCGTTGTATAGGACGGTAAAGCTACACAACCTGGTGTTGAAGAAAAATCTAGTGTGACGATAGGACCACAGTACGTACCTGGAGTCTCTATGTCTTCCTGCGGTCGTCCTTTCGCGATGCTCTTTCGCTTCGAAGGTGAGTGTTTCAATGCTGTAAATTTTAAGGTTATGTCAGAGATTGTTTGCACGTTTATCGGCGATGTTGGAGTATTATTGTGATATTTGAGATATTTCTTGAAAGAATCTTATACGTGGTTTCACACCACAAGGATATTTAACGGAATTAAATGACAGCTGATAGAAAAAAAACCTGTGCCCATAACCTATTTTTATTTAGATAATTGCTCTCAGAACAATTATAAAACACATGACAATAAAATCCAAGCTTTTTTTCTTATTAACACACAATTCGAATGACATTTATGTAAATAGGTACATTGTAAGTTAGTTATTATTTCTAATAAATTAATTAATTCTTCACAATAACACTCCAACACCCAAAATCACGGACAAAAACAACAACACTAAAAAGCGATGCTGCAAACAAAAGAGCACAGCATTGCAAAATAAACAGTTAATAAAAACAAACGAACTTCAAAAACCTATACAAAATCAGAATAATGTTATATTGCGTAAGATAAAACTGAAATTAAACGTGCACAGTCAAGTCATAGATAGTCAAGGGTCTAACTACAACATCGAGATGAGCTATGCTGTGAAGTGTTCCACTGAATGGTTTGTAGGGGAAGAAACAGGGTAAAACACGGTGTGAAATTGTTACTACTGATATTTATAATCACTTCACTACAAAGTATAAAACAAAGTCTCTTTCTCTGTCCCTATATCCCTATATCCCTATATGTATGCTTAAATCTTTCAAACTAGGCAACGGATTTTGATGCGGTTTTTTTATTAGATAGAGTGATTCAAGAGGAACGTTTATATGTATAATACATGCATGATATAGTAGAAAAACAATGTGCACCCGTGCGAAGCAGGAGCGCGCGGGCGGGTCGCTAGTTTTAGATATAACGCAACAAATCAATTTTACTGAATACCCTCTATTTCAAAATATCAAAATACGACCTTAGGATCGGAAGGCGGGGCTGCTACCACTAGAATAAAAGTGCTTCGACCACGTTGGTACTTCCCCAGACGAACTCTATCCTAAAGAGCTCTACAACTGCTACCCTTATTCGATAAACTAGCAACAATTTTGATCACCCCCTTCAGACAATAGATATTAACATCCAATCATTATACCTGACCCTCGAAAATAGTGAAACAAAAACGTAAGAAATCTCACCAAATCGTTTTAAAATTAAGTCATTGCAACAATTTCACACCATAAAAATCTAACTAATCACAAATCACAATGATCAAGTCAAAACTGGGATAAACGTCATGCTACGGGTCCCAAACACCCGAAATGCGGGACTTACTTAGACCTCCACGGACGCGAGCGAGTATCCGATAACGGACAAAAAGTTGGAAAAGAGAAAAAAAACAAGATATTATATCCGAAGAACACCAAATTTTACACACTCGGGGGCTAAAGGACTTGTACTCGTATCCAGAATTCCGGACCGTAAAAAACAGTTCGTGCGTGTAAATCTCGTTAAAAAAAGAAAAAACGGTCATGCTATTCAAATATAGAAAAAGCAGCCAATTTGTAAAAATAATAAGTTGCAAAACATGCCTATAAATTTTGCTGAACAAAAAATTTATACTTAGACGCAAACTTGATTATATCATTATTTTTGCTAACCTATAAAAACTTGAAGGTGTTGGTGTGCATTAATACTTAAATTATCAAAAACATACTATAAGCACTATCTTATTATAGTTTTATAACTTTTAAACACTACCCAAACTTGTTTAGTAGGTAACACAAAAAAAACTATACTACAATTTTGTGTATTTTTGTTATTACTATCAACATTTAAAAGCTACTGCAATACTATGTACAAAACTCCTATAGTTAGTTATTATATTTAGATAAATATACACCCAAGTTGTTGTAATGTTTCTGTATCAGAGTTTGATTATTATCAAACCCCACTGTGGTGAAAGGAGTGATTCTCAAAGCTAAAATCCATGCTACTTTATCCAAGAGCATGCCAGTTTTATAAGATATATTTTTGTCACTGTTTATCTCTACTCATTAGAAAGGGAGCCAATATTTTTACAGATATTTTAAGGCTATTTGACTACAATCTCTAACACCAACACCCTCAAACTACAAAACGCACACATGACAAAACCAACCAAATGTATTTTTTTTAAGTAAAAGAAATCATAATCTAAATGGCACACGACGCCATCTTGGTTTGCGAGCCAATGGAAAACCGGCGGTCTAGACTTGTCTTGGATACCTGCGTATGTTCACTATGACTTTTTTTTGTGACGCATTTTTTTTGTGCTCATATTCTAATGTTCTTCCATTTTATAGCGGCTGTATAGAGTATACTTGTCACTGTCACTTTCCTGCCAACGAAAAGGGACAGCTATACAATTGCAGAAAATAATTGCAATAATAATAAATCATAATTTATTTTAATATTTATTAATAATTTATGCTGAGCTGATAGCCTTAAGAGCTGGTAATATACATTTCCTTCTTTTTATTTATCTTTTCAGGCTTGTGTTAATACTGTATTTACTTATGCTAAATAAAGAACTATTATATTCTAATTGCCACAAAAATAGTCCGTTTATAAGCACCTAGCCAAGACAAGCCAACAAGCCGACGGCCCCCCATTGTCAAGCTTCGCCGTGTCATACATAACACCAATACGCCCTACAGTACCTATGTAGCTGGTGACAAGGGTCCTAAACTTGCGATGGTTTCCCTTGATCTCGGGGAGATCCACTGATCGAACAATTCCATAGGTTAATTTCGTTTAGCTTGGTACAAGTAAGGGGGCGTCCATAAATTACGTGAGATGTTCAAGGGGGCTTCCCCGAAGGGGAAGGGGAAGCGTAATCGTAATACGATTAAGATCATTCACTAATTCGTTCGGAAGAAAATAATTTCATTTGTTCAACGCGTTTACGTAAGAAACCCACATTTTGCAAAACACTCAGGGAGGGAGGGACAGAAAATAAAAAAAAACACCTCACGTAATTTATGGACGCCCCCTAATGCATTTTAAGAGTACGCGTCTATTATTTTGTCTTTTTGGTACTACTTTTTCTAGCTGATGGTAAAAATGGCCCGATTACGCTAATGCCTGGGTATCGAGATGGCTTTCAGTTTGACATTTGATTCCCATAGTGCAATAGCAATTGATGGATGTATGTGAATCAAATACCAAACTGAAAGCCATCTCGATAGCCAGACATTGCCGTAATCGGTTTCTTGCTGCAATCCCAGAATATTAATAACTTTGATACATTTTTTAAAATATTAGCTGTATCAAATTGTTTTGTTATTTCAACCAACAAATGTAAGCAGACGCATATTCGTAAAATGAATGAATTTAAAAACGCATAAAAACATTTAATCAACAAGATGCAAGTGATAAAAATATTCAATTTTTTTTTCTAAAGTGGTAACAATAATTCCGATTTCACTTTGACCCGACTCGTACCCCGGTTTCTGAAAGCGCGATCAACACTAATCGGCTGTCAAGTCACTTGCTATCTCTATCTAGTTTGAAGTAAAAGCTGAAATGGCAAGTGACTTGACAGCCGATTAGTGTTGATCACGCTTTCAGAAACCAGGGGTTAGAATAAATGATTAAATTATAATATAATAGTTATATAATACAATAGCTTTATTAATTACGTGCATCGTGTTGAGATTTATGTTTTAATGCGTTCACACGAAAATATACTTTGTGTATTTCGGTTTGATGCGAAAAATAAAGTCTTAAGATGATCGCAATAAGGATTAAATTTCAATAAATTCACACCAAACCGAAATGTATATGATATGAATTCACACACTGTTGAGGTTTACACCATTTGGCATTTCTTGTATTATTTTTCAAAATAACAGAAATTATTGTTTAATAAACAAGGAAAGCACCACAACAATGAGTTATTTTTGTACTTTGACGAATGTTCACTAAACACAGAAGAAAATTGAACGGTTGACAAACAGAAATACTTATATAGCTTCAATAGTGTAGGTATTTTATTACATTGTAACGAGGATCATACAAAAGAGCGGTAGATACTAAGCCGAGTTTGTTGCCTGTTCTTCTCGGCGTTGGTCGCGTGGAATTGGCACTAGAGTCACCTAGTTTTAAGACGGTTCAAGATTTGACGGACCTTGTGATTTTATTGAATAAACAATTATTTTGACTTTGACTTTGAAAGTTTTGATCGAATCGCGGCCCAATTACGCTAATGTAGATGCTATCGAGATGCCTTTCAGTTTGACATTTGATTCCCATAGTGTAATAGCAATTGTATAGGATGGATGGGAATCAAATGTCAAATTGAAAGCCATCTCGGTAGCCAGACATTAGCGTAATCGGGCCGCGGTTCATCCTATTGTAAGGTTCCTATGCCAATCGCATTGTAAAATCCAAGTTTTAGGCACATTGAAACAGCTTCACGACTGATTCCCAGGCACGGTAGATATCCCTTCAGATCTCTAAGTGCAAAGTACTAACTCCAGATTATTTGATTTCTAAGGGTAAGGGGTAGTCAGTCAGAGGTACGACCAAACATTACATTTGGCACATACCCACATTTTGCAGTAGTTAGTAATCCATACGTGACAGGTTGCAAGCCCATCGCCGCTGTTAGGATACTAACTGGTTTCCTCACGGACGTTTCAAAGTGATCCTTGTGATTATATTGAATAAATACCTTTTGACTTATCAGAATCTAAAGGTAAAAAGTATCGTAAAGTTTAGTAAATTATATCCTCTTAGATATATAAATATATGAGAGGATATCTACCGTGACTGCCTATTAAAGTTGCGAAGCTCTTTCTATTTTTTCTGCGGTAAGATAAGTTATTTCAGTATGTAACATTACACTTATAATTTATTGAGCTACCTAGTGAACATTAATCAAAGTTATAGGTAACTTATAAAACTAAACACTTTCTAACATAATCTAACAACATTTATATTACTTAAGACTCCACAATTTTTTGTACTTAATCAACAATTTTTATACACATCCACAATTTTTTAACGGTATACCTTATTTATACTAGTTTGTTGAACTAACTTTGTATGAATAGTATTCTAATTAGTATAAATTCGTAATTCAATGCGAACAATAAAAAAAAAACATTTTCAAATACATATGTAAGTAAATTGCATGTTAAATTATCATTAAAAATCTTCACTTGTGCACATAAACTTTTCAACAGGAAAACTTATTGGTTTACGGCCGATTTTGAACGCACGACCTTAGGATAGGAGACGGGGCCGCTACCACTAGGCCAGGTGCTCTCAGTGCTAACCGGCACTTATTTTACTGTGATTTAAGTCAAGAGTATTTGAAGTTTCTAAAACTATGGAGTCTTACAAAACTTACTCATTCATCGGATAACAGAATACACATACAGACATGATATTAGCATGGGAATTCGACACTTATCTCTACAAACATAGAAACCAATTTAGAATACTGTTGGACACTTTGGAGTTAGCAAAATGATTTTAGCTATACTGAATCGTGGATTTCAGGCATTGTTCAAACCAAACTTGTTAGAATTAAATGAATCTCTACATAGTTTAAAACAAAGTCGCTTCCTGCTGTTTGTCTGTCAGTATGTCCCTATGTATGCTTAGATCTTTAAAACTAAGCAACGGATTTTGATGCGGTTTTTTTAATAGATAGAGTGATTCAAGAGGAAGGTCTATATGTACAATACTTAAGCATACCACCCGTGCGAAGCCGGGGCGGGCCGCTTGTAATACTATATACTAAACAATATATTGCCATCTGAAATATTGTTATTTTTAGAAGCTAACAAAAAGACCACACTTGACTTTTATTGAGTTTATTAAACTATATGTCCACAGTTCAGTTTGAGCAATGCCAAAGTAAAGTCGACATAAATACACTACAAATAGAGACTATAAAGGAGTAACACTTACACGAAGGTATCTTTTTGAAGACAGTCTTAGCCATAAAGTCTAGAAACCGCTGCGCGTAGAAGCTCGGTCGATGTACCGAAACTGTATCCTGAAATTGATAAATAAATCACTACATATTATAAAACAAAGTCGCTTTCTCTGTCCCTATATCCCTGTCCCTATGTATGCTTAAATCTTTAAAACTACGGAACGGATTTTGATGCGGTTTTTTTTATAGAGTGATTCAAGTGGAAGGTTTATATGTATAATACATGCATGATATGTGCACCCGTGCGAAGCAGGGGCGCGCGGGCGGGTCGCTAGTAAATAAAAATAAATAAACAATGCTGGACAATACACACAGCACCATCTAGCCCCAAAGTATGATGACTGATATATTTAATACATTATATACTTACATAGATAGATGTTTTTTATTATACATAAACACAGACCAACGGAACAAATTTCTGCAGATCGTACACAAATTTGTTCGGATGCGGGAATCGAACCCGCAAACTCTTGCGTCGCAGGCGGACTCTAGCCCGCTGCGCCACTGAGGAAGTCAATTGATATAAGTTATTATAAATCTCAAGTATCTTACACGCCTTTTTCTGCCGCCAAGCAGTAACGCTGTGTTTCGGGTTAAAGAGTGTGGTCGCCGGTGTAGTTACAGGCACATGAGGCTTAACATCTCTATGCCTTAAGTTGATGGACGCAGGGCAGTGCATCGTAGGGCACGTTCCTATCGTGCGTGACTTACGAGGCAATGCTTTGTTATAGGTGATGGTTACTGGTGGCTGTGAAATGTATCTATGTATGTTTGTCGGGCCATAACCCTCGAGCTAATATATAAAATCATTACCCCATCATGGATCATACTCTTCCAAGTATGCTCCAGTTTCTTCCTGAAGCGGTACGACTGTAGGATATCTATGATTCCAAGGAAGACCAGTAGCCTTTCACCACGCGCGTTCCTGGCCGGGATACCACCAGGCCTGGGGAAAAAAATCGTATTTTTTCAATAAAATCACAAGGATCACTTTGAAACGTCTTAAAGCCAGTTGAAGTGCTAGTTCTATATGACCAAAGCCTAGAACAGCCAACAAACTTAAGGCTTGGTTATTCAATTCTTGTGCGATCATTGTTACAATGTTAAAGCCGGCTTTTGACAATGAGATGTAAATATAAATATGTTACATCCCGAGATGTAGTATTTTATCGTTCGTCATACATTTTGTACGAGACCGTTCACACTGTACTCTAATATATGGATGACTAGTAGCACCCTGTGGTTTCACCCGCGTAGTTTCAAATCCCGGTATTCCCACGGGTTAAAAAGCAGCCTATGTGTTATTCCAGACTATAATATATCTCTGTGTCCAACAACATCTGTTCAGCCGTTCTGGAGTTATAGAGTTACAAACATCCATCCATACTTACAAACTTTCGCGTTTATAATATTAGTAGGATGATATACTTACGGCACATCTTCTTCCTCATCTATCGGTTCACTTTCCGCTTGGATGCTCTCCATCGCAGTGGAATGTGCCACCAATCGCTGACGATTTATAGACCTGGAAAAAAGAAGAGAATAAACATTTTGACAGCCTTCAACCAGCTGATGGAACAAGCAGATGGCCCAACTGTGTTAAGTGGTAACCATCACCTATAACAAAGCATTGCGTCGTAAGTCACGCACGACAGGAACGCGTCCTACGATGCACTGCCCTGCGTCCATCAACTTGAGGCATACATATGTTAAGCTTCATGTGCCTGTAAAAACCGGCGACCACACTCTTCAAACCGAAACACAGCGTTGCTGCTTGGCGGCAGAAGAAGGCGTGGTGGTAGTACTTCCCCGGACGAGCCACACACAAAGAGCTCTACTACTATTAAAATTGACTAAATCTTGATTTCAAGATCTTGTCAAGTTTAAGAGTAAGTAGTGTTATATTTTGTGGGATACAAACACATCAGAACATTCACCCCGAAGCACAAATACCCTTAACCGTAACACAGCCAAGAACAAACGTATCCCCAAAGACGTTACAAACATTCAAAACTCGCCAGCAAAAAGTTTTGGGATAATGAAGGTAGTCAGAGATAATCTTTTGCATAATTGTACTTCATTTACTTAAAATATGTTTTGCATTAATATGAGAGTTTATGTCTATACTAGTTGCGCCCCGCGGTTTCACCCGCGCAGATTGAAATCCCGGTATTCCCACGGGATAAAAAGGTAGCCTATGTGTTATTCCAGACTATAATCAATCTCTCTGCCAAGTTTCATCCAGATCCGTTCAGCCGTTCCGGCGTGAAAGAGTAACATCCATACATCCATCCATACAAACTTTCGCGTTTATAATATTAGTAGGATTAAAGCCAATTTCTTGTAAATACCTACTTATAATACTTAAAATGGTTTAGATGTTACTTACTACATATACTACTAATACTTTAATAGGCACTTTTTCATTATTCCTTCATATTAGATAGAGTCAGAACTAAAATAATGTCAGTTTAAACATGGCGTGTTAGATAACGATAGATAAACGTATTCAAACAGCTTTGTTCCCCATGCATGTTAGTTTATTAGAAAGAGATAGGACTACAACAATGTTGGTTGAAACAAGGCGTGTTAGAGTAAGACAGCTATACGCTTTCACATTAAGTTGTTCCTCATGCATGTTAAGTAGTTTTTTAAAAAAGAGATAGGACTACAACAAGGTTGGTTGAAACAAGGCGTGTTAGAGTAGGTTAGCTATACGCTTTCACATAGCGTTATTCCTCATGCATGTTAGTTTATTAGAGAGAGATAGGACTACAATAATGTTAGTTGAAACAAGGCATATTAGGGTACTTAGTAGCCTCCTTAGAACCCAACTTAATATAACTCACTAAACTTGACTAACTTAATATACTCAATATAACCATCACCATGCATGTTAGAGAGAGACAAGAGACTGTCGATTGAAACATGTTAGACAGAGACAGCTATAGCATTCAATAACAAGTGTTCGTACTGTGTGCGCTTGACTTGAGCAGTGAAATCCTCCTTGCCTCCCGATCTGAAAGTGTACCGTCACCTTAGAAATAAAATAATAACAGCTAAAACAAGAAAAAAGTTATTTTAAAGTGCTGTCTAAAAACTGAATCTTTACATTTGAATTACTTAATTGGTTAGAAAGTATAACCAAATTATAATCACATTTTATATTATCATCTTAAATGCATCTACCACACTTCAGTAAAAAATTAAACCGCAGAAGTCACTATAGATCGCCGAGGATCGAACACGCAACCTCACGAACGCCAGAGAGTAGGGCACTAGCTGTGCTCTCACGTGCATTACACACCTAGCCCGATTGAGCCAGCTCGGCTTCGTCCCCCCCACTTCATCGTCTGTGGATGTCGCGTGCATTACATACCTAGGCCGATTGATCTAGCTCGGCTTCGTCCCCCCACTTCATCGTCTGTGGATGTCGCGTGCATGACATACCGAGTCCGATTGAGCCAGCTCGGCTTCGTCCCCCCTCTTCATCGTTCGTCGATATCGCGTGCATTACATAATTAGTCCCATTGGGTCAGCTCGGCTTCGTCCCCCCTCTTCATCATCCGTGGATGTCGCGTGCATTACATACCTAGTCCGATTGAGCCCGCTCGGCTTCGCATCCCCTTCTTCTTCGTCCGAATGGCCCGAGTCAAGGGCGCGCGCTTCGCTCTTTTCGCGCTGCGCCTCGTCAAGGTTATGGATACCGACGAGGAGAGAGTAGTCCATTATCTGGAGAGAAGAATAGAATGATTCTTTATATGACGGGACGGCTATCATTTTAGAGCTGTCAGATTAGGTTAGTTTAGGATCGTCAACGGAATCGACACCATTTTCTTGTAGTGTGTCCATAAATTTGTGCAGAATTTTATTAAACAAGAAATATAGTTAACTTGGTGAAAGTTAAAAAAAAATTGACAGTGACATAGTATTAGTGTAGCCTTTGCTGCCAACTGTCTTTAAATATTTTTTTTCTAGTTAAAACATAGTGGTGTATAATGTGATTACCTTGAAACTCTCAAGCACTCGACAATCCCGCTGCATTGTCTTGATAAGCGCAGTATACGTATCAGCTTCCAGAAAGATCCCTTCCGTATGATGCTCCATGAAGTCCAGATCTTTGTAGGTGGGCGACTTCTTTTGTCGCTCCGATTTGTTTGCCTGGAAATTAAAATAAAATAAAATCTCAATAAAATAAAATCAAACAGTCATCATCATTTACTACATATCCCACGTTCAGTGGGACGCTAAAATGAAACAGTGATGTGTAACAAAATCTAATCTAATAATTTCTTTCTTTCTGCTTCAAACAAGGAATTTTATTATTATATTCATCCTTCGTATTCGGTATTAGTAACGTAAAATTCATATAAGAATACTTGTGCACGGGTGACGACATTATTATGCCTACTACAGCGGCGATATTGCCTCGGTCACCCAGATATTAACTATCACTATATAGTATAAAACAAAGTCACTTTCTCTGTCCCTATATCTATATGTCCTTATGTATGCTTAAATCTTTAAAACTACGCAACGGATTTTGATGCGGTTTTTTTATCGATAGAATGACTCAAGAGGAAGGTTTATATGTATAATACATGCATGATATGTGCACCCGTGCGAAGTAGGGGCGCGCGGGCGGATCGCTAGTTAAAATCTAAAGTATTAATCTATTAATAATCTAGTATCTAAATAATTACAATACATTTTACCTTTACATACTATAAATTTCCTATATAATCACAATTACTTAATACATATATTAATCCGCGTTAAGATTTTTAAATATCTTGGGCATTACCTTACCGACGACCTTGATGACCAAGCCGATATAGAGAGGGAGCGTAGGGCATTGGCGATTAGAAGTAATATGTTGGCACGCAGGTTCGCTCGATGCAGTAGGCAAGTAAAAATATCGCTCTTTAAAGCCTACTGCCAGTCATTCTACACGAGCAGCCTGTGGTTCAACTATACTAAAAGGTCGCTGAGTGCCCTACGCGTGCAATACAACAACGGTTTCAGAATGTTGATGGGGTTGCCCCGCTTCTGCAGTGCTTCCTCGATGTTTGCGGAAGCACGAGTTGATGGCTTCCATGCCATCATAAGGAAGAAAACAGCCTCACTGCTCAGCAGACTGCGGGGCAGCACCAACAGCATCCTGCAGGTCATATCTGATAGGTATGACCTGCCCGTAATGAAGTCTTTCATTCGGGTCCTGATCCGATAGTCTCATATCATGAGACTGTGGGATCGGGTACCGAGTGAAAGACACAAAAAACTTACCTGGTTCTTGCTTTTATTATAAATATGTACTAACATAGCAAATAAGTTAGCCTGTAAGTTGACTAACAAAATATGGACCAAAATTGTCTGATTTAATAAAATAAATTAATTAATTAAATTAAAATTAAGTGTAACTGACCTTTCGCTTGTAAGTAGACCCTTTGAGATCGTACTTCTGATGCAGCCTCACAGCAGATGGCAGTATGTTGTTCATTGCTACCAGACGCACGTTCTTACTGTTGCATTGGTAGCAGTAGAGGCCGAAGAACTTTGGTAGTAACGTGCGTGGGTTCTGTGGAAGAGATTCATGAATACACTATCCTACTAATATTATAAACGTGAAAGTTTGTAAGTATGGATGGATGGATGGATGTTTGTTACTCTTTCACGCCAGAACGGCTCAACTGATTTGGATGAAACTTGGCAGAGACATAGACTATAGTCTGGAATAGCACATAGGCTACTTTTTATCCCGTGGGAGTACCGGGATTTCTACGGGATGGATGGATGAATGGATGGATGGATGGATGTTTGTTACTCTTTCACGCCGGGACGGCTGAACGAATCTGGATGAAAGTCTCTCTGCCAAGTTTCATCCAGATTCATTCAGCCGTTCTGGCGTGAAAGAGTACACTGGGAAAAATACACGGCTTTTACACACGGCTACGGTTTCAAGACGGTTCGGGGAGCCGTGTAAACGACTGTGACAGCCGTGTTTGTCAACCGTGTGAAAAGTCGTGTACACGGCTCCAGATTTACATGCCTACGTCAGCCATTAACGCGGCTGTGCTAGCTGGTAATACCGGCTACGTTAACAGTGTTCACTAGATTTTCACTAGTTTAAAATCCCTAACCGTGTTAAAATACACGGCTGCCCCCTTACACGGTTGTAGAAGCCGTGTCAGACACGGTACGATGGACCGTGAGCTTAACTTTGCCTGGCTATCTTAACCGTGTCATAAATTGACCACCCAAATATGGCTGTCGAAGCCGTTCTAGCCACGGTACGTTGGACCGTGTGCCTGACTTAGCCTGGCTACATTAGCCATGTCATAAATGAATCTCCCAGGCATGGCTGTCGAAGCCGTGTCAGACGTGGTACGATGGACCGTGTGCTTAACTTTGGCTGGCTATCTTAACCGTGTCATAAATTGACCACCAACACATGGCTGTCGATGCCGTTCTCAACACGGCACGATGGACCGTTTGCTTAACATAGCCTGACTACCTTAGCCGTGTCATAAATTAATCTCCCAGGCATGGCTGTCGAAGCCGTGTCAGACGTGGTACGATGGACCGTGTGCTTAACTTTGCCTGGCTATCTTAACCGTGTCATAAATTGACCACCAACACATGGCTGTCGAAGCCGTTCTCAACACGGCACGATGGACCGTGTGCTTAACATAGCCTGACTACCTTAGCCGTGTCATAAATTAATCTCCCAGGCATGGCTGTCGAAGCCGTGTCAGACGTGGTACGATGGACCGTGTGCTTAACTATGGCTGGTTATCTTAACCGTGTCATAAATTGACCATCCAAACATGGCTGTCGAAGCCGTTCTCAACACGGCACAATGGACCGTGTGCTTAACATAGCCTGGCTACCTTAGCCGTATCATAAATTAATCTCCCAGGCATGGCTATCGAAGCCGTGTTAGACGCGGTACGATGGACTGTTTGCTTAGCTTTGCCTGGCTATCTTAACCGTGTCATAAATTGACCACCCAATTATGGCTGTCGAAGCCGTTCTAGCCACGGTACGTTGGACCGTGTGCCTGACTTAGCCTGGCTACCTTAGCCATGTCATAAATTAATCTCCCAGGCATGGCTGTCGAAGCCGTGTCAGACGTGGTACGATGGACCGTGTGCTTAACTTTAGCTGGCTATCTTAATCGTGTCATAAATGAGCCTCCCAGGCATGGCCACCGAAGCCGTTCCAGACATGGTACGTTGAACCGTGTGCTTAACATTGCCCGACTGCGTTAACCGTGTCATAAATGAACCACCCAGACATTGCTTTTGAAGCCGTTCTAGACACGGCACGCTGAGCCATGTGCTTAATTTTGCTTGGCTATTTTAGCCGTGTCATAAATGAACCTCTCTGGCGTGGCTGTTGAAGCCGTTCTAGATACGGTACACAAGCCTTATGCATTACCTGGCTATCTTAACCCTGTCATAAATGAAATGAAACTTCCGATCATGACTGACGAAGCCGTTCTCTGACACGGTACGTTGGGCCGTGTGCTTATCTCATTATCAAAGCTAAATAGGTACTGTACGTGGAAAAATCATACCTACTTAGCCAACCAACCACACATCAGCTTTTAAGTACATCGAAAGGTTAAAACAAATTCAAATTCAACCTAATCACACACAACATTACGACCATAGAGCCTTTTGCCAGCCGCGGCAGTCGGCACGGGAAGCGGCCTGCATCTTTGGCGGGTTTCTCGTCGAGTAGGTAGATAGGTTCAAGAGTAGTAGAGCTCTTTGTGAAGGGCTCGTCCGGGGAAGTACTACCACCACGCCTTTTTCTGCCGCCAAGCAGCAACGCTGTGTTTCGGTTTGAAGAGTGTGGTCGCCGGTGTAATTACAGGCACATGAGGCTTAACATCTGTATGCCTCAAGTTGATGGACGCAGGGCAGTGCATCGTAGGGCACGTTCCTATTGTGCGTGACCTACGGGGCAATGTTTTGTTTATAGGTGATGGTTACCACTTAACATCAGGTGGGCCATCTGCTTGTTCCATCAGCTAGTTGTATAAAAAAAAATAGGTATGTTAAGCATATCGTTGACGATACTTAACATAATTTTTCAGCTAAACTGCAAATTTCAAATTTGTGTGCCGCGCTGTCCTAGTCTGTCATTTGAGAAAGTTGATGAATACACCATTTAGAATAAGCCAGTCAGAAGCTCTCTGACACGCTAATGAAATAATAAATATGCTTTATCATTCTAAATACTAAAAAATAAAAACTCCTGTAAAGTTGTCAGCCTTGTGTACGTACTATTACAAATATTTAGTAAAATCGTCCAAATAAAATAAAATCGTAAAATCGTCCGTCGCCAAATAATCGCTCAGATGGTTCCGAGTATAGGTATAGTAGGTACCTGCCGACCTACCTGCTGGACGTAGGTCTGTACTCTGTGTAGGTCCATCAACCCAACACGGGTGTCTTCGGCTTTTCTGGTCAAGAAAAAGTTTTTAGGTAGGTACTTAGGTACCTACCTATATTTCGCAGACCGTGTCGTCTTCCTTCACTTAACCACCTTGCTTGAGAGCGTCACCTACCTAGCTAGCTAGGTCGCAGATGTAAACTGGTGTAGTGTAGACCTACACTAAGACCTACATCTAGGTAGGTAGGCCTTATTTTGTAAAAACACGGTTTTCGTGGTCTCGCACACGAATCGCACGCAATCCGCGGCAAATTTGTCATAGTAACTATACTGTTATCTATAATTTAAGTTTACAAAAATATTGTTATCTCGGTCAAATATGCATAGATTTTAATCAAACATCTTATAATCAAGAGTGTATTGTTCAAAGAAACATTTAAGACGAAGACAAGAGCTAATGTGACTCTCGCTCGCAAGTTTTGACTTGTTGAAAGATATAACATCACTAAACCCATTTTCGAAAAATCGCAAACAACCATTTTGTGTGCAATCACATTACGCACAGTTTAGTAAAAAAATCATTTTGATCGATAAAAGTTTTCCTACTTAAAAGTTTGCTTTACTAGTTTTCGTACTCAAGCAAACTTTTGAGTAGGAAAACTTGCATCAATCAAAATGAAATTTTTACCAAACTATGCGCAATGTGAGCGCACACAAAATGGTTGTTTGCAATCTTTCAAAATTTGAATTTGTGATTTTATATCTTCCAATATGCTAAATCGTGCGAGCGAGAGAAATATTAGGTGTTGTCAACGCCTTAAAAGAAGGAGACTGTTTAGGCAAAAGATTTCAATCCAGTTATTGAAATCTTCAAGTCTCCCTCCTCCACACCGGACAATCCAACGCACTCCATTATTTTTTAAATATGTCAATATTGAAGATTGATTATATCAAAAAAAAAAATAACGTTGTTTCGATTGGTATAGGTATGTTTGTGATGTGTACCTATGGGTGTAAATATTTTTTTCAAGACGAGCGAAAAGTGCAAAAAACAATATCATGGGAATGCAATAATTTTGTGCCATTACACACATTATTGTTTTGTTAGTAAGCTATCTGCCTGCCCTCTGCCGCACAGCCAAACGGCTATCTTCACACTTGCTGAGATACTACGACTTAGCGCGCCGTTCGCTTCGCTCTCGCTAGACGAAACTTATTACGAGTCGTTTAATGCGAATAACTTCGTACCTACTCAAAATTATTTTGGGTCCATGGGCCGCACTTTGACGACTGCTGAATTCTAGAGGGTAATATAGGTACCTAATGAGAGAAGCTAGATAGGTAGTTTTGCACTGGGGACGTAGTATTTATCTAAAAAACTAGAATACCGACAGTATTCTAGTCCTTGTCAATGTTACCCATAATTTACCTACATTATGTATTAGTATGTGTATTGTAAAAAAAATTAAGCATGGTGCTATGTTTGTAACAGTCGTTTGGTTTTCAATAAATTTCATTTCATTTTATTTCACTGTCTAATCATTTTATATCGGCAATAGGTCATATAACATCTACCAATTACCTAAAAAAAACGATAGGTAGGACCAAATTAATTTTCTACTCAAAACACAGTTTTTCGATTGAATATTCACTTTTGATAATTATTTATAACATGCGTTTGAAGCACTGTTTTACGTCTCATTTGCCTAGCAACACCGCACCGATTCGTTCGGCCATCTTTTCCCGCGCAATTTGTATGCGTGGTGCGGGCGGGGTGAGGGGCGGTATGTGACGCCGCGCCAATCGCCATTTTATTTTGTGGAAGTGACTGAACGAGCGTGAACGTAGCGGTCGATGCGTCTTAGGTATTTGTTGATTTTATTAGCCAAAACAGGCATTTTCTGATGTAAAATAACTTATAGATTTCTTTAAATTGTCTCTCAGTGCTGTGAAAGCTATTATTGGTAAGTGAAAAGTCAATTTACAAACTTCTGTGTTGGCACGCCATGGCATGGCATGATAGCGTGGTTCTAATGAGTTAATTAAAAGCCCTATATAGTTTCTTATGTTTCACACCATACCTAGGTAGGTACCAAATTACTTTACCTATCATATTTTAAACCTAGGAAGTAGGCTGTAGGAAGTAGTAGTGGTCTAGGTAAGGTAGTTAACTTTGTTAATCAAACCTTCCTAGGTTCTCCGCGCGCGAGCATCATCATTTTGATGGTTAGAATTGAATAGGCTACTAATAAAACCAAATGTTCTATCTAGATTCAAGATACCTAGGTAAGTACCCCATGTTCGCATCATTGTTTTCCCGTAGGATTAAGAGGTTCTACTATAACCATAGTCCGGTAATAATAAAACCTCTCAATCCTCGTTAGGTAGGTAAAATGCGCGCCACACAAAAAGAGCGTCGGAAGGAGGGTGAGGGGGTGTGATGGCGCGAGTATTTTGTATGCGAAAACACATCCCCTCTACTGTTTTCCAACGTTATTTTTGGTTGACGCGCACTATACCTACCTACCTACACAGATTAGGTATAACATAGATAGCTATTTTTTAAATTTAAAGGGGAATGATCATCTAATCCAGCACTCTTTTCAGATAAAGGCACCTCTAAGGAACTAATAAGATATTATCTGGAACCATCAGTCGATAACTTAGCATAACTGAATTTGCCAACAATGCCTGGCTGGTCAACTGTGTGTCAAAAAACTGGATCATTGATTGAAAAAAAAGGTCAGTATTTCAATTATTTTAAATTCATTTATATGCCGTTGTAAATTTTTTAACCAACTTCAAAATAGGAGGAGGTTCTCAATTCGACTCTATTTATATGTTTGTTCTAAGTATGTAAATAAAAAAATACCTATTATAATTTAATAAGAATACGATACCTACCTATTACAATTAAATTAGATTACAATTACCTATGAAAATGGGACACCGTATATTTTAATTTTAAATATTTTTTATTAATTCTTTTTTTTCGTGTGTAACGGTGTACTTTTTTTATCTCTGCATTGTAATAAAGGGAGGCTGTTAAGGTAGCCGTGTTTGCGCGGTTGCAGCAGCCATGTCGCTCAGCCGTCTCTAACATCTTCCTATGTCCATATGTGTGGCTGGTGACCTGGCATGAAGCATGGAGTAGCTAGCCGAGTAAAGCGCCTGGGTCAGCCATTGCAACGTGGGTCTATGAACATGAATGTTTGGATAAGGGCAGGTATGGTTAAGGTTCAAAACCTAGTTGTGTGGTTTTTTTATCATGGAAAGTCAATGCATGGTTTTATGCAATTAATGCAGACCCACCTATTTATATTAATGTTTTTCTTTTTAATTGTAGGCTGATGAACATACCCATGTAATTGGAAACTCCTCTTTCTGTACCTGAATCCAACTGGATAATTGGATTTAAATAGGTACCTAAGCAATACAGCTCGAGTTCAGAGCCAAGTGAAGTTGATGTGTAAGGTATGTGTTACTGTTTTATATGGTGTATTTTTATTATTTCTTTTAGTGGGACATTATCATAATCAGCATGAAGAAAATTTGAAATTACATTTTATGGGTCAATGTTAAAGTTTTTACACATGCTATAGATCTACATTTTATTAATAATACTTGTATATTTTTTTGTAAATTCGTACTTTGATTACTTAGAATACAATTAGAATTGAAATAATCCACCTTACACCTAGACAGAGAAGTAACATCTATGTTCACCTGGGTATATTTAACAAAACTAACTTCATTTTATCAATCTCTCAATCGCAGTTTTTATAATAAATTATATTAAAATTATTTTCATTGCAGCCCGCCTTCAAAACGGCATCTTTCTCACGCTGGATCTTCTCACACCACGCTCTGTTCACCAAGTGTTGGTCCACAGCTGGTAAGTTAAACTTTTTCATCAATATGTTCGTATGTTCAAGCACTACATTATTTTATTTTGGTATTTTTCTTTACAGATAACCATTGGCTCTCAACCCACAAGTTAATGTTTTAACGTTGTACATTGGGTTAAGAAAACATTCTTCTTTTATTGAGAATAAAGTACTGGCGAAGCCATTGAGAACTCAACAGTTTCCGACCGCCCCTATCCTATAGAAGGTGATCAAGAATGATATCACAGAGGTCGCTATGCTCACTTCTTCTGGGTTCTCTCTGCAGCTCAGTTCTCAGCAACTGTCCGGTTGCTGTAGATTTCTCTAATAAGTGTTTAAGGGGTTGGTGACCCTTTAGGATAAGTACCATAATGTTCATATTTTTTGATAGACCTCAAGTCATGTTTATAGGTGTTATCAATAAATGTAATATTTAAGAATTAGATAGATATAGAAGTAGACTTTATGATACAAAACTATGTTTTTTTTTTTTTTTCTTAATAAAAATTTATCAGTAAACTTAAAATGATGTTATTCATTTACATTACAAATTAGCCTTCACCACATATAACCTAGGTATAATGAGCATAATTTTTTTTAAGAGATTTAGACTTCTATTTCTTGTAGTTTATGGATATTATATTGATTTTAAATCATACTGTACTATTTCAGCTGTTCCAGTATACCTGAGTTTTGTCTTCCTTCTTCCTGCACAGCTGGCAAACCTTTGACATGTCGTGTCAGTCAATACGACTACTTTTGCCATTTTTCGTGTGAAAATGTCACTAGTAGTCGTATAGGTACTGTCACGTCACACGGTTCCACCAGCTACGTCGGGAAGAAGGTAAGCGGCTGCTAAAGCCGTGTGACACGGTGTGAAATAGCCGTGCTAAGTGGCTGCTTCGGCCGTGTCAACACAGCTGTATCAGCCGTCTTCCTACGTCACTGTGCGGCTAACATAGTCGCGTAGCACGGCTATTTCATGCCGTGTCACACGGCTCTACCAGCCGCATAGGGACGTAGGAAGACGGCTGATACTGCCGCGTTGGCACGGCTGAAGCAGCCGCTTTGTACGGCTACTTTATGCCGCGTCACGCGGCTCTGCCAGCCGCATAGGGAGGTAGGAAGACGGCTGATACTGCCGTGTTTACACGACTGAAGCACCCGTTTGGTACGGCTACTTTATGCCGCGTCACACGGCTCTGCCAGCTGTATAGGGATGTAGGAAGACGGCTGATACTACCGTGTTGGCGCGGCTGAAGTATCCGCTTAACACGGTTATTTCATGCCGTGTCACACGGTTCTACCAGCCGCATAGTGACGTAGGAAGACGGCTGACACTGCCGTGTTGGCACGGCTGAAGCAGACGCTTTACACGGCTACTTTATGCCGCGTCACACGGCTCGGCCAGCTGCATAGGGACGTAGGAAGATGACTGATACTGCCGTGTTTGCACGGCTCTGCCAGCCACATAGGGACGTAGATAAACGGCTGCAATAACCGTCTTTACGCGGTTGCAATAACCATTCAACACGGCTTCTCCAGGCGCGTTGTAGCCGTGTCTGACAATAGCCGTGTTGACGAATTGACACGGCTGCAACTGCAGTACCGTGTGCAAATCTAGCCGTGTCTGATCATAGCCGTGTTGAACAATTTACACGGCTGCAACTGCAGTACCGTGTGCAAATCTAGCCGTGTCTGATCATAGCCGTGTTGAACAATTTACACGGCTGCAACTGCAGTACCGTGTGCAAATCTAACCGTGTCTGATCATAGCCGTGTTGAGCAATTTACACGGCTGCAACTGCAGTACCGTGTGTCAATTCTATAGCCGTGTCACCCAACCCCGTACGGCGACACCACACAGCAAGCCACCCCTAGCCGTGTCAGCGACACACGGTAACAGTTGCCGTGTTAACACGGTTGCAACTGCAGTACCGGGTTTACACGGCTCTGCATAGCCGATAAATGACCCCTTTTTTCTCCCAGTGTAACAAATATGCATCCATCCATCCATTCATCCATCCATCCATACATAAACTTTCGCGTTTATAATAGTAGTAGGATTCTTTTCAAATTCCTCACCTGGTCAAGGTTCAAGTAATACCCCGGCAGCAGCTTCTGCAGAAACTCCCCCTCTTTATGCATCACCGTCTTGATGATGAACTCGTCGTCGTTTGTCAGATAGAAGATGCTTCCCGACGCGCCCGGGTTGGATAACTCGCGTAGTGGCGCGCTGCACATTGACATCTGGGAATAGGACACGGTTTATAATAAATAATGCTAGACAAATCATACAGCACCATCTAGCCCCAAAGTAAGCTACTCGAAGCTTGTATTATGGGTACTAGATTACTGATATATTTAATACATTATATACTTACATAGATAGATATTTTTATTATACATAAACACCCAGCAGATCGGACACAAATTTGTTCCGAGGCGGGAATCGAACCCGCAACCTCTTGCGTCGCAGGCGGACTCTCGCCCGTTGCGCCACTGAGGTCGTCAAATTTAATATAGATAAATTATTTGCTAGACGAGGTGATGGCAGGTGGAGTACAGCCATGACCGAATGGTGGCTGAAATCGGGCCGAAGAAATCTGGGCCGACCGAAAGCGTGATGGGTCGACGACATCGTTAAGGTCGCAGGAAATACCTGGACAAGAGACGCACAGGACAGAAGAGGCTGGCAGATAATGAAGGAGGCCTTTACCCAGCAATGGGTGACGCCAGGCTGAAATGATGATGATGAATAAAACAAATTATGCTCTTTGTGTGCGGCTCGTCCGGGGAAGTCCTGCCACCACGCTTTTTTCTACCGCCAAGCAGCAACGCTGTGTTTCGGTTCGAAGAGTGTGGTCGCCGGTGTAATTACAGACACATGAGGCTTAACACCTCTATGTCTCAAGTTGATGGACGCTGGCAGTGCATCGTAGGGCACGTTCCTATCGTGAGTGACTTACGAGGCAATGCTTTGTTATAGGTGACTAGTTGCGCCCCGCGCTTTTACCCGCGCAGATTTAAATCCCGGTATTTCCTTACCACGGGTTAAAAAGTAGCCTATGTGTTATTCCAGACTATAATATATCTCTCTGCCAAGTTTCATCCAGATCCGTTCAGCCGTTCCGGCGTGAAAGAGTAACAAACATCCATTCATCCATCCATCCATACTCACAAACTTTCGCGTTTATAATATTAGTAGGATTGGTTACCACCTAATCAGGTGGGCCATCTGCTTGTTTCATCGGCTGGTTGTATAAAAAAAGCTTACCAGAAAATCGTCAGGCTGGATGCCGAAGAGATCCCGAAAGTATCGGAAAGCGATCGGCGCATACGTCTTAAACTTGAATTCGGAGTAATGGTGCGCGGGCGTGTGGTTCGACCCCTCGTGAGGGAAGTTTGTGGTCTCCACGGTCATGAAGTCTTGCATGAGGAGATCCCTTTCAGGCTTCGAAGCCAGTCCACCGATGGCGTGCTGGATTCCTGGGAAAACGAGTCGAAGATAGATTCTACCTCCGTACAACTAGGCTATTAGCTAGACAACCTTCATAGGTCAGTTGATACTAGCACTGCCTTCTGCGCCGTAGGTCGTGAGTTAGATACCCACCGAGAACAAACGTTGTTGTGATGAATTAATATGATCAAGAGGAAAGAATTATATTTTTATATGTTTGTAACGAATAAACTCTATAACTACTGGTCCGATTTTAAAAATTCTTTTCCTATTATGATGCTAAATTATCCCTGAGTAACATAGCCTATATTTTCATGTTTAACCAAGCAAAGTTCCAGCCGTGCGAAGCCGGGACTAGCCGTTAGTATAACCCTTGGGATACATTATTCAGGGCAAAAACCGACGACCTTGCCTCACCGGGGTATTTAGCTTGGTACCTGTTTACTTATATGTAGATAAATTATTCAAGGTAGGTACTGCCTATTAATTCAGTTCCGTTTCATTTGAATACCGTGCAAAATTTTAATAGGTACTTAGTTAATTCAAATAGAATAGAATAGAAAGAATAGAATAGAATACTTCTTTATTTAGCATACGTAAAAAGGTACAGTGAAAAGCACAAGCCTCTAAAAATAAACTAAAAAGGGGGTAACATTAATAATTTTTGCAGCACAGCATGTACATACTATACCTACCTACCCATACTAAAAAGGTTATCAGCTCAGCATAAATGTTGGGTATATTAATACCCAACGCTGATTTTCAGCTGAAACCAAGGAGGGAGAGGGTAGCCGTAACTAAAAAACAACAACACGTTCATAAATTAGTAAATAAACGAGGTATCTAGATATTAAAATAAAATCTAACGTTTTACAGATAATGCTAATATGTGTAATGTGTAGTTAAATCCAAAAACGATGTTGAATAAGAGTAGTATGTCCTAACTAAAAAAAAAAGTCAAACGATAAACTACGCTTAAACTATTGCCATCTCTTACCAATCCGTAATGGCAAACAGAGACAGCGCTAGTTTTAGTACGAGGGGTAGAAGTAATCCCTGTGCTTTATCCTGTCGCCAAGCATTGTTGCTGTGTTTTGGTTTAAGACGAAGACAAGACCTAATGTGACTCTCGCTCGCACGTTTTGACTTTTTGAAATATAAAATCACTAAACCATCAAATGATTTTTATACTTAACTGTGCGCAATGTGATTGCACACAAAATGGATGTTTGCGATTTTTCAAAATTGGAATTTGTGATTTCTTTCAAAATGTCGAATCGTGCTAGCGAGAAAAATATTAGGTGTTGTCTGTCTTCACATTGTGGTTGCCGGTGTAATTAGGCACATGAGGCTTAACATCTGCATACCTAACCTATGTGATAAATAATTGCCTCGTAACGAGGCGCGATAGGAAATGTGACCTACGATGTACGCGTCCATTACTCTGATTTTTAGAGCCTCATGTGTATGTAATTACACCGGCAACAACTCTCTTCAAACCGAAACACAGCGTTGCTGCTTGGCGGCAGTAAAAGGCGTGGTGGTAGTACTTCCCCGGACGAGCCCTTCACAAAGAGCTCTGCTACTAGTCTCATGTGAATGTAGTACCTATCCTTCAAACCGAAACCCCGCAACGTTACTTATAGTACTTCCCCAGACGAGCCCTTCACCAAGAGCTCTACTACTAGTCTCATGTGCCTATGTATACATTCGCAACGCATATCCTTCAAGCTGAAACACAGCGACGCTGCCTGGCGACAGAAATAGGTACGATAGTTGTTCTGGGGGCAGATTAATCTACTTTCAAAACTGCTGTTTAAGCCGGAAAGATAAATTGTATGAAAATGAAATAAATTTGTCGTATTTGTCCAGCTACTGTAATTTTTGTCTGTCTTCAAAATATGAGGTTTAAAATTCGACTGTATGTTTGTTACATGATCTCTAGAGGTGCTAATTAAGAATGGATGATGATTCTTTTTGTCATTCAATCAGCGCTTTTTGGAAAAAACAAAAATATATATTTTACACATAGATGAGGTTTTAGTTTTATTGGTTTTCAGTGTATTTGAAGTCGAATCTTTTTTTTTGCAAAAAGTTCATTTCTTCCCCATACCCATAGGCTGTGGAATGAGTTACCATCAAACGGTTTTCCCGCCAAGATTTAACATGAAAAGCTTCAAGAAAAATGTTAATGAAGTCCTTCAGGGTAGGCAACGCACTGACGACGCCCCTGGCGTTGTTGTTGTCTATGGGCGACGGTGACCGCTCACCAACAGGTGAGCCGTTAGCCCGTTTGCCTATCTTTTACATAAAAAAAAAGTTATTTACTTAAGTACTTAGTTACCTACCCATTAAACTACGGATCTATCAATGTTCTGCAAACAGAAATTGGATACTGTCTAGACTCTTTCGCACCTGTACTTCCAAACTTAGTGCGTCGAAGCGCACCTAGTCGCACCTAGAAGTGATCCGCGCTGCGGTTTATTTGAATCAATACCTTCTGCCATTGCCTTTAAAGGCCTGATTGCCGTACTTACCAAGCTGTATGGATCCCATGATCTGTGACGACTGGATTTTCTTATAGGTGATCTCGCCACCTTCCCCCACTCGCCGGTGTCCAATCTTTCGATCGGATTTGTGCACCTTCCCGATAGCGCCCAGAGGGCCGACCGCCGGCTGAAAAAAAAAATCGTTCATTGAAGACATTTTCGTGATGACTGTTTGTCCTTGGATTGGCACCACACTAGACCGCCTTTGAAGACATTTTCGTGATGAGGTGGTTTGTCCTTGGATTGGCACCACACTAGACCGTCATCTTCTTCTTGACAACCTTCACAGTTCAGTTGGTAGGAGCTCTGCCTTCTGCGCCGTAGGCCGTGTTCGATTCCCACCAAGAACAAACATTTGTATGATGAACAGATGTTTGTTCTCCATCTGGGTGTTATATAATAGTAAAGTATTTAGGTATTTACGAGAAAAAGTATTCATGTATTGAGATTGACGTTTCAAATTACTTAATCCTACATCTACTTGAGAAGATGTTAAGCCTCATGTTCACACCCTTCAAAACGAAACAGCAACGCTGCTTGGCGCCACAAATAAGCATAATGTAGTGCTTTCCCGGACTAGTCCTCACAAAGAGCCTAATACTAAGTGGTAGGTAGGTAGGTATGTGTGTTTTAGATTTCAATGTAGTGCAAAAAACATTTTTTTACAACATATAGCGCGCGTCACGCAAAAAGAACGCCGGAAGAAGGGGGAGGGAGTGATGGCGCGAGTATTTTGTATGGGCAACATCCCCTCCACTCTTTTCCAGCGTTCTTTTTGGTTGACGCGCACTATAACCGTTTAACATTAGTTCAGCATCATCTTTTTCCATCAATAGATTGCACTTGTCGTATCGTATATTAGACCTATCGGAAGATACGTAATCAAGAGTACAGATAACATCAGCTGTGAAGTCTGCACCAGCAGACCGTCATGCTGTGCTCCAAATCGCGAGACAAAGTTCCACAGTGAGTCACTGTCAGCCAATTTTGGCAATTCACGAAATTCTCTACCAAATAACGGAAGTTCCATTGTGTATTTTACACTTGGCGCAGCTTGGTGAGAGATAAACAAAATGTTCTAATGGTGGATTATCACCGAATAACATACCGAATTTCCAAGATAAATTGATACAATAGGTCAAAACATTATTTTAACTTGAATTTAGAAAATAATATCTTAGTAACAATTTTGCTATGCCGATATCTCATTTAGAAAAACATGTTAAAAACACTGTTCTGTTTGGCAATGTATCGACGAGCCGGTTTCCACCATCGCACAATTTGACTATTAAGTAAGTATTATTAACTAGGTAAGTAATTATTTTAATTAAATTTCAACAAACTAAGTAACATGTTGAAGTGAAAAATTGTAGACATTTTATATTCAACTGCAAACCTTGATATCAGTACTCGAAGCCTGAGTTTATATAATTCATTTCCAATTTTGAGAGATTGGTGGTACTGTGCGCATAGGTACATTTTTAGTCAAAGTTACCTACTTGTATTTATTCCATAAAATCACAAAGATCACTTTGAAACCTCTTAAAACTAGGTGACTCTAGGTCAAATAAAAGCTCAAACAAATCAAATATTTTATTTTATCAGTATTTTAGGTACCTACATGGTAATAAAGGTCTTCATAAAAATAATAGTCACTAAAATCCTTCAATATAGACGTACAAATCATTGCTGCATGACCGGTTTTGAACCCAAAACCTTTAGATTGGCCTGCTACCTACTACTAGGCCACAAGTGCGGGTTGGCTATAGCAATCCTTGTACCTGAGTTGAGGGTTGGGGATAGGGGGGATGCAAGTGGGGGTAGATGGCAAGTCTTCCCCTTGAGTCCTTTTTTCTAGGAAATGAAAAAAAATAATTTAATTTTTCAGGTAAGTTACTAGTTAGGTTAGGGTTTTTTTTTTTTATATGAAAAAAATTGGTATTAATATTTCATCTCTATGACAAAAAGACTCAAGGGAAGGAATTCTCATTAGGTTAGGGTTATTTTTTTTTTTAAGTGAAGAAATTTGAAGGAAATTTTTTGGAATTTTTTTTTTCATTTCCTAGAAAAAAGAACTATAGGGAAAGACTTGCCATCTACCCCCACAAGCTTTCCCCCTATCCCCAACCCTCAACTCAGGTACCAGGGTAGCTATAGTTTAACCACAAGTGCTCCCAGTATTTATCAGTAAGAAAACCGTCTGACATTCTGTAACTTCGGGTGTTTTCCCAAGACAAATGGAAACTTGCCAAGACTATTGTAAACATGGCAAACTACCTACCACCATCCTTCATCATAGACTTTCTTCTCACTTGAGAATCCATACAGCTCCGATGCTTGGTAGTAGCTTAGTAGCTTTGCCTTCTGCGTCGTATGCCGTGTGTTCGAACCCCACGTAGAACAAACATTTATGAAAAAAAAAAACCGGTGTGTGGTGATACTAAAGTAGATGTTTGTTCTCTGTCTATAAGTAAATAAAAATATACTAAAAGCTGATGGAACAAGCAGATCACACTTGATGTTAAGTGGTAACCATCACCAAGCATTGCCTTGAAAGACGTGTGCGATATGAAGGTGCCCTACGATGCATTGACCTGCGTCCATCAACTTAAGGCATACAGATGTTAGGCCTCATATGCATGTATTTGACACCGGCAATGGCGTAAGTACGAGCTTTCGTCTATATTTTATCGAAGTGTACCCCAGAGCCTATTTCACAGCCTTTTACGACATTTATAAAGATATGGAGCTGGATGGTCGCCAATTTCTTTATGGTTTAATATACAGTTCCAGGCGACTGTCTGGGATATATGGATATTCTTGCTATATTATATGATTTGCTTTGTCTGTGTATATTTAATGATGCCGCCAACAGTTTGTATGTAAAGCAGGAGGAAACAGCTACCTACTTTATCCCCAGGCACGGTAGTTATCCCTCCAGATATTTTTAGTACCAAGCACCCAAGATTCATTATGGAAGTGTAAGGTGGGTCAGTGCTTGAAAGGAGCCTCATGAGGCGCACTTAAAATCCATTCACCACACTGTTTTGCAAGAAACAAGTGACGACAAGAAAAGAAGGGGGTCAGTCATTTGATGCTACATCACATTCAGAGTACTTAGTAGTTTGTTGTGACAAACAAAAAAATCTTGAATTTCAGGTATGCAATTAGGATTTTGGTCAGTTCAAAATGATATTGAAATATGCGATAGAGACCGATATTAAGTTGTTTGAAGGTTGTCGGCGTCTTAAAAGGCTTTTTTTTTCAAGGATAATTTACCTATATGATGGTAGCGTACTAGGTAGTTTGGTGTTCGACCATAGTCAATACCATCCTACTAATATTATGCGAAAGTTTTTAAGTATGGATGGATGGATGGATGTCTGTTACTCTATAACTCCAGAACGGCTGAACGGGATTTAAAACTACGCTGGTGAAACTGCAGGGCGCAACTAGTAGACTATAATGCATAGGTATTGTGGGTAAATGTGCCGAAAGTAAAACCTACATGCAAGAAATATAATTACTTTAATTCTGCCTGCTCCCGAGTCATGGTGTTTTATTTATCATTGCAAACATTTCATTCAATTGCATTCATTAATACAGTCCTCTAATAGAATTGACCCTTAGTCACTACTAAGGGTCAATTCTACCAGGACCAGGACACTTCCTGGTCTACTGAACAATGTCAACAACCTAATTTGTCTGATACTATTCAGTTGGTCACCCTCCATAAGTTGAATGACCTAATTATCACCACTATTCTGAATCCATGGCCGTGAACATAATGCCAATGACCTAAGAATATGTGTACCTACTATATTTTGACACTAAAAGCATTTTCTAGCTTGTTTGGCTAAGTGAGCCGTTTGTTCAAAATAGGGTCAGTAGATACCTACCTATATTGTACAACTACTAAGTAACTTTTTTTTTATCCATAGTAACTAGCTGATGGAACAAGCAGATGGCCCACCTGAGGTTAAGTGGTAACCATCACCAACAAAGAACGATAGGAATGTGCCCTATGATGCACTGCCCTGCGTCCATCAACTTGAAGCATACTGATGTAAAGCCTCATGTGCCTGTAATTACACTTTTCAAACCGAAACACAGCATTGCTGCTTGGCGGCAGAAAGAGGTGTGGTGGTAGTACTTCCCCAGATGAGCCTTTCACAAAGAGGTCTACTACTCTTAAACTGAGGTTTTATGTGTGTTGAATAGATTCAATATGTAATAGGAACCAAGCCATAAGTTAATCTAGGCATTGGTTGCATTGAACTGGCACCTAGATGGACCTGCTTTTAGGATGTTTCAAAGTGATCCTTTTGATTTTATTGAATATCCCTTTCGACTTTGACAATAATAAGTTCCTGTCAAATCTTGTATTTTATAATAATATACTTAAATACTTACCTATACAAATATACGTAAACACAAACATGCCTGTTAGTACTTCTACATACTTATCAAGGGAACAATCCTTCCCTTGCTAAGTATATGCACTAACAATCCTTCCCTTGCTAAGTATATGAACTACCTATCATCTGAGTGGGTTCAAAGCCCACTCAGATAATAACATTTGGGTATAATCTTTGTACCTAGTGTGAAGAAAGCACTGTAAATCTAACAAAACATGGCATTATTAACAGGCCTAAATCTCAGTTTGTAATAAATCTGGCCTTCTTTGGGTTTAATTTCCACCAAGAATAAAGATTTTGCGCGCCCAGATTAGATAAATGTTCATCTTTTTTTTACAGATTTTTCTATTGAGTAAAATACTAAATAATAATTTTTATTTCAAAACAATTTCAAAAAAGTAAAATTTTATATAATAGGAAGGTAAGATACCTAGGTATATGTTTATCATTGTAAGGTGATTTACCAGAATAACATCAGGGGAGCCTTGTCTAATAAATAACTTTTTCTAACAGTAAAATAGAACTATTAATTAAAAACATATAAAGGCCGGCATTGTATGTTCAACAGTCAGCAAAAAACTCAAAACTTCCTGCTAATTAAACATCTGTAAAGGTATTTTTAGAAGTAAACCCCTTTGAGAAACTTGGCAATACCTTTCATTCCAAGTTCCATTAGGGTACCTACATACCATCTGTTGATTTTTAATGACTGAGATACTCTTGAGTGGAAGTATCTATCAGTAGCAAACATCCGATAGATAACCTATTTTTTTTTAAGTTCGACTTTTCATTTTGTTATAGTAATAACATTAACCTGTTAACCTGGTTCTCATTTGTAACCCCTTGGTCTCAACTATACTCACACTTTAAAATATAAGTTTTCTTTGAATAAATGATTAAATTATGGCACTACTCACATCGTATGGAACATTTTTCTCTGCAATTGAATTCCTATCTCGATCTGAAACAAGGAAAAGGGGACAAAATAAGGGGGTGGTATTCATACATTAGCTCCACTCACACAATCCGATTATCACAACGGAATGTTATTATTAGATTTGCGGTAACCCACCATCATCCTCGGATCCCGAAGGTCCGCCAGCGACGTCGGATTTCTTCGCCACAGCACTTTCCATCATTTCGATATTATCCGAATCCCCCGATGCCATTTTTATTTTCAAATCACATCACTCAAACACAAGTCTCACGATTGTATGTTTGCACATTAACGATTCTCATGGTTCGCATCACAATTGCATAGCAAACACAATGATTCACTGTAATTTAATTAGAAGAAATCAATTAGTTTACGCGAAAAATTCTCGTCCAAAGCATAGGCATCCGTCTGACACGACCACCACAGATTTATAAGTATAGTCCTAAAGGACGACGACCACTCATAGTAACTGAGTTGCCACCTAAAAATTTAAAATGTAAACCACAGGCTGTATAGCAATAGGCTTGTAATGTTGATAAAATAATAATTTACCGTAAATTTCCGAAAAAATAATATACAATACATAGTCACAATAAAATACATAGTTACAAAAAATTACAATTATTTGTAGTTTTCAACATTTTTCGACTTTGTAAAATTTGCTCCTACCTACAGAAAAACAAAATACCAAAAAATCATCGGTTGGCGCGGCGGCACGCCATCCACGCCAGTCTAGTCGCCAAACAAACGCCATGTTTGTTTCTCTCTGTGAGCTCTGTCTGCCGCGGTAAGATTTTTTTGTAGGTTATTTCATTACTTGGCGTCTGTTTGATATTTATCGGAATTGCCTCGTAATTATCGTAATGATCTACTAAATAGTGTATTTTATCAACACATGGACGTTGTGTAATTTCAGTGCTCGTACCAAGTCAGTGTTCGTAACTTCAAGTTATTCAAAATAGAAAATCACTGTCGCCGCTCAGTGAAAATGGGCAAGAAAGTGAGAGAATATAAGTCTGGGGACTTTATATTCGCCAAAGTAAAAGGATATCCAGCATGGCCTGCAAGGGTAAGTGATAAAAACATCAAAACTTTATAGTATTAATATCCAGACTAAATAGTTCCAATCTGATAAAATTCTGCTATGTGGGCCTAGCGCGGGAAGACATATTGCTCGATGCTTCCACGCCTAATCAGAGCGTTAGGGAGTGGGTATGGTACGAGACGCTCATAAAAAAATGGTGATAGTAGATGTGTTACCTACTGTTGATTATAAAGCCAATTGCCTTTGTTAGAATGCCATTTTCCATATCTCAAAACGCTTTCCTCTCAATTTCGCACTATCATTTCATAGATTGGTTATTTATCTATATTTAGATAATATAGATAAATAACCAATAATATATTAGTAATACTTGTATGTGTATTCTTCTTTTCTGAGGATAGAGCTGGATCAGACAGATTTTCAATAATTTGTGGATAAAATGTTAAAAAGAAACCTATTGATTATTTGAGAATAGTACCTGAGAGCATCCTACTTCCTACTTATATTATAAATGCAAAAGTTGTGGATGGATGTTTGTTGCTCGATAACTCCGGAACGGCTGTACGGATCTTGGTGATATTTGGCATATATATAGTATAGTATTACTACTATTAGTATTTTATAAATCTGATTTTCTTTCTTGGTTTCCTTTAATGGCATGCATAAGATAGTCTTGAAGAGTAACAGTTTGCTGATTTTTTTATCATTGTTCATTTGTACAATGTAAATATCAGTAACTTAGTGCTTACTTATAGGTAAGTAGGTGTATCGGGTTGGTTATAGCAATCCTTATGCCTGGGTTCAGGGTTGGGGATAGGGGGTTGCTAGTGGGGGTAGGTAGCAAGTCCTCCCCTTGAGTCCTTTCTAGGAAATGAAAAAATGTAACTGCACTTTTTCACGAAATTACTAGTAAAGGGTTTTTTTATGTTTAAAAAAGGTGAAGAAAATTAGAGTAAGTAATAATTTTTCATCTCCTAGACAAAAACACTAAAGGAAGGACTTGCTATCTACCCTCAACCCAGGTACAAGGATTGCTACAGTTTAACCGGTGTATCATCTTTAGGTAGGTATGCCAAAAATGTTGATGTTGGGGTCACCTAGAAAATGTATGAATGTATATATCTGTAGACATGTCACACAAAGTGATAGCGATATATAAAGCTATCTAGTATGAAACAAATCAAAGCTCTCACTCTGAGAATTTGTTGGCAACACAAATAGATTATCAATTCAACTGTCTAACTGGTCTAACTATCACAATTCATGAGATGTGTGGAAAGGCCTGGGGCCATATTGTCATAACTTGAAACCCATTGCCATGACAATATTCTGGGTTTTGAATGTCAAACTTTCTGTACTACGTAAAAGGTCATCTGTGCCATTACAATACTACATATTCCCTCATATGTGTCAATTAAGATTACCAAAGAGTCAGACAATTAGGGCGCTTGTTAATCTAATGAGTTTGTGTATTTGTTTGCAGGTACAAAAATTGAATGGAAAGAAATATTTTGTTTACTTCTATGGTACCGGTGAAACGTGAGTAACATTTAAATTGTAGTTTATCTCTATAATTAGGCAAAAGTGATTGACTGATGACAACGCACATGAATTTGAAATTTCGCTCACATATCACCCTTGTGACGTTGTGACTAAGGAAGGATTTTTATTAATTATTTATTTTAAAGCATTCACACAAAACAATGTAGTGCTAGGAGGAATTAATGCTAATAGCATTATCGAACAGTCTTTCTAGGCGTGCGAGGATCGAATCCACGGCCTATGGAGCAGAAGGCAGAGCTACTACCAACTGAGCTGTGAAGGCTGTCAACCATTATACTGTCTCCTTATATACTACAGAGCGAATCTCCATCCGAACATGATATTCGACTACGCGGAAAATAAGGACAAGTTCCTAACGAAGACACAGAAGCGGCGGGACTTCAATGCCGGCGTCAAGCAGATCGAGCACGACTTCGCGAACAATGTCCCGCTGGAGGAGGTTATTGGGGTTCCAACCGAGGTGAGCAATTTTGACGACTTAAAAAGTAAGTAATGTTAGACGACTTAAAGACTAAAACACAATAAAAACAACGCCCCTGTTATTGTTGTTGTCTATGGGCGACGGTGACCGCTTACCGTCGCCGTTAGCCCGTTTGTCTATCTTTTTCATAAGAAATAAATAAAACAAAGACACAAAATGGTCCCAACTCAGCATATAATTATGCAAGCAGAAATAGGAATAGTAGAATAGAATAGAAAACTCTTTATTGCACACCACAAGGATAATAACACATTAAAAACAAATATAAGGTTTAAAGTTTAGTGAAGTACAATGGGCGGTCTTATCGCTAAAAGCGATCTCTTCCAGACAACCTTTGGATGGAATGGATATCACTAGAACATTAAACAACGTATATGGTAACACTCCCCATTCTTTGTTTGTATAGGTTATCTGGAAAGTCTGAAAGGCTAGTCTGGAAGAGATCGCTTTTAGAAATAACGCCGCATCCTTTATCTAAAGTTGTATCTATTATCTCTGTCTGTATCATACTTCCTACTAGTATTATAAATGCGAAAGTTTATGAGTATGGATGTATGTTTGTTACTCTTTCACGCTGGAACCGCTGAACGGATCTGGATGAAACTTGGCAGAGAGATATGTTATAGTCTGGAATAACACATAGGCTACTATTTCTCCCGTGGGAATACCGGGATTTAAATGTGCGCGGGTGAAACCGCGGGGCGCAACTAGTATGGGGATTTAAATGTGCGCGGGTGAAACCGCGGGGCGCAACTAGTATGGGGATTTAAATGTGCGCGGGTGAAACCGCGGGGCGCAACTAGTATGTTATATTTTGTATACATTAAAATATATTAATCTTGACCATAGGATGGTACAGACGCGCTTGCAAATGACTCGGTCAATGACACAATGGATGCAACAGCTGATACCACCACAGCAGACGACACTGCTAATGATGTAAGTACATATATATTAAGCGATATACCTAATTATTATGCAAAAAAAAAGCTGAAAAAACTGAAACAGCTTCACGACTTTGATCCCCAGGCACGGTAGATATCTCTTAAGATCTCTCAGTACCAAGTACTAACTCAAGATTCTTTGAGGATGTCTAAAGGGGATAGTCAGAGGTACGTCCAGACATTATATTTGCCACATACCCACATTTTGCAGTAGTTAGTATTCCATACGTGACAGGTTGCAAGCCCATCGCCGCTGTTAGAATACTGGTTTCCTCACGATGTTTTCCTTCACCGTTTAAGAGCACTGGCATTGCGCACATAAATTTTTCGATAAAAAAATCCATTGATGCACGACCGGATTCGAACCTGCGACCTTACGATTGGAAGGCGTTTCAGTTTCTTTTCAGTTTAAAAATATGTCTACTGCATGCACTTCACTCTGATGTTGGTTTTAATGATTTTAGTACATATATTATAATGTCACAAAATTATACGAATGGGATTTGAACCGACGAACTTCCACTTGATACTATCCAAACCTAGGATAGGTTGGTTCACACGTGGCTTTATTGAGAAAGGCTAGATAAAACTGGATTAAACTCAGCACAAAACTACAAGATCGGTTTGTGTGCGTCTAGTAATCCATAGATAAACAGTCCATGCCAAAACCCACACATTGAGACCCATGCGTGGGTTTGTCGAGGGGACTTACAATTTTTGACAGCCTTCACAGCTCAGTTGGTAGTATCTCTATTACCTTCTGAGCCTTTAGGTGGCGGGTTCTATCCATATCGAGGGTGAAAGAGAGTAGTAGAGTTCTTTGTGAAGGGCTCATCCGGGGAAGTACTAACGCCACGCCTTATTCTGCCGCCAAGCAGCAACGCTGTGTTTCGGTTTGAAGAGTGTGGTCGCCGGTGTAATTACAGGCACATGAAGCTTAACATCTGTATGCCTCAAGTTGATGGACGCAAGGCAGTGCAACGTAGGGCACGTTCCTATCGCGCGTGACTTACGAGGCAATGCTTTGATATAGGTGATGGTTACCATTTATCATCAGGTGAACCATCTGCTTGTTCCATCAGCTAGTTGTATAAAAAAATGAAATATTGTGGCATTGACTTTGAGGATTGTGCTGTGTCTGGGTGTTGTATAAGGCCCTTATTCGTATTGGCCACTGAACGCGCCATTAGCTTATCAGACCATTAGGCCTGTTGCTATCTCTTTTTGCTGGCATGTAAGTGTCAGTGACAAGATATATAGATACACTATAGAGCCGCTATAAAATAGCAGGGATTATGAATGAGGGTTAAAGTATCCCGTGAAAATACCGGGATTTAAAGCTACGGGGGTGAAGCCGTGGGGCGCAGGTAGTAAGTAATACGAATGTAATTTCTTTCAGACAATGAATACAACTCAAAACGACGCCCCGGAAGACTCCGATGAAAATGGCGCTCTTGTTATAGATGAGGGAAAGGTAGTACTCATTTAATTACGATTCGAATGCAAAGGGTCCTTATCATAAGACCCCCGCGCGAAACCAGGGCAGACTGCTAGTCCTACATAAATACCTTTTGATTTTGACATTAAATTATAAATAAATATTGCCACACAGCACTGTCTTGCCCCACACTAAGCCAAAGCTTGTGATATGGGAACTCCCCCCTCAAAGGGAGGAAAACGGTTATATTTTTATTTTTGTAAATACCTTCATACTTATGGTATTATTAACAACCAGACAGAACAAACATCTATGTACATATCACACAAATGTTTGTTCTCGGTGGGGATCGAACCCACGGCCTACGGCGTAGAAGACAGAGCTACAACCAACTGAGCCGTGAAAGCTGTCAAGATTGTGACATTAAATTTATTTCAGAGCGCTAAGAAGAAGAAACTGGAGCCCAAAACACCAGCTACGCCCAAAGGCAAGGAACCGAAGACTCCCCGCGGCAAAGCGAAGAAAGAAGAAGAGAAAACTGAAGCTGAGGATGAGAAGAAGGAAGAAGAAATCGTCAGCAGAAGTGGAAGGAAGATAAGACCTAAGAGGTACTATCCTACTAATATTATAAATGCGAAAGTTTGTAAGTATGGATGGGGATGGATGGATGGATGTTTGTTACTCTAACTCCAGAACGGCTGAACGAATCTTGGTGAAAATTGGCACAGAGATATATTATAGTCTGGAATTGCACATAGGCTACTTTTTATCCCGCGGGGATACCGGGATTAAAATCTGCGCGGGTGAAACCGCGGGGCGCAACTAGTTATGAATAATTTTTTTTTTAATTGTATTCGTTTTAACTACTTATAACATACCTAATAAAATTACAATCCAGCCATAAATACGGCTAATAAGTAATATAACAGTGACCTAGTTTATGAATAAATGGGTATATTTAAAACTATATATTCGTTTTAAAATAAAAACAGGAGAAATTACAGTAATTTGAGCCTAATGCAAGGCAGTGCATCGTAAGGCACGTTCTTGTCGTGCGTGACTTAGTAGGCAATGCTTTGTTATAGGTGATGGTTACCACTTAAAAGTTAACTAAAATAAGTGAGGGCTATTTTCAAATTGGATTGAACGATTAAGTAGTGTAAAAGCTTTCACTATTTAAATAACTAATCCACACATTAATTGTTATCTGCCGAAATTCAGTTATACAGATTTAAACTGCGTTTGCGATTGTAACATACATCTTTTTTTATATTGACATGTTTCGTCGCAATTCAATATGATTTCGTTCTTTCTTTAGACAAACCTCCTTTTTAGGGTTCCGTACCCAAAATATAAAACGGTAACCCTATTATTAAGGCTCCAAGTCTGTCATCAGCCTGTATCTTCTGAACCGTGATAATTAGACAGTTAAAATTTTCACAGATGATGTATTTCTGTTGCTGCTACAACAACAAATACTAGGAAACAAAATAAAATAAATATTTAAAGGGGCTCGCTCCCATATTGCAAGCGTGTTTTTCTAGCGTTTTTATAGATAAATGGTACGGAACACTTAGTGCGCGAGTGCGACTCGCAATTGGGCGGTTTTTTAAATTGCCTTGTTTAAAATACCCTAAACCTCCAGATTCGTAGATGAGCAAACAGAGGACAACTCGACGCTTCCTTCGCCGACGCCCAAGAAGAAGCGCACTGCTTCGCCTCAAAACGAGAAGGAAAAGCCCGAGCCGAAGGATAAGAATATCAAGAGTTTCAATGCCGTTACACAGGTAAACCTCTTTTATTTGTATTCTAGAAGTAATTTTATCATTCATTC
This sequence comes from Plemyria rubiginata, assembly GCA_963576535.1. Taxonomy (NCBI): domain Eukaryota; kingdom Metazoa; phylum Arthropoda; class Insecta; order Lepidoptera; family Geometridae; genus Plemyria; species Plemyria rubiginata. Next base: position 3,723,552 of record OY754911.1, on the reverse strand, counting down.
ATATTTCAGGCAGCTCACTCATATCCTAAATACCTTCAAAAAAATTTTACAAAGAAAGCTAATATTTACTTTTTTTTCAGTCTGAGCTCGAAGAACTGAAACAACCATTTAAACCCGGTAAGTCAATTCAAATTCAAAATATGTTTATTCAATAAAATCATTCTTGGCATTCAATACATTATGAATTAATTTATTTCATAATTTTATAAGTGTTTACTAACCCAAAAAAGTTTGGTAGAATACAAATATGATGTTTGCCATAAAAAATAAAAAACGCTCTGCTGCCTAGTGCTTGCTACCCTAAAAAGTTTTGGTACAATACAAATATGACATTTGCCATAAAAAAATAATAAAAGTCAAAACGCTTTGCCGAGTTTGCCGCGTAAAAATCGAAAGCGCGCGAATGAAAGAAAAATTTTAGTTTTTATTTGCAACTGAGAAAACTATTGAGATTTCTGGATATTATTAGTCATGGACGTTGATATTTTCGACGAAAGCGACGGCGGATGCGTTGAGGAAAATAGTTTGAAACCAAACAGCGTAGAACCTCAGCATGAGACGAAAACTGGTAATGTCTGTTTTATTTACTTCATACTTTTTTATTTTATGATAATCACGTTCTTCTTGAACCGGTCGTGGCGTTTATTTTGCAACGTTCTTCGTGGCCATCATTTCCGCTAGCGTTTAGTTTTTACATTTTGTTAATTAAAATTTCCACTGTTGTCTTGTTTTTGATGTACCTAACTAAGGTAAGTTCCTACAGGCATTTATGGTTTTAACCTTTGAAAAGTTAAATCTTAAAGCATAGGGTGATTCTTAAATATTTACTGGGTACCGTACACCTACGTGAGGGATAGATAGTGGCATGTCCAAACAGTACATGATTAGTTATTTATAATCTTGCTATTGTTTTCTGGTATATTTCAGACATTTCTAAACGCAAAAGTACAAAGCCATGTGAGAAAACTGCAAAAATAGTACCTACATTTGGAAAAAATAAAAAGTTGCTCCAAGTTGCTAAAAAGTCTAAGAAATTCGTAGCACCATTGAAAGCTTCTCAAAAAACTATTGAAGCTAATATTGAACGAAATGCCAATAGCCAGTCAAGCCAATCAGATCAATGTTCAACTCAGACGAGCCAATCTGAACAATGTTTGACACAAACAAGCCAACCAGAAACTAAAGTGATCAAAACAAACCAAGCTCTGACTATAAACCAAAAAGGTCATATTTCTCAAGGTTTTGACCTCTTATCCACACAAACTGGACTTTCTGAAACAACTTTACAATGTGAAAACTTGAATATGGAATATCAAAATAGTCAAAGTATGGGATTTGTACAAAAGAGTTTATTGCAATGTTATGACTATAACGATCAAACATTTGACTATCTCCAACCATACAATCCAATAGCTTCTCTTAAGCGTGTCAAATCTGGAGATGACGGAAACTGGTTCCAAAACCAACAAATAAATATAGAGAATATGAATAATCATCTGTATGACACGAAGAACAAATCAATTTCCTTAGGAGGTATTCTGCTTGGATCTCTAAACATTCTTAATGATGATGACATGGAGACTGCCTTACAATCTCAAGAATCTGATAAGTGTAGTGTTAAAATGCTTAGCCGAAACCAATCTAAATGTTCAGTGGTCTCGCTGAAGAAATACAAAGATTTGGATTACAACAGCAACGAAAATATACAACTGCCGAATAGAATACCCCGAGGCAATGAATTTGATATGCTTTTCAATACTTTCCCAGAATATAGCAACATTAAAGTTCCTATGAGCATAACACTTGGTGATATGGGTTTTAATATGAGATACAGTGATTCTATAAAAAGCAAGGGGTATCATGAAGAGGTAAACCCAGAGGCAATGGAAACATATGAGTTGATCTTGAAAATGTATCCGAAGGAAAATAAACATCTGATTGAAGCCAGACGGAAGAAGAAAATATAACAAGTTGTAAACAGTTGATTCATAATACAACAATCTAGATGAAAAAAATATTTCTTTCCATAAGTGTATTAAACACAGTGTATCGCAAGTAATTAAAATACTAAATAAAATACTAAGAAACTACCTAACAAAAAAAAATATTCCAATAAATTTGTTATGACTTAATGAGATTTTTATTATAAATGCCAATTTCCTATAAACAGAAATCGCTTTACGACTTTGATCCCCAGGCACGGTAGATATCCCCTCTGATCTTACAAATAAGTACCTACGCAATATTCTTTGAGGATAGGTATGTGTTAGAGTTTTAATCGTTTATTTTAGTACCTAGCTCACTAAAATATAGCTTTATCGCAGAACACGCGCTACAACCTATATGTATGGGGGTTAGACAGAGACAATCTGTGAAGGGAAACGTGAGGAAATCAGTTAGGCTTACTTACTTACTTGTTATATATAATTACACCTATGTATGTTCACCACACAAATGTTTGTTCTCGAAATACACAACTCGGGATCGAACCCACGACCTACGGCGCAGAAGGCAGAGCTATTTACTACAAACTGAGCTGTGAGGACTGTCAAATTTAATACCAACTACTGCAAAATGTGATACCCACATTATGTACGTACCTACTGAAACAAATGGAAGGCATTAGAGGAGGCCTATGTCAAAAGGCACAATATTTATGTAACTTGTTGTAATTAAATAATCTTTGAAATAATCTCTTTTATTATTATTAAACAAGCCAGTATAACTGCAAAAATTGGGTATAATATGCTAAATTAATGTGATAGGCCTTTAAAATTAATTAAATCACAGATTCGTAAAATGAATCTTAGTGAATTCGACGTATTTAATCTAGAATAATTTAAGCAATTTCAAAATCTCATGTGGTCCTGAATAATATCCCGACATCTCACCAAAGGCATCTAACCATAACATTTTTTTTTGCAATTTTCTAATTATTTCCAAAAACAACGAATTTAATGTAACAAATAAAATGTGTACAGTTAGGGTCTTCTACTTCAATACCTACACGCCCACCAAGTTGGTCCAAGTTGGTCCCTCCTCCAAACACCCTGTTTGTTTCAATTGCTGATTGCTTTATTTTAGACGACCTCAGTGGTGCAGCGGGCGAGAGTCGCCTCCGACGCAGAGGTTGCGGGTTCGATTCCCGCCTCGGAAAAAAATTGTGTACGATCTGCAGAAACTTGTTCCGTGGTCTGGGTGTTTTCTATGTATAATAAAAAATATCTATCTATGTTAGTATATAATGTATTAAATATATCAGTCATCTAGTACCCATAACATAAGCTTTGAGTAGCTTACTTTGAGGCTAGATGGTGCTGTGTGGATTACATATTGTGCAGCATTATTTATTTCCGACCAACAGAAGATGCCGAGAAGGAGAACATTCTCATCGCGTACCTGCCCACCGGTAAATACATCGGCATAAAGCTGTTCCAGTCTCGTCCGCTCCGCTTCAAGAACGAAGCGTCCAGACTCCAGTGGGACAAACTTGCTGCCAGCAATGCTATCACCCTTAGGATGCAGCTAGGTAATAAATACTTTATTGTAATTTTATTAGATTACTAGCGACCCGCCCGCGCGCCCCGGCTTCGCACGGGTTCATTGTTTTTCTACTATGTCATGCATGTATTATACATATAAACCTTCCTGTTGAATCACTCTATCTATTAAAAAAACCGCATCAAAATCCGTTGTGTAGTTTTAAAGATTTTAGCATACATAGGGACATAGGGATATAGGGACAGAGAAAGCGACTTTGTTTTATACTATGTAGTGATAGTGTTTACTACACTTAAAGAAATCACAAAGACTAACTTTTATATAGAACTAGTGGCGCCCCGCGGTTTCATCTGCGCAGATTTAAATCCCGGTATTCCCACGGGGTAAAAAGCAGCATATATGCTATTCCAGGCTATAATCAATCTCTCTGCCAAGTTTCATCCAGATCCGTTCAGCCGTTCCGGCGTGAAAGAGTAACAAACATCCATCCATACTCACAAACTTTCGCGTTTATTATATTAGGAGGATAGTAGGATCCTAAATACTTGTTTGTTGCAGAAAGAGGTCAAATCTCGGCGATGTCTGTACAAGGTCAGTTGGTCATGGACCTGAATCTGACGGACGAAGAGAAAACCACGTTGGACAACGAGAGAGAGACCGGTATGGATACAATACACCAATATATGGACGTACATTTGACTACCCCCCTTGGACATCTTCAAATATTCATGTACTATGAGATCTGAGGGGAAATCTACCGTGCCTGGGTATCAATGTAGTTATATTGCAAGGATTAACAAGCAATACATAATAATATGTATAATGCTTTAATCTTGTTGCAAAATTATAGCAACATTTTAATTTTAAGTTATTGGGATTTCGAGATGTCAAAAAAAAAACAATAAAGCGAAATATGGACGCATGTTTGGACATCTTCAAATATTCTTAAGTTAATACTTGGTGCTAAGAGATCTGAAGGGTAGTCTCACGAGCCTGATGATCAAAGTCGTAAGAAGATTTTTGTATGATATTTATATATATATATACATACATAAAAGGTATATAGTATACCCATATTTGTTGGAAGTAAGTTACATGTCTAGTATAGATAGGGTAGGCAGGGATCGGATAACCCATATAAAAGGTTAACCGTTTGAAACGGTTACCGAATGAAACGGTAACCCATTGAAACGGTAACCGTTTGGTTTGGGTATTAACCGAAATAAAAACCCATACCGAATGAAACGGTTAACAGAAATGAAAGGGTTGTTTTAATCGGTATTTTTGATTGACTGAAATAGCAAGAGAAAGAGAGCGATGCATTCTATGTGTACGTGAGTTGTGTTTGGCATATTATTTGCTTGCGTTCGATGGTTTGCGAACTTGATTCCGCCAGAAAGTGTAAATAAACTTCTAGAAGATTACCTAATAATGGTGAGTGGTTTTCACTTTTGTAATTACATTTAAATACATACAACAGATGAAACTTTTAGAGAAGATACTACCTATTACTATTATTTTGAGAGTAGGTACTATTTGTTAAAAACATTTAGTTCGTTATACGTACCTACTGCCTCGACTCGACCGCTTGCCAGCGGGTAATTAGTAAACTTCGTAGGTAATGATGGCGATGTTCGCGCGTGACAAACGCGTTTGTCCCAGGGTCGAACTCAGGATTAACAAAGTTTATTATCACAACAATATTAGGTATAACTCATCTTCCAAACGACTGAACGGATGTGGATGAAGCGAGAAAACTAAAGTATCCTACCCATCATTACCTACCTACTAACTACTATCTACATAGTTCAACCAAGAATCATATTATTTATTAACTAGTTGCGCCCCGTGGTTTCACATGCGTAGATTTAAATCCCTGTATTCCCACTGGATAAAAAGTAGCCTATGTTTGATTCCAGACTATAATAGGGTATGTAGGCCTGTTTACCGTCCACGTCTCTTTCCCGTCCATTCGCGGCACTACTAGTAAATAAACCCAAAAAATAGCATAATTCACATGCACACATTGATTATGAGTATTTTGGCGCTTTCTTGGATGTCCAAGTAGACACACAAACAAGTTTCAAGTTACTAGTTCAAGCGCAACTATTATAAACAATATAATCATTTTGTGGTCAGCTGTGATACGATGTGAATGGGCTAAAACCAACAAAAAAAATAGTGAAGTGTAGGCGCTTTCACGCTAAGTTATTCACTTATTTTTATGACTTTTAGAGTATTGGTGATTTGTATGCCTTCATAATAGATCAAAGAATATGTTTATAATGTTTTTAGCTTAAAATTTATATTATAAGTTATTTAAATTACGTGGACGAGAACTGTACCATGCTTTTAAAAGAAAATCCCTTTTTCGTCCAGGTGGTCGGCAAACTGGCAAATCATGTCAATAAAGTGATTGCTTGTATTTTTTTATGTATGAAAGCTAACTGTTGCTTTTTAAGAATATTTAGCCTTATTACTCCTCCTAAATTGATTAGCCAGTTCTCGTCCGGGCTAATATGATTAGATCAAGAAATACAGATACTCATAAAATGCTGGTGGTCGAGAACAGGATGGGGTAAATACGACTTCCAGATTTCGACCATGATTTTAATATGCAATTAATAGAATAAAAGTCTATAAACTTTAATTTTCAGCAATAGAATAATATGTATTTATGTCTATTTTATTATTTTCTTGAGGTTTTGCTTAATTCACATATAAATTTCCTCTAAAATTCTTCGTATTACTGTGGACGAAAACTGATACAGCCGACCAGTTTTCGACCATTTAAGAAATTATTGATTATTCCTCTCCAAGCCGGAGGTCTTCGATGAGTTACAGGCGGTTGTACGCCTCGCAGGTATCATGTCCAGAATCCAGTGACAAGGATGCTAGAGTCACACTGACCCGGCACTACACAGAATGTATATGTAGCATAATGTATTATCCAGAGATCAGCCTTGACAATAGTTTTGAAACAGGAAGAAAATTATGGAAAATCCCCAGGAGAAGACGAATCACTTCGGATCTCTTCCTAATTCTAATTCGTGGTAGGGGGATTTAATCTGCACGGACGTTCCGCAATGGTGCGTATTGTGCATTATCTCTCTGCTAACCTCACCCCAGCCAGTCCAACTCCTTAAAATAGCGGAGAAGGACCTTGGGTTAGTTCCGAACCATAGTGTTCACAACTCTTAAATAAATAAATAAATAAAAATAAATAATGCTGGACAATCCACACAGCACTATCTAGCCCCAAAGTAAGCTATTCAAAGCTTGTGTTATGGGTACTAGATAACTGATATATTTATACATTATATACTTACATAGATAGATAATTTTTATTATACATAGAAAACACCCAGACCATCGGAACAAATTTCTGTAGATCGTACACAAATTTGTTCCACGATGGGAATCGAACCCGCAACCTCTTGCGTCGCAGGCAGGCTCTCGCCCGCTGCGCCACAGAGGCGGGTAGTTTCCTGTTCTGTAAGAATTCCAACGTGTTTTCAACTCCTTTCTTTAACCATGAGAGAAATCCAAAGGTGTGGAGCAGGAGTGTCGTGGTGTTATTTTTCACCATATTGGCACCACATTTGATATCATATGCCACGTTCACACAATCCGACAGATTATACGTATAAATCTGAAGAGTATAATCAGGCCGTGTGCGTTTGAGACCATGAAAATGCCTTCAACTTTGTTGAAACCTTAGCTGTTTTGCAGTCCTTGCAACGATGTCAGGTTAACTGGCAAATCTGGCGATACATCGAATTGCTGAGATGTTTATATAATGATGCCACCATGTCTGTTCAGGTCCAGAACCCCAAAACCTATCCAGTTGCGCCCCGGTTGAAAATTGACAGAATTGGCATTAAGATTAAAGGCGAATACATCTTGCACTTGGGATTTGCTGATGACATCGTCATATTGGCAGAATCATTGCAGGACTTACAACCGATGCTGAACAGCCTAGCTGCTGCCTCACGACGCGCGATGGGTCAATCTGGGTATGAACTTGGATAAAGCTATGATAGAGACTAGGAATATGTCTGCCTCGGGTAGACCCTGCCGGTGAGATATCAAGACCGAAAAACTTAGCTGGGTTCAGTTCGTTCTTCTTCGTTTGGGAAATTTCTTCAGGTCTTCGGCCCATCCCTTTATGTTTGAAGACGAAAGTTTAAACCAGTCGTCTCACCCGTTATAACTATGACCTATGCTGCCAAAACGTGGCACTAACAGTAGGGTCGGTCCACAAACTAAAATTCGCTCAGCGAGCTATGAAGAGAGCTATGCTCGGAGTTTCTCTGAAGGATAGAATCCGAAACGAGGTAATACGACAGAACTAAAGTAGACGACATAGCTCAAAGGATTACCATGCTGAAATAGCAGCGGGCCGGCCATGTATGCCGTAGAATCGACAATCGTTACAGCAAACGAATACTTGAGTGGAGACCACGTGTAGGTAAGCGTAGTGTAGGACGTTTTCCAGTGAGGTGGGGTGACGATCTGCTAAATGTAGCTGGATGAGAAGAGATGAAGACCAGGATAGAAATCGGGTGGGAAGAGAAGAAGAGAAGAGGTTGGTGATGATTATGATGATGATGATGATAATATGCTACGAATTATACAAACTATAATCCAAAGAAACATTTCTTCTGAAGTTGGCAAAAATGATTTTCGATACATAAATAGTACCTATGTTTTGAACTTTGAATGCAGAAAATTTTATTATTACTATGAATTTTGAAATATATGACATTTTAATTAAATTAGTTTCATTTCCATTAATTTTACTCCTTTATTTGATATATTTTTCCATCAAAAATGAATGGACGAAAACTGGGTAGCAGGTGGACGAAAACTGGTAAAACAGGGTTTTGAGATTAAAATATTTTTATAAAATTCCCAGATTACTTCACAATTAAATACTTTACACTAGTGGCTCTGGGAGCTGTAGACCTCGTGAGCATACTAAAAGTGAGCTATTTGAGGAATGTAATGTGCAAGTGCATTTTCCGTTTTGTGATTTTTTTGATCTTTTTTATTTTTTTTGCATCATCTTGTGTAGAATGAGGTCCTTTGTGTTTCTCTCAAATTTGATTGAAAACCATCGATTGTTTGATGAGCTATCCTGTTCATCATGCAGATCTTCGCCAAACTTTTATGAGACCAACTTATAGTTACTACCTTTCAAATAAAAAAAGAATAATCGAAATCGGATCTCATTTGGTGGAGATATCCAGTATATCAAATAGCCCCCTTTTTGCCCTTTTTTTGGGGGAAGTACCCCTCCAATAAAAAATCCCCGACGACAAAAAAATTCAAATAAGTCATATAACCTGTGTACCAAGTTTCGTCCAGATCGGTTGAAAAATGCGACCTGTAGAGGAGAACAGACAGACAGACAGACAGACATCCGGACAAACGCATTTTTGGCCAATGTGGAAACTGAGACGCTTCGCTCGCTTCGCTCGCTCGGTCAACTATAAGTTGGTCTCATAAAAGTTTGGCGAAGATCTGATAAGGATCTTCAGCATGATGAACAGGATAGCTCATCAAACAATCGATAGTTTTCAATCAATTTTGAGAGAAACACAAAGGACCTCATTCTACACAAGATGATGCGAAAAAAATCAAAAAGATCAAAAAAATCACAAAATGGAAAATGCACATTACATTCCTCAAATAGCTCACTTTTAGTATGCTCGCGAGGTCTAACAGCTCCCAGAGCCACTTGTATTATATTACTGGATATAATATTATAAGTATGTATTTACAAAAAAAAAGTATATATTAAGTAGTATATCAGCTATCTGGTTCCCACATCACAAGCTTAGGCTTAGGTTGGGGCTAGATAGTGCTGTGTGGAAAGTCCACCAATTTTATTTATTTAAATTTAATATTAGTAGGATAGGAAGTAGGTAGTAGAATAGGTTGGTATCTACCTACTTACCACACTGTTTTCCACAAAGTTTACATGAACTAACACCAGTCCTTTGGATGTAATCAAAATGCCGATGAACGGCATTTGATTGCCGGCGAGGCATTTTTTATTTATTTTTATCAACTGGTTAACAACTATTATTCACTCCACTCCGCACATGCGACAACTAAACTAGAGTGCATGCATCCGAGACCCACTTCGGCGAGAGAACGTACCTACCTATCTGCCAAAAAGCGGGTAGATTAAAAAATTACATAATGTACCTACCATGTATTTTTCATTAATGCTACGTTCACATTGTTTTACCTACTTACCTTACCTACCTAGCAGGTAGGTAGATAAATCATCATAAGGTAGGTGGTAGGTACCTACCTTATGATGATTTACCTACTACTACCTACCTACTACCTACGTACTAAGCAATAAAGATATTCATCCAACATAACCCAACATGATAAATAAAGTTTCAGATCAAGCAAGTAGGTAGGTAGGTACCTAACGCGCGACGCGTGCGAACGAAAGACGTAACGATTTTGTTTTTGTTGCATTCACTTTTATTTCCCGAAGTACACGTACGCACACACACACACTACATTCGGCCTGACTCGGCAGCGGTCGGCGCTCTCGCTAAATTTTAAGCCAATTTGAACTTTGAGTAAAAACCCTTATTTTATTCGGTTGTTATACAGAAACGTATCGGTTACCTATTGAATCGGTTACCGAAACGATACGGTTAGGGTAACCCTTTTCATTTCGGTTGTTAACCCATACCGGAATATCCCTGAGGGTAGGTTGATAGGTCTTCCCCCCTGGACCGGTTTACTCGTAAATGAGTTTCCTCGCCATTAACAAAAAAAAAAAGGCTGATAGGTTTATTTATATTCTATACATCCTAAAAATACTTTAATTTAATTTCAACACTTCAGGAAGGTTTCACTCTGATGTCATATGGGATAGGAAGTCCTCAAGAGATCTCTGTGCGGAAACTAAACAATGCTGTGTTTCGGTTTGAAGAGTGTGGTCGCCAGTGTAATTACAGCCACATGAGGCTTAACATATGTATGCATCAAGTTGATGGACGCAGGGCAGTGCATCGTGGGGCACGTTCCTATCGTGCGTGACTTACGAGGCAATGATTTGTTATATGTGATGGTTACCATTTAACATCAGGTGGGCCATCTGCTTTATCCATCAGCTTTGTATAAAAAAATGTCGAACAAGCTGTCAATGTCAAGCTTTGGTTGCCTTGGGGCTAGTTACTTAAGACTGTTAAATAACTACAATATTTTTTATTTATACTTCATTCATTTTGAAGCGTGTGCTGTTTTTATGAATCTCTTTACTTTTCCTTTGTCTGTTAAATTACTTGTTGTATTATATAGCTTCAATAGTGTAGGTATTTTATTACATTGTAACGAGGATCATACAAAAGAGCGGTAGATACCAAGCCGAGTTTGTTGCCTGTTCTTCTCGGCGTTGGTCGCGTGGAATTGGCACTAGTCACATAGTTTCAAGATGATCCTTGTGATTTTATTGAATAAACATATTGACTTGAGTTCATAATGATTGCAGAAGAGAAGAAGTCCCGCGTACAATTCCTGAAAACAGAGATGAAGCTGATAGAGCTGGACGCCAGGATCAAGACCTGCCTTTCCCTGGAGAAGGCCGATGCAGAACTCTGTCTGCAGATGCTCGATGAGCTAAATAGTGAGTTCAAGTCATACTGAGCAGCAGTGGTCCCACTGTTCAAAAGCCTCGTGAGGCGCACTTAAAATCCTTTCACCACACTGTTTCGAAAGAAACTAGTAACACAATGAAAATAGATGGTCGATTGTAGAGATCTTTGCGTGGCTTGTCCAAGGAAGTACTACAAGTCATACTGGCAAGCTTAAATCCTACTACTGTTATAAACGCGAAAGTTTGTAAGCATGGATGGTTGGATGTTTGTTTGACTTTATCCCGTGGGAATACCGGGATTTAAATCTGCGCGGGTGAAACCGCGGGGCGCAACTAGTATATTTATACTTGAATAAGAAGGTACATACTATGAAACCCTAATCCTTAGATAGAAAAAAAGAATACATTATTCAATTACACATACATAATGATAGATGACAATTTTAGATAAAAGTATATAAAAAAGTGAAAGTAATAAAATGAAACTGTGATTTGCGCCCCGCGGTTTCACCTGCGCAGATGTGAATCCCGGTATTCCCACGGGATAAAAGTAGCCTATGTGCTATTTCAGGCTATAATCTATCTCTCTGCCAAGTTTGATCCAGATCCGAATAGCCGTTCCGGCGTGAAAGTGTAAGAAACATCCATCCATACTCACAAACTTTCGCGTTTATAATATTACTAGTAGCGCCCCGCGGTTTCGCCCGCGCAGATTTAAATCACGGCATTCCCACGGGATAAAAAGTAGCCTATGTGCTATTCCAGACTAATCTATCTCTGCCAAGTTTAATCCAGATCCGAGTAGCTGTTCCGGCGTGAAAGAGTAACAAACATCCATCAATACTTACAAACTTTCGCGTTTATAATAGTAGTAGGATAAGCTTACTCTACTCTTCACCTTTCTCTCAGGTCTGGACGTAAAGCCGTTGATGCTGCTCAAACATCCGACTTGCGTGGAGACGGTGAAGCGTCTGCGCGCGTATGTTGGCAACACTCCTTCGTGGGACCTCACGGAACGCGCCGCACAGCAGTTCACGAAAGACGCGCATCGCATTCGCAAGCAGGCTGATAATCTGTACAAGCATCTTAAGGTAATAGTATAGAATGAGTATCAATGTGTACATCACTCGGACTCATTCTGTACATGCACGTTCGTTCGAAGAAATGCTTGTACAAAATGAGTCCCTCTTTTATCATTTTTAACCGATAAAATAAACGGAGGCGGTTCTCAAGTCGACGCGTATTATTATTTTATTTTTAACTAGCGACCCGCCCGCGCGCCCCTGCTTCGCACGGGTGCACATTGTTTTTCTACTGTATCATGCATGTATTATACATATAAACCTTCCACTTCACTCTATCTATTAAAAAAGCTGCATCAAAATCCGTTGCGTAGTTTTAAAGATTTAAGCACACAGGGATATAGGGACAGAGAAAGCGACTTTGTTTTATACTATGTAGTGATAGTGAAGTATGACCGCGCATAACTTTTTACAGAGTAGACCGATTCTGATAATTCTTGTTTTATACAAGCGAATTATGTCCATATGCCCTCATTCATAATGGTCGCTGAGCGCGACTATAGCTTATCAGACCAATAAGTCTGTTGCTGTCTCTTTTCATTGACATGCAAGTGACAGTATCAAGAATACTCTATAGAGCCACTATAAAATGGCAGGGGTTATGATTAAGAGGGTTACAATATTATATGACACCAAGACCGAGAACAAACACCTATGTACATCACACAAATGTTCGTTCACGGCGGGGATCGAACCTACGACCTACGGCGCAGAAGGCAGAGCTACTACCAACTGAGCTGTGGAGGCTGTCTAAGAAGCCTGTCTATATTACTTTATGTTAGAGAAATAGGTCCCTAGTGTATCCATGACAGAAAACAATTCATAGTGTTGGGCATGGGCCTATGGCATGTTCTATGAAATATCAACCAACTAGTAGAGCCCCGCGGTTTCACCCGCGTAGTTTTAAATCCCGGTATTCCCACGGGATAAAAAGTAGCCTATGTGTTATTCCAGACTATAATATATCTCTGTGGCAATTTTCACCAAGATCCGTTCAGCCCTTCTAGAGTTATAGAGTTACAAAAATCCATCCATCCATCCATCCATACTTACAAACTTTCGCATTTATAATATTAGTAGGAAGTAGGATGTTAATGAGTATGATTTATTTCAGAGCCTGTTCACAACTCCTGACGGACTGACCTTCTGGGAGTACTTCTCTGAGCGCGTGCTGCTCTTCAAGAAAGTGGCGGAGAAACTCGGCGCCAGCGAACTGCTGGAGATGGTGCACGAGCCTATCGGTAAATATCAGTCATCATCATCATCAACCCAAGAAGTCCACGCAGCTCCTCTTCTTATAAGGAAACATCGATTTTTTACATGCAAAATGCCTATGATGATGAACTTAAGGTTAAGCATTTCTATGTAAAGTAACGTTTCTTTTAACGAATTCTTTCTTCATCATCTTCAACCCAAAGAAGTCCACTGCTGGACATAGGATTCTGAGCTTTCTATCCACCGACCTATCGCGAGCCTAACAATGTCGTCAGTCCATCGGGTAGGAGGGCGTCCCACGCTTCGCTTTCGTGTTCGTGGTCGCCATTCGAGAACCTTTATTCCCCAGCGGTTGTCAGTTCTTCGAGCTATATGACCTGCCCATTGCCACTTCAATTTGCTGATTCTGAGAGCTATATTGCCAAGTGGCCAATTATAGTGACACTTATAGTTTAAATTGGCCGTCACTCTGCATAAATGTTATAGCAGCATACTCTACTATAACGCTGGTTTTCCCAGACTTTTATATCGTTCCCAGTATTTTAAATCAATGTTTTATTTCTATATCAATAACTAGCGACCCGCCCGCGCGCCCCTGCTTCGCACGGGTGCAAATATCATGCATGTATTATACATACAAACCTTCCTCTTGAATCACTCTATCTATTAAAAAAACCGCATCAAAATCCGTTCCGTAGTTTTAAAGATTTAAGCATACATAGGGACATGGGGATATAGGGACAGAGAAAGCTACTTTGTTTTATATGATGTAGTGATTTAATTGAACTTACAGAAATGACCCAACCTACGTCGCACACGATGAACGCTGCGATAGACGCGGCAAATGAAGAGGCTCACGGCGAGCCGCCCAAGAAGAAATCTACTCCAGGTAAACCACCTTTTATATCGTTTTTTTATTACAATGCACTGCCTCATAAGTCTCACTGGTTTCGTACCCTACAAGGCACTGCCCTGAGTCCATTAGTTTGAGGCCTCATGTCACCCACGTCTTTCAAACAGTGATGGCAGGACACATGATACTACTACTATTATAAATGCGAATGTTTGTTAGTATAGATGGATGTTTGTTACTCTTTCACGCCGGAACGGCTGGGCGGACTTGGATGAAACTTGGCAGAGAGACAGATTATAGTCTAGAATAGCACATAGGCAATTTTTTATCCCGTGGGAATACCGGGAGTTACATCTGCGCGGGTGAAACCGCGGGGTGCAACTAGTACTAGTATGTTTTTTTTATGTAACAGCCAAAGGCAAGAAGATCGCTAACAACAACTCTCCTATAACCAAGAATAAGCGACAGTCCAGCCGTAAGCAACCAGAGGCAGAAGACGAAAACAAAGGTACAGATGAAACTACTGAGGAGGCGGGCAAGAACGCAGAGCAAAATGTACGTATTTTTAGGTTAAACTTCTTCGGCATACATTTTCAGGTCAACATCTTAGGACAACAACAAGCCACTTTCATTCATTAACACTTAAGTCAGCATTTAAAAAATAAATAAATATTGGTGCACTTTATATCAATCTAGCCCAAACCAAGCCAAAGCTTGTAACATGGGAACCAGATAGTTGATATGCTACATATATCATTGTTTTGTAAAACACCCAGATACAGAACAAACATCTATGTTCATCACACAAATGTTTGTTGTAGGTGGGGATCGAATCCACGGCCTACGACACGTTGACTAAGGCTATCACTTCACACAGTTTAGTAAAAATTTCTTTTTGATCAATACCAGTTTTCCGGTAAGAGCACAGAAGTCATGATCAAACAGGTCATGTTTGTTCCGATCATTCCATTAGTTTCATTATTTTTAAAATTTGTCATTTGTTGTTTTTATTTAAGGCGAAATCTGAAACCATTCCTCCTGCGTCTACCGATGACGTTGAAAACGCAGAAGCCCCCAAAGAGGACGTCGAACCTGCTACCACCGAGAAAGAAAACGAGAAAGCGGCGCAAGATAATGGCAAAAATGACAAATCTAAGGAGCCCAAAAAAGGGAAAGCTAAGGAAGGGAAAAAGAGCCCGAGGAATGTAAAGAACGCAAAGGACGCCGAAAAAAACACCAAGGAAACCGAAATCAGTGATAAGCAAGCCGATAAGAATGCTAAAATAGCTGAAAAGAATGCTAAAATAGCCGAAAAGAATGCCAAAGTAGCCGAAAAGAATGCTGATGTAGCCGAAAAGACTGCTAAATTAGCGGAAATGAATGCTGAAATAGCCGAAAAAAATACAGAACTAGCCGAAAAGGGTGTTAAGGAAATCGTAAAGATTATTAAGGAAATCGAACAAAATAGCAAGGAAGCCGAAGTAACCGTCAAAGATACTGATAAGGCTGCTAAAGAGTCCGATGAGAAAGAGAAAGATGAAGCTGAAAAAGGCGAAGTACTAGAAAATAGCACTGAAATTGTGGAGAACTCAAAAGATGAAGAGTCCAGCTCAAAAGATGCGAACGATAAAGAAGACGAACCTTCGAAAGACGGTGAAAGCACAAATGACGATAGCCCAAAAGACGCTGAAATAGCAGAAACTCGTGCAAAGACGCCGGAAAAGAGCCCTAAAAAAGCCACCAAAGATAAAGAGGCTATAGAAAGCCCAACTAAAGTAAAAAAAACTGAATCCGACGATCAAATTGAGACTGAACCTAAACCAGACAAAGAGTTTAAAGACAAAGTCACGGTCCAAAAGGAGGATAAGAAGAGAGGCGACAAGAACAAAGACGACAAGTCTAAGGAACCGAAGGAAGATAAAAAGGATGGCGAGAAAGGGAAGGAGAGTGAGAAAAGGAAAGCTGATGATGTAAAGGCGAAAGAAGATATCGAGCCGAGAGCTAAGCGAAGTCGGGACACGAGAGAGGTAATGTTTAATTAAATTTTAATAATACAATGGCGGCCTTATCGCTAAAACGATCTCTGCCAGGCAACCAAAGTGGATCAAAGGCGTGAAGATGTTTCGTTGTTTTTTATTTAGAAAAACTGCATCTAGAATAAATACCTTTATACCCTCTAAAAAGTCTATTTTACTATCTGAAAACAGTGAATAAAAGTGCTCTCTGTCTCCCTCTCGCTCAATATACTACTTTGTGTTAATATCTGAAAACCTTCTTTTACTCACTAGTGAGTAAAAGTGCTCTGTCTTCCTCTCGCTCAATATACTATTTTGTGTTATTATCTGAAAACCGTGATTAAAAAGAACTTTTACTCACTAGTGAGTAAAAGTGCTCTCTGTCTCCCTCTCGCTCAATATACTATTTTGAGTTATTATCTGAAAACCGTGATTAAAAAGAACTTTTAATCACTAGTGAGTAACTTTTACTCAGTGAGTTAAAGTGCTCTCTGTCTCCCTCTCGCTCAATATACTATTTCTATTATTTCAGAGTAAGAAGACTGATGCGCCGCCGCTGAGATCGCCAGCAAAACGAAAGTCCAAATACTGATGAGCTAGTTAATATCACTATTTTTATATATCGTTCTAAAATATATAATGTACTCATTTTATATACAGGTTTGTACTTGTATAGGTGAAGGCTGTCTGGGTCTGGATGAATGTTTCGACCCCTGTTAGTACCTTTCACCTCACTGTTTCGGAAGAAACTGACAAGATAGAAAGTACAGATGGAAAAGTGGTTGCTATGATCGTTGGCTTAGAATATCAAGTGTCATGAGGTATTGTTGCTGTAACAGAAGACCTTCGTCGTGGCTTAGAGGTTGTAACCAGGCTTACGTCAAGCCAGGCAAGCCCGTCCGTAAGCCATTTACATTCCCGATGACAAAGTCCAGTAGCTAAGAGCCCGTCATGGCGTAGGGATGGTTATAGCCAGGAACGCTATCCGTTAGCCACTGAGGTCAGCAGAGTACGTAAGCCTGAAGATCTCTCTGTCATGGCTTAATTTTAAAGCCAGGACCGATAAATATTTCCTAAGTGATTTTTGATATAACGGACTTATGCAAGGTAAAATATAAAGGCTTAAAATTAGCCATGATAGGAAGTATCCTGGTTTTTCTAAAGTCAGGACAACACACACCACACCTTAGCCAATTACATTCCCACTCAAGGTAACAAAGTCCATAGTGTAGCCTGAAGTTCTTAACTCAACAAGCTATCTAATATTATGAGAAAGAACATTATAAATTGTAATTTTATTGGATTATTTCCATCTGTCACCCCAATCTGTACCCTCTAGGTGACGGATGGGACGTAAAGAGAGGATGGATCGAGCTTTTTAAAATTGAAAAAGTTCGATCCGTCACCCAGTCGGTAAAAGGGGGACGAATCGAAATTATTCGTCCCATCCGTCACCTAAAGGGGACAGATGGGAATTTTCTATTTTATTTTGGTCTCGAAAGGAAAACTTGATACAGTTTGGTTATTATAATTTGAAATGCATAATATAACTCAAGTTATTAAAATAAATAAAACGCAAGTAATCATTCCCTTTCATTCTCACAATATAATAAACGATAATGTAGAGTGAGAGAGACTGATTTGCGGCGATTTTTATTCAATTAGTAATTTGCCGCGTGCCTATTTTTCCCAGTACATTACCGCCTTACGACTTTAACCTAGCGATTCTACCCGACAAATGATTTATTTGGCACCAAACTAAATTTAATTTTAAGGAGCTGGTTCATCATTATTGGAGTCTGTCTCTGCTCTGTGTACAGAATATATCTCTTAGCAATATAGTGACTGTTTTAACTGCTTATTTGCTTTATTTTTACTTGGTCTTGTTCATCAAGACTTTCTTGGTCAAGGAGAGCAACACAACGCACTAAAATGGCGGACTGACAGTCGTGGAATGTCATTTTGACAATTCCAGTACCAACCTTAACAACTGACGAACATAAAACTGTCAAAGCAATGTATTCAATGCGTCATGTCAAACATCTCTCTGGATGTTTTAGTATTCCTCTTTGTTAGTGTCAAGGAACACAGAGGAAGCAGGGGTAATGGCGATCGTGTCGAGTAATACCGCTCACTCCAATAACATAAATAAGGTGCCTTAAAACAGCGAGCACGCTGCAGCGCAGGGGTTGTAACGCTTGTGCAGGCAGTCTCTAAACCTCAAAACTAGCATAAGACAAATGAAAAAACAAATAGAGCATTTTTCTCTCAGATGATCGGCATTCCCCCATCTTCCCGTACTACCACAGTCTGTGAGCATTGTTGTGTGAAGCATTTGCAAGTGCTATTATTACATACATAGGACACAAAACACACGTCCTATATTCCTCCTGCTTTGAAGCAATGCACTTGTTATAGTGAGGTCTCTACATCAATTGGCCCCAAAAAGCTTCAGAGCACAAAAAAAATACGCGAATGTGTTCTTGTAAGAATGTCTATAGCTCGATCGCAGCAAAGTCGACCCTCCCGATGATATGCGGGACGCGGGTCGGTGGACACACGGCATTTCACCGCAGCGAGATTGACACTCATACCGACACAGATTGACACACACCGACACAGATTGACACACACCGACACAGATTGACACACACCGACACCGATTGACACACATCCACATAGATTGAGCGACACAGATTGACACACACCGACACAGATTGACACACAGCCACACAGATTGACACACATCCACATAGATTGATAGATTGAACGATACAGATTGACACACACCGATACAGATTGACACACACAGCAACACAGATTGACACACACAGCGACACAGATTGACACACACAGCGACACAGATTGACACACACCGATACCGATTGACACATACACACCGACACCTGATAGATTGATTGGTCGAGCTCACCCCGCCCCCGCGTCTCGCTTACCATCAGAAGGGTCGAGAGCTATTATAGTAGTAAAACTTTTTAGAGAAGTTGTGAACATTTTTTCTCTTAGGTGTTTTATATAAATTTTAATGTTTTTTACAGTTTCTCGTGGTTATGTTATGTTACCTGCTGTAGACGGGATGTATGTATTGGAAAAAAATATTCATGTATTCTGTCTGTTTTATGACGAAGTCGTTTTTGTATGTAAATTAACGCTATCCATTTGGTTTTATAAAATTGTATTATCTGTTTCATTTTGGTCCTGACATGTGGTTTACCTGACTACTCCTTAAAGACGTCTAAAGAACCTGATTTCATAATAACAACGATATTTTACTTTTGTACTTATTACTCAATAGTGGGAAAAGGGGCGTCCATTAATTACGGGAGGCGTTGGGGGGGATGCTTGAATCGTTTTTATATAAATTCAACGAATTATAAAGAACAAAAAAATTACAGCTACTATACAGAACCTATTTATATTAAATACGCAAGGGGGGGGGGGGGTTGAGCAGAATCTCACGATATCCTACCAAAGGGAAAGGGGGGGTTAATTTTCTCACGTAATGAATGGATGTCCCTTTATCATAAATAACCTAACTCAATGCTTCTCAACATAAATTCTATTATGCACGATTTTTTGGATAGCATTCATTGTAAACCTCGTAGATCAAAGTGTAAAGATATTTTCTCCATTTTATGTATAACGGCCTTATTCAATACTGATTAGGATGATTTTTGTCTCTTACGGCGCTGCGCTAACGTAGTCACTTACCCTCTTATTCATAATCCCTGCCATTTTATAGCGGCTCAATAGGGTATTGTAGTCACTGTCATGCCAACGAAAAGAAAGCAATAGACTTATCGGTCTGATAAGCTATTGGCGCGCTCAGAGACCATTATGAATAAGGGCCTTGGTGTCCAGTTGCTGGCACCGAACACTTTTTGCTCGAATGACAGTGGAAGCAACTGGACACGTATGCGCAGGGAGATGATTCCATACTGGTTCTATAGAAATCAAATATTCATCGGTAGCTCTTATCTGACACCAGACAAAAGTGTCCACCGTTTGCGCCCGCGGGCATTATTCTCTATGACATAGGAGATTCATACCTACCAATCCAATCGCGTTTGCGTTAAGACCACGTTGTGACGTCACACGGTTTGGGCATTAAGGCTCCGGCGACAGCGGCTCGCAATTTCGAGGTGCGATTGGCTATTATTTCATTTCGGGGAGGTTGAAAGAATAACTCTAAAGTGACACGCATAAATACTGTTCGAACACAAATAATACAATAATATAAGGGAAACATGCCCGAATCAGAAACGTTTACCTAATACCAAAATGATTTCTGACTCAAGCACATTTCCCTTATATTATTGTATTATTTGTGTTCGAACAGTATTTATGCGTGTCACTTTAGAGTTATTCTTTCAAACAACCTCCCCGAAATGAAATAAAATGAAATAATAGCCAATCGCACCTCGAAATTGCGAGCCGCTGTCGCCGGACCCTTAAGAATAAAGCCCAAGATCACGGTTTGACGCATCGAATCTCCTATGTCATAGAGAACAATGCTCCCGGCTAAAAAGTAGTTAGTAATTGTATTTCTCTGTCAATTGTGGTCATCATTTAAAATGTAGTTCACAGTTTAAAAATGTGTTAAATGATTCAAATCATGTTTTTGAATAAGGCCGTTATTCTTCTTAAATAAAAGTACATTTGTATGTAATTATTTACTTAGAAGTAAATCTTTTATCAGTTAGATTAAATTATAGTTTTAAATAAATTGTAAATATTTACAATAAAGTTCTTAATAAAAACAACTGTTTTTTTACTATGTAATTTCGAAATGATAAAGAACTTTATTTACTCGTAGTTACATTTAAGATATTGTAATGTATCTCTCGCTATTCATCAGCCAGCGTCAGTGAGGTCGGACTCCGATGGCGCAGTTGGTAGCGTAGCCCCGTATTAAGGGGAAGGTCGCGGGTTCAAATCCCGCTCGGTGAATATCTTTTGGGAAATTATAAAATCTTGGTGATTTCCATAAGTGTAATAAATACTATAAAACTAATAAAAAATTTGATCAGCGTCATTAATAACAAACGAGAGGCTCTTTGGCGGGTGTCAGCCACTTAACTACTTAAGATACCTCGTCTACTTCTCAATCACTTACCCCCGATTTCTGAAAGCGCGATCAACACTAATCTGCTGGCAAGTCACTTGCTATCTCTATCTAATTTGAAGAAAGCTGAAAAGCAAGTGACTTGACAGCCGATTAGTGTAGGTCGCGCTTTCAGAAACCGGCGGTTATTCTAATAAAATGAGTAGCAAAAAATAAAATATGTGGGTAAGTATGTACATAGTTTAGCTTTATTTGTTTTTAGTTCTTAAAATAAATACAAATTCCAAAACACATCTAAAACCTGCGCAATCTCTTTTCATTTTCTCCGGGATACATGTCAAGTATTTTTCGAGTGCTTGCGTCTGCTTCTTCTTTCACTAAAAATAAAAAAGATAGCTATAAATCTTAAAACAACATGATCTTCTAACGGATCATTGTATGATTAAAACTCTGTTCTGTCTGCTCCTCTAAGCTTTGGCCCCGTAGTAAATGACCCCACCTGATGTTAAGTGGTAACCATCAACTGACAAATCACTGGCTTCAGTTACGATAGGAACGTACCCTACGATGCACTGTCCTGCGTCCATCAACTTGAGGCATGCAGATGTTAAGCCTCATGTGCCTGTAATTACACCGGCGACCACACTCTTCAAACGGAAACGGCGTTGCTGCTTGGCGGCAGAAAAAGGCGTGGTGGTAGTACTTCCCCGGCCGAGCCACACACAAAAAGCTTACTATAAGTTTAACTATGTACTTTCACTACATAGTATAAAACAAAATCGCTTTGTCTGTCCCTAAGTATATCACTATGTCCCCATGTCCATATGTATGCTTAAATCTTTAAAATGCGCAACGGATTTTGATGTGGTTTTTTTAATAGATAGAGTAATTCAAGAGGAAGGTTTATATGTATAATACATGCATGATATGTGCACCCGCGCGAAGCAGGGGCGTGCGGGCGGGTCGCTAGTTTCCCAATAAATCAATATTTTTTTTATAAAAAAAGGAGAAAGATATACCTTCGTCTTCCTCACTCTCACTCCACTCCCTCATCATTTGCATATCAAACCCCACTCCTTCATATTCCACTAGCATCATGCTCATAGACATAGTAGATTTGTTCTCCATTTGCCTCATGTTCTGGTTTAGTAGGGGCCCGAAATTGGGGTCAAAAAGTCGATAGTATTCTTCGTTGTCTAACACCCTGTGGTTATTTCTGTAACTATGGTCTAGGACGATTTGGTTCCTGGAATAAGTAGCACGATGTCAGATAGGTAGGTCAACTACATATCCTACTGCTATTATAAACGCTAAAGTTTGTAAGTATGGATGTTTGTTACTCTTTCACGCCGGAACGGCTGAACGGATCTGGATGAAGCTTGGCAGAGATAGATTATAGTCTAGAATAGCACATATATACTTTTTATCCCATGGTTATACCGGGATTTCATTCTGCGCGGGTGAAACCGCGGGGCGCAACTAGTAGGTATTATATAAAAATCTTAAGTGCAGTTTCTATAGCACGGATGAGATATTACTAGTAGGTCTTTAAGAGTAGTAGAGCTCTTTATGTGTGGCTCGTCCGGAAGTAGGCCAGTACTTAGCAACGCTGTGTTTTGGTTTGAAGAGTTGCCGGTGTATTTACAGACACATGAGGCTTAACATCTGGGTCTCAAGTTGTTCGACGCAGGGCAGTGCATCGTAGGGCATGTTTTTATCGTACTTGACTTACGAGGCAATGCTTTGACATAGTTATAGGAGTTGGTTACCACCCAATCAGGTGGGCCATCTGCTTGTTCCAATCAGATGGTTGTATCAAAAAGGTAGTTTCACGACTTGGCCAAGCTACTTACTGGTTTCTGGCTCGAAGTGTGCGCCACTTTTCGTATCTAGGATAGGGGGTTTTTGGGCAATTATTTTGCATGTTACTAAAACCCAACTGTTTGACGCCTGGACTATTTGATACATGACTGGCCACATTGCCGAATGAATTTTCTTGAATACTGGGTCCGAATTTATTTATTGTAGGTTCCAATGAATTTGTCGATCTATCAGAATCAAAAATTACATCAGTATTGTTCCTTTGAGAATCACTGGGCCCATAACCTAAATTACTCAATCCTGAACCATATTGTAAATTCTTTAAGTTATCTCTTTGTATTTTATCTGAAAGGAAAATTTGCGAATTAACAGATATGTTTTATTAGGAGAAAAATAACGAAATCAGAAGCTTGCTCAACTGATGTTGAGCAGTTACTTCTGCATATAGTAATTAATTAAGTGGAGCTTTGGACGCCTAGCGACTAGCCTTAGTTTAGGTTATCTTAAGCCTTAGGTTAAGCAAACGGTCGTCTGGAAGAAAACGCTGTGCGTGATAAGACCACCGATTGTAGGGCTTATCCCCGGAAAGAAAGCTCGATCAACACTAATCGGCTTTCAAGTCATTTGCTATCTCTATGTATCTAATTTGAAGTAAAAGTTGAAATAAAAAAAAGATTGAATTAATGGTAAATTATTGAGTTAAAATATGTCAAACTCTACTTACTTACCAAAAAATATGTTTAAAATACTTACCAGTTTTTATCTCAGGACAATCTACTTGCATAGGTTCCAAATTATTTATTTCAGATATACTATCAGACCCTGAGTTAGAAATATCTAGCTGATTATTTATTTGGGTACATTTCATTGTATGGTCGAGATAATTTGACACAGAATCTGTTTCTCCCATATTTGAATGATGAATATCTACTTGGGGACGAATTCTTCGTACATTTCTGAGTGGGGATTTACCGTTGTTCTGACCAAAACAATTCGCTTGTATATTAGAATCAGTTTTTGTAAACTTGTTATTATCTTGTCTTGTGTCTAGGTTATTGCTTAAGTTATCTGGTCCAGGATGAACAGTTTTAAATTCTGTAGCACCATTGGAAGGTCCTGAACAGATAATTTTTTTACTAGAGTTTCCTCGTTCAGAAAACTGATCTATAGCAATTTTTACCCTCTTTGGCTTTTTGACTTTTGTTTTCAGCGTATCAGGGCTTACATTGATTATAAGACCGTTCATCTTGGCTTCTTCTTCAGTTATAAATTCAAAATCGGAGGAGTGGTAGCCACAATCATCAGAATCTATGGATGGAGAATCTACGAATTTCACGTTCGATTCAACATTTTCGCTGACTTTTGTGTGCTCTTCTATCAATACCGCGTTTTCCTTGTTAACGTTTTTGGCCGCATGTTCACTTTCCCCTTTTTTGGGTTCTTCATTTTTAACATTTGCGTCTTTGAGTTCTTCATTGTCTTCAGAGCTTATTGATATAACTTCCAATTCTGTATCTATTTCTTTATAATCCATGTGTTCTGTGTTATTCAAATTTATAGTTTCATCTGTATCAAACTCCGTTGTTTCATTTATTTCATCTAAGTCCATTGGTTCCTCTAAAGTCAAATCAACCTCATCCAATAAGATGGTGTTTGAATCTTCAAGGCTTTCATCGACTGAATCAAAACTCGGTATTAGATCTAGTAAGTCAAATCTAGGAATTTCAAACAAAGAATCTTTTCGATATTCTTTGTTAATATTATTTATAGCATCTTCAATCTCATCAAATGAGGCACATGCTACTGTAATGTCTTTACTGAAATTATCTACAATTTCATCGAACTCTTTCAGGCATTCTTTAGTGCGTGCGTCGTCGTCAGCAGCTGAATTTTCAACTTCCTTAAATTCTTCTGAATGAGGATTTCTTAGTTTTAAATCCTCGTCAATTTGTATTGCATTCCCTGTGTCTTTGTTTTCTTGTCCAAGTTCTTCACTTGTTTCTTCCTTATTTGTTTTATTATCTACATCAGTTTGTACCGAAGCTGTATCTTCTTCATCTGAATAGTTCTCTGTACTCAAGGCACATTTTACTTTGCCTGAAACTTGATAAATTGAGCCTTGTTTTCCAAAGTTTTTGAAGAACCTTTTTATAGCATTCATTATTAAACTGAAATGACAGGGAATTATTAATATTTAAGTCACTAGGTATTCATTACAGGTACCTACTCTCGATTTTTATACCGGCGGATTATTCATCCTTACACAAAATTTCTGTTAGGTAGGTACCAGTAAAGTAGGGCTGTTTGGAATCAAGGGATTATTTGGAACACTGAATTATAAGTTTTATTCGGTAAGACTAAAAATCTCTGGATTTTGATTCATGATTTCTTTGTTAGAGAGATTTTTAAATAGTAGCGAATTCAGTGTCCCAAATAGCCCCACTTTATGGTAGGTACCTAGAATGGTACATGAAGCGCCGAAGACCTGGGAGAGACGTAGGTAGGTAGGTACCTTCGTCCAGCAGTGGACTAACATAGGTTGATGATGATGAGGGCTGATAACAAAGCATTGCCTAGCAAGTTGCGCACGTAATATCTCGTTTACACTTAGCGCAGGGAGATGGGCAATGTGTGCAGTAGCGAGAGAGAGAGCGTTGAAGTTCGTTCGCATTGCCGCGGACATAAACTGAGTATTTACGCAGCTGTAAGGAATTGACATAAGATGCATTGCTCTGCGTTCATCAACTTGAGGTAGTACATAGGTATACAGATGTTAGGCCTCATGTGTAATATCACCAGCAACCACACCCTTCAAACAACACAGCTTAGGCCATAGACATAGGACAACACAGCTTATACAGTCTAGGAGACTAGAATAAAACCGTATTACCTACCTAATAATTACCTAATTGCTGTGTACCTACTGAATTTTAAACTCTTACCTTTTAATTACTATAGCGCCTATTACTAATTATGGTACGTAGGTAGGTATTCCAATCTTCTTACAATCACAGATTCACTTGAATTGGCTCTTCAACGCGACTTCGTCTATAACTACATTCCAATTCAATTCAAGACAACTCAGATTAGACTTAGCTTCATTTCATTTAGGTAATCCATAAAACAACACTAAAATTGAAAATTTTCTAGATAATAGAAATATGAGAATTAAATTCTTGTTGTCGTCCGCAAAATTGGCGGGAGAATTGACGTTTACGTTTCTTTACAAAAAAAGGCAAAGAAAATAAATTACATTCCACCAACGAAAATAAAATATGTCTAAAATATTAAAAACCATTTATTTACCAAAAGTTGTTTAAATGACAAGTCTAGAAAAAAAGAAATGCCCCATTAATATTTGCATTAGTGTTACTGCTGTACAGGACATTGTCAAACTAAAGACACGTTTTTCAGCTAAATATAAAAAAAATAGTTACAAGATCCTTTTATGTCTTACATAATATGTAATTTGTAGCCTACATTAAATTAAATTAGATACAAAGTAAGAAGAAAACTGTCACTTCTTGCCAGATTTCTTTATCCCTCCTTGCGTTAATGGCCCTTTTTGTGTTGCTTTAGCTTTCGCATCCTGAAAAAGATTTTCTTATTTATTATTTTTATCAAAAATACAACTTGTAATCTTGCTAATTAGAATGTAACTATAGTGAACAAGTTGTCTTTTGACAAACCAAGTGACTAAAATGTACCAGAATGCATCTATTTTGTGAATTTTCATTCTGTATATCTAGCCCACCTTTGTTTCACTGAAATTGAAACTGCCAGAGACCATGCTACATATAAACAAAGTAGGTAAAGAAGGATATTCTCGATGAGTCCTATGAACAATTACTTTTGATCCATACATAGGTACCAGTATGTAAGGTAGCTTGTTAGGCTGTTTTGAAGACTGGTAAAATGGATTTGCTAGAGGTTGATATTACTTTGAGTATCACACTGACCTGGAGTGCCTTCTGCTGCTCTTTCAACTTCTGCTTTAGAGCCAGGTCATCCTCATCCAGCTCTTTGGACTCCTTCTTCGGGGCCTTCAGGGGCTTCTTCTTACCTCCATCACGGCCAGACATCTGGAATATACATTAAGTTATGAGTTAGCATTTTTGGTGACTGAGTTTTGAGCCACCGCAAAGCTTCTATCCTACCATAACTATGGCTAAAACTAGAAACAACATCTTAATATTAGGGTTTCAAGGCTTTTTCTCCCTTTTTCTGACTGTTTTTGCTTGAAACTTAAATCTATAAATACTGGATGATATTCACAAATGTGCAGAAAAATTATATTAGGTATTTATGACTTTGAATTGAATGATTACCTTTTAGCTGACTTTTCAAGGTAATCAATATGACCTAGGTTTTATTAGACATAAAATTTAGCATGATTCAAGGTTTGTCTTTCAACACAAGTATGTTTTGTGTTTGTAGTTTTTGCTTTATTTTGCTTGAATTGGTATAGGTACTACATTCTACACACATTAATTTTCATCACCGGTCATGCTTATAATGTCACCTAGGCGAATTTCCGGGCCACACTGCAGAAGGCCATTCAAATAAGAATGAATGGAATGTTTACCGATGGGTAGTAACTTAACTGCTATTCACAAAACCGCAAAAAATGCGGCCGCTGTGGCGGTGGCAGATATTAAACAGAAGTAAACAGCAGTTTTACTTATCCTTTTGTAAAACATGGATGGATAGTTTTGATTTATAGACACATAAATGAGATAGCTATAGCATTTTTATAGTTGTCTAGCTAAAGTAACGATCTAAGCTAAACTAAATTGAATGGGCGTTTTCACTGCACAGTGAAATCCAAATAGGTTTCGCTCGAGGAACACCAAATAATAACCTAACGGTGTTCGGAAAAGTAGGGGATCAGGATAGAAATTGAATAAATTATAACTCACCTTTTCAGTTGCTGTATAGAAGTACTAGAACTATGTAAAGAAAATGCTTTTACGTTTTATTTTGTAAAAAACTTGAAGCACACGGCACGCACGGGACACCACCGACGGATGACAGCAGGTGACAGACAATCCCCGCGTTCCGAAATACGCTATAATCGATTTGAGCGCTGAGCGCTCACAAACCCGTACCGAATTAGTGTGAGCGCGATAACCATGACCCATGAAACGTCATAGATGACGTCATGACATGCGCCATCTTGCGATTACGCCGACCATGCCATATTCTAATATCACTGTGAGCGCTGTCAAAAATGACAGTTGTGCATTTGTGTTTTGTTGTTATTTGTGATGACGTTACATGTTTCCAGTCGCATTATAGTCGTTATAGGGTATAATATGTTCTGCGATCATAAAATAACAAATCCAGAAAATATCCAAGCAGTCCCAGTTTGTTACACAAGGTTTGAGGTTATGATTCCTAGGATGTTTCTGTGAGTGCGTTTACGAGCGTTCCGAATTGTTGACAGCTCTGAGCTGTCATAATCGCAATATCTAATTCGGAACGCCTGTGAGGTGATGTGAGCGCTGTGATCGATTATAGCCATTTCGGAATGCGGCCAATGACGGACTGGACGAACCAACCAATTCAAATTCCTTGGTCCGTCCCAAGGAATTTGAATACAGGACGGACGACCGGACAAGGAATATAGAACCGGAAGACGAATCGTATAAACACGTCAATTTTGACTGCATTGCACCAAGGATTATATTCCTTGGGAAGCACCAAGGAATGTATCTACGTTGTATCCAAATTCCTTGGGAAGCACGCTCGAAGATTCAATCATAATTGTTTTAAAAATTATATATGAATGTCACTTACATCTAAAAACACATTATTATAATTAATTTAAATCTAGGCTAATATAAAAACAACAAAAAATAACTTAAAAAGAATAATTTAAATGTCATGCTTATGTGTCAAAAAATCATTTATTATTCCTTGGGAAGCACCTGGAAGCACCAAGGAATTTGGATACGAAGCAGCCTGATACGTACTCACCCATCGGTGTAGGTTGTTAGGTATAGTAATTAATTATATAATTTTAATAGTAAAGTTTAATTATTAATTAATTATATAAAAAGTCTTGATTTGTCATGACGTATTAATTGTAATAAAACATATTTCCAATAAAATACAATCATTTTATTATTATCAACTAAATAAAATGCCTTGGTGGATTTATTACAAAATCGCCACTACATTACCAGTGGCGCTATCTGTTGGCAAGTAAAATCAACATACAGCTTCGCACGCTTCAAGGGAGCTGAACCTGTTATCATTGCCCATGCAACCTCCATACACGAAGTTAACACATTTTTCGCTGACTGTAGAGTAGCCAAAACTGAAAAATAAACATAAAGCTATTGTTATCATCTTATCATCTAGCAACAAAAGTTTATAAATTTATTTGAGTACTTACCTTCTTACACCATGCACAATACAATATATCCAAAGGTTATTTGATATTTCTGCTATTTAGCTGTATTAAATTCAAAAGCAAAATATTAAAGCTGGGAACGACCAACGTTACAAGGTGTAATGTAGCATTCGCATCGAGCATGTTACGCATTGAGATGTTCTCAGGGTTCGCACGTTGCTCGCTGCTTTCCCCGTAACATAAGGTTATGTAGGTAATTGACCGAGCGAGCGAAGCGTCTCAGTTTCCACATTGGCCAAAAATGCGTTTGTCCGGATGTCTGTCTGTCTGTCTGTCTGTTCTCCTCTACAGGTCGCATTTTTCAACCGATCTGGACGAAACTTGGTACACAGGTTATATGACTTATTAAATTTTTTTTGTCGTCGGGGATTTTTGATTGGAGGGGTACTTCCCCCAAAAAAAGGGCAAAAAGGGGGCTATTTGATATACTGGATATCTCCACCCAATGAGATCCGATTTCGATTATTCTTTTTATTTGAAAGGTACCTCGTAACTATAAGTAGGTCTCATAAAAGTTTGGCGAAGATCTGATAAGGATCTTCAGCATGATGAATCGATGGTTTTCAATCAAATTTGAGAGAAACACAAAGGACCTCATTCTACACAAGATGATGCAAAAAAAATCAAAAAGATCAAAAAAATCACAATACGGAAAATGCATTTGCACATTACATTCCTCAAATAGCTCACTTTTAGTATGCTCGCGAGGTCTACAGCTCCCAGAGCCACTAGTAATAATAATAATAATAACTCATTTATTCTCTCAGATCCGACACAAAGGTTTAAACAAAAATAATAGTGGGTATATGCAAAGGGTATTTTAACTATAAACCTGTTTTGTATTACGGATCACTGTATATATATACTGACGTGCACGGTACACGTTGTATAGGTATAAACTGAAAGCATGAATGCTCGCTGTGTAACCATGTCGCATTACAACTCGTAACGTTGGTCAGCATAAGTTCTTAGTACGGCCGATAGAGGCGCTGTTATGAATCTCCATACAAAAAGGCGTCAGATTGTGAACAACGAGATCTCTGATAATTCTGGTGTTTACCTTCACCATTTCACCTTACCTAGGCACATTGCCATAGCAGATTCCACCATCGATAGGCATATTACATCTTGGATCTCTATCTGAAAAGATAAATAAAGTATCTATTACTTGTACTATGCCTAAACGAGCAATTTTTATTTTTATACCTAAGGTAATCTAAAATTCTGAATCTCGAAAAAGGCTCCAACGATTTTCATAAAATTTTGTATGCAGGAGCTTTCAGGGGCGATACACGATCTAACTAAGATTCATTTTTAAAAATCTCGTTTTATCCGTGTTTTAAGGCAATGAAAAACTCAACAAAAATTTAAGCTGGCGTTGTTAAGCAACCGAGCAAAGTTCGGTCATGTTACTGCTCATTTTGATGGACGCAGGGTAGTGCATTGTAGGGCATGTTCATATCGTGCGTGACTAACGAGGCAATGCTTTGTTATAGGTGATGGTTTCCACTTAACATCAGGTGGGCCATCTGCTAGGTCCATCAACTGGTTGTTTAAAAAAGAAGTTTCGAACTACAAGAACAAATAAAATACCTTGTCCTACGCAGACTCCAATGGTTACAAAAACAACCACGAACAAGAAGAAATACTTCATATTTTTAAAACTTTTGTGTAGAACTAATAGCAGTAGCGGCTGAATAGCAACTGTATAATATGTAGGTATAGGTACCTACTACCTTACCAACCAAACAAAACAAATTAATCAGGAATGTATTGAGTGAGTAAAGTTAAATCAATTTAATTTTGCTCTAACCAATTTCAATATTTAGTTATTTACAACTTTATTGACGACCTCAGTGGCGCAGCGGGCGAGAGTCCGCCTGCGACGCAGAGGTTGCGGGTTCGATTCTCGCCTCGAACAAATTTGTGTACGATCTGCAGAAATTTCTTCCGCGGTCTGGGTGTTTGCTATGTATAATAAAAAAAACTATCTATGTAAGTATACTGTATAATGTATTAAACTAGCGACCCGCCCGCGCGCCCTTGCTTCGCACGGGTGCACATTGTTTTTCTGCTATATCATGCATGTATTATTATACATATAAACCTTCCTCTTGAATCACTCTATCTATTAAAAATCCGCATCAAAATCCGTTGCGTAGTTTTAAAAATTTAAGCATGCAAAGGGACATGGGGACATAGGGACAGAAAAAGCGACTTTGTTTTATACTATGTAGTGATAGTGATAGTGAAGTAATGAAATAAGTAGTAGTAAGTACCTACTTATGTAATATTGAAATAATAATGCTTCAAGGCCTTCTGGGCGGCCTTAGATCTTAGATTTATTTATATGTAAATGTTAATTGTCCGAGCGAGCGAAGCGAGCGAAGCGTCTCAGTTTCCACATTGGCCAAAAATGCGTTTGTCCGGATGTCTGTCTGTCTGTCTGTCTGTCTGTTCTCCTCTACAGGTCGCATTTTTCAACCGATCTGGACGAAACTTGGTACACAGGTTATATGACTTATTAGAATTTTTTTGTCGTCGGGGATTTTTGATTGGAGGGGTACTTCCCCCAAAAAAGGGCAAAAAGGGGGCTATTTGATATACTGGATATCTCCACCAAATGAGATCCGATTTCGATTATTCTTTTTTTATTAGATAGGTAGTAACTATAAGTTGGTCTCATAAAAGTTCGGCGAAGATCTGATAGGGATCTTCAGCATGATGAACAGGATAGCTCATCAAACAATCGATGGTTTTCAATCAAATTTGAGAGAAACACAAAGGACCTCATTCTACACAAGATGATGCAAAAAAAATCAAAAAGATCAAAAAAATCACAAAACGGAAAATGCACTTGCACATTACATTCCTCAAATAGCTCACTTTTAGTATGCTCGCGAGGTCTACAGCTCCCAGAGCCACTAGTCTAGTAGGTAAAAGTACGTCTCTGTATACAAGGCATCTAAACTAATATTATAAAGAGGAAAGATTTGATTGTTTGTTTGTTTGCATTGAATAGGCTCCGAAACTACTTGACCGATTTGAAAAATTCTTTCACCATTGGGAAGCTACACTATCCCCGGTGAACATAGGCTATATTACATTTTCAAAAAAAATTGGGATCCTTACTAAAATTCAAATAATGTAACCCAAGGTGTAAAAAAATTCGTAAAATATTCTTTACATCGCGTGCACTGCGAAAACTATTGATGATAGAATAAAATAATGTTCTACAACTTTGCAGAACACATCATTATTTACAAAAAGTGTCGCGACAGTACATGTCTAACTCTTATAGTTATGCCACAATAAGTGTTTTTTTATTTTAAAATTTTAATTGAAATGCCGCCGCTATAAGAGGCTCTTTATTTGTATCTTGGTATTAATCCTTATCAAAATAAATTACTTCATATTCAAAACTGCTTTAATACCTTTATAAAACTTTTTAAATTATTCAATTCGGACATTCCATTCGAAAGGTATCACAAGTTTAAAAATTTAAGTATTAGAAAAAGGTCGCGTGGTAGCCGCTCACCCTGCTTGGCGAGCTAGGCAGCACCTTAGGGTAGGGGCCGCACGGGTCGGGGGAGGAGCTTTAGTGAGGCAGCGAGCCTGGCCTCGGCTGGCGGATCCTTGGTCGCAGGAAGGATCCGCCGGCTTGGATTGGAGGTGGCGCTGCACAAGACCGAGCCCGTATTTTTCCACGGGCCTCGGCAGCGCATCCCCAGTGACGCCCACATTATGGTGGAGGGCGTCAGGGTCGAGGTGAAGGCCCAGATGAAATATCTGGGCCTGGTGCTTGACAGCAGGTGGCGCTTCGGCCCGCATTTCAGCGGGCTGTCAAAGCGCCTTCTGAAGGTTGCGGGAGCGCTTTCCTGGCTCCTCCCAAATTTGGGCGGGCCAAAAGCGCGATGCCGGCAGCTATATGCCGGCATCTTGAAGAGCATGGCCCTTTACGGGGCCCCTATCTGGGCGGACTCCCTTCAACGAAGGGAGAACGCCGCCGCACTCCGGAGCCCCCAAAGGGCCATCGCGCCGCGGGTCGCAAGAGCCTACCGCTCGGTGGGCTTTGCAGCGGCCTGCGCTCTGGCAGGCACCCCTCCTTGGGAACTCGAGGCGTGGGTGCTCGCCAGAGTATACGAGTGGACGGCGAGGCGTAGGGCGCTCGGAGAGCGCCCCGCCTCGGAGGAGCGGGAAGCTGTCCAGCGGGAGGCGAAGGATGCCATCGTCCAGCACTGGAAGGTGGACCTCGCCTCCGCCGCGTTTGGCCACCGAACCTTGGAGCACTCGGGCCAGTCCTGCAGGACTGGCTCGACCGGCCTCACGGCTTTTCATCATTCCGTCTGGTGCAGGTGCTATCCGGGCATGGATGCTTTGGGTCGTACCTGCACCGGATCGGAAAGGAGGGTGCCCCGTCCTGCCACCATTGTGGCGCGGTGGAAGACACGGCACAGCACACCCTCGAGGTGTGCCCGTCGTGGGCCGAGCCGCGCTGCGACTTGGTGGCGGTAGTTGGGCCAGACCTGTCGCTCCCCAGCGTGGTGAACTCCATGCTGAGGGACGCGACAGGCTGGGCAGCGGTCGCCTCCTTTTGTGAGGACGTAATGTCCCAGAAGGAGGCAGCAGAGCGCGCGCGGGAGGCTGACCCTCAGGCGCCGCTCTGCAGGCGGAGGAGGGGTAGGAGAAGAAGTCTTCCCTCCCCTCAAGGTGATGAATAGCGAAGATAGGCGTGGAGGCGCCATCTCTCGCATTGCACTATCGCCACCTCCGTCGAGCGGGAATGATCGAGCACTCGCGGTCGTTCCCGGGCCTCTCCCTCCAGGAGGGGCGTGTAGGCCCCGCTATCAAGGCGGGCGGTCGTCGGCGGGGAACTGGACGAAAAGGCTCTGCCAGTTTCCTAGTTCCCCTCCATGGTGACGACGCGGGAGTGCCACTGGGTCGTTTAGTGGGTATACCGGCCCTCACAGGCCGGGGAGTCCCACATATCCCCCCATCATCCAATGGGGGGGAATGCGTAACGCATTTTTCCAAGCGAAAAAAAAAAAAAGGGGCCGTACGGGTGGGGAGTCAATGTCAAGAAATGAAGTCGGCTCCCCTACGCAACGGGTAAAAAGTTAAGTAATAAAAATAAAAGTTCATTAAAATAATAATGTTCAAATTTTCTTTATACTTTTCTTTTTTAGTAACCTAACGCAAATAGAAGGGTTTATGTGTATTATATGTGTATTATAATTTTGAAATTATTGATAAATACCCGTGCGAAGCCGGGGCGGGCCGCTAGTATTATTATATTTATGTGGAGGGGTTATCAATTTATCTTAGAATAATAACACAGATAACCTCAATCAATTTAATTCTGAGATTTTTGCGTGTAAACATGCAGTTTCATCCTAATAACCTATTTGATATACCTATTATTGTAGGTAACTAGTGGAATTCCGTGCATACTTAGAAGAGCTCTTTGTGTGTGGCTCGTCCGGGGAAGTACCTATTATACTACAAGTGACTACAACGACGCCTTTCTCAGCCGCCAAGCAGCATCGGTGTTTCGGTTCGAAGGGTGTGGTCGCCGGTGTAATTACAGGCACATGAGGCTTACATCTGTATCACCTCACAAAGCATTGCCTAGCAAGTCACGCACGATAGGAACGTACCCTACATTGCCCTGCTTCCATCAAATTGAGGCATACAGATGTTGAGCCTCATGTGCCTGTAACCACCGGAAACCACGCCCTGCAGCACCGCTGTTTGGTGGCAGAAAATTTTATTTTTTTAGCTCTTGTCGTATCAAAATCGAACGGCAAAGGATGTCCAATTGTTTCATTTCAATATGGCCATGACTCGTGAGTCCATACCAGCCCAGACAGCTAAAAAATCCATCAGACAAGATAGCAAATAAAAAAGTACTGCGACCACTCCCGATACACTGCAGTCGCAAAGAAAAGTGTTATGCAAGATAACAGGGAGCAGGTACAGTGGCGTGCATAAACAGCTCGCGCCGTGTTCGAAAGGGCGCGGTTACACCGATGTGTAACCCCTTGGCCACACTACCGAGAAATTGCAACAATTATTGCGGTAATGGACGTGCTGGTGTGACCACGACACGCCGTTGATTACCGCGAGAATTTTACAACGGCACTAACATTGCCGTTGCAAAATCATAGGGTTCAACGTGAGAATTATGGAGTTGAAGTCACACTACATGGAGAGCCTATCGCGATGACGGTGGACGTTGGTGTGGCCAGGACATAACGGACAGCGTACGCTATTTAATGGTCGTGCATCACATTCAATCACATTGAAGTGACGCTCTCAACGGTTTAGCTGCGATCCAGAAAAGGTGGGTTTTTGCTAACTCTCGACCAACCACTTAGACCCAATCTATTTAAAGAAGGGTGAGATGCGTGAAAGTGAGATGCGTGAGATGCGTTTATTTTGTCAACTTTTACAAATAAATGCCAAGTTTGAGAGTGGTATTCGTGGAGTACAAAGGCTCCACTCCACAGGCGCATTCTGCGATTCTGCGTCCTGCGATCGCGCTTTTGCGATAAATGTTTTCAGTACATTTTGTACTAGGACGCGCAAAAAGTTGTACACTGCTGTGATATAAACGCGCGTCCTACAATAGGATAATACAATCGCGCGGCCGGACTCGCGTTTAGATGCGAACTGTGGGCTTAGAACACACTCCGTTCTGTGTAAATGCGTTCGCGCACGTCTAAAACTAAGTGCACGTGGGAAATGAAATGGATTTTGCGTCAGTGCTCTTTGTAGGTATAATATGATCAATATGATGTGATTTAGGAGCTGTGCTGTGGTCGAGGTACATCCTACTACTATTATAAACGCGAAAGTTTGTAAGTATGGATGGATGGATGTTTGTTACTCTTTCACGCCGGAACGGCTGAACGGATCTGGATGAAACTTGGCAGAGAGATAGATTATAGTCTGTATTAACACATAAACTACTTCAATACCGGTACTTAATTAGATCTGCGCGAGTGAAACCGCGGGGCGCAACTAGTATTTCATTTTTGAAACGACGATCCTCTATTCGATTCTGATTCTTAAAACAGAGAAATGGTAAATGTCTAAATTCCTTAACACAAACTTTTTTAAATCCTATTTCGGTCCACCTCTGTTCATTAATCATTAAAAGTCTAGAAAGACAGCCCCCTTTTTTAAAGTCGGTTCAGACCTACCCCATTGCAACCCCTAGCCGTATCCTACATAGCTGCCTCTGTGTGTGTACAGGCTAAACCCGTAAAAGTGCGTAAGGGCGCGGGCATGTGTGTGTGACGTGACGAGGCTCGTCAAGAATGGCTAGAAATTGTTTCCATTGTCCAATGATACGATAAAAATCCTTAATTTAATTTTAAAACCAGCCTCAGCACGCTAAGACGTCATCAATGAATCTGGAGTTTTTGTTACTACGAGATATGAGGGATATCTACCGTGCCTGGAGATCGAAATCGTGTAGCTGTTTCAGTTTCACATACTGTAGTAGGTAGAGCTCAAAGAGAATCAAAAGATTCGGTTTGATTTTTCACTGTTCTTTCGTATGATGAAAATGAATAAAACATTCTTTATTGACGCCAAAATGAACAAAAAACACTTACAAAAAAACAGCAAATTGGGCGGTTTTATCGCTGAAAGCGATTTCTTCCAGACAATTTGATTGGTTGCAGGTGCACGAGGAAAGATAAAAGATTATTAGCCAAAAACATTACACTAATTTTATGATCTTCGTTACAAAAATAATCCAGAATGAAAAAAAACTAAAGAAAACGGTACACGTACGTACAAGCCCCACTGCTTAAAATTGATGCAGAAGATGAGCAAGATTGCAGATTGACATACGTCGACATGGATCCTCTCTTTTTATGTTCAGTCCTGCCCATCCAAAGGTTGCCTGGAAGAGATTGCCCATAAGGTCATCCATTACCATTATCTTTATTTACCATATACCTAAAATGCTGACAAAATAAAATATTAGAATTGAAATATTTTATCAAATCAAATATTTTATTTTGTCAGAATTTTAGGTACATGGTAAATGTTATACCATTGTATTACTATATCTTATCCATTGACGCGAAAATCGTAAGACAATGAAAACATGCACTTTCTTGAAAAGTGCGTTTCAGTATGTGTGTGGTTTCTATAAAATTCTAACCCTATGTACCTACCTATCTACCTACCGAGTAGGTACAGTAGGTATTTTGTTCTTCGAATAATTACAAGACGCGATTACCTTTTAAGAGTAGTAGAGCTCTTTGTGTGTGGCTCGTCCGGGGAAGTACTACCACCACGCCTTTTTCTGCCGCCAAGCAGCAACGCTGTGTTTCGGTTTGAAGAGTGTGGTCGC
Organism: Plemyria rubiginata; assembly: GCA_963576535.1. Taxonomy (NCBI): domain Eukaryota; kingdom Metazoa; phylum Arthropoda; class Insecta; order Lepidoptera; family Geometridae; genus Plemyria; species Plemyria rubiginata. The sequence goes on along the minus strand of OY754911.1, from coordinate 3,685,563 downwards.
CGGTGTAATTACAGGCACATGAGGCTTAACATCCGTATGCCTCAAGTTGATGGACGCAGGGCAGAGCATCGTAGGGCACGTTCCTATTGTGCGTGACCTACGGGGCAATGTTTTGTTTATAGGTGATGGTTACCACTTAACATCAGGTGGGCCATCTGCTTGTTCCATCAGCTAGTTGTATAAAAAAAAAAAAAAAACCTTTGAATTTATGTTTCACACTTTACAGGCAAACTAAACCGAAAAAGCTACACGGCATTGATCCCCAGGCACGGTAGATATCCCAACCCAAGACTGTTGAGGATGTCTAAGAAAAGAGACTTTTTGTGATGCACTTTAAATCCCTTCACCACACTGTTTCGAAAAAACTAGTGAAACAAGACGAAAAATTGACAGCAAGCGCTCGTGGCTGGCTGGTTAGGTAGGTACCTACACGTCAAGAAGAAGTGTTCCGGATTTCAAGAACACTTTGACCACTAGTACATTCTCTTATCTGTGACTTACACATGTTTTATTTATTATTATTTATTTATAAAAATATACATATAGGCTTAGAGCTAACGCCAAGGCGCCTAAATGTTACAAAATATTAAGAATTTAGAGAAAAAATACTTAAAATAACTTGAACTTAACTTTAGAACTTGTTATAGGTTCTACGACATGCCGGTTTCCTTACGATGTTTTCCTTCACCGTTTGAGAGTACTGGCAATGTACACATTTTAAGTGCTCCATTCTAAATGGTGCAACATTTGTTTAATTATTCATTGAGAAATTAACATCATTACAGGTTTTTCATTAACCCCTAAGGCGATGTTAAATCTACTTTAACTTAACATACATACACAACACTACCTACTTAATTTAAATATTTTTTCAATGACATGCTGTGCCATTTTCATGGCTTTCAGCCATGAGTGCTTGTTTTCAGTGACTCCCATGGCTTATTTGTGAGAAGTCACATAATGACGTGCGTAAAACCACTCGAGATATCGCAATTGTTGCTCGCATTACGTAGTTTGCGATATTTCGAGTGATGTTCTAATTGGTCCTATCTATAGACCTACAAAAATAAATCCTACTAATATTATAAATGCGAAAGTTTGTAAGTATGGATGGATGGATGGATGGATGTTTGTTACTCTAACTCCAGAACGGCTGTACGGATCTTGGTGAAAATTGGCACAGAGATATATTATAGTCTGGAATAACACATAGGCTACTTTTTATCCCGTGGAAATACCGGGATTTAAAACTACGAGGGTGAAACCGCGGGGCGCTACTAGTAAATAAATATTTGTGGACTTTCCAAACAGCATTATCTAGCCCCAAAGTAAGCCCAAGCTCGTGATATGGGAACTAGATAATATAAAATATACATTTTGTACATAAGGGTTATCTTAATGCAATTTTTTATGGAAGAAAACTTGAGAACAAATTATTATTTTTGGTAGGTAGCACGTTTATTTTTTTATTTATTTATTCAGGTCTACCAACAGCTGTTACAACAATACAATTTAATAAACTAAACTTACATCTACGTACGTATGTACTATTTAGAGCTAATTGCACAACTAATTATAGGTAAACACTACATGCATTAAAATTAACTAAGTAGATAGAGTAACATTACGGTGAGTATATAAAATAAAATAAAAGGAGGAACAATGATTGTTTAGAAAGATGATAATTTTTTTTTTTTGTGACGATAAAAAAAACCCCTTAACATTTTGGTAAGTTCTCGACCAAGTTTCGGCGGAACTTAAGAAGGTTAACTGAAAAAATATCAATATTTTTGATGCTATTTAGTGATCTACAGAGCCTTGGGACAGGGGAGTTACTACCCAGGACAGTGGTGCGCAGTGGAGGGACAAGCAAGGTGATTGGATAGCGGGGCATTCTACACGGGACTCTGAATTGAAACAGATTTAATAACTGAGGGCATGTTATTTGGTTATTCAAAACTTTAAAAGTTGTGTTCCTCGTTTTTTAAGAGATGACATTCCGAAATGCTGGAGTCTTTGCGCATATGATATTTTGATTTTGGCAATGTTAGCAGCATATGTGAGGTGCCATAGAAAAATTATAATCGCGAAAGTTTGTAAGTATGGATGGATGTTTGTTACTCTTTCATGCCGGAACGGCTGAACGGATCTGGATGAAACTTGGCAGAGAGATAGACTATGGTCTGGAATAGCATATACATATGCTACTTTTATCTGCGCGGGTGAAAGGGCAGGGCGCAGCTTCTGATTCTATATATATCTGTCAGCTATATATGATTTTTTTATGTAAAATATAGACAAACGGGCTTACGGCCCATCTGATGGTAAGCGGTCACGCTTTATTTGACATTTGTCGTCAAAATTCGTTAAAACAAGTTTTGGCCATTGTTGAAACCATTTTTAATGAATTTTTGACGATTCTAAATGTCAATTAGGCGATCGATAAGAACGGTACTTGCACAGCAGGGGCGTTGTGTTTGCGTTGCTAAAATTGAGAGATCACTGAAATAATTAATTGTGGGGCTATGAATTGGACCAAAAACGTGTATTTCTATATTACCGTGGTACAGGGCCTCCTCTTTGAGGGACCCTCAGTTCGATAAAATGTAACTCAGGGCTGTCACAAACGAAATCATTGCTATATAACTACATAGTATAAAACAAAGTCGCTTTCTCTGTCCCTATGTATGCTTAAATCTTTAAAACTACGCAACGGATTCATATAATTTTTTTAACAGATGATTCGAGTGATTTAAGAGGAAGGTTTATATGTATAATACATGCATGATATGTGCACCCGTGCGAAGCAGGGGCGCGCAAGCGGGTCGCTAGTTTTTAACATAATGTTTACTAGCTGCGCCCTGCAACCCCCTGGTGAAACACACCCGCATAATTTTAAATCCCGGTATTCTCACGAGATAAAAAGTAGCCATCTCTTTGTCATATTTCATCTAGATCCATTCAGGGGCATTATCCACTATGACAATAGATTCATTGCCCCAAACCGTGAAACGTCAAAACTTGATGTTGGGCTTTATTCTTTAAGACATAGGAGATACTTTGCCCTGACCGTATGACACCGGTGCCTTGTCTTAGCTGTGATCGCGGTGCAAATGGTCATAGTGAATAAGGCTCCAGTCGTTCCGGCGTTATTGACTAACGAACATCAAAATTATTTCTGTGAAACTTCCACAGCAAAATTCATGAAAATAGATAGACCCGTTTCTGAGATTCAGATTATTTTTATATAATTACTACACCTACATACAAGAATTGCTCGTATTCGATTAATTAAAATGTCCTTCACTATGCAATCCAGCCCTGATATACATCCTACTTTTATAATAAGTGACAGCCCTACACCTAGATCCCCTACCACTAGGTGACAATAGCTCCACGGGCTGTAATTAAAAAAAAACGCGAAAACCCTAGCTAGGGCGTGAATTTTCACGCGTAGAGTAAGCATGTGTGCGGTCGTACAAACGCGCTTTGTGGATGTGTGTGTTTATAGGGTGTTCGAAATTCGAAAAAATATTAATTAATCATTTTAGTTTTTTTAAGTAAAAAGTAAAGTAAAAATGTGTTTTATTGATGTGTCTATTTGACCGGGACTCAGTGAAGGACACAAAATAAAATACATACCTAATAAATTTTAATCTTAGTAATTTTATTAATAGGTAACTCAAAATTGTACTAACACATTTTACATGTTTAATTAATTGTTCTAACAAATTATGGATTGACATCTGAAATAAATAAATTGAATTGAATTGACATAATAAGATAGGCATAGTTATATTTTGAATCCATAGTTGAAACCAGGTTAACTACGTACTCATTGTGACGTGATTTAAGTTTCTCTTCCCAATTACAATACAACCTTGGGAAGGTGGTACCTGTCTACGTATTTCCTTACGTAGTTCGACCAAGATTTGGATATAACGGTTAAACAATTAAAATCTTACCCTCTCGTTCATAATCCCAGCCATTTTACAGCGTCTCACTATTGTATTCTCGTCACTGCCACTTTCATGGCGACGAAAAAAGTTAGCAATTAAAAGACTTATTGGTCTGATAAGCTATTGGTGCGTTCAGCGACCATTATAAATGGGCATATGGCATTATGGTGGGAGTATTTAATATTCCTTGATAGAAATTGTGTCAAATAATAATCTTATTCTGTTAAAGCTAGCTCAAATTAGCACACCACCTCAGACTGATATTCCTATTTTTTTACTATCTTGCTGATGGCACAAGCAGATGTCCCACCCGATGTTAAGTGGTAACTAAAGGATTCTTACTTTTTAAACTAATTTAACAGATTTTCTTTAAAAATACAAACAACAACGGTACAAAAATAGTTAAGGACTTTTAGATAATAATTATTTTTGAACAGCCTGTATTTTTACGCGCGTGTGTTAGTGTTGTTAGTAAGTAATTAGATGATAGAGTGGTTGACTACACGTTTTTTATAGTTCGTTGACATTTTATGGATCTCTTTTACATTTCATTTTATTGAAAATCTTGCTTGGACCTAGCATCCATACTAATATAGCTGAACCGATAGAGGTGAACTTTGGCACAGTGATAGCTGCATCCTGGATACGAGCATTGAGTACTTTTATGCCTATCAAAAGTAGTTAAGTGACTTGAAAGGCAAGTTGATGGTTACCACTTAAGGTGCTGACATCCGTCAAAGAACTTCTCGCTCGCTGTGCCCTACGTACGATGCACTACGTCTGATAGAGTATGCAGATGTTACGCCTCCGTGCCTGATATTTCACCGGTGACCTATCCTTCAAACCGAAACACAGCGTTGCTGCTTGGCGACAGAAATAGGGTGGTGGTAGTATGTACTTAGGTCTTAGTTCCCTAGACGACACCTCACAAAGAGCTCTAGAGGAAGCAGGGGTAATGGCGATCGTGTCGGGTAATACCGCTCACTCCAATAACTTATTAAATAAGGTGCCTTGAAACACAGCGAGCACGCTGCAGCGCAGGGTTGTGACGCTTGAGCAGGCAGAGTCTCTAAACCTCAAAAGTAACATAACACAAATAAAAAAACAATTATACCATCTGTTTCACAGATGATCGGCATTCCCCCATCTTCCATTACTACTCTTTTTATCTAGAAAATAAGAAAAAAAATCGTTTTTGATCTAGATATTACTGTGCTCATCATGAAAACTAATAAAGACTTTTCCGAGATGTTGATGTCCCAGAATCTCCAAAATATTGGCTCGAGTTCCCTAAACACGAGTTTTCTAAGTAAATAATGGTGATCTATTTAGTTCAAATTTATAATAACCAAAGTAACCCAACCCAGAATAATAGAACTTTACCTACAAAATATAAAAGGTTTAAAGAATTTATATAAAGAAAACACATTAACCCAGCTTTCTGAAAACTCGATCAACACTAATCGGCTGTCAAGTCACATTCTACTCTATCTAATTTGACGTAAAAGCTGAAATAGCAAGTGAGGTTGCCGTTTGATTACGAATATATAAATTGAGTACCTAAGTTAATATATAAATAAATATAATACTTAGGCATATAATGTACCTAATAATAATAATACTAGCGACCCGCCCGCGCGCCCCTGCTTCGCACGGGTGCACATATCATGCATGTATTATACGGCTTTTTTTATTGTTTACAACAGTAAATGGGCTAGTTTTATCTTTAGAAGTAGTTTGCCGGTTGGTATCGAGACAAAATCAAAAATCAAAATGGTCTTTATTCAGTACTAGCGACCAGTCCCCGCGCGCCCCTGCTTCGCACGAGTGCACATTGTTTTTCTACTATATCATGCATGTATTATTATACATATAAACCTTCATCTTGAATCACTCTATCTATTTAAAAAACCACATCAAAATCCGTTGCATAGTTTTAAAGATTTAAGCATACATAGAGACATAAGGATATAGGGTCAGAGAAAGCGACTTTGTTTTATACTATGTAATGATAGTGATCTATGATTATATTAAATAAACGCATGCTAAAGGCACAAGGTCTCAAGGTTCAAGACACACTTGAGAATGATTCCCATTTTAACCCATTAAGAAAAATAAAGGGCAAAAAATTCTTTGGCGAAATAGCAAGTCGTTGAAAACAAGATGGCGTCCGATGTCTTACTTTCACTGAATATGCAATACATATTTGTTGGGTCTGTAAGGAATAAAACATGGATGTGCCTTTTTTATACAACCAGCTGATGGAACAAGCAGATGGCCCACCTGATGTTAAGTGGTAACCATCCAACCTATAACAAAGCATTTCCTCGTAAGTCACGCACGATAGGAACGTGTCCTACGACGCACTGCCCTGCGTCCATCAACTTGAGGTATACATTGTTAAGCTTTATGTGTCTGTAATAACACCGGCAACTACATCCCTTCCCAACGAAACACAGAAACGCAAAAGAAATGATTAAAAAGAAAATTGTCACATCCAAAATTCATCTTTTTCTACATCCCTAAAGGAAAATCTCCAACTTCACGAAGTATTCTTTATATTTTTTTAATGTTCTCAACATCTAAATAAAAAGAGGTCAAGATAAAGTAGAATGGCCCAAACCACTCCAAAGTCGTTATAAGAATATTGTGCCGCGGGGGTTGGATGTATGGTATTTCGGTGCGGGGACAATATAGAATCCCGAGCATGAAGAATGCTTCTTTTATAGAATCACGAGCGAGCGAGGGTTTCTAATAAAGTTAGGTACTAATCTTATACGCTTTGGTCGCGTGGAACTGGCACCTAGACCCACCTAGTTTTAAAACGTTTCAATGTGATCCTTGTGATTTTGTTGAGTAAATACCTTTTGCCTTTGACTTTATGAGGTTAGTGAGTTAGAGAGAGAGAGTGTTGAGTGATAAACGGCCGAATACTTAAACACAACTCAGATTTAAGCACGTCTCATGTGACGAGTTTTTGACGGAATTTCATTAAAAACTGTCAAAAAACCACGACTTGTTTTGTGAGTTGCGTTTGAGTATTCGGGTGAAAATCTTTTAATTTTGTGTCCCGTTAAATGGAATCCGATCGTAATTGATCGTACCAAGGGATTTTTCTGTTTGAAATAATAAAGTGCGCAATCTTGGGCTTGTAACCTGTCAGTTTGGAATACCAACTTCTGTTATTATGTGAGAATGTGCCAAAATTAAAAGTAATTAGTGAGACAGATTACTGATTTATTTATTCACTTCCTACTCAATATCCTCGGTAGGAACCAAGGGGATCTCTCTAAAGGTTCTGTGTTTCTGTGATTTTTATAATAAACTGAACTAAGTACTTATGTATCAAATAAAAATTTAGTCATTCGACTAACATCCGGATCTCTGCAAGTTTTTAAAGAGATGGCTTCTGTTGCTGGGTGTTATAAAATACGCCAACAGTTTTGCCCCGTTCAAAAAGAGCCTTTTTCGAATAGAAATTATAAAAAAACATTTCTAAAATTAAATATAACGACCTCTTGTTACGACCAATGAATCTAGAAGATTCCACTTTCAATAGATTGAAAAGTGCCATCTGACTTTTTATTTGTTTTTTATGATTTTTTCTGGTGAGGTTTACTGAAATGGCAGTATAAGGTTTTATTTATTTTTTTGGTAATTAAGAAAGCGTTGTTTTTAATCTACTAACTGAATGCCCGCGTTTCAATTAGGACTTGACTTGAGAGCCACCAAAAAGGAGTTCTATTTTAAAGAAGGTATTACTTACAAACAAGGAACAAGCAGATGACCCACCTGATGTTGAGTGGTAACCACAACCCATATCAAATTATTATTGCCTTAAACGCACGCATTATGAACCTGCAGGTTCATAGGGCATGCCCTACTTGCATCTATCTTCTTGTTTATGACTGAAATTATGTATACTTAAGCACCTGTCCGTTCTATATGTATTTCTTTTCTTGTTGTTGTATGTCAAATAAATGTATTTTCTTTCTATCTTTTTATCAACTTGAGGCATACAGTTGGTAAGCATTAAACCACACCTTTCAAAACTGAAACACAGCAACACTGCTTGGCGGGAGGAATTAGCATGGTGGCGTGGTATATATAGGTACCTAGTTTAGTACTTCCCCAGATGAGCCCTTCAACTGAAGGGGCTCTAGATAGACAGATAGAAAACTCTTTATTGTACACAAGAAAACATAACATTTCAATAATTAATTTTATCTAAAGCGAAGTAAAATGGGCGGTCTTATCGCTATGAAGCGATCTCTAAGCTCTCTGAGCGGCTCTATTACTTTTGAAAGGATGATCCGCTATTTCTGTAGGTTCTTTTTTATATTTATTCGAAAAGTGCTTTTAATATTGGTTTTAGATTTCTTTGAGTCCTTTGAGTCCATGAAAGAGGTGCCAGTTTCCACTACAGCACTCAATACCCTACTATAGGGGTTCCGCATATAGAGGCGTTGAACCATAGACTAAGGTATATTGTCTATGTTTTATTATAGAAAAGCATTGTTTTATACTATGCGGAAGCTTTTAAAATCATGTTTTTGATTATAATTTACACATTTTTCCATTGTTTTTACTCATAGTTAACTTCTGAAAGGTGTGAACTCTTTACAGACCTATTTTTAACCTATTTGATCAGTAGTTTGTTTTTAATTTCGTTCCTACCATAGACAATAAACTTCTAAGTTTTATTTTTTGTGTCCAGGGGTAGGTACCCTATTTTATTTCAGTCTATTCAAACACGGTCAGTGGGGTCCTAGGCAATTTATAAACTAATATAATATTCGTAAAGCAGCTGGACTATTGTAGGACCCTTGGAATACGTGGTATGTGAATGAGACCTAAATAATTGATTTGTTTGCTATGTTTGATTGTATGGTCCGGCGTCATAGAGTAGTCATGAACAGAGTACCGTGTAGGTATTCTCTCTCTCGCTTAGTGATGTAACATTCATGTCAGAATCAATCAGAATCGAATCCGAAAACCAAATCAGAATAACTTTTTGCAAACTATTGAATATACCTACCTACTTTGGTGCGTATTTAATTTTAAACTATTCGGATGTACAAAAATGTTTCAAACAGTTCAGCTTATTTATTACATGGGTATTAACGCGGTTTACCTTTTATATTTTATCGATGTTTTGGCGTAATAATGTAAATCAAATAATATTATGTGTTAGGATCGCGAAAGTTTAAAAAATACTGAGTGAGGTCGTTCATCTTAAATTCTATGAATTAAATTAACAATACGTTTGAATAAATATTTATTGTATATTTATCTAACTTAATATAGAGGACTAAGTAGGTATATTAAGTTAGATAATATACAATAAATAAATACTTAACAACACAACAAACATACAAAGTATTTAAAACTATTTAAAACTATTATAGGTACTTTGGTGTAATGTAAACATTTTTCCATATATTTATGACAAGACCATACAAAAAAATTGTATACTAATGTTGTATACTTAATACTTTAAAAGGATAATTACATAGTTTATATAACTGAAACTGAAACAGCTTCACGACTTTGATCCCCAGGTACGGTAGATATCCCTTCAGATCTCCCAGTAACAAGTAGGTACTAATTCAAGATTCTTTGAGGATGTCTAAGGGGGGTAGTCAGAGGTACGTCCAAACATTACATTTGGCACATACCCACATTTTGCAGTAGTTAGTATTCCATACGTGACAGGTTGCAAGCCCATCGCCGCTGTTAGAATACTAACTGGTTTCCTCACGATGTTTTCCTTCACCGTTTAAGAGCACTGGCATATACTAGTTTATATACACACATTTAAATACTAAGTTGTTTATTTTTTGTAGGTATTATGTACTATCATGAATCATATCACGTCAGTTTTATTAAATTTCACGGTGGCTTCACCGCAAAATGAAACCAAATATTTCGTAATCTGATTTCCCATGATGTGGCGCTACATAATGTTGGCAGTGGAGTGGCCTATCTCTAAATTTCATTATTCTACGTTACTATCAATGGTCGAAAGCTGGCCAGCTCAGCCGACCCTTTAAAAAAATTCATTGTCTATTCTCAATGACTTGGGGTTGCAAACATTATAAAACAAAATTTTCATTATAAACAAAATTGGTTCAAATGAATTTGTTGCTATAGATATTGACCGAACTTTGTTGTTGCTCTTGACCAATGGGGTAGAAAATTGCAAGCACTTTGTTTGAAAACAGTATCACAAAGACGTATTAAAAAAAAACCTTAATGATTAAACCTATTATGAGAACGTTACCAAAGTAAAGCTACTAAAACTACATATAACATTCGCTACATTTACCTATTTTATAGTCTGTAAAAAAATGTATTTATCCAACTACATGTGCATTCAAATGAAAGAAATAAAAGTCTAACCGAAAACAGTATCTTCAACAGACTAACAAGAGAAAATCTCATGGAGAACTACACATTTTTTCTTTTTCACGTGAATAGGAATAAAAAGCACGCATCTAAACGTGAGGCTTTTCTTTTTTTCTTCAGCAAGTATTCATTGAGCATGGCTGAAGTGCGCGTTACGGCTCTTTTGCAATATTATTTTTTCACGGTTCGCAATAAGTAGCGGGGAGGTTGAATGAATACCTACTTCCTTTGCCTAGCAACGGTACAATAAAAAAGTGTGTTGCAGTTTTCTTTTTTCCTGTCTATAGTTTTTTAATTACAAGTAGCTTGATCAGCTTGATATACATAGTCCGCGTCACAGAAAAACGTCTTCTATAGCTAAACCACATTTTTTTTTATGCTACCAAGGTAGCAAACAAGCATACGGCCCACCTGATGGGAAGCGGTTACTGCAGCCTATGGACGTTTGTTACACCAGAGGTGTCACACTCGCGTTGCTGACCCTTTAGATATTTTAACATCTCTTTGTGTTTTGTCCATGTTTGTTAGTATAATCTGCTGAAAGAAGAAGAACATACATAGTAGTTCACTCCTCCAGTTTTTATTTTATTTATATTTATGTTTAGTTGTAGTATCTTCACTATCACTACATAGTATAAAACAGTCGCTTTCTCTGTCCCTATATCCCTACGTCCCCTTGTCCCTTTGTATGCTTAAATCTTTAAAACTACGCAACGGATTTTGATGCGGTTTTTTTAATAGACAGAGTGATTCAAGAGGAAGGTTTATATGTATAATAAATGCATGACATGTGCACCCGTGCGAAACAGGGCCACGGGGGCGGTTCGCTAGTTTTAACTAAAATTGTCGTTTAACTTTATGTAATGTGTCTGTGTAGTTGAATAAACGTATTTTCTTTCATTCTATTCGGTGTAATAGATTGACGCGGATAATAAAAAGGCAGGAACATAGTAGGCGTGCGTTCGTTCGCGTCAGTAGGACAAGCGTGCATTATGCACCGCGTTGCCTCTAAACGTGCATTACTGACGCTCTCTTCAGAGAGCGTGCACCCGCGTAGTTCTAGTAAGTGTAGACCGGGCACATTGTAAAAAAAATTTTTTTTTGATAGTTTATATATTTTTTTTATTTATTTGAAGGGCTTGGTCGCTGGGCGATCACACTGCCCTATAATGCAACATCATTACAAAATACACCACATACCAAAACTTATTCTACCTAACTAACCCTAATTCTGCCAACCTATACAGGGTGTCCCAGAACGTAGCGTCAAGCCGAAACAGGGCGTCAGGATTGATCAAACATCATGAGAAAAATCAGAAAAAAGATCTATCCCATGCAGTGCGATACCAAACGTTAATTCTTAGTTGTCAAATTCAAAACTACATAGTATAAAACAAAGTTGTTTTCTCTGTCCCTGTTTTTTTAATAGATAGAGTGAGTCAAGAGGAAGGTTTATATGTATAATATATGCATGAAATGTGCACCCGTGCGAAGTAGGGGCGCGCGGGCGGGTCGCTAGTTTAAAATAAAATAACATAACAGAACATCCAATGCAGTTACATCCAAGGAATATAGATAGTATTCAAATTCCTTGGTTACATCCAATCAAAATTGTCATTCATTACTTGCTTTTGCATTCCAATTGCTTACACTATAAGCTAAGTTCTAAAACGAGGTAGTTTTGGCTTTAGCATACCTACCTACCTATAGTTTATTAACTACCATAATTAATTGTTTTACTAGTTTTCGAAGATAACCAAACTTTACAGTAGGAAAACTTATTTGGCTTACAGAAAAGGCGACAGAAAATACTTCTCTTCTTCTTCATCTTAATGAAACAATTTTCTTTTCATTGTTAATACAACGTCTGGTGGCGGGTTTCAGTACCTACCAACGGGTAGATTATTATTTTAGCCGTTCACTTCTGTACAGTTTTGAGATCTGGTCTACCCCTTTGATCACACCCGGGGCCGGTGTAAGGACACTGCACTGAATTAGACCACACGCACGCATTAATGTATCGCAGGAAGTAAAATTACATTGTAGACCAATTTTTTACCGAACTCTTGGTTATAATCATAAAGTAATCTATATTAATAATTCCGTCAAGGGGTACACTCGATTGAAAACTTACCTGTATAATCACTCATAGTATAAAACAAAGTCGCTTTCTCTGTCCCTATATCCCTGTCTCCATGTCCCTATGTATGCTTAAATATTTAAAACTACGCAACGGGAAACGGTTTTTTTTAATAGATAGAGTGATTCAAGAGGAAGGTTTATATGTATAATACATGCATGATATGTGCACCCGCGCGAAGCAGGGGCGCGCGGGCGGGTCGCTAGTAAAACATTAAAAAATAATGGTTTCGAGTCGACAACAATATTTAGTGATTTTAAGGTCAGTGATATTCGCAAGATTCGGATTGTCAAGTATTTTAGCGTTATACATACTCTTTGGATTGTTTTTTTTATTTTGATAGTTTTGTACGATCCTGCGCAGTCCATATTTTCGCATCCCTGTCAGTCAGTACTGTCAGTGACGACCAATGAGTTAAGAAACCCAGCGAAGCAGCAAAGAGTTTCCTAATAGGCCGAAAATTGTTATGTATTTCGTGTGTATTTCACATTCATCCGAGCGAAGCTGGGTTTTCATCTATTTCATTACTTTATGAAAAGCTTATAACGAACTTTTACAAATCAAGGAAAACACAGCGGCGATGAGCTTGCAACTTGTCATTATGCAAGATTTGGACGTCCCTCTGAACACCTACTTCCGAAGCCAAGCTAAAGAGATAAAAGATCTGAAGGGATATCGAACGTACCTGGGGGTCAAAGACGTGAAGCTGTCCTGTTTCTGGTCAATAAAACTGTCTTTCTTTCCAAATAACAAACGAATCTCCTGGGCCTCGATCACGAATACAATTTGACATTTGTGGCGTGTGACCTACTATTGGAGTTAAGCACGATAAAGTCAAAATTCCTGATTTTTTTATATTTTTTGTAGATTTCAGTGCGATTCCCTTCTAAAGTTGGCGGTACCACGAAACATAATACCCGCGGCGGTACCAAATACCTAGTACAGTAGGTACCTACGTGACAATTTCACAACCACAATGGACATTTCGTCAACGCCATGACAGCTGTACAGCGAGCCGGTTTATTTGCAAGTCTATTGTAACAGGTCAACTAATACATACTCTGAAAATCTATTGTTTCAATAACTATGGTTTAGGCTAGGCGGTGCGGTGAAACGGTTTCTGAATAATGGGCTGAAGCGAATCCGCGAGGCGCAGCTAGTGTTGCATAAAACTTTTTCACTAAGAACAAAAGTCCTACCTACTTGCGTGCGCATGATGCGCTCACCCTTGGCCGTTTCTTCCCCTCCAAGATGGCGGCCTCTCGTGACATATTTTCTATTCGTAGATCAAAGCATCAGCCACCCCTTACCTAGGTTGCTTAAGTATGCCTAGATGAGGGTGCTTTTTAACAAATGACTTTTTATTTTGTAAATAAGTATGTACCTATACCTACATGACTGACCATAAACTTTCTTCAGTCTTGAAATTTTTCACGCTTCGGTGTAGGTACCAGTTGTACTTTTTTTTACTTATGTTTCTCTGTAGTGAATATAAAGTAGAGAGGTAGGTAATCTATGTATTTAGCCGTGGGTTCGATTCCCACCGAGAACTAACACTGATGAACAAAGCTGTTTGTGTAGTTTCTGGGTGCTAAGGTATTATTTATTAAATGTATACAAAATCCCGGTAGTCCAACGGGATAAAAAGTAACCAATGTGCTATTCCAGACTATAATCAATCTCTGTGCCTAATTTCATCCAGATCCGATCAGCCGTTCTGGCGTTATTGAGTAACAAACATCCATCCATCCATACCGTTCATGAAATTAAAAGGATCCTACTTTTGTCGTTTGTTATTGTCGTTTGTTACTCAATAACGCCAGAAAGGCTGAAGGGATCTGGATGAAATTAATCAAAGAGATAGATTATAATCTGGAATAGCACATAAGCAACTTTTTATCCCCTGGGAATACCGGGATTTAAAACTACGCGGGTGAAACCGTGGGGCGGTAGTAGGTTATTTATCCCGAACGAATTCTTTCTCAAAGATCTCTTCAGCTTACTTCTACTTATATTCTTAAGATTCCTCTTCTGAAGGCGCTATTCATTTCTCACAGGTATCGAGTGTCGTATTGAGATATTCAAGGTGTGAACTTTGAAAAGGAGAGCCGTCATTGTGTGTCGGCATTCTATTAATGCGAATTTAAAATGCAAAAGATGGATGAATGTTTGTGACTCAATGGATCGATTTAGCATGTAATTAGTCATTGAAACGAGTAAGGTAAAGAAGAAGAAGGAAACCCTGACAATAAGCGAAAATTTTACAACATACTTCTCTTATACTTTACATAGAGCAGCAGAATTCATAAAAAGTAGAATAATTTTAGACACCGCTGTATTGAAATTATTAAAATCCTGTCCTTACAAAGGTGTCAGAGATCACTCATAGCAATAAGACCGCCCATTGTACTTAGCTGTAGTTTAAATCAATTAAATAAATAATAAATAAATAATGCTGGACAATCCACACAGCACTATCCTAGCCCCAAAGTAAGCTATTCAAAGCTTGTGTTATGGGTACTAGATAACTGATATATTTAATACATTATATACTTACATAGATAGATATTTTTTATTATACATAGAAAACATCCAGACCATCGGAACAAATTTCTGCAGATCGTACACAAATTTGTCCCAAGCCGGGAATCGAACCCGCAACCTCTAGCGTCGCAGGCAGGCTCTCGCCCGCTGCGCCACAGAGGTTGTCAATACAATTCTTACATATTATGTTATTTTCTTGTGGAGTTTTCTATTTAACTACCTATCTATAATATTAGACGAAATATTTCACTTGGAGCTATGGTACTTTTAAGGGTCCGGCGACAGCGGCTCGCAATTTTGAGGTGCGATTGGCTGGCTATTATTTCATTTCATTTCATTTCGGGGAGGTTGTTTGAAAGAATAACTAAAGTGACACGCATAAATACTGTTCGAACAAAAATAATACAATAATATAAGGGAAATGTGCTTGAGTCAGATTTAAGGCGTTGACAACACCTAATATTTCTCTCGCTCGCACGATTCGAAATTTTGAAAGATATAAAATCACTACATACAATTTTGAAAAATCGCAAACAACTATTTTGTTTGCAATGTGATTGCACACAGTTTAGTAAAAATTTGACTTTGATTGATGCAAGTTTTACTACTCAAAAGTTTGCTTATGTACGAAAACTAGAAAAGCAAACTTCTAGGTAGGAAAACTTGTATCGATCAAAGTGATTTTTTACTGAACTGTGAGCAATGTGATTGCAGACAAAACGGTTGTTTGCGATTTTTCGAAAATGGGTTTAGTGATTTTATATCCTTCAACAAGTCAAAACGTGCGAGCGAGAGTCACATTAGCTTTTGTCTTCACCTTAAGTAGTTTTTTAGGTGCTCACTAATACAATATTCATAAAAATCTTATAAAAACTCTGGCGAGAGAATTATCTTCGCAGAATTAAATACTTTATGATCATTGTCAAACAATTTACTAGTCACATTTGATAATTATTATACCTACATTCTTTAATTTAAACCCCTTCATACCCACATCACACTCAAAATTATAAAACCACTGTTGTACAAAGGCGTGAGGTGTGAATAAGGGTTCCATGCCCTTTATACAACATAATAGCCATTGTAAGGAACTGTCATGGTATACAGAACCAGCTAACATAAAACCTGATCGCACTTGATATCTCAATTCAAAAAGGTAATAGCTATTTTTTTTACAGTCAGCTGATGGAACAAGTAGGTTGCCCACCTGAAGTTAAGCGGTAACCATAGCCTATAACAAAGCGTTGCCTCGTAAGTCACGCATGATGGCCGCCAAGCAGCAACGCTGTGTTTCAGTTTGAAGAGTCTGTTCGCCGGTGTAATTACAGGCACAATGTGATGCTTAACATCTGTAGGTATGTCTCAAGTTGGACGCAGGGCAGTGCATCGTAGGGCATGCAGATTCCTATCGTGCGTGACTTACGTGGCAATGCTTTTTTACAGGTGATGGCTGCCATCTGCTCGTTCCATCAGCTAGTTGCATAAAAAAACTTATTTGCAAAACATACCAAACTCAGTGGTTGACAAAACGAGGTGTCTAGTTACGCTGGCCAGGAATTATATTCAGGGGAGAAATAGTTCTCATTTGAGTGGTAGAGAATCATTGGGACGTGCTAAAGCATGGTTTCTTTGTAAGTACTGGGGTCAATGTACTTGTCATGTCACTATTCTTTCGGAAAAGTGTGGTGAAAGGATTTTATCAAAACGTTCTCTTCCAAGTTCCTTTATTATGACAGGTAATGTTATACTGTTTTTGATAAATTTGAAAATGTCGACGTTAATATAGGAACCTCATACATACACAAATACACACCCATGGTTTTTTTTTCTAAATTTTAATCTTCTTTTTGTTATATTTCTATCTGTCATTCTTAGCCTAACTGTTTTATTTTTCCACTTACATATTGTTTAGCATACCTACCTTGTTAAATCAAGTTTTGTTTCTCTATATTATGTGTAAACATTGTAGGGAGAATGCACTGTCTTCTGTAACACAGTTTTTAAACTAAAATAGAAGACAGAGCCTGCTATTTTATAGTGTACGCACATTTTTATGGAAATAAATAATTTTGTATTTATATTTTGTATCTGTCTGGGGTATTCAGAGGTAGGTACAGTTGTATTTTGTATCTGACTATTCAGAGGTACAGTACGTCACAAAATTAGCAACTTGCTCAATCACAGAAATGTTTTCTTTATTCCGTGTGCTTAGAATTGAGATCCTCCTATTTGAAAGTTGGCTAATATTAAGTTCAAGCTTAAATTATACAAAATCTTGCCAGGTCTTGAAGCTATGCAATTAAGTATTACAGTGTCGAAGTTAGGCAGAGTTATAAATTAGAAGCAAGCCAGTCTACCAATTAAATTTCAGTATTTGATTAATACACTTCTATCTGGTGGGCGGTGGCCCACCTGCTGTTAAGTGGTATCACCAAAGCATTACAAAGCATTGCTTCGTATCAGGTGTTGGCATGCCACGTAAGGGAGGGGACGCGGGGGGCTACGAAACCAGCATGTGTGAATTTCGCGATACCGATACTATATTTTCATCAGACTGAACATTTGACATAATTTATATATTTACAATTTTTTGTTAATTTACTTTTGTAATTTACCATTATTATTATATTTTTTCTAGGTGCAATACCTATATCTTACCCTGACATGTAATAATCTGTTACCAATAAATAACTATGAACTATGAACTATTCGTTGGTTGAATGAAAACCTAATTAACGAATTTTAGACGATTCTAAATGTCAATTAAGCGATCGGTACTTATAAGGTATAAGAACGGTACTTGCACTGCAACTAGGCACGCGTACTTATTCCTCTACGCTAGCAGGATTAACCCGAGTCTAATACAATTAAAAATGCAATTTTGATCAATTAGCCTGTCGTCCGGGAGTGTGCCTGGTAGTAATGGAAGACGGGGGTATGCCGTTCACCTTAGAAAAAGATGCTCTATTTATTTTTCCATTTGTCTGTAACAGCTGGTTCGCACTGGTCGAGTAGCGACTAGCGAGTCGACTAGCACCTCCCACCACGCGACTATCTCACTTGGTTGGCCGATAAACACCAAAATTCTCGCTAACGTTTCGTTTCACTATTGCAAATAATAACATTGTCAACAAAAACATAAAAAAATGTCTTTAAATTAATTAATCCATAACGTAACTACAGCGAAAATTAATTTAACTCTGTTTTATATTTATTTTACATAGTTATCATGTTATTATATTGTAAAAACGCCATTTTCTTTATTCCACGAAACGCATGTCTTTTGGTAAAAACGAAACGTAAAGAGGGCCATCGGTTATGCGCTACGGACGATTGTTCGTCGCTGGCAGGAGAGTTATGAACATTGTGAAACACTACGTAACTACTCGTTGATGGTTAGGTGGAAAATAGTCGTAGCTTTTATACTATGACTGTCCGTTGAATATAGAAACCGGGCATAAGTCGCTACCGACCAGCGGCCCGATTACGCTACGTCTGGCTGTCGAGATGGCATTTGACATTTGATTCCCATCCATCCTATACAATGCTATTACACTATTCACTATGGGAATCTAATGACAAACTGCAAGCCACCCCGATAGCCAGTTACACTATGGGAATCAAATGTCAAACTGCAAGCCACCTCGATAGCCAGACGTTAGCGTAATTGGGCCGCAGTTTTTTGCACCAGGCTTGTCACGAGGCGAGTAGCACCCTCCTACCACGTTATTTTGGTGTTATCGCCCAATCAGTGAACACGGACGCGTGGTGAGAGCTGCTACTCACAAAATGCACTACCTTAGGTATATTCCAATATTGTAAAAAATAATGCATGCCTATGGCGCCATTTCATTTAAAAACTGTTTTATGTATATTTTTCTGTGTTGCAAATAAAAACTTATTCTATTTTATCCTATCCTATCCACTGCGCTGCAGCGTGTTTCAAGGCACCACCGTATTTAACAAGTTATTGGGGTGAGCGGTATTACCCCTGCTTCCCTTAGTAGGTGTTCTCGGCTGTAAGTAGTGGAAGGAGGTAACCTCAGATTAGAAGTGCTTCTATCCTTAGAAAGGCTAATAGAAAAGTAACGTAAGTAAAATTCAATAAATTAATTAACGTTGGTGGACTTGTAACACGGTACCAACCTACTATCTAACCCAAAACTAAAGATTTTTTTTATTTATTGGAAACTTAATAGCTTGTACTTTGGTATATTCTAAGAAAATATTGTACTATTGGAACCAGTATAATTATTCATCTTCTAGACAAAAGGATTCATGGTAAGGGCTTGCCATCTACCCCCACTTACACCCCCCTAACCCCGACCCTCAACCCAGGGACAAGGATTGCCCACCCTATTTTCATGGTAATGATGAATAACACAATCTTGAGCTGAAACTCTAGAGTTCTATCGTTCCAACATAAAACCTAAAATCAACATAACAGATATATTTCTTGACAGCAGCAGAAAATAAAATAATTCTGTCAAATATGGGAACAAATTGAAATGTTTACAAAAAATGTTATTCGACATCAAAAATTCACACAAAATTACCAAAATGCTGTCTCTTATAAATAAATAAAATAATCATCTTATAAACTTTGAGAAAATGAATTTTCAGGACCTGAAACGGTCTGGCCCTGGAAAAATTTTATATGCACTAAAATTAATTTCATTATGTTCTTAATTCCTCCACATTAGGCATAAAATCACCCCACAAAGATGAATAAGGATGAAGATGGTAAGATTTACTTATTTTTTTGCAATGCCAGTGCTCTTAAATGGTGAAGGAAAACATCGTGAGGAAACCAGTTAGTATTCTCACAGCGGCGATGGGCTTGCAACCTGTCACATGGAATGCCAACGACCGCTAAACGTAAGTAGGTATGTGCCAAATGTAATGTTTGGAAGTACCCCCAATCTGACAAATATCTGACTACCCCCCTCGGACGCCCTCAAAGAAACTGCAGTCAGCCTTGGTACTAAGAGATCTGAGGGGATATCTACCGCGCCTGGGGATATAAGTCGTGAAGCTCTAGTTTATTGCAATACACTTTACAAGTTCATCACACAAATGTTTGTACTCGGTGGGGATAGAATCGAACACACGGTCTACTGAGCAGTGAGAGCTTTGACAATGTTATTTATGTTAAAAACAGGAAAAATTATACATCATCACTAGACATAGTATAAAACAAAGTCGCTTTCTCTGTCCCAATATCCCTATGTATGCTTAAATCTTTAAAACTACGCAACGGATTTTGATGCGGTTTTTTTTAATAGATAGAGTGATTCAAGAGGAAGGTTTATATGTATAATATATGAATGATATGTGCACCCGTGCGAAGCAGGGGCGCGCGGGTGGGTCGCTAGTAAATTCATAAACACAAACTGATATATTCTGAGCGCCTGCGCAAAAAAACGCGGCACGCTTCATTCCGTCAATGTAATTCAGTGAAACAATAATTTTATGTATTTCTTACACATTTTTTTAAACAACTAGCTGATGGAACAAGCAGATGGCCCACCGTATGTTAAGTGGTTACCATTACCTATAACAAAGCATTGCAACGTAAGCCACGCACGACAGGAACGTGTCCTACGATGCACTGCATCATACGATGCGATGCATACAGATGTTAAGCCTCATGTGCCTGTAATTACACCGGCGACCACACTCTTCAAACCGAAACACAGCGTTGCTGCTTAGGCGGCAGAAAAGGCGTGGTGGTAGGTAGTACTTCCCCGGACGAGCCACACACAAAGAGCTCGACTACATTTTTGGTGGGATAAGGGCAGGAAGATGATGATGACTTTGACTTCACAGATCAAGAGGACAACACCACCATCACAGCCACGCGCTACCCCTGCATGCCGTCACTGGTGGCTCTCCAGCAGATGAGGAACCGACTCCACCTGGCGTATGTTGGCAAGAAGCTGATGAAGTGGACTGCCCAGGCTACGGGTCGTGAGTTGAGGAAGATAGCTTGGGATCTAGCTGTGTGAGCATTTATCTATCTATAAATATTGCTGGACTTTCCACACAACACTATCTCCCCTAAACGTTTTTTGATTCGATTTGAACCTCAAAAACTCCTACTCAGCTTACCCAAATTTATTTGGACCATTGACAAGCACCAGCTTTCGATGAAAAAAGAATCATCTGACTCAATACAGTAAAAAGATAAGTAAAAAAAATACAGTCGATTTGCTAACCTCCTCCGTTTTTTTTACTCAAATTTTAATGGGACAACAGGACAAGCAACTACTCTTGATAAAAAAAACATGCAGAGGTCCACTCAGTAAGAAATTATGAGGTAACAAACATAAAAAAACAGTCGAATTAAGAACCTCCTCCGTTTTTTTCGTCGCAGATAAATTAATTATAGCAAGGCTACGTATAAATATTATGTCGGTATTTATTTACATATAACTTAATTAAGTAAAGTTTATGTAAGTTATGTAAGTAGGTACTAATTTTCAAGGTAACAAAATGAGGCGGAACTTACAAGCGCCATCTGCCGGTAAAAGATGTGAGATATTTAAAACTCAACCAAAACATCAATACAATACATCAATGAAGGATAGGAGATTGCTATTTTATTTATCTTGCAGGACATGCAAACATTATCGGGCAGACATGAGCGACGCGTTCATTTTGCTAGCACGGGCTAGGTACTTCTACCCCAATCTCAACAAGATGGTGTTGGAACACATTGGAAATGAGGTGAGTGAGATGTCAAACTCGTAATTCGCTCCAATATAATAATAACACCTTAAAACCCACGTGGTTAGATTGTTGTGTGGTTTAAAATAGTGCCTGTCATGGGTACTACTAAGAAATAATTAATTTCGACGTGATCACACATGGCCTTCGTGGCGCAATTGGTTAGCGCGTTCGGCTGTTAACCGAAAGGTTGGTGGTTCGAGTCCACCCGGGGGCGCATTTTTGCTGCCGGTAGTAGTAATTTAGAGAAGATTAAAAAAAAACGCGATTGAAAATGCTGCTTACTTTGTTGATAGAGATAGATGGTTTGTTTATTATCAAGAATTTATAAATTAAGTTCTTTAAAAAAAGTTTTATTTTTTCAGAAAAATAGGTTTTTTGTTTTTTTAATTATTAAGAACCTTATTTTATGTAGTAATGAAATAAAAATAAAATAAAAAAAGGACTCGCATTTAATTTTCTTATTTTTTTAGACGTCATTTAATTTTATTTTTAATTTCCATGAAGTTATAGATCGTTTTGCTTGGTTCATAATTTTTTCAGTTTTTTTAATTACCTAATCATGTAAGTTCAAAAAATGCGCCCCCGGGTGGACTCGAACCACCAACCTTTCGGTTAACAGCCGAACGCGCTAACCAATTGCGCCACGAAGGCCATACATGCTCCACGCGAAAATACAAAACAATTTTCACAACGCCAATCTAGTAAAAAAACCACCACGAGAATAAAAAAAACTAATTTACTGATAACTAATAAGTAGGATTTTTTATTACAAACAGGATCATATCAAAACTAATATTGAATAAAGATAATGATACTATTATTTTATTTTTCACTTTGCGACACTAACCCCGGGTTTCTGAGGGCTTACCATGAGTTTAGTGCCGACCGCGATCGATCGTAGATCGCAACGAACTACACCGAATTTCAAGGAAATTAAACAACGGCATCTAGCGTATTCTTTGAGAAGCTTAAGTGTAGCCTGTCAAAGTATGGTAATAATATATAATATTTATAATAAGAATAATGATAAAATTAACAAGAATTTATTAGGAATGTAAGAATAATATATAATATAGAATTTCCTTGAAATGCGGTGTTTATCGGTGTGATCTACGATCGATCGCGGTCTGCACCGGAACTCGCGATAGGCCCTCTGAAAGCGCGATCAACACTAATGGCAAACGGCTGTCAAGTCACTTGCTATCTCTATCTAATATGAAGTAAAAGCTGAAATTTGTGACAGCCGATTATTGTTGATCGCGCCGGTGACCCCGCACCTGACCTGACCCTGACCAGTGACCTTTGTGTATGCTAGAAATAACTTGTTTTATGGAGGAAAAGAAATCTTAAATAAAGTTAACATTTAGAACATCTTAGTTGTTGGCGACAATAGCTAATCGAGTTCATCTTGAGATTTTGCGATAAGTAGATTTCTTAGAAGTTAAACGAGAATTTAATATGTTTCATTGAATGCGGAAGATACTTTTTTTAAATTTTTGGTTCATTATTATTTTTGTAGTAGGTAAGTATCGGAGAATTAAATACATTTTTCATTGTCTTGCACCGAGTAATTTTTGTTTAATTTGTTTATTATGAAAAATAAATAATGTACTTATTCCATTCCCCACACTAATAGGATGACCACGAAGTCTTATGTTTTAATAGCTTACTATTGATCACACCAATAGTGTGACCACAAGTAAAATGAATTCCTGTTAGTCAGACCAGTGTGTCAATCTGGTGGCCAAAAAAACATAATTTTTGATCACAATATAAAAACAACTTCAGAAAATCAATAATTTTATTATTTTACAAGCTAAAACGATGTATGTCACTGCATTTCATAAAAATAAAAAAAAGTGCAAAAATGCGCCCCCGGGTGGACTCGAACCACCAACCTTTCGGTTAACAGCCGAACGCGCTAACCAATTGCGCCACGAAGGCCATGTGTAGTCACGATGAAATTACTGAACGGTCTCACAAGCTTTATCTACGTATGACGTCATCCTAGTGGGTTGATATTGATACCTTGGTAACCCATTCAAGGTTAGAAAATACCACACTTATCTGTTTTGTATAATGATTACAAAATGTACTTAATTATGTACGTTGATAAGATACCTTTTTTATTCGCCTTATTTTATCTTTAAATTAATCTGTATTTTAATATAATCCAATTAGATATTAATATTCTCTAGTGTACCATTTTATAGACAAAAAACAAATTTGGAAAATACAGGGTTCGACTCCCGTGATGGGTCAAAATAAGTATTGTTTACAAAATGATTTATTTTAGTCTGTTGTGGTAGGTACTGACAGCATCAGAAGTTGATGTTCTATTTTGTATACCTATTTTTTTAATTTATTATTTCAGTCATTATTTTTATTCATGACGTTATTATAGTGTCATCGGTATACATTAGTAGTATAAGGAAGGTACCTATTTGCTGATGAAACAGCAGCTAAATATTTATAAATAAATAAACTTGTCACACCTGCATTTAGTAATAATAAAAAACTATTTTTAATGTAAGATAATGTATTAAATATATCAGTTATCTAGTACCCATAACACAAGCTTTGAATAGCTTACTTTGGGGCTAGATAGTGCTGTGTGGATTGTCCAGCATTATTTATTGTTATTATTATTTTTTTTTATAAAAAATTTAAAATAGTGTGGAAATAAGGTAAAAAGTGCCTTCAATATTTATGTTAGCAATTATTCTTACTGTGCGAGTTAGGCTAAGCTACTACTAATCCTGGGAGCTATTGAATTTATTGTGATGAAAATTTTCAGTTAGCTTAATATTAAAAGGTTTTTTAATCGTCTTTTTTATTAGATTTATTAATTACTAGCGACCCGCCCGGCTTCGCACGGATAAACCTTCCTCTTGAATCACTATAACTAAAAAAACCGCATCAAAATCCGTTAGTGGAATTTTTTTTCCACTAATCCCTGTTGACATCGATTCGGTCGCGTAACGGGGATAAGTGGACAAAAAATCCACTTATCCCCGTTAACGGGGATCTTCAACGGGGAAAAGAGGAATAAGCCTTTTTTAGATCTAAGCCGTAGGGACGGAGAGACAGATAGCGGGACGCGACGTTGTTTTATACTATGTAGTGAAATTGCTTCCTGAATCTTGTTGAATCTTGCTTGTGGCAGCAGTATTTATTTAATTAAAATAAATATGAATAGGACTGTTGAGAAGGGAAGGCCACGGCGTACAATATCTGTCTATCTAATTTGAAGTAAAAGCTGAAGTAGCAAGTAACTTGACAGCCGATTAGTGTTGATCGCGCTTTCAGAAACCGGGGGCCAGGCAGAGAACAAACATCTTTGTAAACAAATTTTGGTTCTCGGTGGGGATCGAACCCACGGAATACGGCACAGAAGGCAGAGCTACTACCAACTGAGCTGTGAAGGCTGTCCATATAAACCTACGGTGATGTACTGTGAATATAGTCGCAGTCAATATATTAATTTTGTCCGCAGGCCAACATAACCATTGATATCAAGACTAAGACAATATCAGGAGTCAAAGTATTACATCTGAAGATTTTGGATGTGAGTTTAGTTTCATTTGTTTATACACTTTCTGATAAAACAATCTGATGGTAAAGCTGATGTGATGATGAACAACTATAATATCAAAGCTTTGCCACGTAAGTCACGCACGATAGGAACGCGCCCTACGATGCACTGCCCTGCGTCCATCAACTTGAGGCATACAGATGTTAAGCCTCATGTGCCTGTAATTACACCTGCTCCCAACCTCTAGGCGGCGGCAGCCTGAGTGGGATATATGGGTGAGCGAGCTTCGCTCGGTTGCTGAATCCAGCTAGATCAATTTATCGCCCCCGAAACGCTCTGAAAACTAAATTTCATGAAAATCGTTGGAGCCGTTTCCGTGATTCAGATTATAAACAAATGAATATAAACAAAAATTGCTCGTTCGAAGGTATTAGATTGTACTGTACTATTATTATTACTAGTGGCTCTGGGAGCTGTAGACCTCGCGAGCATACTAAAAGTGAGCTATTTGAGGAATGTAATGTGCAAGTGCATATTCTTCTTTTTGATTTTTTTTACATCATCTTGTGTAGAATGAGGTCCTTTGTGTTTCTCTCAAATTTGATTGAAAACCATCGATTGTTTGATGAGCAAACCTGTTCATCATGCAGAAGATCCTTATCAGATCTTCGCCAAACTTTTATGAGGCCAACTTATAGTTACTACCTTTCAAATAAAAAAAGAATAATGGAAATCGGATCTCATTTGGTGGAGATATCCTTCTTTTTGCCCTTTTTTTGGGGAAAGTACCCCTCCAATCAAAAATCCCCGACGACAAAAAAATTCAAATAAGTCATATAACCTGTGTACCAAGTTTCGTCCAGATTGGTTGAAAAATGCGACCTGTAGAGGAGAACAGACAGACAGACAGACAGACAGACATCCGGACAAACGCATTTTTGGCCAATGTGGAAACTGAAACGCTTCGCTCGCTTCGCTCGCTCGGTCAATTATTACGAGCCCTCCGGGTCCCACTGCTGGGTTTGCCCAGCTGTGGCTTGCTGCGGTTTGCTGGGCCTCCCCCCATTCCTTCGACACGTCGCGATTCTGGGCTATGTTTACCCAGTCCGACAGGAAACCATCCAACTCATTCCACCATCTCCACTTTGGTCGGCCGGCGCGTCGCCTTCTCGCTGGGTTAGGATGTACTGTACTATGTTACAAAAATACTTTCTCTAAATGCATTTATTTTAACGTAAACTTAGTTTAATGTAAGTACCTACCTAAATATACAAGAATATTGCCTTTAACCCTTCTTTGCATGGTGAGGGAAATTTCAATCATAATATTTAGTCAACAAAAAAAGGTACTCAAAACCCTTGTACTGTAAATTTGTTGTTGCTGGAAACATTTTAAGCGACTATTGCGTACAACAAAACGCAGTTGTCAAAAAATAGCAAACATCACTGTCAATTACCAGGCCTAGAACTTGTCATTCCGCTGTTTGTTGTGATAGGAAAAAAGGAGCGAGATTTTAGTTTGTTTTATGAAAATAAACGGATATATAAAATACAGTAAAAGTGAAAATGAGTGGAAATAAGGTTTGTTTTCATGTTTTTGTTGTTTTATGTACAATTTATATCAAAACACTGTGAATAAATTTCTCAAAACTATGTGATGGAAATTTACATCTCTATGCAGTAATTTCACTTGTAATGTATGGCAAACACTTTTTTGTAAATGTTTATTTTATGTTGTTTTTTAGGGAAACTTGAATGAAAGAGATATTGAAGATTATCTTAGTAAGTTACAAGGCGGTTGGCTCTCAGAAGATGACCTCGATGACCAAGATTCCGATGATGAAAACCGCGATTCTGTTGAAGTTATAAGTGTTGCAGGAGGAGAACGACGATGATGATGATGATGGGGATGATGTGAATGAAACTGCTGACATTGATCCTCCTCTTGTAGAAGCAGAAGATCAAGAACCCTCTCACCCATCAACTTCATCTAATTTGCAGTCTTCATCCAGTTTTTCATTTGACAAAAGAAGCTTGATTTGGACAAAAAGGAATCTGGTGTATGACACAGATAAAATTACTTTCTTGGGGAGTTCTACTGCTTCTGGTGGTCTATCACACCTAGAAACTCCATATCAATGTTTTAACTATTTTATCACTGAAGATTTTATCAAAACATTAGTAGTGGAGACAAATTTATACATAATACAGAGTGATCCCAGTTCATCTATAACAGTTACAGAATATGATTTGTATAAGTTCTTTGGTATATTATTGTACATGTCAGTAATCAAATTTCCTAGCACAAGATCATACTGGTCGCCAAAGTTTGGATATGAGCCCATTTCTTCAACAATTTTATTGTCCAAGAGTACAATAAACATATGGGAGGAGTAGATCTCATGGATAGCTTTTTGGGCAGAAATCATATAACAATAAGGTCTAAAAAGTGGTACTTGCGTATATTTTATCATTTATTTGATCTAGCTATTATAAACTCTTGGATTATATATAAAAAAAATGCTCAAGAAAGAGGTGAACCCAAAAAGAGTCTACTTACAATGGGCCAATTCAGAAATGAATTGGCCTTTGTGCTATGCAACAGAGGACCCACCAAAGACGCTAAAAGAGGTCGTCCTAGTACCAGTTCACTAGAAGAGGAATTACTATCAAAAAAAAGAAAAGGTTCTCCAGCACCACCACCTCCAAAAGACATAAGAAAAGATGGTGCTGAACATTGGCCAACAGTAGGTGGGTCACTCCGGTGCAAATTTCCCAAATGTAAAGGCTATTCCACAATTTCGTGTAGTAAATGTGGCGTCAATTT
This sequence comes from Plemyria rubiginata, assembly GCA_963576535.1. Lineage (NCBI taxonomy): Eukaryota > Metazoa > Arthropoda > Insecta > Lepidoptera > Geometridae > Plemyria > Plemyria rubiginata. The sequence continues at coordinate 3,657,419 of OY754911.1, read as the reverse complement.
GTGCTTAAATAAAAATAATAATTGTTTTTTAAATTATCTTAAAGAATAAAGAAGATTGAGTAAACAATATTTTTTATTTATTTAGTACTGAGCCAAATATGTGACAATGCATGATGATGTAAATTTCCATCATATTGTTTTTTATGTAAAAACATATTTTTATTTACATTAGGATTTTTTTTAATATTTTTCCTTTAATCTAGAGCATTAATTACATCACCCTGATTTATTTTAAAAAAATAGCAAAAATCATGCAAAGAAGGGTTAAATGCAAAAAAAAACTCACTCATACTTTACTAGCACAAAATGTTTCAACCGTACCCGAAGTCATCTAAAAACTTTCCAAAACAAATCCTTTTTGCAGACTGGCCAAGATACATACCAACACCTCGGCCTCGAGAAGGGCGGGCAGGCGATCCTGGAGGCCAAGGAGGCTTGGAGGCACATGCTGAAGCGTGTTGTTCTCATCCTGGAACACAGGACCAGCTTTGAGCTGGTAGATATTGCCCACAAGAGTGCTACCAAGTATGTTCAGCTAGACAGCGCATCAGTACCTACTTAACACCTACCATATACCCTACTAGCGACCCGCCCGCGCGTCCCTGCTTCGCACGGGTGCAAATATCATGCATGTATTATACATATAAACCTTCCTCTTGAATCACTCTATCTATTTAAAAAACCGCATCAAAATCCGTTGTGTAGTTTTAAAGATTTAAGCATACATAAGAACATGGGGACATAGGGATATAGGGACAGAGAAAGCGACTTTGTTTTATACTATGTAGTGATTTGAAATTAGAATTTTTTCGTTTTATGTAACGACAGGTGGCATTGGTGACAATTCTGTTGTTTAATTTTCGTAACTTTTCCTTATAGCCATCCCTTTCTAGAAGACCGAAACAACAAGGACGGCTATGATTTTAGAGCTGTCAGATTAGGTTAGTTTTGGATAATGCAACAACAGAATTGACACCAGTGACGGATTTTAATAATAATAGATGACAAGCTTATACACCCCTTATACCAGTGATGTACACATTGTAAAATCAACCTAAGATCATCTTAGCCTTTAGGGTCGGTTTTACATTGTTTTAAACACTGGTATAACGAGTGTATAAGCTTGTCATAAGTTTTATTAGTAAGGCGGTTATGTTACTTCAGGGCCAAATCACGAATACATTTAACCTTCGTGGCGTAAACGTATTGTATCCCTAAATACAACGTATTAGAGTTGAATATCGGTACGATACGTTTGACGCCGCATGACGGGAAATATCGTTGTCAAAGTTTTTGAATAAAGTTCTGAAACTTAAATTGCGAATTAATACATTTATGTGTACCAAATTTAGGGCAACAATCTTAGAAAAACAAGATGATAAAGTTTTCATATAAAATTTCTAGTACCCAAATAATGTTATTTGTCAATGAAATAATATTTGTTCAAATCACAAGGATCAAAATACATAGAAAAATCATCTCGTAGGTACTAAACAGTGTTTTGAAATAATGATTTTATAAATTCTTAGCAACACTAATAAGTTTGCGCATTGATGCCGCTGCCTGTACCTTAATTTTCTTCCCAACTAATTATCTATTATTATTTGTGATGATAACTGGCTTTAAAAATAATACGGAAAAGTCAGTAGGAGACGCCAGTTTCTTTATAAAATATCTTAAAAATAATTGTGTGTACACGTCTTGAAAGACAGCTCCAAGAAACGAATACATAATTTCAACATGCGTATCACAGGGGGCGTAGCTCAGATGGTAGAGCGCTCGCTTAGCATGCGAGAGGTACCGGGATCGATACCCGGCGCCTCCAACTTTTTGCTTTTATTTTTAAACTAATTTTTTTTGTTACAAGAAGAATGATATAAATGTTTTGCCCTATTTTTTGTTATTCAATTATTTTGACAATGATATTTTTGTGTTATAGATTATTGAAATATTTTATGTACATAGTTGTTTTTTAATATTAAAATAACCATTATCATAATTATTACCTTTCGCACTGCCTATAATAATTATCATCCATTTTTTGTCCGTATTTCAAAGCTATCAGAAACCGATACTTATGACTGAAACATAATTTTTTGTCTTATAAAACAGATGCAAACCTCCGGTTTCTGAAAGCGCGATCAACGCTAATCAGCTGTCAAGTCACTTGCTATTTCAGCTTTTACTTCAAATAAGATAGAGATAGCAAGTGATTTGACGGGCGATTAGTGTTGATCGATCTTTCAGAAACCGGGAGAAAGTCTACCAATGTCTCGGTTTCTTGAGATTATAAGGGGCTGTGACATAATCTGTCGAAGTACATACTTCTTGGTCGCGCTCGTACATTTTGAAAGATATAAAATCACTCAAGTCATTATAAGCTAACATTTCACACCGTTCATCAAAAAATCATTTTGATCGAAATAAGTTTTCTTACCAAAAAGTTTTTTGCTTGATTAATTTTTTATTTATTTTTGCTGACCACTTCGTTGAATGCGACATTTCGTTAGTTCTTAGAGTCAGCAAAAATAAGTTCTAAGTTAGAACTGAAAACTGTAAGTACTTTACGAGTGTCAGCACCATTATTACGACTATTAGATGTATACAGGGTTACTGATGACTCGACGTATGCCTTGCAGGACATAGTAGGGTTAAAATGCAACAAATTCAGTCAAATAATACCATAATTTAAATTTATTTTATGTTAGATTATAGATATTTGCCATGGTTTTAGACGTTATTGAATATTCATTTAACAAAGATCTAATACGGCATCAACTATGATAATAATTACTTTAAGTTGGTTTCAAATGATTTAACCTGGAATTTTTCATAAATAAAAATCTAACTCAAAAACTACAGAACTTTGGTAGAACATTTGATGCCTTAAATTGTTGGATTTTAACCCTACTATGACGTCCTACAAGGAAAACGTCGAGTTAAGTACCAGTCAGTAACCCTGTATAGTTTGACAGCCTTCATAGCTCAGTTGGTAGTGGCTCTGCCTTCTGCGCCGTAGGCCGTGGGTTCGATCCCCATCGAGAACAAACATTTTTGTGATGAACATAGATGTTTGTTCTCTGTCTGGGTGTTATACAATATTATAAGTAGGTATGTGTTTACAAAAAAGTATCTAAGTAGTATACCAGCTATCTGGTTCCCATAGCACAAGCTTTGGCTTACTTTGGGGCTAGATAGTGCTGTGTGGAAAGTCCACCAATATTTATTATTATTAAGTTATGTATAAATTCCCTTATTTGGGGCTCTGCTGCCGATGAACTCACTCTTTTGAATCTAAGGACTGGACGGAATTAAATACCATGATAAATACTGTAGGTAAATTCGCTTTTTTAACTATAGCTACTTGAAAATTTATCAATTTTCTTCATGTTTTTTCTATAGGGCAAAATTTTAAATTTTATTTATATATTTTTTTAGCAACTGGGGCACTTTCAGGTCCCTGTAAATTTAGAATGATTTGAGGTAATGCGCTGAAAATTGTTTAACAAAAACTTCATAATACCCTTGATTTATAAACCAAATTTCATGATTTATAGCTGTAATAGTTTTCAAGATATTTGCCTTCAAAGAACGTACGCAACTTACGTATTTTAATTTTTACGGTTGAAATATGGCTTTGACCTTAAAGGACCTATATGTTCTTCTAAAGCAATTTGTTTTATTTTTCCATATCTTGCTATTTTTATTACTAAATTCAATAAAGAAATTATTTACTAAACTAAATAAAAATTAATGTTAGATTAGGTACGTAAGTGGGTTACAGCTAATGCCTAAATGCTAGGGATGATTGTGGATGGATATAAGAGCAGAGGTAGGCCAAAGAAAAGATCGATGGACCGTGTGAAAGATGAGATGAGTAAGAAAGAAGTGAATGCTGAGATGACGGCTGATAGAGGAGAGTCGAGAGAAAAACCTGTTGTGCCGACCCCACATGAAATGGGATGTAGGTAAAATAATGACATGCCGGTATAATAGGGACTTTTAAGTAGGATTAAAGATGAATTTGACATACAGGATCTTAAGTTTTGATAAATTTGAAAACAGACTACATGACTTTTGACACGGATATATCTACACATATTATTATTATTATTATAACAAGTACAAACTCAATGTTTATGGATGTCTAAGGGGAGGAGGTAGGTAGTCACGTACAAGTAATAGTAAGAAATATGAAAAGTGAGATTCCAAATTAATTTGCAAATCGCTACTCATCAAGACAGTTTTATTTATTTTAGTAACTTATAATATTCATAATGTCACTAAAGTTCATCGTCAGCGTAGCTTTCGTGACTGACAGATCAGAAAATTAAGATTATAATTTTATCAGAAGTAAGACACAAGACCCGTGCAGTCTTAGATAGAAGGGACATTGGCAGCAAGGCAACGAATAAGGGTTCCTTTTGTAACAGAGGAACTCTAAAAACTAAAAAAACTGTCAACAGGAAAATGAACGTACTATCGAAAGTAGTAATACCAAGATCAATTTTATCAATACAATACATATTAGAAGTACTGGAAGAACGAGAAAGAGAGGACTTTTACAGACTCAAAAAGATACTAAAGAACAAGAAGAGAAGAAGAGATGATCATGAAGAGCCGATGATAAAAGATATGTCAAAGTGTATAGTTTGTGGTGCTTTGCTTCATGCTGATGAAGGAACAGAAGTAGTAGAGAAGAAAAGCGATGAATCAGAAGAAAATAGAAGGAAATTAGAAGAGTATAAAGCCCAAATTAGTGACATTGTTGAACTGACTAAGGAAATAGCAGAAGAAGGTATTGTTTCAGCAAGTGTCGATGATTTCTTGAAAACTGCAGAGATGTTAAAACAAAAGTTGGAAGAGAAAAGTGTAATCAAGAAACTGGAACCAATACCGTCCGAAACCGCTTTAGATAAACTATGTGAATCTTGTAAAATGCGGTTTGAATTAGAACAAGCAGCTAAAAACCCCCCAGAAGATAAAGAAGAGTTATTGGTCAAAAAATCTGTGGTATCCGTTAGATCAGAAAAACTGCCACTTGAGGCAAATTTATGTGATGGTTTATGTGAAATAATGGAAACTGATTTAGAGTTAGGCAGTTTTGAAACTGAGGTTCAAGAAATAACCCAAGTTATAAGAGTAAGGAATGAAGATGGTTCAGTAACGGAAGAAAGAAAGGTTATCAGAATAAAAAGAGAAGTTAGAGCTCCTATCAAACCCAACCTAATGCCTTTACAAGAACTAAATGACCCACATGAACGTAGCCGGATTATAAAACAGTCTTCTGAAGTGTCAACTAAAGATACTCCATATTGTTGTGCTAAAACTGTTGGTGCCGCCATAGTGAACAACTCTAAAACACATCAAATACACAGAGTCTTATCTGAAGTTATAGAAGGTTCCTCAGCAATGGCTAATCCGGTAGTCAGGAGCTGTTTATCAACAGTGAGTTTTATGACTCTAGAATCAAATATGAGTGTTAATTTTAGCTTTTTGAGCAATGCTGAATTCTTATCCGTCGATAAAATTAAAGAATTAACAGCGTCTAGTACAAATTTTGAACAAACACTGAGGTTATTTGAGTTGCACACTCAAAATGACATGGTCAACTCGACTGAAAATATAGAACATCATGAAAATAGCTTACTAACGGAATCTGAGAGGATTCTGATATCTCGAATAACTGATAACACTCGAAAAGTAAAGTCTAAATCCAATAATAATGTTAGTGAAAAAATTAAGAAAAACCCTAAAATAACAATTTCACTTAGTAATAAACAATACGATTGTGAAGAAAGTCAATCTAATGAAACTATATGAACAAAATTTACGAAATTATTACGAAAATTATTACACGATTATTTAATACCTGTCTTAAGTCCTTAGAAAATAAAGGGTATTTTCCGGCAGCCAAAAGCAATTAAAAGTTAATAAATAATGTTTTTCCTAGGCGTCAAAATGTTCTCATGAAACACTTTATCCCGAAAATTCATAGAACGGTACAATACATTATCCACGGATTAGAAGAACTTGAACGTGAGGATATTTATAGAATTAAACTGATAAAAAATAAAAAACTAAGGAAAGAAATAAAGATGGATCCCAAAAAAGTTCAGATAAAAGAAGAACGAGTTTGCCCGGCTTGCTCTAAGAAATTCAGTGTTGAAACCATCTCTGAACGTGAAGAAGATGAACTTTTACCTAGTAAGCGTGAAAGAATGGTAGACGAATATGAAAGAGAGATTACACCTTGTGCGAGGTCCAGAATAGGACCATCTAATGAATTGGATATCCCAATGTCTTCTCAGTCACAACAAACGACGGATCCCTTAAAACTATTGTCTATTGGAGAAAATAGCACGGAAATGAAAGTTGACGTATTTAAAAAACAACTTAACGATGTGATTTCAAAGACCAAGATGTTTCTAAACAAAGGCACTGACTGTATCAATGTAAATTTTTTTTTACATGCTTGTGAAGATATTAAAGCTCGCATTGAAAAGTTCTGTAGTACTGAAGTACCGACAGAAATGGATGGTCAGCTGAAGATTAGACTGGACAATTTAAAAGCTCATTTACGTGAAGTTATAGAAATTACTAAAGAGTTTAGGAACGATACATTTTTGTCACCTATCGTTAACAACTTTGCACGTATTTGCGAAGAAGTAGATAATAAAATTAATGTCTATATGAAAAAAGTGGAGGCTCAACCAGTTACTGACGTAGCCAAGTCTCATTTGCATGACCTCAAAAGTCAAATTAAGGATGTAGTCAAGGTGACTGAGCAATATAAAGAACAGGGTCTCTTAAAACCAAGTGTTGTAAAATTTCTCCATTCATGTGAAGCGGTGAAATCAAAAATTGACCTCTACACCAAAGAAACGGTCGATAACGATCAACATAAAACAGATCTTATAAAACTGCATCTCAAAAACATGGAAGTAATGGCAACAGATGTGAAACAGGAAGGTTTGTCTTCGCCTAGCTTAGAAAATTTCTTGATATCTTGTAGAGAGTTTAAGAACAAGTTAAAAGACTATAAAAACAGAGATAAAAATTATTCTATTGAAAGTGGAATACATAAACTACTAAGTCAGCTAGACGAAACAATAAGACAAAGCAAGGAAGCCAAAACATCTGGTCTTATTTCCGAAAACGTTGATGACCTAATAAAATCATGCGAAAATACAAAATTAAAAATAAAAATGCAAGAAGAAAAAAATGTTTCGAACTCAGAACAACCAAAGGTACTGGATAAATTAGAATACAATATTGAAGATGTCATAAGAATGGTGAATAAATGCCAAGCTGAAGGCTTAGTTACTAATAGCATGGAAAACTTTATACAATCGCTAGAGATGACAAAAGCTAAAATTGAAGCTAGCAAAAGCTCAAAAGATTCTGAAATTAGAACTATACATCCTTCTTGCAGTGACGCTTGCATTTGTGATCGAATAGGCTTTTCCGATGACCTTAATGATAGATCTGGTGAACTACTACAAGAAAGCTCTTTTATACTGCCACCTTGTAGGGCTTGCGAAGATATTGTGAAAGAAACACCCAAAGTGCCGTCGGAAAGCTTTCCCTGCTCCAGCTGTCAAAAATCGACCGAGAATACTGAGGAATTGGTTTCTCCAGAACTATCCGAAGATATTTCCGAGGTGTGTGGAGTCTGCCAATGGAAAGTAAAAGAAAAAGAACAAGAAGAGGCCTTTAATGATGCAAAACCAGCGCCTGCAGATAACGCTTTAGGCTATTTCGAAAAGAAAGTCAGAAGGATCACAAAAGTAAAGCGTACACAGAACACAGATGGAACGATACGAGAAGAGAAAGAGACGATTACTATAAAAAAAGTGAGGTATGACCCGACTGAAACGTCCTTCCGTAGTTATGATGAGTACGGGGTCGCGTCTGATGAGACGTTATTGAAAGAAATCGATGAAACGAACAAAGCAACAGATTCGAGACAAAGTCCAGAGCAAAATCAGGGATCTTGTTTGGGTAGATCAAAATCCGAGTGTTGTGCTAGAATGATGAACACAACTCCTAAGAGGCAAAGTATTTCAATGACTGGTTTTAGGTTTTTGTGAGACTAGAACCAACTGTGTAATTTTTATAATATAGTACTGAACTTAACAACTTCAAAGACTTTTTATGGAATAAATTTTAAACAATATAAAACAAGTTTTGTTTTTCTAGTATAATTTCATAAAAATATAGGTAATGGTGGCTGAAAACTCCACTAGCTAAAATAGCCGATAAGTTTATTATCATCTATTTTTGTTGGTATGAAAGTAACAATTGTCAGAAATCATAAACTATATAGGCTATTTTCCCTATCACTACTACTTAACTACTTATTTAGTAGGTACAACTAAGTTTTTTACTAGTTTTAGAATAATTACGTGATAATGGTGCCGATTCTGCTGTTGCATTATAAACTAACCTAAACTGACAGCTCTAAAATTATAGCCATCCTTGTTGTTTCGGGTTTTTAGAGAGGGATGGCCATATTTTTAGTGCTGTCAAATTAGGTTAAGTTAGGAAAATTAAAAAACAGAATTGGCACCAATATTTGTGTCAAAAAACGAAGGGTGAGTTCATGTGGCAGCTATACTGGCAGAAACACCGGAATTATAGAAGATTGTCTCTATCCACAGGAAAAATAATGTGATCACGAAGGTAATAATACCAAAACTCAAAGTTACAATCAAATTCATATCGACTGAACTCGAGGAGAAAGAACGAGAAGATGTATTTAGACTTAAAAGATTTAAACAACTAAAAGATAGGAAAAAGAAGACCGACGTTCACATATGTTGCTATTGTCTTTGTATGTTGGCTCCTGAAGAGGATGTTGTAGAATCTACGTATCCAGTCTGTAAAAAAGCAGCTAAAGCTATGGGTAAACAGTCTGACATCAGACTCAAAGTAGTACCTTGCAAAAGTGCGATAAGCCAAGGAAAGGAGAACAAGAAACTGCTAGACCACCTTATAACCCATATCGACGATGCTATAGATCTGACAAGACATTACAAATTAGACGGTATAATACCACAAGGTACTGAAAAATTTATTAAAACTTGTAACCAAATGAAGGAGTCAATTGAAGACTATGCCAATGCTTCTCCACTCTGTGACGTATGTAAGAAATTTCTGGAAGTAACTTTTAGTAGAATTAAACTAGCTTCTAGAACAGCATCGTCCAAGTCAGTGAATATACCATGTGGTCCAGAAAAGGCTACCAAAGCACCTCCTTGTACAGAAAGCTGTTACAACCTAGGACCGGAAACTGTTGATAAATTAGGTCACTTTGAAAATAAACTCAAAGAAATAGTTAAAGTTACTAGACTACAGAATGAAGATGGAAGCGTGACCGAAGAGAAACAAGTAATAACAATCAGAACTGAGAAACGAAACCTTAGGAAAACTGGTACTTTTGCTTCTAATGATGATAAGCATATTGGTTGTGGTGGTAGCACTTGTGGAAAAGTATATGGTGGAGGAACAGACTACTGTGGTGGTACAGACTTCGGTGGCGATGGAGGTTCAGACTTCCGATCAGGACCTAGAGAAACTAAATCTGAACATGCTCATCGAAGTCACCAGATGGAGGAACCGAGACTTCGGTCCTGTATTTCAGCCAGCCACCCGAAGTCTACTATAAACAAGAATGCAACTACTAATTATGATACTTCAAGGTGTATAACTACCAAATCGTCAAAGGTTACCCTACCTTCATTACAGAGTACAGACAAGATGAAAAATACTTGTGGACCTCTGCCCAAGGTTTCGAAGTCATCGTCTATTGATTTTCATATCTGCTGTCCTTATAAGACCGCATCAGTATTTGGCAGTGAGCTCGATTCAGGCACTAATAGCCAAACATCTATAAAATCATGCAAGCCGACGAGCTCAGCATCAGCGCAAACTTCCTGCAAAGAAGAGCCTGTTAAGAAACCTATGGTAGATAAAAGCACCTCTTCATTGCCAATTTGTGGAGGTGAAAATACTTGCACCGATAATAGTGATAATAAGTTCAAGACAACTTCTACTGAAGCGCTGTGGAGAGATACCTGGACTTCTACAACGGATCTGGTGATGGAACCCAGTCGTGCTCCAAGTAGTAAACCAAGTAGAGCATCCAGTAAGAAACCCAGTCCACTATCTAGCTGTTCTAGTAGAGAATCCAAAAATAGTGCTGGAAAAAAACGAAAAAAGAATGGTAGCTGTTATACTATCAAGATCATCGCGAAGCCACCTAAAGTCTGCTGCATGAAGGAAAAACCTGAAGAACCGGCGAAAGAGGTGGTGTTACCTGGTATGTTTGAGACGATCAAGAACATCTTTCTACCTCCTACCAGGTCCACGGAGAGTTTTAAGATGGAGCCTAAAGAGCCAGAAATCAAGAAAATCAGCAAGAGCTGTCTTTCAAAGCTGAGTAGCTTTGCTCCATCAGTAAAACCGTCTATAACATCTCTGTCGTCTTCCTCCAAAATGTGTCAAGCGACCATGCAGTCACAACAGCACGAAGAAACGAAAAGCCGCCCATCTTGCGGTTCTCCGGCCAAGGTCTCCTCCATGTCATGCAAATCCATGGGTATAGGTTCAAGTTCCAGCAACGCATGCGCTGAAAAACCATCCACAGGTCACACTTGCTCCAAATCAGTCCTGAAAAAACAGTCCAGCTGTCTCGAAAAGAAGGGCTACTCTTCCCATGATGAAGAAGAAACCACCAGCTGTGTTATGGCTCAAACGAATCAGTCTTCCAAATGCATCTGTTATTCCAAAGAGGAGGGTAATACAGACTCCTGTCCAGTTAAGTCTTCTGAAATGTCTACTAAGTCTGCCTCAGGTTCTTGTGATGTGAAGAACGCCACAACCAGCACCAAAAGATCAGCTAGATTTGACGTCAGACCACTGAAAAGACACACTTGTGAGAAGATAAACTTTGGAAGCTGTGCATGCCAATCTGACCCGCATCTGAATAGGAATAGGGGACGGAAACCGGTGAAACGAAGCCTGTCGTTCTACGAATGTGATTATTACTTCTTCAGATGGTAACTTATCACCATCAGGCGTATTGATTTCAAATGATCGTGTCTTACGAGAATGATTATTGGTGATGGTTGCCACTTAACATTAGGTGGGCCATCTACTTGTTCAATCGGCTGGCTGCATCAAAAATTTGTCAGGACAATAAAGTATCTTGATTCGATATTTATTCATTTTTTAGAAAACCAGCAACTTATTCTAACTCACTAACATTCATGGTACCTACTTGAGAGCCAATTATAGGTACTTAATTATGAAAAATTGTATTTTTGTTGTGCAATGTGATTGCACAAAACTTGGTTCACCATTAGCCTATAGAAGTCCACTGCTGCAGTTTCCAGGAAGGTTCATCATTGGTTGCCATAGTCACCACGCTTGGCAGGTGGATTGGTGACCACAGTGTTGATGGTCTTTACTCGGGAAATGCTGCTGGGCATTTCCCGGTGTTTCCGTCGCCTTTTAAGACATCCACGAGATTTGATGGCAGAGTCCTATTCTATGCCAGGCCCACGGCAAAAAACTTATTGCTAGTTTTTTCATAAATAACTTCAACGATTTTATCGCGAAAGTTTGTAAGTATGGATGGATGTTTGTTTGTTGCTCTTTCACGCCGGAACGGCTGAACGGATCTGGATGAAACTTGGCAGAGATAAAGATTATAGTCTGGAATAGCACATTTTGTATCCCGTGGGAAAACCGTGATTTAAATGCGGATGAAACCGCGGGGCGCAACTAGTATCTTTCTAAATGTTGAAATGCGCGAGCGAGAGGCACATCAGCTAGTCTTCGCCTTAAAAGTGACCCTACGAAATCGCAATTCTTAAATGATGACGTCACTCTTTTATTATTTTATTTTTAGTAGGTATAAGTAATTTTGATCTCATTTTAATTTATGTAAATAGTTTTAATTTAACTTGTATAACGAATTTGACGCGGTATGTCTGTAATGTTATACAGTTATTCAATAAATTGAATTTGAATTTGAATTTGAATTTGACTCTTGTTAGGTAAGAAGTGACTAACCTACGTCCTATTAGCTCCGAGAACTAGATCAAGAGTTCAGAGTGATAATTGCAGATAGGTCCTATCTGAGATAGGATGAAAGAGTAGTAGAGTTCTTTGTGTGTGGCTCGTCCGGGAACAACTGTTACCTCGCCTTTTCAACACACACAGAAAAAGTATATCACAAGCTTTGGCTTAGTTTGGGGCGAGATCTGTGTGTAATGTCCACCATAATATTGATTTATATTACTACCACTTTTTCTGCCGCCAATACGTTGCTGTGTTTCGGTTTGAAGAGTGTGGTTGCCGGTGAAGTCACAGGCACATGAGGATTTATAATCGTATGCCTCAAGTTGATGGACGCAGGGCAGTGCATCGTAGAGCACCTGAAGGTCTATCCCCACACATCAGTGCCGTGTCAGGGACGGGGCAGGACTTCGTTGCCTTCGTTGCTTCGTTGCCAGCACGGGCGCGGACATGTGTGATCGAGTTCATAGACAATGTATGCAATGATAATTTTGTAGACTCCTGACGAAACACGTCCCTAACACGGTGGCACTGATGTCTGTGCGTGACTTACGGCAATTTGTAATCGCGGCAACAGAAATACAGCATCTGTGAAATTTTCATCTGGTCTATCACGATTCATGAGAGCCTGGCGACGAACAGACTGACAGAAAGACGGGCGAACAGCGGTCTTAGTAATACCCCGGTGCCAGATATGTATGAGCTTGCGTGATCACTGAGCCGCACGCTTGGAACGAGACAGTGAAGATGTGGTGTCCTGGCGAAGTCGAACGATCGGGCTGGCAACACTGGCCAGACAGCAGAGACTGAGCGAGCGGCCCATACTCGTATTTATAAACAATAAGTTGTATTATTGGATCTAAAGAATCCCACATAAGAGTTTTTCGCGTGCCTCACTAAGCGTGCGGCTAAGTGATCACTTAAGGGTCCGGCGACAGCGGCTCGCAATTTCGAGGTGCGATTGGCTATTATTTCATTTTATTTCATTTCGGGGAGGTTGTTTGATAGAATAACTCTAAAGTGACACGCATAAATACTGTTCGATCGAACACAAATAATCTAAATATATATAACTCAAAGGTGAAAAACTCCCCGAAATGAAATAATAGCCAATCGCACCTCGAAATTGCGAGCCGCTGTCGCCGGAGCCTTAAGTTCATACATAACAATATCTGGCACCGGCCATCGGTCTAATTGGGTACTTTGGGCATCATAGTTTGGTAGCTGTGACTCTTAGAACAGCACAATAGGTAGACCTATTACTTATAAACTCCTTGCACAACTAATACTGTATTGTATAATTATTACTAGCGACCCGCCCGCACGCCCCTGCTTCGCACGGGTGCACATATCATGCATGTATTATACATATAAACCTTCCTCTTGAATCACTCTATCCATTAAAAAAACCGCATCAAAATCCGTTGCGTAGTTTTAAAGATTTAAGCATACAAAGGGACATGGGGACATAGGGACAGAAAAAGCGACTTTGTTTTATAGTATGTAGTGATTCGCGTCAGGAAATAAATAAATATAGAGAAAGAAGAAGAGAACAGAGAAAAAAATAAACATGTTCTATGTTCATTTATTTTTTATTTATTTATTTAAACATATTTTAATTAAAATATGGTTGCCCACCAATTACATTAATTAAATAACAAACATAAAAATTACAAAAACAATTATAAATCCTTTAAATTATAGGTTACCTACTTAACATAATTAATTATTATAAAAACACACAAAATAAATGTTTATTCTCGGTGGAGAGAAGGGGGTAGAAAGTGTTGGTTTTTTATTTGATGCTAACAGTACTGTATCTATATTTAGTTCCAACGCCTAGGTGGTACGTCTAGACAGTACAAGTCTAGTTAGCCGGTAGGTACAAATAATTTGGATTGTTTCGATGCTTGGCATGGAGTCGCGGGTAATTAGAGGATACGTCAGCCATATTTTATTTTGTAAGTCTACGCGTTTGTAATTTAGGGTTGTCACTTCGCAATGACTTCTAAAGAATTTTTGACCGACTTCACAAAGGAAGAAGGAGCTCAATTCGACTGTATTTTATGCTTGTTACTTCAGAACTTTCGACTGAGTGAACTGATTTTGATGATTCTCTCCCTTCTGTGCCGTGGGTTCGATCCTCACCGAGAACAAACATTTTTGTGATGAGCATAGGTGTTTGTTCTCGGTCTGGGTGTTATACATAAGACTTAAGTATGTAATTGTTTACAAAAATAAAGTATGACGTGAGTAGTACATCAGCTATCTGGTTCCCATATCACAAGCTTTGGCTTAGTTTGGGGCGAGATAGTGTTGTGTGGAATGGCCACCAATATTTAGTTAATATTTATTAATCGTATGTTTTGTCCTATGTATTGGCCTCATCACCAAGCTCAAAGTCGCACAACGAGCTATGGAGAGAGCTATGCTAGGAGTTTCACTACGAGATAGAATCAGAAATGAGGAAATCCGTAGGAGAACCAAGGTAGCCGACATAGCTCTCAAAATCAGCAAGTTGAAGTGGCAATGGGCAGGTCATATAGCTCGAAGAACTGACAACCGATGGGGAATAAAGGTTCTTGAATGGCGACCACGAACAGGAAAGCGAAGTGTCGGACGCCTTCCTACCCGATGGACTGAGGACATTGTTAGGATCGCGGGTAGTCGGTGGATGGAAAGGGCTCAGAATCGTTCTTCCTGGAAACGTATAGGGGAGGCCTATGTCCAGCAGTGGACTTCTGTGGGCTGTTGATGATGATGATGAATCCTATGTTTAGCAGCCCTATTGTATCTGGCACGCGTCCAGCAACTACCGACTATTCTGTGGCGGTGCGTAGTACGCAGACATGACGTCACAGGATTCCGTACACGTTTTATTTATTCGTTTTAAATTGAGTAGATCTCTGAAATTAGAGTGGATTTTTGAAATTTAAGTACACCAAGCAATTGCCATCATCATTATAGGAACTAACTGGTAGAGATGGTTAGGCAGTGCATAGGGCACGTTCGTACCGCGTGACTTACCGAGGCAATGCTTTGTTATAGAATACCGATTAACATCAGGTGGGCGATCTGTTTGTTTAATCAGCAAGTATAAAAATACGAATAATATTGGAGTTATGTCTCTTTTAGTTTAAGCACGTCACATGTCAAGGTTGGCTGGTAGAAAATGCTGTCTAGCATTAAGCTCTCCTTTTGTAAAAGATTTGTTTGATACAATAAATAATGAGCCCCAAACTAAGCCAAATCTTGTACTATGGGAAACTAGATAGCTGATATACTAGGTACTTAGATACTTTTATTGTAAATACATAAATTATGTAACACCCAGACAGAGAACAAACATCTATGTTCATCACACAAATGTTTGTTCTCGGTGGGAATCAAACCTATGACTTACGGAGCAGAAGGCAGAGCTACTACCAACTGAGCTGTGAAGGCTGTCAACTATAACTTAGATAATTATTTTAGTTTGTAAAGACATAATGTCTGAACTCTTGCTTTGTTCAAAGGCTCTAGTTTCTGTAATTTAGATAACTAATACCACGATTATTAAGACAACAATCCAGCTGACCTACCCCCGATTCGATACCTGACGATTCGGCTGACGCACCGAACGGATCAACTGCAAAAATTCCGATGACGGGTGTTCGTTTCAAGATTAAATAACTCATTCAAGAAAAAAACCGTATTCAAATGCACTGGAAAATACACTCATACTACCTTATCTCAAAAACTACTCGTCAGATCTGACTCAAATTTAAATGGGACCACGTGACAAGCACCAGCTTTCGGTAAAAAAGAATAATCAAACTCGGTCCACCCAGTAAAAAGTTATAATAAAGTAACAAACATTAAAAAACTTTTGAATCGACGAGCCACACACAAAGAGCTCTAATAGTCTTATTATTATTATTCTGAGCCATCTATGTCCCACTGCTTTTTTCTTGCTACTAATATTATAAATGCAAAAGTTTGTAAGTATGGATGGATGTTTGTTACTCTATAACTCCAGAACGGCTGAACGAATCTTGGTGAAAATTGCCACAGAGATATATTATATTCTGGAATAACACATAGACTACTTTTTATCCCGTGGGAATACGGGATTTAAAACTACGCGGGTGAAACCGAAGGGCACTACTAGTAATACATAATAGTCTTACATTAATTATATTTATAATACTGATTAATAACACAAAAATTTTGTGTGCTAGCCGCATCATACGGTGTAGGATCGGGGATCCTAGTTCGCGCTAGTAAATCAATGGACCAACCCTAATCAAATGACTTATTTAGTATCGACAGAAATGCTTTTGTTAATGTCGGTACACGGTTTTTGTGTTGTCAGTCTTAAACAAAACTTAGTCATTATCTCGACTGCCTAGGTAGCACACAAGATTAAACTGGCTCAAAAACACAAAAATTTGGATGTTTTCAAGAGTGAGTATTTTTTTTATATTTGATAGACTGTCCTTTGGCTACAATCTCACCTGATGGTTCGAAGCGACGATGACGTTCGAACAGAATGGTCTAGAAGACGCCTCACTCTTCACACTTCACACTTCACTCTTGCCTTGAAGAGGCCTAAATTGTAGTGATCAGGAAAGACGGACGACGGCAATGAGATCCACTCCTTGGCGGTTCGCTTAATAAATGTGGACGCCAAGCGCTTAGTGCGAATGGGTTATAGGTATAATTAGTAATTGGTGGTGATCTTCCAGATAAGCGTCCTGCACCGTTAACCGCATCATCACTCAACATCAGGTGAGATTGCGGTCAAGCGTTTTACCTATACGTTGAAAAAAAACTTGCCGTCAAAATGTGGGAGGCCTTCGATCAGTGGACATCGCAGGCTGATGATAATGATGATGTTAGGGCAAATATTTAGCTGAATAAGGTAGCGTGCTTAGTACAGTTTACCGGTGAGTTTTACGCGCGGACGCGCTTGGTGTCGGCTTCCAGACTCCCCACAACCCGACACCGTAGTGTAGTGTGGGGTGTGAAAGAGCAGCGAGTACTGTTTTTGATGATTTATATTTTTAACCGACTTCAAAAAAGGAGTTCTAAATTCGACTGTTTTTTATGTTTGTTAACCTGTAATAATAGTGTAATGTTGAAATAAATACAAAAAAAAACTCATAACTAGTGGACCGATTTTAATGATTCTTTTTTTGCTTGTCATGTGGTCCTCTTTAAATTTGAGTCAGATCTGACGAGCACTTTTTGAGTTATAAATAACTAGCGATCCGCCCACGCGCCCCTGCTTCATTCATCATTCACATATCATGCATGTATTATACATATAAACCTTCCTCTTGAATCACTCTATCTATTAAAACAAACCGCATCAAAATCCGTTGTGTAGTTTTAAAGATTTAAGCATACAAAGGGACATAGGGACATAGGGACAGAGAAAGCGACTTTATTTTATACTATGTAGTGATAATAGTGTGAGTGTATTTTCCAGTGTTTTTGAAGTTTGTTTTTTCGTGAAGGAGTTATTTTCGCCAGAATTCACCTATGTGCGATTTTTTTTTAATTTTCCTTTTCCCGGTGTCGAATGTTTCATGCCTTGCACCACACCACTCTTCGAGTCTGCATGTTCCTTCGGTTCGTGATTTTCGCTTTGAGTTGATTTATTAACTAGTAGATATTTTGACATCTCACTCGGCGGAAATACCTTTCAGTTTGTGTGTCAATTGACTAATGTAAAGAGAAAATAGGAATCAAATGTCTGCTTGTATTCATGTAACATGTTTATTACACTATCCACCTATCTTTAGAAATGTTAGTATTTTATAAGAAAATGTGATGGGAACTGTTACTTCTGCAAATAATTTTTCATAAGGTACCTACATCAAGTACTCAGAAGGAGACTCTTGGAAGAAGCACTTGAAATCCTTTCACTCACCACACTGTCCCGATAGAACGTGTGGTGTGTGGAATGTTCACCAATATTTATTTATTTTTAAGGTGTCAAAAAAACCTTTTAATTGTTTTTAGTGTTAATAAATCGGGTTGGGACTCTTTAAGTTTTATAACCTATGTTATAAGAGGCCCCTTTCTGATGGTCATAAAGTAGCTACACATACAGCATTACAGCAGGTATATTATGCTTGTCCAGTCAGCTTGCAGTAAAGCTGTTGCTAGTAATTAACTACTTTTTTTTACCTTGCTCACGCGATGTCATTATGTTACAGTTGGTAACTTGAGCCGCGCATCAGTCAAGCGAGCGTCATGGTACAGGCCCGCTGATGCGATGTGACAGGGCCCGATGCACTACGGTCTATGTGTGGTCTATGGAAGTTTGGTTTTTATCTCTTAGACAGCTCTTGCCTTTTTTTTGCCTGTAAGCACAACGCTGTAATTCGGTTTAAAGAGTGTTGTCGATTCGTTTTCTGTCATTTTACGTAGCAACATAGCATTTTCATTTTAATTGTTTTTCTAGTGTTATTTTGAGTTTTGCTGTGTAATTTCGGTGCTATTTTAACCAACATTACTTGAGGCCTTAGCGCAAAGTGGCATTTGGAATGAAAGTGTATTATGTGATATCGTGATTGGACCGAAAATGTTTCGAATGTTTTGAAGAAAACCGACACCATTTTCTTTAAAACAAATGACTGACTCGACTTTGGACTGACGTGACTAGAAACTTATCTCCAAACAGTATATGATCTCTAGATCACTTGACACTGGCAAGATTGTCTACATAAAGAGAGGAGCCATAAAAAAGAAGAAAGAAAGAAAGAGACAGTGTGGTCGCTGATGAAATTACATGAGGCTTAACTCTAAATACCTCGAGTTGATGAACGCAGGGCAGTGCATCGTAGGGCACATTTCTAACGTGCGTGACCTACGAGGCAGTGCTTTGTTATACGTGATGATTACGGCTTAACATAAAGTGGGCCATGAGCAAATCTTATTTTATATTTGAGTTGGTACTCCCAAAATGAGTATTAAATTACCTTATTCTATACTAAAAAAGGAATGATTTGACTCCGGAAGTTCGTTATAGACTTTTTACAGTTTTTACTGCTTTTTCAGCCCCGTCCTTGATAGCCAATCAGATTTCAGGAAATAATGTTCTGAGTTTGAAATTTCGTCTCTAAATTTATTATGAAATGTCTGGTTTTTATTGAACCTAATTTATTTTCAGGTCAAGATTCAAAGGGTCGTTTGAAAACGATCCAATTTAAATAAACTCGCGACTTTGATCACCAGATACGGTAGATATTCCTTCATCTTAAGAGTAGTAGAGCTCTTTGTCTGTGGCTCGTCCGGGGAATTACTACCACCACGCCTTTTTCTGCCGCCAAGCAGCAACGCTGTGTTTCGGTTTGAAGAGTGTGGTCGTGTTACAGGCACATGAGGTTTAACATCTGTATGCCTCAAGTTGATGGACGCAGGGCAGTGCATCGTAGGGCACGTGCCTTTGTGCGTGACTTACGACGCAATGCTTTGTTATAGGTGATGGTTACCACTTAACATAGTTGGGCCATCTGCTTGTTCCATTAGTTGTATAAAAAGAATCTCTTAGTGTTATAGTGGTAAAAGGTATAAAGAGCTCAGTATATCACACACAACTAATGCTTACCTATAATAACATCAAAAGTAGTTCAAAGCTATTTGAAGCAAGCTAGTGGTACATAGAGCGATACTTCTAGAGATTTACGAAAGGGTTTTTAACTATGAAAACCAGCATTTTCACGTATTTGATACTCAGGCACGGTAGCTATCCCCTTGAATCACTAGATTTCGATAAAATTTAAATGACACCACCTCTGAAGTACCACCAAACAAATCTCTACATAACAAAAAAAGCCGACTTCAAGGAAAACACACTCATCCTACTATCCTGCTAATATTATAAATCCTATTAATATTATAAATGCGAAAGTTTATAAGTATGGATGGATGGATGGATGGATGGATGTTTGTTACTCTATAACTCCAGAACGGCTGAACGGATCTTGCTGGTGAAACTTGACACAAAGATAGTCTGGAATAACACATAGGCTACTTTTTATCCCGTGGGAATACCAAGATTTATAACTACGCGGGTGAAACCGCAGGGTGCTACAAGTACAACTATAACTCATAAACTACTCGTAAGATCTGACTCAAATTTAAATGGGACCATATGACAAGCACCGCTTTTAAATAAAAAAAATCATTAAAATCGGTCCAACCAGTAAAAAGAAATGAGGTAACAAACATGAAAAACCAGTCGAATTGAAAACTCCCTCCTTTTAACCGACTTCATAAAAAGAGGAAGTTCCAAATTCGACTGTTTTTTTTTGTTTGTTACTTCTTATCTATTATATGAATAAGATCTGACTATTACTTTTAGAGTTATTGTAATAAGAGTATATTTTCCAGTGTATCGGTTTTTTCTTGCAAAGTTATTTAAAGTCGGTTAAAAAGTAACGAAATGTACCGCCATCTTTACAGAGTTCTTTCGTGTTGAGATAAAGTGGATTCCAATTCAAAATAACTTTATAATTTATCACGCAAGTTTGTATGGTTTGCATCTTAGAAGATATTTATGACAACGTATGGAAAATATGAAGAATAGGAGTTATAGCATTGCATTATAGAAATACGGTCGTGCACAAATGGATTTTTTTTGAAAAATTTATGTGCGCAATGCTCTTAAATGGTGAAGGAAAACATCGTGAGGAAACCAGTTAGTATTCTAACAGCGGCGATGGGCTTGCAACCTGTCTGGAATGCCAACTACTGCAAAATGTGGGTTTGTGCCTAATGTAATGTTTGGACGTACCTGCCTACCCCCCGTGAAAGTTCTCAGAGAATCTTGAGTTTGTACTTCGTACCAAGAGATTTGAGGGAATATCTACCGTGCCTGGGGTTCAAAGTCGTGAAGCTGTTTAGTAGCCTATGTTACTCAGGGATAATGTAGCACTCTAATGGTGAAAACATTTTTGAAATCAACCTCCCACGATTTAAATTCCGGTATTCCTACGGGATAAAAAGTAGCCTATGTGCTAATCCAGACTATAATCTATCTCACTGCCACGTTTCATCTCCGTTCAGCCGTTCCGGCGTAAAAGAGTTACAAACATCCATCCATCTATACTTACAAACTTTCGCGTTTATAATATTAGTAGGATAGGATAGTGTAGAAATAAGTGTCATACGAATGGATGGATTCGACCCGCGACCTTAGTATCGGAAGTCGGGGTTGTTACCTCTACGCCGGTGCGATATACCCGATCGATGCTGTTAGAAATAACATCTAGGGGGTGGGGCGGGGTCGACAACCCCGATCAGGGGTAGATGCGTGATTTTTATGATTCTCCGTGTACGCGTGTTTTTGAATATCTCATGCGGCTGATTTGTAATTAAGATGTACATATTTATGAATTACATTGTAACAAGGATCATACAAAAGCAGTAGGAACCTAGCCGTAAGTTTGTTGGCTGTTCTTTTTTTTTTTTAACTGAATAGACCGTTCTTTGACTACAATCTCACCTGATGGTAAGCGACGATGTAGCCTACGGTGAAGCAGAGCGGTCTAGAAGACACCTATTCACTCTTGCCTTGAAGAGACTCATGTTATAATGGTCAGGAACAATGACAGACGACGGTGTGTTCTTCTAGGCTTTGGTCGCGTGAACTGGCACCTAGAGTCACCTAGCTTTCAAACGTTTCTAAGTGATCCTTGTGATTTTATTGAATAAATACCTTTCCCCTTTTTCACTTTGGAGATGTTGCCTCTGACTACCTCTTTAGACGTCCTCAGAGAATCTTGAGGGGATATTTTTTTTACCGTTGGCGTTTATTTACTTTTAGTATTACATTAATTATGTAATTAATTTAGGTACACTTACTGGGACTTACTACAAAAAATAGGCAAACAATAAACTATGCTTAAACTTTTGCCATTTCTTAACAATCCGTAATGACAAACAGAGATAGCACTAATTTTAGACATTGCTTAAAGTTAGGCACCATTTTGTAGTACGGGGGTAAATGTTTTGGGGTTCGGTAACAAAAGGGTAAAACTAGATCTCTATTAATAAAGCTCCGGCGCTGTCTGTCTGTTCGTCTGTAGGCTATAATATCTCATGAACCGTCATAGACAGTTGAAAATTTTCCCAGATGATGTATTTCTGTTGCCGGCTCTAACAAAAAAATTAAAAAACAATATAAAATAAATATTTAAGTGGACTTCTATTCAACAAACGTGTTATTTTGGTGTTTTTATAGATAATGGTACGGAACCTTTCGGTGTCCGACTCGCACTTGGCCGTATTTTTATTATTTGTTTAATATCGTGGTTTAAAACAGGCAGATAAAGTAAGCATATAACTAGTCCTACTAACTATTATAAACGCGAAAGTTTGTAAAGTATAGATAGATGGATGGATTGATGGTTGTTTGTTACTTTTTCACGCCGGAACGGCTGAACGGATCTGGATGAAACTTGGCAGAGATATAGATTCTAGTCTGCAATAGCACATAGGCTACTCTTTATCCTGTGGGAATACCGGGATTTAAATCTGCGCGGGTGAAACTGCGGGGCGCAACTTAATTAGTATAATTATAGCATAATTGGCTAACTTTGAATTGTCTAGGAATTTTAGGTGCCATTCACGCGACCAAGCACAGAAAATCAGGCCTAAACTGAAATCACTATCACTACATAGTATAAAACAAAGTCGCTTTCTATATCCCTATGCCCCCATGTCCCTATGTATGCTTAAATCTTTAAAACTACGTAACGGATTTAGATGCGGTTTTTTTCAATAGATAGAGTGATTCAAGAGGAAGGTTTATATGTATAATACATGCATGATATATACACCCGTGCGAAGCAGGGGCGCGTGGGCGGGTTGCTTGTTATTAAATAAATGAATTTAAACCAATTTAAAATTTTCAAAGTAAACTCACTTAACTCATCACGTAACTCGATCTATTTGCATATTTTATAAGAAAATAAGGGTAGTTAGAGTTAGGTGGATTGCGGGGAATTAGATCAGTAACTAAAGTGGTACTAATGGTAAGATGACATGGTCAATAGTTGTTTATTCATAGGTATACCTAGTTCTTGTAATAGTTCTAAAGTTCTATCGAAACAGTGTGGTGGAAAGATTTTGTGCGCTTCAGTTTGAATAAACATATTTTGACTTTGATAATTTTTGGCAGAAAAAATCATTGGTGCACAACTAATTTTGAACCCACGTCCTTAGGATATGAAGGCAGAGCCGCTTCAAAGCTTCACGGCTCTTAGATCCCCAGGCACGGTAGATATCCCTCAGATATTTACCAATACTTAAGATGCTTTGAGTATACGGAAGGGGGATAGTCTGAGGTTTGACCAAGTACCAACTTATGATGCTTTGATATATCTTAGAGGGGTAGTTAGAGGTACGTCCTTAAATCCGAAACAGGTCCCAACTGTGCTCTTTTTCTCATGGCTCGTTATCAGTAATAAATCTAAATAACGAAGAAAAATAATAAAATTCTATTTAAATTTAATCGTAAATAACGGACTACGCTGCCTGGGCGGGGTCGCGCTTCCTAAATGAAAGATAATGGTTTCTTCGACCACACTTAAATGCAAAAGTGTATTTTTATACTACTCGTTAGTAGAACAAGCAGATGACCCACCTGATGTTAAGTGGTAACCATTACCTATAACAAAGCATTGGTTAAGTACCCAGTAGATTATTTAGATAATGATTAGTGTATAGTTTATAGGTAAATATTGTCCGTTAGTGACTACACCGACTTTAATTTTAATTAGATCTATCCATCCAAGGTTGCCTGGAAGAGGTCGCCCATTTTTTTGCCTAGATTTATGCCTTTACCCTGTAACTATGTTGTTTCTGTGTGCTGAACAATAAAAAGTTATCTCTCTAATTCTCTATCTATCTATTGCCTCGTAAGTCACGCACGACAGGAAGTGCCCTACGATGCACTGCTCTGCGTCCATCAACTTGAGGCATACAGATGTTAAGCCTTATGTGCCTCTACTACTCTTAAAACCACACACACATGGGGCTCCAAGTTGGATCCAATACACCAATGTGTAGTTCCATCTTACTCCAATAGCGCCAGAACGGGAGAACATATCTGGATGAAATTTGAAACAGAGATATATTTATAGTCTGGAATAGCACATTGGCTTTTTTATCCCGTGGGAATACCGGGATTTGAAACTACGCGGTAGAAACCGCCGGGTGCAGCTAGTTGGCTGTGTGGAAAGTCCACCAATATTTATTTACATTATTATTACTAGCGACCCGCCCGCGCACCCCTGCTTCGCATGGGTGCACATATCATGCATGTTTTATGCATATAAAACCTTCTTCTTTAATCACTCTATTCATTAAAAAAACCGCATCAAAATCCGTTTAGTAGTTTTAAAGATTTAAGCATACATAGGGACATAGGGACATGGGGATATAGGGACACAGAAAGCGACTTTGTTTTATACTGTGTAGTGATTATTATAAACAGGCTGAGATTTTTTTTGGGATTCATGTTGCCAAGCTAAGGTGGTGGTGGTCGTCATGTCAGAAACATTGTCGAATAAAACTGTCAGATGGATTCGTTTCCTGTCATCTAACGAAGCAACATAGCATTTTCATTTTAATTGTTTTTCTAGTGTTATTTTGAGTTGTGTTGTGTAATTTTGGTGGTATTTTAACCAACATTACTTGTAGTCTTAGCACAAAGTGTAAGCATTTGAAATGAAAGTGTATTACCTATGTGATATCGTGATTTGACCGAAAATGTTTCAAATGTTTTGAAGAAACCGCCACCATTTTCAAAACAATTGACTGACTCGACTTTGGACTGACGTGACTAGAAACATAACTACAAAGAGTAATCTCTGAATCACTTGACATTGGCAAGATTGTCTATGACAGGAGCCATAAAAAGAAGAAAGAAAGTAAGAAAACTGTCAGATTGTATTCAAATTCCTTGCTGTCAGAACTCGAGTATTCAACATTTTAATTGACGTTCTAATAATAGTGTTATTTCGCAGTATCGAATTGAATCGATACGTGGTATCGATATAATATTCATAATCGAATCGCCCAGATTGTAGAGTCAAAGGGAATCGTAAAATATCGGCGATTTTAGACGATACGATACGATTAAATAATATAACTTTCTGTGTCCATCAACTTGAGGCATATGCCTGTAGTTCCACCGGCGACCACACTCTTCAAACGGAGAGACAGCGTTGCTGTTTGGCGGCAGAAAAAGGCGTGGTGGTAGTACTTCCCACGACCAGCCCTTTCTAATTCTAATTCGTGGTGGGGGAATATGATCTGCACGGACGTCTCGCAATGGGGTGTATTGTGCATTATCCCCCTGCTAACCTCACCCCAGCCAGCACAACTCCTTATAATAGCGGAGAAGGACCTTGGGTTGGTGGAAGCAATGCTCAAGCATCCCCGGTGGTGACCTGGATTCAGAAGAGAAAGACCCGATCAGCTCTTGTAGTAGACCAGCCCTTTATAAAGAGCTCTTCACTATCACTATCACTACATAGTATAAAACAAAGTCGCTTTCTCTGTTCCTATATCCCTATGTCCCGATGTCCCTATGTATGCTTAAATCATTAAAACTACGCAACGGATTTTGATGCGGTTTTTTTAATAGATAGAGTGATTCAAGAGGAAGGTTTATATGTATAATACATGCATGATACGTGCACCCGTGCGAAGAAGGGGCGCGCGGGCGGGTCGTTAGTTTATAGTATACATTGTAATCGCCGATAGTAAAGATCACCATGGGAATAACAGTCCATAGGCGACCAGCTCATATATTATGCAAGATCTTACCTGTGCCATGGCATAATGCCGTACTCTTTCATTTATGGCTTTCTATGTCTTCCATTAGGGGTAGGCAGAGGACAAATTAAAAGGTGGAAGTTGATAGCGAAATATTGTTTATTTTAGCTTGATAAATGGGATCCAGATAGCGGGTATTTTTTATAAAACTCGCTGATGGAACAAAATGGCCAGCCTGATGTTAAGTGGTAACCATCACCAACAAATCATTGCCTCGTAAGTCACGCATGATAGGAACGTGTCCTACAATGCACTACCCTGCGTCCATCAACTTGAGACATACAGATGTTAAGCCTCATGTGCCTGTAATTAATACTTACCTACAGACTTTTGTTTTGCAAAATCACACTAATAGTGAAACTTTGGATGTTTGTTACTCAATAACTCCAGAACAAGTAAACGGATCTAAATACAATTTGGCACAGAGATAGACTAATAATCTGGGTTAACACAGGTTACTTTTTATCTCGGGTAGGGTGATACCGCAAGGCCCCGTTCTCTGTCTGGGTAAATGTCTAAATCCTTCCTATATATATATTTCGCAAGCTCAACTCGTCACTCGAGAAGAGCCATAAGGAACCTAACCTTATTACTGAGGATGAGAAGGGCGATGAGCGCGCCTCCACTGAGACATCCGCGTCTGATGCGCAGTCAGAGCGCAGCAGGCTTGCAATGGGCCGCGGACGAGCCAAGGCTTCCAGCCCCCAACAGGGCCTAAGAAAGAGCGAACGCGCAAAGATCGTAAGGGCATTGCAGGGCGTGCCTTTCTTAGGCCTTATTGGAGCCTTGACTTATTCGCGGCCCATTGCAAGACTTGAATGCGGAGTTGATCACTCTCCGATGGCAAAACGCAACGATAGCGCGTTTTAATCATCTACTAGTGGCGCCATCTAGTTCTTTTCATGAAAAACAAGTAAGACTTGAAATTTGATGGCTTGAAGTGTCAGAAGATTTTAGTAGTGTTCAAAATTAACTATAAAATATATACTTAATATTATAAATGCGAAAGTTTGTCGGCGGGGCGCAATTAGTGTCTAAATAAGTCACACTTATTTAGTAACACCCAGACAGAGAACAATAAACATAAGCTCAGCACAAAAAAAAATCTCGCCGGGGTTTGAACCCACGAACCACAGCACAGGCAGAGCTACTACCAACTGAGCTGTTACGGCTGCCATTAAATATTTAGGTATTAGGTTACCTAATCATAGTTATTTCCTAATGCCTAAACGGTACAGACAATGCGCCTAACGGCCTGTCTGTCTGTGAGTCAATTTGCGCGGGTCGATGCTAGGAGGTTATTTCAGACTCTGGTGGAAGGACCCAGGGTTGCTGAGGTAAAACATGGTGAACAATTTTGTGACAAAACTTGAAAATCGTCCATCTGAGTTCTTATTTCTACTATTCGTAGCTACTGTTTATTATTCTGAAATTGTTCTTCCTTGTCTTGTTGTGGTTTTTTTTGTCGTGATTCTGGTAATATGTTTTTTTCTTGTTATAATTATTTTTTAATTCAATTCAATTTCTTTATTTCAGACCACAGTTACGTAGCTACTTAAGGGTCCGGTGACAGCGGCTCGCAGTTTCGAGGTGCGATTGGCTATTATTTCATTTTATTTCATTTCGGGGAGGTTGTTTGAAAGAGAATTTTTATTACACCTTGGATTACATTATTGAGGTTTTAGTAATCTCTATTTTTTCTCAGTAATAAATAAAGCCTATACCTAGCCTAACTCAGGGATAATTAAGCTTACCAGTAGCTTTTGATCCTATTCGTTACGAATACAGAGCTTTCCTCTTTTTAGAAAAATACCTATTGATTTAAAAAAAATATTCTATACAACTGGCCGATGGAATCAGCAGATGGCCCATCTGATGTTAAGTTGTAACCATCACCTATAACAAAGCATTGCCTCGTAAGTCACGCACGATAGGAACCTACGATGCACTGCCGTCCATCAACTTGAGGCATACAAATGTTAAGCCTCATGTGGCTGTAATTACACCGGCGACCACACTCTTCAAACCGAAACATACAGCGTTGCTTCTTGTCGGCAGAAAAAGGCGTGGTGGTAGTACTCCCCGGCCGAGCCCTTCACAAAGAGCTCTATTACTCTTAAATACCTATAGTGTTACGCTTGCATTTTTTTTAATCTGGAGGTGATAAGTCCGTCCCTGTTTCGAATTCATTTAATTTTAAAGCACCGCAGTAGATCGCCGGGCGGACATATATTTTTTATTTAGCTATTTCTAGGCGAGGATTTGTGCAAATTGAACTAAACTGGGTAGAATGATTTCAGATACTATAATAGTTTATATTAAATTTGATAAAATATACCATTTTGTGTGCATTAAATGTGCGCAATATTGCGCACATTTTAGTTTTTATTTTTTTTATTTAAATTTTTATTTTGATCGATGCTTGTTTTAATAGTCAAAAGTTTATGTACGAGAACTAAAAAGCAAACTTTTATAGGAAAACTTGCATCTATCATAATTGACCGAGCGAGCGAAGCGAGCGAAGCGTCTCAGTTTCCACATTGGCCAAAAATGCGTTTGTCCGGATGTCTGTCTGTCTGTCTGTTCTCCTCTACAGGTCGCATTTTTCAACCGATCTGGACGAAACTTGGTACACAGGTTATATGACTTATTAGAATTTTTTTGTCGTCGGGGATTTTCGATTGGAGTGGTACTTCCCCCAAAAAAAGGGCAAAAAGGGGCCAATTTGATATACTGGATATCTCCACCAAATGAGATCCGATTTCAATTATTCTTTTTTTATTTGAAAGGTAGTAACTATAAGTTGGTCTCATAAAAGTTTGGCGAAGATCTGATAAGGATCTTCAGCATGATGAACAGGATAGCTCATCAAACAATCGATGGTTTTCAATCAGATTTGAGAGAAACACAAAGGACCTCATTCTACACAAGATGATGCAAAAAAATCAAAAAGATCAAAAAAATCACAAAACGGAAAATGCACTTGAACATTACATTCCTCAAATAGCTCACTTATAGTATGCACGCGAGGTCTACAGCTCCCAGAGCCACTAGTGAATATTATGTTTACCAAACTGTGTGCAATGTGATTGCACACAAAATGGTTGTTTTCGATTTTTCAAAATTGGGATCAGTGATTTTATATCTTTTAAAATGTCGAATCGTGCGAGCGAGAGGTACATTAGGCGTTGTCAACGCCTTAAGCCTTGTTTACATAATTACTTGTTTGTGCAAAAAGCTAAACAAAGGTTCTAAATCTGTCACTTTCGAACTGAACCTTCACGAAAGTAAAACAAACGAAACTTTCGATATCGAAAGTGGGTAAATCTATACCGTAGACAGGAAGCTATTAGGGACCACAATGGAATTAACAATGGATTTGCAAACTCATTTGCTAGAAATAAGATAGGGTCTGTAATGAATGGGAGATAGAGTTACCTGTGCAGGCCTAGTTAGGACCGCTGGGTTATTTTATTTATCGGTAAAATGTCCACCACCACGCCATTTTCTGCCGCCAGGGCAGTGCATCGTAGGGCACGTTCGTATCGTGCGTGACTTACGAGGCAATGGTTTGTTATAGGTGATGGATACCACTTAACATAGGACCATCTGTTTGTTCTATCAGCTAATTGTATAAAAAAAAACAACTATAAAAGTTTCTATCTGTTTCCACTAATATAATCAGGGACTTTTCCAGCATAGAGTAATTGGTCTTAACCGTTCTAGTTATATAAGTAAATAAATAATAAATAATAAATAAATAGCTTATATTTAGTTCTAACAGCATTCTTAGGTATATGTTTACAATTTTAATACAACAATAAATTCCTTGGTTGGTTATTCACTATGAACAATCCAATCGCGTTTGCGTTTAGATCACGTTGTGACGTCACACAGTTTGTGTGAAAAAATATCTCCTATCCTAACGTCAAAAAGAATATTTTGGTTTGGGGTGAGGAATCTTTTAGACCATAGAGAATATACCCCATGTTTTTAAATAATTTTAAATTTCACACACACAAGTGTACCAGCTATCTCCCGAGACTGTGTTACCTGCTCCGAAGGTTCCTAGTCTTTTGTGAAGTTCGGGGAATTTCAACTTTGGGGATATTATTAAGAAAACATGATGCAAAATGTGGTTATTTTTTGCGCAGCTTAAACTTTGAAGAATGAACACGGTCGGGCTACCACAAGCCGTTTAAGAGTCCGGTGACAGCGGCTCGCAATTTCGAGGTGCGATTGGCTATTATTTCATTTTATTTCATTTTGGGGAGGTTGTTTGAAATAATAACTCTAAAGAAACACGCATAAATACTGTTCGAACACAAATAATACAATAATATAAGGGAAATGTGCTTGAGTCAGAAATCATTTTGGTATTAGGTAAACGTAAGACCAAACATACTAATACCAAAATGATTTCTGATTCGGGCATGTTTCCCTTATATTATTGTATTATTTGTGTTCGAACAGTATTTATGCGTGTTTCTCTAGAGTTATTTTTTCAAACAACCTCCCCGAAATGAAATAAAATGAAATAATAGCCAATCGCACATCGAAATTGCGAGCCACTGTCACCGGAGCCTTAAGAGAATATTTTTGGCATTATAAAAGTAAAAGCCAAAATTTAATCTGAAACTGAAAATACAGGAACAACTTAACGTCTTTGATCCCCATGCACGGTGGATATCCCCTCAGATCTCTTGATACCTACCGTACGACTTTCAGATACTTTGAGGATTTTTAAGAGGGGTAGACAGAGGTAGTAGAGCTATACCTATGAAATTCCAAAGGTTCTATAGAATAAGGGTATTTGGACGTACCTCTAACTACCCGTCTTAGGTGTAAAGGGAATTCTCGAAGATTGATGTTTACATTTATATCTGCCGATGATCACTACACTTGTCGAGTCAGCAGTGCAAGTACCGCTCTTATCGATCGCATAATTTGACATTAAGAATCGTCAAAATTCGTTAAAAATAAGTTTTATTGTTGAAACCGTTTTCAACGAATTTTGACGATTTTAATGTCAAATTAAGCGATCGCTAAGAACGTTACTTGCATTGCAGTAGTTTCTTGCGAAAACAGTGTGGTGATAGGATTTTAAGTGCCCCTTTAAGGCTCTTTTCAAGCACTACACATTGTACTAAAATATTATTTTCCTTACATTTCGACTGGTCATCGTCTGACAAGTTTCCAAAAGATTTCCTATCCAACAATGCCACATAGTGATTGATCGATGCCTGAAGTGATACTGAGCTTTTCGAAGCGATGTTTCATTAGGATGCGGCAGATAATATCCGGAACGTACTATAGTTATGCGATATAGAGCAGGACTTGCCGATCTCAGTGGCGCAGCGGGCGAGAGTCCGACTGCGACGCAGAGGTTGCGGGTTCGATTCCCGCCTCTGAACAAATTTGTGTACGATCTGCAGAAATTTATTCCGTTGGTTTGGGTGATTTCTATGTAATAAAAAATATCTATCTATGTAAGTATATAATGTATTAATTATAGCAGTTATGTAGTACCCATAACACAAGCTTTGAGTACTTTGACACTAGATGGTGCTGTGTGGATTGTCCAGCATTATTTATGTATTTATTTTATTTCCCTTGGCAGTCAAAGTAAAAAAGGTATTTTTTAGACTGCATCTTCACTTTATCAGGTGAGTTGGCAGTCAAACGTCTAGCTATCAACAATAAAAAATCATCAAAATCACAAAGCACGTCTCTGAAACGTCTTAAAGCTAGTTAAAAGTGCCAGTTCCACGCGACAAAAGAGGTATCTTTTAGACTGCATCTTCACTTTATCAGGTGAGTTGGCAGTCAAACGTCTAGCTATCAACAATAAAAAAAACATTAAAATCACAAAGCACGTCTCTGAAACGTCTTAAAGCTAGTTAAAAGTGCCAGTTCCACGCGACAAAAGCCTAGAAGAACAGGACTAGAAGAACTTACAGCATGAGCATGGTTCCTAGCTTTCTTTTGTATGATCCTTGTTGTATGTACCTAATTAATACAATAAATAATGCTGGACAATCCACACAGCACCATCTAGCCCCAAATTAAGCTACCCGCTTGTGTTATGGGTACTAGATAACTGATATATATAATACATTATATACTTACATATATAGATATTCTTATTATACATAGAAAACACCCAGACCAACGGAACCAATTTCTGCAGATCGTACACAAATTTGTTCCGATGCGGGAATCGAACTCGCAACCTCTTGCGTCGCAGGCAGGCTCTCGCCCGCTGCACCACTGAGGTCGTCAAATGTAAAAAAGATGTAAAAAACCTTTCTGAACGGCTATTATTATTATTATATAGTTATTCTTACTCCACGACATAAGCACAGAGTAAACAGTTCGACGCCGCTAATGGCCCAGGTTTAGTGATGAGCGTTACCTATCGATGATTTTATTATCGATTAGGTATGTAGTTAATTAGGTACTAGTGTTAATTTTTTTGTGGGTTTAATTAGTGATTTATTTATATATGATCATTATTATAGGTACTACATAACGCATTGGTATTTCACTGTAATGATGTGTATTTGTTGTTCAGATAAATAATTAAATAAATTATCTGTAGCTACCTTTAAGTCTGAGTTTGATTGCCATTTTCGGCGTATCATAAATCCTACTAATATTTTAAACGCGAAAGTTTGTAAGTATGGATGTTTGTTACTCTTTCACGCCGAACGGCTGAACGGATCTTGATGAAATTTGGCATAGAGATAGATTATAGTCTGGAATAGCACCAAGGCTATCTTATCCCGTGGGTATATCGGGATTTAAAACTACGCGGGTGAAACCGCGGGGCGCTGCTGGTAAATAAATAAGAACTTTATTGAGGACAACATCGACAGTACACCCTATACAATGAGTACATTATTATTGTTCACAATCAGCGGTCTTATCGCTTGTTGCGATCTCTCCAGACACCCTTTCACCACATTGGTTTGAAATAAGCTCCAAAGGAAAAAGAAAGTGTGCTATTTGCTTTGAACATCACTTTTGACACAACACACATAATTCGATACTAGTAGCGCCCTGCGGTTTCACCCGCATAGTTTTAAATCCCGGTATTCCCACGGAATAAAAAGTTAGCCTATGTGTTATTCCAGACTAACATAATTATGTGCCAATTTTCACCCAGATCCGTTCAGCCGTTCTGGAGTTATAGAGTAACAAACATCCATCCATACTCACAAACTTACGCATTCATAATCAATTTCAATTTCAATTTATTAATTAATTATTATTTATTAATATTAGTAGGATATCAAAAATATTGCGACGTGAAAGGTTGCAAGCCTATCACCGCTACCAGAGTTTGTATTGATGGCATTTTAATAATAATTTATGTTATTGCTTATCGATAGAAAAGTCCAACACTATAGTTTTTTGCATTTACTTAAAACGCATTTCGGTCAATTGCCTAACAGCTAGATGACAATTCAATGTTTAGAAAATTCGCCCTTTTGTGGAACTTTCTTCCTAATCTCTTGTATTTATTTATTTTTGGGGTTCCAATGCCAAATGGTAAAGATGGAACCCTTGGAAACCCATGGAAAGAAAAAATACATTATTTTATTATGACCACGGAGCACCGGTGGTCTAGAGGAATTGACCTCGCCTTCCGATCGTAAGGTTCGAATCCAGTCGTGCACCAATGGATTTTTCTAACGAAAAATTTATGTACGCAATGCCAGTGCTCTTAAGCGGTGAAGGAAAACATCGTGAGGTAACCAGTTAGTATTCTAACAGCGGCGATGGGCTTGCAACCTGTCACGTATGGAATACTAACTACTGCAAAATGTGGGTATGTGCCAAATGTAATGTTTGGACGTACCTCTGACCACCTCTGATCACCCCTTAGACATCCTCAAAGAATTTTGAGTTAGTACTTGGTACTGAGAGATCTGAAGGGATTTCTACCGTAGCTAAAGTCGTGAAGCTGTTTCAGTTTCACAATAAATACCACTTTGAAACGTCTGAATCTGTGTGCCATAGTTTCATGCATTGCACGCATGCATTGCATCATTTAAAGGATGATTCACGCTACAACGTGTCGCGACCGGGCCGTGCTCCGTCCGGGCCCCGTCCGGGGCACGTTCAAACATTATGGTATACTATTTGTACTATTCTTACAAGCTTACCGGACAGATACTATCCTGTCTCTGCTACGTTTTTATATTCTGCTATTCAGGACGGAGACAAAAACAAATAAAAAACCATGAAAATCGGTCCAGCCGTTTTTGAGCTAAAAGTTTTCAAACAAACCTGACTTTGTTTGATATAGAGGTTGTGTCTCCTTGTGTGTGGCTCGGCCAGGGAAGTACCTACTACCACCACGCCTTTTTCTGCCGCCAAGCAGCAACGCTGTGTTTCGGTTTGAAGAGTGTGGTCGCTGGTGTAATTACAGGCACATGAGGCTTAACATTGTATGCCTCAAGTTGATGGACGCAGGGCAGTGCATCGTAGGGCACGTTCCTATCATGCGTGACTTACGAGGCAATGCTTTGTTATAGGTGTGGTTACCACGTCACATAGGCGGGTCATCTGCTTGTTCTATCAGCTGGTTGTATTAAAAAAAAAATTTAATTTGTTTGCAATTTTACTTATGTTTCATCGATGCTAAATGTGCGAATGAGAAGTTCTTTGTCGGTGGTCAGCCTCTTAAGTTTATACCTATGGTTTCCTCATCCTCAACTCAACTCAAAATATCTAAGCTATTATTGTTCGAACTTTCTAAGAACGTAAACGTCTATTGTAAAAACTCTGTTGTAAATAATTTTTGCTTTGACAATAGCTGGTGAGAATTAGTGTCGATAAACACCATTTCTAAAGAATGTATTATACAATCTTAGGATAATATACAATTTGTATATTATCCTACTAAGTAAGTAGGTACCTACGGACCTAGTAGATTTTTTCCAGTTGACCTTTGGATTACATTATGGACTGGGTGGTATCTTTTATATTTAGACAATAGAAGAAATATCATGAAATATCAATAAATAATAACTTATCATCATATCAATAAACTAGCGACCCGCCCGCGCGCCCCTGCTTCGCACGGGTGCACATATCATGCATGTATTATACATATAAACCTTCCTCTTGAATCACTCTATCTATAAAAAAAACCGCATCAAAATCCGTTGCGTAGTTTTAAAGATTTATGCATACAAAGGGACATGGGGGCATAGGGATATATATAGGGTCAGAGAAAGCGACTTTGTTTTATACTGTGTAGTGATAGTTATACGTACGTACCGTACACGTACCGTACACGTACCAACATACTCAATAATAAACTTTGTGATGAAAAAAAATGTTTTTTTGGCTCATATTTTTAAGGGTTTCTAATTGATTTTAAGAGTACCAATTAGAGCTCTTTGTGTGTGGCTCGTCCGGGGAAGTACTACCACACCACCACGCCTATTTCTGCCGCCAAGCAACAACGCTGTTTCGGTCTGAAGAGTGTGGTCGTGAGTGTACTCACATTATTTGAATAGAAAACTTTTATTGCACGACAGGATTCAACTCCATGACCTTACGATCCGAAAGTTCTTTGAAAAAATATGGCGTCATTAAAATATCCAAGTATCATTTTATATGATTTTCGCTTTACTATTTGCAAGAAAACTATCACTAAAAGGTACTCCATAAAGATCTGAACATGACATAGAATTGTTAACAATTGTGAAGCAAGTAATGCGCTTTCTGAATGCAAGTCGTATAATAAAACATTTTATTGCGTGTGCGCTGGCTACTCTACTGTGACCATGGGTTTGCAGTTTTGTTTTTGCAAAGAAATAATCGGGTGGATATGTTTTAAATAAATAAATATTGGTGGACTATCCACACAGCACTATCTCGCCCCAAACTAAGCTTGTGATATGAGAACCAGATAGCTGTTATACTACATAAACTTTTTTTTTGTAAATACTTATAATATTATAATTATGTATAGCACCCTGACAGAGAACACACATCTACGTTTTGTATCGGCCAAGGGCTGGTCCGGAGGAAGTAATACCACGATATAACCCTTTTATTTATTATTACATAATTTGTTACAGAAGAACACAGAAATAACAATATAGGTACAGACAGACATAATCATTTTTTATTACATAGTAATAAGTCAAACCTGTAGATGGAGCTACGGTCGCATAAGTACCGTAGTATGTCCAAGAGTTATTCGTCAAGTGTGATTAGAATTCCGGTGGCACAGGTGGTAGCGCAGCCCCGTATCAAGGGGAAGGTCGCGGGTTCAAATCCCGCTCGGAAAATATTTTTTAGGAAATTATAAATTCTTTTTATATCTGTGTTCTCTGTGAAATAAACCATTCCTTCTTCCTTTCTTTGTATATATCAGTTTTTGTTCTATTTATTGTCTACATCATGGTCACCCCAGCAATTTCAGACGTCAACGAACATCCAAACGACTACATCTCTAAAGCGATTGTTCCCGCGCACGTCGTCATTTGCGCATGCGTCGGTTCCTCGGTTCTCATCCCATTGAAACCCCTATTCCTTTAAAATACGACTGCTTTTCCTATTTCCATTCAGGGCGTGATTTTACGACAATAGGCACTTCCTTCACAGAATTATGAGCTTTATCGTGTCAAGGATAAGGGTTATTTTTAGTGGTATTAGAATTATTGGTTGTAAACATTGGGAGCTATTGTTTTTGTAAATGGAACTTTGATGACGTCTTTGACAGTTGTTCTGTTGTATACAAGTTGTAAGACGACTTAAGTTTTTGGATTTTTAACTGAATTCAAAAAAGTAGGAGGTTCTCAATTCAAATCAAATAATTATGTTTAACAAACATATATACCTAGAAACAAATATACCTAGGTACTTATAAAGTCGGGAACAATTATCTCCGCAGAAGTATTAAATTTTATCGCAGATGCAGCCCTCGAATTCATTTTTTTATGTTTTCAAAAATCACTATCAAAACGGTCTTTATTCAGTACAATCACAGGGATCACTTTGAAACACAGAGTACATTGTTATAGAAATTTAAGCAAAAAACAATAGCAAACCTCTTTTACTTTACAATACCAGCAATAAACAGTTTCAGTACCTTCCTAACGGGGTAACAAAACAAACAGAAAGTAATTAAATGGCGATTGGGTAAGTGCGAGTCGGACCAGCGCAATAAGCGACCACCACAAATATAAGTTGCCTTGCAAGTCACAAGTCACGAGTTGTTTGATGGTTGTCAGCCCCTTAAGGCGGCACGGGACGGTTTTTGAACAGCTGTAAATCTACTAAAATTTTATAAATACATGAAAAAACGAAAACTTTAAAATTGAACATGTACTCGAGCGCTGTGTAAAGATAGAAACATAAATAATGATAATTTTCTCGATAAAAAAAATCATAAAGATGACACTAAATCGCGATTTCAAACATCCATTACTAAGAGTTTTTCTTGAAATCATGTCAAAGTTATATCAAAAGATAGGGATTAATATTTACTAGCGCTGTGTGATTTTTATTATTTAATTTTTATTATTCTCTGAGAAGAAAATCTAACGAAATCTAGCTGTTCAAGTGCTAGCGCCGAGCAGCCAGTACCCCTGAGGCGTCTTGGAGGTTGGAGGTTCTGGGTTATCCCCGCATAAGGCGTTGACAACACCTAATATTCCTCTCGCTCGCACAATTCGACATTTTGAAAGATATAGAATTACTAAATACAATTTTGAAAAATCGCAAACAACCATTTTGATGCAAGTTTTCCTACTCAAAAGTTTGCTTATGTACGAAAACTAGAAAAGCAAACTTTTAAGTAGGAAAACTTGTACCGATCAGAATGATTTTTTTACTAAACTGTGCGCAATGTGATTGCATACAAAATGGTTGATTGCGATTTTTCGAAAATGGGTGTTGTGATTTTATATCCTTCAACAAGTCAAAACGTGCGAGCGAGAGTCACATTAGCCCTTGTATTCACCTTAAGGCATATAGATGAAGGTAACTCTGTAGGGGTTGACCTTAAGGACCTCCCGTAGAACATTTTTTTCAGCTGATGACCCACTCTAGCCCCTTTTGTTTGATCCACGACTTGTGGCCACCCTGTGTACAATAATAAGAGTCCCGTTAGCACCCTTTCAATACGGAACCCTAAAACCCTTCTCCAAACAGACCGACAGATTTTATTACTTTATTAGTAGCTAACCCGTTAAACTATTATGTCATTCAATCCGTTACATTTTTGGGCAAATAGTTTTATACTTTCTTCTGTTTAGCAGCTGAAATAATGAACCGAACTTTCTTTTTAATAACTTTCTTTGTGATTTAGGCTAACGTTGTTAATGTTATTCTGCTTTTACCTGAACTAGCCTTGGCCGGTGAGAACTAATACGTAGTACCAAGAAATACCAAACATTAGTCATTATTTTTACGACCTTAAAAAAACTGCTTCGTGACTGTTCCTCAGGCACGGTTGATATCCCCTCAGTGCCAAGTTTAAAGTACTAACCTTGAAATTCTTTTAGCACGTCTGAGGGGGGAGTCAGAGTTATGTCAAACATTACATTTGGCACAAGATGTAGAATGTTGTAAGAAGTAGTGTAAGTACATAGACCTACATCTTGTAGTTGTTAGTATTCCAATTTCTGGGTGACTGAGCAAAGCTCGGTTGGTCGCTAAAAACACGGATTGAAAACCTTTTCTAAAAATGAGTCCTAGCTAGATCGATTTATCGCCCTCGAAACCACCTGCATACTAAATTTCATGAAAATTGTCGGAGCCGTTCCCGAAATTCAGATTATAATAAATCAATATACAAGAGAGCACCGGGGCGGTCTAGTGGGAGTGACCCCGCCTTCCGATGGTAAGGTCGCTGGTTCGAATCCGGTCGTGCACCAATGGATTTTTCTATCGAAAAATTTATATGCGCAATGCTAGAGCTCGGTGAAGGAAAACATCGTGAGGAAACCAGTTAGTATTCTAACAGCGGCGATGGGCTTGCAACCTGTCACGTATGAAATACTAACTACTGCAAAATGTGGGTATGTGCCAAATGTAATGTTTGGACGTACCTCTGACTACCCTTCTTAGACATCCTCAAAGAATCTTGAATTAGTACCTACTTGGTACTGGGAGATCTGAAGGGATATCTACCGTCAAGGATCACTTTGAAACGTCTTCTAAACTGCGAATCTAGCGCCAGTTCGTCGCGACCAAAGCCTAGAAGCAACTCTTGTATATACTTGGGGATCAAAGTCGTGAAGCTGTTGTGCCCAAGTATACTTGGGGATCAAAGTCGTGAAGCTGTTTCAGTTTCAGTTTTCAATATACAAGAGTTGCTTCTAGGCTTTGGTCGCGACGAACTGGCGCTAGATTCGCAGTTTAGAAGACGTTTCAAAGTGATCCTTGTGACTGTACTGAATAAAGACCATTTTGGTATTGTTTGTGTGTAGGTATTAGTGAAACATCTTCAAAGAATCTGGAGTTAGTACTTGGTTCGAGATCTGAGGTATCTACCGTGCCTCGGGATCTAAGTCTCAAGCCTAGTTCTTTACTAGGTATATCTTGCTAACCTCCCGTGCCCTCGATCTAACCCATAGCCTTTCGATAAAACAAACAAAGCCCAGATTCAATTACTAATGCATGTTTATCGTCCGTTTAAAAGGCAAACAATGACGTCACGCGTTTGTGGCGAAATAGTGACGTTGCTAATATATACCGATTGTGCAACAATGGATATTTCTTTTTAATACTAGTAGAGCACCGGTGGTCTAGTGGGAGTGACCCCGCCTTCCGATCGTAAGGTCGCAGGTTCGAATCCGGTCGTGCACCAATGGATTTTCCTATCGAAAAATTTATGTGCGCAATGCCAGTGCTCTTAAACGGTGAAGGAAAACATCGTGAGGAAACCAGTTAGTATTCTAACAGCGGCGATGGGCTTGCAACCTGTCACGTATGGAATACTAACTACTGCAAAATGTGGGTATGTGCCAAATGTAATGTTTGGACGTACCTCTGACTACCCCCCTTAGACATCCACAAATAATCTTGAATTAGTACCTACTTGGTACTGGGAGATCTGAAGAGATATCTACCGTACCTGGGGATCAAAGTCGTGAAGCTGTTTCAGTTTCAGTTTTTTTACTAGTAGAGCTCTTTATGTGTGGCTCGTCCGTGGAAGTACTACCACCACGCCTTTTTCAGCCGCCAAGCAGCAACGCTGTGTTTCGGTTTGAAGAGTGTGGTCGCCGGTGTAATTACAGGCACATGAGGCTAAACATCTGTATTGTATTGACGCAGGGCAGTGTATCGTAGGGCACGTTCCTATCGTGCGTGACTTACGTGAATCCTACTAACATTATAAAATATGTGAAAGTTTGTATGTATGGATGGATGGACGGATGGATGTTTGTTACTCAATAACTCCAGAACGGCTGAACGGATCTTGGTGAAAATTGGCACAGAGATATATTATTATAGTCTGGAATAACACATAGGCTACTTTTCATCCCGTGGGAATACCGGGATTTAAAACTTCGCGGGTGAAAGCGCAGGGCGCTACTAGTAAAATATATTTTATTTTTATTTTTATTTTTATTTTTATTTTATTTTATTATTCTTAGGAAAACTTACAGCTATGCACATTGATAATATCTTAATTAGCTATATGTGCGAAGCACATATTACATTGAAGGCCAATTACAAGTTTCCACATCTATGTAGAAAAAGTAAACTTATAAGTATATTGTTGTTTATTAATTGTTATATATTATAGATATACTATATACATAGTGTTATAATATCATAAGGGTTGCTGATGGTCCCTGCACTGACTGTATCGAAGAAGGCCAGAGTAGTGATCAGCTGATCAGTTCTTTTGACGCGGACTGTACCTACCGAGACTCAAAGCCTATGTCAAGACAGGTTCAATAAACTCGTTCCCCCAGATAGTTTGTTTATATTGTTTTATCTATCATGTTCTATATGTTTGTTTATGATAAATCTTCTATTTACATGCTTATTACAATGATCGATCATTTTGGTAAATATTATCATCCAGCACAGTGGTCGTAGCTCTGCCTTCTGCACTGTAGGGGTGGGTTCAATACCCACCGATGTTAAATAAATATTGGTGGACATTTCACACGACACTATCTAGCCCCAACGCTCTATCACTAAATAGTTTAAAACAAACTCGCTTCCCGCTGTCTCTCCTTATGTATGCTTAGATCTTTAAAACTACGCAACGGATTTTGATGCGGTTTTTTTAGTAGATAGAGGGATTCAGAAGGAAGGTTTATATGTATAATACAATGATGCATAATAATATTAGAGCACTGTGCACTCGTGCGAAGTCGGGGCGGGTCGCACCTGTGCTATAAAAACCAGATATACCTACACGTAAATTTTTGTGAATACATTTTTATATTTTATAAAAATCCAGACAGAGGAATTTCAAGTAAGCCAAGAAGCAACGCTGTGTTTCAGTTTGAAGAGTGTAGTCGCCGGTGTAATTACAGGCACATGAGGCTTTACATCTGTATGCCTCAAGTTGGTAGACGCAGGGGTGCATCATATGTTGTAAATAAGAACACATATTCCTATCGAGCATGACTTACGAGGCAATGCTTAGTTATTGGTGGTGGTAACCACTCAACATCAGGTGGACTATCCGGTTTTTACAGCTAGTTGTGTAAAAAGGCCACGGGCGGTAGCACTAACTCTATGCCAAAAATCCAAGTAACAA
Organism: Plemyria rubiginata; assembly: GCA_963576535.1. NCBI lineage: Eukaryota > Metazoa > Arthropoda > Insecta > Lepidoptera > Geometridae > Plemyria > Plemyria rubiginata. The sequence continues at coordinate 3,615,739 of OY754911.1, read as the reverse complement.
ACTGAGAAACTATGTATGTACTTAATCGGATTTGTCAAATAGCATTACTAGACACGTGACGCGAACTAGAGCGGAATGCGGTGACCATAAATTCAGAGAAGAGAAGTATAAAAGTAGAAAGTTTGTTTATTTACAGGAAACTTCATAGTTAGGTACACAAATCCTACTTCCTACTAATATTATTGTATACGCAAAAATTTGTAAGTTTGGATGGATGTTTGTTACTCAATAACTCCAGAACGGCTGAACGGATCTTGATGAAATTTTGCACAGAGATAGATTATAGTCTGAAATAGCACATATGCTACTTTTTATCCCGTAATAAAAAAAGTTGTTATAATGTAGTACATTAACCCCTGGTTTCTGAAAGCGCGATCAACACTAATCGGCTGTTAAGTCACTTGCCATCTCCATCTAATTTGAAGTAAAAGCTGAAATAGCAAGTGACTTGACAGCCGATTTGTGTTGATTGAGCTTTCAGAAAGCGGGGGTTAACAATCTAAGAATTGGGGTAATCTGAGTCTTGGAAACGGCTCCAGCGATTTTCATGAAATTTAGTATGCCCCTGCATACTAAATTTCATAAAAATCATCATGTTTTGGGAGCGATAAATCGATCTAGCTAGGATTCATTTTTAGTAAATATTTTTCCGTGTGTCCGGGCAATGAAAAACCCAACATAAACATGTGGCTCTTCCTGACATAAACAGAAAAGAGTCTATCATGGCCACCCTCCACTCACACGAAACCGTATCATCTCTAATTTCTAAGGATTTGTCGTATTAATGCTAATTAACAATTGGCAGCTAAAGTCACTACCTATAGTGTTCTTATTTAGTTGTGAAGTTCCGGTTTTCAGATCAACCTATGTTCTACCAATTTCTACATGATTAAGGATGGGTGTCCGTCCCTGGCATTTGACTTCTAGAAATGTAATTTCAAGTTGATATAAAACTTACATTATAATTTATTAGGTAAGTCAGGTGAGTGGCGGCAAGCGAATTAAAAAATAAATAATTGTAAAAAATAGCCTATTTGTGAAGGAACTCTTATTATATGATTTTAGTTAGAGATAATATATTAAACTTTATTGAATACCTTCTAATAATACTTAATTAAAATATTTAATCAAATAAAATAAATACTATATTTTATTCAATTGTTATTTGTAGTTTTAAGAATAATTTGTTCTAAAAAAACTATCGATAAAATTACACCGCTGCGCTGGGAATCTCCCCGAAAACGTTCTAACCATATTTGCCCATCCCACATCGTATTAAAAACAAAAAAAGCTACATAAGTATACCTATAACTTATTAGATCCTCAGGCACGGGTATTTCCCGTGCCTGAGGATCTAATAAGTTCCCTTCATCTATAAAATTACTTATAATTATTATTTTATTTATATAATCTAACAATCTATTAATTCACGATCCTACTTACTACGTAATGGGTGAAGTCTTTGTGCATATTTAGTGTTGCTACGAGAAAAGCACCTCATCATAATGAGCTTAAAAAGCTAAAAATAAAACATCAATCGATACCCCTCCTAATCTCTAGCGACATAACAAAGGCTCTCATAATATTATAACCATTCATTAGCGCAGAGAATTATCATAATCTCAAGTCTGCACTGCACGCAAAATACGCGAACATCGATATGCAAAAGAAAGACAGTCATGATTTTATTTTGTTTGCGGCTGGCGTCTTTCAATGGCCACCTATGATGCGTTCAGAAAAACTTAAAAGCTCTATCTAAGCTTTCACTATACTCGTCCTAAATCTTACAAAAAACCGGCATAAAATTACAAATATTGAGCTTGTATTAAAAGACAAAACGATTATAAACAAAAACTATGATGAAATTAAAAAGGATGAAAAATGCTTCAAAGTTCGGGGATAAACCATAGAGAAATGAAACAAGATGGCGTCGTCGCTAAAAGCTCGGTAAGCTCGAACGCAGCCGTAGCGCAGGGGGTGAGAGGCGAGAGGGAGGGGTAGCCGCATGCGTAGCTCGCTCCGTCCACATTCCAGTAGTTTGCAGGCACCCGCACGGATAACGTCCCGGCCGGCCGCGCGCGTCCTAATACAAAGAACAGCTCACTAAAGCAAAAAAATCAGTGATGTATCGATTATTTTCACCATCAAACGATAAATAAGTGATCCTATAACGTTTTGCCGACGGATTGGAACAGTTTTTGTGTGCACAAACGGTGGCTTCGACGCGTTTCGAAGCGGGCCACGTCCTATGGAATTCCATTATCGATAGAATCTAGCGAGAGAAACATGGTGGACTCATCGCTGTGTCGAAAGTGAACGAAAATTTCGTGTTTTCTGTGTGGTTTATCTGACAGTGCTGGATTTGAGCAATAGTGTGTTTTAACACTATGGATTGGTGTGAGTGTGTGTGTTAGCTGCTTCGATCGGTATGAGAATTGACTGAACGAGTCAGAATGGTGTCTCTAGCGTATTTCGGGCTCAGGCATACGCCTTGGACCCTTTTAGTCCTCATTTTCTTCATCGAAAGCGTGATGGGGAACTATGCCAAGTCTTTCTACATTCACTGGAACACGACCAACAGTATATTCAGAATAGACAATACCGATCATGTATTCGACTTGAATAAAGGTAACGCGCAGTTTGAATACGACCAAGTTAATATTATATGTCCAGTGTACACCCCTGGAACATTCGAAGAGGACACAGAAAAATATATAATATACAATGTTAGTAAAGAAGAATATGATACGTGTAGGATAACCAATCCGAATCCTCGTATAATAGCGATATGCGATAAACCGCATAAGCTCATGTTCTTTACCATAACTTTCCGGCCTTTCACCCCTCAGCCGGGCGGCTTGGAATTTCTGCCAGGCAAGGATTACTACTTCATATCCACATCGAGCAAGGATGATCTCCATAGACGCATCGGAGGCCGCTGCCTCAGCCATAATATGAAGCTAGTCTTTCGCGTCTGCTGCAAGCCCGAAGAGCAATCCCCCGCTCCGCCGCCCCAGCCGACCTTACCACCTCCGCCGCCACCGCCAACAACGAGCACCTCCACGACGACCACGACAACGGTGAAGCCGGTGACGAAAAAGACGCACAAGTACGACAAGACTCCGAATGAGGTGATCAAGAGTGAGGAGCTGTCGCACTCGCGAGGCGCCGCGCTGGCTTCGTCGCTGGCTCTGGCCCTGGCAGCGACAGCGGTGCTGGCTCCACTGGCTCGGTGAATGTGTGCCCGGGCCGCGATTCCTCCGCGCCCAAACCTGGTCAAGCCAGGCCCGTCTCTGACGCTCCAGACTTTGCACCTACGCCCGGACACGCTAGTCTTCGCGTAAAGTGATGTGTAGTAGTGTTGCCCCAAGGATTATGGATTTCTGGTGGAAGTAAGTACTGAGTGGATAGTGAGTGTACAGTTCCAGATTGAAATTGAGCCTAAATTGTATGTATTATGGGCCTACGAATAATCGAAGTAACTTATAGTTTATATTTATTGTCCGGTCATGGAAATAACTGCAAACAACGTAGTTGGTTACTGTAATATGGAGGATAACGATATGTAATGGTAAATTAGGTTTCTTAAACCACTAGGAATTAAATTTTTATATTTTTCATTATTGCAATCAAGGATTTTTGACTATAACTTAGGATTCGTCGAATCAACAGTTAATATAGGGGAAATTATAGAGAAAATAGTGGGTAGAATTTAATTTAGTTCAAAAGACACTTTTTAATTTTTCCCAACAGCTTATGTACCTACAATTAGATTTTATTTATATTTTTAAAAAGAAATTGGGGCGAGTTAAAAATCTTGTCCAGAAACACTGTGATTTTGGTTTATTTAGAAAGTAATTTTTCTCTTTATGCTTTTATTGTGATATAAAACAATATATAAAAAAATTGACGCCACAGATATGTACAAATATATCTGTGTTTGCAGCATTCTTTCACATTACAAATTTTCTTGACTGATTTGCATTTTTGCTTTTTGCTATTGTTTTATTAAATTAAGATGAAGAAACGTCCACGATTTCTTACAAAATGACATCTATAAAACCAGCTTTTAGAGAGCATTATATTCCTTAAGGTGGTATGGCGAACACCGACGCCTACACTTAAAAGATCTTCAAATATTGATTTACTTTCAATATCTAAGGGTCATTGACCCAGCACTAGTTGTGCCATTGCGATATGTGAGCCGATTTTGAAATAGTCAAATTAGTTAAATAATGTAGCAAAATAGACCGGTTTCAGTTAGCAAACTGCATTTAGTAACAGTTGAAATATATTTTTAGGTAGAATAAGAAGAGATGATTGAGATTCAAACTATTTTAAGGATCAGCACTTTAAATAACGCGGTAAAACAAGAAAGCAGCACACCGAAAGAATATGTGGACGCATTACTCGGTATAACGAATCTGAGTGTCGCAAATATGAATCTAAAAGAACACAAAACTAGCAAAACTAACAGAAACGTTGACCATGAACTGAATCATCAAATTGATGACTATATCATGACCAGACAACGTCTCAGTGTTGATTTAGCAACAAACGGTAGTATTTACACACAAACTATCATCTAGTGACATAGGCATTTGTCAATTTACTTGTTGTATGCAATTTCTAAGATATCAAGTATCTTGCCAAACCAGTTAACTGATCATACTCATAAAACAAAGGATTATATAAAGCTGTGAATCTCTAAGCATGCAGAAATGTTAATAATGAACAAATCTTTTAAGAAGATTTTACGAGAAAACCTCATTTGCATACACTAAGCGAAGCTCTTTGAGCCGCCATAAAAGTCTAATACAGGAGCTATACTTGTCTCGCTCATTTCTATATAAATTGGCTCTATATGACAGAGAACGGTGTATAAAATCAATACATTTCCAAAAGAGTAGAAGTGGCTGGCTTTGTTCGTAAAACACCTTTTTATTGCCAACGCTGGGCGACTTTTCATTCCATGTTTCTCAATCGTATGCTATCTCCGATTCATTTCTTTTTACAATTCTCTATAATACAAGATAGGGCTTATAAGATTTGGTTACTAGATTCTGGCGTTCGCTACTCGACGTTGTAGATGTAAAATCACAATGAAACGTAACTTGTTATGAAGTCTGCTGATCGTTTATTTGATAGCAGAGAAAGGATCACAAAGATGTCAAACAAATAAAAAAAACAAAAGAGAATAAACAAAACGTCCAGGCTAATGCATTGTTTTCCAAACATGAAAATGTATTTTTTGCTTCTGGCAACTATTAGAAGAGTGGTTCTATTTACGTGAACCTCCTTTCTAGGTAGTTAGCTATTTTAAGACGGAAGGGATAATCGTCTCAACGTGCTCGTAATAACTTAAGACGTAAACTAAACAAGGAAAGAAATGTAAACAGCGTCAAAAATGATTTTGAAAAAGGAACTAAGAAAATAAACATTGAGAAAAATTGTTGGGATAGAACAGCTATGTATGTTTTTATTTTAGACAGTGTTACCAACATTCTAGCCTTGTTTTATATTCCCTGACGTTTTATAGCGGCTAGAGTGTTGTCTTTGTCAAAGAAAGAAAATGGCAAACAGTTTTATTGATTGACTTAGATTATTTGTGAAGCCCTAGCGACTAATATAAGACCCACCATATGGTAGTTAATGTAGAATTACGCGCATATTTCAGGCACACTTAAAATCCTTTCACCACACTGTTTTAAATGAATCTAGTAACACGACAAGAAGAATTTTAATTATGAACAACCTACAGAATTTTCTCAAGCTGTGAACTAAACTTAAAATCAGTGAAAATGGGGTGCTATATTCTACTGACACATACGTAAAAAATGACAGAAAGAAATGAATCATATCTGGTAGGTACAAGTACGTTACTAATGTCCAAATAGTATATTTTCGCACAAGCCCAAATTTTGGAAAACAATGAATTATTCCAATTTATTTATTTATTTATTCAGGTCTACCAAACAGCTGTTACAACAATGCAATTCAATAAACTAAACTTAAATCTACGTACGTATGTACTATTTAGAGCTAATTGCACAAGTAATTATAGCTAAACACTACATGCATTAAAATTAACTAAGTGGAAAGAGTAACATTACGGTGAGTATGTAAAATAAAATAAAAGGAGGAACAGTGATTGTTTAGAAAGATGATCAATAATGTGAATTCAATCATTTTTACCTCCGTAGGTGCTCGAAATCCGTATAAGCTCTTCCTTAGTCGTTTTACCTGTACATTGATATAGGAATGGACAGTGAATTAGTTTAAATAAATGTTAGATTTCGGACAATGTCAATGCCAGGTAGACGATTGAACAATACATGGTGCGCCATCATTCAAGATTTAGGACATGGGGTCTACCTGAGTCCACTGGGACATGAAAAATGACACGTGAAATCGAGGTTTGTGTTTTAGAATAACACATGAGGAGTGATCTTTTGGACTTTTCGTTTCTTCTTTCGTTTAAATTACTTCTGTCGTATAACTTAGGTTATATAGAATTTAGATTCTATCCTACTTCCTACTAATATTATAAACGCGAAAGTTTGTAAGTATGGATGGATGTTTGTTACTCTTTCACGCCGGAACGGCTGAACGGAACCCGATGAAACTAGGCTAGACTTATAGTCTGGAATAGCACATAGGCTACTTTTTATCCCGTGGGAATACCGGGGTTTAAATCTGCGCGGGTGAAACCGCGGGGCCCGACTAGTAACTTTATATACCTTATCCTTTTGCGCAGAGAAAATAAATAAATAATTTTATATCTAAGAAAACTCACCTAATGTTGCAAAACTTCTGCTCAAAAGCCCCCTTTGGGCCGCAGTTAAAATCCAAAAAATTCTTGCAATTGTTTTTTTTTTGTATAATGGCTTGGGTTTAAATCAACTTCGCATTTCACCACACTGTTTCGAAAGAATTAATAAATAAAATATTGGTGGACTTTTTTCACACAGCACTATCTAGCCCCAAACTAAGCTTCGGTTTAAAGAGTTTATTCTCATAAGAACAGATACAGTTCACTTAAATGAGATTGAGAGATGAGAGACACTTGTGATATGGGAACCAGATAGCTGATATACTACTTATATACTTTTTTTTTGTAAATACGTACTTATAATATTATATAACACCCAGACAGCGAACAAACATCTATGTTCATCACACAAATGTTTGTTCACGGTGGGAATCGAACCCACGACCTACGGCGTAGAAGGCAGAACTTCTACCAACTGAGCTACGTAGGCTGTCAACTAATGACATGAAACTGAAAAGAAGAATTACCTAATTTAAAAAACGAAAGAAGTCACGTGGGTTTCGACTATAGCTCCATTTAAATCTATTCAAGCCATGTTTTTTTTATACAATTAGTTGATGGAACAAGCAGATGGCCCACCTGATGTTAAGTGGTAACCATCACCTAACAAAGCCTTGTCTCGTAAAGCACGCACGACAGGAACGTGCCCTACGACGCACTGCCCTGCGTTCATCAACTTGAGGCATACAGATGTTAAGCCTTATGTGCCTATAATTACACCGGCGACCACACTCTTTAAACCGAAACAGCGTTGCTGCTTGGCGGCAGAAAAGGCGTGGTGGTAGTACTTCCCCGGACGAGCCACACACAAAGAGCTCTACTACTGTGCCAGATATGTATGAACTTACGTGATCACTGAGCCGCACGCTTAGTGAGGCACGAGAAAAACTCTTCACTGTCTCGTGCCTCACTAAGCGTGCGGCTCAGTGATCACGTAATTTCATACATATCTGGCACCGGCCTTAAAATTGGACATTGCAGAAAAACAGACAGTTGTATTTGGTTATAAATCGATACTACTCGATAGATAATTCGGTTCAGTCAGGGCCTTGTTAAGAAAACTTGTTTCTCTGAACCTAAGTTGAGTTTTTGTAGTGTTTTTTGTGGGCATGCGTTCTCTATACTTACATTCATAATGGCATGTTAATAAGTAGTTTTAAATCTACGTAAGTACTTATTATGTTTTATTTATTAGCCGCCGGCTCGATTCTAGTTTTCCACGATGTTTTTGACTTGTACAGCCAGCATCAAAAGTAAATTCGTTCAAGATGAAACGGAATGATAAGTTCGTTTTATCTTATCAATCTTTGTTTAAGAAGTAAAAACAACTGTGGCGTAAATACTAAATAAATAATGCTTGACAATCCACGCAGCACCATCTAGCCCCAAAGTAAGCTGCTCAAAGCTTGTGTTATGGGTACTAGATGACTGATCTAAAAACATATACTTACATAGATCGTTTTTTAATATACATACAAAACACCCAGACCAACGGTACAAATATATGCAGATCGTACACAAATTTGTTCTGAGGCGAGAATCGAACCCTCTTGCGTCGCAGGCGGACTCTCGCCCGCTGCGCCACTGAGGTCGTCAGTCGTAAAACTGTAGGCAAATGCCAAAAGGCAAACAATCAGAAATTTAATTAAAAATACCTAATGAAAAATATATTAATTAATATTATTTTACTGAGACTTAATTAATATTAATTTGTTAATACATCAGGTGGCCCATTAGCTTGTTCCATCTGCAACTGGTATAAAAAAGTATCTACCTTTGTCAGTAGACGACACTGCTTTTCTATTTTAAGAAATATAAACGAAGTTTAAATACACAATGAATCATAATCAATTAGATAGGGTACCTTTATAAGTATAATTATGTTTTCGTACGTTGCTTATTCAACTTAAAGCTCAAAGTTTTTGCTCCTGAAAAAACTACAAAACCACAAATTACGTATAATAAAACATACAATTAAAGCTATGTGTTGAATTCTGAAGTCCATTTAAAACAGATTTACGCCGGTACTATAAAAAACAAATAAAAAAGGATAATCACTTAAACTTGGGGTTTCCAGCAACAAAAACACTATTTATTTTGTATCAACATAAGAATGTCAAAAATGTGTCATTTTAAACGTCAATTACATAACTGTCATGGCGGCTCTATGTGTTCACATCGTAAAAATTTCGACCAGAAGAATATTTAGGTATCACAACTTTATTTGCCTACAGATTAATACAATCCCATTTTTATGATAATCTCTTATTTATTTCCAATTTTTTACGGTAGCGATCCCAAAATTAAACATTAAGTAGGTACCTTTGTTTAGTTTTACTTCAAGTTTAAAGTCAAGTCAAAAGGTATTCAGTTGAATTATAACATACATTGTTTTACACGACCAATAGTAAGAGTAGTAGAGCTCTTTGTGTGTGGCTCGTCCGGGGAAGTACTACCACCACGCCTTTTTCATCCTCCAAGCAGCATCGCTGTGTTTCGGTTTGAAGAGTGTGGTCGCCGGTGTATTACAGGCACATGAGGCTTAACATCTGTATGCCTCAAGTTGATGGACGCAGGGCAGTGCATCGTAGGGCACGTTCCTATCGTGCGTGACCTACGGGGCAATATTTTGTTTATAGGTGACGGTTACCACTTAACATCAGGTGGGCCATCTGCTTGTTGCAACAAACTTACGGCTTGGTCCCTATCGTTCTTTTGTCCTTCCTTGTTACAATGCAATATAATATGTATGTTATTGAAGCTCCAATACGGTGCCAATCGAAATTGAGCCAGTTTAGACAAGTGGAAACACAAATCTATTTCAGACATGAAACTATTTTAAAACAATAAGGTGAGGTAGTTTTTCAAATAGAAAGATCTAATGAGCCAAATCTCCTATGCGTATCTTCAAAGATATTTCAGTAAAATTGATGACACTCAAAATTTAACGAAACTATTTCGATTTTTATGATCGCTCTAAATACTTTGATGGTTCGGATTTTTATTTTAGAATAAAACTTGTGTTTTATGGTTTTGGAGACTCAATTGATTTATTGTCATTATTTACTAATAATGATGACAGTTATGGAACAATCTTACAGATAAATGTCACTTCCAACATGACAGATAAGTGGCAAGAACGCTGTATCACTTTACATCAAATTTAATTAAAACGATTCCGTGGGTTCAACTATTTATATGAATGAGGCTTTATATCTGTTTGCCTCAAGTTGATGGAGATCAGTACCAATCGTACGTGACTTGCGAGTCAATGGTTTGCTATAGCCGATGGTTACCACTTAACATTAGGTGGGTCATCTGTTTCTTCGAAAAGAAGAAGAGTGAAAAAATCTTAACGCAAACAAACTCACAAGGAATCTCACTAGTAATAAAAAAGTATAATTATATTATGCATATAACAACCTACAGCTTAAATTATTATAGAAAGCGCATCGCTAATAAACTTAGACCAATAAAATGTTGATGTGAATTTCACATGGCTGTGTAAAGTCATAATCAATTTTGATGTGCTGTATGGCCAATAACTATTCGCTTTTGTCTGACCATAAAGCCTAGTCATTGACCCCCATACCAGAAGACATTAAGCTTAGTCACTAAGCTCAGTTTTTAGGCTTGGTTGCTACAAGTTACCTATTTCTGTTATGCCTACGTCTCGCTAAGTTCGATTGCCCTGCATTAAGCTTAGTCACTAAGCTTAGTTTTCAGGCTTGGTTGCTGGGATTGGTCGGAATTACTTACCTATTTCTGTTTTGCCTTCGCCTTGCTTAGTTGGATTGCCCCACACTAAGGCTTTATTATTATACTGTAACAATGATCATACAAAATAGCGGTAGAAACTTATCTGCAAGAATTGTGAGGAACGGGCACCTAGATTCACCAAGCTATAAGACGTTTCAATGTTATCTTCTTCTTCTTTTCTTCGTCTTTTTTGTTTATGGCTCCTGTCCGTATAGACAATCTTGCCAATGTCAAGTGATTTTTATCGTTTAATACTTTTTAGTCAAGTCAGTTCATGGTCAAGTCACGTCATTTGTTTTGAAGAAAATGGTGTCGGTTTTCTTCAAAACATTCGAAACATTTTCGGTCAAATCACGATGTCACATAATACACTTTCATTCCAAAGGCTTACACTTTGCGCTAAGAACTCAAGTACTTAATAATAGTTAAAATACCACTAAAATTACATAACACAACTCAAAATAACACTAGAAAAACAATTAAAATGAAAATGCTATGTTGCTTCGCCAAATTACAGATCCTTCAATCCTTCAATATTATCGTTGACCTAATCGTTAGTATTGACACTGGCAACCACACACAACCTTTAAACCTACAAACGGTAACGCTGCTTTGCGGCAGAAAAGCATGGAGGTTGTACTAACCCAGACAAGTAAAAAAAAAGTCAAAAACAAATTTCTCCCACTCTATGAATCTAGAGAAATAAATCTCTAGGTTCAGAGATTTTGTGTCGACTGTCTAAACTTGTAAATTTCAAATTTGACAAAAAATCCAGACACAGAACAAACATATAGGTATGACGATAATAAAGTATGATTCAAACTTACTTGTACAGCTATCAAACAGACATAAGCTCATAAAATTATGTTTTATGTTCTGCAGATAAAAACAAGAATAAAAAAGATCTATCGGATAATCCCAATCTGACCTTGATGGAGCATCGAACTATGGAATCTAGACATTAACCCGTGCCTGCAACATAGTACCCAGCTTTTATTTTTACCAAATTTTTTAGTTATTGGTGTCTTAAATAGTCTATCAACCAATGTTAGTCCAAAGTTGGATGTCTCTCCCAAGACAGGCCACTTATTCTTCTTCTTCTTGGTCAGTCACTAGTTCTTACGAAACAGTGTGTTAAAATTATTGTCACTGATTAATAATTAATATTTGAATATATTGACATTCCACGCAGCACTAATTAGCCCAAAATAAGTCAAAGCTTGTACGATGGAAACCAGAAATCTGTTATAGTACCTACTCAATTAATTTTCTTTGTAAAAATGTACGAATAACACCCAGACTGAGACCAAACATCTTTATTATATGTCCATCACACAAATGATTTTTCTCGGTGGGGTTCGAACCCACGGCATACGGCGCAGAAGGCAGAGTTACTGAGCAGTAAAATCTGTCTGTGTTTATAGATCGAATGTATAACCCGTGGCTCAAATATAGTTAAAACAGATAGACTTTTTCACAGCATTTCATAGTCGGCCAGACTTGAAGTCTATGATAATTGAGGTTCTTGGAGGAATAAAACGAACTATATCGAAGCTGCCCCTCGAGCATCGTCGATGTTAAAGGCTTACACGGCTGTGTTTGTATACATTTATACGTTTCATCCGATAGTTCTAAATCCTGGTGTTCCCACGGGATAAAAAGTAGCCTATGTGTTATTCCAGACTATAATATATCTCAGTGCCAATTTTCACCAATCCGTTCTCCCGTTCTGGAGTTAGAGTAACAAACATCCATCCATCCATACTTACAAACTTTCGCATTTATAATATTAGTAGGATTACTAGCATAACTGTCAAATTTATCGATGATCCATGCTCGAGGACTGAAATGTGAACTATGATATGAACAAACCCTATCCTTTTTATAATGCATTCAAAATCAAAAATTTATTCAATAAAACCACAAGGATAACATGAATCTTACAATGAAATACCTATCGCGTCTGGGGATCAAAGTCCTAAGAATAGTAGATTTTTGTGTGTGGCTCGTCCGGGGAAGTTAGCAGAAGTTGCTGCTTGGCTATTTCTGCCGCCAAGCAGCAACGCTCTGTTTCGGTTTGAAGGGAGTAGATGCCGGTGTAATTACAGGCACATGAGGCTTAACATCTGTATGCCTCAGGTTGATGGACGCAGGGTAGTGCATCGTAGGGCACGTTCATATCGTTCGTGACTGTCGAAGCAATGCTTTCACGAGCCCTTCTCAAGAAGCTCTAACTCTTCTATTCTGCCATAGATAAAGTCATGAAGTGTTTTTTTTATACCAGGTATTCTATAGCTATGTACCGATGCCTCTATTCTGGTACTTACAGTACTGTCAATGCTTGTAATTATCCGCAGCGTAAACTTGTTAACTTCACCGCTTGGCTGTTAAACTGTTTTTTTTTCTCGTTGCCCTTGAAACCTGTTCGGCCAGGTCGTTGCCCTGAAGAGACAGCCCAAGAAATAACCAGTAGAAGACAGGTTTTTTTAATATGGGTTAGATTTAAAATAATTTTTACTCAAATCAAATCAGGAAACGTTTATTTTTAATGTCCCTATAAATTTGGCGAAGTACAAAGAACAATATTAGGGCGACAAAATTTGCCGTCACTTAGAGTTTGATGCACTAATAAAACGATAGTCATCCGTCTAGATATATTTATTCATTTGATTCACAAAGGATCACTATGAAATGTCTTAAGGCTAGCCAATCTACGAGTAAGTGCCAGTTCCACGCGATCAACCAAGAACAGTGCGTATTCTCATTAGTCAGAATGTTTTGAAAAGAAAATAGTAAATAGCTTCACGATTATAACCTCCAGGCACGGTAGATATACCTCAGATCTTTTTGTACCACAAAATATTTAAAAGGCACAGTATAGTATAGTTAAATTAATATTGAATTCACATAAAATTCTTTTGACAGTCCGATTCAACACTTTTGCAAAAACAACTCAAATAAATTTCGAAATCGATTATAAGTTAACCAATTTTTTTTTAGCTGACAACTACTATTTATTTTTATTCAATCGAGCTGACAACCTGTCAGCTAAATGTCAGTTAACGTGTTACTGTCTGTGAAAATTATGCCATTTATTTCATAATCTTTTCCACTATTTCACAATTTTACAAGATTACTTGTTACTAGTTATAGATCGTGGCTTTGCTCGCGTTGTATTAGTGATTGTTAGCATTAATTAAGGAAATTTTACCTTAATTTAGGTAGGTCATTTCACCATCTTGTCGTCACTATGTAGTTCTTTCGAAACAGTGTGGTGAATGGATTTTAATTGCACCTCAAAGAGACTTCTTTCGAGCACGCATGTTTTAGAGCTTTTTGGGTTCTACATGCCGGTTTCCTCACGATGTTTTCCTTCACCATTTGAGAGTACACTATGCACATAACTTTTTGCACAGAATAACTCCTGGCACAACCAGTGTGCATTAGAACCTGTGACCTCGACCTTAAAAATAAATTAGGTTCGAAATACGGCTAGGTACCACTGCATTACCAGTGCACAACATAAGTTGAGTGTGACCTTTTTATTTTTATAGTTTTTTATTTCCACATTTCAGATGTAGCTTCATGACTTTGATCCCCAGGCACGGTAGATATCCCTTCAGATCTCTCAGTACCAAGTACTAACTCAAGATTCTTTGAGGATGTCTAAGTGGGTAGTCAGAGGTACGTCCAAACATTACATTTGGCACATACCCACATTTTGCAGTAGTTAGTATTCCATACGTGACAGGTTGCAAGCCCATCGCCACTGTTGGAATACTAACTGGTTTCCTCACGATGTTTTCCTTCACCGCTTAAGAGCACTGGATGTACCTACATGTTTGTTAGTAGGTAATGTTTGCTTAGTCTAAGTATTAGTATTGAATGTGGATCCCTTGAGGGTAAAAGCCTCCTCCAGGTTCCTCCATGAGTCTCTGATAACTGCAGTAGTTGACCACCCGCATCCAATTTCTGTTATATCATCGGCCCACCGCTTTCTTGGCCGACCAGTCCTTCGTTTTCTTTTAGGGCCCTTCCATTTTCTTGTTAGCTGTGTCCATCTGTTGTCTTTAGAGCCCTTCCATTTGTCAAACAGTTGTCTTTATCTTTATACCCAGCCCATTTCCACATAAGTTCTAGTGCATGTATGATTGCATCTATGACATTTGTCTGTTGTCTTTATGTCATCACTCTTTAGAGTGTGTACCTACTTATTTATTATTATTTATTTGAAATCTTTCACACAAAACAATGTAGTGCTAGGAGGGCTTAATGCTAATAGCATTATCTACCAGTCTTCCTGGGCGTGCAAAAAGATGGTGTGGCGTCACTACATAGTATAAAACAAAGTCGCTTTTTCTGTCCCTATATCCCTATGTCCCTATGTATACTTAAATCTTTAAAACTACGCAACGGATTTTGATGGTTTTTTTTAATAGATAGAGTGATTCAAGAGGAAGGTTTATATGTATAAAACATGCATGATATAGTAGAAAAACAATTTGCACCCGTGCGAAGCATAGGCGCGCGGGCGGGTCGCTAGTGTTACTATATTAAAAAACCTACTATATTATTATTTATTGTACTTAGTACCAAGAAATCCAATCTGAGGTAGGTACAAGTCGTGTTTGTATTAATGTATCAAACAAACACACTACGCATTCTTATTGTTGTTTCAACGATAAACGTTATTGTCTTAGTAATAAAAAAATGATTCCTACAAATTCTTTATTACTAAAATTGTATTCTGAACCTTGGCATTAATTTGTAATCCATTAGACCATTAGAGTTTTGATGTGTTGATGGGAGATATGAATCTATGAACTTATTTAATGGTGTTCGATTAATGTTCCACTTTTTATTCACTCCATTTAAGTTACCTGGGGAGCAATAACGAAACAATTTTGACATTTTGTGGCGTTGCGTAGTTTTAAAGATTTAAGCATACATAGAGACATGGGGACATAGGGATATAGGGACAGAGAAAGCGACTTTGTTTATACTATGTAGTGATGTGCAGAATTTTAACGTTTTTGACTTATCATAAATCATTTATTCTCTGTGAATCTAGGTGAGTTCATAAACAGATTACATGGTTATAGGTAGAACACTAGATCCTGCCATTTTGTTACAAACAAATTTACAAAATTTACTTATATCATTTACTGATTTAGACATCTTCAAATAATTTTGAAACTCTTTTATTTTATTGAGCTACGTAAGGATGTATGCATTTATGCACTTAGCTAAACGATTGATTTGATAATATTTTCTGCAATAATAGAAAGAGAAAGCGTTTATGTTACTTCAATAAACTGAAAATACTTAAACAAATTTTATGTAGGAAATATGACCACAAATTGGTCATATTTGAATTTGGTACATGGACACTATTAGCCCTTGTGTTGGGCTAAATAGGTCCTCATTTATATATCCGGCCATTTTGTACCCTGTCCTTAAGATATAACTGTCATTGTCACTTTCATGTCAACGAAAAGAGACGGCAATAAGCTTCGGCCATTTTAGCTAATCAAACTTTTAACCAATATGACCTATATGATTTATAACCAATATACGACGTATTATGTATCAAACAAGACTGAAACCTATAAAAAAGCTTTCTTTGCAAGATCCACAATAAATTATCGTGTCTTAAAAATAGTTTGAAACTCAATCGAAAATGGAATACGTTTTTTAGTATTATTCTCTCGTTAGTTTTTCATTAGCTGTGCTGTGTACTTAGTATGATTAACGCCTACCTAATTATTATTGAAATGAACAAAACCTCATTTTGAATCTCAGAAAAAAATCAGTCCGCTAGTTTATTGAATTTTATAAAACTTTGGCGGTTTTCCAACGGTCATAAATGTCATCTTAAACGTCAAATTACTATTTAGTGTTATGTCAAATGGGTTTGGTTAAAAATTTAAGTGTATTTCAGACGATTATGACATCAGATGCCATGTTAATTATACATTTTGAAATAGAACTGATTCTGATTTTATTTATTGTGTGCCTATATATCCTTCAGTAATGTTAGAAAATTTTGTGGAATAAAGTTGGATGAATCTATAATTTTCTCTCTAGAAAATAATGTCATAAAATTATTACCAAATCTAAGTTTTTGTAATAATTTGATAACAATATTTTATTTGAAAGCTCTTTTCAACTAAGATTTGTAATTGGAATTTTAGAATGTAATAAGTAATGATTTATTGGAATGTAAAAATGATTCTGACACTTTCGATAATAGATATGACTCTACAATTTCTATGTCGTTTATCGCATGATACGTACCTACCACGAGAACATTCATTTCAAATACTGCCATGATTCTGCATTTATTTCAATCACGACATATATACCTATAATCTACTTTCTACGTGGTTTAACATGACATGTAAAATAAGAAATCACTTTTTCGTTTTTAAAATCAGGCCTAAATGCGGTCTAAATTATTTGTATAGAATATCATAGCTAGTTGGAAAACCCCAGAAAATAATATTATATTGTTAAGCTTAAATTAAAATATCTGTGAAAATTATATTTCTTTTAATAGTTATTAATAAAATTGTGAAGCGACCGTACAATAACAGTGATGGAAAAAAACATCCTATGACTCGTGCCTAATTCTATCAACGAAATTTTCATTAAAGCTTGAAGAAAATCTGTAATAAATGTTTTTTTTTTCAAAAATTCAAAATCATGCAGTTTTATTGGTATACAAGTAATTGTATTTTTTTTTAATAATAGCTTTAATGAAAATTTTATGATATAATGCGTTTGTTTGCTCAGATTGTGGTTGTAAAAATGAAAAAACTACCCTCATACTTTTAATTTTATTTTATAATATTTTTAATGCGAGTGTTATAAAGCGATTTACTATGTTACATTTTTTCGATAAAGTGACAACAATTAGTAATTTATTTAAGGTTTTACGTTCATATGAGTAATTTATAAAACAAAATTTTTATTTGCACAAGATGGATCTGTTGTCTTTGAGAAAATAAAAAGGTGTCTTGTTTTGAGCAAGTCGCTTTATAACATCTCATTATTTTTAATTTTCTTCCTAAATACACATTGGTGCTATTAGCAAATGCTTAAAATGGTTAATTTACATAATTTGTTCCTTAATTGGTTTATGACTGAACGCCAGGTAATGAAGTGATAAAATCGTACCAAATGTCACGTACAATTATTGAAAATCAACTAATTTAATTTATTTTAACTTTGACTAAGATTTGCTACAAAAATCAGATAGTTATCGAATTATTTGCGAAGTTATTGTGCAATCTTAAACATATTTTTTTATTTGTTTCGTATTTTGTGATTTTGACCTAAATTAATAATCGATTGCGCTATGTTCTTTTATAAGCAGACGATTAGATTGCTACAGTTGGTTGCTCATACACACTATAAACCCATAACTACATACACAAAACAGAGAATGGAATGGTGCTCGGTAGAGAGTTTGTAAAGCGAACGAAATAAAAACTACGTCGGGTCCTGTTGTAGTCTGATTGAGTGTGTACCTAATAAAAGTATAAATTAGATATCTTTTCGAACAAAACAAATTTTATTTGCAAAAATGAATGTATAAATAAACGTTTTGCTCTCTAATCGCTATCGTTTTGCTATCGACATTTAACTTAAATGCATTTTAGATGTTTTTGACGTCATAGTCATGTAGATCGTCATTTAATTGCCGTTGGTGTTAAAGGTTGAGCCTGAAATGTTTTCAGGAATCAATTTACTTTATGTACTTAAAATTTTAGTGCAAATATAGATTTATAAAAATTTTACGCTCGAGCTACCTCTTAAAATTTCTAAAACTATTTTTATAAACTAATCTTAGAATTAGTTATACAAATCCATCATTGTCATTGTCGGTTCAACAAATTCCTATTATGAAAATCAAAATCCTCATTTCCTAAAATTGAAATAATTAATATAGGTTGTAGAAAACGGTCGCTTATTAAAATAGTTTATAATGATGTATATTTTTTGCAATATCGTTATGTATTTTGCTAACAAATGTGGCCATATTTTTAAGTCTGGTATGGTTTTTGATGTAACATAGTGGGTGGAGGCAGAGATTTTTGTATTTATCTCATAAAGAAAGCTACGCAACATTATGCATTCTACCAGTGTTATTTGTAAGATATTTGCTCGCCCTGAAATAAATTATTTACAGTCCATGAACCCATTTGGATATCTCAACGAATGTAAAAAAGATTTACAAACTAAATATCTGGGCCCGTACCACCATCTCTTGAGGCATTCTTATTTCAATATTACTTTACTTTTTGATCTTAGACTCTATGCAGTTGATAATAAGACATAAAAGTAATATTGAAATAAGAATGCTTCAAGAGATGGTGGTACAGGCCCTGGTCTTTGGTATTGAGACCCGAATACCTTTTTTTTAAAGCAGAGAGCATTTTTTTAGCCGACTTATTTCAAGAAAACCGACTATAAATGCACTGGAAAATACGCTCATATAATTCAAAAACGACTCGTCAGATCTTACTGGAATTTAAATGGAACCACTTGACAAGCTTTCGATTAAAAATAATCATCAAAATCGGTTTCCTCAGTAAATGATACCTAGTTATGACGTAAAAAACATAAAAAAGCAGTCGAACTCAGAAGCTCCTCTTTTTTGAAGTTGGTTAAAAAATACAATGCACTTTCATAACTTATAAAAAAAATCCAAGAATATAAACTCTCTTAATAGTCTATGTATCTTGCATCGCAAAATAACTCGCGTGAATTATATGAAGTTTTTAGTGGCGCTTTCTGGGTCAAAACAGTATTATCACGTTTTTGGCAACTAGCTATGCGTTTACAACAAATAATTATTTGGCTAGAGAATAAAGCATGTTTTAAACGATCTCACGATTTATTGTGCTCGGAAATACGGCTGTACCCCAAGTCCGAGTACCGTTTTTCGTTTTAAGAATAATAAATAAATAAATAAAATAAATAATGCTGGACAATCCACACAGCACCATCTAGCCCCAAAGTAAACTACTCAAAGCTTGTGTTATGGGTACTAGATGGCTAATATATTTAATACATTATATACTTGCATAGATAGATATTTTTTATTATACATAAACACCCAGACCAACGGAACAAATTTCTGCAGATCATACACAAATTTGTTCCAAGGCGGGAATCGAACCCGCAACCTCTTGCGTCGCAGGCGGACTCTCGCCCGCTGCGCTACTGAGGTCGTCGTGAGGTGAAGAATAAATACAATATTGGTGGACATACCATAGGTACAGCACTATCTCGCCCTAAACTAAGTCAAAGCTTGTAATGAGAACCAGATAGTTGATCTAAAAGGGGAGGGACGTCGTCGGTCCAATTTCGTTTTTTTTTATAAAAAAAACAGGCAAAACAGATTTTTTTTTTCTAAATTTCGAATGCTTTTTGAACGCTTGAGGATTTAAAAAGCGTTAGATAAATTCTTATTTTTTTAATTATAATACAAATATTTTAATCAATCTCAGAAACGCCTTAAAATATTCTACAATTGGTTTTTTAAATACTTTTACTGAATTTTAAATAAATTTACTTTTAAATATATTTTTTTAGCTTCTAGTTTAGCTATCTCTCTTATAATAGATATAAATTTTATTTATTTCAATTTATTAATTTCCCCTAGGCATTTCAATGAGGTTGATAACCAAGAAACATTAAACAATCAGTAGTTCAGGAAAACAATGAATCTAATATACTACATACTTTTTATTATCAATAAAGTTTTGGTATATAGGGGCGAGCAAATATCACAGATACTAAAATTTTGTTCACTAAACTAGTAATTTAAAAATGTATGTACGTACTTTATTATTAAAATTTTGGCTCAAGTTGTAAATATTTAGTTAAACTTTGATAGTTGGCAAACATTTTATTATATACTCGTACAATACTTTAATTCAAAAGATTTATTAATTTTATATTTGTGTTCAAATGAAAATTACAAATTGTGTACTTAATCTTGTATAAATAATGGAGTATTTATTATTGTATGTTTTATATTCTCTGCCTCAATACCTAGTTAATGGGACGAATAGAGATTTAAAAATTGAAATGTTATTATAAGATTGAACTGTAAAAATAGTAAGGATTCGAAAATACCTACTATTTAGTAAGGGAGGGCTATTGTCCACTAGAGCGCCACCGAACTTACGTAACATACGAACAAGTTACGTCGTGTCAGCCACAACGGATGTGTGTTTGAAGTTGCCTGCAGCATCGCTCTATCTCACTCAAGCACCTAACAACTGTACAAGTGTAAGTGGGATGCAGATTTGCACACAATCTCATAGATACATCTGTTATGGCTAGGCTTTCTAAAATTTTGGGTTTCACCATCAAATCATATAGAAGATTCTTTGGCAATACAATTATGATTTCAGTGTGATTTAAGCAAATACAGAAGTGAAAAAGAGCAACATATGAAATGTTCTTATAACATGAATTTCAATGGATTCTACAGTCTGATTTTTGATGGACGTTGGACGTTGATCTGTCATACCATCAACTGCCGTGTGACTAGTCCGTGACGCTTTAGTGGACAAGAACCTTTAGTGTAAATATGTTGTTATGCTAAGTGTAGGATGTGTAGGTATTTATTTGTACTATTTTGGCCTTTGTTGATATCCAAAGTTTTAATTTATTTTTCGACCAATAAATGTTGGAGAACTAACATGCTTGTTGTTATTTTTAACTAGCTTCCACCCCGGTTTTACTCGCTAAATCTAGCCTAGGCTAGCATAGCCTCTTCATGTTTTCTTGGTCATGAAGTAACTATTGAATACCATGCTTATCTCCGCAAAGCAGTGTTGCTATGCTTCGGTTGAAGAGGATGGTTGCCGGTGTAATTACAGGCACATGAGGCTTAACATCTTGCCTCAAGTACATAGATGGACGAAGGACAGTGCATCGTAGGGCACGTTTATATTGGGCGTAACCTGTTAAACTTCCAGCTAGAATATTTCAACATCGTTGAAGATATATAATTACTGTTTGATTTAGTAAGAAAATAAACAAATTGTTTCGAAAACTTGTTCGGATCAAAATTATTTTTTTGTCGATACTTTGTGATGATATTCTTCGAAACTTGGTTGTTTATTATATTTCATATCTTTATTTAGTGATTTTATATCTTCAATAATGTTGCGAGCGAGCGTAAAGTACATTAGCGCTACATGGACAGTCAGCGAACAATGTGAATAAGGGCTCTCATACCTAAAATGCTTGGTATGACTGTCAATGAACCAGTGTGCTGCATACAAAGCTGGCCAGTCGTCGGCCTAGGAACACTTTATTGTCGAGTAAAATAATTAATTACAGCCTCGAGTATTTTATATTGACGAATGACATAAAGTTTTTCTTAAATTGGAAACAAAACATCCTAGTCAAAGGAACTCACGGCTTAGATGACATGTTTTAAAAAAATATTAAAAAACTGCTTGCCTTTTGTAGCAAAAAAAAAACAAATAAGGAATTTGAATTTATTAGTCTTGCCCAAGCCAGAAAGAGGGAGAAACAGATTTCTTACTAAACGTAAGACGTCTTTCTTAGACGTTGTAGGTACTCTGGACTGGGATTAGTAATCTAGCTGGCCCCAATCAAAAGAATACTTATTTTATGGTTAACAGACTGCTATATCTTATAACTACGTTATTGTCATTCATGCTATAGCACCCACACAGGGAAAATACATATATTTTCATTAGGTACACAAATGTTCTCGAATCGAACCTACGGCTTATATCGCCGAAGGCAAAAAGAGCTGGCAAGAGATGTTTAAAAAACTTGATAGAGTTTAATCTATGGTACTCACAGGCCAATAAAATATGACTAGTCGACTGGCCCTAGAATAGACCTAAAACCTCTAATTTATTACTTTTCGGGGCCAGTCGACCAAAGAGCCGATATCTAAGATCATGAGTCACTTGTCTACTACTTCTCCACGCGACCAAGCACAACATGCCACAGCAATCCAAAGCTGGACGCACGGGCATTATGACTAACCTCACATGTCAGTCGTCAAGGTAAGGTGAATGTGGAATAATTTAATGGTATTTAACATAAGTGAACAGTGGGTGGCGACATGGACATAAATTAAACAAAAAATACATAACCTTCCTTTATCGTTGCCGCCGGGAAAGTAGATAAGAATCAAGACGAATATCTACCTAAATAAATCAAAATTATAGAAACGGTGACGGAAAACATTTACCGCTGCTTTCCGAAAGCCCGATTAAAACTAATCGGCTGTCAAGTCACTTGCTATTTCAGCATTTACTTCAAACTAGATAGAGCAAGTGACTTGACAGCTTTGATCGAGCTTTCAGAAAACGAGGGTTAGAGTGACAAAAAAGTAGTTTATCA
Organism: Plemyria rubiginata; assembly: GCA_963576535.1. Taxonomy (NCBI): domain Eukaryota; kingdom Metazoa; phylum Arthropoda; class Insecta; order Lepidoptera; family Geometridae; genus Plemyria; species Plemyria rubiginata. The sequence continues at coordinate 3,592,737 of OY754911.1, read as the reverse complement.
GCTATCTGCAGTGCAAGTACCGTTCTTATCGATCGCTTAATTTGACATTTAGAATCGTCAAAATTCGTTAAAACTGGTTTTTAATTGTTGAAACCATTTTTAACGAATTTTGACGATACTAAATGTCAAATTAAGCGATCGATAAGAACGGTACTTGCACTGCAGATCGCTATACTAATAATATGTTTAATTATTATAATAACATCCAGAAAACAAACATCCATGTTCATCACGCGAATGTTTGGGATCGAACCCACGGCCTACGGCGCAGAAGGTAGAGCTACTACCAACTGAGTCGTGAAGGCTGGTCCACCAATTTTTTAGGGCTGTTTAAATTGTATGTAGACAATAACTCCGTGATAGTTGGTATACAACAAAACCTTGTAACGTGGACATTGCATCAGCGGCGCGATGGCTTAGAAAGTTACTAGTCGTCCATTGTGCAACATAAGTACATGCAAGTACCTACATAAGTACTGAGCACTGGTGGTCTAGAGGCAGCGGCCAGCCTTCCGATCCTAAGGTCGTGGGTTCAAAACATGTCGTGCACCAATGAGTTTTTCTGTTCAAAAGCGCTCAAAAGTTTCGACATGTTGAAAGAATTAAAATCACTACCTAAAAATCCATTTTCGAAAATACTAAACGACCATTTGGTGTGCTCTCAACCGATTTTTTTTTTTTAATATACCTACAAGATTTCCTACTCAAAAGTTAGGCAAACATTTGACTAATAGAAAACTTGCATCGATCAAACTGAAATTTTTAAAAAACTGTGTGCAATGCACACAAAATGGTTGTTTGCAATTTTTCGAAAATGTATTTAGTGATCTTTCAAAATGTCGAATCGAAAATCGAGACGTATAGTGCGCGTCAACCAAAAAGAACGCTAGAGGGGATGTGTTTGCGCATACAAATACACACGCCATCACACCCCCTTCCCTTCCGGCGGTATTTTTGCGTGACGCGACCTATACGCTAAGTGTTCTTGCCCCGGCTTATTGTCCGCAAACATCGATCGCTAACTTCGCAGACTTGCAGAATGTTTGAACGCTTCACTACAAAGCAAAGTTTGGCTTGCGATTGAGACTTGAACAATAAGCTTACCTGTGCAATAAATAATAGGCAAGTACAGTCAGCGGTACACGGGGACAGATCCAGCTGCAGAGGCAAAGAAAATATAAAAATAATAATAGATAGAAAGTTATTTATTGCACAAAAATACAGTGTACACAGGCGAGCTTAATGCTGGATAGCATTATCTACCAGCTAACCTTTGGGTAATGGGAAAATATTTTTGGGTAGTGCACATTTGAAAAGGACAAAGCAAATAAAGAAACAAAGCAGATTTAAGAAAATAGGCGCATGTACAACGACAGAAGGAGAAAATCAAAATTGTTTCACAAAAACTGAAAAATCATGAAATCAGTTGAATAAGTAGACCTACTAAAAATCATACATTTAGGTAGGTACTTAAGTCATTCCGGGACACGATTTTAAAAGATAAAAAGGTACAAATACTTCTAGAATTGATTGCAAGTGTCGCTAACTTGTCGCAAGTTACGTAATAGAAGCAGAGTCAAAAGTTGCCGAAATGTTCCATTATTAACTACCACAATCGATTTACGACAGTCGCATACTAAACGCTCGCCATCTTTAAATGAAAAAAACAATTAATATCATTGACATTTCTTGTTGCTAACGAGTTGATCCTAATTAAGTTTACTAGCCCGTAGGATAACTAATGGTTATCCGCAAACCCGTAGGACTATTATGTAATTCACGACAGACAAGCGATAGGAAAAAATTGTGTTACCACGTCTGTCAAACGACACTTTTTATATAACTGATCTATCTGTAGCAGCAATAATGAATTTAAAATAGCCAAGCACTTATAAAAATATAGATTTATCTTTTACTTTTTACAAAAATAAACAGTTTTGAATAAACTGAAAAAATTGAAACAAATTGTTTTCAAATGAAATTTTCAATTCCTTTCATATGATATTATTAAATGCTATAATAATTATGTGTGTGCATGGAATATTTTTTCCAAGACAGAGAACAAACATCGTTCATCACACAAATGTTTGTTCAGTGTGGGCCTGGGGATCGAACCCACGGCGCAGCAGGCAGAGCTACCACTAAGCTGCAAGGGCTCCAATGTTTACAATGGTTATTCACGGCACGTCAGCACACGTCTGAATGACACATATTATTTTCTCGGAAGTTAAAACGTCGATGTGGTGAAATATTGAATTTTATCTGAACTCACAGGATGGGCGTTCACGGCTTTCAAAGAAACGACGAGTTTCAACATCATGGTCATTGGGTAATATATTTAAACAGAAAATAAACAGTTTACGCCTTTGATCCCCATACTTAACGACATATGGGTAAATAGTATTAATAAACGCGAAAGTTTGTGCGAAAGTATGGATGGATGAATGGATGTTTATTACTCTATAACTACAGAACGGCTGAACGGATCTTGATGAAACTTGGCAGAGAGATACATATATTTATAGTCTGGAATAACACATAGGCTATTTTTTATTCCGTGGAAATTTCGGGATTTAAAACTACGCGGGTGAAACCGCAGGGCGCTACTAGTTAAACATGCATGTTAGACACAATAAATAATGACGTGGCCAAAGGCCTAGATTCCAGCTCAAGTAAAAAAACACAGTCATCGAGAGATTTTAGTTATAATGCTGTCATCGCAACCGCAGACCACAAAGACAAATGAATGTCTTTGATCATTGCTCATTACCAACAGTATTTATATGACTACTAGCTTACCCGACAGACTTCGTACTGCCTCAATCGATAAATCCGAGCATTTTCATATTTATTCACCTTTTAAACCTTCTCTGGACTTCCACAAATAATTCACGGCCAAAATTAGCCAAATCGGTTCAGCCGTTTTCGAGATTTAGCGAGACTAACGAACAGCAATTCATTTTTATAATAAACTAGCTGATCCCGCGGCTTTGCTCGCGCTCGTTTACTTTGAAAATCTCATAAAAACTTGCATCCCCTATTTCATCCCCTTTGGGGGTAGAATTGATCAAAATCCTTTCTTAGCGGGTGCCTATGTCATAACATCTACCTGCATGCCAAATTTCAGCCCGATCCGTCCAGTGGTTTGGGCTGTGCGTTGATAGATCACTATGTCAGATATAAGATTATGTATATAGGTAGGACCTACCTACTTCTACGAACTCGGCACGATATGGACCGCAAGAAATTACTAAAATAATGACTCATTAGTTAGGTAGGTACGAACAGATCAAGCTACACGCGACAAGCTAGTCTAGGAGTAGTATAGAGGTCTTTGTGTGTGGCTCGTCCGGGGAAGTACTACCACCGCGCCTTTTCCGCCGCCAAGCAGCAACGCTGTGTTTCGGTTCGAAGAGTGTGGTCGCCGGTGTAATTACAGGCACATGAGGCATAACACATAGGCTACTTTTTATCCCATGGGAATACCGAGATTTAAATCTGCGCGGGTGAAACCACGGGGCAGAACTAGTAAAAATAATTCTAAAATATATTTTCTTCTTTTCTCTCATTGTTTCAAGTAATAAATTTATGCATTTACTCTCAATAAATATAACTAATGTCTAAACGCGTGTCGTGTCTCATATCCTGTCAAATATTAGCTATTTGTCTTATTTAACTATACATGCCCGCTTTGGTTTCTTAATAAGCGGTGGCCGTTATGACGGTGGTCTTAATATTGTGGTATTAGCAAGATGTAAAATAAATAATATATACACAGAAATATAGAAAGAAGAAAAAAGGAAGAGCCAAATTGGAAAAAAAGGAAGCCCCAAAAAGCCCCAAATTGTAATAAATCTATACACTAGTTGCTTCAGTAGGTACAATCATAGGGATCACTTTGAAACGTCTCATATACTGGGTGAATCTACCGCCAGTTCGTCGCGACCAAAGCCTACAAGAACTGGCAAGAAGCTAAGTTAATGTACTCAAACTTAAATAAATTGATATTTGGTAGGTACCCCTCCCCCCTCTCCTTATTCGTTTAGTCTTTATGACACCGTTGTTTAATGTTCTAGTGATATCCATTCCATCCAAAGGTTGTCTGGAAGAGATCGCTTTTAGCGATAAGACCGCCCATTGTACTTCACTAAACTTAGAACCTTATATTTGTTTTTAATGTGTTATTATCCTTGTGGTGTGCAATAAAGAGTTTTCTATTCCATTCTATTTTATTCTATTCTAAGCTTGGTTCCTAGTGTTTTTTGTATGATCCTCTTTACAATAAAACATGGACCTACTTAATTGTTTATTTTGTAATGAGTTGGAGCATAGTTCAGTCCCAAGCTATCCTACTAATATTATAAAGGCGAAAGTTTGTATGTATGGATGGATGGATCGGTGGATGGATGGATGTTTGTTACTCTTTCACGCCTGAACGGCTGAACGGATCCGGATGAAACTTGGTAGAGATATTGATTATAGTCTGGAATAACACATAGGCTACTTTTTATACCGGGTGTTGGCAGATATTTAGCATTTTACCGTATTTAGCTGAAACATTTTTAGTTCCTAAATAATAATAACTAGATGACGCCACAAGAAAAATTAGCACGCGCCATCTTTGCGTTTTGAGAAATGAGTGATATCAGCAATCGTAGGTATAAATTTTTCCGATCACCGGGATTTAAATCTGCGCGGGTGAAACCGCGGGGCGCAACTGGTAAAGAGTAATGCCGAAGATCACGTGACGTCACACGGTTTGGGGCAATGAATCTCCTATGTCATAGAGAATAATGCCCCGTAGATCATTTTTTTATCATTAAACTAGCGACCCGCCCGCGCGCCCCTGCTTAGCACGGGTGCACATTGTTTTTCTACTATATCATGCATGTATTATATACATATAAACCTTCCTCTTGAATCACTCTATCTATTAAAAAAACCGCATCAAAATCCGTTGCGTAGTTTTAAAGATTTAAGCATACATAGGGATATAGGGACAGAGAAGGCGACTTTGTTTTATACTATGTAGTGCATAGTGATAGTGATCTACCCATTATGACGCTATTAGATTTATGAAGTCGAGTCTTAGAGTCGTCAAACAGTACCAACTGTGGGAAACGTTGGTCAGTGTTAGCTCATTGAACGAAAATAACTAACAGTTTTTTTTTTCATGGTGAGTTCGGTGAGCTTCGGTGGTTTAGTGGGAGTGTCCCAGCCTTCCAATCGTAAGGTCTTAGCTTCAAATCCGGTCTTGAAGCAATGGATCTCTCGAAACATTGTGCGCAATACACAGATGGTTAGTGCAGCCCCGTATGAAGGGGAAGGTCGTGGGTTCAAATCCCGCTCGAATAAAAACTTTTATAAAAAGCTTTGTAGGTACCATTTTAATAATAGGTATCTGAGTTTTATTTCAGAACAGCTTCGATGTTTTTCTTAGGGGTTTGTTATTTTCTTATTCATCTCATTTCTTAAGAATTTTTCATTCTTAAGTACTACCACCACGCCTTTTTCTGCCGCTAAGCAGCAACGTGTGTTCCAGTTTGAAGAGTGTGGTCGCCGGTGTAATTACAGGCACATGAGGCTTAACATCTGTATGCCTCAAATTGATGGACGCAGGGCAGTGCATCGTAGGGCACATCCTATCGTGCGTGACTTACGAAACAATGCTTTGTATATAGGTGATGGTAGCCCCTTAATATCAGATCTGCTTGTTCCATCAGCTAGTTGTATAAAAAAAAATCTCAGTAATTTATATTAAAGCTGGCAGAAATAAATCGTGTTAATGACATTTTAACTATCGGGTGTATATTAGCTAAAATCCAGCTTGGCCATTGACAGTAATATATTATTATGTGTTCGTAATTTTTGGAATATTATAAAATATGTATTATTATTTATACTAATCACCACTTTACTCATTATTAATAAGCCAATAAAAACCATTATAGTCTTTTTATGCAAATCTTTTGCTACAACAGTTTTTTTGCGAAATGACTAATATTTTAGTTTTTTTTACAATAAAACATTTTGTACCTAATTCGAGATGTGATTTGTCATTGCTAATAAGCTTTAAACATATTTCCTAACATCTTTATAAGATAGTATCCTCCGGTTTCTACAGCTTCAACACTTATTATTAATTGACAACCTCTGTGGCACAGCGGGCGAGAGTCCGCCTGCGATGCAGAGATCGCAGGTTCGATTTCCGCCTCGGAACAAATTTGTGTACGATCTGCAGAAATTGTTCCGTTGGTCTGGGTGTTTTCTATGTACCTATAATAAAAAAATATCTGTCTATGTAAGTATATAATGTATTAAATATATCAGTCATCTAGTACCCATAAAACAAGTTTTGTGTAGCTTACTTTGGGGCTATATGGTGCTGTGTGGATTGTCCAGAATTATTTATTTATTTATTGTATTGTATTAAATCTTTGTCAATAATTCTGATCCTATCGAACACTGGTTTTCAACTCTGACTCAACGTATTCAAGAGCCCTGGTGCTCTAGTGGTAGAGGCCCGCCTTACATCGTGGGTTCAAAACCAGTCGCGCAACAATGAGTTTTTCTGTTTAAAAATGTATGTGCACAGCGCTAATACTCTAAAACGGTGAAGGAAAACATCATGAGGAAACCGGCACACCGAAAAATCTAAAGAGCTCTAAAACAAGAAGAATTAAGTACCTATACTTAATTCTTATATACCTTACCTTTCTTATACTCTTGCCATACCTATGGGATAATCAAGCTTAGGACTTATTTTTACTCTACGACTAATAGGTTCGACTAAATCCATGCTATGAAAATGGCTTTTTGCACTATTTTTTGCTTCTAACGCGACAAAATGAATTGCAAATTCCCGTATCGAGGTTTTTAGGTCGCAAGAATTTCAGCAATTTCAAATGTGGGTATGTGCCAAATGTAATGTTTGGACGTACCTCTGACTACCCCCCTTAGACATCCTCAAAGAATCTTGAATTAGTACCTACTTGGTACTGGGAGATCTGAAGGGATATCTACCGTCCCTGGGGATTAAAGTCGTGAAGCTGTTTCAGTTTTTCAGAATTTCAGCACTATGAGTTTAGAAAAAGCATTGATCGGCATAAGATTAAAGTTCAAAAAAATATTCCATCATGGTACTGACACGTTTTTATTTTCGAGCTAAAAGCATGCTTTTTTCAAGGCTTGCTCAATAAAAGCAAGTGTGAACAGGTCGTGCTAGTAAATAAGCATGCTTTATTTGGTCGTACGTCGGTTGATTTTTGAGCATGCTCAAAATAAGCATGCTTATTTTTGAGCACGTGTGTGTGTTACAATCCAAAGATAAATTAATAAGTTACTACCAAGTTTCTTTTGAACGATAAAAAATCTATTTATTTTCTCAGACCTAAGTTTCAGCACTGGCATACTTTATTTGACAACAGTTGCGGCCCGCGGTTTCACACGTGCAGATTTAAATCCCGGTATTCCCACGGGATAAAAAGTAGCCTATGTGCTATTCCAGACTATAATCTAATCTTTGCCAAGTTTCATCTAGATCCGTTCAGCCGTTCCGGCGTGAAAGAGTAACGAACATCCATCCATACTTACAAACTTTCGCGTTTATAATAGTAGTAGGATAAACGATTTTATAAAGAACCGTCTGTTAAAACCGTCATTTTATATTTTCGAACATGCGCTTCAAAATAATATAACAACTGACCATCAATAAAAATGTGCTACAATTTTCTAAATTGGAACACGACCGATCGTGAATGGAGCGAGATTCCCACCAATCAGCGGGCCGTAACGTTCGCGCCTAAAATACTTTTTTTAATTTGACGTGACCCCAAACGTCACGATGTCACAATTTCACACGGGTCGAAAGGTCATTGTCACGATTTGATTTGAATTTGGAATGCATTTCTTTTTATTTAATTTGAGGATGGTCATGGTATATTGGTATTGCCACATTGCTCTAAAAATAGCCAGGGATGCACTACAAAAAACATACCCAGTTTTTTTTTCGATGAATTTGTATTTTTTTATCGTATTATTTTATATTGAATCTCAAGCTTTATTTATCACTTACAGCAAGCTTTTTACAAATAAGCCGCTAAACAGCGAACGGCCAGACAACGGATTAAAAAAAACTACTAAAAGCCGCCAACTCTATTTAGGTAAACGTGTTTAACTAAACACAATTAAATCAGATCTTGTACAGGCGACCCTAAAAATACAACGAAATGTAAATCTAACATTCAAATTGAATGAACAGGTAAAATAATCTTTATAATTTTATTATCAAGGATCTAATACATTTAAATGTCCCAGTATTTTTATTCACTTGTTAGTTGAAAGGGGTAGACTGGGGTAGCTCAGATTTGTAGATATCATGTTTGCAAATAACCGAATTCGGTCCAGTGGAGGGGTGAGTAGGGTTGCCAGTTCAAGCGACTAATAAATACATTTTGATCGATGACATAGGTTATGGCAACAAAAAGTAAAATAAAATTACTTGGTGTATCAAAACCGAATAAATAAGAGTAAGTCTTTGATCCCTGACACACGCACGTAAGATCTTTTAGAAATTAGATATTTTATTACTTTACGTCTATTTGTATTGTATTATAAGCGCCTATCACCTCACCACGCTATGTTCACGCAAGATACAAATTTTAGGCAACTATTATTAGCAGAAAAAACACAAAAAAAATTACTAGCACCCGGTTTCTGAGAGCTCGTTCAACATTAATCGGCTGTCAAGTCACTTGCTATTTCAGCTTTCTCTTCAAATTAGATAGAGATAGCAAGTGACTTGACAGCCGATTAATGTTAATCACGCTCACGGGGGTAAGTATGATTATTTTGGGGTCCCTCAAAAGGCGGTTTTTTTCCCTATCCACAACACCTCTGGTGTTGCATGTATCCCTGGGTGACAGGGTCCACTTCCCACCAGGTGGCATGTCTGCTAACCTGTCAGCATAAAAAAACACTCACCAAGCGGTTAATATAAAATAACCACAAACACAGTTAAGAAAAATAAAAGCATTATTTTGACTGGCAATACACAAAATAAATGTAAATATTGACATGCATTATGTATATTCAATGAAAATGGTTCACAATTCACGTTTAAACTCAATTATAAGCGAGTGGAAAAGAGCGTGGAGTTTTCTTTTTTTTTGCAAATGGCGACCAATATGGCGGCCAATTTGTGCCCTTTTGACAGCCCTAATAAAATGAAACAGATCAAAACGGATCCACCGCGCGGGACGATTCGATTACATGGATTTAACGGATCGCAAACTGTTCTCAACTATTTAGACCACTGCCACCAACACGGTTAACATAACCATTGGTTAATTTAGTCAAAAATACTCCTCTTACAAAAATAGAAAATTATTTTTTTTATTAACCTTTGTTTTTACAAAGGTTAATAAAAAAAGTAAAAAAAAAGTAAAATATTTGGTAAAAGGTTACCTAAACATTTGATTTTCTTTTAGTTACAAGTCAAATACAAACGGCGGTCTTACCGATAAAAGCGACTTTTTTTCGAAATCCTTGGGGTGAACTAGGTTTGACAAGATAGCCCGAGAGATGTGATGTGGTAACCATAGTTTTCAATCTTCTTACAACAATTAATTATAACTCATTTTTTATTGAAAATGCTGGGATTTTGTGTGATGTTAATATCTCAATAAATAAATAAATAACAAATTAAGGAAAGTGATAACAGATATACACCTAGAAAAAAAGGTTTTGCAGCTTGACCAATCGATAAAACGTCAATTATTTTATTGGTGAACTTCAGTCACTAGGGTTAAAATTCAAAATTTCGTAAGTTAGTGTTTGTAGTGATACGTTTATTTGATTTTATTATTAAGTATTTAACCTTTTTTGAAGGTTATTTTGCAGGAGATTTTTTTTTTAAATTTACTTAAAATGGGTCATAGTACCAGTCAACGAGAAAAGTTGATGCCAGTAGTTTAACATGTTTTGTCATGTTTTTATACTAATTGCTAATGGAACAAACAGATGGCCCACCTTATGTTTAATGGTAACCATCACCACAAAGCATTGCCTGACGCATGATGGAACGTGCCTATTAATACATATTAATAGGCACATTAATACATAGTGTAGTGTAGTGTGTGTGTGTGTGTGTGTGTGTGGGGTGTAACCGCGGGGCTCTGCTTGTTTTATATAAAATTAAATATGTTTAATTTAATTAGTATATAAAACAATACGTATCAATTTCGGGCTATTAAAATAATTCCGCTACATTATCATTTCATTGGTAGGTATATCCTTGGGCGGTTCGTTTTTTATGTAGACTATACAAGTGATAGAAGCGGAAAGTATTTGGTAAAAACTATAATAATAATAATAAATAATGCTGGACAATCCACACAGCACTATCTAGCCCCAAAGTCAGATACTCAAAGCTTGTGTTAGGGTACTAGATAACTGATATATTTAATGCATTATATACTTACATAGATAGATATTTTTTAATATACATAGAAAACACAAATTGACAACCTGATTAAACCTGATTGTTGATTTTTAATGGAAATAAATATTTTTGTTATTATTTATTTATTTATTTTATTTATTTATTATTACAAAAAAAGCGTATTAGAATATTTAAAGGGTCAGCAACGCGAGTGTGACACCTCTGATGTTACAAACGACCATAGGCTACGGTAACCGCTTCCCATCAGGTGGGACGTATATTTGTTGGCTACCTTGGTAGTATAAAAAATGCTGAAGCAGTTTTATTTTCTTCATCTTGCGTCATTCAAATAAACATAGGTGTCGATTCTGTTGTTGCGTTATCCTAAACTAAACTAATCTGACCACTCTAAAATTATAGCCGTCCTTGTTGTTACGGTCTTTTAGAAAGGGATGGCAATATTTTCAGTGCTGTCAAATTAGGTTAATTTAGCAAAATTAAAAAACAGAATTGGCACCGTAGACTTTTATCTATAGCACTACTGCATTCCAAATTATAAAAAATACAACATTAACAGATTTCACAGCTCAGTTGGTAGTTACTCTGCCGTCTGCGCTGTAGGCCGCGGGTTCGATTCTCACCTAGAAAAAAAAATGTGTGCTGTGTGTGAGACTGTGTTTTTTACTCTACAATTTCTTAACTCTACGGAATTAGTCCCAAAATTACGTGTAATTTGTTTATGGTACGACTTTACGAATACAGAGAGAAATGATACGAAATAATAGTAGTACCAATTAACTGAAATATTATCGTAATGTATCGATATCACAGCACAGCCCTCACAGCTCAGGAGCCTTATGCACTATGACCATTTGCAGCGCGAGCTCGGCTAAGACAAGGCAGGCGGTGTAATACGGTCAGGGCAAAGTATCTCCTATGTTATAAAGAATAAAGCCCAATATCAAGTTTTGACGTTTCACGGTTTGGGGCAAGGAATCTCCTTGGAATCTCCTATTTTCATAGTGAATAAGGCTCCAGTTGGTAGTAGCTCTGCCTTCTGCGCCGTAGGCCGTGGATTCGAGCCCCACTGAGAACAAACATTTGTGTGATGAACATCGAAGTCCTTTTGTGTTATGCGTTGCGAGAATTGAATAAACTTCAAAGAATATAAAAAACTATGTATTTTTCCGGCACAAAGCGCTAAAACTATGTAGCCACTATACAGTAGGTACAAAGAGTTCGATCATGGTTTGCAGTGAAAAAAAGATGGCTACCTAACATGCTTTTTACCTCAGAATATTATTCTGGCCGTTTGGAACATCTACTTCAACCGCCAAGCAGCGTATTTTTTTAAGGTGAATTTTATGTGTGATAGATAGTATGTACAGAGTAATTTTATGTATGAATTTATTTTATTACAAAAATGATATGCAGTACATACATAATAATACTAGCTGGTACCCGCGACTTCGTCTGCGTACTTTTAATCTCTTCATCTCTTTTTTTCGCAATAAAAGGTAGCCTATGTTCTTTCTCAGGGTCTAAAGATTGTCTGTGCCAAATTTCATCAAAATTGGTTAAGAGGTTTAAGCGGGAAAGCGTAACAGACAGACAGACAGAGTTACTTTCGCATTTATAATATTAGTAGGGAGAATAGTAGTTGGGATGTAGGCTTAAAATATGCAGACATAAATACTTCTCATCTTTAATCTTAGTTTTAACTTAAAAACATTGTTAAAGAATTACAAATAATTTAAATTGATGTTGATTCTGCTATTAAATAAAGCATTCGAAACATTTCAAATCAGGATATCACGTTACACTTTCATTTCAAATGTTTTTCAATCCTTCGTGCTAATTAAGAGCTCAAGTAATTTTGGTTAAAATGCCTCCCAAAGTACGTACACAACACAACTCAAAATAACACTATAGTGTTATTTCAAGCATTTTTTTTATTGAACACAAATAGAAGAAGCTATGTTGCTTCCCAAAAGTCAGAAAACGAATCTAAAAATGGTTATGTTATTTAGGAAGACGTTGAATAAACTGTGGCGACATAAGAATAAGGTATCTAGCTAAGTGTGTCCTAACCGTACAACATTACAGAAATATGCCAAGCGCGATAGCATCTACATACCGCGTCGAGCTGGTTTTACGTATGATGACTGTTGTTTGTTTTTTACAAGCTTTTATTTATTTCTAGCTCGACCTTACCTGTTTAGTAGTGCGATGACAAGAGTAAATGTACCTCTCCCTCGCACAGTGCATCATTTTGAAAGATGTAAAAATCATTGAAGTAATTTTTTAACAAGATTTATTAAAAAACTAGCTGCGCCCCGCGGTTTCAACCGCGCAGTTTTAAATCCCGGTATTCTCACGGGATAAAAAGTATCCTATGTGCTATTCCAGACTAAAATCTATCTCTCTGACAAGATTCATCCAGATCCGTTCATAAGAAAGAGTAACAAACATCCATCCATCCATCCATCCAAACTTACAAACTTTCGCGTTTATAATAGTAATAGGATAGGATAATGAAAAACAAGTAAGGAGGTAAGTATGGTGAAAATGAGTTGCAAAATTAAATAGTAATTAGGTAGGGACTCATCTAAATTTATTTCCAAATTATATTTTATGTAGGCAAAATTACGGTACAGGTTTCAACCCAGTAAAAACTGCTTGTGATAATTGTAATTTGACTGTGAATTTGAATCCTTACATAGACCCCGGTTTCTGATAGCTCGATCAAAGCTAATCGGCAGTCAAGTCACTTGCTATTTCACCTTTTACTTCAAATTAGATAGAGATAGCAAGTGACTTGACAGCCGATTAGCGTTGATCGGCCTTTCAGAAACCGGGGGTTAGGTTCCTAAGCAAACTGTGGTTATGTTCGTGTCAGAGTGTCACATACCTACTGATACCTATTGTTCAGGGGCGTTATTCACTATGACCAATCCAATCGCGTTTAGATCACATTGTGACGTCACGCAGTTAGGGCAAATTATCTCCTATGTCATTAAGAATAAAGCCCAAGACCACGTTTTGACGTTACACAGTTTGGGGCAAGGAATCTCTTTTGCCATAGAGAATATAATTATAATATCCCGGATATCGTCAGAGGATATCGTTTTCGTCCGAGCTGACGAGTGTCGGTTTTATCGTCACAGTGTGAACGTCAGAGTCAAAATGTATTTATTCAATAAAATCTCAAGGATCACTTAGAATGTTATGAAGCTAGTGACTAGGTGCCAGTTCCACGACCAAAGCGACCAAAGCCTAGAAGAAGGCAACAAAATTACGGCTTGGTTTTTATTTCAAATCAAATTAGTTCAAATTTACAATGTTTAAAATCCTACTAATATTATAAACGCGAAAGTTGTGAGAGAGTGAGTATGCGTATGGAGGTTTGATACTCTTTCACGCCGGAACGGCTGAACGGATCTAGATGAAACTTGGCAGAGAGATGGATTATAGTCTGGAATAACACATAGGCTACTTTTTATCTCGTGGGAATACCGGGATTCGAATCTGCGCGGGTGAAACCGCGGGGCGCAATTAGTACACAATACTGATGAAAACGCCCATATCACTAACTGACTGAATAAGCACAACCCTATATAAGCCAGCCCAACTACCTTATAAGTAACTCAGGATCACACAATACGTCTTGCCTACTACGTCATTACACTAATGTTATTATGTTAATTTATTATATCATCAAAGCCATATTCTTTCGGACAGACGCGAAGGAGTAAAAAAGGCGAACAGCAGGACACCATCACAGGAGGTAACAATCTAACAAAGCATAATCGAACGTAATGAACGCTGATATTCTTTATAAAACAAAAAAAGAATGCGAGCGTAGAACGGAGCGCGGCGTTCTAAATTCAAACGATATAATTCCACCTTTTTCGCATTTGCCGCCGGCCATTGATAGGAAGAAACGATTTTGAATTAAGAACCGATTTCGAATTAGGAACGTATCATTTTGTATTTGGAAACATTTTGGAACTTAAACTTTTTGGATTTGAGAGAATGCGCTGTTTGATTCGCGAAATGTTTTGTTTGCGCTTTCGGTGGTAAAGTAAGCTATGACAAATTTAATTTATTCCAAGATAATGGTTGAATAACAATTTGAGGAAAAGAAGAAACATAACCATTAGTATCAAAAATGATTTAAATTATTAACAAAAATAAAAGAAAGGAAGGTACATTGGATGGAGTAACAGACAATTACATTCACAATCTTGATAATAATATAATAAGATAGATAACCTACCAAATAAAATTAGATGTAGCCATAATTAATTATTAAACTGTCAATTATTTGTGGTTTTAAAGTTACCCTACTTTTGATTTTGAAACAAAATGAAATCGTTTTGACTTTCAAGAATTCCAAAATTGATAGCATTGGATGTATCATTTATTTAAGCATTCGAAACTCATTCGATTTAATAAACGACTACTGTTTCTTGATTCCTATGCAAATCGCCATCTAATATTAACTTAATTAGATATCTTTCAAGATCATTTTATGAGACGTTGTTTTTCGATAAAACATATTTTATTAACTGGTTTAGAGATACAATCTGTTTCAAAAATCAACATTTATTTATAAACTTGTAATATAAAATTATCACAATCAAAATATTATTAATTGTATTGCGTTATAATTTATTACCAACTTAACACGAAATAAATTTTTATAACTAACTTTTTTCACTTTTTTGATTTACTCGTAATATAAAAATAAGTGTTAAATCAATCAAACAAGTTAGGCTGTAGTTAAACTAATTGTATATTATCAGCGTATTACATCCATAGAACTATCAAAACCTGCGGTAATTCTACATTTCAGAACCATCGCTCATAGCTATTTTTCCAAGAGTCCCTGAAGCCATCCTGCTTCTTCTTTATTTTTGTTTTGTAATCGATAGTCGTTATGTGAAATAACATCTATCGATTACAAATATCGACTCCAAGCTTCTTAACTACTATTTATGTAATTGTGAAACTTATAATTAATTAACATTCGACCATCCTGACAAGTGCCTGTCTCTAGGCACCTGAGGTCAACGGTCTTGAATAAGTTTTGCCATTCCCAATAACAGAAATTTTGATATTACCTATAATGACGTCATTGTTAAGTTAGCTCTGTCATTATTACAGTAAGACATGGTTATTTAGCTTGTACACACTATCTAGTGAATAATGTGCCTATCTTAATGAAGATAAAATATACATTAAGCAAAGCATTGTGTTTATCAAAGTAAAATGTTAATAATGTAATTTCAAAACTTAATACAGGACAACAATTTATATACTATTATATTGAAATATACAGGTTCAATCAATTCCACATAGCCTCCACTCTCCAATGACAAGATAATTAGGTACATTGCATCTATCACCTAGGTCGGTATAATAATCATAAAACAATAATAAATTAGGTGTTTAGCAAATAAAAAAACATAGATATGGTAGGTACCTAAAATTTTGGTGCAGGCACACATTAAGTGATCATAGATATAGACAGTAATTTATTGATGTGATGAAGAGTTAACATGGCTTGTAGATGATTAGAGATTCAAGATCCTACACTAAGTCCTTGTAGACTTGTGCTGTAGGTGTCCCTTCCACATGACATTATACAGAGAAATAATACAACCATAGCTTTAATAACAAAACGTTAAGATCGGGAAATCTATGTCGATTTAAGATGTAGGTAATGTAATTATGTAAGTATAATTTATAATTATGTTTTTATTTTGAATTAGTCAAATATGTGCTCTTTAACATTGGCTCTTAAACGTTGGTTAGCCTGAAACAAAGATCAGAAATCATCTCAATGTAAGCCATGATTTAAGATGTACTTTATTTATGCGAAACTAAACCTAACATGACATAACATAAAAAATCTTGTGAATGCAAAGCAATACTAACCATCACACACATATTTTGCGTAATAAAAAAATAATAATATATAATGCTTTCAAATTGTATATTTTTTTATTCATTAAGATATTTGTATTGCTTGCATTGATAACATTTTATTTCAATGTCGGAGTAAAATTGATTTTCTTATTAGGTCATAGGGGTAACCATATTGAACGAGTTGGGAACCACTGACCTAGACTCTAGTATTCGGCCATCCATACACAGAAGAATGACCTCATTCGTATTTGACATAAATTACTTGTGACTTATAGGATTAAACAGATAAGAGTTTCCATACAAAAAAAAACGCTGCGCCGACTAATTCAAATTCATATACAAAATAATAAATAGCAAGGATCATCTTGAAACGTCTTAAAACTAGGTGACTCTAGTGCCAGTTCCACGCGACCAACGCCGAGAAGAACAGGCAACAAACTCGGCTTGGTATCTATCGCTCTTTTGTATGATCCTCGTTACAATGTAATAAAATACCTACACTACTGCAGCTTAGATATCATACAATAAGTAATTTAACAGAGAAAGGAAAAGTAAACAAATTCATAAAACAGCACACGCTTAAATACTATAAGATGACGGCGGCATAATACTCCATAAACTTAACACTTTATGGTTAGAATATCAATTATCTTCTTTTGATTTAAATATTAACACTTGATACCACACTACACTAGACAGACCATTGAATCACATTTATTATAAAACTTTATGCACAGCATTTATCACTTAAATTTCGTCGTTAGACGGAAATGACACGTTGTGTCGATGTCATGGCCCTCGACAGGCAACAGCTCTCGAGACTCTAGCCTCATTTCTGGGTGGCCTTAACAGAGGCCAAGGATCGCCTTTGCAGCACGTAGCCTCTGCATCGTTGTCTGGCTAGATATTCATGTGTGCCGACTGGCGCCAACGCATACCCACACCGGGGGTTATGTTCTCAAGGTATTCAATTATTTGTCGACGCCTACCCACACGGGGGGTTACGCCTTCAGACATTCAATTATTTGTCGACGCTTACCCACACTGGGGGTTACGCCTTCAGACATTCAATTATTTGTCGACGCCTACCCACACTGGGGGTTACGCCTTCAGACATTCAATTATTTGTCGACGCCTACCCACACTGGGGGTTACGCCTTCAGACATTCAATTATTTGTCGACGCCTACCCACACTGGGGGTTACGCCTTCAGACATTCAATTATATGTCGACGCTTACCCCCACGCAGGGGGGTTACGCCCTCAGACATTTCTGTATAATTCTTCGACGCTTACCCCCACACAGGGGGGGTTACGCCCTCCTTTCATTCATAGTGTCAAAACAGGATAGGATAAATGGAGTGGGAGATGAAACGCAGTACAGGGGTAACGCTCGCCACGGATCAGATTGGTTCACTCACATTCTCTAGAGGAGCTATCAGACTAAAAACCTTTTAATTTACACCATTGTGGTTTCATGTCGTCTACCGAAATAAATAAATAATACTGGATAATCCACACATCACAATCTAGCCCCAAATTAAACTACTCAAACAAAACTACTCAAATGACGTATATTTTCTTCTGGGGTGACCTTCAACAGTCGTATACAGCTAGGGTTGCTTTCACCGGGGGTCTTAGTGTTTTCGTTGTACCATGACTAAATTACCAACTTCGTACTCTACTGGCTTTGCATAGCTTTTGTCTTATTGTCTGAATAATATCATATTTTTTCATAACGTTATGGTCATGCCAGTGTCCTTCGGACCTATTCATTCTGGGTCTTCCCCATAATATAATCTACCTGAGAGATTTACCAGTGATTTGGTTCTGTCGCTATATCTAATACTGGGCAATTCTTGCATATTTATTTATTTATTTAATTTGATACGATTTGAACTTCGATCGATTGTTTTTTTTTTAATATGACTTTCAAATTTCTATTGGCTCGTAATAATACAATTTTATAGCTACTTTACTAGATGGCGTTGTTAAGCAACCGAGCAAAGCTCGGTCAGCCAGATATTAAACGTACAATTAATAATGAACTCTGGCCTCTTCTGATCGTGTAGGTATATACCCAACAAAACTATACTCTTCGCTCGACTTTAAATAGCATACCGTATCTACATTTACATTATTGGTGTCTTAGCTCTCCGAGTGAGACCGGAAGTCTCACTCGGAGTATTATGTCAATCCGTGAACGACTGTTTCACCCAAGCGCTTATAATGTATCTTCTCAGATTTTGAACTGGGTTCTCAGTACGGAAACAGAACGCTATCGGTTATGTATGTTCTCACGACCGGTAATTCGGTCCGCGTACGTCTTAATAACATGACGGTGGCTAATCGACTCCGTCTCTTACTATACGCCTCTAGGGCGAGGATTTCCGAACGTGGCGCTCTCTTGCTCTCCGGGTGAACTTATTGTAATAACGTTTGCAATCTATTCTATATGCGGAACAACGTTTACAATGTTTTGGTATCCATTTCGTGTAATTTTACTCATTCTTATATTCCCATTGATCTTTCTATGTTTCATTTAGAGGTAGCTTTGTCATGTTTTTCTATCGGTCGAAATGTCACCAATCGTGTTTTTGTCTTGTGTGTGATGCACTAGGAAATGTCCACAGCTATAATATGTATGAACTTCAAAACTACATATCAATATGTCTTCAGTTATTAAAGTATGATCAATTAAAAATCGAGATAATCGGGAATGCCCCACCCCTTAATGCAATCACTTGGTACTTCACTGCAACTAATAAAATAAATAATTATTGGTGGACTTTTGAAACAGCACTATCTCACCCCGAACTGAGCCAAACCTTGTGATATGGGAACCAGATAGCTAGTGTACATCTTAATATACCTTCTTCCCTCAAACTGAAACTAATTCCTGAACCCATTCAGAGTGGGTACGTTGTGTTTGCCCTTTTAAGTACGTTGTAAAACCACCTTCGGGTCTCTTCTGAAAACAACGAGACGGGACCTGCTTGTCGTACTCGGCTTAGGGAACTCTACATTTTTCCGCTTTAGGCTTTACTATCAGATACTAGCTTATAACTTTTAGACTCTCCTATATTTGTATGACAAACAAATTAATTTTCTTCCTTTCTACTTCGTTTATGGCCTAAATCTACAATTGCCTTCACATTATAGGTTATTAACTTATAGTTCTTCCATACTTTTTTGTCCACTTGCAATGTTTAGGATGTTTTAATGGTATTAGTTGCATTCATTGTCGACGGGTACAAAATTCTTAGGTATGGCTGCAGTTCTGGTCTGTGTGACCTTACCGACGGCATTTTATGTACCGTGACCATGTTTCCCGTTTTTATTTCTTTTTTATTTACAGTTTAAACATATTAATAATTAATAATAATTTTGCCATTGGTCCCCGCACTAGGACAAGCCTGTATCGCGGGAGGCCGAATACAATATACACTTTACTTAGTTTGAACCACAAATATGTTACAGTAGCAGAGCAAAAAAACAAAAAGGGAGATTTAATTTGTTCTACATGGGCGATTTTATTTTTAATTTGTATATAATATAACTTAGTGTTACACTAAGTTATTGTACACCGCCGTCTTTAGTTACACCGATTGCTTCTCCGATTTTCCTTGTATCCTTTCCATCCAAAGGTTGTCTGGAAGAGATCGCTCTTAGCGATAAAGCCGCCATTGTACCAATTTTCTATACTTGTTTTGTTTTTCTTCGTGTACAATAAAGAATTTATCTATCTATCTATTTGCACTTGTGGTGTTCGTACTGATTCCGCTGGGGCATATGACCGATGCCATCCCCAATAATAGTATTTTTAATTGTCTCATTAGTGTAGTCAGTAATATTTTGAAGATATTTCTATACTTCTTCTGGTTCCTTATAGCCACTATCACTATCTTGTAGATAGGTATCTACGTTCGTCCTCTCGTTATAATCGTAGATTCCGTGAGTCAACTGCCCGTTTGCCGGTGAACTCGCACCTGTTTACGAGCGTCATTTTGTCATATTAGCTCTCCTCGATCATCGAGGGTTTCATTCACGCGAGATTTTCGGGCCAACATTTCAGTGAGTAAGCCTCTATGGTTATGTCCGCATGAGAATGCGGCAATAAGTTTATCCTCTAACTCGGTCAATGTGTATTTTACTGTCATCATTATCAATTCCTCATATCACTTTCTTTAATCCTTCCAGTTTTGGTAACGCATAGAAAAAGGTTTGTCGCTCCGTCCATTCAAAGCGAGAGCAGACTTATCTACTTTAGCTAACCAGATCTTCATAGACCTAAACTAACTTCATAGCTAACCAGAATTCTTTGTAATTTACTATTAGGATCAAACCCATTTTGAGATCCTTGTAAACCTAGTCCAACAAAACTAGGAGCCCCGGTGTTCGAGTTGCATCCGACTCCTCGTTATAGGTAGGTACCCTTTTGACTTTTCAAATTCTTTGTTGGAGTGAGATCATCAGATAATAACAAATTTAAAGTAAAATCAATCGAAAAGGTAAGGAGGAAAGTGAAAGGAAAGGAAGACACAATATGAATATCTGAAATCAATTTCAACTGTTAATATAAGCATGTATCATGCTTCATCATCATCATCATCGTCATCATCATCAACATTGGTTTCTCATAATCAATCATAATGGCGTCCCAGCTTCGCCATTGAACAATGTTACCAAGGCTCGATCTGGATTATGTTTATTATACTCTACAGTATACCCTTATATTCTTATATCATGAAAATAATCACCAATAAAAATTCGGTCATCAAAACTATTTTACTTGGATGCATTATTGATTATTATAATAACAACTGAAAAGATCCAAACAACTCGACATTGGCAAATTCGTGGCAACCCCTATCGGCCACTGAACAGTCATATATAAAAGAAGAAGAAGATCCAAACAATTCAAAGTCAATGGATTTCTTGTTTTTCTTTATATACAATCAAACATCAAAATCAAGGTCATTTCGAGCCTGAAATGTTACTTGTTAGCTGAAACACTTGTTATGTACCTAATTAAATGTATGTCCACCAATGTTGCTAACTTGTGTTATGCTGTAAATTTTGAATGGTACCGACTCTTCAACACACACCAATTATTAAAATGCACACAAAAACCATGTACAGAAACCATCTCAAATTAAATAAGTTCCCTTTATTATATTATCATGATTCTTATATTATGCTGTACTTAATTTTGAAAAGAACCCAACTCTTCAACTCGTAACAACTATCTCCATACATAAGTAAAGCCCCATACCATAACTAGTTTCAGAATAGACTAGGTTCAAGTCACAATTGGTCACTCAATTGTCTTGCACTTGAAATTCAAAAAGAACCCAACACGGTTATGTATTAATTTCAGGTCATAAAACTGCTATTAATCATTAAAAAAAAATCACTTAATGACGTTAACATTTTTGGTAATATACCTAAGGCTATTATAAAACTGCTTTCTAATAAATTCAAAACAAAAATGTATAATTAGTTAGTCGATAAGTATGATTTTTAATTTTAAATTGTATTTTATAATGCTTACTATTTATAAAAGTATTTGGTAATTATTTATTGAAAGCATAAGTATATTTTAATTTCCAACATGTAATTTTCTCTATTACTTATATTTGCATGCTCGGTTTTCTGACAAAGTGAGATTCATTATTTATAATATCATCATAATTGTGCCATACTTCACACAAATAAATTATTTCATTTCATTTCAAAGCTCAATTACAACTTTCAAAACCATTCGATGAATTCCAAAATAAAGCCAATTGGTTTATTGGGGTTAATTTTTAACTTTAAGGCATAATTTAGACATCAATAAAATAGAACATGCTCTCTGTGTAGACTCAAGCGCAGATAGTTTAATATGCCAGGGAGGAACTTATACCATTTTTTTTTTTATTTACTCATCTATTGATTCAGGGCTTCCAGTTAGTTGGTACCTATATCACAATTTCTACCAAAAAAATACAATGATAATCCATTTCTTGCGCTTACGCCTTGAAGTTATTCATCCCTTGATTTAGGAAGCATCCAACCATAATAGATTACAAATCAATTAAAAGGCCAAGTTATGACATAATCCCTATTTATGGGTCTAGTCAGAGAATTAGTATTACTCACATGTCTACTTACCGAGCTATGTAAGTAATATTTACCTCTATTTCTTCCTCACACATAATGGACCACCTTAGTCTAAATGTGGATACGGGAGTCCAAGACACAAGTAACCTCTATTTCTTAATAAGGTATGGTTAGCTGTTCCAGTTTACCATGTTTTATTTTTTATCTTCAAATCTAGTTTCTGCCATCAACAGGAATCCTGCTTGATAGGTCAACCTTCCCGTACCCTAACTTTTATACAATTATTTATCACTCAGTATTCCAATCACACATTCATTGAACCTTTATTATTAAAGCATACGTAAAAAACCAAGAACATCAAGAAGTAATCTTTGAATCTATCATCATATTCACAACATTAAATAACATTACCTATGTAGATTACATACCAAACATAGGATTCTGTCCATGTTCCCAAGTAACCTGATCAACTTGTTGTAGCTGCTACCATGGCAGTAGTCAGCTAAAGCGCCGGCTTCAACTATATTTACATTGTAAAGTGCTTCAAAATAGCCAAGTACCAAAATCTTGAGTACCTGCACACACACCTCGACATTAGATAGTATTTGTGTCTGCAAATCCTTTTTCCAGTAGGAAACCAGCATTGTACATAATAGGATGACAAGTTGAGTACCTATGTACACAACAGAGGTGAATGCCATCATCAGGCCATGTTACTACCAAGTAGGTATGTAGGTAAATTATGAAGTGAACTGACAGCTATGATAGGTACCTGTTGAATCTATTGAGCCCAAGGAATATTCAAATTCCTTGATTGGGCCGCCAAGTTCTCTAACACTCCATTGGCGGGATCTGCCTTGTAGGTACCTTTTTCCCTCATATAAACACTGATTTGTACCTGATACCCATCTCGGACTGTACGATAAAGGATTTTATCATTTGAACTCAATGAAAAATACAAAGTAACTATAAAATTCAAGATAACTTACCAGGAAATTCTGCATAATTGTTTTACCTTGTTCTTCGCAATGAACGTGGGTGCACACTTCTGATTTGTTAAATCAATCAAACAAGTTAGGCTGTAGTTAAACTAATTGTATATTATCAGCGTATTACATCCATAGAACTATCAAAACCTGCGGTAATTCTACATTTCAGAACCATCGCTCATAGCTATTTTTCCAAGAGTCCCTGAAGCCATCCTGCTTCTTCTTTATTTTTGTTTTGTAATCGATAGTCGTTATGTGAAATAACATCTATCGATTACAAATATCGACTCCAAGCTTCTTAACTACTATTTATGTAATTGTGAAACATATAATTAATTAACATAAGATATATTGTTTGCTTACCCCCGGTTTCTGAAAGGCCGATCAACACTAATCGGCTGTCAAGTCACATGCTATCTCTATCTAATTTTAAGTAAAAGCTGAAATAGCAAGTGACTTGACATATGATTAGCTTTGATCGATCTTTCAGAAAACGGTGGTTAGTCATTTTGATCCAAGTTTGTTGCAGAATGTGCACTTGCACTTTTTAATAAACAGTTTTCTTCATGTCAATAGTTCTTTCGAAACAGTGTGGTGATAGGAGGAAGACACGATACAAGCAAGAAAATTAAACGAATTCGCGTGTCATTCCTAATCACACTAATATCATAAATGTGAAAGTTTGGATGTTTGTTACTCAATAACGCCAGAACGGCTCAACGGATGTGGATGAAATTTGGCACGGAGATAGATTATAGTCCGAAACAGCATATAGATAATTTTTATCCCGTTAGAATACCGGGATTTAAAACTACGCGGGTAAAACCACAGGGCACAGCCAGTGGTAGATACGATGCTCATTAAATTTGTATAATAATCTCTTAGCACGTCGTCTAACTAACACGACACTGGTGCCAATTCTGTTGTTTAGTTTTCTTAATTTAACCTAATTCGACAGCACTAAAAATATTGCCGTCCCTTTCTAAAAGACCGAAAGGACAAGGATGGCTATAATTTTAGAGTTGTCAGATTAAGTTATTTTAGGATAATGCAACAACAGAATCGACACCATTATCAAATGATTTCGAACAAAACATTTGACAGCATTAGAATATGTCCCATAATTAGGTTCCTATCGGTACGCTACCTATTGAAGGCATTAGCTACGGTACATTACCTCTGAATAAATGTTTCAGAACGAAAGCGGAGGTTACCAAACTGTGTCTATATTCAAATGATATAATAGCCTAACTTCAATATTACCTAAATACGTTACTTGGGTAGGTAAAGTAAAGTATGTATAAAGAAACTGAAACAGCTTCACGACTATGATCCCCAGGCACGGTAGATATCCCTACTCAGTACCAAGTATCAACTCAAGATTCTTTGAGGATGTCTAAAGGGGGTAGCCAGAGGTACGTCCAAATATTACATTTGGCACAGTAAAGAATAAGGAAGAAAACGTCTGATTACTGGCCTCAATTTAAGTCCAAAAAAAAATTAGTTTTGTTTTTAGTTAATTTTTTTTTACTACAGATGAAAAGAACATACAGACTACCTGATGTAGAGCAGTATTCTGTTATCTCTCACAGGGCGCGCACACTGAGTCACAGCCACTGATTATTACTGTGTGTAACTGTATCACCACTGGTGGTGTAGTGGTAGTGGCCGACGTCCGATCCTAAGGTCGTGGGTTCAAAACCGCTCGCGCACCAATGAGTTTCCTGATCTACAAAATTATGTTCACAGTTCTACAGTTACGGGCGGTTATCACTGAGAGCGAACTCTTCCAGACAACCTTTTGATGGGGAGGATTGTAAAGTCAGGAAGTTGGTCACATAGGTACACGTTTCAAAGTGATCCTTGTGATTTTATGAAATAAATGCCTTAACTTTGACTAATCAAAAATAGTTTTTTTTAACTTGTATCATAAAATACTTTTTACGTTTCATATTCACCAAAGTAATGAAATAAAAATACCCGTATAATAACTATAGGGGTATCTATTACACCCTATATAATATGAATATGCATAAATCTAATAAGTTAATAATAACAAGGATATTGGATTGTCATTTGATTGTTATAGGATTAAGTACCTATTATGTTGAAATAGGGGTAACAATCCATTAAAGGGTCAGTATAATACCATAGTATATAATATTATCCTACTAATATTATAAACGCGAAAGTTTGTAGGTATGGATGTTTGTTACTATTTCACGCCGGAACGACTGAACGGATCTGAATGAAACTTGGCAGAGAGATACATTATAGTCTGGAATAGCACATAGGCTACTTTTTATCCCGTGGGAATAAATCTGCGCGGGTGAAACCGCGGGGCGAAACTAGCATTATAATAATGGGTGGATATTTCTCACAAAACTGTCAAGCCCTAAACTAAGCAAAGCTTTTACTTATTCTTCTTCTTGCCGTTAGAGTGGTGAAAGGATTTCTTGCGTCCTTTGTTTTTATACTACCAAGGTAGCAAACAAGCATACGGCCCACCTGATGGGAAACGGTTACCGCAGCCTATGGACGTTTGTAACACCAGAGGTGTCACACTCGCGTTGCCGACCCTTTAAATATTTTAAGTCGCCTTTTTTGAAGAACCCCATACTGTATTCTCCAAGAAAAACATCCGCAGGGAGCGCATTCCACAACCTTAGAGTGCGCGGGAGGAAGTTCCTCTGTCCTAAAGAAGGTACAATGTCCTTACTAACCAAGAAACATTAACTTGAGCTGGAAACATTAGTTTTGTGTTTTTCTTCACCGAGGTTTGCTTGAAGTGCCTTGCATTAGGCTCGCCTCGGTACATTAATAATATCATATTTTTATGTGTAAACTAGCGACCCGCCCGCGCGCCAGCACGGGTGCACATATCATGCATATAAACCTTCCTCTTGAGTCACTCATCTATTTAAAAAACCGCATTAAAGTTTAAAGCATACATTGGGATATAGGGACAGAGAATGCGACTTTGTTTTATACTATGTAGTGATATGGATAGATGTCTGATTTCGTAACAGCCATAACTAACCATGAAATGTTCGCTTCAGCTGGAAACATTAGTTTTTGTGTTTTGTCGTGACATCTATTTTTCGTCTCAGTGCGCGAGTAAATGGCGTGGCTAGCAAGTGGTTAATGTTAAGGCACATTCGACACTTTTATTAACTTCTTAAGACACTGACAACCATAAAAAACTTGCTCGCATTTTAGCATTTTCAAAAAGTTTTTTAAGATGCAGACCTCCGTCATTCTTAATTCTGAAAACAAGACATAAAATAACAAAAAATTAACTAAAAAAGTTATTAAAATTAACCTGTTGCTGTGATTTTTTTTATGAGCTGAGCTTAGTTTGGGGCTAGATAGTTATGTGTAAGTCCACCAATATTAAATAATTTTTAAGAAGGAGCTAGTAAATAAAAATAAAATAAAAAGCCTTTTTATTCCATAACTAGCGACCCGCCCGCGCGCCCCTGCTTCGCACGGGTGCACATTGGTTTTCTACTATATTATGCATGTATTATACATATAAATCTTCTTCTTGAATCACTATATCTATTAAAAAAATATCAATCAAAACTACGCAATCCGTTGCGTAGTTTTAAAGATTTAAGTATACATAGGGACATAGGGATATAGGGACATAGAGAGCGACTTTGTTTTATACTATGTAGTGATAGTGATAAGTTGTAGGTATAAGTGTGATTTATGTTTTCACTATTCTATATATAGGTAGGGTAGATACTACTAATTAGGACCCCTCTCTAAAGGCCTAAATAACTTCTTAAGAAGAAAAGCTAGCTTTAAATAAATACAACAGCATACACTCCCCTTAACTAATTTCACTTGCTGACTGACCGTTCCAACTGACCGCACTTGATAGTTCTAATGGTAAGTAGGCCGGCCAGTAACTCGGCCGAGTAACTCGTCCGTCGCTATCATCCATCACGCATGGTCGAATACGGGGAGCTAAGAGTTAGAGAAAGGACTAGAGCGAGAAATGTTAATTCATACCATTTATATAGCTCTGCCTGCACTGTAGGCCGTGGGTTCGACTCCCACCGTGATCAAACATTTACTGTGATGATGAACATTCTTTCTCTCTGAGAGGTAGATTATAGTCTGGAATTGCACATAGATGACTTTTTATCCCGTGGGAATACCGGGATTTAAATCTGCGCGGGCGAAACCGCGGGGCGCAAATAGTCTGTTATAAATAACAAAAATATAAAAAACTGCTATGATGCTGATATGTTTTCTCATATGCCTCCTTGTACTTCAAGTGAAAGTATAAACAACTTTACTAATAAAACACTTGGTAAAGTACTTGAGGTTGAATTCAAGAAAATGGTACAGTTAACTTGATTTTTGGAGAAAATTCTTCAAGGGTCACTTGAAGTATTTGACTTAGAAAGTATTCCTCAAGTATAAAAGTAAGTGTTTGGCCGGAAGAGGTTTATGAAGGTAAGATACAATATTTTCTCATTCTTAAATAGTAAGGGAAAAAATGCTGTATTTGTAGTATATTTTAGTTCTTTTTTGTAAAGAACTCAAATACACTCAAAACCTTAAACCAAAAAAAATGTTGCTAGGATAATAACAAACAAAAAAATTAAATCAAAAATACATTTATTGTTTAAAAAAAATAGTCGATTTGAGAACCTCCTTTTTGTTACCCGAGTGCCGAGGGTTATGTGTTTGGCGTGTATCTATCATGTATCCTTCCTTCGATATTTCCTTTATTACCACGTAGCAACTAGAATAAAAAAAAATCCTAAAAGTCACGTGGGAAGGAAAGCAGGAGCGATATTCTCTTACATTAAAAAAAAATCTTTTCGCTATCATAGCAATATGGGTATCAAAATCAAGAGAGTGATAAAGTGTTTTCAAATAATGTATTAGTTTTTGATTTAAAGTAAACCCTCAAAGACAAAACCAGAACGCAAAATTCGTTAAGTCACTTTAGTGAACTAGGCCATGAGTGATACTAAAATATATCATAAAACCTTCTCTATGGTCATACAAATCGTTTAGAAAAAACCGCATCAAAATCGATGAAGCCGTTTCGAAGATATTAAGAGTTTTGTAATAAAAAAATGTGATTGCTGGTAACCCCAAAGTGATCAAAATGAATTATACAACCACAGGCATCAGTATACTGCTAGGACATAGGTACGCGAGCCTCCGACTGTCTGCGATCTTTACATTTTTATCATTCGTCAAGACTGAAGAAAGGATTTCAATATTAAAAAGTACCAAACTTAAAACATTATCTTATTTACCTACCTACAAACTTTTAGTTCGGGCAGTCGGGTTTTTTTATTTTTTAATAAATCTTCTTGTGTAATTAATTAAGAAAAGGAAAAATATATGAATATGAAGTAATTAATAAAGAAAAGAAAAAAATAGAATTAAAATTATAAATATTATGATTGATACAAAAAAGATCCAAATGGATGTCCACCGTGCCTGACAGTTGAGAGCAATATAAATACAACTTCTTTAAAGTTGCTTAATCCGTTAAAAATACAAAATTAGGTGTTCCCTTGTATACACGCAATAAAAACCTAACAAGACAACTAAAATAGGTAAAAAACAAGATAGAAGCGAAACTGAAACTAAATTCACAGTTAAAACAAAGCAAATTATTCAAACCAATATATATAGAATTTTATCACCAGCTTGTACTATTGAACATAGGCTTTTTTTCAAGAGATTATGTAAATACAATAAATAATCATAAATTATTTATCAATAATTTAAATGGGGCATGAAAAACACCAGCTTTCGATAAAAAAAATCATCAAAATCGGTCCTCCCACTTAAAACTTATGAGGCAACAAACAATAGCGCTACTTTTCTATTACAGTTCTATGACATACGTCTTAGAACTTTGGAACAGATTTTTTTCTCTTTCTTTATACTTATATAATTATTTATCTTTCTTAGCTCGCGAGCCAACGGTTGGGAGTTTCGTTTCTATCGCCAGTTTTATTTAATGCAATACAAGATGTTTCGATACTTACACAATAAGCAGTTAAAGTAATCGGCTATTGTTTGAAAGTGCTTCGGGCATAACCGGCATTGTTAACAAGGAACTGTGGATGATGGAAGTGGTTGCAGGGTAGGGCATCGTAGAGCACGTTTATATCGTGCGTGGTTTGCGATGCAATCCTTTGATCATTCACATCACTGTATGCTTCAAGTTGTTGCCGGGTAATGCATCGTAGGGCACGTTGATATCATATCGAGGTAATGTTTTGATCTCTAACATGCATGCCTCAAATTGTTAGGGCACATATCGTGCGTAGCTGCCGAGGTGATGGTTTGTTTTAGGTGATGGTTACCACTTAACATCAGGTGGGCCATTTGCTTGTTTCATCAGTATAAAAAATATTTGTAGCTTTTTAATGAAAACCAAAGTTCTAAAGTGTCTTATTTACGGATGCAACCAATTAACTTGCTAAATGTACAAAATACCCATCAAGTTTTAGCTATCTGCAGACTGTTGTGTACGATCGAGGGATAGCTCCACTGATGTAAATAATCTTTTTTGCGCAAACACATTCCCTTCACTGTTTTCCAGCGTTCTTTTTGGTTGATGCGACGCATACCGAAATAAAAGATCTAAAAATCTAATTAAAAGTATTACGTAGACCTTCTACGCGTTGTAGAAGGAGCGCGTTTAAATCTTTCATATGAAAGATTTAAACGCGCTCCCTCTACGACCTATGCCACTTCTAGATTTCTACATCTACGTAGAATATTGTACTTACCTTAAACAGCTTTTTTAGAAAAAGATTCGAAATACCAGTTTACTGTCTGCCCTTTATTACGTAACTTGCAATCGGTGGGGCTATTATCTAAAAACAAGTCACAGTTATAGCAATAGCAGTGTAAAATTAGTTGGTGATCTTTATTGGCAAAGACTACTAACCCCCGGTTTCTGAAAGGACTATCAACACTAATCGGCTGTCAAGTCACTTGCTATTTCTATCTAACGTGAAGTAAAAGCTGAAATAGCCGATTAGCGTTGATCGGCCTTTCAGAAACCAGGCGTAAGATTGATAAAATAACCTATCCACCAATATTCATTAATTTATTTAGAACTAAAAGTAGCAAATACTTGCGGCCGGTTTCTGAACGCTCGATCAAAACTAATTCGCTGTCAAGTCACTTGCTATTTCAGCTTTTACGTCAAACTAGATAGATAACAAATGACTTGACAGCCGAGTAGCATTGACCGGGCTTTCAGAAACCGGGGGTAAGAAACTGCTTCGCTGCGCTTCTTACCTCATTGGTATTATCAAATAGACAATAAAACAACGAGTAAATAACTCCTTGCTGCGCAGTTTCTTACCTCTTTGTCAACAACATCACACATGTTATGTCATGTCGACACTCGTTTATCATGTCACCTCAAAAATTCAAGTAAACATTACAAAATTAAAATGCCCGATAATCAATTACTCCCAGAATTTCAAAATTGCCGTGAAAATGACATCTTTGCCAGCGAAGAAGACATGCGTCACTCCATATCCAGATTATGTTATGGCGACCTCTACGTCATTGGGAGACTGTGGATTGAGGCTATGAGAACAGGGCTGGTCGGGTCAAAATGGTCTCTGATACCAGTTGTAGAAGCAGCCAAGCCGCCCCCACCACCGGAGAGACCACCCCCTATGAGGTAGCTTTCAAAACTATGAAAAACCTTCTCGACTTTCATCCCTAGGTAGTCGGGCCAACGGATATAGGTCAGACATTCAAATTTTTTCGAAACTTTTACATGGTCATACTAAAGGATGATTCACGCTACAACGTATCGCGACCGGGCCGTGCCCCGGCTGCGCCCCGGTCGGGGCACGTTCAAACATGATGGTATACTATTTTTATGAAGACATGACATTTGACGACCTCAGTGGCGCAGCGGGCGAGAGTCCGCCTGCGACGCAGAGGTTGCGGGTTCGATTCCCGCCTCGGAACAAATTTGTGTACGATCTGCAGAAATTTGTTCATTGGTCTGGGTGTTTTCTATGTATAATAAAAAATATCTATCTATGTAAGTATATAATGTATTAAATATATCAGTTATCTAGTACCCATAACACAAGCTCTGAATAGCTTACTTTGGGGCTAGATAGTGCTGTGTGGATTGTCCAGCATTATTTATTTATATTATTTATTATTTATTTATGACATGACATGCCAGAACCGGGGCACGGCGTTGAAATGTCGGTGGGTATTGTTTCCCGTCGCCGGCACGTTCCGGCCCTAACAAAACCACACTACTCGTGCAAATAATACCCCCAAACAGCCCGGGCCCCGGTGTAACATGAATGACTGGCCTGGAGCCTTATGCACTATGACCATTTGCAGCGCGAGCTCGGCTAAGACAAGGCAGGCGGTGTAATACGGTCAGGGCAAAGTATCTCCTATGTCATAAAGAATAAAGCCCAATATCAAGTTTTGACGTTTCACGGTTTGGGGCAAGGAATCTCCTTGGAATCTCCTATTTTCATAGTGAATAAGGCTCCTGGTCGGCGCACGGTAGACGGGGCCCGTACGGCCGGTCGCGACTCGTTGTAGCGTGAATCATCCTTAAGTGTTCCCACGGGTTGGATAGAGCAATTGTATCTGGGTTGAGGGTTGGGGGTAGATTTATAAACAACCATCTAGGACACGCAGATGGCCCACCTGATGTTAAGTGGTAACCATCACCTACAACAAAGCATTGCCTGGTAAGTCACGCACGATAGGAACGTGCCCTACGATGCGTTGCTCGTACTTGGTACTGAGATATCTACCGTGCCTGAGGATCAAAGTCGAGAAATTGTTTCATTGCGACAGCTTGTAAGGTGATTAGTATTTTAAGTAGTTTTAATTATAGAAAGTAATTCACTGTTTGTTTTTGGAATAAAATAAAATTATATATTTTTTGTGTGCGTGTATTATGTATTTATTTTTTAGATACAAAGATCTACCAATATACTGTAGCCCACATTACAAGTACAAAGATTATATCGAAGATAAAGATAGATGCCCAAAGGCGAATGTGAAATTGGTGCAGGAAATGTTATTTCCCTACGTTAGGTAAGATAAGATAATTTTATTTCATTATTGTTTACAATAGCTCTACGAAAAATGTATACTTACAATAGTTTTTTTGATAAACCTACTTGCTTGCATTTACTAAAAATATGTATTAAAACTTGATATTTGTGTGATGAACAAAGATGTTATGTTCTGTCTGAGTGTAATTATACATTATTAGTAAGTATGTTTTTACAAAAAAGTAGGTATCTATAAATATATATAACTCAAAGGTGACTGACTGACTGACTGACATAGTGATCTATCAACGCACAGCCCAAACCACTGGACGGATCGGGCTGAAATTTGGCATGCAGGTAGATGTTATGACGTAGGCATCCGCCAAGAAAGGATTTTGATCAATTCTACCCCCAAGGGGATAAAATAGGGGATGAAAGTTTGTATGAAACTTTGAATTCCCTGGTGCGAGCAAAGCCGCGGGTTCAGCTAGTCTAAATATGTATAACTCAAAGGTGACTGACTGACATAGTGATCTATCAACGCACAGCCAAAACCACTGGACGGATCGGGCTGAAATTTGCCATGCAGGTAGATGTTATGACGTAGGCATCCGCTAAGAACGGATTTTGATCAATTCTACCCCCAAGGGGATGAAATAGGGGATGAAAGTTTGTATGAAACTTTGAATTCCTTGGCGCGAGCAAAGCCGCGGGTTCAGCTAGTTTAAGTAATATAACAGCTATCTGGTCACTGTCACTTTCATGCTGACGAAAAGAGACAGCAACAGACTTATCGGTCTGTTAAGCTATTGGCACCCTCAAGGACAATTATGAATTATGACAAATATGAAAAGAATGCTGGAAAACATACTCGCGCCATAAAACCCCCTCCACCTGCTTCCAGCGTTCTTTTTGCGTGACGCGCACTATATTAACTGGTATCTTCCCGATTTGTTTTCGTCGTTCGTGCGTTGAATTGGTTTCGTGCGTGCATATACATTTTTGAAAATAAAAACTCATGACCATGTCCTTTTCAGCTCAATACGAAAATCTTTCCAAAAAAGCTGCTCTGAAATGAAAGGCGAGCTCAAAGGTATGAAGAAGGAAATATGCTGCGCGCTGAGCAGAAAGAAGAATAACTTTAAGACATACATGAGAGATCCTGAAAACCTGGTGCTGCGCCAAACCGTGGTGGCATTCGGGGGCCTTGCTGGTTACTACGTGGGTTCAGCCAAAGGTCTCCCCACAAAATTCTTCTGCACTGGCCTGGGTTTTCTGGCTGCAGGATCCTTATGCTTCCCGAAAGAAACTGACGAGACCTTTCGGTCTTTTTCGTACTACTCGGCCAAAACATTTATAGGAGCTTACAATTTCTACTGTGACAAAGTCTTTTCTTTGAGGGAAAGGATACCTTGCTCTGATGAGCTTCCACCACCGCCTGTTTATAACAAACCTAACGTTTGTCCGAAGAAGTAGAAACTAGAAATATTAAATTCCATGTGGCTACAGATAGATGGCGCTTATTTAAATCATGTAAATGCAATAGTTTGACTGAAATGACTTGTTGTTTTTCTCCTGTAGGATGGACGTGACACTGACTATCCTCGGTCATAACCAAGGATAGTCTTGGTGTGCTTGATGCTTGGCTTGATTGTGGATTGTCAACAATGTTTATTTATTTCCACGAATTCTCCTTACTAGAATCGTACTAATATTATAAACACAAAAGTTTGTAAGTATGGATAGATGGATGGATGAATGTTTGTTACTCTTTTACGCCGGAACGGCTGAACAGATCTGGGTGAAACTTGGCAGAGAGTTTGATTATAGTCTGAAAAACACATAGGCTACTGGTTATCCCGTGGGAATACCGGGATTTAAATCTGCGCGGGTGAAACCGCGGGACACAACTAGTGGACATATGTATAATGTGTTAAAATTGTCGGCTTATCATAAACGGAACACCAACACTACAAAATACAAAATAATAAGTACGCACTAAAACTGCGTATGACTAAGCATACGATAGTAATATAAAAGGGCTTTGTTTGGTAAAACAATAGTATCTTCGCCTCGCGGCCATTTTGTTATTATACAACATTGTAACATGAGCGTTGATAGAGCGAGCGAAGCGAGCGCAAATTAAATATTATCTTATAACTAGTTGCGCTCCGCAGTTTCACCCGCGCAGATTTCAATCCCGGTATTCCCACGGGATAAAAAGTAGCCTATGTGTTATTCCAGACTATAATCTATCTCTCTGCCAAGTTTCATCCAGATCCGTTCAGCCGTTCCGGCGTGAAAGAGTAACAAACATCCATCCATCCATCCACACTTTCGCGTTTATAATTAGCAGGATTACAATTACTTCTTTTTATGGACTCAAACATGTAAAAATATGCACTTATGATAGGCAATGCTATTACACTAAGTCCTACAATCGGTGATCTTATCACGCACAGCAATTTCTTCCAGACAACCGTTTGTTTAACCAATCTATGATACTTACCCAATACTTTGTGGTTTGACTAGTAATTTTTATAGGCTTTGCTTACCTTGCAGGACGATTCGCCGTGATCCGGTCTTGTACCAAGATATCTGAGGTACCTATATCTACCGTACCTGGGGATCGATGTCGTTATGTTTCAGTGTCGAAACACTCACACGGCGATAAAAGTATTACAGAATTGAAAACTCATTGCGGATTCCCCGCTCACTTGGGTGAATGTTGCTTACAGAATAGCTTTACTGTCACCAGTAATACGTTTCAAAGTTATCCCTGTGATTATCACTACTCACTACATAGTATAAAACAAAGTCGCTTTCTCTGTCCCTATGTCCCTATGTATGCTTAAATCTTTAAAACTACACAACGGATTTTGATGCGGTTTTTTTAATAGATAGAGTGATTCAAGATGAAGGTTTATATGTATAATAATACATGCATGATATAGTAGAAAAACAATGTGCACTCGTGCGAAGCAGGGGCGCGCGGGGACTGGTCGCTAGTACTGAATAAAGACCATATTGATTTTTGATTTTGTCTCGATACCAACCGGCAAACTACTTCTAAAGATAAAACTAGCCCATTTACAGTTGTAAACAATAAAAAAAGGCCGTAAAAACCACAGTTCTATCATGGATTAAGATGTATCTCAGTCAATCAACGTATTTTTTCACTTTGACGACACAAAGACCTTTTAGTCCATCTGTGGCGAAGGC
Organism: Plemyria rubiginata; assembly: GCA_963576535.1. Classification (NCBI taxonomy): domain Eukaryota; kingdom Metazoa; phylum Arthropoda; class Insecta; order Lepidoptera; family Geometridae; genus Plemyria; species Plemyria rubiginata. The sequence continues at coordinate 3,556,991 of OY754911.1, read as the reverse complement.
GATATTTTTTTTTTTTTTTTTTTTTTTATACAACTAGCTGATGGAACAAGCAGATGGCCCACCTGATGTTAAGTGGTAACCATCACCTATAAACAAAACATTGCCCCGTAGGTCACGCACAATAGGAACGTGCCCTACGATGCACTGCCCTGCGTCCATCAACTTGAGGCATACGGATGTTAAGCCTCATGTGCCTGTAATTACACCGGCGACCACACTCTTCAAACCGAAACACAGCGTTGCTGCTTGGCGGCAGAAAAAGGCGTGGTGGTAGTACTTCCCCGGACGAGCCACACACAAAGAGCTCTACTACTCTTAAAAAAAAATTTTAGAATAAGAATTAAGCGCATAGGATCTAGGAACATCTAGAATATCACTTCGTAGTATAAAACGCTTCCAGCTGTCTGTCTGTCTATCTATCCCTATATTTATGCTTCATCACTACATCGTATAAAACTAAGTCGCTTTCTCTGTCCCTATATCCCTATGTCCCCATGTCCCTACGTATGCTTAAATCTTTAAAACTACGCAACGGATTTTGATGCGGTTTTTTTTTAATAGATAGAATGATTCAAGAGGAAGGTTTATATGTAAGAAAGAAAGAAAGAAAGAAAAGACATTTATTTAAACATACCGCACACGTCAAACTGTACGAAACATCCCAATCCCAACTATCCCAACTAATATTATAAATGTGAAAGTAACTCTGTCTATCTGTCTGTCTGTCTGTCTGTCTGTTACGCGTTCCCGCTCAAACCTCTCAAACGATTTTGATGAAATTTGGCACAGACAATCTTTAGACCCTGAGAAAGAACATAGGCTACCTTTTATTGCGAAAAAAAGAGATGAAGAGATTAAAAGTACGCAGACGAAGTCGCGGGTACCAGCTAGCTATATATAAAAGGGAAATATTCTAGACAGATAAGACAGTAAACATAGTAATGACACCTAGAGAGAGAGAAACGAAAAAACTATAATAAAGAAAAATGTGTGTGTCACATCTCCGCAATATGACTGTGGAACGCTGCCATGCACGGTCTGCATAAAAAGCCCTGAGCTCAGCATCAGCTGAGAACTAATTCCCAGCGCTGGTTTTCAGCACAGGGCTTAAAGTAAGTGACGCACGAACTGTATTGTAAATTAGTTGCTTGGTACACACATGAGTGTTTAGATTTGGAATGTTACATAATTTATGAGTTGGATCAGTAAGGGTTTACAGAATGTATAATTTAAAGTATAATGATATAATATAAATAAATAAATAAAATATAAGTAATCGGTAGTTATCTAAGAAAAAATAGAATAGAAATAAAATAAAAAACGAACCACACAATAGGGTTCTCCCGTTACCTACACCAGTCTCTTAAGATATCTTATATGATATATCTATATGTATAATACATGCATGGTTTGTGCACCCGCGCGAAGCCGGAGCGGGTCGCTAGTTTCATGTAATTCAAAAATTATAATAATTTTATTACAAAAAAGATCATGAAGATAGAATACTCTGTCGGTCACCCATCTGTAAAGCTATGGCAGTGAAGGTCGCTTTACCTCAAATGGCGACCACGAGGAAAACGAAGCGTGGGACGCCCTCCTACCTGATGGACTGACGACATTGTTAGGACCGCGGGAAGTCGTGGATGGAGCGGGCTCAGAATCGTTCTTCCTATGGAAACAAAGATAGGGATGTCCTGTTCAGCAGTGAACTTCTACATGCTGATAGTGATGGAATGACAGCTTGCCAATAGGTATGCCTAATAAATTCTGATAGCTATAGAAAAAGGTGTTATTAAAAAGGAGAAATGAAATTTAAAAAGAGTAAAAAAGAGTCCTTTTTACAGTGAATCAAAAACCTGAGTGATATTCGACGTCACCCGGCTTAGCCAGCTACCAAACAAAAACCTACAGTGAATTTTACGATATTTTTATTGCTATAAAAATAGCACCCTATTTTTATTAGTAGTTTTTTATTATCTCCAAAAAAAACGTTGAAATCTCTACGTTCTGACACTTTACAGTTCTATGTTCGAAATTTGAAAGGATACACTTTCGCGCCTATATCAAGTTTTTTTTTATATGATGAAATGTGGCCAGCGTCGGGTTTATGACAATTGACTTTTTTATTGTCGGGTTTTTGTGGCAAAGGTCAGGTTTTTTCAGAAGGACCGTGGGTAAATGCATGTTTTTATGATCTTATGGTCGAGTCAGTTATACTGTTATGTTATGATATGGGTATGACTCAAGTTAAGTCTGATTTAATGGGTAAATACTTGAAAGGCTCAAAAGTTCTTAGAATAAAATATCTGTAGGTTATGAATTAGCTTTTTGGCCGTAAATCGGCCTTTTTTTAAATTACCAGCCGGTTTCTTTTTCAGTCCGTAATTGAATCTGATGGTATTTTTTTATTTTTAAAAACTTGTCATAATATAATAGGGTTGTCTCTTTCAAGAGTTTTTACAGATTATAACACTGGCAGCTCTTATCGAAACACAAGTGCCACTTAGTCCTTTAGCATTATCAAACAACTTTGACATAAATAACGTATTGTTTTTGATAAAAATTCCATTATATTTGCTAAAATGATGTATGGGAGCATTTTGCAGTTTTATCAATGAATGATTCATAGTCTTCAGCAACTGGGTATTGGAGTTTGAAAATAATCTCTTTACAAAAATGCTCTATAAATAGATTAACAAAGGTAGTAATGGATTAAACAATGATTTACTTCTAGTACTTACCTATCAGTTAGGTATACATTAAGGTTAGTTATAAAGTGTTAATAAATAATAATCTGTTATTTGGTATCTCTATCTAATTCGAAGTGAAAGCTGAAATAGCAAGTGACTTGACAGCTGATTAGTGTTGATGTATCTTTCAGAAATCGGGGTAACAATATTATAAATGAAGTAGTTACATAATGCAAGTTAGTTCTTTAACTTTTTACTTATTTACCAACTTATTATTTTGTTGCCAAAATACATAAAAATTCGTAAGCAACAATAAAAATGAACAGAATCATTATTTAAAAAGAAGCAATCAGTCTTCATAAAGAACATTACAATGTACAAAAGCAACATCATTAGTTGTTAATCAAAAGAATCAAAAACGAATTGTATGAGCAACAGTCAGATAATTATTAGCTAAAATAAAAATTATTACATGCGCAGTCAAAGGTACAAATTACAAATTAATCTTTTACAAAGATAATCTCAAAAACTAAAAGTTACTCTTTTTGCTGGGCTCTTATCCGCCATTTTAAACATCTCGAAATGTCATTAGCGGTATAAATGAGTTTCGCGCCATAACGAACGCAATGCTGCCACAATGGAAAATCATAAATCAGCCGTCACTTTGACAGCCGCTGAAAGGAGCTACGTCAATGCATCGATGCGAAGTTTTTGAAGTATTACAAGAGGCAAAGGAACTTATTTTTTCTGATCGTTTTGATTAATTGTTAAAAAAAGTAGGCGTGGTTTTATTTTTTTGTTAGCGTTCGGTTTGAATGGAGATCTTTAGATGTTGTTATGAGGTTTCTGACAGATGTGTGGGTTGAGGTATTTTGAACTCATAAGTGCGTAGGTTATCTCATTTTTGCGTTATGATGAATTTCGACAATTTTATTATTTTCCCATGGAATCACGGGTCACGACGGACATTCGTCATTGATTTTTGTCAAAAATATTTTATCGTGCTTCGACATAACTTATGTCACAGTAAAGGTCATACGGTACCTACAATTTTAATAAAGAAATAACTAATACCTATGTACTTAAAATATCAAACACACTGAATTTTTAGATCTAAAAAAGTAAAACGTACGGTCTATAATTTTATTGTAAAATCAAAAGGTTGAAACCAAATAAAAAAATATACTTTTTAAAACAACTCTATAGATCTAATATTATTAGCCTGTTCTAGCAGAAGGGTTAAAAAAGGTTTCAGCTGTTTCATCCCATTGACCATTTTACTAAGTTAAGTATCGTTTGCTAAAGAAAAATACGAAATGGTGTGTTTAAGTCGAATAGGTCGTTTTCCCGGTATAATTGCCAACAAAAAGCTTTAAAGGCTGGCTTCGAATGAATGCACCGATACCGGTGCATATAGAAGGTAGACAAAATATTTTCACCATGTGCATCGTTTTGCGCCAAAGCGGACCTATGACGTGGAACCTAAGCAATCTAGGGTTATCAGTACTGACTTAATAAAAAAAAGTCCATCGTTATTAAAAAAAACTGTTTGTTTTTTTCAGTAAAAGTACTGACTTATTAAAAAAACGGTCTTTATTCACTATTCAGATTTTTTTTTTTTCAGTTAAATAAAAATGCATTCGGAGGGATTTGGCATAGACCGGTAGGTACTTAGGTACCAATATTTTAGAGAAAATGAACCCACGTTTTCCACATTAAAATAAGAAATACGTAGGGTTACGTAGAGGAAGTTTGAAAGGAGCGTATATAGAGGAGAGAGGTAAGCAAGAAAGTTATACAAGAAGGCACCAAAAAAATGGATGGGCTGTGTGAAAGAAAACTAAATGTCATGACATGAGTAAGAAAGAAGTGAGCACCGAGATGATGGGTGACATCACATAGGTACTAAGGTATGGTATGAGGGCAGAAAGTATATCAGTAAAAAAATATATCAGTTATCTAGTACCTATACCCATAACAGAAGCTTTAAGTAGCTTACTTTGGGGCTAGATGGTGCTGTGTGGATTAAAAAAAAGAAAGATGATAGTATTCAACAACATAAATGAACGTAGCTAAAACATTGTATGTCTGATTCAGCATAGCAGCTCTGTAAAAAAGGAGGACCTCCCATTTTAAAACATTACATTTTGTGACTATTCAACAAGCCCAGTAAACGTCTACAGCATAAAGCAATCGTGAATTTCCGTATCGTTTTATGTTCTGTTGTACATAATTTGCAGTGCAGATTCCCAGAAATGAAAAATAATAACTTTTATGGTCTTTTGTTCGCGTATGCCTGGCAGCCCTAACCTGCTTCCCGACACTCAATAAACGAACAAAATGGGAAACATACGAGTAGTGACAGCAAGCTATTACCTATTACCTATGACGTTAGTTATTACTACATACTGATATAATATGAACGTTTCCGCCGCGGTCCTGAGGCATAAAATAAACTATCGATTCACGGTAGGTACCTAGATTGATTCAAGAAAATTTTATGTACAATTCATATGGGTTTAGACAAAAATTATCTGTTTGCGTTTACTCGTACAACTAAACTAAACTAAGACATTCGATTGGCGATAGCAACTGTCAAGCTAAAAAGATTCTTAGTTATTCTTGTCCGACACCATTATTAGGACTATTTTGTCAAAAGAAGGTATCTTATATTAAAAATATTTAAAAGCAATAATGGTCTAGAACACACATAAACACTTTTATTGTAAATTTGTAATTCTATAGCTATTATGTATTTCTATAGCTGTTGATCATTACTCTAAGAAAATGGACCTACGTGTTTTTGAATTCCGAATGCGAACATACTTTTCTATTAGCCGTACACTACCAGTCTCCATTCAAGTTCTTTTTTCAAACTTCGCGGCAATGCAATAGTCGTCCCAAACGATGATAACGTTCTAAATTCAAAAATCATTGGGCGTTTCATTTCAAGGAGGTTTTATGGTGATTTACGCGATATTGAGAATTTGTTTTGGTGCTGTGGATAATTTTAGCAATTTTGCATTATGATCCGCCCCGCCTTGCTCGTGTGAATCATATTATCTAGGTATTATAATTAATGTAGGTATTGAAAGGTAGGTATGAAGGTCAGTAACTGAAACCTTAGACCATAGACAAACCTAGATCTGTACTTATTATGCCGATTGGCACATCACTCATTGAGCTATCTTAGATTATTCAAAACGGTCTGCAGATATTTAAACTGATTTATGTTTATTTTGTAAATACTTGTACCATTGTAGGTGATTTTCATGGTAAACTTTTTTTTTTACGTCTGTTAGGCAGTACCTAATACTTCCTTACATTGTTTTTTTTTATTTACGTTGTAATTTATAACGCACTTACTAGATAATTAAGAGATCAAATCGGTGGCCAAACATTTTTGAAATAAATTTCACGGTGCTCAGACAATAGTCAAAATGATCAGGGGTAGTGAACTTTTTTACTTTATTTATACTTCGTTAAGTTTATTCAGAGAAAAACACAAGCGTAACATTACACAATATGCAGACTATAAATTGTTAGGTACTAGAACTTTTACTGTATGATCTACCATCTATACATTTTTGTATAAGATTTACTGTTGTTATTTTTTTGCTTACTTTTTTTTATTTATCTTTTTATGTAAACTACTTAATTCTTAAACTCATCTTTTTCTTTGGTGATTTATCAATAGCCAAAGAGAAGATAAATCTATCATAGAACAAAATAGATGCGTGCCGTCTCGCTCTAACGTAAATAAATTATTCTTCAAAAATGTTGACGACCACAGTCAAAGTTAAGGCCCGTTATAATTGAGTTACAAGTAATTAAAGTCACTATACATAACTTCAACTATACACATTGAACCTTATTGCTATGACATAAAGGTAACTTTAGCTTAGCATTTCCAAACCTTGCTATATTGATTGATGGAGACCAAAATACCACGCCTTTTAGTAAATTATAACATTTCTTGAAATTATAATTATAATGTTAAGAAATGCTAAGTTTTAGGGTTATCAATCATAATTAGGTATGTATTTCTGCGGTTTTATCTGCACGATTTTAAATAAAGTAGTAAAAAAATAAACGTTATTAAACAAATCTATCAAATCAGCCGACATTCAATCTCTGCTGGGTATAAGCATACCACTCTTTCCGGTCCGGCGACAACTGTAGGTTGTCTGGAAGAGATCGCTTTCAGCGATAAGGCCGCCCATTGAACATTTTTTTTGTTTTTCCTTTGTGTTTGTGTTCCTACAATAATTTATCTATCTATCTTTACACATTTTGCTCCTAGTATCATCAGACCACCTATAGCCGGTGGTCGTCTATGCAATATCTATCTGAAATATACTCGTAGCTCACGACCGTGGCAAAACGAACGTCAACGTTCTCTCTCTCTCTCTCTCTCGCGTTACTGCACGAGGGCCTTTCGCGCATTGCCCTGTCCCTACGCATTTCTGCTAAGTGTAAACGGGGTGACACGTTTTTTGAATTTAAATAAATTTAAGTCGCCTTCTGCCCGCTGATGATGAAAAAAATGCAGGTTAGAATGGCTGCCATTTTGTCGTAAGACGCAAGGATTAAGCCCTATCTCGTCAAGATAACGGCAGTGTAAGAGTCTTCGCTAGGGCTTTCACAGACCGTTAGTTATTCATGTTCTGCGATGGGTGTAAGGGAGCCATTCACGAACCAGCGTGATGGGCGATGGAGCTGCGGCCCGATTACGCTAATGTCTGGCTATCGAGATGGTTATCAGTTTGATATTTGATTTCCATAGTGTGATGAACTCAGTGGCGCAGCGGGCGAGAGTCCGCCTGCGACGCAAGAAGTTGCGGGACGATTCCCGCCTCGGAACAAATTTGTGTACGATCTGCAAAAATTTGTTCCGTTGGTCTGGGTGTTTTCTATGTACTTATAATAAAAAAAAACTATCTATGTAAGTATATAATGTATTAAATATATCAGTCATCTAGTATCCATAGCACAAGATTTGAGTAGCTTACTTTGGGGCTAGATGGTGCTGTGTGGATTGTCCAGCATTATTATTATTATAGTGTAGTAGCAACTTAAGGATGGATGGGAATCAAATGTTAATCTGAAAGCCATCTCGATAGCCAGACACTAGCGTAATCGGGCCGTTGTACGTAGTTTTTTAATAGACCTACGTGTTGGACATAATATAGATACGACATACGTATTAAATAAAATCAAAACAAAGTTTGACTTACATGTTAGACTCACGTTTACGCATCAAATCTTAACACTATGTCTACATCTACACTAACATTTTAAAGAAGAAACGACGGTAGAACGAGAACGGGGGAACCAAGTTTGTGGCCGCAGACTGGAGCCTTATGCACTATGACCATTTGCAGCGCGAGCTGGGCTTAGACAAGGCAGCCGGTGTCATACGGTCAGGGCAAAGTATCTCCTATGTCATAAAGAATAAAGCCCAATATCAAGTTTTGACGTTTCACGGTTTGGGGCAAGGAATCTCCTTGGAATCTCCTATTGTCATAGTGAATAAGGCTCCTGCACCAATCATTCTCTTGGCACACACCACGCAAATAACGCGCCAACTCTAAGAGCACTAACCCCCGGCTTCTAAGTGCCCGATTAAAGCTAATCGGCTGTCAAATCACTTGCTGTTACAGCTTTTACTTCAAATTAGATAGAGATAGCAAGTGAATTGACAGCCGATTAGCATTGATTTTTCTCTTTTAAACGCATTTGTACACGAGGTTTAACATGTAGATGTATTTAATTATAAAATTCATGTTATCAGTGATTATTGATATATATTTTTAAGTTCAAAGCTATTATAGTAAGCTTTTTGGTCTGCGTACTGTAAGCTTACATTTATGCAATAATTAAATAAATAAAATAAGTTGTGGAATTCCATCGCACACTCTCCGAAATTTATCCTGTGTGTATTTTCTTTTGAACTTGCATGATCGTGAATGGCAAGCTTTAACGTTCCTAAGCAGAGTAACCAACCTTCAGGCTATCATCTTAATATTATTTACTAGGCCTGCGCGCGGCTTTACCCGTATCTACGAGGCTCAGCGTAGCTTTAAACGTTTTCTAAGTTTGCGAATTTGTGTAAAACTTTATGTTGTTTTGGTTGTACTTGTTTATAATTAGTTTGAAATATTTCACGGGTATTTATCGCGTTTTACCTTTAATAATTTACCGACGTTTCGGCTATTGCGCGATAAATATCCGTAAACTATTTCAAACTAATTATGTCACTAGTTGCGCCCCGCGCTTTCACCCGCGCAGATGTAAATCCCGGTATTCCCACGAAATAAAAAGTAGCCTACGTGTTATTCCAGACTATAATCTATCTCTCTGCCAAGTTTCATCCAGATCCGTTTAGCCGTTCCGGCGTGAAAGAGTAACAAACATCCATCATCCATACTTACACACTTTCCCGTTTATAATAGTAGTAGAAAGTTTAAAAAGTACTTTTACACAACCTACTTACTTCACTAGAAGTGAGCCTACTAAAGTTATATAATATATATATATATATATATATATTGGTGGACTTTCCACACAGCCCCAAACTAAGCTTATGCTTGTGATATGGGAACCAGATAGCTGATATACTTCTTATATACTTTTTTTTTGTAAATACATACTTATACTTATAATATTATATAACACCCATACAGATAACAAACATCTGTATATTCATCACACAAATGTTTGTTCACGGTGGGAATCGAACCCACGACCTACGCCGCAGAAGGCAGAGCTACTGCCAACTGAGCTACGTAGGCTGTCAAAAGTATGTATGTCAAAGTATGTAGGTACTCAAAGTTTTAGTCTACACTAATCACTATCAGTTCACTAATAGTATAAAACAAAGTCGCTTTCTCTGTCCCTATATCCCTATGTACGAGTATGCTTACATCTTCAAAACTACACAACGGATTTTGATGCGGTTTTTTTTATAGATAGAGTGATACAAGAGAAAGGTTTATATGTATATTACATGCATGATATAGTAGAAAAACAATGTGCACCCGTGCGAAGCAGGGGCGCGCGGGCGGGTCGCTAGTAATAAAATAAAGAAGATTACAATATTGACACAAAATTTTATTGTCGCATAAAATACTAATAACTGTGTTACCTATCATTCTATCATTTAGTTTTACATATAGGTACCGTTGGCAAAAATGTTTTGATTTACCTTAACAGCTCAGTTGGTAGTAGCTCTGCCTTCTGCACCGTAGGCCGTGGGTTCGATCCCCATCGAGGCTAAATAAGTTTGTAATCTAATAGTATCTACGCGCAATTCTTGTATCCCAACTATCCTAATCCTAACTAACAACTCTGTCTGTCTCTCTGTCTGTCTGTCTGTCTTTCTGTCTGTCTGTGACGCTTTCCCGCTTAAACCTCTCAACTGATTTTGATGAAATTTGGCACAGACAATCTTTAGACCCTGAGAAAGAACATAGGCTACCTTTTATTGCGAAAAAAATAGATGAAGAGATTAAAAGTACGCAGACGAAGTCGCGGGTACCAGCTAGTATTTATATAAATTTGTTTATAATCTGAATCTTGGATACGGCTGCAACGATTTTCATGAAATTTAGCAGCAGCGGGTTTCAGGCACATAGCAATAGCATACAAGCACCAGCTTTTGATTAAAAAAGAAGCATCAAAATCGGCCCACCCACTAAAAAGATAAGAGGTTATAAATTTATAAAAAAATAGACGAATTGAGAACCTCCAGCTTTTTTGATGTTGGTGAAAACTCTGTTTCCTATTTAGTTTTTTTTGTTAACTCTACCTCCCACTGAATAATTTGTCAATAATTTTATGAATGTTTGTCTTCAAAGATCTGTTGAATTTTATAATAAATTTATTGTTATGTCTCATATTTATGATAATTATAAGTATGATCTAACGTTTTCTGATTTTTACGTAGTGTTTTAGTGTAAAGACTGGTTTACACTGGTATTTCATAGTGGCAAGGGATTATTAATTTTAATGTTTTTAAAGAAAAAAACGCAATACGAATATTTACCTGGCACGTTAGTAGCTCTGCCTTCTGCGCCGTGGGTTCGATTCCCACCGAGATCAAACATTTGTGTCATATGATTGATAGATGTTTGTTCTCTGTCTTGGTGTAAATATACAATTAAAAGTCTGTAATTACAAAAAAAAGTATATTATGCAGGTATATCAGCTATCTAGTTCCCAGCTTACCGTACGTACGAGCTTTGGCTTAGTTTGGAACTAGATAAAATAAAATGAAATAGCCTTTATTTCCTCTATCACTTAGTACATCATAAATAATAATTAATATGAAAGTATACGAATTTAAAGTTTGAGCACCTATTGACTACCTACTTAGGAGATTTATAAGGAGGATCCCTCTTTCTTCTTTTTTCTTCTCTATCTTGGGCTTTTTCTGTCAGTTTAGGACTAGAGATAGTCCACCAATATTTATTATTATTACTATTGACCCGCCCGCGCGCCCCTGCTTCGCACGGGTGTATATATCATGCATGTATTATACATATAAACCTTCCTCTTGAATCACTCTATCTATTAAAAAAAACCGCATCCAAAATCCGTTGCGTAGTTTTAAAGATTTAAGCATACAAAGGGACATGGGGATATAGTTATAGGTACACAGAAAGCGACTTTGTTTTATACACCCTGAAACAAACAGTTACCCCCTAGAATTAACTACCTACTAAGCAAATACAAATGTGTACAAAAGTGTTTCTGAAATAAATATTAATTTAGATGCACTTTTCGCAAAATCGTAATCACGTAGAGCTCTTTGTGTGTGGCTTCTCGGGGGAAGTACTACCACCACGCCTTTTCTGCCGCCAAGCAGCAACGCTGTGTTCCGGTTTGAAGAGTGTGGTCGCCGGTGTAATTACAGGCACATGAGGCTTAACATCTGTATGCCTCAAGTTGATGGCAGGGCAGTCGTAGGGCACGATCCTATCGTACGTGACTTACGAGGCAATGCTTTGTTATAGGTGACTAGTGGCGCCCCGCGGTTTCACCCGCGCTGATTTAAATCCTGGTATTCCCACGGGATAAAAAGTAGCCTATGTGTTATTCCAGACTTTAATCTATCTGTCTGCCAAGATTCATCCAGATCCGTTCAGTGGTTCCGGCGTGAAAGAGTAACAAACATTCATCCATCCATCCATACTTACAAACTTTCGCGTTTATTAGTAGTAGGATTAAAATATCTTATAAACTGGACTTTGTGAAAAAACCTTTACAACAATTTGATCAAAGACTTAAATTACAAAAAAAAACAATGCTGACTCCCCACTGGTTCCATCCCATCTAATCATATACAAACACATCTTTAAGCGAAGTGATATAAATAAGAAACACCATCAAAAACCGTCGTCCAAAATTAAATGATCTTAATCAAATAAAGTAACAGGGAACGTTGTTATTAATGATAATGGATTTATTATCAATCAATTTTAGGCAATCCTACTACTAATATAAACGCGAAAGTTTGTAAGTATGGATGGATGGATGTTTATTACTCTTTCACGCTAGAGCGGCTGAACGGATCTGGATGAAACTTGGCAGAGAGGTAGATTATAGTCTGGAATAGCACATAGGCGACTTTTTATCCCTTGGGAATACCGGGATTTAAATCTGAGCGAGTGAAACCGCGGGGCGCAACTAGTTAAACATATAATTGTAATTTTCTTGCAAATAAATGGTTCTGTAGAAATGGTTATTTAAAAGGGAATACCGGGATTTAAAACTACGCGGGTGAAACCGCGGGGCGCAACTAGTTAAACATTATAATTGTAATTTTCTTTGTAAAGAAATGGTTATAATTTAAAATGATACCTACCCAATTCTCTTCCAAATATGTAGACTTGTATATTTTCTTGTTAAAATAACATAAAATAATGCGTGGGCATCTAAACCAGAATTTTCATCAAGTTATTTTGATAGCTATGTCTCGTAAATACGGATTATGACACAAACCTACTTAACATACGTCTGGCAGTCAGTTTTTGATAAAATGACACACAATAAGCGAGGAATGTCAGAGTCAAAGTCAGAAGGCGTATCCTATCCTACTAATATTATAAGCGCGTAAGTTTGTAAGTCTGGATGGATGGATGTTTGTTACTCTTTCACGCCAGAACAGCTGAATGGATCTGGATAAAATTAAGCACAGAGATAGATTATAGTCTGGAATAGCACATAAGCTAATTTTTAACTCGTGGGAATAACGGGATTTCAATCTGCGCGGGTGAAATCGCGGGGCACAACTAGTATACTTATAAACTCAGAAACTACTTTTCAGATCTGACTCAAATTTAAATGGGAGCACATGACACATGACAATCAACTGTTCTCGATAAAAAAAAAACATCAAAATCGGTGCATCGGTGCGGTAGTAAAAAGTTATAATGTAACAAACATAAAAAATCAGCGAATTGAGAACCTCCTCCATAAGGTATTAGTTGCGCCCCGCGGCCCCGCGCGCCTATATGCTATTCCAGACTATAATCTATCTCTCTGCCAAATTTCATCCAGATCCGTTCAGCCGTTCCGGCGAAAAATCCATCCATACTCACAAACTTTCGCATTTATAATATTAGTAGGAAGTAGGATGATAAAGGAACTTTTCGGTTTTTACAATACATGTTTATAGCCATCAATAATTAAATTATTATATAATTATTATTAAAAAAAGGAATTATGATCCGTGTATCGGTTTTTATTGGTGTTTGTTCCGTCATCACTGAATATAATATCAAAAACACTTTTCCCTCGGCAGTACACCGCAACATTGTCAGTTGCAAGATTGATAATGACGGATTGGATAAGTTATACTTAGATTATTATACGCGACTGTACTTAGGTAAGTAATTCCATTTATGTAGTTTTGTTTGTTTTGGATTATGTAAACTGAAACAGCTTCACGATTTTGATCCCCAGGCACGGTAGATATCCCTTCAGGTCTCTCAGTACCACGTACTAACTCGAGATTCTTTGAGGATGTCTAAGGTGGGTAGTCAGAGGTACGTCCAAACATTACAATTGGCACATACCCACATTTTGCAGTAGTTAGTATTCCATACGTGACAGGTTGCAAGCCCATCGCCGCTGTTGAATACTAACTGGTTTCCTCACGATCATTGCGTACATATAATTTTCGATAGAAAAATCCATTGTGCATGGCCGGATTCGAACCTGCGACCTTACGATCGGAGGGCACTCACTCCCACTAGACCACCGGTGCTCTTTTAATAATTAATATTAACGAAAACGTAATGTTACAAAATTAAAAATTAATAAGTACAAAAAAATGTGTAGCGTGATTGTCCAACATGAGCTACTTATAACGATTGACCTGAATAAGATCATTGCTTTCTCACACGCGAAATAAACCTTTGCACAATACCGTTTAGTGTATTTGAATCAAAATAACGGTATAAGATTAATTTTGATTTATAAAAAACTAGCTGCATCCCGCGGTTTCACCCGCGCAGATTTAAGTCCCGGTATTCCCACGGGATATAAAGTAGCCTATGTGTTATTCCAGACAATAAATTATCTCTCTGCCAAGTTTCATCTAGATCCGTTTAGCCGTTCCGGCGTGTAAGAGTTACAAACATCCATCCATCCATCCGTCAATACTTACAAACTTTCGCGTTTATAATAGTAGTAGGATAAGACTTCGGTATGTGGCACATAGGCTTAGACTTTATCCCGTGGGAATACCAGGATTTAAAACTACGTGCCTGAAACCGCGGGGCGCAGCTAGTATTTATGTTCCGATGTGTAGCAAATTACATCTATAGGTATAATAAGTTATTTTAACATTCGTTTTCGAAAGCTGCAATTTCACACCCTCCTTACCGAAATATACTAACATTAGCTTTTTCTTACCACTCTCGCTCACACACACACGACATTCATTCATTTTGACAGATTACAAAAACTGTGCTCCTTTGCGAAAACCAAGGAATTTGAATACAAACACCCTTTCAGTGACATTGACAGATTGGGGCAAAACATTTGGTTTTTGCATACAGCAACGCTTCAATTAAATATTGTGCATTATTTATCATTTGGATATGGACAGTGAAAACTATCGAGATATTGTGTTAATTTTAAAGTTTGGATGTTTAGATATTTAGATTAATAAGTTTTTTTATTCTAAACCTCACTATCCTAAACCTAAACTAATCCGACAGTTCTAAAATTATAGCCGTCCTTGTTGTTTCGGTCTTTTAGAAAGGGATGGCAATATTTTTAGTGCTGTCAAATTAGGTTAAGTTAGGAAAATTAAACAACAGAATTGGCACCAATGCCTACCTTCCGATACTCAGGTTGTGGGATCAAACCCGGTCGTGTACTAATTAGTTTTTTTATAAAAGAGACCAGCATGTCACGGAACCTAAAAAATTCTAGAAAGTGTTTGATAGGAGCCTTTTTGAGTCACACTTAAAATCCTTTAACCACACTGTTCTGGAAGAATGTGTTTTATCTGAAACCATACAAAAAAAACATGTAACATCAAAATCTACTTAACAATATTTTTTTATAATATGTTTAAAGAAAGAAAGAAAGAAAGAAAGAAAATACATTTATTTGACACACATAAGTACATACAGAAAAAAAAAAGAAATGAAGAAATAAAGAACGGACAGGAAACTACATTAGGTAGCAATAAAACATATTAATTACAATAGAAGAAAAGAAACAAACATAACACACATATACAAACATACACAAAGAAAAACAATGTCTGCGGCCAGTCCCGTCCCGTTCAGAGTAGTGCGTAGGTACGTACTGTATGCCAAAAAGGCCCTAACTCAGCTTTTGCTGCTTAGCAAAGTTGGTACCTAGGTAGCCAACCTTGCCAAGCCGCGCTGGTTTTCAGTCAGAGCCAGCCGCGCTGGTTTCAGTCAGATGTTTCTTACTAGAGACACCTTTTCTTAGCGTCAGTGTATTTAAATCTGAAAAATACTGCAATGTGCGAGCTTTGAGTCATTTGACAAGTGTCTGACTCTTAAAATTTTTTTTTTTCATCAACAATTTACAGTCTACTCCACGCATGCCCGCCTGCTAACTACTAAAATGGTAGTTCTATTTTCAACTCAATCAACTGTTTAATTTTGTGGTTCACTTCCATTAAACGTGGATTTAATTTTGAAGGCAAATTGTCAAATTAATGGAACTGGACCAAATCAAAAACGCATAATAATATTATCTATTATTTAGACGACCTCAGTGGCGCAGCGGGCGAGAGTCCGCCTGCGACGCAGAGATTGCGGGTTCGATTCCCGCCTCGGAACAAATTTGTGTACGATCTGTAGAAATTTGTTCCGTTGGTCTGGGTGTTTTCTATGTATAATAAAAAATATCTATCTATGTAAGTATAACATAATGTATTAAATATATAGTTATCTAGTACACATAACACAAACTATTCAAAGCTTGTGTTATGGGTACTAGATAACTTTAACTTTTCTTTGAGTAGCTACTCATGTGTCTGTAATTACACCGGCGCGGCGACCACAGTCTTCAAACTGAAACACACCTGTTTGGCGGCAGAAAATAGCGTTGTGGTAGTACTTCTCCGGACTAGCCCCACACAAAAGCACTACTATTCTTAAAAAAAAGACAGTTTTCGTATGAAAGCGATGTACTTGTATTCAAATTCCTTGGAAAGCGAGCCTTTTTTATTTAGCTCCTCTCATCGCCATAACAACAAAGTTCTAATTATAAAATGCTTAAACCTTTTCAGAAATATAAAAACTGAAAATTTGCGTGGGTGGTTTCGTCACCTACGATAGCAGCTTAATATTACAGGGTGACTGGCTAAAGTGTAGAATAATTAAATATTTTCATAACATGGCTACACTGGGCGCTGAGCCTATAAATCACGGGTATTGCCCGATTCCATTGTAACATGCGGCACGATATTTTATCGTGCGGATGGTTTATTATCCGATATTATGGCCCTTATTCGTATTTAGAAGTGAGCACGAAACAAAGTCTTAACCATAATTCAAACGGTTTATCGTGTAAAACCGTGAAAATATCGTAGCACGTTGAAAATGTTGTAAAATAATGCGTTTTTTTTCTATTAATCCAAATTAATAACTCAATAAAATCACAAGATGTGTAGCAATATGTTTCTGTTTTGAATTTCACATAGCCTAACCCCCGGTTTCTGAAAGCGTGATCAACACTAATCGGCTATCAAGTCACTTGCTAATCTCTATCTAATTTGAAGTAAAAGCTGAAATAGCCGATTAGTGTTGATCGCGCTTTCAAAAACCCGGGGTAAAGTATACTTACCGACATTATATCGAATGAGAAAATATATATAGAAAATATATATAAATATCGTGCTGCGATAGACACAAATCTAAGTCTCAGAATATACAAAACGCTGTATTCAAATAAGAGAGCTAACTTATACTGAACTTTAGCCCATAACCACAAGATAAAATTGTCCGATATTTTATCGGGTGACTAAATATCGTGTCACCGTGGAAAGCCACAGTCATAAGTGCTGTATTCATATTAAAGCGAGCTTGCTTGGAGTAAGCTCCAGCGCCTATTATTACAAAACAATAGCTCTGTGTAATAATTAATTAATCTTTAGATCTATTGCGACAATTATGGCTCCTTTTTGAAATGTCCTTTACTGTATTTTTTTATATTATACTAGCGACCCGCCCGTGCGCCCCTGCTTCGCACGGGTGCACATATCATGCATGTATTATACGTATAAACCTTCCTCTTGAATCATTCTATCTATTAAAAAAACCGCATCAAAATCCGTTGCGTAGTTTTAAAGATTTAAGCATACATAGGGACATGTGGACATAGGGACAGAGAAAGCGACTTTGTTTTATACTATGTAGTGATAGTGAAGTGACAATCTGTCCAGGCTATTATGTTACTTACCCCCGGTTTCTGAAGGCTCGATCAAAGCTAATCGGTTGTCAAGTCACTTGCTATTTCAGCTTTTACTTCAAATTAGATAGGGATAGCAAGTAACTTTAGAGCTGATTAGTGTTGATAGTGCTTTCAGAAACCGGGGGATAGAGTTGCAATCAGTATAATTTTTTAAGCAAAATATTACCACGGCTACATCATCTTGAATTGCTAAGAAGTTTATTAAGAGTAGTAGAGCTTTTTGTGTGTGGCTCGTCTGGGGAAGTACTACCAACACGCCTTTTTCTGCCGCCAAGCAGCAACGCTGTGCTTCGGTTCGAAGAGTGTGGTCGCCGGTGTAATTACAGGCACATGAGGCTTAACATCTGTATGCCTCAAGTTGATGGACGCAGGGCAGTCGTAGGGCACGTTCCTATCGTGCGTGACTTACGAGGCAATGCTTTGTTATAGGTGATGGTTACCACTTACTATCAGGTGGCCCGTCTGTTCGTGCCTGATGTTGCAGGTGTGTATGAGCGACGGTGACCACTTACCATCAGGTGGCCCGTCTGCCAGCCAGCTATACCATAAAACTTAAAGGGGCGACGAATTGTGGAGCAATAAAGTCACGTCAGCGCAAAGCTCTGAACGGGACCTGGCGATTTCACACTGTGCGATACTGTACCTTTAGGGTTGGCAAGGCGAATCTTAAATTCAATTCAACTCAATTTATTAATATCAGTACAACATTACAGACCACGTCCAATGCGTTATACTAGTTAAACTATTTACAAACATTAAAATATTGAGATCAAAATTAGAGGTACCTGCTAAAAATGGATAAAGAATAACTTTAGAAACATTGTAACAGAAAAAACACTTAGTTACACAACAACACTAATAAAATTCAAACTAATAAAACTAAAAAACATCTGCTACCTAGTAAAATTTTAACATACATAAAAGACAAAAGCGAGTAGGTATATGTACATACATATTGCATACACTACGTTTTTCACGCTCATTTCTCCCCCATACCCATAGGCTGTAGAATTCGCTACCATCAGAGGTTTACCCGCCAAGATTTAACATGAAAAGCTTCAAGAAAAATGTTAATAAAGCCCTTCAGGGTACGCAACGCACTGACAACGCCCCTGGTGTTGTTGTTGTCTATGGGCAACGGCGACAACTTACCATCACGTGGGCCGCTAGCCCGTTTGTCTATCTTTTACATAAAAAACTCTAATAATAACAAAAAACATTGACAGCGTTTATAATCTTTTGGTAAAAAAAATTGCCCAAAAAGCTAAGAAGAAATGCCCATAAAGCTAAGAAGAAATTCACTTGTACGTTAGTGACAGCCCTACGTTCTCTGCGGTGGCTACCCGTGTAGGGTTCATGTTTGATGCTTTATTTTTTTTTTGCGAAAATAATATTTTTTAAATTCTCTTTTTAGCATTCTTATCTTTAGCGGACGTTTTTGCATTACAATACAGAAACATAGGGTTTTTTAAATCTTATTTCGATGGAGCGGACATGTAGAATAACTTTAGGGTTCCATAATCATCGAGTAAAGATAACCATATTTTTTTTCTAATTATATACCTACATAAACGCAAAGGCACGATGCCAGTAATTTTATAAATTATAAAAATTCAAAAATGTTAAATTGAGCATTTATTTCTACAACTTTTTATTTTTAAACCTTTATTCTAAACAAAAATCAAAAATACACATTGGTGCTAGTTCTGCTGCCACATCAAATCAAATAAAATTGAGAAGAATTTTGAGATTTTATTTTAAATAATAAATAAATAATGCTGGACAATCCACACAAAACCATCTAGCCCCAAGTAAGCTACTCAAAGCTTGTGTTATGGGTACTAGATAACTGATTAGTAGACAAATTCAAAATATTATTATTAGCATACCACCACACTTTGCTTTCCATTAGGCACGTCGTATACTTGTCATTTTAAAGTATAAAAAAAGTCAACGGAACCCGTTTCAAAACCAATATTCTCGCCTAACCACTTTGAAACTGACCAAGGTTGTATGTAGGCGCAAAACTGTCATTTAAATAATTTTATTATTATGTTTATCATTTTATTGTCATTTTCGTAGTTATAATGAGTTCTTTCTTGTATTTTCGCTGTAAATTATGATTTTACGATGTAGTTAATCGCAAAGTGATAGGTGAATTATAAAGAAGATAAATTATGTCGGCAATTCATAAAAGTAGTTGTAAATATTTTCATAAAATAAAAATGTTTTATTTTTGATAGTCACATAGTGCAACGTAGAGCACGTTGTCGTAACCGCTCAACATCGGGTGGGCCATATCAAAGCTTGTAGACCTCATCTGAACAATTAAATGGCAAGAAGTCAACATTTTATTTTAAGTGCTACGATGACTTGTGAATGTGAAAATGAACTTGTGAAAACTATAATATTCGTCTCCAACTTTTTCTTTTTTTTGCGAAAGGACTAAAACACTTGTCTAACGTATGACGATTGCCGACAGCGTTACCGAACTGAAAATACAATACGTATCGAAATTGTTCCCGTTTCAATCAGTTCAAAGGTTTTGGCTTGAAAACACACAGAAACATTTTCGTTTAAAAATGTGTAAGCTACAAATACAAATAATCAAAATGGTCTACAATAATAGTTTTAATTTTTTACTTGTCCTATCCTATTAATTATCCTATTATATATGTTAACGTCTGTCTATGTCTATTTGTCTACTCAATTAATATTTTATTTAAGCGCAGACTAAAAAAGAACGTAAGGCATTCCACATTCGAATTTCAAACCGAGTAGCTTGAATGGATTTGAATAAAGAATGCAGGTGTTTTGAAATGAGAACCTAGCTTTTGTCTAGTGGCCAGTAAGATGAAAGAGGTGTGCATTATGACGCATACTTTATTTTTATTATATTCAACCTCTTTGAAAGGATAAAAAGCGTTCTCTCTAACATACCGAGCGAATCGAATAATTTGAAATGAGAACAATTTTATAACACAATTTCTGGAGGAATCGAATAATTTGAAATTAGAACAATTTTATAATAAATATTATTATGCACTTGCTTAAATACAGTTTTTAATAAACGAACAATTTGAAATTCGAACATTATTATAACACCATTTCTCCAACAATACCTCACAATGAAAAATATTAATTTAATTGAAAGAGCTTTTGCCAATATTTTAAAAATCATCGTTAGGTAACATTAAACAAAAAATAATCAAATTAACCGATGGATGGTGTGGGAGTAACCTATTGACCGTTAGGTTCGTCTGCGTCCATCCAATGGAATTTTATGAAAAACCTTCTAGCTAGTAATCTAATCAAGTCGCTGAACTTGCAACCTGTCACGCTATGGAAAACTAGCAAATGTGGGAGGTATGAACCCTAATGTAATAATTGGACGCCTACCCTTTCCCGAACACTTTTTTGACTTTCTCAAATATTCAAATTAGTCTATTGCCGGCAGTACAACAAGCCTTAGTGCTCGAAAGGAGCCTCTTCAGGCGCACTTAAAATCCTTTCACCACACTGTTTTGAAAGAAACTAGAGACACGATAAGTAGTAGGTATAGTTAGTAGTACAACATGTTTTTTTATGGAATATTTCTGTCTTTTAAAGGGAATGTTCAGCCGAGAGGAATTTTTATACAGGACAGTAACGGCCGGCATCTTTACCGTTAAAGTTATAGGAAAACGTTCTAAAACGTTAAAACGTTCTTGGTTCAGGCCTCTACGGGCGAGCCGGCGGGTGTAGAGGCCTTTAGGTTACCATACATACTCTTTGAGATCATAATATTCTGAACAACGTTCATAGATTTTGAAAAAAAAAATTGTTATTTATTAATATATATAAACGAAGTTTGTAATGAAATACTAAATATAAAGCTAGTAACACCCAGAGAAGTCTGGAGTGAAATAAAATACCACATAAACCCAAGAAAATCACCAGGATTTGACCTCATAACGGGAGTGATACTACATAACCTTCCAAGAAAAGCGGTAGTCAAACTGACAACCCTTATTAATGCAGCACTCCGACTAAAGATTGTACCAGATTTATGGAAAGTAGCCGAAGTTATCATGATAGCCAAGCCAGGAAAACCGCCACATGAGACCTCATCTTACAGACCGATTTCCTTGCTACCTATGCTATCAAAACTATTCGAAAAGCTGTTTCTTAAAAGACTCAAGCCACTTATAAATAGTCAACACATCATACCAGATCACCAATTTGGATTTCGAGAACAGCATTCCACAATAGATCAAGTCCACAGGATTACAGATGTCATTGAGAAAACGCTCGAAGAAAAAAAAGTCTGCTCCAGTATCTTTTTAGATGTAGCACAAGCATTTGATAAGGTATGGCATGACGGGCTATTACTGAAACTGAGGAGAGTACTACCTCTAGAATTCGCAGATCTAATAGAATCTTGTTTGTCAAATAGAGTGTTTAGAATAAGGCAAGAAGACGCTTACTCTGAACTTAAAACAATAAAAGCTGGGGTGCCACAAGGAAGTGTACTAGGCCCGGTCCTGTATCTTCTTTACACAAGTGACATCCCCGCACTACCAAATAACACCATTGCAACCTTTGCTGACGACACTGCTATTATGGCTGTCGGAAGCACTCACGCAGAAGCTGCTGAAAAGGTACAAGCAGCTGTAAATGAAGTCTATGATTGGACGATTAAATGGCGAATGAAACTTAATGAATCCAAGTCGGTTCATATCAACTTCAGTAACAAGAAAGAACAGTACTATGCGGTATTCATTAACAATAAAATAATACCATACGAAAACACTGCAAAATACCTAGGTATGACGCTTGACGCGAAATTGCGCTGGAAAGCACACGTCAAGAAGAAAAAAGAAGAATTAGAATTACGCTACAAAAGGATGTACTGGTTGCTTGGAAGACAATCCGCTCTGTCAGTGCATAACAAGCTTTTGTTGTACAAACAAGTCCTAATGCCAGTATGGACGTATGGTATACAGCTGTGGGGCTGTACCTGTAAAAGCAACATTCAAATAATACAGCGATTTCAAAATAAAGTACTGAGAGGCATTGTCAATGCACCTTGGTACGTGAGAAACGATGATCTGCACCGGGACCTTCAGATTGAATTCGTTCATAAATTAGTTAAAAAATACGCAGAAGCTCACGAAAAAAGACTTCTTCATCACGTGAACGTCGAGGCCATCCAGCTCCTCGACATCACAGACAAAGTGAGAAGACTCAAAAGAACCAAACCTTTTGAGTTAGTGCAGTGACAAACCTAATATTGTGTAGTGATAGTGCTACTTTTAATGAACACAAGAACAATGTGTCGCCTTAAGTACTTAGAGACTGTAAGAAAAGTGCCAATGGACACATTCTTAGTAATACTTATTCTATAAAATTAAGTCAAAACAAAATTACTCATTAGCCTACTTGGCTAGATTGTAATGATATTAGGGTACCGCATCTCATGCGATAAACTAATTTAGTAAAAAAAAAAAAAAAAATTATTAATATGTAAATTTTTCTTTAATGAAAATAAAAATAAAAGAATAGCAATTAATAAGACTGTGAAATAAAAATAGGAATAAGGGAGTAAAATGTCAGAAAGTAGGTACCTACTAGTACTAAGACACTAGTGTCTAGCTAGCTCTAGAGCTAGCTAGACACTAAAATGGAAACAATAATGCTAGGGATTTAGAATTAATTCGTCATTTTGTAGTGAAATGTGCGTATTATCCGACTTCTCTCAAACTCTCAAAGAGTATTTTTCATCGAACAGAACATACAAAATATAAAACGCTTAGCCTATATAGGGGTGGCTATACATATAATGGCGTATAATACAAGACATATTATGTCCAACAATGAATGACAGCCTTCATAGCTCAGTTGGTAGTAGCTCTGCCGTAGGCCGTGGGTTCGATCCCCACCGAGAACAAACAATTGTGTGATTAACATAGATGTTTGTTCTCTGTCTGGGTGTTATTATGATTGTACTAGTTGCACCCCGCGGATTCAGATTTAAATCCCGGTATTCCCACGAGATAAAAAGACTATAACCTGTCTCTCTGCCCAGTTTCATCCAGATCCGTTCAGCCGTTCCAGCGTGAAAGAGTAACAAGCAACCATCCATCCATACTTAAAATCTTTCGCATTTATTATAGTAGTAGGATTATTATGCCCTTATTCATAATGGTCGCTGAGCGCGCTAATTAGCTTATCAGATCAATTCGTCTGTTGCTCTCTCACGTCGGTATGAAAATGACATTGACAAAGAATATTCTACAGAGCCGCTACAAAATGCCTGAGATTATGAATGAGAGGGTAAATGTATTAAAAAACTAACAAGTTTCAGCTGCTATCTAGTTTTATTATTACAAGCCGTACTTAGTTTGGGGCTAGATGGTGCTGTATGCAAAAATCTATGTTTATTTATTCCTATCTGTACCGTAAACTCTATGACAATAGGATTGTCCCTTTTAACCTATGCAAATAAGGACTTGCCAACTCCATTATAATAATGACATTTCTAAACTACTTAGAGAATACCTCTCTGTATTTGTACGTACAGTGTGTGTTCTTAAATAAGTAAATGAATAAAATAAATAATATTAATAATAATAATGCTGGACAATCCACACAGCACTATCTAGCCCCAAAGTAAGCTACTAAAGCTTGTGTTATGGGTACTAGATAACTGATACATTATATAATTACATAGATAGATATATTTTTTTTATTATACATAGAAAACACCCAGACCAATGAACAAATTTCTGCAGATCGTACACAAATTTGTTCCGAGGCGGGAATCGAACCCGCAACCTCTGCATCGCAGGGGGACTCTCGCCCGCTGCGCCACTGAGGTCGTCGAATATTACTGGACTTTCCACATAGCCCTATCTAGCCCCAAACTATATGTTAGTAGGATTAAATATATAATTATCGGTGTTCTAGTACCTATAACACAAGCTCTGAGTAACTTACTTTGGGGCTAGAAGGTGCTGTGTGGATTGTCCAGTATTATTTATTATTTATTTACCAATATATTATTATACTAGTTGCGCCCCGCAATTTCACCCGCGCAGATTTAAATCCCGGTATTCCCACGGGATAAAAAGTAGCCTATGTGTTATTCCAGACTGTAATGTATCTCTCTGCCAAGTTTCATTCAGATCTGTTCAGCCGTTCCGGCGTAAAAGTATACAAACATCCATCCATCCATCCATCCATACATACAAACTTTCACGTTTTATAATATTGAAAGAAAGAAAGAGAGAAAGAAAATTAATTTATTTGTCACACAAACATATTATTATGAGGATCAAAAATTTACAAGCTAGTAAGTAACTAATAGTCAAAATTAAAAAGACAAATAAAAGGTATAAAGTCCTCCTTGTGCCGAGTGTAGAGATGGGCGGGTGGGTAAAAATTGGAAGGGTAAAATATATATTATAATATATATAAATATATAGTCTATACACCGTTTTTTCTACTATGTTATAAAAGGTAAACAAACAAATGTCACTGTCAAAATCAAATTGTGGTGCGGTGGCCACCCATTGGTCAGCTTTCCCCAGTAATAGTAGTAATAGTACCTATAAAACATATCTTTCATTTATTATCTTTGTGTGAATCCAAAGTATCAGAATAAAAATAAGCTAGAATGATACTTTTTTATCAGATAATCAGAATATTAAGATTAGATAATTAAAATCAGAATAAAACTAACAAATAAAAACATAAATGACCAAAAAAAGATGTGAATTTTTACCCGGTATTAATTCAAAATGGGTAGGTAAATATGTGTATAAACGGGTAAAAACCCAAAGTTCGGGTTTTTACCGGGTAAGCGCCCATCTCTGGCCGAGTGCGACAAACAGGTCCCGTCTCAGCGAAATGCTGCTGGCCATCCATAGATGAATCCAATATTAGTAGGATACCTATATAATATTAATTAGTTAGTATTCTAACAGCGGCGTATGGAATACTAACTACTGCAAAATGTGGGTATGTGCCAAATGTAATGTTTGGACGTACCTCTGACTACCCCCCTTAGACATCCTCAAAGAATCTTGAATTAGTACCTAATTGGTACTGAGAGATCTGAAGGGATATCTACCGTGCCTGGGGATCAAAGTCATGAAGCTGTTTCAGTTTTTTAGTTTCTATATAATATTATATAGGTACTTTGATAAGTCTTGTTTGAATTAAACTTACAAGCTAGAAGTTACTTTATATTAAATTGGATTCGCATGTGCCAGACCAAACAGCGATAACTGTAGCTAGCGTGTGAAGCTACTTTTGGTCAACCAATTAATTACTAAATATAAGCAACTTAGTTAGGAGTTAAGTTTAAAGTTCAACACTTAACTTAGTCGTGTTCAGTACTTAAAGCTAGCTTTTATGGTTGTGCCTATCTTAACACCGTTAGCTTAGAAGAAACTGTTCTTAAGCACGTTAGCCATCTCAGATGCATTGACAGTTGCTCTGCCTTTTGCGCCGTAGGCCGTGGTTTGGATTCCCACACAGAACAAACATTTTGTGTGAAGAACATAGATTTTTGTTGTCTCCGGGTGTTATAATTATTTTAATTAAATTAAAAACACACAGCATCACTACTTTGATCTACAGGCACGGTAGATATCCCCTCAGATCTCTTAGAACCAAGTTCTAACTGCAGATTCTTTGAGAACGTCTAAGGGAGTCAGAGGTACGTCCGAACATTACATTTGTCACATTCCCACATTTTACAGAAAAGAGAGCAAAAACCAGTGACGAAAACTAAGTGAGGTAAAAATGCATCAATTATCACAAAACCTGCCTACCTTAAATCAACTGACTCGCTTTAAATTAAAATCTCATCAAAAACCGTACAGTTAACACGTTTCCTTCAGACAGTCAATAAAATTAATATTGATCCTAAAATATTCAAGAACACAGAACTTGCTATAGTTTTAACGTGTTATCTCACTCTGGTGATACGAAAAATAGCGATTTATTTTATCCGGATTCAAATAAGCAATATTGGACCTTGTTTTCATTTGCGGAGAGCTCACCATTAAAGCTAAGTATATAATACATCTCACCTTTGCTTTATGTTCGAAATTTAAATCGATTCATCAAATCTATTCCAAATTCAAAAGTACATGTTTATTAATCATTTGTGCCAAGTTTAAAAAAGATTGCATTCACCTATTCCAAATTCAAAAATACTTCCATAGTGTACCATACTCTCTCATCTTCATTAGTATACATACGTATTGATGACGTATTGAGATTGTCTATTGAATATTATTCCTGTGGTATAAAGTTCATTTTACATTGCAAGAGGATACGGAGTAACTAAGTCTCGTTGAAAGGGTAGACAGTGTGAGAGGGAGACAGCCGCAAGGTGCATCGGAGGTGTAAAGATGAAACACGAATGTGACGCCAGGGTAGTGATGGGAATGTAGGAGAATTTTTTTTATCGATATCGATGCTTTTCAGGTTAAGTAGGTAGGTAGGTAAGTTTTTTAAAAGTAAAGGTGTCATGAAAACATGAATTTGCAATAAGGACGACCTCAGTGGCGCAGCGGGCGAGAGTCCGCCTGCGACGCAAGAGGTTGTAGGTTCGATTCCCGCCTCGGAACAAATTTGTGTACGATCTGTAGATTTTTTTCGTTTGACCTGGGTGTTTTCTATGTATAATAAAAATATCTATCTATGTAATCATGATTATAATGTATTGAATATATCAGTAATCTAGTACCAATAACACAAGTTTTAAGTAGCTTACTTTGGGGCTAGATGGTGCTGTGTGGATTGTCCAGCATTATTTATTTATTTATGAAAAAACAGAAAGATAGATCGATTATAATCATCATTCTATGTTAGTCCGCTGCTGAACGTACGTAGGTCTCCCAAGATGCACCACTGAGCGCCGTCTTTGGCACTTCCCATCCAGTGTTTGCGCTACATTTCGCAAATCGTCGCCAGAGGGCGTCCTACACTACACCTCTAAAATTATCTCCATTCAAGTTTAGTTTGCTGCAACAATTCTCGCTTCTACGGTTCACTTTCATCGATACAGTATGTCGATATGCAAAGTAGTTCAGCCCCTCTCTAAAGGTCACGGCCCAAACGCCGCCTCAGAACGGGTTCCTTGGCTAAATAATAATATCCTACTCTGCAGGAAAATAAATCCATACAATAGCTCTATCACACCTTGCATACCTTCATTGCAAAATGAACTCTATTCCCACGAAAAATGCAACCGATCATAGACGTAAGAGTAGTAGTAGCTCTTTGTGTGTGGCTTGTCGGGGGAAGTACTACCACCACGCCTTTTTCTGCCGCCAAGCAGCAACGCTGTGTTTCGGTTTGAACAGTGTGGTCGCCGGTGTAATTACAGGCACATGAGGCTTAACATCTGCCTCAAGTTGATAGACGAATGCAGTGCTTAGGGCACGTTACTATCGTGCGTGACTTATGAGGCAAGGTGATGTTTACCACTTAACTATGGGGTTTATTCCTTCTTATCATTTTCTGTATTTTCTGCAAACGAGTTGTACCTCCAGGGGAAGGTATTAATTTGTTATCACTACATAGTATAAAACAAAGTCGCTTTCTCTGTCTCTATGTCCTCTTGTCTTTGTATGCTTAAATCTTTAAAACTACGCAACGGATTTTGATGCGGTTTTTTTAATAGATAGAGTGATTCAAAAGGAAGGTTCATAGAAAGAAAGAAAGAAAGAAAATACATTTATTTGACACACATAAGTACATACAGAAAAAAAAGAAAAGAAGAAATACAGAACGGACAGTAAACTATAATAGGTATAAGTAAAACATATTACTTACAATAGAAGAAAAAAAAATGTATAATACATGCATGATATGTGCACCCGTGCGAAGCAGGGGCGCGCGGGCTAGTCGCTAGTATTTTATAATCTGTGTACGTACAATGAACATAAAATTTCTGACACACACTTTAAAGTGACCGACAATTTGACGTTTAAAAAGGTAGAATGTTAGATGCCGCTTGTGCCATAAAAGTACAACGATAAAAAAATTATGACGAAAGTAATTGGAAATAAATCTCAGTTACCAGTTTAATTTTCTAATAAACTTTATAGCCGACTTTCAATTGGTGAATACACGTTGGGAAAATAATTGGTTGTGCTCTCAATCGGTGAAGGAAAACACCAGGAGTAAAACCTGTTAGTGTTTTAGCAGCGGCGATGGGCATTTACATCAACAGCAGTGCATTGCACCTATCGTGCGTTGGTGATGGTTACCACTTAACATCAGGCCATCTGATCTGTTTGTACCACCAGCTAATTATATAAAAATAAAGCAATTATGGAGTTACTGCTAACTTCAACTTTACCAGCAAAAAATAGTCATCTCATATTATAGCATCCACTAAAGTCAAAATCAAAACGGTCTTTATTCAGTACAATCATAGGGATCATTTTGCAACGACTAATACTAGATGAATCTACCGCCAGTTCGTCGCGACCAAAGCCTTCAAGAACTAGCAAGAAGCTAAGCTTGGTTGCTAGCGTTTTTTTGTATGATCCTCTTTACAAATAATATGGATTTTAAAATAAGTTGGAGCATAGTTCAGTCCCAAGCTTTTTTGTCATCTACAATCAGATATTTTATAGTAACAGTAAGCTTTTGCGAGTATTTACGTACGTTTGTGAATACGGCTGCCAGTCCTTTATACCGTGAAGTTCTTTGCGATTTAATACGACAAGTGTGAAAGTATAAATTAAGGGGCGTTTGACCTCTGTAATGATGGTGGTAAGAATGGAGATGAGTCTTGGTATTGGTAATCCGGCTTTTTAATATGGCTTTAAAACACTTTTCACTATATCAGATATGGATACTTATATAAGACTTTATTGAATACTAGCAACCCGCCCGCATGCCCCTGCTTCGCACGGGTGCACATATCATGCATGTATTATACATGTAAACCTTCCTCTTGAATCACTCATCTATTAAAAAAACCGCATCAAAATCCGTTGCGTAGTTTTAAAGATTTAAGCATATATAGGGACATGGGGACATAGGGATATAGGGACAGAGAAAGCGACTGTTTTATACTATGTAGTGATAGTGATAATCACTACATAGTATAAAACAAAGTCACTTTCTCTGTCCCTATATCCCTATGTCTCTATGTATGCTTAAATCTTTAAAACTACTATGTTTAGAAAGGAGGCAGGCCAAAGAAAAGATGGATGGACTGTGTGAAAAATGACATGGAAAGGAGAGTGAGCGCCGTGATGACAAATGATGGAGGAGAGTGGAAGAAGAAAACCTGTTGTGCCGACTCCATGCTCCAGGCAGGAAGATGACGATAATAAAAAATTCATTGCGATTGTATTGAATATGCTGATTTCGTTTTTTCGATTTCATTATAATCTGTTGTCCAGTTCATTTAATTAAATGAACGTAATTTTATTCGACTTTTCGTCCGGCTATTTCATCCGTCCTTTCACCACAGCTGTACAAAACCTTGATTTATTGGTAGTGACTCGTAATTTCGGTACTGTACCGTAATATTTAAAGGAACATTCGTTTTTTTCGCCAATCACTTTGAATTTACCCAATTTCTTTTGACAGGCAATTTAGGGTCAAAACATAACCTTTTTATGTAACCTTATTTTATGCTTAAATTCGAAATTGAGTAAAATATGGTTGTCTGGAAGAGATCGCTGTCAATTAAATCTACTAAGGGAAGGTTCACATCTGACGGAACATGCGTCGCGTATGGTCGTGATACGTTAGTGCGTTGAGTGTGAACGGTCAAGTGTTTTTCTATACATTTGTCTGTTCTGGCGTTACGCGACCGATAATACGCGACGCATGTTCCGTCAGATATGAACCTTCCCTTAAGGCGTTGACAACACCTAAAAAATACCTCTCGCTCGCACGGTTCGACATTTTGAAAGATATAAAATCACTAAACGCAATTTTGAAAAATCGCTAACAACTATTTTGTGTGCAATCACATTGCACACTTGCTTCGATCAAAATGAAAATTTTACCAAAGTAAAATTTTCATTTTGATCGAAGCAAGTTTTCCTACTCAAAAGTTTGCTTAGGTACGAAAACTAGAAAAGTAAACTTTTAGGTAGGAAAACATGGTATCGATCCAAATGTAATTTTTACAAAACTGTGTGCAATCACATTGCACACAAAAAGGTTGTTTGCAATTTTTCGAAAATGTGTTCAGTGATTTTATATCCTTCAAAAGGACAAAACGTGCGAGCGAGAGTCGCATTAGCTCTTGTCTTCACCTTAAGAAGTACCTACGAAACCTACCCTACCCTAGAATACCTACCCTGAAACACAGTTTTTAACTAGTTCGGGGAACTGTATATACCAAATCCGCTCATCTTCTCTGACGTTGATGCGAAGCATTAGTAAGTACTAAGTTTTTAGAATAAAAATAACGGTTGTCTGGAAGAGATCGCAACATGCGATAAGACCGCCGATTGTAGGACAATAATAAGTATTCATTCCTATCTATTGTATATGATGTCCTGTCGATGTTGTCTTCAATAAAGTTATTATTATTGCTAGGTTTTACCATCTTCAATGTTATTGTCCAATAAAAGGGTTACGCAACTTTTACCGCCGGTTTTTGAAAGCTCAATCAAAACTAATCGACTGTCAAGTCACGTGCTATTTCAGCTTTTACTTCAAATTTGATAGAGATAGCAAGTGACTTGACACCCAATTAGTTTTGATCGAGCTTTCAGAAACCGGGGGTATTTTTTTTTATTTGATAGGAAGACTATATAACAGGATGACGTCATCCTTTTAGTACTAGGTGTACTAAAAGGATGACGTCACGTAAGTGATACAATGCTGACATTTATATAAGCGTAGGCAAGAATTACCTATGTGTGATAGTGGGTAGCTAAGTGCATCATAAGGCCTATATCGTTGCATTTCAAGGTTTCCTTACATTATTGACGACCTCTGTGGCGCAGCGGGCTAGAGCCTGCCTGCGACGCAAGAGGTTGCGGGTACGATTCCCGCCGTGGAACAAATTTGTGTACGATCTGCAGAAATTTGTTCCGATGGTCTGGGTGTTTTCTATGTATAATAAAAAAATATCTATCTATGTAAGTATATAATGTATTAAATATATCAGTTATCTAGTACCCATAACACAAGCTTTGAATAGCTTACTTTGGGGCTAGATAGTGCTGTGTGGATTGTCCAGCATTATTTATTTATTTATTTATTATACTTTAAGATTGTTATTTTTTACTTCTACTAGCTACAACCCACGGTTTTGATCGGGTGGTAGCCAGTTATGAAGTAGAACAGAGAGTTATTAAATATCACATGGACCCGCGTGATATCGTGATATGAAACGAGAACGGGGCGTTATTCACTATGACCAATCCAACCGCGTTTGCGTTTTGATCACGTTGTGACGTCACACTGTTAAAGCAAAGTATCCCCTATGCCTTAAAGAATAAAGTTCAAGATCACTTTGTTACTTCACATGGTTTGGGGCAAGGAATCTTCTATGTCGTAGAGAATGATGCCCCTGAGATTTGAGACCTGAGACATGAGGTCAAAGACAAAGTATCTATGCATCATCACCATCATCAGCCTACAGATGTCCACTGCTGGATATAGGCCTCCCCTATACATTTCCAGGAAGAACAAGGCTTGTCTCGGCTTGGTTTCTTGGTTCGCTTTTCATCTCAATCGCTAAGGCTTTTCTTCTCAATCGCTAAGCTCCTATAACATAAGCCCTGAGATTACCACTGCAGATAAAAAACGCCAACATGTTCACAGCATGAATCAGCATCGAACGGAGCAGTCTTACGGTCTCCAAGCCCAAGGCTATCAGCCCACTTGTCATTCGCACACCTAGGTATGTACTTGCACTGAGGTAAGAAATCTACTACGCACAGATGATGAGACGTGGTCGCTTACTATTGTCCTCATCAATAAACTCAAAGTTGCACAACGGGCAATGGAGAGCTATGCTGGGAGTTTCACTTCGAGATAGAATCAGAAATGAGGAAATCCGTAGGAAAACCAAGTCTAAGTCAAAATATGTCTATTCAATAAAATCATAAGGACCATCCTGAAACGTCTAAACTAGGTGACTCTAGTGCCAGTTCCACGCGACCAACACCGAGAAGAACAGCCAACAAACTCGGCTTGGTATCTATCGCTCTTTTATCTCTGCCGAGCAGTGAGACTGTTTTCTTCCGTATGATGGCATGGCTAAGCTTACAACTTGCACCGCAGCTTATAAAATAAATAAAACGTTTAATGTATTTCCAGTTTACTGATTAACTGCTTTACCTTTCATACACGTTCATAACATGTAGTACCATGAATTATGTGCTTTAAACATGCTTACATACGTAGCCCCGAACTGATATCTCGCAGTAAAGAAATCACAGCGATAAAACTGCCTATTGTAAGATTTTTTTTTGTAATAATACCTCTTAAGAGTCCGGTGACAGCGGCTCGCAATTTCGAGGTGCGATTGGCTATTATTTCATTTTATTTCATTTCGGGGAAGTTGTTTGAAAAAATAACTCTAAAGAAACACGCATAAATACTGTTCGAACACAAATAATACAATAATATAAGGGAAATGTGCTTGAGTCAGAAATCATTTTGGTATTAGGTAAATGTAAGACCAAACATACTAATACCAAAATGATTTCTGATTCGGGCATGTTTCCCTTATATTATTGTATTATTTGTGTTCGAACAGTATTTATGCGTGTTTCTTTAGAGTTATTTTTTCAAACAACCTCCCCGAAATGAAATAAAATGAAATAATAGCCAATCGCACCTCGAAATTGCGAGCCGCTGTCACCGAAGCCTTAAGTTTTTTCAGAGATTGTCCACAATTAAGTTTTTATTTATTTACTGAAATATCAAGAAAAAACAGATTTCAATTCACTGGAAAATACACTCATAATACTTTCAAAAAAACTACTCGTCAAATCTTTCTAACATTGAGACCACACTGGAGGCACCAGCTTTCAATTATAAAACAATCATCAAAATCTGTTCACCCAGTCGAATGTTTTAAGGTAACAAACTTAAAAAAACAGTCAAATTGAGAACCTCCTTTTTTGAGGTCGGTTAAAAACAGAAACCGTTTCAAAAACACGACGACGTCTGTGGCGCAGCGGGCGAGAGTCCGCCTGCGACGCAAGAGGTTGCGGGTTCGATTCCCGCCTCGGAACAAATTTGTGTATGATCTGCAGAAATTTGTTCCGTAGGTCTGGGTGTTTTCTATGTATAATAAAAAAATATCTATCTGTGTAAGTATATAATGTATTAAATATATCAGTCATCTAGTATCCATAACACAAGCTTTGAAGCTTACTTTGGGGCTAGATGATGCTGTGTGGATTGTCCAGCATTATTTATTTATTATTTATTTATTATAAAAACAGACGTAAACTTAGACTTACGCGTGATATCCCCTTTAGTTTTATTCAAAACAATCACTAGGATCACTTTGAAGGCTTTGAAAAAACTATTGATTACGAAACTGAAACTGAAACAGCTTCACGACTTTGATCCCCAGGCACGGTAGATATCCCTTCAGATCTCTCAGCACCAAGTACTAACTCACGATTCTTTGAGGATGTCTAAGGGGGGTAGCCAGAGGTACGTCCAAACATTACATTTAGCACATACCCACATTCTGCAGTAGTTAGTATTCCATACGTGACAGGTTGCAAGCCCATCGCCGCTGTTAGAATACTAACTGGTTTCCTCACGATGTTTTCCTTCACCGTTTAAGAGCACTGGCATTGCGCACATTGCGCGACCTTACGTTCGGAATGCGGGGTCACTCCCATTAAACCACCAGTGCTATATAATATAATATAATATTGATTATAATTCCACTTAATCAGATAATCATTTAATATTCAGTAGCACTCCACGATCACGGATAAAATTGACAAGTTTAATTGTTCGTCAAACTTTTGGGTGGCGGCTCGCCGCTTGAATATATAATTATTATAATCGTACTTTATTTTAAACTTATTGAATACTAGCTGGTACTCGCGACTTCGTCTGCGTACTTTTAATTTGATTAAAGTTTCATGGTTTTATCTTTTAAAATTAAGAAATCCCATACAAACTTTCAACCTCTTCATCTCTTTTTTTCGCAATAAAAGGTAGCCTATGTTCTTTCTCAGGGTCTAAAGATTGTCTGTGCCAAATTTCATCAAAATCGGTTGACAGGTTTAAGCGGGAAAGCGTAACAGACAGACAGACAGACAGAGTTGGGATAGTTGGGATTGATTGCTTCTGAAGTAGTTTAGCAGCATTAAACCAGACGTACTTTGCATATAGCTCAAATTCAAATTCAAAATATCTTTATTCAATAAAATCACTAGGATCATCTTGAAATGTCTTAAAAACTAGGTGACTAGAGCCAGTTCCACGCGACCAACGCCGAGAAGAACAGGCAACAAACTCGGCTTGGTATCTATCGCTCTTTTATATGATCCTCGTTACAAGGATCGAAGAACTGACAACCGCTGGTTTATAAAGGTTCTCGAATCGACCACGAACTGGAAAGCGAAGCGTGGGACGTCCTCCTACCCGATGGACTGACGGACGACATAGTTAGGACCGATAGTCGGTGGATGGAGAGGGCTCGGAATCGTTCTTCCTGGAAACATAGATAGGGGAGGCCTATGTCCAGGTTGACTTCTTTAGGCTGTTGACGATGATGATGATGACTTTGCAATGACAATGTTGATATAAGAATTAAATAAATAATGCTGGACAATCCACACACCATTTTTTTTTTTTTTGAAGGGGAAAATGCCTTAGCATTACCTTTCCGCCATGGGGGTGTCGGAAGGAGTATGTGGGGCTCGAACCCACTAAAAACCCCCCTGTGAGCCATCCTCCGCAAAAGATATAGCGAGATGGGGTCGCGTTTGCATTCACCATCTCGCCACAGCGGTAGCCCCGGAATTACTTAACCGGGCCATTGCGTCTGTGCAGGGGCGACCTTGCTCACATCTAGCCCCAAAATAAGCTACTCAAAGCTTGTGTTACTATAGTTTTAAATTAGAAAACATTTATTTTACGACACCAAACATATTAAATACCGATTAAAACTTCGCTTTAGATAAAATTAATTATTGTAATGTTATGTTTTTCTTGTGTAGTACAATAGAGTTTTTTATCTATCTAAAACCAAAATAATAAGATTTAAGGGGCAACACATGGCGCGCTGCTATCTCGCTCGCATAATTAAGAGTAGAGTTTAATAGTAGTAGAGCTCTTTGTGAAGGGCTCGTCCGGGGAAGTACTACCACCACGCCATTTTCTGCCGCCAAGCAGCAACGCTGTGTTTCGGTTTGAAGAGTGTGGTGGCCGGTGTAATTACAGGCACATGAGGCTTAACATCTATATGCCTCAAGTTGATGGACGCAGAGCAGGGCATCGTAAGGCACGTTCCTATTGTGCGTGACTTACGAGGCAATGCTTTGTTATAGGCTATGGTTACCTAACATCAGGTGGGCCATCTGCTTGTTCCATTAGCTGGTTGTATAAAAAAAAATATAATTGAACGTTTTGAAGATCATTTCATTTACTTACTCAGAATCACTGAATGTTGTTATGTGAAATCGCAATTGTTTATGTTGTTGTCAATGGCATTACAAGGTTGAATTACAAAGCGAAAATAAAATTTTGATCCCAGCAAGTTTTTACACTTAAATATGAGACTATATTTTTCAAATTTTTATGTATGAAAACTAGTTTGAATGACAATTTTAAGTATGGTTGCCTGTAAAATTACTGGAACATAAGGCTTAACATCTGTATGCCTCAAGTTGATGGACGCAGGGCCGTGCATCGTAGGGCACGTTCATACATACTTATAATAATATAGCACCCAGACAGAGAACAAACATCTATGTTCAATCACACAAACGTTTGTTCTCGGTGGGGATCGAACCCACGGCCTCCAACGCAGAAGGCAGAGCTACTACCCACTGAGCTGTAAGATCTGACGTATTTTTTGTGACAAAGCTGTCAAGCTTGCCAACACATTAACACATGTAAATTATGTTATGTTAGGTTGTTAGGCGCCGCACTTTTATGTTGGTTTAGGGCAGTGTTTTTCAATCTTTGTACGAGACCCCTGTGTGGGTTGAAAAATTCTGACGACCCCCTTGGGCCATAGAGAAAAAGTTATACGACATTCTTCTCACTGAAATTGTGGTTTTAAGTTTATTTTGGAACTAGGGTACTAGATAAAACTAGTGTTAGTTAACACCCTCTTCATGGAAGGTCATTTCCAAATTTAAATATAAATTTAAACATAATCTAAATTAAGATTTAAATGTAAGTACAGAACCTAATCTTTTTCCTTTTACCGGCGACCCCTCGAGGAAGGCTTCGTGTGTGACCCCTAGGGGGGTTGAGACCCAGATTGAAAAACACTAGTTGAAAAACAAACACCCAGATTGAAAAACAGTGTTCTAAGGAATACAAAAAATGGTTATTCGTGCTTCGACTAGGTTATGCAAGGGTTCCGTATAGTCTTAATTTTTTTTCGACTGACAGTAGTCACGCACGATTAGACCGTGCCCTACGTCCATCAACTCGAGGCAAATAAATGTTCAGCCTCATCTGAAGAAAGAAAGAAAACATATTTATTCTGACCCACAAACGTAGGTACTTACCTAAAACTAACAGTAAAAGTAATTATGTAGGTGCAACACACAAAAAAAGAAGAAGAAAATAAGTAAATAATAAGCATACATCACTATCACTATCACTACATATTATAAAACAAAGTCGCTTTCTATGTCCCTATGTCCCCATGTCTGTTTGTATGCTTAAATCTTTAAAACTACGCAACGGATTTTGATGCGGTTTTTTTATAGATAGAGTGATTCAAGAGAAAGGTTTATATGTATAATACATGCATGATATGTACACCCGTGCGAAGCAGGAGCGCGCGGGCGAGTCGCTAGTAATATATAGTAAAAAAAAATAACCTACACTAATAAACAAGATCAGTAGGTATCTGCTTGTTATTTCATCAGCCACACTCTTCAAAGCGAAAAACAGCGTTGCTGCTTGTCGGCAGATATACCTACCTAGGCATGGTGGTAGTACTTCCCCACAAGCAACATCTTACCTTACAAGTTTAAAAGAATAGTGTTTTTTAAACTTTCGCGATCATAACACATACTTATTTAAAATATTACACGGGTATTTATCGCGTATTTCCCTTTTTTTTCTTTTTTTTAAATACGCGATAAATACCCCTAATATTTAAAATAGTTTGAAAGAAGTTTTAAAGTGATCCTTGTGATAGTACTAGATAAAGATCGTGTTAATTTGATTTAAATACAGGTTTTTATTTAAAAACTGATCGCGGAACCCTATATCCAGAGGTTTTACAAAAACAAAGTTTGTATAGGACTGTATTTTTTGGGAATACAGATGTGAGTAAATACAAATTGTATTGGATTGGGTTTTTCGGAAATCGTGTAAGTATAGGTCGAGTCAACCAAAAAGAACGCTGGAAAACAATGGAGGGGATGTGTTTGCGCTAACAAAATAAACGCGCGACCACCCCTTCCCCTCCTTCCGTCGTTCTTTTTGCGTAACGCGCACTATATAATCTAGCCCCAAACTAATCCAAAGCTTGTAAAATATGGGTATTATTTGCTTAGTGTTTGGACTTATCTCCCACTACCTAGTCCTTCAAACCTGGAGTTCCCACTTGGTAGGTTTAGGTACTAAGAAATCTGAGTGGATATCAACCGTGCCTGGGGATCTAATTCGTGAAACAGTGGAAAGCATTGGATGGGATTAACTAGGAGTAGGATACGATTTAAATAAATCTAATGCACGTGCATTAACTTCGAACAACAACTCTATAAGACGTGTGATATTTCTACCACGTATGATAAAGATTCCAACATCCTGTAAGTTTGGATTTTATACGAACCTGCTGCCGTCTTAAGACGGTCGCTATGCAGTGAAATGTGAATCTAACGCGAAAGTTTGTAAGTATGGATGGATGGATATTTGTTACTCTTTCACGCCGGAACGGCTGAAGGCAAGAAGAAACTTGGCAGAGAGATAAATTATAATCCGGAATAGCACATATGCAACTTTTTATACCGTGGGAATAACGAGATTTAAATCTGTGCGGGATAAACCGCGGGGCGCAACTAGTAAAAAATAGTTATAAAAGAAAATTCTTAAATTATTATGCTTATCTACGAAACCTGCAGTATTGTTTTGTTATGAGTTCAATAAATCATTTTAATTTACACTTAAATATACAAATTGATACTTTATTTAATTGAGATTACGTTGTTTTGTGTATAACATTTGTTTGTATCCCTAAAGTGCCTTAGGGCTCTTGACTTATTACATAAAAACTTTTACTCAATTTTTTCAGTATTTTTTTTCCTTTATCGTTTTTCTTCATCGTAAGAGCACTAGCATAGAAAAATCTATTGGTGCAAGACTGAATCCTGTCTTGTCTCTGTCTGACTGAACCAGCGACCTTACGATCGGAAGGCAAGGTCACTTTCATCGTTTACACTAGAATTACGCAAATTTTTCGATACAAAATATCTATGGGTGCACGACCGGATTCAAACCAGCGACCTTACGATCGGAAGGGGGTCACTCCCACTAGACCACCGCTGCTCTCCTCCATTTATGTAGTCGGTAAAAAATGTTTTTTATAACAGTGGCCGCTATTTTAGGAACTCCATCCCATTGATTAGCACATAATAAAATGGCGCCTTGACGACGCCACACTATGAATGAATTGGAATTTGATTACTATTACTTTTATAATATATTAAAACGCTTTATGAGATGATTTTGAATTCGATAGCGAGATGAGAATTCAATAGTAAGAATGTGAGTGAATTGTAGATAGACATTTTATCATCCTAAATGCATTATTGCATGTACATATTTATAAAGAAAGGTATTACATTTTTTTTATACAACTGGCTGATAGGACAAGCAGATGGCATCTGATGTTAAGTGGTAACCATCACTTATAACAGAGCATTGCATCGTCACACACGAGAACGTGCCCTACGATGCACTGCCCTGCGTCCATCAACTTGAGGCATACAGATGTTACACTCTTCAAACCGAAACACAGCGATGCTGCTTGGCGGCAGAAAAAGACGTGGTGGTAGTACTTCCCCGGACGAGCCACACACAAAGAGCTATACTACTCTCAAGAAAGTAATAGTCTTTGTCTCTAGAAACAAGCATAAATATTAATAATGCTGGATAATCCACACAGCACTATCTAGCCCCAAAGGAAGCTACTCAAAGCTTGTGTTATGGGATAACTGATATATTTAATACATTATATACAGGGTTACAGGAAAAATCGTGCTAGATCCGTTAAGGGTGTGGAGTACCCATCATTTCTGACTTATTTCACTATTTTATATTTCAATATTTTTTAGACATCCCTTAGAGAAAAATGAACTTTCTAATACCTATTTTTTTTATTTCTTAACTTTCACTTGTCTACTACGGTATATTCAATTAACTTATGCACTATTATAATGATTGACGTCCTAAAGCATCTTATTAAACATGTAAAAATGCAATAATAATAAGATACACAAAATAAACAAAAATAAATTTAGTAGCCTAAATACCTATCTCGAAAAGGGTTAAGTTTAGGGTAGGGTGTTTTATAGTGACATAAGTCAGAAATGATGGGTACTCCACGCCCTTAACGGATCTAGCACGATTTTTCCTGTAGCCCTGTATACATAGATAGGTATCTTTCATTATGCATAGAAAA
Organism: Plemyria rubiginata; assembly: GCA_963576535.1. Classification (NCBI taxonomy): domain Eukaryota; kingdom Metazoa; phylum Arthropoda; class Insecta; order Lepidoptera; family Geometridae; genus Plemyria; species Plemyria rubiginata. Next base: position 3,516,494 of record OY754911.1, on the reverse strand, counting down.
CGCCCAGAAAAACGAAACAAATTTCTGCAGATCGTACACAAATTTATTCTGAGGCGGGAATCGAACCTCTTGCGTCGCAGGCGGACTCTCGCCCGCTGCGCCACTGAGGTAGTCAATATTATAAAGAAACATTTTCTTTTCTTTATGTAGTTTCTTTCGAAACAATGTGGTGATAGAATTTTAAGTATAAGTAGGTAGTAAGTATTGCTTAAGCACTATTTCTTCCCAATTAAATATCATTTTATGAGTTTATTCTTGCCCGTTTTTTCGAAGCAATAACCCTAACAATATGAGCCCGCGTTTCAATCATTCAACGCGTATCCAAAACTTCATATAAAAATCCATTTCGATTTATTAGTTTTAAAATTCCATATTTGCAGTGTGTATTTGCACTCATAGCAACGCTGATTGCTTGGGAAGGACAAACAGACAGACAATTTTATTTTTAATTGAAACAGCTTCACGACTTTGATCCCGCACGGTAGATATCCTCTCAGATCTCTTGGTGGCAAGTACTAAATCTAGATTATTTTGAGGAAGTCTAAAGGGGTAGTCAGTATGTCCAAATAATCACTACATACTATAAAACAAAGTCGTTTTCTCTGTCCCTATGTCGTAATGTCCCTTTGTATGCTTAAATCTTTAAAACTAAGCAACGGATTTTAATGCGGTTTTTTTAATAGATGGAGTAATTCAAGAGGAAGGTGTATATGTATAATACATGCATGATATGTGCATCCGTGCGAAGCAGGGGCACGCGGGCGGGTCGCTAGTAATATTATATTTGACATATACTTATTTTGCAGTACTTTAGTTAATATTCCAAACTATGCTCCTCATTACAAAATCCATATTGTTTTGTAAAGAGGATCATACAAAAAACGCTAGCAACCAAGCATAGCTTCTTGCCTGTTCTTGTAGGCTTTGGTCGCGACGAACTGGCGGTAGATTCGCCTAGCATACAAGACGTTTCAAAGTGATCCCATGATTGTACTGAATACAGACCATTTTGATTGTGATTTTTGATACGTGACAGGTTGCAAGCCCATCGCCGCTCATGTTTGATTACCTAGGATTGGCGAATTTCTTGATTCAGAGCACAAGTTACTTGCAATCGTAACAAACCCACACCTCACTGGGCACTGCCAAAGGAACCTCCGCTAATCAGGCAGGGTTGATTGGGAGTATCTGAGTGATCTCGTTAAGCTTCACCACACTTTCGGTCCATTCACAGGCGCATGTCCTTTCGTAAACTGGAATCTCGAATTTGGAAGTGACCGTAATAAATTTTAACAGGTTAATATATAAACTGAAACAGCTTCACGTCTTTGATCCCCAGGCACGGTAGATATCCCTTCAGATCTCTCAATACCAAGTCTAACTCAAGATTCTTTGAGGATGTCTAAGTTAGTCAGAGGTACGTCCAAACATTACATTTGGCACAAACCCACATTTTGCAGTAGTTAGTATTCCATACGTGACAGGTTGCAAGCCCATCGCCGCTGCTAGAATACTACCTGGTTTCCTCACGATGTTTTCCTTCACCGTTTAAGAGCACGCGTGTCACTACAAGCCATTTTTTGCTCAAGCAATTTAAGCTTAGCACTATAAAATCAACAGCAGAATAAAACATTTATTATTTATTAAAATTTTCTCGTTAGCCTCAAGTTAAATTCATTCCGACTGCAGATAATCGAAAACAGTCAAGCCTTTAGTTTGTTTAGCATGATAAATTGAAGGGTAAACGGGATATTGAACCTTATACCTTTGTAATAGGGAGGCGATCTTTAATTGGTTCGGGGCAATCTAAAATTTGGGCGTGTTCGCCATTCAGAAATACGCAAACGGCGATAGAGCGGGAGCTCAGTGCAAGATGATTACGTTAGATGCTAACGTTACATTGAAGCGAAGATATAAAAAATATAGGCACACAAAAAGCCAATTTCTGCCGTAAAGCAGAGATGCTGTTATTCGGCAAGATCCCATCGTGCGTGTCTTGCGAGGTGATGGTTACCACTTAACATCTGCTGGTTCCATGAAGTGTATAGCAAAAATTGGCTGAATCTAAAAAAGGATAGCAACAGTACACAGCGAATAAAAAAACGGGTATGTCATTTCACGTTTTCACCAGTTCGTGGGTTCAAATCCTACATGGACTACTTTTAGGACATTATAAAATATTTCTGATAAAATATTTTTGTTAACAAGACAAATAAATGTTCAAGCGGTTGGCTCCTGTATTAAAGTCTAAGAGCCTAAGAGAGGGTTATTAAAATCAAATCGGTTAACTATTGAGGCGTTTTATTAACTTTTTTATTGGCTATCTGCTTACCCATTATTTTGTCGCATAAAATATATAAAATTATCTTACACCTGAGAATAATCAACTAGTGGCTATTTAGCAATTAAGACGCTGACAACCGCTATTTATTACTTATTCTTCTACGCTCTGGTCACGAAGAACTGGCGCCAGATTCATCTAGGTATATAAATAAATATAGGTGAACAATCTACACAGCTCTATCAAGCCCCAAACTACGCACAGCTTGTAATGTGTAAACCAATGAACTGTTTTTTTTTTATAATAGGTTCCCAAACTAGCCATTACAACAAAATAAATAATAAATAAATAATGCTGGACAATCGACACAGCATCATCTAGCCCCAAAGTAAGCTTCAAAGCTTGTGTTATGGATACTAGATGACTGATATATTGAATACATTATATACTTACACTGATAGATATTTTTTTTATTATACATAGAAAACACCCAGACCTACGGAACAAATTTCTGCAGATCATACACAAATTTGTTCCGAGGCGGGAATCGAACCCGCAACCTCTTGCGTCGCAGGCGGACTCTCGCCCGCTGCGCCACAGACGTCGTCAAAAAATATCACATATAAACAAGCATCTTAATTCTAAATTGCTGAACAGCCTTCTAGATGCGAACACAGCATGCAAAATAATTATATATATAATATAATACATAAATACTTATTTATTGAATACATACTTATAATATAATTATCACCCAGACAGAGAATCTTGAATTAGTACCTACTTGGTACTGGGAGATCTGAAGGGATATCTACCGTGCCTGGGGATCAAAGTCGTGAAGCTGTTTTTTTTTCAGACAGAGAACAAACAGAGTTCATCACACAAATGTTTGTTCTCGGTGGGGATCGAACCCACGGCCTACGGCGCAGAAGGCAGAGCTACTACCAACTGAGCTGTAAAGTAGGTAATTCGTAGTTTAATTTGCTGAACCTATGGAATAATATTTATTAATAAAACCAGACCAATTTCCTATTAGATTAACAAATGTCGACTTGCACAATCAAAAATAAATGATTTCGAACCATAAACTCAGTTCAGCGATGCTTTTCTCAAAAACCAATAAATTAGAATAAAAATAAAAGTTAACTTTATGTCGTAACTTGATTGGCACTCAGCTCCTGGACTATAAAAAGGCCATGTTAATAGTAATTTGGGTTTGTTCCGATTGATGGTGCAAGCCGTTTAATTGCTTTCTGCTGGATGTGTATTTATAAATAAGGAGGTTTTGGGGATCCTTTATTTAACGCCCGGTTTCCGGTTTCTTATGTTGATTATATGGCGGAATCGCTGGAAGATCTAGGCACGATGCTCAGAGACCTCGATATTGTCTCCCAACAGGTGGGTGTTAAGATGAACATGAGCAAGACGAAAATCATGTCTAATGCTCATGTCGCACCCGTACCGGTACATGTTGGGAGCGATATCATCGAAGTTGTTGACCACTACGTGTATCTGGGTCAGACGATCCAACTAGGTAGGTCCAACTTTGACAGAGGTCAGCCGACGAATTCAACTCGGATGGGCAGCGTTCGGGAAATTACGCCACATCTTCTCGTCACACATACCGCAAAGCCTCAAGACGAATGTGTTCAACCAGTGTGTGTTGCCAGTGAACTGAGACGTGGTCGCTTACTATTGGCCTCATCAACAAGCTAAAAGTCGCACAACGGGCTATGGAGAGAGCTATGCTGGGAGTTTCACTACGAGATAGAATCAGAAATGAGGAAATCCGTAGAAGAACCAAGGTAGCCGATATAGCTCTCAGAATCAGCAAGTTGAAGTGGCAATGGGCAGGTCATATAGCTCGAAGAACTGACAACCGCTGGGGAATAAAGGTTCTCGAATGGCGACTACGAAAAGGAAAGCGAAAAACGCCCTCCTACCCGATGGACTGACGACATTGTTAGGATCGCGGGTAGTCGGTGGATGGAAAGGGCTCAAAATCGTTCTTCCTGGAAACGGATAGGGGAGGCCTATATCCAGCAGTGGACTTCTGTAGGCTGATGATGATGATGATATACATATATATATATATATAATCGGCTGTTAAGTCACTTGCTATTTCAGCTTTTACTTCAAGTTAGATAGAGATAGCAAGTGACTTGACAGCCAATTAGTGTAGATCGGCCTTTAAGAAACCGGGGGTTATTTGGCCATTTGATATTTTAGTGTAATTTAAAAAATATAAGACTAATTAATATAGCATAGTTTTTTTTTTATTTTCAATGTCTCATGTGCCTTTAATTACACCGGCGACCACACTCTTCAAACCGAAACACAGCGTAGCTGCTTGGCGGCAGAAAAAGGCGTGGTGGTAGTAGTTCCCCGGACGAGCCACACACAAAGAGCTCTACTACTTTTGAAACCTACACTGCAGGATTCCCACTGTTCGATTTAATATTGCTGCTGGAACTGGAACTGGAGCTCTACTAGGTACTCTTGAAGAAAGATAAAAAGGTACATCAAGACATAACAAGAAAAAGAAAACCAGCAAGAAGAAGAAATGGAAAATAAAGTAGGTTCTTCAGTAGCTTCACTTCAGTCCTTTATCCCACTAATATTATAAATGCGAAAGTTTGTATGTATGGATGGATGGATGGATGTTTGTTACTCTATAACTCCGGAACGGCTGAACAGATCTTGGTGGAAATTGGCACAGAGATGTATTACAGTCTCGAATAACACATAGGCTACTTCTTATCCCGTGGGAATACCGGGATTTAAAACTACGCGGGTGAATCCGCAGAACGCTACTACTAATATATAACTTTAAACTGCTAAAACTGTACAGAACCCACTATCCAATACAAGACTCACACTTGACGTTGCTTATTTATTCAACCGAGTGAAATATACTTCAAGATTTTGACGAAGCGATAAGCCTTTTTTGATGCTGTACGCTTTTTAAATCAGCTAATGTTAGCAACCAAGCCGAGTTGGTTGGCTGTTCTTCTCGGCTTTGGTCGCGTGGAACTGGCACTAGAGTCACCAAGTGATCCTTGTGATTTTATTGAATACTAGCGACCCGCTCGCGCGCCCCTGCTTCGCACGGGTCCACATATCATGCATGTATTATACATATAAACCTTCCTCTTGAATCACTCTATCTATTAAAAAGACCGCATCAAAATCCGTTGCGTAGTTTTAAAGATTTAAGCAAACATAGGGGCATAGGGATATAGGGACAGAGAAAGCGACTTTGTTTTATAACTATTATGTAGTAAAATGCATTTTGACTTTGACTTTGTAATAACTTGAACAAAATGTAGTAACAGGTCATAGAACCAACATAGCTTTCATTTCGTCTTCGGTTCGTGTCAGTAGGGGAAGCAGGGGTAATGGCGATCGTGTCGGGTAATACGCTCACTCCAATTACTTATTAAATAAGGTGCCTTGAAACACAGCGAGCACGCTGCAGCGCAGGGGTTGTGACGCTTGAGCACACTGAGTCTCTAAACCTCAAAACCAACATAAGACCAATGAAAAAACAAATAGAGCATTTTTCTCTCTGGTGATCGGCATTCCCCCGTCTTCCTCTAATTATTTTTATATAACTTACCTATTCTTAGAACACAGCCTTCACAGCTCAGTTGGTAGTAGCTCTGCCTTCTGCACCGTAGGCCGTGGGTTCGATCCCCACCGAGAACAAGCATTTTGTGTGATGAACATAGATGTTGGTTGTTTCTCTGTCTGGGTGTAATTATGTATTCTAAGTATGTATTTACAAAAAAGTATTTAAGAAGTATATCAGCTATCTGGTTCCCATATCAAGTTTGGCTTAGTTCGGGGCTAGATAGTGCTGTGTGAAAAGTCCAGCAATATTTATTTATTTATATTTATAACAAGCATATGGCCCACATGATGTTAAGAGTGCCACCATGGCTACAAAGCATTGCCTAGTGAGGCAATGCTTCACGTCACGATATCAAGCGTGCATACGATGCACTGCCCTGCGTCCATCAACTTGAGGCATACAGATGTTAAGCCTCATGTGCCTGTAATTACACCGGCGACCACACTCTTCAAACTGGAACACAGCGTTGCTAGGTGGCAGAAATATGCGTGGTGGTAGTACTTCCTTGGACGAGCCACACAAGGATCAGTGTGGGGTCATTTTTAAAACCTGTGGGTTTATATGTATAACATTTTATTTACCATTTAAACTACATTAAACCGTAATAACATCGCATTTTGATGATTTCCTTGTAATATATGCGAATGCAAATTACACGGAACCCTAATTTTGGTAGCGAAATGGCATTGCTCGGCAAATGCGCGTAAAATGTTTTTAGGTATTTTAAGTTGACTTTTATGTATTTTATGGATTATTGCCATCCGTTTTGGAATACGCGCTCTTAATTCCATTTTATTGTGTTTTGAAACTCATAACTTTGCTTAAAACTGTCCAATTAAAAAAACTTTTTTGCCAAAAAGTCTTGGGAAAATATACCAAGCCATCAATTTAAGTAACTCTGCCTAACCTCTTTAGACAATATCAAAAATCTTGAGGTACCTACTCTGAAGAGACTTGAAGAATCTACACTAATATTTTAAAGAAGAAACCATTGTATTTTGTATGTAACGAATAGCCTCAAAAACTACTGGTCCGATTTAAAAAATTCTTTCACCATAAGAAAGCTACATTATCCATGAGTAACATAGGCTACATTTATTACTGGAAAAAAATAGGGATCCCTACTAAAACATCAAAAATGTCGCATCAAAAATGTCGCATCGCATGCGCTGCGGAAACTATTGACGATAGAACTAAAAAAAGGTCTACAATATTAAAGAACACATTTTTAGACACACAATACAAAGAGAACACAGTTGAAATAATTTTTTTGTCTGTAATCTCTGCAGAGCAAAGGCCTCCCTCCCTTTCTTCCATACTTACCTTGATCCTTGACCACACTGGGCCAGTCTTTTATGGCTATCGAGATCGTCCCGCCATCTCCTTCTGGGCCTTCTAGCCTATAACAATATAAAGCGAGCGAATATAAACAGAATAGAAATATAAATATTGGGGGACTTTCCACACAGCACTATTTAGCCCCAAACTAAGCCAAAGCTTGTGGTATGGGAACCAGATAGCCTCAGTGGCGCAGCGGGCGAGAGCCCGCCTGCGACGCAGAGGTTGCGGATTCTATTCTCGCCTCGGAACAAATTTGTGTACGATCTACAGAAATTTGTTTATTGGTCTGGGTGTTTTCTATGTATAATAAAAAAATATCTATCTATGTAATTATATAATACTCGTATATTAAATATATCAGTTATCTAGTACCCATAACATAAGCTTTAGTAGCTTACTTTGGGGCTGCTAGATAGTGCTGTGTGGATTGTCCAGCATTATTTATTTATTTATTTAGCTAATATTATACTACTTAGGTATATACTTTTTTTAAACACATACTTATAAACACGTCATACTTGTAATATATCTATATAAAAATAAAAAAATATGATTTATCACCCAGATAGAGAACAAACATCTATGTTCATCACACAAATGTTTGTTCTCGGTGGGAATCGAACACGGCCTACGGCGCAGAAGGCAAACCTACTACCATCTGAGCTGTGAAGGCTGTCTAAGAAGGAGAAAGAAGATAAGAAATCTAAGAAGGAGAAAAGCAGAAAACAATGATGGATGTCTACCATGCCTGGGGAGTCGTGAGACTTCGTTGATTCCCTAAAGCTTGTACACCGGGGTGTCAACCGGGCCGCGTGGGCGTCGCTCATTACAATACAAGTCTATTGTGTTTATGATTATGTAAACAGACGCTTAATGTGGATATGTCCTTTATTTTATACAGAGAACAACACCCTAGAGATTTTATGAGAAAGAGGGGTAGTCAGAGGTACGTACTTACGTCTAAACATTCAATTCAATTCATTTATTCAATAACAATTCTCTCACAAATCGTGTCTGAATTCTATCCAACATGCAACAAAATAAAAATAACCAATTCTAATAATATATAATCTAGTGAAATTAATGGGTACTTGTACAATTTTATATTATGGCAACAATAATAATAATTATTATTAATAAATGTCACTTCAGAAAGTCAATAAATTCTTCAAGAGCTTTTTCAGTTCAGAGATAAAGATAGGTTCACACAAATGTTTGTTCTCGGTGGTATCGAACCCACGGCCTACGGCTCAGAAGGTAGAGCTAATACGTTTTGGCCACAATCTCACCTGATGGTAAGCAACGATGTAGCCGACGCCGGAGCAGGAAGACACCTATTCACTCTTGCCTTGAAGAGGCCCAAATTTTAGATAGAAAAATTAAATTATTGGATCCCATATCCCAAGCTTTGGCTTAGTTAGCGGCGAGATAGTGCTGTTGTTTTTTTTCAATTTTTTTATACAAACAGCTGATGGAGTAAGCAGATGGCCCACCTGGTGTTAAGTGGTAACCATCACCTATAACAAAGCATTGCCTCGTATGTCACGCACGATAGGAACGTGCCCTGCGATGCACTGCCCTGCGTCCATCAACTTGAGGCACAGATGTTAAGCCTCATGTGCCTGTAATTACACCGGCGACCACACTTCAAACCGAAACAGCGTTGCTGCTTGGCGGCGGAAAAAGGCGTGGTGGTAGTACTTCCCCGGACGAGACACACAAAGAGCTCTACTACTCAATAAAAAAAATCCATCAATATTTATTTATCTTATCCATACACCCAAATATGATAGTAATGTATGTCTGTACAATAGAGCTGCCTCCCGACTCCGCCCGTCCCGCCCAACGCTACTTGCCCTGCTTCATATTAATGACTAACAATGTGATCATGAGGATAGTAGAGCTCTTTGTGTGTGGCTCGTCCGAGGAAGTACTACCAGCACGCATATTTCTGCCGCCAAGCAGCAACGCTTGTTTTGGTTTGGAGTTCATTATTAAAATACTCAATATGACATGAAAATAACATGAAAATATAAAATACTCAAAATGGCTAAAAGACCACATATAGTACTGTAACGCAATGGTTAAATAAATCCCAACTATTAATATTATAAATGCGAAAGTAACTCTGTCTGTCTGTCTGTCTGTTACGCTTTCCCGCTTAAACCTCTCTACCGATTTTGATGAAATTTGACACAGACAATCTTTAGACCCTGAGAAAGAACATAGGCTACCTTTAATTGCGAAAAAAAGAGATGAAGAGATTAAAAGTACGTAGACGAAGTCGCGGGTACCAGCTAGTAAATAAATAAAAAAAGACATGTCTAATGATTATTACTATATGTGTAATGATGATTATAAAAATAACGAACTAACTTCACATAAGCAGTTACTTCATAGCGTAACATCGCAATTTGACCTATTTTCCGGTTAGAATTTGCTCCAAATCGATACAGTCACGCACGCTTGGTGTCAAACCGTGATTAACAGTGTTGAGTAATAGACGTGTTACTTTCTTGGCCACTAAGCCGACTTGCAATAAAACAGTTGCTTTTTATTCGTCTCATATGTAATTAAATGTATTTGGTTACAAAATATTATAAACTAGCTGAACCCGCGGCTTTGCTCGCGCCAAGGAATTCCATGTTTCATACAAACTTTCATCCCCTATTTTATCCCCTTGGGGGTAGAATTGATCAAAATCCTTTCTTAGCGGATGCCTATGTCATAACATCTACCTGCATGCCAAATTTCAGCCCGATCCGTCCAGTGGTTTGGGCTGTGCGTTGATAGATCACTATGTCAGTCAGACAGTCAGTCAGTCACCTTTGAGTTATATATATTTAGATTAATTTAGATTAACTACAGGCACATGGACGCAGTGCAGTGCATCGTAGGGCACGTTCCTATCGTGCGTGACTTACGAGGCAATGTTTTGTTCTAGGTGATGGTTACCACTTAACATCAGGTGGGCCATCTGCTTGTTCCATCAGCTAGTATAATAGACGTGTTACGTTTTTGGCCATTCGGTCACTTGCAATAAAACAATTGTTTTTTGTTCGTCTCATATGTAATTAGATGTATTTGGTTACAAAATATTATAAATAATGATTACCTAATATTTATTTACAAAGAAAATTACAATAACTAGGATATGTACCACAAGTTTTTAAATATGTGTGTTTTATCCGAGGAAGTCCTAACTGCCACCGCGGTTTCTGCCGCCAAGCAGCAACGCTGTGTTTCGGTTTGAAGAGTGTGGTCGCCGGTGTAATTACTGGCACATGAGGCTTAACATCTGTGTCTCAAGTTGATAGACGCAACAGTGCATCGTAGGGCACGTTCCTATCGTGCGTGACTTAATGCTTTGAATATGATGGTTACCACTTAGAATCTGCTTGTTCAATAGTATAAAAATACACTAAAAGTAATTAAGGGTCCGGCGACAGCGGCTCGCAATTTCGAGGTGCGATTGGCTATTATTTCATTTTATTTGATTTCGGGGAGGTTGTTTGAAAGAATAACTCTAAAGTGACACGCATAAATACTGTTCGAACACAAATAATACAATAATATAAGGGAAATGTTCTTGAGTCAGAAATCATTTTGGTATTAAGTAAACGTAAGGCCAAACATACTAATACCAAAATGATATATTAATGAATACACAATAAAAGTGCCTACCCACCCAAACTCAAAAACCCAATAAACATAAAACCCTCCCAAACAAAAAGCAGTTGGCAAAGGTACATAACTCAAAAATACGAGTCGACACCTACAATTATATTTTCAAGCCATTTTATAGGTATCTTACGCTGTTATTTATGTTTGGTTACTAATGGAAGTCGAACGAATCACGATTCGACTTTGTTCTCTTACTACGGCGCGGTCCGCGCTGCACTAATGGAGTTTTATTTTTTTTACATTTTTATTTACATTGCCTGTTTTTTTTATACAACTCACTGATGGGACAAGCAGATGGCCTACCTGATGTTAAGTGGTAACCATCATAACAAAACATCCATACATACATACATCCAAACTTTCACATTTGTGATATTAGTCATCATCATTTTCCTGCCCTTATCCCACTTCATGTGGGGTCGGCACAACAGGTTTTTGCTCTCCACTCTCCTCTATCAGCCGTCATCTCAACAGTCACTCCTTTCATACTCATGTCATCTTTCACACAGTCATCTTTGGTCTACCTCTACTTCTATATCCATCCACATTCATCCCTAGCATTTGTGATATTAGTGTGATTGATAAATACATTATTTACAAAGAAAAAACTATCAATAGGTACAATTATTTACAAAATTCACAAAAACAGTTGAGCTATCTGCAGACCGTTGTAAACGATCGATAGATAGCTCAACTGATCAAAATCAGTGCCAATCGAAACCCAAGATAAGAATAGTTAGATAGTTAGATTTAACTAGCAGGCGAGATGTGCCACCTGATGGTAAGTGGATAAATTTTAAGTTGAGTGTTTTAGTTTTAATAAGTTTTCGGCTTAGTTTCATAGTGAGAACACGCGAAAACGTATGAATTATATAATTATATAGTCATTTCGTCTGGCCCGTATCAGCAGGAGTATTCTGCAAACAATTTTCACCCTAGTGAACACGGTATCCGCAGTTAGTGTTCAAAAAACCGACCAAGTGCGAGTTGGACTCGCGAAGGGTTCCGTACCATCATCTATAAAGACGGCAAAAAAAAACACGATAATTTTTTAGTATCTGTTGTTTTACCAGCAGCAGATCAATCATCATCATCATTTGAAAATTTCATTTAACTGTCACCGTTCATGAGATATAAGCCTGGATACGGATCTATGAAAACGCCAAAAAAAAAAAAGTTTTTTTGCAAGGAATTTGAATACTATAGTTTTTTTAATGGAAGCCTCCCTTCTTTTATTTGTTTATTTGTTGAAATAGCATCAACAGAAGAACTGGCCAGACACTTACTCGTATTACGGCCACCTAATCTACTAGCCCCCCGTTTCTAAAAGCTCAGCAACACTAATAAATCGGCTGTCAAGTTACTTGCTACTTCATCTTTTACTTAAAATTAGATAAAGATAGCAAGTGACTTGACAGCCGATTCGTGTTGATCGCGCTTTCAGAAACCGGGGGTTAATCCACTAGGTGAAACTCCCGTGATTTCGTTGTTCAGAGAATCGACACCCCAACTTGATTTGCTCATAGCGTAGAAAACGATAAAAGTCAAAAATATTATGCACTCTAAGGCGAGATAATTGGGTAATTAAAAGTATTGTAAATTATCTTACTTTCCTACTAATATTATAAACGCGAAATTTTGTAAGTTTGGATGAATAGAAGCTGGAACATCTGGATCGGGATGAAACTTGGCAGAGAGATAGATTATAGTCTGGAATAACACACAGCTTGGCTACTTTTTATCCCGTGGGAATACCGGGATTTAAATCTGCGCGGGTGAAACCGCGGGGCGCAACTATAGTGTTAAGATAAATATAACAGAATGCTAAGCTAATTTTCTTAATTTCAAAATTAACTGTGACTTACGGGGCAATAAAATGACCTTCCAACATTGTTTTGTTTATACATAATATGGTGATAGGTCACCACTTAACATCAGGTGGGCTAACTACTTATTCCATCAGCTATTATTATATTTTTTTTTTAAATTGAATTTAATTGAGTATGAAAAAAAAGCTATTCTTTGTAAATTGGTTGTCTGCGATTTTTATAACTTGACTATGTGATTTAATATCATCAAATATCTAGAAATGCGAGAGAGAAGTAAACTAGCGGTAATCTGCGCCTTAACCGCAAGTTAACTACTGGTTTCTTCTAGATCACCGTATACAGGCTTTCTTTATTGTCAGAGAAATAAAATACAATTTAACGATCCATAACTTGGTATTCTATCGTAATATAAAAACCCCATCAAAATGTTGTAAGCAGCATATTCTTTCTTTAATGTCGGATAATCAGAGATTATCTATTTGATGTAAGATTTGAGATAAAATATTCTTGTTAGATACTTTCCACTTCTGTGAGGTTAGTTTTAATTTTAAAATGAATTTTCTATACTTCTATTGGAGCTAACAGGTGCTGGTTCGAAGGCACGTTTATATTGATATCATGTGTGTGACTTGTGAGGCAATGCATTGTTAATTATGGTTACCACTTAACATCAGGTGGGTAAAAGGTATAAAAATATTTGTAATCAGGTTTTTAATTAGAAAGAAAGAAAGAAGAAAGAAAGAAAACTCATTTACTCATCCACCACAAAATAAAGACAAAAAACAAATTAACCTTAAGGCTCCGGTGACAGAGGCTCGCAATTTCGAGGTGCGATTGGCTATTATTTCATTTTATTTCATTTCGGGGAGGTTGTTTGAAAAAATAACTCTAAAGAAACACGCATAAATACTGTTCGAACACAAATAATACAATAATATAAGGGAAACATGCCCGAATCAGAAATCATTTTGGTATTAGTATGTTTGGTCTTACGTTTACCTAATACCAAAATGATTTCTGACTCAAGCACATTTCTCTTATATTATTGTATTATTTGTGTTCGAACAGTATTTATGCGTGTTTCTTTAGAGTTATTCTTTCAAACAACCTCCCCGAAATGAAATAAAATGAAATAATAGCCAATCGCACCTCGAAATTGCGAGCCGCTGTCACCGGACCCTTAACAAACCAAAATCATTAATTATTTTTATTGTCTTTTCAAAATTGCTTTTAAAAAACTGAATTTTTGCCCTCTTACTACAAAACGGTGTCTAACTTTAAACAGTGTCTAAAATCAGCGCTGTCTCTGTTTGACATTACGCAATGGTAAGAGATGGCATAAGTTTAAGCATAGTTTATCGTTTGCCTATTTTTTTGTAGTAAGACCCATAATGTTAATTTTTTTTCTGTAACAAAGCAATTAATTTAGTTTTAACTTCGAAACAAAACAAATAAAATTGTGTTTTTTTAATCATAACTATATTACGGCCTTATTTTACTTTATCATTAAACGATTCAAAAACACGAAAAAATATAAAATTCCTGTCATTTTAAATAAATAAATAATGCTGAACAATCCACACAGCATCATCTAGCCCCAAAGTAAGCTATTCAAAGCTTGTGTTATGGGTACTAGATGACTGATATATTTAATACATTATATACTTACATAGATAGATATTTTTTATTATACATAGAAAACACCCAGACCATCGGAACAAATTTCTGCAGATCGTACACAAATTTGTTCCACGGCGGGAATCGAACCCGCAACCTCTTGCGTCGCAGGCAGGCTCTCGCCCGCTGCGCCACAGAGGTCGTCAAAATAACAGTACAACGGCAAACTTAATGCTATAAAGCATTATCTTCCAGATAACCTTTGTGTATTGTGGACATAAGATGTGTCAGTAGTGCACGGGAGAGGAAAACGTCACCAATTTTTTCGTCCAAAAAACCAATGAATGAAAGTAGATTAAAATTTTGAATTGATAGCCAACATTGAAAAACCAATTTTCGTGGAATACAGTCAGAAAGGGTTGGCGCTACTCATTGTGCCTCTTTTATTATCGGCTCATTCAATTTTGGAAGCACTATTTTTTTTAAATAATTTACAAAGCGAGAGCCTATTTGCTACTCTTTCGGGGTTTTGAGACATACTTGGTGTAAAAGTGTGTGATTTATGTGATATCACAATTTGAGCGAAAATGTTTCGTAAGTTTTGAAGGAACTGTCGGCTGACTTGACTTTGGACCGATTACGCTAATATCTGGCTATCGAGATGGCTTTCAGTGTGACATTTGATTCCCATCCATCCTATACAATTGCTATTACACCTATGGGAATCAAATGTCAAACTGAAAGCCATCTTAATAGCCAGTCATTAGCGTAATCGGGCCGCTGATCTGTATTATGCATACGTACTAGAGATATCAATGCTATAAAGTATTTATTACAAATCACTTGACACTGGCAAGATTTTATATCGAATAGGTGCCCTAAACTACAGTAAGGCCAATTGAATAATTGATGTTTTGTTTATAGGTGATGGTTACCACTTAACATCAGGTGGGCCATCTGCTTGTTCCATCAGCTAGCTGTATAAAAAAAAAAAAAAAAAAAATATAATAATAAAATGACATCATCTCATTATCACATAATTATATAGAATGGTTTATTAGCCTTAAGTAAGTTGTAAAATTGCCTGCTTTCGTCCATACAATAAATAAGTATGTTTGACTGAAAAAAGTGAAGAATTTTGCAAAAGACATTTTTACGCCTTCTTTTCTTTGTCTTCTTTATGGCTCCTGTCTATGGACAATCTTGCCAGTGTCAAGTGATTCAGAGATTATCCCACGGTTTCTGAAAGGCCGATCAAAGCTAATCGGCTGTCAAGTTACTTGCTGTTTCAGCTTTTACTTCGAATAAGATAGAGATAGCAAGTTACTTGACAGCCAATTAGCATTGATTGGGCTTTGAACCCGGGGGTAGGTATATACTCTTACTTTGACATAACCTGACTGAATCTGACAGATATCAAATGAGGCCTGATAAATTTGCCCTACATTAATAGAAGAAGAATGCCCGTTAAATAAAAAAAAATCTAAAACCCGTTGATATAGTTTAAATTTGAGCCAAAACCTTTCGCCTATAGATCTCGTACGATTTACATGAAACGCTAATCCGTCCCGATGTTCGTGTGACGTCATCGGAAGACATAAACCATTGGATGGCTATGGCCGAATTTTAGGAGATGATGCTGTGAATATGTAATGAAGGTGTCTGCTTGTGCTGGATTGGTCATGGAAGACAATATTTGTTTTACTAATATTATTCTAAATTGGCTGATGAAACAAGATGGCTCACTTGATGATAAGTGGTAGCCATTACCTATAACAAAGCATTGCCTTGTAAGTCACGCACGATAGCAACGTGTCCTACGATGCACTGCCCTGCGTCCATCAACTTGAGGCATACATTGTTAAGCTTTATGTGTCTGTAATAACACCGGCGACCACATTCTTCAAACCGAAACACAGGTTGCTGCTTGGCGGCAATGCTGTGTTTCGGTTTGAAGAGTGTGGCCGCCGGTGTTATTACAGGCACATCGGTATGCCTCAAGTTGATAGACGCAGGGCAGTGCATCATACGGCACGTTCTTATTGTGCACGATTAACGAGGCAATGCTCTGTTATAAGTGATGAAAGAAAGAAAGAAAGAAAATACATTTATTTGACATACACAACATGATGGTTACCACTTAACACCAGGTGGGCCATCTGCTTGATCCATCAGCCAGTTGTATAAATAAATGTACACAAGAAAATGTCATACTTCTTATAAGTTTATGAATAAAATATTTTTGATTTGATTTTTGATAGACCTCAAAGACCAATTCACTGGAAGGTGTTATTGAATCCTCACTGGCGTATGGTTTGCATATTAACTGTTCGACTTCCGACTGACGACAGTAAATCGCGTTTATCGACTTCGTAGAAGAACGATAAGTTATGCGACACACTGGTGGTTGTGGCTCAGATTTTATATACTAATAGCGACCCGCCTGCGCGCCCCTGCTTCGCACGGGTGCACATTGTTTTTCTACTATATCATGCATGTAGTATACATATAAACCTTCCTCTTGAATTACTCTATCTATTAAAAAAAACCGCATTAATATCCGTTGCGTAGTTCTAAAGATTTAAGCATACATAGGGACAGGGACATAGGGACAGAGAAAGCGACATTGTTTTATACTATGTAGTGAATATTATAAACGCGAAAGTTTGTAAGTATGGATGGATGGATGTTTGTTACTCTTTCACGCCGGAACGGCTGAACGGATCTGGATGAAACTTGGCATATAGAGATTATAGTCAGGTATAGCGCATAGGCTATTTTTTATCCCGTGGGAATACCGTGATTTAAATCTGCGCGAGTGAAACCAAGGGGCGCAACTAGTAGTTTAATGATAACGAACGAACAGCTTCATGACTGTATCCCCAGGCACGGTAGCTATCCCCTCAGATCTCTTGATACGCGCACTTTAAAATTATCATGTTAATGTGCAAGCGAAAAGTTGTTATTAGACGATTGTCTGCGTCTTATGGACCCCAAATTCATCTCCCACACTCGTACAGCCGCATCGATCATGCTTTTATCAGTAGCTTACATACAATGTCTGCATTATAATTATTATTACTAGAAATGTGAACATTATAGACGAGTGTAGCGGTTTTGATACTTGATAAATTTTAACAAGGTGTGTTCATAGCAGGTAAGTACCCTATGAACTCAGTCGCGTTTCAGAAATAATTGATGCCAATAGTAAACTTACCTTCATCAAATTGGTCGCTGATCGTTCCATTAGCTTATAAGATCGATATTTCTGTTGCTGTCTCTTTTCATTGGCATGAAAGCGACAGTGACAAGAATACTTTAAAGAGCCGCTATGAAATGGCAGGGATAATGAATAAGAGGGTTTAAGTATTTTTTGTTCATCTTGGTGTACAATAAAAAAAATGATTCATTCGTTCATTCATACCCAAGTAAAAAAGTACAAAAAAAATGTTCAAATTCAAAAATAGTCAATGTGCATTTGTTAGATTAATTTTTAAATTAAGTAATTCTACAACAAAACTGAATTGTCAGTTTCCAGTTTTAACTATTACTTAAGGATATATAAATTTATTATTTGGTTGTCCAATGGACAGATTTTTAGGCCGTTATCAGGCATTTTGGTAAAAAATCTAGTTTTTAATAAAAAAAGTGGCCGGCTCTTGATGGAATTATAAAATAGGATAAATTATCTATCTTCCTATGTAATTGGAAACCAAATAAAAGCTACAAGCTATTTATTTTTTATAGTCCTGTAAAGACAAAAAATAGTTGATCGACCCGTAAACTCTCGTTGTGTAAAGTATATTCTTCATTCGCTTAGCTCACTCCATAAATTAATGTTTTATCAAAAACTAGCAATCCGCCCGCGCGTCCTGCTTCGCACGGGTGCACATATCATGCATGTATTATACATATAAACCTTGCTCTTGAATCACTCTATCTATTAAAAAAAACCGCTACAAAATACGTTGCGTAGATTTAAGCATACATAGAGACATGGGGATATAGGGACAGAGAAAGCGACTTTGTTTTATACTATGTAGTGATGTCGGTAAACTTGACACACTTTTTTAACACCCTGAATAAGTTCACAGGATAGGATGCGCTATCATCCTGTAGATGATGGATAACCCCTTGATAATGTAGACAAGGTAACAGACTGCTATTGATAGGGTATCTGTTTGTAAAACTGTTTTTTAACAGGAAGTTGAAACCGGGGTGCACACAGAATTTTTCTGTTCTAAAATTTATGTGCACAGTGCCAGTTCTCTCAAACGGTGATGGAAAACATCGGGAGGAAACCGGCATGTTGTAGAACTTAATAAGTTCTGTAAAATGTGTCAAGTGAAAGAGCTTCTTGCGACGCACTTATGCGGCAGAATACGACGCGCCGCTATCTCGCTCGCACAATAGAACATTTTTGAAGATATAAAATCACTGAATGTAGTTATGTAAAATCGCAATCGGTCAAGTTGTGGTAACAGCATTACAAAGATTTAGCGAAAAAAAAATTGAATCCAAGCACGTTTTCATACATAAAAATTTGAAATATATAAAAACCCATTTTTAAGTCTGAAAACTAGCATGTATCAAAATTTTATTTATATTACATATTATTATTATTTGTACATTATCCATAATCGTCGATCATCAATCGATTCTCAACAAAAGACACGTTGTGTTAGATTTTTCTGAGTGACGGTCGTCAAAAAGCGGTAGTCTACCACCGTTCTATAGCGGTAAATACAGGTTAGGAGACATAATAGTCATAAATTGTAGGAAACGGTCGCGCCTAACAATGTTAAGTGAAAATGCGCATAACGAAGATACGGTAAAAGCTGTAATTTAACTACGCAGATACATATTTTGCTGGATGTGGTAGAATTAAATAAATAAATAAAAAATAAATAGAGATAAATAAAGAGTCAAAAATAAATAAAGAACTTTTTAATCCTACTAATATTATAAACGCGAAAGTTTGTAAGATATGGATGGATGGATGGATGGATATTTGTTACTCTTTCACGCCGGAACGGCCGAACGGATTTGGATGAAACTCGGCAAAGAGATAGATTAAAGTCTGGATAGCACATAGGCTACTTTTTATCCCGTGGGAATGCCGAGATTTAAATCTGCACGGGTGAAACCACGGAGCGCAACTATTAAAAAATAAATAAAGATAAATAAAGAATTTATCAATAGTAAATAAATAAATAGAGATATATAACGAACTTCGAAATCAACGAACTTCTAAATAACGAATCAATAATAACTAAATAAATAAATAATTTTTCATCCATTCATTCAGAAATAAATATTGGTAGACATTCCACACAGCACTATTTCGACCCAAACTAAGCCAAAGCTTGTGAATAGGAACCAGATAGCTGATATACCACTTATTAACTTTTTTTGTTAATACTATATGATAATAGACAACACCCAGACAGAGAACAAACATCTACGTTCATCACGCAAATGTTTGTTCACGTTGGAAATCGAACCCACGGCCTGCACGTAGAAAGCAGAGCTGTACCAACAACTGTAAGGGCCGTATCCAGCACTTTTACTTCGATAAACGTAAGCAAGATCGTCTCGTTATACGCAATGAGACTACACTTTCCACACGCGATTACATTCGTACTTAGCTAGCTTCGGGGTTGGAAGGATCCGTCATACTACGGCCGCAAATTCTTGAGTTTATCTGATGGAGTTTCAACACTGCTGGGGCACTTCACTATGACCAATCCAATCGCGTTTGCGTTTAGATCACGTTGTGACGTCACACGGTTTGGGCAAAGTATCTCTTGGGCCTTAAAGAATAAAGTTCAAGATGACGTGTTTTTACACGGTTTGGGGCAAGGAATCTCCTAATATGTCATAGAGAATAATGCCCGATTGTTACTTTGAAAAGTTTCAAAGCAAACGAGCGCGAGCGAAGCCTATTTACTATAGTGCTGAATATCAAACTGATGGCTTCGGTGCTTCGCAAAAAAACTACATCCCTGATCCGCAGAATGCGTGACAGTCACAACTTCATCCTGAAAACGATTGCGGATAGATACTCATCGCCGCTGTGGGCAAGCCTGATTCGCAGAGTGATCCCGGGAGAAGTCTCGCTGCTCTGGTGAGATCGCTCTGAGAACGGGGCTGCCGTTTATTTTGCTTGTTTTTGATTATCTTACTAACCATTATTATTGTTGTGTTACTAACCTCCTATGGATTTATGTTGTCCGAAATAATAGTTATTTGTTATACAAGAGTGCAAAGTTGCTTTTTAACCGCGTGTTCAATTTTGATGACCGAGCAAGCGAAGGATTCTAAAATTTAATCACGAGCGCAGCGAGTGATTCAAAATTAGAATCCTGAGCGTTAGCGAGGGAATCAAAAGAGCACGAGGTGAAAAATCTTTGCACTCGAGTGCAACACGTAACTTTTCATTCCACCTCAGCGAGGAAATGACTAAATGCAAAAAAAAAAGTTTACAATCACAAGATAGGTACTTTTATTTCAGTTTAGATATTAACTACTACATTTTTCACTTGTTTTCAAGTTTCTTGTTTTTAATATAAGGTTTAACAATGACGTGAAAAAATGCCGCTTAAAGAACCGCGTACAAAGAAAATTGAAAAAAGAACACCAAGAAGGTTCCGAGTCTGAGTTTTTAACAAATTAAAAAAAAGTTGTATGATATATTCGGCACCATAGAGGTAGCAGTAAATAGGTTTAATGTTTTTTTTTTAATTCACAAACTTAGTGCACACGATGTTCTAAATTCAAATTACTTTATCCTCTAGAGAATAAAAACGGCTTTTGCACTCAGATATTGAAGAGCAAAATTACTCTTTCCGAGATGGTGGGATGAAAAAGTATTTTATTATTTATTTATAGTGAGAATCAGAAGAGATGCTTCCACTAAACCAGCTACTGGTGTTCGAGTAATTGTCATGACAGGCCTCAGACCGTGACGGTAGGCGTCGCCCGTCAACAGACCACCGCGATGGCATTTAAACAGACAACACATTTACGTGTTTATTCATTTGGACCGTAAGTGGGTAGAGCTTGAAAGATATAGACAGTCTACACCACATTGCAGACGCTAAACACCGCTTGCCTCAATATGGAGTACTGGGCGAGAGCGTATTATGGAACTGACACACGTGCTTATTTTTGGTCAATAAAAGCACGTGTGAACAGGTCGTGCTAGTAAATAAGCATGCTTATTTGGTCGTACGTGGGTTGATTTTTGAACATGCTCAAAATAAGCATGCTTATTTTGGAGCACGTGTGTCAGTAGCTTTAGGCGGTTCTCATAAGCCATGAGTTGTAGGACAGTTACCTATGTGTATAAATGTTTTTGTTATGTTATTTTACTTCTTTGTTTTTATTTAATTTTGTTTTATGAACTTATGCAAAACTAACTTTGTGGTCAGAAATAAAGCTATTGAATTGAATTGCATTGAATACAGACATCTTTTTTATGAAAGATATGACCCTTGAGTATTTTGTTTGTTGTAGTATTTTCAGTGATAAAATAATGGACCAATCTAGGGAAACATTTTCTTACTAGATGACGCTTTCAAGAAAAAACCCACTGGAAAATACACTCTTAGTGTAGTGCGCGTCGCGCAAAAAGAACGCCGGAAGGAGGAAGAGGGAGTGTGATGGCGCGAGTATTTGTATGCGTAAGCACATTCCCTCCACTGTTTTCCAGCGTTCTTTTTGGTTGACGCGTCCTACACCGATTCTATTCTATATATTTGCTAGTCTACGGAAAATTCTTACGAAGACATCATCACAACGAGCCGAGAGCTCTACATTTTCTCATGCCGTTAAATAATGCTTTTAACACCTCTACGTCTTGTTTACTCTATCGATGGTACCTGAGTATAGGCACGGTATATTGTCTAAACAGTATTGACGCTCAAAGGGGTGCTTAGTTGTGGAGTGTGACTATGTTTAATCTAACATGATCAATTTAAATTTATAATTTTAAAATAATCATTACAAAATAATTAATACAAAGGATGACCTACCTATTTTATGATAAATATCACTTACCCGTGGTTTCTGAAGGCTTGATCAACACTAATCGTGACAAGTGCCATTTCAGCTTTTACTTCAATTAAATAGAGATAGTGACTTGACAGCCGCTTAGTGTTGATTAGGCTAGTATCCGTTCTTATTTCTACTTGCATGTTACCCGGATACAAATTCGATTGGACCTCCTCAGTGGCGCAGCGGGCAAGAGTCCGCCTGCGACGCAAGAGGTTGCGGGTTTGATTCCCGCCTCGGAACAAATTTGTGTACGATCTGCAGAAATTTGTTCCGTTGGTCTGGGTGTTTTCTATGTATAATAAAAAATATCTGTCTATGTAAATATATAATGTATTAAACGTAACAGTTATCTAGTACCCATAACACATGTTTTGAGTAGCTTACTTTGGGGCTAGATGGTGCAGTGTGGATTGTCCAGCATTTGATTATTATATTGAAAGTAGTTTGCAACCCATAACAACATGCAGAAGAAAACTGTGTCTACTGTTAGCCAGGTACAGTGTCAATACTTGTGAGTGTTTGACCACTCCGCTGTTTGCGGTCCCTTCGCGGTGTCGCTTACAAGTCTATCGGAACAAATTACGAGAGACTAGCGCCTACACGCGGTTACGCCTCTTTTTTAAACTACCACTGACTAATGATGACCATGAATATAGAAAACTTATAGAATAGATCTATTTGACACAAAACACAGGTTTTTTATACAACTCTGATGGAACAAGCAGATGACCCACCTGGTGAGTGGTAACCATTACCTATAACAAAGCATAGCAAGTCACGCACGATAGGAACGTACCTTACGATGCACAGTTGCGTCAACTCGAGGTATAGAGATGTTAATCCTCATGTACCTGTAATTACACCGGCGACCACACTCTTCTAACCGAAACACAGCGTTGCTGCTTGGTAGTAGAAAAAGGCGTGGTGGTAGTACTTCCCCGGACGAGCCACACACAAAAAACTCTACATTTTCAGTTAAAACTCGTGAAGTTTTTTTCTTCCTTTTCAGCAGTTTTTGACAGACATTTTTGTTCATTTTAACACGTAAATGGATCCTAATGTCTGTTTTCTGTCTGGGTATTATAATGTTATAAGTATGTATTTAAAAAAAATGTATTACAAGTATTATATCAGTTATCTGGTTCCCATAGTACAAGCATTGGCTAAGTTCGGGGTTAGATAGTGTGAAGTCACCAATATTATTATAATACTAATTGCGCCCCGTGGTGTCACCCGCGCAGATTTAAATCACGGTATTCCCACGGGATAAAAAGTAGCCTATGTGTTATTACTATAATCTCTCTTCCAAGTTTCATCCAGATCCTTTGAGCCGTTCCGGCGTGAAAGAGTACCAAACATCCATCCATCCATCTACACTTCCAGACAGCGTTAAATCAGAGCTCATAAGAAATTATAAAAAAATATATAAAAAATATTTTCTGAGCAAACATTAATTAGGTAACATGTAGATTATAAATGATATCATAATTTATCGTGCTAGGTAATAACTAGTATTCTCACAAAGTGTAAAATTTACCTTTTATATTTTACTACGGCATTGTATTTTGTTTTAGGTATGTATGTACCTACACAATGTCGAAAGTCAATTCTTCGGTAGGTAGACACTCAGTAGAATCACAAGTTTAATTTTGAAACATTTTAAAACTTAAACACGCACTATCAAAGTGTAGACATACATACATGCCTAAATAGTATTAATAAGCCACATTCTTTAAACATTCAACTTAATTATTATTCGTCACCCATATTTGTCACCCTGTATTTATAAATTTCTCGTACCATGCCACCAACCTATCCTGAGCCGGTCCGAAGTTAGCTGTTTGTGCATAAATGGCCAATAGCGTATGGACGATATTTTATATTAGCGGTTGACTTCGATAGGTTCTTGGCACCTATATTGTAAAAGTGCTTGTTTAAACTCCGTAATTTCATACGAGTGTGAGTACCCACACAAACCACTAGAGGTTTATAGGGTACAATATTATATGAAAACTGTACTAGATATTAAAGTTTAAGAATAAATTTAAAAAAAAAACTTACAAACTTTCGCGTTTATAATATTAGTAGGATTTTGTATTTTGCCGGAACTGTGACTTCACTGATAAGACTGATACCTTTAATGGTATTCCGGCGTGATTTCTAACGATGTAACTCTGCACTGACGATAGAAGCCTACCTACGAGAGCGCTGTCAAAACACGTAACATGATAACGCTGTATAAAAGGTGCTCCAATTAAGACACACGAAAAATGTACAGGGGTTTTAAAATTATATACACTTATATAATTAACTAGCGATCCGCCCGCGCGCCCCTGCTTCGCACGGGTGCACATATCATGCATTATGTATTATACATGTATTATACATAACAACTTTCCTCTTCAATCACTCTATCTATTAAAAAAACCCCATCAAAATCAGTTGCGTAGTTTTAAAGATTTAAGCATACATAGGGACATAGGGACATGGGGATATAGGGACAGAGAAAGCGACTTTGTTTTATACTATGTAGTGAAGAGTAATGATTTGTAATTTTATGTATAACAAAATGGGCTCAAAATCTGCTGGTACGATTTCAAAAACTCTTTAATGCCACATTATACTTGACTACCGAAGGCGGAGTACTTTATTGGTCATTAAAATAACAGTACAAAGGCGAACTTAATGCTATAAATAATTATCTTGCAGATAACCTTTGAACCAAAAGTTCAAATAAAATTTCAAACACCCTGTTAATAAAGAATGTGCTTATAACATCCTGTGGGTTGTAAGCAAGAAGCCTACTCTAAGTTAGTATGGAGAATGCTTCTTAATTCTTTCATTATTATCATCATCTTCCTTCATCTTCCTACATCTTTCTACATATTTCTACGTATAACGGGTTCCTCTACACTTCTCTTAATCATGTGACATTTGATGGTGAGTTGTGATTCTATGTAATAAATAAATAAATTTCTGTAGTCACTCCTTTCTTACCCATGTCATCTTTCACACAATCCAGCCATCTTTTATTAATTTCGTAGTGCACACAATATACCTCTATTACAGTATATCAGAACAAAATAAAGGGCTTTTATACAAAGTGAGCTTAACCATAAAAAGAGATTTCTTCCAGCGAACCTTTGATCTTTGATGCTTTGATTATTTGTTATTATTATTCTTTCATAACATTCTTCACACATTCTCGTTGGTTTTGAATACTCTTGAGATCTTTCTAATTTCTGATGTCTTTCTAAAACGTCTTCTGATTGAGATAATATAATTATATAAAAAAAACACTATAAAGAAATTGGCAAACTTAATCAAATTTAACATTTTCTTCAAAACCTTTTTAATAAGTTGTAGTGGACTAGCTGCACCCGGCGGTTACACCCGCGCAGATTTAAATCCCATTATACCCACGAGATAAAAAGTAGCCTATGTGCTATTCCAGACTATAATCTATCTCCCTGCCAAGTTTCATCCAGATCCATTCAGCTGTTCCGGCGTGAAAGTGTAACAAACATCCATCCACCCATACTTACAAACTTTCGCGTTGGTAATAGTAGTAGGATGTAGATATTTTAAATTTATCTATAGATATACTTATCTATCTATCGATGTAAAATAAGTCGACACAATTTAAATCCACACTAACTTAGCCCACACATCGCGTGTCCACTGTTATGGCTTCTTCTCTTAGAGGATCTGAGTGACGCATGGCGATATTGATTCTGCGGACACCCTGTATAGAGACAGTCAGCGGTGCGAGCGAGCGAAGCGAGAGAGCTTTGAAGAATTTGTGTTGTTTTGAAAAAACCCAACAGCACAACATAATTCGAAATTCAGAATTCAAAGTTCATTTAATAACACAGTCATTTAATACACTTATGAACATTATAGTTGCATAAGCAAAACAATTTTTTTTTGACATACGAGTACCTAATAGGTATAGACATTAGACACATATTATTAATGTATTAAATATATCAGTTATCTAGTACCCATAACACAAGCTTTGAATAGCTTACTTTGGGGCTAGATAGTGCTGTGTGGATTGTCCAGCATTATTATTATTATTCAAGGTGAATTCTCCACACAAACATAGGGTAGGTATTATAGTTATTGTTAAAAAAAGAATAACCAAATAATTAATTTTTTTTAAGAAAAGCCAGGTCAAGAGTGCCTCAATTTTTGTCAATAAACATTTTTCGATTTTGATTATTATAGACCACGTAAACCACTTGTCAGTGACGTAAAAGTACTAAAGTTTTTTATTATAGTTTGTAGTGTATTTGTGTAAGTCAGTTTGAGTTTATTCAAGGCATAACAACAACTTAAAATAATAATTTTACGCTACGTATGCTTCGCCATTAGCCTTACCCCTGGTTTCTGAAAGCGCGATCAACACTTATCGGCTGTCAAATCACTTGCTATCTCTATCTAATTTGAAGTAAAAGCTGAAATAGCAAGTGACTTGACAGCCGATTAGTGTTGATCGAGCTTTCAGAAACCGGGGGTGAATCTACTTAATGGTTCTCATCTCATTTTCAGTGAACTGTATCTGTTCTTATGAAAATAAACTGAATTTCAGGTTTAGAACCAATAGTTCATCAACTCACGACGCCGACTGTACTGGATGCATCTATTAGGTAACCCTAGCTTGATGAAGGTGGACATCCGATATTGGAAGCAAATCTGCATCATTGTTATTATGTACTTTAACGGCATATAGGCAAGCTTATATGTCGTGCGTGTACGGATTCGAACCTGCGACCTTTCGATCGGAAGGCGGGGTGACTACGACTAGACCACCAGATAAGAATAAATAAGATAAGAGCTTAATTATACTAGATTATTTTCAACCTTCACACATACGTCATATAGTACAGTAGTTTGATATATAGTATAGTAGTTTGACGACCTCAGTGGCGCAGCGGGCGAGAGTCCGCCTGCGACGTAGGTTGCGGGTTCGATTCCCGCCTCGGAACAAATTTTTGTACGATCTGCAGAAATTTGTTCCGTTGGTCTGGGTGTTTATGTATAATAAAAAATATCTATCTATGTAAGTATATAATGTATTAAATATATCAGTCATCTAGTACCCATAACACAAGCTTTGAATAGCTTACTTTGGGGCTAGATGGTGCTGTGTGGATTGTCCAGCATTATTTATTTATTTATAGTAGGTTAGGTAGGCACTTGTTATTATCTATTTACCTTACTATCAAGTACCTAGGTGTACCTATAGTATAAGTTACAATATTATTTAAATTACACAAGAAAACAAACTCTCAACAAAGAAATCAACACGAATGACACATAAACTAAAAACCATTATGAACCCTAATAAAAATCTCTAATTAATTTACTTATTGCGTCAAAAAAACAAATAAAAACATGTCCACGACGTGCTAAGGACCAATTACTGATAAAAAATAAGTATTTCAATATTAAGCTTCTATTATTTTCGAGTTGAGTCTTATTTCAAAGCATTAGAGTTCATAATAGAATTTACGTGATAATGAATGAAGCGGTTCTTTGGTATCACAAAAACACGCATGAAACAATTTCGCACAATTAAATTGAAGAATAAAAACTCCATGCAGGCAAACTTATTTCAGAACTCAACAAAATATTATTACAAGTATTCATGCAAAATTGAACCCTAACTCGTTAAAATTAGGAACGATTAGTCGGTGGAGGACTTTTATGCGATGTAATTACGGCATGGTCAATTTGTTCAGAAAAGCGAAAGAAATTTGTCCCCGGTGCGTTTTGCGTTCTTTTTTGAATTTTACTTTTTTAAATGTTGCCAACTGCTAGCGTAAAAAGTGCTTGACATTGTTTCTGAACGAACGATCGAATTGGGCGCCAATTACTTATTGTTGACAGCATAGTATAGTTTCAGAGGTTTCCTCTTTGCATGAAATATTAGGTGCATTTGTTTTTTTAAGTACATGTTAAATAAACAGGTATAGTTAAATAGTTGTAGTCGATCACCAATAAATAGATTTTCTATAAAAAATGCCAAGGCAATATAGAGTCCTATCTGATTTGAATGCTGGTGAATTATCATGCAGGCACATGACATGAGCCATAACAGATTTATGTTTTAGTATCATGGACACAATGCAATGGACGTTGGACGTGCTATGTAATGTATAAATTATTATAATGCTATAAAAAATATAATATTATAATTATCTTGTAATAATAATGTAATTACGTTCTAGAAGGTTCACCACTCTTTTCTTTTTCGTCTTTTCAAACATCCAAATCATATGGGCATAGAGTTAGAGTTCATAATAGAATTTACGTGATAATGAATGAAGCGGTTCTTTGGTATCACAAAAACACGCATGAAACAATTTCGCACAATTAAATTGAAGAATAAAAACTCCATGCAGGCAAACTTATTTCAGAACTCAACAAAATATTATTACAAGTATTCATGCAAAATTGAACCCTAACTCGTTAAAATTAGGAACGATTAGTCGGTGGAGGACTTTTATGCGATGTAATTACGGCATGGTCAATTTGTTCAGAAAAGCGAAAGAAATTTGTCCCCGGTGCGTTTTGCGTTCTTTTTTGAATTTTACTTTTTTAAATGTTGCCAACTGCTAGCGTAAAAAGTGCTTGACATTGTTTCTGAACGAACGATCGAATTGGGCGCCAATTACTTATTGTTGACAGCATAGTATAGTTTCAGAGGTTTCCTCTTTGCATGAAATATTAGGTGCATTTGTTTTTTTAAGTACATGTTAAATAAACAGGTATAGTTAAATAGTTGTAGTCGATCACCAATAAATAGATTTTCTATAAAAAATGCCAAGGCAATATAGAGTCCTATCTGATTTGAATGCTGGTGAATTATCATGCAGGCACATGACATGAGCCATAACAGATTTATGTTTTAGTATCATGGACACAATGCAATGGACGTTGGACGTGCTATGTAATGTATAAATTATTATAATGCTATAAAAAATATAATATTATAATTATCTTGTAATAATAATGTAATTACGTTCTAGAAGGTTCACCACTCTTTTCTTTTTCGTCTTTTCAAACATCCAAATCATATGGGCATAAAAAACCGTAATGGAATTCCACTGTTTGGCTGTGTTGTTCGGCGTATTTTTTTTATAATGAGGACTTCAAGGTAAGCAAAGCTCTTGGTCAGAAATTTCTGTCACCAAACTACTCTGTAAGCCGGTACGTTTACAAAAATGTCCGCCATCTTTCGTTTAGAAACGATTTTAATCTCCATGATACATTATGAAAAAAATTCAATTGATTATTTAACATTAGCGATATCAATCGTTTAAGTTTAATTGATAATTATTTAGTTAACCATAGATTGTATCGATTTAATTTATAGGTTCAGTACCTCAGGTATTTTTGTACATTTTAAGATTTTGGTTTCGTTTTTGTAATGTCGTCGCGAGAGAATTTTAAGGTGTTATCTGCAGATCTAGATTAAAGGAAGGAAAGGTCTTATAAATATACGTAATTGGAAAAGAGATTTCCTTAATTGTTTTCTGTTTGTTTGGTTTTTTAAAGTAGGCAACTCCAGTTAATGTTCCTAAACTTGTTAGATTATCATTTACCTTATGAGATACTCAAAGAACCATTTTAAGTCTTAAAGTGACTTAGTCTAATCACGCCTCAAATCCGTATTAGATATAAATGAATCGCTGACAGAACAAGGAGATGGCCGACCGGATGTTAAGTGGTGATCATCAGAATCAGAATAGTCTCATTCGGTATAAACATGCCGGCTATACTGCCTTACCCAATTTAGATAAAATTACAAAGTATTTAGACTACTTTTACCTAGTTAAACAACCACACAAAGTCACGGGCGGAAGGTACCAATCAATCAGCATAAAACTAACAATACGAGTCATTGTTTAAAATTAAAATTATATACAAAGATATAAGCTCTCCTTCATTTTGGATGATCAATGAATTCGTAAAACCTTCAAAACTAAACAATTTATGAAACTTCATACAGTTTCAATGAAATGTAAACAAGTGGTCACGTGTAATATCATTAGCACTTTGAATATCTTTGAAGGAGTGAATGAAGTGAATGAACGTATGCAACCATAGAGTAGAGATTTATTTACGGGCGTAACATCAATATAGAGAAAGAGGAAAGACCACAAAACGAAAAAACTATCTTTATTCGTTCATCAAAAGGAAAAAAAAACAGTTTCACGACTTTGATCCCCAGGCACGGTTGATATCCCCTCAGATCTCTTAATACCAAGTACTAACTCAAGATTATTTGAAGACGTCTAAGGAGGGTAGTCAGAGGTACGTCCAAAACATTTGG
Organism: Plemyria rubiginata; assembly: GCA_963576535.1. Classification (NCBI taxonomy): domain Eukaryota; kingdom Metazoa; phylum Arthropoda; class Insecta; order Lepidoptera; family Geometridae; genus Plemyria; species Plemyria rubiginata. The sequence goes on along the minus strand of OY754911.1, from coordinate 3,485,706 downwards.
CACCTACCCACATTTTGCAGTAGTTAACATTGCATACGTGACAGGTTGCAAGCCCATGGCCGCTGTTAGAATAAACTGGTTTCCTCTCGTGAGGAGTTTTCCGTTCAAAGTGGGCAAAAAAGACCAACAGGTGTTTTCTCTCCATTTCCTTCTGTCACCCGTTATCTCAGTCGTCACTCCTCTCTGACCCATGCCATCCTTCATACAATCCATCCATCCTTTCTTTGGCCATCCTCCACTCTTATTTCTACTCGTTACATGACATTCTTTCCATCACATGACATGCCCATACCACGCTAACATAATGCTACTCATTTTCTCAGTCCTTTCAAACTGCCTCTAATAAACTCTTTCTCATAAATGTATATATGAGTACTTAGTAATTTGACGAATATTAATTTAACCCCCGATTTCTGAAAGCGCGATCAACACTAATCGGCTGTCAAGACACTTGCTATCTCCATTTAATTTGAAGAAAAAGCTGAAATAGCAAGTGACTTGACAGCCGATTAGTGTTGATCGAGCTCTCAGAAATTTTCCTGCGCAAATCTATCTCCACCAACCACCAACGTGCGAGTGTTCTCCGCTCTGTGGTCGCATGTCGATTCCCGGAATTGGAATAGTACACAAATAGCACGCCGAGCTGTCTGTCCGTACTCTGCATCCGGTGCTATTTGTGGTGCGTCTATTTACACTGAAATCGCGGGAAATCTATTGCAAATGTAGAATACTTATCAGTGCTAAACGATGAGGGAAAACATCGTGAGGAAACTGGCATGTCGTAGAGCCTAAAATAAAACAGCGATATAAGCTAGCCTACATTATTTGTACCTAGTATACTTTGGTGTTGTTTTTTTATTTGTTTTTGTACATAACTAAACATAGGTACAAATATATATATTTGTAAGTTTGTAAAACACAAGGGGCCTTACTACAAAACGGTGTCTAACTTTAAACAATGTCTAAAATTAGCGCTGTCTCTGTTTGCCATTACGCAATGGCAAGAGATGTCAAAAGTTTAGGCAGGGTTTAACGTTTGCCTATTTTTTTGTAGTAAGGACCAAGATGTATAAAAAACTCTTTTCAGTATTATATTTAAATCTTATCCACACTATTCGTATATCTCTCGCATTTAAAAAAAGAACAGTCTTTGTTTGAGGTATCAAACGGCCGAACGGGCGTGCGAAGTTGGGAATAAAATTTGACCCTGGCAACTTTTATTTTTATTCCCAAAGTTACCCAAAAGACTTGAATTCAAGCTTCTAAAAAATAAAAATAATGTTCTAAGAGCATACACTAGCCTACTATGGAAGATATTTGTCGAAATTATATAACACGATAACAATAATACTCGACTCGGATAAGTGAATTTATTTATCGCTTAGCAGCAGAAATAAATAAGAAGCTGAAATATTTTCATGACTATAATATCCAGGCACGGTAGATATTCCCTCAGACAACACCAGAATGTCTAATTGAAGTCAGAGGTACTCTACTAGAACAAGTTACATAGATGCCTAAAAAATTTACTGATGAGATCAAATTCCAACAAAGGCTATCACTTCACTATCTAAATATATATAACTCAAAGGTGACTGACTGACTGACATAGTGATCTATCAACGCACAGCCCAAACCACTGGACGGATCGGGCTGAAATTTGGCATGCAGGTAGAGGATATGACGTAGGCATCCGCTAAGAAAGGCTTTTGATAAATTCTACCCCCAAGGGGATAAAATAGGGGATTAAAGTTTGTATGAAACTTTGAATTCCTTGGCGCGAGCAAAGCCGCGGGTTCAGCTAGTATAGTATAAAACAAAGTCGCTTTCTCTTTCCCTATATCCCAATATATGCTTAAATCTTTAAAACTACGCAACGGATTTTGATGCGGTTTTTTTTAATAGATAGAGAGGTTTATGATATGTACATGCATGACATAGTAGAAAATTAATGTGCACCCGTGCGAAGCAGGGGCGCGCGGGCGGGTCGCTAGATATGTATGTATATAAAAGCGTTTTAAATGACCCTTTCATGAGGCCAATTATTTATGCAAAAATGGCAATAAAAGACTAAATATTATTAAAAATATTTTTCCAAAATACAGCTTACGAATCGCATGAATAAATACTTTTTGAAGTTCTACTATAGCCTCTAATGTTACTCCGAGCTTTAACTATTTTGCCGTGACAACAATGGTTCGATTTTTAAATCTTTTGTTTAGAAGTATAAATGTTTTCGAATTTCGAACGAATTCTTTTTGCTTGTTCCCATGTTTGACACGCCGTATAATAAAATGTAGCGTCGCGAACATTATAGTTTTTTTTTGGTCACAGATAGAACAGTGGAATTTTAGACCAGTTTAGAAATTTAGATTAGGAATGTTAGACTTGTTAGAGCAAGTTGAGACAGGGCTTTTTCAAAGTCGGAATCGAAATATATCTATTCAATAATATAACAAGGACCATTTCGAAACGCCTGAAAGCTAGGTGACTCTAGTTGCCAGTTCCACGCGACCAAATCCTAGAAGACCGGACAACAAGCTCGGCTTGGTTTTGCAAAATAAATTTAAAAACCAACACCAAAAGAGACCCTTTTAGAAAAAAAGAAAAATAATTTATTAACCCAATATAACAAAAAAAAACAAAGATACAGACAGGTAACAAAAGATAATAATAATAATAATAGCCCCGGTTTTTTCTAAAACCGAGTTAGTTTCAGACTAGAAAAACAAAAATAATAATAATAATAGAAAAAAAAGAGTCCTGCATGGTGAAAATTATGGGCTAACAGGTCCCTGGGACAGTATTTGCCTCCTTTTCTGGTATAAACGTGCGGAACCTAGCCTACATTTAAAAAAATTATGATGATATTATGAATTATGATAGTAGGTACTTAATTATTATACTTTGTCATTAATCTCCAACATACTTAGATTTAAATACCTACGTAGGTATCTACCTAATTATTTTGACTCTAACCTTTGTATTCAAAAAGTAAAATCCCAACTAATATTATAAATGCGAAAGTAACTCTGTCTGTCTGTCTGTCTGTTACGCTTTCCCGCTTAAACCTCTCAACTGATTTTGATGAAATTTGGCACAGATAATCTTTAGACCCTGAGAAAGAACATAGGCTACCTTTTATTGCGAAAAAAAGAGATGAAGAGATTAAAAGTACGCAGACGAAGTCGCGGGTACCAGCTAGTAAGTAATAAGAGTTAAAACCTCTCCATAAAACACTTAGGTATCCAATATTCTCAGTGGCAAAACGACCACACTGAATTTTGATATCCTGATAAAACCCTTTATTTCTGCGATCAAACACAAATATATTTTACGGCAATAATATCGTGATAAAAATCTTCAATGTGTCAATGTTTTATTTGAATTATGATAATAACCTAACTACATATTCTTTGTATCTGACTGACTGGCAACAAAAACAGAGTAAAAATTAACAGTAGAATACTTTTTTAGCTCAATCGGTTGAAGATCTGCTTTAATAATCAATAATCATTTATTTGTTAAGCATTTACTTGGTATTCATAGAAGATACAAGCAGAGTGTGCTAGGTGAAAAAACCTAAAACACATAAAAACTTATACAAATTGAATTTAGTAAGTAGATATTCTAAATAGGTTACATCATATAAGACATTCAAATATATAGTCAATTGCATAATTATAATATAAATAAAAATAAAATAATATAAAAATATGTCATGCAAAAATTTAAAATAAACATTGTTTTAATGTTCTATTATTATCATGTTTTTTCAATAAATTCCTCGTAACTGTAGAAGGTGTAAGAAAGAGGGGTAGGCCAAAGAAAAGATGGATGGACTGTATGAGAGATGACATGAGTAAGAAAGGAGTGAGCACCGAGATGAAGAATGATAGAGGAGAGTAGAGGAGTAAAACCTGTTGTGCCGACCCCACTTAGTCCCTTATGTGACTGGAAGCAGGAAGAAGAAGGTTGAAGATATCTGCTTCAAAATTGAGATTTCACAAGATTCCACCCGAACAAAACATTGCACAATAACTTCACATACGCACGACAGGCACGTGCCCTACAATGCACTGCTCTGCATCCATCTTGAGGCATACAGATGTTTAGCCTGATGTGCCTGTAATTACACCGGTAACCACACTCTTCAAACCGTTTGTAAGTATGGATGGATGGATGTTTGTTACTCTTTCACGCCGGAACGGCTGAACAGATCTGGATGAAACTTGGCAGAGAGATAAATTATAGTCTGGAATAGCACATAGGCTACTTTTTATCCCGTGGGAATACCGGAATTAAAATTTGCGCGGGTAAAACCGCGGGGCGCAACTAGTAGAATATTTGGGAAAGTTCTTTGTGTGTGGCTTGTCCAAGGAAGTACTACTAATGCTATTACCAGCCAAGTAGAGTAGAAAAATATATCAAACAAAGTCACGGGGGGTTCCAATAGTTTCAAATATCACAAAACATCCCAAAAGCAAGAAGTTGTAGAGTATCAAATGGCGAGGTTTTTCAAGAGTTTTATTGATTTTGCTGCCTTTGAAGATTCTCGTACGCAAACAGGAAGGTGTCCTCGTTTTGCTTTGGTGGCCTAACCCCCGGTTTCTGAAAGCGCGATCAACACTAATCGGTTGTCAAGTAACTTGCTATCTCTATCTAATTTGAAGTAAAAGATGAATTAGCAAGGGACTGTAGAGAACAGCATAGAGCACAAGCTTTCGATAGCAAAAAGAATCATCAAAGTCAGTCGACTCAGCGAAATGAGGTAACAATCAATAAAAAAAACAGTCGAATTGAGAACCACTTATTTGTGAAGTCAGTTAAATAAATAATTTTCTATTTATTTATTGAATAACCAAATTCTAAAAAAATATTCAAAGTTTTAAATTCAATTAAGTAATTAAATAACTAACTACACCTAGTGCCCCGCGGTTTCACCCGGGCAGAATTAAATACAGATTAATTCCCACGGGATAAAAAGTAGCCTATGTGCTATTCCAGACTATTTCACCTATTAAATCAAATTAGATAGAGATAGCGAGTGACTTGACATTTGATTACGTTAGATCGAGCTTTCAGAAACCTCCACGAACTATATACTACATTGTAACAATGATCATACAAAAGAGAGGTAGGAACCAAGCCGACTTTGTTGCCTGTTCTTCTAGGCTTTATAGAGAACTGGCACCTAGAGACGTTTCAAAGTGATTCTTGTAATTTTTAATGAAAATATATTTTTGACTTTGAGCTCAAAGAGTTTCAGAGTTCAGAGTAAAAAAAGTTACTGAAACTGAAACAGCTTCACAACTTCAATCCCCAGGCTCGGTAGATATCCCTTCAGGTCTCTCAGTACCAAGTACTAGCTCAAGATTTTTTGAGGATGTCTAAGGGGGGTAGTCAGAGGTACGTCCAAACGTAACATTTGGCACATACCCACGTGTTGCATTAGTTAGTATTCCATACGTGACAGGTTGCAAGCCCATCGCCGCTGTTAGAATACTAACTGGTTTCCTCACGATGTTTTCCTTCACCGTTTTAGAGCACTGGCATTGCGCACATAAATTTTTCAATTGAAAAATCCATTGGTGCACGACCGGATTCGAGCCTGCGACCTTTACGATCGGAAGGCGGGGTCACTCCCACTAGACCACCACCGCTCTTTAAAGTAAAAATAGTTGCAACAACTAATTGCCGGTCTACCAAGTCGTCTTTTAGCTTCTCCTATCTTATTGGACCCACATCAAACGGTATGCCTCCGGTCTTATGTACGTTCACACTACGATATTTCATCACTATTTTTACATTATTGCACCTTTTTTATACAACTATCTGATGGCACAAGCAGATGGCTCACCAGTTAAGTGGTAACCATCACCTATAACAAAGCATTGCCTCGTAAGTCACGCACGATAGGAACGTGCCCTACGATGCACTGTTGCGTCTATCAACTTGAGAATGTGCCTGTAATTACACCGGCGACAACACTCTTCAAACCAAAATACAGCGTTGCTGCTTGGCGGCAGAAAAATGCGTGGTGCAGAGCTCTACTACTTTTGAAACCTACACTGCAGGATTCCCACTGTTCGATTTAATATTGCTGCTGGAACAAGTATATGGTCCACCTGATGTTAATTGGTAGCCAGGGTTATAAATTTTAGTTGACATTCCTCACAGCACTTTGTGCACATATCCTACTAATAGCCTACTACTATTATAACGCGAAAGTTTGTAAGCATGGATGGATGGATGGATTTACTCTGATGGATGGTTACTCTTTCACGCCAGAACGGCTGAACGGATCTGGATAAAGCTTGGCAGAGAGATAGATTATAGTCTGGAATAGCACATAGGCTACTTTTTATCCCGTGGGAATACCAGGATTTAAATCCCGCGGGGCGCGGGCTATTTCTCTGCCAAGTGTCATCCAGTTCCGCCGTGAAAAAGTAACAAACATCCATCCAGCCATACTTACAAACTTCCGCGTTTTTATTAGGACTATAAAAAGTAACTTACTCTGAACGTGTACCTACCTTTAGCTGTCAAAAAGAAACATGACGCGTGGCTGTATAAAATGACAACTGTCAAAACATAGGTTAGTAGAAGAGATTGAGGTTGGGAGTAGGTATTTAAATGTACCTACTACTCTTATTGACCGAGCGAGCGAAGCGAGCGAAGCGTCTCAGTTTCCACATTGGCCAAAAATGCGTTTGTCCGGATGTCTGTCTGTCTGTCTGTTCTCCTCTACAGGTCGCATTTTTCAACCGATCTGAACGAAACTTGGTACACAGGTTATATGACTTATTAGATTTTTTTGTCGTCGGGGATTTTTGATTGGAGGGGTACTTCCCCAAAAAAAAGGTCAAAAAGGGGGCTATTTGATATACTGGATATCTCCACCAAATGAGATCCGATTTCGATTATTCTTTTTTTATTTGAAAGGTAGTAACTATAAGTTGGTCTCATAAAAGTTTGGCGAAGACCTGATAAGGATCTTCAGCATGATGAACAGGACAGCTCATCAAACAATCGATGGTTTTCAATCAAGTTTGAGAGAAACACAAAGGACCTCATTCTACACAAGATGATGCAAAAAAAATCAAAAAGATCAAAAAATCACAAAACGGAAAATGCACTTGCACATTAGGTACATTCCTCAAATAGCTCACTTTTAGTATGCTCGCGAGGTCTACAGCTCCCAGAGCCACTAGTGATAATGGTGTCGATTCTGTTGTTGCATTATCCTAAACTAACTTAATCTAACAGCTCTAAAATTATAGCCATCCTTGTCCTTTCGGTCTTTTAGAAAGGGACGGCAATATTTTTAGTGCTGTTAAATTAGGAAACTAAACAACAGAATTGGCACCGATAGCATGATCAAAACATGTTCTTTTTAACTTTTTTGGGATTTATTTTTAGTTTTTACCCAAAAACGGAAGCAATTTTATATGCACAGTACTAGAAAATACTTCTCAGGTCAACCTCATACGCAATTATAGTTATATATAGTATTAACAGTACGAGGTTTACTTGTGAAGTATTTTGGGAACAATTTTTATAACGTTTGTCGCGTTTTTGGCTAAAAGCAAACCTCGATAACTTGGTGGTAGATAGATATTTAAAAGTTCTGACGGCGCTACTATGGTAGTGGTGTATACAGGGTTACAGGAAAAATCGTGCTAGATCTGTTATCCGTTAAGGGCGTGGAGTACCCATCATTTCTGACTTATTTTACTAAGTAACACCCTATCCTAAACTTAACCCTTTTCGAGATATTTGACTATTTTTGTTTATTTTGTGTATCTTATTATTATTATTGCATTTTTACATGTGTATTATGCTGCTTAAGGGCGTCAATCATTAAAGTAGTGCATTAAGGGCCCGGCGACAGCGGCTCGCAGTTTCGAGGTGCGATTGGCTATTATTTCATTTTATTTCATTCATTTCATTTTATTTCATTATATTATTGTGTTATTTGTGTTTGAACAGTATTTACGCGTGTCACTGGATAGTTATTCTTTCAAACAGAGGTTGTTTGAAAGAATAACTATCCAGTGACACGCATATAAGGGAAACATGCCCGAATCAGAAATCATTTTGGTATTGGTATGTTTGGCCTTACGTTTACCTAATACCAAAGTGATTTCTGACTCAAGCACATTTCCCTTATATTATTGTATTATTTGTATTCGAACAGTATTTATGCGTGTCACTGGATAGTTATTCTTTCAAACAACCAACCTGAAATGAAATAAAATGAAATAATAGCCAATTGCACCTCGAAACTGCGAGCCGCTGTCGCCGGGCCCTTAAGTTAATTGAACAGACCGTAGTTGACAAGTGAAAATTAAGAAATAAAAAAAATTTTTGAAAGTTTATTTTTTTAAGTTTATTTTACTTTTATTTTGTTTCATAGTGAAATAAGTCAGAAGTCAGGGTACTCCACGCCCTTAACGGATCTAGCACTATTTTTCCTGTAACCCTGTATACACCCAATATTTTGTAACTACCAGAAAAAATGGACTGTTTCAGCAGACGCTACTGATTATTGTATAGTACAGCCTCCAAACTTTTAAATATCTATCTACCACCAAGTTATCGATCTTTGCTTTTAAAAACGCGATATACATGTTATAAAAATTGTCAGCTAGTTCCTTTTTTTCAATACAACTAGCTGATGGAACATGCAGATGGCCCACCTGATGTTAAGTGGTAACCAACACCTATAACAAAGCAATGCCTCGTAAGTCACGAACGACAGGCCTACGATGCACAGCCCTGCGTCCATCAACTTGAGGCATTTTTTTTTTATAACGACAAAACTAAAAATATCACTCTGAATTCGTGTCCCGCCATTGTGTCGCATGGGTATTCTTATAGTGTTGTCAAACAAAAAGTTATGATAGGACCACAGATTAACAGCGACACAAGGCAGTACAGTCAACAAAAAGGCAGGACAAGCCGACACAATGTCGGATATAAAGTCGAAACTATGCTACTGATGCTATCTGTACCGGGAGCTTTAGGAGACATACGGGAGGCTATTTTGAGCGTTTGCACGCCTTTTGGACATTATAGATATTAGTTTCGCCCCGGTTTCACCCGCGCAGATTGAAATCGCGGTATTACCACAGGATAAAAAGTAGCCTATGTGCTATTGCAGATATAATATCTTTGCCAAGTTTCATCCAGATCCGTTCAGCCGTTCTGGCGTGAAAGAGAAACAAACATCCATCCATCGATGCTTACAAACTTCCGCGTTTATAATAGGGTAAAACCAGGATAGATGCCCCACTTTTTGAACGAGCCTCGTTATTTTACAACTATTAATTTACCATGAATAACTCCTATGAATATAGTTAGTTAAATCTTTTATCTTGCAATACAAGCCGTTTTTGTTGCCCTACCTATTACTGATCGTGCAAAAACTGAGTTTTCGCAGAACCATTTTTTTGAGGATAGTTGCCAACCTATAAATGCCCCAACATAAAAATGCTAATGGGTATATATGCCCTATAGAATAAACCAAAGCAAAATACGATATAAAATGTTTTATTTGAGCATATAGAATATCTAATAATTAACATTAAGCATATTTTATATAACAAAAATAGAAAATCACCTCAAACTAAATTTTTACGTTCATTATCACAATTGAACATTAGTAATTATTTAAAATTTCCAAATAATCAACACTTAATCGGCACAACACTCACTCACTAAGCACGTATTTCTGCCATTATTTTGTTTTTTTTGTGGCATGGTTCACCTATAAACAGTAAATATAGAATAAAAATATGTACACTTATGATAATATTAACACAACAAAATATTTCCTAAGTAAAATATAATAACATATATGTTTTTCAAAACACACTAAAAATCTATAGTGCTCTGGGGGATAGCCCCTAAGGGCACCTATACTGCGAAAAATTGGGGCAACTATCCTTTTTGATATGGATAGATGCCTTTCTAACTTAAAATTCAACGAAATACAATAGAGAGATTATTGACACCTAGGTATGTACATAATGTACCAGTGTATTACCGTAAGAAAAATTGAATGGAATGTATGGCTACTTATAAAGTTATGCAACAGTGAATACTCACGTTTGAAACTTTGACGCGTTATCTCCGTTCCGGCGCGGATATAATCTCACGCACAAGCGAAATGCATTTATTCTGCACAACCGCCTGCAAGGGTCTGAGGTGTGAGGCGCATACGCTCCTTATTTAACCTATTATTTTTTTGATGAGATTTTGGGAAGTTGTGTTTTTTGAAAACGGGGCACCTATCCCGCTGCGGCATCTATCCTGGTTTTACCCTAGTAGTAGGACTTTCTTGTGTCATAAGAGACAATGATGAGATATGAGAGAGAGAAAGAATGAGATGAAGAAATGGCTAAAAAAAATTATTCTATTCCATAAATGAATTATTAGGTTGACAAAAAAAATAGGATATTTTCTTGTGTCAGACAATGATGAGAAATGAGAAAGAGAATGAGATGAAGAAATGGCTCTATTCTTTAAGGTTCTATTCCATAAATGAATTATTAAAGGTTGACAGATATAAAAAATATTTTGATCTAAATTATTATATATATATTTATTCAACTATTAATTTAATTTAATTATTATTTTGAATTACATATTCATTACTTAAATATATATTTTGTTATAATTTTGTTTTTATTATAAGATTGAAATGTTATTAAAAAACTGATACCCTACATTAGACTAACTGGCTAAATTCAAAAGCTTGCTTCTTTTGTTAGCATTACGAAAATTTGACAGCTTAAGTTCCGAATTCCAACTCGTATGTCCCCACAAATTCTTGAGCTCGTCATTTTCAAGACGTTTTCACCACAAGAACACCATCCAAATTGTTACAGTCAATTAGCCCTCTTCAACATTCTGTTGGCAGCTATCAATTCTGGCTTTTTCTGGGCATTCAGACTGACCCTAGATGTATGTCATCACCTTTTAGGATGACCCTAGATGCTCGTATGCAAGAGTAACCCCCGTTTTCTGAAAGCGCGATCAACACTAATCGGCTATAAAGTCACTTGCTATTTCAGCTTTTTCTTCAAATCAGATAGAGATAGCAAGTGACTTGACAGCCGATTAGTGTTGATCGCGCTTTCACCGGGGGTTAGTATCTTTACATAAGAATAATTACATTTCGTTTCATTTCATTTCATTCACTTCATTTCTGGTGTTATAACTTCCGCAGGCAAGCTACATCCACAATAACAAATCAATGAAAATATTGTTTAAAACCAAGAAAGACTAACTCACTCTCACACTGGAGATCTGAAGACACACATATACACCTCTCTCTCGCACTCGTAGGAAGTATAGATTAGTGTCGCCATTTAAAGATTTCATTCTTTATACCATAAAGTTCGAATTTTTGAAATTAGAATAAAAGATCGCGTTCAAAAATTCAATGATTACTTAACCCTAAGTCATGCGCTGCGCTAACGAAGGCGATCGTGGGAATAATGTGTCACTGAGGAAGTTGAATTGAGTTGGGACGAAAATCACATAGATACCTACCTACTTTTTTTTAAATAAAAAGAATTTTAATACTTCTTTAGACAGCTAGGTATTTATAATCTTCAAAGCCAAATGATAGATTTTACTAGGTACACAATTGACAAAACGGCTTGTAAAAAACACTGTACTTATTAGGTATTGATTAATTATTATTATTATTACACAGCATTGTTTTGAAGGAAGAGTACGCTTATGTGTGTGTCTTTGTATGAAAGAATACTTTCCTTTTGTGTTTTTTGACTGGCAAAAATAGCCTGGTTGCTAAAAAACTTACGTAACTTGCTATGCGGTTTCTCTAAAAATTGTTATGATTTATAGGACATCATTGAATCATTGTATTTTGTTATCATTGCATAAAATGGAAATAAATCAAATTATTAGACCTAATAACCCCTTATCAAATTCTAATTTAAATGAAAACACCAATCGACTCAACAGATTCCACTGGTCCGCAAGATGCACCAAATATTCCCTGGGCGTGCAGTAGGCGTCACAATTAAATATATTATAGGCTCGCCCACGGAACAACCGTGAGTGACGGGCCGAAACGACCCTGCAGACGCGAAGGGTTAAACTGACCGTTTACGAAGTATTATTATTTGTATTATTAGGCCATGTTTGCCGTATGCACAGCGAGTTCTGGGCAAAGTTTACTGAGTGTTGCCCGCAAGAGCCAGAGTCTGCGTCCATCAACTTGAGGCGTACAGATGTTAAGCCTCATGCTTTTTCATTCAATAATCTCTCAACTGTTGTAGACAAATTAACAATGTATATTAATATAAATATATTATATTTAAATATACCTATATGGAAAATGCCAAAGTGATTGACTAATGACAACGCACAGGCCTAATCCTTAGAGCTAGAAACTTGAAATTTCGCACACGTATAACATTTCTCTTATGACGTAGGCAGCCACTAAGGCAAGATTTTTAAAAATTCAACCCCCAAAGTGGTGATTTAGGCAATAAAAGTTTGTATGACAAATTAGGTAAGCTAGGGCTAAATAAATCAATTGCATAAAATTAAAAACTTATTCATGTTACGTACAAAGTCTACTTCTTGATATTGGCCAAAAGTAATCTCTTTATAACTTAAAATTCGGCCACTTGTGCAGAGAAAATGCAGAAGCAAATGGGTAAGAGGTAACTTACCACTATCGTATACGGGTAGACAAATAGTGGCTTAAGTACATCTCCATTTATCCTAATAGCCAATAAATCCTTTTTACAAGTATTTGAAAAGAAAATAGTTCGTAGTAAATGGGGGAAAGGAAGGCATTTCTTGGAAGTGGTCTAAAAGGAGAGAGGGAAAGAGTGTGGTTGCCGATGTAATGACAGGTAGCGGTAGGTACATGACATCTGTATGCCTTAATTTGAGGCAGCGCAGTGCATCGTAGGGCATGTTTCTATCGTACGTGACTTACTAGACTTACGTGGAGTTTTGTTATAGATGGTTACAACCATTTAAAACTACCTAGCATTTAAAATATTAAATTTCAATATCACATAACAAACATCTGAAACAAAGGATTATATCCCAAATAAAACAAAAAATAACAATACGTCTCGTTCCAAAACTTTCAAACATCGAATTCCACATTCGAAATTCGAACTAAATTAACGGTTGCGCGGGAATCATAGATAATAAAATGGCCGTGCGTGAATGACGGCTCATAAAAAGTGTTTGACAGCGAAATTATATATTTGAGTTTGCGCCTGAGTCGGTTGTATAGTTCAGGAGATAGTGTTCAAAAATAAATATTCTTAGCCAGTATTCTCAAACGATGAAGGAAAATACCGCTAGGAAATGGCATGTTCAAAAACAGGTGTCAAGTAGGTACTCGGTAAGAGGTAGGAGTGAAGAGATGGGAGTGCAAAAAAATTATGTCACCACGCCATATTCGTTTTGAAAGAACCAGTGGCAGACTCCACACTTTTATCCCCAAGCACGGTAGATATCCCATCATAACTTTTAATAATAAGTACCAACTTCAATAAGGGTAATCAGAGGTAGCGTCCAAATATTACATTTGTTACCTACGTAACAACATTTTGCAGTAGTTGGCATTCCATACCAGTGACAGGTTGCAAGCCTATTAAAATACTAGGTAACTGATTTTCGTTCACCGTTTGAGAGCATTAGAGCATTGCGCACATACATTGGTGCACGCCTGGATTCTAACCCACGAACTTACGATCGAAGACTGGGCCATTCCCACTAGACCACGTGCTCATCACCTTGAATTAGATTCCCTTCTACAACTCAAGAGTTAAATCGCCAATTTACATGTTTTCCCTTCGAAATTCAGCACAAAGACACAGAATTTTAAATAGCGCTTTGCATAGAACGTCTTAAATCGATTGTCAAGGTAATCTTTGAATAGAAGTCTACTGAGGCTGTGCTTCCTAAAAGGAGATGACCGTCATAGGACGGTCGTACAAGCAGATTTAACAGAGGGGCGAATTCGAGTTTAGTGCCGACCGCGACCGATCGACCTAGCTAGATAGTTTAGAATAATGTACGCAAGTGCTCGAAAAGAGCCTCTTTAGGGTGCCCATAGTGACACGACGGAAATGAGAATTACATTTATGACTAGTTGCGCCCCGCGGTTTCACCCACCCATATTTAAAGCCCCTGTATTCCCACGCGATCTCTCTGCCAAGCTTCATCCAGATCCGTTCAGCCGTTCCGGTGTAAAAGAGTAACAAACATCCATCCATTCATCCATCTATCCATCCAACCATATTTACAAACTTTCGCGTTTATAATAGTAGTATGATAGTAACTACGACTTTCAACTTAACTTCTTTATTAAAAAACTGTTTTATCAACGCTATATTACGGTTGCAGCCTTGTAGAAAACAAATGCTTCAAGCTGAAGCCAATCAGAATTAACGTGATTCTAGATTCTAGGACTTGAATAGATAAGGTGAACTCCTGATAATTATTTTAGAAAAGCTTTTTAGAAAAAATCTTTGTAGATATTTGCGAGGAATTCTTTAGAGAGGGTATTACGTCATAATCTTTCATTTTATCTAATTCTTATTCGACATCAAAAACTTGTTTTTGTCATTTACATTTAGATTTAAAAATTGTTTTGAAAAAATAAAGCATAAATTCTTGCACATATTTTTATAATCACTCAATTTAAATAATCATTCGAATGCTTTAATGTGTATATTTCCTTCTAAATTGTGATCAAGAAAATATTTTTCAGTGTTGTAATCAATATAAAAATCATCTGTCAATTAAGCTAGCCAATTAGTATAAAAAAAATATTTTTTGCAGTTTTATTTTTATATTTGATAGACTGTCCTTTGGCCACAATCTCACTTGATGGTAAGCGACGATGTAGCTGACGATGGAGCAGAACGTTCTAGAAGACACCTATTCACTCTTCTTGATACAAAAAGAAAAAAAGAAACAGCTTCACGACTTGGATCCCCAGGCACGGTAGATATCCCTTCAGATCTCCCAGTACCAAGTAGGTACTAATTCAAGATTCTTTGAGGATGTCTAAGGGGAGTAGTCAGAGGTACGTCCAAACATTACATTTGGCACATACCCACATTTTGCAGTAGTTAGTATTCCATACGTGACAGGTTGCAAGCCCATCGCCGCTGTTAGAATACTAACTGGTTTCCTCACGATGTTTTCCTTCACCGTTTAAGAGCACTGGCATTGCGCACATAAATTTTTCGATAGAAAAATCCATTGGTGCACGACCTGATTCGAACCTGCGACCTTACGATCGGAAGGCGGGGTCACTCCCACTAGACCACCGGTGCTCTCTTGATACTTCATGAAATAAAAAAGGCAAACTAGATACTAGATGACTACTTCAGTGCGATATCCGATTTCATGTTAATAACAGGAACCCTAATCACTATGACCTTGCACCGCGATCACAGCTAAGACAAGGCAACCGGTGTCATACGGTCAGGGCAAAGTATCTCCTATGTCTTATAGAATAAAGCCCAACATCAAGTTTTGACGTTTCACGGTTTGGGGCAAGGAATCTCCTATTGTCATAGAGAATATTAATGCCCCAGTGTCGTAAAATTTATCCTTCAAACTCTCACACTACAACGATGACTCGTTTAAAAAATAAATGTGCCTTTCTTTTAAGTTATTTTTAATCGAACTAAAGGGTTAAATCATATGTTCCGAATTTATCATTAATAGAATTAATTGTATATTTTGTGTGTAAATGCTAACAGCCCTACATTTATACAAAACTGTCGGTTTCATATCGTCATCAATAACAGCCTGAAATCATCTACTGGACATAGGGGGGGATATATTTCCATTGCAGGAATAACGATTCTGGGCCCTCTCCATCCACCGATCCTGCGGTTCTCACAATGTGATTTAAAATGTCCAAAAATTTATTACGAGTGGGATTTGAACCCGCAACCTTCGCAAGAGCCAATGCATTCTAGTGACGTTTTTATTTGCACGTGTATTATTATTTATATTTGTATTGCTCTATTATTTGTATTTGTATTGCTTTTACAAAATAGGCAATCATGGGCGAATACACCACACATACCTAGTCGTGTTTAGGAACTTTAAACAGAACGAATAGACAAATCTAAGGTTGTCTGGAAGAGATTGCTATTGTACATTTGGATTTTCTATAGCTGTTATAAAATTTAGAATTTCTGTATTAAAATTTTTATGTTCTATATTTCTATAACAATAACTAATTGTTAGTTTTTAGGTGTGCAATAAAGAATTTTCATTCATTCTAATAGCGATGAAAGGCTTTTACTCTTATTCGACCGATAAGTCTTCTTCTTCTTCTTCTTTTTTGGCTACTGCGACTGATTGTCACAATTCTGCCAGTGTCCGTTTCATGCTGGTTTCATAAACTTAAGGTGGAGATGTGTCATGAAAATATGGCCGGTAATCAGTACTTTAAACTTAATTTAATAATATGATCGGTGTTTGGGACTGAAAATCGGTCATGCTTTTTACCCAAGATGATTTTTCTAAATCAAAAGAGACAACACAAAGTAAATAAACAAGACAATGTTAGTAGATAAATACTGATAAAAGCGGGGATAAGTCTGTTGCCGTCTCTTTTCGTTGGCGTTAAAGTGACAGTGACAGGTATACTCTATCTATGGAGCCAGTTATTAAAAATAATGTTACAGTAAATAATTTTTACCTACTTAGGTGTCATTGTCCTTTCGCAGATTTCAATCACAGACATCAAACTCACACCAGCGTTTATTACCCCAAAAAAAGTTCTCTAAATTTATTAATTAACACCACCTCAAATAAAAATAAAATAGGCAATTAAAACTCCCAATCCACCTAATAAAAATTAACGTGTAATTCGAAGCAGCATAATAATTTGCATCTTTCGCCTCAATTACGTAAATTAATTAAAAATAAACGGATTCTTTTTTTGAAATGCCATTTTGAAAAAGGAATGCGGAGAGAATGCTCAGTTGTCACATTAAATCTAAGTAAACGGCCTACGGGGACAAAAGTGGCATAGGTTGAATTTTGCCGAAAACTTTCGGATTTTGATTGTTTTGTGGGAAATATTTTTGTGTGCGTGTGAAGTTGGGAGCATCATTTTACATTCTTAAATCAAATGAATTTCGAGAGTTTTTTTCTGATTATGATACTGTTGTATTGTAATTTATATTTTAATTTCATTTTGTTTCATTTCCTTTCACCACACTGTTTCGAAAGACAAAGTTTAATATGCCAGTATTTTTTTCTGATTTATCTTAATCAGAAAACAAGTTCTAATGTATTATAATTTAATTTTGTTTAATTTCCTCTTACGTCCCTGTTTCGAAAGAAAAAGTGATATAACAAGGCATTGAGGAAAAGAGATTAGTTCTAAACACAAGTTTTTATTTGTTTATTTGTGTTAAGTGTAGTTCCACCTCTTGAAACCTTTCGCTATGGAGACAGTTAGTGCGAACAGACAGACAGACAGCGTGAATGGCGCACAGTAGGAGCGGCGAGACAGATGTTCTCAATGGGTTTTTTGTGGAGGACAGTTGGGGGGATAAATTGCTGGCTAGAACCAGTAGGCCCGGTAGCTAGAATTTTTTATCTAATATTTCAATTACGCTAGAGAACATTTTTTAAACTACTTTATAATTACAATTCGTTAAGAATGAAATGAAAATGCTTTATTGTATATCTTACAAACTAGGACAACAAATAATAATAACAAGATCATAAATGTACAATGGCCAGTCTAATCGCTTTATAATGCTTAAATATTATGTGTTCATGCGGGATATCTACCGTGCCGGGTGATCACATTCGAGAGACTGCTTTTATTATGTTTATTGGTCCAAACATAACTTTTAAATTTTTATATTATCATTCTACATATTCCAATTTTATTTCAAAATTACCTTGCATAAACAACTTTCTCTCAATATAGAACAAGAATACGACAAAACAAATGACTGTTATCCGCACATCATTACAAACCTACATACCATTTAACACTTTCCGCGGCGGCCGCTCAACACGGCACTAAATTCCCGAGCTGACTGTACAACACAAAAAATCAATCTGTTATCTCGTGGCCGCGCCATAACTTAAGTTATAACATGACAGGAACGGTTTTTTTTCCTCTTCAGTTTTTTTTTTCGTCCTTTTAAAGTTTTTACTTTGTACCCGTTCTGGAGATAGTAATTTGAAATATTGAGGTTTGTACATCTTGTTATGAAGAGATAGTGATGATTTTATCGAAAGTAAAATTGTGGTACATTAACACAAAAAAAATTGTGTACTTTTTTCTATTTCACTTTTGATGTATTTGACATTTTTCATAATTTGTGTGATGAACTTATATATTTGTTCTCTTTCTGAGTGTTATTTACAATCCTACTAATATTATAAATGCGAAAGTTTGTAAATATGGATGGAAGGAGCGATGTTTGTTACTCTATAACTCCAGAACGGCTGAACGAATCTTGGTGAAAATTGAAACAGAGATGTATTATAGTCTGGAATAACACATAGGCTACTTTTTATCCCGTGGGAATACCGGGATTTAAAACTACGCGGGTGAAACCGCAGGGTGCTACTAGTTTATAATAAGAACACTGTATTTGCAAAGTCTAAAAAAGTAATTTTCCTCTGTCTTATAATATGTCCTAACCCTATTATGTAATATTAGTTCACACGGTGACATAAAAAACTCGTAGAAATATTTTTATCGCCATGTTCTTTGCAAGTTTACCCCAAAACAGATCTCAAGTGGCATTTAGGGCAACACCATGGATATAAATAAAAGTTGAAGTATAAAATAGCTTGAGAACCTTTTTTTAGCTTCCTCCAGTTTTCATCCCTCGCGTCGATACATTACTTATAAATGCAAGCTGGCCCCGCGGTTTCACCGAATACCTAGCTTTTAATCCCGGTATTCCCCCAGGATAAAAAAGTAGCCAAGTGCTATTCCAGACTATAATCCCTCTATGCCAAATTTCATCCAGATCCGTTCAGTCCTGGCGTGATTGAGTAACAAACATCCAAACTATAAATAATAAATAAATAACTTAACTATAATAATAACAATAATAATAACTTAACTAAATGATAACTTCCATTTCAAATGGAATATTTACCATGATTTTTGAGGTAGATTGTTTCCCGATATTACGACAAATTGCTTATGCCACAGTGGTGTAGTCTGTTAATAGTATTTTATGTTGTGTATTTGATTTTGTTTGCCTGATAAATGGAATTCAGACAGTCGATCTACGATACAGAACACTTAAGATTCAGCTTCGTAGTGTCTCCGAGACTTGACGGATTGATTGGCACATAGTAGACCGCAGCAGACGTGGTATTAGTAGAACTACATGTACTTTCCAACGGTACCTCCTATTCACCTAGATATACAGGGTGTCCGGAAGGTCGATGCAAAGCCCCCCTCACGGCTTTGCATCGGGGGGGGGGGGGGGGGGGGTAGGTCACCTCGTTACGCATCTATTCAGGCTAGATTACCTTAGTCCAATGTCGACGAATTCCGAGTTATCATAATATCCATGATTTTTGAAAAACAAAATCATAATATGCTTACCTATTCGTTCATGTCAAACAGACAGTTACTAGTGCCTTACAATTTGTTTGCGTCCTAGCATAATGTGTATTCAATCGATAAACACCAAATAATCATCTGTATTCACATAACTGACTAAATGAGAGGTTTTTAATAATGAAACATTAATCAAAAATATAAATTTATTTTTAAATTTTTGATTATTTTCTAGCCTGAATCGCATCTAGCGTAACGAGGTGACCTACCCCGCCCCCTCACGGCTTTGCATCGACCTTCCGGACACCCTGTATTATCCTACTACTATTATAAACGCGAAAGTTTGTAAGTATGGATAGATGGATGTTTGTTACTCTTTCACGCCGGAACAGCCGAACGGATCTGGGCGAAACTTGGCAGAGAGATGGATTATAGTCTGGAATAGCACATAGGCTACTTTTATCCCCTGGGAATACTGGGACTTACAACTGCGCGGGTGAAACCGCGGGGTGCAACTAGTATATTATAAAAACTTCTGTAAGGTCATACAAATCGTTTAAAAAAACCGCATCAAAATCGATGCAGCCGTTTCGAAGATATTACGAGTTTAAAAAAAAATCAAAACAAACCTATCACTTCATATTAGTCCACCTCTCTCTAGCCTCTAAGGTTTGCTGGGAGTACGGAACCCTAAAAGTACCTTCTAAAATAGTTCCCAAAGAATGAAGTTTCACATGTAACTCGAAGTGACAGCACGCGGTAACCATTTTGTTTTTTAATACATACATGCTCGCTTCACTGGTTTTGTTCACACAACACTGAGCTCATAGTTTTGGGCGTATAATAAAACGTAACCAGCTAGTAACTAGCTACGAAAAATAACTGGTTTACGAAAAAAATATAATTACAGGTATGAAATTATTTATTTCGGAATATGTAAAGATGTGGGCGTTATTTAACTTACCCCCGTATTCTGAAAGCTCGCGCTCTCCGAGCTCGCTCTGAAAGCTGTATAACTCGCGAGGCATCTTGTAGGTGACGGATCACTTAACATCAGGTGGGCCATTTACTTAGGCTTCATAATGGTCTTTGAGCGCGTCGATTATTATCAGACAAATAAGTCTGTTGCTGTCTCTTTTCGTTGGCATGAAAGTGACAGTGACAAGAATACTCTATTGAGCCGCTATAAAATGGCAGGGATAATAAAGAGGGTATCTACATAGCAAGTTGCATAAAAATATATAAATACGAGAAACGCCCCGCGGTTTCACCCGCGTATATTTAAAGCCCGGTATTCCCACGGGAAAAAAGTATCCTACGTGCTATTCTAGACTATATTAATCCATCTATATTTTATCTATAACTAGCGACCCGCCCGCATGCCCCTGCTTCGCACGGGTGCTCATATCATGCATGTATTATACATTTAAACATTCCTTTTGAATCACTCTATCTATTAAAAAAACCGCATCAAAATCCGTTGCGTAGTTTTAAAGATTTAAGCATACATAGGGACATAGGGACAGAGAACGCGACTTTGTTTTATGCTATGTAGTGATCTATCTATATCAGTTATCAATAACTAGTTTCAAAACAAGTTTTCGTAACTAAGTTTCGTTACAGAAATCATCTCCCACTTCTATTCGGTAGCATGCACGCCACAGATGTATTATAATTTGGTTTCGGTGACGGCTCAATTGTTTTCGAGTAAAAAATATAAATACCTCCATGTTATAATCCTATTCCCTTCTTCGTAATAATCTTTGAGCGTACCAATGGGTGCTCTAAAATTATAGCCGTCCTTGTTGTTTCGGTCTTTTAAAAAGGGATGGCAATATTTTTAGTGCTGTCAAATTTGGTTAGTTTAAAAAAAATGGCACCATAGCTTATCAGACCGATAAATCTGTTGCTGTCTCTCTTCGTTGGCATGAAAGTGACAGTGAAAAGAATACTCCATTGAGCCCCTATTATGGCAGGGATAATGAATAAGAGGGCTAATGTTTTATGGACCTCAATTCAACTAAAATTTATCATCATCATTTCAGCCCGTTGTCACCCACTGCTGGGTATATAGGCCTCCTTCATTATCTGCCAGCCTCTTCTGTTTAAATAAAACTTACCCCCGGTTTCTGAAAGGCTGATCAACACTAATCGGCTGTCAAGTCACTTGTTATCTCTATCTAACTTGAAGTAAAAGCTGAAATAGCAAGTGACTTGACAGTCGATTAGCGTTGATCGGCCTTTCAGAAGATTATCATTATCGTATTATAGATAGGGTGAATCAACTTTTAAGACACTCCTTTGACAACATTATGAACAACTAAAAATAAAAAATAAATCTTCGAAATATTATGAAAATATACTGTTAACATTTGCACAAGTTTATCTATTTTTAGGTTTTGCAGTGGGGCACGACATCTAAGCTAATATTAACGAGTTTTTTTAGAAAAAGTGACGAGGGTGCCTCATAAATATCCATTGCAACGCTGTAGAGCGACAATAAACCTACGCGCACCAGCTGAGAACTTAATTTAGGCTGGGGGGGGCGGTAAAGCTAGGTAGAGATTTTTTGATCATACCAACTAAATATTAGACAATAATCGCCTTAGATGACACCAAGGTAGGCGTCATCTCTTGATAACGGTCATGAATTTTTATCGGTAACTCTGTAGAACTGATGTTTTGATCAAAGTTTGGGACAAAAGTTTGGATGCACGAAAAATATAAAATATTTGTCAAACTTTTATAAATGTTAACTTTAAACGTAAGTTTATCTTTTTCTGAATCATAATATTGGGTAAAAAGGCTGTGCATTCATACCTTTTTTTAAGATACGTCCTAAATTGTATCGTCATCTAGGCCTGGGGACACATGTTTTTTGTATGGATAGTGCTTATGTTCTGCTGAGTTACCATAATAAAGTCAAAAATTTTCCTATTAACTATAAAATACTATGAAACTAGCATGTTAGGAAAGGATCTAAGTTTACGTTAACATCAAAACAAACATATTTTATAAGGAAATTAGGATTTTTATGCTCTTTGCATGACAGGGACACAAAAGGAGTGCCTTAAAAGTTGATTCACCCAGTAGTCAAAGGACAGTCAATCAAATCACTACAATAGTATAAAACAAAGTCGCTTTCTCTGTCCCTATGTCCTCATGTCCCTTTGTATGCTTAAATCTTTAAAACTACGCAACGGATTTTGATGCGGTTTTTTTAATAGATAGACTGATTCAAGAAGAAGGTTTATATGTATAATACATGCATGATATGTGGACACCCGTGCGAAGCAGGAGCGCGCGGGCGGGTCGCTAGTATTTAAATAAACTGAAACATCTTCATGAATTTTTCGAAAATGATCCCTATGCACGATAGTATTTCTAGATCGTATCTTTTTAATTACCTACCTACTTATAAATCTTACTAGGTACTACTAATTGTATTTATGTTCGAGGAAATAAAGAAAAAACTTAAACAGCATCACGACTTTGATCCCCAGGCACGGTAGATATCCCTTCAGATCTCCCAGTACCAAGTAGGTACTAATTCAAGATTCTTTGAGGATGTCTAAGGGGGGTAGTCAGAGGTACGTCCAAACAATACATTTGGCACATACCCACTTTTTGCAGTAGTTAGTATTCCATACGTGACAGGTTGCAAGCCCATCGCCGCTGTTAGAATACTAACTGGTTTCCTCACGATGTTTTCCTTCACCGTTTAAGAGCACTGGCATTGCGCACATAAATTTTTCGATAGAAAAATCCATTGGTGCACGACCGGATTCGAACCTGCGACCTTACGATCGGAAGGCGGGGTCACTCCCACTAGACCACCGGTGCTCTTACTATTATTATTATTCTCTCTCTTATTATTATTATCTTGTTAATTCAGTCCCAAAAAGTAATACCACACAGATTTCCTCAAAATAATAAAATGTGCAAGTAATGAAAATTATTTACCAAAAATTACGGCGCAACTAACTTTAATCTACAGTTATAATAATAAATCATCGGATATTATTAATAATGTTTTTGAGTTAAATAAACATGAGGTTTAGATGAAATCTTTGACGGGTAATGATGGGGTTCTGTTGAAAAAAATGGATTTTCGTAAAATACTTCGTACGTTGCGGGATGCAATCTGTGATCTTTGGGAGTAGTGTGACCATGAAGTTATTGGAAATATAGTTAAAAAAACACATTTTCATTTCCATGTTTTTTTTTTAACTGAATGGACTTTCCTTTGACTACAATCTCACCTGATGGTAAGCGACGATGTAGCCAACGGTGGAGCAGAACGGTCTAGAAGACACCTATTCACTCATGCTTTGTATGTATTTGTATTTTATATTTATATTTCATATAATGTATTTCACATTAGATGAAAAAACTGTTTTTTTATTCACTCACTCACATTTGCTACGGTTTGCTGATAATCAAACTATTTAATTTGTGTATTATAATTACATTACATACATTACAGTACATTTAAACGAAATCATACGACTACATTTAATCGAAATATTTTTATTCCCACATGAATTGTACTGGTTAGCTAAAAAACTAACTAACTTGTGTCATACATAATCATATTTACTTTCTTTATTCTTTAACCAGTTACAAATACCAGATTTTTGACCAAAGCATTAAAATATCCTCAATTACCACAAAGCATGGCAGTCCAAAAATCTGAATTATTTGATACCACGCATCTACCCGCAACAAAGTCTTGAATGGGCAATAAAGTGTTAAGTTTATTCTGGATCTTATTCCAAATTCCATGGCATGTTTTAAAGTTTTATTCGCACGGGTTACGCTTCTAGATTTTCATATCCCACTAGCATTTGCCCATGGTTTATCTCACGTAGTACCAACGCAGATTAAATCATTATCATCTTCATACCCTTATCCCACGCTAAGTGGGGTCGGCACAACAGGTGTTTATTCCTCCACTCTCTTCTATCATTCGTCATATCGGTGTTCACTCCTTTCTTACTCATGTCATCTTTCACAGTCCATCCATCTCTTCTGTGGCCCACCTCTCTTTCTAAAACCAAAGATTCAATATCTACGATAGTCTCGATTAAGAACTTTGTATATTCGAAGTTTTTAGTCTAAAGATCTTTTACATATTTAAAGCATGTATTACTAAATTACCTGCTTTACATACCCTGATCTTGACAAAATGTTAGTTTTATATACTTTTTTCTAATTTGTTACTAATTATTTTTCTTGTTTTTTGAAATAATTATATTGAGTTGTGAAACAACCCATTATGGAAGAGCGAGACCGGGTTGGCTATAGCAATCCTTGTACCTGAGTTGAGGGTTGGGGATATACATTTAATTTTGATGTGTTTGAGATCCTCTTTTAAGTATGGGAATACCTGTGATAGAGGGTCTCGCGGTTAAACTATAGCTACCCTGGTACCTGAGTTGAGGGTTGGGGATAGGGGGAAAGCAAGTGGGGGTAGATGGCAAGTCTTCCCCTTGAGTTCTTTTTTCTAGGAAATGAAAAAAAATAATTTAATTTTTCAGGTAAGTTACTAGTTAGGTTAGGGTTTTTTTTTTTTATATGAAAAAAATTGGTAGTAATATTTCATCTCTATGACAAAAAGACTCAAGGGAAGGAATTCTCATTAGGTTAGGGTTTTTTTTTTTTTTAAAGTGAAGAAATTTGAAGGAAATTTTTTGGAAATTTTTTTTCATTTCCTAGAAAAAAGAACTATAGGGAAAGACTTGCCATCTACCCCCACATGCTTTCCCCCTATCCCCAACCCTCAACTCAGGTACCAGGGTAGCTATAGTTTAACCGCGAGACCCTCTATCACAGGTATTCCCATACTTAAAAGAGGATCTCAAACACATCAAAATTAAATGTATTTACTTAATAAGGTTAACGAATAATAGTTATTTGTTATACAAGAGTGCAAAGTTGCTTTTTAACCGCGTGTTCAGTTTTTATGACCGAGCAAGCGAAGGATTCTAAAATTTAATCACGAGCGTTAGAATCCTGAGCGTTAGCGAGGGAATCAAAAGAGCCTCGTGAAAAATCTTTGCACTCGAGTGCAACACGTAACTTTTCATTCCACCTCAGCGAGGAAATGACTAAATACAAAAAAAAAAGTTTACAATCACAAGATAGGTACTTTTATTTCAGTTTAGGTATTAACTACTACATTATGACAGGTAAGTATTACAGAATAATCTTTAAATTATAACAAAATAATACTAAGGTATAATTAAGAAAATTTTCACTTGTTTTCAAGTTTCTTGTTTTTAATATAAGGTTTAACAATGACGTGAAAAAATGCCGCGTAAAGAACCGCGTACAAAGCAAATTTAAAAAAGAACACCAAGAAGGTTCCGAGTCTGAGTTTTTAACAAATTAAAAAAAAGTTGTATGATATATTCGGCACCATAGAGGTAGCAGTAAATAGGTTTAATGTTTTTTTTAATTCACAAACTTAGTGCACACGATGCTCTAAATTCAATTTACTTTATCCTCTAAAGAATAAAAACGGCTTTTGCACTCAGATATTGAAGAGCAAAAATACTCTTTCCGAGATTGTGGGATGAAAAATATTTTGTATTTTGTATTGTACATACATTTTAAGTTCTGTCAAATTAATAAAATTCGTACATGTATATGTCACTATATAATTTTCTGTGAATAATACCAAAGAGTATACAATAACTACGTAAGATATAATACTTTTGTCCGGCAGAGCCTTAACATGATTAACAGACAAACGATAGCCAAAATAAAGCTGTTGTTATTTTTTTTTTTTTTTTTTTTTTCCTCAGCCTATTCCGTCCCACTGCTGGGCAAAGGCCTCCCCCAAGGACTTCCAGTTCTCTGTTGTTATTAAAACAGTTTTTTTATTCCTTTTCATCTCCAACCAGTGCGGTTGATAGAAATCTTTCGTAAATTAAATTCTACCGCACGTCGCTCCAAAGTTATGTCATCAAAGATTAATACGGTAAAATGAAGTGCCCCAAAAATTTGGGAAATTTCACACCTTCAAACGAAACACGCTTTCGACCTTACACTTGACTGGATCAACGGAATTATATGTATTTGTGTAATTTATTTAGAATGGTAACCCTTTGAACCGCTTCCGAAGAGTGTTCGAATTATGTGAAAAAAATCAGGTATCTACCTACCTCATTCAATGTTTGATCTTGCGGGGTTTTTGATGCAAACTCCACATAATATAAATGTGACACTTTGGATGTTTGTTACTCGAATCACGCCTGAACGGTTAAACGGTTCTGGATTAAATTTTGAGTTTTGCACAAATATTGATTATTAAAATAACACATAGGCCACTTTTTATCCCGTGGAAATACTGGGATTTAAAACTATGTGGGTGAAACCGCGGGGCGTTGCTAGTAAATAATGAAATATACAAGAATTGGTCGTATTTTATGTTTTTTTAACTACTTGCTGATAGAAGCGAGGGCCCACCTGATGTTAACTAGTAACCATCACCTATAGCAAAGCATTGCTTCGCAAGTGACGCACGATAAGAACAGTCACTGCCTTGATGAAAAGAAGAGTAGTAGAGCTCTTTGTGTGTGGCTCTTCCGGGGAAGTACTTACCACCACGCCTTCTTCTGCCGCCAAGCAGCAACGCTGTGTTTCGGTTTGAAGTGTGGTCGCCGGTACATTACAGTAATGCTTAGCGGCTGATATGGACGTGGTGGTATTACTGACTTATTAATTTTTAACATAAATATTATAGACATGTATCTTACATAAAAAATTACTACGTCAAAAACTCTTCTTTCACTTAGTAGGTATATCGTATAGCCGAAGATTTTAGTTTTATAGGCTCAGATTTAACAGCCCGAAACCAGACAATAATTATTTATATTGAGAACATAAAATGGCGGTGACAAAAAAGTTTATTGTCTGATACTAAAATACATTTGCAGGCCTCGACTGTGTATTTCTGCTTCATTAGTTAACAATGAAATATTATTATCTTGATATTTTGGCAATTTTGTACTTTTTACTTCTACTTTTTAAGTTTTGAATCAAAAAGGATACTATCTTTATATCGTATCTATGCATACCTAAAACATTTTAACCTAAAAAGAACCAAAAGATAGCTCCTAAACGCTTAAAGGCGAAGGCATAATATCTGCCTCCACGGCAGTACATCGTAGGGCACGTAGGTTAGGTTCCCTAATGTTTTGTTATAGGTAGTGGTTATCACTTAACATCAGGTTCTTGGTGAGTATCGAACCCACGGCCTACAGCGCAAATGGCAGAGCTACTACCAACTGATGTCAGGGCTGTTTTCAAAAACGAAATCAAATTATATGATCACGTATCTTCATAGTAACAAATAATTACTAAGCCAATAAAACATACCAACACTCGACCCTAAAGTTAAACCGAACAGAAAAAAAACCTCCAAGCAAGCACCTGCATTTTTTATGTCAATTTGACAATGACAGTAACTTCAACATGCGTCCGAAGAATTTACACATTATAATGACACATGGGTCCTTCCCGCCTTTGCAAGGATGTTACGAAAAAAAATGTAGTTTAGTTTCAGTGTTCCGTGTGATTTGTTTGTTTTTTTTTATTTCATGTTTGACGCAATCGTTTTGACTGTAATTCTGCATGGTTTTTTGTGATGTTTATTTTTATTTTTAGCTAGTTTTACTCCAAATGTCTTGACTGTATTGTGTCTGGTTTAAAGTATAAGGGCAGTTTTATTATAGAACGTAATTTAAGTTTATCTAAAACAGATAATCAAGCCAATAATAAATTATTTTTTTTAGCAAGTTTTACACAAAATGTCTTGACAGTATTGTGTCTGGTTTAAAGTAAAAGTGTAGGTTAATTATAGAACGTAATTTAAGTTTATCTAAAACAGATAACCAAGCCAGATAATCAAGCAATGTGTTATGTAAGTAGGTAATTCAATATTCAAACATTTATGAACGATACTCTAAAATAAATGAGTTAAGTATTCAGAAGGTTCTTATCGGAGTAACTTCTATTTTTCGCTGGTTTAAAGACGCTTTAGAGAGTTATCGGTGTTATTTTATTGCCCACCAACTGTTTTTCTAACTTTCTTTTCCATGTTTTTATGTCCCCACGGAACCCTAAAAACAAAACCAACTTCACTAAAACGGGACACTTCATTTAATCCCAATTATTGCTCTCGACTTCGCCTCTTCGACAACAATGTTTACGTACATCTGCTCTTTTCACAAAACCCTATCAAAAAAATTCTATCCCAGTGCCCTGAGGCGTAAAATTTTGATCTCAAGACCCCAATGGCACAATGTCACACAATGCGTGTCGCGTTCTTTGTGCGAAAAGTTTAAAAAAACTTTTCTTGTTTGGGAATTTTGAAATTCGAACAACAATTTTATTTAGGGCTTAGACTGAAGATATTCTTGCCTATCCCCATAATAATTATATAAAACATTGGTAGCAGTATGTCACTAGTCCAACTGTGGACTATCGTAGGCGTGTGATGATGATGTAACCATTCGCAGTGTTTTTTTTTGGAAAATACTCTTTCTGATTGAAGGATTATTTAAAGGTAGGTAGGTAGGTAGTTGATGGACGCAGGGCAGTGCATCGTAGGGCACGTTCCTATTGTGCGTGACCTACGGGGCAATGTTTTGTTTATAGGTGATGGTTACCACTTAACATCAGGTGGGCCATCTGCTTGTTCCATCAGCTAGTTGTATAAAAAAAAAAAAAAAAAAGGTATGCTTATGCTACACGAAATTGAATTATTATTATAATAAAGTTAATATTATAGTTTCAGAAGGTATCAGAAGTATAAAATTTTTATTAGTTCTTTGCCTAAGTATACATTTTAGCCAGAATACTATTAGGTCTGAAGAGTTTTTTCTTTTTAATTCTAGCACAGTTTGGCAAAGAACATTAAAAAATCTCATTACAAAAATACTTTTAAAACTTTTATTTTAAGTTAGTTATTATAACCATCATTTAAGTACCTTTTAAGTTGACTTGAACTGATGAAGATATTTCAAAGAAGAGCACTGATGGTTTAGTGGTAGCGGCACCACCTTTCGATCATCAGGTCGTGGGTTCAAACACAGTGCACTAATGAGTTTTTCTGTTTCAAATATACACATTGCCAGTACTCTCAAACGGTGAAGGAAAACATCGTGAGGAAACCGGCATGTAAGGAACAACCTATAAATTCTAAAACATGTGACAAGTGCTCGAAAGGAGCCCCTTGGGGCGCACTTAAAATACTTTCACCACACTGATTTGAAAGAAACTGGTGACATGACAAGAAAAAGTAAGTAACATATTTCTTTGATATATTTCATATTTCTTGACATTGACATATTTCTTTGACAAGAAAAAGTAAGTAACATATCTCTCATTGATCGTCTATAGAGCTCCTAACCAAAAGTTCTAAATTTAAAAATAGATTTTTTTGTTACTGGTCGGTAATGAGTGAAGTTTTGGGATAGCGAAATACCTTCACAGAGTATATCAAAGGTCAGACAAGACACCTTGGTAATAAAACCACGACTTAGATATATTCTACACTAATTTCGCCCCGCGGTTTCACCCGCGCAGACTATAATCTATCTCTCTGCCAGGTTTCACCCAGATCCGTTCAGCCGTTCCGGCGTGAAAGAGTAACAAACATCCATCTATCCATCCATCCATACTTACAAACTTTCGTATTTATAATCATTATGTTTATAATTGTATTAGGATAGAGGATGTCAACTCTCGGTCACACATCACAAATATAGATATATAAGGATATATAAGGATATATAAGGATATTGGGCAAAAATCGTCCCGTAGTTGCGCTCGCGCTCTGACTAACCCACATCGCAGTTCTTCGTAAATACATAAATACATCCTTAGATTTCATAATATAAACAGCCTACGTAGCTCAGTTGGTAGTAGCTATGCCTTCTGCGCCGTAGGTCGTGGGTTCGATTCCCACCGTGAACAAACATTTGTGTGGTGAACATAAATGTTTGTTCTCTGTCTGGGTGTTATATAATATTATAAGTACATATGTATTTACAAAAAAAAAAGTATTATATGTAGTATATCAGCTATCTGGTTCTCCCATATTACAAGCATAAGCTTAGTTTGGGGCTAGATAGTGCTGTGTGGAAAGTCCACCAATATTTATTTATTTGTTTTATTTAATTACACCCAGACAGAGAACAAACATATGTTTGTTAGAGAATTATGTGTGTGATGAACATAGATATCTATGTTCATCACACACATATTTGTTCTCTGTGAATACACCAACGGATTTTTCCAAAGTAAGTACTTCGAAATGACTTAAGTCGAACCTACGACCTTGCGGAAGGCAGGCTCACTCCCACTAGACCACCGGTTTTCCAAACATCTTAAAAATTTATCTAGTATCTACTTACGTCAGTATGCTTAAAGCGGCGACCACACAGGCCGTCAATAAATTAGTTGAAAAGTGACAGAAATTACTTCTCAAAGCTTGATAAAGGGGCTAGGTGATGATAGTGATGTCACTTCGCTACAGTCTTGAGTCTTGCAAACTTGCAGTCTTGGTGTGTAATTTGTTGCGCAAACACTCCCCCCCCAACTGTTTTCCAGCGTTCTTTTTGATTGACGCGACCTATACCATTTTATATTTCAACCTTTCTCTTTGCCTCAAAGGTTTGCTAGAAAAGAACTTACTGGTCTTAAATTAATAACTTTTTTGTATACTACATAACCCACTTATATCATCCCACTATATCCCACTTCCCAGTTTGGATGTTTGCTAATCAATCACGCGAGAACGGCTGAACGGATCTGGATGAAATTTGGCACAGAGATAGCACATAGGTTACTTTTTATCCCATGGGAATACCGGGATTATAAACTGCGTGGGTGAAACCACGGGGCGCAGCTGGTTAAAAATAATTTTACGAAGACAGTATTAAACAAGATTAAGACTGTCCCAACACTATTCTATTAGGGCTTATCAAATGAATTTGTAAGTATTCAGATAGTGTTGTAGTACCAGCTGACTATTTAAATTTATCTTTGTTATTGGGGGTTATTGTTATGATTGTTAGATTTCATCATACGGCTATAGTTTCCAAAAACCTAATCTTTATGTTAACCCCTCACGCCAATCACGTTAAAGGTTAGGGGTAGCCGGTTACCCCAGCCACCCCTAAATAATTTTTGATAAGTATTTAGTTTTTATTATTGTACCAACCCAGGTTATTTTATATCCTTTATACCTATAACCTACAAATATTATAAATGCGAAAGTTTGTAAGTATGGATGGATGGATGTTTGTTACTCTTTCACGCCGGAACGGCTGAACAGATCTAGATGAAACTTGGCAGAGAGATAGATTATAGTCTGGAATAGCACATTGGTTACTTTTTATCCCGTGGGAATACCGGGATTTAAATCTGCGCGGGTGAAACTGCGGGGCGCAACTAGTCCTAAATATATTATTATATTCTATAACCTATATCCTAAATTAAATGGACGCTTGCCGAACCTAGCAAGCATGGAAATCCATCATTAAAATTGTTCCATACTACGCTAGTTTGTATCATATCCAAATTATTTAAAAACCGATCTAATCTAACCTAATCTATCTATCCATTAATGTTTATTTACCTCGGACGACCTCAGTGGCGCAGCGGGCGAGAGTCCGCCTGCGACGCATGAGCTTGCGGGTTCGATTCCCGCCTCGGAAAAAAATTGTGTGCGATCTGCAGAAATTTGTTTCGTTGGTCTGGGTGTTTTGTGTATAATAAAAAATATCTATCTATGTAAGCATATAATGTTTTAAATATATCAGTCATCTAGTACCCATAACACAAGCTTTGAGTAGCTTACTTTGGGGCTAGATAGTGCTGTGTGGATTTTCCAGCATTATTTATTTACTTATTATTGAAAACATAATCAATAACAAACACATTACCTTCGTCGATTTGAAGCAATTTTATCGATAACATACAAAAGTTTTAATGCGAAAAGTTTGTTACTAATTCAGGGCCACAGTTATTTTAAACTAACAGCGCCCCGCGGTTTTACCCGCGTCTTCAAAACCCAGTATTCCCATGGAATAAAAAGAAGCTCATGTGCTATTTCAGACTATAATCTATCTCTATGTCAAATTTCATTAAGATCCGTTCCGCCGTTCTGGAGTTATTGAGTTACAAACATCCATCCATCTATACTTACAAACTTTTTTTAGTACTATAATAAAGGGCGGTTATTCTTACCTTTGACGTCAATAACCGATGGTTACAATGTGCGGTCTTATCGCATCAGCAAGAAGTATTAAACCGTAGATCCGTGGGCTTGGCTTTAGTTTGTACAAAGCTGTAGTGCAGCTGAGGCATTACCTGTCTGTTTTCTTTAAATTTAGGTTAAGCCCGACTGAGGTAGATTGGACTAGGGACCCATTTTATGGAGAATGGGACCCGTTACAGGATAAATTGTATACCTGCGTTTTTCAGAACTCTGAAATTACAGGCGAATGTTGCTGAAAATCTGAATGCCATACATTTATTTTTTTATTTTTTTGACGACGTCTGTGGCGCAGCGGGCGAGAGTCTGCCTGCGACGCAAGAGGTTGCGGGTTCGATTCCCGCCTCGGAACAAATTTGTGTATGATCTGCAGAAATTTGTTCCGTAGATCTGGGTGTTTTCTATGTATAATAAAAAAATATCTATCTGTGTAAGTATATAATGTATTAAATATATCAGTCATCTAGTATCCAAAACACAAGCTTTGAAGCTTCCTTTGGGGCTAGATGATGCTGTGTGGATTGTCCAGCATTATTTATTTATTTATTTATTTAGTACTATGAAACCAAGAGGCGTGAGGCAGATTTTTATGAAAATTAAAAATAAAACCTCTTTTATATTAGTAAATATTGACTTATAGTTCGCGTCTCGAAAAAAGAACGCTGGAAGGAGGGGAGGGGGTGTGATAGCGCGAGTTTTGTTTGCGCCCTCCGCGGATTTCCAGCGTTCTTTCTAGATGACGCGACCTCTACCTAACATTATTATCATCCCAAAAATTCATCTCAACTAATTTTAGAAACAGAATTTATAAGGATTTACGAAAATATATTTCTTTATACCTTTCGTAGAAAATGAGTTGATGAAATTTTGTGGTGAATTTTTCAGGCTGAAATTTAATTAAGTAATATGAAACTAGCTATACTAAGTTAAAACGCCTTTACTTAAAACCGCTTTATAAGCTTAGGCCTTTATAAGGAGAACCCAGTGGTCTAGTGGGAGTGACCCCGCCTTCCGATTCCCAGGTTCGAATCCGACCATGCACCAATAGATCTTTCTTATTGAAAAATTCATGTGCGCAATGCCGTGATCGGTGATGGAAAACATCGTGATGAAACCAGTTAGTATTCTAACAGCGGCGATGGGCTTGCAACCTGTCAGGTATGGAATACTACGGCAAAATGTGGGTATGTGCCAAATGTAATGTTTGGACGTACCTCTGACTACCCCCCTTAGACATCCGCAAAGTATCTTGAGTTAGTACTTGGTACTGAGAGATCTGAAGGGATATCTACCGTGCCTGGGGATCCAAGTCGTGAAGCTGTTTCAGTTTCAGTTTCAGATTATTGTATCTTCCTTACATACTCGTAGTATAAAACAAAGTCGCTTTCTTTGTCCCTATATATGTCCCTAATATCCCTATGTCCCTATGTATGCTTAAATCTTTAAAACTACGTAACGGATTTTGATGCGGTTTTTTTTTATTGATAGAGTGATTCAAGAGAAAGGTTTATATGTATAATACATGCATGATATGTACAGCCGTGCGAAGCAGGGGCGCGCGGGCGCGTCGCTAGTACTTAATACAATACAGTTATTATCTTATTAATATTATCTCAAACCATACACATTATAATGCTTTCAAATCATTATTCCCACATCGCAAAAAGCCACTACACTAATCCCTAGCCAGGACGGCGTCGCCATGACAACGGTATCTCAATTTCTTCCTGATCGACTAATGGGGTCTCGGGAGTCACTTAGCTACCATAGATTCTCGAAGCAGCAGTGCAAGTACCGTTCTTATTAATCGCTTAATTTGAAATAATTTAGAATCGTCAAAATTCGTTAAAAAAGGTTTTATTTTATTTTTATTTATTTATTTATTCAGCAAAACTTAAATAACAGTTTTAATAATACAAGATCGTGAAACCTAGCAAGGTTTGTGTCGATGTTGGCACTGACTCGAGCTGTTGCAAAACATAAACAAAAAATTATATTTATAGTAGGTAGATAGTATAAATAAGTAGGTAAGTACACTTATGCTAATAATTATGAATGTATAAGTCACGTCACGCAAAAAAGATCTATTATCTATTGTTGAAACCAAAGTTGAAACCTATTTTAACGAATTTTTGACGATGCTAAATGTCAATTAAGCGATCGATAAGTACTTGCAGACAGCAGTTACGCAAACCAAATAAATTAAATGTAAAAACCATTTTAACAAGCCTGTTTAGGAGTAGTAGAGCTCTTTGTGAAGGGCTCGTCTGGGGATGTACTGGAACATATACTCATACTACTATAACTCAAAAACTACTAGTAAAAATTTAAATGAGACTTGACAAGTACCAGCTTTCTATTAAAAAAAGAATCAAAATCGGTCCACCCAGTAAAATGATAAACTAAAAAAAGAGTCAAATTGAGAACCTCCTTTTATGAATTTTCCAGAAAATTCTATCATTTATGTATGAATGAATAGTATAATAATGAATGAATGAAATAATCATTAGATATAAAATACCTTGCAAAGGACCAATTAGAACAAATTAAGAAAAAAATTACAATGTACTACAAAATGTAATATAATACAAAAAAATCATAATAGGTAATAATTTATAGTTTGAGTACCTATCTTATCTTTTGGAATAAATTAAAAACATGTGATGAAAAATCATCAATTCATTTTAACTACTAATTATTTCTTGTTTTTACATAATAGCCCTACGATAAAAATGCTATCGACTTAACCTGGCGTTCTAGTTAGAATCGAGAACCCATAGTAGCAGTTTATTTAACGTAATTATATATTAGGTACCCGTCTACCCATCTCACCTGCTTGACGTGTGCCTAATTACGAATAGAACGACAAAAACTCCTTATGCTCATTGAAATAAGGGTCATTATTACAGGGATTAAGGTTCCTTACAGTCAAGATTATTTAGGGGATGAAAGGTTTTAACCCTAAGTTGGGAAAGGTTTACCACAAGTTTAAGCCTAATAAAATTAAAAACCACTGGATAGCCCTACATAGATACTTGCTGATAATAAGCAGATTGCCCACCTGATGTTAAGCGGTAATCAGCACTTATAACGAAGCATTGTCTCGCAAGTCACCTATTTTTGTCACAGTCGGATTCGAACTCATGCTCTTATGATCTAAAAGCGGAGTCTTTGCCACTAGACCACAGGAGCTTATAAATACATGGTTATTATATGTACATATTATACTAAGTATTTATTGAATAATATCATTAGAATTTAGAAACAAACTATGAATAAGATTATGAATGTAAGACAATATTTTTAAATGTTGAATTGTAAATGAAGTGTGAAATTACGAAGTCTGGGAAATAAATGGCTAAAATAATAATGTACTTATTAGTTATTGAAGATATAGGTTCGAAATAATACAGTAATATTAAAAAACCATGTCCTTACATTCTCTCCATAAACGTGTTTCGAATAAAATACCTATGATCGATAAAAGGAATGATTTTATCAATTAAAATCTTCCTCTACTTTCCCCCTGAAGTAAGGCAAAATGATCTTCTAACGGACCATTATTTCCTAAACAACTTACTGTTCTGGTTATAAAAATGTGCACCCGTGTGTGTAAAATTTTGTACTGAGTTAATTTTGACAAAGTACGATTGTGAAACGTTTGCGAAACACAGCGTTGTTGCTTGGCGGCAGAAAAAGGCGTGGTGGGTAGTACTTCCCAGACAAGCCCTTCATAAAGAGCTCTACTTACTACTCTTGCTGATGTAAAAAACAGATGGCCCACCTCATGTTATAAACACTAAGCGACCCGCCCGCGCGCCCCTGCTTCGCACGGGTGCACATTGTTTTTCTACTAATTCATGCATGTATTATACATATAAACCTTCCTCTTGAATCACTCTATGTATTAAAAACCGCATCAAAATCTGTTGCGTAGTTTTAAAGATTTAAGCATACATAGGGATATAGGGACAGATAAAGCGACTTTATATGATACGTATTGTAGGTATTTCTGAACGACATGTTAAATGTGGGTTCTTAATTCGACTTTTTTTTCATTGGTTGTTTACGTTTGTTATGTATATGATTGATAATGTATCAAATTGTGGACATTCCACACAGCACTACAATGCCCCAAAATAAGCCAAAGCTTGTGATAGTCCAAAGATAGCACGTACTATTTATATACTTTTTTCTGTAATTATTATACCTATACTATAACACTTTTATAACACTCAGACCGAGAACAAACATCTATGTTCATCACCCAAATACGTATTTCAGTGTATATAAAATTGAATTTCGATTGTGAAGCTACATTTGATCACATTGGTTGTGTAGCTACTTCTGACGTACCTCCTGGGAGCTGTTTACAAAGTTAAGCAGATTAATTTTCAGTAAGAGCTTCTGATAGGACCTTTGTTATTATTTGAAAAGCAAAATGAAATTATTGAACCTGCTACCAATTCTTTTCCCTACTCAACTACCTATCCTTCAATATCAATGCTGACAAAATAAAATAAAAACCCTAAGAATAGTAGTTTAGGAAAAATTTGACTTTGATTGATGCAAGTTTTCCTACTCAAAAGTTTGCTTATGTACGAAAACTAGAAAAGCAAACTTTTAAGTAGGAAAACTTGTACTGATCACACAAAATAGTTGTTTGTGATTTTTCGAATATGGGTTTAGTGATTTTATATCCTTCAACAAGTCAAAACGTGCGAGCGAGAGTCACATTAGCTCTTGTCTTCACCTTAAAACTAGGTGACTCTAGGTGCCAGATCCACGCGACCAAAGCCTAGAAGAACGGGCAATAAACTTACGGCTTGGTTCCTACTGTTCTTTTGTATGATCTTCTGTACGTAAACAATATAATAGTAATAAATATATATTTGCATTCCAAGCGCAGGAAAGAGCCATTATAAAAACAGTTGAGAGTAGAAGAGGAAAGATGATTGGCCATATTGAAAGACATGACAGCTTCATAAGGAAAATAATCGAAGGAAAGATAGAAGAAAAGAGAGGCAGGGGAAGACCTAGGATAAGCTACATGAGCCTAATAAAAGCGAAGGTTGCCGTCATGTCTTATAAAGAGGTCAAGGAGGTTGCCATAAAAAGAAACACCTGGAGAGAAATGCATCAATTACGCCGACAAAAGCATTGCTCTTAAGGGCCCGGCGACAGCGGCTCGCAGTTTCGAGGTGCGATTGGCTATTATTTCATTTTATTTCATTTCGGGGAGGTTGTTTGAAAGAATAACTATCCAGTGACACGCATAAATACTTTTCGAATACAAATAATACAATAATATAAGGTAAATGTGCTTGAGTCAGAAATCATTTTGGTATTAGGTAAACGTAAGGCCAAACATACTAATACCAAAATGATTTCTGATTCGGGCATGTTTCCCTTATATTATTGTGTTATTTTTGTTCGAACAGTATTTATGCGTGTCACTGGATAGTTATTCTTTCAAACAACCTCCCCAAAATGAAATAAAATGAAATAATAGACAATCGCACCTCGAAACTGCGAGCCGCTGTCGCCGGGCCCTTAAATTAGAAGAAGAAGATTCCAAGCGTGACAGGTCACAAGCCAATCGCCGCCAATCAATAGATACATTTTCCTATTTATTCAAGAGTCAATTTCCTATTTAAAAACAATATTAATCAGTCAATCAATCATTTACAATCAAAATGGCTTTTATTTCAGTGAGAATAGAGCTCAAATTCACATACAAAAGTTAAATACACAGTGTCGCCAATAAAAAAATATCATGAGGACACTTCGGAGATATTGTCAATTTTGGGGAGTAATAAAATTATAGGGTAAACATTTCTATGAAGAATATAGGTACAAAATGCTTACGACTGTATTATTTTTACCCCAACATGGTAGACATCCCTCCCTATATGTAGATATTTCATTACATAAGAATTTTTTTATCACTATAAATCACTACATAGTATAAAACAAAGTCGCTTTCTCTGTCCCTATATCCCTATGTATGCTTAAATCTTTAAAACTACGCAACGGATTATGATGCGGTTTTTTTTAAGAGGAAGGTTTATATGTATAATACATGCATGATATAGTAAAAAAAAATGTACACCCGTGCGAAGCACGCACGGGCGGGTCGGTAGTGAATATATAAATATATAAAATGATGCCAACATGATGGCATAGGAACTTTTGTGATAAAACACCCTCTACTAGATTGATGCGCGCTGTGTATTCTTATAACTCTTCAGTGTTGCCATTGTAAAAATATTACCAAGTGCTCTTTATAGTAAAGTATCCATTAGCTATGTTTTTATTAGGGGTTAGGTAAGTGTAAGCCAATTGCTGGCCCCCCAATAAATGGACCTCTAATAATAGCTACATAATACTTATTATATATATCTGAAGGTACGATTGTTGTGCTCACATTCTGCGGCTTGTCCAGCCTTCACGCGGGTAGAAATTTATTTTCAAACATTCAAATACATAAATATGTTTAAGCTAGTAATAAAATAAAATAATAAAATATTTATTTATAGTTTTTTGTAATTATCCCTTATAAATTTTCCTGTTGGTACAGGAAAAAGGAGGGCAGGCAGACCTAATGCAAGATGGGCGGACGAAATTCAGAAAGGAGCCAAAACCGCGAACTGGCTTGGTCTTGCCTTGTGCCGGGACAAATGGAAGAGTCTGGAGGAGGCCTATACCCGAGAGGGGTCCTAACATAATCATTTCTAATTTTTTATTGTATTTTTTCAAGTGTTTTTCTAATTTTATTAAGTAATTTTTTGTTAAATATGTAATTTTTTATGTTAGGAATAAAAAGGCTTTTTTATTTTTATTTTATTTATTTTATTTATCCCTTATAAATTATCCTTAATAGGTATTACCTCAGTGGCGCAGCGGGCGAAAGTCCGCCTGAGACGCAAGAGTTTGCGGATTCGATTCCCGCCTCGGAACAAATTCGTGTAACGATCTGGAAAAATTTGTTCCGTTGGTCTGGTGTGTTCTATGTATAATAAAACAAAATCTATCTATGTGACTATATAATGTACTCGTATTAGATATATTATATTATTTATCTAGTACCCATATCACAAGCTTTGAGTAGCTTACTTTGGGGCTGTTAGTGCTGTGTGGATTGTCCAGCTTGATTGATTTATTTATTTATTATACACCCAGACAAAGAACAAACATTAATGTTCATCACACAAATGTTTGTTCTCGGTGGGGATCGAACCCACGGCCTACGGCACAGAAGGCGGAGCTACTACCAACTGAGCTGTCAAGGCTGGCTGTATGTGTACATTAAATAAAGGAAGTACCTACTTTCCTGTAGGTAATGTAATAATTTTGTGCCATAATTTCCCGATGAAATTCTATTATAATAATAATATCAAAGCTTTTAAATGTCTCCTTGCTTTTTCGCTCATGCTGGCTCCTATCTTGCCAGTGCTATGTGGTAGTAAATAATTTTGACGGCCTCCACAGCTCAGTGTAGTAGCGCTGCCTTCTGCGCCGTAGGCCGGGGGTTTGAACCCCACACAGAACAAACATTGCTTTGCGTAGTGATTTACTATGCCAAAATGAGTTGTGTATGATTCAATTATTTCACCCAAGGGAAGCCGGGTTTTCATCTAGTATTTATTTATTTATGAATATGTATCTCGGAAACGGCTCCAACGATTTTCATGAAATTTAGAATGCAGGGTTTTCGGGGGTGATAAATAAAATAAATAAATAAATAATGCTGGACAATCCACACAGCACTATCTAGCCCCAAAGTAAGCTATTCAAAGCTTGTGTTATGGGTACTAGATAACTGATATATTTAATACATTATATACTTACATAGATAGATATTTTTTATTATACATAGAAAACACCCAGACCATCGGAACAAATTTCTGCAGATCGTACACAAATTTGTTCCAAGACGGGAATCGAACCCGCAACCTCTTGCGTCGGAGGCAGGCTCTCGCCCGCTGCGCCACAGAGGTCGTCACACAGAATCGATGTAGTTAGAATTTACTATTGAAAAAAGTTTTTTATCCGTGTTTTCAAGCAATGAAAACCCCAACTGAAACATAAATAAGACTCTTCCTAGCATCTATTGGCGAGTAATAATACTATTATTATGTAAGCTATTTCTGTAGATGGCGTTGTTAAGCAACCGAGCAAAGCTCGGCCACCCAGATATTTAGTATTATATCAGCTTTCTGATATCCATAGTGCAAGCTTAGTCTGGGGCTAAATAGTGGTGGTATGTCCACCAATAATTTATTTATTTTCGATTACAATCCATTTATTTTCGATTTTGGCGCTGAGTATACCATTCAGTTGACTCTTGATATTGAATATCCTGTTTGTAATACATAGTTAATGTTCTATACGTGATTAAACTAATAATAATGGGGTATTGTGACTAGAAGTCTAGGTGGCTAATGTCATAAGGGTGGGTTTCTACATCAAAGAATTATTGATAATATTTATTTGCCAATTTAAAAATAACCCTTAAATTAGGAATCTATGTCAATAGAAAATAAAAAGAAAAAAATACATTCTTGAGTTCACCGTTTGAGAGTAGTAATTGTTCACACAGAAAAACTCATTGGTGCTCTGGTCTTTAGATTTATTTTCGGTCCGGGGAAGTACTACCACCACGCCTTTTTCTGCCGCCAAGCAGCGCTGCTGTGTTTCGGTTCGAAGAGTGTGGTCGCCGGTGTAGTTACAAGCACATTAGGGCACGTTCCTATCGTTCATGACATACGAGTTACTGCTCTGTTATAGGTGATGGTTACCACTTAAAATCAGGGGGAACTGGCACATAGAGTCACCTAGTTTTAAACGTTTCAAGGTGATTTTATTGAATAAACATATTTTAACTTTGACTTTGAGTTTGAGGTGGGCCATTAGCCAGTAAGAAGACTCGTTTGTGTGGTACAAGCCTTATTCCAAGCTATTAGCTCGTAACTAGCTTGTAACGAGCACGTATAAGATTGTGCCCTATGTTGAATAACTAACTCTAAGTCTGTTAGAGCATGATCGTCCAGGGTAGTCACTAGAAAGAAGAAAGAAAGAAAATACATTTATTTTGGACACACACGATACATACACTTATAATAATTAAAACAAGAAAATACAATAAAAACATTAACAGAAGCACGACAGAGAAGTAAACACGAGAAGACAAAGAAGAACAATTTCAGGATAAAAACAGTAAGTAGAATAAACAGGAAAAGTAGAAATAAAAACAGAGAAGGACGTGTGTAGATACTACCCCTGTTCCTGAAATTAAAACCAAGCTTAAAAACTACTTATCACATCCCATCATATTATAAAAAATATATATCTATGTAAGTATATAATGTAATAAATATATCAGTTAACTAGTACCCATAACACAAGCTTTGAGTAGCTTACTTTGGGGCTAGATGGTGCTGTGTGGATTGTGTAGCATTATTATTATCCTACTACTATTATAAACGCGAAAGTTTGTATTGATGGATGTTTGTTACTCTTTCACGCCGGAACGGCTGAATGGATCTGGATGAAACATGGCAGAAAGATAGATTATAGTCTGGAATAGCACATAAACTACTTTTTATTTCGTGGGAATACAGGGATTTAAGTCTGCGCGGGTGAAACCGCGGGGTGCAGCTTGGATATAAACTAAATAACAGCTACTGGCTATATGAGCTTAGATGGCAGTCAAGCTCGTCTCTGCATCTCATTCTGGGCCTTCCACGTCGCCGTCTTGCATTCTGTGGGATCCAACCAGTGGTCCTCTTTGCCCACAATGTTGGGCATGCAGCAGACGTGTCCAGCCCAGCGGCCCGAACGCTAATGTCTGGCTATCGAGATGGCTTTCACTTTGACAATTGATTCCCATCCATACAAGGAATTAAGCATCCATCACAAGGAATTTAGATACTAGATCCATCCATACGTTGCTATTACACTATGGGAATCAAATGCTCTCGTCAGAGAGTATTATATTCCTTGATTAAATGTCAAACTGAAAGCCATCTCGATAGCCAGACATTAGCGTAATCGGACCGCAGTTCCATTTCAGTTTTGGAGCTACATAGGTAATCACTACATACGAGTAGTATAAAACAAAGTCGCTTTCTCTATCCTTATATCCCTATGTCCCTATGTATGCCTAAATCTTTAGAACTACGCAACGGATTTTGATGCGGTTTTTTTTAATAGATAGAGTGATTCAAGAGGAAGGTTTATATGTATAATACATGCATGATATAGTAGAAAAACAATGTGCACCCATGCGAAGCGCGGGCGCGTCGCTAGTAGTGTATATTACGGGTACTATTAATTATTCTGTCTCTGGGTAGAAAAGAAGTGTCGGTTTGACAATTTAAATAGCTATGAAATTCCTATCTATTTTTACACCTCACTAACGACAATACTGTAGATTGACGCCTGCTAAAGTGTTAAAGACATGATGACAGACAGACATACATAATAATAGATAGGTATTATAAGAAACTATTTTTAAAACTACGCCCGTTAAAATCAAATTATAATCATACACAAAAGGTGTCTGAGTCACATAAAATCACCGCACTGTTTAGAAAGAAACTAGTGAGATGAAAAGAAGAAGAAGCGCAACATTTTTCTTGTTCCAAAAAAATTGTATCAAATAGAAAGTTATTTATATTTTTTTATTTCGAAAGCCTCCACAGCTCAGTTGGTAGTAGCTCTGCCTTTTGCGCCGTAGGCCGTGGGTTCGATTCCCACACAGAACAAACTTTTGTGTGATAAACATAGATATTTGTTCTCTGTCTGGGTGTTACCTATATTATATTATTATATAAGTGTGTATTAAAAAAAGGATTTAAGTATTCTATCAGCTATCT
Source organism: Plemyria rubiginata (assembly GCA_963576535.1). Classification (NCBI taxonomy): domain Eukaryota; kingdom Metazoa; phylum Arthropoda; class Insecta; order Lepidoptera; family Geometridae; genus Plemyria; species Plemyria rubiginata. Next base: position 3,441,944 of record OY754911.1, on the reverse strand, counting down.
GGTTCCCATATCACAAGCTTTGGCTTATTTTGGGGCGAGATAGGTAGTGCTGTGTGAAAAGTCTAGCAATATTTATTTTATTTGACGACCTCTGTGGCGCAGCGGGCGAGAGCCTGCCTGCGACGCAAGAGGTTGCGGGTTCGATTCCCGCCTTGGAACAAATTTGTGTACGATCTGCAGAAATTTGCACAGCACTATCTAGCCCCAAAGTAAGCTTTGAATAGCTTACTTTGGGGCTAGATAGTGCTGTGTGGATTGTCCAGCATTATTTTTTTTATTTTTTTTATTTATGATTTGGATATTCATGTAAACAATCTTATCTTGAAGATAGAACGCGTAAAATTAGCCCTAATACGACAATATTTTGATATTCCTAGATTAAGCCTCGATAACTATAAATATTGAATACACGAATAGTTAGGGTAACAAAGCTCTACGAAGAAAACGCGTCAACGACTAACAGACAATAAACTTGACACTCAAAACGATAGGCGCCACAGAAATATAAATCCAATTTGTAGGGTTTTCTCTATTCCGTGATAGGCGCCCATAGCAGGTGAATTGAGGAATCTCCGAAAAAAAAATTGTATTGATAAAAATATATGAAAAATACATGACAAGTAGGTACATAAAAAATGTTATTTTGGTGATAAAAGCCCTGTATGCCTACGAAGTAAGGTATAGGTTCATAATACCTACATATCCTACTAATATTATAAACGCGAATGTTTGTAAGTATCCGGCTGAACGGATCTGGATGAAAATTATTATAGGCAAAGAAATAGATTATAGGCTATAGATTTTTAAAAAAAATATTTATAATTTAAAATACATTTATATATTTTTTTTCCCGATGAGTAGACCTTTTGTGCCATTCAGTAAAAAAATATATAATATTCAGAAGGTGTAAAAATGAACTGCGTCGTCGGTTTGACCAAACCTTAAGGAATTTTACTTAAAAAGTGCAAAAAACTCGCGACATGGCCACCCTAAATATTCACCATTCAATACGCCTGCGCCCGCGCAGACCTTTCAAGATTCCAAATTCAAATCAGTACTCGTTCGTCGCTCACAGCGATCGTGCGTCCGTCAAATTTACATACTGTTTGTATGTAAAGAGGGTTTTATACATATATTTTGAGTTTTGCTTTATTTTTTTATATAAATACTGCATTTTCTGGCTAACGATGTCTTTTTACCATTATTGTCGAGGGTCATTGATCTTGCGATCGCTGCGATGATCTTTGGATATGCTTTTTTTTCTCAGATGGCACATTCACAATCCCACTTGATGGTAAGCGACGATGAAGCGGACTAACAGAACGAGTAAAAGACACTGTAATATCGTCCTACTACTAAACGCGAAAGTTTGTAAGTATGGATGGATGTGTGTTACTCTTTCACGCCGGAACGGCTCAACAGATCTGGGTGAAACTTGGCATAGAGATAGATTATAGTCTGGAATAGCACATAGGTTACTTTTTATCCCGTGGGAATACCGGAATTTATTTCTGCGCGGGTGAAACCGCGGGGCGCAACAGAAAGCCATAATCGGCTTTACAGAATGGAAACTTTTATAATAGGTCGACATATCTAATGTACCACTTCATGTCAGGTGAGCCGTCTATTGTTTAATTAGCAAGTAATAAAATTAAACAAAACATAAATTTTCGAACAGAAACATTGGTGCACGGCCGGATTCGAACCTGTAAGCCTGTTACGGTTGAAAGCTTGATAGACGCTCCAATTTCGCGTCAGTTTGTTCATAGCTTAGCAAGCCAGTGACTACCCAGCAAGTTGACTTGCAAATTCCTGTATGTGTGAGTGTGATGGGCGCTTAAAATCTTATAATAGTCTCCCTAACGTAAGGGCCGTATTATAACGTTGGTACTTTCTTTTTATTAATATACTAGCGACCCGCCCGCGCGCCCCTACTTCGCACGAGTGCACATTGTTTTTCTGCTATATCATGCATGTATTATACATATAAACCTTCCTCTTGAATTACTCTATCTATAAAAAAACCGCATCAAAATCCGTTGCGTAGTTTTAAAGATTTAAGCATACATAGGGACATAGGGATATAGGGCCAGAGAAAGCGACTTTGTTTTATACTATGTAGTGATAAGCCTTCACTTTTACTCCCACTAGACCACCGCTACTACTTGAACAACCGCCAGCTTTAACAGTTAGCTAAAGACAACCACCGCTTTATTACAGACTCCCGAAGAATGGACATATGGACGTCCATGCCAACACCTTAAACGGCTGAATGACGATTCGATACCATCTGTGGGCTCTGTGCAGTACCTTTACCTTGGATAATTGTCACTAGCAGTCACACGTCACGCTCCACATCGGGTTTAACCATCAGTGCTTCGTAGGGCACGTTCTCCGTGCGTGCCTTACGAGACCATGCTTTGTTAAACGTGATGGTTACCACTTAACATCGGTGGTTCATCTGCTTGTTCCATGAGCTTGTTGTATAAAAACCTGCGTCCATCAACATGAGGCATGCAGATGTTAAGCCATGGTTAAGCCTCATGTGCCTGTAATTACACCGGCGACCACACTCTTCAAACCGAAACACAGCGATGCTGCTTGGCGGCAGAAAAGGCGTGATAATAGTACTTCTCCGGACTAACCACACACAAAGATATATATATTATATATAAATAAATAAATAAATAAATAAATAATGCTGGACAATCCACACAGCACTATCTAGCCCCAAAGTAAGCTATTCAAAGCTTGTGTTATGGGTACTAGATAACTGATACACTTAATACATTATATACTTACATAGATAGATATTTTTTATTATACATAGAAAACACCCAGACCATCGGAACAAATTTCTGCAGATCGTACACAAATTTGTTCCACGGCGGGAATCGAACCCGCAACCTCTTGCGTCGCAGGCAGGCTCTCGCCCGCTGCGCCACAGAGGTCGCAGAGGACAGAGGAGGGTGTATTATGTTTATAGGCATATCGCCGTCCCCACCGAATAAAATCGTAATCGACTATTACGATAGTAGTGCTTTTATTTGAAATAACTATTCTAGAGGTCCGATTACACCTTGTGATTTTTTTTCAACAGATTCGTACGAGTATTTACCGAGTTAGCGATTTTGTAATGGATCTAACGGTTTTATTCGATTGAACAGAAAAACACTTTTTTTCCTGGAATAAAAACATAACATATTAATACTGACTACGCAATGTATCATTTTTTATGGTAATGTACTATTACGATTTTATTCGGCGGAACTTTTGATTTTTCAATCACAGTGAAGTCACTTGCGATTACACTCGTAAAATAAATGGAATTGTTATATTGATTACTGTATCATAAACCAACAAAAAGAAACCCATTACCTTGATTTTACGATAGTGCGAAAAGCCCATCTTTTTAATAATTTTCAGTTTAGCCTCAGACTGGAAGTACAACTAAAATCGAAGTTGGACGAATAAATGGCGTCGACGATAATAAACGATTTTTTTTTGTGCGCAACCTACCTATACGTTTGACATCGGGATGTTTATTCACAATTTTCACAAACTACATACTTCACTTACTAAATCACTTTTGGGTTCAGTGTTGTGATCGTGCCACTATATCGTTGTTGTAGCTGGTGAACGTAGTCCCGCGACCAGTAACTCCAAAAGTCTTGAATCATTCTTTGTGTGAGCTGACAGGTGGACAAATTTGACTTTTTTTTAAAAGATGTATCGACTATACAAATTTCGGTTTGCGCATCAAGAAGTTAAGAAGTTTTCTTGGAGAGCATGGCTACGAAGAAGCACTAAGAATCAATTTTTAATACCGAGTACAATTACTGATTTTTTAAGCCTTAAAAAGATTTATTCTTGCAATTTGCTCTTTGTACGAGCAAACCGAAGAGATAAAAAGGCTTCAATAGAAGAAAATTAAAGGCCCCAAGTAAAACGAAAGGACAGAGCCAATAAATTAAAAGGGAAGCCGCAGTCGATTCAGCACACACCAACAAAACAGTTTTTGAGAAAAAGTTCTCAGCGTCCCTCAATCATAAGTAGGCATTTTCCATTGTAAACAAGAATAACCTATTTATTGTAATTTTACAGTTTTTGTGGCACCTCTATAGCGAAAAGGGGATCTGCCGAAATAGGAAGTTGCTTGTTGCAATTTAATACCTAAGAGCAACAAGAAGCACAAAGAGCTATCAGGAATATATCGTTGTACTAGTTGCGCCCCGCGGTTTAATGCGCGCAGATTTAAATCCCGGTATTCCCACGGGATAAAAAGTAGCCTATGTGTTATTCCAGACTATAATGTATATCTCTGCCAAGTTTCATCCAGATCCGTTCAGCCGTTCCGGCGTGAAAGAGTAACAAACATCAATCCATCCATCCATCCATCCATACTTACAAGCTTTCACGTTTATAGTATTGGTATGTGTTATACTGTGGAGTTTTGAGAAAACAAATTTACCACCAACCTATCAATAAACCTCTGCACGAAGACTTACTCGGGTTGTGGCTTTCTTCGGCTTTTCCAAGAAGCTCATAAGTTTTTCGAACCCATGAAAGAGAAAATGAACCGAATAACCAAAATCTAGATTAGGTAGATGTTTCATTTATTGTTATTAATTTATTGTTATTTGTTTGACGACCTCTGTAGCGCAGCGAGCGAGAGCCTGCCTGCGACGCAAGAGGTTGCGGGTTCGATTCCCGCCTTAGAACAAATTTGTGTACGATCTGCAGAAATTTGTTCCGATGGTCTGGGTGTTTTCTATGTATAATAAAAAAATATCTATCTATGTAAGTATATAATGTATTAAATATATCAGTTATCTAGTACCCTTAACACAAGCTTTGAATAGCTTACTTTGGGGCTAGATAGTGCTGTGTGGATTGTCCAGCATTATTTATTTATTTATTAATCATTTAAAATTTAGATTGTATGTTTTTTTTTCAATTTTATTAAAATACATATCAAAACGTGTTCCTGATTTTTTTGTTGTTTGTGAGTATGTCAAATTTTGTTTGTATTTTAATATGTGTATTTGATATCATTAAATTTCTTGAAAATAACTATCAAAATGATTTTTTTTCTTGTTATTTTGTAATTATTACCATAGATAATTTGCACTAAGTGATACACGGTATTCAGTTTTTACAATATCTAATTGCCATAGGAAATTACCGTATTACAATTTTACTATAGTCTCCATAGTTGGTTTGAACGCCGAATACTATGGTAATATCATATTACCGATACAGTCAACAAAGCTTTTTTGGAGTCTACACGATCGCAATCGAATGTTACTGTAAGATGTCTATCGATAATTCCCGCGAATAAAATCGTATTGTTGCTTTACCGCGTAAAGTAATGTCAAAATTTCTGGTATTATATACTTTTAGCCATAACTTTGTTTGGGTAAACACAGTATTTTTATGAATCATAATTTCAATATTGAATAAAATTTAGCTATCTTTTGGTATATAAACAATCTTAGTAAGTAGGCCTACTAAGAAGTTATAGTCAAAAAACGGTTTTTTAATTCTCCTGAACATTTTGACTTTTGCGATTACGATTTTATTCGGTGGGGACGGCGATATATTATATATATTATGTTTTTATATTATATTTGCTATATTCATTATCTGTGTAATGTTTATGTAGTGTATGTATTTATTGTAAGTATGTTTATGTAGGTTATAAGTAGCTATCTAAAAATAGATTATGTACTTTAAATAAACTTCTAGCAGACTCCCCCCCTCTCTTTTTATGTTCAGTCCTGTCCATCCAAAGAGCTCTACTTGGTACTCTCAAAATAAGTAGTAATTAGTAGTCTTATAAGTAGTATATTATCTGGTTCCCATAGTATGTGCTTTGGCTTAGTTTGGGGCGAGATAGTGCTACGTGGAATATCCACCAATATTTATTTTGATTATTGTTGTTTTGTATTTTCTATTTGTGTAAAGATATACCGCCTCAAATGCCCATAAAATGTGCAAATACTAAACAAAGACGTCACGAGTGTTGCCACATTATAACCGACTTCCCATGTACGGCGCTCATAGCTTATACATGCAGTCGGATCAACGTGGAAGAATAATGGAGGGCATACGTGGACGAGGGACGACGATATACAGATAAATCCTTCTACTATTATAAACGCGAAAACTTGTAAGTATATTGTAAGTATGGATGGATGTTTGTTACTCTTTCACGCTGGAACGGCTGAATGTTCTGGATGAAACATGGCAGAGAGATAGATTATAGTCTGGAATAGGACATAGGCTTTTTTTTATCCCGTGGGAATACGGGGATTTAAGTCTGCGCGGGTAAAACCTGTGTTTCTATATAACTTTTAATGACATTTGAACGAATGTTTCTAAGCACAGGCCACAGGTCGTTGACCTAACGCAGTGACCAAGAAAGAACTAACCAAAACAGAAAGTGAAATATTTGCTGAATACATTACTTACTCGTTAGCTCTATTTGCCTAATCGTCTCAGTGTTGCCGATTTCGCAAGTTTGCCATGATTACGGGTAATTTGGACTCAATTGAAACTTTTGTGATGATCGAGAGATTAGAGTTTATACAGTCTGAGTCAGTTTTAAAGTTAACAATAATAAGTAAGGATAACCCTCACAGCTCAGTTGGTAGCTTTGTCCTTTGCGCTGCGTGGTTTAGGTTCGATTTCCATCTAGGACTAATATTAATTATAGATGTATGTTCTGTAGTTATTATATTCTACTTAACAAAGAATATAATGACAATGAAATAAATTTAAAAAAAAAATTAAACAAAGGAAAATTCAATGTATGTATTCGTAAAAAAATGCATAGGAGAATCATATAAGTAAATATAGTACCATTATCTACAATAGTGTCAGTAGTAGATGGGACTCAAAGTACTAGTGTTTACTTAGTACTTAAGTATCTTTAATTATTTAATCATGTCCTAGACTTTAATGACTTATTTCTTTACTATAATGACAGAATCAGCAAGTTGAAGTGGCAATGGGCAACCGCTGGGGAATAAAGGTTCTCGAATGGACTTCTGTTGGCTAATGATGATGAGACTATAATGCAATGACAGAAAAGTCTCCTTTTAAAGAGTATTATTTAGATAGTTACAAATAAAATATGATTTAAGCTAGAATCTTTCTAGTATCTTTCATGAGAAAATCCAATAGACAACTAGAAAATTGCATTCTAAGAAAAATCTTTAAGAAACTAGGGCAAGTTAAAGGAATCGTAAAATCAAATTGCCACAGGCACAAAGTTAATTGGGCATCATTTGTGTTTTTGAGTTGGCAACACCGAAGCACTCCGCTTTCCAAAGTGCAGGCTAGGTGTACTGTTACCACTTTTAGCCGAAATATTGAAAGGCGTAAGGTGAGGCTTCGACTCTGCGACCAGCCTTAGAAAGAAGATAAATAGGACATAGGTACCTGCTTACTATAATAAACGCAAAAGTTTGTACGTATGGAAGGATGGATGTTTGTTACTCTTTCACGCCGTAACGGCTGAACGGATCTGGATGAAACTTAACAGAGAGATAGATTATAGTCTGGAATCGCATATAGGCTACTTTTTATCTCATGGGAATAACAGGGTTTAAATCTGTAGTTTAAATCCTGGGATTTAAATCTGTAAACTTGTAATTACTTAGTAATTACTATTCCCACGGGATAAAAAGTAGCCTATAGCACATAGGCTACTTTTTCAGACTAAAAACACCTATCTTCCAAGTTTCATCCTGATCCGTTCAGCCGTTCCGGCGTGAAAGAGTAACAAACATCCATCCATCCATCCATCCATTGGTGGACATTCCACACAGCACTATCTCGCCCCAAACTAAGCCAAAGCTTGTGATAAATATAGGTATTGAATAAATTAATTGAAGTGAAGTTATTTCAGTTGTTTTTTCAGATTTGCTAAATCGGAATGTATTGAAACCAACTCCGTGTACCCTACGTTTTGAAAACTTCACCGTCTGCTGAAAAATGAAAAGTAAAACCGGAAAAGTGTAAAAATAAAAACAAAAGTTGTTTACGAATTTTTTCCGCACGAACGGGAAACTTTCCACAAACGGCAGGAAAGTTTTCCGACAGGAAACACTCCGGTGGCCTTATAGGACCTTTTCAAGCTAAGTCATAGCGAGCTAAGCGTTAGACAAGCCCTTGATTACGTATTTTTTGCTGAAGCTCACGTGTTATGTGGTAACCATCACCTATAACAGAGAATTGCCTCGTAAGTCACGCACGATAGGAACGTGCCCTACTATGCACTGCCCTGCGTCCATCAACTTGAGGCATACCGATGTTGAGCATCATGTGCCAGTAATTACACCGGCGACCACACTCTTCAAACCGAAACACAGGGTTGCTGCTTGCCAGAGTCAAAGTATATTTATTTTTCCTGCTTGGGGGCAGAAAAAGGCGTGGTGCTATTATCTCCCCGGACCAGCCCTTCACAAAGAGCTTTACTACTCTTGGAGAGTGGAATACACTACACGTGTGTGTCAAACCTAGTAAAATAATTCTAAAAATGTCGACAACTTTTATTATACTGAAATGTACCAAATGAAATCTTCTGTATCGTTTATGACACTGGACCTTAAAGTCCTTGCGCCAAAATTGTCATTTATAAATATTCTCAGGAGCGAATTGTATACCTTCCTTTGAAAGTCGGTCCAAAAAGCACGGGTCCGATGTCGTCTCAGATAATTTATTTATAAATTTGTTTATAAAGACATTGAATAATAACAAAACAAAGTTAAATCTCAGAATACTTCCTTTCGCGACAATCTTTATTTCGAAACAGTGTGGTGAAAGGCATTCTAGGCGCGTCTCAAAGATCCTTGCGAGCACTTACACTTAGAACTTTTGAGGTAATAAGACATGCTGGTTTGTATACGATGTTTTTCTTCACCGTTTGAGAGCACTGGAACTGTGAATCCTATCGTACTGTTATAAATGCGAAAGTTTGTAAGTATGGATGGATGGGTCGATGGGACGTGGGAATTCCGGGATTTAAATCTGCGCGGGTGAAACCGCGGGGCGCAACTAGTATGTTATAATAATAATTTATTATATTTAATTTTTTATAATTTTATTTATATATAATTAATATTAAATTATAAGAGCCATTTATTTCAGACAAAAAAAAATCCAAAAACAGTAAATAGGTACAGATAAAAAACATAGAGAGGTAAAAAGTACAGAACCGTGTTAAGGGTCCGGCGACAGCGGCTCGCAATTTCGAGGTGCGATTGGCTATTATTTCATTTTATTTCATTTCGGGGAGGTTGTTTGAAAGAATAACTCTAAAATGACACGCATAAATACTGTTCGAACACAAATAATACAATAATATAAAGGAATAATCAAAAACCCATTTATTTCTAGCTATTCTAGTTTCGCCGATATGGACCTACTTAAGGGCCCGGCGACAGCGGCTCGCAGTTTCGAGGTGCGATTGGCTATTATTTCATTTTATTTCATTTCGGGGAGGTTGTTTGAAAGAATAACTATCCAGTGACACGCATAAATACTGTTCGAATACAAATAATACAATAATATAAGGGAAATGTGCTTGAGTCAGAAATCATTTTGGTATTAGGTAAACGTAAGACCAAACATACTAATACCAAAATGATTTCTGATTCGGGCATGTTTCCCTTATATTATTGTATTATTTGTGTTCGAACAGTATTTATGCGTGTCACTTTAGTTATTCTTTCAAACAACCTCCCCGAAATGAAATAAAATGAAATAATAGCCAATCGCACCTCGAAATTGCGAGCCGCTGTCGCCGGAGCCCTAAAAACATTAAATAAAAACTAAATAGAAATAAAAATATTACAATCACTTTCTTTACACGTTCTAAGTAAAAATATCACACGTCCGTTTCCGCATATTTCGTATTCAGCTGGTGTGAAACCTGCCTAATTGAAACTTAAGCCCTCATTGAAGGGGTATAATGTTTTGAATGGATGCCGAAATCTACTAGAGCAGCCGAACGGTCGCTAATTACACAAATAAAGCATGAACTAGGGATGGGACACGTCCTCTTATCGATGTTGTGGCTGAACACCAAATCACAGTCAAAGTCAAATGGCTTTCACTAACCCCGGTGCCAGAATGTATGAACTTACGTGATCACTAAGCCGCACACTTAGTGAGGCACGAGAAAAACTCTTCACTGTCTCGAAAAAATATAAACAACACAAAATTTTGTTTATTTTGAATTATTAAGATATGTTTACAAAAACGAGCCTATGCTTTGGTGATTGATGATTACCACCTAACACCTGGTAGTCAATCAGCTTGTTTATATATTACCTACATCTATAGACATGTATAAAGTATATTAAAGAAAGTATGAAAGTAGCGTCTGTGACGGATAAGTTGAGGAGTAATCGGTTAGCGTGGCATGGGCATATCATGAGGGAAGAAAGTCATATTACGAGAAGACTGTTAGATATGGATGTGGATGGTTTTAGAAAGAGAAGTAGGCCAAAGAAAGGTGGATGGACTGTGTGAAAGATGTCATGAGTAAGAAGGAGTGAGCACCGAGATGACGAATGATAAAGGAGAGTGGAGGAGTAAAACCTGTTGTGGGCAGGAACATGATTGACTAATCATGTTCCTGCCTAATCAGTATCATCGGCATGTAGTATAATAAAAACAATCGATGTGAACTATCGATGATTCTATACCTGGAGCATTACTAGAGAACGGATCGATATGGTTACTAGGACTACAGACAGAGCTGTCTACTAGTAGGAGCTGCGTCTATCATTTTACTCATAAAATATTTGCTTCATATAAGAGGGAATTTTGTTGAGTTCTTTGTGAAATAGTCCGTCCGGGAAAGACTGTGTGAATTCAGTCTGAGCAGTGATTTGCTGTATTCTGTTTTTTAAAGAAATTAGGTGGGTATACCCTTCTTATTGTTTCTTTGGCCATGTGAATCGATTGTAGATAACACTGCTCTTGTTGTAGCTATCATCGTAAATGGTGTACTTGTACCTGTCACTGTCGGATCGTATCGAATCGATCTATCGATATTATACCGATGTAATCAAGTTGAATCGAATCATAGCACAATAACTGAGAAACTTGTGACTGAAGTCTTATTGATGTTTAGAAGCGAATTAAAACTTTTATTCAACTTAAACTGCTTCACGGTTTTCATCCCTAGGCACGGTAGATATACCCTCAGATCTCTCGGTATCAAACGAACTCCAAACATTACATTTGGCACATAGGTTTATCCACATTTTGCAGTAGTTGCTATTTTTTTATTTTACTGGCTGATGTAACAAGCAGATGGCCCACTTGATGTTAAGTGGTAACCATATAGGTAAGCCACGCACGATAGGAACGTACCCTACGATGCACTATCGTGCGTCCATCAACTAGAGGCATACCGGCGACTACACTCTTCAAACCAAAACACAGCGTTGCTTGGCGGCAGAAAAAGGCGTGGTCGTTGTACTCCCCCGGACGAGCCCTTCACAAAGAGATGTTTTCCTTCACCGTGAATTTTCCGATAGAAAATACCACTGGTAGGCTAGATCAAGACCGGATTCAAATTTACGACCTTTGAATAGAAAGGCGTTGTCACTCCCACTACACTCAAATACGAGACGTGTCTAATTGTTCTTAGCACAACATTTTCGGCAATGACGTTGCAACTTGAACTAGTATTTGCAATCGTCTAATTTTTACAATCGGTATTATCAGATTAAGATAAACTTTGTAAGAAACCTTTTAACGTACTTACGTCTCTTAGTGATCTTTTGTTACGAATGAATAGAAACAGAACAATTAAAATACCTATCTTCATGCACGTTAAGAGGCTGATATTCGTCAATTTCTCGCAAGCATATTTAAAAATAGCATTCATTAGGATTTAAAGACTAATTAGGTACAGCGTAAAGTTGAGTGACGACCGATTTTGTGGTCCTAACCAATAGGTATTGTTGTTATTTTTCGCCTACGTTGCTTTGACACAAAATTACGTCATTTGATTTGATGAAAATATTGGTTGGTTCTATCGTATCATATCCCAAACTAAATATAAATATTGGAGGACATTTCACGGCCCAATCTAAGCCAAATTTTAGGCGTGAAAGACTAGCTAGATCGATTTATCGTTCCCGAAAGCCCATAACAAATTTCAAAATTTCGTTTTCGACATTCAAATTATATTTATTAAAGAGGTTTATATATACAAGAATTGCTCGTATAAAAGTATTACTTAGATAAATATTAACTAGTGGCTCTGGGAGCTGTAGACCTCGCGAGCATACTAAAAGTGAGCTATTTGAGGAATGTAATGTGCAAGTGCATTTTCCGTTTTGTGATTTTTTGATCTTTTTGTTTTTTTTTGCATCATCTTGTGTAGAATGAGGTCCTTTGTGTTTCTCTCAAATTTTATTGAAAACCATCGATTGTTTGATGAGCTATCCTGTTCATCATGCTGAAGATCCTTATCAGATCTTCGCCAAACTTTTATGAGACCAACTTATAGTTACTACCTTTCAAATAAAAAAAGAATAATCGAAATCGGATCTCATTTGGTGGAGATATCTAGTATATCAAATAGCCCCCTTTTTGCCCTTTTTTTGGGGGAAGTACCCATCCAATCAAAAATCCCCGACGACAAAAAAATAACCTGTGTACCAAGTTTCGGCCAGATCGGTTGAAAAATGCGACCTGTAGAGGAGAACAGACAGACAGACAGACAGACATCCGGACAAACGCATTTTTGGCTAATGTGGAAACTGAGACGCTTCGCTCGCTTCGCTCGCTCGGTCAATTAAATTGCGAGCGGTCTAGAAATGTCTGACTGAACGATCCAAATCAGTGCCATCTATCTTTGTGTGATTCAAAATATAAATATAAATCACACCACTGTATAACGGTCCGATCTGATTAAAATAAACCCGTATATCCAAACAAAAATCAAACAAACACTGATAATATTCCCTCCGACGATATGACGTGCCGGAAGTGCCCGCCCGGCCATCTTTGCGCAACCGGATGTTGCCATTTTGAGGCGTCACCGATTGATTGTAGAGTTGAGAGTTTTTAGACCAGGACATTAATCTAATAGGAGCATCGATGGTCTAGTGGGAGTGAGCCCGTCTTTTGATCGTAGGTTCGAGTCAGGACTAATTTATTTGACCTATCTAAAATGTATGTGCGCTATGCAAGTGCTCTTAAACGGTGAAGGAAAACATCGTGAGTAATAATTGGGGTACAATAAAGCTATGTTCATTATAGGATTTGTGAATTTTGTTGTAGTTTTCTTGTTTTCGACCTCATTACGTGCATCAACATTTTTTATGTTTTTTCGTATTTATTCTGTTCTTGTGTTGTTTTTTGTAAATATAAGCTTACATAAATAATAAACAATTAGGTATAGAAATATTATTTAGGAAGCTAAAACCATTAACAGAACCTAAATACGTAAGTAGGGGGTCTAGTAATTTTTTATGAGCCTTTCTCTGAAATTCAAAACTCTGCGAGGCGCGCGGTGCGGGGCAAGTGGTGATTTGGATTTTTTGTTATTTACCCTATTTTTTAGATTGATTATTTGGTGTGGTGAGAGGATGGGTACTTTGACCCCCCGAAGTTTTCGGTGATGGTATTTTACACCTTGTATTTCTTGTCCTGGATTAGTTTAGGTAAAGTAGATAACGACTTTTTATCTCAAAAATTATAAACAACGAGATAAAAAAAACCATCAAAATCAAAATAATAAACAAGGCGATTTCCCTTGAATGAATTAAGGAAAATCACCTTATGTTACTGTTTTTAGTTAGTCTTCGCAATAAATCTATGACATATCTTGTCTTTTTTAGATCATTTATAAAACTAGACGTGTCCATCGGAAGAGGGCGTGGTGGCTTTTACAAAATTGCCAGCTGCGAGTTTTGTTTTTAGTTTTCATCCTTTTTGCTGGCGGCACTGGACTTCAAAGAGTTGCATTAGGCTAATGAAGTTGGATATTATGGAATTTAGAGCTAGTTAATTATATCTAGGATCAATGCATGTGCTTTTTCGCCTCTGTAGTGGGGTCACCAGTGGAAGGTCGAGGGACTTCCACTGGCTAATGTGGCCCTAATGAGTTTGAGAGTCCTTGGTGACGTGACGTGACGCAATGGCCAGCTTAGGAAACGCGGGCCTATCGCCGTGGCGAGATGGTGAATGCTGACGCGACCCCATCTCGCTACACCTTGTGCGGAGGATGTCTCATAGGGGGGATTTTAGTGGGTTGGAGCCCCACATACCCCCTTCCGTTACCCCCATGGCGGAAGGAAAATGCGAAGACATTTTTCCCCATATAAAAAGGGACATAATTGGCCTTACATATTTAGGTAATTAGTACGACGTATAGTTTATCTAAGGTTGAAAAAAATTATGTCCACCCATGCGAAGCTGGGAAAGGCCGCTAGTTCAATATAACAAAAATCACTTTAAAACGTCTTAAAACTGAATCTATTGTGCCAGTACGTGACCAAAGCCTAAGTAACTTACCTTATCCTATCTATATTTTGTACTAGTTGCACCCCGCGGTTTCACCCGCGCTGATTTAAATCCCGGTATTCCCACGGGATAAAAAGTAGCCTATGTGCTATCGTCCGCCTGCGGCGCAAGAGGTTGCGGGTTCGATTCCCGCCTCGGAACAAATTTGTGTACGATCTGCAGAAATTTGTTCCGTTGGTCTGGGTGTTTATGTATAATAAAAAATATCTATCTATGTAAGTATAATGTATTAAATATATTAGTCATCTAGTACCCATAACACAAGCTTTGAGTAGCTTACTTTGGGGCTAGATGGTGCTGTGTGGATTGTCCAGCATTATTTAAAGTCAAAGTCAAAGTATATTTATTTGCTGAATTACATGTACATGAGATGTTAAATGTTTATATTGACCAGTGTAATTCGACCATACACGGGCATGCAAAATTATAACTTTTAAACAATAAGTCAAAATAAAAATAACAAATTATATAAAATTAAAAACTAATAATAAAATGGCAATAAAAATGACAAAATGAAAGAATGATATTATAAATTATGATTAATTTCAAATTAATGTACCTAGAAAAAATAATAATTCAATAATACAGTAATGGTACCTACTAAAATTAAATATAATGTCAGAGAATGATAAATCTAAATAAAATTGTAGATAAAATGTCAAATGTAAATAAAAGATAGTTAACATAAATTAAGAAATAATGTGTTGGTCAGTAGTTTATCTGACATAAATTCATTAATCGTATTTATTATTATTTATTTTATTTATCTCTGCCAAGCTTCATCCAGATCCGTTTAGCCGTTCCGGCGTGAATGAGTAACAAACATCCATCCATCAATACTTACAATCTTTCGCGTTTATAATAGTAGTAGGAAGGATGAAACCTTCATTACGAAACCTACATTTTTGTTAAAAAGATCGGTATTTAAGTAAAAATAGTCACACCTTACTAATAGCCCCACTGACACCTACATCACTTTTAAACTTAAGATAAAGATGCCATTTACAAGTCTAAAGAAAAGCATATATTATGTTAATGCGCGCCATATTTCACCGTAATAGACTCATCCGATTGGACAACTTGTTTGGGTGGCAAGGTACCTATAGGTACTAGGGTCTATGCAATTAAGGGGCTGACAACCGTGAAAGTGACCTCTAGCTCGAAAAATTCATGGAATTGAAGAGTAATACTGCAGGGGCATTATTCTCTATGACATAGGAGATTCCTTGCCCCAAACCGTGAAACGACAAAATCTAATGTTGGGCTTTATTCTTTACTAGCGATCCGCCCGCGCGCCCCTGCTTCGCACGGGTTCACATATCATGCATGTTTTATACATATAAACCTTCCTCTTGAATCATTCTATCTATTGAAAAAAAACGCATCAAAATTCGTTGCGTAGTTTTAAAGATTTAAGCATACATAGGGACATGGGGACATAGGGACAGAGAAAGCGACTTTGTTTTATACTATTTAGTGATGACATAGATAGTAGATACTTTGCCCTGACCGTGTGACTTCACGTGATCTAAACGCAAACCGCGATTGGTTTGGTCATAGTGAATATCGCCCCTGAACTTATTGAAAAAACGCAACCAACAAATTTGTGTAAAAAGTTCTAAGACATGGTGTCGCGTGCTCGAAACGAACAGTGTGGTGAAAGAAATAGTGGCACGGCAGTAAGAATAACACATACTTCAAATAACACGCGTAAAGCCACGGGTAAAAGCCAGCTGCAAACCCACAATAATATAATGCTATACAATCTACACACCACCATCTAGCCCAAAATTACGCTACTCAAAGCTTGTGTTATGGGTACCAGATGACTGATATATTTAATACATTATATACTTGCATAAATAGATAGAAAACACCCAACGGAACAAATTTCTGCAGATCGTACAAAAATTTATTCCGAGGCGGGAATTTATGAATTGAACCCACAACCTGTTGCGTCGCAGGCGGACTCTCGCCCGCTGCACCACTGAGGTCGACATTTATTATAATAATCATTAAACTGAGACAAAAGATACCCAAATCGTGAAGAGATAAGAGAGAAAGTTGTTACACAAAAGAATGTGAGTAAAACAAGCCCCATGTGGGCTGGACACTATAAACGTTTGGTGAAAACGGGCACCGTCAATTTACTTTTGATTTTCGAAATAAAATTTTGATCGAAACACGTTTTCATACATAATTATTAGAAAAATATGAAATCTTATTTATAAGTGCGAAAACTTACTTGGATCAACAACTTAACCTATTGCCATTTTACATAACGTTCTACATTCAGTGATTTTATCCTAATAACCTACTAGTATTATAAATGCGAAACTTTGGATGGATAGATGGATGGATGGATGTTTGTTACTCTATAACTCCAGAACGGCTGAACGGATCTTGGTGAAAATTGGCACAGAGATATATTATAGTCTGGAATAACACTTTTTATCCCGTGAGAACACCGAGATTTAAAACTACGCATCTTCAAAAATGTTCAAAAGTGCGAGCGAGATAGCGGCGTACCGTATGCTGCCCTTTTAACCCTAAAATGACGGCAGCCGCTTTTAGCAAACTAAATCTAAGTAACGGATATTACACCATTTACACCTCGTTTTGTTGACTGTACAATTGTGATTTGGATGGCTTTATGCCACAAGCTCTAAAATCAGACACCAAGTTCAAAAATTTAATAAAATCCAATAATAAATTTGCATTTAGTGTTATCTAAATATATATAACTCAAAGGTGACTGACTGACATAGTGATCTATCAACGCACAGCCCAAACCACTGGACGGATCGGGCTGAAATTTGGCATGTAGGTAGATGTTATGACGTAGGCATCCGCTAAGAAAGGATTTTGATCAATTCTACCCCCAAGGGGATAAAATAGGGGATGAAAGTTTGTATGAAACTTTGAATTCCTTGGTGCGAGCAAAGCCGCGGGTTCAGCTAGATTCTCATATAAGTGAAATTTAATTTCTTTTTGAGAAAATAAATGTCTTAAACCAGAATAAAACCCTCTTATTCGTAATCCCTGCCATTTTATAGCGGCTTTATAGAGTATTCTTGTCACTGTCACTTTCATGCCAACGAAAAGAGACAGCAACAGACTTATTGGTCTGATAAGTTAAAACAAGCTATACCTATTATTATTATTAATTCATTATATATTATTAAAAAATCCATAAAATATCAAATACACAAAAACTTACAACTATACATGCACCTTAAAAAAAAATATTTTTATTATAATAAAATGTCACAGAAAATTTGAAATTAGAATTGAAAATTTGATAAGATAGAAATAAAGTAGCTGTGGAATTATATAAAATTATGAACATTATAAAATAAATTAAAATTTTGATCAGATGGAGCCCATAACTATCTGCATCCACCTGTATTGTATCGGACAGTCGGTCCTCCTATACGTACTATTTTAAATACCTACCTACTTATGCAATTTTTTATATTATTATATCGTCAGCTTATTGCTAGCAGTCACTAAGCGACAAAACTAAAAGTGTGGGAAAACGCAATTGATGTTTTGATTTATGTCAATTATGTTGAATAATGACTTTAAGGGCCCGGCGACAGCGGCTCGCAGTTTCGAGGTGCGATTGGCTATTATTTCATTTTATTTCATTTCGGGGAGGTGGTTTGAAAGAATAACTATCCAGTGACACGCATAAATACTGTTCGAACACAAATAACACAATAATATAAGGGAAACATGCCCGAATCAGAAATCATTTTGGTATTAGTATGTTTGGCCTTACGTTTACCTAATACCAAAATGATTTCTGACTCAAGCACATTTCCCTTATATTATTGTATTATTTGTATTCGAACAGTATTTATGCGTGTCACTGGATAGTTATTCTTTCAAACAACCTCCCCGAAATGAAATAAAATGAAATAATAGCCAATCGCTCCTCGAAACTGCGAGCCGCTGTCGCCGGGCCCTTAAGCAGGTCCATATCGACGAAACTAGAATAGCTAGAAATAAATGGGTTTTTGATTATTGTAGAGCTAATTGAGGCGAGTGTGCCGTCCAATAAAGGTAGTTAGTGACTTTTTGTACTTTGTACTGCTAACAATGAGCCGGCGATATTTCAAAAAGCCATACTTATTGATACTTGAATAAATAAAATTCAGATGGTCTACCAAACGAGGTGATTCCCAGCCGCAGACCGCTTATCGATTTGTGAACGATTTCATGAAAATAAATGTGGTTGTGGCCGCAGAAAGTATGATTCTGACTGAGCTTTGTTTGTTTGGTATCTGTGGTCACCATTATAATGGTAAATGTGAATGATACGTACCTACAGAGTACAAAACAGATGAGTAAAAATGAGTTAAAGCTGAAGAAAAACCAACTTCACACACCAAAAACAAACAAGCAGTCGAATTGAGCACCTCCTCCTTTTTTTGAAGTCGGTTAAAAGTACATCAAGGGCTGGTGAGTCTGGCTCAGCGCATCAGCATTGCTATTCAGCGTGGCAATGCACCTAGTATCTTGGAGAAGTTGAAGACGCTTCCGATTGGCATTGATTCATTTGAGCTATCCCTAGATTGTTTCCCGGCGGATAGCTCTTTCATTATTTTGTACATTTTGTTTAATTATATACCTTTTATTATATTACTTTCATTCGCTGTAATATTCTTTGTAAATAAATTTCAGTTATTATTGGTGGACCTTCTACAGCACTATCCGTCCTATAAATAGTTTATTTTTTCAACTAGCTGATGCAATAAGCTGATGGCCTCTGATGTTAAGTGGTGACCATCACCTATAACAAAGTATTGCCTCGTAAGTCACGCACGATAAGAACGTGCCCTACGATACACTGCCCGACGTCCATTAACTTGAGGCATGCAGATGTTAAGCCTCACGTGCCTGTAATTACACCGGCGACCACACTCTTCAAACCGAAACACAGTGTTGCTGCTTGGCGGCAGAAAAGGGCGTGGTGGTAGTACTTCCCTAGACGATTCCATGACAAAGAGTCTTCACTACCCTTAAGTACATCAAATTTAACTGGTATAGCAAGTGACTTGACATTACGTTTGTCGAGCTTTCAGAAACCGGCAGTAAGGAATAACTACTAAGAAACTAGCGTCACCTTGCATTCCGCCGTCCAGCGATGAAAACACGCAATCAGTCGCCTCATTCAACCGCATAATGCCGTCCATCTTTTAACACTTTGTGCTTTGTAACGATTCTTTTGTGTTGCCATTATTGATAGGTTATTTGAAGAGGCTATTCAGGACGCGATTTAGAGCTCTAAATTTTACATAACTAGCGACCCGCCCGCGCGCCCCTGCTTCGCACGGGTGCACATTGTTTTTCTACTATATCATGCATGTATTATACATAATATAAACCTTCCTCTTGAATCACTCTATCTATAAAAAAACCGCATCAAAATCCGTTGCGTAGTTTTAAAGATTTAAGCATACATAGGGATATAGGGACAGAGAAAGCTACTTTGTTTTTTTTTTTTTTTTTTAATACAACTAGCTGATGGAACAAGCAGATGGTCCACCTGATGTTAAGTGGTAACAATCACCTATAAACAAAACATTGCCCCGTAGGTCACGCACAATAAAAACGTGCCCTACGATGCACTGCCCTGCGTCCATCAACTTGAGGCATACAGATGTTAAGCCTCATGTGCCTGTAATTACACCGGCGACCACACTCTTCAAACCGAAACACAGCGTTGCTGCTTGGCGGCAGAATAATGTGGTAGTATACTTCCCCAGACGAGCCACACACCAAAAGCTCTACTATTAAAATTGGGTAGGCTCTTTGAGTGTGTCGTTATGTTTAAGCGAATATGCAAGTATGGTAAAAATCAACCTGAAAGCGCGATCAACACAAATCGACTGTCAAGTCACTTGCTATCAGCTTTTACTTCAATTAAGATAGAGATAGCAAGTGACTTGACAGCCGATTAGTGTTGTTCGCGCTTTCAGAACCCGGGTGTTAAAATTTCGTATGCATTGCATATTGTAAAATATTAGAAAATTGTGAAGTAAATACCTACCGAAATTCCTAAGTTCTCTAACAAACCAATGATTTAACAAAATAATACAATAGTGAATGCTCTGTCGACACTTTGTCAGCGTCTTATACAACCAACGTCTTGCTTTGGTGATCATTTACACCGGTTTGTAACATCGAGCCATATATTACAAGCCAGCACTTTCAATTCTGTTGTTTAATTTCCTATTTGACAGCACTAAACATATTGCCACCCCCTTCTAAAAGACCGAAACAACAAGGACGACTATAATTTTAGAGCTGTCAGATTAGGTTAGTTATAATCGATACCAATGTGACTCGCTAAAGATATAAAATCACTGAACCCATTTTCAAAAAATCGCAAACAAAAATTTTTTGGTCGTGCACCACTCACAAGAGTAGTAGAGCTCTTTGTGTGTGGCTCGTCCGGGGAAGTACTACCACCACGCCTTTTTCTGCCGCCAAGCAGCAACGCTGTGTTTCGGTTTGAAGAGTGTGGTCGCCGGTGTAATTACAGGCACATGAGGCTTAACATCTGTATGCCTCAAGTTGATGGACGCAGGGCAGTGCATCGTAGGGCACGTTCCTATTGTGCGTGACCTACGGGGCAATGTTTTGTTTATAGGTGATGGTTACCACTTAACATCAGGTGGACCATCTGCTTGTTCCATCAGCTAGTTGTATAAAACCAATGAAATTTTCTGTTTAATCTAAGTACACAATGGCAGTACTCTCAAACGGTGAAGGAAAACATCGTGAGGAAACCGGCATGTTGTAAAACCTAACAAGTTCTAGGTATGACATATGTCAAGTGCTCGAAAGGAGCCTCGCGAGGCGCCCTTAGAATCCTTTCACGTGTGGTGTTTCGAAAGACTTGCATCGTCCCTCGCACTACAAAACAATGTCTAAAATGCGCTATCTCTGTTTGTCATTACGCATTGGTAAGAAATGGCATTAGTCTATCGTTTGACAATTTTTTTGTGTGTAATTTATTGACTTATTATTATTTTGTTTGACATGACGTGTAATTTGACATACTTTATTGTTTATATTTTGTTCTTTATTAATTTCAATGTGTAATTATAGTAGCCAGAATGTAATTTATAATTAGAGTAATTGGTCATAACCGTTCTAGTTATATAAATAAATAATTAAATAAATAAATTGTATAGTAAGACCCCGTAGGTCGTGTTATAATGTGTGATTGTGACCAACACGCACTTCTACGCTTGTGTATTGTAAGTAACAATATATTATATTCTGTGACTGAGCATAGACAATATATTATGATAACCTTTTTAATGTTGCCGCCAAAATGTAGGTAAAGCTGTGATGGAGTTATTACCGATTGTAACAGGTTCCGTGAATAAACTTAAACACCTCACGCCATCTACCGAACCTAAAAAAATATTATCTATTACTCGCAAATAGATAGGAAGAATCATTTAAGCTTATGTATAATATGAAAGAAATGTTTCAAGTTTATGTTTTTCATTAGTTACCTAACTGAAAACACGGACAAAAAATGTCTTTTCGCGCATTGCCCATCCTTGCGTATTTGAGCTAAGTGTAAACGCGTATAATGCTGCGTTTACACTTAGATTATGTCCGTGGCAACGCGAACGTCAACGCTCTCTCTCTCTCGTTATAGCACGCGTTGCCTTTCGCGAATTTCCCATGTCCCTGCACATTTGAGCTAAGTGTAAACGCAGAAGGTATAATGCTGCGTTTACACTCAGCTGATGTCCGTGGCAACGCGAACGTCAACGCTCTCTCTCTCTCGCGCGTTACCGCACGCGTTGCATTTCGCGCATTGCTTATCTATGTCTCTGCGCGTTTGAGCTGTGTAAACGCTGTGTCGTTATTTCCACATCTAAAATCTATCATCCCAAAAACCACTAAAGCAACCCTATTAATCGAAACAATAACGTTTACGACCCCATAAATAAGGGTCCGCGTTATTGCACGCGGAACCCTAAAACAAAACGCAGCTGGGGTGTGAACTGTAAGCAGGCTTGACTATTCTTATAAACTACGATGCTGAGGACAGTTGGACCACCTGATGTTAAGATGTAACGTCACAGTGCATCGACTGAGAAAACTAGCCTTCCTACCCATGAACGAAATAATCCTAACTAAAAAAACTATATGAATGAATGAAAGATTTTTTTATTGTACACAAACCACATAAAAATCTAACTAATATTATAAATGTGAAAGTTTAGATGTATGTTATTAATGTATGTATGTTTGTTACTCAATAACAAACATACGGCTAAACGGATCTTGATGAAATTCGGCATAGAGATAGATTATAGTGTGGAATAGCACTCTACTTTTTATCCCGTGGGAATACCGGAATTTAAAACTACGCGGGTGAAACCGGGCACTGCTGGTATAAAACAAAGAACTTAGTATACAATGGGCGGTCTTATCGCTAAAAGCGATCTCTTCCACATAACCTTTGGATGTAGTAGAGGACAGTTAAAGTATGGAAGATTAGATTTGACACACATTTTTATTGAATTCTTTATCGCGTGTCATACGTAGTTAGCACCCCTCTGCGGTTATTCTATAATATCCACGGAACCCTTCTCGCAAATTGAACAGCGTGCCCAATCGATCCGTGTGTAGGTACCTTCTTAATTGTTGCTCTATGGTAAATGGCAAAGCACGACAGTGCCGTGGAATAGGTGGTAGTTAAAATGATTGACAGAGCAAGTAACGTACCTACCTAGGGCAGTGTGATCGCCCAGTGACATGTCCCTTTCAATAAATAAAAAAAAGTACCTACCTAGCAAGGAA
The DNA here is from genome assembly GCA_963576535.1 of Plemyria rubiginata. Lineage (NCBI taxonomy): Eukaryota > Metazoa > Arthropoda > Insecta > Lepidoptera > Geometridae > Plemyria > Plemyria rubiginata. The sequence continues at coordinate 3,418,544 of OY754911.1, read as the reverse complement.
TTTGTAGTAGTAGATACCACGTACATTATTCTTAGCCAAGGAATTTGAATACTAGTACAATTCTTAGCTACCTATGTACTACCAGTACCTACCTAAAGACAACCACCAAAATAAAAATTACTTTTATCAGAAATTTTACATCTAGTCAAAATGAGGATTAGGTACTTTGAAGAATTTATTGACTACATCGAAACCTAGCAATTTTTTTTTTGACATTTGAAGTCCATCTTATCCGAATGCTCGCGAATCTTGTTTACGCCGCGAACCTTGTTGCGGTTCAAGTTTTCTGTAAGAATGATTTTCTAAATAATGTGTATCTCCAAACAAATAACTAAAGATTACACTTTACAGTTTCTCTTACCCCATCCCTAGACCCTAGGTACCATTGTCTTAGGTGCGCTTCGAGGAATAAAATCAAAACATTTTATTCCTACTAAATGTAGCGCAACTAAACGGGTGCGCTACGAGTAAGTACTTGGGTGCGTTTCGTCTGGGTGCGCTTTATTTAGGTGCGCTTCGAGGAATGCCCCAAAATATATCCTATGCCCAAACACTACCTACATGAAGTGTGTCGTCTGCCTGTCAGTTTGATTATCACTTTATCCATCTCTACGTCTCGACGGAGGATATTTATTCTATACGATTTCAAAAAAAAATCAAATCAAAAGAGGAGGTCCCAACCCATGTTATTGTAAAAACTTGCGTTAAGGGTCCGGCGACAGCGGCTCACAATTTCGAGGTGCGATTGGCTATTATTTCATTTTATTTCATTTCGGGGAGGTTGTTTGAAAGAATAACTCTAAAGTGACACGCATAAATACTGTTCGAAGTTCGAACACTAATAGGTAATACAATAACATAAGGGAAATGTGCTTGAGTTAGAAATCATTTTGGTATTAGGTAAACGTAAGACCAAACATACTAATACCAAAATGATTTCTGATTCGGGCATGTTTCCCTTATATTATTGTATTATTTGTGTTCGAACAGTATTTATGCGTGTCACTTTAGAGTTATTATTTCAAACAACCTTCCCGAAATGAAATAAAATGAAATAATAGCCAATCGCACCTCGAAATTGCGAGCCGCTGTCGCCGGAGCCTTAATGAATAAAATATTTTTTGATTGATTTTGATTTTTGATACGTTTTGTATTTTGTACCCAGATATTTTTCTATAATAGGTACCACCTAGTCTCATTTGGTTAAAGTTTAGTAGGCTTAACTAGCTGAGGGAGCTAGGAAATGGGTCAATTTTAAACAAAGCATTGATTGCCTCGTAGGTAAGTCATAGATAGAAACGTGCACTACGATGCAATTTAAAAATTCCTGATCAGCTAACACTTTCCTTGTAATTCTGGATATGTCAGGAAAACTCCTGATATCGGGTAACCTTACGAGCCATACACTAACATATTGACGACCTCAGTGGCGCAGCGAGCGAGAGACCGCCTGCGACGCAAGAGGTTGCGGGTTAGATTCTCGCCTCGGAACAAATTTGTGTACGATCTGCAGAAATTTGTTCCGTTGGTCTGGGTGTTTCCTATGTATAATAAAAAAGTAAGTAAGTACCTACCTAACAAAAGTAAAAAATTAAAAATCGTGTCGTCCTATACAAAATATCCCTGTACCCTAATCCGAATTCAGTTTTGGCGTTAAAATGATTTAGTCGAACTCACTGTCCTCTGAAAATTTATGAATACCTACTGCCAACCACACCGAAATAACCGACCATTTTCATTTGAGCCTCTCTTTTCAAATGTTTATTGGTAAGCGGAGCTCTGAAAACATAGTCTGTTATTTACGACCACCAATTATACCAGACCCGCTTAGCCTTGGAAATATTAGCGCGAAAGAGGTTTTGAAGTGTGGTTTTGTTTTTTTTTCGAAGCACGTTTACAAAGGTCGTTTCGTTTAAACTTTTTTTTAAGTGTGCAGCCGTCTGAAGCTTACTTAGAGCATTTATAACTGGAGATGTTAACGCAAGGCGTACCCCTCTGCCGGCCATAAGACGCAACTTGGCCATACACGTTATATAAAACTACTTCACTCATCACCGCGCGGCCATTAGTTGTCGTTTCGTGTCGCGAAGTAGTGCTCAGTAAAAATGGTGAATTGTGCGGTATTTCGGTGTAAAAGGAGATCAGAGACATCAAACTTTAGGGAACACGGTATTTCCTATCACAAGTAAGTGATATTTTAGTCAATTGTTTTTGTAATTACGTTTAATTTATATTTAATGGAATACCAGTTACGACAGTTTTAATACGACGCCAACGTCTTGGTAGGAGGTGTCGGTGAATTTATATTCCTTGGTAGAAGGCGTAGTGTGGGGACTAGTTGAGCGAAATCGATTGAATGAATGATGGAATGAACGTAAAATTAGAATAAAATGCGATGTGTTTTTTGTACCCATATTTAACCGATTTAAAAAAAGGATGTTCAGTAATGGACTACAAAAACTGTCTCTGTCATTCTGCCTTCAATACGTCGCTTCATGGAGCTCCCTTAAAATTTTAGTTGTGCTGTGTCGTTGGTTTATTGCTATTTTCTTTGTACTTTTTGAACGCAGAATCGTATAAACGTGATTTTTGTATAGCTGTAGTATGTTAGCTGGAGAGGGACATGGGCTATGAGCATTTGTTAACAGCCGCTATTCTTCTACTGCTCTTCATTTTTTTCACCCCGTCATACCAATCATCATCATCAGCCTATGTAAGTCCACTGCTGGACACATCATACCAATAAAGAAACAAAATATTTATCTAAAAATGCATTCATGAAAGACTACTTACTTGAAAGATTACTTACTACTTGCGAAAATAGAATATAGCTTCAAGTTACTCAACAACAGTGTAGCTTTCTATTTTTAAAATCGTTTCAGAAGTTTCAGAGATTACGCTCTACAAACACTAAATAAAATATTTTTTACAAAAAAAAACCGACTCCAAAACTGCTATCCAATTTGTTATGAAAAATACACTAAAAAGTTAAAAATAATTGCATTATGGATTTATATTTCAATCTACTTACAAATAGGTATCCATTTTTTCAACAAATCTTATAATTTTATTATTATGACATTATACAATTACTGATATTTTTGGAGTCGGTGCCAGCACTCTATTTACTTAGTAATACCTACTAGGCTAGACAGGTACACGTTTGTTAATCTTGGCTAAAAAAAGGAAAAGTATATGATTTTGAACCACCCTGTTTCATTCATATGAAATCATTCATTTTGTCTGTCTTTTTACAACCCATCACTACTTTTTTGTGTTAGTGTGTAACTAAACAAAAGTGTAACAACAGTCATTCTTTAATTGTGTTATTGTTTTTGTGTTGGTGTACAGCTTTTACTTGCGTGTGCGTTTATAGGGACGCTTAATTTTTCTGCATTAGTATGCGTGATTATGTAAATGTGTTCTGTACCGTACTACCCCGCCTCCCGCGAAAACCGGCAGAAAGATTTTAGTACTAAAAGTAGCGCTTGGCATCTCCCGTTATAAATGCTCTAAGGAAGCTTATGTCGTTACAGTAAATATTTTGAGCCATCTAAGTATTTGAGAGTATTTTGGAAGCAATTAGATAGTGTAACTTGAGGAGGTAATGATTGAGAAAACAATTTATAGACGGAGATGATACGGGCTACCTACTTATGTTTAGATTATCTATGTAGGTATGTACCTACTCACTGATACAGGTGGGACATGCATTCTTAACTACGAATACAATTGTTATTATTCGTAGATTAGAAAATAAAAAAATAATACACAAATAAAAAAAACTCAAATAATATTCGGTTCAGTTAAGTAGAGTACAAAGGACTGCTAAATATTACGTATGACAGAATAAATAAATAGGTGTATAGTACTACAAACAAACATAGTTGCTATATTGTACGCAATTTTAATATGCATCTATTAATTTTCGCGCCAACTTTTCACAAAATGACGCCCGAAATAGACACACGGCGGGTTTGAACTATTGCTAGATTCCCTTTGATACTTTGATGTCACCGAATCAAATTACAAATGTAACTTCCTCTGTGTCTTTAGATGTATAAATAAATGGGTGTTACTAATTTTGGTTTATTTACGAACTGGTTTGTCTCAGATGGCGAGGGATAATAAAGAAAATATAGCAAAATGGAGAAGATAGGGGCGCCACTTTCCTTAGAATTCGACGTTCGGCGCCTTATAAAATTAGCCGCAAAGTGACGCGCTAGGTTCGCCGTTCGAACATCACAGTGTGTACATTGTTTCACGATGCGATGGACTCGCAACCTCATCGATATATTCTAACTACGTGGTGGGCATCGTCAATCACTAGTCAATCGATGAAATGCGCGGCCGCGAGTTGAGTAGCAGCGAGTGGGAGGAGGTGCTAGGTACTCGACCAGTGCGAACCAGCTATTAGTCATCGAAAATGTAACCGTAACCGCTAGTCTAGGTACTAGTAAGTAGACTAGGCACTCGTAAGGGCTTACTTACCTATTAAGCCGTTACGGAGTGATTAATGTGCATTATGCTTGGATGCTTCTTCTAAGGCATTATGAGTGAACGTCGCGTCGAAAATGTACGGAAAGTGGCCCTCCTATTATTTTCTAATTTTTTCAGCGAAGCTCTACAGCTCAGCAGAAAAGAGTAGAAAATAATAAGGGCGCCACTTTCCATACATTTTCGACGCTCATGTCACTATGCGAAATACCCGCATGTCAAATTAGTTCCGTTTCTACTCCTTCTGGTCGGACTGTACATACGGTCGGTTGTAAATTTATAACTATAATTATGTACTAGTAACTAGGTTTTTTTATACATAGTACAATAATTTGACATGGGCAAGTTGTATGGTGAGCTGTCGTGAGATTAGTTTTAAAAATGTTGAACCCTCACCTTTCAAACATTTAGGTATGTCATTTTTGAACAACAGTCAATGTCTAGCACGTTCAACAATTCACGTCGAGTCAATCATCAATCAACGTCAAAAATCAAACGCTACACTACACGTCACTGACGTCACGAGTGCCACAACAAACGAAATCAAAATCATTTCAAAATCGGAATTCTATCTAGCGTGTTTCATGTTTCTCATTAGAAACGTGCGAATTGCTGCGAATACATTCCTTAGTTATAATTAAAATGGTTCACACTACAATGGAAGGCTCACTTTTTGTAAGTTTGATACCAATAAGCCCTAAGTTATATATTTCTGACGATAAATAAATCATGACGAAACGAAGTGCAAAAAACCCAATTTTCAGTAAGATGCAAGCCGGGGCAAACGAACCTTTCATCACACTGTTTGTTTTACTATCACAACACGCTCACAGAGTTATCATACAACCCAGTTCTTACAGCAAAGCATTCTCTTTCAGGAGCCAACACTGTACATTGTCAAGGGTATGTGCATTTTAGACGCTGAAGGTAACAGGATTCTGGCCAAGTATTACGACAAGAACGTGCTAACCACCACTAAGGACCAGAAGGCGTTCGAAAAGAACCTCTTCAACAAAACACATAGGTATTTATTGCACATTCAGTTCCTTGCAAGTCACCAACTTTGCTGATACTCAGCACTGGCAACAATGCTGTTCAAACAATTATTTGGTAGTCTACCTCTAGGTTTTCCAACGGTTAAACTATAGCTACCCTGGTACCTGAGTTGAGGGTTGGGGATAGGGGGAAAGCATGTGGGGGTAGATGGCAAGTCTTTCCCTATAGTTCTTTTTTCTAGGAAATGAAAAAAAAATTCCAAAATTAAACAAAAAAACACACACACACTTAAAAAAAAAAAATAACCCTAACCTAATGAGAATTCCTTCCCTTGAGTCTTTTTGTCATAGAGATGAAATATTAATACCATTTTTTTTCATATTAAAAAAAAACCCTAACCTAACTAGTAACTTACCTGAAAAATTAAATTTTTTTTTTCATTTCCTAGAAAAAAGGACTCAAGGGGAAGACTTGCCATCTACCCCCACTTGCATCCCCCCTATCCCCAACCCTCAACTCAGGTACAAGGATTGCTATAGCCAACCCTTTCCAACTTGGCCACCAATCGGATGCCATTATTGTCAACCGCAATGGTTTCTTGTCAACATACTGCCACACTTGTTCAAAAATTAGCTGAAAAAGATGTCACAAAATTCTCTATCTATTTGCCTACAAAATGTTAAATGCATATGAGTTGTATTTAGAGTACTTACTTATGTATTTGCAGCACACTCAGATAAATAATACTTAGCATAATAGCTACTAATACTAAGCATAAGTAGCCCAGAGCTGAAATATACCTTTTTGGATAGCTACAATATGTGAAATTTGATTGAATAAGTACCTGCCTACTAACCCTCGGTTTCTGAACGCTCAATCAACAATAATTGGCTGTCATGTCACTTGCTATTACAGCTTCTACTTCAAATCAGATAGAGATTGCAAGTGACTTGACAGCCGATTAGTGTTGATCTCGCTTTCAGAAACCGGGGCTTAGTGTCACGATGTGCAGGCAATCGGAATAGAAAAAGGCAGAGTATACAGTAGTGCTAAAACACACACTTAAAGAACTCAATGTATTTTTCAGAGCCAATGCCGAGATCATCATGCTTGATGGATTGACCTGCGTCTACAAAAGCAATGTTGATCTGTTTTTCTATGTCATGGGAAGTTCACATGAAAATGAGGTAATTTCTACCCACAATACAATTCAACAAAATAATTCAATTCATTTATTCAGTCATAATTGTTTTAAAAATTATATAGGTATGAATGTTATTTACATCTAAAAATCACAATATTCATTTACATCTATGCCAATTACTAAATAACAACAAAAAAATCTCAGCATGTACATATTAAATAAAATAATCATTGAACAAAGATAAAGTTAGATGTCATGTATCATTAGAATAATCATTGAATAAACAGTACAGGTACAAGCAATAGTACAGTATAATAGGGTGTTATATGATATTATAAGTATGTATTTACCAAAAAAAGTATATAAAATAGTATCAGCTATCTGGTTCACAACAAGCTCTACTACTTTCACATTTATTTAAAAATGAAACTTATAATTCCAGCTAATCCTGATGTCAGTTCTGAACACCCTCTATGAGTCAGTAAGCATCCTCGTCCGTCGGAGCGTAGAACGCCGAGTGCTTCTAGACAACCTGGATGCTGTCATGCTGGCCATGGACGAGATCTGTGACAACGGGTATGTAGCTACCATCAGCTGAAGAAGTTCACTTAGTTAAGGCTTTGTCACTTGGAACTGGCAGCTATTCTCCGTCCAAACTCCAGATAAATCCTACTAATATCATAATCGCGAATGTTTGTAAGTATAGATGGATGGATGGATGTTTGTTACTCTTTTACGCCGGAACGTCTGAACGGATCTGGATGAAACTTGGCGGAGAGATGGATTATAGTCTGAAATAGCACATAGGCTACTTTTTATCCCGTGGGAATACCGGGATTTAAAACTGCGCCGGTGAAACCGCGGGGCGCAACTAGTAAATTATAAATCAGGCAATAGTATTGGTGTCCATTCTGTTGTTGCATTATCATAAACTAACTTAATCTGACAGCTCTAAAATTGTATCCATTCTTGTCGTTTCGGTCTTCTAGAAAGGGACGGCAATATTTTTAGTGCTGTCAAATTAGGTTAAATTAGGAAAACCAAACAACAGAATTGACACTATTGAGAACGCGTGTGCGCATTGCTCGGTCGCATGAATGAGTGAGCGGTGACTGTGACTGAGTGCTGAGCTATCGAGATGAGTGAAGTTGTCGCAGTGAACGAGAATGAAGATGCGATGACCGGTGGCTGCCGTTCCCGCTGTAACCAACACCCTTCAAACAAACACAACAATTGTTTGGTGAAATTACAGGGACATGAGGCTTAATTTACTTCTCTAGAATATAAAGTTCTTAAAATAGCAATTACATAAGATTGAATAATAGCAACAGCTGATTCTAAAATTAATAATAAAATTTGAATTATAACTAGAATAATAACTAAATATAGGATGTATGCCTCAAGTTGACGGAGGCAAGGCAGCACACCATTCCTATCTTAAGGCTCCGGTGACAGCGGCTCGCAATTTCGAGGTGCGATTGGCTATTATTTTATTTCATTTCGGGGAGGTTGTTTGAAGAAATAACTCTAAAGAAACACGCATAAATACTGTTCGAACACAAATAATACAATAATATAAGGGAAATGTGCTTGAGTCAGAAATCATTTTGGTATTAGGTAAATGTAAGACCAAACATAGTAATACCAAAATGATTTCTGATTCGGGCATGTTAATGTCGCTTAAGGCGAGGATATCGCAGAACCTCCAACCTCCAAGACATGCAGCACTTGAACAGCTAGATTTCGTTAGATTTTCTTCTCAGAGATGATAATGAAATTTTAATAATTTTTTTACACAGCGCTAGTAAATATTAATCCCTATCTTTTGATATAACTTTGACATGATTTCAAGAAAAACTCTTAGTAATCGATGTTTGAAATATCGATTTAGTGTCATCTTTATGATTTTTTTTTATCGTCAAAATTATCATTATTTACGTTTCTATCTTTGCACAGCGCTCGAGTACATGTTCAATTTTAAAGTTTTCGTTCTTTCCTTTCAGAACCTCCAACGGGAGGTTGCAGGTTCTGGGATATCCATCCTCGCCTTAAGATATTTTGTTGTAGTGTATATTTGATCAATTTCAGAGTAATCCTAGACGCCGATCCAACATCCGTGGTGGGGCGAGCAGCGTTGCGTTCAGAAGACGTACCGCTCGGCGAACAAACCGTAGCCCAGGTAGTAGACCAAATTAATAAGTTGTTCTGGTAGCTATAGCCGACTTGTTGGGGTAGCCGAGTAACTGAGATAGCCGAATAGCCACTCGACGAACGGACAAGCCCTTAATAAGATGCTCTGGAAGCTATAGCCGACTTGTTGGAGAAGCCGAGTAGCTAAGATAGCCACTAAAAAAGTAGCTATAGCTATTCAGCCACTCGATGTACGGACAAGCCCATGTTAATAAGTTGTTCTGGTAGCTATAGCCGACTTGTTGGGGTAGCCGAGTAACTGAGATAGCCGAATAGCCACTCGACGAACGGACAAGCCCTTAATAAGACGCTCTGGAAGCTATAGCCGACTTGTTGGAGAAGCCGAGTAGCTAAGATAGCCACTAACAAAGTAGCTAGCTATTCAGCCACTCGATGAACGGACAAGCCCATGTTCATAAGTTGTTCTGGTAGCTATAGCTGACTTTTTGGGGTAGCCGAGTGGCTAAATCAACTAGCTTAGATAGCCGAATAGCCACTCGACGAACAGACAAGCCCAAATAGTAAGTTGCACTGGTAGCTATAGCTGACTTTGGAATAGCCGAGTAGTAAAATCGACTTTTCAGGTTCTCGAGAACACCAAATTCATGACCAAACTAAACACAATCGAAAAAAATTGCCTAACTGTATTTTTTCTAAGTTTAGGGCAATTTTTTCGATTGTGTTTAGATTCGATAGAGTTTGGGTTTCTTGTATGAATTCTAGTGAAAATAAGCGTATTAGTAGTTCTATAACAAAATCACTGGAACTATTAAATTATATACTTATTCCTATGTTATGTTATAATGAATTCATTCTTGCTACTATAAAAAGGATTTAGTATCTATTTATTTTAGCTCCTTTAGAGGTATTTTATGTAGTGATGGGTGGACACTTGAGGCCGGTGGGTACACCTCAAGCTTGAGATTCTTCTTTTCGCGTCACTAGTTTATTTCGAAACAGTGTGGTGAAAGGATTTTAAATGCGCCTCAAGAGGCTCCTTTTGAGCGCGAGCTTAAGATTAATTTAGGTACTAAGTCTAGCTTTCGGCTAGCTATAGCCGACTTGTTCGAGTAGCCGAGTAGCTATTCGGCTTCTTATTCATGTTCGGAATGGTAGCACTAGTCGCTTGCGTCATTATGGTGTTCGCTATTCGCACTGGAACTGTTAATCTAACCCTATTTCATCATATCTGAGTAACACGTGTGCAAAAATATACCCTTTGTTATTGACCGACTTCAAAAAAGAAGGTTTCAATTCGACTGTGTTGTTGTTTGTGTGTTTACTACGCGATTTCTCCGCTGCCAATGTGAATTGATTATGATATAATTTCTTGTTGTTTTTGTGAGTAAATCAATGTATTCATGATTTTCGCATTTGATAAGAACTTTTAGGATATACTTTAGATAGATGCATAGTGTTCTTAGTTTAAAATTATTCATACTTCCAGGAATGTTAATATTTTGTAAAAAGAAAGAAAGAAAACATATTTTTGCAGCCACTTAGATCTAAACATAATACCTACCTACAAAAAAAATAATCAAATAAAAATAGCCTAAGAGTTGTAAAAGAACGTAACGCGACCTTTACTAAATAATTATTAGGTTTATTATTAAATTGCCCTGTTGATAATAGTAGAACATAGTCCCGGTAGTATATAAAAAAATTTGGTAGTTTTGCTTTCTTCCATTTGTGTCGTCAAAGTTTATTAAAATTTTGTGCCTAGTGATTTGTTTTTGTTTATTAAAACTCTTAAATCCGTAAGTACATTTTGTCACTAACATTTTGAATTAACTTTTTTTATTAACATTTAACATTTTTACTAACAAATATTTCATCTGCTCTCTGATTATTGGGTTACATAATTTATTCATGATTTTTTCTTGCATTTGTTTCTGTATTTAAAACTTGAATTAAGAGGCAGAATATAGTTTTTTCCATCAATTTATCTAATATATTTTTTATACACAATTTCAGATTCTGAACAGCCTTATGAATATTTAAAAATCCATGGGAACAGAATGAATAGCTTAATTTACAATACTTAGTTATAATTAGTATATTGGTTTACATGAGTAGTTAAATTGAATATATTAACATAGTAGTACAGTAAGTTTTGTTATGTATTGTATAGTATTAAATTTATATTTTCTAAATACTTTTTTATTTCTGGTACTGAAAACCCTAGTCATTCGCTTCATGCTATTTGGTTTGGTTTTATATTCATTTCATGATCACCTGTAAATATGTATTATATTTTATTTATTTGGAAGTAACTAAAACATAAGGTAGGTCATATGCTTAAATGCACTCCTTCTCATTAAAATAATAGGCTTGCTTAAAGGCTCATTTAAAACAGTATAGGTCGCGCCAACCAAAAAGAACGCTGGAAAACAGTGGAGATGTGTTTGCGCATACAAAATACACGCGCCATCACACCCCCTCCTTCCGGCGTTCTTTTTGCGTGACGCGCACTATACCTAATTCACCTCCACCTTTTTTGGTTTGGGTATGAACCTGTTGGTTTTCTTTCGATGTTTTCCATCACCGTTTAAAGGAAGTGCGGGAAGTTTGCTATGGCATCTAGGTTTCTTCGTGTCATTAGTACTTTCGAACAGGTGTGGTGAAAGTATTTAAGGCCCAGAGGCTCCTTTCGAGCACTTGACACAAATGTTATACTTTTACAGAATGGTACATTATAATTATTGTAATTAATAAAATACATTTTTGTTAATACATACAACTAATGACTAAACGAGCAAAATTTTTGTTCATATATTTATTTACAATCTGAATTTCGGAAACGGGATAATTTAGCTAGGATTCAGTTTTAGATAATGTTTTTTTACAGTTTTCAGGCAATGATAAACATAAACAGCTGAAAATTATGACTCTTCCTGACATCTATTGGCGAATGATAATACTATTATGTTTTAAACTACATACAGCTTGGCATAAGAGTAGAAAATTATAGGGGCGCCACTTTCCATACATTTTCGACGCTCACTCATGCGGTCATGCTTGCACCTATACGAAACACCCGCGTTTCAAATTAGTTCGTTTCTAGACTTTTTTGCCAAATTACTTCAGTAGATGGCGTTGTTAAGCAACCGAGCATATATCGGTCACCCAGATATAATATTGCTTGGGAAGTTAGGTACAAACTTGTACAAACTAGTAATTTCCTTGGTGTACTTGAGTATATTAATATCGGAAAAAATACCGAAATTAAAAAAAAACAAAGTAGTAAAAAATTCCTAATTACGGATATCTGAGACCTTGTGTTTGTGCAAAAGGTCTTAGCAGCCTAACAGTTGAGTCGGTGGTAGCCTTCTAGAGCTAAAGGCCGTGGGTTCGATCCCCACCCAACGCATAATAATAATTTAAAATGCTACTAACTTCACGGTCGCCAAGAACCAACTATGAATATTGTAGGTACATCTATTTAATAGTTATTTAGGTAGTATTAGTTCTTCTATAGTGCAATGGCTATGCAACAAAGTTGGCACACGACTGTCTTCCTCAGGGACGGTAGACATCCGAAGATTTTTTCGTAACATACAAAATATTTTGTAAATTATTATGCTAAGTAGTTCATACATAATTATATACCCAGTGTTTTTATTTACGAAAAGACGAAGTGTTATGCAGTTTAGATGTCTAAAGATCGTTGATGCCGATCTATAGATAGCTCAACTCATCCAGTTTGAATACAAATTTAACTCTTGATAATCCTTTCAGGTTCTTCAGTCTGCGAAGGAGCAGCTCAAGTGGTCTTTGCTAAAATAAATAATATAAACATTTAAATTGTGTATATTTTATTGAATAATATAACAGTATTTAAATGACTAATAAACATACCCCCGCTTTCTGAGAGCTCGATGAACCCTAATCGGCTGTCAAGTCACTTGCTATTTCAGCTTTTACTTCAAATTAGAGATAGCAAGTGACTTGACAGCCGATTAGTGTTGATCGAGCTTTCAGAAACCGGGGGTCGATCAAATATTTTATTTCAAACTATTCTTCAGTCTAACAACACAGTTCTGGCAGGGTATGCCTAAAACAGTCTGACTTATTAGCGTTATTCCTAGACCAATCGTGTGATAGTCGTATTATGACTTAGGTCTTGCCATTTTGTCCAATGTGAATTTGGCTGGCACAGTAAGTTTTGTCATAACTCGAATTAGACTGCGTTATGCACACCCGGACAGAACTAACAAACCACCGTTGTCTTTAAATATCCCAACACCGTTATTATAGTAACTTTTCAAGTATTTATTATTACTTATATAAGAAAAATATTTAATCAAATGCTCTCTGTAAGTTTAGTGAAAATGTTTTTTCATCACCGGAAAGTGTTGGTGTATGTAGTAGGTACGAAAAATTAAAATAAATACCGTAAACCGATAACCGTAGTCTCCAATAACACTGGTTTACCGGTATTGTTTTATAAAAAACGTAGTTAACTTGCAAAAGTAAAGCTGTTGTGCTTCTTGATTACCGACATCTAGTAACAGTAAAGTGCATCTATCCCAAAATCAAACTACTAGATGGCGCTTAGGTACTTTTTTAGCGAGTAATACCAAACACGTACCTAGATGGCGGTATTTTCCGGTTAGCACTTGTTTTTCTGACGCCCTGGCTACTGATCGCAATGCGATCACTAGTCAATAGATGGCGTTGTATTCAATTTCAAACTTCTAGCCTAGATTATAGATGGCGCTTATATGATATCACATGTTTAGTTACACCACATATCAATAGATGGCGTTGTTCTAAACTTTGCGAGTTCATAATCTCGAATTTACAACTCTGTCATTTGTTTCGTGCCAAACTCATCAGCAGTTGGAATTGTGTTCAGTTTAGAGATAGCTTTGAACGCTGAGTTGTTTTTGTCTTTTAGGAGTTTGAAGAGAACGTTTTCTGAAGTACCGACAAAGCATCCAATGGTTTGTAGGCGCTGGAACCAAAGAAAAGACTGATTTTAGTAAAAATTATGTACTTTATTTTATAGTGTACTAGCGACCCGCCCGCGCGCCCCTGCTTCGCACGGGTGCACATTGTTTTTCTACTATATCATGCATGTATTATTCATATACCCCTCCCTCTTGAATCACTAAAATACTAAAAAAACCGCATCAAAATCCGTTGCCTAGTTTTAAAGATTTACGCATACATATGATATAGGGACAGAGAAAGCGACTTTGTTTTATACTCAGGGCCTCCAAGCTGTGTTTTGGTTGTGAAGAGTGTGGTCACCGGTGTAATTACAGACACATAAGGCTTAACATATGTATGCCTCAAGTTGATTACAAGACGCAAAACACTGCATCGTAGGGCACGTTCCTATCGTGCGTGACTTACGAGGCAATGCTTTGTTATAGGTGATGGACCACTTAACATCAGGTGGGCCATCTGCTTGTTCCATCAGCTGGTTGTATAAAAAAAAAGCTAACCCCCGGTTTCTGAAAGGTTGATCAACACTAATCAGCTGGCAACAACAAAATAATTTAAAACTGCAGGGGTTGACCTTAAGGACCTCCCACAGAACAATTTGTAGAAACTTTGCAGCTTATGACCCATCTAACCTCTAGTTGCGTTTGATCCATGACTTTTTGGCCACTTGTATACATGAAAACCTCCACTTTCTACAACTTAGAACTGAATCCTAGAGTGTCCAAGGTGGGATCTTTGTTCAGCTTAGAGATCTGTTTGAATTGAGGATGCTGCTTATCCTTCATCAGCTTGAAGAGAACAGTCTCCGAGGTAGTGATAAAGCAGCCTAAGGATTGCATGCGCTGGAAATAGAGGAGTATGTTAGTGGGATTTCACTCTTCCGGGGAAGTACTACCACCACGTCTTTTTCTGCCGCCAAGCAGCAACTCTGTGTTTCGGTTTGAAGAGTGTGGGCGCCGGTGTAATTACAGGCACATGAGGCTTAACATCTGTATGCCTCAAGTTGATGGACGCAGGGCAGTGCATCGTAGGGCACGTTCCTGTCGTGCGTGGCTTACGTAATGCTTTGTATATAGGTAATGGTAACCACTAAACATCTGCTTGTTCCATCGGCTAGTAGTATCAAAAAAACTAGCTTTAGGTAGTAGCGAGATGAGTAGCTCCCTATCTCACCTGTAAAGCAAGTCCTCGGTCCATCAGTGACCTGGAAGATACTCCATCGGCCAGGACATGGACAAAGATGTCTTCATTCAGCAGGTCGATCACAGTCTGTTCTATGCACACATGAGCCTGGAATGAGATAACATTTATACCTATTAACACTAGTTGCGCGCCGCGGTTTCACCCGCGCAGATTTAAATCTCGGTATTCTCACGGGATAAAAAGTAGCCTATGTGTTATTCCAGACTTCATTCCCTCTCTCTGCCAAGTTTCATCTAGATCCGTTCAGCAGTTCCGGCGTGAAAGAGTAACAAACATCCATCTATCCATACTTACAAACTTTCACGTTTATTATAGTAGTAGGATGCTTCATATGGTTTCACCATGGCTTAGGGCCATTCTTTGTTATATATGACGGTTACTACTTAACATCAAGTGGGCCGTTGCTTGTTTCATCAGCTCGTTGTGTAAAAAAGCTAGCTTTTATGCCCTTGTTCCATGTATAATTTCTTTTTGTATTTTGTTATCAAAGTTATATAATAAAATATTCTTAATCATCTTACTTCGATCCCGAAAAGAACAATAGACTTCAAATCTGGTACATCCTTCTTCAATCTCTCTTGTAGCTCCGGAGTGTACATGGAAAACTTGGTCTTCTCATAGACCATTGCAGCTCCGTCTACGTTGATGTCTTTTGTGGTGTGGCCAAGACCTTTAGGATACTGCTCTGAGACATATACAGGTATCTTGAAATGTTTTGCAGCTTCTACCTGTAAAATTGGTAATGTAAAATTACCTATATTGCTTTTTGCCTTTAAAGTTACTTATATTAAATTAAATAATCAGGGTGTTGCGCCCCACGGTTTCATGCGCGCAGATTTAAATCCCGTTATTCCCATGGGATAAAAAGTAACCTATGCTATTCCAGACTATAATCTATCTCTGTACCAAGTTTCATCAAGATCCGTTCAGCCGTTTCGGGGTGAAAGAGTAACAAACATCCATCCATCCATTCATACTTACAAACTTTCGCGTTTATAATAGTAGTAGTATGCGCCTATATGTGAGTTAGTTTAGTGATGTAGCTACAGAAAAAAACAGAGCTTCACAACTTTGATCCCCAGGCACGCTAGATAGAGTAGGTACAGTCGACTGTAAATTAGTATAGGTACATTCTAGTGCAGCTGACTGTAGCTACCTTCTACGCATAAATCATACACTTGTACTTCTACGGAATAGCGTCTCGCTTGCGTAGGTATAATACCTACCTACTCCCACAATCCATTGTAACTATATAGATAGGTACCTACTGTAAGTACTTTGATGCCTAGTTTCTAGCTTTAGCACAACACAACAGCAACTATAAATAAATAAATAAATAAATATTGTTGGACTTTCCACACAGCACTATCTAGCCCCAAACTAAGCTTATGCTTGTGATATGGGAACCAGATAGCTGATATACTACTTATATACTTTTTTTTTTTGTAAATACATACGTATAATATTATATAACACCCAGACAGAGAACAAACATCTGTGTTCATCACACAAACGTTTGTTCACGGTGGGAATCGAACCCACGACCTACGGCGCAGAAGGCAGAGCTACCACCAACTGAGCTACGTAGGCTGTCACTATAAAACTACAGAGATGATTATGTAACAATAACAAGCAACAAACCATTTTATTGGCGACTTTCACCACTTCTCCAAAATGTTTGATATGCGGCCTAAACGTTTCTTGAATGTCGCACAAGAGAAACGCAGTTTTGGGCGCGTCTAGGGCCCCTAGTTTTAGGATATTCCGGACAGCCATCTCAATTAAAACTACTATTTAAACACAATTTTGTGCTTTGGAATTTTCTTCCAAGAGCAAAGGTCAACCTACACACACATGATTGATACGCCGCGCCGATTAGCCGATTAGCCGGTTTCTGACTTTGACAACAGTATTGTCACTGTCAAAGTGACAGTGCTGTCATTTTAACTATGCTGTCGTCACAAATCTCATGGCTTTTACCAAGGAATATAGATAATTCAAATTCCTTGGCTTCTACTTGAGCCCGCGAACTACCGACGACCGACAACGCTTGATGAGTTGGTAGACGTGTGGGTTCGATTTTAGCGCCGCCCTTTCCATCCACTGACTTCCCGCGGTCCTAATAATGTCGTGAGTCCATCGAGAAGGACGGCGTCCCATGCTTCGTTGTCCTTCCTATTCGTGGTCGCCATTGGAAAACCTTTTGTTGTCTGCAGTTCTTCGAGCTATATGACCACCTGCCCATTGCCACTTCAACTTGCTGATTCTGAGAGTTATGCTCTTGGTTCTCCTGCGGATTTCCTCCTTACCTAATGAGTCTATCTCGCAGTGAAACCAGCATAGCTCTCCCCATAGCCCGTTGTGCGACTTTGAGCTTGTTGATGATGATGAGGCTAATAGTAAGCGACCACGTCTCAGTTCCATGTGTCATCACTGGCAACACACACTGGTTGAAGACTTTCGTCTCGAGGCTCTTCGGCATTTGTGACGGTACGAGAAGATGTGGGGTAATTTCCCGAACGCTGCCCACCCGAGTTGGATTCGTTGGCTGACTTCTTGATCAAAGTTGGACCTACAGCTTGGCAAAATAGAGTCTGACGCGGTGACATTTGGAACTAAAAATCGATGATTGTGGCAACATTGCTTTATTTGTCAACTGCTAGTACATTCTGTGTCAACAGTGCATGTATCGTGTGATTTTTCTTAAAATTTCTTAAAATTATCTACTTTTGTTGCTTATGAACTATTTAAAATGAATAAAACTATTCGTAGTAGTGGCAGAGAAGTGATTTACCACGTCTTTTCGCGGTGTTTGGCCGAATCTCAAGCGGGACAAGTTTTGTCCGATATCGAGAATGTTTATCAAAGAACTGCCGATATGACAGGTATTTATGTACTCTAAATAAGTCACTGTACATTAAATAAGTTTTTATAAATGTTTTCTATAAGCATTGTTTTGTTGATATCCAGATTAGTCTTGTTTACAGAAATTGAAAATTGAGGTTATATTTTGTAGTTTTTACAGTCTCGTATACGCTAACCTCAATCATTGATACTTGAAGTTAATGAACATGGAATTATCAATAAAATACTGTTTTCTTTTTGTTTTAGGTAAATCTTTCAACACAGTAAGAAAAATTGTTGATGAAGGTGAAAAAAATAATGGTATTTTTTCAACACCGGGAAAATATCGCAAAGGTCGCCCGAAGAAAGATTTAGATGATTTCGATTTATGTGCAATTAGACAAAAGGTTCATTTCTTTTACACTGTGAAAAAGCAGGTACTCTTTATTCCTACACTACTGCCAATTTCATGAATTTTTTACATGAAAACCAGATAAAAAAATATATCATGTTTCAGGTGCCTACACTGAGAAATTTACTGCCAGTAGTTAGAGAGGACTTGGGTTATAATGGAAGCCGTGAACATCTCAGAAAGATATTACACTCTCTGGGGTTTTCATATAAAAAATGTAAAACCGACAGATTGTCTCTAATAGAGAAACCTAACATAGCAGCAAAGCTGGAGCAATATTTGAAAATTATCATAGATAACAGAAACCTGCCTCCAGAACTACAAAAAGAAATAATATATTTGGATGAAAGTTATATTCACTCATCATACAAGCTGAAAAAATGTTGGCAATCAGTTGATGTCAGCGGAGTGAAACACAACATATCAAAAGGCAAGAGATATATAATTGTACATGCTGGGAGGGAGAAAGGATTTGTTCCAAATGCCCTTTTGATTTTCAGTGGCACAAACAAAAATGAAGACTATCACTCTGAAATGAATAAAACTAACTTCACAAAATGGGACACTGAAAAACTAATCCCCAACTTAAGAGAACCTTCCCTTATTGTAATGGATAATGCTCCTTACCATTCGGTGGTCTTGAACAAGGCACCAACTAGCGCTTCAAAAGTTGCTGAGATAAAGATATGGTTACTGCAAAATAATATACCCTTTGATGAGTCTCTCCGCAAGCCTCAATTATTAATGCTAGTGAAACGGCATAAACCAGAGCCCATTTACGAAATTGACGAAATTTTAGGAGATCATGGTCACATTGTGGTACGCCTGCCACCTTATCACTGCGACCTGAATCCTATTGAATTAATATGGGGAATTGCAAAGCATAAAATTGCTTCAGTCAATGTTGGGTCCATTGATATAAAGGTATGTAGCCTAGTTTATATATGCATATTTAATGTTGCTATGTCAAGGTAAGAACCACTGTTAATGATTATCATATTTTTTATAGGTGAACAAGCATTCGCAAACGTTACTGCCGAAGACTGGAAGAATTCATGCAGGCATGTAATGAAAATAGAAAAAGAATATTATGACAGAGGTGTGACTTTGTATGACCAGATAGAACGATTGGTAATAAATCTTAGAGATGACAGTAGCAGTAGCAGTGATTTATCAGAATTAGAATATGCTAGTGATTCTGAAGTTTCAGGAAGCTCTAGCCAAAATGTGAGCTTTTCTGGGATTGAATATTTAGATGAAAGTGTTTTAGATACGTCTGATTGATTTTTTTTGTATTAAAATGAAACTTAATTTTTTTGTATTAAAAAGAAAACGTGTTCTTTCATTACATATCCCTGTAACCAAACTATCATCGTCAATTCCGAACAATGCCACTGTTAAGTGTAAATACTTTGAAATAGGCCTTGATACTTTGTACAACAAACAAACGGAGTATTTTAGTTTTTCAAAATTACTATTATTTTTATATCATATATATTATTTTATATCCCCAAAAATAACAAGTATCAAAAACTGTTGAGTCGTAGTATTTCGGGTTGCCACATGTGCGATACTGGTGACCTCATTTATTCCACACTCTTTTTTGCCAAGCTGTACCTAGTTGGATCATCTGACACAGATACACGTAGGCAGTGACTGGTGGTCAACATCTAAGATATCGCTTTCAACATGTACCTATACCTATCGGATATAGACATAGATTTTTTTATACATATCGCTGACGGAACAAGCAGATGGCCCACCTGATGTTAAGTGGTAACCATCACCTATAAACAAAACATTGCCCCGTAGGTCACGCACAATAAAAAAAACACAGCGTTGCTGCTTGGCGACAGAAAAAGGCGTGGTGGTAGTACTTCCCCGGACGAGTCCTTCACAAAGAGCTCTACTACTCTTGAATAGATGTACCTATACCTCTTATACTCATAGCTAAGAGTTGATAATGGCTCATTGATCTAAAATTTTGATCTGTGATGGCTTCTAGGTACCTACCTAAGTATTAAGATTATGGATCAATGAAACTCGCATACTAATTTCTTAACAAATCGAGTCTACGTACTTACCTAATATAGGTACCTACCACGGTACCTACTCACCTTATTAATTATGTTAGTACTAGGTACTTCATACCTACGTAGACTGGTAGACCACTTATCTCCTGCATAAGAAACCCCAGCAAATGGCAACCAAAAGCAAAGGAAGTAACCTAAACCTAAGGTATAAACAATATAATTACCTACACCATCCACGATACCCAGAACAAAATTATGTCCGTTCCAAAAACTGAACCTGCTCCGACGCAGCCTATATCATTACGTTGGGCCAACACGCAATTTCTCCCAAAAAACAATGCTCCAAATCTCTAATTTACTGAAAAAACCATATCATTGGGTACCTTTTTCTTTTTATTATTTCTTACGCGTGACTTTTGACTGACTGTTGTTGCCCGAGGGCCTTACCTAGTCTGCGGTTTGAAAAAAAAAACATAAGATGGCGCCGAGACGATCGCGTGCGCCGTTTTGGCGGGAAGAGCTTTGGAAAAAAATCATTCAGTAGGTTCAAGCCAAGTGTTTTGTTATCGGAAATAGAATTACAAATATTATGTAAGAACTTAAAAAAAATTATCTTCATTAATCCTAAATAAACTACCACCTAGGTAGGCACTTATTCCTATTAGGTTTTTAGCTCGTTTTGAGGTACCAGAATGACATTCCTTTTCTTATGTCATTGTTGTTAGACAATTGACATGCGATTCAGTATTTTTTTCAAATCAAATCTAAATTATTTTTGCGTTTTTTATCCATTTCATTGTCTATTGTTAAGCGCGCGATTTTTCCTAGAGTAGATCATTGAATAATAAACTATTGTAGTGTTATAGAAGCGTAACTCTGTTTCGACTGAAGTCTGCTGCATTTTAAAATGAACCGTAAGTGGTTTTAAGCCAACTTCGCCAACAAAATATGTATAAAATGCTAAGTAGTGCGGTTTCATCCGCGTAGTTTTAAATTCCGGTATTCCCACGGGATAAAAAGTAGCCTTTTTGTTATTCCAGACTAGGTATAAATATCTCTGTGCCAATTTTAACCAAGACCCGTACACCCGATCTGGAGTTATAGAGTAACAAGCATCCATCCATCCATCCATACTTACAAACTTTCGCATTTATAATATTTGTAGGATATGCGAACGAGATGCATTGACGGCGAGTGTGACAGGCGTCAGTATTTTGAAAATCCCAAGGAATTTGAATACAATAAAAAGACAATTTACTGCTGCAATTAAATTATCTATTTATTATTAAAAGAAAATGTGGATTCTGGTTAATTTTATCCACTTTTAACTTCGTTGCTAAAACTATAACTACTTTTTTAAGGGGCTTATGAAAATAATTAGAACTAATTAAGTAGGTAAATAAGAATAATGCGCATCACGCAAAAAGAACGCCGGAAGGAGGGAGTACGATGGCACAAGTATTTAGTATGCGCAAACACATCCCGTTTTTGGTTGACACGACCTATATCAAGACTACCAGATCTTTTGGTAGGTAGAAACCATTGAAGATATAGATAGGGACCTAGTAGGTACATTCTATTTAAGTAAGTATGACGTACCTACCTAGTACTTGGGTGATAGGTATTTAACAGCTGATAGTCTAGTCTAGTGATAGCCAAGGTAGCCTCTCAGAATCAGCAAGTTAAAGTGGCAATGGGCAGGTCATATAGCTCGAAGAACTGACAACCGCTGGGGAAGAAAGGTTCTCGAATGGCGACCACGAACAGCAGGAAAGCAAAGCGTGGGACGCCCTCCTACCCGATGGACTGACGACATTGTTAGGATTGTTAGGATAAGATTGCGGGTAGTCGATGGATGGAGCCTCAGAATCGTTCTTCTTGGAAACGTATAGGAGATGCCTATGTCCTATGGACTTTTGTAGGCTGAGGGTTTTTCTTTATGCGACGAAAATTATTGTATGCAATGCTAGGACCTATTCAAACGGTGATTGATGTAAACATTTTGAGGAAATCTGTTGATCTCATGTCTTATTGTTTTCGTACTTATATTGAGTGATATTGAATGACTTTTCCTCTGAATGTGAGATTTACAAAATCATACAAAGAAACTTTCTCTCGAAAAAATGAACTATAAATAGCTACACTTACGAGCTAAAAAATAGGCTAAGCCCTGGCGCCGGGGCGTGGCCGAACCACGAAACGAAGTGTCAGAGGCGCCAATGCTTTTCGATTGACGTTTTTTACTTTTTTTAGCTTTTTCGAGACTGCGGCAACGTTAGCATTCGGCCGACTAAAAGGATAATTTAATTAGGTTATAAAATGGTCCTTTCTTGTAAGTAGTTGTAAATGTTTGAATGATTTTTTTTGGTTTAAACTTTCAGTGTAAGCGAGATTGTAAATAATTAAAATAAACTAAATTTTAATGAATCGATAACTAGCCACAAACTGAAAGATAACATAGTTTACTGGAAACGAATCACTAGCTGATAGAATACTCTTGTAGGTATATTTTTTGGAGATAATCTACAAATGATTATAATATCTCAGGCACAAAAAAAAATCTGTATTCATTACAAAATGTTTGCGCTTCATGGGAGTTGAACCTACCATCTTCAGTGCAAAAGTCACAGAAGTTGGTACTATACCATCGTAGATTTATTTGTAACGCAAGTCCGGTAAAGATTTAATGGGAAGACAACTGCTGATACATTTCGAAAAATATAAAATCTGAACTAATTTATGTAAAATTGCAATCAACCAAGTTGTATGCAATCACTTTGCACAAAATATAATATTTTGGTTCAAACAAGTTTTTGCCACTAAAAAGTTTGCATGGGTTCGAAAACTAGTAAAACGGTAAAAAAGTGAAATAAGAACGCTTTGTGTATTGTTCATTCACAATCTTTTATATCATAGGTTCTTGCATAGTCCTGTAATAATTTTTTTAACTTCAGTAGGATGCTCATTGAGGGAAGGGAGTTAAGTGCACCGTTTAGTGTACAGTTATTTCAAAATAAATAAACTTAGGTAGACCCATTAACTAAGGCAAGGTCAAGCCGTTTCAAAGCCGAAAAAGCTGCCGCCTATAATTAGATTACCCCTGGAATACGTAAAACTGGCTCATACGTATAATTATAAGAGGATTTTAGAATAAAAAATTATATTTTTTGGTCTGTAACGCGTGCGGCGCCTGCGGCGTTTTGTGAGCAAATGACTCATAGAGGACGCCACTGATGGTTTTAAAATGTATTTTTAAAAATAGAATTAGGCTTGAGTGACCACAAAACTAGTGAATTATCATATTTTTCCTATAATTTAATGCAGGACAAAAACCTCAACAGAAAATATTTCTTTATGATATTTAAATCTTTAAAATTTAATATTTTTTTATAAACCTACTTCACTGTATTAATAATTTTAGATTTAAACTACGAAAAACGTAGTTTAAATCTAAAATTGCCAGCCACTGTGTAGAAATATTGCTGCCAAGGTTTCATTCAGTTTTTCATTAACGAGTGTATTTAAAAATATATATATATACAGATAGGTATTGTTTTAATAAAATACAAGGGTGTAAGTTATAACTACGTACTACATTCCCATTCATTTGTAGTTTCTCCAACTCAATAAAAATCTCTGTAGGATGATGTCAGTTTTAATAAATTACATTAGCGTGCATTTACACTGCAGTAACGCGTCATCGTGACTGTACATTTCGCGTAGTGCGCAGGCGCCGTGTACTGCAGGACAAAACAAGAGTAGCGTCTTTAACCATTTTGTACTTTTTAATCATTTATGAATAGATACAAAATATTTTTCAATTAGATATATTATACCGATTATACCAAAAAAGAACTGGTTATATAATAAAATAGAATAGATAATAATGTTATATGATATAGTTCAATTACGTCTAACAATAAGCATCTTTTTTCTTTTTTAATGATAAAATCTACGAGACATACAGGTGGTCATTGTCTTCAATTATTTTGAATTTAAAATGTGTAATACTCGCTTGAAGTCCTGAATAAATAAACTAAAATAACTTAGCCGACCAAAATTGTTATGCAATAATTTTTACACGGCTCCTTACAAAACAAAAATGTACAGATAACCATCAAACCAGGTGCATACAAGAAACATTCGAAACAAATAAAGAGTTAAACTGGTATCAACTGAGCTCTGAATGCCATCAACATACAAAATAAGCAAGTTCTGATGCAAATGTAACAAAAAAGTAACAATTCATCAATAAAACGCCGCATATATCTGAATACTATAGTTAAAACAATTAGCATTAATGTATATAGAATTAAAATTATATGATAGACAAAGATAGATAGATACATAACTCCGAATTGATGAACAACAAAAAGATATAATACATTTTTACTCAAAAAAACAACTATTGTAATAAAACAATGGGTGACCTTATCGCTAACAGCGATCTCTACCAGGCAACCTTTGGATGGACAGGATTGAACATAAAAATGAGAGGGGTAGTCCTACTTTTAAGGTACCTACCTGAAGACGTATCTATCTGCCTACACATACCGATATAGGCGGCGAGCCTAATTGACAAATATGTTTATTGCGATGAACCCAGTCACAAAAAGGCGTAGTCAGCAGATGACCTACCTTATGTCAACCGGTTACCTCTAATGGCAATTGGACAATGTTATATGGTAGCTGTTTTATACCCTAAAAATATAATAAACACTCACAAGCCGCGAGTACCTTTGTTCATGTTTCCTTTCCAAAAAGTTTTATGGTATATAAATGCAATTGGTGAATAAGAGACAGAATTAAAGCGACGACCATAGATGAATCACGAGCATGTAAAGGATAACGACTGAATCACGACCGTACAGGGAGTAATTCATGGTGATTATATCACTTGCTACGCAAGTTCGAACTTACACCTCTCGATTTTGAGTTATAATTTTGTTTTCTGTCTTTTTTTAGCTGATTGAACAAGCAGATGGCCCACCTGATGTTGTGCTAACCATCATCTATAACAAATCACGATAGAATGTGCCCTACGTGCACTGCCGTGTGCCCATCAACTTGATGCTACGGCATCCTAATGGAAACAAGACGAACCGAGAGCGATCCATACCAATATTTAAATTTAAAAAGCCTGTAGGTATATTTTTTGTGTCTTTACATAAACGGAACGGAATCCATTGAGTATTCAGTTTTTTCCATCGGCCATATCGGTTTAAATTAAATTATTTGTGAAGAATTTATCTTAATGCTACGAATTGGTTTACAGGTTTTTTGGAAATAAAATATTGCTGGACTTTCCAAACAGCACTATCTAGCACCAGACTAAGCCAAAGCCATTAATATAAAAACAGATAGCTGATAAATTAATAATACACATGTCCTTTTTTTGTAAATACACACCTACTTATAATATTACATTAACACCCCGACAGAGAACAAACATCTATGCTTATCACAATGTTTGTTCTCGGTGGGGATCAAACCCACGGCAGAAGGCAGAGCTACTACTAACTGTGCTGTGGAGGCGGTCAAACGTTGAACTTTTGAACTGTTGAACGTTTCTGCTTATTTTATTATTTGCTAGATGTAACTACATCTAAATAATTTTGATGAACACAAGATAATTAGATTGTATTTTTTTTGTAAAACCAAATCAGACAATAAAAAAATAAATATAATCGATGACAGCTACTAAAATAAAATTGAATTACTTTGCATAACGTACCGACTTGAACCTTTTTCTTTCTTTATATTAACTTTAGTAACCTGCATAATATCCAATTTATTTAAATATTCAACTTTATTTCCTAAGAAAAAACTCACTTAGGTAATTTAAAAAACTTATAATTTGCAAACCGAATATTTTGCACTGACGTGTACGCAACGCTTACTC
Organism: Plemyria rubiginata; assembly: GCA_963576535.1. NCBI lineage: Eukaryota > Metazoa > Arthropoda > Insecta > Lepidoptera > Geometridae > Plemyria > Plemyria rubiginata. Next base: position 3,392,370 of record OY754911.1, on the reverse strand, counting down.
AGCACTTTCTTTGTTAAAACCTGACACATGTTCTCGTAACTGTTAACTTAGAATTACCTTTATTCTTAAGTTTGTAAGGTTGATTTTGCCGTAAGCTGTATTTCCATTGTTCATATTAATTATTGGAGAATCCATATCTCCATCTCTCAGCTACCTGACGATTTTTGTTTGTATTGGAATCTGAATAAAGGTCTTAATGGAAGGTGACGACAGCGCCTTAATAGCAAGTTTTGATCTCACTTGGCTTATGAGGGCAGACAATTTTGATGCATAATAATAATAATAAAAGCTTTATTTACTTACATACACTAGTAATAATAATAATAATAATAATGCTGGACAATCCACACAGCACTATCTAGCCCCAAAGTAAGCTATTCAAAGCTTGTGTTATGGGTACTAGATAACTGATATATTTAATACATTATATACTTACATAGATAGATATTTTTTATTATACATAGAAAACACCCAGACCATCGGAACAAATTTCTGCAGATCGTACACAAATTTGTTCCACGGCGGGAATCGAACCCGCAACCTCTTGCGTCGCAGGCAGGCTCTCGCCCGCTGCGCCGCCACAGAGGTCGTCAAAAAAAACTAGTAAACAATTATTATGGTTTATTTATTTAGTATTTTAATATAGTACCTATCTTAATAAAATTTAACTAAATCGTGTAAGAAAGAAGCTTCCATTGTTCTCTGTTTCTAGCTGTTCTAGTGCATAATACGTTCCCAAAAATACATAGTGCGCGTCACGCAAAAAGAACGCCGGAAGGAGAGGGAGGGGTGTGGTGGCGCGAGTATTTTGCAAATAATAATAAGTTCAATAATAATAAGTCCGGTGATTTTATATTTTATGCGAGCGAGATGTTGTTTAACGGTTGTCCGCCCCTTAACCGACGAACAACGACATGTATGTTGTATAGCATACTTCGCACGCAGTATATATTTATTTTATTTATTTATTTATTTAATCAGAACGGCACAGCCATTAACACTAATTAAAAATAGTCAATAAGATTAAGAAATAGCAATAGAATATAAAATAACAGGAAATAATCAAAGAAGGAAAAAAAACTATTTCAAAAACACAAAAAGCAGGAATTTAAAATACATATTATATATACATAAGTATATATAGATCGCGTCATCCAAAAAGAACGCTTTAAAACAGTGGCGGGAAAATGCGCATATTTATTTATTTAATACTTTATTGCACTAAAAACCGAGTACAAAAGGCGAGCTTAATGCTAGACAGCATTTTCTACCAGCCAACCTTAACAGGTAGAAGAACATAGGTTGGCGTGCTTAATTATACTAACATTCACAATAATAATATGGTAGCATATTTCCTAAAACTATAAACTAAATATAATATCTAATAAATAAAAAACAAATATATATATCTATCTATAATATATACACTTACAAAAACATAATTAATAGTATTCATGTGGTCGAAAAATAGAAGTCATGTACAAGGCGTTTGAAAACGGGTTTTGAGGACGCCATTTTTATACTTAGGGGAAGTGCATTCCACAAGCTTACAGCCACTACCTCAAACGAATTACCACGATAGCCGATACATAAACAATACTCACGCCATCACACCCCCTTCCCTCCTTCCGGCGTTCTTTTTGTGTGACGGGCACTATTCTACAATAGCGGTAGTTTGTGTATAACCGGGTTCAAATTCCAGCAGGTTACTATACCTAATACATAATTAGTAACGATTCGTGTTATTGCTTCTTAGTAAAACCGCTTTATGACTCATGAGGTCGGGGATTCGATTCCCGGAAATGTACTCTGTGGTGGGCATCGGAATAGGTAGGAAAAGGAGGCAAGGTAGGAAGTAGGAATGATTAAAACGCGGTCAACCGACAAACAAATTCCCGCTCATATCATGCCCCGCGGTTTCACTCGCGTAGTTATAAATCCCGGTATTCCCACGGGATAAAAAGTAGCCTATGTGCTATTCCAGACTTAATCTATCTCTATGCCAAATTTCATCAAAATCCGTTTAGCCGTTCTGCAGTTATTGAGTAAAAAACATCCATCCATCCATCTATACTTACAAACTTTCACGTTTATAACATTAGAAAGAAGGATTTTTTATTAACCTAGACTACTTAGTTGCGTTTTAGACGAAATGAGACTAACCCCAACTTATTTCACTGCCTCCATTCAAAATAGTTACTTTAAAGACTACTCTGATTCAGATTTTTTATACATAAATCAATAAATAATGCTGGACAATCCACACAGCACCATCTAGCCCCAAAGTAAGCAACTCAAAGCTTGTGCTATGGGTACTAGATAACTGATATATTTAATACATTATACTTACATAGATATTTTTTTATTATACATAGAAAACACCCAGACCAACGGAACCAATTTCTGCAGATCTTACACAAAGTTTCGAGGCGGGAATCGAGCCCGCAACCTCTTGCGTCGCAGGCGGACTCTTGCCCGCTGCGCCACTGAGGTCGTCGGTGGTCGATTTTGTTTCATAAATTATTATTGTAATTGTGATTTTTGAGAACCGGATCGCGTGCGTCGGCTGACGAAGAAAGTAAGAGGAATGAGCTAGTTCTGTCTGCGTGGCGCATCCTGATGTACAGACAAAGACATCGTCGCTTTGAATATGAAATACAGCTATTTTCTATATAACTAGCTGATGGGACAAGCAGATAACCCACCTGATGCTAAGTAGCCATCACTACATGGTATAAAACAAAGTCGCTTTCTCTGTCATAGCCTATATCCCATGACCCTATGTATGCTTACATCTTTAAAACTACGCAACGGATTTTGATGCGGTTTTTCTATGTGTGTGTGTTGAATAGTGATTCAAGAGGAAGGTGTATATGTATAATACATGCATGATATGTGCGCCCGTGCGAAGCAGGGGCGCGTGGGCTCATCGCTAGTCACCTATAAACAAAACATTGCCTCATAAGTCACGCACTGCCCTGGGTTAAACTATAGCTACCCTGGTACCTGAGTTGAGGGTTGGGGATAGGGGGAAAGCATGTGGGGGTAGATGGCAAGTCTTTCCCTATAGTTCTTTTTTCTAGAAAATGAAAAAAAATTTCCAAAAAAATACCTTCAAATTTCTTCACTTAAAAAAAAAAAAAAAAATAACCCTAACCTAATGAGAATTCCTTCCCTTGAGTCTTTTTGTCATAGAGATGAAATATTAATACCAATTTTTTTCATATATAAAAAAAAACCCTAACCTAACTAGTGGGTAACTTACCTGAAAAATTAAATTATTTTTTTTCATTTCCTAGAAAAAAGGACTCAAGGGGAAGACTTGCCATCTACCCCCACTTGCATCCCCCCTATCCCCAACCCTCAACTCAGGTACAAGGATTGCTATAGCCAACCCCTGCCCTGTGTCCAACTTGAGGCATACAGATGTTAAAGCCTCATAGTGCTCGATAGGAGCCTCTCGAGGCGTACTTAAAATCCTTTCACCACACTGTTTCGAAGAAACTAGTAACACGATAAGAAGAAGAAGGCTCATGTGCCTGTAATAACACCGGCGACCACACTCTTCAAACCGAAACACAGCGTTGCTGCTTGGTGGCAGAAAAAGTCATTGTGGTAGTAAGTACTTCCCCGGACGAGCCACTCATCTTTATGAGTGGCTCGTCCGGGGAAGTACTCTAGATTAATCTCAAAAAATGACAATTTTTTTTTGCCTAGACAAGACTAAAATTTTTTTGTACCAACGTAATTTTAATTATTAACAATTAAACCAATAAAACATAAAAGCAATGTCTAAATAGTTTATGCAAACAATTTAAATGCTTGCCCTATTTCAATACAGAACTGACATTTCTTCTCCCAAAATGGCAATAACGGACTATAAAAAACTTTTGCTGTCAATGTCATTAAAATTAACTAAATGAATTGTTTTCTGTCATTATGCAAATGTACGACACTTTGCCACAGATCGTGTTTATAGATAATGCTTAATTAGCCGTTAATATGGCTTTATGTCTGCCACAGTCATGGCATAAAAGCTGGTACACTCACATGACACTTCGGCTTGGCACATAGTTTTTTTGGCCGACTTTTACAACTTGCTGATATTTTTTTTAACTTAATAGACCGTTCTTTGGCCACGATCTCGCCTGGTGGTAAGTGACGATGTAGCCGACGATGGAACAGAACGGTCTAGAAGACACCTATTCACTCTTGCCTTAAAGACACCCAATTTGTAACAATCAGAAAAAACGAACGACGACGGCAATGAGTTCCACTCCTTGGCGGTTCGTATGACGAAGGTAGAAGCAAAACGCAAAGGTAGATGTGAGCATATGATGATGAACAAGCAGATGGCCCACCTGATGTTAAGTGTGACCATGGCCTACAACAAAACATTCCCTCGTAGGTAACGCATAGGAGCGTGCCCTACGATGCACTGCCCTGCGTCCATCAACTTGAGGCATCATTTTTTGCCTTGACTTTGAATGTTTCAATCTAAACCTTTATAAAGCACAGCAAATATTTGTGCCTATGTAGTGCATTTCTTAGTTGGGTTAGATTAATGTGCACAATGCCAGTAGGTACTCTGAAACGGCTTTCACCACACTATTTCTAAAGAGCTAGTGACATGACTAGAAAAGAAGGATTTCAAGCATGAATAGATAAATTTAATCGATTCCTATATTGTTACAACGTTAGATAGATAGTAACTCTTTAACAACAATGTTATGGGCGGCCTTATCGCTAACAGCGATTTACTTTCAGACAACCTTGGGATGGACAGGAATGAACATAAAAGAGAGGGGGGGGTCTAATGTGATTTATACATACTTTGCAATTTTATTAAGTCTATTTTTAAATTAACAACTATGTATTGTACCTGAACTAAATCATGTGAAAGCAACAAATGAATTGAGTAAGTATTCCTTATGTAGTGACCTAGCCATTCCCTTTCTCGTCTGTGGCAGCTTACCGTACAACTTCCGAAAATGGTCATTGTGACAAGATATAGGAATGCCTCCGACTTGGACCGTTTTGAGAAAAAACGGTCAAGCGTGTTCTTTGAATTTGTAAAGCTAATGATAATTCAAGAGCGTGGTAATTGTATTCGGTTTTAAATTAAATTAAAACAAATAAATAAAAAAGCTGAGAGCAGGGTCTAGTGGGAGTAACCCCGGCTTCTCATCCTAAGGTCATGGGTTCAAAACTGGTCATGGAATAATTGATTTTTCCCTTCGAAATTACCTCATACTCATACCACCTTAACAATAGAACCATGGACCTTTGGGAATAAGCCATAATATATCTATGTGGGCTTTGCTAATCGGTGAATCTAATCGGTGGTTTCCCTATAAATAAATAGAAAATGACCTTTTCAACCGACTTCAAAAAATGATATCTGTGTGGGCTATGCTTATCGGTGAATCTAATCGGTGGTTTCCCTATAAATAAATAGAAAATGACCTTTTCAACCGACTTCAAAAAATGATATCTGTGTGGGCTATGCTAATCGGTGAATCTAATCGGTGGTTTCCCTATAAATAAATAGAAAATGACCTTTTCAACCGACTTCAAAAAATGATATCTGTGTGGGCTATGCTAATCGGTGAATCTAATCGGTGGTTTTCCTATAAATAAATAGAAAATCTTTTTAACCGACTTCAAAAAAGAAGGAGGTTCTCAATGCAACAATATTTTTTTTTGTTGGTTACCTCATAACTTTTTACTGTGCGAACCGATTTTGATGATTATTTTTTCTATCGAAAGCTTCACATTTATTTCACCGGCAATCATACTCTTCGATCCAATACACAGCATCGCTGTACATACATACATACATTCATAAAATCACGCCTATTTCCCATAGGGGTAGGCAGAGACCACGGATTTCCACTTGCTACGATCCTGACATACCTCTTTCGCTTCATTCACTCTCATAACATTCTTCATACACATGCTCGTCGGTTTAGGTTACTCTTGACCTAGCCTTTCTCTAGCTACAGCATCGCTGTATGTTGGCAGAAAAAGGTGGTGTACTGCCCCAAATGAGCCACACACAAAGAGCTCTAAAACTGTCACCGAAAAGTCTACCAATATTTTTCATCATCAACATCCAGAAACATCAGCCTACAGAACGTATAGGGGAAGCCTATGTCCACTGCTGGACAAAGGCCTCCCCTATACGTTTCCAGGAAGAACGATTCCGAGCCCTCTCCATCCACCGACTACCCGCGATCCTAACAATGTCGTCAGTCCATCGGGTAGGAGGGCGTCCCACGCTTCGCTTTCCTGTTCGTGGTCGCCATTCGAGAACCTTTATTCCCCAGCGTTTGTCAGTTCTTCGAGCTATATGACCTGCCCATTGCCACTTCAACTTGCTGATTCTGAGAGCTATTTATTATTTATTACCTAAGGCAACTTTATTTTCTACAGCCTTCATACCTTAGTTGGTAGTTGCTCTGCCTTCTGCGCCGTAGGTCGTGGGTTCGATTCCCACTGTGAACAAACATTTGTTTGACGAACATAAATGTTTGTTCTCTGTCAAGGTGTTATTATAAGTACCTTTGTATTGACAAAAAAAAAGTATATACCTATGTAAGTAGAATATCAGCTATCTGGTTCCCATACCACATGCTTTAGCTTAAATTGGGGCTAGATGGTGCTGTGTGGAAAGTTATATTAAGTTATTTTATTTATAAAAACGATAAGCAGTTGTGTGTTTGTCAGTCCGGGGAGAAGCTTGGACCGGGATCACGTCAGAGCAAAACGCGATTGTTTTTACGTCTCCGACTGTACATCCACACGGGGTGAGTTTTAACTTCTATAATGGAAGTGTCAGGGTTTGTTTTTATTATAGAGAGAAAGTATGGCGATGCTGAAACTGTTACAGATTTTAACAAAATACTTGGCAATTCGAATTTTGCGAATATGTGTGTGGACTCGAAATCATGAAGGTTTCGGGGCGCCCGCGCAGATTTAAATCCCGGTATTCCCACGGGATTAAAAGTAGCTTTTGTGCTATTCCAGGCTATAATCTATCTCTCTGCCAAGTTTCATCCAGATGCGTTCAGTTTTTCCGGCATGAAAGAGAAACAAACATCCATCCATACTTACAAACTTTCGCGTTAATAATAGTAGTAGGATGTACATACAATTCTGACAAAATAAAATTTTTGATTTAATATCACTACAATATAGTATAAAACAAACTCGCTTTCTCTGTCCCTATATCCCTATGTATGCTTAAATCTTTAAAGTACGTAATGGATTTTGATGCGGTTTTTTTAATAGATAGAGTGATTTAAGAGGAAGCTTTATATGTATAATACATGCATGATATGTGCACCCGTGCAAAGCAGGGTCGCGCGGGCGGGTCGCTAGTTGATTATAATTTCATCCCGTGTGTTCGAACAGCATGCGTGCTACTACCTCCGTCATTACTGACCGGCACAAATAATATTACAAGCACATAGACATTATGTACAATTATACAGAGTATATAACAGTAATCATGCATAGTATCACTTGATGCAGCTTCAGCTAGACACTGGTCCTGTCTTTTGCCTTGTATGAGCATTTATCTATAAAGCCTGTCGAGCAATTCTTGTAAATTTATATTTATACTAGTAGCGCCCGCGGTTCCACCCGCGCAGATTTAAATCCCTGTGTTCCCACGGGATAAAAAGTAGCATATGTGCTATTCCAGAATATAATATTTAAAGTAAAAAATATGTTTAAATATCTCTTAAATATATCTCTCTGCCAAGTTTCATCCAAATCCGTTCACCCGTTCCAGCGTAAAAGTGTAACAAACATCCATCCATCCATCCATACTCACAATTTTTCACGTTTATAATATTAGTTTTAATAAATATTTAGTTTTAATACTAATTTGGTTTTTAACTTAGTAGGATTATATTTATATATTTCAGAATACTGAATCTCGTAAACACCTCCAACGACTTTCATAAAATTTAGTATGCAGATTGTTTCGGGGGCGATAAATCGATCCAGCACTTAGTATACTTTTTTATGTAAATACAATAATTTATAGACGCAATATTATTTGTATTAAAAAAAATGTAGTTTATCATTGTAGGTTCCAGGTAAGGATGGAGGTTTGTTACTCTTTCACGCCGGAACGGCTAAGCGGATCTGGATGAAACTTGGCAGTAAGATAGATTATAGTCTGGAATAGCACATAAGCTACTTTTTATCCCGTGGGAATACCGGAATTTAAACCTGCACGGGTGAAACCGCGGGACGCAACTAGTGACAAGTAAAGCCAAGAAGTGATATAGCTCTGTTACTACCCATCTTATGTAGTTACTAACATGCAACCTTTTTTATGCTTGGAACTTGAATTATCTGAGCTTTTCGTGGGAATAAAATGACAGTTGCAGTAAAAAACATTGTTATTTCTAAGGTCACATAACTACCCCGAATATTAGTGGCAACTTTCAAAATTTTAATGATTCGTTTTCTGTAAGTTTGAAAAGTAATAGCTTTTTGAGTCTATTTTCGACATATTTCTTGAATGTATCGTACGAAATTTGAAGCGTAAGGCGTAGCTTGTTGTTGTAAAGTAAGTTTAGCTTTCGTTAGGTATAACATTAGGTATATTGTATTTAATTTAAACATACATTGAGTATGTGATTCGTGTCCAAATAAAATTTATTATTATTGGGTATTATTAAAATTTCAAAGCTCAGTTGGTTGGTAGTGTCTTCCTTCAGCGCTTTAGGTTCGATGCCCATTAAGAACATTTAGTTGTGTTTTGAAAATTTATATTTGTTATCTATGTTAGCTAAAAATTATCAAATTACCAGAAGTATGCGATACAACACAATAATTGGAATAAAAATGTGTTGGTGTTTTTTTTACAACTAGCTGATGGAACAAGCAGATGGTCCAACTGATGTTAAGTGGTAACCATCACCTATAACAAAGCCTCGTAAGTCACGCACTGTAGAAACGTGCCCTATGATGCACTGCCCTGCGTCCATCAACTTGAGGCATACAGATGTTAAGCCTCATGTGCCTGTAATTTCATCGGCAACACACCCTTCAAACACACATGCACTCTAGGCGTCAGAAATATGCAATGGTGTTGCAAGTAAACAAACTTTTCTCCACACTGGTTGCCTTTACGCCCCAAGAGCGTACAGCATTATGCACCCAGAAACAGTAGCCAAACCAAAAAAAACTATTGTTCCTTTTTCAAATAGGCCATTGTCCATTCAACCCTTGTAAGGGTGCGATCATACGTGTAATAGCATTAAACAAAATAGGGTTTACACTTGATTTCATGGGTTCAAAAATACCGAATTACGGGCTTATTCTATCTATGGTTAGTTTATGGAGTTTACAAAATGTTTACTTTAAAAGAATCAATTTATTGTTCATGTCATATTCTACCTTTATAGAAAGAAAGAAAGAAAGAAACATTTATTTGACACATAACACACAGAGAACACAGAGAAAAAAAACATAACAGATATTTATTATTAACAAACAGTAAAAGTAAAGAAACAGATAAAAACAGAAAAATACAAAAACAGTGTTCGAGGACAGTTTTTATATAGTCATGCTTTGATTTTGACCCCATTTACGTGCATGTCATGGGGAGGGAAGAAAGTCATATTACGAGAGGAGTGTTAGGTATGGATGTGGTTGGTTCTAAAAAGAGAGGTAGACCAAAGAAAAGATGTATGGTACGTGTGAAAGATGACATGAGTTATTTTTTATTTTGATCTCCAGCCACATAAAGATAAAATATTATGATAGGTAAAAAAATTACTGATAGGTATAAAAGTATTATAAAGATTTTATCGTACAAACACACAAAAATTCGCCCCCACAAAATGAAATCCAAACCCCGAAAATAAAATTGCATAACCACAACGTTCTAAATTCAAAACCTCAAAGTTCGAAAATCGAAACCAAAAGAATCCAACGGTTTTGACATAAAGCGAATTATTCACATCAATCATCTTTAATACTTTGTCGGGATAATATCCCAGCATGGGTCGAACAGGTATCTTTTGTGTTCATTTCACTTGGAGAAAGCCAGAGACGTCAAAGGACATCAAAAAAATCGCCTCGCCCTTTCGCTAATTTAATTTCGTGAGCTTTTGTTTGTGAGCGCCGAGCGTGGCGAAATGATGTTCACTTGGTTACAAACTGGAGCACAAGAAAACGTTATTGTAACTTGGAGGTCGCTGTGGTGAAGACAAGAGCTAATGTGACTCTCGCTCGCACATTTTGACTTGTTGAAGTAACCACCACCTTAACAAAGCATTGTCTAGCAAGTCATATACAATAACAACATGCTCTACGATGCACTGCACTGCGTCCATCAACTTGAGGCATACAGATGTTACCCTCCTGTGCCTGCAATTTCACCAGCCTCTTCAAACCATCCATGTTTTCCACAGCCGTTTGTTTTCGGTGAAGCTCGTGGCACTCTTGTATTTCTTAATAAATCAATTTTTCGTTATATTTTGACAAGCAGACATAGCTTCCGAAACCCATTTGGTAAAGTGATGACATGACAGAAACCAAAATAAAAGGCATGACACGTCAGTATGCATTCGTTTTGTGAGTTGCACTTTCTGGAACATCTCTATTTTGACTAATAAATTAGAATTTTGAGATTATGACATTTCTGCAATGGATGGCTTTGCATTGCCCATTTCTATAACATCATTGAAATGAAATGTACCTATCTATTCGCAATCCTTGATAGTTCAAAGGTAATCTTGTGTGATTTCTAAATTAGTGTTTTGAGACTATGATATTTCTGCAATAAAAGATTGGTAATTTATAAATAAAATATGATATTGCAAAAAAAATGTACATTGTTCATAAAAAAAATACTTCTAGCTGATGGAATAAGTAGATGACCCACCTGGTGTTAAGTGGTAACCATCACCTATAACCTCGTAGGTCACGCACGATAGAAACGTGCCCTACGACGCACTGCCCTGCGTCCATCACCAGCGACCACACTCTTCAAACCGAAACACAGCGTTGCTGCTTGGCGGCAGAAGAAGGCGTCGTGGTAGTACTTCCCCGGACGAACCACACATCAAAGAGCTCTACTACTCTTCTCAGTATGTTAAATAAACTTTATTTTTCATAATTCCGGACGAGCCTTCATAATATTCAGTAGTAATAACGTGATATCAGCTCAGGATAAAACACTTCTAAAACATCAAACATATTCAACAACTAACATTAGGACATAAGTTAAAGTAGGTAATATAAATAAAAACCCATAATTAATAATAAATAATGCTGGACAACCCACACAGCACCATATAGCCCCAAAGTAAGCTTCTCAAAGCTTGTGTTATGGGTACTAGATAACTGATATATTTAATACATTATATACTTACATAGATGGATATTTTTTATTATACATAGAATACACCCAGACCAACGGAACAAATTTTTGCAGATCGTACACAAATTTGTTCCAAGGCAAAATCGAACCCGCAACCTCTTGCGTCGCAGGCGGACTTTCGCCCGCTGCGCCGCTGAGGTCGTCAATAAATAATTAATTAAATAAAATAGATCCAAATAATTTCTCTGACTAATATTAAGTAAATAATAAACCTATTCGCCTCGTATTATCCTACACGCAAGATAAACACGGAAGCTAAATGGCGAAGCAGTATACTCTTCAAATTGCTGCATGCATGATAACTATTTTCAATGACCACTGTCAATCGCCGGTCATTTTGTGAGAATGCCATTTGTCATGACAATCATTATAATTCACTGTACCGCTCTCATGGCCTTGGGGTTGAGAGATCGTAAGGTCGTGGGTTGGATTTCTGTCGTGCATCATGGTTTCGAAAAATTTTCGAATTTTTTTTGTGCGCAATGCTAGTTCGGCATAAAGTAAGTTTAAGAGTAGTAGAGCTCTTTCTGTGTGGCTCGTCCGGGGAAGTACTACCACCACGCCTCTTACTGCCGCCAAGCAGTAACGCTGTGTTTCGGATTGAAGAGTGTGGTCGCCGGTGTAATTACAGGCACATGAGGCTTAACATCAGTATGCCTCAAGTTGATGGACGCAGGAGAGCATCGTAGGGCATGTTCCTATCGTGAGTGCCTTGCAAGGCAAGGATTTGCTATAGGTGATAGTTACCACTTAACACCAGGTGGGCCATCTGCGTGTTCCACTAGCTGGTTGTATAAAAAAAACTAAACCAGGTAGTAATCTAACATACCAGCGGAACTAATTTCTGCAGATCATACAAAAATTTGTTCCGAGGCGGAAATCGAACCCGCATCCTCTTGCGTCGCAGGCGGACTCTCGCCCGCTGCGTCACAGAGGTCGGCAAACCAGTCGAGACACTATTATCTTTCACCACACTAACTATTCCGAAAGAAACTAGTGACACGACAAAAAAAAGAAGAATGACTAGAAGAAGACAAAAAAGGCCTGACGTTATGAAAAACTGATTATGTAAAACATACAGTCTTGGGGTGCAGGTAAGATTGCGATTTGCGGTCAAAAGATTACCTATAAAAATAAATAATAGCGTTGGTTTATTTAGAATTAGAATCTTTTCCACAAAACTTTAATTTCCATTAAAGCACCTAACTACCTAACTTAGCGAAACCTGCAAATTTTATTGACACTGGTAGCCAGAACCATAATCTTAAACTACAATCAAATAAACTATAAAATCCGAGACTCCATTTTCCTCGGCACATTTAGAACCGAAACAAATAAACTGATTGCGTAAAATAATGCAGTAGCGACAACGATACTAATGATGAGAAGCCTGTTGCATGCAGGTTCTTCTAGGCTTGATTGGCGTGGTTCATAGTGATCCTTTTCCTTTGTCATTGAATTGAATAAATATCTATCGACGTTGACATTAAAAGCAATCAGTTGCATTACTTTGAATATAATCTTACCTACCTTTATCGGAAGTCTGTGCCCGCATATTACCTTTCTGGTCGTTGCTTTGCGATTTTTAAGTGATTTGCCCTAGCAATAAGACTATATTTTAGCAGTTATATTGATTTCACAAAAAGGCTCGCGATCGCATGATTATTGCTTACTCTTGCGGGTATAAAATTGGGTTTTAGCAGCAACCATTCCATATAAAAATAAAAAATCCATATAAAGGTGGTCCTGTCGCGTAATACGTAATCAGGAAAGATTCATATGAGCTTTGGTTGTATAGAACAGACCCTATACAGTAGACTTTAAAAACCTTTGAAATCTACCTGTGAAATAATGCGCTATAAAAACGTCGAAGTTTGGGCTAACAAGGCGGTTTTAATTATTGAAAAATCTGTGTTAATTTTGTTTTTTTGGTAGAATAGTGCGGCGAGCCTTTGCTTAGCGGTATCTTTGTTTTTTTTTTCGTTTGTATAATTTGTGAAATGGCATGTTAACGCCGCGGCGCCGTTGGTAGAATAAGGAACAAGAGCTTAGTTCTTTGATTAAGTATTATTATTTATCTGACCGTTTCCGGTGACGGTTTGACCAAATTTGTTTTTTTCAAGTTCGTAAAAACTGATAGATCTTTTGACAATGCAAAAATTTTGCAAATGGAAATGTTAGCAGGTAGAATTTTTTATATAGGTATGTGATAGGATGTTCAATGAGCAAAAATAATAATATAATATATACTTAAAAAAAGAACTATTTAGAAAAAAATCTATATTTAATGGTATAGGTTGCGTCATGCAAAAAGAACGCCGGAAGGAAAGAGATGGGGAGTGATGGCGCTAGTTAGTGCGCAAACACATCCCCTCCACTGTTTTCCAGCGTACTTTGAAAAATAATACAGTTATAATGAGTTACGTAAATATTGCATGAAATAAAACAAAAAGAAACTTTTGTAAATTTTTTATTTCACAATAACAAATACCTACCGAAGTACAACTAACAATAACGGGTTACCAACAAACAAATAATCAGCCATTATTCAACAATAAAAGATCATTTATAACAATAAAATTAGTCCCGACACACGACTACACCTGCGATTAAGGGAACGAGAAAAAAAATCGCAAAGAGGTCTATTAGACCCCCCATAACAATAGCTCTATAGGACCCTATTATTAAAAAAAATGGCAAAGATAGGCGGCTTATTCTACCTGTCAGGTGAAGTGTAAAAAATGATGTACAATGATAAACAAAAAGATGCCGACTGGATTGACATTTTGAAGGCGCTTCTTTTTGAATTGGGAATTCAAATAGACCAAGTAGACTTTGGGTTTTGGTTGGTTATTTTCGATAACCCAAGAGCGCTCACATCTCAGCAGTGCAAGTACCGTTCTTATCGATCGCTTAATTTGACCATTAGAGTCGTCAAAATTTGTAAAAATGTTTTATTTATTGTTGAAACCATTTTTAACGAATTTTTGACGATTCTAAATGTCAATTGAGCGATCGATAAGAACGGTACTTGCACTGCAGTTGCTCTACTTTCTGCGCTGAGGCGTGGGTTTGATACCCACCGAGAACTAGCATTCGTGTGTTGAACATAGAGGTTGGTTGTTTGTCTGGATGTTTAGGTTTATTTTTTGACCTTTAGTATGTATGTATTTCCAAAAAATATAAGCTATCTGGTTCCCATAATGATAAAATACAGTATCGAAATGTGAATATTATACAATTTAAAAGTTATTCAAAAATAGAAAAATACTATGACGCTTCCGCAAACCAGATAATTGCTCTCAGCAATTTTTAATTATTTACTCGTAGCTTCACCGATAACTCCAAGAGATAAGCTCAAAAGTAATTACTGTAATTTCTATTCGTCGCTGTGTTAGTTCAAGTGTCAAATGTCAAGTGCCAACGATAAATACTTGGAGTAAGTTTTAAGAGTAGTAGAGCTCTTTGTGAAGGGCTCGTCCGGGGAAGTACTACCACCACGCCTTTTTCTGCCGCCAAGCAGCAACGCTGTGTTTCGGTTTGAAGAGTGTGGTCGCCGGTGGTAGAGGCTTAACATCTGTATGCCTCAAGTTGATGGACGCAGGGCAGTGCATCGTAGGGCACGTTCCTATTGTGCGTGACCTACGGGGCAATGTTTTGTTTATAGGTGATGGTTACCACTTAACATCAGGTGGGCCATCTGCTTGTTCCATCAGCTAGTTGTATAAAAAAAAAAGTTTGACATCGAGAAGAAAATGACAGAAATAATGTTGGGAAAAGTACGGAAGCCTAAATAAAAAAGTTTAACGGTTATTTCAGTAAAAGATATTTTTGTTTAGTCGTTAATGATTATAGACCAAAATAATTTTATAAAATTATCACCATGGTCCTTTTTAGGTTATTATATTGCCGTGAATTTTAATATTTCATAAGTCTTTTGAGTATGTAGCGTGTTCCTACTTGCACTTGTACTTGAACTAAAGTTATTATAGTCATATTTCTCTTCTCAGGCCCGCAGTAGGTGAGTACATACCTTTGTATATTATAATAATATATGAGGAACTGAGAAAATATAAAATACGAATTACTTTATTTACTTTAAGCTTACTTGAATTATTTAATTTAATCTATTAAATGTTATATAATTATTTAATAACAAAAAATATTGAATAGAACAGCTGCCTAAACAAAATGCTGAAACCGCCAGTATATTTATCAAAAAGTTTACATGATAATATTATTAGTTTATTTTCTTTCAGCATCATCTGTCTCCAAAACCCAAGATAAAATCATTTCAAAATTGGAATCGCTCCGAACAGTAGTCAATAAACTTGCTTGCCTGTCATTATTTATAGGCGAATGACATTTTATCGTTTGTTGCCAGTCGTAAAAATGTCCATAGACTTTTTTTTTCAATCTTTCGACGAGGCGTGAATAAGTCCTTTGGGACTTTATGGTTTCTTTTGTTAATAAGATTTACGTTGCCAATGTTAATACGTTTTAAATTGACTGCGATTGCTCTTTGCAACACATTTTTGATTCATTTTGATAGCCTTCACAGCTCATTGCCTTTGGCGCCGCAGGTCGTGTGTTCGATTCCCACAGAGAACAAAACATTTGTGTGATGAACATAGATTTTTGTTCTCTGTCTGGGTGTTATAAAATTGTATGTATTTACAAAAATAACGCTCTTAACTAGGTAGTATTTTTTTATTTTAGCTAGGTTCCCATATCACAAGCGTTGGCTTGGTTTGAGGCTAGATAGTGTGTGGAAAGTTCACCGATATTCATTCATTTAAATACTAATAAATAAAACATTGCGTTATTAACACTGTTTTATTTGGTTTATTAAAAGTGAAAACGATAAAGTTCGAGTGCATCAAGTGATTTTCCATGGCGGTGCTTAGATTGCAAAAGAAAATAATGAAATATAACCCTCCCTGATCAAAATCCCAGCCATTTTATAGAGGCTTAATAGAATATTCTTGTCACTGTCACTTTCATGCCAACGAAAAGAGACAGCAACAGGCTTATCGGTCTGATAAGCTAATAACGTCAAATAACATGAAGGGCCAAGTTGTTTTGCAAAAATAATTAAGTTTTAAATCAAATAACTCAAGTCAAGCGTCAGATATTACCCACATGTGTCCACTTACCATGGAATAACACCCATAAACATAAAATATAATAAATACAATTGTTTTAATTTATATTTCATTGTGTAAATCGAAACTTACTTGGTAAGTAGTCATTAAAAAGTTAGTGCCAATGTTTTTTTTATTACTTTTTTCTAAAGGATGTTCATATGTATAAATTACCGAGCTATTTTTTTAATGCATGCGTAAGTAGGTCGGTTATGCGTTATCTTTGCTAATCGTTATGCGATTCGAATAATAATATATTTTTTAATAATAGACCTAGCGTCTATTTAGGTAGTTCATTAAGATTTTTATGAAAAATAAGCTCCTTTTTTATAATAATTATAATAATAGGCTCAAATGGAAAAGCTGAGGGGTCCTTTACGGCATTTTATTTTTAATGTTTTTTTATACTAGCTGATGGTACAAACAGATATCCCACCTGATGTTAAGTGGTATCCATCATCTATAACAAAGCATTGCCTCGTAAGTCACGCACGATAGGAACGTGCTATACGATGCACTGCCTGCGGCCATCAATTTGAGGCATTCTGTTTGTAATTACACCGGTGACCACACTCTTCAAACCGAAACACAGCGTTTTTTGCTTGGCGGCAGAAAAATGCTCTTTGCTTTTTGTTCAAAAGTTTCAGTAAAGTGCATTGGACAGTCTTATTGCTGCAAGCGATCTCTTACAGACTTGTTGTGATTGATGATGTTTTTGTGTCGTAAAATATTATATTTATATTGTTTCTTGTAAATTTGTTTCTTGTAAGTTTAGTATAGGTTTGTTTAAAATATCTGCTGTTTATTTTTATTATTAGTGTGTCGCTTTGTTGTTATGTGTGTGCGTGTGTGTTGTCGTCATAAATAAAAACTTTTTCTTTCTTTCTTTCTTTTCTATATTATTGTGTTTCTATTTTTGTTATATTTGACTCCCGTTATCTTCTTAGTTCACTTTAAATGTCTGTGGCATAACATCACTGGCTAGTATCATTAAACCTCCTGATGGGCTAAAACTTTTATTATCCAAAAAGGTAACCTTAACATAATAATCTGTAATAGCGACTGTTGACTCTTTATAGTGTTCTATAAAGCCGCGCTTCCCAAAACCATGTTATTTTATGTTTTTATGCTATTTTAAGTTTTCCAAGAACTTTTAATAGGCGCATCGTGTTTTTTATTTTATTGTTTATTTATTTTACCCAGAACTGCGGTTTACAATAAGATTTTAACAATTACCTACCGTTATTTTTTTTAATTAATTATCACGACGCAAGGTGTGGGCTAATTATTGAAAAATGGCGTTAAATTATGTCATTATCGTTTATATTGTGTTTGGGAATTACCAAAGTTTAACGATAGATCAACAATTGGTTTTTATAATAATTGGTCAATCTTAGATTTTCTATCGTAAAAATGAAGGATTGTAAAAATGGCGCTAGAGTTCCTAATTGAATTGCAAATGTGAAAAAAACTACGGAATCACCACGCGTTGGTAATTAATATTAATACCTACCATAATTAAATAAAGATAATAAAGTTTATACAATTGGATTTACAAAATGCAATAAAAAAATCTTTTACAAGTTTTTTTTTAATTTTTCGCAATCTGGAATTTACCCCACTAATCCTACTAAAATTATAAATGCGAAAGTTTGTGAGTATGGATGGATGTTTGTCACTCTTTCACGCCGAAACGGCTGAACGGATCTGAATGAAACTTGGCAGAGAGATACATTATAGTCTGGAATAACACATAGGCTACTTTTTATCCCGTGGGAATACCGGGATTTAAATCTGCGCAGTGAAACCGCGGGGCGCAACTAGTATTATATATTTATTCGTAGATTTCAATGTATGTTTTTTTTAAATATATTGTTCTTTTGTTTCTGATTTACAGGTTAACCAGTTGTCAGGTTAAAAGAAAGAAGAAAAGCGCTTAGTAAAAGTGGAGCGAATAGGTCACCAATAAATGACCTTTTTGGAGATAGGTGTGGGGTTGAGTGGAGTTATGGAAAATATGGTGTTGTGATACCATGGTGGAAGGTAGGTATAGAGAGCGTCACGCAAAAAGAACGCCGGCGCCGGAAGGAGGGGGAGAGGTGTGAAAGCGCGAGTATTTTGTATGCGCAACACGGGATGTCTCCACTGTTTCCCAGCGTTCTTTTTGGTTGACGCGACCTAAGTACTTGCAATTTCGGATATTCAAGACACAGAGAACCCCCTTATTTAAGGCGAAGACAAGAGCTAATGGGACTCTCGCTATCACGTTTTGACTTGTTGAAAGATATAAAATCAATAAACCCATTTTTGAAAAATCACATACAACCATTTTGTGTGCAAACACATTGGACACAGTTTGGTAAAAATTTCATTTTGATTGATACAAGGTTTTCTACTTAAAAGTTTGTTTTTCTAATTTTCGTACTTTTGAGTAGGAAAACTAGTATCGATCCAAATGAAATTTATACTAAAATGTGCGCAATGTGATTGCACACAAAATGGTTGTTTGTGATTTTTCAAAAATGAGCTTAGTGATTTTATGTCTTTGAACATGTAAAAACGTGCGAGCGAGAGTCACACTAGATCTTGTCTTCGTCGTAAGACAACATTGGTTAAAGTTAGTCTGTTCGCCATTACACAAAACATGGAGAACAAGGAAATCGTTTAGCATTGTGTCTCTTGACATTTTTTGATAATGAGTATCAAGAAGATTTCCGAAGAATTAATGTCTTGCCCACATTTTTATTCTACCATCACCCATCGCCTTCGGAAGAGAGTTCATCCACACACCTTGGAGCCAGGGTGGTCTTCTGAACTTCCTGCAGCACTATATAGCTGCGAAATTATAACCCTGCTGGGTTTTCTCGAAAGACTATTATTATACACCACTTTTTTGTGACTACCAGAAAAAAATTAATGACATTTTCAGCAAAGGCTATTAAGGCTACTATTAATGAAAAAAAAATGTAAACATTTTTTTTCCTTTTTAGCGAATATTTCTTTTTGTTTTTAGTCAAAAACAGGACCAATTTTATGGGCACAGTACTAGAAAATACTTCTCAGGTCAACCTCATACGCAATGCGTACGAGGTTTACTTGTGAAGTATTTTGGGAACGATTTTGTAACATTTGTCGTGATTTTGGCTAACAGCAAATCTCGATAACTTGGTGGTAGATAGAGATTTAAAAGTTCTGAGGGCACTACTATCATCAGCAGCCTCTGCTGTAACAGCCCTTATTTTTTTTTATATACATAGTTACATAATGGGGTGTTTATATAAATGAATATTGGTGGACTTTCCACACAGCACTATCTAGGCCCAAACTAAGCCATGCTTGTGATATGAGAACGTGATTGCTACCATCAATATGATTTTACAATGGATTTTGCATCGTTTTGAAAATATTTCGAAAGTTTAGAAAGTGCAACACCACTTTGATTGATTTGTGGGTGTGATTGGTGATGTAATGCTTGATTATCGAACACATTTCAAGGGCTAAGATTACAAAGACATAATATTACACTAGGTACAAAAAAAGTCCATTGAATAAAAAGTGAAAAATTAGTGTTAAACTAATAATAGCTGACAAACTTATTAGGTACCTAACAATTTAAAATATTATGTAAAATGGAGTGTTCACATTATTAGGGTAGACTTCTACATTACAATTGTTATATCATGCTAGTAGGTTACATATAGAAACACACTCAATTTCATTGACATTATAAAACTGCCCACACCTCAGGTACAGTCAACAAAACACGGCGACAAACTAAGTTCAATAACCTTGAAACTGACACCACACAAAGACACCGTCACGAAAATTAAAAAAAAATGCACTTTTATTTGAAAATAAAAAACGCAAGCCTACAGGCTGGGCCAGAATTGATAGCTGGTGTACAGAGCCCTCACGTATACACTGGATCTTATGGGCGTGGCGGCATAACAGGTTACCAAAGCACGAAGCAGCGCCAAAAAATACTCATAAAAAACATTTAATGGTAACCCTGGCGCCTTCAATCGATCCCGCAGTGCCAACCCGCGCGCTTTGCACGTACGAACGAAAAAAATCGCGCCATAACTACCAACCAATCAAAATCAAGCTCCGCCCAAAATAGATTCCTCCTCAAAACAAGCTCCTCCCAACCCCGATGCTAGCGCCACTCTGCCTATACAAGTGGCGGCTAGACGAACTAATAAGAGGGAGATGGAGAGACGCTGGGCCGTTCGTTTCTCGGACAATTTCCTCCAACCGATCATTAAGTGTTTAAATTCATCGGGAGTTGGTTGTGTCGGATTTCTTCGGAGGGGTACGCTATTAAAATATCCACAAACATTATCTTTAATTGGACAGAGTTTTGTGCCTGTGTGCGTTTGGTGGCTGTTTTTTTTCCGCGCTCAGTGACGATTCCGTTTTTTCGAAGTTTGATGACTGTTATCAGGTTGTGTTTAGTGTGCCGTGTTCGTCTGATTTGATTGCTGTGTCCGTGGTTAGACGTTTCATTAACTCTGCCGGTGGAAGTGCAAAGATGACCTCAGTGACGTAGTTCTGGTACTATTTCCCGGGAATATCGAAACCCAGGCACATCTCCTAAATCGAAATTGGAAAATGATGCCACGTGCTGGTGATTGTTGAATCGTTATGCTCGGATCGTTAATTGCTGAGCAATTATATCTCTGTCCTGTTCTTTCTAATTGCTGCCAATCATAATTTCAATTGCTCCGCCTCAGTTCTCTGTGTCTCTCTTCCAAATTCAAAAAACAAAAACCGCTCGATACTGCCAACCTTTTAAAAAGTTTCTCGTGTTAGAAAATCGAACGTGTGTTCAAAAACAGAAAGTGTGTTCGATAACTAAACTGTGTGACGATTTTACTGTGGTGTTTATAATAATTGTGACCAAAGTGATGCTGTGCCAGTCCTATTGATTTTAAACGAAACCGTAAGTACCTTTACTGTATTTTTTAATTTAGATCTATAGTTTTCGCTTCAACTGATGCGTGGAATCAAAATATTATAAGCAAAAACGATATTATTGTTGAGAAAAAAATTAAATACACTAGCAACCCTAAAAAAATTACAACACCAAGCATAATTACTTACTTAATTACTTATTTATACTATGTACCTACTATAAATATTAATTTTATGTTTTGCAACAGCTCGAGTCAGTGCCAACATCGACACAAACCTTGCTAGGTTTCACGATGTTGTATTATTAAAACTGTTATTTAAGTTTTGCTAAATAAATAAAAAAAAAAAAAAAAAAAATTATAAAGCATACTGTACACTAGGCATCTCCTAAGTTTTAGAATAAAGTAAAATACATATAACGAAATAGTACAGAGTGTACGCAGTTTAGGCCTAATAGGACGCTTATAAGAGTGCACATTGCACTAAGCCACTAACAAGAATAAAATATGCTTTTTGCTTCTGTACTCTATGATCCTATGAGCATACCATATTTCACACCAAAACCATATAAATTTAAATAAAAAAAAAACTGCGAATGACAATGAAATGTATCGTCAAACCTAATTCCTTGCGTCAAACAGATGGTCTAATGTCACAATCATTCAACATAATATGATATATTTATTAGTTCTATACTCAAAGAAAGTTGTCAAATGGTGTAATGACCAGAAACCATTTTCAAGCATCATAAAACCAAACTCGATTGAGGGCTAACCAGAGATAATCAATTACACGAACGTTATAAAAGAAGAAATAAATTTCTATGCGGTAAAATTTGTCTCAAAATTATACATGGATATCGTAAAACAGATTAAAGAAAAGATATGTTACATCTTTGCCTGCGAAGGCGCTAGCTAAATTGGACCAAATAGCTTTGTTAAGTTTTCAAAAAATTGGGATGAAGTGGATATAGGAGTAGAAGTAGGCCAAAGAAGATTAAGGATTGTGTAAAAGATGACAAGAGTAAGGGAGTGACTGATAAGATGACGGCTGATAAAGGAGAGTGGATAGCAAAACCTGTTGTGTCGAACCCTCATGAAGTGGAATAAGGGCAGGAAAATAATGAAAATGGTGATGAGAGAGTGAGTTGGAAAAATATACATAATGTAGCTGAATTTGAATTAAATAGATTGAAATTTGTTTTCAAATATCACTTAAAATTGCCTGGAATTGAGGCACTCATCCCCATACTGATTTTTACTGGTTCATTAATGGTCTTCCGGAGTTAGGTCAGTGACCAGTTTGAAGTATGAAATGAAGTGAAAATACACATGTATTTTTTTATTATCTAGATAGGACATTGGTAATTAAATTAGGAAATATTACATACATTATTGAAATGCCTGAACGAAACGCAAATAAATCGTTTACAGCAAGTAGCGCCCATCCATCAATACACAAAAAAAACTTTTGGAAGCAAACAACAACGTAGTACAAATTACAGCCACCAGAAGAAGTGAGATCAATATTTTAAATAAAACATTTTCAAAAACATAAAGAATTTGATAAAAGCATAATATTTCCTCATCCTCCCGTGCTTTTGGGAGATTTTTTCACAGTATAACTCGGGCTATTCATGACCATAATTCTTCTTAATTGGACTAAAACAAAAACCTATATTTCAAACGAAACCTGTATCGCCATCTATTGAAGTCTATTTGGAACTAAAAAACTGTTCTTAGAGATGGGTGCCCATGCTTTAGTGTAGTAAATTATTAGAACGAAAACCGTGTGTCTGTTTTGTTTGATATTTAATGCGCGACTGACTACAGATAGTAAAAAAAAATTAGGTTGATATTTATGTTTGTTTGTCTATAATAACCTATTTTAGTATTAGTTTTGCATCGAGCGTACCAAAAGGACAATAGGTCTCTTTTTTTTACAAAAAAATAAACAAGTTTTTGTCAAAGTCAAAGTCATAATAGGTAGGTATGTTTTAATTCAATAAAATCACAAGGGCCATCTTGAAACATTAAAATTACGTGACTCTAGTGCCAGTTCCACTCGACCAACGCCAAGTTGATTCAAAGGTCTTGGGTCTTAGGTCTAAGAGGTCTTACACACTTGTCTTTGATTGAGCAAGAGCTATGTAAGATTCAAATAAAATTAAGAATCTTAAGCAAAAGAATATAGAATAAATATTGAGGATGATCTGGAACCTGATACGAATGATGATGAGTCAATCTGAAACCATCAAGATTCCTTGTGATATGTGATAATTGCAGAGTCTAGAGATTGATTTTAAGAAACTCCACAAAATCTAGGTACTGCCAACTGGGGCGTTATTCACGATGACCAATCCAATCGCGTTTGCGTTTAGATCACGTTGTGACGTCACACATTTAGAGCAAAGTATCTCCTATGTCATAAGAATAAAGACCATAGATCACGTTGTGAATTCGCACGTTTTGGGGCAAGGAATCGCCTTAGAGAATAATGCCCCAGAGCTGAGACGCTTGGCAAGCAAACACAGTGATACCACACTGTTATGTTAAGGATTTCGTATTTGTAATTATCTAAACTCCAGATCATCATTATCAGAAACAGGTCAATCTTGATTAGGATCATGACAGATTCGATTAGAGAACTTATACTAATAAATGACAAAAACGTCGGTGTATTAACAAATGAGGGCGAACGATACAAAAAACTGATTAAATTAACCTCTGTACAAGGAAATAATGATAATAAACAAGTTAATTTATCAATCTTTGCGCTGTCATGTCGATTATAATGACTTTGTCTATGAACGCATGCGATAGGTATTATACCTACCTAACATTTTCCTCATGTAACTGGAACTTATACAATACATTCTTATACAATACATTATACATCACGAACCTATAGAAACTATACATAGCTAAATAAAGTTAAATGAACAAATATTGGTGGAAATTACACACAGCACTATCTCGCCCCAAACTAAGCCAAAACTTGTGATTTAGGAACCAGATAGCTAATATACTTGTACCTATTCTTTTTTTTGTTTATACAACTTTATGATATAACATCCAGACAGAGAACAAACATCTATGTTCATCACATCATCACACAAATGTTTGTGGGGATCGAACCCACGGCCCACGGCGCAGAAGGCAGAGCTACTACCAACTGCGCTGTGAAGGCTGTCAATGTTTAGGTATAAATTAAGATTATAATCAGATTGGTCTTGCTTATTACACGCTCTTGGAGTCGTAAGGAAAATCATATTCTTGGAAATGGAAAGATAATTAAAAAAATTAGAACTCAAAACATAATCATGGCAGGAATTAAGAAAAATAAAGTTTATTTAACATACTGAGAAGAGTAGTAGAGCTCTTTGTGTGTGGCTCGTCCGGGGAAGTACTACCACCACGCTTTTTTCTGCCGCTAAGCAGCAACGCTGTGTTTCGGTTTGAAGAGAGTGGTCGCCGGTGTAATTACAGGCACATGAGGCATAACATCTGTATGCCTCAAGTTGATGGACGCAAGGCAATGCATCGTAGGGCACGTTCCTATCAAGCGTGACTAACGAGGCAATGCTTTGTTATAGGTGATGGTTACCACTAAACATCAGATGGGCCATCTGCTGTTGTATGAAAAAATACTATGACGATTTAGGATCACGAATGGTGACCAAGAACTGGGAGATGAATTCAATGGACGCAAACTACTCGATGACCTGAATAGATCGCTAGAAGGCGAAGAAGATGATTATGGCAGGTTTTTGCACAGTAATGAACTTTGATGATATCGATATTCTTATTGTCGTGTCACTAGATTCTCTCGAAACAGTGTGGTGAAAGAATTTTAAGTGCGCCTCAAGAGACTCCTTTGGAGCACTTGACACTAAGAACTTATTGCCTGCGACGCAAGAGGTTGCGGGTTCGATACCCGCCTCGAAAAAAAATTGTGTACGATCTGAAGAAATTTGTTCCGTAGGTCTGGGTGTCTTCTATGTATAATAAAAAATATCTAAGTAAAGTATATAATGTATTAAATATACCTATCAGTCATCTTGTACCTACCCATAACACAAGCTTTGAATAGCTTACTTTGGGGCTAGATGGTGCTGTGTGGATTGTCCAGCATTATTATATATTATATTATTAGATTCTAAAACCTGCTCGTTTCATCACGATGTTTTTCTTCACCGTTTGAGAGTACTGGCATTGTGCACATACATTTTAACCAGAAAAACTTATTGTTGCACTCGGTTTTGATTTTCACAACCCTAAGGATTAGAAGGCGAGGCCGCTTCCCCTAGAGTAGACCACCAGTACTCTCGAACGATATAGAAACTGTTTAAAAAAAGATAAATTAAGTTTGAAATGCTGTAGTAAATCTTCTAACAAATATCAGATGACGCTTGGAAATGTCCACTATATTCAATAGTTTATATGATAGTCATTTAGAGAAAGCACACAGCAAACCTTGCTTTAGAAATTCAAATTCTTTATTA
The DNA here is from genome assembly GCA_963576535.1 of Plemyria rubiginata. Classification (NCBI taxonomy): domain Eukaryota; kingdom Metazoa; phylum Arthropoda; class Insecta; order Lepidoptera; family Geometridae; genus Plemyria; species Plemyria rubiginata. Next base: position 3,366,398 of record OY754911.1, on the reverse strand, counting down.
AAAAGAATCAGTATATGAGCTTGATTGAATAAAGAAATCAAATATTAAATTACATGTCGACGGATGGCTAAAAAAGTAAGAAAACGAATTTGATTTTAAAGGACTTTAACCGCCATTTCCGTCACCCAATTTAAAAACAGAATCCCAACCGCCATGTTTGTCCATAGTTGGTCACATGACTACACAGTGCATTAACCTTGCTGTCCATATTGAATGCTGTTCAGTTTTGAGGGTGTGGGTGTCGAATAAATACAAGACTTTTAACTCAGATGCTTATACAGCATCAAATACAAGTCTATATCCACCCTGCTTCCCTAGCTGTAGTAAAACAAGCAGAGAGATTGCCCATGCCAAGTGGCAACCATTACCTATAACAAAGCATGGCCTCGCAAGTCACGACCGACATGTGCCCTACGTGCACTGCCCTGCGTCCAGCATACAGAATTTTGACCTGCCTGAAATTTAACTAAAAACCACACCCTTTAAACCGAAACACAGCAACGCTCTCTCTCTGTCTTATCGTGTTACTAGTTTCTTGTGAAACAGTGTGGTGAAAGGATTTTAAGTGCGCCGCGAAGAGGCTCCTTTAGAGCACTTTAGAACACACATGTTATAGAACCTAAAGGTTTTATAACATGCCGGTTTCCTCACGATGTTTTTCTTCAGCGTCTAAGAGCACTGGCATTGCGCTCATAATTTTATCGATAGGAAAAATCCATTGATGCACGGCGGGATTTGAACCTTTACCTTACAATCGGAGGTCGGAAGAAGATTGGAGAAGACCCGAAATATAGTTGGTTTCTTTCTGTCGATAGAAATCCGGTCCGTTATAAAATTCTTTTCATCCCACCATCTCGGCAAGAGTATTTTTGCTCTTCAATATCTGAGTGCAAAAGCCGTTTTTATTCTCTAGAGGATAAAGTAAATTGAATTTAGAACATCGTGTGCACTAAGTTTGTGAATAAAAAAAAACATTAAACCTATTTACTGCTACCTCTATGGTGCCGAATATATCATACAACTTTTTTTTAATTTGTTAAAAACTCAGACTCGGAACCTTCTTTGTGTTCTGTTTTTCAATTTGCTTTGTACTACGCGGTTCTTTACGCGGCATTTTTGCACGTCATTGTTAAACCTTATATTAAAAACTAGAAACTTGAAAACAAGTGAAAAAACTAAAATGAGTGATTCTAGCGACGAGGAAGTTTGTTTGACGCCAACATGTGATTGTAAACTTTTTTTTTGTATTTAGTCATTTCCTCGCTGAGGTGGAATGAAAAGTTACGTGTTGCACTCGAGTGCAAAGATTTTTCACCTCGTGCTCTTTTGATTCCCTCGCTAACGCTCAGGATTCTAATTTTGAATCACTCGCTGCGCTCGTGATTAAATTTTAGAATCCTTCGCTTGCTCGGTCATCAAAATTGAACACGCGGTTAAAAAGCAACTTTGCACTCTTGTATAACAAATAACTATTATTGTACACTTCACAAACTAAGAACGGAAAAATTAAACACCTAAATGAAAGCTAAAAATGTACTTTGGGCGGTCTTATCTCTAGAAATCTATTTATTCTAGATAACCTTTGTATAGAGAGAAGCCTAGAAAAGTACCTTTAAAGGTGTCATAGAGGAACTATTTTTGGGTTGACACCCTCGATTCTAAAGAAAAGAAAGAAAGAAAAATTATTTATTAACCCAAAAAATACATAGATACAGGAAAGTAGGTAAAAAAAAGAAAAAAATAATTAATTAAATTATATAGTTTAGTCATAACCGAACTAATAGAAATATCATTTAATAAGCAAAAGTGGCAGTAAGCTAGTGTTTAATGTTAACTCCACAATTTCAAATTCATTCAATTTCACAAAACCATAAACAATTTTATGACGCAATTATTTAATAGCTTCGAAGGACCAATCGATAGTAATTAAACTTTTATTCGTAACCCGTCCGGCTTTAACCTCTGTAATTATTAATGTCTGTCTATGACACTTGTCTATGGTTTTGTGTATGTCATTGGCTCCGTGACTTTCTATTGGCCATAGTTTTGCTTTGAGATCGCCTCAAAGGAATATTAAATGCTCGTTTACTTAAAATTGTCGAATTTGTCAATGTCAAAATAATTTATTTATTCTTTAACAAAATCCACCCAAATTATGATAAAAACTAAGTGAAACTAAGCTAGTTTTATTGAAAGAAGTAAACAGAATGCTTTTTTTTAAGTGGAGTGTGTGATGACATTTTATTAAAACAAAAATAACGAAAATCCAAGTTAATAGATAAAATCTTGACACTGGCAAGATTGCCTGTAGATAGGAACCGTTAAAAAGAAAAAAAATTGTTTTATCAATCTTCAGCGTGTGTTATGGGCACTTTTTTTAAAAGCAATGGTGGTAATAGTGGTAGCCCCTTTTGGATCCGAACGTCGAAGGTAAAATCGGCGTGTCTTAGATCCTAACAAGTTCTAAAACAATGTCAAGTGCTCGAGAGGACCCTCTTTGAAGTACACAGAAAATCCTGTCACCAATGTTTCGAATTATACTTGTAATACGATAAGGAGAATCAGCATTATTAAGCTCCGTACTCACATACGGTTTTGATGGATCGATTTCAAAGCAACTGTCAAAATAATATAACCTGCAATTTGTCATGAAACCACTATGCATTTAACACGTCAGTGTCAATATGTATTGACAAAGAAAACACTGGCTAGATTTTCTAGGCGATGAATTTTTAAGTACCGTACTAAACTTGTTGACTTTTTACATAATATACCTACTTCAGTTCTTTACTTAATAAGACTTGTGGACTTTTTACATTTTATTCTGTTTTTTTAGTTTAAGTTTGGCATGATTTTATAATTTTCTTTCGCCGGAAACGAATGAGTGACAAAAAAAGTATTGTTTCAAAATGAAACCTTTATGGTCCCTTTGATCAAACTTTCGGCACCAAGTGTGATTGATTTTTTGTTGCAAAGTCGTTAGGAGATCCAAAAGGTAGTGGATCTCTTGTGTTTCTTTTTTTGTAAATTCTTATGGAACTTCCGATTCTTCTTATGGCATCTTGTATGTTTTTGTTTATTAATTCCATTGACTGATTTTTGGTCATGAAATTGCTTTCCGTAGGCACCTAACTCTCATCTGATTATTAATTTATTTACTTGAATAAAATGACTGTTATTTCTTGCGTCAGCCTTTGATAACTTTCTAAATCTTATTTATTTGGAGTTAAAGGGTGTAAACCCCGCGTTTAACACAAGCTGGATTTAACAGTCGACTTTGAACAAGAAATCTTTGGGTTTAGTAAACCTTACCTTCCCTAAATAAGCCAAACATATCAGTGCTAGAAAGTTTGATCGATCTCAATTATTTCCCCAGTCTCCAAACACTATGAGCAAGAGTAAAAAGTATGGCTGTTGAAAAGGCTGTTTTCTTGTGTCTGTTCTTAGGGATGTCGTTTCCAAGGAGTATGGGTCATGAACTTAACCACAATAGGTACAATAGAATTGACAGCAGCAACACTCACATTATTAGTATAGCAGAAACGACTCAATCGAGTGCCCAGTAATTGTACCACTTTCCTTCTACGGCTAATAAGACAAAATGGCGACGGCGGCTTTGACAAAATGATTGATGATTGTAGCTGTAGCAAATGTCATAACTCCCGCTTTTTTCTGGCTTAGCTATACCTACCGCCATTTTCATTTTTTTCTTATGGCAAGAATTTCTACGTTGCCGCTCTTTTTTATTGTGACAGCTGATGGTGGTTTTTTTGTCGCTAATGTCATTGAATGGTGTGGCCTAGAAGGAGGTCCGCCTTTTTCTCAGAGATCGAGGTGAGGGTTCGAGACGCTGCTACCTTGTACTATTATTAAAGAACATCATAGCATTTTATAGTTAGATAAACAGGTTATTTCTCACATTTGCACTTGGTTTTGTCTCATATATTTTTGTGTCTGCAGAACTTTAACAAAGTTTGTAAATAATCTTAATTCCTGTTGCAAATTTGTAATTCCTGTTTCCGCCATTTCTGTTCTACCGATTTTTTTTTGTTCCGGAGAATAAACCTTTTTGACAATTTTTTGGAATGGAATGCCAGTGTGTTTGATTTTTATTTATTTATTCGTAAATGTAACCTAATCACCAATATATTTTTGAATAAATATTAAAATTACCGGCTGTTCAGACAAACACCTACTATTATTAATAGCGGTAGGTAGTACTAACTATAATTATATATTTCGATTATTTGGTTGTTTTCGAAAGCAAGCCTAAGATTATCTGCATGTCTATCTTCATTTCCTGGATCTCATTGCACACACTAAACCTCTTCCCTTTAACCTTTTTACGAGAAGCATTACCCGGCAACATTTCAAGAGTTGCCATCCTCACCGAAACTACAAATTGCACCTCAATCATCACATCCAGCGCATTAACTTCAATACAAAAGAAATAGATAAGAATCGCATTTTCCAAGTACACGGTGGCGTGTGAGATTGGCGTGAGATACCGACAGACGGACAGACAAAAAGTTAACATTGTTTCTTCGTTTTTACATTTTATTGCGGTCGCATTATTCGGTTTAGAAGGTATTGGGTACACTGTAACGACAATAACTCTATTCTTATTTTGACATCAAAACATTAAATCAATGTTACTTTTTTGTTTTCAATATTAATTTATTCAGTTATAATATTTATGCAATATATCAGGGATGTACCAAAAAATTGGGAAAATGTCTTATCCTGGCAGCTGAAATTTTAAATTCGGAACACATAATTGATCCATTCCAAATTCAAATGTAGTTCCAATGGAGATTGATTCGTGAATACGCTCTTTTATTTGCCCAGCCGGCTGAGTTTTTATTTCGACCATGATTCGCATGCTTGATTTCGTATGCGTGACACACGACAGATGAAAAACAATAGTAAATTAGTGATTTGTGCGTAATCGATACAAAGAATATTCAAATTGGCAATAATGTAATGAATGTCAATGTCACTTGCCATAAAATATAGGAATTTTTCTATCCAGGTTTCCATTCGCTATTCATGCATTTTACCTTTCATTTTTTAGTACCTAGTAGCATTCCTATAACGTTACAGGTATTTTTTTAAGCTAAATAAACGAAGACTTATGAACCCCGTCTCTAAAGAAAACTGTGAAATACCGTGATGCCTTTTCTATTATGCTTTCTGAAAAAGACATAAATTTAATCCTTTAAAGTTTGTCTCTGGACATCTTCAAGTCTCTTTGGCACCAAGTAGTCAAGGTTCTTTGTAATATAAGGGTGTAACTAGACTTTCCAATCATACCATAATACGCCAATCTCCTTTATTTTTAGCTTCAGCAATTGCAACCATTCTACTTGGTATGCAACGATTTGGTCCAAGGTAAAGTGATACGTCATAGTGACAGTAGCTAGTTTTTGCATAGATTACATGAACAGGTTTAGAAAATCGCTGGAAAATTCATAGGTTTAGCTAATATCGTGCTTAGAAGATAAGTTTATTGTCTGGGTTTGTTATTGGCCTTAGTATGGCCTAGTTCACTGGTTTGAATATCTTTTTTAGATAGTCAGATTTATCCATGCCCTACGAATGTATGGGGAGTTTGAAGGCTATATTTTCAGAACCAGTGGATTTTTTTTCTTTTCCGAAGACAGAGTACCTAGCTATCATACTTATAATTCAATTATTGTACCTCACAGGAGAGTGTTTTTTTCCGTTACTTTTTTTGTGAATGTATTTACTCTTTTTCTATTGGTGTGTATTACCTAATTTAATGTTTAGTTTTAATTTGGTATAAATAATATATTTCTATACCTACTTCTAAGAAAAGAAGTATTAGGTATTTGTATCTAACATAACAAAACAGTTATTAGTTGCACTATAATTCATAAGATTTACCGTACTAATCCAACCCTCGATAATAATTACAATAGAAATTAAACAGTCGTGGTCGCGTGGCACCGCCATCTTGTGTTAGTTGTTATATTGACAGTTGGGTAATGGCGTATAACTTACAATGGAAATGGCGCGAAAATGAGGAATTGTTAATCTTTTAGTACCATTGTTTTTAGTATAATACAATATTTGAAAGTAAAATCAAACCTTTGGAACAAAAGCCTACGCTTCACGGTAAAATTAGGTTAAAGCAATCGAGACGATAACGATAATCGATTAAAAATCAAAGCCTCATAGGGAATCGATTATTTCAAATGGTGCAGAGCAGAAAGTAACTACAATATCTTTTGTGTTATATTTTTTATACATCGAACTTACTTATTTTATTAGATCAGATGTTTTTAATCTCGTATAGGGCTTATACATACCAAGCTTGCCATACCATTGCGCATACCTACCCCTATTTACGGGAAGTTATAGTGTCTGGGTCAGGACTTTAGACAGGTGGTTTAATCCACATAACAAACATGTTCATGTCCGAACCTGACTAAGCACCACGATGTTTTTGTTTCCTCCGTTTGAGACATACAAGTAGGTTTTTTTAATATCACTACATAGTATTAAACAAGGTTGCTTTCTCTGTCCCTATATATATATATCCCTAATGTATGCTTAAATCTTTAAAAACTACGCAACGGATTTTGATGCAGTTTTTTTTAATAGATAGAGTGATTCAAGAGGAAGGTTTATATGTATAAAACATGCATGATAAAGTAGAAAAACAATGTGCACCCGTGCGAAGCAGGGGCGCGCGGGCAGGTCGCTAGTACTATTATAAACGCGAAGATTTGTAAGTAGGTATGGATGGATGGATGTTTGTTACTCTTTCACGCCGGAACGGCTGAACGGATCTGGATGAAACTTCGCAGAGAGCCTATGTGCTACATAGGCTACTTTTTATCCCGTGGGAATACCGGGATTTCAATCTGCGCGGGTGAAACCGCGGGGTGCAACTAGTAATAATATAATTCAAGCTATGCGACCGGATTCGAACATTCTAGGCGGACTATGTTGAAGTTCCTTGCCTGTTCTTCTGGGTTTAGTCAAGTGAAACTGACACCTAGATTCAGGCTACTTTATAAAGAGATATTCGTGATTATTTGAAAAAAATCCCTTAGGCTTTGACTACGACCCTTGAAGTTAACTTCGTTTTAGGAGTTGTAACCACTAGCTTACCAACTGTTACTCTGGATGAGAATAAATAATTAAATACAATTAAAATGGTGGACATTCCCACAGCACTGTCTGATATAATGCATTTTTTTTTATAATACACATTTAACCCCGGTTTCTGAAAGCTCGACCAACACTAATCGGCTGTCAAATCACTTGCTATCTCTATCTAATTTGAAGTGAAAGCTGAAATAGCAATTGACTTAACAGCCGATACGTGTTGATCATGCTTTCAGAAACCGGGGGTTAATGTTACAACCAGACAGAGAACAAACATTAATTACACAAATGTTTGTTCTCGGTGGGGATCGAACTCACGGCCTACGGCATAAAAGGCAGAGTTGCTACCGACTGAGCTGTGAAGGCTGTTAATACTTTATAAATAAGAGAATAAGTACTTTTAGATAGGTATGAGTTAAAATGTTGCTAGTACGCATTCATCAAGTATTTTTCCAGGCAAACAAAATAGAAAACGCAACAAAATAACATTGCAACAACGTCGTAAAAAATAATTATTGGACAATAAAACTTTTTTGAATATTCAGATGATCGCGTGCTTGTTTTACGATCCAAAATAGTCGATTCGTCACGGACCTGTGGTCTATGGATCTTGGATCTTGATTCTCGTCTATGGTTTTATGTGTACCGCTAGATTATCCGGTTTGGGAGTGTTCTTTTTGGTTTTAAATTTCTTGGAAATTGAAACGGATGTTTCGTGGGGTCAAATGAGATGCTAGGCTCAATTTGTAGCGCCGTTGTCAATCAACGTGGCCTAAAAAGTCACCGTAACATTTTCACTTATTTATTTATTGGCAGAAACATTAATATTCGTAGACGCCAGAGTTGTGGCGCCAAGTTTTTCCTTTATTCCTACCATTGGTAACATTGTAAGAATCATTATAGCGATTTTTTGTTGCTAGCAATAGTTTGCGATTGATTGGCAAGCTAAAAGTCAGTCATTTTTTATGGGATGATCAATCAATGATTTCCCGATAATTTATAATTAATTTTGCTACTTTATCTTAAACTATTGTTCTATTATATTTTGAAATAAGAACGTTGTATGAAAGCTTAGGTTAAATGATGCAAACTATATACTTTCGTACACGAAAAGTTTTTATTCGATTTTTGAATTATAAGGCTACATAATATAATGTATTTCCCATGCAAAAAGACATTGGCTAACAAAAAAGCGAGCATGAATGCCTACTTATTAATATATTTTTTTTGGGGAGCTTCAGAAATTCTACCATAATTATTGATATCCATAATCTATTTTTGTTACTGTAGCCCGTTTCAGAACCAACACTTTTATAAGCAACTCAGTTACGAATTATGGATGTAGGTACGGATAATTCCCAAAAGATCAATAGCAAGCTTGTAATGTATGAACCAGGTCATCGAACTTAAACAATAAAGAAAGAACCAGTGAGTGACTGTTATACGCACAGTCATTCGCGTATTCCTCAAATGAACTAGCGCCTATCCAGCTATTCATCCGGCATTAATAAATGCACAATTACAAACGGGAAAAAATTAATTTGAAGACGAAAGTGGACTGAACCGTAAAGACATCGCCATTTATATACATGGCACACTTCTAATTAGATTGTAAAAGAAAAAGAATTTATAATACACTGCCATGTTCAGTGGCAGAATATGATTGTAGTGGATTGCCCATTTAATGTCTTATTAAAAGTAGATTGTTTATTTATAGGTAGGTTAGATTGCAATCGTCTATACTCTCTGATCTGTCAATTCGTTTGCAACTCCATAATATGTTTTTCTATAGAGTAGACGCTATAGGTACATACTGGAATTAAGTCGCCCCTAAAGTTTGTGACAAAAAATAACACGGTTGTAATGAGACTTGAGTCTTGTAAGTGAATCTAAATTTAACCTTCTTCCAAATTTTTTATTATGAAATTGTAGAACACACTGTGTTTTCGTCTATGTTTGATTTGAATTTGGAAAGTTTAAATTGAAATTCTACATTTAAAAACTAGAACTCATTCTCTTTCGTCTTTGTTCTATATTTAAATTTGAAAACTAGTTCTAATAATAAATAGCTACTGTAAGATTTCTAAAAGACCTACCGGAGAATATATTGTAATACAACTTTTAGCACAATTTGAATTCCCAAACTATCGAGCTTAGAGCACTGAAGCGTTACGCATGTCTTTAATGAATACTTAATGTATTTTATGGGACTCCATACATTTATGGTGCATATTTTCCCATGGCCCCTTCGTCTTGGTTCACTGGTGGCGTGATACAAATGAAGATATTGATAAATTTACCTATCCGCAAATGTTTAGACAAATATCTATTTTTATATTTTTTTAGGTTTACAGTTTGTACCCAAATCATGTTAAAAATCGTGAATCCCGTTCCATCTGAAAAATGTCTCTAGATTTCGAGATACTCTTGAAGTTGCGAGAGGTAGAGTGCGTTTCATCATAGTTCCTATGCCGTTATGTTGGCAGTAATTATATTTTAGCAGTTTATTTATTATTAGAGATACGTCTTAACTTGTTGACACTGTTGACAGACAGGGGTGCCAACAACACGGCACAGCAACTATTCAATGAAACGCAATCTTAAATAAACTACTAAAATATAACTACTACCAACATGACGGCATAGGAACTATTTGATAAAACGCACTTTAAAGGCACTTCTGAGAACATTAGCACCAAGTTCGCACTTCAGCAGTTATACAAAGGTTATGTTTATAAAATTAAGAAAAAGATAGATGAGAGAAGAGATCAAAAACCTTACGATGACGTAATCAACGGCGTTTCCCAATACATTTATAGTTCCTATTCATTAGAAGAAATAATTGGATATCGCCCAAGCAGTTCATCTTTATAACAATTTCTCACAAACGAACTCTTTGGGTATTAAAACAAATGACCTGAAGAGTGGAGAATAAAAACTCTTTTCGGCAACCTCTTTGTGTTAATTATCGATATAGCTGTCCTTTTCACACTTATTGGCTCTCGAATTGAGCTGCCCCGCTCACTCATTAAGCTCTTTTTAGTCCGCCGGCGCTTGTAAAGGTCGGGTCAAAACGTTTTGTAGTTTTGTTTTTTCGTTTGTTTGTTTGTTCGACGATTGCTTGTAGTAATAATAATGTTAAGGGTGAACTAATTGGAGTATTTTTAATGAAATTACTGACTGGTTTTAGATGGAAGTTGGGAAACTTACTGTTATCATTATTGGTAGGTGAATTACTGTAAAAAATCAATTTATAAGAAGAATGCAATTAAATGGAATATAAGTTTAGGAAAACACATTTCAAATAATATAAAAAAAGAATAAATTAAAATACTTTATTAACACACCAATCACAACAGAACAACACAATGCACCTGAAAATGATCCACATGGGTATGCTACATATTAGATATACGATCTCTTTCATGTAACCTTTGTAAAAAATAATTTTGTAAGAATGTATAGGTAGGTACATACTTTTTTACCAAACTGGTTAGGTATCTACTTAGCTAAGGAATCTTTTATAAGTTTTATATTAATTTCGAAAAAAATATTTTTGGTCCCTTACGATTTTCTCTGAACTAATAGGTGCCTACATCTAGTATGCATTCTGTTTTTTGTACTTAACTTTCTCTAGCCTCAGACAGTTAAGCCAATACTAGTAGCTTAGCTCTAAGACAAGATACCCCAAGAAGAGAAGAAGATGTGAAATGTCCCCAATTAAATTTTTTATTGTTTATTTGATAAATTTAAAGGAACATAAAATCCTTGGTATTTCTCAAACACACCCACACGATTGAAATAAATTGCTCAAACGAATGAACAATTGGACCGCGACATGTCGAGAAAACGGATGACCTCGGTGACCTCGTGAGAGTTCTTATTTTAAATTTTCTAAATCTACAAATCTACCAACCGTTACGCATAATTGGTCGAATATTTTAAATGGAATTCGAATAAATTTGAATTGTTTTGTTTATAGGATATAAAGGTTCATGTTTTGTCTACAATTTTAGGTAATGTTTAATAAAAAATGTGTGATTGAGATTGAATCAATAATTTTCATACAAAAGACTTCAACGCGCTACCAACTTTTATTGAATTCTTAATAAAATTAAAACTCTACAAAGAAACTACCAAAATGGTTTTTTGAATAGAAATTTTGTTGAAATTTCAAATTTTGTTGTTCTGAATGAAGACTATTTTGATTTTGCACATTTTCTATAGCTGAGCAATTTTTTATAGTGTTTCTCTCTTGTTCCAGGCTAAAAAAGCGGCGCAATCCACCCCAGGATCCCACAAAACCTCAAAATTACACGAATTCAGTCACCAAACAGCAAACCATCCACCCTGAGTTTCTCAGATCCATTTGGGCCCCCTTCAGAAGGGGGGGGCCCGTCCACCCCCCAACCAGCAATGACCTCCCAGGAGATAGACCACCACCACCACTTAGGGGGTAGCCAGACCCCCCACGACCAAAACTCTGCGAACTCCACGCCTACAAACTCTTCGAAATCTGCTTTTATTGAGCTGCAACAGCATGGTTATGGGGCTTTTAAGGGGGGCTATCAGCATCCCCATCATTTTGGGTCACCGGGGGGTCAGCAGAACCCCCATGAGGCGTCAGGGTTCCCCAGTCCTAGGTCGTTAGGTTATCCCTTCCCTCCTATGCATCAGAACACCTATGGATATCACTTAGGGTCCTACGCGCAGCAGTGTTCAAGTCCACCTAAAGACGGTAAGAACTACATGAAGTCTATCCTACTACTTTTATAAACGCGAAAGTTTGTAAGTATGGAAGTTTTTTTTGAAGGGGAAAATGCCTTCGCATTACCCTTCCGCCATGGGGGTGACGGAAGGGGTATGTGGGGCTCGAACCCACTAAAAACCCCCCTGTGAGCCATCCTCCGCAAAAGATATAGCGAGATGGGGTCGCGTTTGCATTCACCATCTATTATTATTTAACTTAGTGTAGCTATTAATGTTTAGAAGTCATTTATTTTAGACAGACAATTTTTACTCGAACTTTTATCTTTACCATTCCATTTAGGCTCGATAAATTCCAATATTTTCACGCCTTAACATTATTTTACTTTCTAAACGTAGCTATTATTCTTAACTAACATTTTTATTCTAACACAAAACTATTTGTATATTCCTAAAAAGGATACAATTTGACTTTTCAACTTTTTTATTCTACCCTCAAATTACATTAAGTGTTATACCGTCGAAGGCGTGAATATGATCGAATACCGTTGCGAAGTCTAGCGTTGTCTTTTTTAAATTCGAATTTCGAAGTAAAAGTTTGTGATGTTTTAGATGTCACGATACGATTTATCGACCAACGCTTTTTTTGTCCAAAAAGTGTTTCAATAAGTTTCAAATATTGTGCTCTATTTTAAACCAGTATTTAAACATACAGATTTGAAATTATTGATAAATTTATAGAAATGCCATAGCTGCAATCAAACTATGATAGCAACTGCAGCTAAATGTAATCGCAAGGCTGACAAATATTTTCTTCCCTGTTTTGAACAGAAACCATTACTAAGAGCTTGGGAATCCTCGGTATCGACATTTCGAGTGACGTCCAATTCCGTAGTCACCTGGAAGGAAAGGTCAAACTGGCCTCTAAAAAGCTCGGCGTCCTCAACAGGGCGGGTCGGTACTTCACATCGGTCCAAAAACTTATGCTATACAACGCACAAGTCCGACCGCATGTGGAGTACTGTTCCCATCTCTGGGCTGGAGCGCCTCAATATCGACTCCTTCCTCTTGACCGGATGCAACGCAGGGCAGCTCGTATTGTCGACGATCCCAAGCTCACAGAAGACCTGGAGCCCCTTAGTCTTCGTAGAGACGTAGGATCCCTGTGTGTGCTCTATCGTCTGTACAATGGGGAGTGTTCTGAGGAACTGTTTAGTTTGGTGCCCGCGGCTAACTTTCATCATCGCACCACACGCCGCAAAAATAAATTCCATCCCCACCATCTGGATGGCTGGTTCTCCTCAACTACTCGTTTTTCTCGGTCGTTTTTACCACGAACGCGTAAGTTGTGGAATGAACTTCCCCCTGCGGTTTTCCCTCGGAGTTACGACATGGGGTCCTTCAAAAGGCGGGTTTGTGTACTCTTAAAAAGCCGGCAGCGCATCAGCAACGCCTCTGGTGTTGTAGGTGTTTATGGTTTATTCATCAGGTGGCCCGTATGCTCGTCTGCCAGCTTTAGCATTAAAAAAAAAAAACAGTCTGCAATTGATTGCAGTCCGATCACGGACTGAAGAAATCAGTTAAATAAACAACACAACAACACTAATAGGCTGTCAAGTCACTTGCTATCTCTATCTAATTTGAAGTAAAGCTGAAATAGCAAGTGACTTGACAGCCAATCGGTGTTGATCGAGCTTTCAGAAACCGGGGGTTATGGAACCTACCTTACGTGTTATAGCCGTGAAAACTATATAAAAACTAAAAACTGAACGCGTAAATAGCTTCAAATAACGTTCAAAACACTGCTTTACACTGATTAATAAATAATGAACCTCATAGCCACTACATTTAGCTGGCGTGAATTCTTGAATAGCGCCACCTAACGGCATTAATGTTTCAAAACAGCTTTTCAGCCTCTTTTTTTGAATAAAGAACAAAAACCTAAATACAAATGAAAAATAAAGTGAAGTTTGATTTTCTAAATTCTGAAAACAGATTCTGGCAAATATATAGATTAATATATTGGTCAAGTTATTTCCAAGAAAATACTTTTAGCAGCACGATTGAGTAACGAAATTTTTGCAGCACGTTAACGACTGGTTTCTGAAAGTGCAATCTACACTAGTCGGCCGTCAAGTCACTAGCTATTTCAGCTTTTACTTCAAATCAGATAGAGATAGCAAGTGACTTGCCAGCCGATTAGTGTTGATTGCGCCTTCAGAAACTTGGGGTGAGTAATGAAAATTGTTACACAATTACAAGAAATTCAAATTGTGTGAATTAGAAAATCAAAACGGTCTTTATTCAGTACTAGCGACCCGCCCGCGCAAATGTCATGCATGTATTATACATATAAACCTTCCTCTTAAATCACTCTATCTATTAAAAAAACCGCATCAAAATCCGTTGCGTAGTTTTAAAGATTTAAGCATACATTAGGGACATAGGGATATAGGAATATAGGGACAGAGAAAGCGACTTTGTTTTTTACTATGTACTTAGTGATAATCACAGGGATCACTTAGAAATCTTGAGTAACTCATAATATCTCAATATTATGAGTAACTCAAGACACACGTCGCTTAAAATAAATAAATAAATAAATAAATAAATAAATAATGCTGGACAATTCACACAGCACTATCTAGCCCCAAAGTAAGCTATTCAAAGCTTGTGTTATGGGTACTAGATAACTGTAATATTTAATACATTATATACTTACATAGATTAATACATTATATACTTACATAGATAGATATTTTTTTATTATACATAGAAAACACCCAGACCATCGGAACAAATTTCTGCAGATCGTACACAAATTTGTTCCAAGGCAGGAATCGAACCCGCAACCTCTTGCGTCGCAGGCATGCTCTCGCCCGCTGCGCCACAGAGGTTGGCCTCAAAAAATCAGTATGCCTCAAGCTGATAAACGCAGGGCCTTGGCCCGTAGGTCACACACGATCTGGACGTGCCCTACCAATGCACTGCGTCCATCAACTTGAGGCATACAGTTCAGCCTCATGTCCCTGTAATTACATCGGCAACCACACTCTTCAAACCGAAACACAGCACTGCTTGGCGACAGAAAAAGGCGTGGTGGTAGTACTTCCCCGGACGAGTCACACACAGAGCTCTACTAAATGTAGGTATTGTAAAAAAGTGCATAGGAAACAAGTCATCGATTTCGCTAGTACCAAAATGTCGGTCGACACACGCAATACAAAAAACTGATAACTTTTTCACCGACAGCGCAAAGGAAACTGAACATTAAATTGATGTTTTCCGACACGGGTTTTCCTCCGGCTCGGTATGTTATCAAGGTCGATTTTCCTGTGCCTGAGATTTCCCAAATGCGTGATTTCTCCGCGCTTTCGCGTTTCAAGGATCTAGGTCTTTGTTTTGTGCTAAATTCAAAAAGAACAGAAACTTCTTGACTTTGATCCCCAGGCACTGTAGATATCCCCTATGATTTCTTAGCAATACCAGTACCAAATTTTACGGGGTAGTAAGAGGTAGGTACGTGCGAATAAAGAAAATTGACTCGTATTCACATTTAATAGTTCTTATGTTGTAATAATTGTACATACTAATGGAGCAAGCAGATGGTTCACCTGATGTTAAGGGGTAACCATCCTATAACGAAGCATTGCCTCGTGAGTCACACACTAAGAACGCACCCATTCCATACGTGACAGGTTGCAAGCAACACGCCGCTGCAACAAAAATAAAAAGTATCTACACTACACCTATATAGTAAGATTGGTAAAATACGCCCATATAATTTTTATAAATATAGAATCTCTTATTTTTAATGTCCCTACTATAAATCTAACTTAATGCTAACAGACAGTCACTACAATTATCTAATAGTGACAAATTTAACTATCTCAATAAATTTTAATTTTAATGCAACATTCATTTTAATCAGAGCCCTCGTAACCTGCATTTATTTAAGCATTAGAGGTCAGTTTATGATGGCTAATCTACTTAGCTATTTGTCCTACAACCAATTTGAGAAGATCTATGAGTTTCATGAGTTTTTTAATTGGTAGGTTTTGTTATGTTTGACAAATTTTCGATACGAGTGTTGAAAAATGATTTGTATTATTTCATGGGTGGTATAAATTTAAAATACGGTTCATAAATAAAATATTAAAAATTGTTTTTTAAGATAATTTTATAACTAAGTTTAAAAGTAATAGATACTTATCAGAAAAATCACTTTATTTTCTTACGTACGTACGATACAAGAAACCTACTACTACTCTTTTGACATAAAAATATTGCTTGCTTCACTACATAAGATTATTTTCATTTTATTAAAATGAGATAGAATATGAGCACCGGTGGTCTAATGGGAGTGACCCCGCCTTCCGATCGTAAGGTCGCAGGTTCGAATCCGGTCGTGCACCAATGGATTTTTCTATCGAAAAATTTATGTGCGCAATGCCAGTGCTCTTAAACGGTGAAGGAAAATATCGTGAGGAAACCAGTTAGTATTCTAACAGCGGCGATGGGCTTGCAACCTGTCACGTATGGAATACTAACTACTGCAAAATGTGGGTATGTGCCAAATGTAATGTTTGGACGTACCTCTGACTACCCCCCTTAGACATCCTCAAATAATCTTGAATTAGTACCTACTTGGTACTCGGAGATCTGAAGGGATATCTACCGTGCCTGGGGATCAAAGTCGTGAAGCTGTTTCAGTTTTCAGTTTCAGATAGAATATTTAACAAAATTCTTAAGTTAATCGCTAACAGGTAACACTCAAAATGGCATGTCAAAAATAGTTAAGTAATGGAAAAAAGGTACAAAATAAATTAACATTTAACATCAAGTCCATAACAAACATCAGCTCTTCCTTCGGCAAAAAAAAACTTCACGATTAAAAAAAAAGGCAACTGGTAGGTAAGCAATAGTAAACATTTGTAAGTACCTACCATGATGCAAATATTAATGCTTTTAAATACTTATATAATATTTTATTACATCTAATTTTCATATTATGAATAAATTACTTGGCTTACGATCAAACAAACACTTTGTTAAATCGTTTTAATTGTCTAATTTGAGCGATAACTTATAACGATTAGGGGTTTTTAAGTGTGGAGAGGCAACAACCAGAAAATACATTTTATATCTCGGAAAATTACGAGTCTAGTTCATTATAGAAGACATATGTAAAGATATGCAAGTAGTTTTTCCTAAGCTAGTCAAGAATTTTAAAAACCTTTCAAATGTGGAATGTAGTCAGAAAGTAAACATTTTCGTAAACAAATTTTCATATAGTTGCCCCGCGGTTTCACCTGCGCAGATTTAAATCCCGGTATTCCCACGGGATAAAAAGTAGCCTACGTGTTATTCCAGAGTTATCTATATCTCTGCCAAGCTTCAGCCAGATCCGTTCAGCCGTTCCGGCGTGAAAGAGTAACACACATCCATACTTACAAACTTTCGCGTTTATAATATTAGTAGGAAGTAGAATTAGAAGGATCATTAAAATTTGGATTTAGAACCACAAGTTTTTCTACAGTTCTCATATTCATTAAATTATTTGAATTTAGAACAACAAGTTTTTGTATATGGCCAGTATTTTTATAGTTTTAACCGACATGAAAAGGCTATGTTCGGTACATTCGTGTTAAAAACTGCTTATCAGTTTCGTCGAGGTCAGGATTCCCTCCCACTGGCTGGTTCGCTGGGTAGTATGCTCTACTAACTTATTTAGAAACTAATAATATGAGGTCGCCATTTGCCATTTATTAGTTTTAGAATTTATATTTATAACGCCCAAAATTACCAGTACCTACATAAAACAGATATTATACCCTTAAAAATGATTTTGTAACCTCCTTCAAAAACAGGTACCTTTACATTTTTTTAACCGCCTTCAAAAAGAGGAGGTTCTCAATTCGACTGTTTTTTATGTTTGTTATCTCATAACTTTTTACTGGGTGGACCAATTTAGATGATTCTTTTTTTATCGCAAGCTGGTGCTTGTGATGTGGTTATATTTAATATTAAGTCAGATCTGACGAGAAGTTTGTGAGTTATAGTAATATGAGTGTATTTTCCAGTACGAAGTCTGTATTTTCTTGAGTTATTTTATAAATTGACAATATTTTGTCTACAATCTCACCTGATAGTAGGTAAGAATGACCTATATTACCGACCTCTGACGACCTCTGTGGCGCAGCGGGCGAGAGTCCGCCTGCGACGCTAGAGGTTGCGGGTTCGATTCCCGCCTCGGAACAAATTTGTGTACGATCTGCAAAAATTTGTTCCGTTGGTCTGGGTGTTTTCTATGTATATAATAAAAAATATTTATCTATGTAAGTATATAATGTATTAAATATATCAGTCATCTGGTACCCATAACACAAGCTTTGATTTGCTTACTTTGGGGCTAGATGGTGCTGTGTGGATTGTCCAATATTATTTATCTATTTATATTAACGTTGAGGTGGATGATCTAGAACACACCTAATTCATGCTTAAAGATACTGAGATTGTAGTGGTCAGAAAAACCAGACAATTGCACTACACTACCGCTTCTAACTGTTCCGCTATTCGTTGCCAAAAGTTGTACAACTACAAGTACGAGTACCTACTAAACCAGTGCTTGTAGATTTAGATGGAACCGGAAAAGATACTATCACTACATAGTATAAAACAAAGACGCTTTCTCTGTCCCTATATACTTATGCCCCTATGTATGCTTATATCTTTAAAACTACTCAACGGATTTTGATGCAGTTTTTTTTAATAGATAGAGTGATTCAAGAGGAAGGTTTATATGTATCATGCATGATATGTGCACCCGTGCGAATCAGGGGCGCGTGGGCGGGTCGCTAGTATTTTATAAATTAAAGATAAACAATAGTGCTCACGTGGCACTATAAAAATAATGGTTTCCATGTTTGTTCGAGAACACAATTTCAAAGACATACTTTTTCTACTTGTCTGTGGTAAAACACACCCCAAATGTTCCTTTCTATTTTTTTCCCGGAACAAGGCATCAACCAACTGCTAGCCTCAAGGCGTCACGATAGACATAATGACAATACATCGCATTTTTAATTATAACTTATAGTTTTTGAACGAAACTTTTTTTTTCGGTTGTAGAGCCCGCGTAGGGCGTAACGCCGTAGAGGAGATAGTAGTTGCTATTGTGAGTAGGATAGTTATGTGGAAAAGTTTTAATTGATTTGTTATGTTTATCAGAAAAATATTATGAATTTATTGATTTACCAATTTTTTCCACGCTTCCTGTTCGTAGTGTGACGGTCTGACAAAGATGCTATTTAGTGATAAAACTTTATATTTAAATATTTATTTATAGACTTAACACGACTGTAAAATAAGCAAGATCCTACTAATATTATACACGCGAAAGTTTGTAAGTATGGATGGATGGTTGGTTGGATGGATGTTACTCTTTAGCGCCGGAACGGCTAAGCGGATCTGGATTAAACTTATCAGAAATATAGATTACAGTCTGAAATAGCACATATGCTACTTTTTATCCCGTGAGAATACCGGGATTTGAAACTGCGCGGGTGAAACCGCGGGGCGCAACTAGTTACAAATAAATTACGAAAAACAAGAATGCTTACACGCTTTGGCCCCAGAATAAGCTTTCAATTTATGTAATAGTCATATTCATCATCAGAAGAACCTTTTTTATGACATGAGTATTTATTTTCCGCCATTTTAATTAAAACAATAATTGTCAGGAAAGGTAAGTGCTGTCGTAAAATGTCAGATGCCATTCGTATTGCGTTCTAATTACACTTCGCTATAACTCTTGCTGTAGCGTTTAGGGGGTTTTTGAACGAAATTAGTAACATGACAAGAAGAAGTGTTGTTTTTTGAAGTTTTTACTAGAAATTAGTGTTTTTAATTTATTACGAACGGTAAATACATCTTCAATATAATTTACTTCCTGTACTAGTACACTGTAACTATGTACTATGCTATAATATAATGGCGGTAGCTGCTATCATCGGAGGTTTTCTGATCTGTTATTTTATAATATGAACAGATACAACATAAAAGTTTATACAGTCCTTCAGTATAAATTAATTTGTGATTAAATTTTAAATATTTTTAAATATCCCATCCCGAAAGTATTTTATACTAATCTGGAAAAATCGCACTTACCTGTACCATCACAGTTAGTTTTAATTTTTTTTTTCATTTTCGTCATTAATATAAAACCGATTATGTTTTAAATCCGCGCGCATATTTAAATCCCGTTATTCCCACGGGATAAAAAGTAGCCTATGTGTTATTCCAGACTATAATGTATCTCTCTGCCAAGATTCATCTAGATCCGTTTAGCCGTTCCCGCGTGAAAGTGTAACAAACATCTATCCATCCATCCGTCCATCCATCCATACTTACAAACATTCACGTTTATAATATTAGTAGGATAGTTAGGATAAGTTTTCTGTAAACACATTGTCCACCCAACTGTACTAGTCCTAAACTTGGAGATTACGAGATAAGAGTCCCTAAGGCGAAGTGTCGACCACACCCCCAAGTCTAACCAAGGTTTTAGGTAAAAAGGTTGTTTTAGAACATTTTTCAAACACGCGTAGTCGGTCGATTCGCTTTGGCCGAGACGTAGCCGAATATCATGTGGGTCGCCAAGCAGGGGCATTATTTTTTATGACAATAGGAGATTCCTTGCCCCAAACCGTGAAACGTCAAAACTTGATGTTGGGCTTTATTCTTTATGACATAGGAGATACTTTGCCCTAACCGTATGACACCGGCTGCCTTGTCTTAGCTGTGATCGCGGTGCAAATGGTCATAGTGAATAAAGCTCCAGCATTGCTGTGTTCCGGTTTGAAGAGTGTGGTCGCCGGTGTAATTACATGCACATGAGGATTAACATCTGTATGCCTCAAGTTGATGGACGCAGGGCAGTGCATCATTACAGAAGTTGGCATTCCATACGTGACAGGTTGCTAGCCCATCGCCGCTGTTAGACTACTAATTGTATCACAGTTTAAGAGTGCATTGTGCACATAAAATTTTTCGAATACACGACCTTGCAATCAGAAGATTGGGTCATTCCCACTAGACCACCGGTGACACAATACAAACAGCCGTTTGTTGCCTGTTCTTCTCGGTGTTGGTCGCGTGGAACTGGCATCTAGAGTCACCTAGTTTTGAGACGTTTCAAAGTGAGCCTTGTGATTTTATTGAATGAACATATTTTGACTTTGACTGTGAAATGTGAAGATCTATAAAATTTGAATCTAGCAAATTGATCTATAAAAACGGCAAAATGATCTCGTTTTTTGTATGGGAGCCCCTCATAAATAGGTATTAGTTTTTATTTTTAATTAAT
This sequence comes from Plemyria rubiginata, assembly GCA_963576535.1. Lineage (NCBI taxonomy): Eukaryota > Metazoa > Arthropoda > Insecta > Lepidoptera > Geometridae > Plemyria > Plemyria rubiginata. Next base: position 3,345,187 of record OY754911.1, on the reverse strand, counting down.
TATTAGCTATTTTATGTAATATAATATTTTTTTTTTTTTTATATAGTGAAGGGGATGTGTTTGCGCATACAAAATACTCGCGCCATCACACCCCTTCCCTCTCCTTCTGGCGTTCTTTTAGCGTGACGCGCACTATACCACGTACGCCACCACTGCGTGTGTATCGGATGTTGTACAAATATAAACATTTTAAGCGAATTTTGAATTTATTATACAAAACTTGGTCAATGCAGTTAAATCAAATTCAAAATATGTTTATTCAAAAAAATAACAAGGATCACGTCTTAAAACTAGGTGACTCTAGTGCCAGTTCCACGCGACCAACGCCGAGAAGTACAAACTCGGCTTGGTATCTACCGCTCTTTTTTAAGATCCTCGTTACATTCTATAAGATAATCAAATGAAATAAAGTTCAATATCACTATCACTATCATCACTTATAGTATAAAACAAAGTCGCTTTCTCTGTCCCTATGTCCCATTGTCCCTTTGTATGCTTAAATCTTTAAAACTACGCGACGGATTTTGATGCGATTTTTGTAATAGATAGAGTGATTCAAGAGGAAGGTTTATATGTATAATACATACATGGTAATGTGCACCCGTGCGAAGCAGGGGCGCGCGGGCGGGTCGCTAGTTTCTATATAAAAAGCACATCCATCGCGTCCTTGGTTCCTGTTACAAAAACTCCAAATCACTTAGTCGCTCGTCTGTACCCGCAACTTTTTTAACCTTTTTACCGACGAAAGGGGTATATTGTTTTTTAACTTAGCTTTTTATTTTTATCTTCAGTTTCGGTAGGCGTTTTGGAAGGCGGGGTTGCCCAAAGTGATGCGGACCGAATGTGGCTCTACTAGGAACTGTTTTTTTATTTTTTTGTTTGTTTGTGTAGATAATGGTATTAATAAAAAAATATAGGTGATTTTTTTTGTTTGGTTTTAGAATGGTATAAATAAAAAATATTTTTGGACATTCCACACAGCACTATCTCGCCCCAAACTAAGCCAAAGCTTGTGAATGGGAACCCAGTATACAATTTTTTTCTCGTAAATACTCAGCCTCTTTTTTCTGATAATATGAAATAAAAACTCAGTACATAAGTGTAGCCTACCTTTGTATCTCTACTTTACATACCTGATTTTACATATTACTCGTATTTCTAAATATATAAAACTTTACCTGAATAAAAAAACTTTTACCTGTACGTCAGATTAGCCTAACATCCGACTATATCGATATCGATATGCTGGTCTAGCACATCACTACAATCGACATGTCCCATCACTAGCTAGGGGTGTGTCAGTACCTCGGGCAAGCATTGTTTTGTCTGTTCGACTGACGGATTCCGACACAACGTGTATGTATGTGTAGTTTCTCAGAAAGTGAGCGACGAGTTACGAAATGGTATTTTAAAAAGCGTTTCTTATTTTCGAGAACGTATTTTTTACATTAAATAAAAAAATGTTAAAAACAATACAAGTAAGTAGGTAGGTACTGCAAAAATGCGGGTGTCAAATGTAAATAATACATATGGACATTCCACACAGCACTATCTCGCCCCAAACTAACCCATAGCTTGTGATATAAATAATAAATAAATATATAAATAAATAAATATTGGTGGACTTTTTCACACAGCACTATCTAGCCCCAAACTAAGCTTATGCTTGTAATATGGGAACCAGATAGCTGATATACTACTTATAATACTTTTTTTTTTGTAAATACATACGTATAATATTATATAACACCCAGACAGAGAACAAACATTTTTGTTCATCACACAAATGTTTGTTCACGGTGGGAATCGAACCCACGACCTACGGCGCAGAAGGCAGAGCTACTACTACTAGCTAGGCTGTCGATATGGGTACCAGATAGCTGATATACTACTTAACTCACATCCCCTCCACCGTTTTCCCGTAATATTACATAAGTGCCTATCTTATTTTTTTTTATTGGAAAACGAGATCCTGTTTTTCTCACTTCTGAAACCACTATGTTCAGAAACTAAATCAGTGGTTGGCTTATCATACGAAAGTAAAATAACTCACACTAACAGCAAATATTTAGACACCCTAGACATTGTATAAGCCGTATAGTACGCGGATCATATCAAAAGATGATAAATTGCGTCGTTTGCCGTTTTGCATATCTCGTATCGCTGGATTCGCGCGCCACTTGAATTTGAATTTAGAACGCAGTTTCGTTTAAAAATGGTTCCAAAGTATGAACCTACATAATTAGTTGAGAAAAAGTTTAAAAAAATCTGCTTTATTATCTTCACATTACATATTCCGATAATTCCGCTTTATAAGTTTATAATAGTTTACGTACACAGGTACTTACTTATTAAGAGTTTTTAGAAAGGTATTAAAAAAAATGTTATACATTAGGGTATATTTTTTTGGGTTGGGGTGTATTCATTACCTGTCTAATTAATCACTTTAGTTAATCACTTTACTCCTAAAAACTTACAAACAAAATATCTTACATAAAGTAAAGCCTGGGTGAGTTCATCAGTAAGATTTATTCAAATAATAATTCAGAATCAATCAGATAGTTACTTACATCATCATACGAGCCGAACTCGATTCCAAATTCTCCACGCTCCGTTCGAAATTTGAATTGCGTTTAAAGAAGGTTGTATTAATATTCGAGACCGAGTTACCGCCAAAAACCGTCGGGTGTCGGTACAGATCTGATGCAGCGATACACAACCAGCAATTACGACTTACCACTGACTATTATCAAGTAGCGAGTGGCTTTCATATATTTTACAAAATGGATGGCCGGTATCCACGAGGCATGCCTGAATATTTATATTGTAGATTTATTGTTTTGTGTGTACGATGATATAGTGGAGGTGTGTCGAATTTCCCGCCGGAGTTTGGTTTGTGGCGCGGCATGTGAGTTTAGTCGATTTTAGCGCACTCGTTTTGAAATTCAAATTTAGAAGTAGCATAGAGACTTTTTTTTTATTTTTTACATCAGGGCTGTCGCAACTTCCAGATTTCTTTTTTACACCGATCATTTTATGTAACTATGGAAAAAATCTTAGTTATAAAAAGCCACTAAATATTAATTGGTTGCTTGTTAGTCTGTATAAAAGAATTTATTTATTTATTTATTTAAAACTTTCACACAAAACAATATAGTGCTAGGAGGACTTAATGCTAATAGCATTTTCTACCAGTCATCCTGGGCGTGCAAAAAGATGGTGTGGCGTGTTACTAAGTAGTAGTAGTAGAATTCACGTCTGCCCTAAAATTACATATTAACTTAATAAAAAATAGCTCAAGAATATACCTAGAAAAATCGTCTTTCAAATTTATCCAAGCAAGAGCTCTCCGATGACAAGTATTACCTAAAACGAGATTTCATCATAATCATCTGTTTCTTTGGAAACAAAAACAGCATTTTTGTAAGAAACACCCCGCTAAAACCCAGCCTCTTTCCAGAAAAATGCGGCCTTTCCGACGACCCAGGTCTGCGCGTGAACGGCAAAGGCAAGAAGATGAGGAAGCCTCGCACGATATACTCCAGCCTTCAACTCCAGCAGCTAAACCGACGGTTTCAGCGGACGCAGTACCTGGCGCTACCGGAGCGGGCGGAACTAGCGGCGAGTCTAGGATTGACGCAGACTCAGGTAAGTTCATAAAAACACTTTTTTACTGTCATTTTCATTTTTTTTGCAATCTGTTTTATTTTTTATGTAAAGATTACATACATTTATACATTTTAGTCGTGCAAAAAGAAAAAAAAATGTTTACAAAATACACGTCTGTCGATTTAAATATTTTTTTGTGATAAGAAGCTGCAAGGACTTTACTATAGCAAAAAATATCTTGATATATGTGGGTAATAAGTCGTATATGACTGAAAAATTATAAATAAGTAAAATCTAAAAGGTAATGATGCTAATTGGAAAAAAAACGTGTGGGTAGGTATGCTCTGTAGAATAAAACATTTATCTAAACACAACAATGACACAGGATGTAGGCAAATAAGTAATTTTATGTATATTTAAATAAATCCACTGGTTTTTACTTTTTTATTTGTTAATTCTTATATTGTATGTAAAAAACAAACAAATACGAAAGTGAAAAAATAGTAAGTCGATTAAGCGGTAAATTTAGTATTAACCAGAAGCATTTTAAATCCGAATAATGATTGGCTATTAGTAAAATACGTTTTCTCTTTATCACTCGAAAATTAAAAGAAAAAATAAGGATACGTACGTGCTCAACTCACACAGTAATTATGTCACATACCCTATAATTAGTCGCGAGTGTGTCCGTTCGCTATATTTTTTATCTAAAAATCTGTGCATAAACAAAATAGTCTTTAAATCTAGTGTATTAGAGGTTAAAAATCCTTGCAGGCATGTCGTCGGTAGATTGCAAACAGTATAATTAAAATGAAAGATGTTTTTTTATCTGTGCTGATAGCCGATAGTGTCGACTAGCATTTCTTGGCGGTAATTTTAGTGGGCTGTTTTAGTTTTACTATTGATAATTCTATGTTTTCATGTAAAAAAAAGTACTTTTAAAATTATCAGTTTATGAACACAATTTAAAAAAAACTTAATAAATTTATTTGTTTATTTAATACTTTATTGCACCAAAACAAAGTACAAAAAGCGAGCTTAATGCTAGACAGCATTTTCTACCAGCCAACCTTAACAGGTAGAACAACAAGGTTGGCGTGCTTAATTATACTAACATTCACAATAATAATATGGTATCATATTTCCTAAAACTATAAACTAAATACAATATCTAATAAATGAAAAACAAATATATATCTATCTATAATATTATACTTACAAAAATATAATAAATAGTATTCGAAAATGTGTTTGCGCATACAAAAAGGGTGGTATGATGCCCTTCTTCCGGCGTTCTTTTTGCGTGACGCGCACTACATCTATATCTACGCCGAATTACTAAATTAATTATCTTTGCCGTATTCAATCAATTCCTACGAAATTGTATGCAAATATGTCCAAAGAATAAAAAGTTTCATACAAACTTTTATCTCCAATTTGATCCCCTTGGGGGTTAATTTTGAAAAATCCTTCCTAAGTGGATGCCTAACGAGGAATACGTGTGCGAAATTTCAGAAGTTTCTAGCCCTAAGCGTTAGACCTATGCGTTGTCATCAGTCAATCACTTTTGCATTTTATTTTATAGAGATTGATTTGTAAGCCCTGTGTCCCTCAAACGCGAACTGATAATGTAACTACAGTATACTACAGTAACACGCATAACCGCGGGCCCACGCTAGTAACTAATGATAAATGACCAATGTATATATAAAATAGGCAGGTACTCTGTAACCGATTGATTCGTTATAATGTCACCGTGAGCAATGAATAATCGTTGTTCTGACAGTAGAGCGAGCGAAGTGTAGAGCTGCCATTGACTGTCAGTGAAATGTCAATGTCTGAAATCATTAATGGCGTAAGCAATTTTTTTCTGTATTTTCGTTGTTTAAATCGAACTACTACTACTTGGTACTAATAGATCTGAAGGGATATCTACCGTGCCTGGGGATCAAATATTTGTATAACAAGAGTAGTAAGAACTTTCGGTGAAGGGCTCGTCTGGGGAAGCTCTACCACTATGCCTATATTTTTGTAGCTGTTTCGATTTGAAAGGTGTGGTTATCAGAGAAATTACAGGCACCAGTGCGTCGTAGGGCGCGTTCATATCGTTGGTGACTAAAAAATCCGGAGGCAACGCTTGGCTATTGGTGATGGTTACCACTTAACATCAGGTGGGCCATCTGCATGTTCCATCAGCAAATAATAAAAAACTACTCGACAAGTATGCAATACCTACTTAACCGTCATGTATGTATACAAAAACTCTAGAACTTCGTAACTCTACTTACGCTAACTGTATAAAAAGTTGTATCTGAGTTAATTTTATTATAATTTAATATTTCTCAGCTATTGTCTGTGGTACCGCACTTTGATGAGTCCGCGTTCTAGGGAGGTGCGGTGGTCCATGTAAAATACATCGATACTTTCAAAACTGATTATTATAATAATTATGTTTTATACTTGTGACTATAAAAGTGCAAGACGCCAAAGTATTGTTCTACTAGTTGCGCCCCGTGGTTTCACCCGCGCAGATTTAAATCCTGGTATTCCCACGGGATAAAAAGTACCTATGTGCTTTTCCAGATTATAATCTATCTCTCTGCCAAGTTTCATCCAGATACGTTCTGCCGTTCCGGCATGAAAGAGTAACAAACATCCATCCATCCATCCATACTTACAAACTTTCGCGTTTATAATGTTAGTAGGATTTATATCGTACAATAGTGTAGTGAAGTCCCAACACTATTGCTTGATTTGATTCCTCATTAACGAAAAATATGGAACAGAACTCGATGAAAGCGTATTTCTATCTCTCACAAAAACGAACAATCTAATCCACGCCAAAATTTCCTGCTCTCACATATTTAACCTTATTACATAACCGGCAAGGTTTATTTCGTGAATCGCCCTGTCATTATTTTTCAGTTTTTTATTACAGCTTAGGGAAGGTAAGTTACCTATTCTCTGTTTTGTAAAAAATATACAACAATCATAACAGATTTAATTTTTTACATAATAATAACTAGGTTTTTGTGATTTATTGAAACTAATTAGGCGAATGCAATGATTTTTTTCTTTTTTTTACTTCTTGCTGGTGGGACAATCGCACCTATCGTTAAGGGGTAACCATCTATAGCAAAGCATTGATTCGCAAGTCACGCACTATAGGAAAGTGCTTAGATAACAGATATTAAGCCTCATGTGCCAGTAATTACACCGGCGACCACTCACCACACTCTTCAAACCGAAACACAGCGTTGCTGCTTGGCGGCAGAAAAGGCGTGGTGGTAGTACTTCCCCGGACGAGCCACACACAAAGAGCTCTACTCTTACCCCCGGATTCTGAAAGCGCGTTCAACACTAATCGGTTGTCAAGTCACTTGCTATCTCTATCTAATTTGAAGTAAAAGCTGAAATGTCACTTCCGTGAGTAAACGAATTCGAAAAACCAAACTTCTGATTGAGCGATTCATCTGACAATGAACACAGATTTGTTGCAACAATTACAGCAAAAACCCGAACGAACCCGAGTGAAAAAGCTAGCAGAGTCGTAAATTATAACATTTGTCTTGACGTGCTATTTATTAGCCATTGTTTCCTATAACTGAGTTATAGAGCAAGCTATGCTGTATGTGTGAACGAAAAGGCACCAAACACTGGTATGAACAAATTGTTTGAAATTATTCAGCTCGCACGAAAAAATCCTTCTATGAAAATAGTTCATATAATATTTTTTTTGTAAATACATTATGTATAATATACTAGTTGCGCCCTGCGGTTTCATCTACAGAGATTTAAATACCGGTATTCCCACGGGATAAAAAGTAGTCTATGTAGCTGTTCCAGACTATAATCTATCTTTCTACCAAGTTTTATCCAAATCCGTTCAGCTGTTCCGGCGTAAAAGAGTAACAAACATCCATCCATACTTACAAACTTTCGCGTTTTTAATAGTAGTAGGATTAACACCCAGACAGAGAGCAAACATCTTTCGTCACACAAAATATGTTTGTTCTCAGTGGGGATCGAACCCACAGCTTACGGCGCTGAAGGCAGAGCTACAACCAAAGCTGTGAAGGCTGTTGGCCTATTGCCTATTTTGTACGAGTAAGCCGAATACACAAATACACGAGCAAATAAATAGGCGACCAAATAGCCATGTGATGTGACTTGTGACCATCACTTTATCACTCTTAGGTTCTCTACGTACAATTTCCCAGTACGTTATTTTGTTTTTTTACGTTTTTATGCAATGGGATTAAGCTTATAAGGTCAAGAGGGTTGTGCTTTTTACAATTTGCAAAGTATCGATAAAAAAGTCGATAAGAAACGCTTCATGATTGATTGGACTTGGACGTTGCAACTCGGCGAGCATATTAAGTAGTTTTTTTGTTTGATACGTTTTTTTATTTATCACAGCTGTCAAAAATGTTTAGGATTGACCAACGTCATAAATTAAACATTAAATTCAGATTTTTAGAGTGATAAAAACTATAAATAAGCACTATTTCAATTGTGAATAGTAGTAAGCAATTGTATTTTTACTACATTATTCGATAAAAAACATCCACATGAAACATTCGGTATGAAATATGGTTTTCCGTAAAATAATGTCGAAAATTTTACGACTGGGAAAAATATCAAAAGACAATAATGCTTTGAAAATCGAATATACAATTTTTATGACCATGTCATCGATTCCCACGTCCCGGCGGAATCGGTCACGCCTCTAGACTCCGAAATTAAAAAAAATAATCTAATCAAGTTGTACAATTTCCATTCTGTTTTTGTTTTCAATATTTTTGTTGTGAGTCAAAGTTGAACGTTGAATCTTTAATCCTTCTTGAATTTTAGTTTATTATAAATGAAAATGGACAAGGTCATGTTACAGTTTTATTGTTTTATTACCATAAAACATGGTGTCAAATTATAATAAGGGTATCCATGATGACAATCAGTAGGCATGGCGTATTATCTGACATAAAAAAAAATTAACAAAAAAAAACATTAGGTACCTACTGTAATATTAAAGTCTCCGTTTGTAGTCCTTTCCAATAAAAAGCTAACGGTACCTACTACAAAATACGTCCGTCATTCGTCACACCACAATACGAATTAATGCACGGTAGTCACAATCCATCATCATTTCGTTCTGTGCGACGGACGTGGTGATCGAAATGAGATTTGTAATCTTTTTTCACCGGCTGTATGGATCTGCGGTTGTGTGCCTTATGCTTGTTTTTTATACACTATGGTTTTCATTCATCGAACTGATTTCAAATTTGAACTTCATTTTGTTTGAATAGTATGCAAATCGATATTACTTACTTATTTCTTGTAATCATGTTCTGTTGATCCACATCAATTAAAGTTATTGAATGTGTCTTAATACTTTTGTACTTGTTACATAAGTAATAGAAAAAACATATTAAAGCAGCAAAAAATATGATTGATCTAGCTAAGTGCATATACCTTAGTTTCTCATTATACCGCTGCACAGTGCAAGGCAATAAAAAATGAATCCAAATCATCGACACAAAAATCTCAATCGCATCTTTGACAGCCGTCACTGACTCACAAAGGCTGACCGAATGGAAGAACAAAAAGACAGAAGCATTGCCACTTTAACAGAAGCCGATTTTTTCAAATCCCAATTGTTCTAACCGCAAGTCATGACATTTGACGAGCGGGCGGACGATTGGTTGACGGTTAGAATTTGACAGCCAATCAGGGCCGTTATTTCGAAAATGGAAAGTCATCTTTCTTAACATTTGAGATAATGACTAGTGGAAATATCTGGCGTCATTGGTCCGTTCAGGATATAATGTACTTAAATAGTGTTGGGTTTCAGTGGTAAGTTGATACCTTTGTGTCGATTGATATATATAAAATTTGTTTATGTGCACCAAACGTTCACCATTTTTGTCTTTGTTTCTAAATGTACCATTTGTCTTTGTTTCTAAATGTAAAAGTAGAGATATTGGATATTTCTAAATACTAGAACACACTAACAGTAAATGACATTAAATTGATCCTATCTTAGCCACATTTTATAAGGTTATTGCCGGCAAAGTCGCATACAGAAGCTAGTACATAAACGGCATGAGGGTAATTAAGTCTAAGTCATGCAAATATTTTTACGATACATTAATTCTAATTAGGCTTTGTTTAAAACGTATTTGGCTAAATATCGTTTTAAAAACTGATGGGTCAGAAGCTGTCATAAAATGCTAACTACGTACTTGGGAATTATGCAAAATACCTTGACATTGGCTTTGGCTACCCCTAGCGGCTAGCTATCCGTAAATATAACTGATGTTTCCACGTAATTTAGAAGTATTAACTGAATGAAGTACCAACGGCACATCACCGGACCTTCATTATTTTAGTTATTTTGCAATTACTTTCAAATAGGTAAAAAAGATGCCGTTGTTCCATAACTTTAAAAGCGTTGCATCATTGAAATGACACTTTGGTACAAAGCTCTGTGCTATTATGCCCTTTGTCAGTTTCCCCACAAAACAGATGGTATTTCGTTTTAAAGAATTAAGAGCAAGGCGATGTCGTTCGATTAATACCAATTGTTTACAATTGGAAACAATTTTCCAATTTAACTCGTATTTGTTTTATACCTAAGTTCTTTACGATGTGACTAAGTTTTCACTCACAGTTACTTCTTCTTCTTTTTTTCTTACGTGCTTATAAAATGAGGAAGGAGGCTAAATCGGTGCAGATTAATTATATGGAAATACTATAGAGTATGTACACCAAGCTAACAACACAAATATAAAATTTAATAGTACAATGGGTGGTAATTAAAGTTAAACCTTGTTTTACATGTAAAATTCTAACGATAGCTGTACCAAAGCATAACTTTTAGATGCAAATAAAACCACTTTCACCGTTTCCATCTCGTTTTTCCTCCAGCATCCAACCCTGCAGGATCTCATTGATTTTATTATGATTAAACTTGACTCGACAGAAAGGATGAACAGTTTTCACGGAGTAAAAAGACGTTTGACGGTGTACGGTGCGCTATTAAAATAAACAAGCCACGCTGTTGTACTGAAACTGGTAGTGGTGATAAGAAAATTGTTATTTTTGAATGACGGATCGTTCGAAATTCAAAATTCGAGGTTTGAAATTCGAACAAACTTGTTTGATTTTTAAAAACAAAATGAAATGATGATATCGATCTACTGTATTGATATACTACGTTAACATTACGTAACATTACTTTTAATCGATTATTCTTGTAGAATGGAACACCGTGTTTTGTCAACGACTCGTAAAATTATTTAAGAATAAATAATTTTTTGAGTCGTTGACAAAGCTCGAATGCACTGCAATGCATGGTTAATCTACTCGTAGCTCTAATAAATTATAGTGTTTTATACATAAAAGTGCGATAAACGTGATCTTAATTTATGTGCAAAAGAAAATTACAATACAAATAAGTTTTTTTGCATACACCGCATCTCATATTACCTGTTGCATACAAGTGGCTTTATTATTAACATTTACTAGCAATTCACAATTAAATTTCACAACACTTCTGTCAGCAACAGTACCCGATCCATTTCCAGTAGTAAACTAACGAGGTACCGGCAGGTGGCGCCGTACATATTACTGCCATTTATGCAGTACATGGCAGTTATGGCAAATAAAACCATATTACACTGCGGATAGGTATTATTTTGAAGTAGCGTGCGGCCGCGCGGTAGCTTCAGATGTTCGTTTTATCGATAATTGTGTTGTTGATGTCGCATCACTAATCCGTTTGAAATTCGAAGATAAAGTACGTTCCGGAACTGGCAATAGAAACTAGAGTTCTATTTTTGAATTTGAAATGATCTTCCGCAAGTTGATTTTATTTCACACCAAACTATAACCTATGAATAAACAAATTAAATACAGTTTCGAGTAAAAAAAATCGTACGCAAAACGCTAGTTAAAAAGGTTAATATAATTTTAGTTCAAATTTAGAATTGAGAACGAGTTGAAAACTTTTATCTCGAATTTTGTATTCATTTGTACATTAAATTATAATAAAATGGGACACTATAATTATTTCTACAAGTTGTAATTAAAACTGAAACTTTACGAAGTTTTGAAAACTTTAAAGTAATTGGTGTAGTATAACTTTAACAATTAATTTAACTGATAGTAAGTTATGAGACTACCATACTGGTTGGTTTAGTGGGAAGCGATCCTAGGTTTGATAAGTTAAATCCGACTATTTCTGATTATATTCTGGAAGCTATTCCAGACTATAATCAGAAATAGTCGGATTAAAAGTAGACTATATGTGCTAACATAGGCTACTTTTTATCCCATGGGAATACCGGGATTTAAATCTGCGCGGGTGGAACCGCGGGGTGCAACTAGTATAATCTAAATCTCGGACACGGCTCCAACGATTTCCATGAAATTTAGTATGCATGAGGTTTCGGAGGCGATAAATCGATCAAACTATAGGATTCACTTTTAGAAGAAAAAAACGTGTTTTTTTTAAAGCAACCTAGCTAAGCTGTCCTTTGCGTTTTTTTAAAACTACACAAAGGTTAACTGAAAGAGAATGCTCTCTAGCATTAAGTTCACCCATGTACGATACATTTTGTTTATGTGCAATAACGAATTTTCTATCTGTCTATCTAAGCTGGGTCACCATGATGTGTGTATTAAAGTACATAGCAGTTATAGTCTAGTGTAAGTTATATCGAGAACCAGTATTATGTCGCTGAGTTATAGATGTCGATACAGAAACAGAAAACAGAAACAGCTTCACGACTTTGATCCCCAGGTACGGTAGATATCCCTTCAGATCTCCCAGTACCAAGTAGGTACTATAATTCAAGATTCTTTGAAGATGTCTAAGGGGGGTAGTCAGAGGTACGTCCAAACATTACATTTGGCACATACCCACATTTTGCAGTAGTTAGTATTCCATACGTGACAGGTTGCAAGCTCATCGCCGCTGTTAGAATACTAACTGGTTTCCTCACGATGTTTTCCTTCACCGTTTAAGAGCACTGGCATTGCGCACATAAATTTTTCGATAGAAAAATCCATTGGTGCACGACCGGATTCGAACCTGCGACCTTACGATTGGAAGGCGGGGTCACTCCCGCTAGACCACCGGTGCTCTTTTTGATTTAGATGTTGATGTAACGGGACATTACTTGATTATCAGCTTTTTAAATCTAGGTTAGTTCTCGTGAGCTTTTGAGAGGTTTCTTTTTGATGTTCTAATTTAGGTAAAATTTCGGTATCATCATTATACACGGCCCGACTACACCGACTGAAGTATTAGGTACCTGTAGGTAGGGTAATATACAGGGTGGCCAAAAAGTCGTGGGTCAAACGCAAAGGAGTTAGAGAGGGTCATCAGCTGCAAAAAATTGTTCTACGGGAGGTCCTTAAGGTCAACCCCTGCATAGTTATAATTTATTTAGTGTTTTAGATTACCTAATATACTGTGAATTTGTTATTTGCAATTCGTTTGTTATTTTCAAAATTCCCAAAATGGGTAGACTGTTGGAACAAAACTACCTTTATACCATTTATTCATCTTCATTCCACCACAGGACAAATAGACGTACGGCTCAATACCATCCATTCCTATTTAGCATACCACCAATTCGCACGAAGCGCTTCGCTTCAAACTTCATTATGCGAACCGCTAAGGAGTGGAACTCGTTACCGTCGTCTGACTTTCCTGACCATTATAACATGAGTCTCGTCAAGGCAAGAGTGAATAGGTGTCTTCTAGACCGTTCTGCTCCACCGTAGGCTACATCGTCGCTTACCATCAGGTGGAAAAGTAGTCAAAGGACGGTCTATTTAGTGAAAAAACTTATTTACACAGTTTTACAATATAATGATTCTTATTTTTATTGTTATGCTGTTGTGCTCGATGAAAAATAGGTAAGTTTTTAATAAAACTACTTAGCTGATGAAACAAGCAGATGGCCCACCTGATGTTAAGTGATAACCATCGCCTATAACAAAGCGTTGCCTCGTAAGTCGCGCACGATAGGAACGTGCCCTAGTTGCACTGGCCTGCGTCCATCATCTTGAGGCATACAGATGTTAAGCATGTGCCTATAATCACCGGCGACCACACTCTTCAAACCGAAACAGCGTTGCTACTTGGCGGCAGAACAAGGCGTGGTGGTAGCACTTCCCCGGACGAGCCACACACAAAGAGCACTACTATTCTTTAAGGTGAAGACAAGAGCTAATGTGACTCTCGCTCGCACGATTTGATTTGTTGAAGGATATAAAATCACAGAACCCGTTTTCGAAAAATCGCAAACAACCATTTTGTGTGCAATCACATTGCGCACAGTTTAGTAAAAAAATCATTTTAATCGTTACAAGTTTTCCTACTTAAAAAATGTTCTAGTTTTCGTCGATAAGCAAACTTTTGAGTAGGAAAACTTGCATCGATCAGAATGACATTTTTACCAAACTGTGTGCAATGTGATTGCACACTAAATGGTTGTTTGCGATTTTTTAATATTAGGCTTAGAGATTTTATATCTCTCGAAATGACGAATCGTGCGAGCGAGAGGTAAATTAGGTCTTGTCAACGCCTTAAACTCTCTTTTTTATATTTGACAGAGTTTTTTAACTAACGGTGAAGTACACTTTGATTACGAATGACCTCTGTAGTTGTATAAATATAAACATGTTTCGGCGCCAATCAATGGATTTTTACGCTGGCGAGACGAATTACCAAATTTAATGTTAAAAACCTTCATAAACATAAAAAAAAACAATCAAAAACGGTCTTTATTCAGTACAACCATACGGATCTCTTTGAAACGGCTTGTTATGTGAATCTACCGCCAGTTCGTCGCGATCAAAGCCTAGAAGAACAGGCAAGAAACCACAGAACATAATATGAGTGAATCGGTGTTCTAAACCAATCTACTCCAACGTCCAACGTATGAGCTGTGTATTTTTACAATTCATTTATTTATTTGTTTTGAATAATTATTTACAAGTTCTTGAGCCAATTAATTAAAATAATATTTAACCGGGACATAAAATAGATATACACCATAAAACAAGGTCTAAGTAAGTCGGTAGCCAGTTGGACATCCTGCCTAACCCGTTTAATGATTCATCTGATGAATCATTTGAATCAGAGATATAACTGGACAAGCATTGGTTTATTTATTTATTTAACACTACATAGTATAAAACAAACTCGCTTTCTCTGTCCCTATATCCCAATGTCCCTATGTATGCTTAGATCTTTAAAACTACGCAACAGATTTTGATGTGGTTTTTTAATAGATAGAGTGATTCAAGAGAAAGGTTTATATGTATAATACATGATATGTGCACCCGTGCGAAGCAGGACGCGCGAGCGGGTCCCTAGTACTACTATAACTCAAGAACTACTCGTCAGATCTGACTCAAATTTAAATGCGACCACATGACAAGCAGCAGCTTTCGATTAAAAAAATAATTATCAAAATCCTTAATTGAGAACCTCCTCTATTTCTCTTTTTTTTGGTTCGAATCCGGTCGTGCACCAATGGATTTTTCTATCGAAAAATTTATGTGCGCAATGCCAGGGCTCTTAAACGGTGAAGGAAAACATCGTGAGGAAACCAGTTAGTATTCTAACAGCGGCGATGGGCTTGCAACCTGTGACGTATGGAATACTAACTACTGCAAAATGTCAACATTACATTTGGCACATATACCCAAATGTAATGTTTGGACGTACCTCTGACTACCCCCCCCTTAGACATCCTCAAAGAATCTTGAGTTAGTACTTGGTACTGAGAGATCTGAGGGGATATCTACCGTGACTGGGGATCAAAGTCGTGAAGCTGTTTCAGTTTTTCCTCTATTTTTTGAAGTTGGTCAAAAATGACAAGGATTACAGTTCCACGCGACCAAAGCCATACGAGCAAGCACCAAATAACGGCTTAGTTCCTATACCGTTTCTTCGCGAATGAACCAACCTTCTGATTGTAAGGTCGTGTGTTCGAACCCGGTCATGCACCGATGGATCTTTCTTTACGAAAAGTTCAAGTTAAAGCCATCGCTTATAACAAAGCATTGCCGCGGTAAGTCACAATAGGAACGTGCCCTACGATGCACTGCCCTGCGTCCATCAACTTGAGGCATACAGATGTTAAGCTTCATGTGCCTGTAATTACACCGGCGACCACACTCTTCAAACCGAAACAGCAACACTGCTTGGCGGCAGGAATAGGCATGGTGGATATACAATGGTTTAACCGCGAAAACGATAAACTGATAAACAATGACAAGGACACATGGCTATTGTATGCTAATAAGATAAGATGGGTGACCACGCGTTTGACGACCTCAGTGGCGCAGCGGGCGAGTGTCCGCCTGCGACGCATGAGACGCCGCACGCAGGTTGCGGGTCCGATTCCCGCCTCGGAACAAATTTGTTCCGTTGGTCTGGGTGTTTATGTATAATAAAAAATATATATCTATGTAAGTATATAATGTATTAAATATATCAGTCATCTAGTACCCATAACACAAGCTTTGAGTAGCTTACTTTGGGGCTAGATGGTGCTGTGTGGATTGTCCAGCATTATTAATTTATTTATTTATAAATTTAATCAATGGTGTTGATTCTGTTGTTGCATCATCTTAACTAACCTAATCTGACAGCTCTAAAATTATAGCCATCCTTGTTGTTTCGGTCTTTTAGAAAGGGATGGCAATATTTTTAGTGCTGTCAAATTAGGTTAAGATTAAACAACAGAATTGGCCCCAATATCTATTTAATTCTTAAGACGAGGATTGCCAAGTGTGGCGCTCTCTCGCTCTCTCTGTACAAGACGGTGCGCAGACAGCTAAGCACCATTTTTCACACGACAAAAAAAATATGAGTATGTACCACCAAGAAAGAACCAGTAAACATCAAATCCACGGTCACCCTATCCGTCTCGCTGGATAGCTTAGTAGGTGCCAAGGAAAGCTAACCGTGTCATCGGCCAAGGGGAAACGCATCTAATCATGGCGTGCGTAGTCACTGGGCTTGCCGCCCGTCACGTGCAATTAATGATTAATTAATATTAACTAGTAGGAAGGAGGGTTCTTCCGATCATAAGGTCGTGGATTCAAAACTGGTCGTGATAATGAGTTTTTCTGTTCAATGTATGTAGACAGCGCTATTCTAAAACGGTGAAGGAAAACATCTTGAGGAAACCAGCATGTCTTACAACTGAAACAAATGTTAAGTGCCAAGTCACACTTAAAATCCATTCACCACACTGTTTTGTAAGAACTAGTAACACGTCAAGAAGAAGAAAATAGGATAAAAGTATCCGTTATATCAGAATAAATGCTGGGTTACGAAATATAAATATTTTATATCTCAGGGTTTCAAACATCGTTACTTTCAAAGTTTCAAGTCACATAATAGTAGAATTTGCGTAAATATTTCAGAAAATAGTCAATGTGGTTAGTAACTACATCATCATCAGCATACAGAAGTCTGCTGCTAGACAAAAGCCTCGCCTATCCGTTTCCAGGAAGAATGATTCTGAGCCCTTTCCATCCACGACTTCCCGCGATCCTAACAATGTCGTCAGTCCACCGGGTAGGAGGGCGTCCCCACACTGCTTTCCTGTGCGTGGTCGCTTCGAGAATCTTTATTCCCCAGCGGTTGTCAGTTCTTCGAGCTTTATGGCCTGGCCCATTGCCACATAAACATAGAATCAGAAATATCTACATGAAATAATAAATTCAAAACGTATTTGAGCCTATCAGTATATCTTTAATCAAAAATTAAATTGCAAAAACGGGTATAAATTTTAATTTTCATTCAACATTGAAAAACTTGTTTATTGTTAAAAACTGTTTATTTACATCTTTATCGAAAACGCTTGATGGATTGCGATTTCTTATCAATAATGGCATAAGTAATTGTATTTAAATGCTAAAACAAGCCTTATTTACTGGCAGCTGAAGTTCATATTGAATTGGAAAAATCTTAAAGTAGCAGATTTTTTCAAACAGCGAGTATTTATTTAAATTACTGTCAAAGCTAAAGTACCTACCCCCGGTTTCTGAAAGCTCGATCAATACTAATCGGCTGTTAAGTCACTTTCCATTTCAGATTTTACTTCAAATTAGATAGAGATAGCAAGTTACTTGACAGCCGATTAGTGTTGATCGCGCTTTCAGAAACCGGGGGTTAGTCTTTCAAAAAATAAACTAGTGGCTCTGGGAGCTGTAGACCTCGCGAGCATACTAAAAGTGAGCTATTTGAGGAATGTAATGTGCAAGTGCATTTTCCGTTTTGTGATTTTTGTGATCTTTTTGATTTTTTTTGCATCATCTTGTGTAGAATGAGGTCTTTTGTGTTTCTCTCAAATTTTATTGCAAACCATCGATTGTTTGATGAGCTATCCGGTTCATCATGCTGAAGATCATCAGATCTTCGCCAAATTTTTATGAGACCAACTTATAGTTACTACCTTTCAAATAAAAAAAGAATAATCGAAATCGGATCTCATTTGGTGGAGATATCCAGTATATCAAATAGCCCCCTTTTTGCCCTTTTTTTGGGGAAGTACCTACCCCTCCAATCAAAAATCCCCGACGACAAAAAAATTAAAATAAGTCATATAACCTGTGTACCAAGTTTCGTCCAGATCGGTTGAAAAATGCGACCTGTAGAGGAGAACAGACAGACAGACAGACATCCGGACAAACGCATTTTTGGCCAATGTCGAAACTGAGACGCTTCGCTCGCTCGGTCAATGATTGGCCTGGGGCCTAATGGTCACTTCGTGCGAGGATATCTCACGGTGAAGATACAAATTCTACTATACTATTATAAACGCAAAAGTTTGTAAGTATGGATGGATGGATGGGTGTTTATTACTATTTCTGCTGGCTGAACGGATCTGGATGAAACTTGACAGAGAGATAGATTATAGTCTGGAAAGAAAAAGTTTTTATGATGTTGACGTTGATAACACAACGCTGATCTTCCGCCAGAAAAAGTTAAAAAGTTTGGGGGGTTAAAAAAGGCATCCCCCTATGTTTTCTAGCTTGGCTACTAGTGAAGCACCCTGTAGAACAGCCACAGACGATATACCAGTTCGTATATAAAAGCATTATAATGTTTTGAGTCATGGGCGACAGGGCGTAACAGTTTTTGCTGAGACGTCGACATTTCCGTTGCAAATGTTATGAATTTAGAGTAATAATTTACAAACTTTGAAAACAGTGTGGTGAAAGATAAAATCATTTTTGTGAATTTGAATCATCAAAATCGGTCTCTCCGGTAAAAAGTTATGGTAACAAATATTAAAAAACAGTCAAATTGAGAACCTCTTTTTTTTGAAGTCGGTTAAAACTAGAGTGTCAATGTCAAGTGCTCGAAAGAAGCCTCTTTGAGGTGCACTTAAAATCCTTTCAGCACACTGGTTTGAGCTGGTTCTGGTTTCTGGCTTTTGATACGCACACATACATAGAAAATTTGGTTAATTAAAATGCCATTGTTGTTATAAAATTTATGTCATCATGTTATTTTTATGGTGCACCCAAACCATCCATCTTTTATATAGGCTCCTCTCCATAAGGTTGTCTGGAAGAGATCGTATGTTAGTGACAAGGCCGCCCATTGTACATATCCCTAGTTGTTATTACTTGTTTAATTTTTTGTTAGTTTGTAAGGTGTACAATAAAGAATTTTCATTCGTCCATTCATGCCACGTACTTTATTTTTCTCTCCCCATGATATATTATGACTCTGTTTTGACGTTTGTCGACTGAGGTCAAGTATAAAGATACGTCGAGATAACGCTGTGGTGAGAATTCGGTCGTAACGTAACGCTACTGTTAACGTTGTAACACATTTTCGGTTGGTCTTTAGGAAACCATCATAACATTTTAAATACTTACAGTTTATAATATTTGCCGTGCTCCTAAACGGTGAAGGAAAACATCGTGAGGAAACCAGTTAGTTATTCTAACAGCGGCGATGGGCTTGCAACCTGTCACGTATGGAATACTAACTACTGCAAAATGTGGGTATGTGCCAAATGTAATGTTTGGACGTACCTCTGACTACCCCCCTTAGACATCCTCAAAGAATCTTGAGGTTAGTACTTATACTTGAGAGATCTGAGGGGATAGCTACCGTGACTGGGGATCAAAGTCGTGAAGCTGTTTTCAGTTTTTTTTTTATAATATTTGCTTTGCTCGTATACATATTATTTGGTTATTTTTTAAATTAACATAGTTTTTATTGTTTATTTCATCGAAAATTACAACTAATTAATTGTAAGTACAACATTTTATTATTAATTGAAAAAACTGTTTCATTTAAAAAGATAAGCTTAAAAAATGCAACTAATGAAATGAGTATAAAATACTCTGGTGAATTACAATAATGGTAATAAATTTTATGGATTTAAAAACTGGAACGGATCAACGGATCTGGATGAAACTTGGCAGAGAGGTAGATTACTATAGTCTGGAATAACACAGGCTACTTTTTATCCCGTGAGAATACCGGGATTTATATATGCGCGGGTGAAACCGCGGGGCGCAACTAGTTTAGTATAATTCTAGCTCTGTCGGCCTTATCGACACAAGACACTTCAAGTGTAGATACTTGTGGTTCTAATAACATGTTTATTACTTGATTTAAATAAATATAGTCAACGACCATAGACTCCTTTCCTTCATCCGTGTCAACGACAGTTAGTCATTTCCGGTCTATTCACCACACCTGTTAAACATGATTCAATAGATCAGATACATCAAAACTAGAACGAGGTAGTATCTACTATTTAATCCTAGTTTTAATGTATCTGAAGAGCTCTAGAGCTCTTTCTGTGTGGCTCGTCCGGGGAAGTACTACCACCACGCCTTTTTCTGCCGCCAAGCAGCAACGCTGTGTTTCATTTATGAGTGAGTGGTTGCTGGTGATTTTATACGACTTGATGGAGCAAGCAGATGGCTCACCTGATGGTAAGTAGTAACCATCACCTATAACAAAGCTTTGCCTCGTAAGTCACGAACGATAGGAATGTACCCTACGATGCACTGCCCTGCGTCCATCAACTTGAGGCATACAGATGTTAAGCCTCATGTGCCTGTAATTACACTGGCGACCACACTCTTCTAACCGAAATTACGAGAATTAAAATGAGGAATGAAAGAAGAGTGGAAGAAGCGAAACCTGTTGTGACGACCCACTTATAAATTGTACTACTATTATAAACACGAAAGTTTGTAAGTAAGGATGGATGGATGTTTGTTACTCATTCACGCCCCGGGACGTCTTAACGGATCTGGATGAAACTTGGCAGAGAGATAGATTATAGTCTGGAACAGCACATAGGCTACTTTTTATCCCGTGGGAATACTGGGATTTAAATCTGTCCGGGCGAAACCGCGGGGCGCAACTAGTGTATAATACAATCACAAAAGATATCTGACTGTAGGTTTTATAGAAACGGACGTAATAAAATAATGGTTTTAAATTAAAACAAACCATACTACGCTTTTGCGTAACAGCGACGGAGACGGATATTGGTTTGGCAAACGAGTGCGAGCGAGATAGAAAGTCCATGCAGGTTTCAAGGCAATCAACGTTTACCAAGCCGTTTTCCATTTCAAATACTATGGTAACTTTAAGTGTCTTTATAGATTTTATTTCGTTAGCACTAGGGTTGGTTTTTGCTTGGGCAGGTAGTTTTCTTGATTTCCAAGTACTAGGTAAGCTTCTTACAGATTATGAGCTCCTGGTAGTTTGTATTATCCTTTTGTATTGTGATTGTTTCGTCCTTTTTGTAGCTGTTTGGACGTGCCTGACTACTTCTATTTGATATTCTCAGAGGATCTTTAGTTGGTACTTGATTAGATAGGTACCAATAGGCTGGAGGGAATGTCTACTGTGCCTGGCTTCAAGGTCGCCAAATATTTTGTTTAGTAAATTTTCATCGACATCGATGAATTGTCACGGCTAATCTAAGTAATGATTTTAATATATTGAAACAGCTTCGACGACTTTGATCCTCAGGCACGGTAGATATCCCTTCAGATCTCTCAGTACCAAGTATTAACTCAAGATTCTTTGAGCATGTCTAAGGGGGGTAGTCAGAGGTACGTCCAAACGTTACATTTGGCACATACCCACATTTTGCAGTAGTTCGCCGCTGTTAGAATACTAACTTACTAACTGGTTTCCTCACGATGTTTTCCTTCACCGTTTAAGAGCACTGGCATGATTTTATTATCTCTCTTTTAATAACTCTCAAGAAAAAAACGACTTCAAATGTACTGGAAAATACACTCATACTAATCACTCAAAAAGTACTCGTCAATCTGATTTAAAAAACCTGTTGAATTGAGAAACTCCTTTTTTGAAGTCGGTTAAAAACTTGTTGGTCACAAAACAAGTTTAAATTAATTTTTTCCACAAATAGCAAGAAGCGCGTTTATGTCTTTTCTATTAAAAACATCAAAATGAGAATTGTTTATTGGTTATTATTTTTTGTATCATCATTCGTATCAGATTGGTTTCGATAGGATTTCTACATGCACCATAAAATATCATAGACTATACCGACTGAGTTATAGTGGTGGACTTTTGATTTAATAATAATAATAAAGCCCGTTTATTTTCCTTACCAACTACATATTTACATAAAAATCTATTCTAAGTACCTACCTACATATATTTTTTCGCTATTTAATTATTATTTTATTTTCACTTATTACTACTTAATTATTTCATGACTTGAATGCAAGTCATGAAATAATTAAGTATCAAGTCATGAAATAATTAAGTAGGTAGTGAGTAAAACTCCATTAGATAAAAATTCTGACTCTCCTTTGGATTCGTCAATAACAAAGAGGATTTTTTTAACTGACGTAAAGTATGTCGTTTAAGTACATATATAGTCAAGACCTCTGTATTCATATTAATAAAATAAAAAAACCCTTAACACATGCAATATGTATTTCGGATTAGTATTCCCATTCAGCGTGGCAATGCAGCCAGTGTCTTGGGTACGCTTCCGACTGGCACTGATTTGGATCAGTTGAGCTATCTATAGATCGTTTGCAACCGTCTGCAGATAGCTCAACTGTTTCATATGTATTTTGTATATTTTGTACATTTTGTAAATAATTGTAACTATTAGTTGTAATTTTCTTTGTCAATAAACATGTTTTTATATAAGTCAATTTGTACAATAGTGTATCTTGTACAATAATGTATTGTGAGAAAGCCACTGAAAAAATATGCTGAAGATATTTATATGGTCCCAGAAATTATTATGCGAATGGGATTTGAAGCCAGCCACGCAAAGACTTTGTGATTTCTTAATCATTACAAAACGAATAAAAAAAACATGCTACTCAAGAAAAAACTCTTTGAGGCTTGCAATGGGTTTACAATACCGCTTTATTTGGGTAAGAACTACATCTTTTTTATTTCACTAAAAAATATTCTTTTTTTCAGTGCGGGGGCGGGATTGAGTCAAAAAACATCTTTTATTAAATTATTGTGATTTAGAAACCTAGTAAAACTAGATGGCGCTGTAATAAATATTCGCCAATATATTTTGTTTATTGTTTAATATTCCAGACACCATCTGTCTTATCACTCAATAAGAATAAATTTTTGATTATATTTATAGCACCGTAAACGAAAGGGCGTTTCGCCTTATTATTTATTAATTTCGCGTCCCTACGCTCTTGTACTTACAGACACATTCACACTTGTGGCTGCGCTCACACCGAAACGAGCGATCGTTTACAAACTAACAGTTTTATTAGGGTCTTGGTAGAATTATACCCGTGTTTACACTCAAGCAACTAATTGTTCCGAAACATATTAGACTTTACGTGTAATCCTACCCATTCGCACTAAGTGTGTTGCTTCTACCTTCATCATGCGAACCGCCAAGGAGTGGAACTCATTGTCGTCGTCTGTTTTTCCTGATTCCTACAATTTGGGTGTATTTAAGGCAAGAGTGAATAGGTGTCTTCTAGACCGTTCTGTTCCATCGTCGGCTACATTGTCGCTTACCACCAAGCGAGAGCGTGGCCAAAGAACGGTCTATTAAGTTAAAAAAAAATCCTCAAATATTCCTGACAGAACAAATAGAATGTACCTACAAGCCTAATAACCAACTAATAATATGCCACACTTTTTGCCCACTTTTTGCTACAGTATTCCATACGTGACAGGTTGCAAACCCATCTCCACAACTTAATAATTGCATCGGTGTTAAATCGGCCCTTCTGTACGGACACTGGGTGTGGCTATCGAATTTATTAAAATCTCTTCATTCAAAAAAAATAACTACTTTTTCTACACCGCCTTTTAGTAATTTATTTATAAAAAAAACACTTTCTTTATTAATTAACAAAATTGCCGAATCCTATCCTACTATAATATTTAAACTCGAAAGTTTTGTAAGTAGGTATGGATGAATGGATAGATGGATGGATGGATGTTTGTTACTCTTTCACGCCGGAACGGCTGAACGGATCTGGATGAAACTTGGTAGAGAGATAGATTATAGTTTGGAATAGCACATAGGCTACCTACTTTTATCCCGTGGGAATACCGGGATTTAAATCTGCGCGGGGGAAACCGCGGGCCGCAACTAGTCCTTAATAAGATGTTTCTAGACTGCGTTGCAAAAGTAATAACTAAATTCACGAGTATTCTATCGTTCGTATTTTAAAAGCAAGTCCAGCCAAACAGGGATAAAACTTTAACTACATTATGTATATCTCGTGATGTAGATGTATTTTCATGTAACTCACAATATTAGAAGCTGGTATAGTAAAAGAGGAGCAATATTATTATATTACTTGCTCTATAATGTATTTGCAAAAATATACAGGGTTACAGGAAAAATCGTGCTAGATCCGTTAAGGACGTGGAGTACCCATCATTTCTGACTTATTTCACAAACAATTGCCATAATATTTTTTTTAGATATCCCTTAGAGAAAAATAAACTTTCTAGTATTTTTTCTTATTTCTTAACTTTCACTTGTCTACTACGGTCTATTCAATTAACTTATGCACTATTTTAATGATTGACATCCTAAAGCATCTTATTACACATGTAAAAATGCAATAATAATAATAATTAAGGTGCACAAAATTTTCAATAAAAAAATTAAAAGTCGAATTGCTTGAAAAGGGTTATGTTTAGGGTAGGGTGTTTCATAGTGAAATAAGTCAGAAATGATGGGTACTCCACGCCCTTAACGGATCTAGCACGATTTTTCCTGTAACCCTGTATATTATCTGGAATACAAGTCTTAGTATTTATAAGTAACCTAAGAAACAGTTGATGCGCTATCTATAGACTGTTGCGAGCAATCTAAAGATAGCTAAACTGATCCAAATCAGAGTTGAAATAAGAATGCTTCAAAAGATCACGGTTGGCCCACTGTGCCAATCGGAAGGGACTCCAAGATACATTGCCACGCTAAAAAATACTATTTAAATTAATTTTTGACAACCAATAAAAACGATAACTTGTTATTTTACGAGACCAATTTGGTAATGCATTAAAAACTTACACTGGTAGAATGCAACCACGATACTTGTGTCGTGATCCGTTACAAAAACAAATAAATCATACGAATATTGTTCCTTACCACGCAAGAACCTTTTTGTCTTTGTTTTGATATAGACACATCCCATCTGGGGCATTATTCTCTATGACAATAGGAGATTCCTTGCCCCAAACCGTGAAACGTCAAAACTTGATGTTGGGCTTTATTCTATAAGACATAGGAGATACTTTGCCCTGACCGTATGACACCGGCTGCCTTGGCTTAGCTGTGATCGCGGTGCAAATGGTCATAGTGAATAAGGCTCCTGATCTCTTTTTACCTACAAATACCCAGCGAAAGAAATATTTTTATATTGGCGGCATAAAAAGGCGTGATGGTAGTACTTCTCCAGACGAGCCATACGCAAAGAGCACTACTCATAATAAAAAAAAAATATCGTTCCGTTATACGCAACGAAATGACCTTGTGTTATTGTAAATTGTTTCTATTTTTTGAGTTATCTATTTTTAGACTAATTATGTAAATAATTTTGGACCTGTTGAAAATATATAGGGACCATTTAGATAGGTACTTGTTATAGTCTATGGTCAGATAAGAAAACGTCACCTGTCATGTCACTGTAGAACACTATAGAACATTGTCTCTGTCTCTCTGTCGTAATGAATAAATGTCTGCCTATTATATAAAAGTCAAAGGTTTATTATTTGAACGTCCCGAATGCAGCCTCCTGACGGCAATAATGAAACAGTACTCATGTTCTATTAGTACCTATCAAAAATTTTAGGTATCTTATCATGGCTTCATTAAATGCAACTATTAGTTGTAATTTTCTATTTACTAAAAAGAACGCTGGAAAACAGTGAAGAGGTGTGTTTGCGCATACAAAATACTCGCGCCATCACACCCCCTCCCCCTCTTTCCGGCGTTCTTTTTGCGTGACGCGCACTATACTAAACCGTAAGCTTGTTGCCTGTTCTTCTAGGCTTGATTGGACCTGCTTACGTCAAACTCATAAATCATGCGTAAATAGGTACCTACACACGGTATAGCTTCTCAAAAACTTCATGACTTTTTAACTTTTAATTTAGAATTTTTTACATAATTTCGGAATGCATACCCAGTTTATAGAGATAGTAAATCTGATACGGTCTGTCTGCTTCGTACAAAACATCTGGTGATGTATGAGTTTATGTATTTTTATGAATTGTGATAAGCTTTCTTATGTTTGCCGCTAAGTCGTACTTACTTACTTAAATAGTAAACTAGGTTACTTACTTCTTTTGTACAACTTACTAATGAAACAAGCTGATGGCCCACCCAGAACATATTGCCTCGTATCAAAGTCAAAATATGTTAATTCAATAAAATCACAAGGTCACCTTGAAACGTTTTAAGGCTCTGACAACACCTAATATTCCTCGCGCTCGCACGATTCGACATTTTGAAAGATATAAAATCTAACTAACTGGGTGACTCTAGATGCCAGTTCCACGCGACCAACGCCGAGAAGAACAGGCATCACACACGATATGAACGTGCCCTACGATGCACTCCGTCCATCATCTTGAGGCATACAGATGTTAAGCCTCATGTGCCTGTAATTTCACAGACCACACTCTTCAAACCGAAACACAGAACTCCCCACTATCTGAGGAAGCCAATGTACTGTTAAAACTTTATTTGCGGGTAATATAGTTTAGTTCGTTTTGTTGTTTGTATATTGTCTGTACGGGGGTGACATGATCATTTTGACAAAATCCCATTTGCTTAAATAAAGATTAAAAAAAAAAACACAGAAGTGCTTCTTAGCTACAGAGATAGAAATGGTGATAGTTAGAGCTCTTTGTGTGTCACTCGTCCTGGAAAGTTCTTTACTGCACACACGACACAATTCTCACTCTTTCGATTCAAAAAACGTCACTTTTAGTGCATAAAATTGACAGATGAACCGTTTGAACTTACGGAACGTTACATTCCACGCGCGCGACCTTACTCAAATATGCTCTTACAAATTAATATTTCGTTGCTATGTTGTATAAGTACCGTTGGCAATACTTTTTACGTTCATATCAGTGGAATCAGTTTTTACATGCTACGCAACGAGCGGCCAAGCGTAGCCATGTTTTTTGTTACTCAGCGAAATTTTATTAATTACTCTATTTCGATTAATTTCTTTTGCTAATTAAGGATTTGGATCGTTACTTTTATTTTGTTTAGAATGACGATTTGACATGCTAGGGCATTATTCTCTATGACATAGGAGATTCCTTGCCCCAAACCCTCAGACCAAGTAAAAACTAAGTAACTTAGTTCTTATTTGGTCTGAGCCCAAACCGTGTAAAGTCACAACGTGATCTTTTAGACTTATTTTTTACTAGCTGGTACCCGCGACTTCGTCTGCATACTTTTAATTTGATTAAAGTTTCATGGTTTTATCTTTTAAAATTAAGAAATCCCATACAAACTTTCAACCTCTATTTCAACCTCTTTATCCCGTTTTTTCGCAATAAAAGGTAGCCTATGTCCTTTCTCAGGGTCTAAAGATTGTCTGTACCAAAATTCATCAAAATCGGTTGAGAGGTTTAAGCGGGAAAGCGTAACAGACAGACAGAAAGAGTTACTTTCGCATTTATAATATTAGTTGGGATAGTTGGGATGTTATAGAAGGTACTTTGCTTTATCTGTGTGACGTCACAAGGTAATCTAAACGCAAACGCAATTGGATTGGTCATAGTGAACCACGTTGTAACATGTTCTAAATTCAAATGTAAGACATTCAAAAATCCAGCTGATACGTATGCGTTCCAAAATCTGCCAGCCAGGTTGCCAAATCTAAAAAATAAAAACTGCATTCAAATTTTAAAATTCGTAGTTTCTCAACTTTTACTCGTCCGCCAAACGTTCAATGCGATTTTTACCCACAATTCATAATTAGTTGCAAAGTATTCATACATTTTGAAATTGTAATCTTGCATTTATTTGCATAAGTCTGCAAGTCAAGAGCCGACAAGAGAAAGTGGTACATTTTTTCAATGTAGGGTAAAGCAACCTGTTGCGGTACTGACTTTTAATTGACATTGATTAAAAGTGAACACGGTAGGGTAAAAGGTCTGACTGCCCGTGAACGCAAGTTTTTGTTAAATAAATAACCCTGTTTTGTTGTTACACGGAATTTGTGTCTTGATTTTTTACTTGAACATTTTATAGATCAGGATTTTGAATTGTTTTTATAATGCCTTCTACAAAAAGTTTAACCTAAAAAATCTTCTTTTTTGTAAGTCATTTTATAGAGCTGGTTTTTTAATTGTTTTTTTAATACCTTCTACAAAAAGTTTAAAAAACCTTATTTTTTTTGTAAGGTTTAAGTATAAAAATGGTTTAAATTATTTTGCGTTGGATCGCGATATAATAAAATATAGAAAATACATTAAAACGAAGCAAGGTATAAATGAAACTCGTTAACGCAACAGTACTTGTATTGGGGCCATAAGACCCGCCCGTTTCATTCAATACTTACCAAGTACTGCAGGTATGTATGAACTCATACACTTTCGATAGGTACGAAGTGTTTCATGCAGTCAATTTGTCTTTTTTTTCGATTAAGAAAACCAGCACAGGTTTTTTTTGGTTTTGAAACTTCAAGTACCTATAGGAATTATTGTAAACTAGCGACCCGCCCGCGCGCCCCGGCTTCGCACGGGTCACATATCATGCATGTATTATACATATAAACCTTCCTCTTGAACCACTCTATCTATAAAAAAACCGCATCAAAATCCGTTGCGTAGTTTTAAAGATTTAAGCATACATAGGGACAAAAGGACATAGGGATATAGGGACAGAGAAAGCGACTTTGTTTTATACTATGTATTGATAGTGATATTGGTGGATATTCCACACAGCACTATCTAGCCCCAAACTAAGCCAAATCTTGTTTTATGGGAACCAGATAGCTAATAATATAAATAAATAAATAATGCTAGACAATCCACACATAGAAAAGAGGGTTATTTTTGTGCGTGCTTTTTGTGGCTATGAAAAATTTAGGATTTTCACACTATGTACGAATGGAATAGTCACCCCACCTAAGGTTTGATTGATAGAGTTTTTACGCCATGTTAGGTATATCATTTTTCATCACAAAATGTTTAAAACATGAGAAGTGGAAAATCCCAGCAGGTTTTTGCCTTGCTTCGTCGCTGCGTTGACGTCAATGAGATTCTATAAAAATGAATCAGAAGCTAAAAATGTGCCTTCTACAATTTTTATACTACAAATGTTATAAAGTTCATAATGGAGTCACCTAGGTACATTCTTTATAATATTGGTGGACATTCCACACAACACTATCTCGCCCCAAACTAAGCCATAGCTTGTGATATGGGAACCTATCTACCTTTTTTTTGTGAAAACTTACTTTTTATATTACATATACATATAACACCCAGACAGCGAGCAAACATCTATGATCATTACACAAATGTTTGTTCTCGGTGGGAATCGAACCCACGACCTACGACGCAGAAGGCAGAGCTACTACCAACTGAGCTCCGAAAGCTGTTTATTGGTATTCTCTAGCGGCGATGGGCTTGCAACCAGTCACGTATGGAAGACAAACTACTACAAAATGTGGGTACATACCAAATGTTATATCTGAACGTTAGTCTGACTACCCCCTAAGATATCCTCAAATAATCTTGTTAGTATAATAATCTTTGGTACAAAGATCTGAGGGCATATATCGCTATAAGAGTAGTAGAGCTCTTTATGAAGGGCTCGTCCGGGGAAGTACTACCACCACGCCTTTTTCCGCCGCCAAGCAGCAACGCTGTGTTTCGGTTCGAAGAGTGTGGTCGCCGGCGTTATTACAGGCACATGAGGCTTTACATCTGTATGCCACAAGTTGATGGACACAGTGCGTCGTAGGGCACGTTCCTATCGTGCGTGACTTACGAGGCAATGCTGTGATATAAGATGGTTACCACATAATATCAGGTGGACCTGCTGGTTCTAACAGCTAGTTGTTTAAAAAAATATACTTCGAGCATTTACAACTGTAACTCTTTGGAGTATATAAATGTTATAGAATTGTATGTTTAGTATTTTCGAAGTTCGGCAAATGGTTGTGTCATTCGAAACAATAATAAAAAACAACATTGTTATGCGGATAGTAAACATTGTATAACAATATAACAATTATGCAGAATTATGTAAACTTTACAAATAAAGACTTTTCTCCGTGACCCCGTCACTCATTTGTACTCATTTGTTGTATTACAAATTATATGTAAAGTGGTAACCATCACCTATAACAAAGCATTGCCTCGTAAGCCATGCACGATAGGAACGTGCCCTACAATACACTGCCCTGCGTTAATCAACAAAAATGTTCCCATAAATGTTTGTTTTCGGTGGGGATCAAACCCACGGCCGCAGAAGGCATAGCTACTACCAACTGAGCTGTGAAGGCTGTCAATATAGTGCTTCTAGGAAGCCCGCATACGCACGTGACATAGTTTACTATTTTATTATCTATTGGTAGAAACTATGTTGATTTTAACAGCCGGCGATATTTTTTATGATTTGTCAAAATTAAGAAATGACAACCAGCAAGCAGCGTCTGTATTTCGGTTTGAAGAGTGTGGTCGCCGGTGTAATTACAGGCACATGAGGCTTAACATCTGTACGCCTCAAGTTGATGGACGCAGGGCAGTGCATCGTAGGGCACGTTCCTATGGTGTGATACTTGTGAGGCGATACTTTGTTATAAGTGACTTATTAACATCAGGTGCCATCGGCTTGTTCCAACAGCATGTAGTATAAAAAACAATGCTGAACAATGTATTTATAGGTATTTGTATTGAATCAGCTAAAGCCATCCCCGCGGCTTCACCTACGCTGATTTAAATCCCGGTATTCCCGCGGGACAAAAAGTAGCTATGTGCTATTTCAGACTATAATCTATCTCTCTGCTAAGTTTAATCCAGATCCGTTCAGCCGTTCCGGCGTGAAAGAGTAACAAACATCCATCCGTACCTACTTACAAACTTTCGCGTTTATAATAGTAGTAGGATCAGCTAAAGCCAGTAAACAAAGTTAGCTAAGCTATGCTATTCGTTAGTCTGGGGTCTTGGCTCACTGGTTTAATAGCATGATGTAGAGCTCTTTGTGTGTGGCTCGTCCGGGGAAGTACTACCACCACGCCTTTTTCTGCCGCCAAGCAGCAACGCTGTGTTTCGGTTTGAAGAGTGTGGTCGCCGGTGTAATTACAGGCACATGAGGCTTAACATCTGTATGCCTCAAGTTGATGGACGCAGGGCAGTGCATCGTAGGGCACGTTCCTATTGTGCGTGACCTACGGGGCAATGTTTTGTTTATAGGTGATGGTTACCACTTAACATCAGGTGGGCCATCTGCTTGTTCCATCAGCTAGTTGTATAAAAAAAATAATGACATTTTTCATGCAGTTCTTTCAGCGGCGTTTTTTATAAATAACTTTACTATAATTGCTTCCACTCATTAACTAGTTTGATGTCGTTTTATATTAGCGTTTATAATTATTCAGAATTTATATGGGAACTAAACGTAATTTAAAATTACGCGTTGCTGTAACTTTCAACCTACGGCTATTTCGGTCAAGTGCGAGTCTATTTATTAAATTATCCTTCCGTTGTTTTCACTATAGCCCTTATATAGATACAAGAAATATGGACACATTCATTGGTATGTTTTTAATAGTACTCTATTAACCTACTTATATTATAAATGTGAAAGTTTGTAAGTATGGATGGATGGATGGATGTTTGTTACTCTATAACTCCAGAACGGCTGAAAGGATCTTGGTGGCAATTGACACAGAGATAATAAAGTCTGGAATAACACATAAGCTACTTTTTATCCCGTGGGAATACCGGGATTTCAAACTACGCGGGTGAAACCGCAGGGTGTTACTAGTCTAATCAATTTTTTCTCTCAGTTATTTTAATAATCTAGTATTCAAAATAAAAATAAACACCATGGTTATGTAGTAATAGGTAATAGGTTCTTAAATTGGATCTCACTGTTCAAAAAACAAGTATTTTTTAATTATTGTAAACAAAAAAAAGTATACCTACTTGTGAGTCAATGGCATAATGAACTTAACTTGTACAAACGTATTCTTTTTATCTGTAGGTGAACTACATGATTCAATATTTAAATGTCAAGGGCACACATTATAAGCAAAAATATTTTTTTTTAAAACTAGAATACTTTCAACTTTAAACTTGACACAAAAACTCATTTCTTGGGTGGATACAGAAATTCTTAGGCGAACATTTATCTAATGAACTTGTTAATTTTGGAGATCATGGATTTGAATCCCACTCTTTCTCTAATGGTCTGACACACATGTTCAAAAATAAGCATGCTAATTTTGAGCATGATCAAAAATCAACCGGCGTATGACCAAATAAGCATGCTTATTTACTAGCACGACCTGTTCACACGAGTTTTTATAGAGCAAGTCTCGAAAAAAACATGCTTTTAGCTCGAAAATAAGCATGCGTGTGTGTGTCACCTTATCTCAAAAAATCTTTGACAATTGAATCTTGAATTGAATTTTGAGAATCTCTGACAATTGTCTTTATTTATAAGTTCCAAATGCCATAAACAATTTGTTATTTTTATTTCAAGTGTTTTTGAAATTGGAATAATCTTCCATCGGAAGTGAAACTAGTAGGTAAAAGCTGTAAACGTCATGTGCGCGTAATGTCGTTTTTATGCGCGCTTTATAACATCATTGCTTTTTAATCAACTCTGCGTGCGGGCTTTGGAATATTTTAACTGTCACCACACTTTAGAGTGAACGTCAGAAATTGTTGAACGTTGTAAAGGATGATACAAAAACAGACATTGATAAAAAAAAACAATTTATAGCAAAAAAAAGACAAAATAAGTTTTTTTTTGGCTTTACAGACTGTTCTGTCTATGATCTCGCCTGGACAATGTAGCCGACCATGCAAAACGGTCTAGAAGACACCTATTCATTCCTTGAGGTCCTTGAAGACACCCAAATTGTAGCAATCAGAAAAACAGACAACGAAAGAATATCATGTGTTTGTGTGCTGAAGCAGCATAATTCTAGACTCAGATAGATGCTTGTTCCATCAACTTGTTTAAAAAAAACATGCAGACAGGAATAATTCGCTTAAAATATTGAAAACTACTTTCATAATAATAGTTGGCTTTACGAATGTCGATGTCCTGATAAATGATTGAAATGACCGCCAAGATTTTATCTACTCTTTAGTTTTTATACCTTTAGTTACATAAATATGTGTGAATTACTGTTTTCTGAATTATTTTCAATACTTAGCCAGGTTTTTACATTCGTTCCCAACATGTATGTTCGCATTTCACCAAGTTCTTGATAGAGAAAGAGTTCAAGCACACATGTAGTGGAGTCACTCACGTCAATGTCACCCGTCAAAGTCAAATGTGAAACCCAAACTTTTAAAATTGGAACAAATCTCAGCGGCCGGTACGCGCGGGCCTGTAAGTAGGAAGTCCCGATTAGCCGTAATACGCTCAAGTGACGTTCGTCCTAACCAGCCACACTTGACCCCACTGTCTCTTGAACCCAGGTGGATTTTAGGCGGGTTCCACCGGCATTGGGGGTCAGGATGAGCTGGTGAGTATATTGGCTCTATTGGCCCACCGGATGCTTGCTCAAGACGGTAGCCGTGTTACTAGTTGGTATGTTTTTGTTATTTGTAATACCTATTTGGTATGCGATGTCGGGCAAGTCTAGATCACATCGAAAGTAAACTATGACTCGTTACTAATTAATAATCCTTGCTTGGGTTATTTTATTACCCAAGCAAGGACTAACACGGAGCAACACAT
This sequence comes from Plemyria rubiginata, assembly GCA_963576535.1. Lineage (NCBI taxonomy): Eukaryota > Metazoa > Arthropoda > Insecta > Lepidoptera > Geometridae > Plemyria > Plemyria rubiginata. The sequence goes on along the minus strand of OY754911.1, from coordinate 3,311,111 downwards.
ACCCAATATGCGTTATTAGTTACTAGTTGCGGCCCGCGGTTTCACTTCACCCACGCAGATTTAAAAAGTAGCCTATTTGCTATTCCAGACCTTATCTAGCTCTATATCTTTATCTACCTCTCTACCAAGTTTCATCCAGATCCGTTCAGCCGTTCCGGCGTGAGAAACAACATAGGATTACGCTGATTGCATGGGTATGTGCTAATCTGTTAACGGTAATGCTAAGTAGTTAAAAAAAGATAATTTATTCCTCATTTTAATTTATACTCACTTTTTAAATAAGTATTATTTTTACCTTTCTGATATTTTTATAGTATTTAAACTGATAATTTTAATTCTATGTTTTCTTATGTAATTTTAATATATTTAATTAATGTTGGTTATGTCACAGTGCTAATTAAAATTAATAATAAATTAATTAATTAATGAAAATAGCGTATTCCATAACTAACCATACAAGTAAGTACCACGAACGAAGCCGCGTGTTTTGTAGTTTAGAATTAAAATCAATGGCCCTAAAACCAGATTACCGCCATAACGTTCGTTAGTACGACTCGATAGTATTGCGCAATCGATTATTACTATCGAATTGTACCAATTAGTGTGATCGATTTGTTTTGGTGTTGCCATAAATCATAATTTGTACCTACCACCTGCTATTCGGATGTATTATCCTTTTAGATGCTGAAAAGTAATGGAGGTGGTAATTTAGAAAAAAAATACTTCAATCTCGTTTATTTTTTTTCGTATTCCATACAATATGACAGTTTGCAAGCCCATCGCCGCTGATAGGACTAAATACATATAATGAGGTGCTAACTATGTACTTTGGGAACATCTTATTTTTTAATAAACTGAATTATACCATAATTTGGAAAACCTTATTTTTTACCAACTACTTTCACTGTTATAGACGTTACACTTGTCAATCAAATTCACACCCTATAAACGTAAAGAAATATGCATGAAACAGGCAAATATAATGTAATATTTATGTTAATAATACCACATCCACAGTAGCAGTATTCACAGACCACAAGGTTACAAATGAACGACTTCACAAGTAATTAACTACTAATGACTTACACAAAAAAGACATCAAAACTTTTCTATCAATCATTTCTATAACGAAATTGTTCTTTGGAACGAATGCAAGAAAAAACTCACTCGAACTGGCACTTTTCAAATTTAGAATTAGGTACATACAATTGTTATTCGAAATTTGAATTTGTACTACCCACGAAATTTGATGTGACTGTGCTTTTTTTCTTGTGATAGATAGATTGTAATTTACAAGTAGGTAAATACATTTTTGGAATTTTCAATAGATTTTTCAAAGGCAATTTGTTTTTTTTTCTAAATTGCTTATTATGCTGAGGTATAAATGCCTAAATTGGTTAATAGAATGAAACTATTTGTGTTAAAAAATGCTGTACAAATGTAACGAATATATAATTTTCCAACTTTTTCAACTTAAAAGTGTCGTAAAAGGTTTTTTTATCTAAAGCTAGGTCTAGCTAGATGTTCATCTGGTAGCAAAAGAACTTTTTAATAAATGCAACTGTTGAAATGACAGACAAAAGAAGTATTTTTTATACTTTGTTGGTGAAATAACAGACCCAAATCAAAATAAGACGGCTTTATGATGAAACCTGTGAATTACCAAATTATAACTACCATCAAAAAAACAGTGTAATCCTAATTTAAATCCTACTTGTAGATTGATAAGAGTTATATTCGCATACGAAGGTGGTTACAAGAATGAGTAATTTTGTTTGGCTGTCAAGTTTTTAGGAACCGGAAATGTCAAAAGTTGGTTTTTGACGTTCGCGTGATGCGCCCGCGCCGTGAATATTGTAACTGTTGTTTAATATTATTTTTGAATTTTATGTTTGTAGTAAAATATTAAGTTTAACTAATAAAAAGTGAGTAGGTACCTATATTTTATTTGATTAACTGTACAAAATGTGCAAATTACACATGAAACAGTTGAACTATCTCCAGACCGTTGTGAACGATCTACAGATCGCTCAACTGATCCAAATCAGTGGCAATCGGAAGCGTCCCGAAGCATTGCCACGCTGAATGGCAATGCAACTAATCTCCTTCTTGTTTTGTCACTAGTTTTTTGTAAACAGTGTGGTAAGAGGATATTTAGTGCGCTTCAAAAAGTTAACACATTGTCCAGTTCAGTTAAAAAAGACTGTTGTAGAAATGCTATAGAACTGTGTTAGAAGGATTTAGAATACCTACACTAAAGTTAATTGGTAAAAATCACTCAGTTGATTATCTGTGACACAGAAGAGATTAGTGTCTATGCCATAGATCCTCTATGTAATAAAACGCTGCATACAATGTGCGGGAATTTTATAAGAAATATCCTATCTTTGATAATAAAACTCTACGTGCGAAACAAGTATCGATAATCTCACGATAGTGAAGAGTGAAGTTATAACATTTGTGCACCGACCGTGGTTACCGAACGATGACGTCATGCCTCCGTGCCCTCGACGACAAACCTAACCTGACCCCCCATCTTTCCTTTCCCCGAAGGAAAGCGAAACAAGTTTCTCTGACCACGTGTCTTGGTTCTATGGTCGTTAGATCAACGATTTCGAGTAGTTCTTTTCAAACTTCGAATGTTTTTTAAATTGCTTTTTTATTGGGCTACAATTTATGGCGGCGAGATCCCCTTTGGCGCCAAACGTCTTTTGTTGATTGTGTTGTAACCTTTTTGTTTTTTTTTTCAGGTATGTTTCACTAACTTGTTGACACTGCGGCTTGCTAAGGTAAGCTTTATACTGTTTTACTAATTGCTAACAACCTTTTTGTTGTGATTTGTTACCTAACCTTTTCGCTTCATGTCATTTCTAAAAAGCCCATCGAGCATGGATCATTGATACGATACAATTTGACAAGTAACATGCTTGTACGGCTGTTTTTGTACATAAACTTTCGTTTCAAATTTATCGAGAATTACAGTCAAATTTTATCGTATCGATGATCCATGCTCGCGGGGCCAAACCAGATTTTTTTGCAACAAAAACTATGGTTTTTGCTACAAAACTGCGTGAAACTGTGATTAGGTGAAGTGAATTATTGAATTTGTGTCAAACAATATTAAAAAACAGACCTTGGTACTTTCAAAGTGAAATGTCACTACAATAATGACGTAACGCTTAATAATATTTATTTCCCAACAATTGTGTTATCGTACATCCTGTCAAAAAATTCAATCCATCCGTGAAACCTATTGAAAAAAATATAAAAATCGTTATTACTGTTTCGCTAGTTTTCCCACTATTACGCTAGCGTAGTTAATAGACAAAATGGCGTCGTCACGGGCGACTCACACAATAATGACGAGTTATCTTAAGAGTTGCATCGGCCTTAGTGCATCTGTGGCGATCTTGGCCTAGGAAATTGTTTTTTTTTCATTGTTAATGCACCTTTGTTTTATTAAAACAGTTATTTTACTGTTTTATTCAACCATGTACTTATAATATCAAAGTCTTTTTTGCTACGCGTACCGACCAGGTACCTAGGTATATCTGCAAAGTTTTTTTGGCCTCATTACAACCTGTACTAGGTGTTTGTATGCCCTATTTTGGGAAAGGCCTTGATTGTTTGCAATTTCTTTCTATATTTAATTGACCTAACAAGATAACGGCTAAAATTTAAGCTAACTATAAATGCAGTGATTTGAAGGGAATACCTATAACATTATGTACCAGTCATTGTCATTTAATAATTAATTATAATTTTATTTTATTTATTGATGCCAATTTTACAAACAATTAAACCAAATCTCCGATCGGGGCGAACCACTAGTTATACCATTGTTAACAGATGAATGACACTGAGTTCCAGATAATAAATGAAGTGAATTAAAATACTTTAAGATATTTTAAGCTCATTTAGATCAATGCGAAGTATTGCAAAGTTACAATAAAATTCGCCATAAATGATTCAACACAAAAACTAAATTACAAAAACCATTTGATTGGAGATAAAATAATAGAATTAATTATAAAATATCCCATTTAAGTTCTGAATTGTGTTGACGGGACATTGCATAGAATTTTTATTGTTTAAGCGATCGGTCTGTATAAGGGAGTAAGGTCATTTTTTCAAACATTTTCAACTTTTCAATCGAGCCTTTGCCGAAATGTTTTTTCAACTCACACCTTGCTAACTTGCAATTAAAATAAAGTACGGCTTAAGGACTTTAAACACATCTTTGATGGATGCACTAACTATTTTAATTACCAAGTGTCATGTTAACTACGGTTTATAGAGATGTGAAGTTTAAGGTAATGAGTTATATTCTGAAAACATTGATGTACTATGAATAAGTACACCTTAAAATCAGGTAGGCCGTCTGTTTATTCCATCATATTTGTAAAAATAAAGAGTAAGTACATTCGAGGTGTCTATTCAAATATAGCAAGCGTTGCTGCATAAAAAAAAAGCGTTGCTGTATTTCCAGTATATAATAGTCCAATTATGCATATATATGTATATATATATATATATATATATATATATATATATATATATATATATATATATATATATATATATATATATATATATATATATATATATATATATATACATAAATGAATATATATATATATATATATATATAGTCCAAGTATAGCAGCAATCGTCAATCAGCATTTTAGTCCATTCGAACAAAAAACCGATTTCGGATTTGGGTGCCGGTGTTGGCGAAATTACAGGCACATGACGCTAAATATGTTTCATGCTTCAAGTATATGAACGCAGTGCATCGTAGGGCACGTTCATAATTGTTGTTGCTACTTTACATCAACAATAATATCTATACACAAATGTCTTTTTAATTATTTTGAAGTAACATCTAGCGTCAACGAAATAGGGATTTTTAAAATATTCTACTTCGGTGCTATTTCATCTATACCAACATTGTAAAAACAGTCAGGTCCCTACACATTTTGAACTAACAGCAATATTTATTTACGGTCAATCCATTCTATGGTAGTTATTTATATTTTATGAAGTGCTATAAGTTTTAAGGCCTCATAATAATCTGTAAAAAGAAAACAAGACTGTAGACTGTAGTTATTGAAATACAGCTGAAACATTGCCATCTCTTACCAAAATATAATGACAAACAAGGACAGGGCTAATTTTAAGCAATATTATATCGGTGGTCTGTCTACGATTCAGATATTATATCTGATACTTTTTTGTTGTTATAATTACAATATCTATAGGTATTTATAATAATTATTATGAACACTCAGACAGAGAAAATACATAACATAAATGTTTGTTCTCGGTGGAAATCGAACCCACGGCCTACTACAGAATGCAAAGCTACCAACCAGCTATGAAGACTGGCTGCTAACTAAATATTAAATAAATAAATACCTATTGGTGGGCATTCCACACAGCACTATCTAGCCCCAAACTAAGCAAAAGCTTGTGACATGGGAACCAGATAGCTACATACTACAAAAATACCTACTTTTGTTCTGTAAAAACATACTTTTATTATAATGTAACACCCAGACACAGAACAAACATCTATGATAATCATAAAAACTTTTGTTCTTGGTGGGAATCGAACCCACGACGCAGAAGGCAGAGCTACTACCAACAGAGCTGTGAAGGCTGTCAAATTGTATACCTATATTATAAAACTTTTTGAGATATTTTTTGGCTAGTAGAGGTAGCTATTCAATGTTTATATTTTTTTACTTTTTTTATCAAAACTGCAGTCATTCCACTGTACATTTTGCCCGTTCCTGTAGTTTCCAAGCCTGGACCCGTATGTCAAGTCGCAACTGCTACATACCCTGTGGACAACCGCCTGTCGAAGCAACAGATGTTGGCAATCGGCCTTATTTATTGGTTTTTAATGACCGATCAAAAGTGCCACGCGCACGGGTGATGCTAATTTTTTTGTTTATTAACAAAAAAAATAAAAAACTTTTTCTTGAGAAAACTTAAACTTTTTCAAAGTGAGACTTATGAAAAAAATTTCGAAAGAAGAGGAAAACCGAATGAAATACATTTTAAATAAAAAAAACTGAAAAAGAAAAACCAAATGAACTTAAGGTACATTTTAAATAAAAAATTACAACTGAAATGAAAAGAAATAAATGCAAAACTCATCGAAAAAAACACATTTATTTTTTCGAATTCATTTCATGGGTTTCCACTTGCATTTGATGCCAACGTTTATTTTATTCAATTTAAATAACAAATCGCTTACCTAAGATAATAATGGGCTTATGAATTTCAAGCGATTTTTTCCCGCCATGATAGATTTGCTTGTCACGGCAAATGTATTTACAAGTTTAACATTAATACAAACGGTTTCATTTAGCATCTCTATCCAATAAGAATGTATAAATTGGATTACCTAAAGGTTAATTCCTATTTTAAGTATTACACGTTTTTTCTGCGGTGCACCTTCTATTAAAGCGTTTTAGTTAAGAGTTTTTTTCCGAAAAAAAGGCTTTGAAAAAGAGAAAAAGAAATAAAACTCATTAATAAATAAACCGTGAGATGAGGCGTGCAGTAAAATTGGATCTATAAAATTTTTAAATTTAACTATGAAGTAAATAGCTTTATTCAATCAAAGGCACGTAGGATTTTAATACTTTTAATAATTATTAGTATTTTTATCCCTTATCCTTATGGCTAGGTATGTGAAATCATGGTTAAGACCTCATTTAAATCTTTAAAACGGTTTATTATTGTCCTTATTTTTTTTTATGTAAAGTTTTTTTGATGCTGTCTTGTTCTTGTTTTTTAATAGTGCGATAAAGTGTTAAATTAATAAAATACCAATCGTCCATTTTTATCATAAAAACAATAAAAATTATTAATAAATATTAATAAAAAATTTTATAACCCAGAATCATAACTTAATTTGATGACTGTAAGGATAATGAAAAAATAAGATTACTTCGTTGACACTAAAGTAAATTCACAATAATTCACATGAGTACTAAAATTATCTGGTGGCTGAGGTTTGACCACCCAAAAGTGTCCACGCCTTCTTGGTCGAGTCTTTAGTGTGTGAAAAAATTTTAGGTTGCCCTAAAAGAGGCTCCTTTCGGGTACAGGTCGCGTCAAGCAAAAAGAACGCTGGAAAACAGTGGAGGGGATGTGTTTGCGTACAAAACACTCGCGCCATCACACCCATTCTCCTTCCCACGTTATTTTTGCGTGACGCCTATAATTGATATGTCATGTTTGCGAGCTTTTTAGGTTTTAGGATCAGTTTCTGCCAAAGTATCCAAAAAGACTAACCCTCTGTATGCCTTAAGTTGATGGACGCAGGGCAGTGCATCGTAGGGCACGTTCCTATCGTGCGTGACTTGCAAGACAATGGTTTGTTATAGGTGATAGTTACCACTTGACATGGGGGCTAACTGCTTGTTCCATCAGCTAGTTGTATAAAAACAGCGTTGCTGCTTGGCGGCAGAAATAGACTTGGATAGTAATACCTACTTCGGACGAGCCACACACAAAAAGCTCTTCTAACTCTTGATAATAGCTCTGTCGCAAACCTGTGACCACTTCAGTGGACCCAGGCCTCATCACCTGACAATTCGTACGTCTTGTAGCATCTGCTCCATTCTGAAGGCTTATCGTTGGTATTTTTAAGATTACTTTCGGAAATCGTTGCGCAATTAAATTTATTTTGTTAATTCCTGTTTTTACGGAGCAGATGCGCCCGTTTTGACGTCATTGTTTTTGAATGTCTAAAGAACTTCATACATCCTGATATAATACATACATAAACAATACCTATTCTTCTCTGTGTCGTGTAAGTAGTTTCATAAAAAAAAAGTATAAATAAACATTGGTGGACATTCTACACAGCACTATCTCGCCCCAAACTAAGCCAAAGCATGGGAACCAGATAGCAGATTTTTATTTTATAAAATACGTGCGTAGTAAAGTGTCCTATACGATGCACTGCGTCCATCAACTTTAAGTTAAGTCTCATGTGCCTATAAATACATCAGCAAAACCGAAACACAGCATTGCTGCTTGGCGGCAGAAAAAGGCGTGGTGGTTGTACTTCGCGGAGAAGTATTCACAAAGAGCTCTACTCCCATAGATTCATTGAAGTCTAGCATTCCTAGCAGACCATAAACTAAGGAAGTGAACGTAATAATTACCAACTTATGCAAACAATAAAAATCACGTCATCTGCATAATTCAGACCTATGGACTCCCGCGCATAATTACGCACGTCACAAATATTAATTTCTAACCCCAGTGTTTAATACATTGTGAAAAAAAAACGTAATAGCGCATCCACAAAAGAAAAATGACAATCGCTACAATACGAACCTGAATTATGTTTTAAAATAACAGTTTTGTCGGTACAAAATTTATTTACGCTCCGCTGATTTCGTCTCTATGTGTGAGTGAGGATGTGTTGTATGTGTGACTGAATATAGGATGCTTGTTCATGATTGATTAATAGTACGTACTTTCTAAATTTATGGTGTATGTATAGCACGTTTTGTTTTATTTGTTTTTTTAATGACCGTTTAGTTTTATTAGTTTTGTAATCGTTTGTTATGTTATCAACAATTTAAGTTTAACATTGTTCGGGAATTACTTACTTAGATATTTGAAATCAATTTAATTAATGACCAAAATATGTTTTTTTGTACAGCCCAGGGCAATGTAAAAAAAACCTCATTCACTTAAAAACCTTTTTAGTCGAAGAATACATTTAACTTATTATTTTATTTTAAAGGATACGTATTATTGCAATTTTTTTGCTTAGATGTCGAAAAGTTTTTTTTTACAGGGAAATTAATATAAAAAGCCTTTTATTATCCCAGTTGAAAAAAAAACGCAAATCTAGCTTTATTAGGTAAGGATTACAACGAAAACGTTTATTTGTTTCTCTTATCGTAGGTATGCAATTTAATCTTATCGCCATAAAAGTGATAATAAAAAAAAACATCCTATACGCAGTGTTTATGCACATCAATTAGAGAAGCAGCACGCGGAACCACGTCCATCCGAGGGCGCTGCTTGCACCCAACATTCGGAGGTCATACTTCTTAGGCAGAAACCTAAAATACACCTTACCCTACGCGCATTAAAATTCATAATCGCCAGAACGGAAACCTAAAACTTAGCTCGTACCAGTCATGGTCATTTCGAATGAAAATTACAATCTTGCAATTGCGTGGTTATTCACGGAGACATCAAATGATTTTTTTAGAGTCACGGTCGTATCATGAAAAGTATTGTCTGCGTCGAATTGCCTTAAAACTATTGTTTCATTCTATTTGACACTTAGATTTTTTTTTACTAAAAAAACCATCATCGTTAATGTAGCTTTTTAAAGTCAGAAAAAAATTACGTGCAAAAACAAAAAGACTTGACCCCGACGTGATTTGAACACGCAACCTTCTGATCTGGAGTCAGACGCGCTACCGTTGCGCCACGGAGTCGGTTGAATATCAGCGCGAAATTAGCAAACGGACTGTAATGTGCTATTATCAATGAAAATGACGCAGGTAGCTTCGAAAACCCATAAAATTGTGCATGAATTTTCTGAACATTATACTTAATTTTCAAAGAAAATTACATCTAATAGTTACAATTATTTACTAAATGAATTTTCTTAAATAAACTTTTACGTTGGTTTGTCCAAGAGAAAACATCACAAGATTTCGAAAGAAAATAAAGCAGAAACGTCAACATTCATAAAATTTCAAACCACATTTTACTAAAAGCGAAGAATTCCAAGACCGAGTTGAAAACTGCAAATATTTTTATCACGACCATAATTAAAAAGAAATATGCTTTAAATATAACGGATTATTTTTATGTTTAAATCTGTCCCTTATTTAGTCACTGAACATGATATTTCATGATCAGATTTCATGAAGGTACTGACACACATGCTTATTTTTGGGGGAAAAGCATGTATTTTTCGAGCCTTGCTCAATAAAAGAACGTGTGAACAGGTCGTGCTAGTAAATAAGCATGCATATTTGATCGTTCGTCGGTTGATTATTGAGCATGCTCAATATAAGCATGCTTATCTTTGAGCCACTACAAACCATTTTTGTGGTCCGTGTTTACTTCTGCCGTCAAGCACCGTTGCTGGCGTTTTAGTTGGATGTGGTTGCCTCAAGTTGATGCAGAGATGTTTACCACATAACATCAGACCATCACATTAAAAAAAATGTCGTTCATCAAGAAATAGTGTCGTAAAAATACTTTTCATACTTTTTCATATGAATATCAAATTCAAATTTTTATTCAGTAACATAATCATACACATATACCTGTATATAACACAGCAATACATATATACCTGGTTAGGAGAGGAGAGCTTATCCGTAATAATTATAATCCCAACTAATATTATAAATGCGAAAGTAACTCTGTCTGTCTGTCTGTCTGTCTGTCTGTTACGCTTTCCCGCTTAAACCTCTCAACCGATTTTGATGAAATTTGGCACAGACAATCTTTAGACCCTGAGAAAGAACATAGGCTACCTTTTATTGCAAAAAAAAGAGATGAAGCGATTAAAAGTACGCAGACGAAGTCGCGGGTACCAGCTAGTATAATATAAAGACATTAAAATATAATGTACCTTTTATTCTATCAGAACAGTTTACAGTTAAATAAGCATCTAACAGCATTACAACAAAAAGCATTTCATAGCTCGTTGGCTATGCAAAATTTCACACAAACCCAAAACTGACATTTGTTAAGCTTTGAGATTTTAATCAAACATCATAATTATCCAATTTAAATACTTTAAATGCCACTTAAATTACAACTACGAATAGTATTTAGTTATCTATAATTCTTGAATTTTTATGACCCGTAATTTAAATGTATTATATTTAACACAATTTTCTAAGGGTTGTTATTTTTATAAATAAAACCCACCTAGTAAGTTGTGGAACGAATTTCCTCCTGCGGTTTTCCCTCGGAGTTACATGGAGTAAGGACCCCATGTAACTCCGAGGGAGGGGGGTTTGTTGTTTTTGAAGGCAAAAAGCGGGCTTATCACTTCTTAAAAGGCCGGCAGCGCATCAGCAACGCCTCTGGTGTTGCATGTGTTTATGGGCGACGGTGACCACTCCCCATCAGGTGGCCCGCATGCTCGCCTGCCTGCTTTGGCATAAAACAAACCTATTACCCTTTTGGCCAGCAGCGACGATCGCTGCGTTTTAGCACCTACTTTTAATCTGCTTGACTAAAAATGCATTTTGTTTTATTATGTAAGTATTGCACTTTTTGTAAACGCCACATAAATAAATAACAATACGAATAATAATATAAATATTCAATATTTTTCACACATTTATTTCATAAAACAAAGTAGCAGGTGCCTTGCTTGACAGTTATCTGTTACTTCTGTCAATTACAAGTTAATAAATTCCAGGCGAGACGTTTACTCGCAATTACTTAGGTTTGAATTAAATAGGTTTTTGTTGTTTCAACAATAGAGTAATTACCGGCCAAGCAAAATTGTTATCTGCCAAAAGGCCGTAGGGTATGAATTTCTTTGCTTAGACAAAAAGGTGCATTCGTCCTATTGGCTTCTAAGCGATATCGCGTTGAAATTTAGCTTTTATTGCGCTTGTATTACATGACATTTTACATTGAATAAAAAATACATAATTGCAATCATGGATTAAAAATACAAAACACCCTAACATTAAATATAATACTGTCTTTTTTACAGAACAAAGTAACTCATCAGTTAGAAAAAATGTTAAATTCTTTGAAATCTGTATATTAATAACGGCATTGTGACGATAAAACAATTATTTTTACGACATAATCGAACAGTATATAAATTAATTAAATTTACATGCTCAGTGTGGCCGATGAAACTTGTATGAGCTTAGTTCCATTGTGCTAAAAATTACGACACATTTGGTCAATAAATAAATACCTAATGCTGGACAATCCACACAGCACCATCTAGCCCCAAAGTAAGCTACTCAAAGCTTGTGTTATGGGTACTAGATAACTGATATATTTAATACATTATATACTTACATATATAGAAATTTTTATTGTATCTAAACACCCAGACAATCTGATAAGATTGATTAGATCTGGATGAAACTTGACAGAGAGATTATAGTCTGGAATAGCACAGAGGCTACTTTTTATCCCGTGGAAATACCGGGATTTCAATCTACACGGGTGAAACCGCAGGCGCAACTAGTCCTAAATAAATCTATTCAAAGTCCCAGAGGACATAAATGGATCTAAATATCGGACGAAATTGACTAACGTTGGTCAATGAAAACACACTGCAATCGCTCAAGCGCCTGCGAAACTACTTACGCACACAATGTATGACTGTACAGCGGTCACACACACTTAATACTCACACTTCGACAGTCCTGCAACACATACTAAACCCTACCACCTCGATATACCACTCAATATTGCATGATTTAACAGAATCCTGACAAATGACGTTACATAAACTGAGCTGTGAGTCGTTGTGTTAAGCTTCAATATCGCTTGCATAGTTCCTTAGCGGATAGTGTCATCGGCGTTGAAGTGAAACTTCTGTCTTCTGCGCATGTGCACACTAAACAGACCCTGATATGCATCGACCTACCAAGTAATTATATGTTTACTACAACCGCTATATGTAGCGACGACATACAGCTATAAGTATATATAGATAGTGATGGGATCAAGAGTCGATAAATTCAGTTTTACAAAGTGACAGCTGTCAATCAAATATTACACAAGCCCAAGGCTGCACTTTTTCAGAGAAATTTGTTTCTTTTTTGTTTTCTACAGTTTGAATATTGTATTGCTCAGTTATTAATATTATTATTATGGAAAGGTATATCGATACTTTACTAAATAAATAAAAATATATTGTTTTAAATTGTAGGCAAAATCTTTTATATATCTTAGTTAGTTTATTTTCAAAGTGCGTGTATTTAGTGATTCTTTTAATCTACCTGAAAACAAAACTAGGTTTTTTTAACGATGTTAAGTGGTAACCATCACCTCAATCAAAGTATTGCTTCGCAAGTAGCTTGGTTTCTTGCCTTCTTCTAGGCTTTGGTCGCGACGAACTGGCAGTATATCCACCTAGTGTATAAGACGTTTCAAAGTGATCCTTGTGATTGTACTGAATAAAGACCGTTTTGATTTTGATGACGTTGCTGTTTTTATGTTATGTTTCTATTTATCGATATTGGAAAGCCGTGAGTATGATAAATACATCGACATGACCCCATCCCTAGCGCGGACGTCTCTAGCACGTACAGACAGTGTACTATCAGAATAATGACAGATCTTGAGTCCGACCACGCTACGTGAGGCAAAAATACCGCAAGCAAAAACAATCTTGTAATTTACTGCAAGTTTTGAACCTTATTTTTAACCGACTTCAAAAAAGGAGGTTCTAACTTTTTGCTGATGGTACGAATTTTTTAAATAATTAAATGTACCAAACGATTCAGGCTCATACTTTTTGATATAAAAGTGGAAAATTAAATCTAATCGACATAAATGAAGTAATAATCATATATCCTATGCTACATGCCTATTTGCTGGAAAGGGGTGGCACATGAGGCTTAGTATTATGCCACAACTTGATGGACGCAGGCAGTGCATCGTAGGGCACGTTTCTATTGTATGTTAGGTACTTGCGAGCGAGGCAATGCTTTGTTATGGTTGCCACTTAACATCAGGTGGGCCATTTGATTGTAATATAAAAATGAACTAAATAGGTAAGAATTTAGGAATCATTTGCTAGTTAATGGATAAGATTTACTAATAACATTTAAAGAATTATAGGCACGATGAACGTACCTATATCTCGACACCAGACAAACAGTTAAAAATGATGATTATAGAAATTAATGATTATTTATGATTGTAGTCATACAAAAGTCCATACAAACTCCCTCCAAGTAACATCATCCATCATACAAAAGTACTAGGCGCGTATAACCTACCAAGAGGTAGACAGTCAACCTTGTGAATCATCCAACAGATTACTGAATATTTACTATCATAAATATCAAAATTCCCTAGTAACTATGAGTTGCGCTGCGGTGAAAATTAGCATGATCCGTCTAGTGGATGCTGACCTCTTCTTATCGTTGAAATGCGAATTGATGAGGGGTCACAGTTAATTGGCGGTAATGTTCTTCGGAATGAGTTTTGTAACGCCATCTAGTATGATAAAGAGTTATGTTTTTAGTTTTTCTTTGTGACCGAAGGAAATTTATATTGTAAGAACAAAATAAGTAACATATAAGTAATGTATAAGTAGTATACATTTATTTATTTTATTAAATTTTAATATTTTTAGAACAAAATAAATAATAATACATATATTTATATATTATAATAATTTATGCAAAAACTCATGGCTCATCACATCCAATGATTTATAGGAAAAGGTGATTACAGACGAGAATGGAAATAGCTGGATAAGTCCTAGGAATTAAACCTCTATTTTTTAGTTTTAGTAGAAGCATATCATAGGGCACGCTCTCGGTGGACGTGCCCTATAACCTGATGACCTATGGGTGCTTTAAACATTTTTGCGCGCAATGTCAGTGCTGTTAACAGCGGCGATGGGCTTGCCTGTCACGTATGGAATACACATTGCAAAATGCGGGATGTGCCAAATGTAATGTTTGAACCTCTGACTACCCCTTAGACGTCCTCAAAGAATCTTGAGTTAGTACTTGGTTCTAAGAGATCTGAGGGGATATCTACCGTGCCTGAGAATCTAAGACGATAGCTGTAAATCTCAACCGCTCTGCATTAGGCGGACCTGCATAAACTCTAATGCACAGTTGGATAAATAGCTATACCACTAATTTTCCATTAAAAACATGCTGTTTTCGTCTTACCTGTAGCATGTCGACCGTCGCCTGGCAAACTAGCACAAGTTGACTTTTCAAGGATCCAAGTCAAGATTGATTACAGCGTTGTATTGTAGTTCTCACGGTCGTGCTATTTACCTCACGTTTATATACTTGCGCATGTACTTGCGAATGTGTGGGGACATTTAGGTGGAAATTATGTGGTGAGGGTATCCGGCTGTCAGATTTGACATCTGTTTTGTGTTTGGGGTATACAGATTTGTGGGGTTACGTGCCTTAGGGTTATGTCGTCGTACCTTAGCAGGAAAAATCTAAGGCCCTTATTCATAACTAGTTGCGCCCCGCGGCTTCACCCGCGCAGGTTTAAATCCCGGTATTCCCACGGGATAAAAAGTACCATATGTGCTATTCCAGACTATAATCTATATCTTTGTCAAGTTTCATCCAGATCCGTTCAGCCGTGAAAGAGTAACAAACATCCATCCATACTTACAAACTTTCGCGTTTGTAATAGTAGTAGGAAGTAGGATGGTCTTTTAGCGCGCCAATAGCTTAACAGAACGATAAGTCTGTTGCTGTCTCTTTTCGTTAGCTTGAAGGTGACAGTGACAATACTCTATTGAGCCGCTATAAAATTGCAATTATGATTAAGAGGGTAAATCTTTCCCGCTTCTTTCCTCAACTCTTTTTCATAGGATACTAAGATCTCATTTTAGTGCCGCCATCAATACTTTCTTCAAATTCAAAACGGTCTGTATTCAGTACAATCATAGAGATCACTTAGAAATGTCTTATTTACAGTTGAATTTACCGCCAGTTCGTCGCGACCAAAGCCTAGAAAAACTGGCAAGAAGCTAAGCTTGGTTGCTAGCGTTTTTTTGTATGATCCTCTTTACAAAATATTATATTAGTCTTGTTTTTTGTATGAATTCCAAAGCTTTTACAGTCCAAAGCTTTTTTCATCATCTACATCAGAAGTGGTAGTTCCTCGTTTTAAAGACGTTTCAAATGGTCCTTCTTTTCAATTATTTAAACAGATATTATAGAAATTTATATAAACATTCCCAAAATCTTATTGTCACATCGTTCCCAAAAAACCTCCATGTCGACATTCTCACGTACAAACGGACAGCCGAATTTCATTGTGACTAATACGAAAATAATTATACCTCTTCCGCCGAAGAAAACCACAAAAAACGACAATTGCAACGTTGCGTGTCATAGAAACAATGTCAGTGGAGAACGAACGGCTTTTTTGACCTCTTTTTCCTTTTTTGAAATCTTATTTTATGTTTTTACGTACTTTTGCACTTTAGTATCTAGACGATGCAGCGATGTCGGGTTGGCTCGCGGTTGGACTATTTTTAACCTATTATTGTCCTGATTTTAGGGTTAAGTTACACGTTTTTTATTGCCAAATCTTTCCTACTAATATTATTAAACGCAAAAGTTTGTAAGTATAGATGGATGTTTGTTACTCTTTCACGCTGGAACGGCTGAACGGATCTGAATGAAACTTGGCAGAGAGATAGATATAGTCTGGAATAGCACATAGGCTACTTTTATCTCGTGGGAATCTCGCGATTTAAAACTACGCGGGTGAAACCGCGGGGCACTGCTTGTGTACTATAAACGTGATTCTGACTCCTAAAATAAATCCAGATTTAAAAATATTCTGAAAAACATAAATAAAAACTTTTACTGAAAGGATCTCAAACCAAAAGTCATCTTTGTGTGTAATTTTAGTTTTTGTCGACTTTTTCAATCCCAACTGTCTGTCTGTCTGTCTGTTACGCTTTCCCGCTTAAACCTCTCAACCGATTTTGATGAAATTTGGCACAGACAATCTTTAGACCCTGAGAAAGAACATAGGTAACCTTTTATTGCGAAAAAAAGAGATTAAAGAGAGATTAAAAGTACGCAGACGAAGTCGCGGGAACCAGCTAGTATTACTATAAAACCGGTTTATTTTGTTAAAATTTATCCATATCAATTTTGTAATTTTTTTTTATCATATTTTAATCTTCAGAGGTTCCATGATCACCTCTGTAGCCTATCAAAAAAAATCATCAAAATCAATGCACAATTGCCGTACTACAGTGGTTCCATTGATCACCTCTGGAGCCTTATTCACTATGACAATAGGAGATTCCAAGGAGATTCCTTGCCCCAAACCGTGAAACGTCAAAATTTGATATTGGCTTTATTCTTTATGACATAGGAGATACTTTGCCCTGACCGTTTCACACCGCCTGCCTTGTCTTAGCCGAGCTCGCGCTGCAAATGGTCATAGTGCATAAGGCTCCAGAAGTGTAAACTACCAAACAAAAAAAATCGTCAACGCCAATGCACCATTGGCAGAGCCATTGCCAGTGATATTCTGTTAAAACACACAAAGCATTACCTGAAGTGCGCGTCCTAACCGTTTTCCAGCGTTCTTTTTGGTTGACGCGCACGTCGACGGAATACGACGAAGATTTATGGCTTCAAGAAAATAACGAACAAAGTCACAGACAGTACGTTTACTTTACAAAACACAAGTCCACTCTGGTTACGTTCATTATTTTGCCACACGACTCCACAATGAGAGGGTTAAACTACCCCTAATCAAATAACGGAATTGACTTACGACTCCAGCCGATACACGGAGAGAAATTTGTGTGTCGAGATTGCAAAATGATTTTGTAATATTTTTTTTAATGATTCCGAGTAAAATTTAGTATTTTGAACATAAGTTTCATGATACAAACAATGGTCATGGATTTATTGGAACAAACCGGTTTTTGTAATTGTTGATTTTGAGATAGTAGCAGTACAATAATATTTTCCAGTAAAAGGTTTTGTGAATCCAAGAATAATTATTGGCTCCCGTCTGACGTCATATCAATTACAAAAAGATTTTGTTAATACAAGTATGAAGCATGGCTCATGTCTGACGTCATCGCAATCACTAATGTTTTACTTATTTCAACATCACACGTCTGGTACAATACTTGATGTTATTAAACAGTTTTGTAATTACATACAAGAACGCAATATATTTTCTAGGTACCTAGTACCACAGAATAGAAATAAGTACCTACTACGGTAGTAGCTACCTACTACAGACACTACGTCTACTACGTTCTACTGTTTATATTGCAACCTACCTATAAAAGCCCAGACCTCATAAATATTTTGACTTTTGAGTTGGTGTTTATTACTTGTATTCAAATTCCTTGGTTTATTCCGAGTTGTCACATCACTTTGAAGTAACGAGAATGTCAAGTCATCCTGACAGTGAATGTTTTTTTGTTATTAGTGTTGCCGTGCTGGCTTCTTTACATGTTTTTCTCCCTCAAAACATTTTTATAATTCTTACGAAAATGGAGGCTCTTAAAAACTTGAGTTTGGTCTTATCAAGTAGTCTAATTTATTTGCTTTCTACTTGGGTATTTTTCATACTTGATCAAATTACTGGGGAATTCTTCTTCTTCTTATCGTGTCACTAGTTTCTTTCGAAACAGTGTGGTGAAAGGATTTTAATTGCGCCTCAAGAGGCTCCTTTCGAGCACTTGTCACATGTTATAGAACTTGTTAGGTTTTACAACATGCCGGTTTCCTCGCGATGTTTTCCTTCACCGTTTGAGAGTACTGGCATTGCGCACATAAAAACTCATTGGTGCACGACCGGTTTTGAACCCACGACCTTAGGATCGGAAGGTGGGGCTGCTACCACTAGACCACCAGTGCTCACTGGGGAATAAAATACCACTACTGACCGTATCCTTTCTATAATAAAATTAAATATCGTATGTAAACTAACCAAGCGCGTTAACTATGTATGAAACCAACCTATGTATGAAATTTTTGCTAGTAGGTAAGACAAACCATCAAACGATCCACTATCTTTTTACTGCGTGGTTTACACGCAAACAGTCACTAAAAGTCTTTGATATTCTGGTTAATAATTGATATTTGCTTGCCTACTATGAAATGGTTTATGTACATTATAAACTATTTTATATTAGGCAAGCAATTATAAGTTCCAAAATTCGTATTAAACATAGTTAAAACCGATATTTTTGATTTACCGGGAATTTATCCAAATTAGTTTTACCCCGGCGCGGCCGCCCAAAAATTTTCATTGGCAACACTGATAACTTCGAACAGAATTGAAACAACGGTCTCGCAGCAGTTCGGAATCTTTGCAGAATTGCTTTTCTAGTGTTCTTTGAGTGTTGTGAGTGCTTGTTGTGTAATTTTGGTGGCATATAAACCAACAGTACTTGAGGCATCGAAGAAATACAGACACTGACCCTAAAATAACACACCCAAGTCGCAGCTCAAAATACTTTTTATTCCATGCGTCCATTCCATTCGCTTGTTAGCTTAGCCATTCCACAAAATTGGATATGGATACGCTAACAAAAGATTTACTAGTGAGTTGGGGTTTGTCTGAGTACATAAGCACATTTAGAGGTAAGTCCAATAATATTATTATCCGGTAGTCATACCCAACAGGTGTATTTGGTCTCTGAAGTCAACTTGTATTGTCTGTAGGTACCTACCTATTGTTGTCTTATTAAGTAGGCATCTACAAAGGACTACTGGGTCTGTATTCAGAATAAAGGCAGAGTTCCATCATTGCAGAGCTGCATGCATGTCGCGACGATGACGACGCGCGCGCCGCCAGCCTAGCCAGAAGACGGACGGACCCATTCAAACATTACAAAGTCCTGTGGGGTGACTTTGTGGGTGTAACTTTGTTGCAATTCGTTTCAATTGATTTATATTTCAAGTACTTAACTAAATAGAAAAAAAAATGTTTTGACATTTATCAATCGATTGAGTTGCCATCAATCTTTCTAAGGAACTGCATCTAATATGTAACTGCAAAGACATCATATTCAAAAAGAAATCGATTGAAACACATTGCAACAAGTTACATAATCACCCCACTGGTCCTATAATGAAAGCGAAGGGAGCTTGGACAATTTTATAATATTTTTTTATGAAAAGGTTCTGATTATGGACATATGGACAGACAGACAAACAAACAGAGTAAATCTCTAAATTTTATTTTATTAGTTATCCTGGTATCTATGAATACTTGCATGACAGGGCATCCATGTCTGGGATTATTTTTTCAAAACACACTCACAATCTTTGCTAAACTAACTTGTTTTTTTTTAATCTTATATCTATTTACTTACCTCAAGATGGCAGGATTGATGCTGGGACATTAAGGTTGCTTTCGCATGATGAAATTAAACAATTGCTTCCAATTCCGGGTGACCGGGCCAGGTCTCGGGCAAATTTAGAAAACTGGAAACTTGAAGTGTTATCTTTAAACAAACCAGTACACCAAACAGAATACAATACTGAAAACCAAGAGGTGTGTTTGTTTTTAATGCCCATTTCTATATGATCTATAAATTACTAACCCGCATGATCATAGTAAAGGGTTTAGCCATGTCATGCCAAACCCTTTATTACTCTCAAGTAGCTAATTTGCCTTTTTTATATAACAGCTGATGGAACAAGCATAATATGGCCCACCTGATGTTAAGTGGTAACCATCGCTTAAAACAGTGTGTTGCCTCGCAGGTCACACCCGTTAGGAACATGCTTTACCCTGCTCTGCATCCATCAACTATAGGCCTACAGATGTTAAACAGGCACCCTTCTAACCGAAACACAGCAACACTGCTTCACGGCAGAAATAAGCATGGTGGTATAACCTATAAGTAGCTATGGATCTTGACATCAGAACAAATAATTTTTTTTATGTAATTACTTCCCCGGACGAGCCCTTCACAAAGAGCTCTACTACTACCTACCTATGTAGGTTCTACTTACCACATTTTTTATAATATTGATTTGCTTGATACCTATTGTTTTCAGGTACTTAATCATGCATCTTTTTCTCTGCTTGATGTAAATGATTTGGACACATCTCTTGGCAGTATTGGCAGATTATTAAAGGAGACTACCTATTTTGAGCCTTCCGAAACAGATGGAATATTAACTCCGTTAGTGGGTTCTTGTTCTACACCACATTCAGAGAGGCCAAAAAAAATACAATTGGAAGCTGATGAACAGACATCTCAGCAACAACCAGAAAGTAGTCAACAAATAGTGCAAGGTAATGATGGGACATTTAGGGACAAGGGAAATAATCAACATGCTGTGCAAGATATTGATTACATGCGGCCAGGATATGTAAGTAAAACATTTTTATAAGCTTTTATTTAACTCCCTATGTATGTATTTGTACTTTGAGTATATAAGTTCTCGCAATTAAAGTGCATGCTTCCCATTACCTACCCAACTGTTGAATGTATGCATAAATAAAAAAATATTTATGAGTGACATAATTATACAGGGTGTAATAAGACATCTTCCAAAAACTTAAGGAACGTGTAGGGCTAAGTATAACATCAACCCATAACATTGCATTTGGCTAAAAGCTGAAGCAGTTTGGAGCCAAAAAATATTTTTGTCAGTCAGTGATGTGTTGCAAAGCGCGCTATGCAGGCTATGCATTGCTGTTTTTGGTATTGTTAACTCTAGTATAAACTTTTACTCTAGTGTAAAGACGCCCTTAGACGCGCCATCCTATTGGTAGACATTCCATACAGCACTATCTAGCCCCAAACTAAGCTTATGCTTGTAATATGGGAAACCAGATAGCTGATATACTACTTACAATACTTTTTTTTTTTGTAAATACATACTTATAATATTATATAACACCCAGACAGAGAACAAACATTTATGTTCATCACACAAATGTTTGTTCACGGTGGGAATCGAACCCACGACCTACGGCGCAGAAGGCAGAGCTACTACCAACTGAGCTACGTAGGCTATACATATATTAAATAAATAAATAATGCTGGATCTAATATAATTTAACCTAATATAATTTAGGAATCTTTAAGTCAAGAGTGAACAGGTGGATTATAGCTAAGCGTGCTCCATCTTAGGCTGCATCCTCACTTTCCATCAGGTGTGATGGCAGCCAAACGCTTAGCTATTAATAATAATAAAAAAATGATTTTGTTGTAGATTCTGATGAAACAATAGCTGAAAAGCTCAACTGGCTACGCAATTCCCTCGAACCATGGCATCTTGTGGAAGATAACTGGAATGCAACTGCTAAATGCAGATTGCGTTCTAATTACTCTGGCAGCGGCAGCGTACAAGAATATTTTAATGAATACCCCGTCTTGAAGCGCCCCACTGGCTTTCAACTAATCCTGAATGATTTTAAGATGCTGCATGAAGACAAGTCTGACGCTCTATTCACTAATATTGTCCCTCTGCGTGAGAAGATTATTGCATGTGCCAAGGAAAAGTTAAAGACTATTCGCGACAAAGATATTAAAATTGGCAAATACATATCTATAGCTAACGGTGAGTCTTGCTTATTGATTGAGTGAGTGAATCGAACGAAGATCTTAAAATCGAACAAAATTTGGTATTGTATGTTTGTCTGAGAATAGCATTCGAACCTTTAATACGATCTGAAAGGTGGGCTGATAAATGTACTTGAATAAGGGGTTACTAAGATATCGGGTTTCTTTTAAAAATAAGTTACATAAAATATCAAGTTGGGTTACATAAAAGGGCTGTATTGGATGTATTGTTTTGAGATACAATAAAAAATATTTTCAGTCTGTAATTATTTTATCTTCCATTTCAGATCCACAGAGTCCTGAGGCGAAAAACAACGTAGCCTTACTGCTATTGCCGTACCTAACCTCAAGCTTACCAATCAAAGAAAAACGAAAAGTGACATGGAAACCGTCCAAGTCTGAGGTAAGGGACAGTTTCCTGACACAAATCGCCTCGGACTCCGAACTTGAGACCACCATCGCTAGCAGAAAAATAAAATTAGATACGTTTGGGAAAACCCTTCAGCCTTTTGTGATTTTTGTGGGGGTAAATGCTGCAAATGTTGTATGCTCTTATGTCGTTGTGGCGGACACGATTTACAAATTTGATACATTACTAACGGCGGTGGATGTATGTTTCAAAATTATACAAGCCACTGGTGCCCGTTATCAAGACGAAGCGTTAGTCATTTGGATGGTGATACAGAAAGGTCTGTATCACATAAAAACTGAGCATGACAAGGAATTTACGACAGTAAATAGCCTTTTAATAGATTTAGGCATTGATATTTAATCGGTAAAACCCACTGTTTCCAAACGCCACTAATCCCAACTAATATTATAAATGCGAAAGTAACTCTGTCTATCTATCTGTCTGTCTGTCTGTTACGCTTTTCCGCTTAAACCTCTCAACCGATTTTGATGAAATTTGACACAGAAAATCTTTAGACCCTGAGAAAGAACATAGGCTACCTTTTATTGCGAAAAAAAGAGATGAAGAGATTAAAAGTACGCAGACGAAGTCGCGGGTACCAGCTAGTATTAATATAATGCTCAATTTGACCACATACGTGATTTCTCGATTAGTTTTAAGTTAATAATAAATTGTGCATATTGCGGGTGAAATAAGACGAGTGTGTGAAAATAATAATGTATAATTTACCTATGTAGAATAAAAAATAATTTTGACGAACACTTTTCTGCCTTTGAAGTTATGTCTACAGATTCACCATTGTTCATTACACAATTATGATAAATTGGTAGCTCCCTTTTTAATATAATGCCCTATTTGACCACATAGGTACGTGACTTCTTGATGGTTTCTAGATTAGTTAATAATAAATTGTGTATGAGGTGACAACAGTGTGAAAATAATAATGTATAATTTCACAAAGAATTTTTATATTGTCCCAAAAGTTATTCGTCGAGTGTGATAAGGATCCGATGGCGCAGTTGGATAGCGCATCCCCGTATCAAGGGGAAGGTCGTGGGTTTAAATCCCACTCGGCTCATAACTTTTGAGACAATATAATGTAGAATAAAAATAATTTTAAGTTAATAATAATTTGTGTCATATTTAAAATATGGCACAAATTATTATTAACTTAAAATTATTTTTTATTCTACATTATGTTGAAATAAGACAACTATGTGCAAATAATACGTGCCTAGTGCCTACCTATCAGTTACCTATATAGAATAAAAATAAATCACTTGTTTATTAATTAATTCTAGTTTTTATTATTTTTTGATATGACCTACCTCAATACTGGTAATTCTTTCCTGTGTAAACACGTTGTAACGAGTCAATCAAATGTAATTCCTAGGATTCCTAATATGTGCCTTTTACTTACAGCTTTTTAATATCAGGCAGTGATTTATGTTCCACCTAGTAATTCCTAATGTCAATTTCAATTTTCAGTTGCCTTCGGTTGCCGCTTGAGCCTTAGTTAAGTTTTAGTGCCAAGTTCACCAAAAACTTAGAGGACAGTCTTGTGTCCAGTGGCACCCTCATCGATTTTATTTTTTTAAAAGGAAAATAAGATGGGTATTAAAAATCTAGTCTGCTCATATTGTAGATCAATATCCAATGTATTTTTTAAAGATTCTATGTAGTGCTTTGTACTTTCTAGTTTCATCAGGTGTCGCTAAAAGTGGCCACTTTTTTCAATAGCATGCATAGTAGTTCAAAAAATACTTTGCCCATTGATCTACAATATGAGCCGAGTATATTTTTAATTAGCATCTTATTTTTCCTTTATATAATTAAAAGCGATGAGGGTGCCACTGGACAAAATACCTCAGCCTCTAGGAAATACTAAAAGCGGTACAGAAGTTACTGCAGAAATTACAAAAGTACTATTAGAAATCACAGAAAAAAATACTAGGAATCACAGAAGTATTTGTGAAATTACAAAACAATTCGTAAAAACACAGGAAGGCATTACACTAGGCTTTAAGAAATAAAAAAAGTATTATTATAAATCACAGAAAAATATACTAGGGATCATATAAGTATTTATTGAAATGACAAAACGATTAGTAAATACACAGGAAGCCATTACACTAGGCTTGCAGAAATTACATAACTATTACTAGAAGTCATTGAAATAAATACTAGGAAGCACAGCTGTCTCTGCTGTAATTACAAAACGATTAGTAAAATCTTTACACCTAGAGACCTAGTGACTTGCAGTGATTACAAACGTATTTGTAAAAGTCAGTGGCGTTAATACACTACGTACTTGATATTACAAAAACCACTTTACTCGTTGTTACTTGGTTGTTTGCTATTTATACTAAGTGCAACTACAAAAGTCTCATTGTTGGTGGTATGAAACGGTTTGTCATCTTGGGATTAACACGTATTTTGGTTGATATTAATGGGGTTTTAGTATTTATTTCTCTCCGTGTAAACAAACAAATAAATCTTCATTAAATCTAAATGGTTAAAATAAACAATTATATTTTTTTTACTGTAGGAACATACAGCACAATAATATAGTATGAACAGAGTGTCGTTAGGAATAGTACAGCCAAGCAAATTCAATCAGTGGCGCAACGGGCGAGAGGCCGCCTGCGACGCAAGACGTTACGGGTTCGATTCCCACCTCGGAACAAGTTTGTGTACGATCTGTAGATCTGCAGAAGTTATTTGTTAAAAGAACGCCGGTAGGAGGGGGAGGGGATGTGACGGCGCGAGTATTTTGTATGCGCAAACACATCCCCTCCACTGTTTTCCAGCGTTCTTTTTGGTTGACGCGAACTATAGAATAGAACATTGACCCCGGGTTTTTGAAAGCCTGATCAACGCTAATCGGCTGGTCACTTGCTATTTCAGCTTTTACTTCAAATTAGATAGAGATAGCAAGTGACTTGACAGCCGATTAGTGTTGATCGCACTTCCAGAAACCGGGGGTCATATAACCTATGATAAAATAATACATACAAACACCGAATTTGGCAATTTGGAATTTGGGCTTGCTATACGCTCCTTTCAACAGACTATAAAATCACCTGTCAATTATTGTCAGATTTCGACAGATCTATCGGCCACCCCATATGCTCAATATTAGCTAACAAGCTCAGCAGGGTTGCCAAATCGTATAATTAGGTACTTTTTGACAACCCTCTGTTATTAGGGGTTGGTTAATCAAATCTTCATTGTGCTTGTTTAGAAGGGATGATGGAGAATTATCTTTACTTGTGTATTTTGCTATTTAAATCACAGATCTCTGTGAATGGAAGGTGATGTTTCGACCTGATGTTGAACGGTTTTCTTGCCTCTAACAGTTGCATAACTCCCCGCACACGCAAGATTTTTTTTATATTATTACTTATTAGATATTTTTTTATAATTTTTGTAAAAGAATGCTTTTGGAGATTTTGTTTTACTACCCCTTCCTATTTATTTTATTTATTTAGTGTTTACAGAGTTACCTACACAAAGTATCATTGCAGTAGTAGTTAAAAGTCATAACAAGATTCAAAGTCGGACTCAGTGGCGCAGCGGGCGAGAGTCCGCCTGCGACGCAAGAGATCTCAGGTTCGATTCCCGCCTCGGAACAAATTTGTGTACAATCTGCAGAAATTTGTTAGTCTGGGTGTTATCTATGATTAAAAATATAGATCTATGTAAGTATGTAATGTATTAAATATATCAGTTATCTAGTACCCATAACACAAGCTTTGAGTAGCTTACTTTAGGGCGAGAAGGTGCTGTGTGGATTGTCCAGCATTATTTATTTATTATTTATGATTTAAATTTTAATATGACAAATGCTAACATGGCGAAAGTCTAAAATTGAACATGAAGCATTCAAATGCCGAGTAGTGATGTCCAGTCGATCGACAAATTCAAAATATCGATAAAAACTCTATCGCGGTGACAAAACATCACATGCCCACTCGTCTTATGAAACGGCGTCGGCGACTATAAAGACATTTTAAGAGAGACTGCAGGGCTTTCACCCATACCGCAAAAAGTAGTGGCTATTTTTGTCACAATACAGATAACAAGCAGTAAGATCGGTCATCAGGCTGACGCTTTTTGCTGTTGGCTTTAAAAGAAAATCATCGTTTTTGACAAGGATTTATCTAGCTTTCTGTAATGCTATTTGAAGAATAAATTTGCATGATTATTAATATCAGTCCGCTTCTCTCTATTGCAATACCATAACGGGGTGCATTATAAAAATAAATAAATACTGCTGGACAAACCACACAGCACTATCTAGCCCCAAAGCTTCTCAAAGCTTGTGTTATGGGTACTAGATAACTGATATATATAATACATTATATACTTACATAGATATATATTTTTTGATTATCTTTAGAAAACACCCAGACCAACGGAACAAATTTCTGCAGATCGTACACAAATTTGTTCCGATGCGGGAATCGAACCCGCAACGCCTGCAGGCGAGAGTCAGCCTGCGACGCAAGAGGTTGCTGGTTCGATTCCCGCCTCGGAACAAATTTTGTACTCTGGGGCTAGATGGTGCTGTGTGGATTGTCCAGCATTATTATTATCATAAAAAAATATCTAGATAATACATTTCAAATTACTAGAACTTCAATTAATACTAGAACCAAAATAATATGAAACAGCTATGATGCTAAGATAACTAAAAATAAAAGCAAACCTGAGCAGAAAGATCGAAATTGACATTTCTGTTAGCAGTGTCCTTACTGCTAACGTGTTTACCGTGATTCCTGTCGCGAACAGGTTCATGTGACCTTGTCAAATTGCAAAATTACATTTCGTAATCAGTGCAATGGTGTTATTGGGTTTTCGGAGCCTTTTGACTTTATTGAGGCAAAAGAAAGTGATTGCGGTATGTATACAGATTCTGATTGACATCACACTTGGCGGGAAAAATTGACAGGTTTTATTATTTTAATCAAGTTTAAAAAAACGAGTAGTATTAACCTTTGCCGATCGATTCCGTTAATTACTAATATATAAAAAAACTAGTTGCACCCCGCGGTTTCACCCGCGCAGATTTAAGTCCCGGTATTCGCACAGGTTAAAAAGTAGCATATGTGTTATTCCAGACTATAATCTATCTCTCTGCCAACTTCATCCAGATCCGTTCAGCCGTTCCGGCGTGAAAGAGTAACAAAGATCCATCCATACTTAAAAACTTTCGCGTTTATAATATTAGTAGGATAGTAGCAATAGTACGATAGGATAGGATATAGCGCAGAAAATTAAAAAAAGGTTTTGCATGGGTTTAGTTTTAAGTTTACTTATTTGCACGCCAAATCACCTTACCTACCCCTAAGGTTGGCAGGCAGAAAATTCTCATAGCATTACCCTCACCTTTTGTACAATAACCCCGGTTTCTGAAAGCTCGATCAAAGCGAATCGGCTGTCAAGCCACTTTTTATTTCAGCTTTTTCTTCGAATTAGATAGAGATAGCATGTGACTTGACAGCCGGTTAGTGTTGATGGAGCTTTCAGAAAGTCACATTTTCTCAACTCAAAATTATTTAATTAAATTATAAAAATGCAATCAATGAGCGATCGTTTCTCATTGTCACTTTAAAATTACTTTTATAAATCATTCGATAATTTTTTTATCGACATGTTTTCATTTTCACATCGTTATTTTTGCTTTTACGTACCTTAACCTGTTGTCCGTGACTTTAAGACCTTTCAAAAGTACCTTCAAGATATAGTAAGTAGGTAGTCAAATTGGAGTAGCTAGAGGCATGTCCACGCAAAGAAAAGACAAGCTTCTAACTACCCCAAATGATGACTAAACGAGAAAATTTGTAAGTATGGATGGATAGATGGATGTTTGTTACACTTTCACGTCGGAACGGCAGAACGGATCTGGATGAAACTTAACAAAAAAATAGTTTATAGTCTGGAATAGAACATAGGCTACTTTTTATGCCGTGGGAATACCGGAATTTAAATCTACGCGGGTGAAACCGCGGGGCGCAACTTGTAAGTAATAAAAAAATCTAAAGAACTTTTGTCCATCCATGACTTAAAAGCCCGGTGACAGCAGCTCGTTTCGGGGTGCGATTGGCTATTATTTCATTTCGGGGAGGTTGTTTGAAAGAATAACTATCCAGTGACACGCATAAATACCACTCGAACACAAATAACACAATAATATAAGGGAAACACAATAATATAAGGGACGACCTCTGTGGCGCAGCGGGCGAGAGCCTGCCTGCGACGCAAGAGGTTGCGGGTTCGATTCCCGCCGTGGAACAAATTTGTGTACGATCTGCAGAAATTTGTTCCCATGGTCTGGGTGTTTTCTATGTATAATAAAAAATATATATCTATGTAAGTATATAATGTATTAAATATATCAGTTATCTAGTACCCATAACACAAGCTTTGAATAGCTTACTTTGGGGCTAGATGGTGCTGTTTGGATTGTCCAGCATTATTATTATAAACATGCCCGAATCAGACATCATTTTGGTATATCAATAGTGTAGGTATTTTATTTCATTGTAACGAGGATCATACAAAAGAGCGATAGATACCAAGCCGAGTTTGTTTCCTGTTCTTCTCGGTGTTGGTCGCGTGGAACTGGCACTAGAGTCACCTAGTTTTAAGACGGTCCAAGATGGTCCTTGTGATTTTATTGAATAAACATATTTTGACTTTGACTTTGACTTTATTAGTATTTTTGGCCTTACGTTTACATAATACAAAAATGATTTCTGACTCAAGCACATTTCCCTTATATTATTGTATTGTTTGTATTCGAACAGTATTTATGCGTGTCACTGAATAGTTATTCTTTCAAACAACCTCCCCGAAATGAAATAAAATGAAATAATAGCCAATCGCACCTCGAAATTGCGAGCCGCTGTCACCGGGCTCTTAACTACATTTAAAAGTTTTTCGTTATTTTTAACATCATATTCGAATACGGTCCACCTGATGTTAAGTAAAAATCATTATCTACTAACAAAGCATTGCCTCGCAAGTCATGCACTAAAGCAACGTGCCCTACATACTTAAAGTACTTTATTAAGCATACCAACAAAACTTTACCTCAAATATTTGTTGTACAATCCGGGAATCAAACTGACGACCTCTCTAAGTCGGTGATTCTTGCCATCCCTTCCACGCAAAGAATTTATTATTAAGTAAATCTGTCCTCTCCTGTATTCTTAAACTAAGGATTCCTAAAAAGACTTCACCGTCACATTACAATCGTAACTGTGGGATAAAAAAAAATTATGCAGGGTAATTTTTTATTGATATGTAATAAGTATTTATTAGTTTTATAGTGTTTACTACACTTAAGGAAATCACAAAGATTTTTATGATGTCCCAAAACAAATTGGGACCATATAAAAATCTTTGTAATAAGTACTTTCTAAAAATCATTATAAAAATCACAATAAGCTAATGTTTTTACAACTTTCTTCTTGTCAGCCCACCTCTATTTTCACTTTTCTCTATACTTCATGGTTTGCTGGAAGAGAATTCATTTTTAGGTTATGTTAGAACAAACATTTGTGTGGTGAACATAGATGTTGGTTCTCTGTCTGGGTGTTATTTATTATTATGCTATGTTTATTGCCTGTTCTTCTCGGCGTTGGTCGCGTAGAACTGGCACCTAGTCACCTAGTTTTAAGACGTTTCAAGGTGATCCTTGTGATGTTATTGATTAAACATATTTTGACTTTGACTTTGATAAGTATGTATATAATTTTTTTTTTAAAGTAGGTATATATAGTATGTCAGCTATCTGGTTCCCATATCACAAGTTTTGGCTTAGTTTGGGGCGAGATAGTGCTGTGTGGAATATCCACCAATATTTATTTCTTTATATAATGCATATTTTGTAGCATGGGTATAGAATATTACTTTATTCTACACCATAATAATATAAAACGTAAAAAATCCTAGAGTTACCTAAAATGCGTGGCCCAATCACTAAAAATATTCTAAGTTCTAACCAAGAGCATCTATTCAATTTAAGAACTGCTACCACCGCTAGATCACGCCCGTCATCATCAAATAACTGGCTTCTTTGCGAAGTATGCAGTAGAGCTACTGTCTTTTTTTAAACCGAAAGAACAGCTGCATGCAATACTGAGCAATGCATTAATATTAATGTGTATTTATTAATGAAATATTTAATATTTCTTGCCAAATTGAGTTGTTGCCATGATTTATACTTTTAGGAGTTGAATGTGATTTGAGATAAGTAAGGTATGTGACAGATTGTGATGTGGTGATTTTATTGAATCGGATTATCATTTTATATAAGGTCTGGGAGAAAAAGTAACGCTGTATCTAATGCTTGGATTCTATTACGTATCTAATAGCTCTGTTGCTGTCTATTAGCCCTGGCAGCGCTGGTTTTAACTGGCATTATTTAAGCATTGGTGAAAACACAATTTATTACAAAAAATAAAGAAGACAAGTAGGCAATTTCCAAATGTTAATAAATGTCTAAATGCATATTTAAATCAAGGTCTACAAATGAAACAGATCCGTTTTTAAAATTTTTGATTAACCTAAAAATATATATAATCGGAAACTTTTGAATATGTCTCTCTTACTTTTGTTGTACACGACTACCATTGGATACCACGACATGAAAACGAAGTCCTCCTACCCGATGAACTGACGACATTGTTAGGACCGCGGGAAGTCGGCGGATGGAAGGAGCTCAGAATCGTTCTTCCTGGCAACGGATAGTAATAATATATTTTTTTATTTCTCAGACCGCAGCATAAAATAGGTATTACAATTCATTGACATCGTCAAATTCAAATAAGTACTATCAACAAATAATAATATTTATACAAATGAACATGAAAGCGCTGATTTGTAGGTGTTATGACATGCAGAGCCTGCACTAAGATTATAAATCTTGTGTCGCAGGGTAATAGGGTAATAGTGGAGGCCTATGTCCAGCAGTGGACTTATTTAGGCTATTGATGATGATAATGATGACTCTTGTGTTTGCATATGGACAATTATGTCCATAAGGCTAATTGCCATTATTCAGGCTACTAAGCCTGAAATTGCCGTTTTCAAATGCTTAACTTAACCATGCTATTTCTCTTTGAGACCATTCTAAAAACATTCATTGTGGTTGGAGGTATATCTGCTAAGCCTAACTAATATTTCACTAATATTTCAACTAATATTTAAAGTCTACCTTGCCTTGGAAAACTAACTGTAGCTTATAATTTTGTACAAAATAATGTCTTAGATATCAAAACATCTTGCATAATACCGTTCAAAACAACATGCAAAGATGCCACAGCAAAAAGCATTCTTCCTCTCCCATTTCGTCTCTTTCAATACAATTGCAAGCAAATATGTCACTTATAAAAAGACTGGCCGTTTCATAGAACACTCTCGCATAAACAGGTCCCGTAGTGACGGAATAGTTGTCGAGGGCAACAAGGTCTTGGTGCTATGCGGCTTATGTACGATATCTCTTTGAGTTTGCCGACGGTCTGTCGCATGCTCGCTGTTGCATGCCACCGTCCGCTGACGAAATATTTCTGTGGGAATCGGTCGATTTGATTTTTTTATTGCGACAATCGTATTTTAAAAGAAACAAAAGAAATGAGCTTAAAATACTGTGTATTCAATTTTTTATTAGGTTTATAGTGTATACTAAATGGAAATACGTGTATTGTAGATAATAAAGTGTGGCTTAACCACTTGAAAAACAGTTTCACGAATGTGTTCCCCAGGCACGGTAGATATAGGTCACTAAAATGATTTCAGAAAATTCGCACCTAGGTTTTCAATTCGCTGTATGTTTTTTACAATACTAATATTTTATGTTTGACAAGCGATTACCCCGCCAATTATGAATTAATTTAATGTTTTTTTTGTATTGGTGTCGGCATTTAGGTTGGTATGGTAGGTTGGTACCTATTTGGTAGGCTTCAGTGGTGGTCCCATACAAATATAATCGAAATAATTTGCTCAGCGCTTTTTGAAAATAATTACAAAATAAATAACTCCAGTGACGTTCAGTAAGCAAAAGTTCAGCAAAAGTTATGGTTTTATATTTTTTTTTTGTATTTGTAAAAAAGACCATAGATGGATTTGCCCGAACTTTTCAGCCATTTTGTCTGACCAGCTGCCATTTTGTCAACATCTGTACATAACATCGAATACCGCAGAGAAAGGTGCGTGACTGACTGAATTAAAAAAACCGAGGTACCTTTGTGGTCAGGCATATGGCAGCCATTTTAATTTTTGAACACTTTTATGTTGATGTCGAAAATATTTAGTAAGTAAAAAGTAAGAAGGTTTTCAATTGTTGTGTTTTGTTCATTGATTTATTCTCAAAATAAAATCATAATGTTACATACGCAGGTTTACTTTGTTAAAAAATGTAAAGTATATTATGAGTAGTAGATTTATTGAAAAAACAAATAAAAAATCAATAATACCAATTTAAATAATTATAAAATCTTTTGATACAATAATCAATTAAAAACCACAATAAAAGTCTTTTAATTGATCACTTCCGGAACCCAAATCAAATCTAAGTAATGCAACTGTCACTTCGTTTCGCTAGCCTACTTCCCCAGTTTTCCCACCAAGATGATGTTAAAGATCTCTTTTCACAAAAAGTTCCATAAAATAACAAAACCAATCACCAACTTGTACCAATCGAGGCAATCGAAACTAACACCATTCCTCACCAATATTTCAATAACGTAAAGTGAATAGAATTGAATGCCAATGGTCTATTACAGCCACTTTGAACCTTACACCCTGATAATAGAGTTCAATTTGGGAAGGGTGAGCGTAGGTTAAGCTATGTCGCGCACGGTGACCTGGCTAATCGTGGGGTGAAGGTGGTTTAGGGATGGGAAGAGTTATCGATAGATTAGCGTTGACAATATCGATAAATTAAATTGGCTAGTCCTCGGCGTGAACCTCTATCTCTTGCTTTGCTTAGTTTAGGTGTTTAGGGCTAACTAAACAGTGCGGTGTGGAGAATGTCCATCAATCTTCTTCTTCTTCTTTCTGCCCTTATCCCACTTTATGTAGGGTAGGCACAACAGGTTTTTTCTCACCACTTTCCTCTATAATCCGTCATCTCAGTAGTCACTCCTTACTTTCCCATGTCATCTTTCACACATCCATCCACCTTTTCTTTGGCCTGCCACTCCTTAGTCCATCCACATTCATCCCTAACACTCTTTTCATTACATGACATTCATCCCTTTTCATAACATGCCTATACCACGCTAACCTATTGCTCTGAAGAATATCTATCAATATTAATGTAATGTAAATAAAAAATCCTAGATAAGGTAGATAGATGTATAAAAATATGAATATTGATAGGTTTATGTGTACCTATATTGTGTTTTTTATTTTGATTTTTATCAAATAACTCATTCCGTTAAACGAACAAACCTCACATTATTTTACAGCATATTTTATGTAACAAATTAATTGCTTCAGTTGAACGTCAAAGTTGTTATTACACATGCTAATAAATACTCGTAACTGGCATTCTCGGAGTCGTAATTTACAATTATCTGTTGTTTTTAAGTATGAACTGCTTTCATAATCGTGCGTATTTTGAATTTTTGATTAAAATGGCTCCAGATTTTTTCCGTATAAGTATTTTTTTATATTCATCACCATCATTGCCTCGTAGGTTACACGCGTTCACAACGTGCCCTATGCACTATCCTGCGTCCATCAGCATAAGGCGTAATAGGCATGGTTGTAGCACTTCTCCATACGAGATATTCACAAATGAGCTCTATTTAAGCTAAACTCAATTAAGTACGAATGCTTAAACGTTGCACGAAACCACATTTTAGCCAAATAAAGAATGCTTGTTAACTGGTTTTACGTAATTATATAAATAAATATAAAATGAAATGAGCTTAATTTTCCTTAAACACATGTTAAACAAAAGAAACATGAACCTTAATTATCATACAACAAATACAAAATTAAGTTTAAACTTATGAGCAAAAGATTAATTATAAGTAGAACTTATTTCTAAAATGCTATTTAATATAGGTAGGTACGAGTATGTAAGGGCGGGTGTATGGGGTCCAGATGAAGTAAAAGCCTCCTTCAAATAGTTATTAAAAAAAGGGGGAGTTACACATGTGAAAAGGCAATGATAATAACATCTATATGATAACTCTACGTTTTATACTCGCATGACAAGTAACATTACTGATAAGTGATCAATTTATAGCGAATTCGAGTAATCAATGCATAACCGGTCTTGTGACACGCGGTCGGTTAAAACTCTTGTTTTTATTTGCGTTTTATTTCGCTTGGAAGAGTGAGATTAATAAGTTAAATTATGCATTGAACTAGGTATCTGTGTCGTGGGTGGATTGTAAATAATATTTTATGAGTTATTAATTCATATTAATAAATTCACCTTGTTTGTTGTGATTAAATTGAATATTAATATTTGTTTTCTTTAACTTATTTTAATTTACAATGAAATAATTATATTTTATTTCTAATGCAGATATTTCTAGATATCATAAATAACCTTGTCTCTAGTCGAATCTTAGTAGTTTTCACCAACCCACCTCTTTATCTATTTCGAAGTTATAAAACCGATTACCTAAATTAAACTAACGACTGCTGAGTATAGATTAATGCTATAAAACGGATAAAATATAAATTTGACAGTAAAAACTGTTTTATTTTAATTTTAACGATATAAAAACATCGACAAGTCCCAACACCATCGCGTAACGGCAGACTAACGGTAGTTCGCACCCCAAGCCCCGCCTACCCACGCTACCCTACACATACATACATATATCTGTGCATGTTCGCTGAATTTGGGCACGAAAACATTTTCGAGAATTCTTTGTTGAATGTTCTCGTTATGAATAACATATTTTAAAGCCAAGTATTTCCACTTGATATTTAAATGGCGAAATTTTATGTTTCTGTTTTCGTGTCATAGAAATGCTATAATTTCGTTGCACGACATTATTTTCTTTACATAACGTTACTCAATACATGTTTTTTTTATACAAATGGCTGATGGAACAAGCAGAGGCCGAGTGGTAACCATTATCTATAGCAGAGCATTGCCTAGTAAGTCACGCACCATAGGAACGTGCCCTACGGTGCACTGCCCTGCGTCCATCAACTTGAGGCATACAGATGTTAAGCCTCATGTGCCTGTAAGGCCGAAGTGCCGACGAGGTGTCCAAAATCAAAATCAAAACGGTCTTAATTCAGTACAATCACGGGATCACTTTGAAACGTCTTGTATACTAGGTGATTCTACCACCAGTTTGTCGCGACCAAAGCCTACAAGAACTGGCAAGAAGCTATGCTTGGTTCCTCACGTTTTTTTTGTATTATCCTCTTAAAGGTACTGACACGCGTGCTTATTTTCGAGCTAAAAGCGTGCTTTTTTCGAGCCTTCCTCAATAAAAGCAAATGTGAACAGGTCGTGCTAGTAAATGAGCATGCTTATTTAGTTTTGGTCGCACGTTGGTTGATTTTTGAGCATGCTTATTTTTGTGCACGTGTGTCGTACCTTCACATATAATATGGATTTTGTAATGATTTGGAGCATAGTTCAGTCCCAAGCTTTTTTTGTCATCACAATCAGATATTTTACATTAAGCTTTTGTTATGAGTTTTCTTTTCATTCCAACGCTTCGTATCCTACTAGGTACTATTAAACGCGAAAGTTTGTAAGTATGGATGCTTGTTACTCTTACACGCCGGAACGGCTGGAAGGATCTGGATGAAACTTGGCAGAGAGATAAATTATAGTCTGGAATGTCATGGGCTACTTTTTATCCCGTGGGAGTAACCGGATTTATATCTGCGCGGGTGAAACCGCGGGGCGCAACTAGTACTATATATTTCTATAAAATGTTTAGAATCCCGTTATTTACGACTTTTTTCGTCCCCAGGTGAAGATCTGGTTTCAAAACCGGCGGAGCAAATACAAGAAGATGATGAAAGCCGCCCAGGTGGGCGCTCCACCGCCCAGCCTCGGTCTCCCGCCCGGCAGCCCGCCGTCCAACAACCAACTCTTACATGGTAAGTCAAAATCACAAGTTTTGAGTATCAAACTTTAAGGTAGGAAAACTTGCATGTATCAAAATGGTTTTTTTACCAAACTGTGTGCAATGTGATTGCACGCAAAATGGCTGTTTGTGATGTTTCAAAATAGGGATCAGTGATTTTATATTTTACAAAATGTCGAATCGTACGAGCGAGAGGTACATTAGGCGTTGTTAACGTCTTAAGGCGAGGATATCCCAGAACCTCCAACCTCCAAGACTTGCAGCACTTGAACAGGAGGTTGGAGGTTCTGGGATATCCTCGCCTTAAGTACATTGTGCCAATCTCAACTCAGAGATGTGTAGGCTAGAGTCTAGCCGCTAGATAACTAGTTAGTTTCCTAGTAGAAATCTTTACGTCCAGCATCAAATAACCCCCATTTTGTCTCCAGGTGGTGGAGGCAGTTCCAGCGGCTCCCAGCACTCCCCCTCAGCGTACCAAGGCGGGGGGCCGGCGCAGGCGCATTCCCCCACGCCCAGCTCCACTCCCGTGTCGGAGCTGTCTCCGGGGCTGTCCCCTACAGGCACCCCGTGGGACGTGAAGCAACCCCCCCAGCAGCCATGGGATGTTAAGGTTGGATATGTAAGAAATACGAAGAAGATCCTTGAAAATACAAAGTCAAAGTCAAAATATTTAATCAATAAAATCATAAGGATCACTTTGAAACGTCTTAAAACTAGATGACTCTAGTGCCAGTTCCACGCGACCAAAGCCTAGAAGAAAAGCCAACAAACTCGGCTTGGTTCCTACCGCTTTTTTGTATGATCCTCGTTACAATGTAATATTTACCTGAGAGTCTTGGGGATGTGGTGGTAGTACTTCTCTGCATAAGTTTAGGTCTGCTAAGCTGTCAAGATAGTATAGGTATACTAGTTGCGCCCCGCGGTTTCATCCGCGCAGATTGAAATCCCAGTATTCCCACGGGATAAAAAGTAACCTATGTGCTATTCCAAACTATAATCCATCTCTCTGCCAAGTCTCATCCAGATCCGTTCACCCGTTCCGGCGTGAAAGAGTAACAAACATCCATCTATCCATACTTACAAACTTTGGCGTTTATAATAGTAGTAGGATAATGTGTTTTTCCCTTCATACATTGTTACTTTTAAAACCGTGTGGTGAAATGATTTTATATGCGCCTCAAATAGGTGCCTTTCTGTACTTCATACTAAACCACAGCAACGCTGCTTGGCGGCAGAAATACTGCTTCCATCAACTTGAAGCATACAGACGTTAAGCCTCATGTGCCTGTAATTTAACCGGCAAACCTTCACAGAAACCCAGCAATGCTGCTTGGCGGCAGACATTAGGTATGGCAGTACATTCCCGGACGTGCCAAACACAAAGAGCTCTACTACTCTTAAGGATGTACCCGATGCCCAACAGATTGACCAGATACTCATAACTTTGACAGGGATTTAACAGAACTTTGACAGGATTTTGACAGGACCTTGACAGGTTTTTGACAGGGTGTTTCTTGTTACAGCCGTCAGCGGGCAGGTCCCCTGATGGGAGCTCGTGTGATGTGAAACCGCCGCATCAGCAGTCCTGGGATCCACGAGTTGGATACGTAAGTGTTACTTAACTTTTATAGCCGTACTTATAACCTGAAATAATAAACAATGCTTAAAAACAAGCTCAAAAAGTTAGGTTTATCAACAGGTGGTCAATGAGTAACAATTATCTATCGAATAATGAGTGGTCAAGTGGAGACTAGTAGCAGTGTTTTTAAGTAGCGTTTATATGTATGTGTTAAGCCAGAACAGAATGAATAAGCAATGGAACTTCTTTAAAAAGCGTGTGTGATACACAATTAACTCTCGTACTCTCAAATGGTGAAGCAAAACACCATGAGGAAACCCGTGGTTCAAACAGGCAACAAGCACGTGGCGTTGGTTCAAATCCAACACATTGTCACTTTGATTATATAATTTAAATTATTATATTATACTAAAAACATTAGATGCGCAACGCCTCTATCAAACGTTGAAGGAAAACATCGTGAGGAAACCGATAACTGCAAAACATGGGCGTGCCAAATTTGACACGTACCTCTGACTAGTACGGAACTACCTGAGGGGATATCTACTGTGCCTGGGGATGCTTGTTTAATGTTAGATATGTATTGTTTTTATAATTCTTTGAAATACTGATGAGGAAAGCCTCCCTTTTCTCATAGGAGGGTTATTTCGGACCAGCTGAGGACAACGACCCTTCGGAGCGACGACCAATGCCGTGGATGTTCAAGGTGAGGACCAGTGGGGTGAAAGGGTTATTTATACCTTAGCTGCTTACAAAGCAGGCTTAGAAAGGGGTAGTTTTTTCTGCGAGGGATTATTTTATTAGTTCCTAAAAATTTTCCTATTCCAAATGATGTCGTAGAATCCTGAGCAATGAGTGAGGGAAGTAGAATAATTTCTTTTACAAGAGATTCACTCCTCAAGAGAAACACTAGTTTTCATCATCTTTCATAAAAGAAACGTGAAAACGATCTAAAGATCTCTCTCGCTCAACTAATCTATGCTAATATTATAAATCAAGCTAATAATAGTAGACTTAGTATATTTAGTATGTAACAAAATAAACTGTGTTAATATAAGTAATTAGAAGAAAACAATAATATGTAAAAATAAAATTGAGTGCTCCAAAAAGGAGCGATAGACGTTAGGAAAATAGATTTAAGCTAATAAATATAAAAACTCTAAAAAAAGGTATGGGCCTTATGCCTATAGTGAACGAGAAAAAAATATATATATTATAAGCCTTGATAGGCGAACGAAAAAAAGAGGTTTATTCCTTTAAACTATAAAGGATAAGTAACAAATAAAGGACAAATAAAGGAAAACTCTTTTATTTATTAAAATACTTTTATCATACGTGTTAAAAACTTCATTTAATCAAATGAGGCTAGGCGCGCCACCCCGCCCTCTGTCGGAGTAATGGCTAAACCATTTGTAATTCTAGCGCACGCAACATGTGGCATACATTTTAATGTATTAGTTTATATAAATAGTGAAAGGTTAATAGGTAGAATGAACAAGCCAAGCGCGTGTAACGAGCAAACCCTTCGAAAACGCTACAATAAAAAAAAATTAACCGATTTTGGTAACCAATTACTATCGCCCATCTTCTTCTTATCGTGTCACTATTTTCTTTCGAAACAGTGTGGTGAAAGGATTTTAAGGGCGCCTCAAGGGACTCCTTTCGAGGTATATCGCCCATAATTATACATCAATAACAGAGGCGTTGTCGATACGTTGCTTGCCCTGAATAATAATAAATATAATAACAGCTTCACGACTTTGATCCCCAGGCACGGTAGATATCCCTTCAGATCTCCCAGTAGCAAGTAGGTACTAATTCAAGATTCTTTGAGGATGTCTAAGGGGGGGTAGTCAGAGGTACGTCCAAACATTAGATTTGGCACATACCCACATTTTGCAGTAGTTAGTATTCTATACGTGACAGGTTGCAAGCCCATCGCCGCTGTTAGAATACTAACTGGTTTCCTCACGATGTTTTCCTTCCTATATTGCCCATAATTATACATCAATAACAGAGGCGTTGTCGATACGTTGCTTGCCCTGAATATAAAACAATAATATAAAAAATAATATAAAAAACTTATACCAAAGTTACTGCCTAAAAAAATCATCATCATATTTCTGCCACGTTTTTTCCTTCCACTCTCCTCTGTCAGCCGTCATCTCAACAGTCACTTCTTTCTTACTCATGTCATCTTTTCTTTGGCCTACCTCTACTTCTATATCCATCCACATTCATCCCTAGCTTCTCGTTACGTGTTTAATAATGTTATAAAACAATAATAGTACATTGTTCACCGAGAGAAGAAAGTGACCGATTACCGTCGAGGGTGTCGTTTGAAGCCCGAGCCGTAGGCGAGGGCTTTAAAACAACCGAGATCAGGAATCGCACTTTCTCTCGAGTGATACATAGTGCTTTATACTACACCTACGAGGAAAATAAAAAACTAAAACTGAATCCTCAAACAACACACAAATTGAAAATGGCGCCAATGGCGTCTGCAATTTTCACATGTTCTGTTTTCAAATTGTTTATCCTGCCGCCGCAGGGTCGCACTGCCAGCCCGACACCATCCAACACACAGCTAGTGGCCAGTGTCATTTTGCGAACTTGGAGATAAAAACTCACTGTAAAAACTTTTTGGCTTTTGATATTTAGGTTTCCGGCGCATAGTCTTACCCAAAATTAAAAAAGAAAAACCACGTAAGAAATGGATTTTCATACACTTTTCTCTCCCGGTGAACAATGTACTATTGAATTTTTTTAAGCTATCACTATTAACTCTTTCAAGAAAAAAAAAAGAATTCAAATACACTAGAAAATACACTCATACTACTATAACCCAAAAACTGCTTGTGGTGCCATTTAAATTTAAGTCAGATCTGATCATGACAAACACCAACTTTTGATCAAAAAACTAATCATCAAAATCGGTTCATCCAGTAAAAAGTTATGAGGACCTTAAAAACATCTGTGTGGATTGTCCAGCATATTTATCAAATCGCTTTCAGTGATAAGATCGCCCATTGTACCTACAATTTTTTTTGTGTTCTTTTTTTGTAAATTGTTCAATAAAGATTTTTTCATTCATTCATTCATCGAATTGAGAACCTCCTTTTTGAATTCGGTTAAAAACTAAATTTTCTTTTTGTCGCAGGGCGCGCCAGGACCATGGGACATGAAAGGGGCTCATTCGCACCCCCTTCACCATCAAGGGGCGCCACAGCCGCACCCCCCGTATGTGCCGCAGTACTCATGGTATCAGACGGATGCGAACCCTGGACTACTCACGTAAGAGCCTTCTTTCTTGCAGCTCTTCTGTACTTGAAGTTGAAAGACAAAATTAATTGACAGCCTACATAGCTCAGTTGGTAGTAGCTCTGCCCAGCTGAACCCACGACCTGGCGCAGACGCCAGGTCGTGGGTTCGATTCCCACCGTGAACAAACATTTGTGTGTTTAACATAGATGGTTGTTCTGGGGGCGAGATAGTGCTGTGTGGAATGTTCACCAATATTCTGTACCTACTGGAAGATGAAAGACAACGTAAGAAAGAAATTATGATAATTTCTTTGTTTTCATTTCATTGTTTATTAAAATAAATAGTTTGAGAACTTCTAATGGTACTGTGTGGAATGTCCACCAATATTCTGTACCTACTGGAAGATGAAAGACAACGTAAGAAAGAAATTATGATAATTTCTTTGTTTTCATTTCATTGTTTATTAAAATAAATAGTTTGAGAACTTCTAATGGTACTGTGTGGAATGTCCACCAATATTCTGTACCTACTGGAAGATGAAAGACAACGTAAGAAAGAAATTATGATAATTTCTTTGTTTTCATTTCATTGTTTATTAAAATAAATAGTTTGAGAACTTCTAATGGTACTGTGTAGAATGTCCACCAATATTCTGTACCTACTGGAAGATGAAAGACAACGTAAGAAAGAAATTATGATAATTTCTTTGTTTTTATTTCATTGTTTATTAAAATAAATAGTTTGAGAACTTCTAATGGTACTGTGTGGAATGTCCACCAATATTCTGTACCTACTGGAAGATGAAAGACAACGTAAGAAAGAAATTATGATAATTTCTTTGTTTTTATTTCATTGTTTATTAAAATAAATAGTTTGAGAACTTCTAATGGTACTGTGTGGAATGTCCACCAATATTCTGTACCTACTGGAAGATGAAAGACAACGTAAGAAAGAAATTATGATAATTTCTTTGTTTTTATTTCATTGTTTATTAAAATAAATAGTTTGAGAACTTCTAATGGTACAAGGCTACTCAATCTAATCTAGGACTAGTCCCTGATGCTAGATAAATTATCTAGTATTGAGGCAAAATCTAATACTCAGCAGTAGACTTTAACAGGTTGATGATAATGACGACCTAACATCATTATAAGCACATATGCCAAGTGTTAACTTTAATAAAATAAATTAGATGCCTTTATGAATTTATTGATAATTTTTAATTAATGAAAGCTTTAAATATAAACTGTTATTATTTAATTTATATTAATAACTTCTTTGTTTTATACAGGGTATGGCCAGCAGTGTAACACAACCAAGGAAAATGATTTAAAAGTGAGTGTATTATAATAAACCATGACAAAATGGCGGACGAGCACAAGATGGCGTCCTCTTCGTAAAGATGTTTTACGTCTATCGGCATTCGGCACAACCAACTATAATAATAAGGAAATATTTAATAGATAATTATAAAAAATGTACATTTTTATAATTAATTAATAATAAATAGGCTTATATATTGTTCATAACGGTTAGTGTAAATTATAAATTGTAAGAAACTTATGGAATTGAAATGGATCAAAGAGTTTTATTTAAATATTTAAAACTACAACTACAATGTGTTTCAAAATCTTTTAAATCTACTTGCCTTTTGTTACGAAATAATCTAAAAAAACTGTGAGTTATTTCTGATAAACTACCCGTAAATTTTAAAAAGAATCTTTGATCCAACCTCTTTCATCAATAACCACATAAATAGGTAATTCAAT
Organism: Plemyria rubiginata; assembly: GCA_963576535.1. Classification (NCBI taxonomy): domain Eukaryota; kingdom Metazoa; phylum Arthropoda; class Insecta; order Lepidoptera; family Geometridae; genus Plemyria; species Plemyria rubiginata. Next base: position 3,267,709 of record OY754911.1, on the reverse strand, counting down.
TGATTAAAACTCTGTTTTATATCATTTAAAATAAATCCTAATAAATATAAAAAGTAATTCTAAGTTTAATATAAACAGAAAATCGCGTTATAATCAGTTGTTTAATCTATGACATTTGCTTACGTCATGCGTCAGCTCGTGCAAAGACCAATCAGAAGAAAGAACGCAAATGAATCCTCACTTCTGATTGGTTTTTGGTTACGTGACAAACCGCAAACCTCGCAAAGATCAAGTAGAAGACCAGATACACATTTTGAACTACCTTTAAATATTTTAAAATAACTACTCCCTATACCTACTTGCTACCTGAGAATATTGTAAATTCAAAGGTATTATTTTTTTGTTATTAATTATAACTTTGTTGTATTTCTAGTAGGTACCTATAATTGTCCGTTCTTGCCTTATTTGATTTCAAAAAGTGAAATTAAAAACTTACCACTTTTTTTTTCCTCCGGATAAAATTGTATTTCTTTCCCAATTGGTAGCTATTGTTATTTAAAATTGTATCCGTAAGATAAGCTTTAATTAATATTTTTATTTATTTAGATTATGTAACAATAAACGCGTAGGTACACAAAACAGTCTTGTGATAAAATATTTCTTATTTTTGTAGAACAATTTATTTTGAAATGAAAAAATAGGTATTTATTTTAATTACGTGGTTATTATGTGTTTTAATGTAAAACATTTTTAGTTTGTTTTTTATATAAATCACACTGCAATTTTTAATCTGTCGCCTAGATTTTTTTTTTTATGAAACTTACTTTGTTCAAATTGTCTATAGTTTAAAAACACCAGTTTTATTATTGTATTTATATTGTATGGGTCTATAGGGGAAGAAAATTAAAATTTGTAAATACTTTTTGTAAAATATAGAGGAATAAAATATAAATATATGTAGTTAGATAGTTTAAATTACTTTAATTACATTGTATTATAAGGAAACGGAAATAAAAAATGAAATTAATTTCTTTTGTCGAATAAAAAAAGTAAAATTGGTTTTGTGTTATTATTTCGGATAATCCAACTTAAAATGTGACAAGGTATCAAAATCACAACTTAGATAAGTATATTTTTGCAAAAGTAATTTTTTTTTGTCAAAGTTGAACTTTCTGGACAACATTGATCCTATTAGTTCAGCTTCTTTTATTTTCAATTACAAAGAAAGTCTACAAGCAAGTTACCTACAGTTCGTAGTTGATATGAGTAGTTATGTAAAATATTAATGAATGAAAAAGAAGTGAAGTCAAAGTCAATATAAACATAAATAAAATCACAAGGATCACTTTCAACGTCTAAAAGCTAAGTGACTCTAACACGTAATTTTGTTTGTCAATAAATCTGTCATCATGTAAAAAAAAGTGACTAGATGCCACTTCCACACGACCAAAGTGTAATAGTATAATACATATCTGTGTACTATATTTAGAAGGCATTTTCACGTGTAATTTAAATCACACATACCTAAAGGCAAGTCTGGCAGCACTAGCCACCTTAAATTCGTTTGTATGGCTTATGGCTCTTACAACACCTTTAATAAATTAAAAAAATCATGTTTTGACAAAAACTACCATTCGCTAAAGTGTCATATTTACAATAAAAAACAAGAATCAAAATGAACCCCAAAACTGGATGAATGAAAACGGAAGAGAACGCCCACGGAACCCTTTTAAAAAATAATAAAACAGGCCTTTGTTAGGGTCCCGTATAATGGCAATAGTTACAAAAGAATTTTAAAAGAATGAACATTTTTTTGACGGACATCTGGAGAGTGGTTCTGGTTGTACTATTGTTTTGTGGAAAGTCAGCAAATGTTTTATGCTGGAAAATGTTTTATTTTGAACTAGCTGAACCCTCGGCTTCGCGCACTTTTACTTTGAAACTTCTTTTACCTTTCTTTATAGTCTAACTAGAAACTGCACTAAAAATTCTCTACATCGGCGGGCCCAAAACTTTTGCCTTTAATGCCAAGTGTCCACTAGCAATAAAATTTGTGAAAGTTACTTGCCAGTGGACACTTGGCATAATATATAGATACTTATAGGTACATATACCTATTACCCCCTTAGGGGTTGAATTTTGGAAAACGCTGAAATACGTAACTCATTAGCTTTGCCGTACTCTATTCATACGAAATTTCATGCAAATAATGTCCAAGGCGAACGACTCAGAAGCTACGACGAAGAACTAAGTTCGTAGACGTGGGTAGGAGGATAAACCAGTTGAACTGGAAATGGGCAGGCCACTTGGCTAGGCGGGAAGACGGTAGATGGACAAAAAGAGTGACTGAGTGGTGGCCACGCGAGAGTCATAGACCACGAGGCAGACCATCGGCCAGATGGTCCGATGATATAGTGGGGACAGTGGGAGTCGAGTTGATGCGATTGCGAGTGGCGTGCCTTGAGGAGTGAGTTTTGAAAATCCTTACATAATGGATGCCTACGTCATAGTAGGAATACGTGTGCGAAAAAGCAGCGCTCGGCGATCAATATTACAAAAGCGTCCAATAAACGGGCTAGTTATGTGACAATGTATTGCTGTTGTATAGCTGTCCTGCTTAGCAGCTTAAAATTGCCGCAATTTCTAGCTCGTTTACAGGCCCTCACTGCCTACCCACTGCAGTGGAGTGGAGAAACGAAAAAAATTTAACTAATAGGATTGCATAAAATATCTTAGCGAAAATAGGCCTTTTAGACTAAGGCCGCGCTACGGGTAAACCGCTGTTTTTTTTAATCGCGTGAATTTGTGCCCCTAGAAAAATGTAACCGCAGGTGCGGCCGCTTGAGTATTAGTTGTCTAGGGGCACAAATTCACGCGATTCAAAACCGCAGCGGTTTACCCGAGGTGTGCAGTGGTAAAAGTGACAGTACTTGCCAAAAAGCGAATCGCGTCATCCTGAATGTAGTCGCAACAATGGCGCATTCCACAAAGCACAAAAACCGACATAGCATCCCGACGTGGAGTAAAAGTTATTTTTATGCTGAAAAACGAGAGGCGGCGAGACCAAAGGATGCCGATCTGACGGGTGGGATGCTGGAGAGGCTATCTACACTACGCAGTCTCTTTGAACTTATGCTTAGGGCACTCTGGTATGACTTTTTTATTCGAGCCTTCGTGTTCGAAGGCAAATAATTTTACATGATATTAATACCATCCTACTACTATTGTAAACGCGAAAGTTTGTAGTTATGGATAGATGTTTGTTACTCTTTCTCGCCGGAATGACTGAACGGATCTGGACGAAACTTGGCAGAGAGATAGATTATACTGGGAATACCGGGATTTAAATCTGCAACTAGTAATATCATAAATGTAAAAGTTTGGATGTTTGTTAGGTACTCAATAACGCCTGAACAGCTGAACGGATCCTGTATGTAATTTGGCACGGAGTAAGACTATAGCCTGGAATAGCATATAGGCTACTTTTTATCCTGTGGGATTACCGGGATTTACTACTATCTTTTCATTTTGACATTTAGTTTTTTAATTTACACAAACATTATTAATGGTTTTAGTATATATTGATAGATAGATTTGTACACCATAAAAGTTAATAATTTAACAGAAACTATACACTTGGACGACCTCAGTGGCGCAGCGGGTGAGAGTCCGCCTGCGACGCAAGAGGTTGCGGGTTCGATTCCCGCCTCGGAACAAATTTGGTACGATCTGCAGAAATTTGTTCCGTTGGTCTGGGTGTTTTCTATGTATAATAAAAAATATCTATCTATGTATGTATATAACGTATTAAATATATCAGTCATCTAGTACCCATAACACAAGCTAGTAGCTTACTTTGGGGCTAGATGGTGCTGTGTGGATTGTCCAGTATTATTATTATTATTTTATTAAAAAGCAAAAGGTACAATAAGCGGTCTTCTCGTCAAAAGCGTCTTCCAGAAATTAAATCAGCTTATAATAATTTTCACGAGACATCATTGAATAAAACAAAGAAAACTACAGTAAAACATGTATTACAAAATGTACAAAATACGAAACAATTGAGCTATCTGCAGACCGTTGCAAGCGATCTAAAGATAGCTTAACGGATCCAAATCAGTTACAATAATAAATAATAGATTTAGTATTAGAACTACTTACCAACTTACCCCCAATCAAACAACTAGTAATTTAAGTATCCGATTTTGGCACGCGCTCATATTTACTGCATCGCTTTTGATAACGTTAATTGTAAGGTATAGGGTTCCAAATAATGATCGGCATTGTACGCGAAATGTATGGAAATCTGAGTTTTTATTTATTTTTTAACAGTTTTATCTAACAGGCTTTAGTTGTAACGACATAAGTTTTCTCGCTATGAAGTTAAATCCTTCTAATCCTGCTAATATTATAAACGCGAAAGTTTGTGAGTATGGATGGATGTTTGTTACTCTTTCACGCCGGAACTGCTGAACGGATCTGGATAAAACTAAGCAGGGATATAGATTATAGTCTGGAATAGCACTTTTTTCATATATAATATAATAGCACTTTCAATATTTTATCTCGTGGGAATACCGGGATTTAAATTTGCGCGGGTGAAACCGCGGAACGCAACTAGTAATGCATAAATTTTTATTTCATTATTTAACAATATAAAACAAACAGTTTTTCTTAAATAGAATTAAATTAAGTTTTTTACGCTGTAATAAAAAAACATTTAGTACAAAATACTAAAATAACAACCAAATAACCCAATTAACACATCCGATTTGTACAAATAACATAATTAGCTGAAAGCATGGGGTCCTATCCTAATGAGTGCCGTATTAGGACCCCGGCTGTGAAGATTATTGGTAAATTATAGGCATTTATCGGTACCCTGAGAATGAATCTGATTCTCATTTAAATACAATTAAATATGATATTAATTTATTCGCAAAACAGATTGCAAAAAGGTGTAAAGTAAATACCTAAATATGTATTGGTGGACATTCCACACAGCACTATTTGGTACTTGGTACTTGGTGAGCGGACTGGTTTCCGCAAGTAGGCCGCAAATGGGCCCTTTTTGCGTGTCGGGTGGTGGATGCTAGCTCAGCCACCCGATGTCCTCCAGGAAGGCCAGCAGCTCGCTGATGCTGGTGCAGGCTTCCCCAGGTGTCTTCGGTGCTCCAAGGTATTGTGCTCGCTGAGGTGCTACACTGTTGCACTCCAGGAGTACATGTGCGGCGGTTTCCTCTGTGTTGAGGCATCCTCTGCATAGGGGACTGTCTGTAACACCCAATGTAAAGAGATGCTTGTTGAGTGAGCAATGGCCCGTGACAATTCCGATGACGAGTCGGAGTTTGTCACGTTTCAGGTTCAGGAGTTTTCGGGAGTATCTCGGACTCAGGTCCGGGAAAGCCTCCTTCGACTGCCTGCAGTCCTGTGTACTTGCCCAGTTGTCTTTATGAAGTTCAAAAGTTCTGCTTCGGATCCAGGATCGTGCTTGACTAAAAGGTAGGGGTATTTTTGGCTCTGGTCCTGCGGTCTGCATTTCCGAGCCCCTTCTAGCCAGGGCATCTGCTCCGTCGTTGCCTCTGGATCCACTGTGACCCTTGATCCATTGTAAGGTGATGCTCCTGTTGGACTTACATACCTCTTCCAACAGCTGGTGGCATTGTATGGTCAGTCCGGAGTTGTGTTCATACCTGTTTAGTGCGTGTAGTACTGCAGCACTATCCGAGAGGATTCTGATGTTGTAACCAGTTACCTTCCTTCGTAGTACTGCACTGGCAGCTTGAATTATGCCAACACATTCTGCCTGGAAGATAGAGTTGTGTTGGCCCAGAGATGCAGCTATATGGATGTTTAGGTCTTCCGAGAACGCTCCTGCACCTGTGCCTGTTTTGGTTTTTGAGCCGTCTGTGTATATACGTATTTCATGTATACCAGAGCTGTCACTAGGCTCCTCGTGTAGTTGTATAGTGTAGCTCCTAGTCTGTATGTGCATTTTAGGGATCCTGTCATAAACGGAGAGCAGAAGAGGGTTATTGCCTATATATTCTCCTATTATGGTAGTGTGGCGTGCTCGTGTGTCTGTTCCCCATAGTTTTAGAGCCCAAAGTCGAAAAGCAGCCGCAGCTGCTTCCTGTTGCACGTGTAGGTGTAGGGGTGTTAGACCTATCAGGGCTTCAATTGCTGCCGTGGGGGCAGTCTTCATGCAGCCTGTTGTCGCTACACATGCAAGTCTCTGAAACTTTTGTAATTTGTTTGTCGCGGTGACCTGTTTTGTCCGAGGCCACCATACTAAAGCACCGTACGTTAGCGAGGGCCGGATAACGGTGTTGTAGAGCCATAGGGTTATCTTCGGTTGAAGTCCCCATGTCTTGCCCACCATCTTGCGACATTGCCAGAAGGAGATGGTGGCCTTTTTTATTTTGTTTTCTAAATGCTTAGCCCAGTTTAGTTTACTATCCATTGTAATGCCTAGGTATTTAACCTCCTCTGATAGCTTTAGTCTAGTGCCAAAGAGAGATGGTAGAAGGTATGGTCCTAGGTTGCGCTTGTTTGTGAACATCACGAGTTCCGTTTTTGTTGGGTTAACGGTTAAGCCGTAGTCTCTGCACCATGTTTCGACGACCTTTAAGGCGTTATTCATTAAGTTGCAAGCTACGCTAGCAAAGTGCCCTGATATTAGAATGGCAAGGTCGTCCGCATAGCCTACCGTGAAAAACCGTTGTGCATTTAATTTGGTGATTAGATCATTTGCCACTAAGTTCCATAGTAGTGGTGAAAGGACACCTCCCTGCGGACAGCCCTTTGCCACCACCCCCCTGGTTTGTCCCTGCAGGTCCACTCTTACAGCTCTAAGCTGCAGCATGTTTATGATCCAATCTACCAGTGTCGATTCTACTTTATGTTTTCTTAGTGCAACATTGATACTATTAAAGTTTGTTTTATCGAAAGCGCCTTCAATGTCTATGAAGGCTGCGAGACATAGAGTTTTACTTGCTATGTCCCGTTCAAGTCTGCTCACTACCACATGTAGCGCTGATTCTGTTGATTTACCAGCGCTGTAAGCATGTTGCTGTGGGTGGATGGGTGCAATTACAAGTATGTTGTCTCTAATGTGCCGATCGCAAAGTCTTTCAAGAGTTTTAAGTAAGAAAGAAGTGAGGCTGATCGGTCTGTAGGATTTTGCTTCGGTGTAGTCGCTTTTCCCCGGTTTAGGTATGAAGAGTACTCTTACCTCTCTCCATTGTAGTGGTACGTAGCGGAAGGCTACACATGCTCTAAACGCACTTGTCAGCACTGCTGCAAGGTGTTGTTTGCCCCACTGCAGGAGGGCGGGGAATATGCCGTCAAGTCCAGGTGACTTGAACGGCTGAAAGGTGCTGATGGCCCAGTGTACTTTGTCTTCTGTTATGACGGACCGTGCAACTGCCCAGTCGTTATCGTCTGGCGTTGGCATGTCGGTACTTCGCCACTCGGTGTCGTCCATTAATTGACATTCCGGAAAGTGTGTCTGTAGTAAGAGTTTGTGTGTTTCTATTGTTGTTTTTGTGTATGTGTTGTTAGGTCCTTTTAGCGATCCGATTTCACGTCTTGGTTCTGCGGCGAGGATTTTCCTAATTCTGTTAGATTTGTTGTTAGATTCAATGTTAGTGCAGAAAGTTTTCCACCTGCGTCGACCACTGCGACGAATACATTTCTTGTACTTGGCTTGGGCCAGCTTGTATTTGTCCCAGTCATTGTCGTCGCGAGTGTTAATAGCCCTGTTGAATAACCTTCTTACAGTGTGTTTTAATCTTTCCAGTTCTTTGGACCAGCCTTGGTTTGCCGAGTCTCTCAGCCGGGTGGCTGCAAGGGGGCAGGCTTCTTCAAAGCTCCTGGAAATGCTTGTCGTTATGTTTTTGATTACGCTTTCTAAATCTGACGTGCTTGTTATATCTGACCTGATTGTGGCACACAGCACTATCCAACCACGAAATAAGCTATGGGATATTTAAAGCTGATATAAGACTTAAATACTATGTAAATAAATTATAATAATATGAATACTAGAAAGTATAACAGGGCATCTTGTACAACTATAGAATCCATTTTATAATTAAATAAATAAATTAAATTAAATAAATTATGCTAGACAATCCACACAGCACTATCTAGCCCCAAAGTAAGCTACTAAAGCTTGTGTTATGGGTACTAGATAACTGATAGATTTAATACATTACATACTTACATAGATAGATATTTTTTATTATACATAAACAACCAGAACAACGGAACAAATTTCTGCAGATCGTACACAAATTTGTTCCGAGGCGGGAATCGAACCCGCAACCTATTGCGTCGCAGGCGGACTCTCGCCCGCTGCGCCACTGAGGTCGTCTAATATAGATAAGCAATTACACATGAAGGAATTATTAAAGTAAATTAAATATTATCTTGAATACTAGAGCGTTGGAGCTATTTACGTCATAGTCATAGAAATATTAATTAGGAAGCTAACACGGTTTGCAGAACTTAGATGCGGGGTATTGTATTTTTTATGATATTTTTTTTTTCTAAAAATAAAAATCTGGGAGGCGCGCGGTGAAAGTGGCTCCCCCCGTGTTTTCAAATTCATAGTTTCCCCAGGTCAGAGGTTAAATGCTACGATTTGAAATGCCGGCAGCGCAACAGCCTCTGGTGTTTAGGTGTCTACGAGCGTCGGTGACCACTTCTCATCATGTGGCCCATCCACTCGCCAGCTAGGGCATAAAAATAGGATTAAGCAGTCAGTCACATCAACAAAGTCTCAGGTAAAAAGACTTACATTATTTTTAAGTACTCCTCAAATTCGCCAGGTAAGAATCTACAAATATTATCAAAATTGAAATAGTATACGTCGCTTCCGTCTTCCATTGTTGCCAAGTGGGAGTGGTCACTATACAAGCTCGTGATACCGCTAAGGGCTTTGTGCGGGGTTCGATTCCCATAGTGTTCATTGGCATAACGATAATCCGACGGTATTAGAATTTTATAAACAGTATTGCTAAAAAAAAAGTATGTGTGAAAAACGCCAGTTCTTAAACGGTATATGACACCAGTCATATTCTAACAGCGGTGCAATGGGCTTGCTACCTGTCACGTATGGACTACTGTACAAAATGTGTCAAATACCCTAACTACCCTTATGGCAAGAATCTGGATCTACTAGGTTCCTTTTTTATTTATCCTACAAATATTATAAACGCGAAAGTTTGTAAGTATGGATGGATGGATGGATGGATGTTTGTTACGCTTTCATGCCGGGACGGCTGAACGGATTCGAATGAAACTTGGCAGAGAGATAGATTATAGTCTGTAATAGCACATAGGCTACTTTTTATCTCATGGGAATACCGGGATTTAAATCTGTGTGGATGAAACCGCGAGGCGCAATTAGAAATAATTAATAGTAGATAGGTACTTAGCTAGTGAGTATCTCGCTCAACGCATCATCATTGCCATTCAGTGTGGCAGTGCAGTAAGTGTCTTGGGTACGCTTCCGATTGGCACTGATTTGTATCAGATGAGCTATCTCTAGATCGTTTTTAATGGTCTGCAGACAGCTCAACTGTTTCTTATGTATTTTGTACATTTTGTAAATACATAGTACCCATTGTAATTTTAATTGTGAGCAAATTAATAATTTCAACAAGCTATTTCTAAAAATGTGAGACATAACACCTTGTTTCCTGACAAAGCCGTTTTATAAAGTTCTGGGCGTGCCTCTAAAAAAGGGCCAAATGCAATAGGTGAATAGAACTTGTTTTTTCGCTTGGTTTTGTGCGGAAGAGGAGATTTACTTGTGTTTTATGAATAATATTTGCGTTGCACTATTTTATTTATTCAATACTAGCTGCGCCCTGTGGTTTCACCCGCGTAGTTTTAAATCTCAGTATTGTCACGGGATGAAAAGTAGCCGATGTGTTCCAGACTATAATCCATCTCTCTGCTAAGTTTCATCCAGATCCGTTTAGTCGTTTCGGCGTGAAAGAGTAACAAACAACCATCCATCCATTCATTCATCCATCCATCCGTATTTACAAACTTTCGCGTTTATAATAGTAGTAGGATTGTTATTATTTCAGCCTGCATCGTCCCACTGCAGGGCAGGGATGTCCACCGTGCCTATGTAGATAGATAGATGATTCTTTGTTTTGTGACATGTTCGGTTAAGATTCACACTTTGTAAGAGAATAGTTTGTGAAAAAAATAATTTCAGTGAAATAATTATACAGAACGATACATCGTACTACAATCAATATCGGACTTTATAACTGTACAATGGGCGACCTTATTGCTAAAAGAGATTTCTTCGAAGAACACGCAAGATAACATCCAAATACAAGGAGATACCACTTTGAGGCGCACATAATATCCTTTCGAAACAGTGTGGTGTAAGGATTTTACAGACAGCTGTTATAAAGTTTAAGCTGCATAAAATCGTAAAAAATTCAGTTATAAAGTAAAACAACCTCAAATGATACTTTTGTACAGCCGTATAAGAACCAATAGCTTTAAATTGTTCGTATTAATGATGATATAAGGATTCTTGAGTGCTGCTTGGGTAGTGACACGTCAAGGAAAAGAAAAGAATGACTACCGTACCTTACCTGACCGTACCGTATAGGAAAATGAGAGATCACAAGTAATCCCCCGATTACTTGTGATCTCTCATTTTCCTATACCGCAAGCAAAGACACGGGTTCATGCTATACGTGTACTAGTTAATTGACTCAGGCGTGACTTTGCGGAAGTCCATTGTTAAATATAAATTAACTTACTTCAGCTCAGTTAAGCTCAGCTAAGTTAAAAGTTACTTTCAGCTCAGCGCTCGACGAGGTAACACGTTCAGTGCATAGCGAGTCAATTTCCTGAAGATGCTTCGTAGAGAGGTGAAACACGTGTCGAAGTCTAATTAAGTTTATTCCAGCTTAAGGAGATTAGATCAGCGGATTAGTACTACATATTGCTTTGTTCAAGTTAATTTATATTTATACTTGTACTACCTACATGAAGTTACAAAACCACTTTTTCTCGGCACATTGTGATCGCTGTACGTAATTATTTAATATCAAATTGTATAATTTAACTTATTGACAACCAATTTTAATATAGGTCGTATTACAACTTAATTGCATATTTTAAATTTTTTTATTAATAAAAAATAACATTATTAAGCTAATTGGCTAGTTATTTCAATTAATTTATTAATATTAATGTGGTAAAATTAATTTTAATGATCTTATTAAGAAAACCGGACTAAGGAACAAGATTTTCTTTAAAAATTTATGTATAACAAGTTTACCAAATGTAAATTGATAAAGTGGTGGTCTTTTTAATTAAGCTCCGACGTGCCCTACGTGGTATACATCGGTGCAATCACTCTGAGAGTCACGCACGATAGGGACTGACTCTCAGTTACTACAAGATTACAATTTCTAAACACCTTTATAACAGTGAGACGTACAGGGTGTACAAAGAGAATTTTCTGAAACGGGACCTCAAAATAAAAAACAATGCATTTCTGCGCTATAGGCCGTGGGTTCGAGTCCTACCGAAAGCAAACACATTAACATTTTGTGTATCTTACGACTTTTTTATCAGAGTTGCTGATGGAGCAGTCATTTGGACCACCTGATGTTAAGTGGTCCGTCATCCTCCATCATCTGTAAGTAGGCATTCCTGGTAGGTACAATGCTACCCTACTGCCTTGCGTTCATAAAATAGAAACATACAGACCTACCTGTATTTTTATATCAGCTGAAGCAACAAGCAAATGTTCCACCTGCTGTTAAGTGGTAACCATCACCTATAACAAAGCATTGCCTTGTTAGTCACGCACAATACGTGCCCTACGATGCCCTGCCCAGCGTCCATCAACTTTTCATAAATAATGCTGGACAATTCACACAGCACCATCTAGCCCCAAAGTAAGCTACTCAAAGCCTGTGTTATGGGTACTAGATAACAGATATAATTAATACATTATATACTTACATAAATAGATAGATATTTTTTATCTAAACTAATAATAATCTACTGGTATAAAAAACTTACAACCATACATCCATACCTTTATAATCATATCAATAACTTTATAAAAAACCCCCAGACACTCCCCACTTACATCACTGCTGGAGTTACTCATATGATTCCAAAAGATACAAATGATTCAGCTAACCCAGCCAAGTACAGACCAATTACTTGTTTACAGACAATCTATAAGATCATAACTGCATGCTTATCTCGCTTAATCTATAACCACATTGACTCGAATAAAATACTCGCGGAGCAACAAAAAGGATGCAGAAAATATAGTCAGGGTTGTAAGGAACAGCTCACCATTGACTCGATCGTCTTAAACAAAGTGCAGAAATCAAAAGAAGATCTCTATACCATTTACATAGATTATAAAAAGGCATTTGACTCCGTCCCACATACTTGGCTTATAAGAATATTGCAGATCTATAAAATACACCCGCAACTTGTTGAATTTTTAAACCATACTATGTCTAAGTGGACAACCCGACTGCACGCGCAAACATCATGCGCAGCTATTGAGACAACCCCAATAAAAATACAACGAGGTATTTTTCAGGGAGATGCGCTTAGTCCTTTATGGTTCTGTCTGGCGCTAAATCCCTTGTCCAATAGCCTAAATTCATCCAACATTGGTTATGCGCTAGATTATACACACGAAGAATCGAACAATACATCTGAATATAAACTAAGCCACCTTCTTTATATGGACGACATCAAAATTTATTCTTCTAGCCAAAATGATTTGGAACAACTCATACATGTCACGGAACAGTTCTCACAAGATATTGCAATGAATTTTGGCATTGATAAATGCAAAATCAATTCAGTCAAAGCTGGAAACACCTATCAGCACTCATATCAGATGGAAAACGGTGAAATAATAGATCCTCTGTGTGAAACTGAAACATATAAGTATCTCGGTTACCACCAATCAAAACAAATTCACTTCAAAGAAATTAAAAATAAATTAACACACAATTTTAAACATAGATTAAATTCAATCCTTAAATCACAACTTTATTCCAAAAATACTACAAAAGCTATTAACTCTTACGCCATCCCAATTCTCACTTACTCGTTCGGTGTTATTAATTGGACAAAGACTGAATTGAAAAACCTGCAGCGTTTGATAAATGTCAGTATGACGAAACAAAGGAAACATCATCCACGCGCCTGCATACAGAGGCAAGTCCTGCCACGAGCTGAGGGTGGCAGAGGCATCATTGACATCCAAAACCTACACAATAAACAAATAACAACATTAAGAACATATTTTCACACAAAATCTGAAACCTCAACTCTACACCGGTCAGCGAACAGATTAGACCAAAAGCTTACTCCGCTTAACTTGCATGACTGTAACAAACAAAACAATGAACAGCTTACAGACAGAAAAACAATGATCCTCGAATGGGCCCGTAAGTCTCTCCACGGAAGGCACCATCACGATTTGAGTCAACCCACCGTCGACATACAGGCGTCGAACGAATGGCTCAGTCGGGGTGAACTCTTTCCTGAGACCGAAGGATTCATGATCGCCATTCAAGACCAAGTCATCGAGACGCGCAATTACCAGAAACATATCATGAAACTACGCAACCTACCAACTGATTTGTGCCGACGATGTAACAGCTCTTCTGAAACAATCCAGCACATAACGGGGGCCTGCAAAGCAATCGCTCAAACTGACTACAAACACAGGCACGACCAAGTCGCTAACATCATTCACCAAAGGCTTGCAGCTAAACATAAACTTATTGACACCCCTGGAAAACCAACACCCTATTACAAGTATACCCCAGAAACCGTGCTAGAGAATGCATATTTTAAACTCTATTTTGATAGAGCGATTTTAACTGATAAAACTGTACATTTCAATAGACCCGATTTAACTCTTTTAGATAAAATTAACAAAACAGCACTATTAATCGACATTGCCATTCCCAACACTCACAACCTACAGAACACCATTGCAGAGAAACTTTCCAAATATATTGATTTGAAGAACGAAATCACTCGCATGTGGCGCCTGCAAAAAGTTTCTATAGTACCAATAGTCCTCTCATCAACCGGTGTCATCCCTAAGCAGCTCTTTCAATCATTATCCCATTTAGACTTACCAAAACACACATACATTCTTTTACAAAAAGCTGCAATTTTAAACACGTGCAGAATAGTCAGAAAGTTTCTGCAAACTGAACTTCCTAATGAAGCTCAACGTTCCACTGCGGTGCACTTGGCTTAGGCCCGTGCATCTCAGTTAGTCCCGGTTTTTTCTAAAACCGAGTAGTTTCAGACTAGAAAAACAAATAATAATAATAATATAATAATAATAATGTTTGTTTGTTTGTTTGTTTGTTTGCATTGAATAGGCTCCGAAACTACTTGACCGATTTGAAAAATTCTTTCACCATTGGGAAGCTACACTATCCCCGGTGAACATAGGCTATATTACATTTTAAAAAAAATTTGGGATCCTTACTAAAATTCAAATAATGTAACCCAAGGTGTAAAAAATTCGTAAAATATTCTTTACATCGCGTGCACTGCGAAAACTATTGATGATAGAATAAAATAATGTTCTACAACTTTGCAGAACACATCATTATTTACAAAAAGTGTCGCGACAGTATATGTCTAACTCTTATAGTTATGCCACAATAAGTGTTTTTTTATTTTAAAATTTTAATTGAAATGCCGCCGCTATAAGAGGCTCTTTATTTGTATCTTGGTATTAATCCTTATCAAAATAAATTACTTCATATTCAAAACTGCTTTAATGCCTTTATAAAACTTTTTAAATTATTCAATTCGGACATTCCATTCGAAAGATATCACAAGTTTAAAAATGTAAGTATTAGAAAAAGGTCGCGTGGTAGCCACTCACCCTGCTTGGCGAGCTAGGCAGCACCTTAGGGTAGGGGCCGCACGGGTCGGGGGAGGAGCTTTAGTGAGGCAGCGAGCCTGGCCTCGGCTGGCGGATCCTTGGTCGCAGGAAGGATCCGCCGGCTTGGATTGGAGGTGGCGCTACACAAGACCGAGGCCGTATTTTTCCACGGGCCTCGGCAGCGCATCCCCAGTGACGCCCACATTATGGTGGAGGGCGTCAGGGTCGAGGTGGAGGCCCAGATGAAATATCTGGGCCTGGTGCTTGACAGCAGGTGGCGCTTCGGCCCGCATTTCAGCGGGCTGTCAAAGCGCCTTCTTAAGGTTGCGGGAGCGCTTTCCTGGCTCCTCCCAAATTTCGGCGGGCCAAAAGCGCGATGCCGGCAGCTATATGCCGGCATCTTGAAGAGCATGGCCCTTTACGGGGCCCCTATCTGGGCGGACTCCCTTCAACGAAGGGAGAACGCCGCCGCACTCTGGAGCCCCCAAAGGGCCATCGCGCAGCGGATCGCAAGAGCCTACCGCTCGGTGGGCTTTGCAGCGGCCTGCGCTCTGGCGGGCACCCCTCCTTGGGAACTCGAGGCGTGGGTGCTCGCCAGAGTATACGAGTGGACGGCGAGGCGTAGGGCGCTCGGAGAGCGCCCCGCCTCGGAGGAGCGGGAAGCTGTCCAGCGGGAGGCGAAGGATGCCATCGTCCAGCACTGGAAGGTGGACCTCGCCTCCGCCGCGTTTGGCCACCGAACCTTGGAGGCACTCGGGCCAGTCCTGCAGGACTGACTCGACCGGCCTCACGGCTTTTCATCATTCCGTCTGGTGCAGGTGCTATCCGGGCATGGATGGTTTGGGTCGTACCTGCACCGGATCGGAAAGGAGGGTGCCCCGTCCTGCCACCATTGTAGCGCGGTGGAAGACACGGCACAGCACACCCTCGAGGTGTGCCCGTCGTGGGCCGAACCGCGCCGCGACTTGGTGGCGGTAGTTGGGCCAGACCTGTCGCTCCCCAGCGAACTCCACGCTGAGGGACGCGACAGGCTGGGCAGCGGTCGCCTCCTTCTGTGAGGACGTAATGTCCCAGAAGGAGGCAGCAGAGCGCGCGCGGGAGGCTGACCCTCAGGCGCCGCTCTGCAGGCGGAGGAGGGGTAGGAGAAGACGTGACCTTTTTGCCCCGCACAACGGTAGGTAGGTCCTTTATTAGTGTAGGTTATAATTTTATTTTCTGTTAGTTTTAAGTAAGTACCTACTTGTACCTACCTATTGTGGGACGAAATAAATATATTTTCTTTCTTTCTTTCTTTCTTTTCTTTCTTCCCTCCCCTCAAGGTGATGAATAGCGGAAGATAGGCGTGGAGGCGCCATCTCTCGCATTGCACTATTCGCCACCTCCGTCGAGCGGGAATGATCGAGCACTCGCGGTCGTTCCCGGGCCTCTCCCTCCAGGAGGGGCGTGTAGGCCCCGCTGTCAAGGCGGGCGGTCGTCGGCGGGGAACTGGACGAAAAGGCTCTGCCAGTTTCCCAGTTCCCCTCCATGGTGACGACGCGGGAGTGCCACTGGGTCGTTTAGTGGGTATACCGGCCCTCACAGGCCGGGGAGTCCCACATATCCCCCCCATTGGATGATGCGTAACGCATTTTTCCCAGCGAAAAAAAAAAAAAGGGGCCGTACGGGTGGGGAGTCAATGTCAAGAAATGAAGTCGGCTCCCCTACGCAACGGTAAAAAGTTAAGTAATAAAAATAAAAGTTCATTAAAATAATAATGTTCAAATTTTCTTTATATTTTTTTTTTTAGTAACCTAACGCAAATAGAAGGGTTTATGTGTGTGTATTATAATTTTGAAATTATTGTTAAATACCCGTGCGAAGCCGGGGCGGGCCGCTAGTTATACATAAATACCCAGACCGCCGGAACAAATTTCTGCAGATCGTACACAAATTTGTTCCGAGGCGGGAATCGAACCCGCAACCTCTTGCGTCGCAGGCGGATTCCCGCCCGCTGCGCCACTGAGGTCGTAACTTTGCCTGTTTTACACCTTGTACTCTCAATGGGACGCAAGCCCAGTGGGAGACCAAGGTGGGACATAATGAAACATTAGTGCCACCGCGTTATAAGGCCGCGTGCACAAAAAGATCAACGCTTGTCCTCTTTTAAGTGGGGCAAGTCATAAGCGGAAGCTGTTTTCAATCATTTACTGAAGTAACAAAATCGCTGCATAATAAAAAACTTAGAAAACTTTCATATCCCTATTAATATTGTACAAAAAATAACTAAACAAACGGATGAGGGATTTTTTGAATAAAAAACTGTGCTTGCTCGATATAAATAAAACTTTTGACGACCTCTGTGGCGCAGCGGGCGACAGCCTGCCTGCGACGCAAGAGGTTGCGGGTTCGACTCCCGCCTTGGAACAAATTTGTGTACGATCTGCAGAAATTTGTTCCGATGGTCTGGGTGTTTTCTATGTATAATAAAAAATATCTATCTAAGCATATAATGTATTGATAAAATATCTATCTAAGTATTATATATTTTGACTAAATGTGTCGTAATTTTTAGCACAATGGAACTAAGCTCATACAAGTTTCATCGGCCACACTGAGCATGTAAATTTAATTAATTTATATACTGTTCGATTATGTCGTAAAAATAATTGTTTTATCGTCACAATGCCGATATTAATATACAGATTTCACAGAATTCAAAATTTTTTCTAACTGATGAGTTACTCTGTTCCACACAGCACTATCTAGAGTGCTGTGTGGATTGTCCAGCATTATTTATTTATTTATAAAAAGTTTTTTATGTTGATCTAGAATTCAAGCTAATCTCAGTCGCTGGACCAATTCTGTGTCAGATTGTCTGTTTGTTAGATTTTCATAGATAAGCCTGTGGCTTACAGACAGACGTACAGTCGCAATAATGAATCGATATGGATACAAATTATTGTTTAAGTAGTAAAAGTTTAATAAGATCGAAAAATGTTGCACATATGGGTGTTTATGTATAATAAAAAATCTAACTATGTAAGTTTATAATGTATTAAATATATCAGTCATCTAGTACCCATAACACAAGCTTTGAGTAGCTTACTTTAGGGCTAGATGGTGCTGTGTGGATTGTCCAGCATTATTTATTTATTTATATTGTGTGCAATGTGAGATATGGTAACGTGTCGTATAATGTTTCTACAATTCACTATTTGAACAATAAATTTGAAATCGCTCTCGCTCGTGACCTGTTTGCCACCTAAAGCCCCGTTCACACGTATCCAGCAGCGACATTAGCATTGTGTCGATAAGCCGGCGCCCCGCTGTCTCATTGTAGCCGCGGCCTAATCTGTGTGTATGCTCTCTTACGGATGAGGGTTCTGTCAAAAAAGGTACACAATTCTATTCTACTTCCTACTAATATTTAAATTCTATACCATGTTTGGTTGTTTAGGCCTCAATCGATTGGTAACAGTGAAAAATATAGTTCGTATACTGTTTTGTCGACATTTTCATTCTTCCACTCTTCTTAAGGTCGCGTCATTTAAAAAGAACGCTGGAAAACTGTGGAGGGGTTGTGTTTGCGCATACAAAAGACTCGCGCCACCCACTCCCCCTCGTTCCAGCGTTCATTGTACGTGACGCGACCATTCATTCGTCATCTTGGGACGTCATAATTTTTATTCATGTCATCTTCACAGTCCATCCATCTTAAATATCACCTGGCTTAAAGTTTTATTTCTAACTTTATTATGCATACTTTAATTCAATCTAAGAGGTTAAATTTCCTCAGGATTCACAAAAACCACGCCTTTTTCTGCCGCCAAGCAGCAACGCTGTGTTTCGGTTTGAAGAGTGTGGTCGCCGGTGTAATTACAGGCACATGAGGCTTAACATCTGTATGCCTCAAGTTGATGGACGCAGGGCAGTGCATCGTAGGGCACGTTCCTATTGTGCGTGACCTACGGGGCAATGTTTTGTTTATAGGTGATGGTTACCACTTAACATCAGGTGGACCATCTGCTTGTTCCATCAGCTAGTTGTATAAAAAAAAAAAAAAAAAAAAAACAAAAAAAAAAAAAAAAGGGTTGCCAGTTAATTTGGCGAAAAATTCAATAGAGATTTGAAACACAGAAAACTCTTTGCAGATTTTTCAAGACACTCGTTATAATATTTTTTCACTAACCAAATAAATGAGTAAATTATACCAGGATGTTTTTACTGAGGATCTCCAAAAAACAATAAACTAGTAAAAAAAACCCGGTCCCTTTCCTGCGCTTCTGCATTTAATTCTCTTCTGGTGGATCATCAAAATGTAGTTTGATTCCTGTCGTGTCGAATCACAATTGAAGAAGAAATCTGGGTCTTTCTTATAGGGTCCGGGTTGTTGTACCGTTTCTAATAAAATTTCCTTTATTACAAAGGTCTTCTAATGTTTAGGATTTTGATAGTTTCGTCGTGTATTAAATCCTATCCTACTAATATTATAAACGCGAAAGTTTGTAAGCATGGATGGATGGATGGATGTTTGTTACTCTTTCACGCCGGAACGGCTGAACGGATCTGTATGAAACTTGGCAGAGAGATAGATATAGTCTGGAATAGCACGTAGGCTCCTTTTTATCCCGTGGGAATGCCGGGATTTAAATCTGCGCGGGTGAAACCGCGCAGCTAGTGATCATAATACACCGTTTTGTAAGTACCACAAAAAAATTAAAGTCTGTTTCAGTAGAGGCTACATCGATAAAAACATTTTATTTAAACTTTTATGGCATTTTTTTTAGTTTTTAGCCAAAAACGGAACCAATTTGATGGGAGCAGTACTAAAAATACTTCTCAGGTCAACCTTGTACGCATTGCGTATTGGTTTACTTGTGAAGTATTTTGGGAACAATTTTTTTAACATGTGCAGGCCATTTTTTTTTTCTTTTTTTTTTCTGTATGTACTTATGTGTGTCAAATAAATGTATTTTCTTTGTTTCTTTCTTTCTTTCTTTATTTGCTTGTTCCATCAGCTGATGGTTGTATAAAAAAAAACACCGCCAGCTTCGTATTATGGGGATGGTCACGAGTTCAAGTCCCACTCGGAAAATAACTTTTGGGACATTCTTCTTCTTCCTGCCCTTATCCCACTTCATGTGGGGTCGGCACAACAGGTATTTTCTCTCCACTTCCCTTTGTCACCCGTCATCCCAGTAGTCACTCCTTTCTTGCCCATGTCATCCTTCACACAATCTATCCATCTTTTCTTTGATCTTCCTCTTATAAAAAATCTAGCGACCCGCCCGCGCGCCCCTGCTTCGCACGGGTACATATATCATGCATGTATTATACATATAAACCTTGCTCTTGAATCACTCTATCTATTGAAAAAAACCGCATCAAAATCCGTTGCGTAGTTTTAAAGATTTGCTTAAATCACATACATAGGGACATGGGGACTTATGGACAGAGAAAGCGACTTTGTTTTATACTATGTAGTGATAGTGATTACCACCGGGTCTTACAGGAACAAGCCTCACCAAGGTCGTCTCTTCTGATTCATATTAATTATTTGCGAGCGTCGGTCTGTCTGTTGTCGTAATGAAGTCCGCGACGAATCGCAATGGTGCGATTCCGGTGGCGTTTTTGTTAATTTGTGTTTATTTAAAATGACCAAGACGTCCTCAAATAATCTTAGTACCACAGACTAGTAGGGATGAGTACTAAGAGATCAGATCCCCAGATACGGTAGAAATCCCCATTTACCGTATCTGCGTATAGATATCCCATCAGATCTCGGTTACCACACCAATCGACCGATCGTCGATTGATAAATGTATTTCTACTGTTCTTACATAATGTTAATTATTCTGAACTTGTCTTCTTGTGCCTTGTCTTTCCGTGCCTTCAGGTAAAAAAAATGCTGGACACACAGCACTAATATCTAGCCCCAAAGTAAGCTACTCAAAGCTTGTGTTATGGGTACTAGATGGCTGATATATTTAATACATTATATACTTACATAGATACTAGTTTTTTTTATAACACATAGAAAGCACCCAGACTAACGGAACAAATTTCTGCAGATCGTACACACATTTGTTTCGAGGCAGGAATCGAACCCGCAACCTCTTGCTTGCGTCGCAGGCGGACTCTCGCCGGCTGATCAGTGTTTTTCTTCACCGATTGATAGTTGATGTATTTACACACTTTAAAAAAACAAAATTAATCAAAATGAATTTTGTTTTTTTTCAATTATAATTTGTAATTATAATTTTGTAGTCAAAATTACGTGACAAATTTGTGTATTTGTTGCGTGACGCGCACTATACCTATAGTGCGCGTCACGCATAAAGAACGCCGGAAGAAGGGAGAGGGGGTGTGATGGCGCGAGTCTTTTGTATGCGCAAACACGTGTCATCTGTTTTCCAGCGTTCTTTTTGGTTGACACGCACTATACTTACCTACTTACATAATAACACTCGTTTATAGAAAAATATCAAATCTATTTAAAACTCAACCACAGTGTCATTGAAATCAGGGGCACAACTTAAAAATCTCTTATAACCCCACACTATATTTATTAACAATCTACTATGACACTCGAACATTTCCATTACGACTCTTAACTTGCAACTTAGTCAAAAACGATTCTGTTTTACACTCTAAAATCACCCTTAAAATATGAGAGATAAGAGCGAAAGTCTTTATATTCAAATTCAAACAAAAAGTTTTCTGTTGTTCACTCAAAAATCACCCTTATGTCCTTGAAATAGGGCAGAAAGTGAAGTCTTAGTTGGCTTTGAAGGATACTTCACCAAGCTAAGTGGTACATCTGTTGTGAATATTTTTATTGTTTGTTGGCTATTAAACTATTATCAATAAGTGAACTTGAGATACTGAAACGAGACTACTGTGGTTATATTATTAATTTTAAGTCGCTGACAACCGTCAGGGCCCTTCTCGATCGCACATTTATATATACCTCTCGATTTCTTTCCTCACTTCGTCAATGTTATGTTTCGATGTACTGATTACCCCTAGATTTCTATAAAGTAGCTTAAGTTGGTATTATAACCCCCAGTTTCTGAAAGCTCGATCAACACTAATCAGCTGTCAAGTCACTTGCTATTATATTTCAGCTTTTACTTCAAATTAGATAGAGATAGCAAGTGACTTGACAGCCGATTAGTTTAAATTGCGCTTTCAAAAACCGGGGGTAAGAGACCTAAGCACACTATCTAGCGCCAAACTAAGCCAAAGCTTACATACTAATAATATTATATAACACCCAGATACATAACAAACATCATTGTTTATAACATAGATGTTTGTTCTCGGTGGGAATCGAACCCACTACCTTTTGCGCAGAAGGCAGAGTTATTACCAAGTTAGCTGTGAAGGCGGTCGAATAATGTTGTCAGTCTATCGGGTTAAATGCCAAGAGAAGCAATACAAGATGATTTGTTCAATATTTGCTTCAAATAGATTTTATGCAAAATATGGGATAGGAAACATTATCCTTTTGTCAGCTTGAAGATCGAGCCACACGGGGTGATTTCGCAAATAATATAACTGTTTTGCAAAAAAATTTAATACATTGAACACAAGATATTTGCTGAAAGAAGTCAAAGTGCCTGCGCCTGCGACGCAAGAGGTTGCGGGTTCGAGTCCCGCCTCGGAACAAATTTGTGTACGATCTGCAGAAATTTGTTCCGTAGGTCTGGGTGTTTTCTATATATATAATAAAAAATATCTATCTATGTAAGTATATAATGTATTAAATATATCAGTCATCTAGTACCCTTATGGGTACTAGCTTACATACAACAAGCTTGCGTACAAGCTTTGAGTAGCTTACTTTGGGGCTAGATGGTGCTTATTTATTTACTTAAAGCGTTACATATAACTGTGTTGCGATTATTTTTATTTGTTTTTTATAAAATAAGCGCAATTCTTTATTCTAGCTGTCATCGCAAATATACCTTATAACAAATATACCTTATAAAAACATACAGTCGAATTGATAACCTCCTCATTTTTAAAGTCGGTTAAATGATCGCCTATGTACGATACATTTTGTTTATGTGCAATAAAGAATTTTCTACCTATCTATCTATCTATATTTTCCATTAACTATTACAAACATTGTGTGGAAAGTTAACCCATTTTTATGTAAAATCCTACCGAAAATCCAAGATACCTTCTTCGGTTTAAAGCATCTATTTACAAAAAAGACAGTCATTTACATGTAAATAGTTGCTTAACAGTGAAAAATAACAGTAACTGTACAGTAACAGTAACTCTTAGATACAAGATATTTAGATATTAGCAGAAATAAGTGTTACACTAGTTGAAAGAATCCTTGACTAATGAACCAGAGTCACACCAGTTGTTATTCAGAACCTTTTAGAAATTAACCAGTGTGGGCACAGGTAGCGAGTACTATTATCAACAAAAGTGTACAATGCATGCTCAGTGGCTCGTGGCGCTATTGTGTGATTCGCAGAGGAAAATCTGACCTGATGGCAATTGAGGGCTGGTACATGCGCGCGCGAAAGTGATTATAAATAAATAAATATTGGAGGATATTTAATGCAGCTCTATCTAGCCGCAAGCTAAGCCAAAGATATGGGAGCCAGATAGTTGGTTTGTTTTTTTTAGATGAAAACTATTGCGGATAGGTACTCTCTCATCGCCACTGTGGGCAAGCCTGATTCGCAGTGATCCCGGGAGAAATAAAGAAGAAGAAAGAAATATTTGACACACAACACACAGAGAACACAGAAAAACAAAACAGATATTACAAGCAGTATCAGAAATCCCGCTAATGTGGTAAAATCACGCTGGGAATGGGGCCTGAGTTTATAATTATTTTAATTTAAATATCAATTGCTTTCAACCTAGTTGAAATGTGTGACCAAGTGTGAATGTTTGGATGTTTTTACTCAAAAACGCCAGAACGGATGGGCGGCATTGGATGAAAATTGTACAAATAGTCTTGAATAGCGCATAGGCTACTTTTTATCCCGCGGGGAAACAGGGATTTAAAACTACGTGAGTGAAACCGCGGGGCGCTGCTAGTTTGATTTATAAAACATGCTTTTGTCACGCATTAAGTTATAATAATGAAAAGTAAATTGACTTAAATCTCGACCCTTGCCAATATTTTTAACTTCGCTGTAGAGAAAACGCAAAAATATTATTTTTAAAGATAACTGTGCTTGCCTGTACTCAGTTTGTACACATTATTGGTCGAACAGATTATGACAGATTTTGAAATAAATAATAACATGCCTACCGTGTTCCATTGTTAGTGTGTATAACTACCGTGAATACCCTTTATACCCTTGAAATATGGATTACTAGTAGCGCCCTGCAGTTTTGACTATAATATATCTCTGCACCAATTTTCACCAAGATCCGTTCAGCCGTTCTGGAGTTATAGAATAACAAAAATCCATCCATCCATCCATCCATACAAACTTTCGCATTTATAATATTAGTAGGATGTTATTTTAGAGGACAAAGCTTATAGGTAACTATTGCTGTCCCTTACCAATAGGTTAAGATGTAAAATGACAGATAATATTTAAGAACGCTTCATGTCGTCTCACCGTTTCTTTCGAAACTGTGGGGGGTTCTAAGAACGCTAAATTAGGTAGACACCTAAATACTCTGACCATGCCCTACGCACTGCCCTGCGTCCATCAACTTGTGGCAGATGTTAAGTCTCATGTTCCATTAATTACACCGGCGACATCAACAAACATCCATCCATACTCACAAACTTTCGCGTTTTTATTAAGGAAGAATTTGACCAAAATCCCACATCCAAACTTTATCATCTAAATGACTATAAGTGATTCTTCCTGAACCACACACTTCGAATTCCACACGCCAAAATCAACCTTATTCCATTTAGTTTACTGTCGCGAGCGTTGAAGAGTTTAGATTACAACTTTTTAAGATAATTTTGGGGAAGTTCTTAAAGGATTTTGAGCTATAATACTAATAGAAATAAAAGTTATCAGTCTATATATTTTCTTATGGGAAGAAATATAGTTCTAGTAGCAATGAAGCTATCGGTATTCATTCATAGAAAGATTCTTATAAGATTTCTTCATTTAGAGCTATACCTATATTTTTTACAAGCTAAAAGTACACTGATGGCTCACGTGATGTTGAGCGGTCACTACTGAATATACGATATTACCTCATTGGCACAATTATTCATGTTCGTTTGTTCGAATTATGTAGGTACAAATTAATGCTTACATACCGAGGGCCGACCTTACCGAGGTCTAATGAAAAATCTAACCCATCCAAAGCTTGTCTGGAAGAGATCGCGCTTAGACATAAGACCAAACACTGTAACTATTGATCTTTTTAAATTTTTTCAATAGAATAGAAGATTTTTAATAAATAAAATTTTAATAAAACAAAGTATTGAATAGCGCGAGCTAACGAAGTGTGAGTAGCGCCATCTATTGGTGGAAAGAGTAAAAGTATTTTGACTTTGAGAAAAAAATGAAAAATGCATAGGTATGTTTATTATTTTAGCTTTGTACTGTTTTCTAATATAAAAGTCAAAGTCATAGAGTCCACAGTGCTGTTTCATTTTCGTTCTCATAAAATTTATTAGTGTAGTGCTGTAAAAAAGTAAAACCTGAATTTTCCAGTCATTTTCTTGAACAGTTAGAAAAAGTATCAAACTTGCAATATTCGTGAGTACCTACAACAGAACAACTTTTATGCATTTCGAAACACGGAAAAGGAAAAAATATGACGTCTCGTTTTATTCTTTACAAAATGGCGTGTGTCAAATGGTGGGTCCCACGCCAATTGTACAGACATGGACTAGGTGTTGCATTTAGTTTTGTAGAGAAAAACTACTCGAATAAGCAGATAATACAATAAATATTGGGTGACCTTCCATACAGAAGAATATTTCTCATTTCTTTATACTTTTTTTGGTGTTTTTTATATTCAATAGACTGTCCTTTGGCAATCTCCTGATGGTAAGCGACGATGTAGCCGACGATGGAGCAGAACGGTCTAGAAGACACCTATCACTCTTGCCTTGAAAACGCCCAAATTGTAGTGATCAGTAAGACAGACGACGGCAATGATATCCACTCCTTGGCAGTTCGCTTAATAAATGTGTACCTACCTACTTCTAATAATCACACTCAGAGAACAAATCACCACATAGTATAAAACAAAGTCGCGTTCTCTGTCCCTATATCCCTATGTATGCTTAAATCTTTAAAACTAGGCAAAGGATTTTGATGCGGTTTTTTTAATAGATAGAGTGATTCAAGAGGAAGGTTTATCTGTATCATACATGCATGATATAGTAGAAAAGCAATGCGTGCGAAGCAGGGGCGCGCGGGCGGGTCGTTAGTATCCTAATAACTCACAACTGTTTGTTTTTCGTGGGATTGAGCGACGGCGCCACGGCTCTACTGACGAATGGCAGAGATTGTTACCTGTTTTTCTATGCTTGATCACGTGGAGCTGGCAAAATTCACCTAGTTTTAAGACGTTTCAAAGTGATCCTTAAACTGTAAATGCCCTAGATGACTTTTACCCCCGGTTTCTGAAAGCGCGATCAACACTAATCGGCTGTCAAGTGACTTGCTATCTCTCTAATTTGATGTAAAAGCTGAATAGTGGCTTGTTCGATTCGCGCCTCGGAACTTTGTGTACGATCTGCAGAAATTTGTTTCGTTGGTCTGTGTGTTTTCTATGTATAATAAACAAATATCTATTTATCCTACTAATATTATAAATGCGAAAGTTTATAAGTATGGATGGATGGATGGATAGATGGATAGATGGATAGATGGATGGATGGATGGATGGATGGATGGATGGATAGATGGATGGATGGATGGATGGATGGATGGATGGATGGATGGATGGATGGATGGATGGATGGATGGATGTTTGTTACTCTTTCACGACGGAACGGATCTGGATGAAACTTGGCAGAGAGATTGATTATAGTCTGGAATAACACATAGGCTACTTTTTATCCCGTGGAATTACCGGGATTTAAAACTACGCGGGTGAAACCGCGGGGCGCTACTAGTGTGTATAAATGCATGAAATATATCAGTTATCTTGTACCCATAACACAAGCTTTGAGTAGCTTACTTTGGGGCTAGATTCTGCTGTGTGGATTGTCCAGCATTATTTATTTATTTATTATTATTTATTAATTAATATAATGTTGTTGCAAATGTATAGCTACAGTTTAAGTGAGTGGCATTTCGAGATGCGAAAAAAACAGATGTTAAGCCTTATATGCGGTAATAACACCGGTGTTATTACCGCATATGAGGCTTCTATCTTTTTGTAAGGTTGAAGAGTGTGGTTGCCGGCAACCACACTCTTCAACCTTACAAAAAGATCTAAGATCCCTCAATCCCTCCCTGTGTACTGTCCCGTGACATTTAAAATCGTGCACATTCCTACAACAACTTGTACAATATATTATGTACTTTGCTATTTCTCAAATTTTACTTGAAATGTTTCGCTGTTATAGCATTTGGTATATAGTTAGACTAGCTGTGTCGCCCGTAGCTTCGTGCGTATAAAAGTGATTACTCTAATGAAGTGCTCGATAAAGGCCTCTATGGGACGCATTTAAAACTCTTGCATGACACTATTTTTGAAAGAACTAGAGACACAAGAAGAAAAATTCTTCTTTTTTCTTTATTAGTTAGTTTTCGACACCGTTTCCGATAATTTTTCGGGATTTATAGGTACCTAACTAACCTGTATTCTAACCTAGTTACAAACTATACTTTTTTTACGCTTCATGCCTGTCTGTCATACATAAATTTTTTTTTTTTTTTATACAACTAGCTGATGGAAC
Organism: Plemyria rubiginata; assembly: GCA_963576535.1. Classification (NCBI taxonomy): domain Eukaryota; kingdom Metazoa; phylum Arthropoda; class Insecta; order Lepidoptera; family Geometridae; genus Plemyria; species Plemyria rubiginata. The sequence goes on along the minus strand of OY754911.1, from coordinate 3,239,972 downwards.
AAGCAGCAATCTTGCCAGTGTCAACTGAGATAGATGAATTCAAGGAATTACTCATTTATTCTTCAAATTCCTTGATTTTTTCGACTTTGGACTGACATTACGTGACTATAAACTTTTATCTCTAGTAAACTGATATCACACTTGATATTGTCAAGATTGTTTGTAGACAGGAGCCTTAATAAACAAAAAACAAAAAAAACGTAAATAAATTCCTTGGTTATCTCAAGGAATTTAGATACTGCGTGGTTACCTACATCCAAGGAATATAGATATATTCAAATTCCTTGCCTACATCCTAAGATGACAGAAGATTAATAATAAAAAAAGGAAATGTCTTTAAAAATTCATGTAGAAAAAAATACCGTGCCATGACAGTTGGTCTTACGTTTAGATAGAACTATACTTAAAAATCTAGGCCATTCTACTATTATTTGGCGCCTTGCATCGTATTACAGGCATGGTAGCACCTATACCTACAAGCAAATCAAGGTTTTGAGGCCTTGGCAAACTTGCTAATTTTACAATAAAACATTGTAAAATTAGCAAGAAAATATTCATTTTTCATTTACAAAGAATGAGTATGTAGCAGAGATATTTGTGTGGCTCATTCGGGGAAGTACTACAAACCATGCCTATTTCTGCCGCCAAGCAGCAACGCTGTGTTTCGGTTTGAAGAGTGCGGTCGCCGGTGTAATTCCAGGCACATGAGGCCTCATCTGTATGCCTCAAGTTCATGGATGCAGGGCAGTGCATCGTAGAGCACATTCCTATTATACGTGACTTACGAGGCAATGCTTTGTTAGGTTGCCACTTAACATCAGGTGGAGAATCTGCTTCTTCTACTACCAAGTTGTAAAAAAGTTACAGCTGTCATTGAAATTGAATTATTCAGTTGTAATCATCAAAATAACACGGTAACTTGAACATCATTACTTAGTCACTAGCCTAACATATTAAGTCAATGTACCAATTTGTTTTGCTCACATATAAATTACTTTTAATTGAACTAAAATAGCTACCGCGACAAAATGTAGTATTTAGCGTGTTAAATACACAGTAACCACACAAATAATACATAATAGCTTGTTAACATCAATAAATCTATTTAATTTAAAGCAAATTGTTCCAATTATGGCCATTTTGATTGACGACACGCTTAGTTCGGGAAATCGCCGCGGCGTGACGGCCAGCTACTCGCCGCTAGATGGCGCTGTGAAAATCGATGAGGTTCGTATCTATTGTAATAGGTTCGTACTTTTGTTGGGTTCTTGTTTCAGTTTCTTTCTTACTTTGTTTTGTAGAACTTGTTTTTGTCTAAAATATTTTAACTATCAATGGAAATGTTTTACACTCACTCTTCATTACTCAGACATAGAAAATACCTATTAAAACTTTTAAAATATTATCTCTGTGGTCGTCACTACATAGCTGAAGATCGTGGTCACTTAAAGATGTCTTTCATGTACTGGAGTGGACTGCTTGTCTCAAGCGCTTTCTGTTGGTGGCCATTCGGATCACATCGCAGAACTGGTATCTCCCTTCTTTAAGCGACTTCTTTCTTTTTTCGGTCACATTGCATGCAAGACGGGGCGACGGAAATCTTGAAAAGCTGGTCGTCGTTGGTAACGTGCAGGGAAAACGCTCTCGCGGTAGATCCCCAACTAGATGGACGGACCAGCTCAAAGAAGGGAGATACCAGTTAAAATATTATAAACTACTTTTTATTTTAATCTTGAAACGGGAATTGTATGCTGGGGGTATGTCCACCCACTCAGTACCTATTTAATGTTCTATTACCAGTCTAGGGTTTTTAATTAGTTTGAACGTCTTCGCTTCAGGTGGAAATCAGTTCTACACATCGTCTTCAAATCGGGTTTCTCTGTTCCGTGTCCAAATCCATGGTCGCCATAATTTCTCAATTATAAAGAAACTATTCCCGTTTCCGCTGATATTCTTCAGCGGTAAGTCACTTTAAGTCACATGACTCAAGTTTAAAAGACAAAGAACAATTTGTAAATAATTTTCCCATACTTTGAAATGAGCCTTTATTATAAGGAGATTTTAACGAAAATCTAAGGTTGTTGCTACACTGAGACGAACATATTTTGTAAAACTAACTAGGAATTGTTGTGAATTTGTTCGATTTTGATTTGTAAGTATTCATAAAGCCAGACTAATGCAATAATATTAGCATTGATCAGGCTTTCAGACACGGGGATTTTTTTTATTAAAAAGTTTAACACTAAAGCGGGTCAGCGAAAACAGCATCATGAAAACCATATAGGATAGGTTTGGCTCTCTGATATGGAAATGCTTTGTGCTGAGAGTGATAGGGCTCACCTAGGGCTGACTGGTGATAAACACCAGTCAAATTGTGCAGGTAGATATTATTAGTTATTAGATAGGTATAATTTTGTGTTTAGTATAAGTTAGTTTTAAGTCTCGATCTGTAGTTATCTGAAATAAAAACTTTTTTATTTATTTATTTATTAAAGACAGTGAACGGTTTACACGGTTGCTAAAGTTTTCCGAACGCTGAAAATCACAGTAGGTAGTAAAAACTGTGTCGCGCTATTCAGCTTTGTAAAATTTATTACAATTACTAGCGACCCGCCCGCGCGCCCTGCTTCGCACGGATGCACATTGTTTTTCTACTATATCATGCATGTATTATACATATAACCCTTCCTCTTGAATCATACTATCTATTAAAAAAAACCGCATCAAAATCCGTTGCGTGGTTTTTTAAATATTTAAGCATACATAGGGACATAGGGACATGGGGATATAGGGACAGAGAAAGCGAATTTGTTTTATACTATGTAGTGATAATACTATTTCACTATTTGTTAAAGTCTCCCCAGAATCCCACTCCCTTCGATCCAAATAAATATTACCTACTAATCTACAGGTGTTTTTGATGTTTTCCTACACCATCCAAACACTCAATCCACCACAGCCTTAATCTCAAAAGCCTAAGCATAACATCTATAGATGATTAAAACATGCTTAAAATATAACCAATGGTTAATATCAATAATTTCGTACAAGAACGAAATATAAAGTTGAATATAATGAGGGTTGGGTATATACTTTGCATATACTTGTAAGTACCTGTAGGTAGAGTATATGGACATGGGCCAAGACGAGCGGGCTGTAGAGTAGCGATGGCACAGAGAAATCAACGACAGAAAATATAAAAAAAAATAGCAGATATTTTATTTGACACACAAACGCGGTAACAGCATCAATGGTAACAAGATACAACATTGAAATATAGCACGTAGATATAAAGTATATGTATATATGAGACAATTTTTGTTTTATAGTTTTGTTGGCCTGTTTAGCTTTGCTGCTCTGTATGTATAGTGATGACATAATTTTTTTGTACATCAAGTACAAATGTAGGTATAGTCAGCCACACTTTTATTATTTTTCCAATGGATTATGCTGACGAGGCTAAGTGGATGGCACAGAAAGCTAACATCATCTGTACGTCTCATATGTTCGATTGGCAGCACACGGGAGCTTTATTATATCAAAGCATCCAAAGGTTGCTTGGGAGAGATCGCTGTTAGCGATAAGGCCGCCCATCATATTATTAAAATTTTAACTTTTTTAGTTAAAATGTATATTTTTATTTTGTTGTATCGTTATTTTGATAAGTAAAGAGTTATCTATCTTTAGCATAATCATTTTGTAACAAAAGAAGGGACCAAGCCGTAAGTATACAGTCTTCTCTTGTGGGTTTGGTCGCGTGGAACTGGCACCAAGCCTTATGATATTTTAAAGTGTGATTTTACTGAATATTATTTTTTAATTTAGTCAAAAATCATTTGAGTAAATGTTCGACGTAAAGATTTCTACTGCTGCCTTGACTCAGTCAAAAACTCGAATTCAAGAAATTTTTAAACCCCTTATAAGTTTACTCTACAAAATGGATTCTCTGACCCGCAACTACTCTATCCCCTAACTTATGATTATGTTAATTCCAAGTTTTTGGAACTATAATAGTAATTTCTGATTAGAACATAATCATAACATAATCGATACCCATCTGTCCTCAGACTTCGTATTGGAAGTATAATGAGGTTTTTATGAGGTTTCGGAGGATGCAGTCTCGTATGACGTCATGGTACCCCAGTACCTCAAGTCTGAGTTTTGGTTTTTCGTTTAACAAAAGAATACAAAACGGCTTAACAACACAAAAAAATGAGGCTTGAACTTTTCTGTTCAAAAACTGTTTTTATTAATACAGTTGTAGGAACAAGATGGCCCCCCTGATGTTAAGTGGTAACCATCACCTATAACAAAGCATTGCCTCGTGAGTCACGCATAATAGGAACGTGCCCTACGATGCACTACCCTGCGTCCAGCAACTTGAGGCATACTGATGTTATGAGACATGCATAACGATCTCTAACACCAACACAGCGTTGCTGCTTGGCGGCAGAAATAGGCGTGGTGGTGGTACTTTCCCGGACGAGCCCTCGAATCGTTGAATCGATCTTAAAGCTAGGTGAATCTAGGTTCCATAGTTCTACGCGACCAAACCTTGAAATATAAATACCTAACTAGTTGCGCCCCGCGGTTTTACCCGCGCAGATTTAAATCCCGGTATTCCCACGGGAAAAAAAATAGCATATGTGCTATTCTACAATATAATCTATCTCTTTAACAAGTTGCATCCAGATCCGTTCAGCCGTTCCGGCGTGAAAGAGTGACAAACATCCATCCATACTTACAAACTTTCGCGCAAAATTTGTAGGATTAGAATATTAGTAGGTGTCCTACTAATATATATCCTGTAAGTAAGGAGGGATGGATGGATGGATATTTGTTACTCTTTCACGCCGGAACGGCTGTACGGATCTAGATGAAAATTGGCAGAGAGATATATTATAGTCTGGAATAACACATAGGCTACTTTTTATCCCGTGGGAATACCGGGATTTACATCTGCGCGGGTGAAACCGCGGGGCGCAACTAGTGATCTATAATTATTAAGAACAGGCAACTAAGAATCTCTCAGATATGAGGGGAACACTGATGTAAGCAGTAATAAAAAAACTTTATCAAACAAATAACCCGTCAAATTCAAATTAACTCTAAATTACATATTAACTTCAAATCGTTCGTAATTGGCTAAAAACCGCATTTCATATCATTACTGTGTGCTCATTGGTGGAGTGCAGACATGGTGTTGAAAACAGTGTTTATACGCATCAGAATATTTGTATTTTCATTTAAAAGTGAACCTAGAAAAAGTTTTTCGAGCGCGCAGTACAAAAAGTGTAAAACCAAACGTACCTACGTTATACAATTCATTTGAACTGGAAAAACGACAAAATCAATGTTTTTATAGATAGATAAAGTCAAATATAGTCATAATATTATATACTAAAAAAATGTTTTACCAGAATTTCGCTAGTGCTAATAATTCAGTTTTGCTATATTTTTGCCACGTTGCCATACCCTATCCATGTGATACTTATTAGCACCCAACAACTATCTATGTACCTACCAAAGGGCCAACCGCGATATCTTGAAGCATTCTCATTTCAATATTACTTCACTTTTTGATCATAAAGCTGACTCGATGCAGCTATTATAAGACATTGACATCAAAGTAATATTGAACTAGGAATGCTTCAAGAGATCGCGGTTGGCCCCCTAAACTAAACCATGTGTAACTGTGTAAGGGGATTCGTTTTCTGTCATTTTATCGTAGCAACATAGCATTTTCATTTCAATTGTTTTTCTAGTGTTATTTTGAGTGTGTTGTTTAATTTTGGTGGTATTTTAACCATCATTACTTGTGGTCTTAGCACAAAGTGTAAGCATTTGGAATGAAAGTGTAATAAGTGATATCGTGATTTGACCGAAAATGTTCCAAATGTTTTGAAGAAACCGCCACCATTTTCTTCAAAACAATTGACTGACTCGACTTTGGACTGACGTGACTAGAAACTTATCTCCAAAGAGTATAATCTCTGAATCACTTGACACTGGCAAGATTGTCTATAGGCAGGAGCCATAAAAAGATGAAAGAAAGAACTGTGTAAGCAATAAATTTATAAACTGTAAGATGTGTCACGTGCTCAATGAGTCTCTTGAGGTGCACTTAAAATCCTTTCACCACACTTTTAGAAAGAAACTAGTGACACAACAAGAAGAAAAACACCTGTTTAACTTTGTGTTTAAATTAATAAATTTTAATATATAAAGTGAAGTGAAAAGGTCTCATCGCTAATAACGATAACTAAGTGGTCTTTTAAGAAAAAGTTACGAAACATTTTTTATTATTCTGCTTGCTGGTGAAACAAGCAGATGGCACACCTGATGTTAAGCGGTAACCATCACCTTATAGCATTGCCTTCGAAGCCACGCACGGTAGGAACGTGCCCTACGATGCATTGCCCTTGAGAAATCCTACTAATATTATAAACGCGAAAGTTTGTGAGTATGGATGAATGTTTGTTACTCTTTCACGCCGGAACGGCTGAACAGGTCTGGATGAAACTTAACAGAGAGATATATTATATATCTGATCTATTATATAGTCTGGAATAAAATATAGGCTACCTTTTATCCCGTGGGAGCGCAACCAATACAGATGTTATGCCTCATGTGCCTGTTATTACACCGGCGACCACACTCTTCAAACCGAAACAGCGTTGCTGCTTGCCGGCAGAAAAGGCGAGGTGGTAGTACTTTCCCGGACGAGCCGCACACAAAGAGCTCTACTACTCTTACAAAATTTAAATGCAAGTATTTTGATTTAGATTTCTGAATTCATGTTCCATACATTTAAATGTCGTAACTATACGTAATGTGATCAAATCCGATCGATTTTAAGATTTTATTCTACGCAAATTTGAGAACGCGGGTGTTCTAGTGGGAGTGACCCCGCTTTCTACGGACGACCTCAGTGGCGCAGCGGGCGAGAGTCCGCCTACGACGCAAGAGGTTGCGGGTTCGATTCCCGCCTCGGAACTAATTTGTGTACGATCTATTATATGTATTATAAGTAGTAATGTATTGTAAGTATGTAATGTATTAAATATATCAGTTATTTAGTACCCATACCACAAGCTTTGAGTAGCTTACTTTGGGGCTAGATAGTGCTGTGAGGTTTGTCCAGCATTATTTATTTATTTTCTGATCATAGTCCTGTGTTCGAATCCGGTCGTGCACCAAAGAATTTATGTCTTCTTTTTTTTGGATTTCTAACTTCTGACTTAGCAGCTTGAGTGTACATCTATCTAAAGCACTTAGAACTTTAGGCACGGTAGAGATCCCGGCAGATCTCTGAGTACAAACCAACATACAAACCAACTTTTCTTTTAGACTAGGTTACTTAATCTTAAAGATTACCTACTTAAACTTAAACGGTAAACTTTAAGGTTAATCACACCTGAAGTTGAGTGATGATGTGGCAGACGGTTTAGCATACGCTTCCCTAATAAGAAGATTACTACTTAGACCTATTTTCTAAAAACCTATTTTCTAAAAACATGCAGCTATAGATGGATAAACAGTCGCTGATAAAGAGCTGTTCAGCCGAGTTTCGACAGTTTTCGACAAAAAAGGTTAAATCCAACCAACCTGTTTCGAAAGAAACTAGTGATACAAGAAGAAGAACATAAAAGTTTAAGCAAAGCACTAAGCAACTTACTAATTTAGATACCTACGTTGTTGTTAAAAAAAATGTAATAAGTATAAGCTCGGAATCACAAGAGTCAAATATTTAAACGATTTAAAATTACTCAAAATTTAGACTCCTCTATGATCTACTTATAATGGTTGCCGCCAGACGCCATTACGTTCCAATTTCAAATTCAAATTTCGAGCGTCTGCGTAGGCGCCACACGTATCCTGCGGTTTAAAAAAAATATGGTCATATCTCGTTCCGGTCGGCGTAAATAGGGGTGTCTTTTTTAGGGGAAGGATGTGCCCTTATGTCATTGTGCCTGTCAAATATGGAAATAATTATTGTTATGTATCAAATCGATTTTTGCGTTTGTTGGTTTTCATCGATCGTGGGTTTCTTCAATTCTTTTGGGAAAAAGACAGGTGTTGTCCAACATTTTTTTTTCTTTTAATTCTTTGAATGGATTTTTACATTGTTAAGTATTTTTTTCTTGCTCGCACAGCCTTTTAACAACATTAAATTTTGTTTAACAAGTTTTACACCAAAAAATATATTTTACATGGTATTAGCACAAAACCTAATACAAGTTACTTTGGTATTACAAGCTCACAAAATACGCGATTCTTTCCTAATACTAGCATAGCCGAGCTAAAATTTTATCATACAAGATGTGACACGAATATCGCGAGGCGTCGAAAATAATGCAACTTTGATTCTATCATCGACCTCCTTCAAAAGCCAAAAAAGCCGCAATCATCTCTCCCTCACACGTCTTCACCCCGCCGCGTCTCACGGTCGAATGCACACGCACAATACAAAATTGATTTGCGAATTTGTAACTACCCTCTTTTCGGGCAATTTCACTCGACTACAGGCAAATTGGTCCTTTGTGAAAGACAATTTTAACGCTCAAACTAGTGGAAATATTATGGTTAATATGGGTATTGTGTGAAAAAAATAGTTACCAAACTATTTTTTATTATGGCAAGTCATAATAAAAAACCTAGAAACTTTTTAATAAGACAGTTAAATATTTAAAAAATATGTCGACATTAAAATCCTAGCCTCAATGCTAAAGAATTGCCCGGTGTCACCCACTGCTGGGTATAGGCCTCCTTCATTTTCTGTCAGCCTCCTCTGTCCTTTGCGTCTCGGATCCAGGAATGCGAAAGAATAAATAAATTAAAAGTCTTTAAGATTGTGAAAACAATAACCTACAAATTTACATAATTGAATGATTGATAACATTCAATGATTTAAAAACCCGGAATAACTTCGGAACCAGTACCTTTATGAGAGGAAAAACCCTTTGTAAAATGGTTGATCTATTTCCTATTTTTGCTGCTGACTACTGTCTTCCGTCATCCTCAGTAATCTGGAGTGGGTACTTTGTTACCAGATAGAACAGGATGTCAACCGTGCCTGGGGTTAAAAGTAGTTACACCATTTTTATAAAGAAACATTCTTCAAAGTCAAAGTCAAACTTTATTTATTTGCCGAATTACATGTACATAAGATGGTAAATGTTTATATTGATCAATGTAATTCCACCATACACGAGCATGCAAAATTATAACTTATAAACAATTAGTCAGAATTAAAATAACAAATTATTTAAAATTAGAAAAATTATGAAATGACAATATAAAAATGACAAAAAAGAAAAAATAACATTATCAATTATGATTATTATCAAATTAATATATCTACCTAGAAATAATACAAATTCAATAACACAGTAATGGTACCTACTAAATAAAATGTCAAAAAAAGATAAATAAAAAAAAAAAAAAATTAATTTTTTTTATAATTTTCATTTATAGTTTAGTTAGTGATTTTAAAAATATTTTTTCAACATTTGGATAGCGATGGGTATATTGTAATTATTATTATAATTATATTTCATTTGGACTTTTAATTTCTTCACCTTTACCTATTCAAAAACTATAAGACATGCCAAAAATGCTCTACGTAAAGTCACATTAACATAATACGATCAATTATTTAAGTATATTATTGTTTATTTTGATCGCTGATCCCACAAATCACAAAAATCTATTCTCACCAACGAAAACAAATACTTAATGTGCCCATTAAAACCTCATTAGAACCACGTCTACGTCTACAGACTATAAACAAAGTTTTCCTCCATTTTTCACTTCAAACGCCATGAAAAATAACCGCGGCATTACTACCAAATTAAAAAGAGCCCTCTATCATTCACAACTCATAAAAAAACCATTCAAAGCGAAGTTTCTATGAATGACGACGGGTCTGCGTAATGTGGACGGTTCAGAATGTAATTTGACATCGAAGGTTTAATCTGTACCCGTCTTTTTCGAACTCGTTCTACATGCTTTTGCGCAAGCGGGATAGAAAATCACGGGTCGTATTGCATATCATTATGAGCTTCTATATGTAGTGGATGATAGAAAAGCTCCGTCCCTTTTCAAAGTTCGTAGTCGTAGAGGGGGGAATAGAGATGGAATCATAAAATGGGCGATGAATGATGCTATCAGATTTATTTTGTTATGAAAACCTTGAAGGCAAACAATTTTTTTAAACAAATGAAACCCACAAAGTCTAATTCTTTATTCAAATATGATTTGTTTGTTTTAAATGCAAAGAATCGATTATGAATAACTAGTTGCGACCCGCGGTTTCACCCGCGCAGATTTAAATCCCGGTATTCCCACGGGATAAAAAGTTGCCTATGTGCTCTATTCCAGATTATAATCTATGTCTCTTTGCCAAGTTTCATCCAGATCCGTTCCGCCGTTCCGGCGTGAAAGAGTAACAAACATCCATCCATCCATACTTACAAACTTTCGCGTTTATAATATTAAGTAGGATAGGATATTTATTTATCTAATAAGAAATTAACATCGGTACAGGTATTAAGCCCTGAGGCGATGTTAAATCTACCTACTTATTAATAACTTACACAACTCTACTTACTTGACGACCTCTGTGGCGCAGCGGGCGAGAGCCTGCCTGCTACGCAAGAGGTTGCGGGTTCGATTCCCGCCTTGGAACAAATTTGTGTACGATCTGCAGAAATTTGTTCCGATGGTCTGGGTGTTTTCTATGTATAATAAAAAAATATCTATCTATGTAAGTATATAATGTATTAAATATATCAGTTATCTAGTACCCATAACACAAGCTTTGAATAGCTTACTTTGGGGCTAGATAGTGCTGTGTGGATTGTCCAGCATTATTTATTTATTTATTTTATTTATTTACTTAGTTTAAACATTTTTAATGACATGCAGTGCCATTTCCATGGCTTTTGGCAGGTTATGGTGAAAAATGTCTACGCTGTTTTGGGACAGAATATTTAGTAAATAAATGGCAAGTGACATGGTGGCAAACTTATGTAGGTTGGTCCCACAAGTGGGCACCTCCAGCATGGCGGCAAAATGAAAGTATGCTAAAATAAATAAATAAAATAAAAATCGTTTATTTCAGACCACAAGAGTAGTAGAGCTCTTTGTGAAGGGCTCGTCCGGGGAAGTACTACCACCACGCCTTTTTCTGCCGCCAAGCAGCAACGCTGTGTTTCGGTTTGAAGAGTGTGGTCGCCGGTGTAATTACAGGCACATGAGGCTTAACATCTGTATGCCTCAAGTTGATGGACGCAGGGCAGTGCATCGTAGGGCACGTTCCTATTGTGCGTGACCTACGGGGCAATGTTTTGTTTATAGGTGATGGTTACCACTTAACATCAGGGGGGCCATCTGCTTGTTCCATCAGCTAGTTGTATAAAAAAGTTACTGGCTTGTAAATTTTTGATCCTCATAATTATGTTGTGTGACAAATAAATTAATTTTCTTTCTTTCTAAATTATTGAACACAAAATTAAGACAAATATTTAAAACTAACTAAAATTAAATAAGTTATGCCATTGTGAAGCTATTAACTAAAAGATTTACGTAACGTTTTAAAGATAAATACAGTTTTAATGTTCTTAAAAATAACATTAAAATAAGCGAAATCACAAGGATCACTCTGAAACGTCTTAAAACTAAGTTAATCTAGGTTTCAGTTACCAAACCAAAGCCTAGATGAAGGCAAGAAACTTACTGTTTGGTTCCTACCGTCATCTTGATTCATGATCATTTATTAAATTAAAAAAAATTAAATAATGCTGGACAATCCACACAACACTATCTAGCCCCAAAGCAAGCTACTAAAGCTTGTGTTATGGGTACTAGATAACTGATATATTTAATACATTATATAATTACATAGATAGATATTTTTTTATTATTACAATGCTGTTGATGCATTGAATGTAATGCTTGGACGTGCCTCTAACTATCCCCATATACATCCTTAAAGAATGACAAGATGGTATTTAGTATAATGAGGTCTAGTTTGTTGTTTTGTAGAGTTAGGTATATTATACATGTAATGTGTATACATTTTTTTATTTTCTTGTACATTGCGACCTCTGTGGCGCAGCGGGCGAGAGCCTGCCTGCGACGCAAGAGGTTGCGGGTTCGATTCCCGCCGTGGAACAAATTTGTGTACGATCTGCAGAAATTTGTTCCGATGGTCTGGGTGTTTTCTATGTATAATAAAAAATATCTATCTATGTAAGTATATAATGTATTAAGTGTATCAGTTATCTAGTACCCATAACACAAGCTTTGAATAGCTTACTTTGGGGCTAGATAGTTCTGTGTGGATTGTCCAGCATTATTTATTTATTTATTTGGCACTGATAAAAAGGAAGGTTAAACAAATAAAAAAATAGAACACAAAACTAATTAAACAAATTGAACACAACTTGTAGGTACAATTAATGGTCACTGAGAGCCCTAGAGATAAATCCATTGATGCACAACCAGATTCGAACCCACACTTATTATCAGCAGGCGGGGTCACTCCCACTAGACCACAGAGTCCTTCATACAATTATATTACTTAGAATGTCAGTATTTGTGTAAGAAGTGAATTAGTACCAAATACTGTTAATCAGTACCGAAGACTGTTGCTGACAGCTGGAGTTCTCCTGTATGGAAATGTCTTGTGCCTTAGTGCTTCACAACGGCATAACTTATTTATTTTCAGTTAGTTTTAAATATTTGTATTAATTTTGTGTTTAATAATTTGTACTACTTCTATGGATTTTTATTTTTATTTATTTTAAATACGCAAGCGAGGCCACTGAATGACACTAGTAAAGAAATATTCCATGAAACCCCCATCCCCTCTTCATTTGCGTACACCCCGCCCTTCGTCAAAGACTACCTAGCAGTTACTACCCCGTCGGTTGTCATGGCAACGGGGGGCGTACCTACCTAAGGGTGGAATAATGATTTATGACTTTTGTATACTCTACGAGTTTTGACAAAATTAAATAACGGTAGTTTTGTTGGTGCTCTTGTCTTTTCAGCACACTGGTTTTTTGTTCGTTGTTTGACAGAAATGCTAACCTACCAATAGTATAGAAGATCTCTTTGTGTGGCCCGTCCGAGGAAGTACTACCACCACGCCTTTTTCTGCCGCCAAGCAGCAACGCTGTGTTTCTGTTTGAACAGTGTGGTCGCCGGTGTAATTACAGGCACATGAGGCTTTACATCTGTATGCCTCAAGTTGATGGACGCAGGACAGGGCATCGCGGAGTTCCTTTCGTCGGCGACTTGCGAAGCAATGCTTTAACATACCACTTAACATCAGGTGGGTCATCTGTTGTACGACGCAGAGCCCTGCGCTGCGTCTATCAACCATTTTAGTAAATAAACAAAATTCTTAAATAAGTAAGGCTCCAATTTGATATTTTTTGTTAATATTATAATGTCAACGCCATCATGGCTCTTAATGTATCTAAAAAGCTTTTACTCCAACTTACGTCACGGAAAATCAATAAGAACTTTTACAGTGTACGATTCTACTAGAATGAGGTCCTACTACTACTGTGTAATTTCGGTGATATTTAAACCAACTTACTTGAGGTCTTAGCAAAAAATATAAACTGAAACTGAAACAGCTTCACGACTTTGATCCCCAGGTACGGTAGATATCCCTTCAGATCTCCCAGTACCAAGTAGGTTACTAATTCAAGATTCTTTGAGGATGTCTAAGGGGGGTAGTCAGAGGTACGTCCAAACATTACATAAAAAATATATATATTACAAAAATATAAACAATTAGGTATAATGAAAGTAATATCTTGATTTGAACGAAAATGCTTTGTATGATTATAGGAAGCCGCCACCGTTTTCCTCAAAACAAATGACGGTCGACTTGACTATAGGTTGACTTGACTTATCACCACATAGTATAGAACTAAGTCGCTTTCTCTGTCCCTATATCCCTTTGTCCCCATGTCCCTATGTATGCTTAAATCTTTAAAACAACGCAATGGATTTTGATGCGGTTTTTTTTATAGATAGAGTGATTCAAGAGGAAGGTTTATATGCATGCATGATATGTGCACCCGTACGAAGCAGGAGCGCGCGGGCGGGTCGCTAGTATAATCTATATCGCTTGACACTGGCAAGATTGACTGTCGAATGCCGGACAAGTGCCATAAAGGAAGATAAAGACCTTACGTCGTGTTTCTAAAATCTTGATCAAACCTAATCAGACGTCTCTTCTTCTTACACTTAGAATCCTTTCACCACACTGTTTCAAAAGAAATTAGTGACACGATAAGAAGAAGACATCAAATTTAACAGAAAGAGCAATAATAATAAATAAATAATTATGGACAATCCACAAAGCACCGTCTAGCCCCAAAGTTAGCTACTCAAAGCTTGTGTTATGGGTACTAGATAACTGATATATTTAATTACATACTTACATAGATAGATATTTCTATTATACATAGATACTACTACTATTATACATAGCAATTGATTTGACATCTGATTAGAGTTGATTGATCTTTCAAAAATCAGCCGTATACACCTATATATTGTGTAACTACCAGAAAAAAATTAAGGTTTGTTTCAGCTGAGGCTACTAATGATAATAGCATGACCAAATCTTTTTTTTTTTACTTTTTTGTTTTTTTTTTTAGTTTTTAGCCAAAAACGGGACCAATTTTATGGGCACAGAACTAGACACATATTTTTGAATTATTTAATGTATACCGAAATAACTGTTTGACGAACATCTTTTAATAATTTAATGTGCAATTTGTAAAATAGTTTTTAAGTAAGGGTTTACTTAAAAACAATTAAAAAAAACTATTGTACGCCTAATGGCAGGATCTAGTGTGCTATCCATTAAATATGACATCTGTTTTTTTCAATTACCTAGATTTACAAAGAGAATAAATGATTTTTTATTTATTTATATAAAAAAAATACGTATCAGGTCAACCTCATACGCAATGCGTACGACAAGAGGTTGTTACTTGTGGTGTATTTATTATATATATTTTATATTTTAGGAACAATTTTGTAACATTTCTCGCGTTGTTGGCCAAAAACAAACCTCGATAACTTGTTCGTTTACCAACTTATTATTTTATTTATATTTTAAATTTATCGACTTATTATTGTTTTGATTGACATTTTTAATTTGACATACTTTATTTTTTTTTAGTTTTCAACTAGCCATCCGCCCACGCGCCCCTGCTTCGCACGGGTACACATTGTTTTTCTACTATATCGTGCATGTATTATACATATAAACCATCCTCTTGAATCACTCTATCTATTAAAAAAACCGCATCAAAATCCGTTGCGTAGTTTTAAAGATTTAAGCATACATAGGGATATAGGGACAGCGAATGCGACTTTGTTTTATACTATGTAGTGATGTGTAATTTTAGTAGCCAGAATTTACTTTATAATTAGAGTAATTGGTCTTAGCCGTTCTCGTTATATAAATTAATTAAATTGGTGGTAAATAGACCTTTAAAAGTTCTGACGGCGCTACTATCAGTAGCCTCTGCTGAAACAGTCCTTTTTTCTGGTAGTTACAGAATAGTGGTGTATATCGTATCGGTGAGTGTAAATTCGTGAAATTCGAAGTTTCCAGCAAAATACCGAAGTGCTGGATGTAGAACGAACCGTTATTGCGACAGATTGATTACTCTTTATCAGCTGTGGATTCTGAGAGACATTTTTATGTAAGTGGAAACAGAAAAAGATGGTTTTTATGTTTTATCATTTTAAACTCACTACCACTCTACTGTCACGTATGGCATGCAAATGTGGGTATGTGCTCTTTGTGCGTGGCTCGTCCAGGGAAGTACTAATACCACCACGCCTTTTTCTGCCGCCAAGCAGCAACGGTATTTCGGTTTGAAAAGTGTGGTCGCCGCGGCCGGTGTAATTACAGGCACATGAGGCTTAACATCGAATTGCCTCAAGTTGATGGACGCAGGGCAGTGCATCGTAGGGCACGTTCTTATCGTGCGTGACTTGCGTGGCAATGTTTTATGATAGGTGATGGTTACCACTTAACATCAGGTGGAGATAATCACTACATAGTATAAAACAAAGTCGCTTTCTATGTCCCTATATCCCCATGTCCCTATGTCCCTATGTATGCTTAAATCTTTAAAACTACACAACGGATTTTGATGCGGTTAATAGATAGAGTGATTCAAGAGGAAGGTTTATATGTATAATACATGCATGATATGTGCACCCGTGCGAAGCAGGGGCGCGCGGGCGGATCGCTAGTTATAATATAAGATAATAATAATAATAATAGATACTAATAATATAGATAGCTAGTTGCGCCCCGCGGTTTCACCCGCGCAGATTTAAATCCCGGTATTTCCACGGGATTAAAAGTAGCCTATGTGTTATTCCAGACTATAATCTAACTCTCTGCCAAGTTTCATCCAGATCCGTTCAGTCGTTCCGGCGTGAAAGAGTAACAAACATCCATCCATCCGTCCATCCATCCATCCATACTTACAAACTTTCGTGTTTATATATTATATTAGTTATATTAGTAGAATATAAAAGTAGACTGTGTTTGCTGTTTAAGTATTTAAAAACTTGTCTTCTTCTTCTAATTTAAGAGCAATGCTCTTGTCGGCGTAATTGATGCATTTCTCTCCAGGTGTTTCTTTCAGGCAACCTCCTTGACCTCCTTATAAGACATGACGGCAACCTTCGCTTTTATTTGGCTAATGTAGCTTATCCTAGGTCTTCTCCCGCCTTTCTTTCCTTCTACCTTTCCTTCGATTAAAAAACTAGCGACCCGCCCGCGCGCCCCTGCTTCGCACGGGTGCTCATATTATGCATGTATTATACATATAAACCTTTCTCTTGAATCACTCTTTCTATTAAAAAAAACCGCATCAAACAAACCCGTAGCGTAGTTTTAAAGATTTAAGCATACATAGGGATATAGGGATTAGGGACAGAGAAAGTGACTTTGTTTTATACTATGTAGTGATAAAGCTGTCATGTCTTACAAGATGGCCAATCATCATCATTCCTCTTCAAGAAGAGGAAAGAAGAGGAAAAACTTGTGTACCTATATAATCTAGTTAAGAGATCTGAGGATGAAAACCCTGTAAACATAATAGAAATAATTTAACCCTTGTGTAACTTGATGTATCAGGTACCTAACCTAAGTTAAGTAAGTAAGTGCTGAGGATGAAAACAATATGTCTACGGGAACAAAAGTACGATCAACCGTTACAATTACAACAGACTTACAACATTCGTAGGAAAAGTAAGAACACGTTACAATTGTCCCAGCACCCTACACACGAGAGCTCTCGAATCAGCGAACGCCTTTTGTTCTGAGGGCGCATTGTGGTTCCATTGTTTTACTGTATTTCATTTTCTGTGGTTGCTAAATATACGCGGACGCGGGTTAGGGTGTACTGCGTATGAGCGATAGCGAACTATGCTTGCGTTTACACTCAGTTTTGACATACTATACTAACATCCTATTATTATTTTGATTTGACATTTAATTGCTATTGTTTTTTATTATAGCAGAATAAATAGTGATATACGAAAAATATTTGTTTCAGAACAGCAAAAATGGGTCACTAAAATTTGGAAAATACCGCCTGTAGTTGTTAGAATGTGTCTGTTAGGATAGCTAATCTCTACGATTGGGTATGTTTTGTAAGTGTGTAAATTAATTAAATTTATTAAAGGTATTTTGTATTTATTATTATTTATAAATGGAATTTGGCTTATTATGTAAGTAAATCCTTGTCTAAAAATAAATTTTGTAATGACTGTACAAAATATAATATCAATTTCGATCAATTCGATGACCTCTGTGGCGCAGCGGGCGAGAGCCTGCCTGCGACGCAAGAGGTTGCGGGTTCGATTCCCGCCTTGGGACAAATTTGTGTACGATCTGCAGAAATTTGTTCCGATGGTCTGGGTGTTTTCTATGTATAATAAAAAATATCTATCTATGTAAGTACATATATAATGTATTAAATATATCAGTTATCTAGTACCCATAACACAAGCTTTGAATAGCTTACTTTGGGGCTAGATAGTGCTGTGTGGATTGTCCAGCATTATTTATTTATTTATTTATTTATTTATGATAGTTTGATGACAGCAAAAATAGGTCAAAACGGAAGATGCCATCTCGCGGATTCAAGCGAGTTTGAGTCCCGCGAGATGACAAAGGACCCCATTTGAATCTTTAAACATTAAATTCCTAACACATATTTGACGACCTCAGTGGCGCAGCGGGCGAGAGTCCGCCTGCGATGCAAGAGGTTGCTGGTTCGATTGCCGCCTCGGAACAAATTTGTGTACGATCTGCAGAAATTTGTTCCGTTGGTCTGAGTGTTTATGTATAATAAAAAAATATCTATCTATGTAAGTATAATGTATTAAATATATCAGTCATCTAGTACCCATAACACAAGCTTTGAGTAGCTTACTTTGGGGCTAGATGGTGCTGTGTGGATTGTCCAGCATTATTATTATTATTTACTCTGACACAAAATCCCTAAGCAAATCACCTGTCGCCTATAAGTTGTAAAAAAAACTAGTTAAGCGAGTCCCATTGCCCACAGCCTTACAGTTCGTAATGTCACCGCAGTACTTAATTACGCCATCTGTCGCTAATAATGAAACATGGTGACATGTGCGCTGGCCGGTCGGAACTTTGAGCTAATTTTGTAATGAGAAAAAATTCTAAAAAATTTCTTTATCAACAGGATAAGGTCGCAGGTTCGAATCCGGTCGTGCACCATTGGATTTTGGTATCGAAAAATTTATGTGCGCAATGCCAGTGCTCTTAAACAATGAAGGAAAACATCGTGAGGAAACCAGTTAGAATTCTAACAGCAGCGATGGGCTTGCAACCTGTCACGGAATACTAACTACTGCAAAATTTGGGTATGTCCCAAATGTAGTGTTTGGACGTACCTCTGACGACCCCCTTTAGACATCCTCAAAGAATCTTGATTTAGTACTTGGTATTGAGAGATCTGAAGGGATATCTACCGTGCCTGGGGATCGAAGTCGTTTTTTATTATCAACCTAAACGTTTCTGAAAGCTCGATCAACACTAATCGGCTGTGAAGTCACTTGTTATTTCAGCTTTTACTTAAAATTTGGAGATAGCAAGTAACTTGACAGCCGAGGAGATAGCAAGTAACTTAACAGCCGATTAGCTTTGATCGAGCTTTCAGAAACCGGCGGGAAATGTTTGAAATAAATACAAAATCTCAAACAAATCTTAGCTTAGGCCCATGAGCTTCAACAATACCAAAATATTTATAGTTTTAGAAAAAAAAACTTTTTTTAAACAAGCTTTTATTATTTCATTAAAAATAACGTGTACAATTAGTTATTTTTTTTTTTTTTTTTTTATACAACTAGCTGATGGAACAAGCAGATGGCCCACCTGATGTTAAGTGGTAACCATCACCTATAAACAAAAAATTGCCCCGTAGGTCACGCACAATAGGAGCGCGCCCCACGATGCACTGCCCCGCGTCCATCAACTTGAGGCATACAGATGTTAAGCCTCATGTGCCTGTAATTACACCGGCGACCACACTCTTCAAACCGAAACACAGCGTTGCTGCTTGGCGGCAGAAAAAGGCGTGGTGGTAGTACTTCCCCGGACGAGCCCTTCACAAAGAGCTCTACTACTCTTACTACTAATTTCAGTTAAATCGGTTAAAGATATATCTACTTCAAAATTGAGTTGCAAAATTCCACTAAAAATGAAAATATTGCCACCACACTCTGCCTCTATGCGATGTGGGTAAAATTTGGTCCCATCTCACTTGCTTCGTATTTTCTCAGTCACTGGTACCACTTTCAATTTCTTGTCATTAAAATAAGGAAGTGAGAAATATAATCTAAATATGTACCTAAAAACATCGAACAAAAAAATCCAGAGACGGACGGCCAAGATAATTATGAGCGGCAAACAAACAAAAGCAAAAATTATTATAGTTTTATAGTTCCAAATTATACGGCGTGCGTGTATCAAAGACGTGTATTTAAAAAAAACGCGGTCGCTCTGCGGTCGCCATGTCATTTTTAGTCAAAAGTTACGGAAAAAATCCTGCCATTAGGGGATGCGCGATTTGGGGCTGGATGAAGCAATTTTTTTGGAAAACCACAAACGCATATCAGTTTTTGGTTAAAAGGTAATACAATTTTTTTTATGTAGTAGTTTTTTATGGAAATCCTATCCCTGTAATAATCACATTTGCTCACACATTTCAATATCGTATTCTAAAGAAAATCTTGTAATCGTAATATAATTCGTATCAATATTAGTTTTCTAACAGCGGCTATGGGCTTGCAACCTGTCACGTATGGAATACTAAGTAACTAAGTACTGCAAAAATGTGGGTATGTGCCAATGCAATTTTTGGATGTACCTCTGACTACGCCCCTTAGATATCCTCAAATAATCTAGAGCTATTACTTGGTACAAGAGATCTGAGGGGATATCTACCGTGCCTGGAGATCAAAGTCGTAAAGCTGTTTCAGTTTCAGTTTCCAAATCACACTACATAGTATAAAACAAAGTCGCTTTATGTGTCCCTATATCTCTATGTATGCTTAAATCTTTAAAACTACAACGGATTTTGATGCGGTTTTTGACATAGATAGAGTGATTCAAGAGGAAGGTTTATATGTATAATACATGCATGATATAGTAGAAAAACAATGTGCACCCGTGCGAAGCAGGGACGCGCGGGCGAGTCGCTAGTTCGTATAAACCTAAAAATCTTTGTAGGAATGTTTTATTGTCCAACATAAGCTTGAAGGACACCCCTTTGCTTCTAAAATCGATTTAAATCGCTTTCAACAAGTTCTTGGAAGAAAACCTGTTTGCGTTGTCCGGTATTAGTAAAAAATGGTAGGATTTTCTAGACCTAACTGTCATACTGAATGGCCAGAACCCGTATCACTATCTTCTTCTACCACTTCTACCACTATCTTCTTCTTCTTCTTTCACTACCTTCCTCTTGAATCACTCTATCTATTAAAAAACCGCATCAAAATCCGTTGCGTAGTTTTAAAGATTTAAGCATACTTAGGGACATGGGGACATAGGGATATAGGGACAGAGAAAGCGACTTTGTTTTATACTATGTAGTGAAGATTGTTAGAAAATGTTAGATTATTATATATACATATTTTAGTTTGTAAGGTTGTTGTTATGTTATGTTATGGGCCCTGTATTTTTAAGATCTTTATCAAGTACTATGTTGCCTGAAATAAATGATTATTATTATTACAGTGCATCGTAGAGCACGTTTTCATCGTGCGTGACTTGCGAGGCGAAGATTTACTAGAGGTGATGGTTACCACTTAACATCAGGTGGGTATCATGCTTGTTCCATCAGTTTTTAGATATTTGTTTCTACAAAATGACTTAATTAAATTAAATTAAATTAAAGTTAATTCAAAATTGGTCACAAATTCCTTTTTTAAGATTACAAACTTATCTCACCCTCTCGTTTTTTTTAAACCTGTTATTTTTTATTTTAACACGAATAAGATTGGGTAAACTAAAAAACGTAGTTTATAAGAAATTAAGATTGTTAAAGAACAAATCTTTAAGTATCTCTTACTTTTTTTCAATGTACTACACTAATTTTATTCCGACCCCTATTTATTATACAACTACATAGATATATCACAAATTTTCAATGGTCAGTTAGGAATAATTCCATAGATTTAGTTTCCAATTTGATACATTTTGACAAATACCTAACTACTTCTAATTATGAATAGCTCGTATTGTGAACGTCACAGTCGGCACAACAATTATCCAATGTAATTGGTTAATTCAAATTAAGAATTCCAAGTCGTCTGTGATTGGTCAATTTGTAACGTGTTCCGTACGGTCCAATGTCAATTATTCGTAGAGCTGTAAAGGAGAGTATTGTGGCTGATATTAGGGGTCATCAAAATTGGACATTAGGACAATAATATTTAAATTATACAGCTAGGGGTAGGTATTTATTGAAGAAACCTGAAATATAGACTAGTTTACCTATCACACTGCATTTATCTAGTAATAAGCAAAGAATGAATGAAAATTATCGTACACAACCTTAATAAAATAATGTAAATAAATACCTATGCATCTACCAATTTACTTATACTCAAAATTATTTTGAATTCATACTTGATAAGATTTTACCGGGGATATCTACCGTGCCTGGTAAACTAAGTCGTAATGTTTTTTCTATTTAGAAATAATTACAATTATTAGAAAAAATTTAGGGCATTTTTATAGATTTTTTATAAAGGCCCTATCACAATATTTAGACAAAACTCCCACAAACGCATCCATTCGAAATAATTTCCCATTCTTATTTAAATAACGCGCCCTAAATACAAAAGAATCATTTACAATGAGATTACTGATGCAATGTGGCTAAGCCAATTTCGATGGTGTTCCCATCTATCCAAATGGAAAGATTCGCACGCGCCGCTCCCTTTGTGGATTAATTTGAACAGTGATCTTTCAAATTGAGGGGGTGAGAAAATTTATAATCAATAGGATCACTGTGAAAAGTCTTAAAACTTGATGAAATTAGGTGCCAGCCTAGTTCCACGCGACCAAAGCACTGTTCTTTTGTATGATCCTTTGGCTTCTGAGGGCCAACCGCGATCTCTTGAAGCATTTTTAGGCTAAGAACTCACGAAGCGGTTTTCACCCGTGCCCGCCGCGGTGGCGGAATGGAGTTTTATTTTCAAAACTCACGAGACCGGAGTTTTGTGCGGTTACGCACGCACAAAAAGCCGCCGGTACAAGATGACTGCTGGTGCAGCGGGAGCCGCAAACAAGCGCACACGCCGCGGGCGTAAAACGCGTCGTGAAATGTGGTAAATTTTTTTACTTAAATATCTGTATTCTACAAAGGCTGCGGGCCCGCAACCGCGGCGGGCACGGGTGAAAACCGCTTCGTGAGTTCTTAGCCTTAATTCTATACCACTTTTATGTCAATGTCTTATATCAACTGCATAGAGTCAGCTTTATGATCGCAAAAAGTAAAGTAATATTGAAGAATAAGAATGCTTCATAAGATCGCGGTTGGCCCTATGGATAAAAAATAAACTGTATCGCACACAACTATTGGATATAATAAAAACAACCTCAAAACTACTAAGTCCAATGGGCGGTCTTATAACTAAGAAGCGGTCTCTACCACACAACCGTTGGCTGAAGTGTACTCATGATATTAAGAAGAGGTGATAGTTTGCGTGGAGATAAAAAGGAACACAGAGATACAAAATTAAAAATAACTATAGCACAGTGGCAAAAGAAAGAAGAAAGACCCAAAACACCAAATAAAAATAAAAATCAAAATTAATTTAGATAAACCAAAAACCAGTACTTAAACTCTAACAAAAGACAAAAAAAGTTAAGAATAAAACTCCCAGGTAGGTGCATAAAGTGCGCGTCACGCAAAAAGAACGCCGGAAGGAGGGGGAAGGGGTGTGATGGCACGAGTATTTTGTATGCGCGAACACATCCCCTCCACTTGACTGTTTTCTAGCGTTCTTTTTGGTTGACGCGCACTAATATAATAATAATGGCAAATCTATCCCTTTTCACAACCTCGGTAGTCATAATTTCACGTCAATATTTACTCCTTGATTTCTCTGAGATTCAACGTATGTGTGACTTTTTTTTTAAAGATCTGTCAAGTAAAAAGCGAGCACGCGACAGGGGGATAACGTTGAACGTCATTGTCCATCGAACTGTCAAAATATTGTTCATGCGCAGTGGGATTTTATAATCGTATGTTATTGCTAATGGGGGTTAGAAGCTTGGTGATATTAATATAACAAAGGGGTATTCAGAGGCAAGTCCAAAGATTGTGTTTGCTGATTATTTCTCAACCTCCACTTAAGGTGCAGATAACTGCCAAACACACATTTCGTAATCTTTTTAGTCATGTAATAAATGTCGCGAATTACAACATTATATTACATAATTAAGCACAACTTTTATTGAAATATATGTTTTTACAAAATTTATTGAAAAACCAAAAACAGGCTATAAATAAAATACCCAGGTATAGTGCGCGTCACGTATAAAGAACGCTGGAAGGAAGGGGAGGAGATGTGATGGCACGAGTATTTCGTAGAGCAAACACATCCTCTGTTTTCCAGCGCGCGTTCGGAAATATCACTTTAAAAAATTTATAACAAAAACCTACAATCCAAACTTAAATTCATTAGCCTTTGATCCTTCAACTCATGTTATCGTGGGGTGTAGTCACAGCCACGTCCGCGCCTCACTCGCGCTATCGCCACACTATATACGCCTCGGTAAACATACACAACCAACCCTTAAAAAACGCCCCGTGCGTCTTCCGCCCCAACGATTTGACAGTTTGATTTCATTAGGCGAATATTGTGGTGTGAAAATTTTACTGTAACATTTTTTTATACAAAATATTTAAGACGTTTCAGTGATTCCTGTGATTGTACTGAATAAAGACCGTATTGATTTTGATTTTAGGGCCGGTTGCCCCCCTAGACATGGTTTAGATTTGGCTAGTTTATAAAACACTAGTAGCGCCCTGCGGTTGCGCCCGCGTAGTTTTAAATCCCGGTATTCCCACGGGATAAAAGTAGCCTATGTGTTATTGAAGATATATATAATAATAAGATATATCTCTGTGCCAAGTTTCACCAAGATCCGTTCAACCGTTCGGGAGTTATAGAGAACTTTCGCATTTATAATATTAATAGGATAAAACATTTAAGACGTTTTTTAGTGATTCCTGTGATTGCACTGAACAAAGACCGTTTTGATTTTGATTCTATGGCTGCCGGTTGCCCTCCTAGACTTAGTTTAGATTCGGCTTGTTTATAAAACATTTCTAGGTGATCCTTAGAACATTAAGGCGTTGACAACACCTAATAATATTCCTCTCGCTCGCACGATTCAAAATTTTGAATGTTATAAAATCACAAAACCCAATTTTGAAAAATCGCAAACAACCATTTTGCATGCAATCACATTGCACACAGTTTGGTATAATTTCATTTTGATCGATGCAAGTTTTCATACTCAAAAGTTTGCTTAAGGCTCCGGTGACAGTGGCTCGCAATTTCGAAGTGCGATTGGCTATTATTTCATTTTATTTCATTTCGGGGAGGTTGTTTGAAAAAATAACTCTAGAGAAACACGCATAAATACTGTTCGAACACAAATAATACAATAATATAAGGGAAACATGCCCGAATCAGAAATCATTTTGGTATTAGTATGTTTGGTCTTACGTTTACCTAATACCAAAATGATTTCTGACGCAAGCACATTTCCCTTATATTATTGTATTATTTGTGTTCGAACAGTATTTATGCGTGTTTCTTTAGAGTTATTATTTCAAACAACCTCCCCAAAATGAAATAAAATGAAATAATAGCCAATCGCACCTCGAAATTGCGAGCCGCTGTCACCGGACTCTTAACTACGAAAATGATAAAAGTAAACTTTTAAGTAAGAAAACTTGTATCGATCAAAATGTTTTTTTTTACTTAACTGTTCGCAATGTGATTGCACACAAAATGGTTGTTTGCGATTTTACGAATATGGGTTCGGTGATTTTATATCCTTCAAGAAGTCAAAACGTGCGAGCGAGAGTCACATTAGCTCTTGTCCTCCCCTTAATCATTTTGAATCTAGCATTGAATCATGCGTATAGATAAAAAAAACATGCGTCGAATTCCCACCGGGTACCACCGGCCTGGGTAATTTGGCACGCAGTCTAGAATGCGCATGGCTATTGCTAGAATCTAATTAATTGTAAATCTAGGTCTTCAATACATCCTCCCAGTAGAGTACGTGTTTTTGCGCGGAACATCTGAAGGGACAACGTCGGCATTGTGCTTTGATGACAAAGACTAGTTGTACAGATGTGAGCTAGCAAGGCTTTACTTGCTTGCCCTTTACTTGCTTAACTTGTCCATCAACTTGAGATACACCTTATGCTTTGTCTTCGTTTTAGGCTAGATAGTGCTGTGTGGGAAGTCCACCTATATTTATTTGCAAATGATTGGAAGATATAATATATTATAAGTCATGTGCCTGTAATGTCACAAAACATTAAACACTGCACTATCTTCCAATCATTTGCAAATAAATATAGGTGGACTTCCCACACAGCACTATCTAGCCTAAAACGAAGACAAACTTATGATATGACAATCAGATAGCGGATATACTACTTATATACTTTTTTGTCAAAAATAATCGCTGTCTGGGCTTTTCAGTGTTATCTTGAGAATGTCAGAAATCACATCTGTACCTTACCTACTCTGTGCCCGCCACTTCCCAGATATGCCAACTCTGCTGCGCTCGCGCAGGTTTTTCTCCCCCCTCTCGCTCGTGCACGTCCGTCTCCTTCTAACCAAAAGCACCGCTTGCGTTTTTGCTTATGCGCGGTTTTTCACGTCCTATACCAGTTTGGTATCAAACGCCGCGCAGCTTGCTTGGCCATTTACCGATCAAAGTTATGCAACGTTCTTAGTTTTCGCCGTTTGGATGGGTGACCAATGGACAGAAAAATCAAAATCAAAACAATCTTCTTTAGTACAAATCACAAAGATCACTTTGAAACGTTTTATAAACTTTTTTATACAACTGGTTGATGTTGCCATCGTGTGGTAACCATCACCTAAAACAGAGCAATACCTCGCACGCCTTTTTCTGCCTTTAAGCAGCAACGCTGTTTCGGTTTGAAGAGTGTGGTCGCCGGTGTGATTACAAGCACATGATGCTAACATCTGACGCACGATAGGATCGTGCCCTACGATGCCCGCGTCCATTAACTTGAGGCATACAGATGTTAATCCTCATGTGCCTGTAACTACACCGGCGACCACACTCTTCAAACCGAAACAGCGTTGCTGCTTGGCGGCAGAAAAAGGCGTGGTAGAGTACTTCCCCGGATGAGTCCTTCACAAAGAGCACTACTACCCTAAACTTTATGAATCTTGTTAATTCCTCGCTACCAAAGCCTAGAAAACTAGATAATAATCTTCTACTTGGTTCCTAGCGTTTTTAACTAACTAAGACTGAATGGTAGGATAGGAACCAAGCTATTTTAAGTTGAAGAGTTGAATAGAATATGTTTTATTTAACACACAAACAAGGTTATAGCATAACATAACAAAAAAGACATAACAGAAACGACAAAACAGTGAAACAAGAATAAACATAAAACAACAACTAGGCCGCGGGTTCGATTCTCACCAAGAACAAACATTTGTGTGATGAGCTTAAATGTTCTGAGTCTGGGTGTCTAAAATATCATAAGTATGTTATATGCAAAAAAAAAGTATCTGGTTCAGCTATCTGGTTCCCATTGTACCTATGTATAAACTATTTCTATTAGAATAAAGTTTTCGGTTTCCAGTATTTTGTCGAATAAAAGAAGCATAAAGGTGTATTATCCCCGATCGGTTCATTGGTTGGCATGAACAAGCCAGAAACATCTCAACATTGTAATTTTCGCATCTATAGGATATGAGTACTAGTAGAGCTCTTTGTGTATGGCTCGACTGAGGAAGTACTACCACCATTCCTTTTCCGCCGACAAGCAGCTTTTCGCTTTAAAGGATGTGGTTGCCTATAACATAATCATAGTATTAGCTAGGGTTTGAGGTCCCTCACGAAGCCTTGGATTGCCTATAAACTTGCTCCCCAAAGTTAAAAACCGCACTAAAAACAATGCAAAATTCTCAAAAAGCCTTCGTTAACGGTACAACTTAAAACTACAAACTCGAAAAAACTTAACAAACAGCTAATAACTCAATACGATTAAATTCGAAGCGCCGCGAATTCTTTCGTTGAAAAAAATGTGAACCAGACTTACTTAGTTACGAAGCAGTTATACAAATTAAAATCATTTAATTTTTCATGTGAAGCATGGCGGCTTTCCACGAAAGTTCGGCTAGCGCCATCTGTTGTCGAGTGGCAGAACTAAAGTAAATAAAGTTGTATTTGTCAAAGATTTCGTTAATATCCGTGATATTTAAATAATAAACTGTAATGTTATGTACATTACAGTACGTATTTATAATTTTTTTATACGATTCGTATAACAATAATAATGTTTGTGATATTTCTATAGTACCCAATTAGTTTTTGATAAGTATACATAATTTTTTTAACTAAATAAAATTCTATATTATATTTGCTTGCTTCTCTATTTTCTTCTATGTATTTGTCAAATATGTCGGTACTTTGACCTAACGTCTAGACATAAATGCACGTATATCTAAATGATTGTCTATTTAAATGAGTTCATGAATATATAATTCGACACATTATGTAGAAGGTACCTGTTTAGTTTCCTCTGTTAGGCTTTCTTTATTTTGTAATTTCTGTGTCTCTATAAATTGTGTTATAATTATGTGTTTTGTATTCTGTGTATTGTGTGTCAAAATAAACTATTCTATTGTATTCTATAAAAAATGCTGGACAATCCACACACCACCATCTCATCTCTCATATCTCATCATCAGCCCCAAAGTAAGCTACTCAAAGCTTGTGTTATGGGTACTAGACAACTGATATAATTCATAGATAGATATTTTTTATTTTACATATAAAACACCCAGACCACTATGTAGGTACACTAACTAAGCTATAACTGAACTTGTAAAAGGCTTTTTTAATCTATGTTTTGTACACAAAACGTTTTCTATATATCGATATATATGTACAATACACCTAAATTGTAGGTAACAAGTAATTTCATTACTGAAATTACATTTTCCGATAGCATTAGTGCCTCCCAAAATGGAGTCGGCCACACCTTACTAAACGAAGAATGGGGTTGGTTATGACATGTCAAATGTATAATATTAAAATAAGTACCCCTTACCTTGCGTAAGGGGTGGTTTTTCCAATTCAATTGCCAGGAAAGGTCATTCGAAGTTACATGTAGTTTTTAGATTCGTTGTATACCGACTTGTCATTTTGGTCAAAAGCCATTTTATTCTCAGGAAATTTTTTTATCATTTGAATATTATGTTTGAAAGAAAGCGTTCAAAGTTTCAAAGTGACCCTGTGATTGTACTGAATAAAGTCAAATTCAAAATATATCTATATCTATCTATATTCTATATATCTAAATATATATAACTCAAAGGTGACTGACTGACTGACATAGTGATCTATCAACGCACAGCCCAAACCACTGGACGGATCGTGCTGAAATTTGGCATGCAGGTAGATGTTATGACGTAGGCATCCGCTAAGAAAGGATTTTGATCAATTCTACCCCCAAGGGGATAAAATGGGGGATGAAAGTTTGTATGAAACTTTGAATTCCTTGGCGCGAGCAAAGCCGCGGGTTCAGCTAGTTTATTCAATAAAATCACAAGGACCATCCTGAACCGTCTTAAAACTAGGTGACTCTAGTGCCAGTTCCACGCGACCAACACCAAGAAGAACAGGCAACAAACTCGGCTTGGTATCTACCGCTAAAGACAGAGTAAAATCGTATGAGGGGTTATTAAAAAATGGGGCGTCACGAAATCTCAGTTCGGAGTGAACTACTAGTAATACCTATATTTAAGTTAGTACCTATAGGTACTTACCTAAGTATATACAAGTGGGCTAGTATGCACCTATGGCATCAAAACATAGCCCAAAGACAAGCGGTTTCTACTTCTTTTTCCGTTTCTCAGGGCTATCGTGTGTATCATCTAATCACGGTAGCTTGGTTGATGTTCCAAAAAATATAATTACACGTGTGTTGACGATGCCTTAGGCTTTATGGCCAGACCGGCGGTATTACGAAACTGGGGTTGCCAGGTATGAGTCCATTTCATACCCACAATAAAAATATATATGACAGCCATCTTAGGTTAGTCGGCTCAGCTCTGCCTTCTGCGCCGTAGGTCGTGGGTTCGATTCCCACCGTGAACAAAAATTTGTGTGATTTATTTATTTAGCCAACAACCACACAGCATTACAGTTAACACCAATGCGCACCTATGACTATCAGATCCTTTGAGGATGTCCAAGGGGGTAGTTAAAGGTATGTCCAATGCATACTTCGAGTAGCATTTACATTCTAAAAAGATCATCTTTAAAATAGAACTTAAATAAAGAATGAATCACGTTGATTTACGCTCAAACATACATTTCCCCGAAGTTTCTTTGCACGCTCGCGTTCCTAAATCAAAAATGTTCTAATCCATCTACCCAAACTCTCAATAAAGATGAAGCCACTGATATTTCGTAATTACAGGGCACAACGTACATTTATCGCATTAATCTATCGGCTGTGAAGGCTTAGAACGCGGCTCCCGATATTTTTAAGTTTTTTGTAAGAATCATTCAACTGATCTCAGCACTAACAAAAAACTGTACCTATAAATACCTAGATTAAATTAAATGAAATAATTTATTTGCGTACAGTACGGTAGGTATATTTTTCATTTTACAAATTGTGTTAGAATTAAAACCTTTCTTTGTGTTCTATAATCTTTATTTTCTTGTATACCTACCTTCTTCTGAATTTTAAGCCTGATTGATGTATGACTGACTGATGTGTTCGTTGTATTTAATAAATGATTGTCTATGTCTAAGGATGACTTTATTGTGCAATATAATAAAAGAACATGGTACCATTATTACACGACAATTCTAGGACTACAGCCAAGTACAATGGGTGGCCTTATCGCTATGAGCGATCTATTCCAATTATACATTCCATTAATTATATTTTAGACCCATCGAGTACCTACCGGTATTTTGTTTCTATTTTTTTATCCTGCAACTCTTTTTATGTAAATGGAAAAGATGGCGATCATTTAATTCACAAACAGAAAAAAGCTGAAAGTTTTTAATGAAACTATCATTGAAAATACTTACTTGAAAGAAAAAAGATATTCAAACCATTTTAAAACTCATACCTTAGTCAATTTTGTATTTTTTTTTTAAATTTAACAAGGTCGTAAATACGTAGTTTACTGAAATAGAGACTACTTACTAAGATACATTTTACAAAGAATTGTTAATTTTTTTTTGTTCTTAAATATGTCAATTCATTTGTTCATACTTAAAATTATTTATGAATAAAATCTGTTGCTACCCAAATAATTACTATCTTTGCAACATTTTATTAATTCCATATTTCGATAGGTTATTAAAAGTCGCTAAAAGTTATTATTTATTATACAGTAGCTGGACTGTAATTACAAATTTTGAAAATTATTATAATTCTGTCTTGAGAAAAATACCGTGCAAGTTGGTACCTACTAGTAGAGTCAGCAAAACAGTTCTCAAAAAGTTACCTCCTGCACTTAAAGCTTGGTTTACACTGGTCGATTAAAGCGTCGAGTAGAACCTACCACCGCGGTCATGTGGTGTTATCGGGCAACAGACGCGTGGTTGGAGGTGCTACTCGACCAGTGCGAACCAGCTATTTTGGCACTGAATGGTAGTCGTAGTGGCCACGTTTTCCGATCCTAAGGTTGTAAGGTTGTAGGTTCATACCAGTCGTGCACCCATGAGTTCTCTATTCAAAATGTATGTGGACAGTGCCATTACTGAGACGGTGAAGGAAAACATCGTAAGGAAACCGGCATGTCGTAGAACTTAAACATTTCTAGAACAGTGTCAAGGTGTCAAGGTTTTATTACAGATTTTTTACTGGGATTTGAATCCGCGACCTTATAGCCCATTCGCTCCAGGCTTGCAGTGAAGTGAGTAGCACCTCCCACCACGGTATTTTGGTTTTATCAGCCAATCAGTTATAACGCTCGGATAATAACGTGGGGGATATCCTACTAATATTATAAATGCGAAAGTTTATAAGTATGGATGGATGGTTGGATAGATGGATGGATGGATGGATAGATGTTTGTTATTCTATAACTCCAGAACGGCTGAACGGATCTTGGTAAAAATTGGCACAGAGATATATTATAGTCTGGAATAACAAACACATCTAAAGTCTACTTTTTATCCCGTGGGAATACCGGGATTTAGAACTACGCGGGTGAAACCGCAGGGCGCTACTAGTTATAAATAAAAACATTGTTAAGGTTTTCGACTCAAGCATATATGAACCTCTTGTCACATTTCATGTTTTAGGACTTTTGTCTACGACATGCCAGTTTCCTCACGATGTTTCCCTTCACCGTCCGAGGACTTAGCAGAATAGTAGAGGTACCACTCTTTTTAACATCCATCCATAAGAGGGGGTATCTACCGTGCCTGGGGATCAAATTCGGAAGCTCTTCTGTTCCTAATATGCAATCTCTACTTTCAAAATGCAACCCCGCGGCTAAACCCGAACGCACGGGAAAAAATCTCTGGTTAGATTCAGATAATTTTGTTTTTTTTTCTATATTTCGTTCGAAATTCAAGTTTTAGTGTG
The DNA here is from genome assembly GCA_963576535.1 of Plemyria rubiginata. Classification (NCBI taxonomy): domain Eukaryota; kingdom Metazoa; phylum Arthropoda; class Insecta; order Lepidoptera; family Geometridae; genus Plemyria; species Plemyria rubiginata. Next base: position 3,207,504 of record OY754911.1, on the reverse strand, counting down.
GAACGGGTATTGAGGCTTTGTAGAGGCAAGAAATTTTACTTTACGATAAAAAATATGAAACAGAAGGTAGCTTGATGACATGTTATATGAAAAGTTCTTAATATTTTTTTTTTTTTTTTTTATACTACCAAGGTAGCAAACAAGCATACGGCCCACCTGATGGCAAGCGGTTACCGCAGCCTATGGACGTTTGTAACACCAGGGGTGTCACACTCGCGTTGCTGACCCTTTAAACCACATTCTTATGCTATGTTAACTGTGTGTTTACAATATGTCGTGTTCTTTAGCTGTATATTCGTCTCCTGTGTGTCTCGTGTCTTGTACCTGGTTTTTGTGTTATCTGTATGTAAACTATTGTGTAGGAAAATCGCGTTCTTTTTTACTTTGACCTCCCGCGATACAGGCTTGTCCTTGTGCGGGGCCATCAGTAACCATTGTGTAATTTGTTTTTTGGTAAATAAATAATATATTTGTATTGTAAATATTTTAACACGCCTTTTTTGAAGAAGGTCTTATAGTTTGGTGGACTAAATAGAAAGCTTATTATTAGCTTTATATTAAGTCGTTTACAAAAAAGAAGACTTTCGATTGTATACTCGTATTCACAATTCGATTAAATGTTTTTTGTATGTTTGCGATTACTCCGCCAATTATGTAGTGATTTTGCTGTTTATTTTTCCGGCTCGTCTGACATTAGTCAGCGCTTTTAGAAAAATCAAGAAAACCGCATAAAATCAAAAAATTGTATTATGTAGGTATGTTCCAATGAGATGCGTGATCCGAAAGATCGAGAAGGTGGTTTAAAGAGAAGTGAAAATAGTTTAAATAAATTGAGAAGATTAGGTAGTAGAGGTCTTTGTGTGTGGCTCGTCCGGGGAAGTACTACCAGCACGCCTTTTTCTGCCGCTAAGCAACGCTGTGTTACGTTTTGAAGGTTGGTTTCCGGTGAAATTACAGGCACAAGAGGCTTAGCATCTATATGCATCAAGAAGATGGATGCAGAGCAGTGCATCGTAGGGCAAGTCATATCGTGCGTGACTTACGAGGCAATGCTTTGTTTATAGGTGATGGTTATCACTTAACATCAGGTGATCATCTGCTTGTGGTATGGCCAAAGGCCATGTCCCATGTCCAGCAGTGGACTTCTACAGGAAGATAATGATGATGAGATAGATAAGGCTTTTATACAACAATGTTATAACAATATGCATGCTTCTTAGAACCTCCTACACAAAAGGTTGCATGTAGTATAATTTTACAATTATGTCAAAATATGGTTTTGCATGTAATAAAATTAGTGTCTGACAAAAAAATTGTTCATGTTTTGGTGTATTTTGAATGAGTAGGATTTTTGATTCCTATATCATATTACTAGTTGCGCCCCGCGGTTTCACCCGCGCAGATTTAAATCCCGGTATTCACACGGGATAAAAAGTATCCATATCTCAGCCAAGTTTTATCCAGATGTTCAGCTGCTCCGGCGTAAAAGAGTAACTAACATCCATCCATCCTTACTTACAAACTTTCGCGTTTATAATATTAGTAGGAAGTAGGATTCAATCAAAAGTTGAATAGTTTAGAAAAATTACATAATTCATTCTCTCGTTAAAATCAAGACTGAAGACTAATATTGTTATGAATATTGAATGTAATATGATGCCAGCTTTCGATAAAAAAACATCTAAATCGGTTCACCCAGTAAAACTAATGACAAACATTAAAACAGTAGAAGTATAGATTGATTGATTGAAAATACTTTATAGCACATAAAAATAACAGTACAAAGGCGAACTTAATGCTATAAAGCATTATCTTCCAGACAAGAAGAAGTAGTATAAAAAATGCATTGTATATTTTGTTTATGTTGCTGTCTTATATTTCACTCATTTTTCACGTCAAAACTTTATCAAAAATCGGTTAGCATCAAGCTGGAGGCACTAAATCATAGCGGCTCATCTACACATCGGACTTATGCATTAAATGTCGAAAAACAAAATCGATGGAAGCGTCGATCAATTAAAATATTAATTGGGAAAACTGTTGAGTCGTGTTGCTCTAAGTTTCAGGTTTATTAATTAATATCCTACTAATATTATAAATGCGAAAGTTTGTGAGTAATGGATGCATGTTTGTTACTCTTTCACGCCGGAAGAACTTGATGAAACTTGGCAGAGAGTTTGATAAGAGTTTGAAATAGTCTGGAATAACACATAGGTTACTTTTCATCCCGTGGGAATACAGATACAGATACTTTATTGGTAAAAACAGATTACAAGTCATGGTGGAATTTTAAATAATATTACATTACCTACATACTAAACATTCAATATTAATTTACATTATTACTATATTATATATAAATTCGCTGACCGAATAATATGCTTTTTCTACTAATAGCTTTTTTATCTTATTTTTGAAGATGCCGTCGGATGTTGCATTTTGTATCTCTACTACTCATTTTGAATACCACGGGATAAAAAGAAAGTTTGATTGTTTCCCGATATTTCGGCACAGTTGCATGCGCTATGATCACGGGTCGAACTCTCAGTTCAAACTCACAAATCATGGTAAATATCCCGTTCTAAATGAAAACGTTCATAACCATGCTATTTTAAAAAACAATTTTACCTACATTTTAAATTAAATTCAACAACTTCTCCACACATTTCCCTGTCTCAGGTCCATCACCGATCAATCAGTACAAGTCTGCCGGCAATAAATTTATTTTTCCCAATAAATATTACAACTACCTATGTTATTACAAAACATAATCTATGTTGCCTGTGTAATTATCAGCTGTATCTATCGATCTGAATTCTTAGATCCTGGCTTTTTGTGGATATTCATTGATTTTTTGATTGATAAGTCCTTGCGATCAACTTAGATGACTTTGCTGCAGGCAAGCCTAACAAAAAATTGTTCATGCATTTTGACATTAGACTATCTATCCACACCCACACTCCTGTCAACTTGAATGTTTATTGCAACGAATTTGGACAACTAGGAACTGAGGAACTGTTTAGTTTGGTGCCCGCGGCTAACTTTCATCATCGCACCACACGCCGCAAAAATAAATTCCATCCCCACCATCTGGATGGCTGGTTCTCCTCAACTACTCGTTTTTCTCGGTCGTTTTTACCACGAACGCGTAAGTTGTGGAATGAACTTCCCCCTGCGGTTTTCCCTCGGAGTTACGACATGGGGTCCTTCAAAAGGCGGGTTTATCTCCTCTTAAAAGGCCGGCAGCGCATCAGCAACGCCTCTGGTGTTGCAGGTGTCTATGGGCGACGGTGACCACATTCCATCAGGTGGCCCGTTTGCTCGTCTGCCAGCTTTGGCATAAAAAAAAACTAGTGAAAAAAAACTGTTACAGTACAGTACAGTAAAATAACCGAATAGTATTACTCATTGGTGGAACAATCACCGGTTATATCTCGCTCCACTGTGCTAAGGCCTATCTTACGTGACATTGGCGCAGTTGAATTACCCCTTCTTCTTCTTCTAATTTAAGAGCAATTCTCTTGCCGGCGTAATTGATGCATTTCTCTCCAGGTGCTTCTTTTTAGGGCAACCTCCTTGACCTCCTTAGAAGACATGACGGTTACCTTCGCTACATGAGCATAAATGCTCATGTAGCTTATCCTAGGTCTTCCCCTGCCTCTCTTTCCTTCTACCTTTCCTTCGATGATTTTTCTTATAAAGCTGTCATGTCTTACAAGATGGCCAATCATCTTTCCTCTTCTACTTACCCCACATGCCACTAAAACAAAAATTGAATGGAATTGAATTGAAAAAAAAAACTCCTTGTGTCAGATAAAAAGCTTCGTACGTGTAAAATGCTGCCACACTTTCTCGAGTGCAACGGAAGACGAGGTTTTAGGGGGATTTAGATTAGATTTAGATTAGTACTTTAGCCTGTACCCTGCAGTACAGGTCGGGTGACCGAGTTATATACCTACCTATTACTTTATCCCAAAGGTCGGAGGAACGACCACAAACAATCCCTACCATCCCTACTAAAGTAGTACTGCGAAAGTAACTCTGTCTGTCTGTCTGTCTGTTACGCTTTCCCGCTTAAATCTCTCAACCGATTTTGATGAAATTTGGCACAGACAATCTTTAGACCCTGAGAAAGGACATAGGCTACTTTTTATTGCGAAAAAAAGGGATGAAGAGATTAAAAGTACTCAGACGAAGTCGCGGGTACCAGCTAGTTTGTTAAAATAACTAAACATCTGACGAACATTATGTAGCCTGCTTCGTTTTTGGAAGTCGCTTACCTACTTATTAAGAGAATGAATCAAAGATTTTATAATGTCCCAAAAGTTATTCTCCGAGCGGGATTTGAACCCGCGACCTTCCCCTTGATACGGGGCTGCGCTACCAACTGCGCTTTTGGGACATTATAAAATCTTTGTGATCTCCTTAAGTGTAGTAAACACTATAGGTAAATCTAATAAAAATTTAAATTAGAATTAATCAATAACTAAAAATCTTATTTCAAAAAAATAAAATTTGTACCCACCATAGGTATAGAGGTTTTAAGACACAAATATTTGTTTTTATTGATTTATTTTTATTTATTGAGATATTAACATCATAACAGGTTTTTTTTATATAAAACTCAAAACAGAACTAGCGTTTATATCTACAAATTTTGTAAAGAGTAACTTAATTACCTACCTGCATTTTTAATTTAGTACGGGAAGATGGGGGAATGCCGATCACCTGAAAGAAAAATTCTCCATTTGTTTTTTCATTTGTCTTATGTCAGTTTTGAGGTTTAGACTCTGCCTGCTCAAGCGTAACAACCCCTGCGCTGCAGCGTGCTCGCTGTGTTTTAAGGTACCTGATTTAATCAGTTTTTGGAGTGAGCGGTATTACCCGACATGTTCGCCATTATCCCTGCTTCCCCTAATACCTCAGTAGAGATCTTTAATACCAGTCTGATAGAAAAGCTGAAATTCAGCACTAAGATAACATTTAATATTCTAATTCAGTAGTTACTTATTATATTGTGACATATTTCTTCTCGGTCAGTAGCCCGGCGGACAACGTAAAACTGACACATTTTTCTAAATTTTAGAATGTCATAGAATGCATAAATGGATGTGTTGACATTCTATAGGTAGGCCTAGGTATCTAAGTAGGTATCTCTACCTACTTATTAGTAAAGATATTCACGACTAGGATGAAGTTGAAAATCTTACGCTGCGTGTCTGGATCGCGTGACTGGCAGCAATTACTCTACCCGGCAAGCCCTACCTAGTTATTTGTTCTTATTTTTTGTCCCGCTCACTCTTTTGTCTTTGTTTTGCGGTGGGACAAGGGTGAGTGGTGCCGATGGCTACTTTGCTTTCGTTCCACCATTTTGGTTTTTTGAAAAGTAATTTTTGTAAAAATTTAAGTTTTAAGAAGTACCTATGAATGTAATGTTTGCTTGAAGGCTCGATAAATGAAAAATTGTTGGTACCTAATTAATAAAATGTCATTGACATTACAAGTATACCAATTGAATTAAATAAAACACTGCAAAATACTCACTTATCTAAACACCTAAAAAGTGGCACCGTAAAAGGTAGATCAGTTTTTAAAACAATAGACTTATAGTGACATCTGTTGTCCAGTAGCTGAACTATGTTTATCTCAAATTATTGAAGGAAAGCTCGTGCAACCAAAACGTAACACTTGCATTTTTATATTGACCAGCGAAAAGCAAAAAAAAAAATCCGAAAACATGTACCTACCTATATTATTTAAGTATTTATGGTCTTGGTTAACATGGCAGTCATCCTATCATACTATCCTACTAATATTATAAACGTGTAAGTTTAAATAGGCCAGCAAGAAGTACTTTATCGAGCGTCAGCCGAAGTCTAATACACATTATATTATGACGCGTCAACCAAAAAGAACACTGGAAATCAGTGGAGCAGATTTTTTCTCCTCTTCCTTCCGGCATTCTTTTTGCGTGACGCGCACTACACTAGTGTACGTAGACGTACAAACTAGGTACATATAACACAAATTAATTCAATAAATCAACTTCATACTTGACTTATGGACCGCAGGTTCGATTCTCGTAATCGCAGCCCCAGGCCCCGAATTAGAACAAATTATCCGCACATTTCGACAAAACATTTTGTATTTTTTGGACGATTTTCGGACGAAATTGTTCTTTCTACGATTCAAAATTGGAGGGTTTGGTTTTTTGGTGCATCGAGGTAAGTCGGTTTTGTTTTGTTTATCTGCTCGGCTGAAAACACATAACGATCGGTACCTAATAAAGTACATAAGTAGATACCTAATACAGTACGATAACTGCAAGTTGTCTACCTATTTGAAAGTTCTTCTAACACAGAAGGTATATACATAATAATAATATATTATCTAAATATATATAACTCTTTCTTCTTTTTCTTTCTTCTTTTTATGGCTCCTGTCATAGACAATCTTGCCAATGTCAAGTGATTCAGAGATTATACTCTTTGTAGATGTAGATAAGTTTCTAGTCACGTCAGTCCAAAGTCGAGTCAGTTGTTTTGAAGAAAATGGTGGCGGTTTCTTCAAAACATTTGAAACATTTTCGGTCAAATCACGATATCACATAATACACTTTCATTTCAAATGCTTACACTTTGTGCTAAGACCACAAGTAATGTTGGTTAAAATACCACCAAAATTACACAACACAACTCAAAATAACACTAGAAAAACAATTAAAATAAAAATGCTATGTTGCTTCGTTAGATGACAGGAAACTAATCCTATATATAACTCAAAGGTGACTGACTGACTGACTGACATAGTGATCTATCAACGCACAGCCCAAACCACTGGACGGATCGAGCTGAAATTTGGCATGCAAGTAGATGTTATGACGTAAGCATCCGCTAAGAAAGGATTTGAACAATTCTACCCCAAAGAGGATAAAATGGGGGATGAAAGTTTGTATGAGATTTTCAAAGTAAACGAGCGCGAGCAAAGCCGCGGGATCAGCTAGTAAAAACATAAAACAAAACTTTTGATGATGGCAACCCAACAAACAAAACGTCATAAATGTGTATAATACTTTTTTGTTCAGCTTTAGTGATTTTTTCAAAAACTCCTTAAACTATACCCAAATAATTGGCGGAGTTATCTTGTAACAAATATACAAAAAAACATAGGTAGGTACAGTCGAATTGAGAAGCTCCTCCTTTTTGAAGTAGGTAAAAATATAATTTTATATAAAATCATTATTAACAATAAAAATAAAGGTTTTGGCACCTTTACTTTTATTATTTGTATATATTTTTAACATTTTAAAATTATAATTATGTTAACGAGAAGTTTTCTGTCGGTTCTCAATAAAATAAATGAAACAGCTAAGTACGCACGGTTTCTAAAAGCTCGATCAACAATAATCAGCTGTCAAGTCACTTGCTATCTCTATCTAATTTGAAGTAAAAGCTGAAAAAGGAAGTGACTTGACAGCTGATTAGTGTTGATCGAGCTTTCAGAAATCGGGGGTAAGTCACTGAGAATGTGCTAATATTATGTAGAAGCCATTTTACATGTGGAAATAAATATCTACTAGATAATCTTTTATCTTCACAACGACACTCATTATTAAATAAACTATTCATTTCTAAAAAGTCTAGAACCCCAGTAAGTGGATAACTACGTAGTGGTTGTAGGTAGCAATTTAAATGATTTTTCCTTAGTAATAAATAGGTAGAGACTTAGGGAGAATTTTTAATACGTTGTCAGTATGTAGGTAACAGTAACTAGGTGGGCTTGCATAGGTAATAAGGAAGCAGGTTAATTAAAAAGTATTTATTATAATTCATTTGACACTGTGAATGTCGTCCTGAATTCATTATCAAGACAGATTTTTTCAGTCGTTTTGGGCAGTAGCATAGCTTTTTTATTTTAATTGTTTTTTCTTGTGTAATTTTGCATTCTGTTGTGTAATTTCAGTGTTATTTTTGTATTACTTTTGCTTTCTGTTGTGGAATGAATGACACTGATGTTTTTTTAGATTACTTGAGAGGTAAAGTAATCTGAGAATGAAATTGTATCATAAGCTATCCTGATTTTAACGGAAAAAAAATCTATGGTTTTGAAGGAAATCGCTATAATTTTCATAAGCAGACTTTATTAGGGATGGATGGACTGAATCCACTGCTCTGTAATAAAAAAGTACTTATAATAGAGATCAGTCACTGAACAGTAACTGAATCGGATAATCGGACTTAATGGACATCCGTTAGCATCCCTATTAGTCTGTGGAATGGACTAAAAAGTAGACACTTGATACTGGCAAGGTATGTCAAGATTTAAAAAAAATGTGTCAATCGATTTGACAGTTAAACAAAAAAGAAAGACGTAATCTTGACAGCTTTTCAACGCGATTTTCCTAATTCAAATTTTTGCGTAGTTTTCAAATCACATTGTTTTCAATTTTAAATTCGGTTCCAATTCATGTTTGACACATATTTTATTTAGGTAAATTAATTAATAATTTAAAGTCAGAAAGTTAAATTTAATTCGAATTCGATTGAATTATTATAAGGATTGCTTTTAGACATCTTAAATTTAGGTTAAAATTAGCAAAAAGGTGCCAGTACCACGCGACTACTTTGACTTTGGCTTTAAAAATAGAGGCTGGATTCGAACCTGCGGCTTTACCATCAAAGGCGTGGTTGCTACCACTACAGGCCACTATTTGAAAGAACATTTTTAATAACGGGTTCTGTCCTATTATTATGCGGTAGTCGTTTTAATTAGAGTTATTTACAATGACTAAATTACAGGCTTCTAAGACTTTTCGACAGTAGGTAGGTATACTTATATATTATAACCTACCTATAATATATAAGTAACCTTACCTATGTCTTCACATAGGTTTTACCAATTTCACTCAGAGATTTTTATAGGTGTAATTTAAAAACATCATATATAACAATAAATCACCCTAATTTTCGCTTTGCTTGCTCAAGCAAAGAGATTTTCGAATTTTACATACGTGAAACCTAAATCAATTCTTTAAAGGGTGACCATAAACTTGCTCAAAAACCGAGACTATCAGTACTAATATATTTTGTGCTGCAGCGGTGAACCAGCTGAGGTGCCAGAACAAAATGTTTTCATGATTTAAAATTAGGTTTTTGTTTCTGGTCTGGGTGATATAATTTAGAAAGAGACCAAGAGGCCGAAGCCCGATACGTTGGTCTGTTCAAATCCGCACTACTCTCGATGTGAAGGTCCATGAAGCTATTCATGTCACCAGCAACAGATCTAGACGGCGAAGAGATTGAATGACAAAGTGATCCATGGAGGGGGTCACGACCCTCAGTACTACTACTACTACGACTATTTATACTACTACTACTAACAAAAAGGGATAGAAAGATGACATACTTACCTAACCTACGTAAAAAAATCGAAAGCCACCGATAACAAACTTTTGTGCTATGAACATAGATCCTCCGTGCGAGCACTTGCAAAAAGTTATCTAACAGTCATCTGGGTCCATAGCTTTGGTTTGTGGCTAACTGGCGCTGTTGGAATATCCACTGTTATTCCCTGATATATCCACCCTACATAGCCCACACCCCGTGGGAACGCCGTCCATCCCTACAATCAACCAATCGTAACTCAATTACAGACGGTGGGTATTTCATTATAATTATAAGTACTGAATCAGTGCCTACTGCCTATCTTTTTAAGTGATATGCGTAGTTATAATTACCTATAGAAACCTAAGTACCTACCCATGATTGTCGGTGGTAACTACCATGCCTCAAACGAGTTTTCAATTGGGCATCCTGTACCCCAAATCTTAATTTTGTTTTTTGCCTTTTAACCAACTTCAAAAAAAGGAGGGGGTTCTCAATTCAACGGTTTTTTATTTATTTATTTGTCTTTATAACCATATGTATATATATTTATATATATAGCACCAAACAAAGACAGCATTTCTTTTTTTTTTTTAGTTTTTTTATGTTTATAACTTTTTACTGGGTGGACTGATTTTAATGATTCTTTTTGATCGAAAGCCGGTGCTTGTCATGTGGTCCTATTTAGATTTGAGTCAGATCTAAAAAGTAGTTTTTGAGTTATAGTGTTAGGTATGAGTGTATTTTACACTTTTTACAGTGTATTGAAGTCGGTTATTTCTTGGGCCTCTTCAAGGCAAGAGTGAATAGGTGTCTTCTAGACCGTTCTGCTCCATCGTCGGCTACATCGTCGCTTACCACCAGGTGAGATTGTGGCCAAAGGACAGTCTATCAAATATAAAAAAAAAAAAGAGTGATACTGAGAACTCATACTGAGTCTATAGAAAAGTCTGAGTTACGAAAAACTAAACAAAACCCTTAGGTAGGTAGTGGTCTTTATGAAAGCGTTTGCCGGGGAAGTACAACCGTGCCTGTCTGTGAAAACATCAAGATATTTCATGTCCTTATTGCAAGAGAATATTTTCCTCAAAAACCATAAATAATTCATTCATCTTTTTCCTTTTCCTTTCGCTCGCGTGCACCAATCGCGTGCATTCCCGCCTTCGGCCGGTCACGATTCGACAGATTCCATATTTGAAATTGTATATCCATAATGTTTTGTTCGTTTTTAAAATTATTTATGTGTTTGTGGTCATGATTATGTGACGTCATTTTAAAAACTAAGTAGGTTACATAAATTCCTATGTACCTACCCTTTTAAACCTACATACAACTTAAATAATGTAATTTATCATGACACCTAACATTAAGTTGTATGTAGGTTTAAAAAAGGGTAGGTACATAGGTATTTATGTAACCTACTTAGTTTTTACACTCAAATATAACCGAATATGGTGTCATGAGGGAAATTGCAATAGCGGGGTAAAATTAAGGGTAGGTATGTGTTGAAGGCTACGAATTAATAAATTTGTAGGTTGAAGGTAGATTTTTTTACAGAAAAACTAGCGTTGTCATCTCTGAATTACTTTTGAGATACACACAAAAGTTATTAAGGTATGGTTGAATGCGTAATTCTAGTTATAGTACTCGCATTTACCCCACTTGATCCGTATTTACCCCACTTGACCCTATGTAGGTAGGTAGGTACGTACAACGATACAAAAATTAGGCTATAAATAAAGTTAAAAAGTTATTTTATGTTACTTTACCCAATTTTCTATAATCACGTAACATTTAAAACAGAATTGATCGATCTAAAAATGTTCCAAATCCTATTTTAATCCTTTTAAATACGATCAATCAAAGAGTATCAGACATTTCTATTTTTTTTCTCTATTTCTATCAGTGTAGAGTTGAAACTGCTCTAACAGGCGAGATTTCTAAATCCTTGGTATAAAACCATATAAATCAATCAAACGAATGTGAAATTACAGTGAATGGATCTTTCCGCGGGCGTTTCGGTTCGTCATCTAACAAAAGTTGTCTGTTTTTACTTTCTTGATTTACAAATTGGTCTTTTGTACCTATTGTTAGTATGTGTGTAGAACCTTACCTTCCTAGAGCCTACTTCTTCTGAAGGCGCTGTGTAGTTTTCATTTTCTCTCTCTCAATAGTTTGATTCTCATTTTCTAACTTTATTTATAACATACAGTGTAAACTAGTACGGAGGGTGAGACTTGATTGACCAGCGTCTTTGTTTACAGGCTTACCTACATTTGTACAGAATAACCAAACTACTGACACAATAATAATTTATGTTTACTAATCATAGTACCTTCTTACTATAATATCATAATTTTAGCTACCTACTTAAGTGTCCTATTAATTAAGCCTAGTTCATACCTATCTACATTTACATAATAATTTAAGCACCTACCTATTTGTAAGTCTGTAACACAAGATGTTTAATAAATAAATAAATTAAAAAAAAAAATTAACTAGCGATCCGCCCGCGCGCCCCTGTTTCGCACGGGTGCACATATCATGCATGTATTATACATATAAACCTCCCTCCTGAATCACTCTATCTATTAAAAAAACCGCATCAAAATCCGTTGCGTAGTTTTAAAGATTTAAGCATACATAGGGACATGGGGATATAGAGACAGAGAAAGCGACTTTGTTTTTATACTATGTACCTAGTGATGATAATATGTAGGTACTTTGCTGCTATGTTGCTTCTAAACGACGACCTCAGTGGCGCAGCGGGCGAGAGTCCGCCTGCGACGCAAGAGGAAAGAACATTTTGTGTACGATCTGCAGAAAGTTCCGTTGGTCTGGGTATTTTTTGTGTATAATAAAAAACTCAAATTCAAAGTCAAAATAATATGTTTATTCAATAAAATCACAAGGATCACCATGAAACGCCTTACAACTAGGTGACTCTAGGTGCCAGTACCACGCGTCCAACGCCGAGAAGAACAGGCAACAAACTCGGCTTGGTATCTACCGCTCTATCGCTCTTTTGTATGATCCTCGTCACAATGTAATACCTCTACACTAATTGAAGCTACATAATACAACTAGCTGATCCCGCGGCTTTGCTCGCGCTCGTTTACTTTGAAAATCTCATACAAACTTTCATCCCCTATTTTATCCCCTTGGGGGTAGAATTGATCAAAATCCTTCCTTAGCGGATGCCTACGTCATAACATCTACCTGCATGCCAAATTTCAGCCCGATCCGTCCAGTGGTTTGGGCTGTGCGTTGATAGATCACTATGTCAGTCAGTCAGTCAGTCAGTCAGTCACCTTTGAGTTTTATATTTGATCAAAATCCTTCCTTAGCGGATGCCTACGTCATAACATCTACCTGCATGCCAAATTTCAGCCCGATCCGTCCAGTGGTTTGGGCTGTGCGTTGATAGATCACTATGTCAGTCAGTCAGTCAGTCAGTCAGTCACCTTTGAGTTTTATATATTTAGATAAGTAATCTAACGGAGAAAAGAAAAGTAAACATATTCACAAAACAGCAGACGCTTCAAACTAATAATACTGGAGCCTTATTCACTATGACAATAAGAGATTCCAAGGAGATTCCTTGCCCCAAACCGTGAAAAGTCAAAACTTGAATTTGGGCTTTATTCTTTATGACATAGGAGATACTTTGCCCTGACCGTATGACACCGGCTGCCTTGTCTTAGCCGTGATCGCGCTGCAAATGGTCATAGTGCATAAGGCTCCTGCATGACAATAAGTAAGAAATAAGTGAAAACTTTCGTTCCACACTTCTCGTCGAGATATTACATAACTTGTATTGGAATAAACATGGTAATCATAATTCTATATTTGTTAGATGACCTCAGTGGCGCAGCGTGCGAGAGTCCGACTGCGATGCAAGAGGTGGCGGGTTCGATTCCCGCCTCGGAACAAATTTGTGTGCGATCTGCAGAAATTTGTTCCGTTAGTCTGGGTGTTTTCTATGTATGATAAAAAAATATCTATCTGAAACAGCTTTACGACTTTGATTCCCAGGCACGGTAGATATCCCTTCAGATCTCTCAGTACCAAGTACAAACTCAATATTCTTTGAGGATGTCTAAGGGGGTAGTCAGAGGTACGTCCAAACATTACATTTGGCACACACCCACATTTCTATATAATATCTATCTATGTAAGTATATAACGTATTAAATTATCAGTTATCTAGTACCCATAACACAAGCATTGAGTAGCTTACTTTGGGGCTAGATAGTGCTGTGTGGATTGTCCAGCATTATTTATAAAAAGATCTACAATTTACTCCTGCCAGCCTTGAAGAGCGCTCTCAACTCCTTCCTCATTATCTTCCCGCTTGCACTCTTCGGTATGTTGTCGACGAAGCGGACACCTCCTCGTAAGTGTTTCGGATTTGATAGCTGGGAAATAGATTGATAAACAAAATACATTGTTGTATACCAAAAAAAACAACAGTAGGTATAGGCCGCGTCAACGTAAAAGAACGCTGGAAAACCGTGGGGGATGTGTTTGCGCATAAAAAATACTCGCGCCATCACACTCCGTCACCCTCCTTCCGGCAATCTTTTTGCGTGACGCGAACTATAATAGTACATTAAAACGGTCGGTGGTGTGTCTTGTCAAATACAAAAAATAAATACAAATTCTTCATATTTTCATATTTTTAATGCCATTACATTATTAAGTGTACATTTTCAAATTATAATTACTAATTTAATTATTTGATTGTATTTGAATAAATAATGAAGCAGGTCAAAATCAAAGTTTAAAAAAAGTTTTCCCAAACTTATTTGACGTATAGACAAACTTATGCGTATTTAATAACTAGTTGCGCCCCGCGGTTTCACCCGCGCAGATTTAAATCCCGGTATTCCCACGGGATAAAAAGTAGCCTATGTGTTATTCCAGACTATAATTTATATCTCTGCCAAGTTTCATCCAGATCCGTTCAGCCGTTCCGGCGTGAAAGAGTAACAAACATTTATCCATACTCACAAACTTTCGCATTTATAATACTAGTTGGGCCCCGCGGTTTCACCCGCGCAGATTTAAATCCCGGTATTCTCACGGGATAAAAAGTAGCCTATGTGTTATTCCAAACTATAATCTATATCTCTGCCAAGTTTCATCCAGATCCGTTCAGCCGTTCCGGCGTGAAAGAGTAACAAACATTCATCCATACTCACAAACTTTAGCATTTATAATACTAGTTGTGCCCCGCGGTTTCACCCGCACAGATTTAAATCCCGGTATTCCCACGGGATATAAGGTAGCCTATGTTTTATTCCAGACTATAATCTATATCTCTGCCAAGTTTCATCCAGATCCGTTCAGCCGTTCCGGCGTGAAAGAATTGCAAACATCCACCCATACTCACAAACTTTCGCGTTTATAATATTAGTAGGGTTAGTAGGAAGGAAGTAGGATAGGATATATGCTTTTTCCCGCTATACGTTGTCACTAGAACATGTCACCAGTTGACGATATAGAGATGAAAGAAGAAAGAAAAGAAAGAAAGAAATAGAGGTTTACCTTTTGTGCTACGAAGTCTTGCAATTCCTTCTCCGTGACTGTGCGTCCATTTTGCAAAGCTACGAATGCTAATGGCACCTCTCCGCCTGATGTGTGTGGTATACCTAAATGTACAATAATAATGAATGAAAGAATGAATGAAAATTATTTATTGCACTCATTAAAAACTAACAATTTTTGAGACAATCGGACAAAAGAGACAATCAACACCAGGCCATGGGCGTTGTCAGTGTGTCGCCTACCCTGAAGGACATTTTTTGAGCTTTTCATGTTGAATCTTGGCGGAAAAACCTCCGATGGTAACTCATTCCACAGCTCATGGGTATGGGGGAGAAATGAACGTGAAAAACGGACAGTGTGAGATACCCAGGGTGCAAATAGGACAAATTATCATCATCACTACATAGTATAAAACAAAGTCGCTTTCTCTGTCCCTATGTCTCTATCCCAACTATATATGTCCCTATGTCGCTTTCCCGCTTAAACCTCTCAACCAATTTTGATGAAATTTGGCACAGACAATCTTTAGACCCTGAGAAAGAACATAGGCTACCTTTCATTGCGAAAAAAAGAGATGAAGATATTAAAAGTACGCAGACGAAGTCGCGGGTACCAGCTAGTAATAAATAAATAAATAATGCTGGACAATCCACACAGCATAATCTAGCCCCAAATTAAGCCACTCAAAGCTTGTGTTATGGTACTAGATGACTGATATATTTAATACATTATATACTTACATAGATAGATATTTTTTATTATACAGGAATCGAACCCGCAACCTCTTGCGTCGCAGGCGGACTCTCGCCCGCAGCGCCACTGTGGTCGTCATCTATCAATACGAATATCAATACGAACGAACTTACTACTAGGCTGTATTTCATACCTATAACACCAACATCCTTGACTGCCGAGTGAGTGAGAAGTAGATCTTCCAACTCCGCTGGTGGAACCTACAATAAGAAAGATCACTTAGACCACCAGACATTTAGTTATGTATATTATCCTACTTCTTACTTTAATGAAAACTTCACTTCTTATGGAATGATCTAGTTTATTACAGTATCCAGTATCACAAGGATCTAGGAACTCAAAATCATGACTCTACTAATCCTACTACTATTATAAACGCGAAAGTTTGTAAGTATGAATGGATGGATCGATGGATGTTTGTTGTTTTTCTTCACGCCGGAACAGCTGAACGGATTTGGATGAAACTTGGCAGAGAGATAGATTATAGTCTGGAATAGCACATAAGCTACTTTTTATCCCGTGGGAATACCGGGATTTAAATCTGCGCGGGTGAAACCGCGGGGCGCAACTAGTTTGTCATATAAAAGGCCTTGTTGTTTATTTTACCCCCCGTGGTTTGACCCACGTAGTATTAAATCCCAGTAATCCCACGGGATAAAATGTAGCGAATGTGCTATTCCAGTCTATTATCTATAACTGTGCCAATTACATCGATCTGTTCTGTCGTTTTGGCGTGAAAGAATAACAAACATCCATCCATCCATCCATCCACCCATCCATCCATACTTACAAACTTTCGCGTTTATAATAGTAGTAGGATTATTTTTATTTTGTTTGCTGTAAATGCGTTATCTATCTATCAATGTGAAGTTCCTTTGCATTCATAATGAAATGATCTTTTTGCCTGCATAATGACAGACATTACAATGTTCGTTCTCGATAGGATCGAACCCACGGCCTGCGCAGAAGGCTGCTACCAACTGAGCAGTGAGAGTTATTAAAATATATGTTTTCTAATTACTACTCACTTGAAACCCTTTGTATTTGATCAATTCCTTCAATCTATCGACGATGTAGAAGAATCTCTCATCATCATAGTAGCCCACATCACCCGTCTTGTAGAATCCTAAAAAATAAATAATGCTGGACAATTCACACAGTACTATCTAGCCTCAAAGTAAGCTACTCAAAGCTTGTGTTAGGTACTAGATAACTGATATATTTAATACGTTATATACTTACATAGTTATATATATTTTTACTATATACATAGAAAACACCCAGATCAACGGAAGTAATTTCTGCAGATCGTACACAAATTTGTTCCGAGGCGGGAATCGAACCCGCAACCTCTTTAAATTCCTGCTTTTGTGTTTTTGAAATTTTTTTTTTTCCTACTTTGATTATTTCCTGTTATTTTATATTCTATTACTATTTCTTAATCTTATTGTCTATTTTTAATTAGTGTTAATGGCTGTGCCGTTCTGATTAAATGAATAAAATAAATTGCGTCGCTGGCGGACTCTTCCCCGCTGCGCCACTGAGGTCGTCAGAAACTAATAAGAAACGAAAAGAGTAACTTATAAGTTGGTCTGTTTGTTGCAAGCGTCCCAATAGGGCAGGGATTCCCAATTTTATTTGGCCATGGAACCCTAATTGATCATACATTTTTTGACGGAACCCTAGCTGGCGGTTTTGATAAGTTTACCTTCTAGTTTGAATATATGCAGGTTAGACTCGGGAGAAAGAACAAAATGATAAATGAGAAATAATTATTATAAGCAAAACATGGACGCGATGCGACGTGACGATGCGGCGCGGTTATGAGTATTTTCCACGAAAGCAGACCGCGGAACCCCTGTGACCCTTCCACGGAACCCCTGGGTTCCGCGGACCACCATTTAGGAAACCCTGTTATAGGGTAAAAACATAGGGTCCCCATAGAGACGCTTAAACAACGTTTATAAATACTGCGTGATGATGGAGCAAGCAGATGGCTCACCTGGTGTTAAGTGGTAACCATCATCATCCACAACAAAGCATTGCCTTGTACGTCACGCGCGATAAAACGTGCCCTAAGATGCACTCCATCAACTTGAGGCATACACTCGGTCGAAGTGACCATGGGCCGTTCGTCTCCCAGTCCTGTGGTGGACTTACCTTCATCATCGAAATCATCGCCTCTCCCGATACCAACATAGCCCTTCATCAGCATGGCTCCTTTCACGCAGATCTCGCCTCTTTGGTTTGGACCTAATGCCTGCCGTGTTTCTGTGTCCACAACCTGAAAGAGACAACAGACCATTGTTAGGTATTACAAATTTTGTATTCACTTTATAAGGCATTGTTTTTGTAGATAGAATGATATCCTGGATAAGTTAAAGAAGAAGAAAAGATGAGTTTACTAGAGGCAGTTTTAAAGTGGCACCAGTGATAGAAAAGAAAGAAAATACATTTATTTGAGTACAACAACAAAAAAATAAATACATACCTATAGAACGACAGGTACTTAAGTAGGTACCAATACACAATTACAGTCATAAACAGACCAATTGAAACAGACAGACAAAACGAAAGAAGAAACAGTACCAAAAAACAAAAGAAAACATAACTGATATACCGCTACCCATAGTATTATGTAGTACCTATGAATGAACTATTGTACCAACCTTATTTCTACATAGATTGCAGCGCCCTACAGGGTACATGTACTCGCTTATTTGCTACCTTAGATCTAAGCTATAATTTATCTGACGTATGTACATGATGTTGGCAATAAATAAATCTGAATCTAATTGTACGCCAAAAAGGCCCTGACTCAGCTTTTGCTGCTTAAGAAAGTAGGTAGCCTACCTTGCCAAGCAGCGCTGGTGATCAGTCAGTGATGAATGTGGATGGATATAAAAGTAGAAACTTTGCAATTAATCGATGTAAATGCTACCTAACCTATGCCAGCAGCTTCAAGCACTTCTAGGAAGAACTTTTAGCTACCTTTAACACATTTACCTTTACTTTTTTTTTAGCTTTTAGCTAGCTTATAGATTTGCGAGATAACCAGAAAAAGCGGACGCTAAATAAAGCGCTAGGATTGCTGACGGATTTCCGCATACAATTTTCTTGCCGTTTCTAGACTTCGTCGCAAGTAAGTTGGTCCTAGGTTTATATTTAGACCTGCATTATTAAGTAGGTAATTATAATCAAAATCTAATTTAATTGTATTTTAAACTGAATTGTATTAATTTACATTAAGGAATTAAAAAGGTTTATTATTATTATAGTAGGTAGGTATTGTATATTTATTTGAAACCTACCTACCTTTATAGTAATTCCATGGACCACCCTCCCGACGCTACCAGGTTTGCGCTTCGCATCATCACTGTCAGACAACCAGAATTTGACCACTCCTAGAGTTGTCTCCGAGGCACCATACCCTTGGAAGAGGTGCTGTAAGTTTGGGAACCTGTGAATGAGATACAAACTAGGTATTAGCAAGTGACTTGACAGCCGATTAGTGTTGATCGCGCTTTCAGAAACCGGGGGTTAGTGTTTTGGTTTCCATGTTTTGTTTTGAGAAAAAGAAAAGATAATTGGAAGTATAGCACCTCAAAATTAGTTTTGGTTTGATTATAACTTGTAATATAAATCAGATAATTATAATCTCTTCGTTATGCTATTCTTGAAAATATTATAGCTAAGAATAATAGTAAAATATAATAACTTCGGTACATACAACTATGTTAACCAAGGACCTACGGAAGAAGTTTATTTAGAACTCAGAGAAGAAGTTTGCCTAGAACCCAGAGAAGAAGTTTACCTAGAACCCAGAGAAGAAGATTACCTACAACCCAGAGAAGAAGATTACCTAGAACCCATAGAAGAAGTTTACCTAGAACCAGAAGAAGTTTACCTAGAACCTAAAGAAAAAGTTTACAGCAGTCCGACTCACTTCTGATAAACAGCCTCAAAGATATCCTTCTGCAGCGGCGCGGCTCCCGAGTAGATCAGCCTCACTGAACTCAGGTCGTGGTCTCCGGGCCACTTGCATACAGCCACCAGCACCGGTGGTACTACTGTCAACTGGGATATCTGAAAACAGAAGTAGGGAAAGCAGGGGTAATGGCGATCGTGTCGGCTAATACCGCTCACTCCAATAACTTATTTAAATAAGGTGCCTTAAATCACAGCGAGCACGCTGCAGCGCAGGGGTTGTGACGCTTGAGCAGGCAGAGTCTCTAAACCTCAAAACTAACATAACACAAATGAAACAACAAATAGAGCATTTTTCTCTCAGGTGATCGGCATTCCCCATAGACTTATACCTTCATCAGTGGCGTTCCCCCATCTTCCCGTACTACTGATAACAATCGCCCAAGTATATAAGCACTATCATTTTCCTGCCCTAATGCTGCGTTGACACTCAGCTCATGTCCGTGGTAATGCGAACGTAAACTCTCTCTCTTGCTATCTCTCTCCCTCTCTCTCTCTCTCTCTCTCTCGTGACGTCACGTCGCTGCCCATGTCCCTGTGCATTTGAGCGAATTTATTAGTACCTAACGATGTAGGTAATGTGTACCTACCTGTAATATGTAGGTGTAATACAATTGTCAATTTTCATATATTTTTTTTATATTCTTCTTTTAAGTGTAAACGGGGTATTCATGGTATTATTTCATTTCATGTGGAGTCGGCGCAACACGCTTTCTATCTCCACTCCTCTATCAGCCGTTATCAGCACTCACTCCTTTCTTACCATACCATCCTTCACACAGCCCATTTATTCTTTGGCCTGTATCCATCCACATTTATTATCCCTGGCATTCTTCTCGTTACATGACATTCTTTCCTTCGCATAACTGCCCATAACACGCTAAAATATTACTTACTATCGTGCTTACTTCAAAGTGCCCTGAATAAACTCATGCATAAGTGTTAAGTGGTAACCATCACCTACAACAAGCATTGAAGTGCCCTACGAATGTAGAGCGCGTCATTTAAAGGCATACAGATGTTAAACCTCATGTGCCTGTGATTACACCGGCGACCACACTCTTCAAACCGAAACAGCAACGGTAGTAAAGTATTGTAGTATGTAGGACGAGCCAAACCCAAAGAACTCCCAAAACCAACCCCTGACAGCTTAGTTGGTAGTAGCTCTCCCTTCTGCGCTGTACGTCGTGGGTTCGATTCTCACCGAGAACAAACATTTGTGTGATGAACCTTTTAGGTGTTTGTTATCTATCTGCGGTGTTATATCTGTACATGTATACAATACTAGGTGCGCCCCGCGGTTTCACCCGCGCAGATTGAAATCCCGGTATTCCCACGGGATAAAAAGTAGCCTATGTGTTATTCCAGACTATAATGTATCTCTCTGCCAAGTTTCATTCAGATCCGTTCAGCCGTTATGACGTGAAAGAGTAACAAACATACCATCCATACTTACAAACTTTCGCGTTTATAATACTACTAGTGGCTCTGTGAGCTGGTAGGCCTCGCGAGCACACTAAAAGTGACCAATTCACTGGCTTAGCGGTAGGTAGATATAATTTTTCCGATTTTTGATTCTTTTGATTTTATTGATTTTTATTGTTTTTTTTTTATCATCTTGTGTAGAATGAGGTCCTTAGTGTTTCTCTCAAATTTGATTGAAACCCGTCGATTTTTTGATGAGCTATCCCGTTCATCATGCTAAAGATCTTCATCAGATCTTCACCAAACTTTTATGAGAACAACTTATAGTTACTACCTTTCAAATAAAAAAAGAACAACTAAAATCGGATCTCATTTGGTGGAGATATTCAGTATATGAAATAGCCCCCTTTTTTGCCTCTTTTTGGGGGAAGTACCCCTCCAATCAAAAATCCCCGACGACAAAAAAATTCTAATAAGTCATATAACCTGTGTACCAAGTTTCGTCCAGATCGGTTGAAAAATGCGACCTGTAGAGGAGAACAGACAGACAGACAGACATCCGGACAAACGCATTTTTGGCCAATGTGGAAACTGAGACGCTTCGCTCGCTTCGCTCGCTCGGTCAATTAGTAGGAAGTACCTTATACTTCTCAATGGTTCTCAAGTAGAGTTCCACATCGAACTTGGGTAGAAAGACCCCAGTCCTCCCGGTCACTGACCCCGTCAGGAACCCCACCAGACCCATGGTGTGGTACCAAGGGCTGATGGAGAATGATAGCTCGTTGTGGTCTTGAGACATGGGCCTGGAAACATAAATATGCTAGTGTACTTTTGCCGCGCGTACTCTCTATGCTCTACAGTTTATGTCTATGTCACGGCTACTTACGGCGTTGACAACACCTAATGTACCTCTCGCTCACACGATTCGACATTTTGAAAGTTATAAAACCACTAGGCCTAATTTTGAAAAATAGCAAACAACCATTTTGTGTGCAATCAAATTTCACACAGTTTGGTATAAATTTCATTATGACCGATGCAAGTTTTCCTACTCAAAAGTTTGTTTATGTACTAAAACTAGTATACTTGCATAAATCAAAATGAAACTTTTACTTAACTGTGTGCAATGTGATTGCACACAAAATGGTTGTTTGCGATTTTTCGAAAATGGGTTTTGTGATTTTATATCTTTTGACAAGTCAAAACGTGCGAGCGAGAGTCACATTAGCTCGTCTTCACCAAAAGCAACTACCGCCCTATTTCGCTGGCAACTATCTCGGCAAAGATTCTTGACAGCCTGCCAACTTACTTATATCAACCATCTGGTTCCCATATCACAAGCTTTGGCTTAGTTTGGTGCGAGATAGTGCTGTGTGGAAAGTCCACTAATATTATTTTATTATAGACTAGCGACCCGCCCGCGCGCCCCTGCTTCGCACGGGTGCACATATCATGCATGTATTATACATATAAACCTTCCTCTTGAATACCTCTATCTATTAAAAAAACCGCATCAAAATCCGTTGCGTAGTTTTAAATATTTAAGCATACAAAGGGACAAGGGGACATAGGGACAGAGAAAGCGACTTTGTTTTATACTTGTAGTGATTTATCTACTTACAAGCAACATGCAGTGATAACATTAAGATGCGTCAGCATTACTCCTTTTGGCAATCCAGTGGTCCCAGAAGAATATATAATAAAAAGCGTATCATCTTGACCATTAACATCAACAGACTTGAAATCTTCGTATTCTACTTTAGCCACATTCACAGCTAAGTCTTGAAAGGAAATGTTATCAAAACTTGGGCTGCCGAAAATTATAACCTTTTCTAAGCTTTCGAAGCTGCGAATGGTTTGTGAATGGTTTTTGTATGCGAACGGCGAGCAGATAATTAGTTTTGGTTTGGCAATGTTCAGAGCGTTGTTTAGTTCATCTGAAAAATATAAACAAAGATGATTTTCGATATGGACTCAACCCTAGCGCCTTGCAAATCAGATTTCTTGAAAAATCTGAAAAACTGAAACAGCTTCACGACTTTGATCCCCAGGCTCGGTAGATATCCCTTCAGATCTCTCAGACCCAAGTACTAACTCAAGATTCTTTGAGGATGTCTAAGGGGGTAGTCAGAGGTACGTCCAAACAAGTCCCTTGCAAGTGTCGAAAACTTTGCAGCATAAACAGCTGTATCTTTTGATTACGTTGTCTCAGAAGTTAGAATTTTTCACAGCCCCAAGGGACAATAAACCTGAGTATTTGATATGAATTTCAGCTTGAAACCTCCACGCGTTCCTGAGAAAAAGAGGCTTAACAGCCAGACGGACAACAAAGTGATCTTACAAGGGTTTAGTTTTTCTTTTTGAGGTACGGAACCCTGAAAAAGAGAGAAGGAAAAAAGGAGGAGATAGTAGCCATTCTTCTTCTTTCTCAGTACCTTTCATATAGCTAGGGCTGATCGCAGCCACCACAGCACCAGAACAAGCAACTCCTATCACAGCGCTCCAGTACTCCATCCTATTCTCTGCCATCAGCGCTATCACGTCTCCCTTTCGCACCCCCATGCGAGTGAGGGAGACGGCGAAGTTCATTGCTTGCTGAACTACTTCTCTGTAGGTTACAGATTCGTTAGTTGACGCGTCAATCTGAAAAATAGCATTGAAATTCCTTGTGAAAAATATGTTTTTTTTTATATATTACCAGATGCGCCCCGCGGTTTCACCCGCGCAGATTTAAATCCCAGTACTCCCACGGGATAAAAAGTAGCCTATGTGTTATTTCAGACTATAATGTATCTCTCTGCCAAGTTTCATACAGATCCGTTCAGCCGTTCCGGCGTGAAAGAGTAACAAACATCCATCTATCCATCCATCCATCCTACTTACAAACTTTCGCGTTTATAATAGTAGTAGGATTTGTTGCCAGTTGCTTGTTCCTTTAGTAGGTATCTCCACTGAAGGTAGGTACACGCAAATGGCCCACCTGCTTCTAAGTGGTTACCATCTATAGCAAAGCGTTGCCACGCAAGCCACGTACGATGGGAACGTGTCCTACTATGGAGGTCTCTGCGTCCATCAACTTGAGGCATACAGATGATAACCCTCATGTGCCTGTAATTACTACTAATACAAATTAATTATTTAATTACTGACTTATACATTCATAATTATTAGCATAAGTGTACTTACCTACTTATTTATACTATGTACCTACTATAAACATTAATTTTATGTTTTGCAACAGCTCGAGTCAGTGCCGACATCGACACAAACCTTGCTAGGTTTCACGATGTTGTATTATTAAACTGTTATTTAAGTTTTGCTGAATAAATAAATAAATAAATAAATAAATAAAAAATAAAATTACACCGGCGACCACGCTCTTCAAACCGAAACCCAGCAACGCTGCTTGGCGGATGATTGGATGGAACATGCATGGCCTATTTTAATAGATTATGTCGACCTGAATAGGTCAAAAAAGACGCATTAGCCTTGACCACTGTTTTATCACAAGCATTATAAAATCATGCAACTTTATCACAAGACATTACATTTATTTTATAACTCCGATAAAGTAGTAAACAATTAAGTATGATAGCTTTATCATCAAAATAGTTTTAGGTAGTTACCTATACACGACGGAAAGTGTGTCACTACCCTGGCTTCTTCACCTTGTCATGTCATTAATTTCTTTCGAAACAGTGTAGTCAAAAGGATTTTAAGTGCGCCTCAAAGAAGCTCCTTTCGAGTACTTGACACTGTTTTAGAACTTTCGAATCCATGTCGGTTCCTCTCAATGTTTTCCTTCACCGTTTGAGATTAGGTACCTACAGCATATCAAAAACTCATTGGTAGGTACACAACGGTTTTGAAGAGGAACTTTCTTTAAATTTTTAGTTACTGAAGTGCAAGTTATTACTTACTTTTAAAACTGTTAGCACTTAACTAATTCAAAAACTTGCTAGACAACTGACATAGGTATTGAGTCAGGGTCCGTGTAGCTTATTGTCTTATTAAATTAGGTTCTCTTACATAATTGTTTTGATTTTTAATAAAATTAGTGTGCATCTTGTAGTGTTTTCTTTCTTATTTATTTATTTCACTAAAGTTAAAGCTCAACGAAGGCGCAAGCAAGTGCTCAAGCATTTTCTATCAGCCAGTAGTAGGGTATTACATGAATAACCGCCGGTTTCTGAAAGCTCGATCAAAGGTAATCGGCTATCAAACTACTTGCCATTTAAGCTTTTACTTTAAATAAGATAGAGATAGCAAGTGACTTGACAGCTAATTCGTTTTGATCGAGCTTTCAGGAAACCGAGCGCCAATAACTTATCAGACGATTAAGTAATATTGACAAGAATACTTTATAGAGCCGTTATAAAATGGCAAATTATGAATAAGACGGTTAATTTAGTGTATAAAATAATGTAGTGCTATAAGAAGAATGTAAGAAGAAGAATGTAAGATGCTATAAGAAGAATGTAAGAAGATTGACGTGCGACCTATAAATTCTTCTTCTTTGTTTCAAACGATAGGTCTTACCATAGCAGTCTTGTCTTCGAAGGCCCATAGCTTCTCCAGTACGTAGTCTCCGAAGTTCAGGTGTACAGGAACCAGCAGGTTTGATGGGCCGTGGATGTGGTTCGGGTTTTTTAACATTTTGAATTTATCTGTCAAAGTGTTCATTTATTATCATCACGACCTCAGTGGCGCAGCGGGCGAGAGTCCGCCTGCGACGCAGAGGTTGCGGGTTCGATTCCCGCCTCGGAACAAATTTGTGTACAATCTGCAGAAATTTGTTCATTGGTCTGGGTGTTTTCTATGTATAATAAAAAATATCTATCTATGTAATTATATAATGTATTAAATATATCAGTTATCTAGTACCCATAACACAAGCTTTATAATAATGCCTTTTATAATAATAAATAAATAATGCTGGACAATCCACACAGCACTATATCTAGCCCCAAAGTAAGCTACTCAGAGCTTGTGTTATGGGTACTAGATAACTGATATATTTAATACATTATATACTTACATAGATACTTTGGGGTTAGATAGTACTGTGTGGATTGTCCAGCAGTATTATTATTATGTTTTTTTTATTATTTTATTATCGAGGCGACGCGTGACCCGAGGACTGGTGAGTATCTCAGGGATCTGTCTCTGGTGAGGCTCAGCGTAGCAGCATTGCCATTCAGCGTGGAAATGCTGCCAGGGTCTTGCTTGGGTACCTACGCTACCGATTGGCATTGACTTGGATCAGTTGAGCTATCTATAGATCGTTTGTAACGGTCTGCAGATAGCTCAACTGTTTTTATGTACACGCAGATGACCGACCTGATGATAAGTGGCAACCATCACTTATAACAAAGCATTGCCTCGTAAGTCACGCACGATAGGTACGTGCCCTACGATGCACTGTCCTGCGTCCATCAACTTGAGGCATAACATCTGTATGCCTCTAGTGTTATGTGCCTGTAGGTAATTAGGTACACCGGGGACCACGCTCTTCAAACCATGGATGAAGGATGTCTATGGTAAGCGACCACGTCTCAGTTCCATATGTCATCACTGGCAACACACACTGGTTGAAGATTTTCGTCTTGAGGCTCAGGTACCTATAATATGTGACGGGAAGATGTGACGCTATTTCCCGAATGCTGCTCATCCGAGTTGGAATCGTCGGCTGACCTCTTTATCAAAATTGGACCTACCTAGTTGGATCGTCTAAGCCAGATACACGTATTACCTTGCCACTATTATTTCTTCTGTACTATTACTTAGGTACTATACAACTGCCAATTCTGTTGAAAGCAACATGTTGAATGCAACAATGTTGCCGTTTGTGGAATAAGTCTTGCAAACAGATAAATATCGCGCATTACTTAAGGTAGGTATGTACTTACCAGTCTAGTTATTGATCCAAACAACGCGTTCCTTCCTATTTTGCAATAGAAACCGTGGTAGCTTTCAATATAATTTTCAGCTCGCGTTAAAAATCACAAGAATCGCTGTCACTGTTTTTAACTTGAGAACCTATTTCATTCACCAGGGTTTTCTTTCTTTCACTGTGTTCTACTTGGAGTAGCTACCTATAAGAAAAACAGGAAAAATAACACACTACTGCACACGCAAACAACTTCATTCGTAATAGCGGTAGGTAGGTAATACTGACGGTACCTCTATAATAGAAAGTATAGTAAACCTAACTATCTACTGTTATGTATTGAGTCAGTTTATCTTTGCGTTATCAGACAGTGTACCTATTAGGTACCTACTTATCTTTGTTTTCATAATTACCTACCTAACGCAATTTATATAATTTAACTCGGTGGATGGTATCCAACTCAGGTACCTACCCAAAATCTATTCAGTTATAATTTCATCAGAATACACAAGTAAGTTAACATACTTTCCTGCTAGGTACAATTTAACACGTACTAGCGACCCGCCCGCGCGCCCCTGCTTCGCACGGGTGCACATATCATGCATGTATTATAGGTAGGTACAAACACATATATATATATACATATATACACATATATATATATATATATATATTATAGGTAGGTATAAACCTTCCTCTTGAATTACTTTATCTATTTAAAAAAACCGCATCAAAATCTGATGCGTAGTTTTAAAGATTTAAGCATACATAGGGACATAGGAGTATAGGGACAGAGAAAGCGACTTTGTTTTATACTATGTAGTGATGATGTAGTGATAGTGATTTTAGCTCGTTGACATAAATATTTTGATTAGGTACGTGACTACGAAAACCCGAAGCCGGTTTTTGTTTATTATACTACTACTAGATATATGGAACAAGCAGATGGCCCCCCTGATGCTAAGTGGTAACCATCACCTATATAACAAAGCATTGCCTCAGGTACCCCCAGTTTCGGAAAGCGTGATCAACAGTAATCGGCTGTCAAGACACTTGCTATCTCTATCTAATTTGAAGTAAAAGCTGAAATAGCAATTGACTTGACAGCAATGCTTGGCGGCAGAAAAAGGCGTGGTGGTAGTATTGAGTAAGTGGTCATCTCATCCACAAAAACTCGTCCACCTCTAAGGGGACGTCTAAGTGGGGTAGTCAGAGGTACGTCTAAACATTACATTTGGCACATACCCACATTTTGCAGTAGTTAGTATTCCATACGTGACAGGTTGCAAGTCCATCGCCGCTGTTAGAATACTAACTGGTTTCCACACTATGTTTTCCTTCACTAGAGAAACATAAATTTTTCGATAGAAAAATCCATTGGTGCACGAACGGATTCGACCCTGCGACCTTACGATCGGAAGGCGGGGTCACTTCCACTAGACCACCGGTGCTCTATTAATGTATAATATTTATATAGGAACTTAAAATACAATAGGCTATAAAACGTATCAATAAAAAGGCAGGTATTCAGTCAAAATTGTATATTTCACAAAGCACAAATTGTATAATACTTGTATAAAATAAAAAATACTTATATTGTAGTGAACACAAAAAAAATATGGAACAAAACAACCAAATCTTACTCAAAAGGAACATTTTACACTTTTAAACAAAATAATACTTAATGGTTTTTAGAATTTTGATATTAATTTAATTATAATAGTCGTTATAAGATATGTTTCCTTATTTAGTATTATAGTATAAAAACACTTTGAAAACGTTAACTTATACAGGGTGTCCCAAAAATGTAGTTCTTGTCCAGTCAAGGACTTAGTAATTACGATTTCACTCAACTTCCTCCAAGTGTACTGGAAAAAAAAGTATCCAAAGGGAATTTTTTTTTCTGTTGACCATCACTATCACCCCCCCTTCCCAGCTACGTAACCTTTTGGGACACCCTGTATAAATAATATCCCAAGTGAAAAATAATAACTAGGTATATGAGTTCAGTGGAATTCGGCTCTTGCCTACCCCGCAATGCTTATAGGGGAAGATCGTAGGTTCGAATCCCATTCAGTTTAAAACTTTTAACTTTTTTTTTTAGGATGTTCCAAAATTATTTATACAAAAACATACTTATTGCAGTTTGTAATTTTGTATAGTATCTTAATCTTGAAAGCCTGTTCCTGAAAGTTCGATCAAAACTAATCAGATCTCAAGTCACTTGCTATTTCTATCTAGTTTGATGTAATAACGAGTGATTTAACATGTCATTACGTTTGATCGGGCTTTCCGAAACCGGTCGTGAGTGAAATTTTCTTTTATAAACCTTTTAAAAAACCACGAGTTTTTTTACGTATTGACATATTAAAGAAAAATTGGTGGACTTTCCACACAGCACTATCTAGCCCCAAACTAAGCCACAACTTATAATTATGGAAACCAGATAGCTGATATATTACATAAATGCTTTTTTTTTGTAAATACAAACATATAATAATATCACACCCAGGCAGAGAACAAACATCTATGTCATTCACACAAATGTTTGTTCTCGGTGGGAACCGAACCCACGGCCTACGGCGCAGAAGGCAGAGCTACTAACAACTGAGCTGTGAAGGCTGTCAATATTTGTTTGTAGCAATACTAATAAACTAGGATTGTACAAGTGTATTTTGAATAGACCAAACTATTTTATACAAGTTGCGCCCCGCGGTTTCACCCGCACAGATTCAAATCCCGGTATTCCCACGGTATAAAAAGTAGCCTATGTGCTATTCCAGACTATAATCTATCTCTCTGCCAAGTTTCATCCAGAACCGTTCAGCCGTTCCGGCGTGAAAGAGTAACAAACATCCATACTTACAAACTTTCGCGTTTACAATATTAGTAAGTAGGATTAACACAAAAGTGTTAATCCTACTAATTACTTACTAACTTAGACTGGGAATATAGGAATAAGGTTCTTATATTAATCGACACAAGGTCGAGGGGCACTACAGTGAGAAATAAAAAAATAATGCAGATTTTTCTATTATTGTATGGCACTATTACTCCTTTATCTTTTGGCAAGCAGCCCTTAGAATGTATTCAATAAACATTATAAAAACATGAGTATTACAAATCACGAGAAACTATGCTTAGATTATTTTGTGACTTATAGAAACCTTTATAAAAAATTGTAGCATATAACATTCACAGTAAATATTTAGACTTTATAATGGTGATGATTCTAGCGTTAGACTATGAATATATTGGCAAAAGCCATAATGAGTATAAAAATATAATATCTTAGGTAGGTAGGTACTGTGCAAACCAAGACAGCATGGTAGAGAATTATAGGATTGTCGATATTTTAACAGAAAGCATTTCATGTTCTATTAGCTACCTGGTAGTCTTAAGGTGAATACACTGCATAAGTATATCTAGCCTCTAGCCTGCACATTATAAAAGGTATAAAATCACTAGCTTTTCTACCAAAAAGTTTGTATATTTACGAAAACTATAGTAGGTAAAGCAAACTTTTTGGTAGATGATTTGTTTGGATTACAATGATATTAACATAATTAATTGCGATTTTTCATAAATAAGTTCAATGATGTACACGAAATTCTTTTAGATAAGATAATAAATAATACAGTTTACCAATTCTTCTGCCGTACTGCCTTTTATCTGCCTTGTCTACCTTTATGCTGCAACTTACAATATATATGGCGCAGCTTGAAGCTCGCAATTTGAAGCTCGTTTACAGGCCTCGCAATATATATCTGTCTTGTTCACGCAAATAGATCGTAAGCAGGACAGAAGCTACACAAAACTAGCCCGTTTACTGGAAGCTTTACACACACTAGTGTAGGTGTAGTACGGTTCAATACTTTTTCTTCCATATGAATACACTAGTTGCACCCCGCGGTTTCACCCGCGCAGATTTAAATCCCGGTATTCCCTCGGGATAAAAAGTAGTCTATGTGCTATTCCAGACTATAATCTATCTCTCTGCCAAGTTTCATCCAGATCAAATTTTAACATCCGAATATAAATTCGAGTGTAGACGTGAATACCCGTTCCATTCCCGCGTCGGCATTGTCAACATGATCTGTTGCTTTTGTTTTTTATATTATGCTAAACAAATTAGATTCTTTCCCTCGTCCATCTGGAATTGTACCTTGTCAGAGTTAGCTGCCTTGTCAGCTATTTTTGACAGCCCGCTTGAAAGGAATATAAGCGCTATGCCAGTAGCTGTCACGACTAACGCCCAACCTGAAAACGACAATATTTTTAAACAATAATACGATTAGTTTTCTGGCAACATAGTATGCATTTTCATTGCAATTGTTTTTCTAGTGTTATTTTGAGCTGTGTTGTGTAATTTTGGTGGTATTTTAACCAACATTACTTGTGGTCTTAACACAAAGTGTAAGCATTTGGAATGAAAGTGTATTATGTGAGATCGTGATTTGACTGAAAACGTTTCAAATGTTTTGAAGGAACCGCCACCATTTTCTTCAAAACTGACTGATTCGACTTTGGACTGACGTGACTAGCTTATCTGCAAAGAGTATATAATCTCTGAATCACTTGACACTGGCAAGATTGTCTATAGACAGGAGCCATAAAAATAAGAAGAAGAAGAAACAATAATACTGTTTCACTGGCCCTCATTTACTGCTCCTTTTTGCCCCTGTATCTGAAAACTCCCTTGTTTAATTAAACCCAATATACTTGAACTGACTTTCAGTGTCTCAAAACCGTTTACTATGCTCTTGGTCAATCAATAGTATCATATTGCGTAACGGCTTGGGGAGGTGCCCCTAAAACACGGTTACTAGGCCTAGACGGTGGGTACCCCCAAACACTTCAAATATGAGGTGATCTTCAAAAGCAAATAAACACACCTATACCTAGGTGGCGCGTTAAAACACGCCATCTATAGGTGTGTTTATTTGTTTTCTAAGTATGCGTATGTTTGTATTCCCACGGGATAAAAAGTATCATATATGTGTTATTCCAGACTATAATGTTCTCTCTGCGAAGTTTCATCCAGCTCCATTCAGCCGTTCCGGCGTGATAGAGTAACAAACATCCATCCATCCATACTTACAAACTTTCACGTTTATAAGTAGTAAGATTCTTTGTGAAATTTGCCACCCTATCGCCGCTTTTAATTTTAGCTAGAGACTGCCAGTTTCCTGTTGATGTTTTTCATCACCGTTTGATAACCACTTACCTATAGAACAGTCGCCAGGTAGATAAGGCTCCGCGTCTTCTCCACAAAGTCTCTGCACTCTCTCAGAACCCCATCCCCAAGGGTACAGCACCAAGCCCAGTACTCCAAATAGACCTGGAATGAGACAAAGGTATTGATATCGAGCTCTCTTACTATCACTACATAGTATAAAACAAAGTCGCTTTCTCTGTCCCAATGTATGCCTAAATCTTTAGAACTACGCAACGGATTTTGATGCGGTTTTTTTAATAGATAGAGTTATCCAAGAGGAAGGTTTATAATGTATAATACATGCATGATATGTGTACCCGCGCGAAGCAGGGGCGCTCGGACGGGTCGCTAGTAACTATTATATAAACATTGGTGGACATTCCACACATCACTATCTCGCCAAAGCTTGAGATATGGGAACCAGATAGCTGATACAGCATAGAACCTACAAAGTTCTACAACATGTGCCAAGTGTTCTTTGAGGCACACTCAAAATCCTTACACCACACTGTTTCGAACAAAGTACAGTGACATATTAAAATCTTAATACAGTTATGAAAAATCTCGTCTTTTAAAAAGAACGCTGTAAAACTGTGGAGGGGATGTGTTTTCGCATACAAAACACTCACGTCATCACACCCCCTCCTTCCTCCTTTTTATGTGACGCGACCTTAAGGGGCAGCATACGGCGCGCCGCTATCTCGCTCACACGATTGATCATTATTGAAGATATAAAATCACTGAATGTAGCTGTGTCAAATTGCAATCGGTTAAGTTGTGGTCAATACCATTACAAAATTGAAGTGTAAAAAAAATTTGAATCTAAGCAAGCTTGATAGCTTGCTCATACATCAAAATTAGAAATATAGAAAATCCCATTTTTAAGTCTAAAAACTTGCTTGTATCAATTTTTTTTTCGCAAAATGATTGTATTTCTATTGACTAAAACTTACATACATACATAAAATCACGCCTGTATCCCATAGGGGTAGGCAGAGACCACGGATTTCCACTTGCTACGATCTTTACATACCCGCTTATCATATACATATCGCTTCATTCACTCTCAAAACATTCCTCATACATTCTCGTCGGTTTAGGGTACTCTGACCTGGCCTTTCTCGAGAACGTCTGCTATCTGATCCAGATACGTCCTCCGAGGTCTTGCCCTCCCAACACTCCCATTCACACTCGCCTGATGCACCTGTTTCGTTAATCTCCTTTCATCCATCCTCTCTACATGCCCAAACCAATTTTCCATAACGACATTCAGTGATTTTATATCTTCAAAAATTTTTAATTGTGCGAGCAAGATAGCGGCGCGCCGTATGCTGTTAAAATCTACCGCCTGAACTCGCTAACTAACTCAGCATTGGAAATATCACATATGTGGTATAACTAAGCGATTAGACTTTTAAGGAATATGTTCAGTAATTCTAGGCCAGTGTTAAACAATGGTCCTCATTTTCCTCTGTTTAACAATTTGATCATTTTATTATACAACTAGCGACCCGCCCGCGCGCCCCTGCTTCGCACGGGTGCACATATCATGCATGTATTATACATATAAACCTTCCTCTTCAATCACTATCTATTAAAAAAACCGCATCAAAATCCGTTGCGTAGTTTTAAAGATTTAAGCATACATAGGGGATGTAATGAAGAGATGACTTGCATATGGCCTACCTCAGACGTTAAGTGGTAACCACCACTTATAACAATGAATTGCACCCTAAGTCACTCTTGATATGAACTTCCCTACGATGCACTGCCCTGCGTCCTTCAACTTGAGGCATACAGATATTAAGTATCAAGTGCCTGTAATAAAAAATACTGCAGGCACATGAGGCAAAAATATAAACACCGGCGACCGAAACACAGCGTTGCTGCTTGGCGGCAGAAAAGGCGTGGTGGTAGTCCTTCCCCGGACGAGTCACACGCAGAGCTCTACTACTCTTTATGAGCATTGCATATCATACAATTTTGTTAAAGGCAAAGCCCTTAGTGCGTAAGGAAAATAAAACTTTCAACCGACTTCAAATGCACTGGAAAATACACTGATACTACAATAACTCAAAAACTATTGTCAGATCTGACTCAAATTTAAATGGGACCACATGAAAAACCAGCTTTCATTTAATAAAAAATCATCAATATTGGTTCGCACAGTAAAATTTTATGAGGTGACAAACACAAAAAAAAAAGAAATACAGATGAACCTCCTCCATTTTTTGAAGTTGGTCAAAAAAAGGACTGCGTTATTTAATAAAGTGTAGGCAAACTATACAACTATGTACTTAATGAAACCCACCTCCTAAGGCCTGCGTCGCTCCTGCAAGTGATATGACACTCTTCTTAAACACAGATTGGATACAGCATGCCAACACTCCCGTTAGTACTGTGGCAAACTGAATTGCAGCACCTGAAAGAAATAAGCCATTGAGTAGGAGGGCATCTCACTCTTTTGTTTTCCAGTTTGTGGTCGCCATTTGAGAATGTTTATTCTTTTTCTTATTTTTTTTATACAACCAGCTGATGGAACAAGCAGATGGCCCACCTGATAGTGGTAACCATCGCCTATAACAATTGCCTCGTAAGTCACGCGATAGAAACGTGTCCTACGACGCACTGCCCTGCATCCATCAACTTGAGTCATACAGATGTTAAGCCTCATGTGCCTGTAATATCACCGGCGACCACCCTCTTCAAACCGAAACACAGCGTTGCTGCTTGGCGGCAGAAAAAGGCGTGGTGGTAGTACTTCCCCGGACGAGACACACACAAAGAGCTCTACTACTCTTATTTATTCCCCAGCGGTTGTCAGTTCTCGCTCTCAACTCGCGGTATCCGGCTCACTTAATCTAGAATGATTGCCTTAAGGCTCCGGCGACAGCGGCTCGCAATTTCGAGGTGCGATTGGCTATTATTTCATTTCGGGGAGGTTGTTTGAAAGAATAACTCTAAAGTGACATGCATAAATACTGTTCGAACACAAATAATACAATAATATAAGGGAAATGTGAGTCAGAAATCATTTTGGTATTAGGTAAATGTAAGACCAAACATACTAATACCAAAATGATTTCTGATTCGGGCATGTTTCCCTTATATTATTGTATTATTTGTGTTCGAACAGTATTTATGTGTGTCACTTTAGAGTTATTCTTTCAAACAACCTCCCCGAAATGAAATAAAATGAAATAATAGCCAGTCGCACCTCGAAATTACGAGCCGCTGTCGCCGGACCCTTAACTACATCCTCTTTGTGACCAGCCCATATGTAGTGTAACATCGCATTTCTGCTTGTTACAGGGTTAGAACCTTGTTTCGAATTTTAGGTTATTTCTTTGTTTTGGTTTACGGTTTTGACAGCTTTGAGGTTGACAGCTGAGACGCTTGGACGTGTTTTGACGTTCGCTCGAAGCCCGGATGACATTTGTCTGCCGGATTGACAGCTTGATTGAGTCAATAAACGTTCGATTGTGGGGTGCATTCTTGTACCTGAGCCCATCTCTATTTTGTACCAAAGGTACAGAGGGGCTTCCCTATTTTTGAGAGGGATAAGGTCCGACACTTTTCTCCCTGCCAGCAACAAAGATGGTCTAAGTCTTTGATTTTTAATTAATCGAACCCCATCAGGGGCTAGTATTTGTTTTAATAACTTTTTGATTAGCTAATTCGTGCTAATAATGCCTCTTTAGGCTGTGGCCGATGATATTTTGATAATTTGGTAAGTTTCGATACGATTGCGTTATTTTTTGTCAATGTGGCCGTGGGAATTTTCTTTGACCAAATTTTTGGTTTGATTTCTTACAGTTTTGGACATGGAGCGCGTGCTAATTGTGCACTATTTTGGATCCATGCCTTTTGTTCATTAAAAAGCGGTGAGTGACTTGGCAATTAGAAGCTACCAATTAGATTTTTTACATGATTCCAGATAATCAATGAACATTTTCTTTTGTTACAGCGAAAGCGCTTTTTACCTATTTTTTTACCTATCTTTTTACTTTTTATTAAATTCAGCTTATTTCTCTTTTAAAATTTAGTTTGTTGGCCTTCTTGGTGTACGGAGTTTTATTATTCGTTACATTATTAAAGAATTGGCGCCTAGCGATCAGGGACTGATTTGGCATTTTAGGTTTACTGTTTGTTACTGCATCTGACTTTGGTCATTTTTTATGACAATTGTTTTGAATTTTGTGTTATTTTTACAACATTTAGATGTTATTTAGTACTATTTGGTACAATTTTTAGTGCGATTATTATTGCTATTTAGCAACATTGTTTTGTACTTTGTGTTTTTTCCACACAATGTTTATTTTACTTTGACAAAACAAACATAACACATGTTATCTGTGCGTTGACAAATACTTTTCTACAGTGTTAATTTAAGTGAACATATTTTTAAGTGAAACCTTTTTGTGACAAACCATGGCATTCTTTTGAAAAGCATATTCAACATTTTACATGTTCGTTGCTTTATGTTAAGACTTTGACAACAATTGTTGTACTGAACTTTTGATAGGAAACAATACTATAGGCAGAACATTTCAAGGTTATTGACCCCAACATTGTAAGTGGTTATTGCATCTTTTGAACAACTTGATTTTCATTATAGTTTAACTTTGATAACATAACTTTAACTATTTAACTTATACAACTTAAACTTAGAAAATTTACTTTCCCAAATTTAACATTAAAACTTAACTTTGACAATTTAAAATATTTAAAAAACTTAACTTTATTTTTAAATTAGTTCTTTCTTATTGATTTGATTTGGAAGTTTTTACTGTGTTTTAACATGGATAAGGCGGTACAGTTTCCACCCGTTTCTGTGGAAAACCATACTACCTTGGGTTCTATTGATAATCCACCGGCTACAACTGAGTTGTCGGATACCATAAATCAAGGAGGAATTAATATGGCTGGGTTTACAGATCCTTTCTTGAATAATGATATGCCCGCTCACAGTTCTACTGCTGCCCAAACTTTACCATCATTCAATAAAATGAATGAATTTGTTAGAAAAAACTTGCCCTCCTCGAGTGTTAAGTTACCGGACTTGAAGAAGAGTAGGATTGTTTTTGAAGGAAAGACTTGTGTTCGTGAGTTTATTATACAAGTTGAAGAGTATTTCTTATACAAGAATTTTGACGAATCGTTGTTGGTTGGTTCATTTTCGGATTTACTGTCTGGTTCTGCTGCCAAGTGGTTCCGTACCATTCGTTTCCAAATAGCTTCATGGACTGAACTTAAAGCCGCATTGCTCAAGCGTTTTGACAAGCTTGAATTTGACTACTTTTTAGAATACGAGCTTCGCACTCGAAAGCAAAAGTCTAGTGAGTCACTTCCAGA
This sequence comes from Plemyria rubiginata, assembly GCA_963576535.1. Lineage (NCBI taxonomy): Eukaryota > Metazoa > Arthropoda > Insecta > Lepidoptera > Geometridae > Plemyria > Plemyria rubiginata. Next base: position 3,169,943 of record OY754911.1, on the reverse strand, counting down.
TTTCATAACTGAATTGATGGACATGGCTAGCCGTCTCGTTGCTCCCATTTCCGAGTCAGTGATTATAACCATTATTAAACACAACATGTTACCCATCTATACCCCTTTTGTGGTAGGTAAGCACATTTCTTCTTTGGAGAGCTTCATCGTTCTGGGAAAGGAGTTGGAGGCTTTCGTAGAAAGAAAGCTCCCAAAGGATGCTCACAAAGCGGTTAAGGAATTAAGCCGCGCAGGAATTAAAACCAGTGTTGTTAAGGCTGATGGATTGATTTGTTTGAAGTGTAAGGCTGCTGGTCATACTTACAGAGATTGCACTGCCATTCCGGGCATGATTTGTTTTCAGTGTCAGAAATTAGGTGTAACCACAAAATTCTGTGATGTGTGCAATTTGGCGAAGAAAAACTCAACTGAGTCAAAAAACTGATTAGGTCACTTCGAGCACCGGTTTCTTTAAAAACTAGAGTTGACTCGAAGAAGGAAATTGTTAGACACAAATTTAAACCTGATGACACTATAGTTAAAAATGAATTTTCGGATTGGCTAAAATATTTAAAAACTTTCTTTGGCGTTTATAAGGCTTCACCTGTTCTCTTTGTTAAAAATCATGATAAAAGACCATTTTTACAGTTTTTAATTGGTAAAAAGAAATTTTCCGGATTATTAGATAGTGGTGCGAATAAATGCGTTCTTGGTTTGAACAGCCACCTACAGTTTTTGGAATTAGGTTATGAAATGAAACCAGTACCTGTTTCTGTTCATGATTCTGCTTATACTGCGGATGGATCTGCTCAGAAGATTATAGGAACTATGGACCTTCCGATTACTTGTGATAACGTTACCAAAATTGTTACATTTGTAGTTATACCTTTGTTTGATTATAAGTTTATTTTGGGATTTGACTTTTGGATGAAATTTGACCTTGCTAAAGATTTATGGAAAAATGTAATTTATGTTAATAACATTGAAAGATTTCAATGTTCAGTTACTTCAGCTGCTGATTTGTCTCCTTCTGAGAAACAGCAACTTGACAAAACAATTTCTCTTTTTGAAGATATTTCCTATGAAAGGAAAGGTTTAGGACTTACTCATCTTGTTCAACATAAAATTAATGTAACTGGGGAACCATTTAAACAAAGATACTGGCCATTAAGTCCAGCTAAGCAAAAGGAACTTTTTGATGAAGTGGAAGTTTTATTGAAGGAAAATATTATTCAACCTTCTAAATCTCCTTGGAGTTCACCTGTTTTAGCTGTTGATAAAAAAGACGGTAGCACACGTTTATGTTTAGATTCACGCCGTTTGAATTCAATTACAATTAGAGATTCTTATCCTCTTCCGTATCCTTCTAAGATACTAGATAGTTTGAGAGGAGCTCGATTCATTACAACCATTGATCTTTCTAAAGCTTTTCTTCAGATAGCTCTTGAAGAATCTTCACGCGAGAAGACTGCATTTGTAGTCCCAGGCAAAGGATTATTTGAGTTTATTAGAATGCCCTTCGGCCTAACAAACGCACCGGCTGAATTACAGCGCTTAGTAGACAGATTATTTGGATTTGAATTTGAGAGCGTTTTGTTTTGTTACTTAGATGACTTAATTTTGATAAATGATAATTTTAAAGATCACATAGAGTATTTGAATAAAATTTATAAAACCCTTAAGGATGCTGGTTTAACGGTCAATTTAAAGAAATGTGAATTCTGCAAAGATAAGCTTCGTTATCTTGGTTATATTGTGGACAGGAAAGGTTTACATACTGATCCATCTAAATTAGATACCATTGAGAATTTTCCACGCCCTGGAATTGTTAAAGAACTTAGAAGTTTTCTTGGTTTATGTTCATATTACCGTAGATTCATTGATAGATTTGCTGATATTGCTTCGCCTCTTACTAAATTGACGGCTGGTAGTAAAAATTCTAAAAAACCTCTTGTTTGGAATGATGACGCTGAATTAGCTTTTAATAGTTTAAAACAGGCTTTAGTTACTTCACCTGTTTTGCAATGTCCTAATTTTGAAAAACCATTTTTCTTACATTGTGATGCTAGTTCTGTTGGAATTGGTAGTGTTTTGAGTCAAGAAGATGATAATGGAGAACAACACCCCATCGCTTTTTACTCCCGATCATTAAACAAATGTGAACGCAATTACAGTACTACAGAACGAGAATTATTAGCAATTTTAGATTCGATAGAACATTTTAGACCGTATGTTGAGGGAATGGAGTTTACAGTAGTTACAGATCATGCAAGTTTACAGTGGTTATTAAAATTGAATAATCCAAGTGGACGTTTAGCGCGTTGGGCTGCTAGAATTTCTCAATTTACATTTCATGTTGTCCATAAAAAAGGTTCTTTACATTTAGTACCTGATGCATTGTCGAGAATTGAAATTACAGCTTCATTAGTTACACCTGTTCAGATAGTTTCTCCTGACGAAGATATAGAGGATCCTTGGTTTAGAAAAGTGTTCATTAATTGTCAAAAGTTTCCTGCTAGATATAAAAACTTTAGAGTTGAAAGTAATGTTTTATATAAATTTTGTAAAAGTAAATTTAACCCTGATAGTCGTTTGAATTGGAAAATAGTTATTCCTAAGGAAAATATATTAGATACTATTAGATCAAATCATGATGACATTAATTCTGGTCATCTTGGAATTCATAAAACCTTAAAGAAATTAAAACAACACTATTTTTGGAACGGAATGTTTAATGATGTTCAAAATTATATTAGATCTTGCGATATTTGTAAAGCTTATAAACATAGTACTTCACCCCCTTTTGGAATTATGGTTAATCCTAAAAAAGTAGATAGACCCATGGTCATGCTTTCTGCAGACATAATAGGAATTTTACCTAAAAGTTATTCGGGTCATAAATATATTCTTTCAGTAGTTGATGTTTTTACTAAATTTTGCTGGATTTTTCCTTTGGCTAAAGCTACGACCTTATCAATTTGTAGATTATTTGAAAAAGAGATATTTCTTAAATTTGGTTGTCCTAAAATCTTAGTTTGTGATAATGGAACTCAATTTACTTCTAGATATTTTAAAGAATTTATGAAAAGTTACAACATTATTAAAATCTTTTATAACACTTATTACACACCTCAGAATAATCCTGTAGAACGGTATAATAAAACAATAGAAACTTGCATCTCATGTTTTGTTAAAGATGATCAACGCACTTGGTCAAAACTTTTACCTCATGTTCAATTAGCTTTAAATAACAGTGTTAGTCTTGCCACTGATTATACACCTAATTTTCTCATGTTTGGAAGAGAACTAATTTTTGATGCTTCTTTACATCGTTTTAGTAATTCATTAGAAACTTTGTCACAAGTTGAGATGGGAGATAGGAATTCTTTTGCTTATTCTCTTAAATCACTTGGTGATGTTTTTGTTAAAGTTCAAGCTCATTTATTAAAAGCTTATAAGCGTAATGCTCATTATTATAATTTAGGGAGGAAAGTCATTTCGTTTTCTGTTGGTGATATTGTTTGGAGAAGGAGTTTTATTCAGTCTAGTGCACCGGCATATTTTTCGGCTAAGTTAGCACCTAAGTTTGTTAAATGTGAAATTATTGAAAAAGTTTCAGATAACGTCTATGTTTTGAAAGATTTAAGTAAAAATACTTCAGGCCGTTACCATGTTAAAGATATTATAAAATACTAATTTTTGGCTTTATACTTTGAACTTGAGTTTGATAACCGTTGGGAGTTTGGTTTCATGAGAGAGAGGAATGAGATTTGATGTATGAAAGGAGTATGAGAGATTAACCTTGAAAGATGAAGTAGTGTTAGGTTGACTTCTTAACAACATTAAATTTTGAGATTTTGAAGTTCTAAATTAAAACTTAGGTCATTTTATTTCACAAATTAATTTTTCCAACAGAAAAAGATCTCATGTAAATTATTTTGTAAATTTGTTTGTTTAGAGGAAGTTTTTTGTGTCCTCGACATTTGTTTAGGGTTGTTTGCACAACTTCATTATTTGTTTGTTTTACTTATTAGTGTTGCCTTCGCAACAATATTTGTTTGTTTGGTTTGTTTGTGTTGTTCGTAGTTTAGTTTCACGGATATGACAACAAATTTTTGGTACCACCCTGATTTGACATTCACATACTGGGATTTTTCTCTGCCTTTTAGTGTAGACCCCAGGTGACATTATTGGATTTGATAAATAGTTCTCGATTTTTCCATCGGTTCTATATTTGTTAAATAGTTCTCGGCTTTTCCTCCGGTTCTATGTTTGTTTTTGTATTATCGTGCCTGGTAAGTTGGTGGAGTTATGCCAATCACGATATACAAATTTTGTTTTGGTTATCGGCTTTTCCCCCGTTTCCATATTTTTTTGAGGATGTCTGTGCCCGGAATTTTTGGTGGGGTTGTGCCGATCACAGTACATTTCTTGTTTTTTCCCCACGTTTTACGGTGGTTAGAATTTTTGCACTTGCACAACTTTAGTTGTGAGGGTCTTTTCACTTTTTGGTGAATTAAGTTTCCGAGCGGTTAAAACTCGATAAATAAGCCTAAGATTTGAGTCGGTGACGAGGGTGTCCAACCGTACTTTGTGAGAAGTTTAGGAGGGTTTTAGAGTCGGTGACGTTAGAGTCCAACCGCACTTTTTGAGTAGTTTTGAAGGAGTCTTTTTTGAGTCGGCGACGTTTGTGTCTAACCGCACTTTAATTTAGTTTAGTTTTTTTTGTGATTTTATGAGACGGAGTTATTACCCGTACTCTTTTGGTATTTGGTTTTTATTGTTTATTTGCCTTGTTGTTTGAATGATTGCTAGGATCTTAAGATTCTAGTCGGATTTCTTCAACAAGATTTTGTACTTTGTTTGCTTTTTGTTTGACAACTTAAAATTATATTTGGTTAGAGTTTTATAGAGTTTTTTATAGAGTCTTTTATAGAGTCTTTTGTAGAGTCTTTGTTAGAGTTTTATAGAGTTTTTTGTAGAGTTTTTTATAGAGTTTTATAGAGTTTTATAGAGTCTTTTATAGAGTTTTTTATAGAGTTTTTGTAGAGTTTTTGGTAGAGTTTTATAAAGTTTTGTAGAGTTTTTTGTAGAGTTTTTGGTAAAGTTTCGTAGAGTTTTATAGAGTTTGTGTTAGGATTTTGTTACCTTTTTGCTAAGTTTTGGCATAAAAGAAAGTACTCTTTCTTTTATTTTTTTCGGGAAGGTATGTAATGTAACATCGCATTTCTGCTTGTTACAGGGTTAGAACCTTGTTTCGAATTTTAGGTTATTTCTTTGTTTTGGTTTACGGTTTTGACAGCTTTGAGGTTGACAGCTGAGACGCTTGGACGTGTTTTGACGTTCGCTCGAAGCCCGGATGACATTTGTCTGCCGGATTGACAGCTTGATTGAGTCAATAAACGTTCGATTGTGGGGTGCATTCTTGTACCTGAGCCCATCTCTATTTTGTACCAAAGGTACAGAGGGGCTTCCCTATTTTTGAGAGGGATAAGGTCCGACACTTTTCTCCCTGCCAGCAACAAAGATGGTCTAAGTCTTTGATTTTTAATTAATCGAACCCCATCAGGGGCTAGTATTTGTTTTAATAACTTTTTGATTAGCTAATTCGTGCTAATAATGCCTCTTTAGGCTGTGGCCGATGATATTTTGATAATTTGGTAAGTTTCGATACGATTGCGTTATTTTTTGTCAATGTGGCCGTGGGAATTTTCTTTGACCAAATTTTTGGTTTGATTTCTTACAGTTTTGGACATGGAGCGCGTGCTAATTGTGCACTATTTTGGATCCATGCCTTTTGTTCATTAAAAAGCGGTGAGTGACTTGGCAATTAGAAGCTACCAATTAGATTTTTTACATGATTCCAGATAATCAATGAACATTTTCTTTTGTTACAGCGAAAGCGCTTTTTACCTATTTTTTTACCTATCTTTTTACTTTTTATTAAATTCAGCTTATTTCTCTTTTAAAATTTAGTTTGTTGGCCTTCTTGGTGTACGGAGTTTTATTATTCGTTACAGTAGACCGGTAGAGCATTAAGCTTCATACAAGGTTGGAGCTGCTAGAACACTGTCAAAAAGGTCCATATTGAGCCAGTTAGTGTCGTTATTTCACATTTTTTAACTCCTGCCACATCATGCATGCAGTCTGGGCACATCATAGGTGGTTTCTCTTCTGCATTCTCATCACCACTGCTGCAATCAACTTAAGGTCGTATAACCGCTACTTTAAAGAGTTGGGCTGGCTGGTGAGGCTAGCAGGGGAATAATGCACAATGCAACCCATTGCGGAACATCAGAAAAAATCTTTGTTTATTCTTTATCGCACACAGTAAAAATATACAGTAAACTTAAATAATAAAACATGTACAAAGACGAGCTTAACCCTAAAAAGAGTTCTCTTCCAGCAAACCTTGAAGGATTGTGAGAGATTGAAATTAGAGGTGGGTGTATGTGTACAAAATTAGATAGAAGACAAATAAATTATATTAAAAACTACTATTATATTAATTGATTATTTAATTTAATTATATTAATAATTACTATTATCTTATTCTAGATTGAGATCTTATTCCCATCCTGAATTATTATCAGAACCAGACATTATATCAATTATGGTGGTCTACTACCTTCATCAGTACTTACTTAGTGATAAGAAAAACATTGCAGCCTTCCAAGGCCCGGGGTACAGTGAGGAGTCAGTGGCTAGCCCCTTGAATGAGAATGAAGCGCAGTTGTATGGGTCGTGTGACATTCTAATACACCTGGAAATACACACCAATTTATACATGCGGGTGTCTTGGTAACATTTACTTACACATCACTACATAGTATAAAACAAAGTCGCTTTCTCTGTCCCTATCCCTATGTCCCCATGTCCCTATGTATGCTTAAATCTTTAAAACTACACAACGGATTTTGATGCGGGCGGTTTTTTTTAATAGATAGTGATTCAAGAGGAAGGTTTATATGTATAATAGGTACATGCATGATATGTGCACCGGTGCGAAGCAGGGGCGCGCGGGCGGATCGCTAGTAACCAATAAAATGAAATTTGATTTAGTAATATCAAACCAAGGATAGGATATAATATGATTCAAGATGGGGAGTCCTGAATCATATTATATCCTATCCTTGTAGTAGGTACTAGGTACTGGGTGTACCTAGTAGGAACCTTGGTGAAATACACAGGTAAGTAACTAGAAGTATAATAGCTATAGTTTAACCGTAAGCTACTCATACCACAGGTATGTAGGTGCTTGAAGTAGTTAGTAGGGTAGGGTAAAGATTGTATGAGACAATACCTGGAAATGCAGGCCACCAATTTCCTTGTACCTGAGTTGAGGGTTGGGGATAGGGGGGATGCATGTGGGGGTAGAACTAGAGGCAAGTCTTTCCCTATAGTTTTTTTCTAGAAAATGAAAAAAACATTCTACACTTTTTTTTTTTCAAAAAAAAAAATAACCCTGACTTATTGGGAATTCCATCCCTTGAGTCTTTTTGTCTAGATGAAATATTATTTCTAATTTTCTTCACTTTAGTAAAAAAAACCCTAACCTAGTCAAATCAAATCAAATCATTTATTTTCAGACCATTTGTCGGTTAAACTATAGCTATCCTGGTACCTGAGTTGAGGGTTGGGAATAGGGGGAAAGCATGTGGGGGTAGATGGCAAGTCTTTCCCTATAGTTCTTTTTTCTAGGAAATGAAAAAAAATTCCAAAAAATTTCATACAAATTTCTTAACTTAAAAAAAAAAAAAAAAATAACCCTAACCTAATGAGAATTCCTTCCCTTGAGTCTTTTTGTCATAGAGATGAAATATTACTACCAATTTTTTTCATATAAAAAAAAAAAACCCTAACCTAACTAGTAACTTACCTGAAAAATTAAATTATTTTTTTTCATTTCCTAGAAAAAAGGACTCAAGGGGAAGACTTGCCATCTACCCCCACTTGCATCCCCCCTATCCCCAACCCTCAACTCAGGTACAAGGATTGCTATAGCCAACCCCATTTGTCTATGTCCAATCTGTTAGTACACACAAATAAAAACTTAAAAACGAATGTTAGTCTTATGTTAAATATTATTCAATACCTACATTATTATATATCACAAAAATTTATTGATTATTAATATACCTGAAAAAGTGAAGATTTTTTTTCATTTCATAAAAAAAAGAACTATATGGAAAGACTTGCCACCTACCCCCACTTGCAACCCCCCTATCCCCAACCCTAAACTCAGGTACAAGGGTAGCTATAGCCTACCCCAATTTTTTTCTGAGTTATCTAACTTACCGATTGTAGATTCCGACGCTAGGAACATAGAATTTGGTCACATTATTCTCGTTCGTGAGTCTCGGCTGCGCCAATAACCATTTTGGGGTCATGATACCGACCAGAATAAACATAAATGCCACCAAACTTAGCAGAAGCCACGCTAAGCTGCGACCAGTTATTATCACGTAACACATGATTGAGAAATCGGGAGAAATTTAAACACTGAATTATGAGAAGGGTACACGAGTTCCGAAGTGTTTTCTTTCAGCCTTTATTATTATAGAACTAAACTAAGAAAATATATAAATATCAGAGTTTAAACTACGTTTACATTACTTGTCAACAAAAACAATTCAGTCCATAGAACACTCAACCAAAGAGAATGTAAAACTACGAGCTTCGAGTAAATGCTCGAAGACTACGAGACACTGCACTGACTGAACAAGCAAGCAAGAATAAATACGGAAGGTATTATATGTACCGACTTTTTTTTTCTCACAAATCCGGTATTTACTGTCAAAACTGACATTTCATATTGTCAAATAACAAACTGCTTGCTTTTGATTGCTAGGAAGTTATTCGTCGAGCGAGCTCCCTCCCTCCTCTCCCGAGTCCTCCCTCCATTCCAATCGGCAGCATAAAGGCCCATTTACATGATGCCATTTTCTTGTACGTACAAGAGCAAATAATTGAATGCAATAAATGAAGCGCAATAATGACCTTCGAGAATTGCAAGCAACTGTTTACACGCGGATACTAGTAAAAAAGTTGAATGCAATTATTGAATGCAAATCTTGACAAGAAATAATTGCAGCTGTCTTTTGTTTACACCAATACGATAATGTTTAGGAGATTATTGCTTTCAAGTCTTGCTTTGTCTAAACACAGACTTGTACGTGCTTGTACAATTTTTTGGTGCGTTCGTTCAAGTATTGCTCGTATTTGCGTTGGTGAATTTTTCATTCAAGTGTTGAACGTTTTAGATTTTTTTTCATTTATATTTTAGGATTCGGTTCTGCTGATTCAATAAAGTTTATTGAGATTTATCGGATACCTACACAATTAAAATTTTTAATTACAAGAACCGTGATGCACGTAATGCTGCACTAGCAGCATTTGGAAAGGAATTCGGAGTTTAAAGGTTTCAAACATATGGTAATACCGAACAAAAATAAAAAAATTGAGCATCCATGTGAATACAAAAATTGCATAAAAAAATATTGTACTTGCTGTTTTCTACCAGGGACAGTTTTGAATGCAATAATTGCCTACTATAGCAAGAATGTGACATGCTGTACAGATGATGCCAGCTAATTATAGCTATAGTATTATTGTATGCAACAGGCAATAAACTTGCATCGTAAATGGGCCTTAAGGCTCCGGTGACAGCGGCTCGAAATTTCGAAGTGCGATTGGCTATTATTTCATTTTATTTCATTTCAGGGAGGTTGTTTGAAAAAATAACTCTAAAGAAACACGCATAAATACTGTTCGAACACAAATAATACAATAATATAAGGGAAACATGCCCGAATCAGAAATCATTTTGGTATTAGTATGTTTGGTCTTACGTTTACCTAATACCAAAATGATTTCTGACTCAAGCACATTTCCCTTATATTATTGTATTATTTGTGTTCGAAAAGTATTTATGCGTGTTTCTTTAGAGTTATTATTTCAAACAACCTTCCCGAAATGAAATAAAATGAAATAATAGCCAATCGCACCTCGAAATTGCGAGCCGCTGTCACCGGACCCTTAAGCCTAGTTTGCCGTCTTAGGATTTCGAGGCCTGCACAGCCTGGTGGTAAATCCGCCACTGCGTCTGAGACTAAATGATGATCTACCCCTGATGTAAATAGGTAGGTACCTACCTAGGTATTTCTTCGCCCATCAACAGGTTTAGCAAAATCGAAAACATAAGTAGGTAACAAGCTTCAGAAAATACCTAAGTAGCATACATGTACAAACATTCATTGCGAAAATGTACTAGGTAGACCTACTTACTGAAATTTCGTAGCTAGTAAAAAGTACCTAAATATCACGGAACAGAGAAAACCCATAAATATCTAGATAGGTAGGTAGTTATCTAAAATCTGGTCGCGGGGCAGGGAGAATTGCGTAGGTAGGTACCTAGGTATGGTTGCAGAACGGCGCCGGCGGCGCGGCGGTCATTGCATCAGTAGGTACGAGTGTGACGCATTCGTTGTAGTGACAGAGATAGAGCTACTATCAACTGAAGGCTGGTCGAAATGGAACTATCTGGTATTCTGTAACTCATAATAATATTATTCCTACCGACTTTTTAGATCATCATCATCATTTCCACATACTAACTATGTTGAATTCTATGTATCTCAAAAAGCTAATGCAGTAAAGATTTATACCGCCGTAATAAATGTTTGCTAAAGTGCATTAAATAAAATGTGTCATCATTTTATAATAATTTCTTGACAATGCATGCATTAACATTATTTAGATATCAATTAGCTATGAAATTATGCTCACATTTTTGTTTTACGAATCAGAAAGTTTAAAATGTGAAAAAAGACCGAATGAAAGTTGAAAAAAGTCGGTGAACATAGGCGCCCCGAATAAATACGTTAGGTTAGACCAAAGAGAATGTAAAACTACGAGAAGAGGCGGAACTTAGTAAAGAGCCAATGGGATCCATTTACATGGCACTTCAATACCAACACAACAAATATGTATGTCAAACCACAACAGTTTTACCAACCTATCAGCCTAAATAGTGCTGCGCGATGGCACTCACTTTTATATCGATACCGATAAAATATGCGAGATCGAAATCGAGGTTTTTTTGTAATCCATTTATTGACTGAATCCACGTTTAAGTACAACCTAGGTCCTAAAGTCCTAGGTTGGACTTAAATATGGATCTGATATGAAATAAAAAGCTTTTTGCATTATTACATATAATTTTTGTACATTATACCTGTTCATTTTATGAATTTGATTTTTCATTTATTATAATGTTTAGCAGGACGGACACGGTGTGCTTCACATATTTGAATTTTCAATAAAACAAATACTTGATTACTATTAGCCACCGCGGAAAGCCCATTTTGTGTATGTAGCCTTCTAGATGTGCACGTTATAATGGGATATTAGCCTAAAAAGAACTGTCCGACACACACTTATCGATAATTACATTAGGTACATCACTATTACACGAATATTTAATATTTACGTCTAATAAATCCCTAAAATCTCTTTTCAATACGATGCATGTTGTTTGTATTCACTAAAATCTAAGCGGGAGAGAAAAGTGTATGAAAATCCATTTCTTACGTGGTTTTTCTTTTTTAATTTTGGGTAAGACTATGCGCCGGTAACCTAAATATCAAAAGCCAAAAAGTTTTTACAATGAGTTTATATCTCCAAGTTCGCAAAATGACACTGGCCACTAGCTGTGTGTTGGATGGTGTCGGGCTGGATGGCAGTGCGAGGCTGTGACGGCAGGATAAACAATTTGAAAAAAGAACGACGAAGAATTTCAATTTGTTTGTTGTTTGAGGATTCAGTTTAAGATTTTTATTTTCCTCGTAGGTGTAGTATAAAGCACTATGTATCACTCGAGAGAAAGTGCGATTCCAGATCTCGGGCTTCAAACCCTCGACGGTAATCGGTCACTTTCTCCTCTCGGTGAACAATGTACTATTTCTTAATCTTGACCTTAGCAACCAAGTATCTTTTATGCCGACCCCTAATGTATGATTTTTGTCTTGTAGCATATCGTTGGAAAGGGTAATAACTAAAGAACTTTTTAAAAGAAAGCTAAATTCAAAATTGCTTTTAGTTTTTTTATAATGAATTTAAAAGTTGTCACTTTTCATAACATTTACACAGATTTCCCACTTTGAAAGCTTATAAGTTTTTTTTTATATTAATTGTATCAAGTAATCATGTATTTAGAGTAAGGATACATTGCAGAATACAACCATAATTTATTTTGTGGTATTACACCACAAACAAAAAAGTTATGACGGTCTAAAGGCAAGAATCCAGGTGATTTAAAAAAAACTAAAAAATAACATATCTAAACTACCGTGACACTTGGGACTTCGGGTCTACCGGGGAAAACTTGCAAATAACCCCCCCAACCCCCCAAAAAATTTTGTCGGTCCATGCACCAAATACCCTGTAGAAAGTGTAAGCATTTGAAATGAAAGTGTATTATGTGATATCGTGATCTCGTGATCTGACCGAAAATGTTTCGAATGTTTTGAAGAAAACCGACACCATTTTCTTCGAAACTAATGATGTGACTCGCTCGCTCGATTATGAACTGATTTGACGTACAATGTCTTTGGATTTGACAAATAAGTACCTATTCAACCTATGGAATTTGAATGTACTTGTATTCAAATTCCTTGATTTAACATACAAATCACTTGACACTGGCAAGATTGTCTTTGGACAGGAGCCATAAACAAAAAAGAAGAAGGTATAACACTGCCTTGCCTTGCCTTGCCATTCTCTTCAAGGAAAAGAAATCAATCTAATTTAGCAATTTATTTCATGTAAATCGTATAATTTATGATTAATTAGTTTCATTGACTGTGCCATGATATATTCCAGTGAAACATCTAAGGTACGAACTGTGAGCTTTACGTTTTTAGCAAAAAAAACATGTTTTTACCTACCCTTGTTTGGATTGCAAAATCTCGATTCCTTTGTCAGATGCATAGCACTTTTACTTTTTCGCATCATGCTTCGTAATTGAGTGACCAAGGAACAGTTTCCCGCTGCTTTGCGAGGTTTTTTATCGTATGGAAAGTGAGGAGATGGCATAACTTTATGGCGTTTCCTTTGTTGGTTTTATATAGACAGATATAATAGTAGAATACAGTTACACTTCATTGGGTATGGTATTGGTCAGTGCAGGTAATAAGTAGCTAGCCCTGGCTGGGCTCACCTGATGATTAACTTGAATTGCTAGATTTCCTGATTATGTGTTGTCCAAGATTAACAGAGCTGAACATTTATTTTATCATGCTAAGTTGGCCCTGTGTGAGTGACTTATGAAGCCTGTGTCATTTCTTGGCTGATGATAAAGATCTAATCATAACAGGTACATACCTACCTATTTGATTAAACATCTAGCTATCAAATAATTAAAAAAAACTGGTTGATTCTCTAACTGAGGGTAGGTAGGTAATGAGAGTATGAAATTCAATTACTCAACTAGTTTAGGTTTCTTAACAATTGCTTCTGCTTTAGAGATACTGTTTTCGATTTGAATTTGGAATTGGAAACCGGCCATGTGGAACTGACCTAGATTCACCTGTAGATCCACTAGTTTTAAGATATTTTAAAGTGATCCTTGTGATTCAAGTAAATAAATTCCTTTTGACTTTAACTATGACAAAGATGTGTTATTAGCACAGCTGTTTCTACATTTTGTTGTACTAGTTGCGCCCTGCGGTTTCACCCGCACAAGTTTTAAATCCTGGTATCCACGGGAGAAAAAGTAGCCTACATGCTATTCCAGACTGTAATTTACCTCTCTGCCAAGTTTCATCCAGATCCATTCAGCCATTACACCTTGAAAGAGGAATATACATCCATCCATCCATACTTACAAACTTTCATGTTGATAATATTATTAGGATAGGATTATATTAATGAAAACATTAACAAAAACAAGTCTATGTATTCTATGACTTGTACTTGGTACTAAGTGATCTAATGTGCCTGGGGATGCATTTTATGTTTTGATTGTGGGATTTTTTAGGTTAAACTATAGCTACCCTGGTACCTGAGTTGAGGGTTGTTGGGTTGTTGTTTCGGTCTTTTAGAAAGGGATGGCAATATGTTTAGTGCTGTCAAATTTGGCTAATTTAGGAAAAATAGACAAAAGAATTAGCACCATTGTACACTTTCTAAATCCTAACTTACCTTTATTTTATATTTTAACCTACTCTTTTATTTAATATGAGCTCTTTGTATAGAAGTTCTATTTTCTTCTCTCTCAAAAAAGCTGCATAATTGTTTACTTATCATGATGGTATTGCTACTATTAATGGATTTTCTGTTCTGTTCAGAGACATCAATATCGGTCAGCATACTCTCATAGAATAAGCTTAGCTTTGGCTGCAACAAACTGGTGTCTAGATTTTCAAATTTAAAAACCTTTATTGCTGTCGCTTCACTATCACTACATAGTATAAAAAAAAGTCGTTTTCTCTGTCCCTATGTCCTCATGTCCCTTTGTATGCTTGTTTGTATGTTTGTTTTTTTTTAATCTTTAGAACTACGCAACGGATTTTGATGCGGTTTTTTTTAATAGATAGAGTAATTCAAGAGGAAGGTTTACATGTATAATACATGCATGATATGTGCACCCGTGCGAAGCAGGGGCGCGCGGGCGGGTCGCTAGTTTGGTATAATACAGTGACATATTTCATTTCTTTACAATCCTACTAATATTATAAATGCGAAAGTTTGTATGTATGGATGGATAGATGGATGTTTGTTACTCTATAACTCCAGAATGGCTGAACAGATTTTGGTGAAAATTGGCACAGAGATTGGTTATAGTCTGGAATAACACATAGGATAATTTTTATCCTGTGGGAATACCGGGATTTAAAAGTACGCGGGTGAAACCGCGGGGCGCTACTAGTAATTAATAACAGTCCTGTCTTGCACATGCAAAACAAGCTCACTGGAAGAGGCTTTTGTGTCAAAGTCTCCTTATCTCTATCATGGACTAGCCTTGACCACAATCGGACTGTGATCCCATTTAATTTTTAATTTTAATTAAAAAAAAAAAATTTTTTTAACTTTATAGACCGTTCTTTGGCTACGATCTCGCCTGGTGGTAAGCGACGATGTAGACGACGATGGAACAGAACGGTCTAGAAGACACCTTTTCACTCTTGCCTTTGGTTGTCCAATCTTTGATGCAGCTGTCTGCCCTTCCTGTTTCAGGGGTATTTCATAAGGAATTTTAAAGTAGTCCTTCTGAATAAAGACCATATTCATTTGCATGTCTGAGCTAGATATTGGGATATTAAACAAATCCATAAATATAATATGAGTTCCTTGGATTTTATATAGGTACAGTCAAAACTGTCATGCATGAGCTCTTCGAGAAAAAGCTAGTCATTAAACTCAACCCCTAAAACTAGGGGTTGGTCATTAAACTCAACGCCTAAAACTAGGGGTTGAGTTTCCTAACTTACAATCCAAAGTCTAGGTAATTACTATTACCTAGATCTGCATCTGTGTGAAGTGTGTGATGAAAAAAATACAAATACAGAATTCATTCACAAATAAAAACAATGTGAAAATATGTAAAAGGATGAAATATACAGGGTGTGGCGTAAAGAGTGGATAATCCTTTACCTACGGGTAGGGCGTATCATAACTGTTCAGAAAATTGAAATTGCCTATACCCAGCAGTGGGTGAATACTGGCTGTGGATGATGAGAACAAATCGCTGATTAAATGCCAAAGGGCCACGACGCAAAAAAAAACAAAACTCTTTTTAATCCAAAAATGGTATCTAAATCGTCAAAATTTTTATATTCGAAAGAGACACCCATGATTCTAGCGCTAGAAATGGACCAATCAGACAGCCGCCCCTTTCGCATTCCGTGATTTGGTGACCAACTTTAGGGCAAAACGGCCATCTTTTCAGTTGAGTCCTCGTAATCGGCATAAGTGCACGTTATTTTTATGAAAAGGGGCCACAATACGAAATAATTCTAGAGTTTGAATATTTTTTTATAGACTAAAGTGCCATATTGTGGAATGCGGCCGTATGTAATATAAATATCACGTGAGTACATACTAAATTATTTTATATTCCAAAGGGTACTATTATTTTGTATACTAGAGAATGTGTCCGCTTTGCATTTTAAATACTGACTAGAGAATAGCTTCTTACTTGTTTTTTTAGATGCAGTACCTACTATCTTTTTGATACAAATTCAGAAATCAGATATGGCTGTCATTGTATCTCATGGTGTGGCATGGTATGTTGGCACATAACTTTGATATTTCGCAGAACAGTCCCAAAAAACGACCGAATTTCATCGTTGACGAAAGTATACCCCCACCGACAGTGACTCAGATAGCGAGATAGCGACTCTAGCTCTAGCGATAACTCATCAACAAGGTCGGACTTTTTTTCAGTTAATACTGTTAAAGATCCTGATTTCAAAATTGGCGAACCCAAAGCCGACTCTGCCACGGATGAAGATATTGAACCATCTAGCATATTCAGTCAATCAGCGATGAAACTCAGGCACCCAACATTGAAAACCATTTGAAACCTTGACCTTGCCATGAATTTCAGCCACATAAGGACGATTGCCATTCGCCCAGTATATTCCCAATATTCCACTAATAGAGCTATACCTACTAACGTTCCAGTGTGTAATGTTTTTTATTTATAAACGTTTTAACGGATTTTTTTGTTATTCTGATTATTGTGATAACTAAAAATATTGTTCCTCGTAGGTATGTATAAGATTTAGATGTCATTAAAATTGTGAATATCTGTAAGACAGATATTTATTTATAATAACGATTTCCTTACAACGAATGTTTTAGTATATTATATTTTTGAGGTATTTATTTTTGCTATGTAAAGTTAGTTTTAAAGAATGAACACGTAAATTCCTGTTTTGCTTTAGTCGTATTTACGGAAAGTAGTCTATAAACATAACATAAAAAGAATAATATAATATTCTTTTAGCTAGATAGTGCTGTGTGGAAAGTCCACCAATATTATTATTATTATTATATTAATGTTTAGTCAAGGTTGATAGTTATGGTTTTGTAAGAAAAACGTTCAATAAACATTATTTATTTTTCGATTTGTGGCGTTTTATTAAATATATTCACAGATTCCACAATCATTTTTATAAGCGAAAGGGACTCATGTGATATTATACCTTCGTAGATGCAAGCTGATGCAATTCGTTAATAATGTATAGGTAAAGCTCTAAAATACGCATCGAACGATATAAAATACATAGATGTAGCACTTATGAATTCGAAAAAAAAGTAAAATTATCATGATGAAAACTTTGATGGGCTCTCCTGTAAAATTTACAATTTCCGTCATGTGGCCCTTTGGCATTTAACCAGCGAAATATTCTTCTTGTATTTAGATTTCGTGCTCATTGGTTTGGTACTGTTCCTGCTTAACTACATTGTTGTTGCAACTGTCCGCCCTTGAATTGCTAATAAAAGATAAGGTTGAAGTACTGCTAGAATTGAATTACGTACCTATTTTGAACCCAAATGAAATAGGAACATTTTCCCAGCTTTTGTATTTTTATCTTAGTAATTTTTTATGAATATTTCTTCTATTTTTCTACGTTTGTTCTTACGCAAAGTATTTTTATTCTTTTTGGTTCTATAAATGATGCAGTCAAGTGAACTTGTATGTAAATTTTTAAAAATATTACTTTTTTTTTACTTAGAGAGATGCTGATTTCTTAAACCGTATTTTCTTATTGTTTCAGAGTTGACAAGCACACAGCCGATTACCGTTCCACTAAAAATATACTAAACTGAAATAAATAATCAAATAAATTATGAAAATAGCAGCTAAAGTTTTAACTGTGTTCTCTTAGAGTGGTTAAATTATTTTTCTATAAAACTTCTATATAACTCTATAACTTATCGATTTTCGAATCGGATTCATTGTAATATAATCGGTATCACCAAATTCGAATTGGGCTCGCTGACGTCGAATTTGTATCATCGAATTCGAATTGGGGTCGTTGAAATTGAATTGCAGTGTAATTGGATTTACTGGGTTAATTTTGCGTGTTGGTGTATTTATGCGTTGATACTGAAGAAAAGGAAGAGAATGAGTTGTGGTGGTTCGTCTAGTCGGCCTCAGATGCCGCTGCGGCAGAAGGATTTTGACCAGGTGAGTCTTCTTTTACGAACTAGCGGCTCGTCCTGGCTTCGGACAGGTGGACATTTATTTTTTACACTAAAATATAGCCTATGTTACTTGGATAATGTAGAATTCTAATGATGAAAGAATTTATTTTACCATTTACCAGAAGTTTTTGAGTTTATTCGTTTCAAACATACAATAATAATTATAGCTTTTTGCAAGAAAAAAACTAACTTCAAATGCACTGGATAATCACTACATGTATAAAACAAAGTCGCTTTCTCTGTCCCTATATCCCTATGTCCCTATGCATGCTTAAATCTTTAAAACTACGCAACGGATTTTGATGCGGTTTTTTTAACGGATAGAGTGATTTAAGAGGAAGGTTTATATGTATAATGCATGCATGATATGTGCACCCGTGCGAAGCAGGGTTTTTCGCTAGTACACATATATATTATCACTCTAAAACTACTCCAAATCTGACTCAAATTTAAATGGGACCACTGACAAACACCATATTTCGACAAAAAAATTATCAAAATCTACCCAATATAAAAATGACTCTTACGAGGTAACAAACATAAATGAGACAGTATTGAGAACCTCCACATTTTTTGAAGTCTGTTAGAATTTTAAATCTTTCCTCTTTCTTTCCTCTATAATATACTAGCGACCCGCCCACGCTCCCCTGCTTCGCACGGGTGCATATCATGCATGTATATTAAATATATGTATATAACTCAAAGGTGACTGACTGACATAGTGATCTATCAACGCACAGCCCAAACCACTGGAGGGCTGGGCTTAAATTTGGCATTCAGCTAGTTATAAATATAAAACTTCTTAAATCACTCTATCTATTAAAAAAAACCGCATCAAAATCCGTGGCGTAGTTTTAAAGGTTTATGCATACATAGGGACATGGGGACATAGGGATATAGGGACAGAGAAAGCGACTTTGTTTTATACTATATGTAGTGAAGTGTAGATTTAGAAGACGAAGCTAACGCACTGCTTAGATGGTAGTAATGACCTGCGAGATATATTTCACCAAAAGCTGCCGAAAGCCATGGAAAGGGCACAGCTTTTTATTGAAACATAATCTTTAAATTTAGTAGTATAGGTTGTATGACTTGTATGCAAGATAATGTAGGCATAACATCGCCTTAGGGCTTAATAGAAAACTACACTACACCACTACACTACACTACACTACACTTCACTGCACTGCACTGCACTGCACTACACTACACTATACTATATAGTATAAAACAAAGTCGCTTTCTGTCCCTATGTCCCCATGTCCCTTTGTATGCTTAAATCTTTAGAACTACGCAACGGATTTTGATGCGGTTTTTTTTAATAGATGGAGTGATACAAGAGGAAGGTTTATATGTATAATACATGCATAATATATTAGATAAACAATGTGCGGGTCGCTAGTGTATTAATAAATAAATAAAACTGGGGGGCTAGAAAAGATCAAACGCATAAGTCATCGCCTACGCACTAGCAATCTCAGACTAAACTATCGGCCGATAGAAAGTCTGCAGTCTGCTCTGACAGTACAGTTAGGTATACCCACCATGACGGTGACGAAATGCAATCGACAATACACGCGGAAGCCAGTTATTTTTATTACCTTAGCCTACTTTCTGAGTTTATGCAACGGTTCCGCGCTTCAGAGGGCACGTTTTCTGTATTAAACACTAAAATACGAGTTTTAATTGTCCTACTAAATACTTTGTCTCCAGCTCATAACTTTATTACGACTTCTGAATATTTGTTTACTAGTTACGCCCCGCGGTTTCACCCGCGCAGATTTAAATCCCGGTATTCCCACGGGATAAAAAGTAGCCTATGTGCTATTCCAGACTATAATCTAACTCTCTCCGAGATTCATCCAGATCCATTCAGCCGTTCCGGCGTGAAAGAGTAACAAACATCCATCCATCCATCCATACTTACAAACTTTCGCGTTTATAATAGTATTAGGACAAGTAGGATCATTTCGTATTTTGCATTCTGTAATTCGGATTATTTATGTCATTAGACTCTTTCACCGGCAAGTCAGTTAGCTCTAAGTACGAAGGCGATGGTATTCAGTTAAAAGCTATTGTTTATACCTCTAGCTGATGGCACAAGCAGATGGCCCACCTGGTGTTAAGTGGTAACCATCACCTATAACAAAGCATTATTTCGTAAGATAGGAACGTGCCCTACGATGCACTGTCCTGCGTCCATCATATGCTAAGCCTGCCTGTAATTACAACGGCAACCACACTCTTCAAACCGAAACACAGCGACGCTACTTGGCGGCAGGAAAAGGCTTGGTGCTAGGCAGGCCATCTGTTTGGTCCATTAACGCTAGGTAGTATAGAGTATACTACCTAGCGTTCTACTATAATTCGCATCTACTATAATATACACACGTCTATACTATAGACGTGTGTCTACTGACACGACGTGTGTAGACTAGCGATCCGCCCGCGCCCCCCTGCTTCGCACGGGTGCATATATCATGCATGTATTATACATATAAACCTTCCTCTTGAATAACTCTATCTATTAAAAAAAACCGCATCAAAATCCGTTGCGTAGTTTTTAAGATTTAAGCATACATAGGGACATAGGGACATGGGGATATAGGGACAGAGAAAGCGACTTTCTTTTATACTATGTAGTGACTAGTAGCGTCCTGCGGTTTCACCCGCGTTGTTTGAAATCCCGGTATTTCCCACGGGATAAAAAGTAGCCTATGTGTAATTCCAGACTATAATATCTACGTGTCAATTTTCACCAGATCCGTTCAGCCGTTCTGGAGTTATAGAGTAACAAACATCCATCCATCCATCCATACTTACAAACTTTCGCATTTATAATATTAGTAGGATTAATTGATAAACATAGAGAAGCCGTAGGTCAGGACTTGGTGACATTCGTAGAATTTTTTTTGTGATATTCGTATATTCGTATTCATTTATGTTGACCTTTATTATAATTATTTTTAAGGTGTTTAGGTTTAGGTAAATCTTACATAGATAAGATAGATATTTTTTATTATAGGTATATTTTAATTTTGTTTGTAAATTGACCTTTCTACAACAACCTGCGCGGATGTCTCGGTTTCAAAACTTCCTAATAATTTTACCAATCGGCTTTCTCTCGCGTATGCGAATTGAATTCAACTTTA
Source organism: Plemyria rubiginata (assembly GCA_963576535.1). NCBI lineage: Eukaryota > Metazoa > Arthropoda > Insecta > Lepidoptera > Geometridae > Plemyria > Plemyria rubiginata. Next base: position 3,148,596 of record OY754911.1, on the reverse strand, counting down.
ATGCGTATAACTTAAAGTGGGGTTTTCTATGTGTGTTATTTATAAAGCTGTGTTGGACTTGCGCCAAAGTTAAGGAAATTTGTATTTTAGGGCATTTCTACACTGACTTACATGAGGTCAGGGGCGGGTGTAGTTCAGCTTTGCCAGTTTTTATGCCTTTATATTACCTGCCATTTTATAGCGGCTTTTATACAGTATACTTGTCACTGTAACTTATATGCCTATCAGTTGCGCCCCGCGGTTTCCCCGCGCGATTTAAATCCCGGTATTCCCACGGGATAAAAAGTAGCATATGTGCTATTCCAGACTATAATCTAACTCTGCCAAGTTTCATCCAGATCCGTTCAGCCGTTCTGGCGTGAAAGAGTAACAAACATCCATCCATACTTACAAACTTTCGCGTTTATAATAGTAGTAGGATGAAAACCCCCTAAACTCTGCCGTGAGAATCTTTTAGCGAAACTTACCTTTGTTAATAACATCTTTGTTTTGATTTTTGTAGGATTATTATTAGTTTTACATTATTTAGAGAGACCTATAATTGGCTGTACTATTGTTAACGACACTCTGTTTATACTATATTTTTTGTGCTGTTGGTTTTTTTCTTCAATAAAAAAAAAAAAAACAGACAGCAACAGATCGGAACATATCGGTCAGATAAGCTACTGGAGCACTCAACGACTAATATGATATGAGATTCACTATACCACTTCAGGTGGGCCATTTGCCTCCGTCATCAGCAAGTTATAAAAAAACCTTTTTTTTTCGTCCCACTGCTGGGCAAAGGCCTCCCCCAAGTACTTCCAGTTCTCCGTATCCTGAGCCTCCTCCCACCAACTACCTTCAAAGGCATCTAGGTCGTCCCGCCAGCTTATAAAAGTTTTAAAAAAACTTAAAATATTAATAAATAACGGTACGAGTGTCAAGTGTGGGAGAACCTATTGGACGAAAGCCAAATAAAATGATGATTAAAAATTGCATTTTTAGATCTCTATTCTTTTTTTGGAATGTTATAACTAGCATCCGCCAGCGACTACGTTTGCGTATTAATAGTGATTGCTTATATCAATGATTTATGCGTTTTTTTTTCTTTATTCCGAAAAAAAAGTTCTGTGTTCTCCCTCTTTTTTTTAACTGAATAGACCGTTTTTTGACTACAATCAATGGATGAGAAGAGAATCAATCATATTTCAGCGATTTGGCCATTCCACAGTATTATTCTTTTACTTGGTTTAGTTTTTCGGGCGTTAATCACTATGACCAATCCAATCGCGTTTGCGTTTAGATCACGTTGTGACGTCACACGGCTTAGGCAAAGTATCTCGTATGTCTTATGCTGCCCAAGATCACACGGTTTGGGGCAAGGAATCACCTATGTAACAAAGAATAATATCCCTGGTGTACAATAATTAATTCATTCTGTTTTCAGATATGGGGCGACTTACAGGAAGGTATAGAGCAAGTGTACAGGAGACAGCATATGGAGAAGAAACGATACATGGACCTGTATACGTATCCTTTTCTTAATAAATACATTTTAATTATTTATTTATTTATTAGGTCGATAAATCGGTGCTCTTACCTACTTAGATCGTAGCAAGTGGATATGCGTGGTCTCTGCCTACTCCGATGGGAAACAGGCGTGATTTTATGTATGTATGTATTTATTAATTAATATGAGCAAGGCTCTGACGCTCCACTCACCAACAAGCACTGGACCAGCGTGGTGGGTTATCGTCCAAACCCCTTCCTTATGCAGTGCGACCACCGGCGGGATCTCACAAAACGCAAGAAGGCGACGTGGAAGGCCCAGAATAGGAATTGCAATCCGGCGTCATTTTTAGTCCGGCTAGATTATACCCTTAGAGTCTCTGCGCCGTCATTAAATAAGCATAAACGTACTGTAAAAACTTATCTTAACCGGTCTGAAGTTAGCCGTTTCTTCATCATCATCTTCATCTTCCATTCGCTATTGGCCATTAATGCACAAACGAAATTTTATCCACACACCTTGGAGCCAGGATGGTCGCGCACTGTTCGCTTTCAGTGGAACTTCCTCCCGCGCACTCTAAGGTTGTGGAACGCACTCCCTGGGGATGTTTTTCCTGGGGAATACAGTATGGGATTCTTCAATAAATTAAGAAAGGGTCGGCAACGCGAGTGTGACACCTCTGGTGTTACAAACGTCCATAGGCTGCGGTAACCGCTTCCCAACAGGTGGGCCGTATGCTTGTTTGCTACCTTGGTAGTATAAAAAAAATGGCTAACCTCAGACCGGTTTAGATAAGTCGGTACGGTGTTATCTCGGATCCGGATCCGGACCGCAGATACGACCGTCAGGCAGCTCAGACTGGCAAATCTATGCGTGCGTGTATATGGACCCTCTATGAGACCCTCTATCACAGGTACTCCCATACTTAAAAGAGGATCTCAAACACATGAAATGTATTTACTTAATAAGGTTAACGAATAAAATATTTTGTATTTGTATTTTTATTATATAGCTAGCTATATGTATAATAAAAATAATGTTTTATTTTTGAACAAAGAACATAGAACAACATAGATAGTAACATGGATAGTAGTAAGGTAAATAGTAGGTACATAATTTTATAGAAAACGATGATTCTGTGTAAGTTAAAAAAAAACTGTGTCACAGACATCAACGCCCTCCCCTCCGATAAAAAAGTATGGTAGGTTCATCCTTTTTGATTGTGTTGGCTACGATATCTTCCTTATCATGTATAACAGTCATGTGTACAACTACTGTACGTCGGTGCATCATCAAAGTAGCACGGGGACGGCGAGAGTAACCGCGGGCCGGAGCGGGTACACCAATACTGGAAAAAAAGCTGTCACTGTAAGAAAACTTATAGATAGATAGATAGAAAACTCTTTAAGGCCTACGCAGACAGGGACGACATGGCAAGGGATTAAAATTTTTACCAATGGACATTCAAACGTATTGACGTAAAATATGATACATATTGTTATCCTTAGGATGATGCCGTGGCATCGAAAGGGAAAATATTATTAATGCCACATCATCATTTTAAAGCATAACAATTTATTTCGTATTTCTATACCAATACGATTTGATGAAATGTCCATTGGTAAAAATATAAATCCCTTGCCATGCCGTCCCAGTCTACATAGGCCATTATTGTACACCACAAGAAAATAACATAATATGGTAAGAAATGATTTACACTACAACGAAGTACAATGGGCGGTCTTATCGCTATGAGCGATCTCTTCCAGACAGACAGACCTATCTATATTACAAACAAGACAAGGCAACAAGCAACAACTACAACTTTTGATACTATCTTGGTTATGAACATGATTTCATAAACATGATAGTTTCAAAAGCCACGCACGATGGAAACGTGCCCTACGATGCACTGCCCTGCGTCCATCAACTCGAGGCATACAGATGTTGAGCCTCATGTGCCTGTAAACACCGGCGACAACACTCTTCAAACCGAAACACAGCGTTGCTGCTTGGCGGCAGAAAAAATCATGGTGGCTGTACTTTTCTGGACGAGCCCATTTTAAAAATATTAAAAAAATCTCTTTCAGACTGGACAAGTCCAAGGAGGCGCCCAACTTGTTGGCCTCGAGCTGTACAAGAGACTGAAAGAGTTCCTGAGTGTCTATCTCATCAACTTGCTCCAAGTAAGTCATTTATTCCTTGCGATATTCGACCTTATTCTCTTGCTGTTAGGGATACGATACGTTTACGTGGTTTGAAAGGCTTTAGCGATAACAGGGGCGTTATTCACAATGACCAATCCAATCGCGTTTGCGTTTAGATCACGTGACGTCACACGGTTAGGGGCAAGGAATCTGCTATGTCATAGGGAATAATGCCCCATGGAATAAACTTGTAAATTTCTTGGATATCACACACCGCACACATCAGAAAGACCGATAAATCGGGTAGGGATCTCTTCTGTTTAGTTAACAACCTGATTGATGAGTCCCCTTCTTTCTGTACTCTTGAAGTAAGATTACGTGTTTTAAAAATACTAATATTTATCTTACTAATTGCGTCCCGCGGTTTCACACGCGCAGATTTAATTTCCGATATTCCCACGGGATAAAAAGTAGCCTATATGTGCTTTTCCAGACAGAGATCTATCTCTCTGCCAAGTTTCATCCAGATCCGTTCAGCCGTTCCGGCGTGAAAGAGTAACAAAAATCCATCCATCCATACTTACAAACTTTCGCGTTTATAATAGTAGTAAAAGAAAGAAAGAAAGAAAGAAAACATATTTATTTCGTCCCACAAACACAAGTAGGTACTTACTTAAAACTAACAGAAAATAAAATTATAACCTACACTAATAAAGAACCCACCTAGGATAGTAGTAGTAGGATAAACAGTTTGATCAGTATTGGTGTAAGTACCGCCTAGAGCGGTAAAAGCCTTCTCCATTTGCCTCTATTTCGTTCATATCTCTAGCAGCTCTACTCCAAGCAAAGCCTGCTATTTTGGCGATGTCGCCGATCGCGCATTTTCAAGGTCTGCCTGGTTTTAGTTTTTTATCGAGGGGGGTATGAATATCTTGTTTTGGTTGTTTTTATAAAAAGTAAGTCACTACATAGTATAAAGCAAAGTCGCTTTCTCTGTCACTATATCCCTATGTATGCTTAAATCTTTAAAACTACGCAACGGATTTTGATTGAATTTGAATTTGAATTGAATAGTAGAAAAACAATGTGCACCCGTGCGAAGCAGGGGCGCGCGGGCGGCTCGCTAGTACATACATAAAATGCCAAATCGCCCAAGTTGATGTTGGACTTTTTTTCGCTTCGCTCACTGAATCAAAAAAGTATTTTTGAAATAAATTTACCTTGCTTCCACAGAATGGTGCGGATCTGATGGGCGAAGACGTGCTAGCCTTCTATACGAAGCAATGGGAGGAATACCAGTTCTCCTCGCGCGTGCTCAACGGCGTCTGTTCCTATCTCAACCGGCACTGGGTGAAGCGTGAGTGCGAGGAAGGAAGGAAGGTAACAATTGCCGCTCGCTTAGCTCACTTCCATACTTACCTACACATCATTGCAGAGAGACTAGACACAGCATGCCTCTTTATGGAGTACTAGATGCGCCCCGCGGTTTCACTCGCGCAGATTCAAATCCCGGTATTCCCACGGGATAAAAAGTAGCCTATGTGTTATTCCAGAATATAATACATCTCTCTGCAAAGTTTAATCCAGATCCGTTCAGCCGTTCCGGCGTGAAAGAGTAACAAACATCCATCCATCCATCCATACAAACTTTCGCGTTTATAATATTAGTAGGATTGGACGAGAGCGCATATGCGGTTTTCATGATTAATTGTGTGTAATGTTGTCATTATTTAATTTTGTAGTTGTGTATTTTATGTTTTACTCTTTTACCTGTGTTTTTATGTGTTCTATGGACGTATGTATGTACCTACTGGTAAGTAGGTACATACATACATATACATACGTTCCCTATTTGACGGAGAAAAACGTATTCTGTGTGAGCACTCAATTCGTACGAAAAGTACTCGTACGTTTTTACGTACGAACAAATTCGTATCCAAAGTGAGCGTAACGTAAGTCTGTAAATAGTAACGTCACTTTTTCTGAAATCAAAAAAAAACTGAAAACAAATCATTGTCTCGTCAATCACGCACTTATCCACGATGCCCTGCATCCCTCATCTTGAGGCATACGTTAAGCCTCAAGTGCCTGTAATTGCCTCTTTCAGGGTATATACGAGATCTACCAGCTAGCTCTTGTCACTTGGAGAGACAACCTGTTCCAGAGATTGAACAAACAAGTCACCAATGCGGTGCTGAAGCTGATCGAGAGAGAGAGGAATGGAGAGACTATCAACACCAGACTCGTTTCTGGGGTAAGTCAGCACTATCACTACATAGTATAAATCAAAGTCGCTTTCTCTGTCCCTATATCCCTATGTCCCTATGTATGCTTAAATCTTTAAAACAACGCAACGGATTTTGATGCGGTTGTTAAAAATTTATAAAAAAAAAACATTTATTCAACTAAACGTAAATAATAAGGCCTTTGTATTTTTTCTGTCTCTCTCTCTTTTTTTTTTCATTTGTCATCAAATAGTTCTTTTTGGCAAACAATTATAGACTCGTTTCTGGGCTAAGTCAGTATTATAAAGAAAGAAACAAAGTACATTAGTCAATTTAACATATAACTAAAATCTTTATTTTTTTTCTCTTTTTCGGGCACGCCGGTTTCTAATTTTTTTGCTAAACATTCCAATTTTAAAAATTACATAACTACACGAAACTATCATGTTTATGAACATTACTTTGATTTAAAACGGGATATTTACCATGATCTGTGAGTTTGTTTATTTCCGGATATTTCGGCACAGTTGCATACGCCATGATCACGGGTCGAACTGACGCCCACTCGCCAATAACATTTCATGTACTCTTGTAAATCAAAGTAATTACATAATTATTTCTAATACAAAACCAAGTTGGCTTTCTCCGAGATAACAGCATACTTTATGCTACCATGCGCCCAGACGGGCCCTTACATAATTACATTCTTTCTCAGGTGATCAACTGCTACGTGGCCCTAGGCCTCAATGAGGAGGACCCTAGCGCACGCGGACAAAACCTCGCCGTCTACAAGGACACATTTGAGGCCATATTCCTCGAGGATACGGAGCGGTTCTACACCAGAGAGAGCACTGACTTCCTGAGGAATAACCCGGTTACAGAGTACATGATAAAAGTAAGTACCTAACAAAGACTAGATTCAATTAATATTAAGAGCCGTTACGCACTGTCGAATTGTCGCCAGCAACTCGGTCCTTCGGTGACCAAAACATAGGCAAAGTCGCCCGGGCGACCGACGACCAAGTGCGCAAACTAAAAAGTTGATATAAGTTTACTACTCTAAAAAGTTGATTTTAATTTATTTGTAAAATGAGTTGTTTTCTTATAATATGAACCGTTGAGAACGTCAGGCGTACAGATGTAAAGCCTCATGTACCTTTAATTACACTGGTGACCACACTCGACACAGCGTTGCTGCTTGGCGGCAGAAAAAGGCGTGGTGGTAGTACTTCCCCGGACGAGCCACACACAAACAGCTCTATTATAAAAAATGCTAAACTAAACTTTGCAGGCCGAACAGAGACTACAAGAGGAGAAAAGACGCGTGCAAGTATACTTGCACGAGACAACGATGGAGCGACTCGCGAAGACCTGCGACCGTGTCCTCATTGAGAAGCATCTGGAGATCTTCCATTCAGAGTTCCAGGTATGTTCAGTAAGAGTATCTATTCTCCTGCATGGCTCCTTGAATTTATAATAAACTACCTACTTTTATTAAAGACGCTACTGCAATAAAAATATAAAAGAGGTTGAATAAGTTTTTCATAGAAAAAGTATACTAGTATCAAAGAATTTCTGCTTGACGAATTTGATTAACTTTATTGATTACCAGCGACCCGCCCGCACGCCCCTGCTTCGCACGGATGCACATATCATGCATGTATTACACATATATACCTTTTTCTTGAATCACTCTATCTATAAAAAAAACCGCATCAAAATCAATTGCGTAGTTTTAAAGATTTAAGCATACATAGGGACATAGGGACATGGGGATGTAGGGACATGGAGATGTAGGGACAGAGAAAGCGACTTTGTTTTATACTATGTAGTGATTTTAATTTGTTTGTTCCAGAAACTTCTAGACGGCGATAAGAACAGTGACCTAGGTCGCATGTACAGCCTAGTGGCTCGTATCCCAGACGGGCTGTGCGAGCTGAGGCGTCTGCTAGATCACCACATCCAGGCGCAGGGGCTGCAGGCCATTGACAAGTGTGGTGAAAGTGCTCACACGGTAAGTACATCTTAAGATCCTACTAATATTGTAAACTAGCGACCCGCCCGCGCGCCCCTGCTTCGCACGGGTGCACATATCATGCATGTATCATACATATAAACCTTCCTCTTGAATCACACTATCTATAAAAAAAAAAGCATCAAAATCCGTTGCGTAGTTTTAAAGATTTAAGCATACATAGGGACATGTGGACATAGGGATATAGGGACAGAGAAAGCGACTTTGTTTTATACTACGTAGTGATAGTGATTTAAGCATACATAGGGACATGTGGACATAGGGATATAGGGACAGAGAAAGCGACTTTGTTTTATACTACGTAGTGAAAGTGATTTAAGCATACATAGGGACATGTGGACATAGGGATATAGGGACAGAGAAAGCGACTTTGTTTTATACTACGTAGTGATAGTGATTGGTGATAAACTAAAGTGAACTCTATACATTTAGAAGTAAAAGTGCATTGGTTTGCTATCTTTCAGGATCCCAAAATATATGTATCAACTATTCTCGAAGTGCACAAGAAGTATAACGCTCTGGTGCTGGTCGCTTTCAACAACGATAGCGGCTTCGTGGAAGCGCTCGACAAGGCTTGCACCAGGTTTATCAACAGTACGTATTGCTATCAAACGGTGTTGGAAAACATCAAAGTCAAAGTCGATTTTTTATCACGCTTCTCACTGATCCCTTCAGTTTAGCTGTCGCTTTAATGGCATTTTTTTATACAACTGGCTGATGGAACAAGCAGATGGCCCACCTGATGTTAAGTGGTACGCATCACCTGTAACAAAGCACTGCCTCTAAGTCACGTACGATAGGAACGTGCCCTACGATGCACTGTCCTGCGTCCATCAACTTGAGGCATACTGTTGTTAAGCCTCATGTGCCTGTAATTACACCGGCGACCACACTCTTCAAACCGAAACACAGCGTGGCTGCTTGGCGGCAGAAAAAGGCGTGGTTGCCATTATTTATTGAATAAAATCTCAAGGATCACCTTGAAAAGTCTTAAAACTAGGTGACTCTAAGTGCCAGTTCCACGCGACCAACGCCGAGAACAGGCAACAAACTCGGCTTGGTATCTATCGCTCTTTTGTATGATCCTCGTTACAATGTAATCTAATACCTACACTATTGAAGCTATATAATACAACTAGCGACCCGCCAGCGCGCCCCTGATTCGCACGGGTGCACATTGTTTTTCTACTATATCATGCATGTATTATACATATAAACTCCGTAACTAGTTCAACGTAACAAAATCCGTTGCGTAGGTTTAAAGATTTAAGGATACATAGGGATATAGGGACAGAGAAAGCGACTTTGTTTTATTCTATGATAGTGATACAATATATTGTATTCCGTTCAGGCAACTCGGTCACGAAGGCTGCCAACTCCTCGTCCAAGAGTCCCGAACTGCTGGCGAAGTACTGCGACCTGCTTCTCAAGAAGTCCAGCAAGAATCCAGAGGAGGCGGAGCTGGAGGACACGCTCAGCCAAGTGGTAAGGCCGCCTGTTCACACACATCCTATTCAACTAATATTATAAACGTGAAAGATTGTAAGTATGGATTGATGGATGGATGGATGGATGTTTTTTACTCTTTCACGCCGAAACGGCTGAACAGATCTGAATTAAACTTGGCAGAGAGAGATATAGTCTGGAATAACACATAGCCTACTTTTATTCCGTGGGAATACCGGGACTTAAAACTACGCGGGTAAAACCGCAGGGCGCTATTAGTAGTCAATAAAATGCTTCAATTTCTCCTTTATTTCTTTTAAATCCCTGTATTTTGCTTACAGATGGTTGTATTCGTGTACATCGAAGATAAGGACGTCTTCCAGAAATTCTACAGCAAAATGTTGGCGAAGAGGCTGGTGCAACATATGTCTGCCAGCGACGATGCAGAGGTAACTACCACTTACCATCCGGTTACCATCAACGGCGGTCTAGATAAGAACCGAGGACGAAGGTTTCACCCGCGCAGATTTAAATCCCGGTATTCCCACGGGATAAAAAGTAGCCTATGTGCTATTCCAGACATCACAGATGCAAATATATAATCTATCTCTGCCAAGTTTCATCCAGATCCGCGGCCCGATTACGCTAATGTCTGGCTATCCAGATGGCTTTCAGTTTGACATTTGATTCCCATCCATCCAAGGAATTCAGCACCTATCCCAAGGAATTTAGATACTAGATCCATCCACATGTTGCTATTACACTATGGAAATGAAATGCTCTCGTCAGAGTATTATATTCCTTGATCAAATGTCAAACTGAAAGCCATCTCGATAGCCAGACATTAGCGTAATCGGGCCGCCGTTCAGTCGTTCCGGCGTGAAAGAGTAACATCCATCCATCCACACTTACAAACTTTATAATATTAGTAGGATAAGTTGTACAGTATTTAAATGAATTTTAATATTTAAATCGGTACATGACGTATTTATATTTAAACTAGCTGAACCCGTGGCTTTGCTTGCGCTCGTTTACTTTGAAGATACAAATTTTTATCCCCTATTTCACTCCTTTGGGGGTTGAATTTTGAAAAATTCTTCCTTAGTGGGTGCTTACGTCATAACAGGAATACGTGTGCGAAATTTCAAGTTTCTAGCCGTAAGGGTTTGGCCTGTGCGTTGTCATCAGTCAATCACTTTTGCCTCTTATGTAAATAGATAGATGATGAAAATAATTACATGACGTGTTTTGTTTTCAGGCATCAATGATCTCAAAACTGAAGCAAGCATGCGGCTTTGAGTACACAAGCAAGCTGCAGAGAATGTTCCAGGTAAAGTTTAACGGTTATTTATATATATATTTTTATACCACTAACTGATGGAACAAGTAGATGGCCCACCTGATGTTAAGTGGTAACCGTCACCTATAACAAATCATTGCCTCGTAAGTCACGCACGATAGGAACGTGCCCTACGATGCACTGCCCTGCGTCCCTCATGTGCCAATTACACCGCCGACCACACTCGTCAAACCGAACACAGCGTTGCGTTTGCTGCTTGGCGGTAGAAAAATGCGTGGCGGTAGTACTTCCCGGACGAGCCCTTCACAAAGAGCTCTAATACTCTTAAATTACTAATTTTTTAACTAGCGACCCGCCCCGGCCTCGCACGAGTGCAATGCTCAAGTATTATACATATAAACATTCCTCTTGAATCACTATAAAAAAAACCGCATCAAAATCCGTTGCGTAGTTAAGATCTAAGAATACATGGAGACAGACAGTGGGAAGCGATTCGAGCGATTTCTATGTATAATAAAAAATATCTATGTAAGTATATAATGTATTAAAAACATCAGTCATCTAGTACCATAACACAAGCTTTGAGTAGCTTACTTTGGGGCTAGATGGTGCTGTGTGGATTGTCCAGCATTATTTATTTATTAATGCCGTTGGCGCGCTCAGTAACCATTACAAGGGCCTTATACTTTTCCAGGACATCGGCGTATCCAAAGACTTGAACGAGAATTTCCGCAAGCACATGTCTAACAGCTCCGAACAGCCGTTGCACATCGACTTCAGCATCCAGGTCCTGTCCTCAGGATCCTGGCCCTTCCAGCAGTCTTCCAGCTTCCAGCTGCCCACAGAGGTATTAAGCATTCATTTCCCTCACTCAGTATTTATACGCACATATACACCCACACACACACACATCAATACACACATCAACACACACACACATGTACACACCCACACACACCCCCAAACATACACCACACACATATCACATACACACATACAGACACCATAATTATACCAAACAAACACACCACACAGCTGCCTGCGAAGGTATTCAGTACCCAGTACCCTCATCCGATCACACGTAAGGGAGAGGGTCTCTGCAAATGACATGTATTAACAATTAAATGGGTTGAGATCTCTTACTTTTAAGTTATAATTTGTATTAGAAAAGTGCCCTCATTTCTTTGGTGTATGGTTGTGCCATTGCCTCGCAAATCACACATAAGAAGATGCACGATGCACTGTTCTGGACAAGGTGCATTTAAAAATTTAAGGATTTTAAGTTAAAATCCTTTCACCACACAGTTTCGAAATAAATAGTGACACGATAAGAAGAAGAAGAAGACTAACCTGGATCCATCAACTTGAGGCCTACAGATGTTGATGGTGCTGTGTGAATGCTCACCAATATTTATTATATTATTGCAGTTGGAGCGTTCGGTGCATAGGTTCACAACTTTCTATTCGTCCCAGCACTCGGGCCGCAAACTTAATTGGCTTTACAATATGAGCAAAGGTGAACTTGTTACCAACTGCTTCAAAAACAGGTAAGTACATTCAACATTTTTGGCTTTACTAAACACGAATACTGCGGTCATCAGTCAATGTTTAATTAGTTAGCTCATGGATTTCCTGGAAACATACAGTTTAGGTCCACGCCTTTTTCCGCCGCCAAGCAGCAACGCTGTGTATCGGTTTGAAGAGTGTGGTCGCCGGTGTAATTACAGCCACATGACTTAAGGTACTGAAACACGTGCTTATTTTCGAGCTAAAAGCATGCTTTTTTCGAGCCCTGCTCAATAAAAGCACGTGTGAACAGGTCTTGCTAGTAAATAAGCATGCTTATTTGGTCGTACGTTGGTTGATTTTTGATCATGCTCACAAAAAGCATGCTTATTTTTGAGCACGAGTAGTATTTCAGACTTTAATCTATCTCTCTGCCAAGTTTCACCCAGATCCGTTCAGCCATTCCGGCGTGAAAGAGTAACAAACATCCATCCATCCATCCATACTTACTAACTTTCGCGTTTATAGGCGTAGTAGGATTATTATTGAGATAAATAATCTTATAGACGTTAACAATATTCCAGATACACCCTGCAAGCGAGTACATTCCAAATGGCTGTGCTTCTGCAGTACAACGACAATGTAAGCTGGACCGTGCGTCAACTGGACCAGCACACCGGCATCAAAGGGGACTTCCTCATACAGGTAATGCGGCAGGCAACAAGATTGCCTGGAAGAAGGTGGATGAAATGTGTGAAAGATGACGCGAGTGAAAAAGGATTGGCCACCTAGATGGCGAAAGGATCGTACAAAAGAGTAGGAACCAAGCCGAGTTTCTTGCCTGTTTTTTTTTATAAAGAACTAGCGGTCCGCCCGCGCGCCCCTGATTCGCACGGGTGCACATATCATGCATGTATTATACATATAAACCTTCCTATTGAATCGCTCTATCTATTAAAAAAACCCGCATCAAAATCCGTAGAGATTTAAGCATACAAAGGGACAAGAGGACATAGGGACAGAGAAAGCGACTTTGTTTTATACATATGGTAGTGATGTATTTATACATATAAACCTTTCTCTTGAATCACTTTATCTATTAAAAAAACCGCATCAAAATCCGTAGCGTAGTTTTAAAGATTTAAGCAAACATAGGGACATGGGGATATATATGTATAATAATACATATAAACATTTCTCTTGAATCACTCTATCTGATAAAAAAACCGCATCAAAATCCGTAGCGTAGTTTTAAAGATTAAGCATATATAGGGACATGGGGATATAGGGACATGGGGATATAGGGACATGGGGATATAGGGACAGAGAAAGCGACTGTTTTATACTATGTAGTGATAGTGAAGTGATGTGGCGGCAACACCAACGTCTTACGTCTATGCCCATCATCTGACTATTCATGTAGTGTGACGGCTTCGACGGCTTCGGCCCCTTCTTCGCACGGGTGCACCGTACGAAGCAGGGGCGCGCGGGCTGGTCGCTAGTTACAAATAAAATGTTGTGTTTTCGTTTGTAGGTGCTGCAAATATTGTTGAAGGCTAAACTGCTGGTTTGCCAAGACGACGAGGCGGAGCTAACCGACTCTTCTGTCATAGAACTCTATGTGGGATACAAGAAGTAAGTCAAACTCACCTGATGTTGAGCGGGCACTTCTGCTTGAACAATGAAGACAATTCTGAAAAAAATACTCCTTACTAATGAACTAGCTTATGGCCCATCATTATCTACCCATAAATTTGAATCGAGTACTGTATAGTCGAATTAACTACCTCCTTAGTAAATTTTTAACTACCTTTAAAAATTTTTCTCTAATTGCTTACCTACTTTAAAAAAAGGTGTCAGGTTTTTTTTTATACAACTAACTGATGGAACAATCAGATGGCCCCCTGATGTTAAGTGGTGAGCATCACCTATAACAAAGCGTTGCCTCGTAAGCCACGCACGATAGGAACGTGCCCTACAGATGCACCTGCGTCCATCAACTTGAGGCATGCTGTTGTTAAGCCTCATGTGCCGGTAATTACACCGGCGACCACACTCTTCAAACGGAAACACAGCGTTGCTGCTTGGCGGCAGAAAAAGGCGTGGTGGTAGTACTTCCCCGGATGAGCCACACACAATATCAAAATGGTCGTTGCAATCACAGGAATCACTTTGAATCACAAAGACAAAGATTTCAAAGAAATAGATCAAACTTGTGTTTTTTTATTGATTATTTTGTTTGACTTATGTAAGCACATGTGACATGTCAAAAGATTAATGAAGAGTATTATGTAATAACTAGTTGCGCCCCGCGGTTTCACCCGCGCAGATTTAAATCCCGGTGATCGGAAAACATTTATATCTACGATTGCTGATATCACACATTGCTCAAAACGCAACGATAGCGCGTGCTAGTCTTTCCTGTGGCTAATTCTTGCTGTCTAATCTAGTTATTATTTAGGAACTAAAAATGTGTCAGCTAAATACGGTAAAATGCTAAATATCTGCCAACACCCGGTATTCCCACGGGATAAAAGTAGCCTATGTGTTATTCCAGACTATAATCAATATCTCTGCCAAGTTTCATTCATATCCGTTCAGCCGTTTCGGCGTATCCATACATACATACAAACTTTCACGTTTATAATATTAGTAGGATGGGATATTTTTCTAAAAATAACTAATTAAATATTACTTTCAGCAAAAAGTTGAGAGTCAATATCAACATGCCTCTGAAGACCGAACTGAAGGTAGAACAGGAAGCCACACACAAGCATATTGAGGAAGACCGCAAGATGCTCATACAGGTATATTCATTATGTTAAATACATTTATTTGCAGAGAAAATTACAACTAATAGTTACTAATAGTTTGACGACCTCAGTGGCGCAGCGGGCGAGAGTCCGCCTATGACGCAGAGGTTGTGGGTTCGATTCCCGCCTCGGAACATATTTGTGTACAATCTCCATAAATTTGTTCCGTAGGTCTGCGTGTTTTCTATGTATAATAAAAAATATCTATATATGTAAGTATAATGTATTAGATATATCAGTCATCTAGTACCCATCACACAAGCTTTGAATAGCTTACTTTGGGGCTAGATGGTGCTGTATGGATTGTCCAGCATTATTTATTTATTTAATTATTTACAAAATACATATGAAACAGTTGAGCTATCAGCAGACCGTTGCAATCGATCTATAAATAGCCCAACTGATCCAAATCAGTGCCAGTCGGAAGCGTGCCCAAGACACTGGCTGCATTGCCACGCTGAATGACAATACAGGGGCATTATTCACTATGAAAATTGAAGATTCCTTGCCCCAAACCGTGAAACGTCAAAACTTGATGTTGGGCTTTATTCTGTAAGACATAGGAGATACTTTGCCCTGACCGTATGACACCGGATGCCTTGTCTTAGCTGTGATCGCGGTGCAAATGGTCATAGTGAATAAGGCTCCCGATGCGCTGAGCCAGGTATTCACCAGCCCTCGGGTCACGCGTCCACGCGTATTAGCTCCTCTTGGGGGTGAGACTAGGTCCGTGGGGTACCGAGGTCTACCGGCAGTGCAAGTACCGTTCGTATCGATCGCTTAATTTGACATTCAGAATCGTCAAAATTCGTTAAAAGTGGTTTTATCCATTGTTGAAACCATTTTTAACGAATTTTTCATGATTCTAAATGTCAATTAAGCGATCGATAAGAACGGTACATGCACTGCTGGTCTTCAAAATTTTATCCAGGCGACTTATCGAGGTACTAGTTGCGCTCCGCGGTTTCACCTGCGCAGATTTAAATCCCGGTATTCCCACGGGATAAAAAGTAGCCTATGTGCTGTTCCAGACTATAATGTATCTCTCTGCCAAGTTTCATCCAGATCCGTTCAGCCGTTCCGGTGTGAAAGAGTAACAAACAAACATCCATCCATCCATACTTACAGTTGTAGTAGGATAGGATAATAATCCTACTAATATTATAAACGCGAAAGTTTGTTAGTGTGGATGGATAGATGGATGTTTGTTACTCTTTCACGCCGGAATGGCTGAACGGATCTAGATGAAACTTGGCAGAATCCAGCATTATTTATTTATTTATTATTTTAAGTGCTTGAATGGAGCGCACTTAAAATCCTTTCACCACACTGTTACGAACGAAATTAGTGACTCGACAAGATTTTTTTAGTTACACTGTTATTTTTTAGTTACACTGTTATTTTTTTAGTTACGCTGTTATTTTTCCACAGGCTGCTATAGTCCGTATAATGAAGACCCGAAAGACCCTGAAGCATCAGCACCTGGTGGTGGAAGTCCTCAACCAGCTCTCCTCGCGCTTCAAGCCGAGAGTGCCCGTCATCAAAGTAGGTACCCTCGAACGGTAAAGGAAAACATCAAGAGGAAACTGGCACGTCGTCATCACTACATAGTATAAAACAAAGTCGCTTTCTCTGTCCCTATATCCCCATGTACCTATGTATGCTTAAATCTTTAAAACTACGCTACGGATTTTGATGCGGTTTTTTTAAAGATAGAGTGATTCAAGAGGAAGGTTTATATGTATAATACATGCATGATATGTGCACCCGTGCGAAGCAGGGGCGCGCGGGCGGGTCGCTAGTTAAATCTAAAGTTCTCACCAATCTACTAGCCTTACTTACCAAGTCGAGTTTATTGCCTGTTCTTCTCGGCGTTGATCGCGTGGAGCTGGCACTTAGAGTCACCTAGTTTTAAGACGTTTCAAGATGGTCCTTGTGATTTTATTGAATGAAATTATTTTGAATTTGACTTTGACTACACCCTTCAAACTGAAGTACAGCGAAGCTGCTTGCGGGAGTGCCACTCAAACGGTGAAGGAAAACATCACTAGGAAATGGACATGTCGCATGTCGTAGAACCTAAAAAGTTCTAAAATAGGTGTCTTATGCTCGATGGAGCCCTTTGGCTACTTTATTTACTTTATACTTTGGATACTTTAAATCGTTCACCACAGTTTCAAAAGAAATTGTGACACAACAAGGAATGAGAATCTGGGGATGAGTCACAGAAAGAGTTAAGGTATAAAAATATGAGGTATTTAAATTAAGGTATAATAATAAAAAAATGAGGGTAGTTTTGTCTATCCCCAAACATCAGTGCCGTGTCAGGAACGAGGCAGGATCTTCGTTGCTTCGTTGCCAGCACGGGCGGCGCGGACGTGTGCTCGATCGAGTTCATAGACAATGTATGCAATGATATTTTTGTAGACTCCTGACGAAACACGTCCCTGCCCCGTCCCTGACACGGCTCTGATGTGTGGGGATAGACCAAACTACCCTCATTTTTTATAAGTTTTAATAGAAATATATTCTTTCAGAAATGCATCGATATACTTATAGAGAAGGAGTACCTTGAACGTACGGAGGGGGAGAAGGATACCTATAGCTATTTAGCGTGATTATTCACTACTTCGAATAAATATTATATTGTACACTCAATCATTGTTTTATTGAAGTTTACCTTGTAGAAACGACCGCTCGAACTGGACTATTTTTTGTTGATTTATTGATAACGACGGCTACGGATCGTTTTTAAATAGTTGACTCGCGGTCATAAGGCTCAAATGTCTGCAGTGAAGGACAGATTTGCATACAGGCAGAGGAACAGATCCACACAGGAAACAAAAACAAAGTTTAAAAACTCTAACCTCCAGTTTCTGAAATCGCGATCATCACTAATCGGCTGTCAAGTCACCTGCTATCTCTATCTAATTTGAAGTAAAAGCTGAAATAGCATGTGACTTAACAGCCGATTAGTGTTGATCGAGCTTTCAGAAACCGGGGGTAAGAGCGCTCGGGGCTATCATGTAAAAGCAGCAGTAACGAGATAGCTGTAGCGGTAGCTGGTATGGCTTGCGACAGTAGACGCAAAACAATTGTCTTCACCTATTTTCGAGAGCACTGTTGGCTTAGTGATAGTGGCCCCGCCTTCCGATCCAAGGTTGCGGGGTTAAAACTGGTTGTCCACCAGAGTTTCTTTTGAGTGTCGTAGAACCTAGAGTTCACACTTCTTATTTGTAGTAAAAGCTTAATAGCAAGTGACTTGACAGCCGAGTAGCATTGATCGAGCTTTCAGAAACCGGAGGTATGTCAAGTCCTAGGAAGGAGCCTCTATGATTAATCGACGACCTAACTCAAATGTTAGTTGATACAATTTACCTACAAAAAGCCTAAAAAACATGAAAAAACACTTTATTAGATAAAAATGTACCAAAGACGTTATTAATTTAATCTTGTCTACCTACTAAAAACGCGAAAGTTTGCAAGTATGGATGGATGGATGTTTGTTACTCTTTCACGCCGGAACGGCTGAACGGATCTGGATTAAACTTGGCAGAGAGATAGATTATAGTCTGGAATAGCACATAGGCTTCTTTTTATCCAGTGGGAATACCGGAATTAAAATCTGCGCGTGTGAAACCGCGGGGCGTAACCAGTAAACAATGTTCGTTGCCTAAATTGTGACAGATTTGATCTCGCTAAAATCAAAAACAACAATGAACGTCCACTGACAGGATTATTATCAACAATAATGTGCGTAACCGGACCTGCTGATTGCCAAAGTTATGTAAAGGAATTTCACCGAACTTTAAACAGCATCATTTGGTCACTTGAGCGAATGTCTTGTGCGGGACAATACTTTCGATTTCACGAAAAAATCTGATCGCTTTCCATTCGTATTTACCTTAGTTCAAAATCTTTTTAATAAAAACTCCTTGGCATCGACATATCGCCAAGAAAAAAAAGATAATTTGAAAATAAAACACCTATTTGAACATCGATTTTTTTTAAATAGAACATTGCCTATAAAGGGTGTAAGAAAAATAACAATGCGAAACAGAGCAATATTAACAGCAAAAGTGATAATTTTACTGCATCTATTAAAGATTTATGCCGTGACATGTGACTTGGAAAACTCCATCTCCGAAGAAGCTTTAGAATCAAAATCCACCGTAAAAACAAAGTTCGTAAATGAAAAATTTGAAGAAATAACAGTTTTGGATGATAAGGGCCAAATTAAAACTTTGAAGATTAAATCAGTGAAACCAAAAGTGAAGAGAGTGCCAGTGATAAGTGATAGCGTACCGAATCAAGTTGAATTACCAGTGATTGTGAACAATAAGGTGACTAAGGGACACAACAAGTCGAAGTTTTTTGATGAGTTAGAAGAATGTAAGTGCCTATTTGTTATACCTACATCTATTTTATGAAGGTAGGTACTTCGCTATTTCGATATTCGCGTTTTTATTTGCTCTACACTCAGCTTTACTGCATAGAAGTACCTACACGTAATCACATCGTCCACACAACACGAACAGCCACTGTATTCATATCTTGTTCGTGAAAAATTGTACATTAAAGCGAATAGGGTCGCTACACATCGTCGTCGAAAAATAAGACCAATATGACACACCTTTAGGTACACCCTTCAAACCGACACACAGCGACATTGCACCCCTTGGCGGCAGAAAGAGGCATGGCGGTAGTACCTCCCCGGGCGAGCGGCATAAAGGTTAGTCAGTCTACCAAATACCTACTAGTCTAAAGAAGAGTAGGTACCTTACCTAGTAAACTACAAATAAACATCATTGTCTCAATCTGTATGCATTAAGAGCCCGGTGACAGCGGCTCGCAGTTTCGAGGTGCGATTGGCTATTATTTCATTTCGGGGAGGTTGTTTGAAAGAATAACTATCCAGTGACACGCATAAATACTGTTCGAATACGAATAATACAATAATATAAGGGAAATGTGCCCGAATCAGAAATCATTTTGGTATTAGGTAAACGTAAGCCCAAACATACTAATGATTTCTGATTCGGGCACATTTCCCTTATATTATTGTATTATTCGTATTCGAACAGTATTTATGCGTGTCACTGGATAGTTATTCTTTCAAACAACCTCCCCGAAATGAAATAATAGCCAATCGCACCTCGAATCTGCGAACCGCTGTCACCGGGCTCTTAAAATCACTTTCAAAAAGTCACTGTTATTGCTGTTATCTATCAAAGAAACCTCACAACACAAGCATCAATCATTGCGTAATAATATAATTCGCCTTACGTCAAGCTAGTCTGAAGGTTAACGCAAGAGAAAGCAAGTTGCACTAGCTTTAGGGCGTGGTTACGGCGAGCAGAGAACGTTACTGACAGATTGTGGATAGCTGGTGTTTATTTATAAGGCAGGGTTTAAAATAACTTTTTTTTATACAACTAGCTGATGGAACAAGCAGATGGCCCACCTGATGTTAAGTAGTAACCATCACCTATAAACAAAACATTGCCCCGTAGGTCACGCACAATAGGATCGTGCCCTACGATGCACTGCCCTGCGTCCATCAACTTGAGGCATACAGATGTTAAACCTTGTGTGCATGTAATTGCACCGGCGACCACACTCTTCAAACCGAAACACAGCGTTGCTGCTTGGCGGCAGAAAAAGGCGTGGTAGTAGTACTTCCCCGGACGAGCCCTTCACAAAGAGCTCTACTACTCTTACAACTGAAACATTGAAAAAATTATTCAATTGTAAGTTCCAATAAAACTTTGGTGTGTATTGAAACGTGTTTTCACTGTCACACAAGTAATTCCTACGAAACATATTTGAGATTTTCGGTATAGCTTACTCCTATAATATGTTTTATGTCGGTCTATAAGGATGGTTTAAGGATCTACATATTTACTGTAGCGAACCTGTTTTGCACAGCTACTCTTACATTATTAAGTTACGACAGATTTTTTAGTGATAGATTAGGGTTTTCTGTGCTGAATATCTTATTTACCCTTTTTTAAAAGAGTGCTGGAGTCCTAGCACAGCTGCAATGGAATTATATATAATCTTTAGAATCTTTTTGAAATCCCAAATACTATAAATTTTACTAAAAATTCAAATTGTGATATTACACACTCGTTACGTTTTTCACATTTTACCTATCTTCGGGCGGCATTGATTTCCTATCGCTAGGCTACCCCCGGTTTCTGAGATTCGATTTTCGATCAACACTAATCGGCTGTCAAGTCACTTACTATTTCAGCTTTTTCTTCAAATTAGAGTAAATTATAGAGATAGCAAGTGACTTACAGCCTATTAGTGTTGATCGCGCTTTCAGAAACCGGGGTAAAGGTCTGGTTAATACATAAACTATTTATTTTGAACTTAACTTCGATTATAGCGATACGGAAAATAAAAACCTTATGTTTTAAAATTTATTTTTGCTTTTTTCGTTAAAATCAGGCATTGAAAACCATGTTTGTTAGGTGAAGGTACAGCCAGTAATCTTTTTACACCCTGTACAAAATGTCTATCTAGTATTTTTTTAATAATCCATTATAGACGCGTCCTTACCTTACAATGACTAATAAACCGCGATTATGTTAGACGGACCCCACTTTCACCGGAACGGCCTTTGGATGTTAACGTTACAAAATAACAGGTTTACGCATCGTATCGTACAAACCTACTCCTTACGCAATCGAATCATTCGAATTTTGAATTACTAGTTTTCAAGAAATAAATGAAAAGCATTGATTTATTTGAGGCAAAAAATAAAGCGAATCCTGAAAAAATGGTCAAAGTCAAAGTCAAAAGTCAAAATATGTTTATTCAATAAAATCACAAGGACCATCTTGAACCGTCTTAAAACTAGGTGACTCTAGTGCCAGTTCCACGCGACCAACACCGAGAAGAACAGGCAACGAACTCGGCTTGGTATCTATCGCTCTTTTATATGATCCTCGTTACAATGTAATAAAATACCTACACTATTGAAGCTATATAATACATTAAGGGTCCGGTGACTGCGGCTCGCAATTTCGAGGTGCGATTGGCTATTATTTCATTTTATTTCATTTTGGGGAGGTTGTTTGAAATAATAACTCTAAAGAAACACGCATAAATACTGTTCGAACACAAATAATACAATAATATAAGGGAAATGTGCTTGAGTCAGAAATCATTTTGGTATTAGGTAAACGTAAGACCAAACATACTAATACCAAAATGATTTCTGATTCGGGCATGTTTCCCTTATATTATTGTATTATTTGTGTTCGAACAGTATTTATGCGTGTTTCTTTAGAGTTATTTTTTCAAACAATCTCCCCGAAATGAAATAAAATGAAATAATAGCCAATCGCACTTCGAAATTGCGAGCCGCTGTCACCGGAGCCTTAAGTAATCTAACAGAAAAAGGAAAAGTAAACAGATTCATAAAAGAACACAAGCTTCAAACTAATAATACTAATACATAAGTGGGAGCCAACAATGTCCGGCATGATGATGTACGGGATGATAAATACATCCCAGTAATGTACACCCAATAATCCGTGTCCACTACTTTTTTACATGGATTTTTTTGGAGAAAGGTAACAAATTGGCTTCCAATTATCGTGCTGTACATTAGCTATTATGTCGTACAATAGCTGGATTCTAACAAACTAAAAGATAGGTATGTTTCCAGATGTAACCAAAGAAGACATCCTACTATGTTTTTTTGTAACTACCTATACCAGGTGGATTAAGTTAAGTTTTAACCATCGCCCGTAACAAAGCATTGCCACTATAGGAACGTGCACTACGATGCACTGCCCTGTTTGTAATTGTTTAATACTTTTAAATAGGTTCATACATTACATAACCCACCCTAACACCAAAATAAATACCTAAATATCGGCCGTATTAATCAAGTATCAAACAAGACATTAATTCTTCAATTTCTTCAAATCAAGCAGTCGTAAGAAAACTTATCCAATTTATCTATCAATTTCTACATTTGTTTACAAAGTAGGTATAACAAATTACTATAATACAAGTACTGGTTTACTATAATACAAGTAGGTATTTACAAAATGTGCAACATCAATGTGCAGACCGTTCAATTACCTAGGTTATGACTTTTGTAGCTTGTATTTAATTCAGTTTTTGTGGGTAAGCCAACTTCGCCAACGTCACGTTGCAAGGCCTTAACACAATGGAGTAAGATGCAAGGAATTTAGATACTGTAAGATGTCACAAATTCTTCGAGTGTCCGTGACATGACATTCATTTGACAGTGGCAGTCAACTCGTACACGTAGTCAACTAGCAATTTCATGAATATGCAAATGTCGTCCTAATCTACAAATCTAGATCAAGCAGAGGAAGTCACTGCGAAGTCCTAAATATAAAAATTAAAAAGTAAAACCGGAGGTAGCTTTCCAGCCCGCTCTCGCCCGCACCTCTGGCGCCTGCGGGCGTCGTCAACATTTACGCCCTTTTCAAATTATAATACCTGTCTTTTTGTCCTTGTCTTGTACTTGTTTCAGTTCTCAGTCAACACTAGGATACAACACTAAGATAAATAGATATAGAGATAGAGATAATGTCGCATCAGGCGACATTGTTGCCCTTTATGTCCTTTAGTTTTTCGTAGTTAAACTTGCATCCTTGTGTTCCTCCTATTTACTATTCATTATATTTTAACTGGCAAAAATAAAGAATTATTTAAATAATATAGTCATTCATCGTCACCATCTACAGCTATGGTCAGATAGAATTTTTTGTAATAACTTTATGACAATTTCTGGTGTGACATCGGTACTTCATTGACACACAACTATCTAATAAAATAATAAATATGCTTATAAATTGACACAGTTGCATTCACAAGTAATTAATTTTTGTGTGATGAAAGTAAAATGTTTTGCTCCCCACACTTGGCTACTGTCAATTGACACGTGAGACACAGTGCCGCGTTGCTGCTAAAAACTGCAGCACGCGCTAAAAAAACGGTTAGAAAAAGTTCGAAATTCAAATTTTTGTGATAAATACGAGTAAAGTAGGTTTTCCATTACAAATTATCTAAAATTTAATTTTGTATATGGGGTAAGTAAGTGGTTTTTTAAAGTGTGCGTGACATTCGTTTTTTTCAACAAATTACTGAAAAACCTGTTTAAGTTTATTTTAAAGTTAAAAGGTAAATAAGGTAAACATTTCGCTATAATCCATCAGAGGGCTTTTAAGCTTGCATACACGGTTGTAATAAAAAAAGTTAGCTTAGTTCGTATGTATATACATTCTTTTGTCAATAATTAAATCATTCAGTAATTTTAACCGTCGTAGCAATAAGCATACGCGCGTAGAGGCCTCTACGAAAGGATGATAATTGATAACACACTGAAAAAAATTTACGATATATCCGAATAAGTTTTTATATTGACATTTTAAACAGAAAACCTGCAAAATAGACAAAAACAAAAACATATTTTGAATAGATATGTGTGTCTTAAAATAAGGTACTTAAAATACCAAACCCCATTTTTGGTTTAAGGTTGCAACATTTTTAAAGTAAGTAAGTAGTTTATGTTTATTGGTGGTATAGTTGTAGATTGTTAGGTATTAGAAATAGGTTCAGTTTCTATGTAAGTCTTTATTAAATAAAATAAATAATGCTGAACAATACACACAGCATCATTTTTTTTATATATTTGATAGACTGTCGTTTGGCCACAATCTCACCTGAAGGTAAGCAACGATGTAGCCGACGATGGAGCAGAACGTAATCTAGAAAAAAAAATCTAGCCCCAAAGTAAGCTACTCAAAGCTTGTGTTATGGGATACTAGATGACTGATATATTTAATACATTATACTAAATACTTACATAGATAGATATTTTTTATAATACATAGAAAACACCCAGACCTACGGAAAAAAATTCTGCAGAACGTACACAAATTTGTTCCGAGGCGGGAATCGAACCCGCAACCTCTTGCGTCGCAGGCGAACTCTCGTGTGTGTGTCTCCAGCTTCCTCATATTGAAAATGTAATTTCTATAAATGCCAATATTTAAAGCATAATTAGTGCACTCATAGATTTGAATCATAATTTAGCTGCCAAATAAACAACGATGCTATAAGCTTATAATAGTGTGTAAGCTGGAGTAACATGTCTCCAGCTGCCTCAGTCAGTGTGGGCAAACGGCTAATGATAGAGATATATAGTAAACGCAAGGATTTAGTACCAAACGAATTAGCGAGGTACCAAAAATTTCAGGTCTGTAGCTCGGAAACTCTTCGAGTTATAAGACTTGATCAACGTGTAAGCTGGAGTAACGATACGTGAAAAAGCATATGCTCGTTCTCTGGAATGGCTGGAGCTAGCAGGTTGCTTTAAGTCTCCAGATTTAGTACCAAACGAATTAGCGAGGTACCAAATATTTGAAGTGTTTCTGTTCAAAACTCTATGAGTTACAAGCTTTTCCAGCTTTTTTTGTTTGTCCAACTTGCACATGTTGGATCTCAGCAACCACAATAGGTACAGACTCGGTTGATGTCTCTGAACCGAGCTATGAATTAGTGCACTCGGTACCAAAAATTTGGAATCTCTAGGACAAGCAGTTCTGTTGTAATCAGCAAAATAACATCCAAGGAATTTGAATACAGACAGATATATTCAAATTCCTTGATTGCATCAGTAGGTACGAGTGTGACGCATTCGCTGTAGTGACAGAGATAGAGCTACTATCAACTGAAGGCTGGTCGAAATGGAACTATCTGGTATTCTGTAACTCATCATAATATTAGTTATTTTGCTGATTACAACAGAACTGCTTGTCCTAGAGATTCCAAATTTTTGGTACCGAGTGCACTAATTCATAGCTCGGTTCAGAGACATCAACCGAGTCTGTACCTATTGTGGTTGCTGAGATCCAACATGTGCAAGTTGGACAAACAAAAAAAGCTGGAAAAGCTTGTAACTCATAGAGTTTTGAACAGAAACACTTCAAATATTTGGTACCTCGCTAATTCGTTTGGTACTAAATCTGGAGACTTAAAGCAACCTGCTAGCTCCAGCCATTCCAGAGAACGAGCATATGCTTTTTCACGTATCGTTACTCCAGCTTACACGTTGATCAAGTCTTATAACTCGAAGAGTTTCCGAGCTACAGACCTGAAATTTTTGGTACCTCGCTAATTCGTTTGGTACTAAATCCTTGCGTTTACTATATATCTCTATCATTAGCCGTTTGCCCACACTGACTGAGGCAGCTGGAGACATGTTACTCCAGCTTACACACTATTATAAGCTTATAGCATCGTTGTTTATTTGGCAGCTAAATTATGATTCAAATCTATGAGTGCACTAATTATGCTTTAAATATTGGCATTTATAGAAATTACATTTTCAATATGAGGAAGCTGGAGACACACACACGAACTCTCGCCCGCTGCGCCACAGAGGTTGTTTATTGCCACATCTGATTGAGTGATGAGTCCCTCTTCCTTAGGGGCGTTATTCAATATGAGCAAACCAATCGCATTTGCGTTTAGATCGCGTTGTCACGTCACACGGTATGGGCAAATCTCCTAGATGTCATGAATAAAGCCCAGGAAGAAATCTCCTATGTATATATATCATCCTGACTACTAAAAAACGTGAAAGTTTGTAAGTATAGATGGATGTATGGATGTTTGTTACTCTTTCACGCCGGAACGGCTGAACGGATCTGGATGAAACTTGGCAGAGATAGATTATAGTCCGGAATAGCACATATACTTTTTATCCCGTGGGAATACAACAATTTCAATCTGCGCGGGTGAAACCGCGGGGCGCAACTTGTAGAGAATAACGCCCCCGACTAGCCCTCCATAAATATCCATCTACTACTCCAAAGCTCTAGAACGAATTGCCACTGATCTTTCAACTATGTGTCGTTCTGAAACGCATCCTACATTTAGCATTTCATAACATTCATTCTCGTCTTCCATTGTCACACGTCACATCCGGTTCACTTGCAAAACATAGTTTTGTTAAACCTGCCGCCTTACGAAATACAAAAGATGCTCTTGCGCATGCATAATTTTCTGCTGTCTGTTACGATCTGTTTACGATGAGTACGGTGACATATAATATTTCGTTAGAAACGACCTTAATTTTTCGATATCAATGTTTCTTTTTACTGTATTCGAACTTGTCGATAGCGAGACTAGGTTATATGCATGCATGCTATCTCATCTGACTTAATGTAACTAAGAAGTGTTAGTTAGACTCAGTGATGAGCTATTAAATTATGCTGTTGCGCTAACTCCTGTGTAGACTTTGACCATAGACCATAAAATAACATTGTAGGCTATTTGACATAGACTTTCTTGCATACATAGGGTCATAGGGAT
The DNA here is from genome assembly GCA_963576535.1 of Plemyria rubiginata. Classification (NCBI taxonomy): domain Eukaryota; kingdom Metazoa; phylum Arthropoda; class Insecta; order Lepidoptera; family Geometridae; genus Plemyria; species Plemyria rubiginata. The sequence continues at coordinate 3,121,260 of OY754911.1, read as the reverse complement.
ATAGGGACAGAGAAAGCTACTTTTTTTATACTATGTAGTGATAGTGATGGGACTGATAAATGAATAAAGTGCCTGCGTACATTTTGTAGGTATTACGTATAAATCGGTGTTCAATTAAGTAATTAGTTTTAAGTCGATGCATCATTAACTTTCGTAACTTCGTTTTGTAATGCCATTTAATTACGCGATCCGAATTCGAAATACGAACACCGTGCGCGTTGAAAACGAAAGTGAAAACGGCGGGAAAGATTGTGTCAAACTGTTACGTTCCGTTTCACTCTTAATTTCACTTAGGTACTTTTTAATTGACAAACTTATTTGTATTTTAAACTTCATAATATTTTTTATCTGTATTTTTATTATAGAAAGTAAAGTGTCTAGTATGTACCTTCGAAGGCGAAACTTGCAAATTAGATTGCTCGATACCAACTCAAAGATAAATAAATAATTATCATTATTGAGTTATTTAAGCAATTTTTTTCATTGACTTGAAATCAGATATAGCTGAATTGCTAACTTTGAACTTCTCATGATAATATACCTACTTCTAGGGCAAATAATCAAATCACAAACTACAAATCAACGAATTTAACCTGTATTACTTTAAGCAATATCAGAATTGCCTCTATTCTGATATTGCTTAAAGTAATACAGGCTAACTTCATCATTTAAGTTTCAATGACTGTGTCAGTCATTTAATCTTAAATGACGTGAGAAGTAAACGTCCTCCTTTTTAAAGAAACAATGCAATAAACTCGGAAGTGCAATCAAAAACGAATCAGTCACAAATTGAACGCAACATTTCCTTTAGACCGAGAAATTAACCTTAGCCGATGTCATTAGTAAAGAAAGCAGATCTGACAATTTGAGCAAATTACTGACCACTCAGAGGACAATCAAAATTGCACTCTACCACTTCACAATAAAAAGCAGTTTTGTAATCAGCGCTTACGTCATTATGGACCTTAGGTTTAGTACAAAACTCCATCGGAGAACATCAAAGAAATTCAAGCTCTGTTCACATTAATTTAAGACGCAGAATTGGTGCAGCAGCCCAATAACTAAGGCTGTTATTCGGCTTGTGTCCAGGTTTTGGAAAGCTGAAGCGAAAGTCAGCCTTACGACTCAAGTGTGACCGCTTGATCTTGATACTTTAGTGTGTATAAGCCTTATAAACTGGCATTACAAGTTATATAATTAAATTCATAAGTGGAAATTAACAACCAGTTGAGTTATATATCCTGTCTTTGAAGTTTTCAGTTATGGATATGGCTAGTAAATAAGATGCAAGTTGTTTCGAAAAAGTATCAGAACTTGCTATTCTAGGTTGTAAACTATTCTTAGTTTAGTTTCCCTACGACAGCCCTCATGTTACTTTCTGTCTTCTGCACGGCTGCCCTCATAGTTTAGTTGGTAGTAACCGCCTTCTGCGTTGTAGGTCGTGGGTTCCAGAACCTACATTGGTGTTATGAACATATTGCTTGTTCTCTGTTTAGTTAATATAAAAAATAACAATAAACTTATGTATTTACAAAAAAAAAATACAAAGCTATCTCTGGTTCCCATATCACAAGCTTATAAGAGCCATTTTTTGACCAAGTCCTAAAACCAAAACCACCGAAATCAAAATATTGTTTATCAAAGACAAAGATCAAAACGTTTTATCGTAAAAATATATCGTGCACTTAGTAAAATTAACGTCATTCCGAAATTGACGGCAAAATTCCATACTATGTCATTTAGCAGTGAAATTAAATGATAGTTCTTGTATCGCAGACCTACTTTAAACTTACCTACTTACTCACCCGTATATTTTGTCACGCACACTTAGGGACGTTAGGGTTAATTTTGAGACATAACTGTTTTTTAATCTATTTACTAAGTTTAAACTTAAATATTGCATTTTTCATTCAAAAAGTACAGAATTTAAATAAAATTATAAAGTGCGATTTAAAACAAATCTTATACACCTAAGAAAAGTATGTCAATTTCCAAGATCAAAATAATAGGTACCGAACCACTTTAATGAGGTGTAACCAAGCGTTACTCAAACCGAACTTACTTTCTCTCTACCCCAAATACATAACACAGTTTTTATTCATTTATTTGAAGATACAGCTGTTACCGTAATATCCAATTATGTACTTACCTAACTAGTGAGTCATAGATTCATTTAGAAAATGTAAACAGCCAAGCAAAGTAAAAAGGAACGTCTAACGGTGCGGACGCATTCACTTCCGAATTCAAACGCGCGCCAAAGTAAAAAAAAAACAAAAATGAACAGTAAAAATTAAAAAAAATGTGTTGACAAGTGAACGAAAAAAGTGAAATGTGTAGCGTAAACGAGAACAGATCGAATGCAGCGGCGGGAAAAATCACAAACAATTTCAAAATTCGAAGAAGAAATGTTTTGTTCATCCGTGTGACTGTATTCATTTGTTTTTTTAATTATGGCCTGTGTTCTGAAAATAACGATGTTTTGACATTACAAGATGGCTTGGAAGTCAGTGATGATGACTTACCGTCTGACAGGCGTAGGCCCTCGAATACCCAAGAGAAAGATATCCTTATTTTGGACGCGTTGGGCCGAAGAAAAGGATCTCATCAAAGTTCGTACAGCACATCGCAAGAGGATGATTCTATAATGGAGCTTTTGGGGAAGAGTAAGTGTTTTTAAATTTTCTCGACATTTTATGACTCAATTTGGAGTCACCAATTCGCATTTTAGAAACACGTATCTAATATGATCTTAGTTATACGTTTTATTCTTCTGTATTTTTCATAAAAACTTAAAAAGAAGAAAAAATGTTTCGAGGCGTAAAAGTAGTACCTAATGAAAGAATTATAGAGATTATGAATAATATCATAGTACAAGGTGTCTAAGCCACAGTAAAACTATGAATGCGAAAATGTAGATAAGGAAATGTGTATATTTGTTTCCACAAATCTCAGTCGGCTGAACGATTTGAATGAAGCTTGAAATATACATAGTTCGATAGTTCGCAACCGGATAGATATTGACCTGATAATATACAATAAAGCATTGCCTTCAAGTTATGCACGATACGAACGTGCCCTACGATGCACTACCCTGCGTCCATCAACTTGAGGCGTACTTAAATATATAAAGCCTCATACGTCTGTAATTTAACATTAAGTTTGTATTGCGCAAAAGTTGCATAATTATTGTTATTCAATTATTTATAGTAATTAAACTAATTAGACAACGCACATTGATTAGTGAATTCGAAGAATTTCCTGTTATAACTTACTGACCTCCTGTTTAAAATATTCCAAACTGTTATAAATAAAATTCATACATCACGCCTATTTCCCATAAGGGTAGCTATCCATCCACCGACTTCCTGCGGTCCTAACAATGTCATCAGTACATCAAGAGGGCGTCCCACGCTTCATTTTCCGCTCGTGGTCGCCATTCGAGAACCTTTATTCCCCAGCGGTTGTCAGTTCTTCGAGCTAGATGACCTGCCCATTGCCACTTCAACTTTGACACAAAAAACTAACTAAATTACTACTCGTATCGAAATTTTATATTCGACAAAAACAATAAAATAATTCGTTCTTGCAACTACAAACACGGTTGCGTACCTTTTTTGATTCCCAAAACCATCTGCATGTTCAAATACATGCTTTTTAATGGTTGTGTCGTAAAAAACATTCATGCCTCGTCGCCTCTTAAATAAACGTAAATTAATAGATGAAAACAAATAGACAATAAATTATACAATGTAGTTAACACGAAGCAAATTTGCAATTAGCTACATAAATCATTAAGATCACCGCACGAGGAATCATGATGCTCAGGGCTGTCACACTGATTTACCCAAAGCCAAAAGGTATTTATTCAATAAAATCACAAGGATCAGTTTGAAACGTCTTAAAACTAGCTGACCCTAGGTGCTAGTTCCACGGGACCAAAGCTTAGAAGAAAAGGCCCGAACTTTCCTACGGATTGGTTCCTACAGTTCTTTTGTATGATCTTTGTTACAATGTAGTAAATACAATATTGAGGCTTCAGTGCGGTCTGGACCCAGCTTGGTCTTTCCTTTTAGGATGCAAGAGTAGTGGAGCTCTTTGTGTTTGGCTCGTCGGGGGAAGTACTACCGCAATGGCCATATCTGCCGCCAAGCAGCGTTGCTGTTTCGGTTTAAAGAGTGTAGTTTCTGGTGGAATTTCAGGCACACGAGGCTTATCATCTGTACGATATGTCCCTGCGATATGTCCCAGATGAGGGACATAAGGACACGTTCCTATGGAACGTGGCTTGCGAGGCAATAATTTGTTATAGTTACCACTAAAATCAGAGGGGCCATGTTTTTTTTTATTTTTTTTTATACAACTAGCTGATGGAACAAGCAGATGGCCCACCTGATGTTAAGTGGTAACCATCACCTATAAACAAAACATTGCCCCGTAGGTCACGCACAATAGAAACGTGCCCTACGATGCACTGCCCTGCGTCCATCAACTTGAGGCATACAGATGTTAAGCCTCATGTGCCTGTAATTACACCGGCGACCACACTCTTCAAACCGAAACACAGCGTTGCTGCTTGGCGGCAGAAAAAGGCGTGGTGGTAGTACTTCCCCGGACGAGCCCTTCACAAAGAGCTCTACTACTCTTATGTGCTTGCTCCTTTATAAACAAATAAAAAAATTTGATGAGTGACTACTATGGCAATTACTTATCTTATGTGCTTGCTCCTTTATAAACAAATAAAAAAATTTGATGAGTGACTACTATGGCAATTACTTTTTCAGAAGACGCGTTCAATATTTCCCAGTATTACACTAACACAGTTTCTGCTGAAACTTCTGCGAGCGTTATTGTTTTCTTGTTAAAACATTGTTCCTTGATTTGTTCCAAAATAAACATATTTTTATTTTTTTATTATCAGCTTAGTCATTTTTCTTATCATGTAGCTAGATCTTTCGAAACAATGTGGTGAAAGTAAGTGCGCCTCAGAGTCTCCTTTTGGAGACCTTCAAGCGATCTCCAAGCTCTTTCTTATCCGTTACAAAAGCCCTTCGATTAATAAATTGATCAATCGATTAAGCAATATTAAGAATCGATCAAGTCGATTCGACTCACTCTTTTAAACCGTGTTTGAATTAAAAAAAACTTTTAGCTAAGACAATAATGATATTTTTCGAAGCGATCAAAGTCCTAAAGGTTCTGATCTATCTGATAAAATAGTAGACAAGGCGACTAAGGCCAGTAACACTATACGATTGCTGCGTTTCAGTGTCAACCCTAAGATCATCGAACTGAGATCGAAAGTTGAATAACACTCCGTTCACTGGATGTTAATACGAGTGTTAATTCGAAATAAGATTACTAGATTGAAAGGTCAGATATGGGCATTTAAAAAAATGCCCATTATTTGATTTTTAGATTGGCATCGATTCGACACAACACAAAAAATATGCATTTTCTGCTTGATTCCTACCAACTAGTATGACTTATAAGACACCCCTGGTTTCTGAAAGCGCGATCCACACTAATTGGCGGTCAAGTCACTTGCTACTTCAGCTTTTACTTCAAATTAGATAGAGATGGCAAGTGACTTGACAGCCGATTAGTGTTGATCGAGCTTTCAGAAACTAGGCCTTGGTCTACCAATAAATTTAATGCATATCGGATTACCGGTTCGATAGTTCACATGCTTAGACAAACAAACAACGCCGATTTGTTAAACGCTTTTTCTCTGCGCTCTTCTCTCTCTCTCTCTCTCTTTCCCATGTTTTAAAAAAATACATAGTTTTTATTATATACCACTCGTTATTCGTAAATCTTTTATTGTAGGGGGACTCCCGTCCCGCAATCGGACTCGAATTTCGCCTATTGCATCGTCGCACAAACCAACTGCAAAAGGTAGCGAAGCAGATAATGGTGTCGATGTTGTTCTCTGTTGTTGCATTATCCTAAACTAACCTAATCTGACAGCTCTAAAGTTATAGCCGTCCTTGTTGTTTCGTTCTTTTAGAAAGGAATGGCAATATTTTTAGTGCTGTCTAATTAGGTTAAGTTAGGAAAATTAAACAACAGAATTGGAACCAACTTAACTTTTGGGATATATCATTGCAAAATCTTCGCTCGCTTTGCTCACCAGTAAAAGTGAACTAGACAATGAAAATCTAGCATTCCACACTGGTTTAGTTGCGTGCGCTGTGGTACTAAATATCGATGTCATGTTGAATAAGACAACAATGACATTGAAAACGGCTGTGGAGATCAACTTGTCATTATTTTCATTTAAAACGGGTTACACATAGTTATTGTTATACTCTTTGCGGGTTACGTCCACAAATAATCTTGAGTTATTACTTGGTAGAGATTTAAGGGGATATCTACCGTGCCAACCCGTTCTATTGTGTTATTTCTATTTTCGCTGGTATTATAACCAACGTTACTTGAGTTGGTTTGACTTTTCATATAAAAGAATTCAACGCGCTCGCTCTTCAAGATGTAGCGCGTTGAAATTTTTACGGACGGTAAGAAAAAACTTTTGTACTTACTACTAAGTTACGTTTAGTAAACAATTAGTTAAGTTACTTAATTTTTTTATTCTAATTTTAATAAAAAAAAACAAGTTTTATTACATTATACATGTTTTATTACATTACTACAACTATTATGTACTTACATGTAAATATTTAACTTTTAACTTTTTTGTAAATATAGGTGATGAATTGATTCAGTCACCTCACCTATATTTAGATTTAGATTTTTTATATCTCCTATCTTCAGAATTTGACTTTTATATCTAGAAATATTTATTCATCAAGCACAAAAAATATTAGAAAAAACAAATGTAACAAACACAATATAAGCACAGTTATATTTTGCCAGTGGCTTCTCCCATTAAATGGAGCAGTCATTATGTTAATTACACAAGACAAGACCTAATAATAAACGTAAATACAATTTCAAATAAAAAACGAATAAAAAAACTTAATACAAAATAGACATAAATGTGCTTGATTTTTTATTTCGTTAAAAAAATATGAATTAATTTAGTTCTAATCTATAACCTCCCCTTTCCAGTGATACCCCAAACGTGCCGTTTCCGCGGCGCGCGCTACCCCTGCGGCCTTAGCATATCCTGCGTCATCGGGGGAGGAAAGCCCATGGACCTGTGCTCTGGAGGGATGATCTGGGCGTGCTGCGTGGATAGAGAGACCACGGAGCGACCGGTCGAGGCAGCGCCGGTGGTACAGAACGCTAGTAAGTACTGCAACGAATAGGGGTCGATTATGTAAAAGGTAGATTTTTCTAGTGGTCGTAGCATTTGGTATATATCCTTGGGGAAGGAAAACGACATGATTTGTACACAAAATGACATGATTTGTACTTTTTTGTGGTAATTGTTAAACTTTTCGTTTAAATATCCGGAAGTACCTAGTTCGCTTTATCTTTCTATAGGTACCTACTTAATTCTCATTGGATCCATATCGCGTTACGCCGAGTCGAAACACGAGTAAGACCTTTTGAGAGACAGACATTTTGAGAGGTATACTTTTGAGAGGTAGACCTTTTAAGAGCTAAATTACACCGCGCCATCTAGCCCTAAACTAAGCAAAAGTTATACTATTTGAACTAGTTAAATACTACATACATTTTACTAAATACCCAGATAGAAGACAAACTACGTTGCTCAATCAAATGCTTGACCTCGAACCCAACCTTCAGCGCAGAAGGCAGAGCTACTACCCACTAAGCTATGAGGGCTGTCTTCCAGCTCAGAAAGTATAATCTTTTATGAGAGAGAGTGCCTTACGACTGGCAAATGGTGTTGAAACTCAACACAATGTCACGAAAAAGGCCAGCCTTGTGAGCCGCGTGCCAAATACACCATTGCAACATGAAGAATTTGTACTCAAATTCGTTTTGGGTGACCCCATTTAGAAGCTTGTAAAATGGTAACAATAACATTACGACTAACATGGCACTAAATGTTTTTACCTCCTTGAGAACACCGGCGGTCTAGTGGCAGTGATCCCGCCTTCCGATCATAAGGTCATGGGTTCAATTCTGGTCGTGCACCTACGCATTTTTCCCATCGAAAATTTTATGTGCCAGTGCTGTCGAACGGTGAAGGAAAACATCGTGAGGAAACCGGCATGTCACTAAAAGTTCTAAAAGTCAAGTGCTCGAAAGAGCCTCTTCGAGGCCCACTTGAAATTCTTTTACCACACTGTATCACAAGAAAATAGTGACACGATAAGAGACCTTGGGATCAGCATACTTCCTGATATTGGAATGAGTAGATGGCCCATCTGAAGTTAAGTGGTAACCATCAATAACAAAGCACGGCCTTGTAAGTCACGCACGATAGGAACGTGCCCTATGATGCACTGCCCTGCGTCCATCAACAGATGCATTCAGATGTTAAGCCTCATGTGCCTGTAATGTCACCGGCGACTACACTTTTCAAACCGCTGCTTGGTGGCAGGAACACGCATGGTGGTAGACACACAAAGAGCTCTAACTGTTGTTATTAAAGATTGAAGTCAAAAGACAGTTTACCCATTGAAAAAATACAGGGTCAAAAATCATGGATAACACTCGGAATTCGACGACATTGGACTAAGGTAATCTAGCCTGAATAGATGCGTAACGAGGTGACCTACCCCCCCTCACGGCTTTGCATCGACCTTCCGGACACCCTGTATAAATGAAAATGAAAAAATGTTCATTGGCAATAATTAACAAAATCAACAGTGTGAGGCTCTCCCCCGTTTCTGAAAGCGCGATCAACACTAATCAACTGTCAAGTTGCTATCTCTATCTGATTTGAAGAAAAAGCTGAAATAGCAAGTGACTAGACAGCCGATTAGTGTTGATCGAGCTCTCAGAAACAAGGGGCTAGTCTCATTGAATAGCGTTAGCTGTGGCCCAAGAGACAGTAGAAAGATCTAAGAATGCAATGTACTTTAGATTGTCTTATGTAGATCATTCATACTGGCATCCATTCTATAAGTTCATGCACTGATTGCGCGTGCGCACTGTAAGTACCTTATGTTTCCGCGACTGTACCACTCAGATGTCGTAATAAGTTATTATTCACACTTTCACGCACTTGGACAGTTGAGTTTTTTTTTTTGCTTTAGATCAGAAAAATACATCTAAAGTCTACTGTTATGCCCCTGGCACTCTCAATCGGAGAAAACTAGTTTTTTCTAGCAGCGGCGATGCGCTTGCAACCTGTCACGTATAAAATGAACTGATGTTTTCCCGAACGACTCCTTAAGGCTCTTAAAAAGGGCGTTTTAAAGTTTTTAAAGGGTCGACAACGTGCTTGTGGTTCCTCTGGTATTATATTCATAGGCAAGTAACCGCTTCCCATCAGGTGGGCCATCTGATTGACCCATCAGCTAGTTGTATAAAAAAAGATAAAAACTCGCATTGAGGTAAATGATAGCTAAGATTGTAGACACTGATTATCTTTTGAAAGATTTTTAGTAAAGTAGGCTAGCATGGTATAGGCATGTTAAATGAGAAAGGATGAATGTCACGTAACGAATAGAGTGTTAGGGATGAATGTGGATGGATTATGGAGTAGAGGCAGCCAAAGAAAAGATGGATGGATTGTGTAAAGGATGACATGGAAAAGAAAGTAATGACTACTGAGATGATTGCAGACAGATGGGCAATAGTTGAAAAACTTTGCCTGAGCTACTCGGAAGAACCGAGCTCTTTAACACCGTGGGTGCATAGTGTGTTTGTACATGTTTTAGATTTTTAAATACCCACCTGTTATATTTTCTTATATTGTTTAGATACGATACTTTTCTTATATTTTTATTTCATTAGTATTTTTAAGATTTATTTTAGTTTTTTGTACGTACCTACATAATATTATATTTTGATCTCAGTGTGTTGTTTTGTTTTTTGTTTTATGTTGTTAATAAATGCTTAGCTTTTATTAGTTATAGTTACATAGAATAACGCATTAGAATTGTCTGTTAGGTTATTCTATGTTTTAATAAAGAATTTGAATTTGAGTGATGGATGATAGAGGAAAGTGGATAGAAAAAACCTGTTGTGCCGACCCCACATGAAGATAAGGGCAGGAAGAAGAAGAGTTTTTTAGCAAAACCGTTATTTATTTGTCCCACTGCGAGAACCAAACAGGCACCTTGCGTCAGCTAGTCACCAGCTATCCCAGGTAGTAAAGAGGTATTGGACCTTAAAATAACGGCCAAGAGAGAATGAGTGAAAGTATAGCCATTGATGCGGTAAGACAATAGATGCGTACCTACTATAAGTCGATGTAATATGTAATTATGTTACTGTTTGTTATGTGTCCGGGTATTTACATAGGTAGATGGTATATAGTTAGGTAGATATATTGTTCATCATCGGGTTGAAGAAGAGAAGAGATCTCTTTATTTGTTTAAATTGGATACAAAGTTACTTTTTATATACAACTAGCTGATGGATCAAGCAGAGATGTTGAGTGGTAACCATCACCTTAAAAAAGCATTGCCTCTTAAGGGTCCGGCGACAGCGGCTCGCAATTTCGAGGTGCGATTGGCTATTATTTCATTTTATTTCATTTCGGGGAGGTTGTTTGAAAGAATAACTCTAAAGTGACACGCATAAATACTGTTCGAACACAAATAATACAATAATATAAGGGAAATGTGCTTGAGTCAGAAATCATTTTGGTATTAGGTAAACGTAAGACCAAACATACTAATACCAAAATGATTTCTGATTCGGGCATGTTTCCCTTATATTATTGTATTATTTGTGTTCGAACCGTATTTATGCGTGTCACTTTAGAGTTATTCTTTCAAAAAACCTTCCCGAAATGAAATAAAATGAAATAATAGCCAATCGCACCTCGAAATTGCGAGCCGCTGTCGCCGGAGCCTTAAGTCACGCACGATAGGTCAGAGGCCATTGGTAACCATCACCTATAGCAAAACATTGCCTCGTAAGTCACGCACGATAGTTCAGAGGCCAAGTTTTCAAATCAAATCAAATCATTTATTGTTCGTGAATCTGGGTTTTACAAAATAAGATGGTTGGTGAGTACCACTTGATATCAGGTGGGCATCCTTTCCACCAAAGAAGTAAAAAAACAGTCTTGTAGATTGTAGAATTAATTTCGATCAAGATCTCGAGTTATTATAACTTACACAACGTGTCATAGATAGTAATCACCGGAAATCATAAAACGTACTTAGTTGAAAACTCATGAATATTATACCCGACTGCGTGAGTTAAGAAGTTATGTGTTTGTGTGTAAGTTCTTACGTGTAGGATATATTATCCTCACACAGAGCTTACATAATTATACTTTTAAGTATACAGTAAGCGATACAGTAAGCTTTTAAGTATACAGTAAGTGATACAGTAAGCTTTTAAGTATATAGTAAGCGACTAAAACCGCGCTCTTAATAATGGCTCGTAGGTAAAGCTGTAGTCCGTCCGTCGTCGCCATAAGGACTAGGGCCCTTATTCGTAATGGTCTTTGAGCGTGCCAATAGCTTATCAGACCGATAAGTCTGCTGTTGTCTCTTTTCGTTGACAAAGTGACAGTGACAAGAATACTCTATCGAGCCGCTATAAAATGGCAGGGATTCATTTCCTGTCATCTTACGAAGCAACATAGCATTTTCATTTTAATTGTTTTTCTAGTGTTATTGAGTTATTGAGTTGTGTTGTGTAATTTTGGTGGTATTTTAACCAACATTACTTGTGGTCTTAGCACAATGTGTAAGCATTTGGAATGAAAGTGTATTATGTGATATCGTGATTTGACCGAAAATGTTTCAAATGTTTTGCAGAAACCGCCACCATTTTCTTCAAAACAATTGACTGACTCGACTTTGGACTGACGTGACTAGAAACTTATCTACAAAGAGTATAATCTCTGAATCACTTGACATTGGCAAGATTGTCTATGACAGGAGCCATAAAAAGAAGAAAGAAGAAGAAGGATTATGAATAAGAGGGTAGGCATTATAGTGACAGTGACAAGAATACCCTATTGAGCCGCTATAAAATGGCAGGGATTATGAAAGAGGGTAGAGCTTTATCAACGAACCATAAGACTGCGGTTTTACACGCTCGTCGATCAGTGATTTTAGGAACCTTTAGTTTTTTTTTTATTTCTTTTTATTTTTTATTTATTCTTAAACTTTAATATCTAGTACAGTTTTGAGAGTCCGTCTTCTTATAGCATGTTTATGTGTTTAATCAAACTTTTTGACCCTAACATTATGTACTAACAAGGTCACTAACACACAACATTTACACAGGTGATTTAATCGAATTAATCGGTACCTTTCCGCATGAGTACGACTACAACACAAACCAGTTCGAGGCACCTGTCGTTATCTACACCGATCCACACCGGCCCACGGAATCCCACGCGTGGGATCAGAACTATTACCACGTGAAGCCGACTTACAATGAAAAACCTTACAGCGAGAAACCTTACAGCGATAAACCTTACAATGAAAAACCTTACAGCGATAAACCTTACAATGAGAAACCTTACAACGAGAAACCTTACAGCGACACACAGTCAAACACACAAGGTGTGAGTGATGATTATGCTCCAGTTGTGCCGCAAAGGCCTAGTTTTCCGGGTGAGATTTGAAAATTCAGGTTTTTTGGTGTTCTTTTGCAATGAAACTCAGCTTTTTCCTGGCACTTGAAGAGTCAATTTTTTTTATGTTTTTCATAATTTGTCAAAAACATATCCCGCTGAGGTGTTAGTAAAAAAATTATTAAATTAGACAAACAAGCTTCCAGTATCCACAAATACAAATGATTATAAGAATACCAAACATGTGGTTGAGGTGGTGTGTTTAAATTACAGATGGAGAAATTCCAAAATGGTTATTTGGCCAAAATTGGCATGAATATAACTTTTTACTTCGAAAGTCGAATGTAATTTTATCCAAATATATTTTGAGAAACTTAGGTTAATTTGACAAATTCTTGTTTTTTGGGGTTCCAAAGCATGGCCTAGAAAGCAGAGCTACTAATACCAAGAGCTGTGTGGGCTGTTATATTGTCAAATTTAGTACTGTCACGTATATTAGATATGTAAATGACTAAGACTGAAATATAGTTAGAAATGTAATGGTTAGGGTGTTACGCATAATGGACCACCCTAGAGTCTAAATGCAGATACGTGAGACCAATACAAATAACAATGCTTAGGATTTGTTGAGTTTCATTGTCTTTATTCTTTTTCTTTGCTTAAAACCCGCACCGCGTTTCCATAATCATCACAGCACTCTTAGCACAGCTTACACACTACACGCTTTAGCAAACGTTATGTTTTGTCAATATTCTCTAAATCGGTGAAGGTAAGTGTTATTTCCAGTGCATTTGAAGTTAGTTTTTTCTTGAAAGAGATATGGCGTTGAGAACTAACGATTCATGCAACAAGCATGGTTACCAAAGTCATATTATTTATGACCTTTTTTAAGAAAAGGGCAAATGCGTTACGCATTCCCCCGATTGGAGGATGAGAAGGAAATGTGGTACTCTCCGGCTTCCATTACCGGTATACACACTAAAAAACCCAGCGGCACTCCCGCGTCGTCTTTGTTGGAGGGTAACTGGGAAACCAGCAGAGCCTTTTCATCCAGTCTCTCGCCTTTATAGATAGATAGATAACTCTTTATAGTGGGGCCCGAAATACCCCCACCTTTACAGCGGGGCCCGCAAACGCCCCCGCCTTTACAGCGGGGCCCGCTTATGCACCCGCCTTTACAACGGGGCCCGCGCACGCTTTACCCTCTGAGCAGACCATTGGCCCGCCCTGCCTCATCATGCTGTGCCCTCCGCTAGTCAGAGGGACACGCGGAAGGCCCACCGTGTCGGGTTAAGGCCTAATGTACCTCTCGCTCGTACGACATTTAAAAAGATATAAAATAACTATTCCCCATTTGAAAAATTGCAAACAACCAATTTGTGTGCAATCACATTGCACACAGTTTGGTAAAAAATCATTTTGAAAGATGCAAGTTAAACTTAAAAGTTTTCTTTTCTAGTTTTCGTACTTTTGAATAGGAAAACTTACATCGACTAAAATGAATTTTTTACCAATATGTGCGCAATGTGATTGCATACAAAAGGTTGTTTTGCGATTTTTCGAAAATGGGCTTAGTGATTTAATCTTTCCAGAAGTTAAAACGTGCGAGCGAGAGTCACATTAGCTCTTGTATTCGCCTCAATGGCCACCATGAAACACCACCGCAGTAGGTGCTCTGCGGGCGTGTTTGATGTGTTACCAGGGAACACCACAAGAAGGTTACCCGACCTAGCAACCATTATCTATGCCTGTATTGACCTCAACTTCTTTCAGGCTGTGGCGAACACTACACCCGCTCGAACCGCATTGTCGGCGGCCACTCCACCGGCTTCGGCTCCCATCCGTGGCAAGCAGCACTCATCAAGTCCAGTATATTCAGTAAGAAGCTGGCCTGTGGAGGGGCGCTAGTGTCCGACAGATGGGTGATCACCGCCGCTCATTGTGTTGCTAAGTAAGTTTATTAAAGAACTAGCGACCCGCCCGCGCGCCCCTCCGTCGCACGGGTGCACATAATTATCATGCGTGTAAAACATATAAACCTTCCTCTTGAACCACTCTATCTATAAAAAAAACCGCATCTAAATCCGTTGCGTAGTTTTAAAGATTTAAGCATACATAGGGACATGGGGACATAGGGATATAGGGACAGAGATAGCGACTTTGTTTTATACCTACTATGTAGTGAAGAAAACATATTGACAGTTGGTAGTAGTAGCTCTGCCTTCTGCGACGTAGGATTCGATTCCCACCAACAAACATTCGTGTGATGAACATTCTCTGTGTGGGTGTTATATAATAAGTAAGTTTATTAACAAAAAAAGTATGTCTGGGCCCTACCACCATCTCTTGAAGCATTCTTGTTTCAATATTACTTTACTTTTTGATCATAAAGCTGACTATGCAGTTGATACGAGTAAGACATTGACATAAAAGTAATTGAAATCCCACCAAAAACATTCTGTAAAAAACTAGCCAAGTCTCGATGGAGTTGCTTGTTTAAATCTATAAAAAGTAATGAAAACAAAGTCGTGCCAAGTCTAAGGATCCTTACTGCGATTTCTTTATTATTTTAGTTAAGGCTCCGGTGACAGCGGCTCGCAATTTCGAAGTGCGATTGGCTATTATTTCATTTTATTTCATTTCGGGGAGGTTGTTTGAAAAAATAACTCTAAAGAAACACGCATAAATACTGTTCGAACACAAATAATACAATAATATAAGGGAAACATGCCCGAATCAGAAATCATTTTGGTATTAGTATGTTTGGTCTTACGTTTACCTAATACCAAAATGATTTCTGACTCAAGCACATTTCCCTTATATTATTGTATTATTTGTTGTCGAACAGTATTTATGCGTGTTTCTTTAGAGTTATTCTTTCAAACAACCTCCCCGAAATGAAATAAAATGAAATAATAGCCAATCGCACCTCGAAATTGCGAGCCGCTGTCACCGGACCCTTAATGTTGTGTGTCTTGGCCCGCTAACGTATTAAGAATGTGCAAAGGCCAAGTCACACAACATTATTCATTCCGGACTATAACTTATCGTATATTATGAGAATACGTTTTCATCGACTTTCATTGATCAGAAGGATTGCGTGATACCAAACAATTTAGTGAGTTTTTGAGTGTGCGTAAATGCGTATCTACCTATTGAGAAACCTCACTTTCAGTTGACCTTTTTATATTACGTTTTAATCACTCGAATGGTTCTGATTGGCCTTTTACTCGGCTAATGGCTTCTAATCTGATGTGAAAGTGTATTTTTTAACTAAATTAGCTAAACAATAAAAAATATGATAATTTCCTTGAAAAAATCATTAAATTCTTATAGAAAGATTATTTATTAACCCAAAGAAGCCAAAAACAAAATACATAATATAACAAAAATAATAATGATTATATTAGACTAGTTGCGCCCCGCGGTTTCACCCGCGCAGATTTAAATCCCGGTATTCCCACGGGATAAAAAGTAGCCGATGTGCTATTCCAGACTATAATCTATCTTTCTGCTAAGTTTCATCCAGATCCATTCAGCCGTTCCGGCGTGAAAGAGTAACAAACATCCATCCATCCGTACTTACAAACTTTCGCGCTTATAATAGTAGGACTTATAAGGTAACAACTACCGGCTCCATCGACTTCAAGCGTTTTTCTTTCCTCTCTCAATTTGAAATTCCTTTCAGCACACCAAACTCCCAGTTAAGAGTCCGTCTCGGCGAATGGGACGTCCGGGACTCTGGTGAGAGGTATTCCCACGAAGAGTTCGCCGTCCAACGGAAAGAGGTCCATCCTTCGTACGAACCGGCAGACTTCAGGAATGACGTAGCATTAGTGCAGCTAGAGAGAGGAGTGGTCTTTAAGCAGCATATACTGCCGGTGAGTTTGGAGCAAGTGAAATAGTTTTGTTGGTTCGTCAAGTATAACAGGTTATTTTGTTGGTTCTCCTTCAAACGAGCAAACAGACTTGAGGAATGATGTGGCATTAGTGCAGTTAGAGAGAGGAGTGGTCTTCAAGCAGCATATACTGCCGGTGAGTCTAACTCGTTAGGGCAAGTGAAACAGGTAGTTCTGTTGGTTCGTCCAGTATAAAAGGGTTATATTGTTTTTAAATCAAGTATAACAGGTTGTTTTGTTGGTTAGTCAAGTAAAACAGGTTGGTTTGTCAAGGAATAAATATAATGTTCTAATGGCGCAGTGGTGGCGCATCCCTGTATCAAGGGTAGAGTTGTAGGTTCAAACCCCACTCTTATTAGAACTTTTGACACATTCTTAAATCTTTGGTGTACATTAACATTATAATATATAATAAAAGATGATGAACGATTTTAATCAAGCCTGGAAGATATACCACAAATCTTTTAAGTCTCTCTCCGCAGTACAACATTTTTCAGGATTTCAGAGAGAGCCATAAATACCTACGTCCCATTCATTTGACGCATACCAATAACATAATAACTAATGTTTTTATTATACCCTTAATTGTTATTATTAATTTTAAAGTGCACCTTAACCAACCATCTCATTCTAGGCTCCTCTCCATCCAAAACTTATTTATTTATTTCAACTTACATCTATCTACTTGTCTGGAAGAAATCGCTTTTTAGCGATAAGACCGCCATTGTACATTTGGTTTTCTATAATTTTTATATTTTGTACTATTTTGTTTAGTTTTAAAGGTGTGCAATAAAGAATAATTTCTTTCTCTTCTCTCTCAATTCTTCTCATTAATTAATTCATTTATTCATACCTTACAGGGTATTCCATACGTGACGAGTTGAAGGCCCTTCACCATGAAGCTAAAACAATTGTACATATAATAATAATTGCTAAAATAATTGTATGAAACAATTGTAGAAGTCCTTGTGATGCCGCCATTTGACATTATTAATCCAAAGATTCCATGTTGACTTTCCATCAAAGATTGTCAGGAAGAGATCGCTCATAATAGGACCGCCCATTGTACTTCGCTCTAGATAAAATTAATTATTGTAATGTTATGTTTTTCTTGTGGTGTACAATAAAGAGTTTTCTATCTAGAAGCAGTTTCTATTTAAAACTTGTTTATTTCCAGGTATGTTTACCAGCAAAGCAGATGAAGCTGGCTGGTAGAATGGCGACCGTGGCTGGATGGGGTAGGACGAGACACGGGCAGAGCACCGTGCCTTCAGTATTACAGGTACTCTAAACATAACACCTCCACGACTTTGATCCCCAGGCACGGTAGATATCTGACTCAGATCTGTCGGTACCAAGTACAACTCCAGATTCTTGAGTACCAAGTACTACCTCCAGATTCTTTGAGGATGTCTAAGGGGAAGTCAGAGGTACAGGTCCCCAGGCACGGTAGATATCCACTCAGATTTCTTAGTACCAAGTACTACCTCCAGATTCTTTGAGGATGTCTAAGAGGTAGTCAGAGGTACGACCAAGCATTTGGCACATACCCACATACTCTTCAACCTGATATTAATTTAGATAATAACTTAACCATAGATAGAAGGAAATGTTTCTTTTTCGCACAACTTAGGAGAACAAGAGTCGCACAACGGGTTATGTTGGGAGTTTCATTACGGGATAGAAACAGAAATGAGGAAATCCGTAGGAGAACCAAGGTAGCCGACATAGCTCTCAGAATCAGCAAGTTGAAGCGGCAATGGTCATATAGCTCGAAGAATTGACAACCGCTGGGGAATAAAGGTTCTCGAATGGCGACCACGAACAGGAAAGCGAAGTGTGGGACGCCCTCCTACCCGATGGACTGACGACATTTTTAGGATCGCGGGTAGTCGGTGGATGGAGAGGGCTCAGAATCGTTCTTCCTGGAAACGTATAGGGGAGGCCTATGTCCAGCAGTGGACAAACAAGCTATGAGTAGCTTACTTCGGGGCTAGCTGGTGCTATATGGATTGTCCAGCATAATAATAAAAAAATGTGATGGAAACGAATATTTCCTTATGATGGAACGGAATAAAGACCATTTCGATTTTCCTCAACTTTATTTTATAATTTCCAGGAAGTGGATGTAGAAGTGATCCCTAACGAAAGATGTCAGCGATGGTTCCGAGCTGCTGGAAGAAGAGAAACCATTCACGATGTCTTCTTATGTGCTGGATATAAAGAGGTGAATAAGTCAAAGTGAATCCCAAAATGAAAATTCAAAAAATCTTTCCACCCCTCAAACTTCTTTTTGCTCGTATTCAGATTTTGAAGTTATAGTTGTTCACTTTTTGTATCCTACTACTATTGTAAACGCGAAAGTTTGTAAGTATGGATGGATGGATGGATGGATAGATGTTTGTTACTCTTTCACGCCGGAACGGCTGAACAGATCTGGATGAAACTTGGCAGAGGAATGGTTATAGTCTGGAATAACACATAGGCTACTTTTTATCCCGCGGGAATACCGGGATTTAAATCTGCGCGGGTGAAAACGCGGGGCGCAACGAGTTGTGGATAAAATGACGAGTCAGTAGTATACAGGAGAGGAAATAAAGTAGATAGATGTATGTATGTATATGTATTTCATCTCCATCAACATAATTATTATCGTATCATACCTGTCTAGGGCGGTAGAGACTCCTGCCATTATCTTCTCTTATTGTACCTTTCCAGGGCAGAAGATACCCCTGCCATTATCTTCTCTTATTGTACCTTTTCGGGTCAGTAGATACTCCTGCCATTATCTTATCGTACGTGTGGTAGAGACTCCTGCCATTATCTTATCGCACTTTTCCAGAGCGGTAAACTCCTGCCTTTATCTTATCTTATCTTATCTTAACTTTCCAGGGCGGCCGAGACTCCTGCCAAGGCGACAGCGGAGGCCCACTCACGATGAAGCTGGAGGGGCGAAGCACCCTGATAGGCCTGGTCTCGTGGGGAATCGGCTGCGGAAGAGAACACTTGCCCGGAGTCTATACTAACATACAAAAGTTTGTGCCTTGGGTTGACAAGGTTTTAAATCCTTAGGGCCTTACTACAAAAAAACAGTCAAACGATAAACTATGCCTAAACTATTGCCATCTCTTACCATTGCGTAATGGTGAATAGAGACAGCGCGTATTTTAGATATTGTTTAAAGTTAGGCACCTTTTTGTAGTACGAGGGTTAAGGTTAAACGGGCTAGTTTTGTGGCTATTTGACAGCCTTCACAGCTCAGTTGGTAGTAGCTCTGCCTTCTGCGCCGTAGGTCGTGGGTTCGATTCCCACGCAGAACAAACATATGTGTGATGAACATAGATGTTTGTTCTCTATCTGGGTGTTATATAATATTAAAAGTATGTAGTTACAAAAAAGTTTGTAAGTATTATATCAGCTATCTAGTTTCCATATCACAACCTATAGCTTAGTTTGGGGCGAGATAGTGCTGTGGTAATGTCCACCAATATTTATTTATTGCTGCCGCTGTATAGCTGTCCTGCTAACGATCTATTTGCGTGAACAAGACAGATATGCAGTTGCAGCTTAAAACTGCCGCAATTTCTAGCTCGTAAGGCCTTTAATAAACATTCAAACAACATTAGGTA
This sequence comes from Plemyria rubiginata, assembly GCA_963576535.1. Classification (NCBI taxonomy): domain Eukaryota; kingdom Metazoa; phylum Arthropoda; class Insecta; order Lepidoptera; family Geometridae; genus Plemyria; species Plemyria rubiginata. The sequence goes on along the minus strand of OY754911.1, from coordinate 3,101,143 downwards.
TTTATTGTATTTACATTGTATTTCCCTGAAAGTTATTATCCGAGTGGGATTTGAACCCACGACCTTACCCTTGGTATTCATCATTCACAACCTATGTACCTACGAAGCTGTTAAATTAAAATTTGTGTTATAAAATATAATTTACCACTAAATACATACGCCGACAAACAAGATCTCGAATTCAGAATTCTAATTAATCTCTTAAATTGAATTATAAATAATGTACATAATATTTTTAGGTAAACTGGCAATCCAGTGCTGTATAAAAAATTATAAATCCTCATAATGTGATTAATTTAGAAAAATAACTTCTAATTTATCAAATAGTCTAGTTAAATAATTAATTATTTATTTTCCACCATTGTTACCAATTTTCTTTTATTTTCAAGATTATTTTAAATTATATTATTATTTTTATTTATAAGTTTTGCATTGCGAAGTCATTTTTATATCTTAGTCATTGTAATTATCATTATTAAATATAAATTTCACTAGATATCTAGAATTAAAATATAAACATAAAAAACTTGCAAAAATTATTAATATTTTTTCAACAATTTTGACTTTCATTTCAATTATTTAGTTTGCACAATATGTTTACTTAAGGAATACTAACAAAAAAATTGAACATAACCCTATCAAGAGTTTTCTTCTAGCGAACCTTTCGTGCATCTATTCATGAGGTTATCATTTATAAAATTAAAGTTTTTATTACGTTGGTACATAAAGTCCTAAATTAGGATGGACTATGTGGTCCAGTTATTTATTACCTAGGCTAATTATTTGTTAGAATATTTTTATACTTTTAATAAATTGTTTTATAAATCACAGCTATGTTTTTTTCATTATTTTCCAATTTTTTTCCTAAGAATAACTATCAAAAAGTTGTCCCACATGTAGAAAATGTTAAGTGGTAACCGTCACCTATAAAAAATCATTGCCTCGTAAGTCACGTACGATAGGAACGTGCCCTACGATGCACTGCCCTGCGTCCATCAACTTGAGGCATACAGATGTTAAGCCTCATGTGCCTGTAATTATTACACCGGCGACCACACTCTTCCAACCGAAACACAGCGTTGCTGCTTGGCGGCAGAAAAAGACATGGTAATGACATGAAAGGCTATTTATATTCTTGTCATGGTAAGAAAATGTTCAACCTACGTTTTCTTACTCTTTAATCTTACTAGACATCTCTGGTTTCTTAAAGCTCGATCAACACTAATCGGCTGTCAAGTTACTAGCTATTTCATCTTTTACTTCAATTTAGATAGAGATAGCAAGTGACTTGACAGCCGATTAGTGTTGATCGCAGTTGGTCGCGCTTTCAGAAACTGGCGGGTAGATCCGCGGTTTCACCCGCGCAGATATAAATCCAGGTATTCCCACGGGATAAAACGTAACCTATGTGCTATTCCAGACTATGATCTATCTCTCTGCCAAGTTTCATCCAGATCCGTTCAGCCGTTCCGGCGTGAAAGAGTAACAACATCCATCCTATACAATATATATATATATATCTATCTATCCAGTACGAGAATGGCTACACTTTACCTGTGTTCGTTGCAGAGCAATACAAAATTTGGGGCATAACTGCTTACATCACTCATGCATTTTTGAGTTCTGTACTAACAAAGGATGTTTATAGAAATGATTGGATAAAAAATTGGATAAAAATCCTTACTTATCTACAAACTTTCGCGTTTATAATATTAAGTGGGATAGAGTAGGTCCATATTTAGCAATACGATTCTTCGTACGGGGGATAATGAAAGTCGGACATGTAAATCCTAGATGGTCGCAAAATTGTCTCAATTTCATAATTCTGTTTTTTCTAAGCAGCGCCATCTATGTTTCTTCGATGATACTACTCATTTGTTTGTGTTAAGAGTTTGGAGCGTGTATTGCGTATTCATGAGGTTTACTTTTAAACTTTCACTTTCGACGCGTAGAAATATAGATGGCGCTATAAGCACCCTTACAAAACGATAGGTAGTATTTTAGAGCTATTGGTATTCATTCAGATAAACTAAACCCCGGTTTCTGAAAGCCCGATCAAAACTAATCGGCTGTCAAGTCACTTGCTGAGTAGTAGAGCTCTTTGTGTGTGGCTCGTCCGGGAAAGTACTACCACCACGCCTTTTTCTGCCACCAAGCAGCAACGCTGTGTTTCCGTTTGAAGAGTGTGGTCGCCGGTGTAATTACAAGCACAAGACTTAACATCTGTTTGCCGTTGATGGACGCAGGGCAATGCATCGTAGGGCACGTTCCTATCGTGCGTGACATACGAGGCAATGCTTTGTATAAAGGTGATGGTAACCACTTAACATTGGTGGGCCATCTACTTGTATCAGCTAGTTGTTTAAAAAAGACACCTCACCTCACCTGACAGTATTCCTTATTCAGTCGCTGGTATATTTACGTTATACCAGGTAACACCAATTTCTTTGCTGTTCTTCTAAGCTTGGTCACGTGGAACAGGCTCCGAGATTCACCTAGCTTCATGACATTTCAAAATGATCCTTTTGATTGATGATTCAAATGAAAAAAAATATTTTAACCTTATGACTATAAACGACCTTTTGACGACCTCAGTGGCGCAGCGTTGATTCAAATGAAAAAATATTTTGACGTTATAATTCTATAAATGACATTTTGACGACATCAGTGGCGCAGCGGGCGAAAGTCCGCCTGCGTCGCCGAGGTAGCGGGTTCGATTCTCGCTTCGGATCTTTGTGTACGATCTGCAGATTTTTTTCCGGCGGTCTGGGTGTTTTCTATGTATAACAAAAAATATGTATCTATGTAAGTATATGTAATAGAATAATGTATTAAATATATTAGTTATCTAGTACCCATAACACAACGAGCTTTGAGTAGCTTACTTTGGGGCTAGATGGTGCTGTGTGGATTGTCCAGCATTTATTTATTTATAAAGGTAAGGGTATAAAGGGTATAAAAAACATAAAATACGTAACGTTGTACAAGGAAAGAGCGCGTTTATGTCTTTTGTTCGTAAAAACTTATTAATGACTATGTAATATTTGTCATCATGGTTTTTTATATTTCTTAAGTTGGTACTATGATTGCTTCAATTATCGCGTAAACTTGCTAGTTTAGTGCAAATAGAAATATGCTTAAAATACTGTTAAAAACTTTATTATAAACTTTTTTCAGTGACTGCGGCTGCGTCAACTTCTTATTTCCGTGAAACTAATTTATACTAGTTGCTTATGGACCAACCAGATGACCCACCTGATGTTAAGAGGCAACTTACATCCAAATTGGTTGAATGATTTTATTTTTAATCATAATATATAACAGGCAGACACTATTTAGCATATTGTGTATATATAATAATACTGTGTATTAATTATGAACACATTTAAAAGGTCGCATAATGTCGGTCACATAAAGATATTAAACTTTATACTTTCCAAGATAAGGTCCAAAATTACGAAGACTAAACTTTTCAGTGGGTACAACATGTAGCAAGGAACTTGGATTTGATGTCGTATCACCAAAGAGATAAGGTTTTAAATGCAATGGATTTTACAAGGCTGTTAGTAACATAATTTGATGATTCAAAAACCTGCTCTGGTCTGGTCTGAGACAGAAAAAGAAGACTGTTTGCGAAATGGTTTTAAGTTTAAGTGCATACAATGTAGCATTGCTACAGCATTATTGCTATAGCATTTTTATGTCGTTTTGTATGGTTCTGAGCGCAGGGCCTCTGAAGGAATAAAATAAAATACTCGTATAGGTACGCTTTCCACACAGCTCTATCTAGCCCCAAGCTAAGCCCAAACTTGTAATATGGGAACCAGATAGCTGATATACTTGACCTATTCAAATATTTTATTGCGGAATACTGTGGATGAATAGAAATAGAGTAGGCCAAAGAAAAGATGGATGGACAGTGTGAAAAATTACATGAGTAGAAGAAGATGGGGGAATGCCGATCACCTGAGAGAAAAATGCTCTATTTGTTTTTTCATTTGTGTTATGTTAGTTTTGAGGTTTAGAGACTCTGCCTGCTCAAGCGTTACAACCCCTGCGCTGCAGCGTGCTCGCTGTGTTTCAAGGCACCTTATTTAATAAGTTATTGGAGTGAGCGGTATTACCCGACACGATTACCATTACTCCTGCTTCCTCTAAGAGGAGTGACTGCTGAGATGACGGCTGATAGAGGAGAGTGGAGAGCAAAATTATTTTGCTACAGAGGCTTGTGCTATTCCAAACTTACAAGGATAGACCGCATTTATGTAAGTAAAGTAGAGTTTCAAGGAAACCAAACTGTCCAGTAGCAGAGCTCTTTGTGTTTGGCTCTTCCGGGGAAGTACTACCGCCATGCATATTTCTGCCGCTAAGCAGCAACGCTGTGCTTGGGGGATGGATGATATTACAGGCACATGAGGTTTAACATCTGCCTCAAGCTGATGAGTACAAAGCAGGGAATCTTATGATACGTGTCCATCCTTGCTCTATCAGCAAGTTTCAGTTTATTTATCCAAGAACAATTATATCGTATATAACTCTAGTTATTTTTCATTCATTATTATTTTCATTGTATTTTTATAAAAATACATACACAATAATAAAACAAGAATAAATAATTTCAATTAAAATTACATAATGAATTTTAATAACAAGATGTCTGACAATTTACTTATAAGCATCATATCGACACCTAAATTGAACAACATTGTAATCAATTTTTGCTGGTTTAAAATAAGTTTTTAAATGCTGGTTTAAAATAAGTTTTAAACCAGCAACAAATAATTACAATGTTGTTCATTTGGGTGTCGATAATCGCTAATCTAGATTATCGCATGTGAAGGTACTGACACACATGCTCAAAAATAAGCATGCTTCTTTTGAGCATGCTCAAAAATCAACCGACGACCGACCAAATAAGCATGCTTGTTTACTAGCACGACCTGTTCACACTTGCTTTTTATGCATGCTTTTTTCGAGCCTTGCTCAATAAAAGCACGTGTGAACAGGGCGTGCTAGTAAATGAGCATGCTTATTTGGTCCTACGTCGGTTGATTTTTGAGCATGCTCAAAAGAAGCATGCTTATTTTTGAGCATGTAGGTACTGACACACATGCTCAAAAATAAGCATGCTTCTTTTGAGCATGCTCAAAAATCAACCGACGTACGACCAAATAAGCATGCTCATTTACTAGCACGCCCTGTTCACACGTGCTTTTATTGAGCAAGGCTCGAAAAAAGCATGCTTTTAGCTCGAAAATAAGCATGTGTGTCAGTACCTTGTGTGTCAGTACCTTTCACGTGCTTATTTTCGAGCTAAAAGCATGCTTTTTTCGAGCCTTGCTCAATAAAAGCACGTGTGAGCAGGGCGCGCTAGTAAATAAGCATGCTTATTTGGTCGTACGTCGGTTGATTTATGAGCATGCTCAAAATAAGCATGCTTATTTTTGAGCACGTGTGTCTCAAAATGATGGCGCAGTGTATTGCCACATAGTGCACGTCATCGGTAGACGTGCTCTATGAGGTAATGCTATTTATAAGCAGAGGCAATCACTTTATTGGTGACCGCATTGGTGTTGATACTACGAAGATGCTGCATCCGATCTAAAAGATTATTATAAAAATCACCATGGAAGCATGGATTTTTTATGCACATTATAAATAATATATTCGTAGATATCAAATTATTTATTGCCCAACATAAAGTAGGTTTGGTTTTCGCGAAAAATGTGTAATGATGATTGTTTATTTTGAATATATTAAAAAAAAATACAGAATTATATTGTTAATAAATTACAATTAAACAAAACATGTACAAAGCGAGCTTACCCAATACTATTTAGTTTACTTATAAATAAGTAGGTTTATAATATATGGGTGAATCAACTTTTAAGACACTCCTTTGACAACATTATGAACAACTAACAATAAAAAATAAATCATCGAAATATTATGAAAATATACTGTAAAATATATCTATTTTTAGGTTTTGCAGTGGGGCACGACATCTAAGCTAATATTAACGAGTTTTTTTAGAAAAAGTGACGAGGGTGCCTCATAAATATCCATTGCAACGCTGTAGAGCGACAATAAACCTACGCGCACCAGCTGAGAACTTAATTTAGGCTGGGGGGGCGGTAAAGCTAGGTAGAGATTTTTTGATCATACCAACTAAATATTAGACAATAATCGCCTTAGATGACACCAAGGTAGGCGTCATCTCTTGATAACGGTCATGAATTTTTATCGGTAACTCTGTAGAACTGATGTTTTGATCAAAGTTTGGGACAAAAGTTTGGATGCACGAAAAATATAAAATATTTGTCAAACTTTTATAAATGTTAACTTTAAACGTAAGTTTATCTTTTTCTGAATCATAATATTGGGTAAAAAGGCTGTGCATTCATACCTTTTTTTTAAGATACGTCCTTAATTGTATCGTCATCTAGGCCTGGGGACACATGTTTTTTGTATGGATAGTGCTTATGTTCTGCTGAGTTACCATAATAAAGTCAAAAATTTTCCTATTAACTATAAAATACTATGAAACTAGCATGTTAGGAAAGGATCTAAGTTTACGTTAACATCAAAACAAACATATTTTATAAGGAAATTAGGATTTTTATGCTCTTTGCATGACAGGGACACAAAAGGAGTGCCTTAAAAGTTGATTCACCCATATAGCTTATTAGTGATGAAAATGGCAGTTAAAAATAATAAATTAATTGCAATCTTATAGTTTTCTTATAAGAATCCAAAAGGATCACACGCGATGATCTCGTACAATAATTACCTTTAACTCGAACTAAAGCCTCCACAACACCCGTTATGGAAACAAGTTTTTAAATCCTTCTGACATCATCCTCATATTTATTCGCCCACGAGAGCTATAATCGCTTGGCATATCGATTGATAAACGACCTTTTGGACGAAGGTTGCTCTGCGCTGGCGCATTCAGTACCCACACGACTCCAGAACGCGCGGCCGCCATGTGTCCAAAACGAGAAAACAACGAAAACGAATTTAAATAACTAAAAATCATTAGACGTAACGCATCGCCGACAAACCTACGCGTCTTAAGTCTAATTTTTTTACAAAAGGATGCGAATTTACAAAAATAAGTGCAAAGGAATGTGGTTTCAGTGTCCATGAGAAAAGGAACGAGTGTTGAGTGATCGTTTTTTGTTTTTTAATGTGCGCGAAGGTGCACGGGCGGGCAGGATTTTTTAAAAGGTAAGTTTTTGTCTTTTTATATTGTAAAAACTTTGTGCGCAAAGGCTGAGTGATTAAACTTTTTGTAAAATTAGACTTGGTCAATGGATTGCCGAATTGTGAGTAAATTACTAAATTGTTTCGGCCGTGGTGCTAGTATTTTGAGCCAAGTTGAATTTAGAATGAGATTATGGGTGTATTGTCTTGCATAACGTAAGGTAAGGTAGAGTAATAAGATCTAACATTAGACTTCTTAAAGCAGGCACTCTATCAAGCTAGATATACCTATAAGTATGAACCACTTCAGTTTAAGCAGGAAAGCGTGAACATCCTACTAATATTATAAATGCGAAAGTTTGTAAGTATGGATGGATGGATGTTTTTTACTCTATAACTCCAGAACGGCTGAACGGATCTTGGTGAAATTCGGCACAGAGATACATTAATGTCTGGAATATTCACATAGGCCACTTTTTATGCCGAGGAAATACCGGGATTTAAAACTATGCAGGTGAAACCGCAGGGCACTACTAGTACAACATAATTTGTATAATATTATAAAAAAATACTTTCAACGTCATTATTATCTTCTCATCTGTTCCCACGTCCTTTTTCGAATATTTCCAAATGTTTTAGACTACATGACAAGCACGAGCTTTTGATTGAAAAAAGATTCACCAAACTCGGTTCACCCAGTAAAAATTATAGCCCGTGTAATTTTCGGCGTTTATATACGCCATTTTTCCGCTTGACATTTCAAGAGCTTCTAACATTTAATCAAATTCTAGTTATTTTTATTACCTTGTCTCCACGCAGATGAGGCTTAAAAATGTGACGCTACTTATATGCCCTCTTCAGAGTAGACGCATTCATGTATCCATTTACTAACCTGTTTTGTCAAAATCACAAACAAAACGGTTTTTATTTAGTTAATAAAAACAGTCTCTATTAGAACACTGATACAGATTGTAAGGATCACTTTGAAACGTTAATAATAAATGAATCAAACGCCCTTACCGTCGGTTTCTGAAAGCTCGATCAAACAAGTCGGATGTCAAGTCACTTGCTATTTCAGCTTTTACTTCATATTATATAGAGATAGCAAGTGACTTGACCGCTGGTTAATGTTGATCGAGTTTTCAGAATCCGGGGGTTAGACTCGAACTTTTAAAAATAATAAAAATTTCTTTTGTTTCATTATTATAATTAACAATATATGGTTATTTTGAGAAGTTGTTATTTTGTGTTTTAAACCTTACTTACGCACCATTTAAAAACAATCGACACATGAAAAATGATAGTCTAGTACAGTGTTTTGCAATCTGTGACCCCCTAGGGTTCGTAACCGACACACGAAGACTTCCTCGGGGGGTCGATGGCAAAAGAAAAAAAGCCAAGATACCACTAGGTACAGTAAAAACACAATTTCAGTGACAAGTATGGCGTATAACTTTTTGTCTCTCTATGGCCTAAGGGGGCGGCCAGAATTTTTCAACCCATAGGGGTCTCGTATTCAAAAAGATTGAAAAAACTGGTCTAGTACGAACAACTACCTCGCAAATTGCTTACATTTGATATTTCTTGGAGATCTGTCTATGAACTAACCTGTACCTATTTATTACTCTAAAAACCTTGAGATTTAAACAATGGCGCGAAACAGTGTTTATTCAGTATTTCCTTATTCTACTTTATATTTTGTAATGTGGGCTCTAAACGCAATTGTTACTATCAATAGCTTGATCTGTTCATCCACGTTTTTCTCAAGACACACAAACATCATTCAACTATAACCATCAAAATATAACTTTAAGTATTTTGATGGTTATAGTTCAATGATGATTGTACGACTCATTTTCGTAAAGATTTCATAATGTCCCAAAAGTTATTCTCCGCGAGCGGGATTTGAACCGGCGACCTTCCCCTTGATACGGGGCTACGCTACCAACTACGCCATCGGAGTTCTAATCACACTCGACGAATAACTCTTGGACATGAAAAGGTACAAAAAAAATGCAAATAAAGTCCTTCAGGGTAGGCTACGCTCTGACAACGCCCCTGGTGTTGTTTTTGTCTATGGCGACGGTGACCGGATACAACAAGGAATTTGAATGGTTCAATCAGGTGAGCCGTTAGCCCGTTTGTCTATCGTTTACATTAAAAAAAACATGCAACTACGGTATATAGACGACCGTGGGCACCATCTTGGTTTGACACTACTATCAAGAGTAAAATCCCGCTCAGAGAATAACTTTTGGGACACAATAAAATCTTTTTAATTTCCATATGAAAGATAAACCAGTCAGATAGGGCCGAGGATGTTGAATTTAAACCACAAAATACTTTTCTTCATGGTTTACTTTACTTTACTTTTCTTAATATTCTTTTAAACTGGTGACAATTAGAAAGGTACAAGTACATGTTTTTATTACTAGGTAGGACTTTACTTCTCGACGTCTCAGGACTGAATGTCAGTTCGACTTTGCTATCCTTAGTTCCAGAATATACCAACCCTCACTCTTCTGTAAAAGTGGGCGTTGAAAAGAAACCAGCGGATAGCAAGCCAATTACAATACTGGTAAAATGAAAACTAAATTATTTAACATTTACATAGTGGTGATAAATTTTATAATTAATGAATGTAATTATCGTATAACTTTCTTAATAGTTTATAGTATTAAAGTTTAATCATTGCATTAGTGTTTACAAATTTTACGGAAACGATTAAAAAAATACGTAATAAATTAACAAAAGCTTATAGATTCGTCCATCCTGATAATCAGTCACGACCTCGTGATTCAAATTTTGGTTATTACTTGAAAGAAAAAAAAAATAACCTACTTACATTGGTCTCGATTACTACCTACCTACCTACTACTGCACCGATTACCTACATAAAACATTTATTTTATATATTTACAATTTAACAATGAAAAGATCAAATCTTGCAATAAGGACTGTTTTTAGACTGCAAAAGTACGTTACAATGCGACTGTATTAAAAGTGGACGTATAGTAATATAAATTGGTGCTATGTAGTGTGAAATTGGTTGCATACTCTGGTCATCTTAGAAAACTCTAAAGACAAATTATTTAACAAGCAGTTACAATGTCACCGCAGTCAAATCGACCGGGACATCATCTTCATTATTATCATTAATATCAGTATTTTCATTATTATCATTATTATCACTATTATCATTATTATCATTATTGACATTATTACCATTATTGTCTTTCTTTTCATTATTATCATTATCAACAATACTAACCGTACTAACCATACTACTACTAGATACAAAATATCATTAATATCAGTATTTTCATTATTATAATTATTATCACTATTATCATTATTATCTTTATTGACATTATTGTCGTTATTACCATTATTGTCATTCGTTTCATTATTATCATTATCAACAATACTAACCGTACTAACCATACTAACCATACTAACCATACTAACCATACTAACCATACTAACCATACTACCCATACTAACCATACTAACCATACTAACCATACTAACCATACTAACCATACTACTACTAGATAAATATCTGTTATGTTTTTTTTTGTGTTCTCTGTGTGTTGTGTGTCAAATAAATGTTTCTTTCTTTCTAACCACATTTACAATTATTGCTCATCTAGCGAATCGACAGAGAAATCTAAACAAAAACGAAGCTAAGCTAAGCTAATCGACACAGAAATCTTTTGGTGGTTTTCATGTTTCGTATCAAGAATCCACGATCCGTATTTAATTTTTATCCATTATAATCCAATATATATCCATTATATATATCCATAATAAATTTCATTAAATATATTTATTAAAAACGCAATAGAGCGCAACAAAGGCTCAAAAGTGTTCGCAAGAGATCTGTCTATTGAGCAAAGCCAGTTGACAAAACTGAAGACCGATAGCGGCAGTATCGTTTCATCGAAGCCGGAAGTTTTAAGAGAGTTCGAGAAGTTCTAGTAGGACAATTATACACCTCATCGCAAAGTTCTGCTACGAGCACGACTAGTGATGCAAGAGCCCGTTTAACTCGACACTACACTGAAGATATCCCGGACTTCAGCCTATACGAGATCCGAACGGCTCTCGAGCAGCTTAAAAACAACAAGGCACTGGGAGAAGACGGAATAACGACACCAGAGGCATGGGGCAGGAGCGTGGTGGTACTTTTCTTTAAGAAAGGGGATAACAACCTCTTGAAGAATTGCAGGCCCATCTCGCTGCTGAGCCATGGCTATAAACTGTTTTCGAGAGTAGTTACCAATCGTCTCGCACGTAGGTTTGACGACTTCCAGCCTCCCGAACAAGCCGGGTTCCGAAAGGCCTAGCGCTATAGACCACATCCACACGCTCCGGCAGGTTATACAGAAAACTGAAGAGTATAACCAGTCGCTATGTTTAGCGTTTGTGGACTATAAGAAAGCATTTGATTCAGTCAAAACTGTTTAAGCTTTTTTTTTTATTCCATAATAAGCTCATTTATTTATTTAACCACGCTTTTGTATTTGGCTTTTAATAATTTTTATGCAATATTTTAGTCGCTCATCCTCATTTGTATCTATATCACCCAGTTTTCATTGTTACTTTTACTACAATGATTATTATCCCCATAATCCCTAAAACCTTTCTTCTTTACTCATAACATTATTTGCACTTTCTTAAATCCTCTCTTTAAGGACAGGGGGCGTCATCATCGCGTATTGATAAAAAGCTCCAAATATTTATATTGTTTAAAAAAATATCTCATTTGTTTTATTATTATTTTTATGAGAAATTATTATGAGGAGTGAGTTAACAGTGTAACGTATTAAATGTTATCCTGAATATTACAGTTTTTTTTTTAAAACAAACCTAAGTAACATGACTGGAAAATTCAGCTAAACCATTATGAAACGATATAAACAAGAAAACCACAGTGAGTAAACTATATTAACAATGCTGATTAACCAAGTGGTTTTATTTTGAGTTTTGTATATCAATTTCCTCAAATAAGATACGAAAAAAATATCTTGTATGATAAGATTAGCGCCCACCCTCGATTTTTTTTATTCCAGCGAGTTTTTTTTCTTCAAATTTTATTAGTAGTAGGAAACAAAGGTGGAATATTAGATTACATAAAAAAAAATATTATTATTATTTAAAACTTTCACCCAAAACAATGTAGAGCTAGGAGGACTTAATGCTAATAGCATTTTCGACCAGTCTTACTGGGCGTACAAAAAGATGGTGATGGTGGTGATAAAAAAATTCTCAAATTAGTAAATTTCTTGTAGCTCCTGATGATAATAATGATGCTGTTTTCAAACTCTGGATAAGTATCAACTTATCAAGGAGTCTCGTCCTGACATATACAAACTTATGAAGGAACAAAATAAATATTCTGATGAGTACAATAATTTACTAAGCCAGATGAAGAATCAAAAAAACCATTCTAGCAGCAAAAGAACTTGACAACGAGGTTAGCTAATGCTACAAATTAATAAATTAAATGACAAGGTGAATAGGTAACCCCACGATATAGCAGAATACTAAGAAACACTAAATATCATAAAATGCATGAGAACAAAGCAGTACTTTTCAGACAGCTGCCTAAACTGACCCAATTAGAAAATGAACTGCTGACGGATTCATTGAGTAGTATTAGTAAGGCAATTTAAAACGATAAAGAATTATTATCATCATCGGTTATCAATGTAGAACTATAAAGACAAAATTTGATGAAATTTAGTTGAATAATATACCTACTATACTATACCTTATAATTATTTTGTCAACAAACTCATTAACCAATAAAACTTAACAATGCACCAAGAAAACGTGGATGGACTGTAAGAAAGATGACATGATTAAGAAAAGAGTGAGCACCGAGATGATGAACGATAGAGGAGTGGAAGAAGAAAACCTGTTGTGCCGACCCCATGCAGCGTGGGTTAAGGGCAGGAAGATGATGAACTAAATAACCAATATTATAAGCCAATTGGGTCATGCGAAGACAGGTCATGAACACATCTATTCTCGGGGTTGTCTCGCTAGCCCAATCTTATAACCCAATCGAGTAACGTACGCATTCTCTTTCTTGACTATCACACTACAAAAACACACAAAAAGTCAAGTTACGATTCTATCCATTCTCGCTTCTCGCTTTTCACCTAATATGCCTAATTTGTTATAACTTTTGTGAGAGTGAATAAACTTTTGTTAAAACATTAAACTTGTATGTTTACTTTGCAATAATCTCTTTACCTTCAACCTCTTTAACTAACTTTTGGTTCAACTAACTTTTGGCTCAAGTAATTTTTGATTCAACTAGCTTTTGGTTCAACTAACTTTTGGTTCAACTAACTTAAGGTTTAACCTTGGGTCCAACCTTAGGCTTAACTTTAGGTTTAACTCTAGGTTCAACTTTAGGTTTAACTTTAGGTTTAACTTTAGGATTATCTTTAGGTTTTAACTTTAGGTTTAACTTTAGGTTTAACTTTAGGTTTAACTTTAGGTTTAACTTTAGGTTTAACTTTAGGTTTAACTTTAGGATTAACTTTAGGTTTAACTTTAGGATTAACTTTAGGTTTAACTTTAGGTTTAACTTTAGGTTTAACTTTAGGTTTAACTTTAGGTTTAACTTTAGGTTTAACTTTAGGTTCAACTTTAGGTTCTAACTTTAGGATTATCTTTAGGTTCTAACTTTAGGATTATCTTTAGGTTTTAACTTTAGGTTTAACTTTAGGTTTAACTTTAGGTTTAACTTTAGGTTTAACTTTAGGTTTAACTTTAGGTTTAACATTAGGTTTAACTTTAGGTTTAACTTTAGGTTTAACTTTAGGTTTAACTTTAGGTTTAACTTTAGGTTTAACTTTAGGTTTAACTTTAGGTTTAACTTTAGGTTTAACTTTAGGTTTAACTTTAGGTTTAACTTTAGGTTTAACTTTAGGTTTAACTTTAGGTTTAACTTTAGGATTATCTCAAGGTTTTAACTTTAGGTTTAACTTTATGTTTAACTTTAGGTTTAACTTTAGGTTTAACTTTAGGTTTAACTTTAACTTTAGGTTTAACTTTAGGTTTAACTTTAGGTTTAACTTTAGGTTTAACTTTAGGTTTAACTTTAGGTTTAACTTTAGGTTTTAACTTTAGGTTTAACTTTAGGTTTAACTTTAGGATTATCTTTAGGTTTTAACTTTAGGTTTATTTTTAGTTTTAACTTTAGGTTTAACTTAAGGTTTAACTTTAGGTTTAACTTTAGGTTTAACTTTGGGTTTAACTTTAGGTTTAACTTTAGGTTTAACTTTAGGTTTAACTTTAGGTTTAACTTTAGGTTTAACTTTAGGTTTAACTTTAGGTTTAACTTTAGGATTATTTTTAAATAACTTTAGGGTTAACATTAACTTTGGGTTTAACTTTAGGTTTAACTTTAACTTTGGGTTTAACTTTAAGTTTAACTTTAGATTTAACTTTAACTTATGGTTTAATAACTTTAGGTTTAACTTTGTACTTTATGTTTAACTTTAACTTTAGGTTCAATTTAATCTTTATGTTTAACTTTATGCTTAACTGTAACCTTGGGTTTAACCTTAACTTCAAACTTTAGGTTCAATTTTAACTTTAGGGTCAACTTTAACTTTCGGTTCAACTTTAATTTCCGGTTCAACTTTAACTTCAGGTTCAACTTTAACTTCACGTTCAACTTTAACTTAAGGTTTAACTTTAACTTAAGGTTTAACTTAAGTTCAACTTTAACTTTAGGTCCAACTTTAACTTTAGGTTCAATTTTAACTTTAGGTTGATTTAATTTGGCATGTAGGTATATTTTATAGTTATTGAATTTATGTGATATTGATATATATCAAATAAATATTAAATAAATAAATAAATAACAGCTCCTTGTAGTAGCGCCTTGTCCGATCTCGGGGGTGTGTAGCAGCAATGAACGGCTGCGACTTCGTGTCCGGTTTCTGTTCTGTCCTTCTGGTGTTGGGTTTCGCCTTCCGATTCTTCATGATCTTCAGTATCCACGGTTGACCTTGATGGCTGGTAATTACTGGACGGGAAATGTCTCCAGTCTCCACCGGCACGCCTTCGTCATCGTCCATATTTCTTCCAGACTGCAACAAATTATCAAGGACAGAATTTGTTCTAAAACCTAACCCTAAATAATAATACTGTAGTACCCTGTAATACTAATAACCCATAAACTAAATACAAATGGTATTTGGTATCTTTAAATATTGTTGCCACTATCATGCTCAAAGATAAATGTTTAACCAAAGAAGCTTTGGTCTCTTACATGACACTGGCTAAATCATGCATGCTTTTATAGTTCAATAAAAAATATTTAAAAAAAAATGCTATAGTGTGGGTAACTTTGGTGACGTAAGCACACGAGAAAAAAAACTATACTATCTAAAGATTAATAGCAGTAATGTGAAATAAACAAAAAAAATTCACTACATAGTATAAAACAAAGTCGCTTTCTCTGTCCCTATATCCCTATCCCTATGTATTATATAGTAGAAAAACAATGTGCACCCGTGCGAAGCAGGGGCGCGCGGGCGGGTCGCTAGTAAATTATAAACGACAGGTACCGATAATCCCTTAAAAAAACTGAATAGTGCTAGTACAGCCAGAAAGTCTCGGGGCAATCCCGACTGGTCCGCACGAACAAAGATTCAATTAAATTAAAACATGTCAGGTACCTTTACTTCAAACTGTAAAGCTAGCACGAGCGGGTAGTCTCGAGTTAATCTCGACCGACACATGCTAACAAAACGTTTCATACAGTGCATTTGCCTACCTATAATAAGATATCAAAATCGTATGGTAACACCACTAAAATAGCCTTGACCATGTGCGCCATACGAAAAAATATGAAAAAAGAGAACTAAGGTACATGCATTGACCTACCTAAAATAAAATATCAAAATCGTGTGGTAGCACCACCAAAAGCTAGCCATGTGCGCGGTGTGCTCCTCACGAGAAAAAACTGCATGCATTTTAAAATCTACGCCTATATTTTAATTACTTAAAGAAAAAAAATTTTACGTACCTTTCACTTGGTTCATCCCACTTCTGACTTGAAAGATAAACCAGTCAGATAGGGCCGAGGATGTTGAATTTAAACCACAAAATACTTTTCTTCATGGTTTACTTTACTTTACTTTTCTTAATATTCTTTTAAACTGGTGACAATTAGAAAGGTACAAGTACATGTTTTTATTACTAGGTAGGACTTTACTTCTCGACGTCTCAGGACTGAATGTCAGTTCGACTTTGCTATCCTTAGTTCCAGAATATACCAACCCTCACTCTTCTGTAAAAGTGGGCGTTGAAAAGAAACCAGCGGATAGCAAGCCAATTACAATACTGGTAAAATGAAAACTAAATTATTTAACATTTACATAGTGGTGATAAATTTTATAATTAATGAATGTAATTATCGTATAACTTTCTTAATAGTTTATAGTATTAAAGTTTAATCATTGCATTAGTGTTTACAAATTTTACGGAAACGATTAAAAAAATACGTAATAAATTAACAAAAGCTTATACATAGGTGTAGTAAACACCATAAATCTAATAAAAAAACTCATTTCCGTAGTCCTTAAAGTAGACATTCCACAATGCGCGTTTCTAAAAGCTCGATCAAAGCTAATCGGCTGTCAAGTCACTTGCTATCTCTATCTAGTTTGAAGTAAAAGTTGAAATAGCAAGTGACATGATAGCAGATTAGCTTTGATCAAGCTTTCAGAAACCAGCCGTAAGCCTTTAAACTAAGCAAATTTTGTTTTATTGCTTGAAGAGTGTGGTTGCCCGTGTAATTACAGGCACATGAGGATTAATCTGTGTGCCTCAAGTTGATGGACGCAGAGCAATGCATCGTAGGGCACGTTCCTATCGTGCGTGACTCACGAGGCAATGCTTTATTATAGGTGATGACCACTTACCATCAGGTAGGCCATCTGCGTATTCCATCAGCTAGTTGTATAAAAATCGAGCTTGCAAGACGATATAGCTAAAAGAATCCGATAGAGAGCAGTTACGGGTGACGTCATCATGTAGGTAGATGAATAGATGCATGCTCACGAGATCTGTGAGGGATAGAGTTCCGGGTGACGTCATGGTGTAGGTTGTCAGTAGGAGTGACCTTGGCTGCAATCATGCGCCGCGAACGAACACGTCATTATTTTACCTATGTACCTTACCTAGGTATGAACGATGTAACTATAGGTATATTAAAAAAAAAAATGTTGGACAATCCACACAGCACCATCTAACCCCAAAGTAAGCTGCTCAAAGCTTGTGTTATGGGTACTAGATGACTGATATATTTAATACATTATATACTTACATACATAAATATTTTTTATTATAAACATAGACCACCCAGACCATCGGAACAAATTTCTTTAGATCGTACACAAATTTGTTCCGAGGCGGGAATATTATGTATTGTATGTATTTATTTACAAAAAAAACATAAGTATGCAAGAATCACATTTCAAAAAGGATTCATAAAACGCCTTAAAAATACGTAGTAGAATCTGCTTATAAAGGTTCAAGATAAGCCTCCCTTTTCGACATCTTTGACGACAGATGCAGACATCCCTCTCAGCAAGGAACAAACGTATGGGACACCTGATTATGAGCGGTTACCCGTACCTACCTATAGCTTTCGGTCACCAAGGACAAAGTGTTAAACAATGCTTAAATCATTGCCATCTCGCACCAATGTTATTGGGGCAATGTTAAGCTCGTTTATAGTATAGGGGCTAGTTCTTAAGCACACCGGAAGCACTTCGGACCGGAAACATAAAATTGAATTGTTCACATCATCATGACTACAAAAACTACCACCTGTCGTGAGATAACATCTGCTTTTGTGCCTAAAGTAAAAAATTAACAAACTCAAAAGTTTTTTGTCGAGTTTTCAGGGTCCCGTGTAAAAAAAGAGATTCGGAACTCTTGTAGGATCTCTTTTTTTCTCCTTATTGTTTAATTTTTATCTTTGTTCTTTTCGGTGTTCTTTAACTTTATTTAGTATTTTTATTTAACAAGTAAGCTCTTCCCAGTGTCACTATGCGAAAACGTGTTAATGGACAATAGTTGTTTTTTATAATTAACTAGCGACCCGCCCGCGCGCCCCTGCTTCACACGGGTGCACATATCATGCATGTATTATACACATAAACCTTCCTCTTGAATCACTCTATCTATGAAAAAACCGCATCAAAATCCGTTGCGTAGTTTTAAAAATTTAAGCATACATAGGGATATAGGGACAGAGAAAGCGATTTTGTTTTTTACTATGTAGTGATTTATTAGACTGTACTGTGTGTTTACATAAGAAATATAAATAAATAAATCACTTTCGTCCGCGCCTGTCTGTCTGTTACCACCTTTTTCTTAAAAATAATAAGATAAATTAAAAATAATAATTATGATGATAATAAAAATTATTAAGATAAATTTAAATATCAATAATTAGGTACCTATGTAACGGAACCCTCAGAATGCGTTTCCGCTAGACCTTTTTTTATTCAAGTATTTGTCTATCAATGCGATCACGCCGCCCTCAGTCAGAGGTTGTTTATTTATTTATTTATTTATTTATTTATTTATTTATTAGAAAATCAACAGCAATTACAATAATAAGAAATATAGCTGGTTGTGAACTATCTTAAAAAAGGCCAATAACAGATTTTCCTAATTAATCATATCACGAGAAAAACTTTACTGCCCTCCAGCATAGCTTTACCTACAAGAAAAGGAAGAGTATGTGTGTGTGTGTGTGTGTGTACGTGCATGTGTGTGTGTACGTGCATGTGTGTAGTTATAATGTGTGCGTGCGCAGAGTGAGTGTAGTAATCTATTTGCCTGCAAAAATAAATGAAATAAGAGTACAAGTCCACCCGAAAAGAATTATAATTATTATTTCCGAACGAAGTAAAAAAACTTACAACTTTGAAAATATTTAAATTTCTTTATTATTTCAGAAACATACTTATAATAATAATAAATAATAACAATCTTTATTTCAGACAGACTACTCCATAGTTTACCATAAAACTAACACCTAATGCACAAAATACACAAATTTAAAAAAGTTTATTATACTTACAATGTATTAGGTACATGTTAGGTAATGTGTTATGTGGCAATAATAATGTTTCTTCCTAAAAAAATATTAATATTTTTTTTCTAAAACAGCCTTTTTTTTATCTATCGATGTGATCGTGAAAAGATAACGAATACAAATTGAAACGCCCGAGCTAGAACGAATCGAGAAAAAAAATCTTAATCAATGCTCTCTTGTTACCATTGTAATAAATAATGTTAAAGTTGACATAACAAAATTCTGCCTCGATTCAGTTAAGTAAGATGAGTTGTTGCTTCTTCTCCTTCTTCCTGCCCTTATCCCACTTTATGTGGGGTCGGCACAACAGGTTTTTTCTCGCCACTTTCCTCTATCATCCGTGATCTCAGTAGTCACTCCTTTCTTTCCCATGTCATAGTTCATTAAAAAAAAATCCGATTTTCCATTTTCGACTCATTTTCTGTCAGAAAATCAGTAGTATGTATTATAAGAGTAGTAGAGCTCTTCGTGAAGGACTCATGCCTTTTTCTGCCGCAAAGCAGCGTTGCCGTGTTTTGAGTTGATGGACGGCGAGCAGAGCATCGTAGGGCACGTTCCTATCGTACATGACTTACGAGGCAATGCAATGTTCTAGTAGAATATAAAATTTAGTGTTCGAGGCCAGCTTCACGATTCGAGAGTCGCGAGTTGAAGGTAGAGCGAACCAACGTATGATTTCCTACCCGCATCTCACTCAGCATGCATCAAGATGGCCGAAACTTAGAGGATTTAAGAATCAACGTTTGATTCCTACCCGCATTTTTCAGCATCAAGATGATTCACACGTAGCTTAGAGGACTCAAGAACGAAATGAAAAAACAGCCTTGACGTCATTAAGTGTTAAAAAATCTACATTCGTAGAGTGGCGTTCAATGTCCAGTGAATGCGCAAACATCATGATATTTAATTAAGTTTGATTGCTTTAACGGTACATAAACGACTTTCAAGGAAGAAAGTTTTCAATTTCACGATCATTTTAGTTAGAATTGTCGAACTCCTAAAACTTCAGTTCAACGACTCAATACAAATGAGAATTATTTATTTTAAAACTGACATGACAAATCACAATCAAATCGAACTCTAACAGCGATTTCAATCTATTGACGTAAATGGAAATAGTATAATACAAACTGCCATATATATTAGCGCCTTCGATGAACAGGTAGTATTGTATGTACGTAGATGGATTTACAAGTTATAAAATGCGTAGGAAGCAGGTTAGCCACCCACAAGAGTTTGCGAAAAATATTGCACCTTGATTGGTATCCTTGTTGAGCTAAAATGCAAGTTATTCACGTGAAAGATTATGGTACAGTCTTCAATTGGTATACAATTCTGCCTTCTGCGCCGTAGGCCGTAGGTTCGATCCCCACCGAGCACAAACAGCCACTGAAAACCAGCGCTGTATGTGCTTGAGCTCATACAGCAAATGCTGAGTGGTGGCCTTATGTGTCATCAAACTCATCAACAAATTTTAACAGCTCTTTTTAAGATATTTAAAAGACAAAATATAGATTTTTCATTGAAACATTGTGTGATGAACACAAAATGTTTTTTCTCGTTAAATTCCTAACTTTTAAAATGGTGACACAACTTTGTAATAAATGTTACAGAACCTATGCTTTTTCCCGTCGACGGTGTATCCGGAACCTTACAAATGAGGAATATTCAAGACAAGAATATATGCAAGAATGAAAATATAGGCTATTTTTTATCCCGTGGGACTACCGGGAATTAAAAATACGTGGATGAAACCGCAGGGCGCTACTAGTAATACATATTTTTATCCCCGCACCTACTTAAAATATTTGTAAACACATCATAATCTAAAACATTTGTCTGCAATAACTTGAAAATGACGAAGAGGCCTATTGACTTCATTGACCATCTTGATACCAAGCGCAATCTTGCATAAGCTGCCCCCGCGCATCCTTGCACGCCCATACGAGACCTTAGAATCATCTAACAGTCTTCTTCTCACAACTTACACACGAATAACGTAAACCTAATGTACCTACTGCATCACACCTAAAAATTAGGAGCTAAGCAGCTATAATTATAGCCAGATCACCCCTCACGCATGATGGACCACCCTAGAGCCTAAATGCGGATACAGGAGTCTAACAAGTAACAATTTTAAGTACCTAAAAATTTAATTAATTATGCAATTATGCTGACACTGGACCTGTTTGGCCCATACAACACAGAGCAGACAAATTGACTTCAAACATTGTTTTTGTATTTTTCTGTTTTTCTGTCTGTTATCTGTTTGTTATCTAATATCTATATTGTTTTTTTTGTGTTCTCTGTGTGTTATGTGTCAAATAAATGTTTATTTCTTTCTTTGCGTCACAACTTGAGGCAGACAGATGTAAAGTCCCCTGTTCCTGTAATTTCAGCGGCTACCACGACACTGAAACTGAACCTCGAACCGAAACACAGCAACGCTGCTTGTCGGCAGAAATAGACAGGTGTTCTTCCCTGGACCCAAACAAAGTCAAATTATTTTTATTTTGAGCTTAATATTCTTAATTATTTTTACTATTAAATATTTCTTTGGTACGATTAATACTTGTAGTACCTATTACTTATTCAAAACAAAGTATAAGTGCACAAGTTACTCATTATTTACAGGTTGAATTCCTTTGGTTAAGTTTGTAGTAACTTAGTTGGTACTAACTCTGCCTTCTTCGCCGTAGGTGTGTTCGATTCCCACCGAGAACAAACATTTGTGTGATGAACATACCTAGATGTTTGTTATCTGTCTGGTTGTTATATAATATTATAAGTACATATAGTTATATATAGTATAAGATATAGTTAAATACACTGGCACTGATTTGGATCAGTTGAGCTATCTATAGATCGTTTGCAACGGTCTGCAGATAGCTCAACTGTTTCATATGTATTTTGTATATTTTGTACATTTTGTAAATAATTGCAAGTAACTATTAGTTGTAATTTTCTTTGTAAATAAATGTGCTATTAAAAAAAACAGTTAAATACATATTTACAAAAAAATGTATTATTATCAGCTATCTGTTTTCCATATTACAAGCTTTGGCTTAGTTTGGGGCTAGATAGTGCTGTGTGGTAAGTCCAGAAATATTTATTTATTGAGCATAGCCTTGTAATTTTTATTCTCCGATATTTTCAATTCTTACAACTCCCTTCAGTGATCATTTTGTAATGTGCGTGCGAGAGGTTGTTTCACGGTTGTCTGCTTATTAAACAGGAAATAGTAAAACCGTGAATCAAATAATGGAAAAACTCAAATGAAACGCGGAAAATCATACAACTCTATACAAAAAATGTAAATTACGCTATTATTCTCGTCTCAGACTTAATGATAAACGTGATGTTATGTTTTATATCTTTTCAGTATATCATTATGTACTTATTATGATGTCATCGGTGGGTAGGCAGTATCTACGATACTTGCGGCCGGATTCTGGAAGCTCGATAAAACTAATCGGCGGTCAAGTCACTTGCTTGTCAATATAGCAAGTGACTTGACAGCCGTGATAAAAAGTGTAGAAACAGCAAAGTTACATGCCTCTTGAGAGCAACAATTGTGATTATAAGGACAGATAGTAAAAACAATACTTGATGCAATGATTATATAACAGACACGCTACGAGTAAATAATTATTTATTAGTAGACACGCAATGGTGGACTATTGTAGTTGCAATCTTGTGACATTGCCTTCGTATGATCTTGATTAAAATTAATCGAGTCTTGTTCAACCTTTTTTTTTAATCACTACATAGTACAAAACAAAGTCGCTTTCTCTGTCCCTATATCCCTATGTCCCTATGTATGCTTAAATCTTTAAAACTACGAAACGGATTTTGATGCGGTTTTTTTAATAGATAGAGTGATTCAAGAGGAAGGTTTATATGTATAATACATGCATGATATGTGCACCCGTACGAAGCAGGGGCACGCGGGCGGATCGCTAGTAATTAATAAATAAAAATAAATATTGGTGGACATTATCTCGCCCTAAACTAAGTGATATGTGAACTAGATAGCTGATATACTACATAAAACATATTTTTTTTGTAAATACATACTTAACCTACTAATATTATAAACGCGAAAGTTTGTAAGTATGGATGGATGGATGGATGTTTGTTACTCTTTTACGCCGAAACGGCATGAAAGAGTATTTGTGTATTTCTGTGCATTGACAGTTGGAAGCTTCCCCAAGAAACCGGCAATAAAGTAAAACCTAAAAGTTCTGTATGATGTGTCAAGTGCATAAAAGGAGCCTATTTGAGGCGCACTTTAAGCCTTCCACCACTACATTATCACACTACAACTCTATAAATTTTCAGCCATGGAAACGTACCAAACACATTACAAATAGATTATAGTTATTTGCTATGCATATTGGCTTGCATAATAAGTGTACCTTATGACCAGCGATGTGTGTCGTTAATGACCTCGATGTGACCTCAGCGTGTCCTTTGTCGGATTGACATTGTCGCAGTGGCCTACTGCCACGATGTAGGGTTGGATCACGTATCTTAAATTAGTTTAATTGATAACTGTGATAGTAATACCACAATTATTTTGACAGCCTTCACTCAGTTGGTAGTTGCCTTTTGCGCCGTAGGTCGTGGGTACGATTCCCACCGTGAACGAACATTCGTGTGATGAACATAGATGTTTGTTCTCTATCTGGGTGGTGTATAATATTACAAGCGGCGCCCCGCGGTTTCACCCGCGCAGATTTAAATCCTGGTATTCCCACGGGATAAAAAGTAGCCTATGTGTTATTCCAGACTATAATATATCTCGGGGACAATTTCACCAAGATCCGTTCAGCCGTTCTGGAGTTATAGAGTAACAAACATCCATCCATCCATCCATACTTACAAACTTTCGCATTTATTATATATATATAATAGTAAGTAGTAGGATAAGTATGTACTTACAAATATATAATATTATAAGTATGTATTTACAAATAAAAACATATATTATAGTACATTAGCTATCTGGTTCCCATACCACAAGCTTAGGTTTAGTTTGGGGCTAGATAGCGATGTGTGAAAAGTCCACCAATTTTTTTTATTATTATTAAAGACAAGGCTGCCAGGGAAAGAAAGGGTTGGTTGGGCACATTTTCTTGCGATTTCATTGGTAAGAGCAATAAATAAGTTCAGTTCTTACTCTTTGGGAAAAGTGTGGTGAAAGGATTTTTAAGTGAGTCTCAAAGAGGTTACATCCTGAGGGCCAACCGCGATCTCTTGAAGCATTCTTATTTCAATATTACTTTACTTTTTGATCATAAAGCTGACTCTATGCAGTTGATATAAGACATTGACATAAAAGTAATCCTACTAATATTATAAACGTGAAAGTTTGTAAGTATGGATGGATGGATGGATGTTTGTTACTCTATAACTGCAGAAGGAACTGCAGAAATGTAAAATCTACATACATACATGCAATAAATATACTGAATACTGAAGGGCTGAAGGGATCTTGGTGAAAATTGGCACAGAGATATATTATAGTCTGGAATAACACATAAAGGCTACTTTTTATCCCGTGGGAATACCGGGGTTTAAAACTACGCGGGTGAAACCGCGGGGCGCTACTAGTATTAAATAAGAATGCTTCAAGAGATCGCGGTTGGCCCTAAGGTACATTAATTTTAATCTTTTAAAATGTTGAAATCAGCGAGATGGAAGTACTTTGACGGGGGTCAGCCTCTCAAAGACGACCAAATCGGGTGTCAAGAGATTGTATCTAAGCCGATACAAATGTGTCTAAACACGCCTTTAAAAGTACTCTACTTAGCTAACGGTTTGTGCAAGAAACCCGTTACACGATTTTGGAGTTACTACGTGCTCTGAAACGGTGATGAAAACATCGTGAGGTAATCAGCATGGTCTTGAATATATCCTAAACCTTAGTATACTGATTTTAAGAAAACCATTCTATTATAACTCTCAAGAAAAAACCCACTTCAAGTGCACTGGATACACTCATCCTACTAATATTATAAACGCGAAAGTTTATATGGACGGTTGGATGGATAGATGGATGGATGTTCATTAATCTTTCACGCCGGAACGGCTGAACAGATCCGGATGAAACTTGGCAGAAATATAGATTATAGTCTGGAATAGCACATAGGCTACATTTTATTCTGTGGGAATACCGGGATTTAAATCTACGCGGGTGAAAACGCGGGGCGCAACTAGTGTTTCATAAGCTTATCTATTTCTTGTTTATTTACGTGATGTAATGAACAATTATTAACACAGACAAGCTATTTTAAAGAAATAATAAATTTTGGAGGTAGATTTTATGTTTTATCATAAAGATTTGTTTGGTTTTTTTTTTTAATTTTTATCTCATATTGTCATCTTTTATCCATACATTTTCGTGTTACACAGAAACGTATTTCCAAGAAGTCGACCAAGAGATAACCAATAAGGTTGTTAAAACTGAGAACAAATGCATTATCTGACCCTTTCTAACCGTTGCACCGTTACTACTATCTCTTTCACTCAATGAAAATGTCAGACAAATAAAAGCGGACGTCGAAATGAGTGATGTAATACAACCTCGGTGCATACTGGTATCGGTACAGACGGGGATATAAATGTTTAGGTGTAACATTTTTGTATACTGCTTGCCACTGATTTTGTAAAAAAGAAACTTTTGATATAAATTAAAAATATTGGTGGACATTCCATACAGGAATATCTAGCCCCAAACTACTGAAAGTTTGTATT
Organism: Plemyria rubiginata; assembly: GCA_963576535.1. Taxonomy (NCBI): domain Eukaryota; kingdom Metazoa; phylum Arthropoda; class Insecta; order Lepidoptera; family Geometridae; genus Plemyria; species Plemyria rubiginata. The sequence goes on along the minus strand of OY754911.1, from coordinate 3,075,033 downwards.
GTGGTTACCAGATAGCTGATATTATTATTCATAATGGTCTTTGAGCACGCTAATAGCTTATCAGACCGATAAGTCTGTTGCTGTCTCTTTTCGTTGGCATGAAAGTGACTGTAACAAGTGTACTCTGTTGAGCCGCTATAAAACGGCAGAGATTATGAATAAGAAGATTTATTTTCAAAATAATAACTTAACTTAGATAACTCCATTATATTATAGTGGATACTCCATCCACATTCTTACCCAACACTCTTTCCGATATCGACTTCTTCTCTTCACAGACATGTCCATACCCCGACAACCTACCTCCTCATTTTCTCAGTTACTGGCGCCACTTACAAACTAACTCAGATAAACTCATTCCTTATCTTAGTTATGTTGCGTAGAATATAGAATAAGTTTTTTATTTTCCGTGACACTTTTCTTGGCGATTCTACGTCCTCCATTGCAGTTTGTATTATAATATTTACTTGTGACATTGGCTTACAGTACTTACTGTCACTACTACATTACGAAATATTGATCTATTTCAAAGTTTACAAATTGTTTACTTTTAAAGCATGGAGGAATTTATTCGTCTAGGTTTTAACGTCAACCTATCTTACTTAATCATAAGAAATTAGTAGTAGAGCTCTTTGTTCGTGGCTCGTCTGGGGAAGTACTACTACTAGTACACTATCCGTCTTATTATAAAACGTGGACTAAAGCTTAAACCTGAATTAAGCTATGTTGCTTAAATAAAAATAAAACGAAGTTTATCTCCTTTTTAACGGTTTAAGGTGTTTTTATTACAAAACACAGCAGGACTACTGTACCACAGATAATCCAAGGTTAACTAAATATCCACAGACTGAAACAAATAATAGAAATAAATCGTTCATTCATTCTGATCCGATCTGCAGAAGTTTGTTCCGATGGTCTGGGTGTTTTCTATGTATAATAAAAAATATCTATGTAAGTATATAATGTTTTAAATATATCAGTTATCTAGTACCCATAACACAAGCTTTGAATAGCTTACTTTGGGGCTAGATAGTGCTGTGTGGATTGTCCAGCATTATTATTATTATTATTATTCTGGTACTGAGGGGCGACTATTATATGACTATTTCTTCCGCCAAGCAGCAACGCTGTTTTTGGTGGCACATGAGGTAGGGACTATTATAATATAATGTCTATTTCTGCCGCCAAGCAGCTGTTTTTCGGTGGCACGGCACATGAGGTTTAAGACCCGTAATATTTATAAATTCGATGAACGCAAGGCCGTGCATCGTAGAGCACGTTTATTCCGCGTCTGACCGGTAATACTATGTTATATGTGACTACTTGACCCATTACAGTAGGTATGCGACTTTGCCCCGCGGTTTCACACGCGTAATTTTAAATCCCGGTATTCCCACGGGATAAACAGTAGCCTATGTGTTTTTCCAGACTATCATCTCTGTGCCTAATTTCATCCAGATCCGTTCAGCCGTTCTGGCATTATTGAGTAACAAACCAAACTTTTACATTTATGATATTAGTGTGATGTTTACCATCCTTAGCGAGGAAGCCCGACCACATAGCTCCATGTGTTTACATCAGGTTAACTTGTCAGAGCGACAGGTAAGGTAAATAAATGGTTTGCCTTTTATCGGCGGCACAGATAAAACACGTCCTGGTTACATCACCATGGCTTGCAGGCGACATATTGACACACTTCGATACTCTCAATAAGTTCCTTGTAAGTACTACGTACACACGTCTACAGGTCAAGCTACACTAAAACCCGGGCAAGTGCGAGTCGGACTCGCGCACGAAGGTTTCAGTACCATCCCAACTAATATTATAAATGCGAAAGTAACTCTGTCTATCTGTCTGTCTGTCTGTCTGTTACGCTTTCCCGCTTAAACCTCTCAACCGATTTTGATGAAATTTGGCACAGACAATCTTTAGACCCTGAGAAAGAACATAGGCTACCTTTTATTGCGAAAAAAAGAGATGAAGAGATTAAAAGTACGCAGACGAAGTCGCGGGTACCAGCTAGTTATCTATAAAAACGGCAAAAAATCACGTTTGTTGTATGAGAGCCCCCATAAATCTTTATTTATTGTTTTTTAGTATTTGTTGTTATAGCAGCAACAGAAATAGTACATCCTGGGCTTAATTAATAGAAATTACAATAAATAGTTCTACGATTAAGCCGTATAAACAGTAATCTTACAGTATCCAAATTAAAACAAATGTGGTATAATTTGAAGATGTACGGTCTCGTACAGTCATTTGTTGTCATGCTTGGTAGAGCCTAACTACGTTCCGGGTTTCAAATTAGTAGTTTTAGACGTGTATTTGAATTTATTATGGGGGCAAAAACTATATGCTTTAGCGAGGTAATTTTATGGTGCGTTAAAATAAAAAACAGACTGCTTTTTAATACATTCATTTTACCCAAAAATCCCCGATGTAAATCCACATATAAATTGTCGTGTCACTCGTTTTTTATATACCACTAGCTGATGGAACAAGCAGATGGCCCACCCGCATGTTAAGTGGTAACCATCACCTATAACCTAGCACTGCCTCGTAAGCCACGCACAATAGGAACGTGACCTACGAGCACTGTCCTGCGTCCATCAACTTAAAGCACGCAGTTGTTAGGCCTCATGTGCCTGTTATTACACCGGCAACCAACCCTATAAACCGAAACACAGTGTTGTTGCTTTTCCTTCGCCATAAGCTACTAGAGTTTATTACAAACTAGCAGCGCCCTGCGGTTTCACCCGCATAGTTTTAAATCCTGGTATTCCCACGGGATAAAAAGTAGCATATATGTTATTCCAGACTATAATATATCTTTGTGTCAATTTGCACCAACATCAATTCAGCCGTTCTGGAGTTATAGAGTAACAAACATCCATCCATCCATCCATCCATCTATCCATCTATCCATCTATCCATCTATCCATCTATCCATCTATCCATCTATCCATCTATCCATCTATCCATCTATCCATCTATCCATCTATCCATCTATCCATCTATCCATCTATCCATCTATCCATCTATCCATCTATCCATCTATCCATCTATCCATCTATCCATCTATCCATCTATCCATCTATCCATCTATCCATCTATCCATCTATCCATCTATCCATCTATCCATCTATCCATCTATCCATCTATCCATCTATCCATCTATCCATCTATCCATCTATCCATCTATCCATCTATTCATCTATCCATCTATCCATCTATCCATCTATCCATCTATCCATCTATCCATCTATCCATCTACCCATCTATCCATCTATCCATCTATCCACCTATCCATCTATCCATCCATCCATACTTACAAACTTTCGCATTTATAATATTAGTAGGATTTGATTCGTAGGTCTCAAAGTATTCTTCAGTGGATTCCCCCTCTCTTAACATCAATCTTGTATCTAATGCGTTCATAATGCAATGACACAATGCAGGGAAAGTCAGGCTTGCGTAAGGAACGCTGCCCATTCACCTTAACCAGCCCAGGCTAGGTTAGACACTGTCAGTATCTAGACTGCGTTAACTTGTACGAAACATTTTTCGTACTGTTAAAGTTTATTATATTTGTTGAAAGCTTTCGTGTGAATGCTTCATACATGCATTTTAGAGCATGTATCGGAAAAAATTCGCGACGCGCACCCCTTATTAATCCAGCATAGGTAGATCATACTTAAAAGGTTTAAGTCGTTACGAAGTTATTTGCCCACTTCATCTTGCGTGTCATTATTTTTTTCGTAACAGCGTGGCGAAAGGATATAAGTTCACCTCAATGAGGCTCCTTTCGATCTCTTGACCCATGTTTTTTGTAACTTTTTCGGTTCTACAACATTTTCCTCCAGACGTAATCCACTAGCTGCCATTTTAATTAATTTTGAGTAGGTATGATAAAGATGGCCGCCTGTCAATGTCATAACACTGACATAATTGATTGATTAGCGGAAGTGGTCTGAACTCCGATACTTCCGTTACTCCGTTACTTGGCAGGTGGTGAAAACCGTAGTCATAACGCGTTACATCCCTAGAGCATTCGGGCACTTTCAGTTTTATTCACAGCTTGAATAATTCTCACTGCTCTTAAGACGCTGACAGCCGCGTTTTAAACCGCTAGTCTTCTCGCTTACAGCTCAAGAACAGCATTGAAAAGGTTCAGCAATATTATTTCCACCTTTTACGCGACCCCTCGCGAAAATGAAAACTATTTATTATTATTTTAAAATATAGTACCCGCAACAGACAAAGTCAAAGTCAAAGTCAAAGTAATTTATTCGTAATAAAACAGTTACAAGTCAAAAGAAGAATATTACACTAAAACATAAAAAAAAAAAATCTGATGTGTGACAGTTTCGCCCCACTTTAGGGCAAAGGCCCCCTCCTTTCCTTCCACACCTCTCGATCCTTGGCCACAGAAGGCCAGTCTTTTGGGGCCAAGTGGCTAAGAGATCGTCCCGCCATCTTCTTCTGGGTCTACCTCGACGGCGCTGACCTTGTGGGAACCAATCAGCTGTATTTTTTAAAATTTAATTTAATTGATCTTCGTAATGTAAGTTTTTGCAATAGAGCCTGACATCAGGATAAAGGATGATTCACGCTACAACGTGTCGCGACCAGGGCCGTGCCCCGTACGGGCCCCGTCCACCGTGCGCCGGCCGGGCCAGTCATTCATGTTCATGTTACACCGGGGCCCGGCCTGTTTGGGTGTATTATTTGCACGATTTTGCACGAGTGGTTTTTTTAGGGCCGGAACGTGCCGGCGACGGGAAACAATACCCACCGACATTTCAACGCCGTGCCCCGTCCGTGCCCGGACGGCGTACAGACGGGGCACGGCCGTTATGGCACACGTTATGGCATGTATTACTTCATACAAATAGTATACCATAATGTTTGAACGTGCCCCGGCCGGGGCCCGTACGGGGCACGGCCCGTTGTAGCGTGAATCATCCTTAATTAGATCCGTAGCACGTCTGCCTATCTAACTATTGATGATGTCATATTATTTAACGTAATGTGGGCAGACAGACATACCCGTATAGGTAAACATTTACGTTGTATGTAGGCCGCACTTGCGATCAGTTTAAATATTGCAACATACCTACACGCTTCACTTTAGATACGGTACGGATTTGGCACAGTCTAACGCAGCTGTTCACATAACACGGCGTAAAAAGATCACTCCTGAAATTCAAGTTAAAACTTTTTGTAGTTATTAGATTTAGAATAAAAACAACAAAAAATAATTTAAATTAACTTATTATGATGGGCGCGCCGCTATCTCGCTTTGAAGATATAGTCGTGGGAGGAGTTCCCCGCCTGCTGATCCTAATTCGTAGGTTCAGATCTGGAAGTGTCACAATGGTTTAGAAAGAAAGAAAAAAAATTAATCTATTTGTCGCACAAACATGTTATTATGAGGATCAAAAATTTTCAAAAATTTTTTTTTTTAATTTTAACTAATAGTTAAAATTAAAAAAAAAGACAATTAACACGTTAGCTGCGGCACCAATTTTTGCAAACTTTCCGTTCCCGCGGCACGAGGTGTTATCGGCCCGCACCGTGACCAGACGTTAGGGCGACACGCGGTCTATTAGACCCCACCTCCTTTAACAGACTAAAATCCATTTTCTGGCGCGAAATCAAAGATAAGTGTAAAATTTTGTCCTTATCGATATAGACAGTGAATTGATGAACCCTAATCTACCGTCGCCCCGGGATCTGATAGCTAGTTTAGGAATTAATGGAAAAAAAAATATGGGATCTTATACACCTCGTAACGCACTGAAATAGGATATAGAATAAATTTTCGCTCAGATTAGTGATGGGAAAAATAATATCGACGCAACGACGTTTATCTATTTTTGTGTGAAAATATTAATGCGGTTCACAAAATAGAAAAAAAAGAAAACCAGCAGTAGAAAAGAAACTATCCTATGTATTCTGCCTCGGGCTTTAACAATACACTTATTAGAACTTGAATTAACATAAAAAAATCAGTAACAATATACTTTTTTATAAAAAATCGCAATATATTTTTTGTACTTATTTATGAGTGTTTTTCATTGAAACAGGGTAGACAATAAGATTTTTTGCACTAAGAGCACTGAGTCAAAATCTTTTTGGATTTTTAGTCAGCTTCACGGTCCAATCCACGTGACGCACAACACTAGTCGCGGGAAGCTCGCGTTAGGTGCGGTACGAGGTCCAGGGGGATATGGGACGTTTTAGCCTCGTTCCGCACTGCATTAAAATTATATTAATTAAGTGCGGTACGAGGCCAAAGACATCCAGTACCAACGTAGGTACACCACCGAGTCCGGGACCATTAGCGCGTCTCAAATATACATTTATCTCTTTTCTATACTGGACCAAACCAAAGCTATGCCCTTCGCACGACAGAGATGTTCACGTTTTTCCTTGCCGCACCACAAGGAAGTTGCATGAGGGGTGATTTAGGCATCGTTTCGCACTTAACGTGTTAAAAGGTATAATAAAAAGATGGTACAGAATCCTCCTTATGCCGAGTGCGACAAACAGGTCCCGTCTCAGCGAAATGCTGCTGACCATCCAAACAAGGTTTCTATTCGTAAAATTTGCCACCAGGGACGGCAGACAGTATTTGAGGTAGCTTTTTCAATTTGGTTACTGGTTAGGTGTGGCAGCCCTTTCACTAAGTTAGGTCGGTTTAAAGTTGCTTAGTTTTAGTAGGTATAGGTACAAAGTAGGTAGGTATGTAGTTAGGTATGGTTAGTATCAGTATAGATAATTTTAATGGCGAGGCTTGTAACCTTGTGTTAGTAGGCAGTAGTAATTAAACTTTATTAAACTTTATCAATGCGATTACATACAATTGAAAAAAAAATTGCTGTTAGAATGTGCAGATGGCCCACCTGATTAGTAGTACCTAACCATCACCTTTGCACCAATCATTCGATAAGATTTTTTTTTATTGTTTGATAGCTAGACGTTTGACTGCCAACTTGACTGCCAAGTTTGACTGTTCGATAAGAACAAGGCTTAATAGACACTGCCCTGCATCTATCAACTTGAGGCATACAGATGCTAAGCCTTTACGGCGACCACACTCTTCAAACCGTAACACAGCGTTGCTGCTTGGCGGCAGAATAAGGCATGGTGGCAGAACTTCCCCAGACGAGCCCTTCACAAAGAGTTCAACACCTAACATGTTTTATTTTTTGTTTCAGACTGAAAGATGTGGAGGCTGTTCCTATTATCGGCGCTGCTAGCGACCGCGCGTTCGAAGCAGATACCACCAAGCACAGGTACGTCATCAGTCACGTCAGTCCTCTTCAAGCAGTCTCGTCAGATTAGGTTTGATCGAGATTTCAGAAACCTGCCGTGCAAGTACGGTTCTTGTCGATCGCCTATTTGTCGATCGGCTAAAGTCGATGAACCAATCGAATCGTATCGTTCCACCATTTTACACGAATTTGACGATTCTAAATGTCAAATTAGGCGATCGATAAGAACCGTACTTGCACTGCAGCCGTTATTATCATATTGTTTGTAACTGTCAGTGACTTACATAACTCTTTCAAGAAAAAAACCGACTCCGAATGCACCGGAAAATACACTCATCAGTCATCACTACATAGTATAAAACAAAGTCGCCCCATGTCCCTATGTATGCTTAAATCTTTAAAACTACGCAACGGATTTTGATGCGGTTTTTTCAATAGATAGAGTGATTCAAGAGGAAGGTTTATATGTATAATAATCACATAATCATGCATGTATTATACATATAAACCGTCCTCTTGAATCACTCTATCTATTAAAAAAACGGCATCAAAATCCGTTGCGTAGTTTTAAAGATTTAAACATAAATAGGGACATGGGACATAGGGACAGAGAAAGCGACTTTGTCAATTTATATTTTTTTTTTGTATATTTTATTGTAGTGATTATGATGCATGATAGTGCACCCGTGCGAAGCAGGGGCGCGCGGGCGGATCGCTAGTACTACTATAACTAACTACTACTACTAGTGGGATAAGGGTAAATAAATAAATAATAAATAAATAATGCTGGACAATCCACGCAGCACCATCTAGCCCCAATGTAAGCTGCTCAAAGCTTGTGTTATGGGTACTAGACACCTGATATATTTAATACATTATAAAATTACATAAATAGATAGTTTTTATTATACATAGAAAACACCCAGACCAACGAAACAAATTTCTGTTTAACATAGTTCCGAGGCGGAAATCGAACACGCAACCTCTTGCGTCGCAGGCGGACTCTCGTTCGCTGCGCCACTGAGGTCGTCAAAAAAAATCCAAGGGTGGAAAGGCATTGGTTTTATTCATCTGTAACTTAAAAAATGTAAGATGAAGAAACCGGTTACCCGAGGTGTTGAAACAACTTTTTTAAAGCGATGACCAGCTGACCCGGCTCAAATAGTACAGTACCGATTGAGCCATGGGAGGAATACCCGGTCGTTGACCCCGGCGTCCTACGAGACAAGAACTGAGGGCGTCAGACTGTCCGTACCTATCCTACCAGTATTTATACACGGCTCATAGCACCTATACTCGAGGTTTATGTAGCGCGGTAACGCTGTCGGCAATTGTCATACGATAATAGCAGCAATAGTCCATTCAAAAATTTTAGATTTTTTTTGAATTCGTTTGTTTTAGTAAAATGTATTATTATTTTTTCTTTGGAATCACTACATAGTATAAAACAAAGTCGCTTTCTCTGTCTCTATATCCCTATGTCCCTATGTATGCTTGAATCTTTAAAACTACGCAACGGATTTTGATGCGGTTTTTTTAATAGATACAGTGATTCAAGTGGAAGGTTTATATGTATAATACATGCATGATATGTGCTCCCGTGCGAAGCAGGGGCGCGCGGGCGGGTCGCTAGTATACAAATAAAATAAACGAAATCCTCCACCTAGCATTACCTCACTCCACTCGGTCATTTCAATTTAATTTCACTTTAGTTTAATCATAAAACAATCCTTTTACAAATCATGTCATTCTCTTTCGTGCTAAGAGGTAACCTAAAACGTGACATTGGCGAAATTGCGGGCTACTGTACACTGCAAAGGCTATACAAACAAAAATATAATGAAGGCATCATTTGGCATCAGGTGGGCCATCGGTGGTTCCAAAAGAAAGCAGTAAAAAAATCGTCTATATTTTTATAACAGAAGCATAGGCTGACAGGTATTAAGTGTTCATTCTCTTGGCACAAATGTGAGGTGGAATTTTTCATGCGTTGCGTTACGCTAACTGGAGTTTCGTCCGTTAAAGTTGACCATAACGCACTTTCTAATAAAACCTTTAGTTTTAGGCTTAATATCCACAAAATTATTATATTTAGTTTTGTAAAATGACACTTTCAAAAAACATCGTCTTACCGTCAAAAGTAAAAAGAACTATTTTAACTTTTTTTTTTTTTCATTTGAGTTATAACATGTATAATATCTAACGAATAAATATTTATTGATAGATTTACATATTTTTATGCGATGTTTCTAATCAACAAAACCCTTTCGAAATAATTAAAAATATATTTATGCGTATTTCTTTCTAAACCATGATTTTTTTGTAAATTATATTTTTGCCCATTTTTTCTCATCTACTCCGTAATCATATGTGCGTTACCTTAATTGGCTTCTCTGATAAAATATTAAAATTACTAATTAAGTTTGGATAAACTGTTGGTCTTCCAAAAAGTAAATAAACTACCGTGTGGTGGACACTTCCCTTTATTCAAAGTGCACATCCGACGTCCGACACACTAGAATGTGTAATGCTTTCTGCCTTTTTAATTAATTAGGCATGTGAATAATACAAACCTATTATATCGCACTCGAGAATTACGCAAAAAAGTATGCGTATTTTTTTATTTGAATTGACTGTTGGTCGCGATTTTTCATCTTTTAAAATGTTGAAAAGTGTGCGCGCGATGTTGTTTGACGGTAATCAGCCCTTAATAGTAACCGCAGACATTCGTGTACAGTTTTCGTCATAAAACAATTGACCAGTGTCACCACACCTCGTAGGTACCAACCAACAGTAATCATCATTACCCATGTACCAATTCTAATTGATTTTGCGTGAGTGTGAGCAATAATGTTTATTGACGACCTAAACGTATTTAGACCCCACTGGAGCTTCGATATTGTATAATATTACTTTGTAACATGGATCATACAAAAGAACGGTAGGAAGACTGTTCGGTGCCTGCGGTTTTGTAAAGTCAAAGTCAAAATTATTTATTCAATAAAATCACAATGAACCTTGAAAGGTCCTAAAACTAGGTGGCTCTAGTGCCAGTTCCACGCGACCAACGCCGAGGAGAACAAGCTAAGCTTTGGTCGCGTGGAACTGGCACCTAGATTCACCTAGATGTAGACCGTTCAAAGTGATCCTTGTGATTTTATTGAATAAATACCTGTACAGTGCCACCAACCTACCTGAACCGGGGTGAAGTTAGCTGTTTGGGGCATCCATTAGCTATTGGCCATTAATGTACAAACGGATAACCACAGACCGGTCCCGATAAGTTGGTGACACTATACTTTGACTTAAGGCTCCGGTGACAGCGGCTCGCAATTTCGAGGTGTTCTAACCTCCCCGAAATGAAATAAAATGAAATAATAGCCAATCACACCTCGAAATTGCGAGCCGCTGTCACCGGACCCTTAACGACCGTCAGGCGGGGTCACTCTCACAGACCACCGGTGCTAACACAGAAGACAATAAATAGTCTAAGCTGTTTTCTTCTTCTTATTTCACTGCTCGTGGCCGATAGGGGTTGCCACGAATATGCCATATGTCGAGTTGTTTTAGTAAAACAAAAAGGCGCGGAGATCTCTACAGGCTGATCGCGTAACTTTTGTTGCATTCGAAATCCGGTTGCCTATGTCAATTTTCACATTTGACATACAACCGGATTTTAAATGCAACAAAAGTTACGTGATCAAGGGGGCTGGTATAAGCTGTAATTTATTTACAGAACTGGCTACAACAGCAATAGCTACTGTCACACCAGCGAGTGAGCCTGACAGCGCTCCATTGGACACTTTGACAGTGCACTGCGGGAGGGACTCCATGGATGTCACTGTCACCCCGGCGCATCCGAGTCATAGTCGGTAAGTGACGCAGTGTAAACCAAGGAATATATGTAGATCAAATTCCTTGGTGTAAACCAAGGTATAATGCGTGTCAACAAAAAAGAACGCTGAAGGGGATTGTTTGCGCCAAGGAATTTGAATACTATATTTCTTGGTTTGCGCATACAGAATACTCGCTCCATCACAACCCCACCCCCTCCTTCCGGCGTTCTATTTGCGTGACGCGCACTATATAAACGTTTAAACCACTGATCGCTACTTGTCTATCAGATCATGGTTTAAACCCTTAACGTAGAGCTCTTTGTGTGTGGCTTGTCCGGAGTACCACTATCACAATGCCAGTACTCTAAAACGGTGAAGGAAAACATCGCGAGAGCATGCTCGAAAGGAACCTCTTGAGACGCACTTAAAATCCTTTCATGATACTGTTTCGTAAACAAGTGACTCGACAAGAAAAAGAATTATCATCATGCATTGTGTGTGTATACATCATTATTTTGTAAGTGGGTACCAGAAAAAAATTAAGGACTGTTTCAGCAGAGGCTAGATGATAGTAGCGCCGTCAGAACTTTTAAATCTCTATCTACCACCAAGTTATCGAGGTTTGCTTTTAGCCAAAAACGCGACAAATGTTACAAAAATTGTTCCCCAAATACTTCACAAGTAAACCTCGTACGCATTGCGTATGAGGTCGATCTGAGAAGTACTTTCTAGTACCGTGTCCTTAGAATTGTTTCCGTTTTTTGCTAAAAGCTAAAAAAAATCAGAAAGAGATTAAAAAATGCTTTGATCGTGCTATTATCATTATAGCCTCTGCTGAAACAGTCTTTATTTTTTTCTGGTAATAGTTATGGTATATGCGGTGTATACCTCGACACGACCTCGGTGGCGCAGCGGGCGAGAGTCCGCCTGCGACGCTAGAGGTTGCGGGTTCGATTCCCGCCTCGGAACAAATTTGTGTACGATCTGCAGAAATTTGTTCCGTTGGTCTGGGTGTTTTCTATGTATATAATAAAAATATTTATGTATGTAAGTATATAATGTATTAAATATATCAGTCATCTAGTACCCATAACACAAGCTTTGAGTAGCTTACTTTGGGGCTAGATGGTGCTGTGTGGATTGTCCAGCATTATTATTATTATTATTATTATTATATATAAATCTTCGTTTTAGGGATCCAAGGTTCAACGGCATAGTGTACCCAGCAGGCCTGGGCAGCAACTCCTCATGTCTGCGCGAGTACGTCAACAGGAGAGGAGATCTGCAGTACAGCGTCCCTCTCCGGGGTTGCAATACAATGGCTACTGATAACGTGAGTACCTGCCTACTTTGCTTGCCTTTGCCTTTTTTTTCTTTCAAAAAACCTGGAACTAGTACTCGGTACTAAGAGATTTGAGGGGATACCGTGCCTGGAGATCAAAATTGTGAAGTTGTTTTCGTTTTTCGTAGTGCCATATAGACCACTAGTTGTACCCCTCGGTTTTTCCCGCGCATATTTGAAAACCGGTATTCCCACGGGATAAAAGTAGCCTATGTACTATTCTAGAATAAAATCTACCTCTCTGCCAAGTTTCATCCAGATCCGTTCAGCCGTTCCGGCGTGAAAGAGTAACAAATATCCATCCATCCATACTTACAAACTTTCGCGTTTATAATAAGTGGGATAGCGCCAAGAGAACATAATGCAAAGGTCTATTTATAACCCAAGAATTCAAATTGTCCCTAGCCTATTCTTAGACGAGCAACATCGAATGCATCTGTAGTATTGAATAGTAACATTGAGCTTAGCACGTAAGTCACGTGTTTCCTTGTTGCGTGTTGCGTAATGCACGTTTGTCGCACGAATGTTAGTCACGACCGTGTAACGCGATTACTCGTAAACTATCGTTGACATACGAGTAGGTATAATATTTTTCATACGATAAACAAATATCTAAAGTCTATTGCACAGTTACCTGGAAGAGATTGGTGCTAGCGATAAGGCCACCCATTGTATTTCTAATGGTTACCTATCCTTCTTTGTTGTGGTGATCAATAAAGAATTGAGTATCTTTCTATTTATCTGATTGCGAAAGTTTGTGCGGGTATGTAAACGAGAAATAAATGGGAGAAGATTGGGTAACTTTCCGATTTTTTGTATGTAAGTCCGAAGTTTAAATCAATAAAAACATAAAATATAGGTTCATTTTTTGTAATATACAGGGTGTAAAATGACCACTACCGAAAACTTCAGGGGGTTAGAGTACCCATCCTCAATTTATACAACTTTTTCTAAGAAACTTTTTCACAGGTACCTACTTGTAAATGCGAAAAAAAAAGCTGTTCCATGTTAAATGTTTATAGTCTAATATGTATGAAACAGCTGTTTTTTTTTCATAATAAAAAAAATTGAGCAGCCTACTACTATTATAAACGCGAAAGTTTGTAAGTAGGGATGGATGGATGTTTGATACTCTTTCACGCTGGAACGGCTGAACGGATCTGGATGAAACTTGGCAGAGAGATTATCAATAAACAAGTAATAATAAAAAATGGGATCTTAATGCGTGTTTTTAGAACTAGACTGGTCATGGGATTAGCCATAGGTAAAATATTTGTTTCTTATCATCATGGACTCTGTTAGACTAATATTATTTTGTATATTCATCATTATTATAATCAGTAATGACTGCCACCTTGGGACTAAGGACGAGTCACGCAAGACAAGTCGAGATCTAAGATCTAGTTTTTAAATTCCATAATAATATTTTTATTCAGTCATAAAGATGTATATTTTATGTTGTTATTCTTGGTTGATTTAATTAAACGTATTCTATTGATTGCATCATATTGATTTAAAATATTTTCCTTGCGCGTATGACTCACTACTCAAAATAATGTGGGTACTTAAGTGTCAACAATATACATAAATCATAAATCATTTATTTGCGTCAATGGTGTGTACAAAGTAGTGACAAAATTTATAAAATAGGTTGCAGCCATTCCCCATAGCTGGGATGCAAATAATAGGTGTAGGCTTTATACAATTGAGTAGGTACTAAATATAAAACAACAGTACAATTCACAATAATAATGGAACAAACAATGACAGTCAGATTCAATCAAAATAATTAAAATAATTACACATACAGGGTGTTACAAAACTACCCGTAAAGCGGAAAGGAGCCTTAAAATGAGCCTTACAGCCATTTACAATATTTAAAAACCGTAGTAACGCTGTTTAACATACCCCAAAAAATAAAAAAATATTATTATTTTCGCTGATGTGCAAAAAATTTAATAAAAAATGAAAATTAAAAAATAATTTATTAAAAAATTAAAATTAAAGAGTAAACTACGCAGAATGGACATGGCTATCTTCATAGCATACACTTAACATCATATAGTAATACTAGCGACCCGCCCGCGCGCCCCTGCTTCGCACGGGTGCACATTGTTTTTCTGCTATATCATGCATGTATTATACATATAAACCTTTCTCTTGAATCACTCTATTAAATCAATCTATTAAAAAATAACCGCATCAAAATCCGTTGCGTAGTTAAAGATTTAAGCATACATAGGGACATGGGGACATTGGGACAGAGAAAGCGACTTTGTTTTATACTATGTAGTGATAGTGATTATTTTGTTAATTTTTTAGAAAAACAATGTGCACCCGTGCGAAGCAGGGGCGCGCAGGCGGGTCGCTAGTATATAATAAATACTAAACCAAGACTCTTTGAAGATGCCCAAGGGTGTACTCTGTCGCTGTAACCATACAATACCAGGAAAACAGATAAACAAACACACAATATTTACCAGTTCACAATATTTTGACATCCTCTACCAACAACTAACAAGGCGCGTCCTAAACTAATACCCATCCCGTATTTTTAAGATAACGAGAGAGCCTCTAATACAATGGTAGAACAAATAATGCTTTTCACCTAAAAAGCTTTTGTTTATTAATATAATCAAGAAGTCAAACGAGACTAAAAAAAAATCCTGGCTTGGGTTATTCTCGTTGAGTTACCCCCGGTTTCTGAATGCGCGATCACCACTAATCGGCTGTCAAGTCTCTTGCTGTTTCAGCTTTTACTTCAAATTGGTTAGAGCAAGTGACATGACAGCCGATTAGTGTTGATCGCGCTTTCAGAAACCGGGGGTTACACTTTCAGTCACACCGTGACACAATGGGAAAAAACTTGTGACAGTGTGACCGAACGGGAAAATAAAACAGTAACAGGGGTTACTCAACTTGAAGTTTTCGTCCTTGTGTCACAGTGTGACTGCAAGGTGTTACTCAACGGAATAACCCGTAGTAAACACTTTAAAACGAATTTAAATGAAAATGCTATGGTGCTTCCCAAAATGACAGAAAAATAATCCCGTTAAAAGACTGTTTCATAGACAACAGCATTATATCATAGGTTTGTTCAACGTTCTAGGATGTGAAGTCGAGGTTGTTTTCATTACCAAGTTGTATATAACTTGGTAGAGATTGAGTCATCTTATATAACATCCGATGTTTGGTACAGGCAGCGCGAAAAGTAAATTATTTTTGGGCGATGTTTCAGAAGTGTTAGGAATGAAATCTTAGATATTTTTATGACAAAAATTATAAAATCATGAATACGAATCACTACATAGTATATATACATAGTATAAAACAAAGTCGCTTTCGCTGTCCCTATATCCCTATGTCCCTAGGTAGGTATGTTTAAATCTTTAAAACTACGCAACGGATTTTGATGCAGTTTTTTTTTAATAGATAGAGTGATTCAAGAGGAAAGTTTATATGCATGATATGTACACACGTGCGAAGAAGGGGCGCGCAGGTCGCTTGTAAAAGAATAAAACTCATTAGAAACGAGTTTGCGTGAGTTTGCTAATAATTGTTTGGTTCAGTACCTATATATTTATTCAGGGCTTTGAGTGCTAATTGCTAAGTAACCAGAGCTATTAGGACAGTGTGATATATCGTATAAAAACTAGTATTTATTGCACCCTAGTTTATTTTTACGCTGTGATTTCAATTTGAAAGCTACGTATTGTAAATTTTAGTGCTGCCGACTGTACTTACAGACTTTATGGTTCTAGAGTTTTGTCAGACCGGATTTTTTCGGATTCACCGGAAATAATACAATATAATTTATTTATTTATTCCCAATGGTTATGTACAATTAGTTATCAATTTAGCTTAGCTTCTTCTGTATTATATTCATGATTGGTTAAATTCGCGATATTTCTTCCTTATGTCAACGCTACGCAAACTTTCTTAAAATATATTTTTTTTAATTTTTTTTTGTTACGGTGACCCTCAGACGTGATCAGACAGAGCCTGTGCTTTAAAAAAAGTGCTATTTAATTTTAATTTTCTTTTTGATTGTGACTAATTTTGTACAAATTTGAATGTTTATTTAGGTTTTCTACTTTTTCACAAAATTTTACTGTTTTCCAATTTAATAATACACTAATCACAATTACGTTTTACTAATACCTATTATATTAATTTCAATTTACCTACAATAATATCTAATATTAATTTATGAGCTTACTACCATTGTCCTCAAAATGTTATGGGCGTTCTAGAGAGTCGACGCCTGACCCGAGGGCTGGTGAGGGCTTACCCCCGGTTTCTGAAAACCTGATCAACACTAATCGGCTCTCAAGTCGCTTGCTATCTCTATCCAATTTGAGGTAAAAGCTGAAATAGCTAGTGACTTGACAGCCTATTAGTGTTGATCGAGCTTTCAGAAAGCGGGGGTTAGTGCATCAGCTTTGACATCCAGCGCGACCTTCCGATCAGCACTGATTTGGATCAGTTGAGCTATCTCTAGATCGTTTAGAACGGTCTGCATATTTTCATATTTTTTTAGCTTGCATATTTTTTATATATTTTCAACATAAACTATTATTACTTACTATTTATATTGCTAAAATTTTTTTTACTTATGATATAACTTAACGTATTTTTTGCCCGCTTTACAGAGCTTATTAACTTGATAGGTATCAAGTAGGCAACACTGATGTACCTAATCTTCACATCACCTCAAAATTGCATCAATCCTCTTTTGGCACCTGCGTGGGAACTTATTTCAAAATCAAACCAAAAATAATAATTAAAAGAGCAATATTAAAAACTCGCCAATTTATAACTCCATACGCAACTTAGCAGCATCCAAAATGTCCGACCTCGATATGTTAAGTAGGTAGTTACGCAATTTGAAAGGCTGACGTCGGTAATATGACTTAGCAAAGCTTTGTTTGACGGAATTGACCTTAAATTTGGACAAAATAAACCAAAATAAATATTGGTGCACTTTCCACACAGCACTGTTTAGCCCCAAACTAAGCCAAAGCTATGGGAACTAGATAGTTGATGAACTAGATCGAAATTGAGTTTACCTATGGATTTGATATCTTTCAAAAAGCCGAAACAAGTGGTACATTAGCCTTTTAACAAGTTCTAAGATCTCTGACTTCATCATTTTACAAGGAAAATCTGCACAAAACTTACGAATGAGTCAGTAGATAGCCCCTACCTACCCTACCTACCCTACAGAAACAGTCTGACAAATACGATCCTCATGCACGGTAGATATCCCCTCAAATCTCTTAGTATTAATTGCCTACTCTAGATTCTTTGAGAAGGTCTAAGGGGGGCAGTATGAGGTACATCCAAACAATATAAGTAGTATATCAGCTATCTGGTTCCCTTATCACAAACTTTGGCTTAGTTTGGTGCGAGATAGTGCTGTGTGGAATGTCCGCCGATATTTATCCTACTAATATTATAAACGCAAAAGTTTGTAAGTATGGATGGATGGATAGATAGATGGATGGACGGATGTTTGCTACTCTTTCACGCCGGAACGGCTGAACGGGTCTGGATGAAACTTGGCAGAGAGATACATTATAGTCTGGAATAACACATATGCTACTTTTTATTCCGTGGTAATACCGGGATTTAAATCTGCGCGAGTGAAACCGCGGGGCGCAACGAGTTCGACTATAAGCTGCAATGCAAAACAAGATGGCGCCACTTCAATCTTGTTCACAAATGACACATCCGATACATTAAAACTGGCCTTTTTGGTATACAAGGCCCATACCCACACCATCCTATTACATGTCGACCTTGCCGGCTACATTTAAATGTAGATTTCATTTCTTCATTGGTCATCTCTATATTACCATTCAAAACGTCTGTCTGTTTGGTGAACTTTGAGGGAAATATCATCATCTTCCTGCCCTTATCCCACGCTAAGTGGGGTCGGCACAAACAGTTTTACTTCCACTCTCCTCTATCATTCGTCATCTCGGTGCTCACTCCTTTCTTACTCATGTCATCTTTTGAGGAAAATATGATTAGTACTTTTTAAAATTCTGTATTTTTTGTATATATTTTACTGGAGTTCCTTTCCGCTGTATTGCTTTAGAATACTGTGGCCAAAATCACGAATAAATTTTGGCATTTGTGGCGTTAACGTAGTATCCTAGCGAAATTCGACCATAAACTGCTGCATTTAGGGACAAAATCATTTATTTATGGCACTCGTAAATTCAATACGATATGTTTACGCGTTTTGAGTAATAAGCTGTGCATTATTATATTACATTGGTGATAACTCATGTGATGGATTTTTTTAATATGAGCCCTCCAGTCCCACCGCTGGGCAAAGGCATTATTTTTAAGGTGCTTGCTGATGTAACAAGCAACCAATGCCTCAAAAGACATGATTGAACGTGCACGATGCATTGCGTCCATCAACTTATGGCACAGATGTTAAGCCTCATGTGCCTGTAATTACACCGGCGACCACACTCTTCCAACCGAAACACAGCGTTGCTGCTTGGCGGCAGAAAAGGCATGGTGGTAGTACTTCCCCGGACGAGTCACACACAATACGCTAGCAATAAATAAATAAATAATAAATAATTCTGGACAATCCACACAGCACTATCTAGCCCCAAAGTAAGCTATTCAGCTTGTGTTATGGGTACTAGATAACTGATATATTTAATACATTATATACTTACATAGATAGATATTTTTTATTATACATAGAACACCCAGACCATCGGAATCAACAAAGGGTCTTATCTAAAAGTGAAAACAGTCTCATTTCTGACCGCATGTGCCAATCTCGCCCAGACTCGGGCCTTCAAGGTTGTAGAATAAAGGTCACCTGTCTTGCTATACGTGGCTACCGGTTGCTTTATTTATAAATATTAAGGCTGGCATCCATAAAAGTGGAACTGGGCTGGTCAGTCGCGGATTTACAGGCAGACTGAGTTTTATCGATACAAGTTTTCCTTTCCTACTCAAAAGTTTGTGTACGAAAATTATATACTTACTTATTAGTACCTAAACTTTTGAGTAGGAAATCTTGCATTGATCAAAATGAAATGTTTATTAAATTGTGTGCAATCACATTGCACACAATTTGGTTGATTGCGATTTTTCGAAAATGAGATACCCACTTACCTAAGTGATTTTATATTTTTCAAAACGTGCGAGTTAGAGCAAGTTAATGACTTGAAACCTAATCTTTCAAAGCATAAATTGTGTAATCCATTTAGCATCGGTGTAATAGGTAATACATGCATTTCACCACGGAAAAAAATGGTTATTTTAAAAGTCTAATGGCTCCGTTTCCTTCCAAATGACGTGTAACTCGCCGGTGACAGCCGGACGTGACGTCATGTCCCCTCATTGTTATGTGAACCGCATCCCTCTGACGTTCCAGTAATTTGACCGGAGAAGTACCTACTACCTACTAATCTCGTTGCAACTTCCTTGCTTTTGAGAATGTGATTTTAAACCACATTGATAGGTTATAAGCATCATTATTATAGTTTGGGGCTAATAATACATATAGGTGTAAGTAGTATATAGCATATACAATAAAGGTTACAGGTACCTACATACATCGATGGTTACTATAAAGTACCTGCATAGTTTAAACGGTAGTGTAGTCTTAGTGTAGTACTATAATATAGTTATAGTTGATGTTTACCACTTACAGATTGCCCACCTGACAATCTGCTTGTTCCTTGCAAGTTGTATGAAAAATAATTGACGCGCACTATAACAATGATAATGATTACCCAGGTAGGAATTTTACGTCAGTTTGACGTCCGCTTACAGTCATTTTAGACGTATCTGACGTCATTTTACTACGTCGGGAGCCTCCGCAGATGACGTCAATTTGTCACAGCCATACGACGTCATTTGCTGACGTCTTATGGCTGTCACAGAGTGACGGCCGGAATGATATGCTGGAATGACGTCCTTCGTACGTCAATAGAGACTAGTTTGGGCCCTAACTATTGACCCTATAATGACGTCCAAAGAACGTACTTTGGTAGCGTCCTGAGGACGAATCTGGGACCGATCTGCCGACGTCAGAATGACGTACTTTATAGGGTGGTGTACGTCCCACACCACCCTCCTACAGGGGTAGGTAGGTAGGTACTCTTAGGTTTATAAAAAAAAAAATACATGCAATTATAAAATTTATTGAAAATTTAACCTTAGTGGTTAGACACAAAATGGGCACGTACATGTTATTATAGTTACCTCTCTTAAACCCTAAGTAGCACAGTCAGCTGCAGTGGAATGTATCAGTCCCTGACTTTCAGTGTATAGCGGCATTGCAAAATACATGTAGGTAAAACACATAAACTAAAAAATTATGAAATTCAGCCCATTAGTTCACATCAGCATTTGCCCTGTAAATGTCTATTGCAATGCTGCTAATACTTCCCTGAAAGTTAGGAATTGTATACATTCCAGTGCAGCTGACAGTACGTTACTTATACATAATAATTAGTTATGGAGTAATGGGATACTTACAGTATAACTTTCATCAGGAATTACAACACATTTAGCACATATTTCACTGATAGGGATCAGTTTAAAATTAGAAAGTTCTTTTACTTCCATTACATCAATAGTAACAGAATTAAATGGATATTCATAAAATGGCTGATAGTTCACAAACTCACATCCATAGACAAAGAAACAACCATTTTTCAGAATATTAAATATCTTGAACACTTTGTTGTTCTTAATAAGACAATAACAATCCGCTTCACGAGATGATGCAACATAGAATGTGAATTTATTGTATACTAATCTCTTAAAGCATTCAAAAACATTCTCCTCAGGAACAGGTCCAGAATCATAACGATCATAAGCACATGTTTTTGGTACAGAATCATATACCTTAGGAAATTCCATTTCTTTCAATCTTTTAACAATTTGCTGTAAGGGCTTATTAGGTGATCGGACCAATTTCTTTAGGGTGTTTAAAAAGTTTTCAAATGGAAATGCTGAATATTCATCTAGTGGGCCATAGAGACGTACATCCTCTCCTACATGACATAGCAAATGAACATTATACACTAAAAATTTTAAACCATATACTGATTTGGAATGATTTATAAACATGAGCAATAGTTCTTGTGCAACATCTATACCAATTTCATTTATATGTTTTTTTGAACAAAGAATAGTGATAGCTGAATGAAACAATAAAAAGTTTTCATAAAGTGAACGTGGCAAGATCTTTTTCAAAACAATTGGACCGACATATAACAAGAACATTCTATATTCAGTTGCTTTCCATCTGGCCAGTTCAGTTAAACTTCGGGGTTTTCTATTGAATTCAATTGGTATAAATGTTGAGCAATAAATTAATTTTTCTGATATGGAATTCACTGATAGACTTCGTAATCGAACATTTAAACCTCCACTGATCCAAACATTTAACAACTTACGCATGACTCCCAAACAAATGTTATGCATATAGTCAATAGGAAATGTGTTTATCAAGTCTATGGGGAGTGCTAAGAGCGGTGATTCTCCAACATGGTGGTCTTCATCTAATTTTGCACGGAATGATTCATTCGTTCTTTTGGGTGCTGTCACACTTTGATAAATAACTCTGCCCAGGTATTCACCTTGCTCGGTGCATTTGTCGCAGGCGGAATAACCACCATGTTGTTTTGTACTCTTAACAAAGGCTCGCGCCGGCGCGTCACAAATAAAACTATGTACTATAACAGTGTAATGACAATTCTCAAAGCAGAACCCATCTCTAAGTAAGATTGCTAATTCATCTATAAATTGCACCAAGTAAGCATGTAAAGGTGCAGGTTTGCTTTTTCCACAAAAAAGAGCAATGGGAAAAGGTTTAGCATTAGGTATATTCTTAACCAGGGCCAATATAGGCCATAATTGTGTGTTAGAACTTTTAAAAAGTGGAAGTCCATCAATATTAAAACTTAAACTAATTTCTCTATTCTCAGCATTACCACCAAATAATGTTATTTGTTTCTTAATTTCTGACAGCAGACCCAAATCTAAATATGTGAAATCTATATTTATTGGGGTTCTAAATAATGTCCTACTATTTTTAGGTAAATCTGGGTGAAATGGAGCCAAAATTTTGAGTAGATTATCCACAGCATTATGTGGTATTTGATGCTGAATAGTTGCCCAGTGTATTAATTTTGATTTCAAATCCCCCCTAGTGTTGTTAAAATCTGTATTAGGCATAACCTGTACATCATTTACATCTATAGAAACCTCAGGTTCTATAGAGAAGGAACAGTCATTGATATGTGGTGCCGGACTTTGGGGAAGTACATTAATCAATGATGTAGAGGGCAAACTACTAACTGTACTAGGCGCATCTATACCTGCTATAAGACTTAACTTTGCTTCCTTTGCCCTTCTCAACATTTGACGTTGGCCAACTACAGCCTTTGGTGTGTATTTTATCTTTTCTGTCATGGTAACTAACACTGAATCTGTTTGTCATTCTTCTTTACTCGTTCAGGGGCATGCTTGAGCCAGACTTTTATGGAGTCCTCTACTTGTTTTTCTGTACAACCAGATGTTGAGGTAACAACGCCTTCTATAATAATAAAAAATACAAATGAATTATGTAACTGTAGTCCGCAGTATTCAAATTAAATCTAGTGACGCGCCAAAATTCATTCTGGTGCCTGACATTTATTACTTTTATACTAGACTAGCGATCGGCCCCAGCTTCGCACGGGTAGAAAAATTCAAAGGCAATGACTTCAGATTATTCACCTTCTTTTTCTAAATGACTCCCGTGCAAAGCTGGGGCGAATCACTAGTAAAAGCCAAAGCCCTGTTATGCAGGGATAATGAAGCTTTATAATGGGGAAATAATTTTTGAAATCGGCTTAGTAGTTTTTGAGTTTATTCATTACATACAAAAATAAAAACAAACTTTCCTCTTTATAATATTTGTGTAGATTTAATGACATGACGTGAATAACCATTATTTTTAAGAACAAAACAACCCATGTACGTACTGTAACCATAATGTAGTAAATAAATAATTATATGATATATCAAAAAACTTAGGTACCTACCAACAATACAATCCCGGATGCGCAGATGGCAAAACGCCTTTTTATTAGATCGTTTTCCATAAAAGTTGTATTGAACAGCAACATGGTCCGTAAACGCCCATTTCAAGATGCGGTAAACCTTTGAGGCTGCATCACTGCCACCCAGTATTTTAATATAGGACACCTGTAATAAAAAAATTAGGTATTAGCTTTATCAGTCATTTATGTATTTATTTTGTTCCTAATTTTTGTACTTCAATTACTAATTTATTTAAATTATAGGTAAAATATAGTAGTAAATAGTAGTAGTAACATTTAATTTTGAACCTTACCAATACAAAATTGAAATGTTTTTAAAATGTAAATACACATGCAACAGTTGAGCAACTGCAGACCACTTTGTGATCTAGAGATAGCTCAACTCAATCAAATAAATACCATCAAAAATGACCTTGAGTCTGAAGACCGGCTTCATGGATTGGCTAAACATATTTATAGTCGACTACTTAGGAAGGAAGGTAGTGTTTTAATTGTTTGTGAATGTTAATTTCAATTAAAATACTACTTTGTAAGCTACTGTACTGTAAGCTAGTAAAATGTATGAAAGAATGTTTACCAAATTGTCGTAATTTTCTTTCAGTAGCAGCAGTTGTTCCGTTGCATGCAACTCTGCAGCAGTTTTAATTGGAAATTTGAAATCTTCTTTCAGTGTGCCTTGACAATTTTTATTTTGCTTTAACATTTGTATGATTTGATCATTTTGTGTTTTTATGAGAGATAACAGTGACAGCACTTTAGATTGGTATCCTAAAAAAACATCAAATTTTTTAACAAGTAACATTGCACACTGATTACCACAGCGGGTTGTATGTGCCCTCCAAAAAAAAATACAGCCTCAGATAGCATGTGGGTAGAAAGTACCCAATACAACATAACATACAATTACTAAATGACAACTAAAACAATACAATGTTATAAAATATAGCTCTTTCGCCAAGAAGCCTACATACCTGATAGTTCAGTGGTTGCAGTTACATTGCGTCCTGGTGTATCTAGAACATGGATATCTTCAGGCCATGCAGTTGAAGTAGCTCCAGCCTCCTGTTCCAAGCCTGCAAATTAAATAAAATGAAAGCTGACTTCCCGTGTGTGAACTTATTATCATACTAAAAGAAACATAGCTTCCTCAAGTCTCTAGGACCTGTAGTCTCTCAGTTACAGGAATAAAAGTGTGTATGAATTAATGTTTTTTTTAGAAAAAGGCCAGGTCAAAGTACTCTAAACCGACGAGCATGTATGAATAACATAATGAGAGTGAATGCGAAGCTAAAGAAGTATGTCAGGATCGTAGCAAGTGGAGAGCTGTGGTCTCTGCCTACCCCTCCGGGAAAGAGGAGTGATTTTATGTATGTATGTATTAATGTATTTAATTATACCTATTTAAATTTTTATGCTAACTTTACATAAATCAACTTTATCTCAAATCATATTATTAGCTATACATACCCTGCAACAAACTGGCAGACAGTATTGGTAGATCCGATGTAAGATCATTTAAGGGATCATCAGACTTATTCATGTATTGCGGCGTTCTTATAACTGTGAAACAAAAACTTAGCATTTAATAGGTCAAGCATAAATAATCATCGCCAAAGAAAAGAAGTGAATTGTATAACCTTGTTTTTTAAAGGGTGGCGGTCTGGTAAAATTATCTTCATTCTCATCACTATCACTACTACAAATATAACGTTTGGTCTTCTGAGGTTTCCTCTTGGAAACCTCAGTTTCCTCTTCAGTCTGTATATCAGAAGACACCTCCACCAGTTTTAATTTTTTCTTAGCTTTTTCTATGTCATCTAAAGCAAGCAAGAACATGCACTCAATAATAGGTATCAATGGGGATAACAAGAACCAACAACCATTGTTAGCAACTAGGTTAGAACATTACATAAATTAGGTAGGTTAGATTTAGTTAGACAATTTATTATGCAAGACAATTTCTCGGGTTAGACTATTTTAAAAGTTAGGCAGACACAAATAAAATTGAAAGGGCTATTACAAAAACGGCACGTGCATTGATGTTTAATCAAAGAACCCGTACCACACTCACCACATTACCGGTGTGGGTGGTGACTTACGTAGAAACAGCAGGCAGACAGAAATTACATACCAGTCTCGTAAAAAACTCTTTGCACCCCATAGAGCTTCCATTTATCGTCAGGCGATGCCTGATGGCTAAGGTATCGGTCAAATGCCTTTGAGCCCTTGGCTGGGGGCCAATACACTTCGCATCGCCTAGGCGTCAGCCAATCTTTGTTAACCACAGAAACTGTACCGCCGTCATTTTCTGTAAATTGTATGACAGCAAACATGCTTACTTTCATGGAATTACTTCTCCCACTCAGTCCCCGCCGCAAAATATCGAAACTGTTAAAATTAAAAAAGTTCCCGCTCCCCCTCCCATTATTGTGGATGATGTGAAGAACTACCAACAATTCTATGACTTTTTGTCGACAAAACAACCAGCTGGTACCTTCACAACAAAAATGTTAAGTGGAGACAGCGTTAAAATAAATGCCTCTGATGAGGAATCTTACCGAAGCCTAACAAAGACGCTGTTGGAGAACCACAGCCTCTGGCATACATACGAAAACAAACAGGAGAGGCCGATACGGGTTATGGTAAAAAAATTGCCATTTACTTGTATGCCAGAAAGAATAGTTGAAGACCTAAAAAGTAAGGGGTACGAGATCGAGGAAGCCGTAAATAAACTAAGCTGGAAGAGCAAAGAACCCCTTAACATGTTCCAGCTCTCTTTCAGTAACAAAGAGGATATAAACAAAGTGTATGGAATCAAGTCCATACTGGGTTGTATGGTTGAAATACAACCTCTCAGAACTACAAAATTAGTTCCTCAATGTAAGAGGTGTCAAGTTTATGGACATACCCAAAAGTATTGCTCCAAAGAGCCAAGGTGTGTTAAATGCACCGGGAAACATTTAACAAAAGACTGTAAAAAACCAACAGACGAGAAGCCAAAATGCGTGCACTGTGGAGATGCACACCCGGCTAATTATCGAGGGTGCATGATTGCTAAGGAAATGCAGAAAATCCGTAGCAAAACCGTTAAAAAACCAGAAGCAACGCGCCAAACTGCTAGCGGTAAGCAACCCAAGCCTAGCCTTCACTCTAGTATTGCAAAATCGACAACTGCAACCAAGAGCATTAGCTACGCTCAAGCTACTGCCAAAAACACTACGCCTGCGCTTGTGCAACACAAGGCGCATGACGTCACTAACAACAGCAAGCTAGACGAAATCCTTAAGCTAATGTCATCCTTTGATGAACGCCTGAAAAAGATCGAACATAGCAATAAAACAGCTATTTCTAAACATTCAAAATGATTTGTAAACTTAAAATTATGGCTTGGAATTGTAATGGACTACAAAAACATCAAAATGAACTGCAGGTAGTCCTAAACACTGAAAATATAGACGTGTGTCTCATATCAGAAACGCACTTTACAAGACAATCACACATCCAATTTAAAGGCTACAAAATATACCATGCACTACACCCGGACAATAAGGCAAGAGGGGGCAGTGCAGTTATTGTTAAAGAAAACATCAAACACCACGAGCAAACTAGATACGAAGAGCCGGATATCCAATCTGTAGCCATTTGTATCAGTACAAATCAATATAATCTAACGATAGCTTCTATATACTGCCCACCACGTTATACCATACGAAAAGACAAATATAAAAGTCTATTACAACCTCTCGGAGAAAGATTTATATTAGGAGGAGACTTTAATGCTAAGAATAAGTACTGGGGTTCAAGACTAACAAACACAAAGGGAAAAGAGCTCCTAGGTGCAATAAAAGACTTAAAATGTGAGACTGCATCCACAAGATTGCCTACTTACTGGCCAACTGACCAAAATAAAATACCTGACCTTATAGACTTCTTCATATATAAAAATTTATCATCTAACTATCTTCGCACAGAACAGAGTTACGATATGAACTCGGATCACTCTCCAATATATCTAGAAATTAGTGATAGCGTAATATACAAAGAAAACTTTCCTACCTTAGTCAATAAACACACAGACTGGGAGAGTTTTAAGATAGAATTAAATAACAATATAAATTTAAGAGTACCACTAAAAACTACAGACCAACTTAACGCTGAAGTTGATAAATTTAATAAACTTATACAGCAGACTGCGTGGAAAAACACACCAGAACTTAAAATGAGAGCTACACGAAATAGCTACCCAGAAAAAATCAAAGACTTAATAAGAAAAAAAAGGAAGCAGAGGAACCATTGGCAACAATCTAGGTCTCCGCAAGACAAAACGAAGCTAAATAATCTTACTAAACAGTTGAAAAGGCTAATACAGAACCACATTGATGCTTCAACTAACACGCACCTTCAAAACCTAACCAGCGACCGTAGTACAGACTACTCGCTCTGGAAGGCTACCAAAAAGCTGAAACGGCCTGATACCCAGATCCCACCAATAAATATAGGACCTGGTAAATGGGCAGTCAACAACGAGCAAAAAGCCGAAAAGTTTGCGGAGCACCTAGAAAATATATTTAAGCCCAACGAAGCTCAAACAATTTGTGAAGATACGAGACATGAGGTATGTGATGACATTCTAGACATAAAGCTTGTTTCACCACGCGAAGTAGCAAGTGAAATAAAACATAACATCAATCCAAAAAAATCCCCAGGATATGATCTTATTTCAGGAGAGATTCTTCATAATCTCCCAAGAAAAGCCCTAGTTAAATTAACAAATATTATCAATGCCGCACTGAGGCTGAGATATGTACCGAATTTATGGAAAGTGGCTGAAGTAATAATGATACCAAAGCCAGGGAAACCACCACAAGATGCATCATCATACAGACCAATCTCTTTACTACCCATTATGTCAAAGCTATTCGAGAAACTACTGCTTAAAAGGCTAAAACCAATACTAGACAAGAAAAGTCTTATACCAGAACATCAATTTGGCTTCCGTGAGAAACACTCTACTATAGACCAAGTTCACAGAATAACAAACATAATCGAGAGAACTCTTGAAGAAAAGAAAGTTTGCTCTACTATATTTTTGGATGTAGCCCAGGCATTTGATAAAGTTTGGCATAAAGGTCTTATGCTCAAACTACGTAAAATGTTACCCAAAGTAATTGCAGATATACTAGAATCTTATTTATCTGATAGAGTCTTTAGAATAAGGCAAGAAGATGCCTACTCTGAAATTAAACAAATAAAAGCTGGGGTACCTCAGGGAAGCGTATTAGGTCCGGTCCTGTACCTATTATATACCTGTGATATTCCTAAACTTGAAAACAACACTATCGCAACCTTTGCTGACGACACTGCTATAATGGCTGTGGGCACCACCCACGCAGAAGCAGCGGAAAAAGCTCAGTTAGCAGTGAATAAAATCTATGATTGGACAGCAAAATGGAGAATTAGATTGAATGAAACCAAATCGGTTCACGTCAACTTTACCAACAAAAAGGAGGAATATCACCCAATTTTTATTAACAATACGCTCATTCCATATGAAAATACGGCAAAATATTTGGGCATGACACTTGACGCGAAGCTACGCTGGAAAGCTCACGTCAAGAAAAAAAAAGATGAGTTGGAACTAAAATACCAAAAGATGCACTGGCTACTTGGAAGAAATTCTACAGTAACAGTACACAATAAAATGTTATTGTACAAACAAGTCCTGATGCCGGTTTGGACCTATGGTATACAGCTTTGGGGCTGTACCAAAAAGAGCAACATACAAATAATCCAACGATTCCAAAATAAAGTGCTAAGAGGAGTAGTGAATGCACCCTGGTACATTAGAAATGACGATCTCCATCGGGACCTTAACATAGAGTTCGTCGATAAATTCATACAAAAATACGCTGAAGCTCACGAAAAAAGACTTCATCACCATGTTAACGTCGAAGCCATCCAGCTCCTCGACAATACAGACCTAGTGAGAAGACTCAAAAGGCAAAAACCTTTTGAGTTAGTGTAGTGTTATTATCAGTAAAATGTAGTGTAAAAAACAAGTGCTACATATAAAGAACACAAAAACAAAGTGTCTTCCCCTTAAATAGAGACAGTAAGAAAAGTGTTAATGGACACATTCTTCGTTAAGTTAAGCTAAAAATTTAGGTCATTGTAAAATTACTCATTAGCCCGCTATTGTGGCTAGATTGTAATATAAGTAGAGTACCTTAGTAAAGTACACTATTTAAAAAAAAAAAAAAAAAAAAAAAAAATGGAATTACTTTGATACGGGGATTTTTTACAGAGGAGTTACTTTGATCACTTTTCACTGGTATCGTATCCACAGAACACAAATTATTACTTCAGCGAAAAGAAAAGATGGCCGACTTAGTACAAAATAACAACTACGGAAGGAAGCTCACTATCGCCATCCAGAAGAATTAATAACAGCGGGAAATTTGAAAAGTGGTTATTCCTGATCGGCTCGGTACTTTAGTTTCAATATTCTATCTATCTGTGGTTTTGCTTACTGTACGTACTTATACAACAACATTATGCAAACATGGCTATCCAATGACTTTAATAGCCATTTTCACTTGTAGGAAACTTGATAGTGTTTTGAGCGAACACGGTAGTAAAATGACGTACCGTACTACGAAAGTAATGGACGACCAACGGAAGAACGTAAAGAGACGTAATTTGACGTCTGTGGGACGTACATAATCGACGACCAACGGACGAACGTAAAGAGACGTAAATTGACGTCTGTGGGACGTACATAATCGACGACCAACGGACGAACGTAAATAGACGTAAATTGACGTCTGTGGGACGTACATAATCGACGAATAAAGTACTGACTCTAAATTGACCTTAGAATGACGTCATTTATTCGTCTAGGTCGGATTTTCCTACCTGGGTAGGTAGTAATCATTTTAATTGTGTAGTGCGCGTCACGCAAAAAGAACACCGGAAGGGGGTGTGATGGCGCGAGTATTTTGAA
The DNA here is from genome assembly GCA_963576535.1 of Plemyria rubiginata. Classification (NCBI taxonomy): domain Eukaryota; kingdom Metazoa; phylum Arthropoda; class Insecta; order Lepidoptera; family Geometridae; genus Plemyria; species Plemyria rubiginata. Next base: position 3,044,473 of record OY754911.1, on the reverse strand, counting down.
TGCGCAAACAACATCCCCTCCACTGTTTTCCAGCGTTCTTTTTGTTTGACGCGACCTGTACCTACTGATCACATGCAGGTAGCTGACGGGCTGACGATAAAGAAAACCCAGACCGGGTGGTACCTCTGGCAAAAAGTTATAAATAAATAAATAAATAATGCTGGACAATCCACACAGCACCACCTAGCCCCAAAGCTATGGGTACTGATGACTGATATATTTAATACATTATGTGCTTACATAGATAAATATTTTTAAATATACATTAACACCCAGACCAACGGAACAAATTTCTGCAGATCACACACAAATTTGTTCCGAGGCGGGAATCGAACCCGCAACCTCTTGCGTCGCAGGCGGACTCTCACCTGCTGCGCCACTGCACTGAGGTCGTCATTTTATGAATTCTCTGTCACATGACATGAGTCACAGAATTCATAAGCAACGTAAAATAATGTAACTTTTGCTAACAGTGTGTGGAGGTCAGGTTTTCTCATAAAATCACGTAGAAGGAGCTTACGTGGGAGTAGGTACCTATTAGCATAGAACCTTGTCGAGTTATAAATACAACTCATTTTTATCTACCTCTTGTAAAAATACTGTTGAAGGTTTAGGTAAGGTATATGCCACCAACTTATCTGTCGGAGCCGGTCTGAAACAGCTAAGTTTGGGGAAAAAAGCCGCTAGTGCATAAATGGCCAATAGTGAATGCATCTAAGCACATAGCGGCGAACTTCAGATCGGCTCAGATAAATTGGTATACTACTAATTATACTACAACTAATATTTTTTTTTATATTTTTGGTACCTATTATGAAAGATTAAACTTATCTAATCAACGAGATTAACTACCTATTTAAAACCTCGGCCTACCTCCATGTTGCTATACCCACCCACGTACACCTAACAACTATGTATGTACATATACTAAACCATGTGTAAGCAATATATACAGGGTTACAGGAAAAATCGTGCTAGATCCGATAAGGGCGTGGAGTACCCATCATTTCTGACTTATTTCACTATGAAACACCCTACCCTAAACCAAACCCTTTTCGAGATATTTAGGCTACTTAATTTGTTTTTGTTTATTTTGTGTATCTTAATATTATTATTATTAGGTTTTTACATGTGTAATAAGATGCTTTAGGACGTCAATCATTAAAATAGTGCATAAGTTACTTGAATAGACCGTAGTAGACAAGTGAAAGTTAAGAAATAAAAAAAAATATTAGAAAGTTTTTTTTCTCTAAGGGATATCTAAAATAAATATTGAAATTTAAAATACTGAAATAAGTCAGTAATGATGGGTACTCCACGTCCTTAACGGATCTAGCACGATTTTTCCTGTAACCCTGTATATTAAGTTGAATTAATGTAAACGCGAAAGTTTGTAAGTATGGATGGATGGATGTTTGTTACTCTTTCACGTTCGAACGGCTGAACGGATCTGGATGAAACATGGCAGAGAGATAGACTATAGTCTGTAATAGCCTGTCTGTAATAGCACATAGGCTACTTTTTATCCCGTGGGAATACCGGGATTTAAAACTGCGCGGTTGAAACCGCGGGGCGCAACTAGTAGGTCATAAAGATTTGTCAAGAAAGTTTTTAGAGTTCCTTTTTTTCCAGGATGACGATACAGTCGAGTACTACAACAACATAATAGTCCAGCCGCATCTGACCCTGGTAACGGGCCGGGGTCGGGGCTACCGCGTCCGCTGTCAGTACCGACGCCGCGATCTGGCGCAGTTCCACGTGTACGCGAGAAACAATGCTGATTCTAACGAGTAAGCTATCCGTCATGGCTTAGTGTCTGTTCGCACTAGAACCAGTTCTTTTAAGAAGCTGTTGGCTTAAGACTGATTGACTTATCTGGGATGTTAACTTTTAGTGTCATACCTTTATGGCGTAGTGTCTGTTCGCAATGGGACCGGTGCATATGAGAAACTGTGGCTTAGAACTGACTGGCTGAACTGGAATAAGAGCAGATGTAGGTGGCATGGCAAATTTGATTATCTCCATCATCATTTTGAGGAGTAAAATAACAAGCACATGAGGCTTAACATCGTTTAAGCCACAAGTTTATGGATGCGGGCAAGGTATTGTAGGGCACTTCTTTTGGAAGTTTGAGTCAACAAAGGGGTCAAGGTGGTTTCTCAAATTATAGCATTTAGCAAATACCCGCCCAAAGTGTGATAAACTAAATACTTTATCTACTAATTTGCTTGCAGAAGATAACTTAATTTATCGTAAATGTATTTTACCCGCAGTATAGACGATGCGTTTGACCTGGAATCGGGGTGGATGCCATCTGTGTCAATGAAGATATACAAGGGAGACCCTAAGGATAAACATGTGAGTCTAAATCAAAATCAAATCGTTCTGTAATCAGTTCAATCGCAAGGATCACTTTAAAACGTCTTTTGTTACTCTATAACTCCAGAACGGCTGAACGGAAAATTGGCACAGAGATATTATAGTCTGGAATAACACATAGGCTACTTTTTATCCAGTGGGAATACCGGGATTTAAATCTGCGCGGGTGAAACTGCGGGCGCATCTAGTGTACTATATTCAAATCTTGTTTCAGGTGGCGTCAGAGGTACAGATAGGCGACACTCTGACGATGGTAGTGTCTTTGGAGAAGCAGCAGAAGTACGGCTTTCTGGTCTCCGAGTGCGTGGCCGGTGATGGACTGGGATCTGATGTCGGTCTCATCACTGATGACGGGTGAGTTCTCACCGCTTGCTATCCGTCATTGATGGCGTAGAAGCGGCAAAAATATTAGGGAGTGCAGACAAACATTTTGGAACTGAATTTGAAAGAGCCGTTGGGTTAACACCGTTAATACATAGCGTCCAATAGTTTAGCGAACTAATTATGTAAGTCTAAGTGATCGATAAGATACATAATAGTCTAAGTAAGTCGCACAACGGGCTATGGAGAGAGCTATGCTGGGATTATCATTACGAGATAGAATCAGAAATAAAATCCGTAGGAGAACCAAGGTAGCCGACATATCTCTCAGAATCAGCAGGTTGAAGTGGCAATGGGCAGGTCATATAGCTCGAAGAACTGACAACCGCTGGGGAATAAAGGTTCTCGAATGGCGACCACGAACGGAAAAGCGAAGTGTGGGACGCCCTCCTACCGATTGACGATATTGTTAGGATCGCGGATAATCGGTGGATAGAAAGGGCTCAAAATCATTCTTCCTGGAAAAAGATAGGGGAGGCCTATGTCCAGTGGACTTCTAAGCTGACGGTAAATTCTTTTTAAATTTTCAGATGTCCACTAGACGGCGAGATAATGGGCATGTTCCAGTATTCCCCCGACAAGCAAGCCGCCAAGGTATCCTTCCAAGCGTACCGCTTCCCCCACTCGGCGAGTGTGTACTTCACATGCGGAGTGAAGCTGTGCAAGCTGGACCATCCCACGGATTGTGTGAGTTTACATCTCCTTATCGTGTTGCGAAATAGTGCGGTGAAAGGATTTTAAGTGCGCCTGAAGGGGCTTCTTTTCGAGCACTGAGTTTAAGATGCTTTGTCAAAATAAAAGCACATAAGTATACACTAATGGGGGGGATTAGCCTTAAGGATCGTGGTAGATGGCACAAACTAAGAGAGGCTGAGCAGTGGGTGAAGTCGGGCTGCGTATGATGATGATGATGATTAGGTATGCACTTATTTGGTATGTGCCAAATGTAATGTTTGGACATACCTCAGACTACCCCCCTTAGACATCCTCAAAGAATCTTGAGTTAGTACTTGGTACTGAGAGGATATCTGATATCTGAAGGGATATCTACCGTGCCTGGTGATCAGTCGTGAAGCTGTTTCAGCTTTTTTTCTTACCTTGATAAATTTTTTGACCAAGCCTCTATACAGCTGCATCATAACTTATGTAAATATTTTGTTGTGACGTAACTAAGTACCTAAGTGTTATACAAAGATAATTGAATTGAAAAACCTAAAATAAGTACTAATTAGAAAAAAAGGAAACCTATTTATGCAGCCACTTGGATCTAAACATAAAACATATTAGAAAGAAAATAAATCAATTAAAAATAACCTAAGAGCTGCAAAAAGGACCCTGGCTCAAATTAGACATAAGTACACAAGTCAAGTACATAAGTCAGTTGACAAGCAACTGACGCTGGCTACCCGCTAACTTCCCCGCAATGTTCCAGGAGCCGTGCACTCACAAGAAGAGGTCACGTCGAGACTCGGACGAGGGTTCGCCGGCCACCGTGGAGGTGTTCTCAGGACTGTTTGTGAACGAGGCGGACTCGCCGGACAACGATGACGTCACCAGCGAGAAGGTAACGCTTCTTCATCATTCTGCATCAGGATATTCACCGTTGCTTTAATTACTTACTTTACTTGACGACCTCAGTGGCGCAGCGGGCGAGAGTCCGCCTGCGACGCAGAGGTTGCGGATTCGATTCCCGCCTCGGAACAAATTTGTGTATGATCTGCAGAAATTTGTTCCGTTGGTCTGGGTGTTTATGTATGATAAAAAATATCTATCTATGTAAGTATATAATGTGTTAAATATATCAGTCATCTAGTACCCATAACACAAGCTTTGAGTAGCATACTTTGGGGCTAGATAGTGCTGTGTGGATTGTCCAGCATTATTTATTTATTAGGACAGGCCTCACAGCTCAGTTGGTAGTAGCTCTGCCTTCGGCGCCGCAGGTCGTGGGTTCGATCCCCACTGAGAACAAACATTTGTGTGATGAACATAGATGTTTGTTCTCTGTCTGGGTGTAATTATATCTATCTATGTATTTATAATCAACCTCAGTGGCGCAACGGGCGAGAGTCCGCCTGCGACGCAGAGGTTGCGGGTTCGATTCCCGCCTCGGAACAAATTTGTGTACGATATGCAGAAATTTGTTCTCTCTGTCTAATTTGAATTAAAAGCTGAAGCTGACTTGACCTTGACAGCCGGCGGTAAGTATATTCTTGTATATCTATTGTTCCAGAAGGAAGACGAAATCTGCATATCCCAGCGCAACTTCGCCATAGGAATCTGCATAGCCGGCGTCATCCTGATGATCTGTGTGATAGCAGCCATAGCGTTCATACTCGCACGGCGACGCAATCCTAAGACGTACTCGAGAACCGGCAGTTCGTTGTACAGCGGCCCTTACACCAACACGGGGTATTCGCATACCAGTTAAACTGGCAATCGAGGTTTAAAACTAGATTAAACTGGATACCAGCGCATACTAGACTATTTAGTTCAAACTGGCACAGCAGGATCAAAAACGCGTAGGGGCAAAAAGTCTCTATGCACGTAAACTAGAAAATGAAAAAAAAAGTTTAAAAAAGGAATTCACTTGAGATTTCGAATAAAGAACTCAATAAAATTAAATAATTGTTCGATGCGTTGCGTGGCCATGTTTAGATGCCTATGCCTGTTTTTGTGTGTCACGAAAAATGTTTATAAATTTCTACACATGGCGGCCGCATTTTAAATAATAGTGTGGAAAAATACTGCCCTAACATCACAGCCATTTCGTTTTTAGTTTACAATCGGACCAGTTATTTTAAGTATTTTAACGAAAGTTAAGTTGTGTTGTAAAGCACAACACTGAGTCATAATATTAGTTAGTATTTCTAGTGATTTACCAATATGTTTATCCTCAAATCAAATACACAGTGAGGTGAATAAACATTTTAAAACTATGCAACGAATATTAGTAATACTTCGGATTTTTCGCGACTAAAAACAAACTAAAATGATAAAATTGGTTATCGTTTTGTTCACCTCACTATTATAGGTATGTAGTCTTATTTACTTATTAAATTATATTATGTTTTGTGATAATTCGTATATTGTGTCCGTCCAATTAATAATTATTAAGGGTGATTAGTTTATTATAATTAAATACCAGTGGTAGCCTTGCATTACGTAAATGAAAATGATCAAATCTATAGTGATTTAGTTGCTTTTCTAGCCTCTGTTATAGGTTTTCAGTGGTGGTATGAAATCTAGCTTTTTATTGTATTAAAACCGTAGAATCATCTGCCTGTAGATAAAACATATACCTAATTAGTAATAAAGCCTGTAAACGAGCTAGAAATTGCGGCAATTTCAAGCTGCAAATTTGCTGCTGCTTTATCTTGTTTACGCAAATAGATCGTAAGCAGGTCAGCTATTACCTAATTGCAGCAATAAATTGCCACAAAACTAGCCCGTTTATTACGACCACGATAAACGACATTTACAATTATGTTCTATGTGAACTTTAAATATGTGACTGTCTGTTTTGGACGTTTTGCATATCGTAGTCATTTTGCTTTTTGTATATTTTGCTTCTATGGGTATTTTGTCTACGTACCCTAAATATAAATACGGTATTTTTTCTTTTTAATAGTTCTTTTGTAAACAAAATCACACTAAAGCAAGCCAAGCTATCTTTCAGGTGGCGGGTAAAAGCTTTTTACCTATTTTTTTTATTTTGCAATTGGATGCCATATTTTTAGTTTAGTTATATTATTTTTAGAATTTCGTCCGATTTCGGTGCTATTTTGGGCTAATTTTTAAGTTGCTTTTGTATCGTGACAACGAAATTGTCGATACGTGTTTCATAACTACCCCATTGGTTTTTAAGTTTTTTCGACTAATTGTCTTAGTTTTTTCGACTATCTTAGTTTTTTACTAATTATTTTTAATACAATGGGGTTCTGGAACCGTATCGATGTAACTTTACGATTTTTTTTAACAAAATATACTGACTACATTGTGAATTGTTGTTTTATTTTATGTCACCTTAAAAGCTAGGATAAATAAGCAAATTCGAAATATCACTATCTAGCCCCAAACTAAGCCGAGCTAGTACCTACTATGACTCGACTTTGGACTGACGTGACTAGAAAGAAACTATCTACAAAGAGTATAATCTCTGAATCACTTGACATTGGCAAGATCGTCTATGACAGGAGCCATAAAAAGAAGAAAGAAGAAGTTTTGATTCAAGGAATATATAAACCAAGATAGCATACAAAATTCCTTGTTTATTTGTAAAAGTTTTTAAAAACAACACCAAATTTGTTACTTTTATGTCAAAACTATGACTATATGACTATTAACCGTCTTATTTCTTATGAACTATAAAAATGTCTTTTTTAATATAAGTTGCAATTTCCTCAAATACATTATATACTAGCATTACGCGGGTGGCTCCGCTTGCACATCACCCAAAAACATGGCTATCAAATTGTGATCTCTTTAAATTACACTTTAATTACGTCTCATCACTATACAGTCAAATAATATAAAACTTTCAGTCTTACTTAAGCACAATTTCACTTAAAAACTACTTAAAATAAGATGTATTACTAAAAACGCCGTTGCAATCACAGATTTCCAGCTAAGTAACAAATACTTTTTCGAATATTGGACATTTTAAGTTTAATGTGAGTTCTGGCTTTATGACATAATATTACATAATTCACTAATAAATAAAAAGCTGGCTTTATGACATAATATTACATAATTCACTAATAAATAAAAAGCTATAACTATTTTGACCTATAGATAAAGATAAAGAGTGTTTTAAGATGTTTCAAGAATAGTACAATTAAGCTCTTTCTTTGTGTGTGGCTCGTAATTATGTATTCACACCATAGTTGTTTTTACTTTGTTTTTGGAATTAAACAATTGTAGAAGTCCCAGTGATGCCGCCATTTGACATCATTAGAGTCCTGTCCATCCAAAGGTTGTCTGGAAGAGATCGCTCATAGCGATAAGACCGCCCATTGTACTTCGCTTTAGATAAAATTAATTATTGTAATGTTATGTTTCTCGAGTGGTGTACAATAAAGAGTTTTCTATCTATCTTTCTATCTCGTCCGGGGAAGTACCTACTACCATGCCTCTTTCTACCGCCAAGCAGCAACGCTGTATTTCTGTTTCAAGAGTGTGGTTTCCGGTGAAATTACAGGCACATGATACCTCTAACTGATGGTCTTAGAGTATCGTAGGACACGTTTCTATAGTGCTTTACATGCGAGGCACTGGTATACAGGTCATGATGCCATTTGCTGCATCAGCAGGTAGTATAAGAAAGTAGTTCCAAATAATCATTTTAGACGTGCCCACTCAAGTGCCAAGTTCATGCTTATCGAGTTGAATTCGTCGGACGAATCCAACTTCTCTTTCCGGCATGTTCCTCAAAAAGTGTATCTTGAACAACTGATGTAGACATCTCGAGACGAAACTGATCTTCCTGTCATCGAATGCGACGGTTACACACTGGTTCTTTCATGGCCTCTAATAGGGCAAAGCATCATCCATGTGGACAGTCATGAGAGAATCTTCGGGATGTATTTCTAGAAGCGCTTCTGTGCCATCGTTGAAGGGGAAAGATACGCTGCCATCTATTACAAGCCCTGAAAAGAGAAGCGTTAACGTGAATTAATGTCATTTTTTCTTAATAGGGGGTGGTCAGAGGTACGTGCTAAGAGTAGTAGAGCTCTTTGTGTGTGGCTCGTCCGGGGAAGTACTATCACCACGGCTGTTTCTGCCGCCAAGCAGCAGCGCTGTGTTTCGGTTTGAAGAGCGTGGTCGCCGGTGTAATTACAGGCGCATCAGGCTAAACATCTGTATGCCTCAAGTTGATGGACGCAGGGCAATGCATCGTAGGGCACGTTCCTATCGTGCGTGACTTACGAGGCAATGCTTTGTTATAGGTGATGGTTATTTAACATCAGGTGCGCCATCTGATTGTTCCATCAGCTGGTTGTATAAAAAATTAAAAACAAGATAACTCTTTTATATAGGGCAGTGTGGTCGCCCAAAGACAAAGCCCTTTAAATAAAAAAAATTATAGCTCTTATATTCTAGCTAACTAGCGATCCGCCGGCGCGCCCCTGCTTCGCACGGGTGCACATATCATGCATGTATTATTAAACCTTCCTCTTGAATCACTCTATTCTATTAAAAAACCACATCAAAATCCGTTGCGTAGTTTTAAAGATTTAAGCATACATAGGGACATGGGGATATAGGGACAGAGAAAGCGACTTTGTTTTATACTATGTAGTGATAGTGAAGAGCACATACCTGCATCAGTGCAATGCGACTTAACGGCGACGGTAGCTGCTTTATCCCTCACGCGGAGTCCCCGCGGCGTGGGCCACTCTTCGAATGTTATGTATTCCCGCACAGAATACGCTAGCTGATCCGAATCTGGAGAAAAATATGATAAGTATATATATTTACAAAAAAGTGCTGTGAGAAACTGTCTACCAATATAAAACAATATATAACAACAAAACAACCGAAAAAAAACTCCCCCTCATCCCCCCCCCCCCCCAAATATTAGTGTATATAGTATTTATATTATATATAGTATTATATTTTAGATAAATAGATAAATAACTCTGTATTGTTCACCACACAGAAACAATACACAAGTTAGAGGCATAAATCTAGGCAAAACCTTATCGCTGAGAGCGATCTCTTCCAGGCAACCTTGGATTATTTTAGTACGCAGTAACTACTAAAACTACAAATAGGTGTACTAGTGTGTAATGTGCGTGGTGACTACAAAAAAAGCATCATCATCATCATCACAAAAAGACAAAAAGAGCAAATATCTATGAAGAATTAAAATAATCACTACATAGTATAAAACAAAGTCACTTTCTCTGCCCCTATATCCCTATGTCCCCATGTCCCTATGTATGCTTAAATCTTTAAAACTACGCAACGGATTTTGATGCGGTTTTTTTTAATAGATAGAGTGATTCAAGAGGAAGGTTTATATGTATAATACATGCATGATATGTGCACCCGTGCGAAGCAGGGGCGCGCGGGCGGGTCTCTAGTAAATATAATAAAAAAAATATAAAACTGGTTATTACCTGGTGGGAACATGAGTCGTTGATTGTACATCTCTGCCACTTCTCTCGCCGTCTCTAGGCGCGTGTCCACCTTTATTCGCAGCTCTTCGGATAGTATCTTCATTAGTTCTAACACTGAATGAGTGCGTAGGCAGTTTATACTGAAAAATAATAATAAAATATTTTCAAAAAAATAAAAATAATAAAACCCCTACATAGCTGAAATACTTTTGTGTGTAGGCTGAACTAAACGTATTATCATTATTATAGAACAAACATTCGTGTGATGAATATAGATGTTTGTTCTCTGTCTGTATTTGTATTTTTTATTTATAAATTTATTTATTAAAATTACAATAAAATAGGCAAAAAAAATAGTTACAGTACATTCCTAGATCTAGATTCGTAATCAAATATATGAATATGACAATTGTATAGTGTTGCATGCATTATAAATTTATATTTTTCTAGTTCTAGTGAGTATTTTGTATGCGAAAACTTATCCCCTCCAATGTTTTCCAGCGTTATTTTTTGTTGACGCGACCACCGGCTTTGAAGTTCAATTGTCGTAAATAATCACTATCACTACATAGTATAAAACAAAGTTGCTTTCTCTGTCCCTATGTCCCTATGTTTGCTTAAATTTTTAAAACTACGCAACGGATTTTGATGCGTTTTTTTTTATAGATAGAGTGATTCAAGATAAAGGTTTATATGTATAATACATCACTACATAGTATAAAACAAAGTCTCTTTCTTTGTCCCTATATCCCTGTCCCCATGTCCCTTTGTATGTTTAAATCTTTAGAAATACGCAACGGATTCAGATGCGGTTTTTTTTATAGATAGAGTGATTCAAGAGGAAGGTTTAAACGTATAATACATGCATGATGTGATTCAAGAGGAAGGTTTATATGTATAATACAGGCATGATATAGTAGAAAAACAATGTGCACCCGTGCGAAGCAGGGGCGCGCGGGCTTGTCGCTAGTTCAATAATAAGTGATTGCGACAGGTACCTATAATGCCAGGATGTGCTGCCGGTTCCCGTGGTGACGCAGAGCCCTGAGCTCTTGGTGTGCGTCCAGCGACCGTTGTCTATCTGCAGCCGGAGGAGAGACACGCGAGATGTAACGCTCTCGCCGATAAACACCTGCCGTTGTAAACATAATAATATTAATAATAATCTTGCTGGACAATCCACACAGCACCATCTAGCCCAAGTAAGCTACTCAAAGCTTGTGTTATGGGTACTAGATAACTGATATATTTAATACATTATATACTTACATAGATATAGATTTTTATTATACATAGAGAACACCCAAACCAACGGAACAAATGTCTGCAGATCGTACACAAATTGATTCCGAGGCGGGAATCGAACCCGCAACCTCTTGCGTCGCCGGCGGACTCTCGCCCGCTGCGCCACTGAGGTCGTCTATAAATATAATAATTACAAATGCCTGAATTAAATGATAATAATTATTGTAAAAAATGGTTCAAGTATTCACCTCATTTAAAGCTAAGAAAGGCAGCACTTTGGTGCTTAGCGTGTGGTTTTCCTCTTCCACACAATTTATATCTGGAACCCTCTCGTCTTGGTCGTGCCTCATTGGAGGGTATCTGAAAATGTAATAATGTGAATATAAACATGTGAGCGACACATGGTGGAGACAAAAGTCCAGTCTCGAACACCGTCGTAAAGTTGATAGATTAATTGATTGATAGAAAATACTTTATTGGTTACTAGCGATCCGCCCGCGCGCCCCTGCTTCGCACGGGGCACTTATCATGCATGTATTATACATATAAACCTTCCTCTTGAATCACTCAATCTATTAAAAAAATCGCATCAAAATCCGTTGCGTAGTTTTAATGATTTAAGCATACATAGGGATATATGGACAGAGAAAGCAACTTTGTTTTATACTTTGTACTATGTAGTGATGTTACTTTACCTGCAATATTGCAACGTGTGTAAGTCTACAGGAGTGATTTTGTCCAGTAGTTTAGGCTCGCCGGTCACCGTCGTACGTATTCTAGAACGTCGCATCCATCGGAATTTACCCTGAAATTTAAAAAATGAATGAGTGAATTTATTTATTTTTTACAAAAAAAGTATATAAGTAGTTTATCAGCTATCTGGTTCCCATATCACAAGCTATAGCTTAGTTTGGGGCGAGATAGTGCTGTGTGGAATGTCCACCAATATTTATTTATTTATACATTAATTTATTTATTTATTTACAAAGAAAATTACAATGAATACAATTATGTAGAGCTCTGTGTGTGTGGCTCGTCCGGGGAAGTACTACCACCACGCCTTTTTCTGCCGCTAACGCAAGCAGCAACGCTATGTTTCGGTTTGAAGAGTGTGGTCGCCGGTGTGATTACACTATCAAGTCCCAAACTAGGCAATGCTATGGGATCCAGATAGATAATATAATACATAAGTATTTATAAATAAATAAATAAATATTGGTGGACTTTTCGCACAGCACTATCTAGCCCCAAACTAAGCTTATGCTTGTGATATGGGAACCAGATAGCTGATATACTACTTATATACTTTTTTTTTGTAAATACATACTTATAATATTATATAGCACCCAGACAGAGAACAAACATCTATGTTCATCACACAAATGTTTGTTCACGAACCATCGAACCCACGACCTACGGCGCAGAAGGCAGAGCTACTACCAACTGAGCTACGTAGGCTGTCTATAACACCCAGACAGAGAACCAACATCTATATTCATCGCATAAATAATAATCAAAAAAATAATAATTTTGGTGGACAATCCAAACAGCACCATCAAGCCCCAAAGTAAGCTACTCAAAGCTCAATCATCTAGTATCCATAAGGGTACTAGATGATTGATATATTTAATACATCATAGATAGATATTTTTTATTATACATAGAAAACACCCAGACCTACGGAACAATTATCAATTAATTTTTCAATTAATTCATTTATTTGCATAAAAACATGGTACAGCAGATACAAAGATGTCAGTAGTTTTGAAGTATCACATATTTTTACCATTCGTAGGTGTGCAAAAATTTAAGGAGGTAGGAACATGCATTATGTTGAGGTCAGTGCTTGATTTACATAAAATTAAATGTCAAACAATAAAAAAAAACAAATATTTAAATAAATTAGTCATTACAATTGTCAAAAAAAAATACATTAAAATTAAAATAACGAAACCAAGAAAGTTTAATATAAGTAGGTATGTCAAAAAATTTAACAACAGTTTAATATTTATAAAAACGACACGAACCCTTTTCCAAGAAGTCAGAAATTGAGTAGAAACTTTCAAATATCAGCCATTTCTCCAACTCAGCACAGTTTTTTTTGTAAGGGAGATCAATTAATTTTTTTGGTATTGAGTTATAGATAAGTGGAGCCATATAGACGCAGTTTTTTCTGAATGCCTCCAACCTAGGCACCGGCATCTTCAGATGAACACATGTTGTTGCTCTTTTATTTATGTTATAGTTCGTTTCAAAAAGTTTGTCATTGTTTTTTATAAATTTTGCAACTTCCAAAATGTACATACATGGGACGGTTAAAAGTTTTTGCTCTCTAAATTGGGTACAAATTTCTGCAGATCGTACACAAATTTGTTCCGAGGCGTGAATCGAATACGCAATCTCTTAACGGGCATCGAACCCACGGCCTAAAGCGCAGAATGCAGAGCTACTACCAACTGAGCTGTGACGGCTGTCTAACAGTTACCTCTTTCAATGCATGTAAAGAACCCTTCACATCATTAGAGCACCAAGTGGGTAGGCAGAGACGTCCGACTGACTTGTGTGGTGCACTGTTGAAGCCTATAACCGGTTTCCTGAAACCAAATAAAAGTTATACCTCATCATCATCAATCAATAGATAGGTTCTAAGTTTTTTTTTATACTACTAGCTGATGGAGCAAGCAGATGGTCCACCTGATGTTAAGTGGTAACCATCACCTATAAACAAAACATTGCCCCGTAGGTCACGCACAATAGGAACGTGCCCTACGATGCACTGCCCTGCGTCCATCAACTTGAGGCATACAGATGTTAAGCCTCATGTGCCTGTAATTACACCGGCGACCACACTCTTCAAACCGAAACACAGCGTTGCTGCTTGGCGGCAGAAAATGACTGAAAATGGCGTTCTAAGTACGGTGCGGGCGCTGGTTTTCAGACAATGAAACAGACAATGACTGACTGAACACCAGCGCTGCTTGGCAAGGTAGGCTACCTACTTTTATTTTTATTGTTATTTATATTTCGCCCGTGATGTCACCCTAACAACAAGGCTTAGTCTGAAAACCAGCGCCACTCTCTAACCCTGTTAGAGAGTGGCATCAAGCTGAGACTAAGCCTTTTTGACTGACTCACACAGGGAGAGGCTTGTTATTTGTGTGTAGGCTATCTTTATTTTTTAAGTGTTTGTTAATCTACCTACTGTATATTCTCTACCTACTGCCTTTTTTCTGTTCTTTCTTGTCTGTATGTTTCTTCTGTGTGTTGTCGTCAAATAAACATATATTCTATTCTATTCTTTGTTAAGCAGCAAAAGCTGAGTCAGGGCCTTTTTGGCGTACAATTATGTTTTCTTTTGTTTGTTTTTTGGTACTATGCTTCTTCTTTCGTTTTGTCTGTATGTAAGACTGTAATTATTTATACCTATATAAGTACTTGTCCGTTCTTATACTTATCTACCTGTATTTCTTTTCTTGTTGTCGTATGTCAAATAAATGTATTTTCTTTCTTTCTTTTACAATGCCTGGGCGGTGATGTGACTGCAAATAGTAGGTAAATCTTTTAAATTATAGTAATAACACCACAAGGACAATTTCCTCAGGAAAGTCGTCTATTAAGTTGTCTATAGATGCTGAGCTCAGAGCTTTTCATGCAGGCCGCGCTTGCCAGCGTTCCACAGTCATATTGCGGAGATGTGACACACACAATTTTTTTATAGTTATTTTTCGTTTCTCTTTCTTTCTAGGTGTCATTACTATGTACATTGTCATATCTGTCTAGACTCTAGAATATTTCCCTTCTATATATGTTTCGTACAGCTTGTCGTGTGCGGTATGTTTAAATAAATATATTTTCTTTCTTTCTTTCTTTCTTTCTTTCTTTCTTTCTTTCTTTCTTTCTTTCTTTCTTTCTTTCTTTCTTTCTTTCTAGTAGACTTACGTGTTATCTCTAACCCTGGAGGCGGCTAGAAGGAAGGTTCCATCTCCTCCACATGGCACCACCACGTCGCACCAGCTTATCAGATCATCGCTGTACGTCAATCTGTGGACAAGAACACAAATCATAAATGTATTTTCTTTCTTTCTTTCTTTCAAATCTTACAATATATCGCAGAAAGATAGAGCTCAATGTGTGTGGCTCGTCCGGGGTAGTACTACCACCATGGCTATCTCTGCCGCCAAGCAGCAACGCTGTGTTTCGGTTTGAAGAGTGCGCTTGCCGGTAAATCAAGTTGATGGACCAAAATTTGACGCAAGTATTAGGTCATCTAGAAAAATGAAGGTAGGTATGTACCAAATATAATATTTTTGAATGTGTACTCAATGCTATTATAGACGCGCACTAGCGCGTCACGCATAAACAACGCCGGGAAGAGTGGGATGGGGTGATGGGCGTGTATTTTGCAAACACATCCTCCAGCGTTTTCAGGTAAAGTCGAGGCGTTCAGATGTATAGCGTAGCGACCTATACCTCTGACTTAGACAGATGGTCACAGGTACACTTGGCACTGTAGGATTGTGAATAATTACGAATGTTTTAGACACTACTTAGCACTTTAATCAGTAACTAGCGACCCGCCCGCGCGCCCGCGCGCCCCTGCTTTGCACGGGTGCACATTTTTTATTATTATTATTATTATAAGCCTTTTATTACAGAATTACAGAAAACTATGATAACATTCTACACTAATACATTAAAACTATCTGTTTGCCCTTTTTTGGCAAAGGCCTCCTCCAATCTCTTCCATCTGTCCCTATCCCTCGCTGTTCTTGTCCATGTTTTACCTGCTTTAATTTTTATTTCATCTTCCCATCTTTTGAACGGTCTCCCTTGCTTTCTTTTGTTGTACGTCGGGAACCAATTCATCATAATTTTGCTCCATTTCTCCTTTCCTCTTATTGTATGTCCTGTCCATCTCCATTTTAGTGTTTTTATTTTGAGTGTAACATTTTCTATTTTTGTTCGTCTTCTTAATGTTTCGTTTCTGATTTTATCTAGCCTCCTTTTTCCAAGCATACTTCACCCCCCAACCACGGGTGCACATATCATGCATTTATTATACATATAACATTCCTCTTGAATCACTCTATCTATTAAAAAAACCGCATCCAAATCCGTTGCGTAGTTTTAAAGATTTAAGCGTACAAAGGGACATGGGGACATAGGGACCGAGAAAGCGACTTTTTTTATACTATGTAGTGATAACAAATCAGAACATGGCAGTCGACGCCCCGGTAGAAACTTACGACTAACTGTACATCTGTAGGTAGGTACTTGGCTACACTTACATCTAGATAGGCACAACTCACGTACTTCGCTATTCCTAACAGGTACTTATAAATCTGAGGGGATATTATATACGTATACGTATGCCTGGGGATGTTATTATGGGCATGTTATGAGAAGGGATGAATGTCATGTAACGAAAAGAGTGTTAGGAATGAATGTGGATCAGGCCAAAGAAAAGATGGATGGATTGTGTGAAAGATGACATGGGAAAGAAAGGAGTGACTACTGAGATGACGAATGATAGAGGAAAGTGGACAGAAAAAACCTGTTGTGCCGACCCCACATAAAGTGGGATAAGGGCAGGAAGAAGAAGAAGAAGATACGTATGCCTGGGGATCAAAGAAAAGCTGAAAGCTGAAAACCGTTGCAAAAAAACACTAAAAACTGTGTCAAATTGCTGAAAGCTGTTTCTGTCTTTGACTGTGCAGTATTATTATAAGAATGCGTACCTGCTAGCCATCTCGACCTTCCGCCCCATATCTCGCAGCGTATCAGCGACTTTATGCTCGAACGCCTTCTGTTCTCTGTGGTTGGCGAGCATGGCGTCATAGTCCGAACCTCGCTTCCGAAGCACCTTCTCCAACTCACAGTCTGATATGTTGTCGTGGCTGTGTCTGTAACAAATAATAATGTATTAATACATATTATAAATGCGAAAGCTTGTAAGTATGGATGGATGGATGGATGTTTATAACTCCAGACTCGGTGTTGGTCGCGTGGAACTGGCACTAGAATCACCTAGTTTTAAGACGTTTCAAGATGGTCCTTGTAATTTTTATTGAATAAACATATTTTGACCTTGACTTTGAACGGCTGAACGGATCTTAGTGAAAATTGGCACAGAGATATATTATAGTCTGGAATAACACATAGGCTAGACTATTTATCCCGTGGGAATACCGGGATTTAAAAATACGCGGGTGAAACCGCAGGGCGCTACTAGTAATATATATAACTAGTTGCGCCGCGCGGTTTCACCCGCGCAGATTTAAAATCCCGGTATTCCCACAGGATAAAAGTAGTCTATGTGCTATTCCAGACTATCCATCTCTCTGCCAAGTTTCATCCAGATCCGTTCAGCCGTTAAGGCGTGAAAGAGTAACAAACATCCATCCATCCATACTTACAAACTTTCGCGTTTCTAATATTAGTAGAAAAAAGAAGGAGGTTCTCAACTCAACTGTTTTTATTTGTGTTTGTTACCTCTACATTACTGGGTGGACCGACTTTGATGATTCTTTTTTAATCGAAAGCTGGTGCTTGTCATGTGGTCCAATTTAAAGAGTCAGATCTGAAGAGTAGTTTTTCAGTTATAATAAATAAATAAATAAATAATGCTGGACAATCCACACAGCACTATCTAGCCCCAAAGTAAGCTATTCAAAGCTTGTGTTATGGGTACTAGATAACTGATACACTTAATACATTATAAACTTACATAGATAGATATTTTTTATTATACATAGAAAACACCCAGACCATCGGAACAAATTTCTGCAGATCGTACACAAATTTGTTCCACGGCGGGAATCGAACCCGCAACCTCTTGCGTCGCAGGCAGGCTCTCGCCCGCTGCGCCACAGAGGTCGCCAAATGGGTAATTCATTTAGAGGTCCTTTTTTATCTATGGATTTTTTGACAGATGAAGCGTGAGTCGTGATAACCTTTTATGGTATTTTTGTTCAGTATAGTTTGACATTTCATCATGGAAAGACTTAGCCCTGCACAGCGTCCACAAATTATTCAGCTGTATTACGCAAATCAGCGTTCTGCGAGGAATGTGTTTCGTGCACTTAGAGAAACTTATGGTCCACATAATCGGCCTACCGAACGCACGATTCGCTATACCATCGAAAAGTTTGAAAGCAACTTTACATTATTAGATAATACACGACCATATAGACCACATCCAGCACGTAGTGAAGAAAATATTGCAAATTTCTGCAGACTTTGTTTTCTACACAAATTTGTTCCGAGGCGGGAATCGAACCCGCAACCTCTGCGTCGCAGACGGACTCTCGCCCGCTGCGCCACTGAGGACGTCAAAAAAGAGTGAACAGTGAAACTCAACAACAGTACACGACCAGTTTTGAACCCACAACCTTCGGACGGCACCACCAATAGACCACTAGTGCTATTAAAATATGCTAACTTACTTCTCATACTCGTATCTGGTGACTTTGGAGACGATCAGACATTTCTCCATCTTCAGCCGGGACGGACCATGGTCGGTGACTTCTTGCGGTAACGAGCTGCCTTTCCGTTTCGTTGCCTTCGTGAATTTGTCGGCCAGACCAGTCAGGTCCGAATCCCGGAGATCTAGAATGCAAGATGAATATTCTGTTATTATCACATACGCGTAGCGCAAAGAGCAATGGAGCGTGCCATGCTCGGGATCTCTTTAAGGTACTGACACACGTGCTCAAAAATCAACCGGCGTACGACCAAATAACCATGCTTATTTACTAGCACGACCTGTGGCCTGCAGGCTGATCACGTAACTTTTTTTGCATTCAAAATCCGGTTGCCTATGTCAATTTAAAATTACTAGCGACCCGCCCGCGCGCCCCTGCTTCGCACGGGTTCGCACATTGTTTTTCTACTACATCATGCATGCATTGCATTATGCATTATACATATAAACCTTCCTCTTGAATCACTCTATCTATTAAAAAAACCGCATCAAAATCCGTTGCGTAGTTTTAAAGATTTAGGCATACATAGGGGCATAGGGTTATAGGAACAGAGAAAGCTACTTTGTTTTATACTATGTAGCGATAGTGAAGCAACAGAATTGACTACTAACTCACTGAAGAAGTCCAGTGTAGGACTCCTGCATATTAAGATACAGGTGTCATACTTACCTACACTTTATCACGTGTGCCTGCTTGTGTCACTAAGCTTATCTCTAGGTATTTCCGTATTTAATCATTTATCAATTAGATACTTAATGTTTTCATGATGAAACGGTACAAAACACCTACGCACCTACTTTCTACGTAATCTTCAGTTTTTAGGGTGACCACATGAACTTCGAAACATTTAGGCACCTTGGCGGCAGCCTAAAAGTGTTTTTATACATAAACTAGCGACCCGCCCGCGCGCCCCTGCTTCGCACGGGTGCACATATCATGCTTGTATTATACATACAAACCTTACTCTTGAATCACTCTATCTATTAAAAAAAACTGCATCAAAATCTGTTGCGTAGTTTTAAAGATTTTAGCATACATAGGGACATAGGGATATAGGGACAGAGAAAGCGACTTTGTTTTATACTATGTAGTGATAAACAAATGACAAGCACGAGTCTACGATTAAAAAAAGAATCTTCAAAACCGGTCCACCCAGTAAGTAAAAAACATTTAAAAAAATCTACAATTGCTACTTGGTACTGAGAGATCTGAGGGGGATATCTACCGTGCCTGGGGATCTAAGTCGAGAACCTGTTTCTGTATTTCCAAGTTTTTTTTTAAATCCTCGCTCTGTCAATAATAATAAAATAAAACGTGTTCAAAAGCTCGCTAAGTGGTGACTCCTGACTTATCGATAAGAAATGACATTAATAATACTGTTTTGAATGGAATGTTTTGATAATGTTATATTTAGATTTATTATGCAATAAAAATGGCATTATATTTTGCCGTTGACTTCATCGTCTTCTTCTTTTGTCGTGTCACCAGTTTTTTTTCGAAAAGTGTAGCGACAGGATTTTAAGTGCGCCTCAAGAGGCTCCTTTCGAGCACTTGACACATATTATAGAACTTATTAGGTTCTACAGCATGCCGGTTTCTCCGCTATGTTTTCCTTCACCGTTTGAGAATACTGGCATTGTGCACATACATTTTTGAAAACTCGGGTTTGAACCCAAGAACATAGGATCGAAAAACGGGGTCGCTACCTCTAGACCACCATAGCTTTCGTTACTTCATAGAGTTAAATCCTACTAATCCTACTACCATTATAAATGCGAAAGTTTGTAAATATGGATGGATGGATATATGTTTGTTACTCTATAAATGCAGAAGGGATGAACGGATCTTAGTGAAAATTGGCACAGAGATATATATATATAGTGTGGAATAACACATAGGCTACTTTTTATCCCGTGGGAATACCGGGATTTAAAACTACGCGAGTGAAACCGCGGGCGCAACTAGTATAAACTATACTTCAGACATTTACATGCTTACATGTAAACCATTAAAGCCATACATATTGGTTATTCGAGTCATCTTTGAGCTCACGAAAGGCAAATATTAATACAAATAAACAATAATATACAATATTAATATTAATACAAAAAACCGGCATAGACAACATCATTGGCATCATCATACTTACTTCAGAGAATTTAGAAATGTAATTACAATACATACAATACAATACATACAATATGGTCTCACTAGTTATGGTCGAACTTATAAAACATACCTAGATGAAATTTATAAATTACAATTAAGAATAGTTAAAACGCTAGTTTCACCCAAAATAAAAAATCAATTCTACGACGATGATAACGGCCTCTTTAATCACTGTAAGGTTTTACCATGTCATACACAGGTTAAATTTTTATTACTGAAAGAGCAATTTTTTAACCATTTCGCACTCAACTTGATTGAACACCCTGTATACACTCGGGCCATTTCTAGGAAGCAGCTTTGTCTAGCTCGCGCGAACAATGCGTACGGCGAGCGCATAACCGGTTTTATGGTCCCTCGGCTTATCAATGGCCTACCTTTGGATTTACGCGAGAGTTTGACACCAACAAATATAAAATTTAAACTTAAGAGTCCGGTGACCCCAGCTCGCAATTTCAATTTGAGACGAGTCCAAAAATCGATCTGTGTATAGCTATCTCTGTTTAGCTGGTGCAGGCGCGTGTGGGGCAGGAACGAGGTACTACGTATACACGCACACACTCAAGCACCGCTACGGTTGTACTATTTTTCCTACGAAAGGTAGGTAGGTACCATAAACCTCTGCCATTGATAACAATTCGAAAGCGGTAGGTTAGGTACCTACTCACTCACCATGGTAACTATTTCTTTGGGCATGTCATGTGTGTAGTATGTTTATACTGCTTACCTTTTGCGTTTCATAGGTAGGTAGGTGCTTACATTTAGAAAAGTGCACTGTGCAAGTTTGGTACCTACTCCTACCTACCTACCTATTTTTAAAAAATATAAAAGTGAATACCTAGATACCTACCTATAGTTTGCTTTTTTTTCTTCAAGTTAGGTATTTGACAAGGCCTACGCACTTATACCTATCTCAAGAAACCTATCAAACTATCAGGAAATAGGTACTTACCCATGTAGGTAGGTACCTAACCTACCTCTAGTCCAGCCAAATTCGGTGGGACATTTTTGTAAACTAGCCGAATTTGGCTGAACTGTACCTACCTAGGTAGGTTCATCATAATTCGTCAAATTATGATCTGCTTCTAAAATAGGATTATATAAAATACGAGTAGGTAGGTACCTAGTGTACATACCTACCTATTATTATGAAATTATGATATGACTAGCTGCGCCCCGCGCTTTCACCCGCGCGTATTGTGTTACCAAAATAGCGCAAAAAATATGAAATTTCGATAAAAATATGCGTCGCACTCATCGCTAATGGCGCATCCACACATGCCGGCGGCTTTCAGACCGCCCTGCCGCCGGCTTTACCGCGGCCAGCAGATACGGTTGCAATTTTCGCAGTAGTGTTGTGACTTATAAAATAAAAGTAAAAAATAAAAGTACTGCACTATCATCCCAGTTAAATTCTGTCATTTCGTTATTTAAAATGATGTTATATATGAATACGACAAC
The DNA here is from genome assembly GCA_963576535.1 of Plemyria rubiginata. NCBI lineage: Eukaryota > Metazoa > Arthropoda > Insecta > Lepidoptera > Geometridae > Plemyria > Plemyria rubiginata. The sequence continues at coordinate 3,022,233 of OY754911.1, read as the reverse complement.
AATACCACTCCGTATCGAAGCAGCAAGCAAGCAAACTGCCGCCGGCAACGAAAGAAAGCCGCGCGTGCCGCCGAGCATGTGTGGATGCGCCATAAGGTAACCTTAGATCGACTGAGTGGTGGGGATCAAAGTTATGGATCGCGACAGTGTACTCGGGTTTTTCCGATTTAGAGCCGGTGCGTGACGGACGTGTGCGACCACGGAAATATGTTTTCTCTGTTCCGTGTGTGCCACGCTCCGTAAAATTAAATGCGTAGTTATAATACTTTTAATTACTTACTGCTGAACTGATTATTTAGTTCAGTAAGTTATTTTACTAATAGAAAACTACATTATCCCTGAGTAGGTATTCAGTTACCTACAAATTTGAAGTTGTATCGTACCTACCCACCTTGGCGGAGGCGGCGGCGCGCGGCCCGCTAAGGCCCCCCCCCCCCGGCGCCCCACGCTTCGCCAGCCACCGCGCCTTTGACGCCGCTCGCGCATTCCACCCGAGATAAAACCCTAAATTAGTATATTTTTTATATATTTGTGATATAAGATAAGGAAACAAAAGATCGATTTAAAATTAGGTAGTGGTAAGTATAAACAACCGAATCAATTTACTATTGAGGTAAGCCTTGTGGGGTAACCATATCGGTAAAACACTACGACATGTACTTACCTATAATGGTAGATAAAAAAAAATATAGTGTGAGATATTACGGCTTGTTCGTCATCTCGCGGGTTATTACCTATTTTTTTTGTCATCAACTCGCGGGCCCATAAAAGTACAGTCATTATAAAAAATTGATTGAAACTAAAGTAAGTACCAACTATACTTCGTTGGTCTGGCTGTTTATGTATAATAAAAAATATCTATCTATGTAAGTATATAATGTATTAAATAGTCATCTAGTACCCAAAACACAAGCTTTGAGTAGATTACTTTGGGGCTAGATGATGCTGTGTGGATTGTCCAGCATTATTTATTTATTTATATAGACCTTTAAAAAAAATAAACATTGATATGTAGCTAGACTGCATCTACCTATTATTATATAATTTCGATTGAAAAGTACGGAATGAGGCAAGGTTACTAACCCCCGGTTTCTGAAAGCCCGATCAACACTAATCGGCTATCAAGTCACTTGCTATCTCTATCTAATTTGAAGAGTTCTTCTCCGTCACCTGTGGAGTGAAGCAAGGTTGCGTGCTTGCGCCAACTTTATTTGCTTTGTATTTCTCTGTCGTGTTCAGAAAGTTACCAACCTACAATTTATTTATAATAATTCGTACCGTCAATCACACTAATAGTTATTATAAATACAACAGTTGGGATGGACTTCATTGAAAGAAAAAAAATATTTATTTATCAAAAAAAGGAAAATGATATTTGCAGGAAAATGATATAGGTAATTTGCATTTCAATCAATCTCTACCTTTCCGAGACACCCTTTAGGTAATGGTAAGCATCAGAACCACTGGACCATGTTTTTTTTTATTTATTTTTTTTTTTAATACAACTAGCTGATGGAACAAGCAGATGGCCCACCTGATGTTAAGTGGTAACCATCACCTATAAACAAAACATTGCCCCGTAGGTCACGCACAATAGGAACGTGCCCTACTATGCACTGCCCTGCATCCATCAACTGTTCGATTTTTTATAAAATAAATATAAATATAAATATTGCTGGAAAATCTACACAGCACCATCTAGCCCCAAAGTAAGCTACTCAAAGCTTGTGTTATGGGTACTAGATGACTGATATATTTAATACATTTTATACTTACATAGATAGATATTTTTTATTATATACATAAACACCCAGACCAACGGAACAAATTTCTGCAGATCGTACACAAATTTGTTCCGAGGCGGGAATCGAACCCGCAACCTCTTGCGTCGCAGGCGGACTCTCGCCCGCTGCGCCACTGAGGTCGTCAAAGGTTATGTTTGGAAACTATCAATATTTATTACCTTTTTTGAACTATTTAGTACCTCAATTAGACACCCTATAGGTAATAGGGAATTTGACAAATAAAGGTGGAGGGAAATCCGGATCGTGCCCAAGAAGAACTCAAGAATCCAGACATTTCCGCACGAGTCTGATCGCCTGGTGACACTATGGCTCAATTCAGCAACGAAGCGGCGGTGTTTCGGTGTAAATAATTTTAAACATTTTGCTCATTGCTTTATTGCATAGAATCGCTTGAACAGAGCTCAGATTCTCTGACAACTTTACTTTTACTTACTTTATGGCTATGACGATAAAGTTTAAAACTGCCAACAGCTTCGGTGCCAAACTAAATAAAATAGGTACCTACAAGCCCCAGTCTGCGGCTTCGTACACGTTATTCTGTGTCTCCCTAATCGTAATCTATGCAAAGTTTGGAAAACAATGAAGGGGATGTCTTTGCGCATAGGTATAAAATACTTGCGAAATCACACCCCCTCCCCCTCTATCCAGCGTTCTTTTTGCGTGACGCGCACTATACATAATAATTACCTACGGAGGTATCTAGGTAGGTACCTACCTACTTCTCTACTTCACTTACCTAGGAATATAAGTAGATATAGTGCGCGTCAGCCAAAAAGAACGCTGAAAACAGTGGAGGAGATAAGTTTGCACATAGGTACGAGATACTCGATTATTTATTATTTATTATTATTATATTCTGCAATAGAATAGGTAAGTACCTATAAAAGAATAAAATACGAGTATGTACCTACATACCTACCCTACTTGCCTATTATTGTGAAGTTAGACATAGACATAGACATAGACAGTATTTTATTGGCCACAAAAACACACAGCATACAATTAGGGTATTGTAGGTAGGTATATTATAGTAGGTAGGAGATATTCCTTTCCGGGTATTGCTTTTTTACATCCTGTGCATGTAATCTTCATAAACTCCATGGTAGATAAAGTTCCAAAAAAAAAGATTAATAAAAAAAAAAAAAATTTTAGTGCAAAAAGTGAGTTTTGCGGTGGGACTTGACCTCGGACTGCTGCGCCGCTTGGCAGTCACTCGACGAACCAAGCCACCAAACTTGATGACGAGCTAGACGAAATAGTCAGATGCAAACAACGCGTTAGAGAAACAACAAGTTATGAAATTGACGACCTCTGTGGCGCAGCGGGCGAGAGTCCGCCTGCGACGCGAGAGGTTGCGGGTTCGATTTCCGCCTCAGAACAAATTTGTGTACGATCTGCAGAAATTTGTTCTGTTAGTCTGGCTGGGTGTTTTCCATGTAAGTATAATAAAAAGTATTTATCTATGTAAGTATAATTATGATGTATTAAATTGAATACCTATAATTGTATCAGTTATATAGGTAGTACCCTTATCACCAGCTTTGAGTAACTTACTTTGGGGCTAGATGGTGCTGTGTGGATTGTCCAGCATTATCCTATTATCCTTCAAATATTATAAACGCGAAGTACCTAGGTATGGACCTTCCCCTCCTTCTGGCGTTTTTTTTGCGTGTACGCACTATACATAATCTAGGCACCTACCTACTTATCCTACTAATATCCTACTATGCTAATCCCGTGGGAATACCGGTATATAAAACTACGTGGGTGAAACCGCGGGGCGCTACTAGTCCTACTAATATTATAAGCGTGAAAGTTTGTAAGTATGGATGGATGGATGTTTGTTACTCTTTCACGCCGGAACGGCTGAACGGATCATGGTGAAAATGAGCACAGAGATATAATATATCTAGTCTGGAATAACACATAGGCTACATTTTATCCCGTGGGAATATCGGGATTCAAACCTACGCGAGTGAAACCGCGGGGTGCTACTGGTTTATTACAATAATGGATGTTTTTTTGTTATACGTAGAAAACACCCAGACCAACGGAACAAATTTCTGCAGATCGTACACAAATTTGATCCGGAGCGGGAATCGAACCCTAGGTAATAGGTAGGTACTTCCCTAATTCACATACCTATATAAACAACATGTTAGATAGATAGGTACCTACGTAAATACATATTTACTCTAAATATGAAAACAACTAGGTAAGTAAATTATGTAATAAAGTAGGTACCTAAGTAAGGTAGGTATAATGAGATCCCCCATACGTTCCGAGTTCATAACAAGAACCAAACGAACTGAAAAATATCGAAGTCCGTAAACAAAGCTACAAATAAACAGGTCGTAGTACCTATGTTTCCAACAACCAAAGCAGGAAATCTCAATCCAAGCCAACAGCACAGTCAATATATTACTGAACAAACAAATACGCACGCACGCACAACACAGTAGGTAGGTAGCTTGTCAGGACACTGATTTAGAAAATAACACATAACAATAGCCTCTCATACCACAGTACCTAGGTGTAGGTACCCCAACGATGACCTCCGAATGAGCCCCGCCGCGCTCCAGACCCTGAGCAACGCGGCGGCGACGTGGAGGCGGCGCGGCGGTGGCGCGGCAGGGCGGGCGGCGCATAAATAGACACGTTTCATTCAGACGCTTCAGTCTGTGTGTGCGTGCGAACTTGTCATGTCCGAGCGATCACACACACAACCATAGTTTCCCGTCAGCGTACGCCTCCTCGTGCACGGTGCGATAGCACTAATAGAAGTTTGAAATTGGCGTGATTTTGGTTGTATTCCTTAATACCAAAAATGATGACTGAAAACTTTTCGTATTCTTCACATAGTATTTTTTTTCTGTAACTAGACAATGTAAGCTATGTTCCTTTAGAATCAATATGTGAGATATTGTTGTTTTTGATTCGAAATAAGTACGAAGAAAACTTGTAAATTTTAGCATAAAACAGTGCAAAATGCGATTGGCTTTTATTTAATTTCAGGGAAATTATTTGAAAAAATAACTATGTAGTGACACGCATAAATACTATTCGAATACAAATAATACAATAATATAAGGGAAATATGCTTGAATCAGAAATCATTTTGGTATTAGGTTTGTATGGGAAATGGCCCTCCGCTGGGGCCTTAAGAGATACTTTTTGACCCTAATTATTCTCCATAAATAGGTAGGTAATGTGTAATAAGTTATTCGCATTACATAATACACTTAAATATTACTATCACATATAAGTACCTAGCTTCTCAGTTTTTTAGGTACTTGCAATCAGATGTATTGTTAAAATACGTTAACTCGCGATAGCACCGACATAAACCTTAGTGGTTTTTAGATGCTATTTTTACCACAAATGTATGTATTAAGATATTTAATTGCTAATAAATAAAAAAAAAAAAAAAAAAATTACAATTCAGGTGCATAATTTAATTTAAACTCAGTAATGGGGTTAGTAACATGGGTTGTGTGCGCCGTATAGCATTATTCGAGTAGGCAAGATAATGAAAATAATGTAATGTAACTAGGTATGTATTACTATTTAAACAAATAACTCTTCAAGAAAATACCGACTTCAAATACCTACACTGTTTGTTACCATATTTTTAATGAGTGGACCGATTTTTATCATTATTATTTTTAATCAAAATCTAATAATGCTTGTCATGTGGTCCCATTTAAATTTAAAGCCAGAATTATATTTAACCCACGCCGTGTGTCGCCACGCTGCCTGACGCAACGGCGGGTTATTACATTTGCGTGTCGTGTCGCCGCACGGCCACACGAAAATTCGTCTCAGTCAGTACAGTGGTGGCCTTTGGAGTAAACGTCTACAATGTTTTCTTCAGACTCGGATACGGATTTTGATGAAAATCTGGCACACCTGCTTATGTTAAGCTGTTGTACGTCGCCACTCGGCTGTCTGCGCGTACCCACGCGCTATTACACTAGACCCGACTCAGCTGACGCGTCACAACCCCCACCACCGACCCTACGCCGATCGAAATCGCTCGGTCTGCGTGGCGTCAGCAGGCTCTGCGACACGCGGGACGGGACTAATGTAATCAATCGAGTACTAAATGTATGTAACCGATAGCTTACGCACGCGTTGCGACACGCGGCGTGGGTTAAATATAATTCTGGCTTAAGTCAGATCTGACGAGTAGTTTTTGAGTTATGGTAGGTAGTATGAGTGTAACTTGAGTAGCTTACTTTGGGACTAGATAGTGCTGTGTGGATTGTCCAGCATTATTTAAGTATTTTAAAAAAGAAAAAAAAAATGTATATACCGTGTATTTAAATTCCATTAAAAACGGAAATAGCCTCGCGATTACCTATTATTTTATCCTTAGGTACGGTAGACATCCATTCAGAGCTCGTACTTGGTAATAAGCACCAAAAACCCATTCGCGCACAATCGGATTTGAACCTACGACCGTACGATCAGGGGATAGACCCACTAGACCAGTGGCGCTTTGATAATTAATTCATTTAATTTTACCTAATTAACAAAACTAAGCGAAAATGATAGGTACAATGTAATGCTATTTGTATATTAAACACTTTACACGTGTTTCATAATAAACTACTAGACGCTAACTACTTTGCTTGGATAAAATACACCTAACATGATAAACGTTGCCACAAAGCCGTGCCTGGTAAGTCACGCACGATAGGAACGTGCCCTACGAGGCACTGCTCTGCGTCCATCAACTTAAGCACACAAGACACTCTTCAAACCGAGGAGCGCTCTTCGCGCATGTTTTAGAACTTTTTTGGTTCTACGAAATGCCAGTTTCCTTACGATGTTCTACGTATATAAATCTTCGTCCTTGCAAGTTTACATACTACGAAAACTAGTAAAGCAAACTTTTGAAGATTAAAGAAAGCATTTTTAGCAGGAAAACTTGTCTCAATCTATCCATCTTCAGTCCTTTTAAGCTCTTCGCGCATGTTTTAGGACTTTTTAGGCGCTACATGCCAGTTTCCTCATGATGTTCAACAACTATAGCGATCACGCAACTCTGAAACTTTTGAATAGGAAAACTTGTATCCATCCATCTAGGTTTGGTGCAAAATAAGGTAAGTAAGTAATAACAAATTATTTACGCTAGGGTATCTGATTGTAGATAAGGTGTGTCAATATTTCCTTATATTTGTTACCTAAAGATTTGCATTGCTTACGTAAATATAATATTATCTGTTATCATTATCATCAACATGGATGTTTGTGACGCAATTATGCTCTACTCCGACTCCCTCGGGTAATATAAGAAAACAAATCATTATAAATAGTTCTTTACCTAGATTAGGCATAGAAACTACGAGTACTTTTATCAGGACTCTACACTGAGAAAAATGAAATTCTGGCGTAAGGTTAATAAAGTCTTACACGGTTATAATGTAATTACGTAGGGCGAGTTTGTACAATTACCTTCGTTTTGACATAACTAAGTGAATACGTTAAAACGATACCGTCTATTAGCTGGTCGCAAAACAACCAAATCAACTTTATGGTAAAGCGTTTTAGGAATTGAATCTTATCTTGTTAATAACGCAGTGCTGACGGTTAAAAACACTATTCGCTTCCGGCGGTATGTTGCCGTAAAGAAGGCATTATCCGCTTTTATAAAAAGTTTAAAAGCCAAAAAGGTACCAAAAAGGTACAATCCTAGATCGCGCTGACGAAAACGCACAGGAAATATGTATAAGGCCGCACTTTACTGTTTATTTCGAAAATCAATGAGATGTATAAAACATGTGAAAAGATGTGTTAGTATGTCATTGGGTTATTTCACCACCACTCGCTATCGCTAATAGCAAAGCTAGTGCGCTAGCTAGTCTAGCTAGCTACCTTGGCTGTTGTTTATCTACCAAGTAGGTAGCATAGCTAGTGGCTCTCGTCAGAGTATTATTATATTCCTTGGCTAGTGGCTAGTAGCCACTGGCTAAGGTAAGGGCTACGGCTAGCTACAGTAGCTACCTATCCACTAAGCACTGCTCTTGTACGGCTGGTACGTACAATATGCCATATTGTTGAACGTTAGGTATTATTATTATATATAATACGGTATAAAACGCCTTACGAGAAGGCGTTGCTGACTTGAGATGCGTCGAATATTGCCCTTGGAAAGATTTGCGTGTTTGCTGAGCTACCTTGCTTATTTTTCGCCTTACCAGAAGTTGAATGCCGCCGTCAGTACCTCGATCTTTAACTGATTTACCGAATTTATCGTAGATATGTTACGGCTAATATGTTCAATACTAAGAATAAATCGTAGTTTGGAGAAACTTATTCATGGTATACCTTCTTTTTAAATTTACTTACCCTGTAAATCGTATAACGTCTTCTGCCTAGAAGGCGTTTATGTTGGTTATTACTGTTGGTCGGTTTTTAGCCTTCAAACCTACGAAATCGATCGTAATGACGGCACTTTCAGCTTTACATTTTTCTCAGTGTAGCGACCCGCCCGCGCGCCCCTGCTTCGCACGGGTGCACATATCATGCATGTATTATACAATATAAACCTTCCTCTTGAATCACTCTATCTACTAAAAAAAACCGCATCAAAATCCGTTGCGTAGTTTTAAAGATTTAAGCATACAAAGGGACAAGGGGACATAGGGACAGAGAAAGCGACTTTGTTTTATACTATGTATGTAGTGATACCTCTCAATAAAAACCCGACCTCAAGTACATTTATACTACTATCACTCAAAAACTGCTCGTCAGATCTGACTCACATTTAAATGGGACACCATGATGAGCACCAGCTTTCGATTCAAAAAAGATCCATCAAAATCGGTCCACCCAGTAAAAAGTTATGAGGTACTAGGTACTACTACTGAAAGACCACCATTTTTCTAAACTACCAGGAAAATGATGGTGGTCTCCCTCCAACCCGCATTTAGATAAACATTACTTAGTTATTATAATCTTCTTCTTCTTGTCATGTCAGTAGTTTCTTTCGAAACAGTGTGGTGAAAGGATTTTAAGTGCGCCTCAAGAGGCTCCTTTTCAGCACTGTTCGAGTTATTATTATATTACCTAGGTAAGTACTTGCTGAAGTAACAAGCAGATACTGGTAAGTAGTAACTAACAACTTTAACAATGCATTGCCTCGTAAGTCACACACGATAGAAACGTGCCCTGCGTCCATCAATTTGAGGCATACTGATGTTAAGCCTCATGTGCCTCTAATTACACCGGCGGCCACACTCTTCAAACCGAAACACAGCATTGCTGCTTGGAGACAGTAAAAGGGGTGGTGTACTTCCCCGGATGAGCCCTTCACAAACCCAAATTTTAAGTTGGAACTAACACGACCTACACATTTTGTAGCTTGTTATCAAACTTGTAACAAAAAAATGGTAGGTATAATGTTACATGATTTGATTAGAATATATTAAGTTATGCAAACAAAATAAAAGCAATTTTGATTACCTATCTTTAAGGTCGTTTTATGACTTTGTCCAAATTAAACATGTTATTATCAATAGGAATGTTCTAGAACAACTTTGATGATGCTCTTTTGCAGAATTTGCAAAAATAAAATATTTGCGAGATTTTTTTTCTTGAATGTTCTCAAAAAATTAATTTAAGGTATTTACTACTGAGTAGCAACAGTATTCTAAATGTTATTGCAAACTATTATGTGACAATTATGTGTGGAAGCTCTCCCAGAGGATGAAAGAAGTCTCTTTTTGTAATATAAATATTTATGGCAAAAGATACTTTTATGAACAAAAGAGTGTGTGAAAGATGACATGAGTAAGAAAGGAGTGAGCACTGAGATGATGGCTGATCTATAAAAGAGGCAGAATAAAACCTGATGGATGGATGTTTGTTACTCTTTCAGGTTAAACTATAGCTACCCTTGTACCTGAGTTGAGGGTTGGGGATAGGGGGGATGCAAGTGGGGGTAGATGGCAAGTCTTCCCCTTGAGTCCTTTTTTCTAGGAAATGAAAAAAAATATTACTTCAAATTTCTTACCTAAAAAAAAAAAATAACCCTAACCTAATGAGAATTCCTTCCCTTGAGTCTTTTTGTCATAGAGATGAAATATTACTACCAATTTTCTTCATATAAAAAAAAACCCCTAACCTAACTAGTAACTTACCTGAAAAATTAAAGTATTTTTTTCCATTTCCTAGAAAAAAGGACTCAAGGGGAAGACTTGCCATCTACCCCCACTTGCATCCCCCCTATCCCCAACCCTCAACTCAGGTACAAGGATTGCTATAGCCAACCCTTCTTTCACACCGAATGGCTGAACGGATCTGGATTAAACTTGGCAGAGATAGATTATTGTCTGGAATAGCACATCTATAGGCTACTTTTTATTCCGTGGGATCACCGGGATTGCGCGGGGCGCGGTTAAACTATAGCTACCCTGGTACCTGAGTTGAGGGTTGGGGATAGGGGGGATGCATGTGGGGGTAGATGGCAAGTCTTTCCCTATAGTTCTTTTTACTAGGAAATGAAAAAAAAAAATCTTCAAATTTCTTCACTTAAAAAAAAAAATAACCCTAACCTAATGAGAATTCCTTCCCTTGAGTCTTTTTGTCATAGAGATGAAATATTACTACCAATTTTCTTCATATAAAAAAAAAACCCTAACCTAACTAGTAACTTACCTGAAAAATTAAATTATTTTTTTCATTTCCTAGAAAAAAAGACTCAAGGGGAAGACTTGCCATCTACCCCCACTTGCATTCCCCCTATCCCCAACCCTCAACTCAGGTACAAGGATTGCTATAGCCAACCCCGGGGCGCAACTAGTATAGAATACCAATTGCGACAAATTGCTTATTTACTCACCTAAGTGCGATTAAAAACAAAATTACGTGTTTTGCAAACTGTAAACACAGGTTTAGCGAACTGCAGGCCATTGGAAACGTAAAGATACTGAGGCTGAATGAAAATAGCTAATACTTACGTCGTAATCCTTTCCCGATGGAGACCGAAAAATTATTGAGCACCGACATTTTCATTGTTCAACGAGTCACGTCACACTTTCTACAGTTTATCAATTAAACTTATCCACACTAATGGCTATATCAATTTATATTAATAGCCACGAGTCCAAGATTAGACGTGTTATTAAACGCTGTGTGCAGTCCTCAATGGAAATGAAAAAGTAGGTTCAATGAGTTCAAAACGGCAGAGGCGTGACTTTAGATTAGAGAAATCCGCAGTCATTCGCGCCTTCTGCAAACGAACGTTGATAAGAAACTGAGTTAGGTAACTAGATAATTCGCCTTTCGCAATGCCTGTTTTGCTCGGTTTTACGTAAAAACTTAAAAAGATAACAGACAGAACAGGCCGCCCGCACGCCCCCTTGCTAGCTCAGCTGGTTTAGTTTAGTTGACTGTCTTGTCTACCTTAATATCAAACTCTGACATTGACATTATTTGACATGTTTTCTGTCGATGGCAAGCCAGCGACAAAGCCCTTTAAACAAATTAAAAAAAAAAAATTAAGCACATTGACAAATACATTCTTGTTCTATGACAAATACAGAACATTGTAATCCAAGGAATATAGATATTCAAATTCCTTGTTGTAATCCATCATTTACCTAATTAAAAAAAACGTAGTTCCCTCTCCCTACGAGGGATCTATGGATGTCTATGGATGTGAGGGAGTCCCTCCCATCCATAGATTCACAATCACAATACATCACGTAGTTATTGTATACAAAAAAAATTAAGCACATTGACAAATACATTCTTGTTCTATGACAAATACAGAACATTGTAATCCAAGGAATATAGATATTCAAATTCCTTGTTGTAATCCATCATTTACCTAATTAAAAAAAACGTAGTTCCCTCTCCCTACGAGGGATCTATGGATGTCTATGGATGTGAGGGAGTCCCTCCCATCCATAGATTCACAATCACAATACATCACGTAGTTATTGTACTCTTTGAATACATCATACAAGCTCCCATCCCACCAAGTTTCTCACCCAACCCAGCATAAATACATAACCGTAGGACTAGGATTAAAATAGAAATACTAAAATTCAATACTTTTTAAGTTAAATTTTTGTATTTCCATTTTGGGCAGGTGGGAAATAGCTGTGCGGAAAGTCCACCAATATTTATTTATTCATTAGTATACACAGGTACCTAGGTACACATCAAGCTACAAAATCCCAAACTAAAATGATGCATAGTATTAAAAAATGTAAAGCGAGCAGTGTATAGCACGATGTCTTCATGGAAATAAAATAAATATTAATTGACGACCTCAGTGGCGCAGTGGGCGAGAGTCTGCCTGCAACGCAAGAGGTTGCGGGTTCGATTCTCGCCTCGAAACACATTTGTGCACAATCTGCTGTTTGTTCCGTTGGTCTGGGTGTTTTCTATGTAGGTCTTAGAGCATTTATAACGGGAGATGCCAAGCGCTACTTTTAGTACTAAAATCTTTCTGCCGGTTTTCGCGGGAGGCGGGGTAGTACGGTACAGAACACATTTACATAATCACGCACACTAATGCAGAAAAATTAAGCGTCCCTATAAACGCACACGCAAGTAAAAGCTGTACACCAACACAAAAACAATAAAACAATTAAAGAATGACTGTTGTTACACTTTTGTTTAGTTACACACTAACACAAAAAAGTAGTGATGGGTTGTAAAAAGACCGACAAAATGAATGATTTCATATGAATGAAACAGGGTGGTTCAAAATCATATACTTTTCCTTTTTTTAGCCAAGATTAACAAACGTGTACCTGTCTAGCCTAGTAGGTATTACTAAGTAAATAGAGTGCTGGCACCGACTCCAAAAATATCAGTAATTGTATAATGTCATAATAATAAAATTATAAGATTTGTTGAAAAAATGGATACCTATTTGTAAGTAGATTGAAATATAAATCCATAGTGCAATTATTTTTAACTTTTTAGTGTATTTTTCATAACAAATTGGATAGCAGTTTTGGAGTCGGTTTTTTTTTGTAAAAAATATTTTATTAAGAGTTTGTAGAGCGTGATCTCTGAAACTACTGAAACGATTTTAAAAAATATTTTACAAATAGAAAGCTACACTGTTGTTGAGTAACTTTAAGCTATATTCTATTTTCGCAAGTAGTAAGTAATCTTTCAAGTAAGTAGTCTTTCATGAATGCATTTTTAGATAAACATTTTGTTTCTTTATTGGTATGATGTGTCCAGCAGTGGACTTACATAGGCTGATGATGATGATTGGTATGACGGGGTAAAAAAAATGAAGAGCAGTAGAAGAATAGCGGCTGTTAACAAATGCTCATAGCCCATGTCCCTCTCCAGCTAACATACTACAGCTATACAAAAATCACGTTTATACGATTCTGCGTTCAAAAAGTACAAAGAAAATAGCAATAAACCAACGACACAGCACAACTAAAATTTTAAGGGAGCTCCATGAAGCGACGTATTGAAGGCAGAATGACAGAGACAGTTTTTGTAGAGTCCAATACTGAACATCCTTTTTTTAAATCGGTTAAATATGGGTAGGTACAAAAAACACATCGCATTTTATTCTAACTTTACGTTCATTCCATCATTCATTCAATCGATTTCGCTCAACTAGTCCCCACACTACGCCTTCTACCAAGGAATATAAATTCACCGACACCTCCTACCAAGACGTTGGCGTCGTATTAAAACTGTCGTAACTGGTATTCCATTAAATATAAATTAAACGTAATTACAAAAACAATTGACTAAAATATCACTTACTTGTGATAGGAAATACCGTGTTCCCTAATGTTTGATGTCTCTGATCTCCTTTTACACCGAAATACCGCACAATTCACCATTTTTACTGAGCACTACTTCGCGGCACGAAACGACAACTAATGGCCGCGCGGTGATGAGTGAAGTAGTTTTATATAACGTGCATGGCCAAGTCGCGTCTTATGGCCGGCAGAGGGGTACGCCTTGCGTTAACATCTCCAGTTATAAATGCTCTAAGATGTAGGTATAAGAAAAAAATATCTACCTATGTAAGCATATGTATTGAATATACCAGTTATCTGGTACCTACCCTTAGCACAAGCTTTGAGTAGCTTACTTTGGGACTAGATGGTGCTGTGTGGATTGTCCAGCATTATTATTATTATTAGTGGACATTCCACATAGCTCTATCTCGCCCTAGAGTAAGCTAAAGCTTGTAATAATTATGGGAACCAGTTTTTTGTAAATATATACTTATTCCTAATATTATTTACTAGATGCGCTCCGCGGTTTCACCTGCGCAGATTTAAATCCCGGTCCCACGGGATAAAAAGTAGCCTATGTGCTATTCCAGACTATAATCTATCTCTCTGCCAAGTTTCATCCAGATCACTTCAGCCGATCCGGAGTGAAAGATTAACAAACATCCATCCATCCATACTTAGAAACATTCGCGTTTATAATATTAGTAGGATTACCCACCAGACAGAGAACCAACAAGGCCGGGCCAACAAACATTGGTGTGATGAACATAGAATATGTTTATCTATGTTCATCACACAAATGTTTGTTGGCTCCTTCTTCTAGGGCACCCACGTCCTACGGCATGGCACAGAAAGCAGAGCTACTTACTACGCTACTACCAACTGGGCTGTGAAGGCTGTCAATGTGCATGTAGACATTTTGTTTTAAACACCAATAAAAACAACGAATTAACTGAGTACTTGTATATTAGTTCCATTATAAAATAGCTAATCAACGATACAAGCAATAAATAACTATAACAAACACTTATTTACTTGACTCACATTATTTACAAATAATATTTTATATGAGAATTCTTAAATGACCTAAAAATTTTACAATTTTGTCTAAAGACACAGCATTGCAAACTGTAATGCAGAAGTTACTTTATAATTTAGCATTCCCAAACATTTAATGTCAAACATATAATTAGGTTATTCAAATCGATGCGATGGTGCAAAAAGTTGTTCTAAAACAATTTTCATGTATCAATTGAAACTAAATGAAACTATAAAAATATAGGGCAACACTGCAAACTCATTTCAAATCACTTTGTCAAAATGCCTTGTCATCAACAGTGCTGCCACACAGGAAAGAGTGAGTGGGCAGTTAATTTGGAATGGGGTATAGAAGAGAAAATGTAAGGACATCTTAAATGCATTTTCATTAGTCAAAAGGAAAATTTGATTTGACTAGAAAGCATGTTGACTGGGCACAAAAAAGGCTATATATGCAAAACAAGCATGTATTTGTAGGTAAATTCAAGTATAGTATCCGCCAAACTTCTTGGCCATCGCGCGAGGTGGTAGGGGAAAGGTTTGCACTCTTCGCACCACCAAAGAGACCTATTTTTTGTTTCTTTTTCATCCAAGGTCGTTTGGCCAAGAAGTTTGGCGGATACTATATCACTCTAAAAATGAACGCCCCTCTACCTACCTTTACCCTCACAAGCAAATGAGGTGTATAGACGCAACACATGCCACCAAGCAATTTGATGTCATTACGTTTCCCGCCAGACATGAAAGTGTCACTTTCATGTTCGGCGAGAAACTAAATGACGAATAAAATTATGAGGTGTGTATTGCGTCAATACATACACATCATTTGCTTGTGAGGGTGAAGACAGGTAGAGGGGCGTGCATTTTTAGAGTGGAAGATCTCTACCTAGTAGTGCTACTTGTTTTATTTACCATTTCATCAAGTGAAGCCTAATTTTTAAGCGTGATTCAAAATGTATATCAAGGGTTACTCTGGCGTTATAAAATATAGAAGGTGCATTTACACATAATTAATTTCGGGTTAAGTAGCTACATAATCACATCTTGGGGGTATGAGAAAAAAATATAAGCCAGTTACTTAAACATTTAGAGGAACAAAATTAAATTATAAATTAACCCTAGTATTTGAAACATATCATACAATATAAATTATTAAACAAAAATAAATCTCCCATCAAGATTGAAATATCCCAAACATTATGGACTGGGTGGGAACCAAACCCACGACATTTTGCCATCACATCACTGTATCAAAAGGTAGGGGTTCAATTCCCAGCTGGTCTATAGCTATAATGATTACAAGTGTATGTTCAAACCATGAAGTGTAATTAACTATTAAATAAAATAAAAGTAAATATAAATAGCTACTTCTTATAGTATGTTACAAGATCTTCTATTTGCGTTTATTCAATTATAAGTTACATATTTTGTTTATGTTCAAATGAGTCAACCAGTAGTTTTTGATATGTTTTTTTAAGTAGTTAAATTTATAATAATTTTGTAAATACTATGTCATTCAAAGAAAAATTAAGTAACCAGCCATAATTAGATATTTAATTAAAACCATATTTCTTTATAATTAATTTTACGAAAATCAGTTTTCTTATTTCTTCATTTATAAATATTAGTAGATTGGTGTGGGCTAAAATGATTTTTATTTCGATATTTAAAAATAAAAACATAATTGCCAACATTCACTAGTCTGTCAAATATTTAATTGAGTACGCGGTGTTATAACAAATTAACAATTTTATTTTATTTTTTACCATATTTCCTTAATTATATTTTTCGATGTGTATTCTAAAATCCTGTCCCACGCACTATATACTACTTGATTGAAGGGGTCATGAGTGTAAAGATGCTTTTGGCGCGAATTGCGTATTGCTTTGTATCTCAGTAATAAATTATGTATTTCCTTCTAATCGGTTTGTTATAACACCATATCGAATATTCGATCCATTCAAAGCAGACCTAAATTTAAAGCTTACAAGGCACATTTTAGCATAAACTAAACTATGCTCCCGTAACTTATGATTAACCAGATCATGCCCGCAACATCGTATTTTGGCGAGGCATATTCTCGTTGTATTCTCTGTACCGAATTTGATTAAATTCGTTCAGCGGTAAAAAATCAACATGCAAACTTTCACGATTATTGCTAATTTTGTTATTTCTTGCCCAATTTGTATTTTACAAACATATTTTGCAAACAAAAATGCAATTTATGCTAGTGTTCTAACTTAAAAAATAAGTGCATCAATAATCCAGCAATGGATGTACAAAGCGACAACTCGTATCGAGTAACAGGAACCACTTTAGTTTCGTAACTAAACAACAGATGGCGTTGACAAAACTTGTCTGAAATGTTATCTCCAACTTTAAACATATAGCCAACACGTGCTGGCCGTCAGAAAATTGAATTTTATGGCCTGTTTTTATAATAGAAAGAAAGAAAAAAATACATAATATCCGTAAGTAGTCAGGAATACACTTGGATATTGGTCAGTATCACTGCAACATCATGAGATAAGATGTTAAAATCGTACATCATCTTGCACCTAAATTCAGAAAAATAATCTGTTTCCTATAAAGAGCATTTTTGTTTGGCACACTTTCCACCCACCATGCACTATTCCAATCTGGATATTGACTCCGCCACGGGTATTCTACTCCTAATTTGGGCAAAACTCCTTATTAGGAAAACCATTCTGTCCACATTTTGGGCATTTAGTCCCATTTCGGGGTTGCTATTTGCCATTGTCTTCCAAAGTAATTACTCCAACTTAAGGCAACTCTTATTTTGGAGTCATTTGAGTCAATATTCGCATCTTGGTGCCCAGCATTTAGTCCTATTTTGGGCATCGTTTTCCAATTGTGGAACCTTCAGTTTGGGAATTCTAATTCCACTATGGGCATTATACTCCCCATTCGGGCATAATAATTGACGTAGTTATTTCAGTCTTGTTTCTTCTCGACGCTGGATTTCAGGGCTCCGTTGGCTGGCGACGGAGGCCGAACGTCTCCATCCGAGCCTGATATTGAAACAAATGTTATGTTACCATAATCTTGATATCCTATCGAAGAGAAATAGAGCTCTTTGGGGGGCATCCATTAATTACGTGAGGCGTTTAAGTGGGGGAATGACCAGTACCAAGTACTAATTCCAGATTCTTTGAGGACGTCTAAAGGGGTAGTCAGAGGTACGTCCAAACATTACAGTTGGCACATGCCCACATTTTGCAGTAGTTAGTATTACATACGTGACAGGTTGCAAGCCCGTTTCCGCTGTTAGAGTACTAACTGGTTTCCTCACGATGTTTTCCTTCACCGTTTAAGAGCACTGGCAGTGCATGACCGGATTCGAACTATTATAAATACTAGAGAAATATAATACACATTAACCCTCTTTTCATATTCCCTGCTATTTTGTAGCGGCTTTACAGGGTATTCTTGTCACTGTCACTTTCATGTCAAAGACAAGAGATGGCACGACTTATTGGTATGATAAGCTAATGGTGCGCTCAGCGACCATTATAAGGGCCTAAATTTATAGTACTCACTGGATGTTTTAGAAACGTTATTGTGGTTACACATCTTCTCGTCATCGCTGTCACTGCCGGAACTGGCCAAGGGTGAGTCGTCACCTGCACCTGCAAATTTCACTAATACAATCTTTGACAACTGCATTCAAGAAATAAGATTTTATAATGTCTCAAAAGTTAATTGTATGATTGGACTCCGATGGCGCAGTTGGTAGGGTAGACCCGTATCAAGGGGAAGGTTGCGTTACGAATTCAAATTCCGCTCGGAGAATAACTTTTGGGACATTATAAAATCTTTGTGATTTCCTTCAGTGTAGTAAACAATATAAACCTAATAAAAAAAAGTTGAAGTTAAGCTACATACATACATACATATATACATAATATACATTTACAGAAAGCAACATAGCTATTCATTTTAATTATTTTTCTAGTGTAATTTTGAGTTGCGTTGTGTAATTCAGGTGGTATTTTAACCAACATTACTTGAGATTTTATAAAAACGTAAAAATTTTGTATGAAAGTGTGTATTGTGTGATATCCAGATTTTAAAGAAATTTTTGCGTAAGATTTGAAGAATACCGCCACTATTATCCAAGGGTGACTTGCACCATCTAACGTTATCGTCAAATCGTTCGTTAAATCAGAGATTTTAAGCAAATAATAAATAAATAATTTTAGCAACTCAACTTTAGTGAGCATTTTTTATGTAGTTACTTTTTTAAACGAACGAACTATTCGAACTATTTAACATTTAGACGACCTCAGTGGCGCAGCGGCGAGAGTCCGCCTGCAACGCAAGAGGTTGCGGGTACGATTCCCGCCTCGGAACAAATTTGTGTACGATCTGCAGAAATTTGTTCCGTTGGTCTGGGTGTTTATGTATAATAAAAAATATCTATCCATGTAAGTATATAATGTATTAAATATATCAGTCATCTAGTACCCATAACACAAGCTTTGAGTAGCTTACTTTGGGACTAGATGATGCTGTGAGGATTGTCCAGCATTATTTATTTTTATTTAATTGGATAGGTACATACATTTAGTAAAAAATTGCATCTAAAAACCACTAACGTTTTTGCTAGTACCTACAGTACTATTGTTTAAAGTTTTTTTGACATTACAGGGGTTGGAACGGGAAAGCGAAGTGTGGGACGCCGTCCTACCCGATGGACTGACGATATTGTTAGGACCGCGGGTAGTCGGTGGATGGAAAGGGCTCAGAATCGTTCTTCCTGGAAACGGATAGGGGAGGCCTATGCTTCGATAGTGTAGGTATTGTATTACATTGTAACAAGGATCATACAAAGGAGCGATAGATACCAAGCCGAGTTTGTTGGCTGTTCTTCTCGGCGTTGGTCGCGTGGAACTGGCACCTAGAGTCACCTAGTTTTAAGACGTTTCAAGGTGATCCATGTGATTTTATTGAATAAACATATTTTGACTTTGACTGTCTAGCAGTGGACTTCTGTAGGCTGATGATGATGATGATGACAGGGGTTGGGGCTAGTTACCAGTGAGCGATTGCCTCGGTAGGATTTGGTTCCGGACGGGGGTGAGAAGGGGCGCGGACGGTCGTTGTTTGCGCGACGCGTTCATCTTTCCACAATAAGCACACGCGTAAGACACGTAATCGAATTCTTCAACCATTGCCATGCCTGGAAAAGTAACATTACATATATGAAAATTATTAATTGCACATGTATTGTACCCTGCCTATTTTATCCCTTTGTTCGGTGGTAGTACTTCCCCGGAATAGCCACACAAACAGCTCTACTACTCTAAAACTACCATATCTAGGAGAGGACATTTGTTCCGAGAGCTAAAGGGTAGCCGTCTCGATATGGACCTGTTTCATGTGTTAGCCATGCCAACATCTGACATAGCTAACAAGCTTTACAGGTCCACGAGTTCGTTTATGATTGAGCCTTGAAAGATACGATGGAGTTAGTTCCATCTTATTGATTGATAGCCATTTATTTCCCAGACTTCGTAATTTCACATTTCATTTACAATCCAACATTTAAAATTATTTCTAATACTTACATTCTTATTCTTAATCATTATCTGTTTCTAAATTTTAATCTTCTAAATATATATAACTCAAGGTGACTGACTGACTGACATAGTGATCTATCAACGCACAGCCCAAACCACTGGACGGATCGGGCTGAAATTTGGCATGCAGGTAGATGTTATGACGTAGGCATCCGCTAAGAAAGGATTTTGATCAATTCTACCCCCAAGGGGATAAAATAGGGGATGAAATGTTGTATGAGATTTTCAAAGAAAACGAGCGCGAGCAAAGCCGCGGGATCAGCTAGTTCTAATTATATTATTCAATAAATACATGCATAAATGTTGCCTTATTGTTAGGGTTGCCCATTCTTAGGCACAGGCCTCCTCCAACCCTTATACATTAACACTTATTTCCTTTTTTTTCACGATTATAATGAAATATTTTTCGTTTTTTGTTGTTGTTCTTAAACCCTTCAAACTAGAGGAAGAAAAAAAAAGAAAATAAGAAAAAAACAAAGAGGAAACAAGAACACAACAGTTCCATCTTATTAGTAAGATTAAAAAAAAGCATTACTGACCGTTGTGCGAGAAGCATTGCGAACATATCAACGCCATGCGTTGGCTAGGGCCGTCCTTTAGCAAGTAATCCACCACTTTGTCGAGCGCAGAGCGGTTCTTGTCCAGCAGAGGGCGAGGCAGTTGATCCGACTGGAAAAAAACAAGAGTAAACTGGCCTATACAGGGTGGCCACAAAGTTGTGGATCAAACGCAACTAGAGGTTAGAAGGGGTCATTAGCTGGAAAACATTGTTCTACGGCCTTGAGGTCAATCCCTGCAGGTATATATGCAACATAATTTTATTTAATAGGGGTACTTTGACATTGATTAATATATTTGACATACTATTACTAACATGCTATTAATTATTTTGATTGAATCTGATTGTTATTGTTTGTTCCATTATTATTGTGAATTGTACTGTTGTTTTATATTTAGTACCTACTCAATTGTATAAAGCCCACACCTATTATTTGCATCCCAGCTATGGGGAATGGCTGATACCTATTTTATAAATTTTGTCACTACTTTGTACACACCATTGACGCAAATAAATGATTTATGATTATGATTATAATTTATGTTGTGTTTTTATGAGAAAATTTACTTTTTTTACTAATAGTTATTATTACGCTTTGCTTTGTTATGTTGATGGTTACCACATAACATCAGATGGGCCATCTGTTTGTTCCATCAGCTAGTAGTATAAAAGCTTCTGCGCCATAGGCCGTGGGGATCGAACCCACGGCCTATAGCGCAGAAGGCAGAGCTACTACCAACTGCTTCGCCATTCAGCATCATTCGTCGCAGCCCGCGTCTACCGATTCACACAGATTTAACCAGTTGAGATACATACAGATCGGTTTTTTGTACATTTAAAATAATAAAAAATTGAGGGTAGTTTTAGATTATTTACTTACCCTCAACCTAGCTCCTTTATGCATCGGCGAGTTGTTTAGAGCGAGAGCGTTGTTCATGTTCACATTGAGCGGCGTTGACGTCACAGCTATCTGTCTCTGTCTAATCTGGCCGGGGGTAGCTGAAATGCAAACCCCAGACGTCTTTAGAGAATCAGAAAGTCGTACCGAGATATCAGAAGGGGATATCTTACGCGAACTAATGAAATGAATGAAATTAAGAAATGAATGAAAATTCTTTATTGCACACCACAAAAACTTATACCAAATAGGACAAATTATAACAATTGCAGAAAATCAAATAAACAATGGGCGGTCTTATCGCTAAAAACGTGCCTGGGGATGAAAGCTATTTCAGTGGTTAATTGTTTATTTATATTTTATATATCAATAATTTTATATTTATACTAGCTTTTGCCCGCGGCTTCGCTCGCGTTTAGAAGTATTATTATTAATTAGGCATAGTTTTTGCGGCTTTACTTTTGTTAAGCGTGTGCAAAAAATTGGAGGGTTGAATTTATGAAAATCCTATTGAAGCGGACGTCTTCATCATAGTAGCTCCAATCTTTAATTTCAGTTCAATTAGTCGAAAATCTAAGAAGATTTATACAAACTTTCATCCCTATTTTATCCCCTTAGGGGTGGAATTTATCAAAACCCTTTCTTAGGGGATTTGCCCGCGGCTTCGCTCGCGTTTAGAAGTATTATTATTAATTAGGCATAGTTTTTGCGGCTTTACTTTTGTTAAGCGTGTGCAAAAAATTGGAGGGTTGAATTTATCAAAATCCTATTGAAGCGGACGTCTTCATCATAGTAGCTCCAATCTTTAATTTCAGTTCAATTAGTCGAAAATCTAAGAAGATTTATACAAACTTTCATCCCTATTTTATCCCCTTAGGGGTGGAATTTATCAAAATCCTTTCTTAGGGGATGCCTAAGTCATAGTAGTTTTATGCATGCAAAGTCAGCCCGATCGTTTAAAAATTGACAAAATTTCATACAAACTTTCATCCCCTATTTCATCCGCTTGGGGGTGGAATTTATCAAAATCCTTAAGCCTACGTCATAGTAGCTTTATGCATGCAAAGTCAGCCCGATCGGTATAAAATTGACAAAATTTCATACAAACTTTCATCCCCTATTTCATCCCCTTGGGGGTGGAATCGATCAAAATCCTTTCTTAGCGGATGCCTACGTCATATCATCTACCTGCATGCAAAATTTCAGCCCGATCCGTCCAGTGGTTTGGGCTGTGCGTTGATAGATCACTATGTCAGTCAGTCAGTCAGTCAGTCAGTCAGTCAGTCACCTTTGAGTTATATATTCAAAAATCCTATTGAAGCGGACGTCTTCATCATAGTAGCTCCAATCTTTAATTTCAGTTCAATTAGTCGAAAATCTAAGAAGATTTATACAAACTTTCATCCCTATTTTATCCCCTTAGGGGTGGAATTTATCAAAATCCTTTCTTAGGGGATGCCTAAGTCATAGTAGTTTTATGCATGCAAAGTCAGCCCGATCGTTTAAAAATTGACAAAATTTCATACAAACTTTCATCCCCTATTTCATCCGCTTGGGGGTGGAATTTATCAAAATCCTTAAGCCTACGTCATAGTAGCTTTATGCATGCAAAGTCAGCCCGATCGGTATAAAATTGACAAAATTTCATACAAACTTTCATCCCCTATTTCATCCCCTTGGGGGTGGAATCGATCAAAATCCTTTCTTAGCGGATGCCTACGTCATATCATCTACCTGCATGCAAAATTTCAGCCCGATCCGTCCAGTGGTTTGGGCTGTGCGTTGATAGATCACTATGTCAGTCAGTCAGTCAGTCAGTCAGTCACCTTTGAGTTATATATATTTAGATTTAGTTACTTACTTTTATATTGTTTTCTCATTTAAGAGTCCGGTGACAGCGGCTGGCAATTTCGAGGTGCGATTGGCTATTATTTCTTATTTCATTTTATTTCATTTCGGGGAGGTTGTTTGAAAGAATAACTCTAAAGAAACATGCATAAATACTGTTCGAACACAAATAATACAATAATATAAGGGAAATGTGCTTGAGTCAGAAATCATTTTGGTATTAGGTAAACGTAGACCAAACATACTAATACCAAAATGATTTCTGATTCGGGCATGTTTCCCTTATATTATTGTATTATTTGTGTTCGAACAGTATTTATGCGTGTTTCTTTAGAATTATTCTTTCAAACAACCTCCCCGAAATGAAATAAAATGAAATAATAGCCAATCGCACCTCGAAATTGCGAGCCGCTGTCACCGGAGCCTTAAGTGATTAATTGTATTCTTTTTTGAGAAATAAATAATCTTAAACCCGATTTATTTGAATCTCCAATCGTATACATAAATTACAATTATAAAAATAAAAAACAAAGATACAGTAAACCATGCTAAATATATCTATATCCCTATGTATGCTTAAATCTTTAAAACTACGCAACGGATTTTGATGCGGTTTTTTTTATAGATAGAGTGATCCAAGAGGAAGGTTTATATGTATAATACATGCATGATATGTGCACCCGTGCGAAGCAGGGAAGCGGGCGGGTCGCTAGTTTTAGAATAATTAAAAGAGAAAGACAGTGTGTAATTGAATAGAGTAGTTTTAGAATATTTAAAGGAGAAAGACAGTGTGCAATTAAATAGAGTGAGTAGAAGTCGGCTAGAGAAGGAATATATACAACGGGGTCTACCTGGGACTGGAGACATGGATGCAAAGGGACCAGTATTACCGGGCACGTTCACTGACGGAACGAACGGTTTCAGCGCTTTCGACTGGTCTTCCGGAGAACCATACTTGTCGAGGATCTCTTTGGCAACCTGTAATGGAATTAATTATTTAGCTAATTCACTTGGCTTGGGCAGATGATATCACAAATGATAAGACCGCCCATTGTACACGTACTAATATTATAAACGCGAAAGTTTGTAAGTATGGATGGTTGGATGGATGTTTGTTACTCTTTCACGCCGGAACGGCTAAACGGATCTGGATGAAACTTAGCAGAGAGATAGATTATAGTCCGGAATAGCACATAGGCTACTTTCCCTATCTCGGTATTCCCTATCCCGTGGGAATACCGGGATTTAAATCTGCGCGGGTGAAACCGCGGGGCGCAACGAGTTGTACATAACTATCTTTATCTATACTAATATTAAAAATTCAGTCTGATCAAGCCATGACGGATGCTCTTGGCTTAAGAACTCCACCGCCGTAGATGGTTACTATCACACTATTCATTTGGACATTGTTTTAACAGTCACCAAGCCATGACGGATACTCCTAGCTTAAGAAATCAAACCATGAGTATATGATTACTTAGCCAAGACTATTATGTAAGGTATGAAAGAGTATGTAGTGCTAACAGCTCACAATTGTTTCCGACCCAGCTTATAACAGCCATCACGCCACGACGGTTTCATGGCTTAAGAACTGAAACTGAAAACTGAAACAGCTTCACGACTTTGATCCCCAGGCACGGTAGATATCCCAGATCTCCCAGTACCAAGTAGGTACTAATTCAAGATTCTTTGAGGATGTCTAAGGGGGGTAGTCAGAGGTACGTCCAAACATTACATTTGGCACATACCCACATTTTCCAGTAGTTAGTATTCCATACGTGACAGGTTGCAAGCCCATCGCCGCTGTTAGAATACTAACTGGTTTCCTCACGATGTTTTCCTTCACCGTTTAAGAGCACTGGCATTGCGCACATAAATTTTTCGATAGAAAAATCCATTGGTGCACGACCGGATTCGAACCTGCGACCTTACGATCGGAAGGCGGGGTCACTCCCACTAGACCACCGGTGCCATCCCACCGGAACTCCATCACCAGAATTAGCCATATAATTCATACCTTGTAAGTTTCCGTGTTCATAACTTCTTCTAATATCTTCTTCTTCTCCTCCCTCATCTTAGATAGCTTGAGTCTGTTCTTCTCCAAAGACCAGTTGTAGTACCAAGATATTCCCGATCGTAGGAATATAACACTGGAATTAGTTAAACACCATTATTATTCCAAAAAGCAATGGGATTACAAATAACTATTGAAGGATGGATTTTTGAGACGGGAGGGGAAAACCAGAGGGCCAACCGCGATCTCTTGAAGCATTCTTATTTCAATATTACTTAACTTTTTGATGATAAAGCTGACTCTATGCAGTTGACATAAGACATTGACATTAAAGTAATATTGAAATAAGAATGCTTCAAGATAGTGCTGGACAATACACTCAGCATCATCTAGCTCCAAAGTAAGCTACTCAAAGCTTGTTATGGGTACTAGATGACTGATATATTTAATACATTATATACTTACATAGATAGATATTTTTTATTATACATACAAACACCCAGACCAACGGAACAAATTTCTGCAGATCGTACACAAATTTGTTCCGAGGCGGGAATCGAACCCGCAACCTCTAGCGTCGCAGGCGGACTCTCGCCCGCTGCGCCACTGAGGTCGTCGAAGAGATCGCGGTTGACTCTCAGTTACGTACCCTACCCATTTTCTCTCACTCACTCACTTTTCGTCGTTTATAATAAGAGTAGTTGAGCTCTTTGTGTGGCCCTTTTTTTTATACAGCCAGCTGATGGAACAAGCAGCTGGCCCATGATGTTAAGTGGTTACCAAATACAAAGCATTGCCTGAATGATGACGTGGGCTATATACAAAGCATTGACTCGCAAGTCACGCACGATAGGAACGTGCCCTGCGATGCACTGCCCTGGCGTCCGTCAACTTAAGGCATACAGATGTTAAGCCTTATGCGCCTGTAATTACACCGGCGACCACACTCTTCAAACCGAAACACAGCGTTGCTGCTTGGCGGCAGAAAAAGGCGTGGTTGTACTTCCTCGGACGAGCCCTTCACAAAGAGTCTTCTACTACTCTTCTAATCCTTGGAAGTATACCACCAGCCCTTTTTTCCGTCAAACAGCGTTGCTATGTTTCGGTTTGAAGAGTGTGGCTTAACATCCTGTATGCCTCAAAGTGAGAGAGGAACACTATTGAAATGACTATTTTTCAAAAGTCAGGTATCCTTTCCTCATAATAAGGCTTATACGTATAAGTATATATTTTATTTATATATATTAGTTAATTTTTTTTTTAACTATAAAGTACCTACGTATTAGAATTGCTTAGTTTGTCATAGTTAGGCTAGTTAGGTTAAGTTAGCTTGTGCCTTGAGTAGGTACTTATGTACCTACATGGCTATTAGTAAATATGTAGGTTTAGGTCCAATAGATTATCTAAACTTTATTCCGTAACTACACCGCCGTCAATTTCTGATTAGTTCTTATCCTTCCAAGGTTGCCTGGAAGAGATCGCTCTCAGCGATAAGGTCGCCCATTGTTTTACCTTAAATGTATGCTTTTACTCTGTACTATGTTTCTGTGTGGTGAACAATAAAGAGTTATCTATCTATCTATCGATCTATACCACCTCAGTGGCGCAGTGGGCGAGAGTCCGCCTGCTGAGCAGAGGTTGCGGGTTCGATTCCCGCCTCGGAACAAATTTGTGTATGATCTGCAGAAATTTGTTCCGCTGGTCTGGGTGTTATCTATGTATAATAAAAAATATCTATCTATGTAAGTATATAATGTATTAAATATATCAGTTATCTAAAACCGTCAGTTACCTAGTCGGGGCTAGATAGTGCTGTGTGGATTGTCCAGCATGATTTATTTATTTATTTATACTCACAGTATGGGCAAAACCAGGAGCGGCGATGCGTGTAGCACCGAGTTGAGCCAATACGAACTCTTCCCCACATACATAAAGTAGTAAAGAATGGCGAACAACACGTACAGTCCTACAGAATACGCCATGACATAGCCAATAACGCGCTTGTGCGTCTGCTCTTTGTATTGGCCATCTTGTTCGATGGCCTTTATTTTCGTTTCGAGTCGTTGGAGTACTTCGGTTGTTGTTTTCTTGCGCTGGGGAGTTAAGATTCAGATTATTTATTGGTAAAAACAGTTTACAAGTCATGGTGAAATTTTATGGACATTGGCACATTGTATCACTATCACTACATAGTATAAAACAAAGTCGCTTTCTCTGTCCCTATATCCCTATGTATGAATGGACATTGGCACATTGTATCACTATCACTACATAGTATAAAACAAAGTCGCTTTCTCTGTCCCTATATCCCTATGTCCCTATGTATGATTCAATCTTTAAAACTACGCAACGGATTTTGATGCGGTTTCTTTTAATAGATAGAGTGATTCAAGAGGAAGATTTATATGTATAACTAGCTTTTGCCCGCGGCTTCGCTCGCGTTAAGAAGTATTAATATTATTAAAATTTCATACAAACTTTCATCCCCTATTTTATCCCCTTGGGGGTAGAATTGATCAAAATCCTTTATTAGCTGATGCCTACGTCATAACATCTACCTGCATGCCAAATTTCAACCCGATCCGTCCAGTGGTTTGGGCTGTGCGTTGATAGATCACTATGTCAGTCAGTCAGTCACCTTTGAGTTATATATATATTTAGATACATGCATGATATGTGCACCGTGCGAAGCAAGGGCGCGCGGGCGTGCCGCTAGTATAGTATAAATCCAATGAGGTACCACGCAAATGAAGTAAAGTGATCTTTGTGAATCAATTGAATAAAAACCTTAGGACTTAGAATCCGCGAACGGAAGTGAATAAAAAATAAGATATAGAATTACTCAATACTTTGCTCCAAAACTCGAAAGGTATAAGAGTACTGAATCAGACCGTGACTAAAGCACTTGTATTCGATTACGGAACCAATTCCAAGGTCATAAGGATTGAATTGCAATGGCAGACAGTTTTCAGTTTTTATGAAAGTGAGTGTTAGATGAAAGTTTTGACTGAGTGGCTATTTTACTGTAACTGAATGGATAATTGCTATACCAAGAGGGAAATGAAGTACAGTAAGAGTAGTGAGCTATTTGTGTGTGGCTCATCCGGGGAAGTACTACCACCACGACTTTTTCTGCCGCCAAGCAGCAACGCTGTGTTTTTGTTTGAGGAGTGTGGTCGCCGGTGTAATTACAGGCACGTGAGGCTTAACATCTGTATTCCGCAAGATGGCGGATGCGGGGCAGTGCATCGTAGGGCATGTTCGTGCGTGACTTAAGAGGCAATACTTTGTTATAGGTGATGGTTACCAGTTAACATCAGGTGGGCCACCTGCTTTGGTTCACGACTATGATCCTCAGGATACGCAGAAAATATCCCCTCGGATATAAGTACTCATTCTATAACTATACTATACCTACATAAAATAGCTAGGTACGTAAAATAGCTTTACCTATAAAAGAGCATGTATATTGAATCATTATTATGCATTGTTTTATTAAACCTGCAACCATCCTTGACTCTTATTGTATGTATTAGTTCAACAGGGAGCAGGTAGGTAGGTACTTAACCTACCTATGTTTAGTACAGTGGGAAGGATAGTTGAAAAATGTCTTTTCTAAATTTTAACAACATACCTAGGTTATTATTATTTTTGCTAAGAAATTGTCGGAACATTAAATAGGATCCCTTCTTCGGTCGATGTCAGTTAATAATGCAAGCTTCTATAATTATATGTGAGGTCAGTGACCATGTTCACATTGAGCAGATTGATTCTATTCTTCTTTTCATCCTAAACTTATCAAAGCTTGTACTACCAATACCAGATAAGCAACAGTGTAGGTATAACGACAACGACCTCTGTGGCGCAGCGGGCGAGAGCCTGGCTGCGACGCAAGAGGTTGCGGGTTCGATTCCCGCCTTGGAACAAATTTGTGTAAGATTTGCAGAAATTTGTTTCGATGGTCTGGGTGCTTACTATGTATAATAAAAAATATCTATCTATGTAAGTATATAATGTATTAAATATATCAGTTATCTAGTACCCTTAACACAATCTTTGAATAGCTTTCTTTGGGGCTAGCTAGATAGTGCTGTGTGGATTGTCCAGCATTATTTATTTATTTATAACTTCTATTATTTCGCTTTATTGGAAATACATAGGTATACATTCAGACACAGTTGGTAGTAGATCTGCCTTCTGGGCAGTAGGCCATGGGTTTGATCCCCACCGAGAACAAACATTTCTGTGATGAACATATATTTTTGTTCTCTGCCTGAGTGTTATATGATATTATAGTGCTTTAAAAAAAAGTATTTAAGTGGTATCAGCTATCCGGTTCCCATATCTGAAGCTTTGGCTTAGTTTGGGGTGAGATAGTGCTGTGTGAATGTCCACCAATTTTTTTTGTACACCTGAAACAACTGATTGTTTATGTTGCAGACTATCCCATCCACGGTTGAATGATGCCTATAGGCTATTGTGACAGGTCTGTGTATAGTGCAGTTTAATGAACTGAGTCATACAATAACAATATTATTATTTATTTTTGTGGCCAATAAAATACTGTCTATGTCTAACAAGACATTTAGAGCATTTTGTTTTGCATTATTGTTAGTTCTGATTCAACAGAATAGAATTTATTGAAAACAGTTTTTTTCTATTTTGTCTATTATTGCGAAAACTCATCATTAGCGGTCTCAGCCTTTTTTTGTTTTTATGGATTTTTATTGAACACAAAACAAAACAGGGTTATTGCAGTAGTGATATAGAGCTGTTAGAAATTAGTAGTTTCTGCCACCTACTGATTCTGTGCATAAAGTAGATACCTACCTACCTAAATTAGTTTAAGGTGCTAATGCAATGGAGTTTATTGGCCATTATTAAAGCCTTAATCATGACTTGAATAAATATACACAAAATAAAAAAAACAAACATCATTGAATAAGCCACAATTGGTATGCCACAAGTGTGCCAAAAATCTAGTTATATTCTCTAATATCTTGATCATTACACTGCTATTATGGCTGTGTAATGCATGAGGTGTGCAATTGATTCTTATAGGATGGAATGCTTGATCAGCACATTTTGTCTCTAGGTATTTTGTACCACAGCAATCTTCTTCTTGTCATGTCACTAGTTTCTTTCAAAACAGTGTGGTGAAAGGATTTTAAGTGCCCTTCAACAAGGCTCTTTTCGAGCACTTGACATGTTTAATAAAAGTTATTAGGTTCTATCAACATGCCGGTTTCCTCACAACAGCAATAAAACTTAGAAGCATAAAAGACAATTATTGATGACACAGAGTATAGTTGCCTTTCTTTTCTAGACAGTAATTTATTTTAATGGACTTGATTTTATGTTTCTAAGAAAGCATTACTGTACACTGCATGGTAGCATTTATGAATAGAAATTAAATTGTATAGACTTACATTTTTGGTGATACTGTTACTGTCCATATTAGAGAGATTGCACTCAGATATGTGAGATCATGATGACTAAGTGATGAAATAATGCAGCTCCATACAAAAGCCGTGGGTAGGCATAACATTAAAAATACCTTTAGGCTTGTCTCAATTAATTATTAGGCAACCCAGGTCATGGACGAAAGATTGAATTGCCGCCAAAAGCATAACAGACACTTATAATAGAAATAGTTTTGGCTGGGACACAAAATGTTCTAATCAATCAAGTAAAAATGGACTATATAAGTACTTACTCGAAATCTAGATATAATGAGGCCCATTTTTGCGCAGCTAACACTCCAGGTACTGGGGTATATTAATTTGGATTACTCTAATCTCGAATCAATATCGTCGATATTACATACAAATCTAAAAATAATAGGAGGTTTGGCATCACCGACTTGTAAATTTGATGACGAAGTATCACGATCGTGTAACCTATAATGCCGCCGATTTTCTACGTATATTAAATCGGTAGGTGCACTACTGTAGTGTAGCTCTTTTTAACTTGCAATAGCGCTAGATTTCAGTCAATACAACTTGTAAATAGCCACAAAACCCGAAATAAAAAGAACACAGAACACAATGATACACTCTTTCAAATGGACGACAACGAAAAACGTAAATCTGTATGACAGATTTACGTCTTCGTTTGACAGCTCAAGATCACGCAAATTGCCAGCCTCAAAATGAGTAACCAAAAAATCCTAACGGCTGTTTTACACCATAATACGCGTACCTACGTATCTAAATTCCTTGGTTTACACCACGGAACAGAGAAACCCCTACTATTTCTGTGGTTTACACCATTGTCTAGCTGCAGTAGCTCTGCTAGAGTTCTACAAAAGTATTCCTATGGAATTCCTTGACAAAAATAACTAGGTAGAAATAATGTTACCAGCTGTGGACTCTAAAAACAGGATGGAATAAATAAGTGTTCTTTTGTGTTCTATAAACCTAAGTGCTAGGTAATAAATTCATATGTGACTGACTGCCTTCATGAAGTCAGTTGATTTTAACAAGGTTTTAACATAGTAACGAGGCTAAGAGGGATGCCGTGAACCCAGTAAACAGGGTGGTGGCAGTGGCCTAGCTAAATATTAGGTTTACAAGAAGGAATAGATTAAATAAAACACATGTAATTCAGAATTACTTAGAATTCATTTTAGATTTTAAGCAGGGTAGGTATGGTAACATTTGTTTTTAATAAAATAAATCATTGCTTGCTTGCGAACTTCTGACGCTCGATTAGGTACGTAAACAACATTCTATTGAATTCCAGTTATTAGAGCACTAGTCTGCACTACTAAGGATTCTACACCCTACCTGTGTATTAACAAGTTCTCCAATCCTGCGTGTAACAAGATAATTTAGTAACGTCCGCAGATTCCTGCTCCATCGTCTGCCTACCATCTGAATCCACACAACGGCACGTGCCGCGGCGGCATTGTATCGTTCTATAATTTCCATTTTTACAGCAAATGGGTTTTTCTGCTGAAGAAGCCATGATCAGCGAAGTTAGGGCACATTCTGAAAAATATTTGCACCTTTAGCTAGCACCGTGAGCTAGTGACATCTATGTTTTGATTTAGCAAATTATGGGTCTGTGGGCGAATCATTAGCCTATATGTTGAAAATGCCGCTAGATGGCACATAAATAATTGTTAGTACTGCTACTCACCACTAGATGACGTGAATATCAACTACTATCCTATCATCTAGTATCATCTACTTACTGCAATCCATGGATGCATAAGCATCTGTGTAGGGCTGTGCTTCGTACCCAGCAATTTGTTGTCCACGTTCATTCACGCAGATTTTTCTGAAATCACACTATAAACTTTAAAAACAGCTGCTAATCTCAAGTAAAATTTGCGCATGACGTAAATTAAAAGAAGTTAGGTAGGTATTCTACTAAGAGCTTGCATTATGGCCTTACTCTCCCGTGCGTCTTTTCATGACTCGCCCATACGTTCCATCAGGCATGCACTCAGGAAATGTACTGAAGTAGTCCACAATAAACCCGTCCTCTTCACTCTGTAAGACCTGATCTATCTTCTGTTTCATGGCTTCGAAGCAGGGCGTGGTGAAGTTAAAAGGAGGGATGCCTACGCTTTGGTGTGGAAAGAAGTCGAAGGTTGCATCATCTGAAAAATTATGACGAAGATGCCATAAGTAAGAGGAAATTCGGTTCAAATTCTTGTCCAGAATTAGTTTTTCGTACCCATTTAGTTTTGTAGTATGTAAGTAGGTAAGTTAAGGTTTTTTTTTTCTATGTTTTCGGGAGACTTGTGAGTTCTCAGCCTTCCCGATGGAGGAGCTTATCGAATCTCATACAAAAAAGGCTATTAAAGGTCATGAAATTGTAAAACCACTTACAACACGGCAGCTCCGTAATCGGATGCTCATCAAGATTCACCCTCTTTGCTTCATCCAACTCTCCCGTGATGCGGTCCACGCAAAAACAGCTCCTATCAACACACTGGATAGCGTTGAAATTGCCATCAGAAGTACAGCGAGGTCCTACCACTGGAAGACGCACGCCAGGAGAGATTGACTTTCTAATCTTTTCGTGGAGGCGAGAGCAACCTGGAATTTGGTTTCCAGGTCTAAAGATCGATTTGTATAAAATACATTGAAAAAAAAAGAAAACAAGGGATGGCTACCCTGGGAGTTTCACAACTTGATAGAATCAGAAATAGGAAATCCATAGGAGAACCAAGGTAGCCGACATAGCTTTTAGGATCAGCAAGCTGAAGTGGCAAGGGGCAGCTGACAACCGCTGGGTAATAAAGGTTCTCGAATGGCGACCACAAACAGGAAAGCGAAGTGTGGGACGCCCTCCTACCCGATAGACTGACGACATTGTTAAAATCGGAAGTCCGGGGTTGGAGGACTGTCATAATTGTTATTTTCTTTTTTTAGGCGTACATTATTTGTGCAAATAAATGTCTGTAGGTATGTCCAATTTTTATACGCTTCATATAGTACAGTTTCCTTGTCATTACATTACTGGTTTATTCATCTTCCTGTCGACCTACCTGGCTTCGGCTCGTGAGGCTGAAAATGGAAAACCAATTACCACAGTGCATGGATTGAGTGGTGACTGTTCCCATGTACAGAACTTCTCCAAAGAGCCTCTCCCCCTCTTCTGACTGACAGAAACACCTGGAAAAGGACTTAGTGTAGGGTCTTAAATCTCTGGGGTGCTAGGTCGGGTAACCTCCTCGTGGTGCACCCTGGTAACACCATGAAACACGCCTGCAGAGTACTGCGGACGTGTTTCATGGTGGCTAATAATCCGACACGGCGGGTTTCTCCACGTGTCCCTCTGATCAGCAGAGGGCACAGTGTGATGAGGCAGGGCAGACCTTTTGGTCTGCCCAGGTGGGTCTGGGCTGTTTAGACAGCCCGGACGGACGAGGCGGTAGAGCGCGCGCGAGAGACGCCTTAACTTCTCGCGCCGCTACGTGGTGAATAGCGGGAGAAGACCTGGGGGCACCTTCTCCCGCATTGCACATATTCACCACTCCCGTCGGGCGGGAACGGCCGAGCACTCGCGGTCGTTCCCGGGCCCCTCCCTGCAAAGGGGGGGGCGTGCGGGCCCTGCCGTAAAGATGGGGACATTTGCGGGCCCTGCTGTAAAGGCGGGCGGTCGTCAGCGGGGGACTGGATGAAAAGGCTCTGCCAGTTTCCCAGTTCCCCTCCAACAAAGACGACGCAGGAGTGCCGCTGGGTTGTTTAGTGGGTATACCGGTAGCGGAAACCGGGGAGTCCCACATATCCCTCCCATCCTCCAATGGGGGGGAATGCGTAACGCATTTTTCCCAGCGTCAAAAAAAAAATGTTTTTAAATCTCTAATCATCTACAAGCCATGTTAACACTCAAAATGTCTGTCTGCACTAAAATTGTATGTACCTACTAGTTGTACTCCGCGGTTTCACCCACGCAGATTTATATGCCGGTATTCCCACGGGATAAAAAGTAGTCTATGTGCTATTCCAGACTATCTATCTCTCTGCCAAGTTTCGTCCAGATCCGTTTCGCCGTTCTGGCGTGAAAGAGTAACAAACATCCATCCATCCATCCATCCATCCATACCTACAAACTTTCGCGTTTATAATATTAGTAGGATTAGGTATCTATATTATTTTTAACTGCTAAATAAATTATTATTATTATTGCACTATAAGTATGGGACTTACGTGTGTGCCGGTACGCAGTCGAAGGTAGCATAGTTACCCTTCCCGTCGCAATGCGGTCTCATCTCCATCGCTCCGACCTCACCCTGGGCCTGCCTCTCGTCAAACAGGTCCTGAGAGCTGTGGCACTTCGATTCCACTGGTAAAATAAATGCAACAGCTATAAGATAAGACTAGTAGAGTTAAGGGTAGTAGAGCTCTGTGTGTGGCTCCGTTTTTTTGCCGCCAAAGCAGCAACGCTGTGTTTCGGTTTGAAGTGTGTGGTCGCCGGTGCAATTACAGGCACATGAGGCTTTACATCGCCTCAAGTTGATGGACGCAGGGCAGTGCAGAGTAAGGCACGTTCCTATCGTGCGTGACTTACGAGGCAATGCTTTGTTAGGTGATGGTTACCACTGGTTTTTTCTTAAAAGATTGGGGTATCTTCAAACAGCGGCCCGATCACGCTAATGTCTGGCTATCGAGATGGCTTTCAGTTTAACATTTGATTTCCATCCATCCATATATTGCTATTACACTATAAAGCCATCTCGATAGCCAGATGTAAGCGTGATCGGGCCGCTGTTCTGGTGACATACTCCTCCTGCAGTAGTTGTGTCCATCGTCAGCATCCGACACGCAGGTGAGGCCGTCTCCACACCGGCCCACGGTGTAGCCCGTGCCTGGACCGCCGACGCTGCAGTGAGAACCTTCACCTGGAAACACAAGGTTTCACATCCTGTTCCGAACGAAGATTTTTTTAAGAGTAGCAGAGCTCTTTGTGAAGGGCTCGTCCGGGGAACTACCCCACGCCTTTTTCTGCCGCCAAGCAGCAACGCTGTGTTTCGATGTGGAGAGTGGTGTCGCCGGTGTAATTACAGGCTTAACATCTGTATGCCTCAAGTTGATGGACGCAGGGCAGTGGTTCGTAGGGCACGTTCCTATCGTGCGTGACTTACGAGGCAATGCTTTGTTATAGGTGATGGTTACCGCTTAACATCAGGTGGGCCATCTGCTTGTTCCATCAGCCAGTTATATAATAAAAAAAGAAGCCAGATCCAAAACTGGACTGCACGAGCTGATCGGGTCTTTCTCCTCTGCATCCAAGTCACCAGGGAGCCCAGAGCAGATTTTTTTTTTACTATTTCATGTTAAAATTCTAAAAAATCTACTCATACGAAATCGACTCAAAAAACACAAAATAAATTATAACTGCTGGGGTTGACCGTAAGGACCTCCCGTAGAACAATTTTTTGCAGCAGATTACCCCATCTAACCCCTAGTTGCGTTTGATCCACAGCTTTTTGGACACGCTGATGTGATAGATCAGCTATCAGGTTTCCATAATACGAGCCTTGGCTTAGTTTTAGGCTAGATAGTGATGTGTGGAAAGACCACCAATAATATTTATTTATGTCCAGCAGTGCATTTCTCAGACTGATTACCGATACCGATTACGTAGATCATCATGATTACCGTAGAATGGGAGACAAAATTCGCAGCAGTTGCAGATGGTGGGAGACGGGAGAAGCAGGCCAGTGTGCGTCGCATTGTTGATGCTGCACTCCTCTGCTGGCGAAGAACACCCCACTTCAGACTCGTAGGTCTGCATCGGAAATATCCGTTAGTGTATAGCATCCTATTTCCTTCCTACTAAGTAATATTATAAACGCGAAAGTTTGTAGGTATGGATGGATGGATGTTTGTTACTCTTTCACGCCGGAACGGCTGAACGGATGGATGAAACTTGGCAGAGAAGTAGAGTATAGTCTAGAATAGCACATAGGCTACTTTTTATCCCATGGGCATACCGGGACTTAAAACTACGCGGGTGAAACCGCGGGGCGCAACTAGTATCTAATAAAGGATCGTCATACAAAAGAACGATAGGAATAAGTTCGTTGGCTGTTCTTCTAGGCTTAGGTCGCGTGGAATTATAACCTAGTCAGGAGCCTTATGCACTATGACCATTTACAGCGCAAGCTCGGCTAAGACAAGGCAGGCGGTGTGATACGGTTAGAGCAAAGTATCTCCTATGATATAAAGAATAAAGCCCAATATCAAGTTTTGACGTTTCACGGTTTGGGGCAAGGAATCTCCTTAGAATCTCCTATTGTCATAGTGAATAAGGCTCCTGGTGACTAGGTGATAATTCCACGCGACCATTCAGTTCCACCAGTTTTATGATGTTTTAAAGTGATTCTGTGATTCAAGTGAATACCTTTTGATTTTGATTTCGACTTTATCAATGTTTTCATTTGACTTGGATTTCGACTTCATCAGTTTTTCAAATTGAAACACTGATAAAGTCGAAATCCAAGTCAAAGTAAAGTTGAAACTTTCAAATTACCACATTACAAAAATTGTGTTTTCGTGAAGTGAGACGTCACAAATTCTATTGTTTATTTCACAGAATTTCACCTCTCATTACTCACCAAACACAGAAACTATGACGATAAACAGTCATCAACCGACAAATTCCTACCTCACTGAATAATATTTTAACATAGTCAGTCAGTGGTTTAATAAGCTGTAAAAACAATTGTCAACCTTAGGGTGGTACTTACCCTACAAAATCCCTCCTCACATATCACATCCAACCTAACAACCCCTAACAAACACGAAAACAAATAAAAATAAACCAACAGTCGTGCCATTTTGTCGCACTGACACTGATTTCGACTTATCGGTAATTATAAGCTATCTTTAGTATCGGCTGATAATCTTTTCGTTGATTGAGACAGAATTGCTTTTGAGCCGACTTCAAAAAATGAAGTTCTCAATTCGATTGTATTTTTTTGTTACCTCATATCACAGTTTCATAACTACTTAGTCGGGGCCTATATGGATTCAAATATTATACTTTGACTGGGTACATATCTTCATATGTCAATAAAAAACATTTTACTTAAAAATACTTTTTACTGGGTGGACCAATTTTAATCATTCTATTTTTATTGAAAGCTGGTGCTTGTCATATTGTGGTCCCATTTAAATTTGAGTCAGATCTGACGAGTAGTTTTTGAGTACGAGTGTATTTCCCAGTCCGTTTGTATTCGGTTTTTTCTTGAAAGAGTTGCATCATAGAAAACCGTTTCATATTTATGCCTACTCTACACCTAAGCTATACCTAGTAAGTAGAGCTTTTGTGTGTGGATCGTTACCCATGCCTATTTCTGCAGCAGCGTTGTTGTATATTGGTTTAAAGAGTGTGGTTGTCGGTGAAATTACAGGCACATGAGGCTTACAAGGCAAGCTTACAGGCAAGTTGATGGACACAGGGCAGTACATCGTGTGGCACGTTCTAAATCTGATATCATCACCATCTCAGCCCGGTGTCACCCATTGCTGGGTAATAGGCCTCCTTCACTT
This sequence comes from Plemyria rubiginata, assembly GCA_963576535.1. NCBI lineage: Eukaryota > Metazoa > Arthropoda > Insecta > Lepidoptera > Geometridae > Plemyria > Plemyria rubiginata. The sequence goes on along the minus strand of OY754911.1, from coordinate 2,983,711 downwards.
TCTGGCATCCTCCGCTGTCCTTTGCGTCTCGGGTCCAGGTGTTTCCAGCTACTCTTACGATGTCGTCAACACATCGATATCGGTATCTACATACTTACATGCTTTATTTTTGTAAATACATACTTATTATTATATAACAAACAGACGAAGAAAGAAGCATCTATGTTCATCACACAAATGTTTGTTCTCGGTGGGGATCGAACCCACGGCCTACGGCGCAGAAGGCTAACAAACTGTCAAGCTACTAAAAAGCTGTCTAGGCTATTAATAATAAACACAATTGCAACTAGGCTGTTTGCCATTTTTTCCCTAATAACTTCGGTGGTTTTATACATATAGAAAGAGATAATGAAAAAAAGAAAAAAAAACTGAAACAGCTTCACAACTTTGATCCCCAGGCACGGTAGATATCCCTTCAGATCTCTCAGTACCAAGTACTAACTTAAGATTCTTTGAGGAAGTCTAAGGGGGGTAGTCAGAGACGTCCAAACATTACATTTGGCACATAGGTACCCACTTTTTGCAGTAGTTAATATTCCATACGTGACAGGTTGCAAGCCCATCGCCGCAAAGAAAGAAAGACATGCATTTATTTGTCACACATCATCATCATAATCATCATCTACAATTTAATAGCGCTAGTAACAAGTACAAGCTAACCACTATCACTATCACTATCACTATCACTATCACTATCACTATCACTATCACTATCACTATCACTATCACTACCACTACATAGTATAAAACAAAGTCGCTTTCTCTGTCCCTATGTCCCCTTCCCTTTGTATGCTTACATCTTTAAAACTACGCAACGGATTTTGATGCGGTTTTTTTTAATAGATAGAGTGATTCAAGAGAAAGGTTTATATGTATAATACACGCATGATATGTGCACCCGTGCGAAGCAGGGGCGCGCGGGCGGTTCGCTAGTGAAGATATAAATGTAGGTGCAGAGTATATTAGTCCTCCAAATCCAGGAGGAGACATATCCTGTCACAGCGAAAAGCGAACCCATTCATAATGTTTAAAACATTTCCTCAGCGAGTAGGTACATAGTTTACTTACCGACTTCAAGAAGTTCTTATCGTTATCACTTCCAGTCTTATCAGTGATAAGAAAAGGAATTTTATAAGCACATATTTGCCCCTCAGACTGTTTAAGATGATATCTACATAATTATGTTTGCTCATGATTTAAGAGCTAAATGATAAAACCTTGTAGGTAACCTGGTTCTCATTTTATGATGGTGTAAGAATCAAAAGAGGTCTTACCTTTTGATTCTTCTTCTTGTCGTTACTAAGAAACTAGTTTTTTTTTATACAACCAGCTGATGACAGAACAAGCAGATGGCCACCATCCCCTATAACAAAGCATTGCCACGTAAGTCACGCACGATAGGAACGAGCCTTACGAAGCACTACCCTGCGTTCATCAACTTGATTGAGGCATACAGATGTACAGCAACGCTGCATGGCGGCAGAAAAAGGCGTGGTGGTAGTTCTTTCACGGAGGAGCCTCACACTAAAAGCTCTACTACTCTAAAACTACTCAGTTTTTGTGTGGTCGCCGGTGTAATTACAGAAGCATGAGTAAGCCTCATGCTTCTGTAATTACACCGGCGACCACACTCTTCAAACAGAAATACAGCGCTGCTGCTTGGCGGCAAAAAAAGGCGTGGTGTTCACAAAAACTGAGTAGTTTTAGAGTAGTAGAGCTTTTATTGTGAGGCTCCTCCGTGAAAGAACTACCACCACGCCTTTTTCTGCCGCCATGCAGCGTTGCTGTGATTCGGTTTGAAGAATGTGGTTGCCGGTGTAATTACAGGCACATGAGGCTCAACATCAGTATGTCTTAGTAGATGAACGCAGGGCCGTGCATTGTAGAGCACATAGAGCACGTTCCTACCGTGTGAATTTCAAGGCAATGCTTTGTTAAGGTGATGGTTACCTACCACTAAATATCACGTGGTCCATCTGCTTGTTACACTAGTTAGGAGTAGTTGTATAACCTAATGGCCTTTTTTGTAGGTTGCCTTTCTGCAGCCTGGAAGAACACATTCGTTCTTTCCTTCACTTCACTTGAGACTTTGAGCTACAGTTTGATGAAGACTTTATTTATGGTGAAGAGTTGGCCATGGAATGTATTGTCGTACAGCGGGCCGACCGCCACCATAGAATTGATCTGTCAAATTTTAGCATTTGTGAAAACTTTCTTGAAAACTTTACTGGCTTGTATAAGTTGACCTCTCACACACATATGCGAAGATTAGCTGACATGGTTTTGTTGTCTTTGGACATTTTAAACTTTTTTGTCGTTCTATAAACTTTTTTTTCGGTAATTTTCGATTTTCTCTATCAAGGAGTAGAAGACTCACAAATGACTGCCTCCGCGCGCGTTTACACATGGCTAAGCTCAGTTCACTAAATTTAGACAGTAGCATTTTCGCTCTAGATTTGTATACTAACGGCCGGTTTCGGAAAGCTTGATCAAAACTAATCGGTCGTCAAGTCACTTGCTATTTCAGCTTTTACTTCAAGTTGGATAGAGATAGCAAGCGACTTGACAGGCGATAAATGTTGATCGAGCTTTCAGGAACCGAGGGTAAGTTAATTATCTTGCTAATTAACTTAGTGTATACCTATATCTGATGAATTTCGAGGTGAAGGTCAAAGCAAAAAGATATTTATTCAATAAAATCACAAGGATCACTTTAAAACGTCTCAAAGCTAGGTGACTCCAGGCGCCCGCGCCCCTTCCACGCAACCAAAGCCTAGAAGAACAGCCAAAAAACTTAGGGCTTGTTTTTTTATACAATTAGCTGATGGAACAAGCAGATGGCTCACCTGATGTTAAGTGGTTACCATCAGCTATTACAAAGCATTGCCCGTAAGTCACACACGACAGGAACTTGCCTTACGATGCACTGCCCTGCGTCCATCATCTTGAGGCATACAGATGTAAAGCCTGATGTGCCTGTAATCACACCGGTGACCACACTCTATAAACCAAAATATAGCAACGCTACTTGGCGGCAGAAAAAGGCGTGGTGGTAGTACTTCCCCGGACGAGCCCTTCACAAAAAAAGAGTTCTACTACTCTTTTGTATGATCCTTTAACCACGTACTTTTATAATTAACTAGTTGCGCCCCGCGATTTCACCCGCGCAGATTTAAATCCCGGTATTCCCACGGGATAAAAAGTAGCCTACTTATGTGCTATTCCAGACTATAATATAACTCTCTGCCAAGTTTCATCCAGATCCGTTAAGCCGTTCTGGAGTTATATAGTACAAACATCCATCCATACTCACAAACTTTCGCATTTATAATACCTATTAGTAGGATGTAGCTAGGTATCTAAACCTTAGATATCTGTTAGATTCTAAAGTATGGCAAGTTTCCATAATTGTGTTATTGTATGTATAGGTAACTAGCGGCCTGTCCCAGCTTCGCATGGGTGGACATAATTTTTTTCAACATTTTAGCATAAACTTAGACTCCCGCGCTTCGTAACACACGAAGGTGAAAATACACGTGACAGTAAAATGGTACAGTAGCGAGCATGCAAGTTACAGGCATGCAGGATTTGCGGGCACATTGTGGATACATTTGCAAGTTAACTCGTCAGGTCAGGTATCGCGACGGTCACACATGCCGGTTTCGTAGCCCCCCGCGTCCCTTCGCTTACGTGGCATGCCAACACGTCAGGTACTGGCATGCCTGTACTTGTCGCGACGTTCACACATGCTGGTTTCGTAGCCCCCCCCCCCCCCCGAGTCCCCTCCGTCACGTGGATGCCAGAGCTGACCTAAAATAGAATGTTGTGCTAACTACTTGCATGCCAGGTACAGGCATGCCAATTAGCGTATGTGTCTGTAGCTTGCATGCAAGTGTGCCAGCTACGGGCATATACACATGCCCGTAGCTGGCACACCATTGTGCCCACGCTGAGTGAGAACTCGCCTAGCTTTCGCGCTTTCTAAGGCGCGCTAAAGTTTTTAATTTCGTAATAATAATATCTTTTGAATGGAATGTCCGATTTAAAAAATTCAAGAAGTAGTCGATAAGTATTGGAACAGCCTTGCATACAAAATAATTTATTTGTATAAGGACTAATATAAAGGATAACATGGTCTGTTTTTGGTCGGCATTTTTATCAACATTTTAAATACAGAAAAGTTGTTGTAGTAACATAACTACAATAGTTAGATATATGCTATTGCTGACTTAATTGTAGATAATGATGTGTTCTTTAATATTGTAGAACATTTTTTTGTATCGTCTATAGTTTCCGCAGCGCATGCGGTGAAAGATATTTTATATTACACCTCGGGTTACATTTTTTAAGTTTTAGTAGGGATCCCTAATTTTTTTCAGTAATAAATGTAGCCTATGTTACTCAAGGATAATTTAACTTTCTTATGGTGAAAGAATTTTTGAAATCGGACCAGTAGTTTTTGAGCCTATTCGAAACATACATACAAAGTTTTTCTCTTTATAATATTATTAGTGTAGATAAATAGCTCTCTCATATCCGTAAAATGTAAAATCTCGCCTTAGTTTTGGGTGGCGTGTAATTATACAACCATCCCTTACCTACTACTAGTGAAACGTCATTAAATTGCAGAAAATATTATTATTATCGACACTCCCTACGTATTGTCGCGTAACTGCCAGATACACACTTATTATATATACGTTTGATGCATTTTTGGCATCTACACATTATTATCTATTTGGGTAAACTGATACCTAATAACTCGAACTGACTGTCTTGAGCTGCACCTACAGCTTTAAATAAATGAAATGAAATGTATTTCTTTGCCAGAAGTTTGGTGAATCATGGTCTAAGTGTAATTGTGGTCTCACAAACTTCGTCGATAACCGACATGCAACATTTTTAAGTAGGTATGATAATATACATAATTCTCTAAATATATATAAATAAATAATGCTGGACAATCCACACAGCACTATCTAGCCCCAAAGTAAGCTATTCAAAGCTTGTGTCATGGTAGATAACTGATATATGTAATACATTATATACTTACATAGATATATATTTTTTATTATACATAGAAAACACCCAGACCATCGGAACAAATTTCTGCAGATCGTACACAAATTTGTTCCAAGGCGGGAATCGAACCCGCAACCTCTTGCGTCGCAGGCAGGCTCTCGCCCGCTGCGCCACAGAGGTCGCTTTAGCTGCAGTAGAATCTTCAGGAACTTCCATTTTAATTGCTTCTATGAAATCGTTATATTTCTTACGCGTGTGTGTAATAGGTATAACAATATACCATTTCGAGTAAAATGTATAAGTAAAAGTTGCGCGTGTGTGTGTGTCATGTATTGGCTTGCAAGTGCAAACACTAATCTAAACGCAAACCTCTTTAGTTCTACTAAACTAGCCATAATGTAAAGCCGCCATTAGCTGTCAACTGAATAATTGTAATTGGACTAGTTGCTACGCCCGACTTTATCTGCTCCTAATAATTCACTAATACTTAAAACGAAATAAACTGTTTAGGTTCTGTAATTATTAAATTTATTCGTTAATCTATTTGATCACTTCAACTTGCTGACTTAAACACCACTGACAGCCACTGAGTTCTGCACAGTTCTGTATCAATCCTACTAATACCTGGATGGATGGATGTTTGTTGCTCTTTCACGCCGGAACGGCTGAACTGATCTGGGTGAAACTTGGCAGAGAGGTAGATTATAGTCTGGAATAGCACATAGGCTACTTTTTATCCCGTGGGATTACTGGGATTTCAATCTGCGCGGGTGTAAGCACGGCGTGCCAACTAGTACCTAATAAATAATCCACGTAGTTACGTAATGTTTCTTTCTTACTTTCTAGTATTTTGCCGTTTACTTTTTTTAGGGGTGCTCTGCTCCGACTACCCCAAACATAACGATACGCTTACTAGGTTTCAGTTCAATAGGCCAATTTATTTCGTTCAACATTACTAGGCTCCATCGTCGAAACATCATGCTGTCACTATTTTGGATTCACTAAATAAATACTAGGGGTTAGCCACGAACTGCATGAGATCTCGTAATGCGATACGAAGGCTTTGAAAATAAAGTTGGTGGTTGTCAGAGGCAAATCTAAACATTATATTTAGACTTGCTTCTGACTACCGCCTTCTATAAAATGTCCAAATCAACCCCTTTCATATGACATGTCACTTTTGAATATTAGTAATAGGTATTACGACCTCTGTGGCGCAGCGGGCGAGAGCCTGCCTGCGACGCAAAATGTTGCGGGTTCGATTCCCGCCGTGGAACAAATTTGTGTACGATCTGCAGAATTTTTTTCCGATGGTCTGGGTGTTTTCTATGTATAATAAAAAATATCTATCTATGTAAGTATATAATGTATTAAATATATCAGTTATTTAGTACCCATAACACAAGCTTTGAATAGCTTACTTTGGGGCTAGATAGTGCTGTGTGGATTGTCCAGCATTATTTATTATTTATTTATAATTATTTATTCAAGTTAAAACTATCGGATAATTTATGGAAGAGTTCCATTATACAGACCTTGGATCCGATATCAGACATTCACTGTCACCATAATAAGAGAACAAAGTAGGTACCTTCTCTCCTTTAAATAAGTCTTGATCAAATATGGTAATAATAACTCAATTATTGATTGAGTGAGCGAAGCGAACGAAAATCTTACAATCAACTTGGGCGAAGAGCACCGGTGGTCTAGTGGGAGTGACCCCGCCTTCCGACTGTAAGGTCGCAGGTTCGAATCCGGTCGTGCACCAATGGATTTTTCTATCGAAAAATTTATGTGCGCAATGGCAGTGCTCTTAAACGGTGAAGGAAAACATCGTGAGGAAACCAGTTAGTATTCTAACAGCGGCGATGGGCTTGCAACCTGTCACGTATGGAATACTAACTACTGCAAAATGTGGTTATGTGCCAAATGTAATGTTTGGACGTACCTCTGACTACCCCCCTTAGACATCCTCAAAGAATCTTGAATTAGTACCTACTTGGTACTGGGAGATCTGAAGGGATATCTACCGTGCCTGGGGATCAAAGTCGTGAAGCTGTTTCAAGTTTTTTTTTTCTACTTGTGCGATTTGGCGTTTTATGTATGTATGTGTGTTTGTCCGACGATAACTTGAAACCCGTTTATTTATCCGATCTGCATTAAATTTGGTAAGTCGATAGCTTGAACTTGAGAAATTCCCTGGTAAAATCGTATGAGGGGTTATTAAAATATCGGGGTTTTTAAGGGGGCTAAAAATATAAAAGTTATGCAAAATATAAAATGACATGTCATATGAAAGAGGTTGATTTGGATATTTCAAAACCATTTTAATTTTTTTTCTAGCTTGCTCGCTTTTTGAGATAAATGAAAAAAGTTAAATTACCTACTACAACTACCAACCAACGACCCAAGAGCTACCATTTCTAAGAGTTTCGTTGGCATCAAGGTTTTTCTACTGGTCAGATAGTTTCTTTGGGTTTTCAATTATTTTTTTCTTGAAATAAATAAAGAAGGTACTTGGTTCTCATTACCTGGTGATAGCGACCTGTTCTGATGATAGAGTCAAGGTCATCGGAACTCTCTTTAATAAATAGGCCAATTCAGTTGAAACTTGGTTACCATTCTTAGTTAATAGGTGGCAGCCAGATACAAGTCCAAACACAATGTTTGGACTCGCCTCTGACTGCCACTTACTTATATTTTCGGAGCGATCGCGTCGCGTCACGAAATCTCAGTTCGGGGCGACCTACTAGTTTATAAAGAAAAACAATAGAAATATGTGAAGGTATCAGCTTTTTGTATTAATGGTTTTTAACATGTACTCGTAGGTACGTATCAAATCATGAAATAAAGTATCCACCTTCGGGATTTAATATAATATCATCCAATTCATCCAATCGGCTTAGCCGTGAAAGTTTAACATACAAACAGACAAAGCTACAGACACACTTTCTATATAAATAATTGGAGGAAAGTCGGATGAATATAGATGAATTGGCCTTTCTTGTAGCGATATATGTTTTTATGCTTCAGAAAGATATTAAATGTTTGTGGACCTCTCTGTGGTAGGTAAATTATAAAAAAGTGGCCACAGTTTTTACTTATTGTATTGTCTGCTTAAAATAAACTAGCCTAATTAAACTGAAACAGCTCTACGACTTTGATCCCCAGGCATGGTAGATATCCAGCAGATAGGCAGCAAACGAGAGTCCGTCTGCGACGCAAGAGGTTGCTGGTTCGATTCCCGCTTTGGAACAAATTTGTATACGTACTGCAGAAATTTGTTCCGTTGGTCTGGGTGTGTTCTTTGCATAATAAAAAAATATCTATCCAAGTATATAATAAATTAAATATATCAGTTATCTAGTACGTACCCATAACACAAGCTTTGAATAGCTTACTTTGGGGCTAGATGGTGCTGTGTGGATTGTCCAGCATTATTATCGTTATTATTATATCCCTTCATATCTCTCAGTACCAAGTACTACCCAACTCAAGATTCTTTAAGGATGTCTAAGGGGTTAGTCAGAGGTACGTCCTAACATTACATTTCATTACATTTGGCACATACTCACATTTTGCAGTAGTTAGTATTCCATACGTGACAGGTTGCAAGCCCATCGCCGCTGCTAGAAAACTAACTGGTTTTCTCACGATGTTTCCCTTCACTGTTTAGGTTAGTGCTGGCATTGCGCACATAAATTTTTCGATAGAAAAATCCATTGGTGCACGACCGGATTCGAACCTGCGACCTTACGATCGGAAGGCGGGTCACTCTCACTAGACCACCGGTGCTCTTTACAACCTAATGGGCACTATAAAATGTAGTAGTCCCTTTCTTCAACTGAAGCAACACCTATTATGATTTCAGCATTTTAATATGAATCAATTTAAGGCTTCGGTGACAGCGGCTCGCAATTTCGAGGTGCGATTGGCTATTATTTCATTTTTTTTCATTTCGGGGAGGTTGTTTGAAAAAATAACTCTAAAGAAACACGCATAAATACTGTTCGAACACAAATAATACAATAATATAAGGGAAACATGCCCGAATCAGAAATCATTTTGGTATTAGTATGTTTGGTCTTACATTTACCTAATACCAAAATGATTTCTGACTAAAGCACATTTCCCTTATATTATTGTATTATTTGTGTTCGAACAGTATTTATGCGTGTTTCTTTAGAGTTATTCTTTCAAACAACCTCCCCGAAATTAAATAAAATGAAATAACAGCCAATCGCACCTCGAAATTGCGAGCCGCTGTCACCGGACTCTTAAGTAAAAGAAACCAAGCTACACCTAGGTACTGAAAAAAAATCGCTCTGATTTTTAGACTTCAGAAGCTCGATAATAAGAGAAGCATTGTCGAAGCATAATCCTACTAATATTATAAACGAGAAAGTTTGTACGTATGGATGGATGGATGGATGTTACTCTTTCATGCCGGAACAGCTGAACGGATCTAAATGAAACTTAGCAGAGAGATAGATTATAGTCTGGAATAGCACATAGGCTACTTTTTATACCGTGGGAATAACGGGATTTAAATCTGAGCGGGTGAAACCGCGGGGCGCAAATAGTATGAGCATGAATTGGTTTCAAAATAAAACGCTTAATTAACTGATTCTACTTCAACGATAATTTGATACTACTTAAACACTACAACACAATGTTTTTAAGTTTATTTATTGTCATAATTAAGCTACCTTATTAGAAGAACGAAAATATCTAATTATCTATGCAAGCAGCGCAAGTATTCATTGAGAATTTTATCTCTTATATTGCTGCAAACTCTTGAATGTTATGTTTTAAAAACGCCAGCAGATTTGTGCTCTTATTAACATCTCTGAAGCTATCCAAGGCAGGAAACCCCGGAATCTGATCGTCCAACTCGTCTTCTACTCCAATAAGAATGTTCCTGACGTAGGAATCCAGCCTATAACGACAAAATAGTTGTTGAAAAATTTATTGTGGTGAACCTTAGCTTCTGACTAATATTGATATGACGTGTTTAGATATTTACCTTTCTATCAGAGCACCTTTTTTACCAGTGGTAGATGCTTTTCTTATCCGTAGCTTATCATTTAATTGAAATACACTCCACGTTGAATATATTTTGGGGATCTAGCAATTATAATAATTGTAAACAAACATAAACAAAGATGCATTATGACAGATCCAGGTACGATGTAACATAGCGCCATCTGCTTTCAGCTTTCACTTTCGTACCCCAATCCAAAGTGGTCCTTGTGTTAGAAATGAATAAAGACCAATTTGCTTTTGGTTGCCTTTGTGAAATGTCAAATAACTTTTGTGAACATAACCTCAACAAAACATTTTTGCTTAAGAATTGGTACCGCCACCATTTATAAAGCTGACAAAGTGAGCTAAATGTTTTTCAAGGTCTCGGGACGTTCAGAAACTAAGTGACATAAATTTTCAAATATTTTCGGTAACTTGCGATTTTTGGATATTAGTGAAAATCCTTTGGTTCAATCCTTTAGTCTATGAAAATCATAATTTTCACTTTATTTGGTAAATTTAAACTACAAAGATGCATAACTTAACATTTTTAAGTCATTTTGTGGCTGAAAATTGTATATAAATTATTACAAAATGGTACAAACTATTTATTGCTGGGAGAGATTTTGAATGCATCATTCAACCTGACGAAGATTTATAAGGGTCCTTACTACCCTCTGAAGGATAAGTATGCTTATTTCTTTTTATACAAGCATTCGCGTGATATCTATTGAAATAAAAAGTAACCTATGTGTTTTTCCGGGTCATAAATTACGTTTCAGCTGAATTCGTTAAGGATTGGGAAAGGGGCATTGTATTTGTAGGATAGGAATCCAAAACATGATTTTGCTCCTTTCTTATTACGCACTAGCTGCCGCCTGCGTAAGCGCTTAGGAAGGAATAAAACTCGCCAAGCAATCAATATTCTACTACTATTCGGTATACCGAACGCGAAAGTTTTTAAGTATGGATGTATATTGTTACTCTTTCACGCCGGAACGGCTGAACGGATCTGGATGAAACTTGACACAGAGATATAATATATTATAGTCTGGAGTATCACATAGGCTACTTTTTATCCCGTGGGAATACCGTGATTAAAATCTGCGCGGGTGAAACCACGAGGCGCTAAATATCTATCCTATATAAAGTTATTTACACTTACAATAATACCTAATCACATTTTATTAAGAACCTACCTCTCACCTCGATAACTGAACTGACTAAAGTGTAGAAGAATAACGACACCTTTATCGTATAAGGAATAACAACAAATAAATAATAATATCTGAATTCGACTTTAAAAACTAGATAGAGTAACTTCGGGTAATATGGCACACCATAAGCCTTTTTGCAAATAAATACGAATATTATGAGTCAAACAAGTCTTTATTGGTTCAGTCCTTTGAAGTTAGTATTAATCAACAATTATGATTTTATTAACTTTAGAACGTAACTTAAATAAACTTTATTTTTATCTTAAATAATCATAAACATGCTAACATGCATGTCCTACTACGAAGTAGGACAACATGGCCTAGGTGAAATTGGGAAGAAAACTTACATTACCAGAAGAACTAATGAAACAATTAGTACGGTATGTGTTAGCTATGAAAGTTGTTTGGTATACCGAACAACTTTTTATTGTTTTTAATTGCCAGCTGATAAGCTAAAACCTTTTAGTGTTATAACACCAAAAGATTTTAGGTTATCAGCTGGCAATTCAAAACAATAAATGTTCCCATTATCTTATATCATTTCAGTCTGCTATGGGCCAGCTCCATCATTTTTTTTTCTATACCGTAATTGTATAGGTATCGGTTAAATAACGGTACAATCATACCTTTTTTTAGGAATTACACCACCGTTACAAAGATTCAGTTAAAAAACATGCTAAATAAATTAGAAGTTATTGCGAAAATTCATTATGGTCATAATGACCAACCTCATTCCCAATATGCTCTTTTTGGTACGAATCTTCGCCGGGTTAACGTCATTACTGCCAGTCAAGTATGTCAATTGACAGGGTTCCAATTATACTACATTGAGCGCTAGATTTGACACTTTTATGGGACAAATGTCGAGCATTTAAAATGTTATTACTAGTAGTTCGCCCCGAACTGAAATTTCGTGACGCGACGCGTACGTTCCAAATATATAACTAGTGCTTAGTTTGCTGCTTTTCTCAAGGCGTGACTGATGCGTGCGGGAAGAGGAGAGGGGTGGGGTACGAGTGTACTTTTACGGAATAATGTGACAACGAGTTGCATTAGTATGTTTCATCATGTGTAAATGATGAATATACTGTTTTATGTACATTGAGCTGCAAGTAATAATTATCATATTTTTTTCGAACTTTGACACGAGGTACGACCCCTAAAAACCTAACAAAAAAAAATTAAAAAACTAGGTTCGTTTTTTAGGTGATAGAAGCGAATGGTGGGCTGACGCAGTAATTTTTCAAAAGTCGAAAAATAAGAAGCACCCTAACGTACATACATACATAAAATGCCAAATCGCCCAAGTTGATTGTAAGATTTTCATTCGCTTCGCTCACTCAATGAACAATATGAATTTATTCATAATCATGAGTGTTGTACATAAAGTTATTTTATTTTATTTATTGAATAAAATCCACAACTCTTTGTATTATATAAGTAACATAATGAATGTAGCTGAAAACCAATAACGGATTTTATTTTTTTAAGTTAACTATCTATTATTATAGTAAAGGGTATTTAATTCTCGCCATTAAAACTAACCTTTTTATGAGTACACTGCACTTATATGAACTAAAAATGAAAATCAAACGGTGTAAACCACAAAACAGTTGCGAAAAAAGTTCCTCTTTCCACATCTGCTAAAAAGTGTCCAGCTACGGGCAAGCATTGCCACACTGGTCACAAACAACACCACGTGGTACAAATAAATGTCAAAAAACCTGGTCAGCTTTTTCAAGAACGCACACATACACACCATGCATGTAACGTGTAAACGGATGTGTTCCAAATTCAAAATTGATAGCACTTAACCCCTAGACGGTGTTATACGGCTGCAGGCGCGACTATGTACCTATCGATATCAAACGACTTGTTTCCATAAATTACGAATGGATGTAATGTACTTAAAATTATTACAGAATTCTTTAGAAATACAAAGTTTATTAGCATTATGATAATACTAGATATTAGATATTACTACATACCCATAAAGGATCCAAAAATAAACATATTTTACAGAGTATTCGTTTGAAACTGCAAGATGAGTGATATAAAAGGTTTAGTAAGACTACCAAAACAACTAAGAAACATTGTTTTCCATCCTTGTGTATTTTTATAACGAATAATATTGGATAAAGCAGTTGAGATTAGTTTTCGACGCATAACTTGAACTGCATCCTAATATACACGCCTAATTTTTATCCAACTGCCACCGCCGATAGGCGATCTAAACTTGAAGCATTTGACGGGTTACATGAAGCCAACGAAACGTCACCTAGTACGAAAAAAAAAGTCAGCTATTCCTATAACTGGTTGAATGAATGACGTGTAATATTTGGTAGCTCGCGGTACGAAATTGACGTTTCAAGAAAGTTTTACGAGCTGGCGGTCGGTACCCAGCTCAATGAGGTAAGATCTCATTAAAATAGAGCTTACTCTATTGCACCTAAGCTAAAAAATTTAAAACAAAACGGACTATTTAGGAGAAAAAATAAAACCAAGCAACATGAATTAATTTTATACTTCAAACAAATAAGATAAAGTACAAACATGGAGCTGTCATAAGATGTAACAAATAATACACTATCTGATAACGTAGACAAATTACTTACCTATAGGAGTAGATATTTTTAAAATAGTATTTAAAGCTGGCTCTAACAAATACAAACACATTTAATCAGCAAAAAACAATTTCTCACAATGGTTGCTGATGGTCCCCGCATAAAGGCCGCCTGTATCGCGGGCCAAATGGTACTTACATATTATTATGGACCCACGTATCTGCAATAAAGATTCATTATTATTATTTATTCAAATCGATTTATTGCCAAAAATACATGTTGGTAAACATATTTTGTGGACCTAGTATTTTGCCATGTCAGGCGTACAATGTTAAATTCACAAGCATGCAATTTTAAATAAAAATAGATATCAAATAATTATAATTTATAACGTTAAATATAAAATAAAATAATAACACAATAAAATTTCAAAACCGAGTGCGCTTGGGCACTGCCAAGGAATTTTTCTGTCCGGAAGTCCGATTTTGTATGGTAAATACGATAGAATATACATAGAACGACGAGTAAGAGAAGGAAGGAGCACAAAAAATCTGACAGGAAAATTTCTTGCAGTGCACAAGCGTCCTGCCAGATAAGTGTAAGGCACGTAAAAAACACGCAAATAACAAAATAGTAGATTATCAATACAAATGCCCAGTTAAAATAGCATTTGATAATTTTTTTAGGAAACCTTTATTATATCAAAATTATACCTAATGTTCGCTAAAACTGTTTTTTTTTAATTTAATAAAGAAGCATTTATGTATTTACAAAGAAAATTACAACTAATAGGTACGATTATTTACAAAATGTACAAAATACATATGAAACAGTTTAGCTACATTCAAACTGTTGCAAACGTTTTTCAGACCGTTTTTATAGACAAAACGGGTCTGAAAAAAAGTTGTTAGGTGCCAATATTTTTTTTGTTCGTATCATAAAATTAAAATAGGTATAGAGTAAAATTATTGACATAAATATTTACAGTTAGATATTGCATCCATAGGCTCCCAGTCCAGTAGCCAGTGGCTTCGTTAAAAAAGACAGGAGTTCGAAAAATCACAAAGGAGAGAAACACACTTTTTGCAAACAATGCTGTGCTTAACGGTACTTGTCGATTGCCACACAGCTGACAACTGATTAACTTTGCCGGATCCTCTTCATCATCAGGGTTTGTCGAGCCAGCATCCGTTCATAAAGAGAGCAACTCCATGACAGTGTTTAATGGCAATACTGTCGACGGATAGCTCTCTTCATTAACAGATTATAGGCTTCTTCTGTCTTCAGCTAAAAACTCTTTGTGTGAGGTTCGTCCGCGGAAGTATCACCATGCTATGTCGTTCTTGCTTGGTACCAAAGAGATCTGAAGGGATATCTACCGTGCCTGGGGATCAAAGTCATGAAGCTGTGTCAGTTTTTCATGTATCTCGATCTTTTTTCCGCGAGGCGTGTGCGATTCCTGCTTTGCCACGGCATTCGGTGTCCTGTTTTGTACGTCTAACTAAAAAAATAAGTAAACAGTAAGTAGAACTTCGGACGTTGAACTCCGGAAGCACAGCTTTGAGCAAACACAAATACAAAATTATCTATTGGGGGCAAACAGGTTGTTTTCGAATTAAATATGGGCCCAGGGATACAATACCGTAGGAATACTATAGAGTTTTTACCACCCAATAAGCGCACAAAGAATTTTCAGATGATTTTTGGTTTTATTATTTCGAATTTTATTAGTGTTTTCGTAGTGTCAATATGTGTATATTGTAATGTAACAGTTTTATTTTTAGTATACCTACGTATGTAATTTTGATCTCAATATTTTAATAATTGGAATTATTTTTTATTTAAATTTAAATAGTACATATTTCGTAGTAGTACTATAGGTACATATTCGCATTTTAAGCGGTCTATACAGTTATTAATAAACTGAATTTGAAGTTGTTAATCAAATGACGGCAGCTTTTACTATGGACTGACTTTTTTAGCATAAGCGTGTGACCTCTCTCTTCCTTCCACACTTCTCGATCCTTGGCCACAGAGGGCCAGTCTTTTAGATGGCTATCGAGATCGTCCTGCAATCTTCTTCTGGGTCTACCTCGATGGCGCTGACCTTTTGGGACCCAATCGTTTTTGCATTTAGCAATAGTTGAAAGAAAGAAAGAAAGAAAGAAAATACATTTATTCAACAACACAGACACATTACATAATGGATATACAGAAATTTTGTTACAATTTTACTTAAAATATACTACAATTAAACACAAATACATAGTAAAAAATAAAAACTGGAGAAGTGAAATATTATAGGAAAGCAAGAATGAAACATATTTATTATTAAACTAGCTGATCCCGCGGCTTTGCTCGCGCTCGTTTACTTTGAAAATCTCATACAAACTTTCATCCCCTATTTTATCCCCTTGGGGGTAGAATTGATCAAAATCCTTTCTTAGCGGATGCCTACGTCATAACATCTACCTGCA
This sequence comes from Plemyria rubiginata, assembly GCA_963576535.1. Classification (NCBI taxonomy): domain Eukaryota; kingdom Metazoa; phylum Arthropoda; class Insecta; order Lepidoptera; family Geometridae; genus Plemyria; species Plemyria rubiginata. The sequence goes on along the minus strand of OY754911.1, from coordinate 2,967,406 downwards.
TGCTAAATTTCAGCCCGATCCGTCCAGTGGTTTGGGCTGTGCGTTGATAGATCACTATGTCAGTCAGTCAGTCAGTCAGTCAGTCACCTTTGAGTTATATATATTTAGATATAAACCAATGGATTTAGGGGATAGTGGTCTGGACTTTGTCTGTATAGTTAAAAAGCCAAGACTCAGCTTTTTTGCCTAGTCTGGAGACCTTGTTTGTTATGTATCCTTAACAGAACTTTTAGAACGTAGGTCGCCGTAACAGCTTGTAACCACAGCTAGTGTAAACAACTTGTTTGCAGCCAAATAAAATGTTACAGAACTATTTGTCGCACGCAGTCCTCCCACATTTCAGAGGTGAGAATTGAACTCACACGCCATATTAGAGCCGACTGAGGCTTGCCGTTCAAGATCTGTTTTCATGGCTGACAACATAGACGTAACGGGGGTTTTTGAACTAGTTTAAAATCTACACGCCAAGCAGCCACGCTGTGTTTCGGTTTGAAGTGTGTGGTCACAGGTGGATTTTTTCTATTCCGTGGTCACAGGCACATGAGGCTTAACATCTGTATGCCATGTTGATGGAAGTCTTTATTCTTGGGTATATCTACCTAGTGATTTGCTCGTGTTGTATTTGTATTTATGTGTGTGTCCGACATTATAAGTAATGCTTTTCTTGCAGGGCAGTGCATGCAGGGCATGTTTTTATCGTGCATGACTTGCGAGGCAATGTTTTATTTAGGTGAAGGTTACCACTTAACATCAGCTGTTCCAAATGCTTGTTTCATAACTACATAGTAATAAAAAACAAAGTCGCTTCACGCTCGGTCTGTCTGTCTGTCCCTATGTATGCTATCTTTAAAACAACGGATTTTGATGCGATTTTTTTTAGTAGACAGTGATTCAAGAGAAGTTTTTTATATCAAAGGTCCATGCGTTAGCATCCCTACTTGTCTGCGGTATATCCTCACACATCAGTGCCGTGTTAGGGACGGGGCAGGGACGTGTTTCGCCAGGAGTCTAAAAAATATCATTGCATAGGTACATTGTTTATGAACTCGATCAAAATGTCCGTACTCGTGCTGGCAACGCAGCAACGAAGGCATCGAGGTTCCTGCCCCGTCTCTGACACGGCACTGATGTGTTGGGATAGCCCAAATAAAAGACTGCCGAATGTACTATGGACTAACTTCACTTAAGAGTATTTTACCCATATCACTTTACACTGGCAAGATTGTATCTCGAAATATCGTAGAAGTACCTTAAATAAGGGAAGAAGAAGACACAGCGTATTTTGCTAGACGCAAGGTTGAAAATGGCATCATCTTTTCTACGACCGCAATAATAACATCTACAAAATACGAGCAGACATAAAACCATGCAAGCGATCAATCGGGAACAATCGCTAATAATTCACCGGCAGACGGACAGTTACAACAATTTGTTCACTCATTTTCAACGCACAAACATACACTTGTTCAGGTTAAAATTAATTATTATAAGAAGTAATAACACTACGAACCAGAAAACGAAGCGTTGGCCGCCCACTTCTAGGATACCTACTCCGTTGAAAGAAAGAAAGAAAATACATTTATTCAATACATAAAGATATACCAACAGTTTTAATGAAAGAGAAACTACTAAACATAAATACAAGTAAAATAAAACTGGGATGTTTGTGATGTTTCTCGTTGGTATAAAAAAATACATAGTCTCTTTTGTAAACAAGATTGCTCGTATGCAAGCCCCTACAGTTATGACCGCCACAATTCAATTATCGTCCTGTCTCTAAACTGTTGCGAACTACACTCTCACGAATGTCGACTAATTTGATTGTCGGGAGTCGCTCAAGGCGATGTACTCGGCCCGTTACTTTTAGTTTTATATGTTGGTGACAGAGAAGCGATTTCGACGCTTATGAGAAATATGGAATACTAGTTGCGCCCCGCGGTTTAACCCGCGCAGATTTAAATCCCGGTATTCCCACGGGATAAAAAGTAACCTATGTGCTATTCCAGACTAAAATCTCTCTGCTAAGTTTCATCCAGATCCGTTCAGCCGTTCCGGCGTGAAAGGGTAACACACATTCATCCATCCATCGATCCATACTTACAAACTTTCGCGTTTATAATAGAGTAGGATTTCAGAGAATTCCAGTCTCAGAAATTCATTTATCGGCATCCTATCTCCACATTAAGATTCCCTATATAAGAGGATGGATGTTTAAGACCTTCCCTTGGTAAAACAAATAAAATGAAAACGGCATATTTTCAAGATCACAACAAGCCAACAAGGACAAGGATCACTTTTAAAATAATATAAGTAAACTTAGGTTAAATAAAGCGTTTTATTCTTCAATGAAGAAATTACAAGTAAATAAAACGTTAGTATTGTATCAAGTGAATACATCACAATAATACACAACACAGGATAAAGAAAGGTGACAAATAAAGTTTGCGCTAGCCATGTTCCACATAAAAGAAGATTGTAAAGAAATCGGTGAAGATATATTTTGCAAATTTTTTGCTAATTTAATGCTTCGTTTCCTTTAAAAAACCTAATCCAATATGAAATAATTATACATTTATCTTGTCTATGAAATCAAACCTGCGCCTATGTTAAATATAAATTAACTTGAACAAAGCAATATGTAGTACTAATTGCTTTGTTCAAATTAATTTATATTTAACAATGGACTTCCGCAAAGTCACGCCTGAGTCAATTAACTATCTGCGCCTATGGCACAAATTGTCAAATTCTATAGGATTGTAAAGATTTCAAACAACTTTCTGAATTTCAAAATAGGTCGCTTCATTACATATTCAACTCCTCTTCGCTATGAAGGCGAGGGAAACAATAGATAACTTTACATGCATAGACAAAACGATGTAAATGAAGGCAACGACAATTTGTGGAGAATACACATTTACGTATCAAAAGAATAGCGCTAGTATACTGACGAACTGTGGCCGTAGCACAGAAGAAACGTAGACAGTAGTTCATCTTCTAAAACTACTAAGACAACCATACAAACTCATATGCCCCTAATCACACAGATAGACAGTAGGTATCCACTTAAAAAAACTCGTGAAAACTAAAAAAAAACGGACTATAAAATCTGGGTGACCCAACGCCATCTATAGAAGTAGTATAAAAAATTATATTCGTTATTATTACACGCAATTATCAGTCAGGAAGAGTCATATATAAAACAAAGTCGCTTTCTCTGTCCCCATGTCCCTATGTATGCTAAAATCTTTAAAAATACGCAAGGGATTTTGATGCGGTTTTTTTAATAGATAGAGTGATTCAAGAGGATGGTTTATATGTATAATACATGCATCGCTAGTTTTTTATAAGTTGAGTTTTTGATTGCCTGAAACACGCATAAAACTACATTTTCTGTAAATGAATCCTAGCTAGATCGATTTAACGCCCCCGACACGCCCTACATACTAAATTTCATGAAAATCGTTGGTTCCGAGATTAAGGGCCCGGCGACAGCGGCTCGCAGTTTCGAGGTGCGATTGGCTATTATTGCATTATATTTCATTTCGGGGAGGTTGTTTAAAGGAATAATTATCCAGTGATACGCATAAATACTGTTCGAATACAAATAATACAATAATATAAGGGAAATGTGCTTGAGTCAGAAATCATTTTGGTATTAGGTAAACGTAAGGCCAAACACATATTTACCAAAATGATTTCTGATTCGGGCATGTTTCCCTTATATTATTGTGTTATTTGTGTTCGAACAGTATTTATGCGTGTCACTGGATAGTTATTCTTTCAAACAACCTCCCCGAAATGAAATAAAATGAAATAGTAGCCAATCGCACCTCGAAACTGCGAGCCGCTGTCGCCGGGCCCTTAAGCCCCGCTTTCTGAAAGCACGATTAACACCCCCAGAAAATAAACAAAATCTTATGATGATGATGCGATGGTGACGTATTGATGATGTGTAAATGATTTATGATTGAATGTCTTGAAGTGCATGAATTGAAATCAGGATCTTTTTTAAACTCGTGTTTAAATTCGAACCATGTCCACCACACCACTCATCTTCAAAAATACTGAATCATGAATAGCCTGTATGATGAATCCAAAAAATACCGACAATATCATTCAACGGAATTCAAACCGTATCTTAAAAGGTTAAAAGCTATTTCTCTAGAGCAGGGATTAATCAGCTGATCAAATATGGGTATTTGTAATTTTGTATGCAGACGAAACATTAATTTTTATATGATATTTACTAAGTCTGGGAATGTTGGAATGAATCAATATGAAATAAAAGGTTCTTGAACGCATTTTTTTTTATCATTCTTTCATAAGTTGTACGATTTAGAAGGAAAGTAGGTAAATAGTTAAACACAGTTGTTTCAAGAAAGAAAAATAGCTTTAGGAAATACTTGTAAATATTTATTAGGGATGTCTAAGGGGGTAGTCATAAGTACGTCCAAGTATTTGTCACGTAACATTTTCGCTGGCTAAGACAACCCTTGATTAATTAAAATTCGTTAAATTTCAAATATGGATACTTATCCAAGTTTTTTTTATACAACTAGCTGATGGAAAAAGCAGATGATCCAATCACCTATAACAAAGCATTGCGTCGTAAGTCACGCACGATAGGAACGTGCCCTACTCTGCACTGCCCTGCGTCCATTCACTTAAGGCATACAGATGTTAAGCCTCATTGCCTGTAATTACATCGACAACCACAACTTCCCTTCAAACCGAAACACAGCGTTGCTGCTTGGAGGTAGAAAAAGGCGTGGTGGTAGTAGGTACTTCCCCGGACAAGCTACACACAAAGACCTCTTTATTTTGCAGCAGTACAGTCAAGTACAAGTCATAACTGACAATAGTAGCCGACATAGCTCGCAGAATCAACAATTAAGTGAAGGTGCAATAGGTCATGTAAGGCGAAGAACTGACAACCGCTGGGGAATAGGTTCTCAAATGGCGACCACGAACTGGAAAACGCAGCGTGAACGCCCTCCTACCCGATGGACTGACGACTGGACAATGGGAAGTCGGTGGATGGAGAGGGCTCAGAATCTTTCCTTCTGGACTTGTGTAGGGGGCTATGTCCAGCAATAGACTTCTTCAGGCCAATGGTGATGATGCCTAGTCTTGAGTAGGAAAGAATAATCTATTCTGAGCTCAGAAGACTACTATGTACTTTACAAATTACGACCTACGCGTCAGCTAACTTACATATTTGTTACAAAATAGGATAGGCGACATATTGAAATGGTTATACAAATTGAAGGTGAGAAGTAACATAAAGATTGAGTAGTCACGGCTAGAAAAACATTAGAATATCTAGGTTAGGCCTAGTACTCCTGATGTATTGTTTAGAACCAGAACATACAAATTTGTTGCAATATAGGGCAGCGTGGTCGCCCAGCGACAAAGCACTTTAAATAAAAAAATTTAAAAAACGTACAAATTGTACTTTTTGCCTAGTTTTTTACCGACTTAAATAAAATGGAGGCTTATGATAGGTATGATCTGATTTTAAAATTTATTTTTTTATTTGAAAGGTCTTTTAGATTGGTCCCGTAAAAATGACATTATTGGTTCTGTAATTTGGCTTTTGCAGAAAAGCATTTCTTTTTACTTGCGTGAAAAAGCAGATGGCCTACGATGTTAAGATGAAGTGACCTAAAATGCACTGCCCTGAATCCATCAACTTGAGGCATATAAGCCTATAAGCCTCATAGTGTGCCTGTAATATCACCTACAGTGTAGGGTCTTCAACCCGCGGCCCTCGGGCCTCATGTGGCCTGCCAGCTAATTTCTTGCGGCCCGCGGCCACCAATAAAGATTATTGAAATTTGAAATTATGTATGTCTTTTATTTTATTGATAAGGTGGTAAAGTGTCGTGAAAAGTTGCGGCCCTTCGGACGATGTGAAATCGATGTTTGGCCCTTGCACTAAAAAAGGTTGAAGACGCCTAAGTCCTACACCCTTCAAACCGATACACAGCAACCATACAGCAACGCTGCTTGGCGGCTAAAATACGCATGGGTGTCATTTAATTAAACCATTGTGCCCTAAACTGTATAATTAACAACCATACTATGTATATAACCATATATATGTATATGTTAGCAAATATAATAAGCTTTTAATATTTTCCCTTTATTAGATTCGTTCATGTTTTTAACCAACTTCAAAATAGGTGATTCTCAATTCAACTGGTTTGTAGTAAGTCTTTTCACATCAAACTGAGCAAACCTAACACATGAGCCTAAGAATAAAGTTGATAAGCTATCAACACAAAGTTTACTGCTCTGGATATCTAAGATAGGGTTTTATTTGTAGTGTGACCCAAGGAGTTAGGATAGCGAACTTTGAAGAGTTATGAGTTAGTCGTAAAAATTATTGCAGCAATGAGATTTTGCTGTTAAGGTTTTGTTCGAAGGAGTTCAATTATGTTTTATTTATAGGAAATCTAGTAGGCCCATGAAAAATTATAAGCTAGGTATAGACTAATATCGAAGCATGATTATTGATTATTATTATTGCATGATATTAAATCTTTTGGTATTGACATCTCCAATAACCTAAAGAAGCTTTGAAAATGTGCAAATGTTAAGTTTAGAATATTATTTGGGCTCAGGTAGATAAGATGTAACTACCTATTCTTACTTATGTTTCGCAAATAAAATATTTTAAAGAAATTTATTTCGCATTGTAGGTAGGTACCTTACATAATTATATTTTTTAATAGGCTTTATTCTAAGATAATAGGTAGGTTGGTACATTTACGACACTTTAATTTTCAACTATTATTACATAGGCATTTATAAAAAAAGTTAGATTAGTAGTTAAAAGGTTAAAAGATTAGTTATGTAGTAAAAGTTAGTTAGTTTTTCGAGTAGTTTACTTGCTATCAGAAATAGGAAGCTAATGAAAATTCTTACCGCTGAAAATCCAATTGAAGACATCGGCCATCTTGAATCACATGTTAATCTCGAGTCAAATTCATTATTACCTACTTTAGCCTCCTTATCATCATGTGACCAAAACACAACTTAAAATAATATTTAATTATTTTAATAAATATACATACGGTTATTATATCCACGTTTTTTTGAACATAGGTACCTAGAGTATTGAAGTATCTATTTCGATTTTAAATTCATTGACAATTTTCATCACAAATTTTCTTTATCACTTCATAGAAAAACATAAAATATCAAATTGGTTTGTAAAACATTAGTAATTAACTAATTAAATGTTTAGTTTTAAACGAATTTACAGTTATTTAACTAAGTTTTATGAAAATAGCTCTAAAAAGTTCCTAAACGTACTGCGTTGGCGGTATGTATGAAAATGGCGCCTGAGTGTAATAGTTGTGTGTTTTATACAGGTGGTACCTGTTACGTCATATGTGGTAAACGTGAAATTCTTATCGTTGTTATAGGAAAATGAGCCATAGCTGCACGGAACTTAAAGGTAGCTTCATTTCTATGATAAAGCGGAGCGTAGAGGAAGACGGGGGAATGCCGATCACCTAAGGGAAAAATGCTCGATTTATTTTTTTCATTTGTCTTAAACTTATTAGTCCGAAACTACACGGAAGTCGGATATGGCAGGGGGCCGATCTAAAACCTGATGATGTCTTCTGTCTAGATAGATCATAATATGGATGATGTGTATAATATGTAATGTGATGAAAGGATATACCTATTAAGGTTTAAAGTTTAAAGAGGCTGCCTGCTCAAACGTCAGAACCACTGCGCTGCAGCGTGCTCGCTGTGTTTCAAAGCACCGTATTTAACAAGTTATTGGGGTGAGCGGTATTACCCCTGGGGCCTAATTGTCTAACTCGCTAGTAATCGTAATCGGCACAGATGAGGGAATATGTAGTATCGTAATGTCTCAGATGAACTTGATATGTATGTAGTACAAAAAGTTTGACGCTTGAAACCCAGAATATCGCCATGGTTGGGCCTCAAGTTACACAATAAGGCCCCTGCTTCCCCTATGTTTTTGAACGGGTCAAAATAGTTGGATTTGTCTCATCGAGAATATAGTGCATGATGCATGCTAAATATAGTACTCTCATCGGTGAAAAAAAACATCGTGAGGAAACCAGCTTGTTTTTCAGCAGCGGCGATGGGCTTGCAACCTGTCACGTACCCATCGAATACCAACAACTGTGATAACCATCACCATAACATAGGTACGTGACTTACAAGGCGTTGCCTTGTAAGTCACGCACTATAGGAACGTGCCCTACAGTGCACTGCCCTGCGTCCATCAACTGAGGCATACAGGATGTTTAGCCTCACGTGCCTGTAATTACACCGGCGGCGACCACACTCTTCAAAGCGAAACACAGCGTTGCTGCTTGGCGGCAGAAAACGGCGTGGTGGTAGTACTTCCCCGTACGAGAAACAACACAAAAACTTCTACCACTCGAGAGAGCTTCTAATACTCTTAGAAGCTCTCTTTCTTCTAGAGTAAAAGTTTAATCTTCGTTTCTTTTCTTTAGGTAGGTAATCATAAAACGCACAAAATTGATGTGCGTATAAATTAAAATTCACAATAAAATTCAAGCGAAATTATGTCTCAAATAATGTCTATACATGGGCAGATTATAATTATATATGCTAATTTATGATAATTCATGAGTTGCCACTTGAGCAATAAATTCTTACCAGCAACTTGACAAAAAAAGTCTAGAAACGGAACATGCCGGTGTTTCGATAATAGCGAGCAACACCGCATGCGAGTCCATGTTTTTTTCTGCTGCAATTCAGCAAAGCAGCGACGCTGTGTATCGGAGTAATCTTTTAGACGATTGTTTAAAAAATCAAATAGATCCTTAGAACCATTACTACTTATATAATTTGTTTTTATTTTATAACGTCAAAAACGTAAAAGTGGCGAGCGAAGACGCGTAGGTAGGTATACGGCATCGGCATGGAAGCTAGACATTACTTTCCGTTTTCATTATTGCACGGTAAGTTAGGGCTAACACAAGTAATTTATTTTTAAAGCTAAGCTCCCCTCACACGTTGCGGTAACTATTAGTTTACTAGCTATTTGGAAAGGGCTATAACTTGAGTTAGTACTTGGTACTGAGATATTTGAGGAGATATCTACCGCGCCTGGGGATCAAAGTCGTGAAAGCGTAATAAGAATGAATGTGAAATTCTTTATAGTAGGTACACCAAGAGTAACAGAAAACAATTAAAATATACATTAAAGTAGTATGGGCGGTCTTATCGCAGGAAGTGATTTTTTCCAAATAACCTATTGATGGAGAGGATTGAATTAGATGATAATGTAAAGTGCAAAGAAAAAAAAAGTGCCAAGTAGAAAAACATACTCGAAAGAGGCTTCTTTTAGGCGCACTTAATATCCTTTCCCCACACTGGCACTGGTTTTGAAAAAAAAAACTAGTGGAAAGTACCGGTAGGAATACGTGAGAAAGGGACTTTAAGTTTCATAGCTGATTTACATGTCAACAAAGCCCGAACGTACGTTCGAACATAATTCGTAAGTCCGTTATGTTTCCGGAAAGAAATTGTGTAAAATTGTACATCATTGCTGTTATTTTTACTTCCACTTAAGATAGGACCTAATATTAATAATAACTGTCTATCACCCAGCATTGAAAACAAACGACAAAGGTGTAGTATTAATAGCAACTAATAGTTGCTAATACTACACCAACTAATAGTGCTACTAATAGTTGCTAATACAATATAGTTGCCAACTATATGGATGGATGGGAATCAAATGTCAAACTGAAAGCCATCTCGATAACCAGACACAAGGAATTTGAATTTGACCAGACATTATCGTTATTGGGCCGCTGTTCTATAAAGTTTGGCTTGATAGGATAGAATCAGAATCAGAATAATCTTTATTGTAAACTGTTGAATGTATAAGGTGTTGAAAATATAATAGAGTACAAACAGTCTGCCCTATTCGGACGTACAATTAAATGTTTCAAACATTTTTGCTTAAAATCTATGAATATGAAATTTTAACAGTTAACATTATAAATCTTATCTTAAGGGTCCGGCGACAGCGGCTTGCAATTTCGAGGTGCGATGGGCTATTATTTTATTTCATTTCGGGGAGGTTATTTGAAAGAATAACTCTAAAGTGACACGCATAAATATTGTTCGAACACAAATAATCCAATAATATAAGGGAAATGTGCTTGAGTGAGAAATCATTTTGGTATTAGGTAAACGTAAGACTAAACATACTAATACCAAAATGATTTCTGATTCGGGCATGTTTCCCTTATATTATTGTATTATTTGTGTTCGAACAGTATTTATGCGTGTCACTTTAGAGTTATTCTTTCAAATAACCTCCCCGAAATGAAATAAAATGAAATAATAGCCAATCGCACCTCGAAATTGCGAGCCGCTGTCGCCGGAGCCTTAAATCCAACTCAATTTTAAAGGAACTTTAGTTTACTTTGGTAGGTAGGTACTTATTTGTCTAAATATTCTTCTAAGCTATAAAATACTTGTGAAATAAGCCATTTTTTTAAAAGATTATTAAAAGCATTTAGTTTACATAATTTAAATTGTTTAAGGGTTTAGCCAAGCAGCGTTGCTGTGTCTCGGTTTGAAGTGGGGTTGCCGGTGAAATTAGAGGCACATGAGGCTTAACATGTGTATGCCACAAGCTGATGGATGCAGGGCAGTGCATTGTAGATAGGTATTCCTATCGTGCGTTTCTGACGAGGAAATGTTTTGTGACGGTTACTACTTAACTTCAGGTGGGGCATGAGCAAGTAGACTAAAAAAACAAGTGTATTGCAGGCTGTAATGTAACATTTTATGTACAGCTGAGTCTACAGTCAGCGACACCAAATGAGACCGAATGTCATATCATTGGTTAACACGAGCTAACTACTTCTGAATTTAGTATATCAGCATCAATCTTGTGTCCCCATTATGTATCAGTTAATATCTCTACGCTTTCAGATAAGGGAAGTAGGCAAACGAACGGCTTGTATGCTCAGAGATTTGTGTACAGATTGAACATTTAGTAGGTACACTCATCTAAGAAATACCTAAACGTATTTCGGCGGTGATTGCGTAATTTATTAGGAGCACGCTATGGCCAAGTACATTAGACTCCTAAAATTTTATTATTGAAACAACTGTAACTTTTTCTCTGTCTAGACTAGACGAAAGTCTTTGTAACTATACATAATATGGAGTTACTTATATTACGTACAGGAATAAATAAATATCTAGCTCTACATCACACTTTTTGCGCCATCTATGAATGAGTAGAAGCATAAGACTAAACCAATCTAAAAATAGCGCCATCTATTTTAATTTCTACAAAACCAATTAGGTTGTTTCTCGGGCAAACTAATAAATGAAAAAATGGTACTATAAAAAACCTAATTGATGTAGTTATGTTGGTGTGGTTGTTTGATGCTACCAGCTTATAAAATCACCGATAGATGGAAATAATTATATTTTTCAAAACCCCAATTAGATAACAATAATATTATGTACCATTAGAAAATCGTAAACCTACTCAGATAGTGCGTACTTGTGCAAATGTTTATCATCATCTTCCTGCCCTTAAACCACCTAAATCATAAGATATACTCAACATAATATCAAAATACTTTAAATGTACCAAAAATACTAGTATGTATTGTATTGTATTGGTACCTCGTCATATCGTATATATGAAGGTACTATTTTCAATTTGCTGCTGGAAATATTATTTTTTACCAACATGTTGAAACAATGACAGCTGTCAGGGCAGATGACTGACATCGTGACATTTAGAAATTCTCGAATTTTTCTTTCACTTCGCAAAAGACAGCGAGTGCGTGTACGTATCTCTTTATAATAAGATTTAATTTATTTATGTGTTACGAGCCGGTCTAAAATAATTAGAAATAAACCCCATTTATCGACTGACTTAGCCCTTGTCAAAAACTTCGCTTGTGACATACAGAAAAAAGAGAAAAATTATAATTTTGACATATGTTATGTAAAGTGCGACCTAGGTCAATTTTCGGATGCATTTTCGTGAATTTTGAATGTGTTGTTTGTTGTTGCAGCACTACACTCAAGTTTGGACATAATGAGAACGACACAAATTGCCCAGTACGCTTTGAGGCTCTCATATTCGCAGGTAAGCTTATTTTACTCTGAAAGTTATAGAATGGCAGTTGCATATCTTTACCGCATTGACCTGTGACCAATTCCAGTAGGTAGGTATGCGATATATTACGAGATATTGTCTACGCGATACTTAATTTTGATAACTTATACATTCAAATATAATTGTGGTTATCAGTCATAGAAGAAATTCCTCTGAACTTTGATATTTAAATTTCACCTTCATCTTTGAATAATTTATAAAGGCTTTCAGAGTAGGCATATTGATAATCCCTTCTTGGATATTCTAGGTAGAATTCTGATTTAATAGTGTTGTTTAAATTTGCAAAATAACATGTAGCAATACTATTCAACCTTGTACTTTGTGAATGGACTGGTTTCTGCAATTAGGCCTCTTCTGGACTGATTTTGTGTGAGTCGAACTTGCTGTTCTAGCTACCATGCTACCTGAAGTTCTAGCTACCATGCTACCTGAAGTTCTAGCTTAGGAGATGAATTTGAAATAGAAGTTAAAATAACCATAGGTAGTCATCCACATAAAATTACATAGTACACACAGAACCACAACAAAACTTTTAAAGGGTTGGCAACATGCTTGTGATTCCTATTGCAGGCGTTCATTGGCTATGGTAACCACTTCCCATCAGGCGGGCCATAAGCTTTTTTTGTCTACTTTGTTGTATAAAAAAACTATTGTACTGCTGCCAAAATCTTCAGCCCAAAAGATAAGAAAAACATATTTTCACAAATCAGAAAGGTTCTTGAAGTTAGATTTCAGTAGGTATGAATACCTAATAAAAACCTCTTAGGTATAAACCTGTTTTGTGAGAGGCTGGTGCCTGAGATAGCTTTGTGAACCTGTGTTACAGTCACCTTATTATTTAGAAAAACAAATATAGTGTGCATCACACAAAAAAAAATCCGGAAGGAGGGGGAGCAAACACATCCTCGCCACTGTTTTCCAACATTCCTCTTGGTTGACGCGACCTATACCTAGCTTTTGCACATGTTATATTTTTTCTCATTAAAAACAAAAATTTCTCTTTAAAAATTTGCACTGTTTTGGACTCAGCAAAAAATCTGTTGGCATTATGCCAGCACAACAAATAATTTAGCTTGGATCAATCAAAGATAGACTAAGAGTTCACTGGCAAAAGCCAGTTAAAATATGATAAAGGTATAAATAATGTGGCCATAGTCCATTAAACATTAGTCTATTGTATAAATAAATGAGAATGTAGGTAGGTATAATTTATCAACAAGGAAATTTATTAATAACACAAGTATATTTACACATGAAACAGTTAAGCTATCTGCATACAAAATGAATCAAAACAAATAAATAAAAAAAAACTATATTGACACAAATTAAAATACTTACAATAAATCTTAATATAGAATTATTTATCTAGTTCCTTTTTACCAGTTTCCTCGCGATGTTTTAATTCATTGTTTGAGGGTTCTGTCACTGTGCACGACTTTGAACCCACGGAAGGCGGAGCCGCTACCACTAATCCAACAGTGCTCATTCCCAGTAATTTAACGGGATCTCTATATCTTATCGTGTCACTAGTTTTTTGAGAAAAGTGTGCTGAAAGGAGATAAAAAGTGGCCTAGAAAGCTAAACCATATTGCAATGTATATTTGTTGTAAGTTTCATCGATATCGGTTCAGTGTAGGCCATGATTGAGCTAAAAACGTACATCATTGTAACTTTCGCATCTATAGATAGACCTATGTAGTGCCATCAACTTATCTGAACCGGTCTGAGGTTAGCCGTTTGTACATAAATGGCCAATAGCGAATGGAAGCTGTCCCAAACGGCTAACTTCAGACCATTTCAAATAAGTTGGTGGCACTGTAGGTAGATAGGATTGAATGGCTTCATTGTAAGTGTCGCAACGTGCTCACGCACGTTTCTCTAACGAGATTAATTACCAAGGAGTATTATACCTATTCTGTAGGTTAGTTTTCTATACCGGTAAACTCGTTGCATGCCATGCCTATTCCCAGATATGTAGCGTTGCTGTGTTCCGGTTCGGATGTGTGTTTGCCGGTGAAATTAAATTTTTTCCATTCTACCTATTCCAATTCATTTATTCAGTCACTAGTTGCGCCCCGCGGTTTCACCCGCGCAGTTTTAAATCCCGGTATTCCCACGGGATAAAAGGTAGCCTATGTGCTATTCCAGACTATAATCTATTTCTCTGCCAAGTTTCATCCAGATCCGTTCCGGCGTGAAACAGTAACAAACATTCATCCATCCATACGTACAAACTTTCGCGTTTGTAATATTAGTAGGATTAATGAGATGCGAAGATGGAAGTAGGAAGAGTTCCGTACCTTTAAATAAACCATGCACGGTGCATACGGAAAGGCCTTGCCGATATTTACCTATAAGTAAATGTATTTGCATCACTTTTCTTTACATGTTATCATTTAGAATATAGCTCTTTGTGTGTGGCTCGTCCGGGGAAATACTACGCCTATGCCACGCCTTTTTCTGCCGCCAAGCAGCGTTGCTGTGTTTCGGTTTGAAGAGTCAAAGTCAAAGTCAAAGTATATTTATTTGCTGAATTACATGTACATGAGATGTTAAATGTTTATATTGACCAGTGTAATTCGACCATACACGGGCATGCAAAATTATAATTTTTAAACAATAAGTCAAAATAAAAATAACAAATTATATAAAATTAAAAACTAATAATAAAATGGGAATAAAAATGACAAAATGAAAGAATGATATTATAAATTATGATTAATTTCAAATTAATGTACCTAGAAAAAATAATAATTCAATAATACAGTAATGGTACCTACTAAAATTAAATATAATGTCAGAGAATGATAAATTTAAATAAAATTGTAGATAAAATGTCAAATGTAAATAAAAGATAGTTAACATAAATTAAGAAATAATTGTGTTGGTCAGTAGTTTATCTGACATAAATTCATTAATCGTATAATAACATTTACCAGCCAGAATAGTTCTTAGCTTCCTCTGAAATATTGGCGTTGGAAGTTCTCTAAAAGCTATCGGAAGTTTGTTGAAGATGAGTGGAGCCATAAAAAAGATACTTTTGCGCATTAGTGTGGTCTTACAGTTACGGACGCAAATTTTATTTTGGTCTCGTCTGTTACGCTGAACGACATCAGACAACCGACAAAACAGATCAGGATTGTGCCTAACATACATGGCCGTTTCAAAAATATACAGCGAAGGAACCGTTAAGATATTGTATTTAACGAAGTATGATTTGCACGAATCTGTTACCTTAAGATTAAACATTGCTCTAATACATCTTTTTTGGTGTTTGAAAACTCTGTCAACGTCTGTTGAGTTGCCCCAAAAGATTACACCGTATCTAATATTGGAAGCAACCAGGCCGTGGTAAGATGTTAGTAGAGCTTCCTCGTTAACTACTGGGCATAGTTTATATAAAATATATGCTAGACTGTTTATTTTTTTACAGAGATTTTCGATGTGTGGCTTCCAGTTCAATTTTTGGTCAATATTAATTCCTAGAAATTTTGTGGTATTTACGTTATTGATTTTAATATTATTGTAATGAATGTCAAAATTAGAAGAAGCAGCAATATTGCGTTGTCTAAAGTGAATAATATTAGTTTTATTAAGATTAATTTTTAAATTGTTATTGTCTAACCATTTTATAACAGATGATAGTGCAGAATGTATGTCAAGTTTATAGGTGTCAATATTGTTACATGTAATAGTTACAGTACTGTCATCTGCAAATAAAGACATTGGTTGTACTGTAGCTTTTGGTAGGTCGTTTATGTAGGCTATGAAGAGCAGTGGGCCTAACACACTCCCTTGTGGGACACCATACTTGATAATACGCTCCCCGGACACGTGAACATGTTCTAGTTTGGATTTAAAATCTATTTTTGATATTTGCGTCAGTTGTTTTCTATTTTCGAGATAAGATTTTATTAATTGTAGTGCATTACCTCTGATGCCGTAACACTCCAGTTTACTCAGCAAAATATTATGGTCAACATAGTCGAACGCTTGGGTCATGTCACAGAAGATTGAGCAGACTGGTGTTTTTTTATCAACATTGCTTGTTACACGGAAGAGGAAGTCATATAGAGCCATGTTTATAGTTTTATTTTCTCTAAACCCTTTTTGCTCGCTACAAAGTATTTTGTTTGATTCAAAATAATGATTGATTAATTTAAACAAGTATTTTTCGAAAATTTTTGAGATTACACGTATAAGAGAGATCGGCCTATAATTCTCCATACACTCTTTATCTAGTTTTTTATGAATAGGTTTTATTATAGAAATCTTTAGTGCTTCTGGGAATATTCCTGTGTCTAGGCTTAAATTAACAATATGGCTGATTGGTGTACATATTCTGATTGGTGTTCTATGTATATAATAAAAAATATCTATCTATGTAAGTATATAATGTATTAAATATATTATCAGTCATCTAGTACCCATAACACAAGCTTTGAGTAGCTTACTTTGGGGCTAGATGGTGCTGTGTGGATTGTCCAGCATTATTTATTATTTATTATTATTATTATATATCATGAGCTACTACTTTTAGTATCTTTGTTGCGATACCGTCATATCCAACACTGCTTGTATTATTTAGACTGTAAATTATTTTCACAATATCTGTTGGTATGCATGGCCTTAAAAATATAGAGTCTTTAGAGCTTTTAATTAATCTTGTTACATTTTTTCCTGAATTATGAACAGGGATAACCTTATCAATAAAGTAGTTATTAAACGCATTTGATATGTCTTTGGGGTTTGTTATTAATTTATCGTCAATTTTAATTTTTTCAATCGGATCTTTGGGAAAATTTCGTTTCGCGTTATTTATAATACCCCAAGTAGTTTTACATTTATTTTTAGATATTTTTATTTTATAATTATTTTGACTTTTTTGAGTTAGTTTTATAATTTGTTTTAATAATTTTGTATATTTTTTATATTTATTTAGTGTTGTATTTGAAGGTTTTTTTCTGAGTTCCCATAAAAGTTTTCTTTTATTCCGACAGCACCTTTTGATTCCACGTGATACCCAGCGTACGCGTTTCGACGTCTTAATAATAATTAATTTGGTGGGGAAGCAAAGTTCATAAAATAATTTAAATGTTTCAATAAACGTGTTATATGCGTCATTAGGGTTCTTTTCGCTATATATTTCAGAGAAGGACATGGTTTTAAGGATGTTTGAGAATTTATCTATGTTGTCGGCTGAATAATCTCGCCTCTTGACACGCCAGTACTTAAGGATAGCTAGATTATTGATTGGACATTTAATAAGCTGAGCTGTGTGGTCTGACAGTCCGAACTCTATGACCTCAGTAACACATGGTTTTTTGAAGTTATGCGCAAAATTATCTAGACATGTTTGGCTTTTAAGTCGCGTGGGCTGTTTCAAAGCAAGTTTGAGATCAAAGTTTAAAAGTATACATTCAAAATCCAAAGTTAAATTATTTCTTTTTAAAATGTTCACATTAAAATCACCAGCAACTAAGATATTTTCGTAAGATTTCTTTGACAACTCATTTAACGTTTTTTGAAAGCCATTAATAAATGTGACAAAATTGTTCGGATTGGGCACACGATATACACATAAAATTGCAATTTTATAGTTAATTAATTCTATTGCACAACACTCAAATATGCCAGTCATTGAGAAGTTCGATATTTTAGTCAACTCTATCCATTTATGTCCGCTATGTACCAAGATGCAGGCTCCGCCTCTTTTGCTATTTTCTCTACAAAAGCACGAGGCTAGCGTGTAGTTAGGTATAACCAAATACTGCTCATATCCATCCATAATAAAGTGTTCTGTTATACATACAACGTCAACTTTTTTATTACTATTATATAATTCATCTAAGCACACTGTTAGCATATCGGACTTATTGAGCAGTCCTGCTATGTTTTGATGCAAAATATACAGCTGATTATTCACGAAAAAACTGAGTTTTTAGTTGGTCATGCTCACTTTTTGATAGCTCTATTGTATAAGAGCTTCTGTGGGAAATGAATTTCTTTATTTGTTCAATGTAGTGAGATAAGTCTTGGAATATTGTACGAAGTCCAGTGTTGCTTATGGTTCCAGATGGCTTGTGAAACATGCTGTAGTCATAAATTAGATGCTTGTTTGTGTCAATTAAATAGGCATAGTTATATGTACTAACGTCGTGTTGAAGTAGATTATTAAAATTATATATTCTTTGATTTATTGATTCCTTATTGTTTCCGCATTGGTAGGTTGGTGTGCATATAACAATATTAGTATGTGTAATTTTTTGTAGGATTTCTCTCATATAGTTAATGATTTGGGTATTTCTGTTAATTTCTAGAAAGTCTTGATCTCCAATGAATAATATACAATAATCATCCATTGTGAAGTCTTTTACCTTTGTTTGTATTCCTTTAAGGAGCAGCTTTGTACATCCATTCGGAGTGAGATAATGACAAACAGTAAAGTTCTGCTGCATCATATCCTGTGCGATAGATAGCACCTTATTCTGCTTATTACCGCTGATCAAGCACAGCTTTGGTACGTTCCCTGCTAAGTTGCCATTTACCGCAGTATTTGGAAGGTTTTTTGCCAAGTTCCGAATATTGTAAGTGTTATTTTCAGGTTTTTTTTCAGGCAGCTTGCTGGTTTGGGTCTCTTTGTTAATTTTTTCATTTTTTTTTTTGTCAGATTCTGTGATAGCTTTGATTGTTTGTGTTGCTCTATGTAGTTTCTCTACTTTATTATTATCGTTTGTATTTTGTGTTTGTGTTTGTTTATGTGTTTTAGGTTTAGAAAGTGGCTTGGTAATTTTCCGAGCCGCAGATGTTGGGGAAACAAACTTAGGAGGGCTATTTCCAATCTTTTTATATAAATCATTTTTTTTAATCAGTTCTTGATTGTGTTTTTTTAAATCTTTATTTTCAATAGTTAACTTCTCTATTTCGCTATGTGCACTGTCAAGTTGGATGTGCAGTTCTTCAATTTTTGCGGCTAGATTTTGAATTTGGTCATCGTTTACAGATATGTCTGGTAGGCTACTGGCAGTGCCATCTAGTGAATTGATGTTCATATCTGATTCATGGTGGCTAATGACTAGTTGCGTTTGTGCACGTCTAAGCGTCACATTATTAATTTCTGGTTCCATGTTTTAGATGGCGTTGTCAGGAAAATAATGTTTGTAAATTTTTTTTGTGCAAAATATAATGAGGATGCTGGGGTTTGAACTCGGTTCATATGTTGAGGATCAGCATAAAGTTATTAGATCAGACCGCTGAGCCAAGCAGGTGATAACTTTAGTGACAAAATTATCAAACACGTCCGTAGTGCTGTTTATTTTATGTTTAAAAGTTCGTTATTCTTTTCTCAACTACTATGAGTCACACATATATCAGTTGACCGCCACTTGTTATTAATAGGCAAATTGCATGTAATACATACGATTTTTGCAATCCAAAGCGTCACTGGGTTTTTCGAACTTATAGTAGGAGTTAACTAGCACTGTTTTAAAAGTATTGTCAAATTTAGTCACAATAATAGTTGATAGTGTAGGTTTGCACTTTTTTTTTTTCCACTTTTTCACGTTTAGTTTACGTTCATTTCGTAAGATAACACTCTCACATAGACTTTAGGATGCTAGTGAAATAATTAGGTAGTATTTTGTATCAATTGTTCATTTTAAGTATTTTATTTTGATTATTAGAAACGGAGCCAATGTTGACATGACAACAGCGCCATCTAGCTTAGTGTGGTCGCCGGTGTAATTACAGGCACATGAGGCTTAACATCTGTATGCCTCCAATGGACGCAGGAAGTGTATCGTAGGTCACGTTCTTACCAGAGTGACTTACGAAGCTATGCTTTGTTGGATGTTAGACCACTCCATAGGATATCTACCGTGCCTGAGCATCAAAGTCGAAGCTTGTCATAACATGTTTTTTCTGTGTTTCAAAGACTTTACAAACAGTCTATCAATACCTCATGCGTAGAATAGTATTACGCACTTTAATAACCAAATTGACCCATTCTGACGTTGTTGTAACTGTATAACATGTCTCAATCTAGGTATTTGAATATTTTCAATTTAGGTAAGTATAGGTCAGAGATGACGGATAGGGGGAAGTGGAGAGAAAAAACCTGTTGTGCCGACCCCACATGAAGTGGGATAAGGGCAGGAAGAAGACAAAGGTAGTGCAGGGGATGCGTTTGCGCATACATAATACTCAGTTTTTTTCACCACAAAGATCTAGATACGATAAGAAGATAAGAATAATCAAAGGAAAGAGAAGCATAGGAAGACCTAGGATAAGCTACATGAGCATAATAAAAGCGGAGGTTGCCGTCATGTTTTATAAGGAGGTCAAGAAGGTTGCCCTAAAGATAAACACCTGCAGTTAATTGCATCAATTACGCCGACAAGAGCATTGCTCTTAAATAAGAAGAAAGGTATATAAAAAATTGCAATTATGTTCACCCAAAATCCGAATTTTATTTAGTCAAATTGCGAAAATTCCACGCCTATCTTAGATAGCCTATCTTACCTCAGACTCCAATGCAAATGATAACCCCTTTATGCAATCAGTCAATTCGTAGACATATCTTTTTTCTACATTGTCGTGTGCCACTGGTTATCTTTGGCGCCTTTTCGCTTATCTATTTTTGGTAACACTGTACTTGCCAAGTCTTTGTGCTGTAATAGCTTTTATCCACAAAGGTTACAAAATATTCTTTTTAAACGTATTTAAAATCCTTTCCATCACACTGTTTCTAAAAAACTAGTAGCGCGACAAGAAATAACGATTTGCACAAGTAATGTTAAAAAAAGAAAAATGTTCAAAGCCAAGAAGAGTGACACTGAATCGAATTGTTTATTGAAATAACCAAATACAGTTTGTATTTTTCGAAAAGCTATTTCTGGATTGATTGTCTGTCGCGTACGAAATGCATATTTCAATGCCACCCCAAAGTCATTTCAGGACCACGTTTATTTTGGGTTTAAACTGTATCTGATCTTCGTGAGGTTACAGTTCGTTAATCTCTTGTTTTGAATTTAATAGAGTTGAAATATAAATAAATATTAAATATTACTGGACATTCCACACAGCACTATCTAGCCCCAAACTAAGCCAAAGCTTGTGCTATGGGAACCAGATAGCTGATATAATACTTTTTGTTGATACATCACATAAATGTTGAGGTTGGAATCGAATCCACGGCCTATGGCATAGAAGGCAGAGCTACTGCCACATAAGCTGTGAAGGCTGTCAAATAAATTCATTAAATCTTTGAGACGAAACGATTATAGCTCGCATCAAAAGAAAGGAATCCAAAATGGCCCTAATCATCCTACTTCATAGGCGCACAACAGGGTTTTGTTTTCGTATCAAGTGCTCGAAAGGAGACTCTGAGGAGCTTAAAATTATTTCACCACATTGCTACAAGACTTATGGTAAATTGTACCTAAGTCTAGCGACGTCACAAAACCTTGATTAGCATTACACGAAGGCAATGGCTTCAATGTTCCGGGTACAATCAAAGATTGCGTGACGTACTTCGTACCTACTGAATGTGGATTCTTAGGTGAACGACCTGGGAAAGACTATTTTCTGTTCCATCTGTTGCTAGTCTCAAAATAGTTTTGTAGTAACAAGTCTTACGAACGTAATAACTAAGCTATCGTGGCCTGGTTGATTGGTCATTTAATTTTCTTCTCCAATTGCAGGCTCATGAGACTAAATCATAATATCTGAACGCCTCAAGTAGAGGGGCGCAGGGCAGTGCATCGTAGGACACGTTCATATTTTGCGTGACTTACAAAACAATGCTTTGTGATGGTGATGGTTACCACTTAGCAGGTGGACTTAGAAAGTGATATAAAAAATATACGTGGCGTGGTTGATTGGTAATTTCTTCTCCAATTGCCAGTGAAATTACAGACTCATGAGGCTTAACATCTGTAAACATCTCATCTGTATGCCTCAAGAGATGGACGCAGGGCAGTGCATCGTAGCAAGTTCATTTCATGCGTGACTTACGAAGCAATGCTTTGTTATAGGTGATAGTTACCACTTAACAGGTGGACCATCTAGTTTAATTAGATAGTGATATAAAAAAAATATGCAGAAGTCGCAAGCACTCCAGACTAATACAGGTTTGAAAATTATACCGGAATAGTTTATGAAAACAGTTTGCTTTAAAAAACCTATCACAATCGCTGTTTTGAAAACATTTTAAGAATTTTGTAATTGTATTTTTTCCTTTGTGTACTATACTTACCATTGGAATGTTCATTCATTTAAGTATATGGAAAGTAGACTATGTAAATAGTAAACTGTATCATCATTTGCCCCTTCTTCATCAGCTTAAAGTTTGCTGCTAACTTTGTAGGCCTCTCCATATGGTACTCGAATTAAAATCCTTACAAAACTATATTTCGCAAGAACTGTGCCACGATATAGAAGATGGATTTTGGGTTTACTTAGTCACCACGCTTAGCCGCAGTGTTGGTGTTATGCGCTCAGAAAAAGCAGCTGCCCTTCTTCTGATACATCCTCGTGAGTTTCCTCGCGGTGTTATCCTTCACCGTTTGAGAGCATTCAATTCAATTTATTTAAGTATTTAGAATATATTTTTTTTACGTTTGTTGTAGGAGCAAAACCTTGAATGTTAAGTGTTTCACGTCTCTTATTCTGTTATTCAATAATATTAAGAACAGAGCATTTAATCGAATTAGGTCGTTTGTAAATAAGATATTTCACTTGACACACTTCAGAAATCCATATTTTGAACCGTTGATATCGTTGTAATCACTGTTTCGTTCGCTTATCTTTTTTTTAATGAGGAAAAGTGATGATCAATCAGAAACCCGTTAGTGTTGAGAACTTCAGCCTATAATAATTGCATTACCTCATAGGACACGCCAAACGTGCCCTATCTGGATTTGCACTAGACCATCACTCTGGGGACCTAATAATGTTTAATGTCTTGCATTTGGGTTTTGGGACACACTTTGTTAGGTAAAATGGAATTCTCTAAACGTAATGCGCAATTTGTGTGGGACTGTTAGTCATGTGAATTTTATTTGTGAGCTATTTTTATGTGTTTGTGTGGCGTGCCGTGCCAAATGGCGCTAGGTAGTTATATTAGTATTTCGACAATTCCTTTGTAGTTACACTAAAAAGCTCAAGGTCGCTTAGCGGGACACTTATCATCTCTTACGTCTGCCCATAACCCTCTTCATGAATTTATTTTGTTTTCCTTTTTCAGTTAGTTTACTTAGGGCTATACATAGTTTCAATAGTGTAGGTATTATATTACATTGTAACGAGGATCATACAAAAGAGCGGTATGAACCAGGCCGAGTTTGTTGCCTGTTCTTCTAGGCTTTGGTCGCGTGAAACTGGCACAGTCACTTAGCTTAGGCTTTTTCTCTCGAGTTTCCGCTGTGATCCATTCGTCATCATCTACATCTTCCTGCCCTTATCCAACGCTAAGTGGGGTCGGCACAACAAGTTCTACTCCTCCACTCTTCTTTATCATACGTCATCTCGATGCTCACTCCTTTCTTAATCATGTCATCCTTCACACAGTCAATTCATCTTTTCTTTGGCCTACCTCTCTTTCTAAAACCAATCACATCCATGTCTAACATTCTTCTCGTAATAAGACTTTCTTCCCTCCTCATGACATGCCCATACCACGCTAACCTATTATTCCTCAACTTATCCGTCACAGGGGCTACTTTTAAACTTCCTCTACTAACTTCCTTAACTCATTCTTTATTTCCGTGATATCAGTAAATCTTTTCTTCAGCTTACCTTTAAGGGTTTGCCGTACTGGATGCGTTCTGCTGTCAAGTCAAATCGCATTATGTATGAACAACAATAACGTTTTGCCGTCCTTTCAGTTTGATCTGACCGCAAAATGCATCCAGTGTGGCTTGCTCCCCTTATCCTACTACTATTATAAACGCGAAAGTTTGTAAGTATGGATAGAACGATGGATGGATGGATGGATGTTTGTTACCCTTTCACGCCGGAACGGCGGAACGGAGCTGGATGAAACTTGGCAGAGATAGATTATAGTCTGGAATAGCACATAGACCACTTTTTATCCCCTGGAAATACCGGGATGTAAATCTGCGCGGGTGAAACCGCGGGGCGCAAATAGTACCTTGTAAAATAGAGGTGATGCTGTGACCTGGCCTTGAATAGTCTGCGTTGCACATTCCAAGGTCATCATGTCTGCAACAGTCCTAGATTAGTTTGAAGGACAAGAAAGTAGTCCATCAAACCGGGGGTTCAAGTTTATCAACGTATGCAAAGATTACAGAAACAGTTTCATGAGTTTGATGCGTGGCGGGATATATCCCTGCAGAACGCTCAGTATATACCTACTACCCAAGATTCGTTGAAATTAGGTATAATGGGTATGTATTTACTGTAGAATTTAGTTGAATATAAGAGTGTTACTAGTACTATTTAATTTTAACAAAACCCATTTTAAACCACACCCACCCATATTAGAAGAACAGGTAAGAAAGTTACTTGTTCCTACCGTTTTTCTGAATGATACTTTTTACCAAACAATAATTATCTAGCTTGTTAAGCTCAAACAATTTCGACTTAGTTAGGCAGTGGTGGTCTATGGTAGCAGCCCCGCCTTCCAATCCTAAGGTCGCGGGTTCAAAACCAATCGTGCACCAATAAGTTTTTCTATTCGAAAATGTATGTGCAGTACTCTACCAGCAGTACTCTCAAACGGTGAAGGAAAACATCGTGAGGAAACCGGCATGTTGAACCAATAAGTTCTATTACATGTGTCAAAGGCTCAAAAGAAACCCCTTGAGGTGCACTTAAAATCCTTTCACCACACTGTTTTGAAAGAAACTAGTGACACGACAAAAAGAAAAACTTAGGCGCTAGTAGGTAAAAAATATTTGTACCAACGCAATTTTACTAAGAAACGTAGGTTATGAGTAGGTAGTTAGGAAACCATTAAATCACTCAGATACGCGAGAAAATGTCAAGTAAAAATAGCTTTATCGGTGCAATCCACTTGTTTTTATCTAATTCTGATTACATGCTAGGTGACCGACCCTGCTTATGTCCTATTGGCAGAAATATGGAGTAAAATACCTTCCTTACCTTCTTTAGTGTTCTCACCGCCAGTTTCTGAAAGCTCGAACAACACTAAGCGGCTGCCAAATCACTTGCTTTCACCCTTTACTTCAAATTCGATAAAGATAGCAAGCTGCTTGGGTGACGATTAGATTTGATCGAGCTTTCAGAAACCGGTGGTTAATCTAGTAGTAGTGAAGCGAGAAAGATTAGTAGAGCTCTTTGTGTGTGGCTCTTCCGGGGAAGTGCCACCACGCCTTTTCTGCCGCCAAGCAGCAACGCTGTGTTTCGGTTTGAACAGTGTGGTCGCCGGTGTAATTACAGGCACATGAGGCTTAACATCTGTATGCCTCAAGTTGACAGATGCAGTACAGCCCTGTATCCATCAACTGGAGGCATAGATTAGGGTAGGGCACGTTCCTATCGTGCGTGACTTACGGGGGCTTTGTTATAAATAAACTAGTTGCGCCCCGCGGTTTCAACCGCGCAGATTTAAATCCCGGTATTCCCACGGGATAAAAAGTAGCCTATGTGTTATTCCAGAATACAATCCATCTCTCTGCCAAGTTTCCTCCAGATCCGTTGAGCCGTTCCGGCATGAAAGAGTAACCAACATCCATCCATCCATCCCTACTTACAAACTTTCGCGTTTATAATATTAGTAGGATATTGCTTGACTTTTCACACAGCACTATCTCACTCAAATCTAAGCCATGCTTGTGATATGGGAGCCAGATAGCTGATATAATAGTTACTTACTTTTTTTTGTAAATACATTGGTACTTATAATTTATATAACACCCAGGCGGAGAACAAGCATCTATGTTCATCACACAAATATTTGTTCTCAGTGGGGATCGAACCCACGTTCTACGGCGCAGAAGGCTGAGATACTACCAAACCAACTGAGCTGTGTAGGCTGTCAATTGTGTCGATTCTGTTGTTGGAATAACCTAGCCGTCCTTATCGTTTCGGTCTTTTAAAGAAAGGGACGGCAATATTTTTAGTGCTGTCAAATCAGGTTAAATTAGGAAAGTTAAACAACACCAATAGATGATGAAAATCACTACAAAATCTTTAAAACTACGCAACTGATTTTGATGCGGTTTTTTTAATAGATAGAGTGATTCAAGAGGAAGGTTTATATGTATAACACATGCATGATATGTGCACCCGTGCGAAGCAGGGGCGCGCGGGCGGGTCGCTAGTAAAAAATAGTTTTAACATGATTCTTTCTTTGTCCACAGCCCGCGAATCGTGAGAAGATGATGTCTCGCTCTGCTGTCGTACTCGCAGCGGTCGGGCTTGGCCTGTCCTCGTTCAGTGTGCGCCAAATGGTCCTCCACCAAACACGTCGCATCTAACCACAAACAACACCTTCTAGAAGCTTCTATCAGCTTCTAGAAACCAATCGTTAACAACATCTAGCAACGCGAATGAATGACGAAAAAATGACATGCTGAGATTGAAATATGTTATAATCTTATCATGTAGTTTCGTAGGAACGCATTTTCACAGAAACAGGTTAAAAGTTATTTAACACGTGTAAATGCGTTCGGCAGTCCCATTTTTTTGGGCAGTGATATGAATTGGAATAAAAAAGGTATAATGCTTGGTAAATGTGAAAAATTGTAATTTATTTTATAATGTTGAGTGTAGTGGCTTTTTAGTTGAATTTTAATTTTTAAGATTGTTTCGTTTTGTTGGGTGGATCTTAAATGGATGATGGATGTATGGCAAATATACTTTACCGTCTACTTTGTGATGAAAGCCAAATAAAAATAGACACTAAATTAACGTACTTTCATTTTCCCAGCCAAAATATATCTTACTTAAGTGAGTTTTCACAACTATTACCCTAGTCCTATGAAATTGTTAGGTATTGGTATTTATGTACCATAGACAAAGTAATATAAAATTTCTATTACTTTAAATTACTTTGTCTACGGTATTAACTATTACACGCTATTTAGGTAATGAAAAAACCCAACTAGAAAACTTACATTTATTTATTGAAAGGTAAAACGTAAACCACACACTTTATCGGGTTTTTTTTTCGTCTTACTGTCCTATCAAATACTAACTGACATCAATTGAGTTAAATAGAGAATATACACTTGTGAAGTTGAACATTTAATTTCATACACAAAAAAAGTCGTACATAATGTTTGAAGTTTAGTAATTGGAATCTTCATCGCCAATCGACTGTCATAGATTTTTTTTAAATCTTAAGTAAATAAAAGAAGAAGTATATTCTTATTAAAAGTACACAATACACTTATCTTCATTATCATCTGTGGCTATTAGGAGTGATGCAAACGTACGATTATTAAGATGCGACATTAAGACAATTATTGCCTGTCGGTAATTTCTATCTATATTAGTTATATAAATATCCATTTCTCAATAACGCAGCTTACAGGCGCTTGAAACAAAAAAGGCCTAGATAGAGTTGAATATATAATGTGAGAATGAACGAACGAGGAAAAGAGATGCATTATACAACAGTAAAAAAAATGCAGCAGCAAGCTCAAAAGACTAAATTAATAATTTTCTATAGCATTCATTCTGCTGTTACTACGCAAACATCAACGCACGCGATATACATAAGGTCGGTGCCAGATATGTATGGACTTACGTGATCAATTAGCCGCACGCTTAGTGAGGCACGAGAAAAACTCTTCACTAGACAGTGAAGCGTGCGGCTAAGTGATCACGTAAGTTCATACATATCTGGCACCGGGGTAAGTAGCCGACATTTCAGGTTTAAAGAGTTCAATTATTTCTGTTGCAATGATTTTTAAACAAGCGCTTATATGAGGGTAAGTTTGAAAAATACAAAGTCTACCATGTCTACCACTTTAATAAGATTAAGGATTATTACCTTCAAAGAAATAATTTGGAAAGATTCGATATTTCGTTCGAAATCGTGAAGATTCTTAGATAGTTATAAATCCAAAAATTATTGAGAACTAACGATAATGTGTTTGATAGTATTATTAAGTAAATTATCTTAAGGATTATTACCATTCTGGTTTTAAGATGTTGACAATCAAGAGGCTTGCTCCCACACTTAAAATTTATTGAAAATATAACATAATACATTTTTATATTTTGTTTTGCTAGGAAAACCTGTTTTTCGCTTATCCATTGTAATATTATTTACCAGCACAAGATTGTTTGCGTTTTCATAACTACATTCAGTATTGTCATATTATCTTCTAAATGTATGTGTGAGAGGTAGGTATGCTGGTGGTTGTCAGCCTCTTAAGGAAGTACATTAAGGCCACAAAGAGACCAAATATACTATGTTAAAACCTTCCTTCAACATCATTGACACTTATATACAAGTCCTGGCTTCAGCAATATTTAAGCCATGATTGTCTCACCAGAGGTCCACTAAGCCATATCTTATATTAACTGCTTCTTATCTGGTTCCTATCGCCTCTTGCTGCTTTTGTGTACTTTCGAGGGTCCCTTGACGAAGCACCAGTCAACTGAGATGGCTTGTCCAAGAATATCAGCTCCGTCTAAGGCTTCCCGGGCACTCTGTGGGTTAAATAGACATTTCAAAATCAGAAATAGCTACATGACATTGATCCAGGCACGGTAGATATTTTCTAAGTACCAACTCAAGATTTTTTTAAAGATTTCTAAAAAGTAATCGAGAAAAATCTACTACTACTACTTTTAGACTGTCTATTGAATTCAATAGAGTGCTCGAGCGGCCGCGCCTCCGCGGAGCTCAAGCGATACTATGCATTATAGTAATCAAGATAAAGTTTAAAATGTTATACACCGAAACTGCCGGTCGCTTCGCTTTTTGAGCCCTAAGGCGATCTGTAAATAGGGGCTTGAGTGAGAAAGCTGGGACAGCTGCAATAAATCATCTAACTACATGCATAGCTTGTTTAATAAAAACTGCATGTAGTAGAAATTATGAAATAGCATTTTCAACTCACCGCAGCCTGCTTATAAGTCTCATATTCGACGAGCGCATACCCTTTCAGGAACCCCGTGCGCCGATCCAAATTCAAATGGATGTTTTTGATCTCTCCAAACTCCGAAAATTGATTCTGTGGATAGGAAAATAAGAATATTAGGCGATTCACTGACTACCGGCGATAGGCCCATCGCACTTTTATAAAAAGTAATATAATAATAATGCTGGACAAAGCACACAGCACAAAGTTAGCTAGCTACTCAAAGCTAGTGTTATGGGTACTAGATAACTGAAATATTTACTACATTATATACTTACGTAGTTAGATATTTTTTATTATACATAGAAAACACCCAGACCAACGGAACAAATTTCTGCAGATCGTACACAAATTTGTTCCGAGGCAGGAATCGAACCCGCAACCTCTTGCGTCGCAGGCGGACTCTCGCCCGCTGTGCCACTGAGGTCGTCAAATGAGTAATAAAAGGATAGCTGACCTCCTTACGTTGACATGCCAATGTATATAAGATAGAATAAGATAGCGATATCGCCAATGAACTGTTTAGTATTTTTACGTACGTAGGGATTGACGACATTTTGTTAGGAAGTTGGTGGATGGAGAGGGCTAATGATGATAATGATTTAGGGATGTTATATTATCAAACACGAGTTGCGCCCCGTGGTTTTACCCGCGCAGATTTCAACCCCGGTATTCCCATCGGATAAAAAGTAGCCTATGTGCTATTCCAGACTATAATATATCTATCTGCCAAGTTTCATCCAGATCCGTTCAGCCGTTGCGGCGTGAAAGAGTATCAAACATCCATCCATACTTACAAACTCTCCTGTTTGTAATAGTATTCTGATTTACCTGAATATCCTCTTCCTGCGCCTCTTCATGCACATTGCTGACGAACAGAATCCATCCCTCCACCGAGCGCTGGGGCCCCGGTGTGGCGCCATCGCCTTCAGGAGCTAAGCTGTCATATCTGTAAATTGAACACGGAATTTGAGTTGAGGGTGAAATGAGATGGCCTGATGTTGAGGGGTTAAGGGTCCATCAAGTGACCACCCAGTTGGGATGGTTAGTTAACCAAACAGATGTAATTAGTTAGGTTACACTGCAACAAATTGACAAATTATTTTGGCAACATCCTGTAATCTTCTGCATAGATCCAGATCAGCCAGACTAGCCAGATCAATCCCTTTCTCTCATGGAAAGGAAAATTGTTTGAAAATTATGTAGTTTGTGATCAAATTAAATAAATAAATATTGTTGGACATTTTACACACTATCTCACCCCAAACTCACGACCTCAGTGGCGCAGTGGCCGAGAGTCCGCCTGTGACGCAGAGGTTGCGGGTTCGATATCAGTCATCTAGTACCCATAACACAAGCTTTGAGTAGCTGCTTACTTTGGAGCTAGATGGATTGCCCAGCATTAAAAAAAACGAAGCCAAAGCTTGTGATGTGGGAACCAGATAGCTGATATACTACTTATATCCTTTTTTTTATTAATATTATATATAACAACTTAAAATTATTATCATTTTCATACTACTTTGTTTTCTAGATGAGTGCTTCATCCCAGGGCTTGTTCTTGCCCGGTCAGTAAAGGAAATGCTTCATACCTATTAGGACAATCATAATGAAATTCTAGTTCAAACTTATATTACTATTACCACCTCTAGAAACCAAGATGTATGTTTCTTGCCTGTTGTTGCGAAGGCTTTTGTCTGGCACCTAGTCACCTAGCTTTAAGATGTTTCAAAGTGATCCTAGCGATTTTATTGAATAAATCCTGGCTCCTGAATCACAGTTTCTTAACTAGTTCGGAAGCATATGGATTCAAAATATAACTGTGCTTATATTATGTAAATAAAACACATTTTTACTTTACTTTAAGTACATTTTGGCTTTCTCTCAGGATGCAGTAAGAACAAGCATATCTCAATCTCTTTTACTACCATAGATTACGCAGTGTTGCTCTTGTTCATCCTTATTTATGCTTTGTCTTGCAAATTCATCACAAGGTAACAAACAAAAGGAAACATAACAATTACAACATTACACATACAAGTTCCTGAACTAGACAAGACAGAACTATTAACACACCTACAACAATTGATAGGATCTAGTCATCCTGGTCAAGAAAAAAAAGTAGCCCCTGGTTTCTGAAAGCTCAATCAACACTAATCAGCTGTCAAGTCACATGCTATTTCAGCTTTTACTTCAAATTAGAAAGAGATTGGAAGTGATTTGACAGCTGATTACGATTGATCAAGCTTTCGGAAACCAGGGGTAAAACTTACCTTCCCCTGTTTCCCCTTTCTGAGCCCCCACCCGATTCCCCTCCAAAGCCACGACCTTTACGTTTACGCGCCTTTTCCTTCAATCTTTCAATGCCCCCTGAAAGTTTCACAGTAAAATTAATAACATCACACAATACAATACCTAGTATATCTACACTGATCTGTATGTCATAGACATCAAGATCATCAGTGCTTATCTACTAAATTACCAATAGACCAAGCTAGATACATTCGTAGTTTTTTGTATATATGTAAACTTTCTACGCGGTCATTAGCTCCAATTGGACGAAATAAATTAGCAAGCAACCTAACCTAAAATGAATATAATTATTAAAATACATAAAAAATATTGTTCTTGAACTTGAACTATAATGAAATGTACATAGACGTGAATAAAATAATTGTTTTAGACAACAGAAAAGCTATGAATCACAAGAAGTAGTACGTACGTTCACCGTCTTCGTCGACCTCGAATTCTTCGGAGTTCTCGATATCGAGCACATCAGCCATGGTTTCTATTACTGATAAGTATTAGTTATTTGGAAATAAAGAGCTATTTTGAGATACAAATCACGTATTTTTATTGGAAAATAGAAAAAGATGCGTGTCGCACGGATCAAACAATACAGGAATAGAGATGAGGTAAAGTAAGCCAAAGAGTATACACTATCTAAGAAAGCTAGATAATCCGGTCACGGTTGATTGATTGATTGCTTGTGAATCCATCCAAGGAATATAATTACTCTCTTTGTGACTATATTATTTTTTTGTGGTTTACATACTTAGTTAAATTGCCTTCTTTTTAGGCAATTCAATTAAACTAACATATAAAAAGACCGATTTTCAATGTTCATAATATAACAAAAATTGCGATGTTTGTGCTGGAACTGGATAAATTTTGTATATATATATATTATAATGAAAAAAAACTGAAACAGCTTCATGACTTTGATCCCCAGGCACGTTAGATATCCCTTCAGATCTCTCAGTACCAAGTACTAACTTGAAATTCTCTGAGGATGTCTAAGGGGGTAGTCAGAGGTACGTTCAAACCTTACATTTGGCACAAGAGCACTGGCATTGTGCACATACATTTTCAATAGAAAAATCCATAGATGCACGACCGAATTAGAACCTGCGACCTTACGACCGAAAGGCGGGGTCACTCCCACTAGACCATCGGTGCTCTGATAATGATTATGAATGTATAAAATAACAAAAAACAGTTAGTAAATGTTTCGTTTGCTTGCGCCGGGCCTGGGTAAATTGGTCAATTCCCAGTAACGGTCCCGGAGAATGGTCATGATCCATACAATTGTATGGATCATGACCATTCTCCTTTATTACCTCCTTGCGTTGTGACGTTGTTTTAGTTTAGCGTAATCATCACATTGTAAATACTTTTTGAAGCAATTTATAGACTTCTATCAAGAGATGCGTCAGCATCCTAGTAGTCTGTGATCAAGAGTATATAAGACTTCTACTCAAAGTCTAGTTATCAATTTTGATTTTACACTTGTTTTATTTTGGATAATAAATTATTAAAATGAGTGTAACTAATTTTTGGGACAATGATGCAAGCAATTATTCTAAAATGAGCTCTTTACCCTCATCAGAATGGGCAATATCATCTCCAACAGCCACTCCAAGATCATCTCCTCCTCCAAGTGGGACCGGCGAAGAAATTTTTCACAAGTACATAGACATTATCCACTCAAAACCAAACTTGTCTGCTGAAGCAAAACAATCGGAGCCTGATCGACCTTTTGATTTCTTCGACGATGAAGAATTCGCATTTGGAATCAACTTGTTAAATAATAATGTTGCGTGTGTAGGAGAGAATATGACGAAACTTATCCAAATGGGTAAGTTTTTGAATTGTGTGACTGCGCGGAAAGTCTTTGAGCAGAATTAATTTTCTACATAAGTAGATTTTTTGTTAGGAAAACTTTTTTGAATCATCTAGCAAACTCTTTGTAATAAGCTACTGGCAGCTCTAGTTTAACATTGACAGATGCTAACTTCTTCTTCTTCTTCTTTCTTCTTTTTATGGCTCCTGTCATAGACAATCTTGCCAATGTCAAGTGATTCAGAGATTATACTCTTTTGTAGATAAGTTTGTAAGTTTCTAGTCATGTCAGTTCAAAGTCGAGTCAGTCAATTGTTATGAAGAAAATGGTGGCGGTTTCTTCAAAACATTTGAAACATTTTCGGTCAAATCACGATATCACATAATACACTTTCATTTCAAATGCTTACACTTTGTGCTAAGACCACAAGTAATGTTGGTTAAAATACCACCAAAATTACACAACACAACTCAAAATAACACCAGAAAAACAATTAAAATGAAAATGCTATGTTGCTTCGTTAGATGACAGGAAACGAATCAGATGCTAACTTTTTTATTTGACAGTATTGTCAGTATCTATCGTTTTCATGTCAAATGTCACTGTCAGTCTGTCAGCCAAAAAGAAGAAGAAAGTTTTGGAATCTGAGGCGCTGTTTTGTTCGTCTTTTCCTAAAAATTCTCATTTTTCTTGATTTTCCGGCGTTCTATAACTTTGGAAATAATGCCAGAATTTCATTTAGCGGATTCCATCATTACTTCACTGAACGGTAAGAGTACTTTTCGTCATAAAATTCCTTAGATTTACTCTGTTAAAATTGTTACATAATTTTTATTTGGTATATTTACGATGTTTTACGTGACATAATTGTATAATTTTAGACATGAGTCGCCCTACATGACAAATTAAAACCACCATTGCAATATTCCTTGATTTGTCGTCTGTATTCATTCAAAATGAATGGGGAACCTTATATTTATGGTATCTATGTTTTGGTTGGATTGCAATGCAGTGTGATTTTGTTTACTTAATCCGACTGTTGTGTTTTTTATGAATGTGCAAAGTCCAAATACTGGAAACACACTGAAAAAGTCATTGTATACTCAACTATAATGGCCGCTTTCCGAATTGGCTATAATCGATCACAGCGCTCACATCACCTCACAGACGTTCCGAATTAGATATTGCGATTATGACAGCTCAGCAGTGCAAGTACCGTTCTTATCGATCGCTTATTTGACATTAAGAATCGTCAAAAAATCGCTAAAAATGGTTTTACCCATTGTTGAAACCATTTTTAACGAATTTTTGACGATTCTAAATGTCAAATAAGCAATCGATAAGAACGGTACTTGCACTGCTGAGCTGTCAACAATTCGGTACGCTCGTAAACGCACTCACAGAAACATCCTAGGAATCATAACCTCAAACCTTGTGTAACAATTTAGAGTAGTAGAGCTCTTTGTGAAGGGCTCGTCCGGGGAAGTACTACCACCACGCCTTTTTCTGCCGCCAAGCAGCAACGCTGTGTTTCGGTTTGAAGAGTGTGGTCGCCGGTGTAATTACAGGCACATGAGGCTTAACATCTGTATGCCTCAAGTTGATGGACGCAGGGCAGTGCATGGTAGGGCACGTTCCTATTGTGCGTGACCTACGGGGCAATGTTTTGTTTATAGGTGATGGTTACCACTTAACATCAGGTGGGCCATCTGCTTGTTCCATCAGCTAGTTGTATAAAAAAAAAAATAACAAACTGGGACTGCTTGGATATTTTCTGGATTTGTTATTTTATGATCGCAGAACATATTATACCCTATAACGACTATAATGCGACTGAAAACATGTAACCTCGTCACAAATAACAACAAAACACAAATGCACAACTGTCATTTTTGACAGCGCTCACAGTGATATTAGAATATGGCATGGTCGGCGTAATCGCAAGATAGCGCATGTCATGACGTCATCTATGACGTTTCATGGGTCATCGTTATCGCGCTCACGCTAATTCGGTACGGGTTTGTGAGCACTCAAAACGATTATAGCGTATTTCGGAAAGCAGGGAATGTTTACTTACTACGTAATTAATTAATAAAGATGTCCACTAATTTGTTAATATTCACCACATCCTACATAAACCCATATATTTCATGATTAACAGAAAAAATCTTCTTTAAATCCAGGATCATATATTTATTGCCAACAA
The DNA here is from genome assembly GCA_963576535.1 of Plemyria rubiginata. NCBI lineage: Eukaryota > Metazoa > Arthropoda > Insecta > Lepidoptera > Geometridae > Plemyria > Plemyria rubiginata. The sequence goes on along the minus strand of OY754911.1, from coordinate 2,931,815 downwards.
CCCAACATGTGTCAGGCTGTGTGTGTAGCCAACCCCTAACTTGTTGCCGGCATTCATAACATTCTGTCAAGTGATTGAATAGAAGAGAAGAAAAATCTTTATTTTGTCACATACCTATGATGTATTTATGCATAGAGCTTATGTGAGGACTAAGACACTACTCTACCTCCACCACCAATCCTGTAATCTCTCATAGATTGCTGTGGGTGTATGCCATTGAGAGCTTTTCGTTTTCTATTGAAGCAAGTAGACAACCCTAATTGTGAAATGTATGGTGTCAAAGACGATGTTTAGAACCTACTGGAGTGCACCCGAAGTGCATCGATGAGGGAGGAGTTAGGGCGAAACATAAGCTGATATAATATGCTCTTAATTCAGTACAACTGATGAATAGTTAAATAATGAACTTAGGTAGTCATTCTCAACTACCTTTAGATGGTATCTTCTATGTACTTCATAATAGATTTGCCTTCAATGGTGCCAATTCTGTAGTTTAATTTTACTTAACCTAAGTTAACAAAATACTGCCATCTCTTTCTAAAAGACCGAAACAACAAGAACGGCTATAATTTTGTCAGATTATGTTAGTTTAGGATAATGCAGCAACAGAAACAACACCAATGTTTAAAAAAGAACCTGAGGTTTTTCTACTGTCTGGACTTCAGTAGAAAAGCCTCTGATCAAACTTGTGAAACTGGTTCAGTTTCATATAATTTCAGCTCAGGAGCCATGGCCCGACAATGTGAAACTATTCCAGCCTTACGAGGTGGAGCAGATTTTGCTCCCGGATAATGCTAGCTGCCTTGCTGTTCAAGCATTTTTGAAGGTACCTATTTATATGAAAATGTCCCTATTTCTATGAAGATACTAAACATTATAAGTAGCGGCCTGACCATTGATGTGCAGAAGTCGAAAATAAGGTATCTCTCGACATCTGCGCGCGCTCATTGGCTCATAGTACGCGCAGTATTTTTGACGACCTCTGGCGCAGCGGACGAGAGTCCGCCTGCGACGCAAGAGGTTGCGGGTTCGATTCCCGCCTCGGAACAAATTTGTGTACAATCTGCAGAAATTTGTTCTGTTGTCTGGGTGTTTTCTATGTATAATAAAAAAATATCTATCTATGTAACCTATACCATGTAAATATATATCAGTTATCTAGTACCCATAACACAAGCTTTGAGTAGCTTACTTTGTGACTAGGTGGTGCTGTGTAGATTGTCCAGCATTATTATTTATGCAAAAGAATATTCTTTTTTCAGATGTGCAACCTGCCATTTGAGGTAGAAATGCGTTGGAATGCAGAATTCATGTCGCCATCAGGCCGAGTCCCCTTCATCAAGTGTGGAGCGTTCGTTGTCTCCGAGCTAGAGCCCATAGTCCAGTTCGCAGCGAATAAAGGAGTGACATTGTGCAGCAAACTGTCTACAGAAGAGAAGGCTGAGATGAGGGCCTATATGAGTCTTATAACTAATGTGTTGGTCAATGCTGAGGTAAGCCAAATTCCCCTTGAGCAAAGTTGTTTGATTGCCTCTACTTTTTTCTGTTATGCCTACGCCTCACTAAATTCAATTAGCAGCACAGCCACCACACTAGGGCTGTAATACAAATTTAATTTTATATTACACCAGACGCTACGCACACATTGAAGTGTCAAACTTTGACAGCCCTTTCAAGTTTCATTATTGTATGTTCAAGGAATACAATTTGTCATACAAACGTTTTCAACCCTTTTTATGGTACGCGTCCACCGCGTCCGCATCGCTGCGTACGGAACGGACGGAGCGTCGGTATTTACAAAATGCCGATGGGGTGCGTCCACTGCATCCGGATTTTGCATCGGCAGTATCGTTATTTTCAAAGCAATTCTGAATGGCGCGTTCACTGCGGATGACGTCATCAGCAGAAATACCGATCTGCCGCTGAAATGCCGGGATCCGAATGGCGCGTTCACTGCGGATGACGTCATCAGCAGAAATGCCTGTCTCTGGCGCTGAAATGCCGATCCAGTGCACGGTGTATCATACAAATCAATACAAAGCAACAAATACGTCCGTTCCGTACGCAGCGATGCGGACGCGGTCGACGCGCTTCTCAAGGAATATAATTTGTCATACAAACGTTTTCAACCCTTTTTACAGGACCAGCTGTTTGGGCTGTGTGTTGTCCATATTATGTTGTCAGGTAGTCAGGACTTAAGGCTCTGGCGACAGCGTATCGCAATTTCGAGGTGCGATTGGCTATTATTTCATTTCGGGGAGGTTGTTTGAAAGAATAACTCTAAAGTGACACGCATAAATACTGTTCGAACACAAATAATACAATAATATAAGGGAAACATGCCAGAATCAGAAATCATTTTGGTATTAGTATGTTTGGTCATACGTTTACCTAATACCAAAATGATTTCTGACTCAAGCACATTTCCCTTATATTATTGTATTAATGAAATAATAGCCAATCGCATCTCGAAATTGCGAGCCGCTGTCGCCGGACCCTTAAATATTAGAGACTAGTTGCGCCCCGCGTTTTCACCCGCGCAGATTTAAATCCCGGTACTTCCACGGGATTAAAAGTAGCCTATGTGCTATTCCAGACTATAATCTACCTCTCTGCCAAGTTTCATCCAGATCCGTTCCGCCGTTCCGGCGTGAAAGAGTAACAAACATCCATCCATCCATCGATACTCACAAACTTTCGCGTTTATAATAGTAGTAGGATAGTATGGAAAGTTTCCGTGGAAAGTTATGGAGTACGGGGATTTAAATCTACGCGGGTGAAACTAGTGTACCTATAAAATATTTTTTTTATATTCCAGCTGTACATATCGTGGATAGACAACGACACATACAACGCGGTCACGAAAGTCCGGAACTCCTCTGTCTACCCCTGGCCGCTCGGCTGGCTGCAAACACGCGCCAAGCGGAGCGCCGTCGCCAAGCGACTGAAGGCGCTGCATTGGCATGATAAGACGCTGGATCAAGTGCTCTCTGATGTAAGTTCTGTTTTAAGGCGTTGAGAACACCTAATATTTCTTTCGCTCGCACGATTCGACATTTTGAAAGATATAAAATCACAAATTCCAATTTTGAAAAATCGCAAACAACAATTTTGTGTGCAATCACATTGCGCATAGTTTGGTAAAAATTTCATTTTGATTGATGCAAGCTTTCCTACTCAAAAGTTTGCTTGAGTACGAAAACTAGAAAAGCAATCTTTTAAGTAGGAAAACTTGTATCGATTAAAATGATTTTTTTACTAAACTGTGCGCAATGTGATTGCACACAAAATGGTTATTTGGGTGAATCAACTTTTAAGGCACTCCTTTTGTGTCCCTGTCATGCAAAGAGCATAAAAATCCTAATTTCCTTATAAAATATGTTTGTTTTGATGTTAACGTAAACTTAGATCCTTTCCTAACATGCTAGTTTCATAGTATTTTATAGTTAATTGGAAAATTTTTGACTTTATTATGGTAACTCAGCAGAACATAAGCACTATCCATACAAAAAACATGTGTCCCCAGGCCTAGATGACGATACAATTTAGGACGTATCTTAAAAAAAAGGTATGAATGCACAGCCTTTTTACCCAATATTATGATTCAGAAAAAGATAAACTTACGTTTAAAGTTAACATTTATAAAAGTTTGACAAATATTTTATATTTTTCGTGCATCCAAACTTTTGTCCCAAACTTTGATCAAAACATCAGTTCTACAGAGTTACCGATAAAAATTCATGACCGTTATCAAGAGATGACGCCTACCTTGGTGTCATCTAAGGCGATTATTGTCTAATATTTAGTTGGTATGATCAAAAAATCTCTACCTAGCTTTACCGCCCCCCCAGCCTAAATTAAGTTCTCAGCTGGTGCGCGTAGGTTTATTGTCGCTCTACAGCGTTGCAATGGATATTTATGAGGCACCCTCGTCACTTTTTCTAAAAAAACTCGTTAATATTAGCTTAGATGTCGTGACCCACTGCAAAACCTAAAAATAGATAAACTTGTGCAAATGTTAACAGTATATTTTCATAATATTTCGATGATTTATTTTTTATTTTTAGTTGTTCATAATGTTGTCAAAGGAGTGTCTTAAAAGTTGATTCACCCATTTGCAATTTTTCAAAAATGGGTTTAGTGATTTTATATCTTTCAACAAGTCAAAACGTGCGAGCGAGAGTCACATTAGCTCTTGCCTTCGTCTTAAGAGTAGTAGAGCTCTTTGTGTGTGGCTCGGCCGGGGAAGTACTACCACCACGCCTTTTTCTGCCGCCAAGCAGCAACGCTGTGTTTCGGTTTGAAGAGTGTGGTCGCCGGTGTAATTACAGGCACATGAGGCTTAACATCAGTATGCCTCAAGTTGATAAAAACAGGGCAGTGCATCTTAGAGCCATAGGGCATGTTCTATCGTGCGTGACTTACGAGGCAATGCTTGATTATGGTCACCATTTGACATCAGGGAGGTGGTGACCCCATTCATTCATTCATGTTGGAGGAAAATATTTAATGCAAATACCCTTCTTCAGGTCGAACAATGCTGCAACTCTTTGAGCCAGCGGCTAGCCGACAGGGATTACTTCTTTGGCGATACGTAAGTGAAGTGATTTGAATGATAACATGTTTTGCACCTAACTCGATTATTAGGTAAATTCCCGCTACACCGAGTCTCAAGTTTTGCAATTGAATTTGAATGAAAAAACCCAATGGAATGATCATTGTTTTCTTTATAATAATTTTTGCAATAAAACTTGCTTTAATTTATTTATTTATTACAATGCAACAACAAACTAACAGCCCTTAATCAAAATATCTAAATATGGCGATGGTTGTGCCGATAATGTGGGAAGTATTGTACTGACATCATTCATGCCGCCGCCACACATTGGAGTCAACTTTGCGTCCAAGCTTGGCTATAATTTGGTTGAACCGAACTTTTGGTCCAATAACTGTCCAAGATCGATCCACACATTGGAGTGTTGGATCAAACAGTACAACTTGGAGCCAACATAGCCCATGTGAGGCGCCAGCATTAAATGCGCTTTAGACTCGACGTGGTGAGAAAATACCATAAAAAAATGTTGATGTCCGACTATGAGATTTCACTCGATGTGGTGGCAAGGTACATAATGGGAACTATCCAGCCCTACAATATTTTCCTTCCTTTCCAGTCCCACGGTATTAGATGCGCTAGTATTCAATTCAATTATTCAGTCATAACTGTTTTAAAAATTATATATGAATGTTAGTATTGCATTTGGCCTAGTCGGATACTAGTTGTATTCGGCCATATACGCCCGTTTGTTTCCGTAAATTGGCCGTAAGCTGCTCTACATACAGGAGATCATAGAATCGACGTGGTGGGACGTTGGTAGTACACTCTACGTAATGGGAACTATCCAATTCCTTCCTTCCTTTCCAGTCCCACGGCATTAGACGCGCTAGTATTCGGACACATTCGCGCATTGTTGTCCGCTAACGGGCCGAAAGCGGCTCTCATGATCAAGCCGATAACGACGTCTCTGCTGAAACACGTCGTGAAGATGGTCCGTCAGACGGGGATGAGTTTGACGGTGTGTTATTTGGATAGTTTAGTAGTTAGTGTTGATGGATGTGGTTGGTTTTAGAAAGAGAGGTCTAAGAAAAGATGGATGGACTGTGTGAAGGATGACATGAGTAAGAAGAGTGCACCGAGATGACGAATGATAGAGGAGTTGAGGAGTAAAACCTGTTGTGCCGACCCCACGCATCGTGAAATAAAGGCGGCTGTACACATACCAGTAAATTGGAACAGTAGGCATGCAAATTACAGGCATATAGAAGTTACTGGCACAACTTGGATACATTTGTAAGTTAACTTGCATGCAAGTTGCGTCCTTGCATGGCTATATTTGCAAGACGTTATACACATGCCAGTTCAAGTGACAGTATGTGTCTTTTTTACAATGGAAACAAATGAATTAATAGCTTCATATTACACTTAAAATTTAAGACTTTAAAATAAACCTTAACTGACACTATCAAACGTGCGCCAGCGACAGCACGTTAGCTACTGGCATGCCTATAACTGTCGCGGCCTTTACACATGTCGGTTTCGTAGCCCCCGCGTCCTCCACGTATCATGCCAGTACCTGGCCGAATATAGAATGTGCTAACTACGTGCATGCCAGGTACAGGAATGCCAATTAGCGTATGTCCCTGTAGCCTGCATGAAAGTGTGCCAGCTACGGGCATGTGTATTTTCACCTTTATTATGATACTGCCATCAGCCGCAAGAAGAGTACCTGGTGGCCCAAGCGTTCCAGGTGACCCGACGTCGCCTTTCGCCGGAGCGTACAATATCCGAGCGAAGCACGCGAGTGCGACGATCGAAATTGTGTCTTAGGAGCAGCCGGGACAATATTAACTACAATCGGGATATATTTGGTTAATACTCTGCTATAATACTCTAGTAGTGTGTTGAATAAATAAATAAATATTGGTGGACTTTCCACACTCTAGTTCTTAAGGCGACAACGGACGGACTAGAGTTTTAACCAACGAGCCATAAGACCGCGGTTTTACTCGCTTTTCGATCAGGGCCCTAGCATAAGTAGAGGTGGCCAAGCTATTTTTAAAAATTATCTAGTGTTCCATTGCCACGATAGAAAAAGAAGAGTCCTAAGAGATCATAATGTGGCCTCAGTGACGCAGCGGGTGAGAGTCCGCCTGCGACGCAGAGGTGGCGGGTTCGATTCCCGCCTCGGACCAAATTTGTGAAATTTGTTCCGTTGGTCTGGGTGTTTTCTATGTATTATAAAAAATATCTATCTATATGTATCTATGTATATAATGTATTGAATATATCAGTTATCTAGACCCATTGAGTTACTTTGGGGCTAGATGGTGCTGTGTGGATTGTCCAACATTATTTATTTATAAGGTACTAGCTGGTACCCGCGACTTCGTCTGCGTACTTTTCGCAATAAAAGGTAGCCTATGTCCTTTCTCAGGGTCTAAAGATTGTCTGTGCCAAATTTCATCAAAATCGGTTGAGAGGTTTAAGCGGGAAAGCGTAACAGACAGACAGAGTTACTTTCGCATTTATAATATTAGTAGGGATAGTAGTTGTTGCATTAAAAGTTGCATGGTCTTAAAAATCAATTACTATAAATAACATAATTACACACAGGCTTCAAACCGTTCGCCTCAAAGCAGATAATAATAATGACGTCCAAAGAAGGTGGTCTAACTTGCACATACGACGCGCCAAAACCGTCAACCACGTCGATAAACAACAACATATCGGAACAAAACTTTGTCACCGAAATCATAGAAGACGTACTCGATAAAGTAAACGAGATATCGTTCGAACGGCTGGCCGATGCAAGCAAGAATGAGCACGATTTCGAAATAGTCTACCCTAACGACGGTGACGTGAAATTCGGTAATGTTATTGTAAAGATAAACGAATTCTTGGATACTATTGAGGAGAACGTGGGTTCTGTTGAAGATCTGAATGATTTAACAGAACAGTCTGTGGACACCAGTGAGATGTTTCATATAATTCATGATGATGACATCGATTTGGTAGAAGACAGCGATGGTGTGGTCAATGATAAACTTTTGACGACCTCGCAAGCCTGTAGCGACAGCGGGAAGAATATTGATCTCACTTCTGATTTTACGGATTCTAGGTATGATTTAAAATTTTAGCTAGCGTAGATATTTTAGCGTATTGTATTTCTACTATTATATAAATGCTCAATATCTGGTTATAATACGAATATGAGGAAATTGCAATTTAGGTTCGGCTCAAGGCATACAGAAACAGCTTGACGACTTTGATCCGAGGCACGGTAGATATCCCCTCGGATCTCTAAGTACCATATACTAACTTCCAGATTCTTTGAGAAAGTCTACGAAGGGTAGTCAGAGGTATGTCCAAGCATTACATGTGACACATCCACATTTTGTATTCCATGCGTGTCAGGTTGCAAGCCCATCGCCGCTGTTAGAATACTAACTGGTTTCCTCATGTTGTTTTCCTTCACCGTTTAAGAGCACTGGCATAGTCATAGTGAGTAACGCCCCTGTTCGGACAGATATCCCAGGATACTATAGTATCGTAGAAACATGTTAAATTGTTTGACTTTGGACTGCCTTTGATTACCATATTCTGTAACTAGCGATCCGCCCGCGCGCCCCTGCTTCGCACGGGTGCACATATCATGCATGTATTTTACATACAAACCTTCCTCTTGAATTACTCTATCTATTAAAAAAACCGCATCAAAATCCGTTGCGTAGTTTTAAAGATTTAAGCATACAAAGGGACATGGGGACATAGGGACAGAGAAAGGACTTTGTTTTATACTATGTAGTGATGCCTACGCCTCACTAAATTCGATTGGTACCACATTGGAGTTTTAATATTGTATTATACATTGTGATAAGGATCATACAAAAGAGCAGTAGGAACCAAGCCCTAAGTTTGTTGCCTGTTCATCTAGGCTTTGGTCGCGTGGAACTGTTTCAAAGTGATCCTTGTAAATTGCAGTAGGTAGGTATAGGTTAGAGGAGCATTTCATGTTTTCTTCGTAATTTTTTTGTTTTGTTATTATACAGCAATAATAAATGTATGAAGGGAACGACTGAAAGTCTGACAGCGACCAGCAGTGGCGATAGGATCTCTCGATCCTCGGAAAAGTCTGATCATCCTTCTTCGTCATTCCCTGATTCTTCAGGTTTTTTTTTCTTTTATTTTGACTTCACTACCACATAATATACCACAGCGTTTACACTTAGCTCTAATGCGCAGAGACATGAGCAACGATGGGTAATGCGCGAAAGGCAACGCGTGCGGTAACGCGAGAGAGAGAATTGAGACGCGTTGCCACGGACATGAGCTGAGTGTAAACGCAGAAATATGTAGAAATTATGGCTCTTTGTGTTAGGAAGTTTAATGGAAAGGCATTATTGCTTGTAGAACCGACATTTGCTGGCGAATAAAGGTTCTCGAATGGCAACCACGAACCTACTCGTCAGACGTCCCTTAATCATATATTGGAGCCTTCCCGATATCTTTACCATTGTTCCTAGGACGTCCCACTCGATGGGTCAACGGCATTCCGTTAGTCCCTCGTTAGCTCGTGGTCATCATTCGATTCTATATTCTGCAGCGGTTGTCAGTTCTACGAACTATGTGTCTTGCCCTGAATGAGGAATTCCTAATTCTGCTAACTATGCGGATGACATGTTGTTTCAAAGCTCTTATTTTTTGCATATCATAATAACAGAGAGAGAGAGAGAGAAGAATGTGACGTAGCATCTAGTAGAAAAGCATCTTAGGCGCGCAAGCTACTTCGAAATAGCGCATGGCGCAGACAAGGCGCGGGCAGCTTTATTCCATTCCATTCAAATTACATACAAAATACATGGAAATAAAGCACAAATTAGGTTAGCACGGTATGTCGTTGCTCGGCGTCTGGCATGCTTACCTAAATTGTGCTTTATGCATGTAATTTCTCCATGCATTTTGTATGTAATTTGAATGGAATAGGCAGCCGCCCGCGCCTACTCCGCGCCATACGCCATTTAGATGAGGCCCGCGCCTTAGCATAGCATTGAAAGAAAAATATTTTCAGGGACAACTTTAAAAATGCCGAGTAATGAAGAGATTAGCGTGGAATCTTTGCTTAAATACTTGCGCGAGCGCAACGCGGCCTACGGGAATTATGTCGAAGTGGCAGACATAGACTAAACTATTTATTTATATTTATTCAAACTTTTGTCTACGTGTGAAATTTAAAGTTAAGAAATCTTTGTCGTTGAAAAATTCAAATTGTTTTTTCTTGAATTTTGGTCTAGCAAAGACTGATCAAGTAAGTTTACATAAGTTAGTAGTTAGTGAAGAGTTAGAAGAGTGGGAATAGCCTGACTGAATGGCCATTAACTTTTGTGTATTCTGTAGAGAAGTCAGTAGATTACGTCACAACTTTACAAGTCTCAACCTCCCTACTCCTATACTATTACTCCCATTTATGCAGGTTAAATATTAGGTAAGGTGGTAACAATCATCATTTTATTTATTTGCGCGGGATAAAACTATTCCTAATGACATTCGTTTAGCCATGCTATAGCATATAGCATTTAAAGATTCGTGTTGCTGATAGTTTCTTAACCGCTTTCAAAAATGGAGGAGGCTCTCAATTCGACTGTACCTACATATGTCTTTTACCTCAGAACTTTCGAGTGGGTGGACCGATTTTGATGTTTCTTTTTTTATTTGAAAGCTAGTGCTTCCCGTGGGTTTCAATTAAATATGAGTAAAATCTGACGATTACTTTTTGAGTGACAGTAGTGTGAGTATGTTTTCCAGTGTACTTGAAGTCGGTATTTTCTTGTAAAGAGTTAACCTTTAACTTTAATGGGATTAGTTATTAGCAGTGCAAATGAATATGAATCCTACAAAACCCACGGAAATGGGTGAATCAACTTTTAAGGCACTCCTTTTGTGTCCCTGTCATGCAAAGAGCATAAAAATCCTAATTTCCTTATAAAATATGTTTGTTTTGATGTTAACGTAAACTTAGATCCTTTCCTAACATGCTAGTTTCATAGTATTTTATAGTTAATAGGAAAATTTTTGACCTTATTATGGTAACTCAGCAGAACATAAGCACTATCCATACAAAAAACATGTGTCCCCAGGCCTAGATGACGATACAATTTAGGACGTATCTTAAAAAAAAGGTATGAATGCACAGCCTTTTTACCCAATATTATGATTCAGAAAAAGATAAACTTACGTTTAAAGTTAACATTTATAAAAGTTTGACAAATATTTTATATTTTTCGTGCATCCAAACTTTTGTCCCAAACTTTGATCAAAACATCAGTTCTACAGAGTTACCGATAAAAATTCATGACCGTTATCAAGAGATGACGCCTACCTTGGTGTCATCTAAGGCGATTATTGTCTAATATTTAGTTGGTATGATCAAAAAATCTCTACCTAGCTTTACCGCCCCCCCAGCCTAAATTAAGTTCTCAGCTGGTGCGCGTAGGTTTATTGTCGCTCTACAGCGTTGCAATGGATATTTATGAGGCACCCTCGTCACTTTTTCTAAAAAAACTCGTTAATATTAGCTTAGATGTCGTGCCCCACTGCAAAACCTAAAAATAGATATATTTTACAGTATATTTTCATAATATTTCGATGATTTATTTTTTATTGTTAGTTGTTCATAATGTTGTCAAAGGAGTGTCTTAAAAGTTGATTCACCCAAATACGTGCTTACACGGCACGCATATCAATGAGCTTAACTTCTAAACAATCTCAGTACTGATGCATGTGTGTGACTGTTCATTTCTATTTGCAGGCCCACGGAGCTCGACGCGCTAGTATTCGGCCACGTGTTCACGATTATCACCACACGTCTGCCCTGCCGGCGACTAGCTGACACCGTCCGACATCACGACACCCTAGTGTCGCTCGCCAAGCGAGTGGACGAACAGTACTTCAAGCGGGCATAGCATCAGATATTCAAGGACATCTCTACCGCGTTCCGAGGTTGAACGACTGGTTTTGTAGTTCTTGAATATAAATGCAATAGTGACTTTTACTAGTGATTCTTGATGTATTTTTTGTGAAGTTTGTCGGTGGAACAAGCAGCTGGTCGAATGTGTAGTGGCAACCATAACTTACAAAAAAACGCCTCTAAGTGGTTCTCAATTATTACAAACCAGTGACTTAGTAGTGATTCTTGCTGTTGTTTGTACGACTTGCTGGTGGAACAAGCTGAGCGAATGTGAAGTGGCCACCTTTACCTATTAACTAAGCATTACCTAGCGATTGTCCGAGCGCTAGGGGAAGCAGGGGTAATGGCGATCGTGTCGGGTAATACCGCTCACTCCAATAACTTATTCAATAAGGTGCCTTGAAACACAGCGAGCACGTTTCAGTGCAGGGGTTGTGACGCTTGAGCAGGCAGAGTCTCTAAACCTCAAAACTAACATAAGACAAATGAAAAAACAAATAGAGCATTTTTCTCTCAGGTGATCGGCATTTCCTCATATTCCTCTACTTCAAACGGGCATGATACACTATAGTAGGTAGGTAAATGTATGTTGAGTTCTCAACTAATCGGTCCTAACAGGCCCCAACGACACAAAAACTTCAAATACCTAATCATCACACCACACATCTCAACATTTTTTAAGGTATAAAATCACTGCAAACTACTTATGAAGAAACCCAAAACCCAAGATCTGGAAAGCAACTTGTGAATTTAGACAGCAAAAATAACAAGCGAGAATTTATGTACTTGTTATAAATATTCTTCTAGATTTGTACTTACCTAAAATTGGTAGACTTTTTACACAGCGCCATCTAGCCCCAAACTAAGCACAGCTTGTAATATGGTAACTAGATAGCTGATAGAATACATTACAATATTTTTTTGTAAATACATACCTACATAATAATATAATGTTACATAAAACCCAGACAGAGAACAAACATCTATGTTCATAACACAAAATGTTTGTGCTCGGTGGAGATCGAACCCACGGCCTACGGCGCGGCGGCGCTAAGGCGGAGCTATTATCTACCATACTGAAACTGAACAACAAAATACAACTGAACTGTGAAGGCTGCTGCTCCTAAGTACCGACCTATAATGTGTAGGTACATGGTTTGTAGTATGCGTAAATTGTAGAATTTTAATTCAAATCTGATACAATTTTTCTAGAAATATAACGATAAGATGGAAATGTTGAAGTACCTAATACATAAGAAAATAGTATAATGTAATAAGTAGTAACATAATATTAAAAAGCTTAATTACCTAGGAGTCAAGTGCTAACAAATAGGTACCTGCTACTTATGTAAATGCACCTCCCTATGCTAGTATTTACTTAAGTGTAGGTATAGCTTTTATTTTAGAAAATTGTGTAAAACAAATATATACTTTTTCATCCCACCATCTCGGAAAGAGTATTTTTGCTCTTCAATATCTGAGTGCAAAAGCCGTTTTTATTCTCTAGAGGATTAAGTAACCGGGTGTGTGAGCGCGGCGCGGCGGCGGCGGCGGCGCAGCGCGCGCGTGTGTAGGTACCGGGTGAGTGACTAACACCAATATTACACTACTAAACAAAAATATTACACTCAATTTAAATAACCGTAGCAACGTTACTTTCAAATTTTCTTAATTATACCTTAGTATTATTTTGTTATAATTTAAAGATTATTCTGTAATACTTACCTGTCATAATGTAGTAGTTAATACCTAAACTGAAATAAAAGTACCTATCTTGTGATTGTAAACGTTTTTTTTTGCATTTAGTCATTTCCTCGCTGAGGTGGAATGAAAAGTTACGTGTTGCACTCGAGTGCAGATTTTTCACCTCGTGCTCTTTTGATTCTCTCGCTAACGCTCAGGATTCTAATTTTGAATCACTCTCTGCGCTCGTGATTCAATTTTAGAATCCTTCGCTTGCTCGGTCATCAAAATTGAACACGCGGTTAAAAAGCAACTTTGCACTCTTGTATAACAAATAACTATTATCATGTTTTCTTTAATTATTCCTATTAAAAAATTGTTATCCTTCCTTAGTGCAATCTCGACTAGTTATATCTAAAGCCAACAACCGGGCAAGAAGTAGCGGCAGTTTCAAGCTGCAACATTATAATATGTCTTGTTGCCGCAAATTAATCGTAAGCTATACAATTGCAGCAACAAATTGCCACAAACTAGCCCGTTTATAATTTAGGTACTATTAGTAACATCTAGTCAGCACAAATATTTTTACATTTAACATAATTATTGTTTTTGGTACATGGCTACACTTCATCATCATTTTCCTGTCCTTATCCCACGCCCTCGATCTGTTTGGAGTTGAACGCTGCGAATTCCAAAGTAGGGGTAAAAGTTGCTGTGCCTTAAAAGGGTTTACCTATGTTTGAAACTCACCTACATAATTATTGTTTCACCTGTCTGTCAAAATAATAGTGTAATAAGCCATTTGAATCATGCGAGGGTGCGATATATCATTGTTATTTCGTTATCCCCCCCACTATTTTATGTAGCATAAGTACATTATGGGTATAGGTTGTGTAGCCGATTGTACCGGTTGTTATTATTCTGAAATCATTATCTAATTATAACTATTATGAAGGTATTATACGACCTCTGTGGCGCAGCGGGCGATAGCCTGCCTGCGATGCAAGAGGTTGCGGGTTCGATTCCCGCCGTGGAACAAATTTGTGTACGATCTGCAGAAATTTGTTCCGATGGTCTGGGTGTTTTCTATGTATAATAAAAAATATCTATCTATGTGAGTATATAATGTATTAAATATATCAGTTATCTAGTACCCATAACACAAGCTTTGAATAGCTTACTTTGGGGCTAGATAGTGCTGTGTGGATTGTCCAGCATTATTTATTATTATTTTTATTTATTTATTAGTTCCTCCAAGGGATAGTCACGAGGATAGATTTAAAAGCGAGTATTACTCAATATTTGCAACTGTTTAGTATTCTATCTGCATTTTAACATAGATTAGATGAATACATATGGTAAATTAAGACTTGTTTGATTTTTGTCCTAAATCCTTACGAGCACAACTTTTATGGCTCTCCTCCATAGGCAATGATAACGCGCGTTTGCTTTTTCCTACATCCAAACGAACGTGTAACTTCGTGCGCGTGCAAAGTAAGGGCAAGTTCCTAGTTTTTTTTTAAATGAAAGTATTATTACCTACCAAATGGATACCTAACCCTAGGTACCTAAATAAGTAGCATGTTTTTTTTTTATTTAAAGTTCATAGCAGTTATTGTATACTCTTTGGTTCATAGGAAAAAGCCACCGTTACCTAGCCGCTTGCTCGTACGAGAATTCTCCAGAGATGTGAGACCGATTTGGTCAAAGCATTAGAGATTAAGCGAGGTTTTTTTGTTCAAAATGTTAAGTGACCATAAAATATAACTTGTGTGGCAGTACGTACCTAGTAGTGCACGAAAGGAGCCTCTTGAGGCGCACTTAAAATCCTTTCACCACACTGTTTTGAAAGAAACTAGTGACTCGACAAGAAGTACCTCGATCGGAGCTATCTAATAATAATAAATGAAACTAACAACTCATCCTAAAAGTATATTCAAGCTATAGAACTCGCGTTAGAAGCAATACGGGGCCACAGATCTGCACACTCCTTAGCCACAGGCCCTGTGATAGCTGAACCCTTCATTTCTCCCTTGTTGTTCACTATGACACCCGCATTGTCTTCAAAGTATATGAACACCCCATCCCGCCTTCTAAAAGGCTTCCGCTGTCTGATCACCACTGCTGGCATTACCTGCAAGTTGAAATAAACATGTACCCTCATTCATAATCCCTACTATTTTATAGTGGCTCTATAGAGTATTCTTGTCACTGTCACTTTCATGCGAATGAAAAAAGGTAGAAACAGACTTAATGGTCTGATAACCCAATGGGATTCCTGACTAAGGAGAGGATAAGCTATTGGGGTGCTCAGCAACCATTATAAGGACCT
The DNA here is from genome assembly GCA_963576535.1 of Plemyria rubiginata. Classification (NCBI taxonomy): domain Eukaryota; kingdom Metazoa; phylum Arthropoda; class Insecta; order Lepidoptera; family Geometridae; genus Plemyria; species Plemyria rubiginata. The sequence goes on along the minus strand of OY754911.1, from coordinate 2,916,278 downwards.
TAATTTACACCACAAGACACAAAACGCAGAAAAGATTACAGATTCAAAAAAGATTGTATAGTATTATCCATTTTTTTTATAGATAATATACCCACCTGATGTTGAGTGTATGCTGCTCAGTCAGCCAAGGTGTATCAACACTGTTTACACTTCAGGTGAAAATAAGCGAAACCTTTGGTATATCATCATCGCAGATCACACACAACATCAGACAAGAGGATAGCCTCAGGCTACTTGTATATTAAATGTTACATCCTGCTTCACCTTTACTTTTTAGTTCGACTTTATCTTTTTAGTCATTCTTGTTTGGAGATTCAATAAGCAAACTGTACATAATTTTTAAACCATGTGACTTCCCCAAAATACAGGAAAAAAACCATACTCCAAACATCTGAAACTTAATTGATTACTCATTCTTTTTAAAAAATGAAGATAAATAAACAGATGAATATTTCCTTTGTGATTGAATTGTAAATTTCTATACTGGGGTGTTTAAGGCATAGACCTAAGTTGGATAGACAGAATACCATTTGGAATACCTATCTGTCAGGATAGAAACCTTGCAAATTACCTTGCTAACTTGTCTAGTTGTAGTTTCTTGTCTCATAGCAAGGAATATGAAAACCACATTGGGAATTGTGGTATAACTTTACCTTTTTCCTGAGTTCAGGTTTGCCTTTCTTTACTGTGGCTACGATCATGTCTCCGGATCCAGCGGCTGGTAGTCGGTTCAAACGACCCTTGATACCTTGGACAGCAATCACGTACAGGTTCTTTGCTCCTGGAAATGAAATAGGATAAGACAAGTCAAGAAAAGTATTGATAGGTAGGTCTGGAACCAGGCATTAAAGTTACTACAAAGTACGTACAGTAGTAAGTACCAAAATATAGGTATGTAGATAGATATTACATCTTCGGTAGGTATAGTGTTGTTTGTTTGTGACAAAACATGAAACGAAAACTATCGAACTGAACAACCTCAGACACAGCCAAGGATGATATCATCGTGTTTCAATGCACATTTAGTGTTCCAGTTAATAAATCATCATCGGTGTCCAGTCAAACGTGTGCTTGCAGGTTATGTTTTGGTTCAACAATTTAAGCAGATTTACCTGTGTTGTCTGCGCAGTTGATGACCGCTCCCACTGGGAGACCCAGCGAGATACGGAACTTCGCTCCCGCGGAACCACCACGTCCTTGAAACAGAAAAACCACAATTTACTCATCTTCATCACAGCACTCCTATTCGCGCTAAGTTTCCGGCAGGTCACAAAATATTTAAGGTTCTAGGACGGACAGATATTGAAAAGGACTACGCGGTTCTTAGCAAGCAGATTTGAACACAAAATAATGTGATTAGAACGGATTTTCTACAATTTCACGAACCTCTTTTAGACATTATGTTGTGTCAATTTTTGAGAGGAAATCTAAAAGACGTGATATTAGCCGCGCATTCCGAAATTGATGTACGTTCAGAAATTGACACATACAGGCAGACTGACAGTGACAATAATGACATATTATATGCTGTGAAGTTAGCTACAGAAGTGCAGGAAATTAGATGATTATCACAGAGTACATTTGATTATCTTGTATCAAGGAATTTGAATACTAGTTATAATCAATTCTTCGTAAAAATAAGAGTAAATTCCTGACTTGAGGCGTCTATTATCAAAACCAGCTATAACGGTATCTGTTTTGCGGGAAAATTAAAAAAACTGTTGAGGCTTTTGTAACTAAGGAAATTGTTTTGAATTTAGTATTGAAATCATCGTTAAGGCATTAGGTAAACGTAAGACCAAACATACTAATACCAAAATAATTTCTGATTCGGGCATGTTTCCCTTATATTATTGTATTATTTGTGTTTGAACAGTATTAATGCGTGTCACTTTAGAGTTATTCTTTCAAACAACCTCCCCGAAATGAAATAAAATGAAATAATAGCCAATCGCACCTCGAAATTGCGAGCCGCTGTCGCCGGACCCTTAAAGGATAGGCAAACATAATCTAGAAACCCATAGACAATATTAATTTATTTCGGTATGTATGTACGGAAACAGTATCCAAGTTCCTTGACGGAAACATAGGCTATTTTTTTAAGTATTACGCTAGGCTAGAAATCTATGACGGAAACGGAATGGAATGGAATTCAAAAATTCAAAAATCATCTCTCTGTTCTATCAAAAGTCAAAAGTGTCAAGCAAGTCTTGTGCAGTGTCGCTCGCTTCGCTTCGTCTTCGTCGTTTTTGTCATTCTATAAAATTTTCGGGTTACTATTTCAAAGAGAAGTAGATATTTTACATATATTCAAACGTAAATCATGGCTTTTATGGGTGATACGAATAACCCTACGCCGTTTTGGCACAACGGACCCGCCCCAGGTGCTTTCTACAACTTCCCCGCGAACCCTTCAAACTTTGGGCTTAGTAACAACACACTGCAAGATTTCACAGCACAGTGAGTATTTTCACGATTCCCTCGTTTGTTTTAACCTTTAACTGGTGACTTGAAATTTGTGTAACGTTAGTGGTGACGTTAGGCCTGACAGGCCTCTATTAAATATAAGTATAATTCGCGTTGTACATAAATTAATGACTGTAGCCTTTACCTCTTACTTTGCAAGCGGCAGCCGGCTGCCGGGCTATACAAAACACAACTTTTCCCTAGAATGGCAGGCGGCAGCCGGCTGCCGCGGCTCACCCAGAGTAAGAAGAAGTTTTAAGAGTAGTAGAGCTCTTTGTGAAGGGCTCGTCCGGGGAAGTACTACCACCACGCCTTTTTCTGCCGCCAAGCAGCAACGCTGTGTTTCGGTTTGAAGAGTGTGGTCGCCGGTGTAATTACAGGCACATGAGGCTTAACATCTGTACGCCTCAAGTTGATGGACGCAGGGCAGTGCATCGTAGGGCACGTTCCTATTGTGCGTGACCTACGGGGCAATGTTTTGTTTATAGGTGATGGTTACCACTTAACATCAGGTGGACCATCTGCTTGTTCCATCAACAAGTTGTATAAAAAAAAAAAAAAAAAAACCCAGGTAAACGGTTTTTTCATGGTGTTAGGGTGTTTATTGGTATAGGTCTACCAGAATCTCATGGCAAATGGGGAAATAAAAATTTGTTGCGTGCAATACTGGGGAAATTGGATTAAACGATCTTGATACTGTTTAATTTTTATCTGTCTTTAGTACTAATGAACATGAAGTATATAGGTAGTATGTGTATGAAGAATATTTGTTATACATCGGGTTCTAACTCTTTCTCAGAAAATATGTCATGAAAAATAAATCAGTCGTACATTACTTTATGTAATAATTTATTATATATCATTTAAATCATACTAAAACTTAACACCTCAGTCAGAACTAGAAAACAATTCCAAGAGCTCCAGTTACATTTCTTGTTCTGCATCAGAGAGATGCACGAAGCCATTCTTTCATATCAGCGATACGAAAGGCGTGGAAAATACACCACCATTCGATGTACCCTCACCTACGATTCATCGTGTAGTAGTACTGGAAACCCCTTTAGAGAAGTTACAATTAATCAAGAAATAAGTAAAATAAAATAAAAGTATCAAAACAACTCAACTCAACAAATCAAAGATTGAGTTTGATTTACGCCTTCTTTACCGCTTATTTTACGATACACATTGAAAACAATATTTCTCGCTTGCGATCGAAGTGGCCTTTTCGACATATTCACAAAAACAACATAATTACAAGAAATCACAAAATCTCAGCAGCGGTTGACAGATCTCGTACTTTGATTGGATAGAAATTGCCATTATGAAACTCACAATTTTTTTTTTTTAAATGCCATGAGATTCTGGTAGACCTATATCTTAGAAGAAGAATACTATAGAATTGACGGGCGCGTATACCCGAGCAAGACAGACAATAAGTACATACCTAGTACATACAATTTATGGGTTGCCACCATCATATAATTTATTACCGAAGCAAAAGTTATGATGTCGCCTCGGCTCCAGTTGTTTTTTTCATTTAATTATATGTTTTAAGAAATGTGTTGAAAAATGGCAATGAAGCCCATCACATGCATGACATGTAGGTTTTTAACCCTAATATTATCCTGTAGCTGATCGAACGAGCGAACCGAACGAAGACCTTTCAAACAACTTGGGCTTTTTGGCTTTGTATGCACGTGTTGTAATGCATTTTTCTACAACCTATGGAATGTTATAGGGTAAATGAGCACACAATAATATCCCAAGGATATCATAAACTTTATTAACGACCGCTTTCAGAAAGCCCGATCAAACGTAATCAGATGTCACTTGTTATTTCAGCTTTGCATCAAATTAAAAAAAGCTATAATTCCATCCTTTATGCGGTTGCCCATCTGGAGCTTGGTGATAGGTAAGTAAGTAGCTTTAAACTATCAGCTCAAGTAGTTGCATCTTTGGGAAATCTGTAAAACAAACATGTACCTAATTATTACGTAGGTATGTATGTATTCAATCGCGACTAGAGATGGGCGGGTGGGTAAAAATTGGAAGGGTAAAATATATATAAATATATAGTCTAAACACCGTTTTTTCTACTATGTTATAAAAGGTAAACAAACAAATGTCACTGTCAAAATCAAATTGTGGTGCGGTGGCCACCCATTGGTCAGCTTTCTCCAGTAATAGTACCTATAAAACATATCTTTCATTTATTATCTTTGTGTGAATCCAAAGTATCAGAATAAAAATAAGCTAGAATGATACTTTTATATCAGATAATCAGAATATTAAGATTAGATAATTAAAATCAGAATAAAACTAACAAATAAAGACATAAATGACCAAAAAAAGATGTGAATTTTTACCCGGTATTAATTCAAAATGGGTAGGTAAAAATGGGTATAAACGGGTAAAAACCCAAAGTTCGGGTTTTTACCGGGTAAGCGCCCATCTCTAATCGCGACACACGCGAAGGCGGTCTCAGACATAAAATAATCATCAATTTCTATCTAATGCGAAAATAATGAGGAGACCTAAATTAATAGGCCCTTATTCAAAATGGACTTTGAGCATGCCAATAGCTTATCAGACCGATAAGTCTGTTGCTGTATCTTTTCGTTGGCATGATAAATAAAAATAAATATTGGTGGACTCCATACAGCACTATCTAGCCCCAAACTAAGCTTATGCTTGTAATATGGGAACCAGATAGCTGATATAATACTTATATACTTTTTTTTGTAAATACATACTTATAATATTATATAACACCCAGACAGAGAACAAACATTTATGTTCATCACACAAATGTTTGTTCACGGTGGGAATCGAACCCACGACCTACGGCGCAGAAGGCAGAGCTACTACCAACTGAGCTACGTAGGCTGTCATAAAGTATGATAAGAGTTGTAGAGCTCTTTGTGAAGGGCTCGTCTTTGTGAAGGAAGTACTACCACCACCACGCTTTTTTGAAGAATGTGATCGCCGGTGTAATTACAGGCACATGAGGCTTAACATCGGTTTGCCTTAAGTTGATTGACGCAGGGCAGTGCATCGTAGAGCACGTTCCTGTCGTGCGTGCCTTACAAGGTAAGTCTTTGTTATAGGTGATGGTTACCACTTAACATCAGGTGGGCCATCAGGCTGTTCCATCAGCTAGTTGTATAAAAGAATGATAGTAACAGTGACAAGAATACTCTATTGAGTCGCTATAAAATGACATGGATTATGAATAACAGGGTTAATATGCAAAGCAAAGCTAAAAATATAATGAACTTACAAGGTACCTATATAATTATTTCGTATTTGCCTACCTATCTGTATGAACCTACTTACGTCATTTACACGCCTTACATATTTATTTAAATTAAATAATAAAAAGTTATGAGGTTATGTAAGCCGCAACCATTTATTTTTTTCTAGTTCATTCTATTGTATAATGTTTCTAACATAAAATAGCATATCCGACTCGATTCGACCTTAGTGATTCGTTTCCCAACGATTTTGGCAAATAGATTTATTTTTAGTTGGCTGCCCGAAAAATCGTATAGCCCAGCTAAATTATGTAGATTTTTGGTTTCTATGGACTACCTATCTGGTTTGACATTTTGAATAACCATGTCAATTTGTGTGGTTTTTAGTAACCTATACTAAATTTTATAAATAATTAAAATATACAAATCTACTTGACTATGCGTTACAAAGCCAACAAAATCGTTACATGATTAATTGTGAACACTTTGCTCTCTACTTCCTAAAGTTTTATTGACAAATAGAACATAAAATTGCTACATACCGATGGAAGCGTATATTTTCACTTTTCCGTGCTCTATTCATAACACACGCTAAATACTACAATGCACCACATTTGAACATAGCTCTACGTTAACTGGGACCTAGGCACACATTATTTTCATTGAAATTCGGCTTGAAAACACGTAAAATCACTTGACCCAACCCAAAGTTTGGCTCCAACTTTGACAGCTTTGGAGCCAAATAGTATCAAAAAACGTATACGGAGTAAGGGGCAGAAAATTTATATATCTTTCCCTCACTCATAGGTATAATTCGTATTATCGCGTCTCTCTTACTCTTGGTATTATTATTTCACGCCCAATCCATGTTATACTTAATCCAAGACCTATATGAACAATGTTCTACAGAGAGATATATTTTTGCGATTTGCGACAAAGTCATTCCATAGAGAGTAAAAAAAGAGAAAATAATTTATCTGTGTACCGACCGTGTGTGTGTTGTTGTTTTGGTTGTGTTGATGAAGGTGGGTGGCTTAGAGCATTTAAATGCTCTAAGGTGGGTGGGCTCTAAATTTGTCATTTTATCAAGGGAGTCACACACACAGCAGATAATATAAAATATATATTATCTTTCACTTATCGAAACCGTACAATTCAATGGACCACCACACACATCGAATATAATATATATTTTACATTAGAGTATCTTAAGATACTGACCGATATGCGAAATATATATTTACATCCCAACGATATCTTAAGATACTGAAATATATATTAACTTTTGTGTTGAAATATATATTTCTTGATCTTATGATAAACTACAGGACGTTCTCGTTTTCCTGACGTTCCGGCATGCACCCCCTCCCGTTGCGTTGCGCGCGGTGGGTCAGAGTAAAGCAAAGGGTGTGCAGTACTAGGAAAAAGACGATAAAAAAAGAGCAAATTTGTGAAGAAAAATGTGTATATATAATAAGCCCCCAATTTTATGATTGCATCCTGTAGGGGGTTTATAGAGGGGTATCTTTTGTTAAGGTCATTGACCTCTGAAGTCAACCATAACAGAACTGGAGTATAAAAACGGAACTCCGGAATAAAAATGATGTAGGTATGTATAAGCACCGCTTTTTATGATTGCACCCGGTAGGGGGCATAAAGAGGGGTAGCGGGGGGGGGGTCTGTGTTTAAAAATATATTATGGGCATTTATGGGTGTCGTCTCCGAGTAATTTAGGGGTGCTGGTTACGAATAGGTAGGTATCACATCATTTTGTAGATTCAAAATGGCAGTTGCGTAATACTGGCAAAATGACGATATGGGTGTCGTCTCCGAGTAATTTAGGGGTAGGTACTGGTTACGAATATCACATCATTTTGTAGATTCAAAATGGCAGTTGCGTAATACTGGCAAAATGCCGATATGGGTGTCGTCTCCGAGTAATTAAGGGGTGCTGGTTACGAATATCACATCATTTTGTAGATTCAAAATGGCAGTTGCGTAATATTGGCAAAATGCCGATATGGGTGTCGTCTTCGAGTAATTTAGGGGTGCTGGTTGCAGTGCTGTCTTTTTCCTAGTACTGCACACCCTTTGCTTTACTCTGACCCAAAAATCGTCTGATGTTAGACCTTATTTCAAGTGGCATTCATGAGTCTCGCTCTCTGCGCTGCATGGCTGTAAAACCATACTCTGGCCAAATTTTGATAAAAACCCTTCTCAATGGTTCTATCTCTATCAGCTTGATTCCTACAGAACATGCGTCCTTATGTCTAGCATGCGATAGAAGGCCACCATGCGCTATCTTCGTGTACGGCGACTGCAGGTGTAAATTGAGCATTTTTCATCCAGTCTCGTCCACTCCTTGGATGCGCTTTCTTCAGTGTCTGCTCTTAGCTCTGGAACATGGTTTTCTCCTCACCAGCTTCAGAACCACTAGAATCTTCACAGATCATACATCAACCATACTTCGATTTGTTGGTCGATATTTGAACTGGTTCCCTGTATAACTTGTCTACTTAGTACCGAATTGCTCTGCTCCAGTACTCTACGTCATTTTCCAGGTGGTTCTGTATCATCCATTCTTTATGTTTACAGGTACACGCTATCATAAACCACAAATAACGATTTAATAACACTGACAAAAAAGTTACGTTAGTGGTGACGTAGGGCCTGAGAGGCCTCAGTAAAACATTAAATAGGTACCAATAATTCACAGAATTCGCTTCTGCCGACACCATTATGCTTATCCACGTCGTGGGCGAATCTAAACTCGAAGCTACTGAGACACACAAGCCCGGGACATGCGGAGAAAGGGGTGAAATAACGTTTTGTTAGTGCTATCGGGCCTGTGAGGCCCGACGTCACCAGTTAAAGACTAAAGACAAACGAAAAACTACGCCAATCGTCTATTGTATTGTTTTATATTTGTCAAAAAAACTCAAATTTATGCTGAGTCAGAGCTGACTAGATAACCAAGAAGGTTTTTTGTTACTGCTGGGTACATAGGTAGGTAGGTACCTACTATTTGTATTTATTAATTCACAGCTCTGAATCACCAATAACAACCACAACAACAGTGATTGGAGTGAAGTTTGACAAAGGCTGTGTGATTGCTGGAGACACACTTGGATCCTATGGCTCAATGGCCCGCTTCAGAGATTGTCCGAGGGTGACAAAGGTCAATGACCTCATCCTGCTAGGTTCTGCTGGTGATTATGCTGACTATCAGTACTTGAAGGCTATTCTGGATCAGAAGATGTAAGTTTGTTTTGATAGTGAAAAGTCACAAGGCACTATGGGGTCTTAGATTGTGTGGGCTACCACACAGTCTTCGAACACACTAGTGTCAAAGCCAAAATGTATTTGTTCAATTGGATTGCAAGGAGCACATGATAGATGGAATAGTGGTTGGCTATCTTTGTACCTTGTGAGGTCTTTGTACCTGGTTGAGGGTTGGAGGGGTTGTAAGTGGGAGTAGGTGCTTGTTTTGTCTAGGAAATGAAAAGTTATAACTTTTATACTACACCTGCTTGGAAAGTACCTTGATGTATTTTTTTTATTATGTAGATAGGACATTGGTAATTAAAAAATTTGAAATATTACATACATTATTGAAATACCTGAACGAAACGCAAAAAAAAATGGTTTACAGCAAGTAGCGCCATCCATCAATACACAAAACAAACTTTTGGAAGCAAACAAAACAACAACGTAGTACAAATTACAGCCACCTAAAAAAGTGAGATCAATATTGAAAATAAAACATTTTCAAAAACATAAAGAATTTGATAAAAGCATAATTCCTCATCTTCCCGTGCTTATGGGAGATTTTTTCACAGTATAACTCAGGCTATTCATGACCATAATTCTTCTTAATTGAACTAAAACAAAAAACCTATATTTCAATCGAAACCTGTATCGCCATCTATTTGGACCTAAAAAACTATTCCTAGAGATGGGTGCCCATGACATTACTGCCTTCCAGTGGTCTGCAAAAAGGTCCATCCACACAGCAATCCTGGGCTATGTTTGCCCAGTCTAGTCCATCAGGAAATTATTTGAGTTCACAAGCAGTGCTCCGCCGTTTCACCCGCGTAGTTTTAAATCCCGCTATTCCCACGGGATAAAAAAAAAGCCTATGTGCTATTCCAGACTATAATCTATCCCTATGCCAAATTTCATCAAGATCGGTGCAGCCGTTCTGCAATTATTGAGTAACAAACATTCATCCATACTTACAAACTTTCGCGCTTATAATATTAGCATGAGTTCATATAAAATTTTAATATCCAGCATTGATGAACAATGCCTCGGAGATGGTCTGCAGCTGAAGCCTCGCTCTCTCCACTGCTGGCTGACTCGGGTGTTGTACAACAAACGCAGCAAGATGGACCCTCTCTGGAGCTACTACATCGTAGCCGGCATTCAGGTACAGGCAACAGGACTTCACAATACTATTATGTTGTAACTAGTTGTATGTGGGTATGTGCCAGATGTAATGTTTGGACATACCTCTGACTACCCCCCTTAGACATCCTCAAAGAATCTTGAGTTTAGTACTTGGTACTGAGAGATCTGAAGGCATATCTACCGTGCCTGGAGATCAAAGTCTTTAAGCTGTTTCAGTTGCTCCCCGCGGTTTGACCCTCGCAGATTTAAATCTCGGTATTCCCACGGGATAAAAAGTAGCCTATGTGCTATTCCAGACATATATCTCTCTGCCAAGTTTCATCCAGATCCGTTCAGCCGTTCCGGCGTGAAAGAGTAACAAACATCCATCCATCCATCCATCCAGCCATACTTACAAACTTTCGCGTTTATAATATTAGTAGGATGAACTTCTGGTATTCAAGACGGGGTGTGAAGGGTAGTTCTGGATCTCCTTGCAAGCATCATCTCAAGGTATAGGTCGCGTCAACCAAAAAGAACGCTGGAAAACAGTGGAGGGGATGTGTTTGCGCATACAAAACACTCGGGCCATCATACCCCCTTCCCCTCCTTCCGGCGTTCGTTTTTCGTGACGCGACCTATACCCACATGTTTACTGATTGACGAAATGCCAGTGCTTTGTCATTATTCAAATTCCTTGAGGAAAACTGTCTGTTGCTGTCCCTTTTCGTTGGCATGAAAGCGACGGTGGCCAAAATACTGCCGCTATAAAATGACTGACAGGGATTCTTTACGAACATCATTCTAGGTCAACATGGTAAGAATGTTTCCGAACACAAACACAGCCGTTTGCCGTTTGGTACGAACAAAGCGGGAAATAGATAAAGTTTATTTCAAATATTATGTTGTGTATAATGACAGTACACTGACATTTGGTAAATGTAATAATGTGGGTACCTGTGATGACGCTTGAAAGGAGATGCAAATCTACCCACCACCTTGAGTCTCAAACACCAAGTAAGTTCATTACAGATGATAGGACATACATACATACATTTCTAGAGATGGTGTTGAGGGAAGTTCCCCAACGTTATCTTCTCATTTTCACTCTTGTGGTAGTAGACTTGGATTTCTGCTGATGCCAATTTTTATTATGACTTTTATATGATTTTGTAGTAAGTACTCTTGCTTACTAATAAACAATAATTAATATGTGCTACAACTAATAGTTCACTTCTTGGAATTAATTTTGTATTTCTTTTCACTATTATTATTTAAACTGTTGGTTATGGTAGTTAATCATGATTTGACATGTACCTATGTATATTATTCAGTTTTTATTTTATTGAAATTCCACATACAAATCATTTAGTTTTTTCCTGGATTAAATTAATAAGAATAATATGTAATGATGACCCGTTGAGGTGAATGTGGTTTTAAGATTCTTTAATATTAATGGGTAGTCTTGATGTTCTAGGATGGAGAACCATTCCTCGGGGCAGTAGACATGCGGGGTACAGCATACGAAGACGCGGCGATCGCCTCCGGCTTGGGAGCCTATATGGCTACTCCGCTGCTCAGGAGTGCTACCGAGCATGGGGTGGTTCTGAAGGAGGCCTCTGCTAAGTGAGTTTTGTTAGGCCCGCGGCCCGATTAACGTGCGCGTCCACTGCATCAGCATCGCTGCGTACGAAGCGGACGGATTTGTTGCTTTGTATTGATTTGTACGGTATAGCGTGCACTGGATCGGCATTTCAGCGCCAGATACCGGTATTTATGTTGATGACGTCATCCGCAGTGAACGCGCCATTCGGAATTGCTTTGAAAATATCGATCCTGCCGATGCAGAATCCGGATGCAGTGGACGCAACCCATCGGCATTTTGTAAATACCGACGCTCCGTCCGCGCGTACGCAGCGATGCGGACGCGGTGGACGCGTACCTTTACGCTTGATTGCCATACATCCTATACAAATGCTATTACATACACTATACTATGGGAACTACTACTACACTACTACTTACTAGCCAGACATTAGCGAAATCGGGCCGCTGAATAAGCTGATGAAGGGTTTTTTAGCCATCGTCAAACAATAATTTCTAGAGAGTAGATTTTTGTTTAACACATAGCAGCTATGTGTTAAACAAATATCTACTCTAGCTATACTAGCTAATCTACGAGCTATGTCATAGCTCATGCAAAGTTAAACCTAAACAAATACATAAATCATCATCATCAGCCTATAGAAGTCCACTGCTGGACATAGGCCTCCCCATAATACATAAAAAGGGTTTTAAAAAATTATTTAATACAAAATATTATTTATCAGAATTAGACTTATTTGATGGTTGGCCAGCGTCGATCTCTCGTACTACAAAACGGTGCCTAGCTTTAAACAATGTCTAAAATTAGCGCTGTCTCTATTCACTATTACGCATTGGTAAGAGATGGCAATAGTAAACTAGTATATATGCTTAAAAGCATAGTTTATCGTTTGACTATTTTTTGTAGTAAGGCCCGATAAGTTTAAAAAAAAAATATCAAATTTGAACCGATACACAGCAACGCAGTTTGGCGGCTGAAAAGGCATGTTGGGTAGAATGGTTGAGGCACTCACAAAGAGCTCTACTATTATTACTATTACTTGTATTGGGGGATTGAAAAAACAAAACCTAGCAACACATAAATTTTGACAGCCTTTACAGCTCACCCCGCGTTCCGAAATACGCCATAATCAATTTGAGCGCTCACAAACCCGTACCGAATTAGCGTGAGCGCGATAACGATGACCCATGGAACGTCATAGATGACGTCAGGACATGCGCCATCTTGCGATTACGCTGACCATGCCATATTCTAATATCACTGTGAGCGCTGTCAAAAATGATAGTTGTGCATTTGTGTTTTGTTGTTATTTGTGATGAGGTTACATGTTTTCAGTCGCATTATAGTCGTTATAGGGTATAATATGTTCTGCGATCATAAAATAACAAATCCAGAAAATATCCAAGCAGTGCCAATTTGTTAAACAAGGTTTGAGGTTATGATTCCTACGATATTTCTGTGAGTGCGTTTACGAGCGTTCCGAATTGTTGACAGCTGTTGCTGTTGCTGCAGCTGTGTGTGTTGTTGTTAGCTGTCATAATCGCAGTATCTAATTCGGAACGCCTGTGAGGTGATGTGAGCGCTGTGATCGATTATAGCTATTTCGGAATGCGGCCTCAGTTGGTAGTAACTGCCTTCTGCGCCGTAGGTCGTGGATTCGATTCCCATCGAGAATAAACATTTATGTGATGAACATAGATGTCTGTTCTCTGTCTGGGTGTTGTTAATGTATTTACAAAAAAAAGTATATTATGTATTAAATCAGCTATCTGGTTCCCATATTACAAGCTTTGGCTTAGTTTGGGGCTAGATAGTGCTGTGTGGAAAGTCCACCAATAAAAAAATATTTTCAGGGCCCTACTCCGTAAATGCATGGAGGTTCTATACTACAGAGACGCGCGCGCATTTTCCCGCTACCAGCTTGGTGTGGTGACCTCTGAAGGCGTCCTGGTCGAGGACGTGGCGGAGATCAAGCATGATTGGTCGCTCGCGAACATATGATGTGATCTGTGATTGGCTGAAATGTTTTTTAGTAATAAACTTTTGGAAATTCCGTCTGTGTTTGTTGGTCGCTCGGGCAACCATAGGTACATACAATGTCAAAACGTTTAGGGCGATGACAATTTATTAAATATTGAATTTAAATACTAATTCAATCAATTAAACTATCTACAATGTACTAATAAACTGCTGAAAAATCGCAATTACCAATGGCAAAAATATAATTTTGATCCAACCAAGTTTTCCTACTCCAAAGTTTGCCTAGTACGAAAACTAGTAGGTAAAGCAAAGTAGGTATAGATAGATAACACTTTATTGTCCACAAAAATACACCATAAATCTAGGTGTTACTTTAAAGTACAATGAGCGGCCTAATCGCTGAAAGTGATTTCTTCCAGGCAACCTTAGGTATTTAGCAATGATATGAAATAGTGAGTTGATCAAAAGTTTATTTAAGTACAATCTAATTGTTAACTAGGCTATTCCTATGAGCTCTAGTTACGAAAGTTGGGTTAAATTCGAGAGGTATATTTTTTAAGTTTTATATGTTCACTATTTCTGGAACTGTTAATTAAATTGAATAATTGCAACTGAAATGGGTAAATAAATAAAACATATTTTTGATTTTTTAAAGTATTTATTAAAACTATCGCTTCATTCAATATTCGTTAAAATTATGGCTAATTCATAAATAATAATAATAAATGCATTCCGCTTATAAAAATATTTACAATAATTTATCTATGAATAAATAGTGGACGGCTTCGTTGAAAATTAAACTTAAACATTTATTTCTAGAAGAAATATTTTACTTATTTTAATGGATTGTAAAATATTTTTTTAGGAATTATCAAGGGAAATATTTATTTTCTTACCTATAAGTACTGGTTACCTACCTACCTACTCAATTATTCAATATTTCAGTTTCGAGTTCAATATTAGCCGGTAATAGTTGGAACTTTAGTTTTCTACACGTCCCTACCTACAACGCTATTTGGGATTTCACAAGAATCAACAAAGGTACGTGTTCCTTTTTACTTAGATATTTTTTTTGTAGATTCTCAATCCTCGTTTCCTCTTTGACGAAACACTATCTAACATTAGTCATTTATAATAATCAATCAAGCCGGTCATTTTTTTTATAAATTCTATGACAAGGACTGTGTTCTCGCTTAGAATAAAGCTCGAAATGCAATAAAAAATATCTTTTTCTCCCAAAAAGTGACTAAAACTGTAAAATCTGGTTAATCCAATCTCTAAATTCGGATATTCTAGTGTACACTCCGGGCTGGTTCGGCTCAGCACAACCGATACCCCACGAGATGACGCCTCCAAGCACGTATCTTCCGTCTCTTTCTCTCGGAAGAACCATAGGACCGCCACTGTCACCTGAAAACAATAAAAAAAACATAAAAAAAAGTTTTTGTGCAGTATCTCAGAAATTTTAAAATTAAGTTGATTATCCCCCGGTGTCTGAAAGCGGGATCAACACTAATCGGCTGTCAAGTCACTTGCTATTTCAGCTTATACTTCAAATTAGATAGAGTTAGCAGGTGACTTGACAGCTGATTATTGTTGATCGAGCATTCAGAAACCGGGGGTTAATGCTTTTTTTATGCAACCAGCTTATTGAACAAGCAGATGACCCAACTGATGTTAAGTGATAACCATCACCTATAACAAAGCATTGTCTCGTAAGTCACGCACGATAGGAACGTGCCCTGCGTCCATCAACTTGAGGCATACAGATGTAAATCCTCATGTGCCTGTAA
This sequence comes from Plemyria rubiginata, assembly GCA_963576535.1. Classification (NCBI taxonomy): domain Eukaryota; kingdom Metazoa; phylum Arthropoda; class Insecta; order Lepidoptera; family Geometridae; genus Plemyria; species Plemyria rubiginata. The sequence goes on along the minus strand of OY754911.1, from coordinate 2,900,790 downwards.
TAAAAACACCGGCGACCACACTCTTCAAACCGAAACACAGCGTTCCTGCTTGGAGGCAGAAAAGGCGTGGTGGTAATACATCCCGGAGCCACACACAAAGAGCTCCTACTCTTAAAATACAAAATCACTACATAGGCCGCATTCCGAAATGGCTATAATCGATCACAGCGCTCACATCACCTCACAGGCGTTCCGAATTAGATATTGCGATTATGACAGCTCAGAGCTGTCAACAATTCGGAACGCTCGTAAACGCATTCACTAAAACATCCTAGGAATCATAACCTCAAACCCTGTGTAACAAACTGGGACTGCTTGGATATTTTCTGGATTTGTTATTTTATGATCGCAGAACATATTATATATACCCTATAACGACTATAATGCGACTGAAAACATGTAACCTCATCACAAATAACAACAAAACACACATGCACAACTGTCATTTTTGACAGCGCTCAGTGATATTAGAATATGGCATGGTCGGCGTAATCGCAAGATGACGCAAGTCATGACGTCATCTATGACGTTTCATGGGTCATCGTTATTGCGCTCACGCTAATTCGGTACGGGTTTGTGAGCGCTCAAATCGATCATAGCGTATTTCGGAACGCGGGGATAATATAAAACAAAGTCGCTTTCTCTGTCCCTATGTATGCTTAAATCTTTAAAACTACGCAACGGATTTTGATGCCGTTTTTTTTAATAGATAGAGTGATTCAAGAGGAAGGTTTATATGTATAATACATGCATGATATATGCGGGCGGGTCGCTAGTAATAAATATAAAAAATCTAGGTTGTTCCTTCATACCTTCACAACTATCAGTGCCCCCTTTACTCCTGCCAGCGCATATAAATATATTGGGAATGTGCTCGTTGTATCCCGCCGCTTGGTACATCGCCTCACACGCCGTGTTGTTGATCACTGGTACTTGCACTTCTTGGAGGACGCTTGGGAGCGGACCCTCTGGAAAAAATTAAATGTTGGCTGATTTTTAATAGCGCCATCTAGCCTTAATGTAGGCAAATCTAGTACGTCGAACAATATCGCACGCATATTTATCTACCTAATTCAAAATTTTTGATGATATAACATGCTACTGTTGTGTAGGTACGCGAAAGTTTGTAAGTATGGATGGATGGATGTTTGTTACTCAATAACTCAAGAACGGACGAACGGATCTTGATGAAATTTGGCATAGGGATCGATTATAGTCTGGAATAACTGCTGAAATAAATAAAATAAATAGCACATAGGCTACTTTTTATCCCGCGGCAATACCGGGATTTAAGACTACGCGGGTGAAACCGCGGAAAGATTCAAATCCCGGTATTCCCACGGGATAAAAAGTGGTCTGTGTGCTATTTCAGACTGTAATCTAGGTCTCTGTCAAGTTTCATCCAGATCCGTTCAGCCGTTCCGGCGTGAAGGAGTAACAAACAACAAACATCCATCCATACTCAAACTTTCGCGTTTATAATATTAGTTGGATATAGGTATGGGGGTCCTTACCATCGAACAATCGCCCCCATCCTGTGACGTAAGCGCTCCTGCCGACGTAATCATCATCATCATCGGGCACGCACACCGGAAGGATGTTCGGCTGGAACTTCACAGGTTCGTAGAATCTAGACAAACAGTAATATTTATTTACTTATTACATAGAATCACCACTCTATCTAGTACGTGAATTTGTCCAATAAATGAATAACATCTTCAAATTGTATAAGGAAGTTAGTCAGGGGCACTTCCAAACGCAAAATTTTGGAAAATGCTCCACGTACGTCCACGTCTGTATGCCTCAAGTTGATGGACGCAGAGTAGGGCATCGTAAGGCACGTTCCTATCGTACGTGACTTACGAGGCAATGCTTTGTTATAGGCGATGGTTACCACTTAACATCAGGTGGGCCATCTGCTTGTTCCATCAGCTGGTTGTATAAAAAAAAAAAGTAGTGCTTAGTTGGTAGCAATCGTGACAGGTTGCAAACCCATCGTCGCTTCTACTGACTAAATAATAATAATGGTTTTATAATATCTCATAGTTTTATCACTCTTTTGTTTTTAAATTAATGCGGGATAGCGTTAATCAAATGTACAGTTGTATAGCGCAAATTAGACTTCAAAATTTATATGTATGACATTGTAGTGGGCCGTACTCTTACACGAGCTGGATGAGGGTAACCTAAGCTCGTGTAGGTAGAATGGCAAGCGCATAGACATATGCCCAGTAGTGTGCTAAGTCAGGCTGCGGATGATGATGATTTATTTAAATCCAACACAGGTGAGTACCAGTAAAATAGTAATAATAATAACGCAGTCAGTGAAAAACAGACAAGGTTACACAAGGTTGACAGGACAGAATAGGTACAAGTAGGTACTTACTTAAAACTAACAGAAAATAAAATTATAACCTACACTAATAAAGGACCTACCTACCGTAAAGCCAAAGGTCAAAATCAAATCAAAATGTATTTATTTTTCCTTTGCAAAGTGTAGTTACAGCACTTAGGAGTTATAGTAGGTAGGTAGGCACGAGATACGACGCACGAGTCGTTCGTCTTAAAATACTTTGCCCAAACCGTGTGACGTCATAACGTGATCTAAACGCAAACGCGATTGGTTTGATCATAGAATAACGCCTCAGGCTATACACTGTTCGCTCTTATGTACTTGTAATAAGCGTCATTGTTCTTTGTGTAGCTTGATCTGTAGGTAGGTAACCGTGTGTTGTCTACTGTTTGTACACGCGTCAGCAACCCCGGTCACTCACCACTGCACTTGACCTTAGCTAAGTTCATCAAAATCGGCTCAGCAACCTGTTTTATGACTAACTAGTTGCGCCCCGCGGTTTCACCCGCGCAAATTTAAATCACGGTATTCCCACGGGATAAAAAGTAGCACATGTGTTATTCCAGACTATAATGTTCTCTGCCAAGTTTCATCCAGATACGTTCAGCCGTTTCGGCGTGAAAGAGTAACAAACATCCATTCCATCCATCCATCCATCCCATACTTACAAACTTTCACGTTTATAATATTAGTAGGATAAATCGCACTGTAATAATAATTTATTTATTTATTCAGACAACAATTATAAATAAATAAGTAATGCTGGACAATCCACACAGCACCATCTAGCCCCGAAGTAAGCTACTCAAAGCTTGTGTTAAGGGTCTTAAATAACTGATATATTTAATACATTATACACTTACATAGATAGATTTTTTTTTACAAATAGAAAATACCCAGAACAACGGAACAAATTTCTGCAGATCGTGCACAATTTGTTCCGAATTATAAGGTCCATAGTGTTAGTAACAGAAGAAAAATAAGCATTGGTTAGTAACTTGTAACTAATAGTGATTTGGCCCTCTACATGAGCTTTCATACCAGAGGATAATTTAGCTTAGCATATAAGAGTAGTAGAGCTATTTGTGAAAAGCTCGGCCGGGGAAGTACCTACTACCAGCCTTTTTCTGCCGCCAAGCAGCAACGCTGTGTTTCGGTTTGAAGTGTGTGGTCGCCGGTGTAATTAATTACAGGCACATGAGGCTTAACATCTGTATGCCTCAAGTTGATGGACGCAGGGCAGTGCATCGTAGAGCACGTTCCTATCGTGCGTGACTTACGAGGCAATGCTTTGTTATAGGTGATGATTAACTTTTAACATCAGGTGGGCCATCTGGTGTCCCATCAGCTGGTTGTATAAAAAAAGATAAGTTTAAAGTAGGCCTGATGACCTGTATTACAGGTTTTTTTTAATCTATCTCAGGCACCAGTCTCGCAAAACTGGTAAATAGACGTACGGCTCAATACCATCCATTTCTAGTTAGCATACCACCAATTCGCACGAAGCGCTTCGCTTCAACCTTCATTATGCGAACCGCTAAGGAGTGGAACCCGTTACCGTCGTCTGTCTTTCCTGACAATTATAACTTGAGTCTCTTCAAGGCCAGAGTGAATAGGTGTCTTCTAGACCGTTCTGCTCCTCCGTAGGCTACATCCCGCTTACCATCAGGTGAAATTGTCAAAGGACGGTCTATTGAGTAAAAAAAAAAGGTAAACCTCGCATCAAAACCCCTTCGATAAGCATAGATTCTATAGGTTACCTACTTTGTGAAGAGAAAAATAAACATAATATATTTTTACTTTACTTTAAAGTGACATACCTCAACAGAGCCAGGTCGTATTCAAAGGTAGCCGGGTCGAAGTGCGGATGGCTGGCGACGATCTGAACTCGTCGCTCCGCGAACCCGTACGGTTCCTCCTCATTGGCCAGATCGTGCTCTCCCAACCGGACGAGCAGTTCGGAAGGTGGCACGCTGGAAACATCATTCAAACATCGGTTTATTATTATGAAATTGTTCTTACTTGGTCTTCTCGTACCTTCAGGTTAATATTCTTTCTATGTATCGTGTGTGTCCGAAATAAATGTATTTTCTTTCTTTCTTTCTAAACGCATTGCTCTCATAAGATGAATTGGTTCAGGTGTTTTGAGAAACCCTCTCGCAATAGTTGAATGGTTCAGTCGTTTTGAGAAAACCCTAGCGTTATATTAGATTTCTATCGATGTGTGTCGTTTCTAGAGTACCTACATACATCATTTTATTCGCAAGGGAAGTGAGATAAAAAATAATTATAATAAACGATTTAACCTATTTTAAACCTTATTTTGAATGAGTAAACTTTTAATATCTTGCAAGTTTCGAAAAGTCGTAATATCAACGATAAAAAAAAATTCTAGGTATTTTATTGAAGAAAAAAACTTACTGTTCAACACAATGTGCAGCTGTGATCGCCCAGTTCTCATTCAATAGTGCTGCTCCGCACTTATGCAGATATGTAGAGGTCCGGTATTGGCGAAGAGAGATCTGCCACGGCCACATCCCGAATCCAGACTTCGAGCCACCAACGATCCGGCCCGTCGGCGCTTGCCACAACCTGCGGCCGCATACTGCCAGCAACAGGAGCGTTGAGTTTATTATCATTATAAAAAAACAATATTTGAAAATAGAACACTTATCTACGGATTTCAAAGAACGAATTTCAAATTTGAATTTGGAATACGCAGAAGGATGGCCTAAGTTTTATTAAAAATGCATGTTTATAGCAGTTAGCGTGGTTAGTCCAGTTTTTACAAGGAGTTCGGGTTTTTTGGCCTCAATGTGTCAGTCATTCGGTTTTTGTTTTTTATAGTTGGTAGCACTAATTTAGGTTTTGAATTGAACTTTGTAAATGTCACTTTGAATTAGGGTAGGTAGCAAGTCAATTTGTATCCCTTAGCAAATTGATGTTGTTTTAATATTTTGTATTGTATTTGAGCCTATTTTTCGGAGTAGTTAATCCTTTACTGATCACTTCATCCTAATATTTTGAATACACTTTTTTAAACACCTTAAGTATTCACTTCACTAAAAGACACACTGCACTGATGAGCAATCAAAAGCGCACTTAAATGCGATAAATGCATGCATGGCAGGCACGTTATCCTCGTACTCCCATGACATTTTAATTGAAAATCAGCACTGAAAGATCGATTTTCCCGGTGATATACAGTTACACTAAAAACTAGTTTTATTTAGCTGTATATAAAGTTGAAAATACGGTGTATGTTATTTAATAATAGTTTTTCAACCACAAACGTCCTTGCTCTTGCCTTGGCCGTGCGCATCGCGCGCTGACAACTCTTTGTTTGAATTCCGAACGTAGTTCTTTTTACTTTTTTTATCATTGTTTATAATACGGCTACAGATGGACTAAAGATACATTTGTCAAGAGGTCTTTAACCTAGGCTTTTAAACTCGACCACGTAGCTTTAGCTCAGCCGAAGGCTTTTATGAACTAAGTGGACAACTTATTATGGAAATTGGTAAGGCCTTTTTACTGTATAGGTATGTTTTTGCTCGGGTTTTTTTGTGATAATTTATAATCATTTAACAACACACTAAGTATATTTTTAATTATGTTATCAAAATAAACTGTCGAAAAAAACGATTTTTGATAAAATAAAGAAGTGAAATAAAATGTTTAACAAAAAAAAAGTTCGGATTTCGCAGTAGGATGTGGGTTCGATTCCCAATGAAACAAACATTTGTGTGTAATCCATCTCTGTGCCAAACTTCATTCAGATCCGTTCAGGCGTTATTGAGCCACCAAACTTTCACATTTATGATATTAGTGGGATTTATCAAACCTTGATAAGATTATCATACCGCGCGAAAAGACAATTTAACAAAAAATGTCCTCGACATTAAATCAACCACAGCTGTGACATTTAAACATTGCACGCCATAAAATAGTAATTATAATCACGTAACCAGTCAATTATAACAAAGTATTGTTTTCCATTATTGGTTTTTATTAAAATTAAATAAATCATGTAACTTTAACCATTCGTAATTTTGATTAATTTCACCTATCACGCTAAGCTATTTTCTATAATCATTTTGATTTTTCAAAGACATCAGATTTTTTTTTTATCTATTTGATATGATCAAATACCATGACAAGGTTTTTTATGCAACCAGATGATACAAGCAGATGGCCCACCTGATGTTAAGTGGTAACCATCACCTATAACAGAGCAATGCCTCGTAAGTCACGCACGATAGGAACGTGCCCTACGATGCACTGACCTGCGTCCATCAACTCGAGGCATACAAATGTTAAGCCTCATGTGCCTGTAATTACACCGGCGACCACACTCTTCTAACCGAAACAGAGTAACGCTGCTTGGCATATATACAAACTGCATTTGAAATATCAGTTCATCAATCAGTTTTTTCAGTGTACAATACTATATTCCTTAATTTTCACACTCAGACAACAATGACGTAATCCGTTATTAAAATAATTATTTACGAAGCAATTTGCTAGAACTTCCTTATTGTTCAGAATATTTATGTGGGCTCTGTGGATCTACGTGTGGAATCGCAAATTGGTTTCATGAGTTATTGACTGCATAATTAATATTTCAGTCAGCTATGTGGGTACCTTATTATTTACAGTTTGTGTGTTATATTTATTTATATAGAAGCAGCGCCCCGTGGTTTCACCCGCGCAGTTTTAAATCCCGGTTTTCCCACGGGATAAAAAAGTAGCCTATGTGCTATTTCAGACTATAATATAATATCTATGCGAAATTTCATCATCATCCGCTCAGCCGTTCTGGAGTTATTGAGTAACTCCATCCATCCATCCATACTTACAAACTCGCGTTTATAATATTAGTAGGAAGTAATATAAAGAAGTGGAGTAAACCTGTTTAGTACTAATATTATTTCTTCTGGGCTATTGGTTTAGTATACTTCGTTAGATAGGTAGGTACTTAATTGGCTCTTTTTCTGATGAAGCACACAAACACAACACACCTAAAACGTCATTTTTTTAAGATGTAATACTTTAGTGTCATTCATTTTTTCACTAGTTTGTGTGGCAATAAATATCTACTTATGCCTTATTATTTTCAGATTTATCATCAGACATTTTACCATGCTTTTTTTTGGGGAGTGCTTCGTTTACCTTGCACTGGTATTCTATTATCTACTTAAATGTATATTAACTATATTTTGTTTTAAGAGTAATAGAGCTCTTTGTGAAGGGCTCGTCCGGGGAAGTACTACCACCACGCCTTTTTCTGCCGCCAAGCAGCAACGCTGTGTTTCGGTTTGAAGAGTGTGGTCGCCGGTGTAATTACAGGCACATGAGGCTTAACATCTGTATGTCTCAAGTTGATGGACGCAGGGCAGTGCATCGTAGGGCACGTTCCTATATTGTGCGTGACCTACGGGGCAATGTTTTGTTTATAGGTGATGGTTACCACTTAACATCAGGTGGGCTATCTGCTTGTTCCATCAGCTAGTTGTATAAAAAAAAAAAAAATATTTTGTTTACTTTCCAAAATGAAAAAAAAAGCTATTGCGAAAAAAAAACTAGTCTGACCGTTTATTTAATAATCCGGAATTACGATTTTTTCTCATAAATTCCAATTCATCTACATCTTACCGTTTTTGTAGTCCGACATGTTAACTGCCTCCGTTGTGGTTTCGACAACAGTCGTGGCATTGGTCGATGAATCAACCGCTGAAAAAAAAACTTATTTGAAATTGGAACGTTTGTTACTTATCATTAAAAAAGGTTTTATGCGCTCTTTTTTTTAAGCTATCGAGTTTTTTTATCAGCAGCCTGATGAGCACACTTCTGGTTTCTTTTCCTAAATCATGCAATCAAGACTCGATATAACTCACCCAAAGTACTACCTTCCGTAGTGCTTTCATTGCCTTTAGTATCATTAGTAGTAGAAACCAGCGTAAAACTACTACTCGTAGTAGTAGGAACCGTAGGAGACAGTGTCACATTCACTGTAAATTCCTGAACAGGGGCCTGAGTCGTTTCAGGAACCTTTTCTGTCACTTTCGCTGTTTCAGTAGAAGAGGTTGTAACCGGGGAGGTTGTAGTAGAAACGGTTGTGACCTGTGCGGTTGTAACCTGTGCGGTTGTAACCTGCGGGGTTGTAACCTGTGCGGTTGTGACCTGTGCGGTTGTAACCTGAGCGGTTGTAACCTTTTCAGTTGTGGTTGTGGTTTGGGTTGTAAGTTCAGGTTCTATCGTTTCAGTAGCCTTTTCAGTGGTTTCCGTGGGTGGTATAGTTGTTTCCTCAATTATCTCGGTTGTGGGTGGTTCGGTGGTTGAAGTCGTGGTTTCTGGTTTTGGTGCAATGGTTGATAGTAATATCCATCCTTCGGGCGGCGTGATTGGTGACCAGTTTTCTGTGGAATAAGTTTTTGTTACCATTTATAATTTTTTTACCTCATAAAAACCCTGAGGTATGTTAAGAACACCGGTGGTCTAGTGGGAGTGACCCGGCCTTCCGATCATAAGGTCGCAGGTTCGAATCCGGTCGTGCACCAATGGATTTTTCTATCGAAAAATTTATGTGCGCAATTCCATTGCCCTTAAACGGTGAAGGAAAACACCGCGAGGAAACAAGTTAGTATTCCAACAGCGGCGATGGGCTTGCAACCCGTCACGTTCCAAATATGGAATTACTAACTACTGCAAAATGTGGGTATGTGTCAAATGTAATGTTTGGACGTACCTCAGAGATCTGAAGGGATATCTACCGTGCCTGGGGATCAAAGTCGTGAAGCTGTTTCGGTTTCTGTATGTTAAGATGGTTTGGGCATGTGGAGAGGATAGATGAAAGGAGATTAACGAAACAGGTGCATCTGGCGAGTGTGAATGGGACTGTTGGGAGGGCAAGACCTCGGCTAACGTATCTGGACCAGATAACAGACGTTCTAGAGAAAGGCCAGAGTACCCTAAACTGACGAGTGTGTATGAAGAATGTTATGAGAGTGAATGAAGCTAAAGAGGTATGTCAGGATCGTATATAGCAAGTAGAAATCCGTGGTCTCTGCCTACCCCGTAGGTAAAAACCCTGACATAATGACTGGAATTTCCTGTGACGTGGACATTTAAAACAATGAATGCCAAGCAACATTGGATGAAAAAGATCCTTGAAATTCTACTTGAGTTATCAGCTATCTGGTTCCTAACGATGCTTTGCTTAATTTTGGGCTAGGAAGTGTTGTGTGGAATGCCCGCCAATAAAATTTTCTTTCGTCTGCAACATCTTGTTATCTTTGATCAACAGCACATGCCAAGCGAGACAATCAAGGCTTACAATCTGAACTGGAACACAGCGTCCTCAAACCAAAAACAACGCGTGTCGCAGACTTTACTGCGCCGCCATTTACTTTCGGCGTCGTCACTGAAAACCAGCGCCATAGAAGCCAGACTAGCTTAGGCTCATATTAGTGTCAAATGCAGCATTTGCCTCTTCCATTTGCTTCCTCTCAGCATTTGAAATGCTGAGTGGAAGCCTTTTTACGTCAATATATTCCTAATGTTTTTTATTAATGTCTTAATCTTGTGTACCTTTTTACCATTTTAAGTTTGTGTCGTGAAATAAATAATTTCTGTTTACATTTAAACCACAGTTAAGTGAATACTAGTAGGTAGGTACTCAAACACAGAAGTAGCCCACGTCGGTCACGGAATGGCGGTCGTGATCGTGACCTAGCCTGAACCAAATGAGTTGGAGTGAAACGTATTGTTCTAAGTAGATCAGTAATTAAATGTACATTTACCTACATTTTACTATTGATAATGGTTTGATCTCACTGACAAGCAATTTAAACAAGCAATTTTAACAAGCAATTTTTACGTATAAAAAAATAATCTGAATCACGGAAACGGCTTCAATGATTTTCATGAAATTTAGTATGCAAGACGTTTTGGGGGCGATAAATCGATCTAGCTAGGATTTCTTCAAAACATTTGACATGTGCAAGGCATTTCCTTTAATGGATTCGCATTTTTTTTTCATGAATCCTCGATAAATCCTTCAGTTTCGAAGCTGAGGTATTGACCTTATCTATCTATCGATCTACATACACTACATAGTAGTTGTTCGTCGTGTCGCCCACAGATAGTTCAATGACTGCTTAAAATAACGTGGACTGCTTAAAATAGCTGTAAATCTTTAGCTATAATTTCTGTAGCAGCGATTACTCATAATTTGATGGTGTGAACTATAAAACAATAAGTCATATTACGGAAAATAGACATTACAAAAATTATACCGTAACATCCACATTCTAGCATACCATCCATCGCTTCAAAATCTGTCTTATCTTATGTGAACCGCTGAGAGAAACTCATTCATATACATATAATTATTATTTTGTATATACAGTGGTGGTCACATAATTAAGGACAGCTAGAGCCTATAACGACATTTCCTTCAAGTGTTTTATATTTCGTAGAATAATAATATAATTAAATAACTATTTATGTAAATCAATAGCTTGGAAATTCTGTAATTAGAATTAAATAATAATAATAATATAATACAACTTTTTTTTTATAAAAATTTACCGAATACAATAAGTTGCATAATGTTTATGTATTGGCTGGTGGACAAATAATTAAGGACAGAGAGTAAAAATGTTTCGGAATTTAAAAATTTAAGAAAAACATGGGTATTTTCCTGTCAAAATTCAATTTCCCGCCTTTCTTCACAAACTCATGGAAATAGTTTTATTTTATTGTGGCTAATTTGCGTGATAAAATATGGGAAAAAATAAAAGTTGCGACGCTTCTACACGCAAAATTATTATTAATTTTAATCGAAAAGGTTGGTCCTATCGAAAGATTGCAAGTAACATAACATGTTCTAAGACTATGGTAGAAAATGCTATTAACTATTACAAGACCCATAATACAACGGAAACTGTAGCAAGGAAACCTAAACCTCGCAAAACCTCACCTCGGGAAGACTCCCTTATCACAAGAGAAGCCAAAAAATATCCATTTAAAGGTTCCGAACAAATACGAAACGACGTTTTTGGGGTCGGAACAGGTAATGAAGTCTCCGCAAGAACTGTTAGAAGACGTTTAGTTGAAGTAAAGTTATTTGGAAGAATTCCTCGCAAAGTTCCACTTCAAGACAACATAGGAGAGCAAGACTAGCATTTGCCTACAAATATACAGTCACAGTATGACAGTGGTCGGCTAACCATTGGAAAAATGTGTTGTTTTCGGACGAAACAAAAATAAATCTAGCTTCTTCTGATGGAAAACAATATGTGAGACGGCCACCTAATCAAGAAATGGATTCTCGGTACACGAAAAAAACTGTCAAGCACGGAGGTGGAAATATAAAGGTTTGGGGTTGTTTTTCTGGACATGGTACAGGACCCGTAAGAAAAATAGAAGGTAATATGGACCAGTATCAATATCAAAGAATTTTAGAGGAGACCATGTTACCCTATGCAGAAGATAATTTACCTGTTGTTTGGAAATTCCAACGAGATAATGACCCAAAACATACTGCACGTTCACTAAAAGCCTACCTTGAAAATGAATCGGTATTCGTTTTAAACTGGCCGTCATTTAGTCCCGATTTGAACCCTATTGAAAATTTGTGGTTCACAATTAAGAAAAGACTTTCTAGAGTAAGGACTACTAATCGAAATCAACTTTTTGATGCCTTTCAAGATGCTTGGTCGCGGATAACCGTCGAAGAGTGCAATAAGTTGATTGAATCAATGCCCCGACGATGTGAAGCTGTCATAAAAGCACATGGCCATCCTACTAAATACTAATACGCTCGAAAATATCTTGTTTATATCCAATTTGTTTTATTAAAAAACTTATTCACTACTAGATTTAGTTATTATTGAAAATTCGTAATATTTTTCTTTGTGTCCTTAATTATTTGTCCAGCTTGGCTCGCGTACAATTACGAGGCCCATTTAAATAAATTGAAATATAAAAAAATGTATAAAACATATTGAGCCAATTTTGTCAGTGGTACATCGTACAGTTATATACCTATCACAGAATATACTTTTATGATAAGTAAGTATTCATTTAAACGTAGGAGATGCGATTACTTTGACGAGTACCACATCCGTCAGTACTGTCCTTAATTATGTGACCACCACTGTATATAAAATATGTATTATATTATATAGGTATATATTACTATGTATTAGGTATATATAACTATCATGTTTATGTATTATTATGTATGCATTTATGTTAGTGTTATGTAATCTATTTGTTTACTTACTGTCAACTTAGTTTTCTCGTGCACCTGCGACCAACTTCCTTAATTTACAATCCTCTCCATCCAAAGGTTGTCTGGAAGAGATCGCTCTCAGCGATAAGACCGCCCATTGTACAGTTAGTTTTATTCCTTATTTATTTTAGTGTACTTACTGTTTTTCTTTTAAGGTGTACAATAAAGTATTTTCATTCATTCATTCATTCATTCATTTCAGTCGTCTATTTTTGACTACCCTTGACTACCGTCTGAGAATCTTCAAGGCAAGAGTGTAACAACATAATATGTAACATAATTTTATTTAATAGGGGTACTTTGAAATTGATTAATATATTTGACATACATTACTAATTATGCTATTAATTATTTTGATTAAATCTGATTGTTATTGTTTGTTCCATTATTATTGTGGATTGTACTGTTGTTTTATATTTAGTTCCTACTCAATTGTATAAAGCCCACACCTATTATTTGCATCCCAGCTATGGGGAATGGCTGCTACCTATTTTATAAATTTTACACTACTTTGTACACACCATTGACGCAAATAAACAATTTATGATTATGAATTATGATTATGAGTGAATGTCTTCTAGACCGTTCTGCTCCAACGTCTGCTAGATCGTCACTTACCGTCAAATGAGATAGTACAATCATATTATCATTAGATAGTCACAAAAAACTGCTGAATTGATCATAGTTCATGTGAGAAATTGTTAAATATTAATCCTACCTTCAGTAGTTGTAGTTGTCGGAGCTTCGGTGACCTTCTCAGGCGTTTTAGTCACATCAATATTGGAAGACCACGTCGCAAACGGTGGGTATTCAGTCGAGGTCGTCACGTCCAATTCAGGAATATTAGCTTCAGTCCCTGGCCTTACAGTCTCTTTTTCCGTGACAACCTCTTCTACTGTAGTCTCTCTAACTGCTTCGGTTACTACAGTTTCTGGTGTCTCTGTTGTCTTTTCTACCTTCTCTGAAGTGGCTTCTGTAGTCAAAAAGGTTGTTTCAGGGAGTTCTGTAGTGTCTACAACCTTTTCTGTTGTGGTAACTTTCACCCTTTCGGTAGTAGTAACCTTTTCAGTTGTTGTAGTAGTTGGGGTGGTGACAGTAGAAGTGGTGGTACTAGTAGAAATTGTAGTGGACTCATCTTTAGGCTCTGTGACCTGCGTTGTGTTTATGTATGTTATTGATACGAATGCTGGTCTAGTGAAAGGGGGCTTAGAGCTCGTTGATTGCGGTAAGATTGTGATATTCAACCTTGGTGGTATGGGCAGAGGTTTCTTGGTCGATGGGCGTTTTGATGGTAATCGATACGGTGGCTTTCTTGTCGTATTCAGCGCAGGCTTAGTGGGTTTTGGTTTAAAAGTAGATTGGGTGTATTGTGGTCGTGTTATGTTGTAAGGTTTGTAGGTCGGTCTGGTGAATGTAGATGGTCTAGTTGGTTTTCTTGTTGGTTTCGGCCTTAAAGTAACTGAGGAAGTCACAGTGGCTGGAGAGGTGGTTGTTACTGGGGTTGTATTAGCAGAGGTTAGAACAGTCGTAGAGGTTATAACTTCAGGGATCTTCGCTGGAGTGGTGTCCATTTTGTCTGTTACTGTACTACTAGATTCTCCAGACACAGTTTGGAATGTGGACAGTTTTATCGGTATCTCTGTTACTGGAGCTTCGACCTTATCTTGTGGTAGACCTACGGTTGATTTTTCTTGCTCCACAGTCGTTAATTTATCATCACTAACTTTGTTATCGGTGGTTTCGTCTGACTTAGTCTGCAAGTCATTCGATTCTGTCGTTTTAGTCTCGATTCGCTCCGTGGTCGGTTTTTTGAACGGGAAAATCGAGTTGGGCATTACAGGATTCTGTAACTTATCTTCTGTTTGGGGATGGACGAAATTCGCGCCGTCTATCGAGTTGTCATCGATGTGGTTTCCTATGACCTGTGGTAGGATGGTTCTGTCTGGGACTTGACAGCAGGATCCGAAGTAGAACCTGTCTATGCAGGTCCCTAGGTGAGTTCCATTGGCTTTCAGGCAGTCTATGGCGAACATGCAGAGGCCTTCTTGGCCTGTTCTCCTGGATATACATGGCAAGTGTCTGATATTCCTAGCTAGTGGGACTGGACCTGGAAAGAAATAAATTTTGTTGTTAATAAAATTTTTTTTTATAAATAAATAAATAATGCTGGACAATCCACACAGCTCTATCTAGCCCCAAAGTAAGCTATTCAAAGCTTGTGTTATGGGTACTAGATAACTGATATATTTAATACATTATATACTTAGATAGATATTTTTGTCATACATATAAAACACCCAGACCATCGGAACAAATTTCTGCAGATCGTACACAAATTTGTTCCAAGGCGGGAATCGAACCCGCAACCTCTTGCGTCGAAGGCAGGCTCTCGCCCGCTGCGCTTGAGGTCGTCGAATTGTACAGTTGATATTTAAAAATATTAAAGACTAGTTGCGGCCAGCGGTTTCACCCGCGCTGATTTAAATCCCGGTATTCCCACGGGATAAAAAGTAGCCTATGTGTTATTCCAGACTATAATGTATCTCTCTGCCAAGTTTCATTCAAATCCGTTCAGCCGTTTCGGCGTGAAAGAGTAACAAGCATCCATCCATCCATCCATACTTACAAACTTTCACGTTTATAATATTAATAGGATAATATAGCACTTTATTGAACAAGGTAAGGATTTTTTTTTGACGGATAAACTTTCTCAGAGCCAAGGGGGTCTTCAATACAGTAGGCTAAAATGAAGTAAGGCAAAAAATAACATGCATTTTTCTATTTGTATCGAGAAATCACTTAATGTGCACATTAAGTTATCACAAGAGTTTTAACTAAGTCTAAGTATGGTGGAGTAGGTATGTGTTTGTCCTTGTGCGGGAGTTGAACTCGAGACCTTTTGAACAAGGTCCCTAAACTCTATTTCATTCTTATCCTTATCAAACCAAGTCATAGTATCCATTGTTTTGTCAATGACGAAGATTATTGCGCAATTGTTAATAGTGACATCTATACATCAACATTGGAAGCTCGTACTTTCAAATCACTGCGTGTTAGTTTCCGTTATTTTTCAATAGATGGCTATGATCTGATTAAAGCATGATTATAAACGATGAAGTTTGAGAATTATTGTAAGCCCATAGTATGTATAGTACACAAATATTAAATATACTAGATGCGTCCGCAGTTTCACCCGCGTAGTTTTAAATCCCGGTATTCCCACGGAATAAAAAGTAGCCTATGTGTTATCCAGACTAGGTATAATCTCTGTGCCAATTTTCACCACGATCCGTTCAGCCGTTCTGGAGTTATAGAGTAACAAACATCTATCCATCCATCCATACTTACACACTTTCGCATTTATAATATTAGTAGGATTATACATTAGACCTAAGATAACTGATGTATTTTTTTGTACAACTTGCTGATGATGGATGGAATAGCAGGTGGCCGGCCAGAAGTAGTGGTAACCATCGCCTACGTAAGTCACGATATGAACGTGTCCTATGCCACTGCCCTGTCTCCATCAACCTTAGGCATACAGATGCTAAGCCTCATATGCCTGTTATTTCCGACCACAGCGTTGCTGCTTGGCGACAGAAAAAGGCGTGGTGGTAGTACTTCTCCAGAAGAGACCTTTACGAAGAGCTCTACTACTCTTAAAAGCATAATTTAATTATTCTCGGCAACAAATAAAAACGTTTGAAAACGAACGAGCGCGTTTATGTCTTTTGTATGTAAAATGTGAATCGGTGGGACAATTACTGTTCATTATGAATCAAAAGTTTCGTTTTGATTTTAAAAACAAACAGGACATTTTTGTTAGTTTTATAGATCTTCTTCATCTTGTCGTGTTATCTTGTACGTGTTATCATTCAAAACATTATGAATCCATTGTATCCTTATTGACATTTAACAAAATAATATAATAAATATAATTTATGATTAAATATGTAGGTAGGTAATTGATTAAATTTATTTGTATTGACTATGTAGGTATTGATAAATAGTAATATTGTTGACTCTCTTGTTTCCTTTGTCTTTTTTATATATTATTATGTAATCAAAAATATTGCACGCCTAGTTTTAAGTAGAATACATTGGACATTATTATAATTTTATTTGACATCTTCTCATACATGTATTTAAGCAATAAAAATACTATGACTTTGACATTGAAAACAGTGTGGTGAAAGGATTTTATAAATTAATTCTTAAAATGTTTAAAAATTTCTAAAATTAATTGACCCATTTTTTTTAGAGCGTTTTAGGTTCTTGACATGTCGCTTTCCTCGCGATGTTTTCCTTCACCGTTTGAGAGCACAGTCACTGTGCACATACTGCAAAATGTAGGGGATGTGCCAAATGCAATGTTTGGGCTCTCTGTCTGTACCCCTTACTACTGAACCTAAAAGAATTAAAAACAGATCAAAAACCTGGAGCTCGACGAACTTGGTACTATGAGATCTGAGGGGATATCTACCGTGCCTGGGGATCTGTCGTGAAGCTGTATCTAAAGCAAAGGTAAAAGGATTCAAAAAAATCACAAGGATCGCTTTGAAAGGTCTTAAAACTAGCAGAATCTGTGCCAGTTCTTACGGTTTGAACCCTATTCCTACTGTTTTTATGTACCATCCTAAACATATAAATATATAACATATATATATAAAAAAAATATTTTTACATATATATTAAAATACTAGCAGCGCCTCGCGGTTTCACCCGCATAGTTTTAAATCCCGGTATTCTCGCGAGATAAAAAGTAGCCCATGTGCTATACCAGACTATAATCTGTCTCTATGCCAAATTTCATCAAGATCTGTTCAGCTGTAACAAACCTCCATACATTCAGACATACATCCATCCATACTATCACATTTATAATATTAGATAGAATTAAGATCCAGTTAGGATAAAGTAGGTTACCCATATTTATTATTTACTAAAGCTCTCAATCTTACGGTAACCGCGGGTAACCTATACGATTGATAAGTCTACCGAAACGGTGTGACGTCACACGGTCCCGTTAGCTCAAGGTTGTAGTACTGACATACATCGATAGACGAGTTTGGGAGTCGTACAGGGTATAGAAATACGATTTGTTCGAAGAAAAACTAAATAGTCTCGTAGACACTGTAGATATAAAACATATATAATAATAAATGACGTAGTAAAAGTATTCCGAAAAACTGAGGACGATGACTGCTATTGTAAACCCCGGTTTCTGATAGCTCGATCAACACTAATCGACTGTCAAGTCACTTGCTATTTCATCTTTTACTCCCAATAAGATAGAGATAGAAAGTGACTTGACAGCCGGTTAGTGTTGATCGAGCTTTCAGAAACCGGAGGTAACTCACTCATTTTAAAACTCGTATATTTAAAGGTTTTGAAAGAAATAAAAGTAGGTACATACCTAGAAAACATTGTAAAACAATTGCAATCAACCTTTTAGTAGAGGCATATACAGCAGCGGACTCAGTACAATAGGTTTATTAAATATAGATATTATTCTATTTTATTCGGGTAAAACAATAGGGTAAAAAGTTAAAAACAAATGAACCAATTATATATTTTCATATTATATTTTTTTACTGGTTTTGACAAAAACACAGTTGACGAAGATACAGAGAAACTCAAAATAGAAACATAACATAAAGAAAGATAAAAAAAAAACCAATGATTAAGGATTCAAAAGTATCACAAATAAATGACTAATCTATCAATACAATGGAGATAATCAAAAAAACGTGAAACATTTTAAAAGAAAGTGGCTGTGAGTCATGATGACCAAGTCAACATTAGAAGCTCATTGCTGAAGGAGATATCGGTATTATGGGTATTTCCGTTTGGTGTCTTTAAGCTGACACATCACAGAGTGCTGTATACCAATGAGGTAAGAAACCCACAGCCAAGGATTTTCATAAGTCTATGATATATGATGGAGGCCCCGACTGGGGCGGCCCGATTACGCTAATACCTCGCCATCGAGATGGTTTTCAGTTTGACATTTGATTACCATAGTGTAATATAGCAATTGTATAGGACTAGTTGTGCCCCGCGATTTCACCCGTGCAATTTAAATCCCGGTATTCCCACGGTATAAAAAGTAGCCTATGTTCTATTCCAGACTATAATCTACCTCTCTGCAAATTTCCTTCCAGATCCGTTAAGCCGTTCCGGCGTGAAAGAGTAACAAACATCCATCCATCCATACTTAAAAACTTTCTCGTATGTAGTAGGATGGATGGGCATCAAATGTGAAACTGAAAGCCATCTCGGTAGCCAGACATTAGCGTAATCGGGCCGCGGGCTCACTGGTGCGTCTTGGGAGTGACTGTGGACTAACGTAAACAAATAAATATTGGTGGACATTCCACACAGCACTGTCTCGCCCCAAACTAAGCCAAAGCTTGTGATATGGTAACTAGGTAGCTGATAAACTACTTATGTACCTCTTTTTCGTAAATACATACAAATAAATAATGCTGGACGATCCACACAGCACCATCTAGCCCCAAAGTATGTAAAGTATCAAAGCTTGTGTTATGGGAACTAGATAACTGATATATTTAATACATACTTAGATAGATATTTTTTATTATACATAGAAAACACCCAGACCGCAGGAACAAATTTCTGCAGATCGTATTTGCTCCGAGGCGGGAATCGAACCCGCAACCTCTGCGTCGCAGGCGGACTCCCGCTGCGCCACTGAGGTCGTCAAATATAATGACAGTAGTGACAGCAGCAGCTGATAGCTCGTTCACACAGGTGTCAATTGTCAGATGAACTAAACCGACGTAACTCATGACTCAAGCACAGGGGCATTATTCTCTATGACAGACAATAGGAGAAGGAATCTCTTAAACCGTGAAACGTCAAAACTTGATGTTAGGCTTTATTCTTTACTAGCGACCCGCCCGCGCTTCGCACGGGTGCACATTGTTTTTCTACTATATCATGCATGTATTATACATATAAACCTTCCTCTTGAATCACTCTATCTATAAAAAAAACACATCAAAATCCGTTGCGTAGTTCTAAAGATTTAAGCATACAAAGGGACATGGGGACATAGGGACAGAGAAAGCGACTTTGTTTTATACTATGTAGTGAAGACATAGGAGATACTTTGCCCTGACCGTATGACACCGGCTGCCTTGTCTTAGCTGTGATCGCGGTGCAAATGGTCATAGTGACTAAGGCTCCAGAACACTGTGACTCAGTTGACGGTGTCGTGTGTCATTCACCTTATCACCTACTCTACAACCTAGTTGCTGGATCGGATTAGTATCCATAATTAATATTCTTATTTACTTTATACCTAACCTAGAATTCGAGCTTGAGTGAGATGAGAGCTAGACGACCTCAGTGGCGCAGCGGACGAAAGTCCGCCTCGACACAGAGGTTGCGGGTTCAATTCCCGCCTCGGGACAAATTTGTGTTCGATCTGCAGATTTTTTCCGTTGGTTTAGGTGTTTTCTATGTATAATAAAAAATATCTATCTATGTAAGTATATAATGTATTAAGTATATCATTTATCTAGTACCGATAACAAGCTCTGAGTAGCTTACTTTGAGGCTAGATGGTGCTGTGTGGATTGTCCAGCATTATTTATTTATTTAAAAGCTTCTTCTTCTTCTTCTTCTATCGTGTCAATGGAACACTAGACAATTTTTAAATAATGCTTGGCCATCTCTACTGCGTTGTCCTTGTCACGATCGTCCCTTGTTGGGACACAAGGGACAGGTCAGCAAATGTACCATGCTCTGTGGAGCTCCGCAATCGCATCCAGTTAAGGATGCCCTTAAACCCCATTTGCACAGGTTTTCTCTACAGCGGCCAACTTGAGTCCGTAGTCGGTGATGGACTTCCAGACTGGCCACAGTATATCATGACCTGATAGACCTGATATACCATGACATGACCTGATCCTGACCTGTAGATCATGTTCTTGAGGTTGGATGAAAAAATCCTTCGGAGGGGGATATTTCTCTTTCCACTGGCTAATTCTTCATTCAACCGGATGATCTTGAGAGGCTTGTGACATGCGCATAAAACTGTTGCAACTTTTCAGTCGGGCTTTAAATATGACATGTCGAAAAATATAAAGACACTAATTGCGCCCCGCGGTTTCACCCGCGCATATTTTAATCTCGGTATTCCTACGGGATAAAAAGTAGCCTATATGTTATTCCAGACTATAATGTATCTCTCTGCCAACTTTCATTCAGATCCGTTCAGCCATTCCGGCGTAAAAGAGTAACAAACATCCATCCATCCATACTTACAAACTTTCACGTTTATAATATTAGTAGGATAAACTCATTATTGAAAAATCCCTATCAACCAATTTGTGTGCACAGCAGTATAGTAAAAATTTCATCGATGCGTTTTCTACTCAATAGTTTATTTTCGTAGGTACTCATGCAAACTTTTGACTAGGAAATGTGTCGTAAAAAGCCTTAAAAATATGCCAAGTGCTCGAATTGAACCTCTTTGATGCGCAATAATTCTACCACAGCTTCGCAAGAAACTAGTGACATGAAGATTAGAATCTAGAAGATTTTTCCTTGGAAAATGTAGAGGCCTCTACAGCGGACTACTTCAGGCTGATAATGATGTGGATGATGGAAAAAACTTCGAAAAGACACATACCAGGTTGAAAGAGCTTGTCTAGACAATAATGTTGTTACTTAGCAGTCATCGTAGGTACCTATTGTCTCCACACTTTCACTTCCGAAGTTTAAACTAGGTCACACCAGACATACCAGGGTCACGCACCCACACATAGATACCGTGTGTATACCTAAACTAAAATGTAAACAATTTTAAGGATACATGTTTATTATTATCACGAGATCCCAACATGTCGATGTTTTTATTTTTAAGTTTAAAGCTAAGATAGTACCTAAGTAAGCGTTTTGGTCTGCGTACGTTATTATTTATTAAGAAATATAAATAATATATTTTTTAATTAATAATAAATTTTAAAAGAGCAGTGCGTATCTAGATTTTGTTAAATAAAACGAAATTAAAGAATTATTTTCAGATTTTTAATTTTTCTGTCGAAAAATTTATTACTACATATTTATGTGTTAACTATGGGTTCGTGAGCGTAGTTCTGTATTGCGAACTCGGTCGATTAATCGCACACGCAGATCGCAGATGTAGCTACCAAAGCAGCCAAACTCAAATGGGAATGGGCCGGCCATGTCTGCCGCATGCATAACGATCTCTGGGCAAAATTAACATAAGAGTGGTGCCCGCAAGAGCCAAGACGTCGCGGCAGACCAAGAACTAGATGGCGGGATGAGCTAGATAAGTACCAGCCGCAATGGAAGACCACAGCACAGGATCGCGCAGAGTGGAGGAAATGGGGGGAGGCCTTTGCCCAGCAGTGGGACATAAAAGGCTCATCATAATAATGTGACTGTGTAACTGAGAGCAGCAAGTAGGACAGAGTACCTCTTCCTATTTTTTGACAGTTAATATGATAACTTCACTAGGCAGGTCCACTGAGGACTTGCTTGGTGGCATTGGTGCCATAACTGAAGAGAAAAGCCCTTTGAGTGTGGCTCGTTCGGGAAGTACTACCGTGCCTATTTCTGCCACCGTGTTTGTGTTTCTATACATTGCATGGCTATATAATTTCTATAGTTTATATCGTTGCGTGCTATAGTTTAAAAATCTTTCACTTTTATAATTTAACAGATGTTAACATTTCGTTTCACACTCCAAATTCGTCTCGCTCCAACATTCAAAAGATTATTTCCACTTCTACTTTCAAACTTTCTTTTTAAAACTAATTTTGGCCATAGCTAGAAAAAATTGTTTTTATTATAGGAGTAGTAGAGCTCTGTGTGTAGCTCGTCCGGGAAAGTACCTATGCATTTTTTAGGCGCCAAGCAACAACGCTGTATTTCGGTTTGAAGAGTGTGGTACCGGTGTAGTTACAGGCACATGAGGCTTAACATCTGTATGCCTCATGATGATGGTAGCAGGGAAGTGCATCGTAAGGCACGTTTCTAGCGTGCGTGACATACGAAGCATTGCATTGTTTTAGGTTATGATTACCACTAACATCAGGTGGGCCATCTGCTTGTTCCATCAGCTAGTTGTTTAAAAAAATATCTAAAAAAATGGGGTGTCAGCCTATTTATACAAATGTGAAAATAATGGGAGTAGTCTTACCTTGGGAATATTCCATATTGAAAATCACAGGTCCAGCCCTAACATGCTGAAAACTTAAAGCAATTTGAAATAACACTAAAATGAACGTATAATTTACGGATATCAGCCGAAAACTATCTATATATTTAACTAGAACACTTCTGCGGTCACTATGCACTAGGTCTGAGGCCTGGCCGGGCCAGGTTATAGGGGGGCCCATCCTGGAGCTATGATTGTTGCATTGTAGCTGAGTAGATCTGGAACAAAAAATGCAATGTGGGTAGTATGGTTTTCGGACTTAAGCCTACTACTTGCAGGGCAAAAAACAAAATACAAATAGTGTTTTTTAAACTTTCACGATCATAACACATAGGTAATTAATTTGAAATATTACACGGGTATTTATCGCGTTTTACCTTTCGCGTTTTAACGTCGGGAAATTATTAAAGGTAAAACGCGATAAATACCCGTGTAATATTTCAAAATACAAAATAGCCTCTCAAGAAACGTTGATTTTAAATAATTTGTAAAATGAGTCTGTGAGTGAGTAAATGAGTGAGTGTAAAATGAATTTGAAAAATGATTTCTTATAATATATTTTTTTTCTACCTAACTACATTACCCTAATTGTATGCTGTGTGTTCTTGTGGCCAATAAATTACTGTATATGTCTAAGAAAAACCGATTTTATCCAAATACAGTGGAAAATAACTCACACTATTTTAACTCAATAACTACATTATGTACTCATCAGGGGCATTATGCACTATGACAATAGGAGATTCCTTGCCCCAAACCGTGATACGTCAAAACTTGATGTTGGGCTTTATTCTTTATGACATAGGAGACTTTGCCCTGACCGTATAACACCGGTGCCTTGTCTTAGCTGTGATCGCGGTGCAAATGGTCATAGTGAATAAGGCTCCGGTTAAATGAGATCAAATGACAAGCACCAGCTTTCGATTAAATCAAATATAAATAACTAGCGACCCGCCCGCGCGCCCCTGCTTCGCACGGGTGCACATTGTTTTTCTAGTATATCATGCATGTATTATACATATAGACCTTCCTCTTGAATCACTCTATCTATTAAAAAAAACCGCATCAAAATCCGTTGCGTAGTTTTAAAGATTTAAGCATACATAGGGATAAAGGGATATAGGGACAGTGAAAGCGACTTTGTTTTATACTATGTAGTGATTTTTAAGTAACTGGTATTTTTGTTTCCCTAATAATAACATATTTGGTAAACATATTTTATTTCAGAGCTGTGGATTTTGATTATAAATATATAAACCTAGGTTGTCAGGAGTAGTCTATAAGCTCCGACACTAACCCCCGGTTTCTGAAAGCGCGATCACGACTAATCGGCTGTCAAGTCACTTGCTATGTATCTATCTCTATCTAATTTGAAGTAATAAATAAATAAATAAATAATGCTGGACAATCCACAAAGCACTATCTAGCCCCAAAGTAAGCTATTCAAAGCTTGTGTTATGGGTACTAGATAACTGATATATTTAATACATTATATACTTACATAGATAGATATTTTTTATTATACATAGAAAACACCCAGACCATCGGAACAAAAATCTGCAGATCGTACCTACACAAATTTGTCCCAAGGCGGGAATCGAACCCGCAACCTCTAGCGTCGCAGGCAGGCTCTCGCCCGCTGCGCCACAGAGGTTGTTAAATAGCAAGTGACTTGAGAGCCGATTAGTGTTGATCGGTCTTTCAGAAACCGGGGGTAAGCGCATAGATCTAGATAATATAATCTTGCAGGCAAGGCGTACGGGAAGCTTGCGTTCAGTGTACAGTTAGAGCTAGCAATACCTGTTGCTCACTACCGGTTCGAATACAATTTAT
This sequence comes from Plemyria rubiginata, assembly GCA_963576535.1. Lineage (NCBI taxonomy): Eukaryota > Metazoa > Arthropoda > Insecta > Lepidoptera > Geometridae > Plemyria > Plemyria rubiginata. Next base: position 2,876,088 of record OY754911.1, on the reverse strand, counting down.
TTGTAAAGTAACTTTGCTGGCAGTAACTGTAGATGTAGCTAACTTTAATGTTTTTGTTTTTCCTTTACGTTCGTTTATGTTTCAATACCGTTCCGGCTATCTATTGTTGAAACCATTTTTAACGAATTTTTGACGATCCTAAATGTCAATTAAGCGATCGATAAGAACGGTACTTGCACAGCTGGTAAGGTTTCGGGATAAAAGTAGTATAAAGGTAGTGTAGTGTTAAGATTGTTCCATTCAGTAGCAATATATAAAAAAAAAATATTTGATTTACGAGTAGGTAGCGGTTACGAAGTGGTGCTAAGTTTCGTCCCGCTTGGTTAAGTGGTTAGGGAGTGTTTGAGCTACAAATAACACATGTTTCACTTATGATCGAGTTGCACCCCGCGGTTTCACCCGCGCAGATTTAAATCCCGGTATTTCCACGGGATAAAAGTAGCCTATGTGCTGTACCAGACTTTAATCTATCAGTCTGCCAAGTTTCATCCAGATCCGTTCTGCCGTTCCTGCGTGAAAGAGTAACAAACATCCATCCATACTTACAAACTTTCGCGTTTATAGGTAATAGTAGTAGGATATATAGGATTTACCAAGTCTTGTCTAGTCTCGTTGCCAGTTATGGAACAAATTCAAGCCTAACTTTACCTTGGAAGTCTCGCACTATCCTACTAATATTATAAATGCGAAAGTTTGTAAGTATGGATGGATGGATGGATGGATGTTTGTTACTCTATAACTCCAGAACGGCTGAACGGATCTCGGTGAAAATTGGCACAGAGATATATTATAGTCTGGAATAACATATAGGCTACTTTTTATCCCGTGGGAATACTGGGAATTATAACTACGCGGGTGAAACCGCAGGGCGCAACTAGTATGAAATACAAAGACAAAATGCCAAAAGATGAGGCAGTATGGTCTTGAGACTTTAGTCTTCTTAGAGGGACGAAAAAAGAATTTTATCTTTGACAAAATTTATAAAAATTCCTTAGACAAAATACACCAACGGTCATCGTTAGCCACTACATGGCTTTCGTTTAAACTTTTTTTCCAAGAAACCAAGTGATTTTTTTCGTGAAGCGGACTCTAGGTACTTGCCGTTTGCCACAGATGACTGTAAAGTAGGATTTGTAATTAGTTACAGTCTCACAGGTCATAGATAAGTTAGTATACCACCGTTAAGATTGCTGGCGCCCGTTAGCTCTAGTTGACAATGGTGCCAATTCTGTTGTTGAATTTTCCTAACTTAACCTAATTTGACAGCTCTAAAATATTGCCATCCCTTTCTAAAAGACTGAAACAACAAGGACGGCTATAATTTTAGAGCTGTCAGATTAGGTTAGTTTAGGATAATGCAACAACAGAATCGACACCAATGTTTTGGTTTAGCCAAAACGATTCTTATCGTATCATCTGTCCGTCGATAAATTATTTTTCATGAAAAATATCAAAAATAAAATTTCCACGGGTTTTCTAAATAAACTCCTCAGATGGTATGGTCATCTCATAATGAAAGAAAGTGATATCCTTATAGGTATGGACGACACATCCTTAAAAATTGGGAAAGCCCACCAAAAACAACATTAATACCCCCGGTTTCTGAAAGCTCGATCAATACTAGTCACTATTATATCAGTTTCTGAAAGGTCGATTAACAATGCACTAATCGGCTGTCAAGTTACTTGCTTATTCAGCTTTTACTTCAAATTAGATAGAGATAGCAAGTGACTTGACAGCCAACAGATATAATAATTACGTACGTACCTACCTACAAATACATACTTTTAATTATTAACACCCAGACAGAGAACAAACATCTATGTTCATCACTCACTATCATCACACAAATGTTTGTTCTCGGTGGGTAACGAACCCATGGCCTATGGCGCAGAAGGTAGAGCTTCTACTCACTGAGCTGTGAAGGCTGTTGGTCTATCAATTTTGATCTACAATTTTGCTTCTACAAAGTTCATACACTAAGCCTTGGAAGATAAGATTGAAAATCCTTTGAGCAGAAAATAAAGGGTTCGGAACATCTGCCGCATTTATTACGTGCTTTGTCTTAAAGGAATAAGGTTTATTATGGTCTGCAGCGTCTTTGGGTCAAAAAGTGTGTCATAAAACCGTTATACCTACCTCGGAAAGTAAGAATGTGTGAGTTATGTAGGAGGCTGTAAAATGCTATAACTTATTCTGTGACTTTAGCTAAAATAAAGGTCTAAGGGGGTTTATTTACAAAATAATTAAATTGCATAAGAATTAAAACAATCCTACTACATAAATGCAAAAGTTTGTAAGTATGGATGGATGGATGGATGGATGTTTGTTACTCTATAACTCCAGAACGGTTGAACGGATCTTGGTAAAAATTGGCACAGAGATATATTATAGTCAGAATAACACATAGGCTACTTTTTATCCCGTGGGAATACCGGGATTTAAAACTACGCGGGTGAAACCACGGGGCGCTACTAGTGCTTGTATAAATTTTGGCTAAATTATTGCAAGTTTTTATCAAAAATGGTCATTAAATTGGTATTTGCAGAAAAAACGAGCGCGTTCATGTCTTTTGTTAGCGCGTTGAGGTCTAAGAATCAAAGACGATTCTAAATAAATTTATAGGAAAAACTAGCGACCCGCCCGCGTGCCCCTGCTTCGCGCGGGTGCACATATTATGCATGTATTATACATATAAACCTTCCTCTTGAATCACTCTATCTATTAAAAAAAACCGCATCAAAATTCGTTGCGTAGTTTTAAAGATTTAAGCATACATAGGGACATTGGGATATAGGGACAGTGAAAGCGACTTTGTTTTATACTATGTAATGTAGTGATGTTATTTAGTCTACTGTTGGTTGTTAGCAAGGCGACCATCTTCATCTTACTAAAGTGCGTAAGTATGGATGAGTGGATGGATGGATGTTTGTTACTCCATAACTCCAGAAGGGCTAAACAGATCTTGGAGAAAATTGACACAGAGATATATTATAGTCTATATTAAATCATAGGCTACTTTTTATCCCGTGGGAATACCGGGATTTAAAACTACGCGGGCGAAACTGCAGGGCGCTACCAGTTCACCATAATTAGCAGCTATCTATCCAATTTTTTACGTCTTATAAAAACTAACCCGCGCAGCCCGATCCGAAAGCTCGATCAACACTAGGTAATCGGCTGTCAAGTCCCTTGCTATTTCAGGTTTTACTTAAAAATAGATAGAGATAGCAATAAGTGACTTGACATCTGATTAGTGTTGATCGCGCTTTCAGAAACCGGGGGTTAGTGTCTGGTATTTGCAGAAAAAAGCCGCGCGTTGTTGTCTTTTGTACAGGTAACATTACATTTATTTAATAACTAGTTGCACCCCGCGGTTTCACCCGCGCAGATATAAATCCCGGTATTCCCACGGGATAAAAATAGGCCTATGTGCTATTCCAGACTATAATGTATCTCTCTGCCAAGTTTCATCCAGATCCGTTCAGCCGTTCCAGCGTGAAAGAGTAACAAACATCCATCCATCCATCTATACTTACAAACTTTCGCGTTTATAATATTAGTAGGATTGAACTTCTTCTTGTCGTGTCACTAGCTCTCTCGATACAGTGTGGTGAAAGTATTTTAAGTGCGCTAAGGCGCACTTAAAATTAGGATTGAAATATATATATATAATAATATAGGATTGAAAATTAGGATCTACGACTTATTGGACCGAAATGAAATCATTTATTTTGCTGGTATAATAATAATAAATAATGCTGGACAATCCACACAGCATCATCTAGCCCCAAAGTAAGCTACTCAAAGCTTGTGATATGGGTATGACTGATATATTTAATACATTATATACTTACATAGATAGAATATAGTTTGTAATTGTCGGCTTCTTGCTAGAAGTCCCTAAACAAAACCAAAAGTGTGGGAAAACGCAATTGAAGTTTTGATTTATGCCAAATAGGTTGAATAATGACTTTAAGGGCCCGGCGACAGCGGCTCGCAGTTTCGAGGTGCGATTGGCTATTATTTCATTTCGGGGAGGTTGTTTGAAAGAATACCTATCCAGTGACACGCATAAATACTGTTCGAACACAAATAACACAATAATATGTATAAGGGAAACATGCCCGAATCAGAAATCATTTTGGCTATTATTTCATTTCGGGGAGGTTGTTTGAAAGAATACCTATCCAGTGACATGCATAAATACTGTTCGAACACAAATAACACAATAATATGTATAAGGGAAACATGCCCGAATCAGAAATCATTTTGGTATTAGTATTAGTAGTGTTTGGCCTTACGTTTACCTAATACCAAAATGATTTCTGACTCAAGCACATTTCCCTTATATTATTGTATTATTTGTATTCGAACAGTATTTAAAACTAAAGGGGGAGAGGGGGGTCTTGGCATATACTACGAGTGGTCGCCGAGGGGGGGGAGGGGTCGAAAAAATTAAAACAAATAGATCACGTAGTATGGGTACGTTCCCATATTCTTTCAAACAACCTTCCCGAAATGAAATAAAATGAAATAATAGCCAATCGCACCTCGAAACTGCGAGCCGCTGTCGCCGGGCCCTTAAGCAGGTGCCATATCGGCGAAACTAGAATAGCTAGACATAAATGGGTTTTTGATTATTATAGAGCTCATTCAGGCGAGTGCGCCGGTCCAATAAAGGTAGTTAGTGACTTTTTGTAGCTAATGACTTAAAATATATGATTCCCGATCACGATTGGCGACCACGGACAAATGGAACAAACGACCAAACGAAACTTTTATGAAAGAAAACTTTTCCGTCTGAACTTTTTGAATAAAGAACTTCTGTGCCAATTTTTTGCAGCAATTATCAACGAACCAAGTGCAAACTAATACCTTCTCTACTATCTTGCGTTAAGATTTATTATTGTCTGAACTCGTTGAAAGCTAAAGCATTCAGTCATTGAGGTCAATACAGTAATCGTAGAGAATTATGCTTATTGATTTTGAATTCAAATACCCTAGAAATAGAAATCAGTTTAGTTTCTTTTTTAGGTCTCCAGTTCAGTGTCCTTGATCAAGTTGTCATTCTGTCATGAATAGAATAGATTATTTATCAATAGATGGTTGAGTGAGAAGAGCGTTGCAAAAATGAAAATTATTTTTCATTTATTAATTTCCATACTCTAAGCTTTTTTGAAGCGCCACTTTAAGTTAAAATGAATTCTGATATATTTAATATCTAGATTATGCACATAAATTGTTGAGTCATTATTTTAACGTACCTCTGACTATCCCCTTAGTCTCTATAATCATGAGTTGGTACCTACTTAGTACTGAGATCCGAGCCGAGGTTATATCTACCGTGCCTGCCTACAGTAGGAAGTCATGAAGTTGTTTCAATTTAGGTACCCACTAGTTATATCTCTTATTCAAAAAATTGCGTAATAGTGTATAATGTAAGTTTCTCTGATTGTCACCGTTTTCACCGTTTACATGCGGGTGCATTGCGTAAAAACATTGATCCACACGCGTCTGTCAGCTTAGATAGGTATAAATAAAGCCCTCTTCACACAAAAATCGCTCAAAAACAATTAAAACCTTAAGAAAAGCCGGCGAGCCGGCGCCGGCAGGTTTGGGGAATGCATAGGGAATGGGGGCAGAAAAATATAAGAAACCAAAGCAGTCCATAACTTGTCCTTGGTACAGACCGGTGCGGCGGCCTCTTAAAGCTTAAGGTGTTAATGTACAAATTATTTTTCGTTGTAAGTTTTATTCGATTTCGTTTTGTAAACGCTCTACATACTTGGAAACAGAATCAAAACGCTAATTTTGTTTGGTTTGTGTACCTTCTTAAACTTGACCGATTGCAGCTCATACAGAGGCCTTAAGGACGTCCTTACAAATGTCAATGGTTTTATGGGTACCATTACTTAGTATAAAACAAAGTCGCTTTCTCTGTCCCTATATCCTGGGCCTGTCTGGGAGATGTCCTGTGTATGCTTAAATCTTTAAAACTACGCAACGGATTTTGATGCGGTCTTTTTAATAGATAGAGTGATTCAAGAGGAAGGTTTATATGTATAATACATGCATGATATGTGCACCCGTGCGAAGCAGGGGCGCGCGACCGGGTCGCTAGTATTGTTATAAAATTAAAGATAGACATTCATCTCTCAATGTAGCGAATAAAAAATTACCTTCTTGACAGGGTAGAGCTAACTTATGTTATGAGGCGGAAACAATGATATTAAGGAAATCTTTTAGGTACCTAGATGACCTACCTGATAGTTTATCTTGTTTTTTTATTCATGCGAAAGTCAAACTTTTTGCTTAGAGGCTACAGGTTCCGGAATTATTCATGATTTTAAATCATTATGCTCCATTGAACTTCCAGTGAGTGTACCGTATCTAACTAGCTGAGTGATGGCAGATTTTATCGTCCATTATCCTACTAATAATATTATAAACGGCATGGATGGATGGATGGATGGATGGATGTTTGTTACCTTGTAACTCCAGAACGGCTGAACGGATCTTGGTGAAAATTGGCACAGAGATATATTATAGTCTGGAATAAGACATAGGCTACTTTTTATCCTGTGGGAATACCGGGATTTAAATCTGCGCGGGTGAAACCGCGGGGCGCAACTAGTAATACTAATAAATAATAATAAGCTTCATGGACCTTCATTATAGTGCCAAGTAGGTTAATGTGGTGACTGTAAAATGAATGACAGTTTCTGCTTTTTATCCACTTTTTTATCGCAAATGCCTTTTCTCGCCAATGGGCTTTCTTCGAAGCCAGAGCAAAAGTGAACGACCTCGAGAACACCAGCCCAGCTATCTCAACGCTTATCTTTCATTACATATTCTTGCTATTGGAATACGTTCAAATAAAACCATACATAACATCAGGCTGTACCTATGTAATTTAAAGATCTTTGCATGATAAATATGATTTCCAAAGAAATGCAGATTGAATGCGAGCGTAAACAGCGGCTATTGGAATTATTTAAAAAGTTGAATTGGGTTTTTTATGAGCTATCTATAGATCGTTTGCAACGGTCTGCAGATAGCTCAACTGTTTCATATGTATTTTGTAAATAATTGTAACTATTAGTTGTAATTTTCTTTGTCAATAAATTATTTAATGGTATAATATATGTAAATAAAGTTTTTTATGTATTCATTGTTATTTTTATTTAAGTATTCCGTTTTATAACCAACTGTCATTGATTGATAAAAAAGCTTTTATTTTATATAGAGGTTGTAAATGATTTGCAACAGTGTTATGGAAAGCTCAGGGTCTGAAATCTGTAATTACATAAAATAAATAAATAAATAAATATTGGTGGACTTTCCACACAGCACTATCTAGCCCCAAACTAAGCTTATGCTTGTGATATGGGAACCAGATAGCTGATATACTACTTATATACTTTTTTTTTTGTAAATACATACTTATAATATTATATAACACCCAGACAGAGAACAAACATCTGTGTTCATCACACAAATGTTTGTTCACGGTGGGAATCGAACCCACGACCTACGGCGCAGAAGGCAGAGCTACTACCAACTGAGCTACGTAGGCTGTTTTTGTACTAAACAAAAATAGCAAAAAAATTACCTAGCGTCAGCAATTTTGCATGTATAATGGGTCCTATGTGTAAATTTCCCTTAATTTTGCTGTAATTTTTTAAAGATTGCGGCAACTCAATATCTAACCTACCTACTTGTTTAACAAAAGACCATTTTTATACGATACATTTATTCAAAGTGAAACTAGAAGTGCGACGAATGATCCAAAAAAGAAAGTTTTAGTAAATCAAAACGGTGTGGGTAGGTATCTAATAAAAAGAATGTCAGCCGTTCTCGGTGACGACAAAATCGGTCAGCGGCGGACGTTGGTCGGGTCGGATTCCGTACGGAACCTTGTTTCGATCATTTCACTGACCCACATTCGTTCACCTACAAGACGGACGCGTAGAAACTACGTTTGAACAGAGATAATGCACGTTCTAAGCATCGCTTTACATCCTTGCAGATAAACGTTTGCGATTAGAGCTTAATACTTTGTTAGAAACTTGCGATTGTAGGACAACTTTTATTTAATACATTCTTCCTAGGTATATTTGCATACTAGTAGCGCCCCGCGGTTTCACCCGCGTAATTTTAAATCCCGGTATTCGCACGGGATAAAAAGTAGCCTATGTGTTATCCCAGACTATAAATATATCTCTGTGCCAATTTTCACCAAGATCCGTTCAGCCGTGGTTCAGCCCTTCTAGAGTTATAGAGTAACAAACATCCATCCACCCATACTTTAAAACTTTTGCATTTATAATATTAGTAGGATAGGGTGGTGGTACACTAGGTATCAGCCTTCTTTAGGACATCTTTAAATTACCTTCGTGCTGCAATTAAGTACAGACTTCTTTATTAACAAAAAAAATGGTTATACGGATTATACAAGTGAAAAACAATTTGACTAAGTAACTATGCTTATCTTCCACGTACCTAAGCTGTTGTATGTCTTTAAAAACATATTGATAATAAATAATTAGAAAGCTATGTATAGATTGTACCTAGTAAGACAGTGATAAAAGCTAACACAATGTATCGATTTCAATACATAAATCCGGTTTTATCTACTTACGTAAATGTAGCTCATAGGTGCATAGACCTACCTGCTTCGTTATAGGTTCCTAGTTAATTAAGGCGACAGCTTTCCTCTCCACAACTACAAGTCTGCTTCTCTACGGGCGCTATAGGAAGAGCAACAACCTATGATTACAGGGCCGTTATTGCCGGCCGTCTCGACTACGCACTGATAACTTGCAGAAAAACTTTACTCATATTTGTAGGTACCTAAACTACACATCTACCCTCCTACTCAACTCAACTCCTACACATGTATGTACCTAAGTAAAATAATTTTTAATTCAATCGCCGCACGTTGAAAAAGAAACGGTATATAAAATGAAAAAGTAATTAGAATCTGAATTTGGATCGTTATGTCCGCAAAAGGTTTGCCTTTCAACGTTACAGTAAAATTAATTTTATTATTCACCTGTGTATAACGGCTAAGAGGTTCTCCCACAATCACAGTGAACTCATTATCAAGCACAGGATATAACAGTTATTTGTATCTACTAAAAGATTTTTAGCTAAAAACCTAGCAACTTTTTATTTAAAAAAAGTTTTGTTTAAATTTACAATCGTGCGATTGAAAGAACTTTAGAATTCGCGAGCGCGCGCTTTTTTTTTTTTTATTAAAACCTGTAGGTAGGCACAGTGCGTTTGCCGTGAAGCCTTGACCGCTACGCGACTGCGGTAAAACTGAGCATCTGTCTTGTAGCGCTTGCGCTTGTCCTCTCGGCAAGCAATGTAAATTACTTACCAACAGTTAGTTTTCGCTTCGCTGCACTGATTCCGGTCAACTCGGTATTTTTTCCTGGTGAGCTTTAGCCGAGCGAAAGAAAGCTTATCTTATGCAAATATGCATGAGATTGGTGCCTCCTTTGGAACAGGTTTAGCAGGCAGATAAGATTGCGACCTCCTTGCCTCTTTTATTCTTCATTGTGCCAGGCAGTGCTACCAACGACCCCATTACCTATCGACTGCGTAGGTAAATATATTTTGTGTGTGATAATATCCTCATCGGATATCAGTGATACTCTATAATAGGTACTCAACTACGTAGATGCCCTACACTAAAGGAAACCTTTGTATTTTTTATGGAACGAATAGTCTCAAAAACTAAACTACATTTATTAATGTAGTAACATTGACTACATTTTTAATACTGGAAAAAATTAGGGGTCCCTACTAAACCATCAATAATGTAACCCGAGTTGTAATATAAAATATCTTTCATCGCATGCACGGCGGAAACTATTGACGATAGAACAACAAATGTTCCACAATATTAACTAAAAAAGACCTCATCACCATCATCATCACTACATAGTATAAAACAAAGTCGCTTTCTTTGTCCCTATATCCCTACGTATGCTTAAATCTTTAAAACTACGCAACGGATTTTGATGCGGTTTTTTTAAATAGATAGAGTGATTCAAGAGGAAGGTTTTTATGTATAATACATGCATGATATGTGACCCGTGCAAAGCAGGGGCGCGCGGGCGGGTCGCTTGTTATCTATAAATAACCCCCGGTTCCTGAAAGCGCGATCAACACTAACCGGCTGTCATGTCACTGGCGATCACTATCTAATTTGAAGTACCTAACTAAAAGCTGAAACAGCAAGTGACTTGACCGATTAGTGTTGATCACGCTTTCAGAAACCGGGGGTATGTCAGGGATAGCATGTCTGACTATTGTAGTTTTGTTACTATAACTACTTTTCTTCATTTTAAAATTTGATAGAAATGCCGACCAAAATCAGACCATGTCATCTACTCGTATACCTTTAGTAGATTGATCCTTATCCAAATAAACCATTTTGTATTCAAGGCTGTTTCAATACCTGTATAGCTATAGATTGCCTTTTTCTTGTATTTTTGAAATCGGACACTGCTTTCAAAAGATCTTAATCGCTCTGTAAAAAGCGACCGTACGGGGCGGGCAAAACGGTCGAGAGCGCAGGCACCGAAGCGCGGGAAAAGTGCGTAAATAAGCAAAAAATTTTGAAAAAATTCAGCCCATCCAAAGCTGGGACAGGAGCCTTAGTCACTATGACCATTTGCACCGCGATCACAGCTAAGACAAGGCAGCCGGTGTTATACGGTCAGGGCAAAGTATCTCCTATGTCTTAGAGAATAAAGCCCAACATCAAGTTTTGACGTTTCACGGTTTGGGGCAAGGAATTTCCTATTGTCATAGAGAATATGCCCCAGGCCGCTAGTACCACGGAACAGAGAAAGCCCTTAGTACCTTTATTATAAGTACCTTACATACCCCCTCCATGCACATCTGAGGGCCTATCGCGAGTTCCAGTGCCGATCGCGATCGATCGTAGATCACACCGATAGACACCGCATTTCAAGGAAATCGAGATGCTCCTTGATTAGATGGCCGTTCCATATGTGTGAGTCATGGCTGGCTCCTCCATGACTAGCATTGATGCTGATAATACCTATTCAAATCAGAATTACAAATCTAAAATACACAATAAAGGAATGTATTGAAAAGTTTTTTTTATCATTTCCACATGTAGGCCTTTTAAAGTCTGTAAGTGGAGTCTACTTGCTATTTAGGCATTCAGAGAATGATATCTCTTCTTATTAAAATATCTTTCTTCATACTCTGATGGTTTAACAATAGCTATATGGCTGCCATCGACGCAGCCAATCACACCAGGCATTCCAAACTTTTGATAAAACCTAAAATAAAAAAATGCTTAGGTTACATATCCTTTTAAAATAAAAGGTAGGTAAGCACTCTTCTGACCCTTGCTTAATACGATTCCGTTCTTCTCTATTTTGAGAAAAGTGAATGTATTTTTGCCTGAAGTGGTTATTATTCAGATATCTAACATCACAGCATGTATACTCTTCGATACACTGACTTGGTACATCGTAAAATGCGCGCTGGCTCCGACATGCCTTTGGTAGGACCCAGACGCATAAAAATGAAGTGTACTTAAGACCTAAAAATATTAAAAATAGTTAGGACCTTTTACTAAATGTATGTTCACAAGGTATGTACAAAAAGGATCTTCCATGATAACCTATGTACTGTGTAGGTAGTAGGTATAAAGGTTATACCTAGGTAGGTAGGTACTTACTTGGGAGACTGTTGTTAGCTCACTCGATGTCCCTGGTAAATAGGGTTTTATTTCTCTTATTAAAACACGAGTGAGACCCTTATCCAACCAATACAATTTCACGAATTCGCGAACCGTAATTTGGAACCCATAATCCATTTTCCTTAAGGGTCCGGTGACAGCGGCTCGCAATTTCGAGGTGCGATTGGCTATTATTTCATTTTATTTCATTTCGGGGAGGTTGTTTGAAATAATAACTCTAAAGAAACACGCATAAATACTGTTCGAACACAAATAATACAATAATATAAGGGAAATGTGCTTGAGTCAGAAATCATTTTGGTATTAGGTAAACGTAAGACCAAACATACTAATAACAAAATGATTTCTGATTCGGGCATATTTCCCTTTATTGTATTATTTGTGTTCGAACAGTATTTATGCGTGTTTCTTTAGAGTTATTTTTTCAAACAACCTCCCCGAAATGAAGTAAAATGAAATAATAGCCAATCGCACTTCGAAATTGCGAGCCGCTGTCACCGGAGCCTTAAGTTTGCACGTATTCTACTATAATCTATATTCTTCTTCAAGACGCGCGCATTCCAGAAAATTAGCATATAAACCTAAATCTGCCATTTCAACACAAAATTACTCAACAAATTACGATGCAATAGAAATATGAACTGAAAAAGTTGGTTCTAGAGTAACTTCTAACAATTCTCCTATTAGACGTTTGAGCAATTCCTATTTGTACGGCCACTTTACCCATTTCTATAGAGAACTGTCAAAATAGGTGAACTGCGAATATGAATCAGATATGAAGTGGGAAATGAATTCATTCTTTGTAGCCACTTTACCATTTGTCAAATGAAACACTTTATGATCATATTATGAAACATCCAAAGTGGCCGCTTTAGGCCTGCTGGTCGCGGGGCAGGGAGAATTGCGTAGGTATGGTTGCAGAACGGCGCCGGGGCGGCGGCGCGGCGGTCATTGCATCAGTAGGTACGAGTGTGACGCATTCGCTGTAGTGACAGAGATAGAGCTACTATCAACTGAAGGCTGGTCGAAATGGAACTATCTGGTATTCTGTAACTCATCATAAGGGTGATTGGAAGGTGGGTGCAAAGCTGAAAGGGGAAGGTAGTCTAGACCATTTAGAACCATTTAGGCCATAGTTATGTTCTACGAAGTCTGACCATTTTTTTTTTACCGATTTTTTTATCTTATTCTTGATAAAACCCGAAATTTCACAGTTAATTGCTAATACTTGCCAGGTTTCTTGATAAATGTTTTTTTTTTATATTTTTTTAAATTTAAGTAATGTGTAAGCAATGTAACAAAACATGGTTTAAGCATCTGTGTCATCAGACATTTTTTTGGCAGACACTTTAAGCTACGAAAATTTTCAAAGATTAAAAGAGACAGGTTTTTGACGCTAAGTTAAAAAAAAAACGGATGGTGCTTTTTTCGTTCAAACTTTTTGAAAACATGCTTGGTTATTACTCTTTTATTTGAGATATTATTTACGCGGTTATGTTACAAATTAACAAAATTGGGACCTAAAAACCAGATTGAGGGAAAAAATTTAAATTTTTAGGCAGACTAATAAAACAGCATTTTAATTTAAATTAATTATTTATTGGTGCTCAAAATGATTTCCGTGATTCCTTACACAAGCACGGGCCCGATGTCTTACTTCTGTTGTTGTAATTTTTAACATAATCTCCAGCTTCATCGTTTGAAACGCTGAAATTATTCGTTCTTTTTATTCTTCTTTAGTATTTATCTCTACATTACTGTAAACAAGTTCTTTGGCACGACCCCACACAAAAAAGTCCAATGGGGTCAGGTCTGGTGACCGAGTGGGCCAGGGGATTGGCCCATCTCTACCGATCCAGCTGTGTGGGAAGCAATTGTTTAGGTGTTCCCTCACAACTAACGTCCAATGAGCTGGACAGCCAAAGAACCATTGCCATCTGCTCTGCCGTACATAAAGATGATATCCGCATATTCTTCATTGGAAAAAGTAGCCATACTCGCTTCACAATTCAAAAGCAGCGTAAGAGCGCACTAAATATCAACTCAAAAAATGTCAATTCAACTTAATCACAACACAATAGTCTGAGATCAACACGTCTAGGAGCGCAAAGCTAGGGCAATGGCTACGACTGGACACGGTGAAACAAAATTATCCAATACACAAGATATCAAAACGTGCAGGAGCGCTAAGGGCTACAACTGGACACGGTTAATTGCGAATTAGCGCGAATACGAAAATAACGTCAAGTCACAAGGGCACTTGTTAATTGACTAACGAAAAAAAAAAATAAGATAAGAACTAAGTCGACTTTGCTATAAACCAATGCATTCTCCCTCCCTATTCTCTATTCTATTCATTGGGCATGGGTACCTGGAAAAACGCTTTATGGCACCGCGCGCGGCGGTCTTTAATTGAAGAATACTGTCAATATGGTTCTCGCACGTGCCTAATTCTTAGAATTCTTAGAATTAAGTAGCTCTGTTATCATTTTAAACTCACAAAGTATGTTTTGTTGTTTGCCTAATGTGATGATGGTGTGCTTGTGTAAGGAATCGCGGAAATCATTTTGAGCACCAATAAATAATTAATTTAAATTAAAATGCTGTTTTATTAGTCTGCCTAAAAATTTAAATTTTCTCCCTCAATCTGGTTTTTAGGTCCCAATTTTGTTAATTTGTAACATAACCGCGTAAATAATATCTCAAATAAAAGAGTAATAACCAATCATGTTTCCAAAAAGTTTGAACGAAAAAAGCACCATCAGTTTTTTTTTAACTTAGCGTCAAAAACCTGTCTCTTTTAATCTTTGAAAATTTTCGTAGCTTAAAGTGTCTGCCAAAAAAATGTCTGATGACACAGATGCTTAAACCATGTTTTGTTACATTGCTTACACATTACTTAAATTTAAAAAAATATAAAAAAAAAACATTTATCAAGAAACCTGGCAAGTATTAGCAATTAACTGTGAAATTTCGGGTTTTATCAAGAATAAGATAAAAAAATCGGTAAAAAAAAAATGGTCAGACTTCGTAGAACATAACTATGGCCTAAATGGTTCTAAATGGTCTAGACTACCTTCCCCTTTCAGCTTTGCACCCACCTTCCAATCACCCTGTATTATTTCCTACCGACTTTCTAGATCATCATCATCATTTCCACATACTAACTATGATGAATTCTATGTATCTCTCAAAGCTAATGCAGTAAAGATTTATACCGCCATAATAAATGTTTGCTAAAGTGCATTCAATAAAATGTCATCATTTTATAATAATTTCTTGACAATGCATGCATAAACATTATTTAGATATCAATTAGTTATGAAATTATGCTCACATTTTTGTTTTACGAATCAGAAAGTTTAAAATGTGAAAAAAGACCGAATGAAAGTTGAAAAAAGTCGGTGAACATAGGCGCCCCGAATAACTTCCTAGCAAGGAGTTTGAATACATGTTATATTCCTTGCTTCTTAGCAATCAAAAGCAAGCAGTTTGTTATTTGACAATATGAAATGTCAGTTTTGACAGTAAATACCGGATTTGTGAGAAAAAAAAAGTCGGTTCGGTACATATAATATTATTATGGGGTCATACATAACCTAGAATTACCATGAAAAAATAGACTTTTTCAAGAATATTTTTGAAGAACTGTTGCCATAATTTCTTAAAAGGCCAAAGTCATCTAAAACTAGATAGGTTGGTACCTACTAAAACATTCTAATAATATAAATAAATGCTCATAATGTACTGTAGATAAATCAACAGATTGGTGAAACAGATTTGCCATGCCGCAGTTATTGCTCGATTGTTTCATTTCATTTTTTTTTATAATAGTAGTAGGATATTTGGGTGAAACACAAGAAACCGTAAAAATATTTTTTTTTCAGTAAATATTCTAAAATATGAATAAAAATGCTTGTTTTGATAACCTTCACCATTCAGTTCAAAAAATTATTAAGACAACTCAAAATATAATAATCCTTTTACCTACAGAATGGAGAAACAACCAAAGCATAAGTCCATCCTTGGCAAGAAACGCAAACGCAAAGCATCAGTCACCATCTCTTCAGAACCGAAAATAATTAAAGTTGGCACCGCTGCAGCTAAACTTGCTCCTGATAGTCCGACCCAGCCAGCAAAAAAGAAAGAAAATAAGAAGAAAAAAGCTAAAGTAACTGAATCGGAACCCGAACCTGTAGATGCAGTAGTTACAGTAGCAGGGCCTCCAAAGCCCAATAAGCTGAATGCTAGTGCCCAAAAGACCTCATTGCCATCAGTCAAGTTCCAAGGTCTGTCGGTGGATGAAATTGGGGAGAAGTACCCAATTTTCAAGGATACCACTCTTATTGAGAAGTTTTTGAAAGTTGCTTTAAATAATAATCAAAAAGGTATGTTTTTAATTTATTTTGTTGCTTATTTAGATGTTGACTGTGGCATTTGAGATGCAGGTAAAAAATCTATGCAGAATGTGTTTAAACAAGTTATTGTATTCAACTGTGTTTAATCCATTGTCATCACTTCACTACATAGTATAAAACAAAGTTGCTTTTTCTGTCCCTATGTCCCCATGTCCCTTTGTATGCTTAAATCTTTAAAACTACGCAACGGATTTTGATGCGGTTTTATTAAATAGATAAGAGTGATTCAAGAGGAAGGTTTATATGTATAATACATGCATGATATGTGCACCCGTGCGAAGCAGGTTCGCGCGGGCGGGTTGCTAGTATTTATTACAAAGGAAATTGCTACCTAGACAAACAATCAAAGAGTTTTTCTAATTTGCTGATGACTGAAATCATAATAAGTCATCTTCATATCCTTTTGCTTTCAAACCTTCCCAAATACTTAACTTTTCAATACCAAACTTTTCAAAATTATATCTTGTTACTTCATGTTGGTCAATTCTCAAAATTTTAGGCCGTATCCGACAAGCTATCAAATCACAGCTACAGGACTCCGACAACAACCTTTCAGCTGATATCATCCATGGGAAGATCCAAGCCATATTGAAAGGCTCAGAGAATCTAACTGACTCTGACTTAAGGCGTCTACGAATACTTTACAATATGTTGAAAACAACCTTAGAACAGAAGGAAGATAAGCCACAGACAGAAAAGAAAAAGAAAATGAAGGCTAAAAAGGTTAAGAAAGAGAAAGGTGAAGAAGAAGACAAAGAACCTAAAAAAGAAAAGGAACAATTGAAAAAGAAAGTGAAGGGGCCAAAAAGATATGTAGTATTTATCGGGAACCTACCACTGGATGTAGACAAGGAAAATGTAATTATTCTTTAATGTACACATAATGATGAATACATACATACATACATAAAATCACGCATATTTCCCATAGGGGTAGGCAGAGACCACGGATTTCCACTTGCTATGATCCTGACATACCTCTTTCGCTTCATTCGCTTCAATAATTAATACTAAAAAGATATTACAGTCATGTACAAAGGCGAGCTTAACCCTAGAGAGTTTTCTTCCAGCAAAACTTAGGCTATCGTTCACACGAGCTGGAGTCGAGGCGGCGTCGAGGCACAGGCGCCTATGACGCGCCGCTTCTACGTTTCTTAAGAAATGAATGGTAGTGCGCTCACATACTGGAGTCGCGGCGCAGGCGGCGCGGCGTCGAGAGCCATTTTGTCATTCCGTTTCGTTTTTTCGGTACAAAATGTACGAAGGAATTATAGCCGCCTGCGCCTCGACTCCACATAGATCCAACGCCGCGCCTGCGCCTCGCCCCCGCCTCGACTTACCAGTCGGCGACGGGCCTTAGGCCAGCCATAGACGGACCGCATGTTGCAGTCGAGACCGACTGCAAGATGCGGTCGCCGCACGGCGATCTGCAGTTTCCATACCAGATTTTATTTATTTTATTCTTTCAGTTGATGAAGCATTTTTCTGAAATCGATGAGAGCATAAAGGATATCAGGATACCTCCACTCGCTGAAGGAAAGAAGAGTGCAATAGCTTTTATGGAGCTCGCCAGCGAACCTACCTATGAGGTAACCTACACATAGAACCAATAAAATATAACGACTCTCACAGCGTAGCAACTGTCTTTAGCGCTGTAGGCCATAGATTCGATCCCCACCTAAGACAAACATTATTCATCATCATTTTCCTGGCCTTATTCTCCTTGTTGTCGTGTCACTAGTTTCTTTTCGAAGCGATGTGGTGAAAGGATTTTAAGTGCACCTCATGAGGCTCCATTAGAGTACTTGACACATGTTAGGTTCTACAACATGCCGGTTTCCTCACGATGTTTTCCTTCACCGTTTGAGAGTACTGGCATTGTCACATACATTTTTGAATAAAAAAACTCATTGGTGCACGACCGGTTTCGAACCCACACCTTAGGATCGGAAGGCGGGATCACTACCGCTAGACCAACAGTGCTCTCTTCCTGCCCTTATCCCACTTCATGTGGGGTCGGCACAACAGGTTTTTTTGCTTTCCACTCTCCTCTATCATCCGTCATCTCATCTCATCATCATCATCTGTGCTCACTCCTTTCACTCGTGTCATATTTCACCAGTCCATCCATCTGTTCTTTGGCCTACCTCTACTTCTGTATCCATCCACATTTATCCCTAGCATTCTTCTCGTTACATGACATTATTCGCATAATATGCCCATACCATGCTGACATATTACTCTTCAGCTTTTCAGTCACTGGCGCCACTATCAAAACAATAGTACATTGTTCACCGAGAGGAGAAAGTGACCGATTACCGTCGAGAGTGTCGTTTGAAGCCCTCGCCTACGGCTCGGGCTTTAAAACACCCGAGATCGGGAATCGCACTTTCTCTCGAGTGATACATAGTGTTTTATACTACACCTACGGGGAAAATAAAAAACTAAAACTGAAACCTCAAACAACACACAAATTGAAAATGGCGCCAATGGCGTCTGCAATTTTCACATGTTCTTTTTTCAAATTGTTTATCCTGCCGCCGCAGGGTCGCACTGCCAGCCCGATACCATCCAACACACAGCTAGTGGCCAGTGTCATTTTGCGAACTTGGAGATAAAAACTCACTGTAAAAACTTTTTGGCTTTTGATATTTAGGTTACCGGCGCATAGTCTTACCCAAAATTAAAAAAAGAAAAACCACGTAAGAAATGGATTTTCATACACTTTTCTCTCCCGCTCAGATGCGTTTTCTCCCCGCACATTTGTTCGATTTGTTCGATATGTACTTTCTACCGTAAATTTGATAAAGTATCAAGGTACTTTCCAAGCAGGTGTAGTATAAACATTATTGTATCACAATAATCACTGAAATGTTATATAGCTAGGTCACTGACCTCAGGTGAATCAAGGTGACCCTTCTACGCAAACAAATCAAAACCCAATACCTAGTTAGGTTGGTACTGGTGAGGCGGACTGGTTTCCGCAAGTAGGTCGCTGATGGGTCCTTTCTGCGTGTCGGGTGGTGGATGCTACTTCAGACACCCTGTCCTCTAGGACCTACCTATGTAGGTTAAGTATTGCTTAGGATTTATTTGTGATTCCAGATGGCGCTCTCAAAGCATCACTCTATGTTAAACAACAGACGAATCAACGTGATGTACACAGCACAAGAGAAAGGCAAGGTTTCGAAGAGTGAAGCTAAGGTAAAAACTATTTATTGTTATGTATCTGGGTGTTATAAAGATGTGCACTGAGGTCCCGTAGTGTAGCGCACGTATTGTGCAATATCCTCCCGCTAACATCACCCTAGCCAGCACAACTCCTAGTAGCGGCAGTAGTAGTAAATGTATCACCGAACCATTCGCTTTGCGCGTGCGGGTAGGATTTCATGCCGAAAAGAGACAGCAACAGACTTACCGGTCAAATAAACTATTGGCGCACTCAGACTATTAATAATGAGGGTCATAGCGTTTGTGTATAACATGAATTTCTGTTTCAGGGCAAAGCTGCGAAGTTGGTCGCCTTGCAGAAATCCGGCAAGTTGACAGGCAGCACGGCCGCTAACAAGAAGCGAAGTCATCGACGGAACATCATGAAGCGGGCGCAGGCGAAGCAGACCGCCGCTGAGAACGCTTGAATAGACCATCATATTTATTTCTGCTACATAATTGTGTTACAAAGATTCCACCCGGACAAACATACCTGCCTACCTACCTACATACATTGCAGGTTAATAAATAGTTTTCAAGTCACAGTGGTTTCTACTATATTTATATTCTCTATCTATCAATAGGCAATAGCGGGACTTTTTTTAATTCCAACTTAGCTGATGGGACAAGCAAATGGCGAACCTGTTAAGTAACCATCATCAATAACGAAGCGTTGCATCCTAAGTCACGCTCGATAGTATCGTGCCCTACAGTGCGCTGCCCTGCGCCCATCAACTCGAGGCATAGAGATGTTAAGCCTCTGTGCCTGAAATTTCACCAGCAACATCTCTCTTCAAACCGAAACAGCAACGGTGCTTGGCGGCAGAAAGTGTTGGTGATTATGTAATTAGTTCAAAATGACAAAATTAGCTACCGGGGAGGTACTTTGCCGGGTGTCCCCCCTAAAGGGGCAGCATACGGCGCGACGCTAGCTCGCTCGCACAATTGAACATTTTTGAAGATATAAAAGCTACCGATTGCGATTTAACTTAACTATATTCAGTGATTTTATATCTTCAAAAATGTTCAATTGTGCGAGCGAGATAGCGTCGCACCGTATGTTGCCCTTTAAGGGCCCGGCGACAGCGGCTCGCAGTTTCGAGATGCGATTGGCTATTATTTCATTTCGGGGAGGTTGTTTGAAAGAATAACTATCCAGTGACACGCATAAATACTGTTCGAACACAATAATATAAGGGAAACATGCCCGAATCAGAAATCATTTTGGTATTAGGTAAACGTAAGGCCAAACATACTGCGAGCCGCTGTCGCCGGGCCCTTAACGTGGAACCCACAGTTCTCGTAAGAGTAGTATTTCTGTGCCACATTTACACCGATTTAGAGTGAGGTCAAGACATCCAGAAACAAGGTTAACTACAATGAAACAAACAAAATAGTGCTCCAAAAATTATTTATTTATCATATATATAATTTATATATCCATTTATAGTTAAAAACCAATGCACACGTTAACTAAACATACAAACATGCAAACCATGTACGCTGGCAGTAGATTATGCTCTTAGCGGGCCAAATATAAATGCGGGTGTGAAGGTAGCTACAGGACCGATTTCTTCTCTTCGAATTGTAAAACCCTTGTGGTTATATTCACACCCAGAAGATATTTAGCAGGTTAGTAGAAGTAAAAGATCCGATTTATGACAGATCATAAAAAAAAGGTTTAAAGGGGACGTTTTATATATGTTTATGAATAAATTGTGTTAAATAATACGTCTCATACAAGAAAAGACGATAGTAGCAAAATAAAAACATATTAACACTCAAGATATCTTGGATCATCCTATTCTAGAAGATCATAGTGGACGTCTAAGGGGGGTATCTAAAGGCATGTCCAAAAATCTGGACCATATATCAACAGAACTTAACACAACTGACAAAATTGGACCTTTTACATTTCAATTTCAACTGTGAGTATGCACATTACAAAGTATTAGGTAGTAAAATTTAAATAATTTATTCAATAATGTCTATTTAGTTATAAGCTGCATGTATCATCTAAATTAATACTTTTTCTAAAATACTCTGTAGAGAAAATTAAATAAACATTGAAAAGTCGTATTGTGATATTTATTCCTCATAAATAGTGGTGTTATACGTAATTCCGTAAGATTATCGAAAATCAGTGTTTTTCCAAAACATTATGTATCAATTGGTGTAAGTAGTTCGAGTTTGTAATCAAATTAATATCACAAAACAACCTTTTGAAAGTCAGACAAAATAAAACTGCAATGAGTAGTAGTTTTCCACCAATCACAAGATAAACTAAGTAAACATCCAAATAAATAAACAGTTTAAAAATAATAAATAAAACTGGGGACTACTTTAAGTTTAACTTGACTGACATAGTTTAATATTTTTACAAAACTAATATTCGAGAAGAACAGATTTTTAAAAATACCTAAAAACAAATCACATTTTCTCTCAAAACAATGTAGTCGAAGGACTTTGACATTTCAAAAATTATATT
The DNA here is from genome assembly GCA_963576535.1 of Plemyria rubiginata. Classification (NCBI taxonomy): domain Eukaryota; kingdom Metazoa; phylum Arthropoda; class Insecta; order Lepidoptera; family Geometridae; genus Plemyria; species Plemyria rubiginata. Next base: position 2,854,217 of record OY754911.1, on the reverse strand, counting down.
CGTAATTGCAAAAAAATAGCTAAAAACACTACCTCGACGAAATTCTAACACTATGATTTGAAAACTTGACATACAGTTATTGTCAATACAACTATTGAACTCCATAAGAGTATCATTATAGTAGTTCTAAAACATTTATGAAGCAGTTTAAATCAATGTATGATTATACGACAATAGATTTACATTAATTATTATAGCAGCCGATAAAACCTTACAATTTTTACTTTTTAAAACGCCAAATCGACGGAAAAGTTACATCGAGTTTCGAGAATTTCTTAGAGAAACTAAAGGCTATGCTATACCTGACGAGTTAGGCCTACGCTACACAATACTTTCTATGTCTAAATACACATCAGTCTAATACCGAAAATTTGAAATAGACCACTATTTTACACACCCAAGTATACACATTACAAATCAACATAAAAACTGGCCAATGTACGAGTATTCGAATAATCCAAATTAAAATTCTGGGTAAAATACTGCTTCGTTGCAATGCGCAAAATATTTAATAAAATTAATATCTATACCGAAATGACATACCTCTATGTTAAAATAGATCTCATCTAATACTTTTAAGACTTAAAATAATATGTACAGTCAGCTACTAGTTAAATACAACAACGAGTGATGTGCGTTGTCCACTTTTTTATACGTCAAATCACCAAATTTTTGTAGAAATCTTTGATGAGATTCTCCAAATGTCATATCCGATTTGGAACCTTATTACTCAGGTTCTTAGGTCCATTATCAGTGGAATGTTATCGTATACCAAACCTCCATAGGATGTTTGTTACAGAATGGAATGAAATGTCATGTTCATTGCAGTAAACAAATATTTAGAAAATATTAAAACATACAACTTTTTTGTTGTATATTGTCATGTTTCTGTTAGAACCGCTTCCCATCAGGCGGGCCGTAAGCTTGTTTGTCTACTTTGTTGTATAAAAAAAAAGAAAACAAAATTATATCGTTATGTCGATACCAGTCCCTACGGTAGTATTACGAAAAACGAAGGAGGGATGAATGCATAAAAAATGCTTACCAAGCTCACTAGATGGCGTTGTGCGTACAGAAAACTAAATTTTCATTTTTGGTAAGTTTTTGATTGATCCAAGTTACTCATGCTGACAAATAGTAAAACATTCTAAAAAAAATAGTCCCCAGACCATTTCTAGATGGCGTTGACGTGACGTTTTTTTAGTAAGTCTAAAGTTTGATTTATACAATAAAACACGAGGGTCAAATTGAAACGTCTTAAAAGAGCAGCCAACTTACGCTTGGTTCCTACCATTTTGTTATGCACAAACAACAATAAGATGTATTTTCTATTTGCACCCTACCAATACTTATAGCTAGGCAAGGCCACCTAGGCTGTCATCACTACATAGTATAAAACAAAGTCGCTTTCTCTGTCCCTATGTCCCTATGTATGCTTAAATCTTTAAAACTACGCAACGGATTTTGAGGCGGTTTTTTTTTAATAGATAGAGTGATTCAAGAGAAAGGTTTATATGTATAATACATGCATGATATAGCAGAAAAACAATGTGCACCCGTGCAAAGCAGGGGCGCGCGGGCGGGTCGCTAGTAAGGTAATAAATAAGAAAATTTGTTACACAGAGGCGAAAAACATATTTAGCACATATTCGAAGTTATAGCTCAATCGCTAATTTAATTTATGGAATACTATTTTGGAATTTAGAAGTAAAAATCAATAAGTAGTCTTCTACATTAGGTCACGTGGGACAGACACGTAGTTTTTTTTATACAACTAGCAGATGGAACAAGCAGATGGCTTACGGCCAACCTGATGTGAAGTGGTAACCATCGCCTCTAACAAAGTATTGCCTCGTAAGTCACGCACGATAGAAACGTGCCCTAGGATGCACTGCCCTGCGTCCATCAACTTGAGGCATACAGATGTTAAGCCTCATGTGCCTGTGATTAGTAGTTTCACCTAGGTTCAAGACGATTCAAAGTGATCCTTGTGGTTCAATTTTGACTATTATGAGAGCCTTTTTCAGTGGCATTCGGCGTTCATTTTACATGATCTGATCTAATCACAACTGATTTCTTTATCTTATTGAGTCACAGGCAATCTCTCGTATATAATATTTTTCACATTCCTCAATTCTTTGCTTTCGCATTTCAACCTCTTTTTACATCACGTTAAAGTATATTTTCATATAACAGCCAATGTTACAGGCATATTCTTTGAAACTTTCACAGTACACAATTTTATTTTGACCTGTCAATGCATTTTGACTCTTATATACATCATAATACAGTTCTCAAATGTCAAACAATGTTCAACAAACACTAACCTTTCCTTTTACATTTCGAGCTCTATTTACACAAAATTAAGGTGCATTTTTACCATCACTGCACCGTCTTCCGTGCTCTGCCGATGATTTTGACCCATATGCACATGAAGTTAAAGTGCACATTCAGATGTTGAGCCAGCGTTCTTCGAAGAACTGCCTCATGTTATGACCAGCGCGACCGACAGGGCTGTAGTCTTCGTTGAAGACTTCACAATTGCTGAAGATGAGACGGACGTCTGAAGCGAATTCCTCTTTGCATTTGTATCTAAAAAAAACCGTGTTGTTTTGAGTAAGTGATTTTATATCTTCAAAAATGTTCAATTGTGCGAGCGAGATAGCGGCGCACCGTATGCTGCCCCTTTAAGCGAGGGCTATAGATGAATCACGAGCAAGATAAAGATTCTAAGTTCATGATAACTGAATCGCGAGCGTAATAATTAAACATTTTTGTAAACCTGTAAGTACTTACATAGCGTCATTTAGTTTCCGCTTGATAGTAGACAAGTCCATAGGGCACTTAATCACTTTCTTGTATTGCGGGAATTGCTTAGTGTTAACGGGAATCAGGAACGGCCAAGCGTGCTCATGCATTTCCATGTCTCCTAGTAGATTCCTGGAACATAAAGACAAAGTAAAGTAAAAGTAAACATTTGTTTATTTTTATTTATTTAGAATCTCCAACATCGTATACATCAATTACATTCATACAAATTAAAAATAAAGATGAACCATGCTAAATGTTACAATAATTACAGGAGTCAGACAGCGTGCAAATAAAATTTTGAGCGGGAGCGAGTTAAAAATAAAATTATTTAAATTAATTAATTATTTATTAAATTTTCACAAAGTAAATTAATAAATATTGGTGGACATTCCACACAGCACTATCTAGCCCCAAACTAAGCCAAAGCTTGTGATATGGGAACCAGATAGCTGATATACTACTTACATACTTTTTTTTGTATAAGTTTAACAGCTACATGGATGGATCTAGTATCTAAATTCCTTGAATGGATGGGAATCAAATGTCAAACTGAAAGTCATCTCGATAGCCATTAGCGTAATCGGGCCACCGGCGCCGTTCAGATAACTTGGTGGCACTATAATTGTACTGACTTGCAAAACTGAAGTTCTTTCGCGGTCTTCTTCGCCGTGTTCTTTTCCTTCTTGGCTCGGGAGACGAGGGGTACGTTCTCAGTGTCGCGATCTTCACCTGTCACATAGTATAGATCAATACTACTATATATCCTACTAATCCTACTATGAGAATGGATGGATGTTTGATACTCTATAACTCCAGAACGGCTGAACGGATCTTGGTGAAAATTGGCACAGGGATATATTATAGTCTGGAATAGCACATAGGTTCATTTGAATCCCGTGGGAATACCGGGATTTAAATATGCGCGGGTGAAACCGCTGGGCGCTACTAGTATTATAAACGTGAAAGTTTGTAAGTATGGATGGATGTTTGTTACTCTTTCACGCCGGAACGGCAGAACAGATCTGGACGAAACTCAGCAGAGAGATAGATTTTAGTCTGGAATAGCACATTACATACCATCGATAGCGGGTTCAGTCTCGTGGAGCGGGATGGCACCGTTTCCTCCGACGTAGTGCAACGCACGTCGCTTCTCCGGCGGCGCTTCGTCCGGAAACTCCGGTTGGGCCACAACTAAACAATCATTACAAAAATACATGAAAATAGGGTTAATTTAATAGGTCACACATGACATCTTTCAGCTTCAGTCAGATTCTGAAGTACCAAGGTAAGTCATAAGATTGCCTTCTTCTGCACAATGGGGAAGAAAACTGTCAATTAGTACCGACTAGAGGGCGCTAAATGTTTGTTCCAAATGAACTGTCAATTTATATAGAAATTGTATGTTTTTTTCGCTTTACGTAATTTATGGGTCGTTGTGTAGCTTTTGGATGTAAAGAAATAGGTGTACAAATATTCCCAAGTTATAATAAATTAAAGAAAACGTGGGAAAAGGCACTGAGAAGGCAAATTTTAAATCAAGCGATTTTTCGAGTTTATATGGTAAACACTTCAAAGAAACCGACTATGAGACAACTTCCAAGACAACAGGTACCTTCTATAAACCTGTCGTTTCATATTAATATGTAAATCGTTGTAAGAGCTCTGCCTCATTTAGACGCCATGACGACGTCGCCGGCTACGTATCCAAGCAGTTAATATTGAAATGTATGGTACCTAGCTCACTTGGCGACGGTTTGGCAACGTCGCCAAATTGGAAGCGTGGCCACGAGCTACAGTTCTCTACGTGGCTTCTGGATACTCTGGCGGCTTGGCGACGTTGCCACTATAATGTACACGGTAAACTGCACCTCGCTCACTCAGTCGCCAGTCAGCCGCCATTTTGATAACAAAGAAGTGCGATTTCTTCTACATCCATTCCTGACGACGTAAACTGTCGAGACGCCATGACCACTCGACTTGGCGACCTTCGGATGCCAGAAGTAGCCAGGCCTGCGCCGCTGGCGACGTCGCCATGGCGTCCTAATGAGGCAGAGCTCTTAATTTTCAAGTTCAAATAGTTAATTATGTACATATTATTAGTTATTTCAATAGTTCTTAGTTTTTCCTGCCACTGGGCGATACGCCAGTCAGAATAGATCACAAAAACTCGTCAAAAACCTGAACGATGCTAAAATTAGGCTTCTAAAATGCATAAATTATTCAAAAACGCAATGAAAAGCTTCTCATATTTTGACAGGTAACAAACATACAGCGCCCTCTGTTCGACTAGTTTTCGCTAAGCTTTCCCATTGTTTCACTTTTTCTACCGTGCCTGGGGATGAAAGTCGTGTAGCTGTTTAAGTTAAGAAAGAAAGAAAATACATTTATTTTGGACACACACGATACATACACTTATAACAATTATAGCAAGAAAATAAAATAAAACATTATCAAAAGCACGACAGAAAAGCAAACACGAGAAGAAAAAGAAGAACAATTGAACAATAAACAGCAGGTAGGAAAAGTAGAAATAAAAACAGAGAAGGATGACATTCGACTTGTGCTTGTTGAGGTGAGTGTACCTGGATGATGGTTGATCCCGTTCTCCGGCTCTGGCAGCGTCTCCTCCAGTTTGTCGGCGCACTCTGACTTCTCTGGTGTATGGAGGACGCTGGCGGAGTCTTCCGCCGTCGTGGAGGTAGACGCGAGCGACGCTGCCGGACTGAGAAGTTCATAGATTTATAGACAGCCTTCACAGCTCAGTTGGTAATAGCTCTGCCGTCTGCGCCGTAGGTCGTGGGTTCGATCCCCACCGAGAACAAACATTTGTGTGATGAACATAGATGTTTGTTCTGTCTGGGTGTTATATAATATTACTAGCGACCCGCTCGCGCGCCCCTGCTTCGCACGGGTGCACATTGTTTTTCTACTATAGCATGCATGTATTATACATATAAACCTTCCTATTGAATCACTGTATCTATTAAAAAAAACCGCATCAAAATCCGTTGCGTGATTTTAAAGATTTAAGCATACATAGGGATATAGGGACAGAGAAAGCGACTTTGTTTTATACTATGTAGTGATAAGTATTTAAGTAGTGAGTGATTTACAAAACAAAAGATATTTATGTAGTATATCAGCTATCTGGTTCCCATATCACAAGCTTTGGCTTAGTTTGGGGCTGGATAGTGCTGTGTCCAGAAATATTTATTTATTTATATATTTATGAATGTAAGTGTTCACACCTGGGCACCATACTGCTGTCAAGATCGTTGTCCTTGTGTTTGCTGTCTCGTTTCTTGGTGTTGCGCGGCTTCTTGGGAGGCGCGCGCGATATGCACTGGTTGCAGTACCATTTGCCGCGAGGATTCTGCAAGAATAACACAGTGTGGTAAAAATAACTCAGTTTTGGAAAGAATAACACAAATGCTCGAATACTCAAACGCATCTCAAAGTTGACCACGTCTCAAGTCCCGGTTTTTTGACAGTTTTTAATGAAAATCTGTCAAAAACTCGTCTCTTGAGACGTGCTCAAATCTAAGTAGCGTTTGAGTATTCGGGTGAATGTTTCACTAATTTGAAACAAAGACAGATCTCACAGCCCAGTTAATTAAGCCCAGTAATCTGGTCGGGCACCGATGGATTTACCTATCGAAAAAATTATGTGCGCAATGCCAGTGCTTTTTAAACGGTGAAGGAAAACATTGTGAGGAAATTAGTTAGTATTCTAACGCGGCGATGGGCTGGCATAGAATGCTAACTACTGTAAAATGTGGGTATGTGCCAAATGACCACCCCACTTAGACGTCATCAAAGAATCTTGAGTTAGTACTTAGAATAGAATAAGTTTATATTTGCAACACACAACAATAGCCATAAAACAGTTATTAAATTAAAGGGCACCTATACATAAGCATGCATTATTTTACAATAAATATCGCCAAAAAATAATTTTAATGTATATCATCACTACATAGTATAAAACAAAGTCGCTTTCTCTGTCCCTATTTCCCTATGTATGCTTAAATCTTAAAACTACGCAACAGATTTTGATGTGATTTTTTTTAATAGATAGAGTGATTCAAGAGGAAGGTTTATATGTATAATACATGCATGATATGTGCACCCGTGCGAAGCAGGGGCGCACGGGCGGGTCGCTGGTGAATACAATATTTGAATATAGGTAGGGCACTTGACAAAGATATCTGAAGGGATATCTACCGTGCCTGGGGATCGTACCAGTGTAGTGTACCTTGTGCAATGGTGGATAGTGGCAGTCCTGATGGTAAGCTCTGACACAGAGCGCGCAGGGAATGGTGCGGCCCGATCCAACGGCGCCGCCGCAGACGATGCAAACGCGTTCCCCGCGCGCCTTATTCACGCACTCCCAACAATACCTGCATATATATCAATTTTTATTAGTTTTTTTTATACAACTCGCTTATGGAACAAGCAGATGGCCCACCTGATGTTAAGTGGTAACCATCACCTATAACAAAGCATTGCCTCGTAAGTCACACACGATAGTGCCCTACGATACACTGCCCTGCGTCCATCAACTTGAGGCATAAAGATGTAAAGCCTCATGTGCATGTAATAACACCGGCGACCACACTCTTCAAACCGAAACACAGCGTTGCTGCTTGGCGGCAGAAAAAGGCGTGGTGGTAGCACTATCCCGGACGAGCCACAAACAAAGAGTTCTGCTATTTAAAATTGGGTGTACATTATTGGGGTGTACATTATCCCGTACAATAACATGTAGTGCATTAATCGCTCCCTTTTGACCTTCGTGTTTTCTTCCTTAAATAGATAGATCTCTTTAATGTTCACCACACAGAAACAAAATACAGGGTAAAGGCATAAATTTAGGCAAAACAATGGGACCTTATCGCTGAGAGCGATCTCTTCCAGGCAACCTTGGATGGATAGATCTAATTAAAACTAAAGGCGGTATAGTCACAGGCGGTAGAATGTGGTTGACTCACCAGTCTCCTTCAGGTATCTTATCCATGCTCGGTTTGAAGCAGTAAGTGTGGTATCCCTTATCGCAGCCATCGCATAACAGTAGCTGGTCTTCGTTGTCGCCGCACAGGCAGAATTGGCAGTTCTGGAACATATATTTTTTTTAATTAAATAAATAAATAATGCTGGACAATCCACACAGCACCATCTAGCCCCTAAGTAAGCTACTCAAAGCTTTTTTTGCTTTTTGATAGCTAGATAACTAGAGGTTTGGCAGTTCTGGAACATGTTTTTTTTTATTGTTTTATAGCTAGAGGTTTGACTGCCAACTCGCCTGATGTAAAGTGAAGATGCAGTCTAAGGTGGAGCACGGTTAGCTATAATCCACTTAATCACTCTTGTCTTAAAAATTCCCAAGTTATGTCGTTCTAGAAATACCGACGACGGTAGTGTTCCACTCCTTGGCAGTTTGCACCAGGAAAGTGGAAGCAAAGCGCTTTATGCGATAATGAGGGATTTCCACCATATACACATACTATTCATTTATTTTACTATAGATTATTTTTTAAAAAATTTGATGGGTCTTTTTGGTTTTTATTCAATAAAATCACAAAGATTACTCGTCTTGTCAGCCAGTGTCTTCGGTACGCTTCCGATTGGCACTGATTTGAATCAGTTGAGCTATCTCTAGATCGTTTGCAACGGTCTGCAGATAGCTCACCTGTTTCATATGTATTTTGTACATGTGGTAAATGATTGCACCTATTACTTGTAATTTTCTTTAAAAATTAATTAAATCGGATCCTCACAATTTACAATATAAGTGATTACTTTGGCATGTCTTCTGTAGAACTATTCTGCCTTTTTTTTATTTGAAAATGTGTTCAGGAGGCTCTAAATAAGATAACTTGTCCGATAGCCAAATGTCGCACCATACCTTTTCATCTTCCGCTTACACTATCGCCTGTTCGCTACATATCACACCACCCTTACCGCTTTCATAATGCTCTTGTCCCAAGCCACGTTCGCTTCTAATCTAGTTGGTGAGACTAAAATGATAACGTTTCAACTCGCTAAATGTCACACCATGCCTTTTGATATATACTCGTCTTACATTACTTACCGCTTTCATAATGCTCTTGTCCCAAGCCACGCCCGCTTCTAACGCCTGCAGTAGCATCGCTAGTTGAGCGGATGTGTTGCATCTCGCTACCGCTTCTCGCCAGTTCGCTAGACCTCTGGCCACACCTTTTGTGTCTGCTGAAAAAAACATACAAATATATAATGTTATCCTACTTATATTATAAACGCGATAGTTTGTGAGTATGGATGGATGTTTGTTACTCTCTCATGGCGGAACGGCTGAACGGATCTGGATGAAACTTGGCGGAGAGATTGATTATAGTCTTGAATAACACATAGGCTACTTTTAATTCCGTGGGAGTACCGGGATTTAAAACTACACGTATGGAACCGCGGCGCGCAGCTAGTCTTTAGATGATTATTTTTCGTTCTACTTTCCATCTCTTTAAGGAGGTGTGAACACACTTACGCTTTCCCTCATTGGGGCTGTCAGAGTTCTGCGGCGACGTAGCAGAAGAATTCCCATGCTCCGCTTGCAAAACAGCGCCAATATTCGCCTCCGTCGTACTGTGAACAATATTATCATACTAATCAGATATATTTATCAATAATTTATTTGTTTTTCATAAATTTACAGATTTCTTATTGTCTATTTTAATCTATCTGATATACACTGCACTAACCAAATCAAATATACATTTTTTGAGCAAAATGAGTAGGTAGGATGATAATTTAAGTAGATTAATTGGATTAGTGTGGTAGAAACTATCGGTCTACTAATCCATTCTACCATCGATCGACGTCGATCAATTGGTGTGGTAACACCCTTACCCCCGGTTTCTGAAAGCTGGATGAACACTAATTGGCTAAGAAGTCACTTGCTATTTCAGCTTTTACTTCAAATTTGATAGAGATAGCAAGTGACTTGACAGCCGATTAGTGTTGATCACGCTTTCAGAAACCGGGGGTTAGAGGCTCAAAAGACTTAAACTTATATGTCTCAGAGTGAAGGACGCAGTGTCCAATACATAGGTGCCCTATGATGTAACGAAACTGATTTAGATGGGGAAAATAATCCGGGTCACCTGATATCATTAAAATAATTAGAAAGAGACACCAATATTAAACATGGTAATGCTCCTTCAGAGTTTGTGTTGACATCATAGAGTTGTGACTCAATAAAATCACATAACATTAAAAAAAACTAGGTGATTAGAGTTGTGACTCAATAAAATCACATAACATCTTAAAAAAACTAGGTGATTCTAGGTGCCAATTCTACGTGAACAAGTCTAGAAGAAAGATGTGAAAGGGGGTAGTCAAGAGGCACGACCAAACGTCATATCACATGCTCTTACGAATCAATTTGTCCAACCATGAACAACATTCCCCACAAATTCACGTCAATTTAAAACACACAAACATATCATGCAACCCTTTACCGAAACACTATCACCAGACAATTGATAAAAAAATGATATCAATAACCAATGTTAAAAGACTAAAACCATAAAAATATGACCTGATTAAAAATATGCATGGGAGTCACAGAATCGGAAATAGGCATCCATATCTATATATCCTTTAGATTAGGAGGAAAAAAAACTATACTAGAGTATCCGGTAACACTCAAATATATTTTTTTTTATTACCAGAAACCAAACGACATACTGAGAAGCTAGAAGTGCCATTAGAGCTAAAATTCTAATATTAAGTGTTTGGAGCTAACCTAATGGTGTCAGGATGGTATAATAGTATAAGGGATTAGTAGAGGACTCATGGACTTAAAGAAAAACTAAATCTAAAATGTACAAGATGACTGATGATTGTACACAATATAACGCCTGACTGATGCAAAAGTAATATTTTTTATTATTTAATTTGATAGTCGTACAGAATGAAATGTAAGTGGCGCAAAAAGTAAGAAGCTACTCGTACAATACAATAACAACAAATATAGCCACTGACATCTGAGTTCCGAGTGAAAAGCGTCTCCTAACCCATCGCACGTAACAATCTGAGAGTTCACTTTACCTAGCGTACGTTCTGACAGAATGACAACTAAGTGACAGTGAAAAGCTAAAACACAACTACTTACCAAACATAGCCAATGATGTGTGTTCCGAGTGAAAAGCGTCTACCCACCACACGTAATAATCTGAGTTCACTTTACATAGCGTACCTTAATAATCTGAGTTCACTTTACCTAGCGTACCTTAATAATCTGAGTTCACTTTACCAAGCATAATTAAATAATCTGAGTTCACTTTACCTAGCGTACCTAAATAATCTGAGTTCACTTTACATAGCGTACCTAAATAATCTGAGTTCACTTTACCTAGCGTCCCTTTATAATAAACGTTGACAGAAACAGAATGACATCTAAGTGACCGTGAAAAGCTAAAACAATCTACTTACCAAACATAGCCAATGATTCCGAGTGAAAAGCGTCTACCCACCACACGTAATAATCTGAGTTCACTTTACCTAGCGTACCTTTGTACCAAAGGTGGTTTGAGATATCTCCTCTCGATGTGAGCCTCGACTTGCGCGAGCTTGTGACGCGACCGCGCGACTATGTCTGCGCCGGTCGCGTCTTCGGGCATCTGCAGGCGAGACGGACGCCATCCTTTCACTTGCATGGACGCGGTGGCTACCCGCTCTTCTAAAGCTTCCACCTGGAAAGTATCATGGCTTAGTGGCGTGGGCAGAAAGCGTTGGTCTTTGGCAGGCTTCACAGCTCAATTGATTGAAGCTGTGAAGTGCTTTCTATATTGTAGTGAGTGAGACGACCTGTGGTGCAGCGGGCGAGAGACCGCCTGCAACGCTAGAGGTTGCGGTTTCGATTCCCGCCTCGGAACAAATTTGTGTACGATCTGCAGAATTTTTTTTCGTGGGTCTGGGTGTTTTTTATGTATAATAAAAAATATATATCTATGTACGTATGTATATAATGTATTAAATATATCAGTTATCTAGTACCCATTACACAAGCTTTGAGTAGCTTACTTTGGGGTTAGATGGTGCTGTGTGTATTGTCCAGCATTATTTATTTATTTATTAGTATGATCCCTACCTGGCACAAACATTTGCAAACAAAACAAATCATGCTAGATGTTGTTTCGTACTTGGTACTGAGAGATCTGAAGGGATATATACCGTGCCTGGGTATCAAAGTCGGGAAGCTGTTTTAGTTTTCAGTTTCTTACCATACTAAGTTGTTGTAAGTCGATTCTCCTCGCCGCACTCGCCGAGAAGAATGCCAGTGCATCGGCGGCCGCCCAGCCGCCATTGGCCGATATAACGCGGTCGAGGTTCGATATCGACAGCTCGGTTGCGTTCACATCGCCTTTGTCTATGTGCAGCTGTAGAATATAAATATAATGAAGTAGTTTTAATACTTTCAAATGTCGAAATTGTCATAAAAAAATAATATTAAAAATAGAAGTCTTTAACTTTAATACGAGCTGCGCCCCGCGGTTTCACCCGCGTAGTTTTACATCCTGGTTATAATACTAGCTGCGCCCCGCGGTTTCACCCGCGTAGTTTTACATCCTGGTTATAATACTAGCTGCGCCCCGCGGTTTCACCCGCGTAGTTTTAAATCCTGGTAATCCCACGGGATAAAAAGTAGCATATATGTGCTATTCCAGACTATAATCTATCTGTGTTAAATTTCATCCAGATCCGTTCAGCAATTCAGTGTGATTAAAACTAGTAGAAAAATACGACAAGAACAATCAAAACATAATCCTACTACTATTATAAACGCGAAAGTTTGTAAGTATGGACGTTTGTTACTCTTTCACGCCGGAACGGCTGGACGGAACTGGATGAAACTGGGCAGAGATATAGATTATAGTCTGGAATAGCACGTAGGCTACTTTTTATCCCGTGGGAATACCGGGATTTATCTGCGCGGGTGCAACCGCGGGGCGCAACTAGTTTAAAATAATTTAAACACAATTAATTCTTTATATGGTTTGGTTTGTATTAATAATTTTTTATAGAAATGTTTTTTTCCTCTTTATTTCATATTTATTTGTATTTGTGGCTTTTTAAATTATTTAGATTACCCGAAAAACATTGAGATCATATTTTTGTTTCAAATGTAACACTATTCAACAAACCTTGTTGTTGACAGTCGGTAGATGCTGCATGAATGCAGCATGCAGCTCCTTCTCCCTAACTCCTCGCGGATGGAGAGCATCCATCAACTCCTTTATTTGCTCAGCGTCCGTGATCCGCCACCAACCATGTCTGAGGACATATAAATCGTGGTTAAAGCTGCTAAACGCATAGATGAAAAAAAACGTGCCCTCCATACCGTGATACCGTGCCCTACGCTGCCTTGCGTCCATGTAATAAATATTGCTTCGCTAATGACGCACAATAGGAACGTGCTCTATGACTGCCCTGTGGCCATCAACTTGAGGACATAGCCTTATGTACCTGTTATTACACCAGCGACAACGCTCTTTAAACCTAAACACAGCAACGCTGCTTGGCGGCAGTCAATGGTGGTAGTACTTTCCTGGTCGAGCTCTACTACTCTCAGAAGTAGCTTTCCATAGCTACATTCCATAGCACCATAATCATCAGCCTGAACCAGGCCACTGTTGGACATAAGCCTCCCCTACCCATTTAAAGGAAGAACGATTCTGATCCCTCACCATCCATAAGATAAGAAAATTCTTTATTGCACATAAATGAAGTACATTAGGCGAATTTAATGCTAATTAGCATTTTCTTCCAGTTAACCTTTGGGTTTCCATCATCATCATAGAGCTTGCGGGTCCTGAGTTGGTCCATCTCACCAGCCTTACCTCGGGCGAGCCACACACAAAGAGCCCTACTTCTCCCGAAAGTAGCTCTACATAGTTACGTCACGAGCATCATCATCATAATCACCAGCCTGAAGAAGTCCACTGCTGGACACAAGGACACAAGAATATAGGATACACCTTTCCAGGAAGAACGATTCTGAGCCCTCTCCATCCATCAACTTACGCGATCCTAACGTCACGTATAGGTCGCGTCAACCAAAAAGAACGTTGGAAAACAGTGGACATGTGTTTGCGTATACAAAATACTCGCGCAAACAGTCCCCCTCTCCCTCCTTCCAGCGTTCTTTTTAAGTGACGCTCCCTATCCTCACCTCAGTTCCTTGGGCACATGTTGCCTCTCCTTCTTAGCTGGCAGGCCATTGAGCTTGCACTTTTTCAGTTGGTCCATCTCCTCACCAGCCATCTGTATCGGCGGGGGGCTATCACAAGTGACGTATGTCGATAACGCGTTGAAGTTGAGAAGCCCTAGGCTCGTGAGACTTTGGGCCTTCGCTTTCTGAACCGCTAGGTCGTGCTTTATGGAGTCAGCGCGTAGTTCCTTCTCTAGATCGTTGTCCTGGAAGGGAAACAGACGCTGAAACAGGTGACTTTGAGCGTAGGGACGGTAGATATGTTACCATATCAAGAACCAAGTTTTTTTGTAGCATTTCGTAATGCCACAAACTTAAACTTAACCTGTTGCGATAACTTTGCTTTTAAAGCACTACTAAATAAGAATAAAGAAATAACTATATACCTATATGCAAAACCCACATACCTACTACAAGACAGAACTAACCTCCACAACACAGGTTTTTCCTAGGGTGGAGATTAGTGAGCTACCACATCGGTCCACATGTGACACGAAACTTAAAGCTAATAACTGTATGTACCTGAATGTACCTGTATGTACTTAAAGCTAATAACTGTGTGTATTATACAAGTATTTTTTTTTATGTGTGTTTACATTTTAAGTTTTTTGAATAAATTATAAAGCATTAAACGTAATGTATTTCTTGTAATTCCTTGCAACCAATTGAGTACCAAGATTCTTTGATTCAGAGGTACATCCAAATATTATGTTTTGGCCAATATGTACTTATTTTTCTTTTTTTATACAACTTCTTGATAGAATAAGCAGATGGTAACCATCACCGATATACACCCACTTTTATTGTAACTGTTTTTGTTGTGGGTTAAATTAATATTAATTTTTACTCTATTTCTGTTATTTCTTTTTTTTCTAATTAAATATAAATAAGTAAATATTGGTGGACATTCCACACAGCACTATCTCGCCCCAAACTAAGCCAAAGCTTGTAATATGGTAACCAGATAGTTGATATACTACTCAGATACTTTTTTTTGTAAATGCTTACTTATAATTTATAATAACACCCAGACAGAGAACAAACATCTATATTCATCACACAAATGTTTTTTCTCGGTAGGGATCGAACCCACGGCCTACGGCGCTACTACCAACTGAGCCGCGAAGGCTGTCGAATTAATTACTAATTAGATAGGCACACCTTTCATAAATATGAAAATGTATATCAATACATATTTACTTACTACTACAAAAAAGGTATAAAGGCGATAAATACCCGTGAAATATTTAAAATAAATACATACTTGCTCTTTACTCTCCTCCTCGGCACTATCTTCCGTCTCCTTCTTCAGGGACACTTCCATAACATCCTGCTCCAACCCTGACATGGTCAAGCTTGAGTCTGCGTAGACGTTGTTCGAAGGTACCTGTAAATAAAGGCAATTTCAGTCTGTTTTTGTTACCAAACCAACCTACCATACTTCAACCACAATGTATTTGAAAGCCCTACGAATGGAAGATAGATTATAGTTTGGAATAGCACATAGGCTACTTTTTATCCCGTGGGAATACCGGGATTTAAAACTACGCGGGTGAAACCGCGGGGCGCATCTAATACATAATATTTGGAATGTTCATTTACTCGTTCTATTTTAGTTACCTATAGTGAGAATTATGTTAATATATGATATTTTAATGAATAATCTTGAATTGCTTTACTTACGGCTTATTTCTGAAAGCTCAATCAAAACTAATTGGCTGCCAATTCACTTGCTATTTGTAAACAAGCCGATTAGTTTTGATCGAGTTTTCAAAAACGGCCTTTAAGAGTCCGGTGACAGCGGCTCGCAATTTCGAGATGCGATTGGCTATTATTTCATTTTATTTCATTTTGGGGAGGTTGTTTGAAATAATAACTCTAAAGAAACACGCATAAATACTGTTCGAACACAAATAATACAATAATATAAGGGAAATGTGCTTGAGTCAGAAATCATTTTGGTATTAGGTAAACGTAAGACCAAACATACTAATACCAAAATGATTTCTGATTCGGGCATGTTTCCCTTATATTATTGTATTATTTGTGTTCGAACAGTATTTATGCGTGTTTCTCTAGAGTTATTTTTTCAAACAACCTCCCCGAAATGAAATAAAATGAAATAATAGCCAATCGCACTTCGAAATTGCGAGCCACTGTCACCGGAGCCTTAAGAGACACATTTCTAGGTAATAAAACCAATCGGCTGTTATTTCAGCTTTTACTTCAAATAAGATAGAGACAGCAAGTCACTTGACACCCGATTAGTTTTGATCGAGCTTTCAGAAAGCGGTCGTTAAAGATGTGAGGTTATAGGTCACGTGCCTGGAGTTTGAAGTCGTGAGGTTTTTTAAAGTATATTTTTATGAATAGTAACATTTACCTGAACACTGGTGACCATACTGTTCAGAGTGAACAAACTCGGATCGTTCAGCAGATGCAAATTATTAGACACATCCCACTTGT
Source organism: Plemyria rubiginata (assembly GCA_963576535.1). NCBI lineage: Eukaryota > Metazoa > Arthropoda > Insecta > Lepidoptera > Geometridae > Plemyria > Plemyria rubiginata. The sequence continues at coordinate 2,837,692 of OY754911.1, read as the reverse complement.
GTCCCTGGCAGAGAACAACTTGCTCGCAAGTGTGCTCGTTGTCACAGAACAAGGGCACGTCAGTGGTCGCTTCGTTGATGTTATTCAAGAATGAGTTCTCGTGCCGTAGAATTGAGAACCATTTTCCCTCGAGCATGCGCGTGTAGAGGATAGTGCTAGATGTGTCTGTATCGCTTCGTTCTTGTTTTATCTCCTTCGCTTGCTTTTCTTGCTCTTCTTTTATTTGCGCCTCTTTTCTTTCTGCGTCTGTTGGAGTAATATTTAATCGTAATAACTCAAAAACCGACTATAAATACACTCATACTATTGCACAAAAACTACTCGTCAGATCTGACACAAATTGAAATGGGACCACAAGACAAGCATCAGCTGACGATTAAAAGAAAGAAACAAAATCGTTCCACACAGTATAAGTTATGAGGTAAAAATATAAAAAAAATACAGTCGAATTGAGAACCTTCTTTTGGTTTGATCCCTAATGAAAACAATTTTATTAAGAATAAGAATCATTTAAAACTGTGTAAACTGATCGTACAGCGATATTTTAGCTCCAACACTATCCATTTTGAATGAATGAATGTTTTTAATTTAACATTTTGGGCATACAATAGTGTTATACTATCCCTATACTATATATAAAAAAATAATAAAAGAATGACTATAGGGCCTATATTCAGTCATCCTTTTAAACATTTTTTTTTATACAACTAGCCGATTGCCGATTTGATGTGTGTGAACCATCACCTATAACAAGGCATTGCCTCGTAAGTTACGCACGATAGGTACGTGCCTACGACGCATTGCCCTGCGTCCATCAACTTGAGGCATACAGGCGTTAAGCCACCAGCCAAGCCAGTTACAATAGTGTTATACTACCCCTATACTATATATAAAAAAATAATAAAAGGATGACTATAGGGCCTATATTCAGTCATCCTTTTAAACATTTTTTTTTATACAACTAGCCGATTGCCCATTTGATGTGTGTGAACTATCACCTATAACAAGGCATTGCCTCGTAAGTTACGCACGATAGGTACGTGCCTACGACGCATTGCCCTGCGTCCATCAACTTGAGGCATACAGACGTTAAGCCTCATGTGCCTGTAATTACACCGGCGACCACACCCTCCAAACCGAAACACTGTAACGCTGATTGGCGGCAAACAATAGTGGTAGTACTTCCCCGGAAGAGCCACACACAAATTTATTTATTTATTTATATAACTAGAACGGTTTAGACCCACCACCAAATTACTCTAAATAAATCCACTACTCTGATATGGTTACCTAATTGTGAAGAGACCGCTTCGGCCATCTTTCTCAGTTCTTCCAAGTTATTGACGAGGGTATCCTTGCTCTCGTCCTCTTTCTCTTCAGTCTTCACCACGTTCTCAACCTGCAACAAAACTTACAATATTAATAATACAAAATTATAAAAAAAAAGAAACAGCTTCACGACTTTGATCCCCAGGCATGGTACATATCACCTAAGATCTTTTAGTACCAAGTACTAACTCAAGATTCTTTGAGGACGTCTAAGGGGGTAGTCAGAGGTACGTCCAAACCCTACATTTGGCACATACCCACATTCTGCAGTAGTTAGTATTCCATACGTGACAGATTGCAAACCCATTGCTTCTATTAGAATACTAACTGGTTTCCTCACGATGTTTTTCTTCACCGTTTAAGAGCACTGGCATTGCGCACATAAATTTTTCGATAGAAAAATCCATTGGTGCACGATCGGATTCGAACCTGCGAAATTACGATCAGAAGGACTTATTTTCACTAGACCACCGGTGTTATATTATTTTGTTTGGTCTAGAATGAGAAAACTTCGTACTGCCTTAATCGATAATTCCTAGCATTTTCATATTTATTCACCTTTTAAACCTTCTTTGGACTTCCACAACTAATTCAAGGCCAAAATTAGCTAAATCGGATCTCGTTCATCGTTCTCGAGATTTAGCGAGACTAACGAACAGCAATTCATTTTTATGTATACAGATTTCTTACTTTGACAATTTCCTGCGGTTTATCGACGAGTTCCGCTTGCGCCGCATACATCGCCTTGTGCGTTGGTTTCTGCACCAAGAACGCGGTGGGAATGGAGTCTTCTATGTCAAGCATATCTTGTTCGCTGTTTTGTTGCTGCTGGATGTACTTCTCCTCCATCTTTATGGACGAGCCTGGATGGGAAGGAAGGTTAAATTGAGAAGGAGTCATCTAGTTTGTAAGTTTCGTAAGTCACGCACGACAGGAACGTGCCCTACGATGCATTGCCCTGCGTCCATCAACTTGAGGCATACAGATGTTAAGCCTCATGTGCCTGTAATCACACCGGGGACCACACTCTTCAAACCGAAACACAGCGTTGCTGCTTGGCGGTAGAAAAAGGCGTGGTGGTAGTACTTCCCCGGACGAGCCACACACTTAGAGCTCTATGCAAAATGTTATAAATATGCGAGCGAGACCAATTACTTTTTAATAGATTTTTGCTGTCACGCGAGATCTTATCATAGACAGCCTTCACAGCTCAGTTGGTAGTAGCTCTGCCTTCTGCGCCGTAGGTCGTGGGTTCGATCCCCACCGAGAACAAACATTTGTGTGATGAACATAGATGTTTGTTTTCTGTCTGGGTGTTTTATTATAAATATGTATAAACAGCGGCGATGATGGAGGGACGAAGTGGACGCCTACTTAAAGAACTGGTCCACAGTGGCCCAATGTAGAAGCGACTGGAGAAAAAAAAAAACAAAAAAAAAACGGTCTATTACGATAAAAAAAGCCTTTGCCCTGCAGTGGGGCATGACAGGCTCAAAATAATAATTGACAAAAAATGTATTATAAGTAGTATATCATCTATCTGCTTCCCATATCACAAGTTTTGGCTTAGTTCGGGGCGAGATAGTGCTGTGTGGAATGTCAAGCAATTGTTTTAATCATCCTCTTACCTTCTAGCTTGCACCCTCCCTGGTTGTGCTCGTATTTGATGATCTGCGTGTGATCACTCAGGTTCAACTCAGACTTGATGTTCTTTAGTTCCAACTCCGTCTTCAGCGCTTCTTCCTTCTTCTGCGCTTCAGTTTCCGGGGATGGCTCTTCTTCTGGCTCTTTCTTCTCCACTTTTCCTGTTTAATTTTTATTTATTTAATAATTAGACAGAGATACGTCTTAATATTACAATTGACTGGCTAAACCACATTTTGGAGTAGTAGGTATACCACACGTGACTAGAATGCAAGCCCCAAAATAAATTACGATCGGAACGAGACCTACGTGCCCTACGCTCGTCAACTTGGACCGACAAGGATGTTAAGCCTCATGTGTCTGTAATTTCACCAGAAATGTATGAAGGTTGTGAGAGTGAATGAAGCGAATGAATGTCAGGATCGTAGCAAGTGGAAATCCTTGGTCTCTGCCTACCCCTATGGGAAATAGACGTGATTTTATGTATGTATTGTATTGTGTGGAATCACTATCACTACATAGTATAAAACAAAGTCGCTTTCTCTGTCCCTATGTATGCTTAAATCTTTAAAACTACGCAACGGATTTTGATGCGGTTTTTTTAATAGATAGAGTGATTCAAGAGGAAGCTCGGAAGGTTTATATGTATAATACATGCATGATATGTGCACCCGTGCGAAACAGGGGCGAGCGGGCGGGCGGCTAGTATATAACAAGAATTAAGGGAAATATGCGAGATTTTATGTATTTATGCATTGTATTGAGTGGAATAAATAACAAAAAATGAAGACTAACCTCTCTTCTTCTTGACGTCGGGCGGCTTGGCGGCAGCCATCGCCTCCAGCGCCTCGTGGTAGTGCACGATTTCCGGCTGCGCCGACTCCATGCCCTCTACGAATATCCCGCCGCACTTGCCCAGCGACCAGTATCTACGCCAGTATCTGTCGACGACGGATGTAGGTCACGAACGGTACCCCAATAGATTAAATACTTTTTAGTCAAGTCTTTCCGACAGAGTTGGCCATCGTTTGTTTTGAAGTAAATGACAAAGATTTTATAATGTCCCAAAAGTTATTCTCCGAGCGGGATTTCATTCCCCCTTTTACTAAAAGGTAAAAGGGGGAAGGTACATAAAATCTTTGTTACGACGAATCTTTGTTCCTCAAGTGTAGTAAACACTATAAAACCAATAAAATATTGAGGCAAATGGTTCAAAACTTGGGACACATTTTTATTCAGATCAGAAATTTAAATAATAAAAGTTAGATAGATAGATAGATCTCTTTATTGTTCACCACACAGAAACATAGTACAGGGTTACAGCATACACAAAAAGGCAAAACAATGAGCGACCTTCGATGAGAGAGATCGCTCTCAGCGATAAGGTCGCCCATGGCAACCATGGAAGGATATAAACAAATCAGAATTGACGGCGGCGTAGTCACTTACGAAAAATACGATATTTTATTAGATCTATACCTACATATTAAGTACCTAGCCAACTAGGTAGAGAGAATAACTTGAGGAACAAAGTTATCACAGCTCAGCTGGGGCTATAAACAGTCTGAAGAGGAATAGATAGATAACATTGTAACAAGGATCATACAAAAGAGCGGTAGGAACCACTGTGGCGCAGCGGGCGAGAGTCTGCATGCGACGCAAGAGGTTGCGGGTTCGATTCTTGCCTCGGAACAAATTTGTGTACGATCTGCAGAAATTTGTTCCGTTGGTTTGGGTGTTTATGTATAATCAAAAAATATCTATCTATGTAAGTATATAATGTATTAAGTATATCAGTCATCTAGTATCCATAACACAAGCTTTGAATAGCTTACTTTGGGGCTAGATGATGCTGTGTGGATTGTCCAGCATTTTTTTTAAGCAGTTTTTTTCCTGTTCTTCTAGGCTTTGGTCGCGTGGAACTGGCACCTAGAGTCACCTAGTTTTAAGACGTTTCAAAGTGATCCTTGTAGTTTTATTGAATAAATCATACTACTATTAAAAACGCGAAAGTTTGTAGGTATGGATGTTTGTTACTCTTTCACGCCGGAACGGCTGAACGGATCTGGATGAAACTTGACAGAGAGATATATTATAGTCTGGAATTGCACATAGGCGACATTTTATCCCGTGGGAATACTGGGATTTATATCTGCGCGGGTGAAACCGCGGGGCACAACTAGTATAAATATATTTTATACTAGTTGCGCCCTATATATTTTACATACATACTATATATTTTATACTAGACAGCCTACGTAGCTCAGTTGGTGGTAGCTCTGCCTTCTGCGCCGTAGGTCGTGGGTTCAATTCCCACCGTGAACAAACGTTTGTGTGATGAACACAGATGTTTGTTCTCTGTCTGGGTGTTATATAATATTATAAGTATGTAATTACAAAAAAAAATACATAAGTAGTATATCAGCTATCTGGTTCCCATATCACAAGCATAAGCTTAGTTTGGGGCTAGATAGTGCTGTGTGGAAAGTCCACCAATATTTATTTATTTATTTTGATTTTGCCTTTGAAAACATGTTATAGGTACCTGTCCTGTCCGTAGCAAGTGGCCCGCAGCGCGTGAGAGCCGGCTGTTAGCTGCTGCTGCTGTTGCTCTGACTGCCGCAGCAGCTTCTCTAGCTTGCGAGACAGCTCGTCTGACGATAGGTTCTTGTCTTCGTCCTGGGAAGCAATATTTTTATCCATTTATTTTAGGTTGGAAATCTCAAGGCAAAAATTTGCAGGTTGACACCTTTCCTCTGCTACTTCTTAAAACGAAAATCAAACCACTTCTGGTTTGTGTTATAATAATAATATGTTTTCAAGAGAAGAGTAAACAGGAATTTTCTAGGTAAACGTGTCGCATCATAGACCGCATAATTACTTAACATCAGGTGACAAACGATTTACCTATATGTAATAAAAAAGAACTTCTTGATCACACATTTCAACATTTTTGAAAATAATAATTCTTACTGTTATTGTGTTAAACACAATATGGGTAATATTTAAGCGGGTAGGTTCAGCACAATCTGAATTAGCGGCCATGACAGTTATACAGCGCCATATATGATCTAAACCCGTCAACTCTCACCTCCTCAGGCTGCGTGCCCTCGCTCTCCAAGTCGCTGGGTACTTCGTCTCCCATCACGCTGTCCTTGTCTAGCTTGTTGTCGGAAGGGGAGCATTCGTCCTTGTTGTTATTCAATCTTCGACTGCTTAGGTCTTTTATACTGTAAATAATAAAAGCATTTTATCATCATCTTCCTGCCCTTATCTCACTTTATGAGGGGTCGGCAAACCAAGTTTTTTGTCTCCACTTTCCCCGATCATCCGACATTTAAGCCGTCAATATACCAATAGTTACCTGGACAGTTCTTTGCTGGCTAGATCCTTGAGATCCTTCATAGGGGACATCTCTTTGTCGCTCTCATCGACAGTGGGGTCTTTGAAGGGCGATTCATCGTCGTGGTCTTCCTTTTTGGGGGTTTCAGACTTTTCTGACGCTTGTTCTGTTGAGACATAAAAATGTAGTAAACTAAACAGGCCTTTGCATATCACTATCACTACATAGCATAAAACAAAGTCGCTTTCTCTGTCACTATATCCCTATGTCCCTATATATGCTTCAATCTTTAAAACTACGCAACGGATTTTGATGCGCTTTTTCTTATAGATAAGAGTGATTCAAGAGGAAGTTTTATATGTATTACATGTATTATATATATCATGATAGATAATATGTGCACCCGTGCGAAGCAGGGGCGCGCGGGCGGGTCGCTAGTTTGTTATTAAAAGTATCTGTTTCCCGTTCTTCTCTTCGACTCTAATCAGGGACTTTTTCCAGTACAAATTATACTTATCTGTACTTAGTTCTCACATTATTTTTATAGGTAAGTATTTACAATTTTAATGTAACTATTAATTTCTGCCAACCACCTGCCTGGTTGGTCAAACGCCGTTGTAGCAAGTGCTGGCAATGATGGATGAGACTCGCAAGGGATCGGAAAGAGTGGCGTATTAAAGAGGAAGCCTATACATAGCAGTGGGTGCAAACAGGCTGAAATGGTGATGATTATAAATTTATGGTTTCTAAACAATTTTTATATCATTATGTGGGAGTGTTTAATGTAAAATTTTTGGATATTTCTCCTTTTATTTTTAAAAAGTTATTATTGTTCGATATCAGTTTAAAGTTTTTGATATCTGTAATAGTTAGGGAATAATCGCCTGTGCACACTCAACGATTACACTCGGTATATCTATTGTTTTCAATATAATAAATAAATAATGCTGGAAAATCCACAAAGCACAATCTAGCCCCAAAGTAAGCTACTCATAGCTTGTGTTATGGGTACTAGATAACTGATATATTTAATACATTATATACTTACATAGATATTTTTTATTATACATATAAACACCCAGACCAACGGAACAAATTTCTGCAGATCGTACACAAATTTGTTCCGAGGCATGAATCACCCGCAACCTCTTGCGTTGCAGGCGTACTCTCGCCCGCTGCGCCACAAAGGTCGACTGATAAGTTAAATAATCACAACATAGTATAAAACAGTCGCTTTTTCTGTCCCTATGTCCCCATGTCCCTTTGTATGATTAAATCTTTAAAACTACGCAATGGATTTTGATGCTGTTTTTTTTAATAGATAGAATGATTCAAGAGGAAGGTTTATATGTATAATACATGCATGATATGTGCACCTGTCCGAAGCAGGGGCGCGCGGGCGGGTCGCTAGTATATTTATAACACTTACCATCATCAGTAGGGTGCGGCGAGACTTGGCTGAGATTAGCAGTACTCTCTTCGACGAGCTTCTGCATTCTCTCCAACGCCATCGCTTGCTGCTTCTCCGTTAGCTCGGCTCTCATCTTTCGTTGATGAAGTACTCGGACCCTGAGGATAAATAATAATCATCATCATCACAGCCTTTTTAAAAGGGGAAATTACCATCGCATTTCCCTTCCGCCAGGGGGGTGACGGAAGGCGCTATGTTGGGCTCGAACCCACTAAAACCCCCCTGTGAGACATCCTCCGCAAAGGTGCAGCGAGATGGGGTGGGCGATCTGTATCTGTATTTCTGGGTGAGTTCTGCTATATTTTTTTACAATACAAAAAATTGTTTACATTTTTTTAATACTATATTGGTGGACATTCCACACAGCACTATCTCGCCCCAAACTAAGCCGAAGCTTTTGATATGGGAACCTGATAGCTGATATACTACTTAAATACTTTTTTTTATACCTAGTTATTAGATAGCAACCAGACAAAGAAAAAACTATGTTCATCACACAAATGTTAGTTCTCGGTGGGAATCGAAACCACGGCCGCAGAAGGCAGGGCTACTTCTGTGCAGGCGGTGCTTTTAGTACTTTCTCCAATTCCTTTTACCTATCTACACACGTCCTTCTCTGTTTTTATTTCTACTGTTTATTAATCTGAAATTGTTCTTCCTTGTCTTCTTGTGTTTGTTTTTTTGTCGTGCTTCAGGTACCTAATATTTTTATTTTCTTGTTATAAATATTATAAGTGTATGTATCGTGTGTGTCCGAAATAAATGTATTTTCTTTCTTTCATTTCTTTCACTTACTTGCGTATCTTCATATCCATGAGATAGCGCTCCTTCTTCAGCTGATGCAGGTGCTCCAGAGACGCGTCAATCTGCCTCAGCACTGATTTGTTCTGCAGTAACTCGTTGCACAGGAATGCAAGAATGGCTGCCTTCGTGGTTGGGTTCAGAGCTAGGAACGGCTTGTCACGCAGAGATTCTGTGAGTGTATAAATAAAAAATAATAAAGTTTTTAATAATTCTTTGTATTTTTTTTTAGATATTTATTTGCCTTAATTTCAATGATAAAGGATACCAATTACAGTAATTAAAGACAACTGAGTGATAATATTAAACTAACACTACATATGTCTGTGTAAAAGAAATATTAAAATAATAACTCTTTCAAGAAAAAAATCGACTTCAATGCACTGGAAAACACACTCATGCTAATTTCTTATATAATATAATAATATATATATAATAATTAAAATAATATAACTCAAAAACTACTAGTCATATCTGACTCAAATTTAAATGGGACAACATGACAAGCACCGGCTTTCGATTAACAAAAGAATCAACAAAATCGGTTTACCAAGTAAAAAGTAATGGGGTAACAAACATAAAATAACAGTCGAATTGAAAACCTCCTTTTTTTGAAGTCGGTTAAAAAGGACGGACGTTACGAAATCAAAAATCAAAATGGTCTTTATTCAGTATAATCAATAATGTAACTTTTTTATTATTGCTTAATTGATTGTAATCTGTTTTGTGAATTTAAATAAATAAATAAATAAATCACGGGGATCACTTTGAACGACGAAAAACTTACTTAATTTAAAAAAACAATTTGGTTAGCTGGACGTATTTCCTCACCTGATAGCTTATAAGTATGATTACTATGCAGCTGTTCGTAGTACGCCTGGTTCTTAGTGTTGGACATTGAAGATAACATCTCCGCGTCGTTCTGATGATGGTCGGCCACGCGTCTGTCTCTCTCTCTCTCTGATGTTAAACCTGAGACAAACAATCACATTTTTCTCTCATAATTCAATATTAAATATATAGATAACGCTAAACAATCCACACAGCACCATCTAGCCCCAAAGTAAGCTAATCAAAGCTTGTGTTATGGGTGTTATATAACTGATATATTTAACCCTACTAATATTATAAACACCAAAGTTCGTTAGTATGGATGGATAGATGTTTGTTACGCTTTCACGCCGGAACACCTGAACGGATTTGGATGAAACTTAGCAGAGAGATGGATTATAGTCTGGAATATCACATAGGCTCATTTTTTGTCCCGTGGGAATACCAGGATTTATATCTGCGCGTGTGAAACCGCGGGGCGCAACTAGCACATTATACACTTACCTAGATAGATATTTTTTTATTATACCTAGAAAACATCCAGACCAACGGAACATCTGCAGATCGTACACAAATTTGTTCCGAGGCGGGAATCGAACCCAAAATCGAAGAGGTTGCCTCTTGCGTCGCAGGCGGACCCCGTTGCGCCACAGAGGACGTCAAGTATCCTACTAACATTATGTAAGTATGTATGGATGGATGGATGTTTGTTACTCTTTCACGCCGGAACGGCTGAACGGATCTGAATGAAACTTGGCATAGAGATATATTATAGTCTGGAATAACACATAGGCTACTTTTTATCCCGTGGGAATACCGGGATTTCAATCTGCGCGGGTGAAACCGCGGGGCGCAACTAGTAATAAATAAATAAAGTATTATTACCAGTCAAAGCCTTAATCTCCCCGGTCGCGTTGGCATACAGATATATCCGCAGCACCTCGCTGAGATTCGCCGGCGTGATGTCTCCCATTCGGATGGCATGACCCAGCAGCGTGGTGTGCCGGCCCGGGTGAGGTATACCGGGATCCTCTGTGGATTGGAACATCGGTTAGAAGGATGATTTTTTTTATACAACAAACTAGCGAACCACCCGCGCGCCCCTGCTTCGCACGAGTTTTTCTACTATATCATGCATGTATTATACATATAAACATTCCTCTTGAATCACTCTATCTATAAAAAAAAACCACATCAAAGTCCGTTACTAAAACTACTTTAAAGATTTAAGCATACATAGGGAAATGGGGACATAGGGACAGAGAAAGCGAATTTGTTTTATACTATGTAGTGATAGTGATTCAAATACAAAATATTTATTTCCATAAAAATGTGTGTACACTATAAACTAGCAGACTTACCCCCGGTTTCTGAAAGCGCGATTAACACTAATCAGCTGTCAAGTCACTTGCTATTTCAGGTTTTTACTTCAAATTAGATAGAGATAGCAAGTGACTTGACAGCCGATTAGTGTTGATCGAACTTTCAGAGACCGGGAGTCTGTCTTCTGTTTTAGTTAAAAAATTTGTTACAGAAGACAAAGTAGACAAACAAGCTTACGGCCCGCCTGATGGGAAGCGGTTACCGCAGCCTATGAACGCATGCAATAATTAATTCAGACACGATTAGTAAGAAAAATCGTTAATACTATTATAAACCTACTACTATTATAAACGTGAAAGTTTGTAAGTATGGATGGATGGATGGAGGGATAGATGGATGGATGGATGGATGTTTGTTACTTTTTCACGCCGGAACGGCTGAATGGATCTAGATGAAACTTGGCAGAGAGATGGATTATAGTCTGGAATAGCACATAGGCTATTTTTATCCCGTGGGAATATCTACTAGTGAATAAATGAATTTGAATTTTTGAATACCAGAGGAATCACAAGCGCGTTGCCGACCCTTTAAGGCTGTCGACCAACATATGATATCGAGGAAATTAAACTCTTATACAGGTTTATATAACTCAAAAGAGGAGATCCCAACCCATATTACTGTAAAAACTTGTGTTTATGAATAAAATATTTTTGATTTTTGTTTTTTTTTTCAAACTAACCGATGGCAGCGACGAGCAGCTGCGTCAGGACTTGGACCAGTTCCTCTTCAGCGACCGGACAGCAGTCGGGCATCAGCGCCAATTGTAAGGAGTTCAGCGTTGGCATTGCTTCTAGATCTGTAACAATTCATAATTCATTTATCACTACTTAGTATAAAACAAAGTCGCATTCTCTGTCCCTATGTCCCTATGTATGCTTAAATCTTTAAAACTACGCAACGGATTTTGATGCGGTTTTTTTTATTAGATAGAGTGATTCGACAGCCTACGTAGCTCAGTTGGTAGTAGCTCTGCCTTCTGCGCAGATTCGATTCCCACCGAGAACAAACATTTGTGTGATGAACATAGATGTTTGTTCTCTGTCTGGGTGTTATATAATATTATAAGTATGTATTTAAAAAAAAAGTATGTAAGTAGTATATCTGGTTCCCATATCACAAGCATAAGCTTATTATTATATTATTATTCAAGAGGAAGGCTTATATGTATGCTTAGGCTTTAGGCTTACATGCATGATATGTGCACCCGTGCGAAGCAGGGGCGCGCGGGCGGGTCGCCAGTCTACCATAAAACAAAGCCTCAACCCATTGAATTAAGACTCAAAATGCCTCAAGAAATCCTAAAGTCTGTCTTTAGATGAAACTAACGAATCGCACCACAGCAAAAGCAACTCTAAAAGTATAGCTATACGACATCTTACCAAATCCAAGAGTTTGTCCGAAGTTGTGTATAAACTCATACACTTGCAGTATATCCGCGGCCGCCTGGCCCGCTAGCTTCAGCCCCGGGATCCGGTTGAGGGTAGGCAGAGGCTTCTGATCTGACAGCGTCGAGTCTTCCTGTGGTCGCCTGCGGAAGTTGTTAAAGTAAAATAACTCTCAAGGAAAAACCGACATCAATAGCACTGGAAAATACACGCATACTACTACAACTCGAAAATAACTATTCAAATCTGACTCAAAAGATGGAACCACATGACAAGCACCATGCAGCTTTCGATTAAAAAAGGGTCGTCAAAATCGGTCCACCCAGAAAAAATTTCAAAGGTAACATACATAAAAAAATTGTTACAAAAGACCAACCATAGTTGGTCATCAACCCTCGTACTACAAAACGGAGTCTAACTTTAAACAATGTCTAAAATTTGCGCTGTCTCTGTTTGCCATTACGCAATGGTAAGAGATGGAAGACCTAGGATAAGCTACATGAGCCAAATAAAAGCGAAGGTTGCCGTCATGTCTTATAAGGAGGTCAAGGAGGTTGCCCTGAAAAGAAACACCTGGAGAGAAATGCATCAATTACGCCGACAAGAGCATTGCTCTTAAATTAGAAGAAGAAGAGATGGCAAAAGTTTAAGCATGGTTTATCGTTTGACTATTTATTTGTAAGGCCCAAAATGTTTAGATTTTTGAATTTTTTATTATATTTACTTCATTTCGGTCAAATCATGTTACGATGTTGGATTCAATTATTTTTTTTTTTATTTTTATGTAATTACGTCCAACCAACCAACCAGAGCCCCCAGGAAGCTTCTGCGCTTTTGGGAGGACTTGGGCTGGCTACAGATTGAGTTGGGTCCATTGTGCACATCCTGACGCACAATGGACAATGGACCATTTTTGAGTCTGATTGCGGAAACAGGAACAAGAACTCTCTCTGTGCTCTCCACTGCCCCCCCCCCCCCCCCCGATCACTCACCTCAGCTCAGACAGCAGTTCCATCTCCTTCCGCCGCTCTTGCAGCTTCTTCTCTTTCACCAGCAGCCTGTCTAGCAGGTTCTGGTGTTTCCTCCTCTCGCGCTCCTCCCATCGCCGCCGCGAGTCCAGCTGACGGATGAATGACGTGTGCTGGCGTCTTCTCTCCCGTTCCTGATGAAGAGTCATTACTAGTAGGTTTGAGAGTAGCAGAGCTCTTGAAGGGCTCGACCTGGGAAGTTTTTTTGCCGTTTATACAATTTAACGCCTTTACAGTAGGCAAGGTACCTATGACTATCTATGTCAAAGAACGCATAAAAGCCTAAAAAAACTAGCATCTTTGCAACTAGCAAGTTTTTAGCTTTGTACCCTAGCGTTTTTGTCACCCTATAATAAAAACTTTAAAAATTTTTTTGCCAAAAAACATGCACAAAAACACACATGCAACCCTGACAAGCAAAACTACCCCTTACACGGTGTGAGTAAGAGTGTATTTTGTGAAACATAGTTACCTCGTTTATATACTTTTGCTGCAACCCGCGCGCCAAACAGCAGACAGAAATTGAAAGAAAAAACACACAAACATGTAGTCACACACAAAAATGCTTTACACCAATATGCACTTAACTGACAAATCCCATAAGTTCTTAAACACCATTATTTTGTAACTACCAAAAAAAAAGTAAGAACTGTTTCAGCAGAGGCTACTAATGATTGTAACGCCGTCATAACATTTAAATATCTATCTACCACCAAGTTATCGAGGTTTGCTTTTGGCCAAAAACGCGACAAATGTTATACAATTGTTCCAAAAGTACTTCACAAGTAACAACCTCGTGTCAACCTCATACGTATTGCGTATGAGGTGACCTGAGAAGTATTTTCTAGTACTGTGCCCATAAAATTAGTCTCGTTTTTGGATAAAAAGCAAAAAAATACCCAAATAGAAAAAAAAAATGTGTTTTGATCATTACTTAGTAGCCTTTGCTGAAAGAGTTCTTATTTTTTTTTCTGGTAGTTACAAAATATGTGTGTAGTATATAGTACAGAAAATCCCACTATATTAAAATTTAAACTATAATTACTACCCAAAAATAAATTTTTATACAACCCAACTATTTATTTGCACAACACAAAGATTAACTAGAAGAAAATGTTACCTAACATTAATTTTACTTGTGTACTTCGTACTTTTGCAATAAATATTATCTAAAATAATCAATTTATTTGGCTTTTATTTGGATTTAAACAGTATAATTAACTGAAATGTTAAAACATAATTTAAATAAAAAAATAACATTAAATAACGAGTAATGTATCATTTAATTAACCCATGCATGTATACTTAATGCTAATTACGGGCTAATTAGCATTAAGTAAGCGTTAATTTTCTGATAGCATTTTTATAAAAGCAATACATTTAATTATATAAAAATTCAAAATTAGTTTAGCGCCCTTTTAAAATAATATCGTGTTATTTTCAAATCATAAAATAACAAAATATTATACTGTTTGAAATTTAGCACAGCGCCATCTACCCTCAAAACAAGCTATATTTGTACATGAATTATATTTTTTTATATTAATATTTGATTGTAAGTATTAGATTATTATTAGATTAATCGAAGAAATGACAACCGCTGGGGGAAAAAGGTTCTCGAATGGCGACCACGAACAGGAAAGCGAAGCGTGGGACGCCCTCCTACCCGATGGACTGACGACATTGTTAGGACCGCGGGTAGTCGGTGGATGGAGGCATATGTCCAGCAATGGACTTCTGCAGGCTGATGATGATGATTAGCAGAAGGGTCAAGTTAGTAAGCATGAACACCACGTTTTATTAAAATGGCCACCACGTACATATATCACTTCCTTTATACTTCTACGTGATGGAACAAGCAGCGAGCCCACCTGATGTTAAATAGTGACATTCACCTATATAGCCAAGCATTGCCTCGCAAGTCACGCACAATAAAATATAAATATTAGATAATAATAATAGATAGCTGATATAATACATAATATACTTATTTTTGTAAATACATGCTTATAATACATAAACACCCAGACAAAGAACAAACATCTATGTTTATCACACAAATGTTTGTTCAGTGTGATGATCGAACCCACGGCCTATAGCGCAGAAGGCAGAGCTACTACCGACTGAGCTATGGAGGCTGTCGTAATATGAACGTGCCCTACGCTTAACAACTCGTTTCTTCCACCATTAAAGTAAAAAAACAGTCTGTGTAAAAAGTTTACGCAAGTGGCCGCCAAACAAAACAAAAAAATCACCTGTTCTCTTAGTATCATTGCTTGTTGTCTTTTGATCTCTCTCTCCTGCAACAAAATACGCGTTTAGCTGCGGCTGCCGCGGCGAAGCGGTTCGTGGTGGGGGAATGAGATCTGCACGGACGTCCCGCAATGGGGTGTATTGTGCATTGTCCCCCTGCTAACCTCACCCCAGCCAGCCCAGCTCCTTAAAATAGCGGAGAAGGACCTTGGGTTGGTGGTAGCAGTGTTTGAGCATCCCTGGTGACAATTCGGATGCAGATGAGAAAGACCCGATCAGCTTCTGCAGTCCAGTTTTGGATCTGACTTCGTTAGTTGCGGAGCAGTGCAGTACCACATGCTCCACCGTTTCTTTTTCCTGAAGACATCCACGAAATAGGTCGCTGTCTGTCGCTCCGATCTTAAAAAGATGGTAGTTGAGGTCGCAGTGGCCCGTGATGATTCCGGAATCATAAAGACCCTTATTTATAACTAGGGATCCGCCCGCGCGCCCCTGCTTCGCACATATCATGCATGTATTATACATATAAACCTGCCGCTTGAATCACTCTATTAAAAAACCGCATCAAAATCCGTTGCGTAGTTTTAAAGATTTAAGCATACATAGGGACACAGAAAGCGACTTTGTTTTATACTATGTAGTGATAGTCACTGAGCGCGCCAATAGCTTAGCAGACCGATAAGCCTTGTTTCCGTCTCTTTTCGTTGGCATGAAAGTGAAAGTGACAAGAATACTCTATAGAGCCGTTATAAAATGATAGGGATTATGAATATTAGGGTAATAGTTTAATTATTGTGTGGTACAAGCTAATAAACACACTATGTGATGTCAGCAACGTATATTCACGAATATTAGTAGATTTAAAATGATTTTTACATAATATCTTGTTTTTTTTTTATTATTAACAATTTAACATCCGGTTATATACATTTTTGTAAAAAATAGCATCTAATAACCACAAAGGTTTGTGCTTGTGCTATCACGAGTTACCGTACTTTAACAATACATCAGGTTACAAACTTAAATCAGCAATTAAACTGAGAAGCTACGTAGCTTTACGTAGGTATTTGACTTGCCTACAGGTTTTACGGCAAAACTGCCATTTATTGTAGCGGGCAGACAAAGTGTTCATAAAAATGAAAGGGAAACATGCTTTATCCCTAGGCATGGTAGATATCATCTCAGATTGACTTTATTTAGTGACTTAGGCAATGCTCTATTATAGGTAATGGTTACCACTTAACATTTGGTGGGCTTTCTGCTTGTTTCACAAGAAAGTCGTGTCAAAAAACATCTTAGTATCAATAACCAATTCAATATCATTTGAGGGTGTTTATTTTTTTTTATTTTGATATTTTAGGAAAACTTACAACTAGGTACAAATCATTGCTAAAAACATATTTAACAAAATCTTTTAAAAAAATTGATTATGTTAACTAAAGGCCAATTAAAAGTAAAAGTTAAGGGGGTAGTCCAAATATTATATTTGACAGCCATCATGGCTCAGTTGGTGTAGCTCTGCCTTCTGCGTCGTAGGTCGTGGGTTCGATCCCCACCTAGAACAAACACTGTGATGAACTTGGATGTTTGTTCTGTCTGGGTGTTATATTATCAGTACTTATGTACCTATTTACAAAAAAGTATAAAATGTATATATAAATAGCATATCAGCTATCTGGTTCCCATGCAAGCTATGGCTTAGTTTGGGGCTATGTTCATCACAGGAATGTTTGTTCTCGGTGGGTATCAAACCCACGGCCTACGGCGCAGAAGGCAGAGCTACTACCAACTGAGCTGTGAAGGCTGTCTTTGAGTATTGTGTAGCTTGATATGTAATTGTGTGTATCTAAAGAAGTATTAACAAACCTGCTGCTTCTTCACCTGATCCTCGAACTTCTGCTTTTCCAGCTCCCCCTGTTTCTTCCTCTTAGCCTTCTTACACAATCGTGCGAACAACATCGAAAGCGGTACAGCAAATAAAGTAAAACAGCCAGAACATGAAACAAAAGTACAAAATAATTTAATATTTAGCTAGAATGTGCTAAAAAGCGAGCATTGTGTTACTTTAGGCTTTTATATGTCTACCCTATTGATTTATGAAATCGACTTGTGTAATGTTTTATTACCTTTGTGCTTTTATTAAACTTTGACATGTGATCTGCTACTAAAAAAATATTGATGGACTTTCCACACAGCACTATCTAGCCCCCAACTAAGCCAAAGCTTGTGATATGGGAACCAGATAGCTGATATACTATAAATATGTTATAATACTTTTTTTTGTAAATACATACTTATAATAAAACATCTAGACAGAGAACAAACATCTATGTCCATCACACATTTTTGTTATCTGTGGGGATCGAACCCACGGCCTACGGCACAGAAGGCAGAGCTACTACCAACTGAGCCGTGAAGGCTGTACTATTATTATGTGTATGCTTACTAACCCTTCGACATTTATAATCGATCGTACCTTGCAATGATTAATAACGCTTTTTATTTGATTAATTTAAACTGGCAATACAATTTCGTCCCACTGCAAAAACCAAACCACCTCTTACATAGGTTAGTCGCCAGCGAAAGTAAATACTAATGTTATAATAGACAAAAAGCCTGTGTTGTACATGCAGTAATAATAAACGGGTAACATGGTTTTGTAGCGAGTATTCAACTTGGCTGTTGTTTCTGAATGCTCGATCGATACCAATCGGCTGTCAAGTCACTTGCTCTTCCGACGACCTCAGTAGCACAGCGGGTGAGAGTCCGCCTGCGACGCAAGGGGTTGCGGGTTCGATTCCCGCCTCGGAACAAATTTGTGTATGATCTGCAGAAATTTGTTGCGTTTGTGTGGGCGTTTTCTATGTATAATAAAAAATATCTATCTATGTAAGTATATAAGTATTAAATATATCAGTTATCTAGTACCCATAACACAAGCTTTGAGTAGCTTACTTTGGGGCTAGATAGTGCTGTGTGGATTGTCCAGCATTATTTATTTATTTATTTGCTATCTCTATCTAATTTGAAGTAAAAGCTGAAATAGTAAGTGACTTGATAGCCGATTAGCTTTGATCGAGCTCTCAGAAACCGGGGGTGAATCTGTCAAATTAAAATAAATCAAGGAATGTGAAATATTCATAAAATGAAGTGTTTCCCAATTGTTTGCTAGATGGCGTTGAATTAAAAGGAAATTAATATTTTTTTGTTTTGTTCTATCCGGTACTGACACTGTATTAAAATGCATTACTTTTTTCAATTATATACCACAAAAACACTCACTATCGCCATCTTGAAAGAATCGGTTGAGCCGTTCAGGCATGATTGATTAACAAACATACATCCATACACCAATACTTTCATATTTATAATTATAGTTAGATTTATGTCATTTTAAGTGATAATGAAGTTTATGCTTTGAAGTTAGCTGCTTTCAGCCATTGGCTACGCGCAAAAAGCTAACTTCAAACCAAGTTCAAGTTGTTGGCTTAAGTCGTGCCAAACCAATCATTGTTAGTTCCAGTGACAGATTGCAAGCCCATCGCCGCTAGTGATCCATATAGTGAAAGTTAGTGAGTTAGTGATATTAGAAAGTTAGTTTAGTTTCTTGAATCTCAAACGTACCGGGCCGCATTCTTTACTTTGCTGAACCGAAATTGATAATGCTCCATCTTTTCCGACAGTTAATAAGCCTTTCTGTAGCTTCCTTCTTATTATATCTGTTATGTCATTATCCTCATCTTCGCTTACGTCGATGAAATCTTCGGTGACCTCTTTGGAAGTTTCTTTATGACCTTTGACCTTTTTAGGCATCAGCATAAGATTCTCTGACATAAACTCATTCTTCGCATCTAAATACTTCTTTTCCAAAGACTTGGGGTCTCTTTCTAGGGTCTTAGGGTCAGTTTTCTCTGGCGATTTGGACCAATCACAGCCGTTTATGAACTCGCTGATTCTGGAGTAGGATTCTATGAGTTTCTCCATGTTGTTTTCCTTTTCCGGTGGTTTTATGAGTGGGAACTCGAATTTTGCTTTCCGCTTGGGGAGATCAAAGGCAGCCTTTTCTGCGAAGTCTTTCATTTTATCTAGGGCGTTGTACTCTTCGACTTCTTCATTCCAGGAGCCTTGTTCGAAGTTCAGCGTTTTTATCGGGGAGTTTTCTTTCGGCCCCGTCACGGGGATTAACGACAGACTTATGGGGGGCATTATGCGTTCTTTTCTGTCAGATTTGGATTTGGTCACGTCAGTCTTCAAAGGCTCTTTGGGCATCGGCAAAGCCTCAATGGTCAATTGTGTTCGGTTTTTGTTGATATGCTGTCCCCAAAACGTACTCGTTAGAATAATATTGTCGATTATTATCAATTTGGTGTTGACAACATTGTCATACCGTGTTAGGATACCCAAGGACATACGTACACAGATAGATATAAAGATATATAGTACTAATACACGCATCTACTAAGCTAAGAGTTCCAGCTAACTACGGAAAGCGAAAAGTGACCTTATCTTGACGGGGCTTAGGTACTTTTCGCTTTGATGTGAGCACAATGTTGCCAAGCGTCAAATTGATAATAAAATAGTAAGACAAACACAAGCACACGTATTATAAAACAAAAAATAATCAGGAAATAAAATATAGTAGCTCATATTTTAAGGGGCCTTTGTTTTTATAACATTAAAGAAATATTCATATTATAATTATAACTCTTTCATGATAAAAACCGACTCCAAAAACACTAGAAAATACACACAAACAACTATAACTCAACTACTCGTCACAAATTTAAATAGGACCACATGCATCAGCTTTCGATCAAAAAAGGAATCATCAAAATCGGTCCACCCAGTAAAGTTATGAGCTAACAAAAAAAAAAAGAATAGTCGGATTGAGAACCTCCTTCTCTTTTTTTAAGTCAGTTAAAACTACAGGACTTCACAAACATAATGAAATATGAGATCTACCAAACACAATACAATATATAAAAATATAAATAATATCGGCTAATCGGCTGTCAAGTCACTTGCTGTCTCTATCTAATTTAAAATAAAAGCTGAATTTCAAGTGACTTGACAGTCGAATAGCTTGATCGAGCTTTCAGAAACCGGTGTTTAATCGGCTTTCTAGTTGTTGAGCTATAGCAGTGTTTATTTATATTTGCCCTCGGAGGGTATCGAACCCACGACTTACAGCGCAGGCTGAGCTACTTACTGAGCTGTAAGGCTGGTCTTTAAAATGGTCTAGATGGCGCTTATGTTTTTTTTTATACTTCTAGAATTTCTATAAATATATAAAAAATCCACAACTAACATAGTTTACCTCCAGTAGCTGTTGACTCCTGACTTCCTTCTCCCGTTTGACTATCTCAGCTTTCTCTGATCGCTCCAACTCTCTCACAAGGCGTGCCTGGAAAGACACCTTTACGAATGTAAAGAGTGTTAACGCTTCTTTTACAATGGGATAAGGTTTATAATTGCATGACAGAGATCGTTTATGATAGCAAAAATTATCAGCATACCTTGTAAGCAAATTTTGGTAAATAAATGTATTTGTATTTAACGATTCTTTTACATTGGGATAAGGTTTATAATTGAATGACAGAGATCCACGTTTATGATAGCAAAAAGTAGGACATGTTTGTACGAGGAATAAGGTTGATATTGGCATGACAAGAAATAGCAATCTCTATCTTCGAATGCTCCATTTCTCTCACAAGGCGTGCCTGAAAGGACACCTTTACGAATGTAAAGAGTGTTAACGCTTCTTTTACAATGGAATAAGGTTTATAATTGCATGACAGATTCACGTTTAGTATAGCAAAAATTATATATATAGCAACCGTACAAAAGTTTATTTAAAGTATTTTTTTTTTAATAAATGTGTTTGTATTTAATGCTTCTTTTACAATGAGATAAGATAGTTTTTGAGTAATACTAGTTGCGCCCCGCGGTTTCACCCGCACAGATTTAAATCCCGGTATTCTCACGGGATAAAAAGTAGCCTATGTGCTATTCCAGACTATAATCTATCTCTCTGGCAAGTTTCATCAAGATCCGTTCAGACGTTCCGGCGTGAAAGAGTAACAAACATCCATCCATCATTAGTAGGATGAGCGTATTTTGCGGTGAGAGTTATATTAGTTGTAGAAGAACAAACCTGGTCTCTAGAGCGATTGGTGGCATCTCTTCTAGCGTCTCTCGCTGCTTGTTGCCGCCTCGCTAGTTCTATGCGGCGGTCGACGGGGGGCGGGGTCGGCCGAGGACCAGTTAAGGCGGCTAATGCTCTTGCTTCTTCTAACCTGTGGTATAAAAACATAATTATTATACAACGACAACAGAATGGTGGCCAAGGGATGCTCAGACCTAGAGGCAGACCAACCGCCCGTTGGTCAAACGACATTGTAGCAAGTGCTGGCAATGATGGATGAGACTCGCAAGGGATCGGAAAGAGTGGCGTATTAAAGAGAAAGCCTATAATCAGCAGTGGGTGCAAACAGGCTGAAATGGTGATGATTATAAGGAGCCTGTTGTGTCCCACTGCATGGCAAAGGCCTCCCTTCTCTGCAGTTGCTTCTATTTTGGGCCACTGTGGACCAGCTGTGGACTTTAGGTAAGCATCTATTTCGTCTCTACATCTTACTTGCCGCGGTCTACCGTGAGGTAGTTTTCTGTTTTTAGGCGTCCATAAAAACAATTACCATCATCATCATCTCAGCCCGGTGTCACCCTGCTGGGTATAAGCCTCCTTAATTTTCTGCCAGCCTCCTCTGTCCTTTGCGTCTCGGGTCCAGGTGTTTCCAGCGACCCTTACGATGTCGACCCATCGCGCTTTCGGTCGGCCTAGATTTCGTCGGCCTGATTTCGGCCACCATTCGGTCCAGGCTTTACTCCACCGACCATCACCACATCTGGCAAATTTATGATAATCTTGATGTGGGGGAGGGGGTTCAGGATGAGATGTGGGGAAGGGAGGGGGTAGAGTGAGATGTGGGGAAGGGAGGGGGTAGAGTGAGATGTGGGGAAGGGAGGGGGTTGATGGGGGGGAGGTAAACAAAGTGCTTACCGCTTCATGATCTCAGCTTCGTTGAAGACGAGCGAGTCGTTGAGACCAGCATCCATCGGCGGTTGCACGTACTCGCCGAGGATCGCGCGTCCGTTGAAGCTGAAGTTGTCGGCCGACAGCGCGGGACTGGGGTTCGCGTCCAGGAACTGTAAATAAATAAAACTCTATCTAGGGCTCGCCTTTGTACATGACTATAATATATTTTTGTGTTAGTCATTTTGTGTATAATAAAGAATGAAGAAAGAAAGACGATTAAAAGTATTGCTTTATTTTGTAGCAGTTCATTTTACATACGCGAAAGGTTGCAAGCCAATCGCTACTATTTCTAACTATTTTTAAATTTTAAGGAGATTCTCCTTCGTTTTTTTTATGTTTGTTACCTCATAACTTTTTACTGGCAGAACCGATTCTGATGTATAATTTTTTTTGAAAGCTGATTCTTGTCACGTGGTCCATTTAAATTTGAGTTTAAAGTAGTACATAAGAGTGTATTTTCCAGTGCATTTGCAGTCATTTTCTTCTTTAAAGAGTTATCTAACAGGAATTAATCAGTTTCGTTAGTGTTCTTCCTAATTCATTTCATTAGCTTATTCGTATAGTACCAAAAACATGTGCATGACCGGATTCGAAACCACGACCTTTTGATCAGACTACTACTGGACTATCCTTAAAAATATAGGTGGCCCACCTATATTTTTAAGGATAGTCCAGTTGAAATTACATACCTAATTAACTCTTATTAAAGATCAAATAATTTGTGTGATGGTAAAAAAGGGGAAATGGAGAGAAAAACCTGTAATGCCGACGCCACATGAAGTGGGATAAGGGCAGGAAGAAGAAGAAATAACTATGACTAAAATGGGGTTAGGGGGGTTAGGCAGTACATTACCGTTTGCAAGTCCTGTGCGTTAGTGATCTTGTACGAAGAGTGAGGCTCTGGCGGCGCGTACGTGACATCTCCCTTTATGTTGCAGTTTCTTGATAGGCCCCGTATCACTGTCACTCGTTTCCAACCTGTCAAAATATACAAAGTTCAATAGTTTTTTTATATTACTTGTTTATGGTCAGCCTTCAAAGCTCAGTTGGTAGTAGCTCTGCCTTCTGCGCCGCAGGCCGTGGGTTCGATTCACACTGAGATCAAACATTTGTGTGATGAACACAGATGTTTGTTCTCCGTCTGGGTGTTATTATGTATTATAAGTATTTATTAACAGTAAGTATATTATGGATTATACCAGCTATCTGGTTCCCATAATATAATATTCATATTATAATACAATCCCATTCCATTTTGTATTATCCCTATTACAATATAAATAAATAAAATAAATATTTCTGGACAATCCACACGGCACTATCTAGCCCCAACCAAAGTAAGCTAATCAACGCTTGTGTAATGGGTACTAGATAACTGATATATTTAATACATTATATACTTACATAGATAGATATCCAACGGAAAAAAATTCTGCAGATCGTACATAAATTTGTTCCGAGGCGGGAATTGAAGCCGCAACCTCTTGCGTCGCAGGCGGACTCTCGCCCGCTGCGCCACTGAGGTCTTCTCATCACTTCACTACATAGCTTAAAACAAAGTCGCTTTCTCTGTCCCTATATCCCTATGTAAGCTTAATGTATCTTTAAAAGTACGCAACGGATTATGACGCGGTTTTTTTAATAGATAGTGATTCAAGAGGAAGGTATATGTATAATACATGCATGATATGTGCACCCGTGCGAAGTTGGGGCGCGCGGGCGGCTCGCTAGTCATATAATAAGTTAGTGTTTGAGGCTGCCTGGATGATGGTGCCTTACCCAGCGCTAGAGGCAGCCGCAGCTGAACGTCCAGGTCCCGTCTATCCTCGCTGACGTCGGAGTCTGACGGACAGCTATCGGACGAGTACTCGGAGTTAGTGCTGGCAGCCTCGCCTAGCACTGACTTTAGCTTTTCCTGTAAAACAAAGTTCACAAAAAAAATTCAGACAAATTGAAAAAGTGTCAGACCGCTCTCAGACTTTTTTTATGCAACTAGTTGATGCCTCACCGGCGACCACACTCTCCAACCGAAACACATGGCAAACACAGGCACATGAGGGTGCCTGTAATTACACCAGCGACCACACTCTCCAACCGAAACACATGGCAAACATAGGCACATGAGGGTGCCTGTAATTACACCAGCGACCACACTCTCCAACCGAAACACATGGCAAACACAGGCACATGAGGGTGCCTGTAATTACACCAGCGACCACACTCTCCAACCGAAACACATGGCAAACACAGGCACATGAGGGTGCCTGTAATTACACCAGCGACCACACTCTCCAACCGAAACACATGGCAAACACAGGCACATGAGGGTGCCTGTAATTACACCAGCGACCACACTCTCCAACCGAAACACATGGCAAACACAGGCACATGAGGGTGCCTGTAATTACACCAGCGACCACACTCTCCAACCGAAACACATGGCAAACACAGGCACATGAGGGTGCCTGTAATTACACCAGCGACCACACTCTCCAACCGAAACAAATGGCAAACACAGGCACATGAGGGTGCCTGTAATTACACCAGCGACCACACTCTCCAACCGAAACACATGGCAAACACAGGCACATGAGGGTGCCTGTAATTACACCAGCGACCACACTCTCCAACCGAAACACATGGCAAACACAGGCACATGAGGGTGCCTGTAATTACACCAGCGACCACACTCTCCAACCGAAACACATGGCAAACACAGGCACATGAGGGTGCCTGTAATTACACCAGCGACCACACTCTCCAACCGAAACACATGGCAAACACAGGCACAAGAGGGTGCCTGTAATTACACCAGCGACCACACTCTCCAACCGAAACACATGGCAAACACAGGCACATGAGGGTGCCTGTAATTACACCAGCGACCACACTCTCCAACCGAAACACATGGCAAACATAGGCACATGAGGGTGCCTATAATTACACCAGCGACCACACTCTTCAAAACTAAGCACAGCGTTGCTGCTTGGCGGCAGTAAAAGGCGTGGTGGTAGTACTTCCCCGGCCGAGCCCTTGACTCTTAATACTATTCTACTTAATTCTACTCTTAATACTTTCGGAAGTATTATAGTTTTGACTCATACTTTAGAAATTCAGAGGGGGATTTTTACCAAAGACTTTCCCCTTGACCTAATCTATCCTGCTCAGATTATAAACTTAAAACTGACTTGAAATTTTTCCAACTTAGGTACTTCTACCGAATATTACTTACTACTGTTCTGGCACATTAACCTCAGTGGGTCTTGGCCTCCTACACAATAGAATGTCACCGTTCTCTATTAAGCGCTACATCTTCCTAGGCCGATACTGGAAGAGAGCGTAAGGCATTCTATACTTCATCCTTCCACCAGTATCTGGGTTACCTGATTGGTAGCTGGCACTGCCAGGAAAGCCCAGCTGCCCTATCCTCTTCCTTTCGTAGCACATCGAAGAACCGGCGCAGCCGGTGAGAAAATTTAATAATCATCTCACCAGATCAGCCTCTCCTAACAGCTGCTGCGCCAACGCCGGCCGGAGCCCTAGGGCTCTGCTCTGGGCCAACAGAGACGCTACAGTGTTCTTCTTAGGTTTGCTAACGCCACGGCCGAGATTTCGTGGTCGACCTTCCCGGGACGGCCATGCTGATACCGCTAAAACAGAATATTTAATTAATTTATATGAAAGTTTTATATGAATTTTACACAGATAAACCGATTGACACGGATAAAAATAATAAACTAGAACTAAAAAAAGAGCATTAACTATTAGGCCCTTGTTCATAAAGGTCGCTGAGCGCGCCATAAGCTTATCAGACCAATAAGCCTGTTGCTGTCTGTTTTTGTTGGCATGAAAGTGACAGTGACAAGAATACTCAATAGAGTCGCTATAAAATGGCAGGGATTATGAACAAGAGGGTAAATATAATGTGAAAATATCAGAAAATATACATTCAAAAAAGGAAAGCACACAAGATAATGTAAAGCTGTGCCTGTACATTTCTTTTATACAAAAAGCTGATGGAACAAGCAGATGTCCCACCTGATGTTAAGTGGTAACATCATCTTTAACAAATCCTGGCCTCGTAAGACATGCACAACAGGAAAGTGCCCTACGATGCACTGCCCTCCATCAACTTGAGGCATACAGATGTTAAGCCTCATGTACCTGTAATTACACCGGCGACCACACTCTCCAGCCGAAACACAGCGTTACTGCTTGGCGACAGAAAAAGGTGGTGGTAGTACTTCCCCGGACGAGCCACACACAAAGAGCTCTACTACTCTTAAAAACATCTAACTCACATTCACTATCTTCGCTGCCGCTGGATCGAGGGCGCGGGGAATCAGCGACGGTAGCGTTCAACTCCGGCGCAACGCGGCGCGGCCTGCCACCTGGCTTGCGACGAGCTAGAATAAGTTTAAACAAATAAAATATACACCACTAGTTTGTAAATAAGTTCAAACAAATAAATATAATATCCATCACTATTTCGTAACTACTAGAAAATAATTAAGGACTGTTTCAGCAGAGGCTACTGATGATAGTAGCGCCGTCTTTTAAATCTTATCTACCACCAAGTTATCGAGGCTTGCTTTTAGCCGAAAACGCGACAATTGTTACAAAAATTGTTTGCAAATACTTTGCTGCTCGTACGGATTGCGTATGTGGTTGACCTGAGGAGTATTTTCCAGTACTAAAAAAGCACACAAAATTGGTCCCGTTTTTATCTTAAATCTAAAAAAAAATCCCAAAAAAGTAAAAAAAACATAGCAATATAAGGATGGATGGGAATCAAATGTCAATGTAATCGGGCCGCGGGTCGTTAGTTAAATGTGAATACAACTTACATGTTCGGTCGTTTTGTGTGGAAGCGTTCAGCGAACTGCTTAACGATGTGAGTCTAGACAACGCATCCGATGCTTGGCCAGCCGCTGGGAAACAAATATTTTATTCACATGTACAGAAAAAGAATCAAAGACCTTTTCAGGCTGCCTGTCCACTGAAGCACAGCGAGGCTGCGCAGTGGAGAAACGGGGAAATATTAACTAAAAGGCCGCCTGTCTACTGGAGCGGAGTGAAGCTGCGTAGCGGAGAAACGGAGTAATATTAACCAATAGGATGCATCATTGGGATTACCACAGTCACCACGCATGGCAGGTTGATTGGTGACCGCAGTGTTGATGGTGTTTACTCGGGATATCTTCTTCTTCTAATATAAGAGCAATGCTCTTGTCGGCATAATTGATGCATTTCTCTCCAGTTGTTTATTTTTAGGGCAACCTCCTTGACCTCCTTATAAGACATGACGGCAACCTTCGCTTTTATTATATCGCTCTCTTTCCTTCTATCTTTCCTTCGATTATTTTCCTTATAAAGCTGTCATGTCTTACAAGATGGCCAATCATCTTTATGCTGCTGCCCATTTCCCGGTGTTTTCTCTTAGTCGCCTTTTACAACATCTACAGGAGGTGATGGAGAGTCCAATCCTATGCCGGGGCCCCACGGCGGCTTCTATAGGCTGATGATGAGGATGCATAAAATCTCCCTTCAGTGGAAAGGCAGCCTAAAGCGCTTCGCAATTGCAATCGTGCTTTATTGCGCAATGTGATTGCACACAACTTGGAGGTTTGCGATTTTTCGAAAATGGTATCACTGATTTTATATCTTTCAACATGTCAAAACGTGCGAGCGAAAGCGATAATTAGCCTTACCATTCACCTTAATGACCCCATACACTTACAACGTGCGACTTGTGTAAAAGAGAGAAAGAGATGGATAACTTACGTGGCGTAGGCTTGAGCGAGAGGTTCAGAGGCGCGTCGTCATCATTCTTCAAGCCGAGATCGAGTGGACTCTCTTCAGAACTCGCATTGGATTTTGATAGGTTCATACCGGAATCTGGAAGTTTTAAAACAAAATACATACAAATGTCTTTATTATTTCCAAAAAGATACATTAAACATTTCAACGATGAAATCTCCTTTTGTGAAAAGAAATACTTGTCACAGGAGATCTCGCTCTTGCCCAAATCATCCTGCGGGGATCCTGCGAGCACTGCCCTGCGTCTAACTTGAGGCATACAGATGTTAAGCCTCATGTGCCTGTAATCACACCGGCGACCACACTCTTCAAACCGAAACACTGCGTTGCTGTTTGGCGGCAGAAAAAGGCGTGGTGGTAATACTTCCCCGGACGAACCACACACAAAGAGCTCTACTACTCTTAGATACATAATTACGGATATTGCCTTAGAAAGTCTCCGAGCAAAGCCCTATCCATAACTCGCTAAATTTAAGGACTCGCTGTACCGTGTACGATGATGAAATACCTTTACTTCTTCCAGTCGCCGATCCGGCCAACTGCCGCTCCAACGCCGCTAAACTAACGCCGCTCTGACTAGCTATCGTCTGCAGAAGCTCACGGGATATACCTGCCGAACGAATTTATATAAATCAATATTAGTACATTACACATACAACTCCCACACATGCCGAGGCAAGTAGTTGTTGGCTCACTATTCAGGCTCGACAGAGACCTAGTGTGGCCAACAGAATTTATTAAGGTAGGCTACTATACTATAATGATTTATTATGTTAAACAACAACTGTTTATTAATAGCAAATGAAACTGTTTTGTATTATTACTAGCGACCCGCCCGCGCGCCCCTGCTTCGCACGGGTGCACATATCATGCATGTAATATACATATAAACCTTCCTCTTGAATCACTATCTATTAAAAACATCGCATCAAAATCCGTTGCGTAGTTTTAAAGATTTAAGCATACATAGGGATATAGGGACAGAGAAAGCGACTTTGTTTTATACTATGTAGTGATTATGAAAAACTTTGTGACTGCCTACCCTGTTCTCTTTTGTATGTGAAATAAACTTTTACTTTACTTAACACAGAAAGAATTAGAAGCCGGAACACAGATTCTCCTAGTGCGACTCCTAATGCTCAGAGTGTTAATAATAAGTAGTAGCTAGATACCAAAAAAGTAGTCAAAGTGTCTTTAGTAGTCAGTGATCTTGTGATTTTATTGAATCACTACATCACTACATGTCCCTATGTATGCTTAAATCTTTAAAACTACACAACGGATTTTGATGCGGTTTTTTTAATAGATAGAGTGATTCAAGAGGAAGGTTTATATGTATAATACATGCATGATATAGTAGAAAAACAATGTGCACCCGTGCGAAGCAGGGGCGCGCGGGCGGGTCGCTAGTAAATATATATTTTGACTTTTAGTAATAAGGTTCCCGTTTTATCCTTTGGGTACGGAAATCTAAAAACGGGAAAAACATTAAAATTTGCTCATCAGTGGGTCAGTATAGATTAAAAAAACCTCTTTTTTATAAAATGTTGTAAGTAATGTTGTAACATACCAGCATAATCTGCAAGATTGGGAGGCGGCGTACCGGCGACGCTCGTGGGCCGATCAGGCTTGTTCGGCAACCGGATCACTTCCACCGCCGACCTGGCTCCGTACTCGTCCTGGTGCTGAAACAACGAACATCGAACGGTGAAGGAAAACATCGCTGATTGTGTCTCAGATATGGAATAGATTTATTTTTGGTACTGTTCCAGGGCCCGTACCACCATCTCTTGAAGCATTCTTATTTCAATATTACTTTTATGACAATGTCTTATGTCAACTGCATAGTCAGCTTTATCATCAAAGAGTAAAGTAATAATTAAAGTAATAAGAGATTGTGGTAAGGTCCCAGGTGCTGAAACAACCAACATCATCAAACGGTAAAGGAAAACATTGCGTGGAAACAAGTCTGTTCTAACAGCGACGGGCTTGCGTCTCACGTATGGAACATTACTGCAAAATATGGGTAGGCGAATCCTACTACTATATTATGAACGCAAAAGTTTGTAAGTATGGATGGATGTTTGTTACTCTTTCACGCCGGAATGGCTGAACGGATCTAGATGAAACTTGGCAGAGAGATTATAGTCTGAAATAGCATATAGGCCACTTTTTATCCTGTGGGAATAACGGGATTTGAATCTGCGCGGGAGAAACCGCGGGGCGCAACTAGTCTTCTAAATATATATAACTCAAAGGTGACTGACTGACTGACTGACATAGTGATCTATCAACGCACAGCCCAAACCACTGGACGGATCGGGCTGAAGTTTGGCATGCAGGTAGATGTTATGACGTAGGCATCCGCTAAGAAAGGATTTTGATCAATTCTACCCCCAAGGGGATAAAATAGGGGATGAAAGTTTGTATGAAACTTTGAATTCCTTGGCGCGAGCAAAGCCGCGGGTTCAGCTAGTATAGTATAAATAAACTAGTATCATACCATAATAGCGTTGTTTAGTTCATTGGGTATTAATAACTTTCTAGAGCACCAGATGCTTTTAAAGCATTTCAACAAATAAATAATTATATTATCAGTGTGTGAAGAATGAATTAGTCGACATCGATAGTTTATTCCATAACAATCAAATCGATCACATCGACGATCGATCGATTGGTGTAGTAACGTAGCATAATTGCTGCTTCCCCTAAAGTGCGGAGCAGCAATAACGCTGAGACTGGACCTGTTTGGCCCACACAACACAGAGGAGACAAATCGGCCTCAAACGCTGCTTTTGTATTTTTCTGCTGTTCTGTTTCTTAATACTGTTTGTTATTAATATCTGTTTTGTTTTTTCTGTGTTCTCTGTGTGCTGTGTCAAATAAATGCTTCTTTCTTTCTTAACACCCTTAGGACTACATTAAGATACAAATATGTCAGTGTACAGTACATTTCTCACCACTTTCTGCCGCTTGCTCGGCAGCGGCGCTCCGCGCCCGTCCGCGCCGCTCGGATGTACAGACACCTGCGGCGGGTCCAGCGATATCGTCTTCTTTCTGCCTCTGTTCGTTGATCCGGGTGGTACCTGTACCGACACAATGGTGCCAATTCTGTTGTTTAGTTTTGCTAATTTAACCTAATTTGACAGCACTAAAAATATTGCCGTCCCTTTCTAAAAGACCGAAAGGACAAGGATGGCTATAATTTTAGAGATGTCAGATTAAGTTAGTTTAGGATAATGCAACAACAGAATCGACACCAATGTAATACTTATGTAATGAATGTAGATTAATTAGCGAATGAAAGAGTATAAGATTTATGAGTTTAATGTTGTTGCAAAATAATAACAACAGATTAAATAAATAAATAAATCTGGACAATCCACACGTGCTGTGCGGATTGTCCAGCATTATTTATTTATTTATTTGTATAAGGTTTGTTGCCTGTTCTTCTAGACTTGGTCGCGTGGAACTGGCACCTAGATTCAACTAGCTTTTAGACATTTCAGATTGATCCTTGTGATTCATTTGAATAAATACCTTCTGATTAATTATTTAAGTTAATTTATTATGTTAATTTACCTTTGGCCCCGCCAACGCAGAGGTGTACTTTATGATTTCAGTGTCGGGAGGCAGTCTTACTCCGCCCAAAACTGAAGCCGGGTCACTGTGAACAGAAGAAAGAATACATTAATCACCTTAAAGTAGAATAAGAATATTTTATTGTTAAACTATGTACATAGAGGTGTTATAAAATTTATACAAGACAAGTTGCAACCCTGGGATTTCACCCGCGCAGATTTAAATCCCGGTATTCCCACGGGATAAAAAGCAGCTTATGTGCTATTTCAGACTATAATCTATCTCTCTGCCAAGTTTCATCCAGATCCGTTCAGCCGTTCCGGCGTGAAAGAGTAACAAACATCCATCCATCCATACTTACAAAATTTCGCGTTTACAATATTAGTAGGATTCAACAGTTTGTCCATATCGGACGTACAATAATTACTTAGGTAGGTAGGTAGAAGGTATATATAGCAAATAGTTTACGTTTTTTAGGTTGTAACCATAAACAAAGCATTGCCTCGTAAGTCACGCACGATAGGAACGTGCCCTACGATGCACTGCCCTGCGTCCATCAACTTGAGACATACAGATGTTAAGCCTCATGTGCCTGTAATTACACCAACCACTCTTCAAACCGAAACACAGCAACGCAGCTTTTGTATTTATATACCTATTAGGAGGGAATAGGATAAGTACTTGCTGATTTCATATTAACAGGAAATAGTATAGAAAAGAATGAATAGGAACTTACCCTCCTTCCAAAGCAGCACTGACATAAAAAATATTCAATAAATATCTTTATCTAAAATATGTTTCCAAACAATTTTCTTTATATTTAAATCGAAATAAATATAAATCTAATGACAAACAGTGACAGAGATAGCTTTGAGCAAAGTCTCAAATTAAAATGTTTACTTATTATCTATTTTATTATTGTAAGATGTGCAATAAAGAAATTGCGTTCATTCATTCATTAAACTCGTATGACTTAATGAAGACAGCCTTCACAGCTAAGTTGGAAGTAACTCGACCTTCTGCGCCGTAGGCAGTGGGTTCGATCCCCAACAAAAACTAACTTTTGTGTTGAACATAGACGTTTGTTCTCGGTCTGGGTGTTACATAATATTATAAGTATGTATTTACAAAAAAAAAGTAGATCAGCTATCTGGTTCCCTTACCCCAAACTGTTCTTCTTCGGGGCTAAATAGTGCTGTGTGGAAAGTCCACCTATATTATACTAGTAGCGCCCCGCGGTTTCATGCGCCTAGTTTAAATCCCGGTATTCTCACGGGATAAAAAGTAGCCTTTGTGTTAATCCAGACTATAATATATCTCTGTGCCAATTTTCACCAAGATCCGTTCAGCCGTTCTGGAGTTATAGAGTAGCAAACATCCATCCATCCATCCATACTTACAATCTTTCGCATCACTACATAGTATAAAACAAAGTCGTTTTTTCTGTCCCTATGTCCCCATGTCCCTATGTATGCTTAAACCTTTAAAACTACGCAACGGATTTTGATGCGGTTTTTTTTAATAGATAGAGTGATTAAAGAGGAAGGTTTATAATCTATAATACATGCATGATATGTATACCCGTGCGAAGCAGGGGCGCGCGGGCGGGTCGCTAGTTTATAATATTAGTAGGATTCTTGTTAATACTTTCGATTTTACAATATAGTAGGATGGATTACCTAAGAATGGTGTGTGGTAGTCCCGTCAATGCATCTATCCCGCCGTGCCTGTCCTTGTCAGATCCTGGCATGCCGAAGGGGTACAGGGAAGACATGTTTTGGATGTTCTGAAACAAACAACAATAAATCAGTCAGTTAAATCACACGGATCTATTTAAGGCGCAGCATACGGCGCGCCGCTATCTCGCTCGCACAATGGAATATTTTTAAAGATATAAAATCACTGAATGTAGTTACGTAAAATCGCAATCGGTCAAGTTGTGGACAATGGCATTACAAAGATTTAGCAAAAATAAAATTTTCCGAGATCGAGAACGATCCGAGCAAGTTTTCATACATAAAAATTGGAAAAATATAAAGTCGTATTGCTGCCGCCTGCCTGCTGTATGCTGTATGCTGTCCCTTAAGGGTCCGGTGACGGCGGCTCGCAATTTCGAGGTGCGATTGGCTATTATTTCATTTTATTTCATTTCGGGGATGTTGTTTGAAATAATAACTCTAAAGAAACACGCATAAATACTGTTCGAACACAAATAATACAATAATATAAGGGAAATGTGCTTGAGTCAGAAATCATTTTGGTATTAGGTAAACGTAAGACCAAACATACTAATACCAAAATGATTTCTGATTTGGGCATGTTTCCCTTATATTATTGTATTATTTGTGTTCGAACAGTATTTATGCGTGTTTCTTTAGAGTTATTTTTTCAAACAACCTCCCCGAAATGAAATAAAATGAAATAATAGCCAATCGCACTTCGAAATTGCGAGCCGCTGTCACCGGAGCCTTAAGTCGTTTTAAAAGATGAAGAATATTTTATGTTTTTACTCTTACTGTTATTTCTTCTTATATGGAAGTGCACTGACCTGTAAAATTTTATTACCAATAAAATTACTTTGACTTTGAACTTTCTTTCCGATCGTTAGATCGTATTTTTGAATCCGGTCGTGCACCAATATATTTTTTTTATTGAAAAATTTATGTGCACAATGTCAATGCCGTTAAACGGCGAAAGAAAACATCGTTAAAAAGTATTCAGTTAGTATTCTAACAGCGTCGATGGGCTTGCAACCTGTCACGTATGGAATACTAACTACTGCGAAATGTATGTGCCAAATATGTAATGTTTGGACGTACCTCTGACTAACCCCCTTAGACGTCCTCCAAGAATCTTGAGTTAGTACTTGGTACTGAGATATCTAAGGGGATATCTACAGTGCCTGGGGTCAATGTCGTGAAGCTGTTTGTGAATTTAACGTAGTTCCACGCGACCAAGCTTAAGAGAACAGCAGGGGCATCATTCACTATGACAATAGGAGATTCCTTGCCCCAAACCGTGAAACGTCAAAACTTGATGTTGGGCTTTATTCTTTATGGCATAGGAGATACTTTGCCCTGACCGTATGACACCGGCTGCCTTGTCTTAGCTGTGATCGCGGTGCAAATGGTTATAGTGAATAAGGCTCCAGGGCAAGTACCGTTCTTATTGATCGCCTAATAGACATTTAGGATCGTCAAAAATTCGTTAAAAATGGATTCAACAATGGATAAAACTATTTTTAACGAATTTTGACGATTCTAAATTTCAAATTAAGGGTCCGGTGACAGCGGCTCGCAATTTCGAGGTGCGATTGGCTATTATTTCATTTTATTTCATTTCGGGGAGGTTGTTTAAAAGAATAACTCTAAAGAAACACGCATAAATACTGTTCGAACACAAATAATACAATAATATAAGGGAAATGTGCTTGAGTCAGAAATCATTTTGGTATTAGGTAAACGTAAGACCAAACATACTAATACCAAAATTATTTCTGATTCGGGCATGTTTCCCTTATATTATTGTATTATTTGTGTTCGAACAGTATTTATGCGTGTTTCTTTAGAGTTATTCTTTCAAACAACCTCCTCGAAATGAAATAAAATGAAATAATAGCCAATCGCACCTCGAAATTGCGAGCCGCTGTCACCGGAGCCTTAAGGGATCGATAAGAACGGTACTTGCACTGCTGGTAACAAACTTACGGCTTAATTCCTACTGGTTGTTGTATATTCATACAGGGTTTTTGGTAAAAGAGCGAAGCAAGGTACAAATAAATTATGAGAGATATTATGATTTAAACAGAGGATTAGAGCATTAGAGCTTATCGAGCACAAGATAAGGTTACCTTTCCCTTAGCAGCATGAGCGACGACAGAAGGCAGAGCTACTACCAACTGAGCTATGAGAGCTGTCAAATCCCAATGCGTTAGACATTAGAACTTATCGAGCACAAGATAAGGTTACCTTTCCCTTAGCAGCATGAGCGACGGCCGCATGGTAAGCCCCGTGTGCCGCCGCTTGAGCTAACATCAGATCGCCTCTCAGCAACGCTAGCTCCCTCTCCTTGCTTTTAGAGGACGAAGATGACGATGATGATGACTGTTTTCCTGAAACAATAAGGCTCAATTTCGTATGGCTTATACTATAAAGCAGGGCATGTGGCCTGATATGGTAGGAAATTAAGTAAACTTGGCTGCATTTTCTCGGAAGCAGGATGATAGTGACTGTATTCTTATTGCAATAACGTCCAAATTACTGTTACGAGGAAGCTAGATACTTGCTCTAACTAGCTCTGGCACGATTTCACGACTGGGAATGAATAATGCCTATGTGTGGGCTCTATCCTGTTAGCTATAAGGTCCAATCTCTCCTTATTTTAAGAGCTCAAAAACTCACTTTGGCACTTTGATGCTATTGCAAAACTCATTGTTTTTTTTCCTAGTCTAATGGCCAGGATGTTATGACAAGCTAGACCATCTCTAATTGTTTAGCAATAAGGTTCAAACTCACTTGGCTGCGAGGGAGGCTGTAGCTTGCTCTTGCTCTAATGGGGGTGGATACAAGGCTGTTCAAAGACACCAGACTGGATAGCGATTGGGAATTCATGGTGGACGGATACGAGGTCTTTGCCAGACACCTCTATTCTCTAAGCAATAAGGTTCAAACTCACTTGATTGCGACGTAGATGGCTATTGCTCCTTCCTAGTCCAAATACCAGGATGACTTGCCACTAAAGATATCTTTATTTGTTTAGCAATAAGGTTCGAACTCACTTGGCTGCGAGGGAGGCTGTTGCTTGCTCTTGCTCTGATGAGGGCTAGATACGAGGCTGTTCAAAGACGCGAGACTGGATAGCGACTGGGAATGCATGGTGGACGGAGACGAGGTCTTAGGAAAGCCGTAGGTAGACGCTGGAAGAATAGAAAAAAAATTAGTCGAGTTATCTTTTGGTAAGTAAACTTGTTTAAAGAAAAACTGAAACAACACGTATCCCAAGGCACGGTAGATATCTTTCACTACCAATTACTAACTTAGGATACATTTTTGGGGATGTCTAAGGGTTGGTAGTCAGAGGTAAGACCAAACCACAGTCTTACAAAAAATAACAAACAATGATGACACATTTTCTGCGCTTACCCCTTGAAGTTAGCCACAGCTAGCAAATTGAAGTTAGCACATTGTCACATCACATACCCACATTATGTAGCAGAGTAGTATCTATCGTGACTCAAATCAAATCAAAGAGTTTTTTTCAGTTTCAGCAAATTTGACATACCCCAATCACTGAGATTCGGCTGAGAGTTGGCGTTGCTTGTCGACGGACTCTTATCCTTGTTGGAGGTACTTGAGGATGTACTACTGCGACCAGACCTAACAAAAAAACAACAAAACACCTATATTAAAACATAATACATCGGTGGCATTCCACTCTCAAACTAAGCAAATAATATTATAAGCATGTGTGTTTATATAATATTAAAAGTATGTGTTTACAAAAAAGTATTTAAGTATTCCATCAGCTATGTGGTTCCAATATCACAAGCTTTGGCATAGTTTGGGGTGAGATAGTGCTGTGTGGAATGTCCACCAATATCTTACTATTACTATAAACGCGAAAGTTTGTAAGTATGGATGGATGGATGGATGGATGTTACTCTTTCACGTCGGAACGGCTGAACGGATCTGGATGAAACTTGGCAGAGAGATAGACTATAGTCTGGAATAGCACATCTATAGGCTACTTTTTATCTCGTGGGAATACCGGGATTTAAATCTGCGCGGGTGAAACCGCGGGGCACAACTAGTTTATTTATATAACTAACGCGTGACGTCACAGTCGAGCCTATACCTTTCATTCCTGGGCGCAGGTTTGGATGGCTTCTGCGGATGCTTCATTCCCGCAGCCGATAGCGCAGAGAGCGTGGAGTAGGGCTCCCCCATGGGCGGGAAGCCCTGGAGCCCTGCGGTCTGGATGCGAGCCAGGTAGTCCTGGGCCGCGAGGTGGGACGCCGCCATTGACCACCATGCTGCACCTGGAAGAAATGCCATGTTTAATACTACTTCCACTTGGTTCAATGGTTTAGTTTTAGTACATTCGTATTCTCTATTCATATGCTTTCTCCCTATATCCCTATGTATGTTTAAATCTTTAGCACTACGCAACTGATTTTGATGCGGTTAGGTTTATAGCGGGCGGGAAGGTTTATATGTATAATACATGCATGATATAGTAGAAAAACAATGTGCACCCGTGCGAGCAGGGGCGCGCGGGCGGCTCGCTAGTCTGGAGATAAATCGTATGGCCCTTTCTTCAGATGTTTCATTAGTGTCCAAATACTCACTGGCAGCGGGATGCAGGCCCAGCGACGCGGCCTGATTGGCGGCCACTCCGAGCGTAGAGGACGGCGGGTAGCGGGATCCGAAGCCGAACAGCGCCGCTTGCGCCTGGGCCTGCGCCTGCGCCGCCGCGCCGCCCCCTCCGTCCCGGCCCATGCCGTAGTACGCTGGAAATTAAGAAAGGAAAATGTATGTTAAAGAAATAAACATAATAATAAACATTCAGGCGAAGATAAATACGCTCTTGCTCGCATGTTGGTGGAAATATATAAATCGTACTCAACAAAGTTGTGTGCAATCACATTGTACACAGGTTAGTAAAAAAATCATTTTTAACGATACTAGTTTTCCTACTCAATAGTTTGTTTTTGTACTTATGCAAATGTATCGTTCAAACGCTGGAATACATACATACTATCATATTTTATAACCTATCTATACATATAACAAACATCCAAGTTTACCACACAAATGTTTGTCGTAGGGGATCGAATCCACGACCTACGGCGCATAAGGCCACCACCAGCTGTGGGGTCAATTAGGGGATGTACTCACTGGAGTAAAGCCTAGGACGCCGACAAAATCCTTCAAAATGTCTGATTCTCCTCATTAAATAAATAAATAACGCTGGACAATCCACAGAGCACTATCTAGCCCCAAAGTAAGCTACTCAAAGCTTGTGTTATGGGAACTAGATAACTGATATTTAATACATTTTATACTTACATAGATATTTTTTTCTTTACTATACATAGAAAACACCCAGACCAACGGAACAAATTTCTGCAGATCTTACACAAATTTGTTCCGAGGCGGGAATCGAACCCGCAACCTCCAGCGTCGCAGGCGGACTCTCGCCCTCTGTGCCGCTGAGGTCGTCCTTCTTCTTCTTTTCTTTTTATGGCTCCTGTCATCATAGACAATCTTGCCAATGTCAAGTGATTCAGAGATTATACTCTTTGTAAATAAGTTTCTAGTCACGTCAGTCCAAAGCTTAGAAGAAGAATCTTCATCCAAGGTCCAAAGTCAAGTCAGTCAATTGTTTTGAAGAAAATGGTGGCGGTTTCTTCAAAACATTTGAAACATTTTCGGTCAAATCACGATATCACATAATACACTTTCATTCCAAATGCTTACACTTTGTGCTAAGACCACAAGTAGTGTTGGTTAAAATACCACCAAAATTACACAACACAACTCAAAATAACACTAGAAGAAAATTAAAATGAAAATGCTATGTTGCTTCGTTCAAAGCTTCGTTAGATGACAGGAAACGAATCACTGAGGTCGTCGTAATTGCGCCGGATATTTACTTCTTTCAGTGCCTGTCAAACAGTGACAGCCCTAGTAACGCCATGACAGCTGTAATATAAGTATTAAGTCTATTAGCCAGAAAACGGGCGCCCGAGTGATGTCTTCCGGCGCTGACTCATAGCAAATTTTATGAGTTTTGTTCTCGAATCACACTAATATCATAAATGTGAAAGTTTGGATGTATGTAATATGTATGTATAGA
Source organism: Plemyria rubiginata (assembly GCA_963576535.1). Lineage (NCBI taxonomy): Eukaryota > Metazoa > Arthropoda > Insecta > Lepidoptera > Geometridae > Plemyria > Plemyria rubiginata. The sequence continues at coordinate 2,797,869 of OY754911.1, read as the reverse complement.
TGTTTGTTATTAAATAAAGCCAGAAATTCAGATTATTTAAACAAATAAATATATTACAACTAGCTGGTACCCGCGACTTCGTCTGCGTTCTTTTCGCAAAAAGGTAGCCTATGTCCTTTCTCAGGGTCTAAAGATTGTCTGTGCCAAATTTCATCAAAATCGGTTAAGAGGTTTAAGCGGGAAAGCGTAACAGACAGACAGACAGAAAGACAGACAGACAGACAGAGTTACTTTCGCATTTATAATATTAGTTAGGATAATTGCTTAAATGTAATTCGTAACCTGAATTAGCTAGCATATAGATCCCAAGGAAGAACGCGTTAAACATTATTGTTAGAATTAACTTCTATACGCGAGCGGAGCAGCGGGCGGCAGCTGGTAATAGATAAATAATGGCGGACGCTTTATACAGCGCCGCCTAGCCCCAAACTAAGCAAAGCATGTACTAATGGTAACCACATAACTGACAGAATACGTTACTAATGGAAATCACTGGTAAATCAAAGTAGTGAACCTACCCGTGAGAAGCAGGTATGATTTTATGTATGTGTGGTTTGTAAGGGTCTGTTACATAGTGCGGAAATTAAGATTACTATCGCTAATTTAACATGCCACTCCTACCAATAGGTGCAGGAACATATCAAAGCTATCATTTCTCACAAGAGCATAAATCGCAAATGCCCACTGCACTTACAAGTAAATCTTTTCAAACACGGAAACAGAAGTTCACGTACAAAACTCAACCTTACTCCACCCCATAATAAGACTCCATACAACACACACAGGTGTAAGTAACACTTTGTGGCAGATTATCAGTTTACAGGCGAAAGTGAACTTTATTACGTTGAGATAAGGTCGTGGCGTGTGGTGCGAGGGCAGTAACCTTAAAGCCAGTTTACTTACATGGTTTAATATCACGCGAGTTAGGGTTGTCCGTAATTGCGTTTCGGCGATTTGTCGAAAATGCGAATATAACCCACCAATATGACGTAAGTGTTTTACTATTATAGCAAAATTACGAACCTCTGTAAATATTATGGAGGCACGGATACTGTTGGTTTAGTGGTATGTAATAAATAGGCACCGTTATTCAATTTTACGGACGTGGGTTCGATTCCAATTGACCCTAGGTTCGGATCGCAGTATCATCACAAGTCATCAGCTTAAAGAAATCCACTGCTGGAACTGGCGCACTTAAAATCCTTTTAACAAACTGTATCTAGACAGACAAGTGATACGACAAGAAGACCGGTCATAACAGCACTTTTGGGACTTATGGAACGGAAACGATTCCCTTTTCAAATCCTCAGCTCGAATCTGGTTGTGACGTATGGAATACCAACGACTACAAACGTGCCTCTTGACTACCCCTTAGTCAAGGCGGGTCACGGACGCCCATTTGTCGGGGTTGGTTGATCGGATCGTAATCATCAGTATTAACCTGAAGACGTCTACTGACGGACACATAAGCCCAATGCCACTCCAACTTGCTTACTCTGCGAGCTGTGTCAGGTACTTTGGTTCCTTTTTGTGTCACAATATGACATTTAGGGCGAATATGTCATAGAAAATAATGCCCTTGATCGACAATCGAGTAAAGCCGCGGTCTTATGGCTCGTCGGTAAAACTCTAGTTCTTATGGCGACGACGAACGGACTAGTGACTAGAGCTTTACCGACGAGCCATAAGACCTCGGTTTTACTCGCTCGTCGACCACGGGCATTATTTTCTATAATGACATAGGATATTCTGGCACTAGAGCCACCTAGTTTTAAGACGATTCAAGATGGTCCTTGTGATTTTATTGAATAAACATATTTTGACTTTGACTTTGATTCCTTGCCCCAAACCGTGTACGTCATATTATGACGTTACACGGTTTATGAATATGCATGTCATAAAGTATAATGACATAGGAGATAATTTGCCCAAACCATGTGATGTCACAACGTGATCTTAAACGCGATTGGATTGGTCATAATGAATAACGCCCCTTACTCTTGCTAAGTTTGCTTTACTGGTTCTCGTACTTATGCAAACTAAGAAAAATTTACTTATATCGCACAATTATCACACAATTTGGTTAATTGCGAGTTTTCAAAAATGAGTCAGATGATTTTTTATCTTTTTACATATCGAAAAGCGCGAGCGAGAGGTACATTAGCTCTTGTATTCGCCTTAATTCTTTTTGGTATACTTACATGTGTCTTTTTGGTGTGTGTCTTCGCTTTAACATGACAGCCCTACATAGACAAGTGGGAACACACTCAAGGTATTAACGACAATAACAAGTACATACCTTGTACAAAACAGTTCTCTTTAGAACCAGGTAGAGGCTTGATTGGCAGTTACAGAGAACACTAGACTGGCCCGTTCGTAGATTGACGGTTTGTTCCATGTCAGGGGCATTATTCTCTATGATACAGGAGCAAACTATCTCCTATGTCATAAAGAATAAAGTCCAAGACAAGGTTTTGACGTTACACCGTTTGGGGCAAGGAATCTCCTATGTCATAGAGAATAATGCCCCTGTTTGGTTTTTCGTTTTGTGAGGTTTTTTACCGACTTCAAAAAAGGAGGTTCTCAATTCAACTGTTTTTTTTTGTTTGTTATAGTGCGCGTCACGCAAAAAGAACTCCGGAAGGAGGGAGGGCGGGTGTGATGACGCGAGTGTTTTGTATGCGCAAACACAACCCTCCAGTTACCCAGCGTTATTTTTGTTTGACGCGAACTAACAAGGAGCAACACTTGAGTTACTGTTTGCTTTCATTTTGGACTTAATGAAAGTCGTAAGCTCCACAAAAGAGCGTATGTTATTTTGAACATTATTTGTACGATGCAATCATGTCGGTAGTTATAGATAGCTGGCGACGAGATGCTCATCTAGCAGAACTAACTGCCTATATAATCTAACCAATGAGCAATGATGATGAGTAATGAATTACAAGGAGTTACAAAGCTATATTTTAAACAAACGTTTTTTAAAATAAACTAACTGATGTTCCATGCCCATGCAGATGGACCTGGAGTTAAGTGGTAACCATCACCTATCCCAAAGCATTGCCTCGTAAGTCACGCACGATATGACCGTACCCTACGATGCACTGCTCTGCGTCCATCAACTTGAGGCATACAGGCATACAGGCATGTTGAGCCGCATGTACTTATAATTTAACCGGAATACACGCTTCCAACCGAAACACAGCGTTGCTGCTTGACGGCAGATAAGGCATGGCGGTAGTGCTTCCCCAGACGAGCCACAAACAAAGAGCTCTACTAATCTTAAGGTTAAGACAAGGGCTAATGTGACTCTCGCTCGCAGGTTTTGATTTATTGAAGGATATAAAATCACTGAACCCATTTTCGAAAAATCGCAAACAACCATTTTGTGTGCAATAACATTGCGCACAGTGTGATTGCACACAAAATGGTTGTTTGCGATTTTTCAAAATTGGGCTTAGTGATTTTATATCTTTCAAACTGTCGAATCGTGCGAGCGAGAGGTACATTAGGTTTGTCAACGCCTTAAAAGTCCATTTATAAATGTGTGGGAATCTAAGTAAACGCCAGGGAAAACTATCCATTATTCTGTGGCCAGGGTCAGCTTTCCTAAATCTACGGGGTCATTGAATATTATGAGTTAAAATAGACTTTACGAGTTAAATAATAAAGATAATATTACCATTGAAGAGGCCGGCAGCGTCGAGGGCGGAAAGCCCATCAGGCGTCTTGCCCGAGTCGGCACCATCGCCGCTCTCCTTGTCCATACCACGCCTGGAATAAGCGAAAATGAACTTTAGCACAAGGGGATAGAGGTGAAATTATATGTAAAACAAGCTGAAACTTAAGATATGTACATACAGCTACCCCCACATAATCCTATAAGACGAAATGGCTTTATCTATAAGAATGTTTAGATTATGATGGATTCTATAGAGAAAACATAAAAGTAATTCAAACAGGAGACGCACTTATTTTCCGTTATGACGCCATCAAGAATCTCAAGAAATCAATTGGGAATCTTTTTTTTTTTATAAAGGCCTATTTTATTTCACTTTAAACCAAACAATACACAAGTTGCTACCTTTGTACTCCGGGCGCCACGTAAGATCAGGGCCCGTACCACCATCTCTTGAAGCATTCTTATTTCAATATTACTTTACTTTTTGATAATAAAGCGGACTCTATGCAGTTGACATAAGACATTGACATAAAAGTAATATTGAAATGAGAAAGCTTCAAGAGATGATGGTAGGGGCCCAGCGTTGTAGTAGTGCATAACACTAACAAGTTAACAACAGCACAAAGCTAACCTGAGCAATTGTTTTTTTTCGCTTTAATGTTTTTTTTTATTTGAAAAATTTAAAAGAAAACTGTACAATGAGCGGTCTTATAAAGCGATCTCTTACAGACAACCTTTGGAAAACTGTTTCTCATTATACAAAAATGTGTAGTATTAACACGTAGGGGTAAAAGTTGGTACGTTGCCACCCTGTGGGTGGATCAATGAGTACCTACCCCCCAGTACCCCACTCAACATGAATGAAGTTTTTTTAATGAAACTCGTGCTTTTTCTACCTAGTTATGTTTTGACCTACTTGTTATAGTTGTTTTTAGAAGCAGAATATGTTATATTTAAGTTACGAACTTATTTCGGTAGTCCAATAAAAACAATTTACTTTGTGTTTGTTTTTACGTTTTAAATTTATTTTTGACTTATACTTGAATGAATGTATACGAAAATAAAAAACAAACACAGCCTGAAAATTACAATGGATGGTCTTATCATCGCTCTGTATCTGACTCTGACAGACTATGAAATATCTCTCTGCCAAGTTTCATCCAGATCCCTAGTCGTTCCCGCGTGAAAGAGTAACAAACATCCATCCATACTAATAAGCTTTCGGGTTTATAATATTAGTAGGATAGTAGGATTATATTAGGTGTTCCTTTTATGTTAGTCCAAAGAAAAGATGGATGGACTGTGTGAAAGATGACATGAGTATGAAAGGAGTGACTGAGATGACGGCTGATAGAGAGTGGAGGGAAAAAACCTGTTGTACCGACCCCACATGAAGTGGGATAAGGGCAGGAAAATAATGATGATGATAATGTTTGGTAGGTTATAATTCAGTTCGACATTAATTCAGCACGTTTTGAAAAAATCAAGGAAAATAAAATACTTACCTAGATTTCATTTTGGTATGTATGTGTTTCAGCAAATGAATAGTCTGTGTTGGTTTTTTGGCAAAAAAAAATTATTATCCGGCTGGAAAATTCAAGGTCAAAAACCGAAAGCTACCGGATAACCCAGTTTTTTCCACATAACTATAATTCAGTGCACCCCAACCCCCAAGGATAATGCAATAAGGAAGCCTCCCCCCTCAGCTGATACCTCCCATTTGTACCCCCTCTCCGCACAGCGAGTTTCTCTCTACACGCAACTGTAATAACTGCGTAAGACTTGGTATACATTACTATACGTGATATTAGCCTAGGTCACGTTTTAGATTCGTAACCGTTAAAGAAATTACTTATTTTTAAGAGCTCTTTGCCAAGGTCTCGTCCGGGGAAGTACTACCACCACGCCCTTTTCTGCCGCCAAGCAGCAACGCTGCGTTTCGGTTTGAAGAGTGTGGTCGCCGGTGTAATTACAGGCACATGAGAAATTATAATAGCTTGATGACCTCAAGTTGGACGCAGGGCAGTGCATCGTAGGGCACGTTCCTATCGAGTGTGAATTACGAGGCAATGCTTTGTTATAGGGAATGGTTACCTTAACTAAGATATAGGAAAGTATATAAATATACTTACCTTATTAGGAATATTATAAGTTTAAACGTTTTTCAGTTTTTCCAACGTTCGGTGTGAACGCAGCCTAAAAACTAACTTTACTAGTTACTAACCAAGAATGAACCAGTTGCACGTGAGAAAAAGTTCACAACAAGGAGAGTAGGAGTGTGGGTATGTTTATGTCGTCCTAGGTCAGGGTGCTGACGTCAGTAGTGAAGACGTAACCAGTTCTCTCACTTGGATCTTACGGAGCTAAGTAGGTTGCATTTGCATACCTATTGAATACCTAGCCTAGAGTACAAAGTATGAAAAAAAGTATAAAATACGCGCAAAAATGCCCCAAACTAAGCAAAAGTGATCTATAACTTTTTTCTAATTTTGTATCATCACTAGTTTCATTCAAACCAGCGTGGTGAAAAGTTTTTAAGTGCGCTAAAGGAGCCAACTTTCGTGTACACATGTTTCAGAACTTTTTAGGTTCTACGGACATGCTGGATTCCTTGCAATGTTTTCGAGTACTGGAACTATGGACATATTTTTTTAAACAGAAAACCCAGAGCCCTCGTCTTAACGCGAAGGCGGGCTACCTCTGGACCAGCAGTGCTCAAAATAATACCACCACAACCGAACCACAACAGGAGCCTTATTCACTATGGCATCACAGCTAAGACAAGGCAGCCGGTGTCATACAGTCACGGCAAAGTATCTCTAAAATAAACAATTTTCTATTCTATTCTATTCCTATGCCGTAAAGAATAAAGCCCAACATCAAGTTTTACGTTTCACGGTTTGGGGCAAGGAATCTCCTATTGTCATGGTGAATAATGCCCCTGAACTCAAAATAACATAACAAACCCATTAAAATTAATAAGCTATGTTACTTCCCAACATCACAGAAAACCAATCCTTTCTCATTCTTTTTTTTTTTTTTATGGCTCCTGTCAATAGACAATCTTGCCAGTGTCAAGTGATAGAGATTATATGCTCTTTGATAAGTTTCTAGTCACGTCAGTCGAAAGTCGAGTCAGTCAATTGTTTTAAAGAAAATGGTGGCAGTTTCTTCAAAACATTTGAAACATTTTCGGTCAAATCACGATATCACATAATACACTTTCATTTCAAATGCTTACACTTTGTGCTAAGACCACAAGTAATGTTGGTTAAAATACCACCAAAATTACACAACACATCTCAAAATAACACTAGAAAAACAATTAAAATGAAAATGCTATGTTGCTTCGATAGATGACAGAAAAATATCCCTTTTTTTTTTTTTTTTTATGGCTCCTGTCTATAGACAATCTTGCCAGTATCAAGTGATAGAGATTGTAGGCTCTTTGTTATGTTTCTAGTCACGTCAGTCGAAAGTCGAGTCAGTCAATTGTTTTGAAGAAAATGGTGGCGGTTTCTTCAAAACATTTGAAACATTTTCGGTCAAATCACGATATCACATAATACACTTTCATTCCAAATGCTTACACTTTGTGCTAAGGCCACAAGTAATGTTGGTTAAAATACCACCAAAATTACACAACACAACTCAAAATAACACTAGAAAAACAATTAAAATGAAAATGCTATGTTGCTTCGATAGATGACAGAAAAACCTTGCCCTTTCTCATTCTATTCAGTTGACAGATGGTAAAGTGACAGATGTCAAAATTACAGCTAGAGTTGCTTACCTCCAGCGGCAGCTAGCATCCACCAGTCATCGGTGCTAGGTGATCTCTACACGTCATCACAACACATCACATTCACCACACTGACACTGTCACCAACACTGAACCATCCGGATGGAGTCTTTCGAATCTGCAACAAAGTAAACAAATAATTAAGACAGCACTTTTGCATGTAAAATTAATGACTAGCTGTCGAACGCTGGTTCGCTCGCGTATTAGCAGCGATTGCTAATATTCCCTATATTGGGTTGTTTGTAGTAGTATTTGTAGTAAGTTTTTTTTTATTGTATGTATTTCTATACCGTTAGTCCTAAAGAATTATTAGACATCCTCAAAGATCCCCGAGTTGTACTTTTTCGTCTTTTAAACTAAAAGATCTGAGAGATAATAAGGCTTCACGTCTTGAGGCACGGTAGATATCCTCTCAGATCTCTTAGCACCAAGTATACCCCAGATTCTTTGAGGACTTCTAAGGGGTTAGTCAGAGCTAACATATAAATATATTTTAGTTATTTTAACTAAAATATGTAATAAAAAATAAGACAATAGAATAAAAGGCATGTTTTCAGTGTTTTACAAATAAACACATCTCAACAATCTGATTTCCGCTATGATTCGCTAAAATCACCGTTCGCAACCGTAACGACCCTTATTGCTCCTATCCTTACCCCTGGTATTGCCGTCTCTTTCGCACTAACTGCTGTTTATATAACCGTCTCAGGATACTCTAATTTATACGTTTTACATTGCTTGGATTGATTTTATTGTTTTAGTTCTTAGTCTCTCTTGAACTGTCTACGAATTTTGGGATGAAATTGATTTTTGGAGAATGCAAAGGTCGGATTTGTGGTAGGAAGGTGTCGCATCAAAGTGATCCTTGTGATTGTTTTTTTATACAACTAGCTGATGGAACAAGCAAATGGCCCACCTGATGTTAAGTGATAACCATCATCAAAGCACAAAAACAAAGAACAAAGCATTGCCTCGTAAGTCATGCATAATACAAGGTGTTTAAAAGTTACATGACATTTTCCCTTCAGAAACAAAACATATTCTGACCTACCCCATCGGGTACGTTTCCGTTTTAAACTAGCCCTGCATTTAAAAAACAAAACTTAAATACATGCTAAAAACAAGACTAAAAATTCCAAAGCGAATAATACTAAATCATAATAAAATCACAGCATTTGGTATAATTTGCCAGAACTATACCGCGTTTATCGATGTTGCTAGGGGTGGCTTGGCACCCCTCGACGAAACATACAAGGTGTTCATCAACACACTAACTTAGCTGGTCGTTCAAGTACAGGGTGTTTTTTTATAGATGAAACAAGCAAATGTCCTTCCTGATGTTAAATGGTAACTATCACCTACAACAAACATCGCCTCGTTAAGTCACGCTAAGAACGTGCCCTACGCTACGATGCAATGCTCTGGTAAACACTATAAAACTAATAGCAAACATGTTTGTATTAAAATATCTATATTTTTGCTAAATTAATTTACTGTGTAGTGAAAATATTTTCAAAATGCTAGCGCATAATGTAAGTCTTTTTTTTTATACAACTTCCTGTCGGAACAAGAAAATCGCCCACTTGAAGTTAAACAGTAACCATTACCATTTCACTTCAGGTACCTGTGTGAAATGTCCACCAATATTTATTTATATTAATTTATTACCGATGATAGAGCATTTCCTCGTAAGCCACATAAACGTGCTCTACGATGCACTGCCCTGCGTCCATTAAATTGAGGCATACAGATGCAATGCCTTTTTCTATTCATTTTAAGTCCATCAAATTAGTCGCTAGCTGTACTATCAGTACATTACATATACATTTTGACTATACATTACATTGTACATTACATATAGGTACTTTGGAAAACGCAACCCGCAAGTACTGCAATTACAAAACTCACAGTAAATCTAACACAGATGTCCCCAACTAAATAAAACACTGGTCGACGCGTGTCATACAGTATCGATTGTACCTTTCGATTGCCGTCTCCCTCGCTCCCAGGTGCCAGCCGGTGGTAGAACGGGACAGGCGACCTTCTTCCGAAGCTGTTTGAGATGTGGTGTTTACTTGTGTGCATTTAATAAGGGTAACGCCCTATAAACTATGGATGCCGGTTTTGCTGGTCGCGAGATAACCGAGTTCGTATGAGCTTGATAGCAATGACGGATTATTAGGCCGCCCTAAGGCCTCAGTCTGGGCTTCATCTCCAGTCAAAGTCAAAAGGTATTTATTCAGGTGAATCATAAGGATCACTTTGAAACGTCATAGAGCTAGGCGCCAGTTCCACGCGAGCAAGACTAAACCTAGAGTCCAGTCCTAACCTAACCTAGGTCTTTCAAAACAGTGTGGTGAAAGGATTTTAAGTGCGCCTCACAGACTGTAGCTCCTTTGGACTTGAAACTATAGAACTTTTTATAGTTCTGCGACTTAAAAATTCTGTCATCAATGGTCGAGCATTCGTAATTTATTATCAAAAGCTAACAATGTAGACGAGGCTGTACTAATTGAATATCCAAGCAAGGGTTTATTTATAAAGTACTTTATGTTTTTTAACAGAGTACTCTGATTTTTTATAACACCCTGATAAAATTATAATCCAGTCATAACAAGGCTAATAGGTGACTTGACACTGAACTATTTTTTTAAGTAAACTACAACTAAGAATGACCTTTTTTTACTATCTCCTTATGTTCACTGACATTTTTTTACGATCTCCATTTGGGGCGAAGTTCTTTGTTTTTGTGTTCATTATTTTTTCACATTCACTACATGAGGTATAAAGTTATAATTTTACACTACACTAGGTCAAAAGGTTTTGTTATTTCAAGTCTTCTCCGTCCGTGTTGTTTCATACAACAAACAGAGGAACCAAGCCTTAAGTTTGTTGCCTGTTCCTACGCGCTTTGGTCGCGTGGAATTGACACCTAGATTCACCTATTTTTTAGACATTTCTAAGTGTTCCTTGTTATTTATTGACTTTGACATCTGTCATCAACGGTCCACCATTCGCAATTAATTATCAAAAGCGATTATGTATCGACTTTCACTTTGTCATCTGTCATCAAAGTTCGGTCATCAACGGTCCACCATTCGCAATTAATTATCAAAAGCGATTATGTATCGACTTTGACTTTGTCATCTGTCATCAAAGTTCGGTCATCAACCACCATTCGCAATTTACTATCAAAAGCGATAATGTATGTAGTCGACTACAAATTGAACGTCCAGCCAAGGGGTGAAAACGCACCCCTCTAAACTTTGGATGTACATAGGACAGAAAGAAAAGGGTACTTTATGCTATAATCCGATTTCTGTGATCAAAACCAGCGCTTTCAAAGTCCGGCATCACAAAGCTTTGAGAATAATAGTTTGGATAAAACAAATGATTTGAATCTACAGCTCACACACAGTAAACACAAGATGGTAAATATTTCCCTGTTATTCATAATCCCTGTCATTTTATAGCGGCTCAATAGAAAGAAAGAAAAAATATTTATTAACCCAGAAAAAAAACATTGGTACTTACATAGGTATTGTGAGATTTGAGATCCGAGGGAATATCTACCGTGCCTGGTGATCAGTCGTGAAGCTGTTTTTGTATTATTTCTGTAGATTAATTACCAACTTTCCATAACAGCACATACATTTGTATATATTTACTAACTCCAGGGTGTTGATTCGGGGAGTCTCACCTAGTGAATCCGCCCTCACTTCAATCGCGTGCTTCTTCTTCTCAAGTTGTCATTTCCACTCGCCATGAGACGCGGTTGGCGCTAGCAATAAGTGAATGTGTTACATTGGAGCTTCATCACTAATATTAGGTACTAGCGACCCGCCCGCGCGCCCCTGCTTCGCACGGGTGCACATATCATGCATGTATTATCTTAAAAACCTTCCTCTTGAATCACTCTATCTATTAAAAAACCGCATCAAAATCCGCTGCGTAGTTTTAAAGATTTAAGCACACATAGGGACATGGGGACATAGGGATATAGGGACAGAGAAAGCGACTTTGTTTTATACTATGTAGTGATATTGTAACAAGGATCATACAAAAGAACAGTAGGTAGGTTATGAAGCAATCCACAAGTTTGTTGCCTGTTTTTCTAGACTTGGTCGCGGAAAGTGGTACCTAGATACACCTAGCTTTAGGAAGTGATGTTGTCATTCAATCGAAAAACCTTTAAAGTTGACTTTGAATGCCATTTAAAACGCACTGCGAATTCCACTGTCACGTAGGTGAACGTTGATACAGAATAGCGCAACCGCACCCCCGTTTTGTATAATGGGGTGCATTAGTGTTCGCCGTGGGAACAGCCATGTTGGTGAACAATGGTTGTGACGAATCACGTATCATATTACTTTTGTTTGTGAGTTTCGTGGATTTGTTGTTCATTACTGAGGTCTTGCCCAATCGTACAAATATACGGTAATAGGTCTTAAATTTCAAGTTGTGTAAGTAACGTCAAATGTATAGCGCCAATAATTCGGCCGACCCCCTGACTACGTTTTTGGAGATCCTAATAGGAATCTTGAGGTGGTGATAACTGCCACATTTAACGATTACTTAAGAGGCTGACAACCGTCAAACAGCTTCTCGCTCGTTTTGAAAGTTCAACTTTTTTAACATAGATAAAAACCATCGGTATATTTATGAGCGATTGTTTGATAAGTTATTTATTTTGAAGGTTTTATTTTACTTTATTTTTTTATTCCCTTGATCGTTATTTTTAAATACCTACCCTATTATTCATAATGCCTGACAGTTTATAGCGGCTCTATAGAGTATTCTTGTCACTGTCACCTCAAACAAATTCTGTAGAGGCGCAATTCTGAATATCTCTCACGAGTGTGAGTGAAAGGAACTATTATCAGCAATAGGGTGAGCGAGAGGCGATTATCGTCGCAATTTAGGATGCGTCTCTATATTGGCTGAGTTATAGCTTTAGATTGCATAACTGAATAGAAAGTATCGCATGGGTCATTTGAGTGGTTCCCATCATTACGTAATTCAGGTGGATTCTCTATGAAAAAGGATAAATTACGGTTTTGGTCTGACGGCAGCAATTTCACTCGCGTTCCTATTATACTCACACACACAAAAGTATATATATTATTCACTAGATGCGCCCCGCGGTTTCACCCGCGCAGATTTAAATCCCGGTATCCCCAAGAGATAAGAAGTAGCCTATGTGCTAGATCAGACTATAGGGGAAGCAGGGGTAATGGCGATCATTTATATATTTATTTTTATTTATTGAGAAATTAACATCATTAAAGGTTTTTTATTAAGCCCTAAGGCGATGTTAAATCTATATACCTATTTAATAATCATATAGACAACACTTAGGTACATTTAAACATTTTCAAAGACATGCTGTGCCATTTCCATGGCTTTCGGCAGATTATGGTGAAAAATATGTACGCTGTTTTGGGACAGAATATTTAGGAAATAAATAGAGTGACATGGGGGCGAACTTAAGTAGGTTGGTCCTACAAGTGGGCACCTCCAGCATGGCGGGGCGGCGGCGCGTGCCCAAGTAGTCGTTGGGCGCGCGCAGCCGCAACGCCGCCAGCACCGCCGGGTGGTGCAGCTCCCCGCGTAGCCACGCGCACCATGTACTTCGCCAGCGCCAGGTCTCTGCGCACCGACAGCCTGCAGTACCCTATCATACCTAGCACGAACAGGCTCGGGTACATCAGCGGGTAATATGGATACACTCCATATTGTTTTAAGTACAAAAAGCGAGTGAATTTGTTCTGATTTTTTTCTACCAAAAGTTTGTACTTATCTTCGTTAGGGTTCCAAATTATAGCATCATGTCGGGTAATACCGCTCACTCCAATAACTTATTAAATAAGGTGCCTTAAAACACAGCGAGCACGCTGCAGCGCAGGTGTTGTAACGCTTGAGCAGGCAGAGTATATAAATCTCAAAACTAACATAAGACAAATTAAAAAACAAATAGAGCCTTTTTCTCTCAGGTGATCGGCATTCCCCCATCTTCCCGTAATCTATCTCTCTGCCAAGTTTCATCCAGATTAGTGAGAGGCTGAGAGGTACACCTACGTGATGCCAACGCCATAACTCCAATACACAATTCTCAACATGAAGCACAAATCGATCATTCCGCTCGTCTAAAAATAACAATACACATCCAGGTGTGAGGAAGTTGATCCCTAAACTTATTTGCATACCACGCAAATACCACCTTTAACACAAAAGCGTAAAGCATAAAACAAGATAGCAGTACAAGGTATACTGCAAAGAACTTTAGACGCTATTCGCTTGCAATAAGACTTATAAAAGCTTGTTATAGGTAAATCTTGCGACCTGGTCTCATCTGCCAAGGTATTATGAACTTTATTCGGAAGAAATAGGAGGAAAAATGATTGCAAATTTTATACAGTACCAATAAAATTGCATTAGCGTAGCCACTTGCCCTCTCACTCTTTTGTGTAAATGAAAAGGGATATTTAATTTGAGGGATGTAAAAAATGTCCCCTTCTCATATAATAATATGGTAGTCACAAACGCCCTTATTCATAAACGTTACTTTGTCAACACTTTCCAAATAACCTACAACTACATCAGGTTTTATTATACTACTTGCTTATGGAACAAGCAGATGCCCATCTGATGTAAGTGGGAGCCATCACCTACAAAGCATTGCCTCTTAATTCACGCACGATAGGAACGTGCCCTACGAAGCACTACCCTGCGACCATCAATTTGAGGCATACGCCGTTAAGCCTCACTAAGTAATTACACCGGCGACCACACCCTTCAAACCAAAACACAGCGTTGCTGCTTGGCGGCAGGAAAAGGCGTGGTGGTAGCACTTCCCCGGACGAGCCACACAGAAAGAGCTCTACTACTTAGAAAACTGACAGTATACGCTATTTTAGCTATCAGAGGATTATCAAACGTTTTTAATTTAAAAAGGGCGGTTAAGCTTTTTCGTAAGAGAGCCCGAGTAGGCCTATTAAGTGTTTTATTGTAATTTGGCACGAGATGAAAGCAGCTAATAATTTTTAAATAGGGATAGACATTTGTGCAACAAAACGTGGGTGTGTGGTTAATGGACGTTACTCTGACTAGCCCTTAAACATCCTGAAATCTTGAGCTGGTACATAGTACTAGAAGATCTAGACGGTCTAGGTCTAGGCTTTGAAAGGAGTCTCTTTGGGGCGCGCTTAAATCCTTCCACCACACTGTTAAATAAACTAGTGACAAGACAAGAAGAAGGGATCTCGTTGTTTTTTTACGTGATGTTAAACTTTTTTTGTCAGATTATTTTAAACTAGCTGCGCCCCGCGGTTTCACCAGCGCAGATTTAAATCTCGGTATTCCCAGATGATAAAAAGTAGCCTATGTGTTATTCCAGACTATAATGTATCTTTCTGCCAAGTTTCATCCAGATCCGTTCAGCCGTTCAGCCGTTCCGGCGTGAAAGAGTAACAAACATTCATCCATCCATCCATCCATACTTACAAACTTTCACGTTTATAATATTAGTAGGATGATGTTTTCCTTCACCGTAGATATAAAAATACGAAGGTCTTATTCAAATCAAAGTCACAATGATTGATACACAGATATGGCTTCATATCCTTCAGCCTTAATCTACAACTTTTTTCTTGTAGGTCACAGGTACGTACAAGAAATTAGGAGTAGAGATAAATATTTGTTGTACGTCCGGAACGGACAAACTTTATTTATTTTTGTATTCATGATATAACGTTTTACTAACTACATCAAACTTAATAAAAATAGGAATCAATATGTGTGTTTATATTACATGAATGAATGAAAAATTCTTTATTATACACCAAAAGAAAAAAATAGAACACTCAAAAATTAGAAATAAAGTAGTAGGTACAATGGGCGGTCTTATAGCTGAAAGCGATTTCTTCCAGAAAATTCCAAACATTAATTTGTAACGAGGATCATACAAAAGAGCGGTATGTACCAAGCCGAATTTGTTGCCTGTTCTTCTAGGCTTTGGTCGCGTGGAACTGTCACCTAGTTTTAAGACGTTTCAAGAGTGAGCACCGGTGGTCTAGTGGGAGTGACCCCGCCTTCCGATCGTAAGGTCGCAGGTTCGAATCCGGTCGTGCACCAATGGATTTTTCCATCGAAAAATTTATGTGCGCAATGCCAGTGCTCTTAAACGGTGAAGGAAAACATCGTGAGGAAACCAGTTAGTATTCTAACAGCGGCGATGGGCTTGCAACCTGTCACGTATGGAATACTAACTACTGCAAAATGTGGGTATGTGCCAAATGTAATGTTTGGACGTACCTCTGACTACCCCCCTTAGACATCCTCAAATAATCTTGAATTAGTATCTACTTGGTACTGGGAGATCTGAAGGGATATCTACCGTACCTGGGGATCAAAGTCGTGAAGCTGTTTCAGTTTTTCAAAGTGATCCTTGTGATTTTGTTGAATATATATATTTTGACTTGACACGGCAAGGAGAAGAAGTATATGTAACTGTCTGGTATGTGCCGTAAAATAAATATTTTCTATTCTATTCTACGTATTTCAAACTTACGCAAACAAAGGTTTAGGAATCCAGGAACCAATTAGACGCCGTTGCTTCGCTGACATAAAATATTCAGACCATTGATTGGCTTTTAAGTATACTATCCCGCACGTTTAGTCTGCATGCCAGTCATTACAAATGTCAGGACTTAAAGCGAGTATATATCCCAGAACCTCCAACCTCCAAGACGCCTCGGGGGTACTGGCTGCTCAGCGCGAGCACTTGAACAGTTAGATTTCGTTAGATTTTCTTCTCAGAGATTAATAATAATGAAATTTTAATTTTTTTTTTACACAGCGCTTAGTAAATATTAATCCCTATCTTTCGTTATAACTTTCACATGATTTCAAGAAAAACTTTCTTAGTAATGGATGTTTGAAATATCGATTTAGAGTCAACTTATGTTTTTTTTATCGAGAAAATTATTATTATTTTCGTTTCTATCTTTACACAGCGCTCGAGTACATGTTCAATTTTAAAGTTTTCGTTTTTTTCATGTATTTTTTTACATTTTAGTAGATTTACAGCTGTTCTAAAACCGTCTCGTGCCGCCCTAAGGAGAAGGAGGTTAAATAAAGGAAGGAGGTTCTGGGATATCCTCGCCTTAAGAGGATGACTCGGCCACTAGCTCGGCCGAGCCTTACATCATTGGCGAAATAAAATCACATAGGCTGCGCTGGTTCGGCCACGTGCTACGTATGGAGGAAGATGGGGCAGCAAAACGGGCCTACTATGGAGTGCCAGTCGGCTGACGGCCAGTCGGTCGACCCAGATACAGGCGGAATGACGAAGTGGTGAAGGACCTTCGCTCACTTCAAGTCTTTCCACCGGACTGGCTGGAGGCGGCGCAGGACCGAAGCCGATGGCGAGCTATTGTGTCGGAGGCCAAGACCCACGTCGGGGTTGATGCGCCAGGATAGTGAGTGAGTAATAGGATGACAATAGCACATGTTTGGATGTTTACGATTTTTGGTAAATACAAAGAGGCCTATACCAGGCAGTGAGCGAATTCGGGTTGTGGATGAAGATATCCCAAAGCTTTGAAAATGAGCACTGGTGGTCCAGGGGTAGCGGTCTTTCCGATCCTATGGTCGTGGGTTCAAAACCAGTCGTGCACCAATGAGTTTTACGGCGAAAAGTTTGACGCACAGTGTCAGTGTTCGCGGCGAAAGGCGGCATGCCGAATAATCTAAAAATCTCTATAACATGTGTCAAGTGCTTGAAAGAAGCCTCTCCTTTCACCACACTGCTTCGAAAGAACTACTTAGTGACAAAACAAAAAGAAGACTGAAAAAACTAGGTGATTCCGGTGCAGCACAGAAAAAAGGTTGGCTACAACTGATGTAGACAATTTTGGCTGCCCTGCCCATACCAACGTTTGGCATTTGAGGTACTGGAGCGGCGCCAATACACGACAATTGATTAAATTTTCACTTATTTAATGCGGTTCTGTGTGTACTGGCAGCGGCAAAAATACAAGCTTTAGGAAAGAAAGAAAAATAATAGAAATTTTACTTACTAACCCAAAAAACGCTAAATTATGTAAGTAATACAGTTCAAAACAAAAGAAAAAATATGTATACAACAATGATTAAAAGTAATACAAAAAGCTAAGAAAATTCGTGTTTTGAACATTTCGTGTGAAATGTCAAGTATTCAGAAAGATTTAAAGAATCGTATTTTTTTAAATAAATAAATTTATTCGGCGGCCAACAAATAAACAACATAACAACAACGTATTATGAGGGTACCCTGTACTTACTTATAATAATTATGTTGTCCAACCTAAAATCTGAAAAATCGAAAGAAATAAAACAAGTGCATGTAAGTGGCGTAGAGACATAACACAATAACATGAATCCTTGATGTTAAGTGGTAACCATTACATATGAACGTGCCCTACGATGCACTGCGTCCATCAACTTGAAGGCCTTGAGGTCATACAGATAAAGCCTCCTGTGCCTTTAATTTTACCGGCAACCACAGCCTCAAACCGAAACACAGCAACGCTGCTTGACGGCAGAAACAAGCATGGTAGTACCTACTTCCCCGGACGAGCCCTATACATAATAGATTGCTTTTCTAAAAGAGAAACGTAGATACATGTGTCTCACTCGAACTAGGTCACAAGTTGAACACTAGTCGCTGTAACTGCTTCTATAAACGGCGCACAAGGAGGTATTGTTGGGTTAGACTAAGTAAATATGTACGATAGATGTATCCAATCCTACTAATATTATACGAGTACATGCGAACGTTACGATATTTGGTTGTTTGTGGGTCAAACACGCACCACTGAACCGAATGGGCTGAACTTGGAAAAAAGTATATTAAAATTCGATTTGAAACTGAAACAGCTTCACGACTTAGATCCCCAGGCACGGTAGATACACCTTCAGATCTATCAGTACCAATTACTAACTCAAGATTATTTGAGGATGTCTAAGGGGGGTAGTCAGAGGTACTTACGTCCAAACATTACATTTGGCACAGACCCACATTTTGCAGTAGTAAGTATTCCATACGTGACAGGTTGCAAGCCCATCGCCGCTGTTAGAATACTAACTGGTTTCCTCACGATGTTTTTCTTCACCGTTTAAGAGCACTGGTATTTCGAACATAAATTTTTCGAAAGAAAAATCCATTGCTGAACGACCGGATTCGAACCTGCGACCTTACGATCGGAAGGCGGGGTCACTCCCACTAGACCACCAGTGCTCTCTTGAAACTTGCTTCTCTTGTTTCGCGATTTGTAAATTATCATAAATATTGTACGTAAATAAATTACATCAGCGTACTTAATGCTAATTGGAATTTACGTAGAGAAAATGCTAATTAGCATTAAGTTTATTTTTAGTAGAATACTTTTAAAACAACAACTGATACATAAAACCGTATTCGTAAATTACCATGAACTATTTAGGCCTATTTAAGCATAGGCAAGATAGAAAAATGTAAAGGCAATTAGAATCTAAGCGGCGATATTCATTATGTTAAGGATAGCATCCAGAGGATTTCACTCAACGCTTCCACACGACCAGTTAAACAAAAGACGGAGCGGTTGAAAACATGCAAAAACAAGACGGGCTCCCATCCGAGGAATGCATTGTCTGCAAAAAGTAATTTTGTCAGTTTGCGTACGGCAGCATTCTTCGTATTTATGTATTAAGGCGCCGTTTCCATGCACGCGACAAGTTATAGCGACCAGTGAGTGACCAAACCACCTTCAAACTAACGTTAGCTTCAGCTAGCGTAAGTTAGGCCTTAAATGATAGACGCAGGGCAGTGACGACGCACTGGGGCATTATTCTCCATGACATAGGAGATTCCTTGCCCCAAACCGTGTGAAGTCACAACGTGATCTTTGGCATTATTCTTTATGACATAGGAGAGACTTTTCCCTAACCGTGTGACGTCACAACGTGAACTAAACGCAAACGCGATTGGATTGGTCATAGTGAATAACGCCCCTGCTCGTTCATATCGTGCGTGTGGGCAATGCGTGGCGTGTGATCTTACATCAGGACCCACCATACTATATTATGCTTCTTCCATCAGCTATTAGTATTCAAAAAACGTTAAGCTGAATGTTGATCGAGCGAGCGAAGGTTTCTCTAATAACTTGGACGAATCGGGGGAGTTGACATATCAGTCTGTATAGGTATTACTTTCGAACTGCTTGGCCACTAGAAGGTACGCCTGGATTCATCCAGCTATAATTTCGAAGTTATCCTTGTGATTCAACTGTGGAACCGCTGACGTAAACTATAGCAAGCTTTTATAAAAATAAAAGAGGAGTGAGACACAGTAAGAACTCGTAAGAGTTCTGTCAAAGTCGTTGTACAGTTAATTTAAATCCAGCGACTTGGTCGCCAATCATCACATCCGAAACGCGTCCTCAACTGTGAAAACGATGCATGGAGCCTTAGAGTTACGAGTCTCACAGCTTGTAACTAATATTTTAGACTTCCAGCTTAAAGCAACTTTCTACTTGATGACTCTAAAAGTTAAATAGGTCTTTGTAAACTTAAACATGGACAGTAAATTTGGGATGATCTTCTCATACAGCAGTAGATGGAACAAGCAGATGGCCCACAATTACCGTTATAGTTGGATTGCCTCGTCGTCGTAGGAAGAAGGCCCAAGAATATTTTTTTTTTATAGCCACACCTCCAATTTGCATCCCAGCTATGGGGAATGAGTGCTACCAATTTTATATATGACTAGATGCGCCCCGCGGTTTCACCCGCGCAGATTTAAATCTCGGTATTCGCACAGGATAAAAAGTAGCCTATGTGCTATCCAGACTGTAATCCATCTCTCTGCCAAGTTTCATCCAGATCCGTTCAGCCGTTCCGGCGTGAAAGACAACAAATACCGATCCATCCATACTTACAAACTTTCGCGTTTATAATATTAGTAGGATTAGAGTAGATTAAGCGAAGAAGACCCGCTAGATGTTACCAAGATTACGAAGCCAAAGTTACGAAGATCATACTATAAACATAAATAAACATATTATAAGGTCATTCCCTTCCACGCTTTCCTACTTTCTCTGATCATCGAAAGAACGTCACGTCGTTTATGACCAAAATAATTCATACCGTTCTCAACCATTCTATAAGAATCATGAATCTACAGACGTTTGGTAAGTAGGTAGATCGGTAACCACTGTTGGAATCTAGAAAAGCGTGCAGGATAATCATGACTTGGCTGATTCGAGCACGTTTTTGCTCATATTGAAGTCTTTGTAGTTATAGAACTGTACTTAATAAGACTAGGTACATACAGTCTATCTAAAAATAAGACATTGACCTGTAAACGTAAGTAATTACTACTAATCCTCAGTTTTGGCATTGTTCTGGCAGTCGGTCTGACGACCTCAGTGGCGCAGCGGGCGAGAGTCCGCCTGCGACGGAAGAAGTTGCGGGTTCGATTCCCGCCTCGGATCAAATTTGTGTACGATCTGCAGAAATTTGTTTCGTTGGTCTGGGTGTTTATGAATAATATAAAATATCTATCTATGTTAACGTATTAAATATATCAATCATCTAGTACCCATAACACAAGCTTTGACTAGCTTACTTTGGGGCTAGATGGTTCTGTGTAGATTGTCCAGCATAAAGTAAGTCAACCTCGCTAGGTCTTGTCTCAAAATCTTGGTATTCAGAGTAGAGCTATTTGTTTTCGGCTCGTCCGGGGATGTGCCTAGTCCTACCGTCGCCGCGTCGGTTAGCTTTGCTGGCTTTGTTTGAAGGGTATGGTTGCCGGTTGAAATTACAGGAACATGAGGCTTAACATCTGTATACCGAAGCACAGAAGAAATAATAGTAGCCTCAAGTTGACAAGAGGCGGTACATCGTAGAGCACGTTCTTATTGAGCGTGACTTGCGAGACAATGCTAAGATATTATAAAGAAGATGCCTTATTATTATTATGAGCCTTCTATGTCCCACTACTGGGCAAAGGCCTCCCCCATTCCCTTCACTCGGTGCGACCCTGTGTGATGTTCCATTCCGGCTGGTACCTATCTAGCTCATCCCGCCATCTAGTTCTTTTGATGATGAGATGCCTTAATTTTTTATAACCTGACTGAGAACAAACATCTACATTAATCACACAAAGTTTGTTCTCGATGGGGATTGAACTCACAGCGTTCAGCATAGAGCTACTACCAATTGTGCTATGAACACAGCCCTATGTATACATATATGGGGGCATGTGTTAGTCAGAAGTCCAGTGCAGAAAAAAACTGTTTCTAACTCCCATGTAGAATCATGACACAATAGTTTCCTAATACGTATGTTTATAGATCGACCATCTTGTAATGCTAAG
The DNA here is from genome assembly GCA_963576535.1 of Plemyria rubiginata. Classification (NCBI taxonomy): domain Eukaryota; kingdom Metazoa; phylum Arthropoda; class Insecta; order Lepidoptera; family Geometridae; genus Plemyria; species Plemyria rubiginata. Next base: position 2,775,990 of record OY754911.1, on the reverse strand, counting down.
GCGATCGAGGGCAAGGCCACGAGACATACCCAATACCCATGTTGTATTAAAATGATGTTCAGAAAATGAGCCTACGTGGTATTGATTGTAAAGACATTGGTGTCGATTCTTTTGTTGCATTATCCGAGACTAACTTAATCTGACAGCTCTATAATAATAGCCATCCTTGTAGTTTCGGTCTTTTAGAAAGGGACGGCAATATTTTTAGTCTTTCAAATTAGGAATGCCATGCCTGGGAGTAATAATTAAACTAAAATACATTGGCCTTGAATTGGGTCCGAAACAGAGCACCTAATAGCTTAGTTCTTTCTGATACTATTTTATTACTTACTCGCTGATGGAATTAGCAGATGGCCCACTTGATATTAAGTAGTACCCATCGTGCGAATAGAAATCGGGGTCACTGCCGCAAGACCATAGTGATCTGTAGATTGCTGGATATAGGCTTACAAAGAACTATTTTATTTATACTAGTTGATGGAACAAGCAGATGGCCCACCTGATGTTAAGTGGGAACCATCACCTATAACAAAGCATTGACTCGTAAGTCACGCACGATAAGGCACGTGCCCTACGATGCACTGCCCAGCGTCCATAAACTTGAGGCATATTGGCGGCAGAAAAAGTCGTGGTGGTAGTACTTCCCTGGAGTAATAGAGCCAGAAACAAAGAGCTCTACTCTTCTTCTTTCGTCTTCTTCTAGTGCTCGGATAATTCGTGTTTACATGCGTCAAGTACTTATAAGGAGCCTATATAAAGCGTACCTAATTAAAATCGTGTTTCGAAAGAAACTAATGACACGAAAAAAGCTAATATACGTGAGCGTCTCCGCGGGCGGCAGCTAGCAAAACAATCAAAGGCCAGTTTACTTTATTTTAGTACTTGTAACGTTTTATCACAGCGCGCGCAATATACTCATATCGAGACAAGGCGCGCCACTGAGCTCAATAATTTCATGCTTGTGTTAACGTCCGCCATTACAGAATAGGTATAACTACCCACAGTTAGGTGTGTTGTCTAAGTGGTGTAATCATCTAACCAGGTAAAAAAGTAAATAGGCCTTAACTTTGTATTCTACTTAGATGGTTAGTAATTTTATAGTGGTCAGTGTATGTTTAGTCCTTATAACAAAGGTTCGTAGGGTTTAAACTGAAACTGAAACAGCTTCACGACTTTGATCCCCAGGCACGGTAGATATCCCTTCAGATCTCCCAGTACCAAGTAGGTACTAATTCAAGATTCTTTGAGGATGTCTAAGGGGGGTAGTCAGAGGTACGTCCAAACATTACATTTGGCACATACCCACATTTTGCAGTAGTTAGTATTCCATACGTGACAGGTTGCAAGCCCATCGCCGCTGTTAGAATACTAAGTGGTTTCCTCACGATGTTTTCCTTCACCGTTTAAGAGCACAGGCATTGCGCACATAAATTTTACGATAGAAAAATCCATTGGTGCACGACCGGATTCGAACCTGCGACCTTACGATCGGAAGGCGGGGTCACTCCCACTAGACCACCGGTGCTCATCGTAGGGTTTAAAGTTCTTTTTTTATGTGAACTTCTTACTGAAACGTAATTTTTTTCATTAAATTACAAGGATCACTCTGAAACGTCGCAAATTAAGGTTTAGGTAATAGAAAGAAAGAAAGAAAATACATTTATTCAACTACACAGACACTACATATGGATAGATATACAGAAATTTTGTTACAATTTTACTTAAAATATACTACAATTAAACACAAATACAAAAAAAAACTGGAGAAGTGAAACATTATTGGAAAGAAACATAAGAAACTAAGAATAATAAGTAATCAAGGTTTTTTATAGAATAACTAGTAGGTAGTTTCGCCCCGCGGTTTCACCCCTGCAGATTTAAATCCCGGTATTCTCACGGGATAAAAAGTAGCCTATGTGCTATTCCAGACTATAATCTATCTCTCTGCCAAATTTCATCCAGATCCGTTCAGACGTTCCGGCGTGAAAGAGTAACAAACATCCATCCATCCATACTTACAAAATTTCGCATTTATTAATAGTACCTAGTTAGGAAAATAAACGACCGTCTACATGACTTACATACTTACGTATGCACAAGACATAAAATTACATAAGAATATAGATGTAGATATTGTAGCCATGTAATAGATATCTTATTATCTCTCATTCATTACTATTTAAAGACAAGAAGATAAATTATGAATCATTTTGATATTAGTTTGTATATGATTATGAGCATAATTCACTATATTATAATATTATTGGTTGAGTATTGTTTATCACGCATTTTATGAATACTAAACAAAAGTTTAAAACTGATCCTTGTGGTTCATATCGAATAGCTTTGTTGTTTTTTGGCGCGTATGTGTAACCGGTCGATGAAGAACAACGGCAGCGACTTAATTTTTTTTTATAATTATGTGTCAAAGTGATGCAATTGAAAAATACATTTTATAATAATATGTAATAAGTGGAAAGTGGCGAGAAAAAACATGTTGTGCCGACCCCATATAAAGTGGAATAAAAGCAGGAAGAAGAAGTAATAAGTTGGCCCATTATTATTCTTTATATTTCACCTACGTGTTTGTGTCTTTTTTGGTATTATTGATATCATTTGAATAAATTTTTACCGACTTCAAAAAAAAGGAGGTTCCCAATTCCTATGTTTTTTTATGTTTGTTATCTTATAACTTTTTACTGGGTGGACCGATTTTTATGACTCTTTTATTAATCAAAAGCTGGTGCTTTTCATGTGGTGCCATTTTAATTTAAGTATGATCTGACGAGTACTTTTTGAGTTATAGTAGTACTAGCTGGTACCCGCGACTTCGTCTGCGTACTTTTTTACCTTTTTTTCGCAATAAAAGGTAGCCTATGTCCTTTCTCAGGGTCTAAAGATTGTCTGTGCCAAATTTCATCAAAATCGGTTGAGAGGTTTAAGCGGGAAAGCGTAACAGACAGACAGACAGAGTTACTTTCGCATTTATAATATTATAAGTAGGGATGAGTGTTTTCTAGTGCATTTGAAGTCGGTCTTTCGATTATAATCTCATCTGGCTTTTGCTCCAACGACGCCATGCCGGCTACTACATCGTCTCTTACCATCAGGTGAGATTGTAGTCAAAGGAGAAAATTTGTAAATGCAAAGAACAACTCATTCTTTATTATTACTGTTATCGCTGTTTTTAGACAATTGGCGATCGGATCAGAAGCAAGGTCGCCCGTGCCAGCCCACCATTGCTTCATTTGTTTAACACAAGCCTAGTCCTTATTTTACGAGGTACATTAGATACACTAGTTTTTGTACAAGGTTGTCTAGAGGAGATCTGGGTGGAGGTATGTAGATACCTTCCTTATTGTAGAGCACCCATCTATCAGCTATTTTGATGTCATTTTACCTAAAGCTTATGACGCTTATTATTCTTTTATAGAGGCTTTTTTCGAGCTTATTATGATAATCTGAGGCAATAATAATACCTACACAGTAAACATCTATTTCGATATCTCTTGCGTAAAGAAATATTCTTGATTCTTGAGGGTAGTGAGAGGCAAGTCCGTAATTTTGTTTCACAGTATTTTTCGTAGAACTTGGAGATCTTTGCATAACTGTTCACTTTAGAAAACAAGGCAATTCAAGGTCAATGACCTCAAGAGTGAACAGAAAGGAAGCAGTAGGTACCTACCTACCTACGACAAACATTAATTTATTAATTACGTATACATACCTAGGTAGGTCACGATTTTTATAGTAGGTAGGTATTTATTACTCAGAACATACCTACCTAGGTAATACGATTATTAATTAATGGTTTAACGACGTACCTATAAACTGAATATTATGCACATATAATAGGTACCTAGGTATAATTTTATTATAGTAATTATCTAGTTCAGCATTATAATTATAAAATTTGCTTTGTTTTACGTGTGACTGCATTTTAACAACACCAAATAGATTTCATAGGTTTGAAGTACGTATTTCATTTTCGACCACAAATAAGGAAATACGCGTAACTTATTTTTAACGCAATTTTGAGTCCGCGCAATGTCATCGCTTCGTGAAATTACACGTATGTCAATAAATTATGTTTTATTGTTACAGAGAGACTGAAACAACGCATTGTGTGCGTCAGTGAAGACAAACATACACTTTCTCTAATAATCACCTACTAGGTACTTACGGCGCTAATTACTGGTATAAAACTTCGTGTGAACATGATGCATGCATAATAGTGATTTATAAAAGAATTATAAGTTGATTTTGTAGGCCTAATTTCAGTTAGTTTATTGTATTTAGTTAGTCACAGACAAGAAGCGGGCTCATAGATCTCACTGAAGCAATTGAAATAGGTAAAATCGAAACAGTGGAAGCCATAGCGTGATATACCAACTGCATTAAGTAACAGCGCATACACCTGGCCGGTTTCTATTTATAGAACGTTTCCCCACTCAATATTATAACCTTGTTTAACATGTAAATCATTAAATGTAATAAAAAATGTTTACCTGAGCAAACTGGCAGCGTTGGCACCTTTCGCACGATTCAATCACGATAAATGTCTCAACAACAGAGGTTTATACACTGTAACTGTGTTTAAATCAACACAGACGCGAGAGACGAGCTCTCCAAGGCACTTCGCCACTAAAATTATTGATTCCGTAGCGTTACAAAACAACAAAAGATATAAAACGGACCGGGCCGCACTCCCCCGCGCGGGCCGAATCGATCAGAATGATAATTGTCACACAAAGACTAGTCACTACTCACCTAGACAGTCGGAATGCACACACACATAAAACAACAACACACAATATCAACAATGTTGGAGTTTCACTACACCACACTCCGTGCGGTTTTGGGTTTTCTGTATTGTTTTTAGCGATACTAATTAGGTATTAGTGCGAATTAAAAGCGATTTATGTCGGAGACGCGAGCGATTCGACGACCGCCAGCAAGATGGCTTCGTGTATGCGCGGCGACCGGTCCCCGCGCCCCGCGCGTACGTGCAATGAAAGATAGGCGACCGGTGTACACGGTTTGTGGAGCGGAGACCAGGCCGAGGATAAATCCGACGCTTTGAAACACGAAAGCAATACTAAACGGCGATATCGAAACAACTGTGTTTAATGAAAATAAATGCCTGATTCAAAGTGTACATCACTCTGTGTTTCAAAATAAATGTACAAAGAATTAAATAAAGAATTCCACATAAATAAAATTAACACAGAATCTTTAAAATTTGGGATGAACTATTGTAGACTTCAGAGACAAATGAAAAAAAACGCATTTTGTACAGGTTATGGACCCGATGCGGTCGGTACAAAATGTTAAGACAGATCGCCAATTTTTTTTTAATGAACCATTTCATTCAATGCATCTGATTTATGGGCAATACGTCGCTAGACATATCTCGCGACACTTAAACCCATGTGGAACAGTCGCAGTTCTTTCCCTTCACACCGCTTTGCCCGTGCGGAGATCCCCCCTTCACCCCTCACCCTGTCCTCTGCCTACCGACCTCTTATATACTGCTCTCTTTACAACAGAAAAAACACCAATTTCCCAAATTCCCGATGCGGACCGCGCTCTCTCGCTCGCGGCAGACCTAAGATGGCCGACCGGCTTCCATTTTGATCGCAGATTACAACAACTCGTCGCGTCCCCGACCGCTCAAAGCCTAACCGATGCGTCGTCCTGTCATTATGGCACGCATCATACACGTATCGCACACGTTTTTAGGCTAATTTTCGACGTTTGATACGACGGTAACGTCCTTTCGGGCGTAGCGCAACGTGTTAGCGTCGAACGGCGGCTATTTGGAGGCATAGGATCCGGTTATTGTATTGATTGAACGTGCGGCCCTGTGCGGGGTTGAAAGAAAGTCCACAGAGCCGGTATAAATGGCCGTGTTAAAATGTAGCCGCGTTAAGCCGATGGTTTTGTCTCTTTCGCCTCTGCGGCATATCTACCTGGCCGGAGGGCAAAGCAACGCTGTACACTCCTTTGTGCACGCTAAATAGTGTATCAAACGGCGCGCTGGACGGAAACATGGGTGAAATAGTAAACTAACCGCATAAAGAAACGTATTAGCAATTTAAATTAGCATACCGACTTCCTAATTATGAAACACATTCATTATGCACTAAGAATGAGATTGTTTTCAAGAACGGTATTTGTTTAAACGCTAGACATCACACACAATTAGCCAGTAGGTATAATAGTTTCTTTCCGAGTTCACAATGTTAGTAATTAGATATATCTAATTACGATTGATATATATTTCTAATTATTGATATTTAAAATGCAATTAAACGTATACCAGAAGTTAAAAGATGTCATAAATGCAGTAGATATTCGCCCTGCTTATGTTAATGTTGACAGTTGAATTTCAACTACCTTCATTTGTATATTTAGAATTATCAACCACTTGTTGAGCAAAAACGCATGCTCATTAAGTATTAACAAATTCATTAGATTTCTCGAACCAGTTTTGATTAATTGTAGCATTAATGTCAATTTAGTAGGTATACGTTCGAGAATATTAAAGCAAATTTATTCAGCGGAAACTTAGTGACAGAGTTGATACTATAATTACGAAAAAGTTATGCAACGACAGTTTATTACGTCCACTACCCAATAAAAATAATAGACATTTTCGTCTTTTCGAAAGTCGGCCGTTTCATGAAGCATTACTTGAGATCATTCTAAATTAGGATTCGGTTCGAAATCAGTATCAATGAACTCAGATAAATTCAATCTTAGTCATGTTTGTTTAATCATCGTCATAAGTAATGCTAAAAGTTCTGCTACAACAAGAAATTGTATAAAACCAGCCGAATATGATAAGCTTAGATCAAAATATGGACGCTTGCCCAACGCTTAGATTGTGTATAAAATGGAAAATATCATAAAAGGAGCACAGAACGATACTTATCGATGGTATTGACGATCCGCCTGTAATGGTAAACGGTCACCATAGCGGGGGTCATTGCTCTCAGCGAGGTGGTCCGACCAGCCAGCCCAGACCTGCGTACCTCCTCTCGCACTAGCACTTAGTGGGCATACGAGGGATCCGCGGCGTGGGTGCATGGTTCTCAATAAATCGGTGCAAGTTATGATACACGCTTTTGAAGGAAGTTGACATGGTATGAAGATGTTTTGTACGTTTGATAAATTGGTTTAGGTTTATGAAACGAATTTAGAAATCAACGTTACTTGAACGGATCTGATAATAGTCCTGCAATGAACCAAGCAAACCCTGAAAGACTTGATCAATTCAATCAACATAAGGCAAATTGAGCTATGAATCATCGCAAATAAAGTCTACATTCCAATTACTAAGCTGATGAATAATTAAAACAAAGAAACTGTAATAAAGAATGTGATAATGCAAAACATGCAAATTATTAAGATACTTGACTCGATTTCATCACATACAACTGACGATGCAATTCTTCACACGCCCTATTCATGTTAAAACATGTTTTCATCTTTTATCGCCAACTATTTAAAAGGTACTTGCACAGGCCAATAAATCCTTTCACCACATTGTATCGAAAGAAACTAATGACACGAAAAGCAGAAGGCCAATAAAACATACAAACCCGAGTACAAGATCTTCGATCATCGCGCCCGCAATGAGCTGATTTTAGAATAGCAATAAAAATAATCTAAACATATCGATACGAATTACAGCAGTTCATAAGATTCCGAACCAGTATTTCTACTTTGAACTTGCATTCATTTAGTTTTATTCGCAGCCTATAAAATCTGCCAAGCAAAAGTTCAAAGATTAAATTTCCCTTTTATAAGAAACTAAACGAATAGACTGCTCAATACAGCTCCATGAACGTAAAAGCCGCAATTCTTTCAATATATTTTTACTAACTACATACCCGTAAAGAACTTCAGTGAATTCAATCCATCCAAAATTCTACAGCTATAACTCTTCCGAGAAAAAACCAACATCAATGCACTGGAAATTACACTACTACTAGTGGCTCTGGGAGCTGTAGACCTCGCGAGCATACTAAAAGTGAGCTATTTGAGGAATGTAATGTGCAAGTGCATTTTCCGTTTTGTGATTTTTTTGATCTTTTTGATTTTTTTTGCATCATCTTGTGTAGAATGAGGTCCTTTGTGTTTCTCTCAAATTTGATTGAAAACCATCGATTGTTTGATGAGCTATCCTGTTCATCATGCTGCAGATCCTTATCAGATCTTCGCCAAACTTTTATGAGACCAACTTATAGTTACTACCTTTCAAATAAAAAAAGAATAATCGAAATCGGATCTCATTTGGTGGAGATATCCAGTATATCAAATAGCCCCCTTTTTGCCCTTTTTTTGGGGGAAGTACCCCTCCAATCAAAAATCCCCGACGACAAAAAAATTCTAATAAGTCATATAACCTGTGTACCAAGTTTCGTCCAGATCGGTTGAAAAATGCGACCTGTAGAGGAGAACAGACAGACAGACAGACAGACATCCGGACAAACGCATTTTTGGCCAATGTGGAAACTGAGACGCTTCGCTCGCTCGGTCAATTATCACTCAAAAACTACTCTTCAGATCTGACCACATGACAAGCACCAGCTTTCGATTAAAACAAGAATCAACAAAATCGGTCCACTCAGTTAAAAGTTATGTTATGAGGTAACAAACATAAACAAAAAAAACCATTTAGTCGAATTGAGAACCTGCTTCTTTTTTTAATCGGTTAAAAATTGCTGTCTGTTGTTTCACCATTCTTCTTTGACATGAAATCGATCAGGGCCCGTACCACTATCTCTTGAAGCATTCTTATTTCAATATTACTTTTATGTCGTACGTTTTAGTCTTATGTCAACTGCATAGAGTCGGCTTAATGATCAAAAAGTAAAGTAATATTGAAATAAGAATGCTTCAAGAGATTGTGGTAAGGGCCCAGGTGTTTTAAAGAGTTTATTAGCCCCAGTACCTCAAGTCCGAATTGTTTTTAGTCATCTGTATCGGGAGTCTGGATTTTGTATGTAGATTTGGTAGGCGCCTTTATAGGGCGTGCTGAGAATTCTTGGGACTAAACCAAACCCGAACAAATAAGTACATACTTCAGGTACAGTTAAATGTTAAACCTATACAGCCTTATTATAAACAAATCAAACCTGGGTTTAAACCTAGCACAAGTCACGTTTTCTTATTATAAACAACTTAAACCTGGTTTATCTCATAAATTTAGGATCATCTCAGGTTTATCATTTTCGTATTACAAAAGACACTTTAGTCGAAGACTACATAGTACCTGAGATAGTCCATGATTCATCATCACAGAACATAATCATTCAACAAATATCCATAGACTATAACAAATTATGGCAATCAATCGTTCATTCATTTTGGAATCACCAACTTATCTGAGCCGGTCTGAAGTTAGCCGCTTGTGCATAAATGGCCAATAGTGAATCGAGAATTCTCTAAACAGCTAACTTCAGACCGGCTTAGATAAGTTGGTATAACTGTACTCTCTTGCCGCAGGCTAAAGTCATATGCGCATACTACCTCGTCTTTCGTTTTAACGAATTAATTTTTAGTTTCTCTTCTTGACTCAGATCTCCGCCTTTTTGTTTTAAATCTCGTTATCAACTTGATATTGACAAATTCGTGGCAACCCATGCGTTTTGATATTTCAAATTTAGATCGGAGTCTAGAGTTTGAAATGTATGTTGGATAATGCAGTGCTACAAGTTGTTTTATTGAATAAACTTATGTGGGAGACCAAATAAAATTTGGCAAAATGAGATTTTTATTAGTTAGACCATACTTAAACTAGGGTTCGGGTTTATCTTTAAACCGTGGTTTAGGGGATAAACTCCGTTTTATAATAACGTCTGGTCTAATTCTTTGATTTTTCTATAGAGCAGGGACCAACTTCGGTATCAAAGTTAGACCACGGACCAGTTAGTCCTGGTTTAAGCCTAGTCTAACTCACATTTTTATAATAAGACGGATAAACTTCGAAGGTTTTTAGTAATGAATGGGATTCTTCAAGAGTTTGATATTTTTTAAGGGTAGGTCACCTTTAATAATTCCTCTGGTATTGAGGGCGTTTATAGGCCATGTTTATAGTAACCGCTTTCTATGAGGCGGGTTGTAAGCTTGTTTATCTACTTGTAATATTTAAAAAAACAGTTGTCTGAATATCAATGTTATACTGTACTAGCGACCCGCCCGCGCGCCCCTGCTTCGCACGGGTGCACATATCATGCATGTATTATACATATAAATCTTCCTCTTGAATCACTCTATCTATTTAAAAAACCGCATCAAAATCCGTTGCGTAGTTTTAAAGATTTAAGCATAGATAGGGACATAGGGACATGGGGATATAGGGACAGAAAAAGCGACTGTTTTATACTATGTAGTGAAGACCCATACGCTACGACAGATGCAACTAACAGAGGCAGGAACCTAATTGACTCTAACTAATGCATAGCGTACGGTACATTACATATCTAATTGTAGGTATACCTACAAACTTGGTACTTGCTTTGCATGCCATCCTACCACCTATTACTAGTGGCTCTGGGAGCTGTAGACCTCGCGAGCATACTAAAAGTGAGCTATTTGAGGAATGTAATGTGCAAGTGCATTTTTCGTTTTGTGATTTTTTTGATTTTTTTTGCATCATCTTGTGTAGAATGAGGTCCTTTGTGTTTCTCTCAAATTTGATTGAAAACCATCGATTGTTTGATGAGCTATCCTGTTCATCATGCTGCAGATCCTTATCAGATCTTCGCCAAACTTTTATGAGACCAACTTATAGTTACTACCTTTCAAATAAAAAAAGAGTAATCGAAATCGAATCTCATTTGGTGGAGATATCCAGTATATCAAATACCCTTTTTGCCCTTTTTTTGGGGGAAGTACCCCTCCAATCAAAAATCCCCGACGACAAAAAATCTAATAAGTCATATAACCTGTGTACCAAGTTTCGTCCAGATCGGTTGAAAAATGCGACCTGTAGAGGAGAACAGACAGACATCCGGACAAACGCATTTTTGGCCAATGTGGAAACTGAGACGCTTCGCTCGCTCGGTCAATAATGAAAAAGATACCAAGAAGGTTAAACATGGATGTAATTGTTTGTCAGTAAAATGCTATTTTTTTTACTATTTACAGAACATGTTCGTTCGTGCCACCACCTAACTAGGATTAGGGCAAGTTGCCACCTAACTACAAAAGGTGGCAACTTGTTCTTAAACGGATCTATCTAATTTGTGTTACCAACTTCGTCAGTTTCATACAAAACTTGTTTCTTTTAGTCCGTAGATTGTTAATTGTCCACTTAGCATCGTTCAAATAATTTTGGGTAGAATATCTGAGGGTGTTTATAATGTGATTACATCCACGAGCATATATATTTTACATATTTCATAAAACCAAAAACATTGCAATATCAGAGACGCTAACTTCTTCCAAATTATATTGTGACATCATTTATTGATAGATTTTTAATAAACGCGGTTGAATTGAAACCAATAACTTTTACTAAAAATAATCACACTATAGGTATACGGAGTATCTCATAAGCAGGTACCTATCCCAATACACAAACGCAACAGAATAAACACTACAGATATAATAATACAAAACCACAAAAATTTTGCCACAAAAACCTGCAAAGTAAATACAAAAAAAAACATTAATGAAAAGTCATGATTCATAAAAGCGCAAAATTGTGAGTTGGGCGTGTTTGCTTCTCAACTCCCGACGCGTCGAGAGCTGGGGATGGCTCGTTACATTTTACGGACGGAAGTTTTTTTTTTTTTATAAAGAATAAACCGTCCTTTGACTACAATCTCACCTGATGGTAAGCGACGATGTAGCCGAAGTTGGAGCAGAACGGTCTAGAAGACACCTATTCACTCGAGCCTTGAAGAGGTTTAGATTATAGTGTTCAGGAAAAACAGACGACGGTAACGAGTTCCATTCCTTAGTTCGCATAACGTAGCTAGAAGCAAACCGCTTAGTGCGAATAGGTGGTATGCTAACCAGGTAAGGATGATACCCGGCCGTGCGTCTACTAGTCCTGTGGTGGAATGGTGATGTCGGTATAATATCGTGAAGTTCCTGAGCACATTCCCCGAAATGTAACCTATAGAAGATCGATAGGCAAGCAACTTTACGACGGTGATCGAGACTCTGGACTTTAATCTCCGCCATGTGTTGTTCACCTACCATCCTGAAAGCTCTGCGTTCTATTGAGTCCAGGGCAGCAAGCTGGTGCTTAGCCGAGCCATCCCACAGGTGACAGCAGTACTCCATACCAGACCGGACTTGTGCTTTGTAGAGATTGAAAAGCTGTCCAGGTGTGAAGTACCACCTTACCCTATTAAGGATGCCCAGCTTCATGGGAGCAGTTTTTGCCCTTGACTCAATGTACGCGCCAAAATTGTGAGCAGGTGTAAATGTAGTGCCAATGAGTTCGAGGTGATCTTGTATTGCTATAGGTACATCTCGGAAGACAGGAACCTGGAGAAACTGACTTTTCTTTGCAGAAAAAAGACAGGCTTGCGTTTTAGAAGCGTTAAATTTGACCAAATTAGCATTCCCCCAGTCGGACACTGCCTTCAGTTTCAAATTCAAGCGCCGCAGCATTTCGTCCCTTTCCTGCTTAACCACATTCTGTCTGGCTTGGACATTAGATACATATCTTTCAACTACTGTGCTGTCGTCGGCATACCCAACGATACCGGGCATGAGCAGATCGTTCATATGCAGCAGAAACAGCCTGGCAGATAGTACCGACCCCTGAGGTACACCAGCATTAATAGCCAATAGATCAGACGAGCAGCCATCAATGACTACACGAATGGATCGTTCCCTCAGAATGTCAGCAATCCAAGTACAGAATTGCACTGGGAGTCCGAATGCCGGAAGCTTCCCAATAAGGCTCGCATGCCAAACCCTGTCAAAAGCCTTCGAGATGTCAAGTGAAACTAGTGCTTCACCATACCTCTCAATGGCTTCGCGTGAGAAGAAAGTGAAAGAAGAAGAAGTGAGATACTTATTACTTTTACTTTCGTAATTTTAATAAAATAAACGTAAAAAATACTGTACAGGTCAAGATGTTGAACCATGTTTAATTTTTGCGAACATTGAATAGAAAAATCCATAAACGAACGTCCGGCCGGATGCAAACCCTACTCAAAAAAATATGTACAAAATACTTTGCACAAATAAAACATATAATAATTATGCTGGATAAAATTATCTACCACCTAATATAGCCTTTGGGTAGTCGGAAAACATTTTTATGAAGCACTATTTGATGGAAAAACAGACCCACCTGATGGTAAGTTGTAACAACAAAGTATAGCCTCGCAAGCCACGTTCGCTAGGCATACAGATGTTAAGCCTCATCTCACCTGCAACCACACCCTTCAAACCGAAACACAGCAAAATAAGCATGGTAGTACTTCCCCGGATCAGCCAACAAAGAGCTCTAGTTCTACTAGACTAGCGTTACTTTAAGTAAAACGCAAGCCAAATCAATAGTCAAGTATTCATCTAAAAGAGACAGTGGCTAAGGTACTGTATACCAGAGGTGAAATACGATGTCCTCTATAAATATTGATTTTATGAGAGGGCGGCGGCCAGTTAGGGTTGCCCGTTATGATATCGCTTGGTAATTGAGTGGGGTTGGTCAATTTACGATTTTTATTTGCATAGTTTTAGTTTTAACTAGCGATCCGCCCGCCGGCACCGGCTTCGCACGGGTGCACATATCATGCATGTATTATACATATAAACCTTCCTCTTGAATCACTCTATCTATTAAAAAAAACCGCATCAAAATCCGTTGCGTAGTTTTAAAGATTTAAGCATACATAGGGACATGGGGATATAGGGACAGAGAAAGCGACTTTGTTTTATACTATGTAGTGATGATGGTCAATAGTTATAGCTATCCTACTAATATTATACACGCGAAAGTTTGTGAGTATGGATGGATGGATGTTTGATACTGTTTCACGCTAGAACGGCTGAATGGATCTGGATGAAACTTGGTAGAGACATAGATTATAGTTTGGAATAACACATTAGGCTTAGACTTCATTAGCTTTTTACACACACATATTGAACCAAATAAGGTTTCCTGCAATACAAAGATTGGGTAGGTAGGTACGAAAATTTGCAATGCAGTTTTTTTAGAAAACCTGTTGTATCATGCAATACATACATAATTGTGTTGCAAAAATAAATACATTCTACAAAGGACGTGACGGTGTTCTTATCGCAGGCCGCGATGGAAAGATCTCTTCCAGATTTAAAGTTAAATGTAAAATAAAAATGATAATTTACGTAAACTGAATAAAATATTCAGCCTTCGCGAGACAACCCTAAACCGCAGAGTTAAAGCTCCGGGGATGTCACACGTCTGAGGGGCAGTGAGATGTGAGAGCGAGAGAGCAACACTCAGGCCATACGGCAGAGTGAGACGACACTACATAACTAAGTTGCGATTCAATGGCACGTACTTAGGTAATTCTTTTTATTCCATAGGTATTTTGTTCCCGTTTGGAATGGATTTCGGATCGAGTTTAATTACAAATCAAATTGATTTGGTTTATTTTAAGGTTTCAGTCTTTTTAATATGTGAAACATTATTAGACAACCCTGATAGCTCAGTTGGTAGTAGCTCTGCTTTCTGCGCCGTAGACCACGGGTTCGATTCCTACCGAGAACAAACATTAGTGTGATAAACATAAATGTTTGCTTTCTGTCTGGGTGTTAATATTATAAGTATGAATTTACAAAAAATGTATGATTTAAATACATTTGGATCCCATAGAACAAGCTTGGCTTATTTTGAGGATAGATAGTGCTGTGGCAAAGTTTCACCAACATTTATTTATTTTATTTACTATTCACCTACGGCTAAGCAGTTTTTTTTTATACTATGTAGTGATAACTGCTGAAGTTAAAACTTACATTAACCTGGGGCTTTTTAACAGCCTTAAGTAATAATATGATAGAACATCTAAAATTACTTAATCACTTGCCACTGCAGGGTGAAGACAGCATTGATATTGCTTAAATGGCCACACACAGTCACATTGACTCTGAGTTTGGTCACAAGCCTATTTGCATGAGCAAATCACACCAGTTTAGTTGGTTGCTATTTTGTGAGCAAGTATGGTTCCAAAATTTATTTTTGCTGTTTGTAATCTTTACAAAAATAGTGGTGAGGCATATAGAGGCTGAGTCGAGACTTTTTTTCTGCTGCAGCACACAAACACTTAAAACCTAGTACTTTAATACCCACCTGTTTATCTATTTCTTTTATTGTTTTATGTGTATTTTCAAATCAGTTTTTTATATGAATATAATGTGTAGGTATAGGTAGATACATGATCTTTATATGAACAATTTTTTTGTCTGTATTCCATAATGCATTGGTGTAAGGTGTAATGCTGTGTGATTGTTGTCTAAATAAATAAATGTGTGTTTTTAGCAAAGAAATGTCTGTTTATGTTCTTTTTAAGGCACTTTCATCTGTTCAAGACAATGTCAGTTTCATTGTAATTTCTTTTTGTCTCAAGGCTCAGTAATCGACTTATAAATGGACCGGTAGAGTCGGTTAGCTACTTTGCAAGCCATCATAGATGAGACGCTACTGAACCAGGCCCATATTGAAAAGGCTATCTTTGCAAAGCAACTGATTTGAACCAAAGAATCTGATGCACTTAATTCATACTAACTAATATTCCATGATAAGATTTGTATGTGCAGACCTCACAAAACTCAGTTGCTTGCTAAAGGGTGAGCATGAGCAAGTATGTATCTACTAGCTCAATAGGTATACAGACTGACTTGGGCCCACAATCTTGTGGACTTCCATGATACTAATATCACTACATAGTATAAACAGTATCTTCCCACTCTGTCCTTATGTATGCTTAGATCTTTAGAACTATGCAATGGATTTTGATGCGTTTTTTTATTGATTCAAGAAGGTTATATGTGTAATACTGGTAATACTTATGCATTGCACCCATAGGAAGCCGGGACGGGTAGCTAATTCAATAATAAAGTAGATACATATGTGGTATCTTTGATTGGAACTCAGAAGCTATGAACCTAGGGTATGTAAGTAGGTATTTACTGGAGCACCAAGCAAAGGGTTTAATCAAATTAAAAGACCCAAAGCGTACTGCTGAAGGATGGTGACGTACGTAGGTAACGATGAAGGCTGATATAAATGTTGTGAACGCATCTATGCAACGGTCGTAACTCGTAACAGTATGTTTTAATAGACGTACAGTACAGAAGCAGATGAGTAAATACGAATGTGACTTACCAGATTGATTTCTCACCAGGAGCAACAGGAACTTTTTGATTACACCTCAATCTTGCAAACGTTGAGTCTTGAGGGCGAGTAGAGTGACGAATAGGTATTGGTTTAACTGAATGTTTTATTTAGGTATTTGTGTATAGAAAACTGATTGCAATTTCTTCCAAAATTTATTGCAAACCAGTTCGCATTGAATATTTGTTTGAGCTCCCGACCGGCGTGCTTTTACTTAAACAAACTAAATAAACTTTATCGGGCGGGCGGGGGCGGGACGCACCGCGCGCTTAAAAAAACCGAAAGAAAGAAGCCAAGAGTATATAACGCTAGGCAGAAGACGCAGTTATGTTTTGACGTTGGTTTGATTGATGTTTGTTTGACAGTTTTGACATTCCTTTTCATTTCACTATAATTTGCTAGTGTCATCTAGAGGCAGAGTATAGTGACAACCAATAATATTTTAATTCTGCACACAGATGCCGCTACTACAGTTGATTGCTATTCCACTATAGATGGCACTATCATGTTTTTCATGTATGTAACTATTAGTAGCACTATGGAACGCTAGATGACACTATCCGGTAGGTACCTAATGAATTGTTATCCTGTGCATGCGAAATATTTGCTTTTTGCATATTTTTGCATGTTGAGATAGCTGTTGCTACTTGATTAAATAGGCTACGACCGACTAACTTTTGGAACTAAAAAATTGAGTTGGTAGGTACATATATTGTATCTAGTGGCTTTTAATCAAGCAGAGGGGTTATCATGAGTTTGGTGCCGATCGTGGATCGCAATGATCTACAGTGTAGATTCTACACCGAATTTCAAGGAAATTAAACAACGGCATCTAGCGTATTCTTTGAGAAGCTTAAGTGAAACTTCTCAAAGAATGCGAATAATATATAATATTTATAATAGGAATTATGATAAAAATAATAAGAATTTATTAGGGATATAAGAATAATATATAATTATAATTTCCTTAAAATGCGGTATCTATCGGCGTGGCAGAAGCTACTAAAATAATAATAAAGCTACTCGCTAACAGATGGCGGAAGATGTTACCTATGGTAAAACTGCGATAAGCTTTTTAGAAAATGTGACCGTGGAGGAGGTACCTACCTAGGTACGTGCCAGGTACCTATGTTTAGTGGCCTACGTGCTTGTTTATTTGTGCCCTAAAAACACTTTTCTGTAAATTTTTTATAGTTATTAGGGTCTCGTACCCAATGGGTAAAACGGGACCCGTATTGGGTAGGTAGGTATGTAAGTACGTACCTACTAAGACTGCCACGGATGTCATAGATTGATACCTATGTAGGTAGGTAGGTACCTAGACATTGGAATTTTAGGCACAGAGGGCCTATCACGAGTTCCGGTGCCGACCGCGATCGATCGTAGAACACACCGATAGACACCGCATTTCAAGGAAATTCAATATTATATATTATTCTTATACTGCTAATAAATTCTTATTATTTTTATCATTATTCTTATTATAAATATTATATATTATTCGCATTCTTTGAGAAGCTTCCCTTAAACTTCTCAAAGAATACGCTAGATGCCGTTGTTTAATTTCCTTGAAATTCGGTGTAGATCGTTGCGATCTACGATCGATCGCGGTCGGCACTAAACTTATGATAACCCCTCAGATACCTAGTAGACAGATAGGTAGGTAGTAGACGAAAATACGAAAAGCCATCGTTTCGCTTGCTGGTGAGAATCGAACTAGCTCCAAAATTTGCACACCACACCCACCGACCCGTTCCACGGCGGTCAATGACTTTTCGACTGCCATCTAGCAGCGAAAAGCAGAACTATGATGACGTCACATGCTGTAAGAACCCGTCTGACCGAGTCCCGTTGGGAGCATCGACCTCTATGATTTGTTTATATGCGAACGCAAACCATAACTTGGAGATTTTGAGATTTTTCGGATTCGTACACGCAATGAAAAACGCTGGGTTAGGTGAGCGAGGTCAAGGAACTTTAGATTTTTTCTGTGGCGTTTTAGATGTAGGTACAATAGGTACATAGCTAGAAACCTCTAGCATTTATTAGTAAAGCGAGATTTTTTTTAATCATCGATAATTTTTTCTCATCCATTGGTAAGACAACATAGGGATTTAGAAAGAATTTGCAATTTACATAGGTACCTAGGTAGGTGGTAGATTCATTGGTTGGTGTCGCCATGGGCATTTTTATTATTGGACATTTTTACTTATGGACATTTCATTTATACCTATTTTGTTTTGACGACCTCAGTGGCGCAGCGGGCGAGAGTCCGCCTGCGACGCAGAGGTTGCGGGTTCGATTCCCGCCTCGGAACAAATTTGTGTACGATCTGCAGAAATTTGTTCATTGGTCTGGGTGTTTTCTATGTATAATAAAAAATATATATCTATGTATTTATATAATGTATTAAATATATCAGTTATCTAGTACCCATAACACAAGCTTTAGTAGCTTACTTTGGGGCTAGATAGTGCTGTGTGGATTGTCCAGCATAATTTATTTATTTATTTATTTGTTCGCTTCGCTCACTCAATCAAAAATATCGGTGGACATTCCAAACAGCACTAGGTATCTCGCCCCAAACTAAGCCAAAGCTTGTGATTGGAACCTAGCTAGCTATAGGTATAGCTATATAGGTACCTACTACTTTATGTTCTTTTTTTTCTAAATACATACCTACTTATAATATTATTTACACCCAGACAGAAAACAAACATACCTAATTGTTCATCACACAAATGTTTGTTCTCGTCGGGATCGAGCCCACGGCCTAGGTACGGCGCAGAAGGCAGAGCTACTACCAACTGAGCTGTGAAGGCTGACAAGCTATTGAGCAGCTAAGAAGCCTGCATGTAATACCTGAGGGGGATTTGAACCCACGACCATCTCAAACTTTTTCACAGTTCTGTTACTGAAACTGAATACCTATTCCTGAATCCTGGCGTAACAATCTCGAAGTGAATCCGTTCCCTATTAGATTATAGACAAACGAGCTAACGGCCCACCTGTTGGTAAGCGGTCACCGTCGCCCATAGACAACAACAACACCAGGGGCGTTGTCTGTCAGTGCGTTGCCCACCCTGTCTTTTGCGCCGTAGGCCGTGGGCTCAATCCCCACCGTGAACAAACATTTTTGTGTGATGAACATAAATATTTTTCTCTGTCTGGGTGTTATACAATATTGTGTGTATTTATAAAAAAAAGTAAACCTATTATAATCAGCTATATGGTTCCCATACAAGCTTTGGCTTAGTTTGGGGTGAGAATAGTGATGGGACCAACACTTATTTCACCGACAACCACACTCTTCAAACCGAAACAGCAACACAGCTTGTTTTATTTTATTAATTTGCCGCTCAATGGTGCCAATTCTGTTGTTTAATTTTCCTAACCTAACCTAATTTGACAGCACTAAAATATTGCCATCACTTTCTAAAAGACCGAAACAACAAGGACGGCTATAATTTTAGAGCTGTCAGATTAGGTTTGTTTAGGATAATGCAACAACAGAATCGACACCAATATCAATATATAGCGATTAAAGTAAGTTGTAGGGGAGAAGGAGGTACCTTTGAACATATGGGCATTTAGACACATAAATCCTAAAAACATTAAGTGTTAATGTATTTTCTGTCGTTGTTATGTAGGTATACTGTCGATCTACGCAGAAAAGCTATAAAAAACTTAGTTAATCGTATTATGTATGACTAGCTGGTACCCGCGACTTCGTCTGCGTACTTTTAATTTCTTCATCTCTTTTTTTCGCAATAAAAGGTAGCCTATGTTCTTTCTCAGGGTCTAAAGATTGTCTGTGCCAAATTTCATCAAAATCGGTTGAGAGGTTTAAGCGGGAAAGCGTAACAGACAGACAGACAGACAGATTAATATTTATAATATATAATACTAGCTGGTACCCGCGACTTCGTCTGCGTACTTTTAATCTCTTCATCTCTTTTTTTCGCAATAAAAGGTAGCCTATGTTCTTTCTCAGGGTCTAAAGATTGTCTGTGCCAAATTTCATCAAAATTGGTTGAGAGGTTTAAGCGGGAAAGCGTAACAGACAGACAGACAGACAGACAGACAGACAGACAGACAGAGTTACTTTCGCATTTATAATATTAGTTGGGATTAGGATTAAGGTATATAGGTATATTATTTAGTTGGGATTATGTAGTACCTACCTAAGTATTTTTGGAGTTGTGTCAACCTATAGTAAAGTAAAAGAGTTGCAAGAGAGTAGAAGCGAACCGATAATGAAAATAACGCATGTTAATAGCACTCAAAAAGTTGTTTATATTTTTATTTATTTACTCGTTAGAGTAGTTGTCAAGTCTGATTTAGTCAGCCCCAGTTTGGCAGAGGACATTAACTTGTTCTAATCATACCCCAAGAAATACCATTTATAAAAGCAAATTAAAACAGGAGTAGCTTTTATTATAGGTATCTCTATATCCATAAACTTTAACGTAAATGAATAAATTGACCAGAGCTACAGCCAGAAAGTCAGGGTCAAATCCAGGATTAAAGGACGTGGCTGTCCACATCAACATCGGATATTTTATACTTGGAAAGAAAATGCCAACTGAGGGGTGATCGCGTGTTGGGCTGTGAGGCTAGCCAAAAAATAAAGAGAGTCGGAGAGAGACTATAAAAGAATAAACAAATTCAAAACTCTTGTAATCTGAACACTCGTAGGTACATTTACAGTTACTGTTAGAAACCCCACAATAAAGCATATCAGATCGAACCTCATCAATTACTCAGTCGGCGTCTAAAAGCAATCAAATGCCGCGATCCAAGCATCCGCAGCATTCATCGAACGCCAATCGATTCTGCAGAAGATCCAAGGTGGCAGAACCGGCCCCACCGTTACCACTTCGCACGAAAAAAAATACAGTTAGCCGGAGAAGCGAACGCGCGCGCAACGAAAAAAGCACAAACGACCGCCAAGCCACCTCTCTAGGACGTACGCGGCGATTTTCCGTACGAAAGCGCGGGAAAATTGACATTGGCAATTAATTAACAGCTTTTGAGATAACGGTTGTTGAGTGGACTTTTGATACTAGTGAAAATGTCTGAGTTTGGATAATATTGAGTGGACTGTGTGAGTTCAGGATTGTTTCTCTGAAAAGTTTCTAAGGATTTGCCAAAATGCCCAGCACAATAAGAGGTGAGTTTTCTTTTATAAGATTTTTTTTTTTTAATTGATGTATCTGCAGAAGCGTAGAACAGCTCCATTCAATTGGACGAACTATATACTTCACTTTGAATTTAAACAATACTAATAAACTAGGAAAATAGATATTTAAAATATTTATGAAGGTAACAATTAAAAAAAACATACTTTTAGGAATACTTTTTTCAATCTTAACAAAATTATGAATATGTTTCTGAAAACATAAAGGTTTTTTTCAATGCAAAAGGAAAAGTCCAGGTCAATGACCCATTGACACACTCGCTCTGTTGACGGAAGAGCAAAAGTTGTACGTATTTACGTAAATCTGTCGATTGAATAAAGTGCCCTATAATACTGAATCGATTTACTTTTAGAATGGATTTTCTGATTCTTCTGCATTTCTATGATTGCTTAGCAAAATAAACTAAAGCTTTAATTACCTTAAACCAAGACATAGATTCCTGTTTAATATTCATTAACTTATTTCTCTATTGTATAATTTGAATTTATGAGTCAAAGAATCATCAAAATGTTATAAACAGCAGACTGGCAACTCAAGAAGTTTTTCCTGAAAAGAAAAGTACCCTTACTTATCGTTTCGAGGGCGCCACCATCGAAAATTACGAAACAAAAGATGACAACTTGCGCGCTAAACCAAAGTTATGCGAAATTTGAAATAGTATCATCAAACTCTCTTTGGTCAACTGAACAGTTATGTTGGTAACACTGTACCACGTTATCATTCAGATAACGGTGCGACAGAAAAGCGATAGTTTTGCGACGGCGACACAAGGCCCTGTATTTACCGTTTGAGTACTATGCTTGATTCTGTGACGCTGGCGCAATCCCTTTCTTCGTGACGTAGTTTACGGTACTTCTGTAGTGCTGTCTGTTTATCGATAAGATGTCTCGATTTTCTCATCGCGGGAAGAGTATTTACAAGTATTTAATGGGGAAAAAAAAAATGGAATCATTGAATGAGACTCGCAGGGGCCCGAAGATAATGGTTTAATAAAGAGGTGCAGTGCGGTTGAACTGGTCAGTTTGGTCATTAATTTTGAATATTAGGTACCTAACTAACGGATAAGTTTAGATATACGAGAAGCATCGCGTATAATCCACGATAGGCGGTAGCATAGGCCGTACGGGGATGAGGCTAGCTCAAGATCGTGTGGATTGGCAGGAGCATTGAAATGCCAGTATGGGTTAAGTCAGGCTATGATGGTGACAAAGAAACACTCAAAATATAGCATTATTGACATTCAGCGTAGCAACGCAGCCAGTGTCTCGAGGGCATTCCGATTGGCACTGATTAGGATCAGTTGAGCTATCTCTTGATCGCTTGCAATGGTCGGCAGATAGCTCAACTAGTTCATCTGTGTTTTGTAAATTTTGTTAATACTCGTATTTATTTTACGTAGACTTCACAGCTCAGTTGGTAGTGGCTCTGCCTTCTGTGCCGTAGGCTGTGGGTTCGATTCCCACCGTGAACAAACATTTGTGTGATGAACATAGATGTTTGTTCTGTGTCTGGGTGTTATGGTATAATTATAAGTATGTATTTACAAAAAAATGTATAAGTAGCATATCAGCTATCTGGTTCCCACACCACAAGCTTAGGCTTAGTTTGGGGCGAGATAGTGCTGTGTGGAATGTACACCAATATTTATTTAAATAAATCTGTACTTTTATTTGTATCCTCCATCGACATCACACCCCCTTCACTAGCCAGTGACGTTGCTAACGGTGCGCGCAGTTAGCCTCACCCACATACTGAGTAACTGCGCTGCGCATGCGTCCGTTATATGAACGCGATCTTGCATTCAGCTTCGTGGGACCGGCTGTCACTTGGCATCGCGGGAAATTAAGAAAAACTACAGAAAGTGTTTCTTAAGGTGACTAAGGGTTTGACCGTCAGACTCTTACGGTCAGAGTAACGCAAACAACTGATAAAAATATCCGGATGAGAGGTTTTTTTATACTAACAAGGTAGCGAAAAAGCATACGGCCCACCTTATGGGAAGCGGTTACCGCAGCCTATGGACGTTTGTAACACCAGAGGTGTCACATTCGCGTTGCTGACCCTTTAAATATTTTAGCACGCCTTTTTTGAAGAACCCCATACTGTATTCTTCAGGAAAAACATCCGCAGGGAGTGCATTCCACAACCTTAGAGTGCGCGGGAGGAAGTTCCACTGAAAGCGAACAGTGCGCGACCATCCTGGCTCCAAGGTGTGTGGATGAACTCCCTGCCTGTGTATGTAGAAAATTCGAACTAGTTCTAAATGTTAATTCTTTGTATGATATCCCAATTAGATTTCTATATCCCATAGCACATTGGTGTGTGATTGTTGTTTAAAATGAATATATATGTATATAAACAAAAACTCCATTTCTCCTTTGTGACTTGTCAAAAAAAAATTAGGATTTGTATACCTTACGTAGGTTTGACTATCGATATAATCGTGAAGCATGTCAATGTGCATAATATAGGTAATCTTATATTCTGAAAGCTGGATCAAACGTAATCAGATGTCAATTCACTCGCCATTTCAGCTATTACATTGAATTAGATAGAGATAGTTCGTCTATTCGTCCGTCTTTCGACCTTTATTGATGCAGAGTTTTAGCCGAAAGATGTCTAGGTACAGACAGTTCCGTGGGCGTCTGGTGCTAGACACCCTGACAGACACTGCAGAATACGTAGCAGTCAATAAATTATTAGTGTCAATTAATAATTTTATAAATTTACTATTTTATTTAAATTTTTTAAGTTTAATAAATGAGCCTTGTATAAAAATTTAAACGGTGAAGAAAATGGACTAATGAATTAAAATAAAATTAGTAAGCCAGTGGCTAAATGTAAGATTTTTTATACGTAGGTAAATTAAAAAAACTTATATCTGACAGAATTACAAAAAAATACTTTATGAAAGTAAATCAAGTTTTTTCAGTCATAAAGCCAGTCTGATTGTCTTGAGTCTAGACTGGACCTTATCAGATCAATCTACTTTCAGGTGTGGGTTCAGTAAACTGTTTTCGGCCATTTTACTAAGTACCTACCCCAATTAAAAAGTTTGACGTAATTTGAGTTTTTACTAGTATTTATAGGTAGCATTAAGACAGTAAATTATACTTGTTTATGGGATTAAAGAAAACTATGAGAAGTTTGTAGCTAGATTATAGTGTTGTGAGAAAATTTTAGATAATTTATTAAAATTAATTTTTTCCAATTATTGTTAACTTAAAATCTAAATCAAACAGTATTTATTCAGTAACACAAATTTCTTCTGCAGAAATTTGTTCCGTTGGTCTGGGTGTTTTCTATGTATAATAAAAAATATCTATCAATCTATCTATGTAAGTAATATATATAATGTTTATCTAGTATCTATAACACAAGCTTTGAGTAGCTTACTTTGGGGCTAGATAGTGCGGTGTGGTTTGTCCAGCATTTTATTATTTATGAGAATCACAAAGATCACCCTGAAACAATTACAACCAATGCGATGGTTCTGGCACCGCAGACGTAAATTCAATAGTGATTCAGCTTGGAGGAGTTATCCTATCAATTTATTTCCATAGTCAATGAAAATGAATTCGTAATGGTTTAATTTTTCATGACCTAGAGCTATGTATCTTACCTACTTACTTAGGAAAAGAAAACACTGAAGATATAGCCTAGGTACTTCTTGGTTAGGTACATGCGAAAATCAATAAACAGAATCCAATAAGAAAACTAATCTAGATTCTTGTAGCACTTCCAGTTTTTAGATGGTTTATTGCTCGAAAGGAGCTTCCTTGAAGCGCGCTTGAAATTCTTTCACAACACTCTTTTGAAAGACTGACACGAAAAGAAGAGGAATGATATATTTTTAACAATAAGAATAGCCGTGAATTCAGAATGATTTTAAACTTTTTAAATTTTTCACTGCATTTTACACTATTTATAAACACGATTTTTAGTAATTTCTACTTGATTTTCTTTGTGCCTTTTGGCATAGGCCAATTAGAGGCCTATGCCAAAGGGCACACAGAATGATATATCTATTGATGTTTTTAAAACGTTGATGTTATGATGTTATTGATGTTTTTAGTTGTCTAATGTGAAAATTAGTTTGCTACTACATAATAATTAATCTGCCTCATAAAGTGCCATTTTCGCAGACAAAAGAGTTTTTGAAACCTATTGCATAACTAGTTTTTCGCAGTTAGTCTTTTTTTTTTATGGCTCCTGTCTATCGACAATCTTGCCAGTGTCAAGTGATAGAGATTATATGCTCTTTGCTATGTTTCTAGTCACGTCAGTCGAGTCGAGTCAGTCAATTGTTTTGAAGAAAATGGTGGCGGTTTCTTCAAAACATTTGAAACATTTTCGGTCAAATCACGATATCACATAATACACTTTCATTTCAAATGCTTACACTTTGTGCTAAGACCACAAGTAATGTTGGTTAAAATACCTCCAAAATTACACAACACAACTCAAAAAAACACTAGAAAAACAATTAAAATGAAAATGCTATGTTGCTTCGATAGATGACAGAAAACGAATCGCAGTTTGTCTTCTTTCTTAAGTACCTAATATTTTCATGAATGACAATGACCAGTGACGTAATATAATACAAATGTATAACTACCTAATCTCTAACAAGCCTCACACTATCGCCACTCAATCATTCGTGTATTTTAAAGCTATCAAATAATAAACCGTGCCGAATGCGGTCGTTCAACCCTACCAGTCAGACGAGAAGCACGTTTTTGACAACCGTTATACCTATTTGTGTATTAGTTGTAAATAAAAAAATAGTGGGAATGGTTGATAATGAACAATTTACCGACTAATTAGCGATTGGTTGTTATTTTTTTATTGACTATGTTTTTTATTGTATAGGACAGACTATAATCTATCTCTATGCCAAATTTTATCAAGATCCGTTGAGCCATTCTGAAGTTATTGAGTAACAAACATTCATTAGTAGGATACAATAAAAGGCAGGTAGGTATATTCCCTACTACTATGGGGTTAAAATAATAATAAGGGTTATAATAAGTATTTTCCTGACCAATAAAATATTAATCTTTCGAGGCAAGAGTGAATAGGAGTCTTCTAGACCGTTCTGTTCCATTGTCGGCTACATCGTCACTTTACCGGTGAGATTGCAGTCAAAAGACTGTCAAGTCCGTGTGAATTATGGCAGAGGGAAGAAGGCACCTAACATAAATCGATAATAATCTATCTATAGATCGTTTGCAACGGTCTGCAGATAGCTCAACTGTTTGTTTGACGACCTCTGTTACGCAGCGGGCGAGAGCCTGCCTGCGACGCAAGAGGTTGCGGGTTCGATTCCCGCCTTGGAACAAATTTGTGTACGATCTGCGGAAATTTGTTCCGATGGTCTGGGTGTTTTCTATGTATAATAAAAAATATCTATCTATGTAAGTATATAATGTATTAAATATATCAGTTATCTAGTACCCATACCACAAGCTTTGAATAGCTTACTTTGGGGCTAGATAGTGCTGTGTGGATTGTCCAGCATTATTATTATTATTATTATAATTATGGCAGAGGGAAGAAGGCACCTAACATAAATCGATAATAATCTATCTATAGATAGTTTGCAACGGTCTGCAGATAGCTCAACTGTTTCATATGTATATTGTATATTTTGTACATTTTATAAATATAACTATTTGTTAGTTGTAAATCAGTTCATTGTAAATCAAATGACACGATATCCTAATAATTCCTATAGCTAAGCGTATTTAAAGCTAATTTAACTAGCAGGCGGATAATTTCTGTTGCTAACCGCAGTTTAACTAGCGGGTGAATAGACAGATGGTTAGCTAATTACGTTTTTTGACAGATGTTTTCTTATCTAACATCATTACCGTTCCTAACTTGTAGCTATTAATCGTTAACAAAAATACTCTCACCACGTCACAAAAGTTGGATACCTATACAAAATAGTGACTTCACGTGATAGACCAACCACCTAGGACTTCGACAATCGAACGAAATAACGGATGCCATTTAGTTGAGCGGTGTCAAGTGACTAAACTAACATGGTAGAAATTAAAAAGAAAATATCTGGCCATGCGACATTCGCGTTACAAGGGGATGTCCGTTCTTCCCGATTTCCCAATGGACCCCTTCTTCCCCTACTAGACGTGAATCAAATGCAGTCTTCTAGTTGCGCCCCGCGGTTTCACCCGCGCAGATTTAAACGGTATACGCACGGGATAAAATGTAGCCTATGTGCTATTTCAGACTATAATCTATCTCTCTGCCAAGTTTCATCCAGATCCGTTCAGGCCGTTCCGACGTGAAAGAGTAATAAACATCCATCCATATATACAAACTTTCGCGTTTATAATAGTAGTAGGAAGGATTCAGTTCCATCTTAAAGATTACTTTGAATTATTTTTATGAGTAGTTAGAGCTCTTTGTGAAGGGCTCGTCCGGGATAGTACTACCACCACGCCTTTTTCTGCCGCCAAGCAGCAACGCTGTGTTTCGGTTTGAAGAGTGTGGTCGTCGGTGTAATTACAGGTAAGGTGTTGACAACACCTAATATTTCTCTCGCTCGCACGATTCGACATTTTGAAAGATATAAAATCACTAAATACAATTTTGAAAAATCGCAAACAACCATTTTGTGTGCAATCACATTGCACACAGTTAGTTTAGTAATAATTTGACTTTGATTGATGCAAGTTTTCCTACTCAAAAGTTTGCTTATGTACGAAAACTAGAAAAGCAAACTTTAAAGTAAAAAAAAACTGTACCGATCAAAATAATTTTTTACTAAACTGTGCGCAATGTGATTTCACACAAAATGGTTGTTTGAGATTTTTTGAAAATGGGTTTAGTGATTTTATATCCTTCGACAAGTCAAAACGTGCGAGCGAGAGTCACATTAGCTCTTGTCTTCACCGTAATGCCTCAAGTTGATGGACGCAGGGCAGTGCATCGTAGGGCACGATCCTATCGTGTGTGACTTACGAGGCAATGCTTTGTTATAGGTGATGGTTACCACTTAACATCAGATGGGCCATCTGCTTGTTTCATCAGCTATTTGTATAAAATAAAGTGCCCTAATAACTAAATGAATCTAAATCTCTAAAATGAAAAGGTAATTGTTTACGTAATAAATTGGTAGATTATTTATTTTTGAATGTAATGTGAGCACCGGTGGTCTAGTGGGAGTGACCTCGCCTTCCGATCGTAAGGTCGCAGGTTCGAATCCGGTCGTGCACCAATGGATTTTTCTATCGAAAAATTTATGTGCGCAATGCCAGCGCTCTTAAACGGTGAAGGAAAACATCGTGAGGAAACCAGTTAGCATTCTAACAGCGGCGATGGACTTGCAACCTGTCACGTATGTAATACTAACTACTGCAAAATGTGGGTATGTGCCAAATGTAATGTTTGGACGTACCTCTGACTACCCCCCTTAGACATCCTCAAAGAATCTTGAATTAGTACCTACTTGGTACTCGGAGATCTGAAGGGATATCTACCTGGGGATCAAAGTCGTGAAGCTGTTTCTGTTTTCTTTTCTGTTTTTTTTCTTTAATGTGAATGTGTGTGTACCTATCCAATTAATCACAGAGCGAGTGACTATAAGTACCTACTATTTATAAGTAGGTTGGGTACCTATGTCTACAATGATAACTAAATTAATAAGATAACCCAACTCTACCTCAAAAATAGTACTTCTTTTATGATTCAAACAAAGCACACTTTATAATTTGTCTATTGTTTATATCAATTCAATTTAAACTTTGCAAAAAAAGCAGAACGACAAATAAGTTGTGGCTAAGACTGACGTGTCGACTCATTCATACAAATCTTGACCTACCTATTTGTTTTCGAACGTAACGTTATACAGTTCCAATTTTAAAATTCGCGCCACGCGCTCTCCGAAATGTATCCGACGTGACAGTTTATTCCAAAGAATTCCTCAATCCAGCGCTACTCAAATATACACTTTTTCATTATTTATTTTTGAAGCGTTTCTGCGTAGTTAATTGAATTGCTTTTTGTGTGACAGAAAGTATTAAAATAATTATTACGATAAATGTCTAGCCACCCACCATTCACCGTCTACCACCCACATAACTACATTTACTGTAGTAAACCTACCTACCAATTCCAAATATAATCCCACTAATAGGTTATAACGCGAAAGTTTGTTATTAGGTATGGACGGATGGATGGATGGATGTTTGTTACTCTATGTTTCACGCCGGAATGGCTGAAAAGATCTGGATGAAACTTGGCAGAGAGATAGATTATAGTCTGGAATAGCATATGGGCTACTTTTTATCCCGTGATTTAAAGCTGCGCGGGTAAAACCGCGGGGCGCAACTAGTATCTAATAAACCAATTTATAAAATTATAGCAAAACAACACCCATCCATTTGAAGTTTCTTAAAATAGCTATTGGTGTCGATTCTATTGTTGCATTATTCTAAACTAACCTAATGTGACAGCTCTAAAATTATAGCCGTCCTTGTTGTTCCGGTCTTTTAAAAAGGGATGCCAGTATTTTTAGTGCAGCCAAATTAGGTTAAGTTAGGAAAATTTAACAACAGAATTGGCACCATTGAGTGGAAATAAAAACAATAACATAAAAATCTTTGAGCACCGCAGGCCGCGCAATTTTACTCTTGGGTCAACGTACGCAGTTCGGCTATCTCCCGTTAGCTGGCGCGACAAGTTTTACTTTTAAATTCGCGATTTTAGTACCGCTATTGCGCGCTAGATGCTGCTGCCACCCAACTATTTGCAATCGCAATCGATCAAAACTATCTCAATTTTATTATTCGATTACTACGAGATAGGTATTAGTTAAATTTAGTAAGAAGTATTGCACTGCAATCAAGTGTTGCTTGAATTCACATTAAACATTTGTGTTGTAGGTTACAGTTGATTTGATTTTTTTTTATAATGATCATTGTTTAGTCCTTATTACTCATAAATTTATGCTCACATAGGTAATTGGGTGAATCAACTTTTAAGGCACTCCTTTTGTGTCCCTGTCATGCAAAGAGCATAAAAATCCTAATTTCCTTATAAAATATGTTTGTTTTGATGTTAACGTAAACTTAGATCCTTTCCTAACATGCTAGTTTCATAGTATTTTATAGTTAATAGGAAAATTTTTGACTTTATTATGGTAACTCAGCAGAACATAAGCACTATCCATACAAAAAACATGTGTCCCCAGGCCTAGATGACGATACAATTTAGGACGTATCTTAAAAAAAAGGTATGAATGCACAGCCTTTTTACCCAATATTATGATTCAGAAAAAGATAAACTTACGTTTAAAGTTAACATTTATAAAAGTTTGACAAATATTTTATATTTTTCGTGCATCCAAACTTTTGTCCCAAACTTTGATCAAAACATCAGTTCTACAGAGTTACCGATAAAAATTCATGACCGTTATCAAGAGATGACGCCTACCTTGGTGTCATCTAAGGCGATTATTGTCTAATATTTAGTTGGTATGATCAAAAAATCTCTACCTAGCTTTACCGCCCCCCCAGCCTAAATTAAGTTCTCAGCTGGTGCGCGTAGGTTTATTGTCGCTCTACAGCGTTGCAATGGATATTTATGAGGCACCCTCGTCACTTTTTCTAAAAAAACTCGTTAATATTAGCTTAGATGTCGTGCCCCACTGCAAAACCTAAAAATAGATATATTTTACAGTATATTTTCATAATATTTCGATGATTTATTTTTTATTTTTAGTTGTTCATAATGTTGTCAAAGGAGTGTCTTAAAAGTTGATTCACCCAATTACTCATAATAGGTATGATACCTCTAAACTCTTTTGAAAATATTAAACTTTCCGAAGAATACACGTAGATATTTAAGCCTCTGCACATAATTACAAAAACAGCCCTTATCCCACCCTCCGAGTAATCTAGATCACTGGCCCACTAGGCGGCCTACACAGGGGTGGCCTTGAAACGTCGCAATGCACCCAGCTATGTAGGCTATCCTTGACTACGTAGGGTGGTTTAGGGCTAGGCTTTGTAGTTAGACATAGTCTTACAGATTTACAAATTATGGGGGAGGATGAAGATGGAAAGAATTGGAAATTTGAAACCGCAATAGTTACAACTACAATAAGTTGCACAATGTCATTTTGGTCATACTTACAATTGTAATGTACGAGTATACCTACCTACTAGTAGAAGTAGAACTAAGTAGGTATGTAAGTTTAAAAAAAACACTAACCCCGGTTTCTGAAAGGCCGGTCAACCCTAATCGGCTGTCAAGTCACTGGCTCTATCTAACTTGAAGTAAAAGCTGAAATAGCAAGTAACTTAACAGCCGATTTGCGTTTATTTTCCTTTCAGAAACCGGGCGTAAGGCTTGTGCTGGCACGGTAGACCCTAAATCAAAGTCAAAATTTATTTATTCAATAAAATCACAAGCATCACTTTAAAACGTCATAAAACTAAGTGAATCTATAAATCTGCGATTATAATAAAAATATAGCTACCACGCTGGGATACTTCAATATAATTTAATAATATTTATGTGTTTAGGCCATCTCGTAATAATAGAAAGAATATAGTATATATCCTTATTTGCGGATAACGGTGCTGATTGCACTTGAAGAACTACATTATATACTTAGTACCTATTTATTGTAACATGTGAGTGTAATTGTTTGTTATCCTAAATAAAAACAATAAAACAATAGTTTGTTTGCTAATAAGATAAGACCTATTAACGAAAACTGCTTAAAAAATGTTAATTTACAGTGTAATAGGTATGTTGTACATATGTAGGTACCTAATATTTATTTTATGGTTTTAATTATCTACTTACCATCGAATATACAAAAAGCAACAAAAAGGTACTTAAATCTACATACGAAAGAGGTATATCAAGATCGTAGCAAATGGAAATCCGTGGTCTCTGCCTACCCCTATGGGAAACGGGCGTGATTTCATGTACGTATCTGTTTCCCATAGTACACACGTTGTTTGGTTTGGGGCTAGATGGCGCAGTGTTAATACACCGCAGTCCAAAGTCCATGCAAGGATACTAAGAATGAACGATGCCCAGGCTAAGATACCGTATGTAATGTAGGCCAGGCAATGCATTCTTCTGACATACTCAACTGTTTACTTCGGGCTCGTGTTTTGGTTGTCGTTCCGCATTACATAATGAAGCTTTGTAGAGATAGCAGATAAAACAAGTTTTTTTTTAACAACTAGCTGATGGAACAAGCGTATGGCCCAGCGATGTTAAGAGGTAACTGCCTCGTTAGATCACGCACGATAAGAACGTGCCCTACGATGCACTGCCCTGCGTCCATCAACTTGAGGCATACAGATGTTACGCCGCATGTGCCTGTAATTACACTGGCAACCAAACTTCAAACCGAAACACAGCAACGCTGCACTGCTTGGAATTAAGTAAGATGCACTGGATTTAACACGTATAATTAGCCCATTCCTTGCCTTAATCGCTCCAATCGTTCATAACAAATCACCAACTAAAGACAAAGAAACGAGTCCAAATTAACTGGAAAAATCTAAAGCCTCACTCAACGTGGTTCTATATTAAGTGACATCTATTCATATATTTCTTCTTGTCTTATATAATTCTTATCTTAAATAGCTCAAGGCCACGTCTCACTCTATTCTGCCATCCTTACAGGAACCAACATAAATTCGATTATATACTTTTTCGTCATTCTGTACGATCGAAGCGCGTAGAGGGAGACCGGGGTATACGTTAGAGGGAGATGGGAGAAGGGTGGACGGCGCAGGCGTAGGCACGTGCCGCTAGATGGGAGAGTTCACACGGGGGATGGTTTTAGGGATATGTCTTTGGATATCAGTGGAAATATCATTATTAGTAAATATTGTATTAATTAATAACTTTAGTTATTTAATGAATGTAATGCATTAGTATTTTAGAGTTAGAAGAAGTTTTGGTGTGGAATTGCTAATAACATGAACTGTTACATTATTTTGATAAACGAAAGCAGTTTTATCTCATATTTTGATATAATTTACGAAGTCTACGAAAGTATTTTTACTAAGATTTATGCTCAAAAGATTTTCATTGGAACTGTATTTTTCTGTATTGCCTAGAATACCGCACGCCGCTATTTCGCTCGCACAATTTTATATCTTCAAAAATATTCAATTGTGTGAGCGAGATAGCGGCGTGTGGCATTGCGTTTACACTTACAGGGGCAATACGTGAAAGGCAACACGAGAGAGAGAGAGTGAGCGTTGACGCTCGCGTATCCACGGACGGAGCTGAGTATAAACGCTGTAAGGGGATATTATAGAGTCTCGATCGACATATCCCCGGACAACTAACCCGGAAGCGTCCCCGCCCGCCCCACACCAGGGCGTAGAGCCGCTACGCTCGTAGGCCTCACAGTGCTACGAAGGCGGCTTGCCTTCCCGCGCCCATACACACCGACAAACAAAAACAAACAGTATGTGAGCAGCGACTCAAAAAAGTGCCTCAAATCATCACTGCCAATAACCCCGGACATTCACCTCTTTGCTTGACCTAGTTAGCGCGTTGCACCAAAAGTGTATCAAAGGATTTGTGATAGTGGTGTTCATTAGTTAGTATGCAATAATTTTCTCTGACTGATCTATAAGTCTGATTCTTCTTAGTAATGGCGGGAAGGGATACGTTGGAAGGGCAATTGACCCAGGTCATCCAACATCATATATCGCACGGGGGCGAGGCTCAAGTGAGCGTCCATCAGGTCCAGTCCCCTTCAGGCAGTGGAACGAAGCGGCATCAGATCATCATCGACATCAAACAAGACTTGGATATAGACACAACGAGATCCCTAGCAGAATCCGTGATGGAGACCTTAGGAGCTCGCTCAGCGGCCGTCTACATCGATAACACATCTAACGAAAGCGATATGGAGTCCCTCACAACTGTCAATGTCATTGTGGCGAATGATCAGGGAAGTCCTCAGCCGGAGCCGGAGCCAGAGGTCCAGGAGGAAGCGGTTCTGCCGAGGATTGTGGAGAGGAACGTGGAAATGTCTGCCAGTGCGGCAGAGACGACCACAACAACCACTGCCGCGATAACCACAGCTACTACTACAGCGTCAGGTAATATGAAAAGTATGTTTCGTGTTCGTGTGTGATGTATGTATATTGCATTGCAATCTAAAAATCAACCCAACCAAAGCATGTAGGTATCTCAAAAGTAGAATTTAGTGTGAAATTTTATGTAAACTATGTGTTTTTTTGAGCAAACTATGCGCTTGTAGTGCGTGGATTTGATGCGCAAAGGTTTTCAAAACTAGCAAGAACAAAGCTTACTGACCCAAATCGTTGATATTTAACGAATATTGCATTTAATTAATAGAATACGGAAGTTTAAACATGGATTTTATTGTCAATAAAATATCTCAACAAGAACTACTGACGACGAACATATACAAATTAAAAGTATGAATTTGATTTTACGTCCCAGAAAATGATAATCAAGAAGGGAAAAGCTTGCCATCCTTGTCTAAACGATATCTCTTTCAATTCAACATGTTGACAGATTTATTTGAGCGTCTGTATTCCGCAATTTCCGCAGTATACCTGCATTGTGCTACCAACCATAAGATTTGCCGTTCATATTACGTACTGTCCATGTATTTCTACAATCTTCTAGTTCTTGTTGCGTTCTTTGTAGGTAATTCGAATGTAACGTTTTTATCTAATTTGTATTCAAAATTGAAATCCAGATCGTATTGGCTTAAATTAGAATACAATATAGCATAACAACTTTTATTCGAAATTGAAATTTAGATCACCAAATTCAAAATAAGAATACTGGCCATAAAGAGCTAAGTTATGAAGGCAAAATTTTGTGCATCACAAACACAGTCATGGCGCGTGAAATTTGTCACACTTAAAATAAAAATATATAAAGCTTTAAGTAAGAAATATATGATTTAATTACCTAAGCATGTAACTGTACAATTTTTCTGAAAAATAAACAAATTGAATTAAAAAATACATTGGTTATCTACCTACTCATAATAAAATTCTACTCATAATAAAATAATCACAAGCGTCAAAAAAATCCGAAAAAATCGAAAAATTCGCACAAAGTCAAAGAATTCGTTTCCTTAAATGTGCACCAAACAACACGTAATATCAGCCCCTACAGTCCACCCACCGGTATCTATCTAGGTCAGTAGGATCAACGCTCTGGTTGTGCAGCGATGTTCATACCGTTCGATGTTTGCGCGGCTAACCTCAGAGCGGCGCTTTTGGATGCAGACAAATTGCAGGATAGGATAGAGGAATTTCGGACTTAGGATTTTTTACCTTACGTCGTCGCCGAATTAAAGCCGTCTAGCTACATATCTGGTTCCCTTGCTTAGTTTGCGGATAGAATCAGATAGTGCTGTGTAGAGTCCACTTCAAAATCTTCCATTTTTTACTAGAAACAAATCCTTCTATCAGGTGGCGCGTTCGCTTACCTATTTGATTTACTGTAGTGCCCCACGGTTTCACCCGCGCATGATTTAAATCCCGGTATTCCCACGGGATAAAAAGTAGCCTAAGTGCTATTCCAGACTATAATCCATCTTTCTGCCAAGTTTCATCTAGATCCGTTCCGGCGTGAAAGAGTAACAAACATCCATCCATCCATCCATACTTACAAACTTTCGCGTTTATGATAGTAGTAGGATTTATAATTTTGACATTCCTAGCACCTTTTCTATACATATAAAGATGCCGTGTGACGCACTACCACTCACAATAAATCATCTTTGATTTCTATTGTATCGATTTTCTGTATACCCGAATATGGGTCAGTCAGTCGAACAAATTATACTCACGAATCTGTGAACCGTGAAGTTAAAACTACATACATGTACAGTCAGCGACAAAGGCAGCTAAACAGTTTCGAGTGATGATTAATCCTACTAATATTATAAACGCGAAAGTTTGTAAGTATGGTTGGATGGATGTATGGATGGATGTTACTCTTTCACGCTGGAACGGCTGAACGGATCTGGATCAAACTTGGCAGAGATAGATAGCATTGGAATAGCACATAGGCTACTTTATCCCGTGGGAATACCGGGATTAAAATCTGCGCGGGTGAAACCGTAGGGCGCAACTAGTAGATGAATAAATATTGTGGACATTCCACAGAGCACTATCTAGCCCCAAACTAAACCAAATCTTGTAATATGGGAACCAGATAGCTGATAAACTACTTATATAATTTTTTTGTAAATACATTTTTTTGGTATATAAATAACACCCAGACGGAGAACAAACATTTATGTTCATCACACAAATGTTTGTTCTCGGTGGGAATCGAACCCACGGCCTTTATAGAAAGAAAAATCTCTAATTGTTCACCATACATTTCGGCAAAACAAAATCCAAATAATTATTTATATATCCTATTATATATTATATATCCCTATAAATGCGCACATAAATTTTCGGTCATTTCTAAAAACGACCGAAAATTTATGTGCGCAATTCCAGTGTTCTCAAAATGGTGAAGGAAAACATCGTGAGGACACCAGTTAGTAACTAGCAGCGGCGATGGGCTTGCAACCTGTCACGTATGGAATACCTACTAACTATCATACCTTCAAAGCTATCGTTTTGAATCATTTGTTCGACTGACTGGCCCATATGCGTTTAGGCATAAAATCGATACAATACAAATCAAAGAGGGTATCTGAACTATGTAAGTATTATTTGACAGCCTTTACAGCGCAGTTGGTAGTAGCTCTACCTTATCTGCCGTGGTGTGGGTTCGATGCCCACCAAGAACAAACATTTCTAAGTATATAATGTATTAAGTTTATCAGTTATCTAGCACTCATAACACAAGCTTTGAGTAGCTTACTTTGGGGCTAGATGGTGCTGTGTGGATTGTCCAGCATTATTTATTTATTTATTTGTGGGATGAACATAAATGTTTGTCCTCTGTCTGGGTTTTATATAACCACTTCTAAATGCTTCATCAAAGTTAAGCTATTTCGTTACTTCCCGACAGACGGTCGATACTCTCAATGTTACGTTCGTGTACGTATTGGGGACTATAAATCACTACATAGTATAAAACAAAGTCGCATTCTCTGTCCCTATGTCCCCATATCCCTATGTCCCTATGTATGCTTAAATCTTTAAAACTACGCAACGGATTTTGATGCACCGCCCTGCGTCCATCAACTTGAGTCATACAGATGATAAGCCTCATGTGACTGTAATTTTACCAGCCACTGAACTCTTCAAACTGAAACACAGCAACGCTGCATGGTGGCAGAAAGAGGCGTGCTGATAGTACTTCTCCGGGCAAGCCCTTCAAATAGAGCTCTTACTCTTACCCTCGGTTTCTGAAAGCTCGATCAAAGCTAATCGGCTGTCAAGTCAGTTGCTATCTCTATCTTATTTGAAGTAAAAGCTGAAATAGCAAGTGACTTCACAGATTAGGGTTGCTCGAGCTTTCATGAACCGGGGGTTAAACTTACAGCTACCTTCCACATATACGAGTAGGTACTTAAAATATTCGAAATAATTCGAATAGAAAGCCTGGACGTTTGTTTTATAAGCAAACTAGTTGCGCGCCCCGCGGTTTCACTCGCGCAGTTTTAATTTTTTTTTTCGAACGGACTATATAATGCTTGCTGGTATAATCGTATGACGATTGCCGACAGCGTTACCGGACTACAAATTCCGGTGATCGGAAAGCATTTATTCCTACGATTGCTGATATCACTCATTGCTCAAAACGCAACGATAGCGCGTGCTAATCTTTCCTGTGGCGACATCTAGTTATCATTTAGGAACTAAAATAATAATATGTGTCGGCTCGTCAGGATTATTAGGGCTATTCTCTGACATACTGCGGGCGATGTGCGGGTATTTGTGAAAATGAGAAAGTCCGTAATGTTCGGCACACCGTATAATCAATTTTACAGCGAACCGGATAGCTAATTACTACTGCACTTAGTAACGAAACGTGAGGACAGTTCCGAGACGTCTTCACTTAGTGGCGATCGGGCTGAGACTGAGCAGTCCGTTCGTTGAGCGATGACACCTCGACTCTGCCAAAGCGCACGGCAGAGGGCGCTTGCGTTTCGTTTTGAGCGACTATTCATGACCGGATGCGACACGGCCATTCTGCGATGACACACGTCCTCGTGTGTTTGTTAAGCATCTGAAACAAACAAAACCACAGCACAGATTTTGTTCGGCCCATCCTGTCTTAGGTTTGGTTCTAACCAATCCTGCTTGTCATGTCGTGGCATACTATGCTTGAGAAGCTAAGAAAACATCATTTTTGTGAGTTCGTTTATTTCAATAGCGATACCTACTCTACTGCTATCTAGATACTGAATACTACTACAACGGGACTACTTAAAATAACTAAAGAACACAAGATTTCCGAGATCAAGCACCATTGATTGAAATTATTTAAAAAGAATCAAACGTCAAGTTCAACATCAAGGCAAAACCCCAGGTGTTTCGTTTAATGATCAACTATTAAGCTCAGGCAACACATGTGCCAGCCAATTTGCTTTTCCCCCGGGAAAGCCGAGTCATCCCCAGACTCAATGATCTTCGCTTCAAGGCAAGACCCAACTGTACTACCCAGAATTACTGCATTCCGCTTACCCACGGACTACTCACAAGGAGTCGACACCGATTTCTACGAGCTACGGCTACAAATAATCCTGGTACAGTCTCCAATCAAACAAACCAATCACCTGTGCATTAAACAGATTCAATTTCATCATTAATCTCATCATCATTTACAACTTCAATCGGTATTTGACCCTCGGGCATCTTTCTAACACGGTCATGAGCGTAATCTCTAAGTCACCTGTTGTCACCCTAGTCGTTGGGAAGCCGTTTATAAAATAGTCAGTGTGTTGTTTTAAAACATCAACCAGTTCATGTTTTCGGTCAGACGAAATGTCAGTGTTAATGCAGTCAAAACTATTCGTAGGTATTCGTAACTACACTAGCTTCACTCGAGCTACACGCATTTACAGTTCTACACCTTGTCAATGTTAGTTCAGATGCAGTCATGATAACATGGAAGTCGTTATTCAAAATCTCGCGGCCTATCAAAATGTCACTACGTAGGTATGCATCTGGCAAAACGTGAAATAGGATCTCTGTCGTGAAATTATTAATTTCTACCTGACACAATAATTGTAAAGTGCTATTGACCTGACTATTGCCTATGCCTACCAGAGATATCACACCATCAATTCGTTTGCCTACAAATCTACTGGCAATACTTTCTTTCATCAGTGAACATTAAGCACCAGAATCATAATCAAATTTAAAACACTTACCAAAATGATTTAGTATTCCTGATGGAGGTTCGACTACGCATAAGTCAACTCGTTTCTCCACCGGCGGCTTTGCTGCGTTAGATCCACTCGTAGTACAGCGACTCGCAATGTGACCCGGCGTCCCGCACTTGTAGCACACCAACGAGCTACTGCTGGTTTGCTGACACTGACCACCATTCGCTGTAGCTGGCACTGGAGACGGTTTCTTTGCTTCGTCCTTCTTACTGCGACAATCCACTTGTTTGTGTCCGAGCTTGCCACAAGCATGACACTTTATCTGCGATAACGGCGAAAACTTTGGACGTTTCTCGTTTCCAGCATCAGTTCGCATATCCACAGGAGTTTTCCTCTTCAAATACGAGAACGCTTGAAGTTCTTGTTGCAGCTTATGACAAGCTTATTGTAAATGCAAGACGTTGCAAACGGGTATCAACTTGTGCTAAATGTGCCATTACTGTCGATACGGCGATTTGTTCGACACTCAAATCCCTCCATTTGTTCATCAAGGACGTGATAAGACGGCTAGCATACGCAGCATAAGTCTCATTATCGTTTGGTTTGTCATTATTCAAGTTAATGAGGGTAGCTGCAGAAGTTTCGACACTGACAAACCTTGCCGTAAAAAGGTCCTTAAATTGCGTCCACGTCATACCTGGATAGGTTACCTGCGACAGCCATGAAGATGCGGAGCCTTTCAACGCTTTACTGAGTGTCACGACGAGTTGGCCACCTTCCACAGATTTCCTGTCAAAACACAAGTCGGCAGTAGCACACCACGACCGTGCATCAATGTCACGCTTGTCGGGGTCAAACTCCGGCAGGATCAACTTGTTGTTCACATTCGGAGTCTTCAGAGCTTGTATCAGTGCTTGCATTTGCTGATTTTGCATTTCAAATAATAACCGCCACTGTGAGTCACTATTATTGCCGCACGAATTCTCATTTGCACAGAATGATCCCACATCTGATGTCGGCTCGTCAGGATTATTAGGGCTATTCTCTGACATACTGCGGGCGATGTGCGGGTATTTGTGAAAATGAGAAAGTCCGTAATGTTCGGCACACCGTATAATCAATTTTACAGCGAACCGGATAGCTAATTACTACTGCACTTAGTAACGAAACGTGAGGACAGTTCCGAGACGTCTTCACTTAGTGGCGATCGGGCTGAGACTGAGCAGTCCGTTCGTTGAGCGATGACACCTCGACTCTGCCAAAGCGCACGGCAGAGGGCGCTTGCGTTTCGTTTTGAGCGACTATTCATGACCGGATGCGACATATGCATTACAGCTAAATATGGTAAAATGCAAAACAATCATTAGTAGGAAGGAAACAGTTTCTTTTTGAAAACAAATCTAAATAGAATAAAGATCTAAATAGAATCTCTAACTAATTTTAATCTTGCCATTTACCAATTACTTTTTTATCCGAAACAATAAATGCAGTAACCTAGTGACGTCACGAGTTCATTGCACTTTGGAAGTCTGCGCAACTAAAACCAATAAGATCCTAAGTTCTTCCATATTACCTAGGTACCATAAGTTTTTAAATAATGATTTACCCACGTCGCAAAACCTAACCTACTCAATTTAGCATTTATTATGATGAGGAAAGAATCATCAATACCTATCAATTGGTACTTTTAATTATACGGAATCCTTACACGAAAATTTGATTCGCACTTATTAAATTGTATGCTAACTGTTCTTTTTAATTTCATCTATTGAGGAGTAGCGGTACTAACAAGGCTATTAAACGAAGCGTATAAATATGTCTGAAACCCGAGGCTTGCCTACTCTTAGTAAGTATTACTCTGTAAGTAGGTACTAGGTTATTTAATCCACTAAGCACATGTAATTAATAAAATATAAGCGCAGCATCATAACATTACATTTTGTCTTCATGCAAGTTGTTTGGTGCTTGTGACAGCGTCATCTATTACCAAGTAGCGGTACTATAATTCGCGTTAAAAATTAGCAAGGGATGCTTTGTTAGTTTGATATGCTTAGAGCTGTGTATGGTTTTTGCGCAAAATAATATGTTTTAGTTTTATTTAATCACAATAAACGACTGTACTCTTTTCCTACCAAATTGTGATACCGAGGGGTCCTTACTAACCTAGGTTACAGCATAAATACTAGTCTAGGTACTAAACATTCAATTGGTAGGTATTCACACTTCTAACAATGACAGGTAGCTAAATGGTAGGTCGGTAGGTAGTCTATGTACCTACTTACCGAAGAATTGAAAATCATCTAGGTATCTAGGTATCTAGGTATTAGTTAACCTACCTACCTATGTAGGTAGGTAAGTTTGTAATCTGTAAATGACCTACATTCGAATTGCTTGATTCCAGCAATAAATTATAAATTTATCAAAGTTATTCTTGGCATAATAATTACTCCACAATGAAACATACTATCTAAACATAATTTACTAGCGCCTCGGTTTGTTTAATTAGAAATCTTGCTATTTCTAAAAGCGCGCAATACGGTTGTGGTAGACAGCGCCACCTGTTATCGAGTAGCGGCAATTTTTACCGTTGTACGCAGACCGCCTGACACACTTTCGGCACAGCTGATGTCGTAGTGTGTGTGAGGTCCGGGTCGTAGTTACTATGTGTTATCCTGTGGTCATTACGTTCCGTTAGGACCAACCAAGTTATTTTGAATTGAGACAACGCTGCGCCGATAAATCTCGGTACAGTGGGCCGATTCTAGACCCGTGACTTTTTTGTCGCATTAGACATATGTCACGAAAACTGTCAAATTTCAATAGACACGACAATTTGCAATCGATTTTGTATTCTAGCAATATCACATTAGACATTTGTCGAGCGTAGGCTGGTAGACATGTACTGTCGAGTGACATCACTACTAGACATTTGGCATGCCACGGTAGACATATATCACGGTAACTGTCAAATTTCAATAGACACTAAAATTTCAACAGATTTCCTATTTATCAATGTCACTGTAGATATTTGTCGAGCGTAGGCCGGTAGATACGCATCGAGTGGTCAGCAGCGGTAGACACTGACCACTCTACACTACATGTTCACGAGGGACTGACATATTAGTTTCATAGTTTGGGCTGCAGTCGGATATATTTTCCGCACTCTCACCACGTCGTCGTTATTATTCATTATTATTGTGTGTGTTTAATTTAGGTACCTACCCAACAACATATCAACAAGTTTTGTTTGAATTGATATTTAGCAAGAGTTTTTTTCATTCTGACTGACTGATATGCAATCTACAAATTACAATACCTAACCTATCAAAGATTATACAAAAACTATTTGCGTTTTATTATTAAAATTTAAAAAAAAGCCGTACATATGAAAATTTAGTAATAAAATAAGTTACGTCGTAAACAATTTTTTTATGAACATCAGATTGAGCGTTTCATTTGCTGGTTCATAAATAATTAATTAACCTTTTGAATAACTTTTTTTTTGCATATGAATTATAGCGAATACGGCGCTCAACAATATCACACGCCCCACACCGCGCGCCTCCCCGATTTTTGATTTTCCGAAAATGAAAATTAAATAAAAAAATACTAGACCACGTATCTAAGTTCTGTAAACGATGTTAGCTTCCTAAATAATATTTCTATAAGTTTTTATCATTTTCGTAAGCCAAAATGTACAAACCACAACACAAAAACATAATGAATACGTAAACAAATGAAAATTTTGATACCCGTAATGTCGAAAACAAGAAAACTACAACGAAATTGCAAATCCAATGACGTAAATAGCTTAACCGTACCCTAATTATTACAAAATATTCCATAAAACATCCATTTACCTTGATAAAATGACAAATTTAGAGCCCACCTTCATCAACACAACCAAAACAACACGGTACACAGATAAATTATTTACTCTTTTTTTTTCTCTAAGGAACAACTATTTGTCGTTCGAATACATAGCAAATATATCAATCTTATACTCTGTAAAACATTGTTCATACCAATAAAGACTCTAAATTTTATTTTATTTTTAACATTAAAAAACTTGGTGAGTAGCATGAAGTTGTAGATAAAAATGGAGACCACACTTCGAATACCTACTTGAAGCATAACCTATGTATTACTATCTCGCTCTATGTGGGCAGACCCTCTCTTTCTAAATAGATAGATAGCAATACTATTGTCACAGATAAGAGAATACTATACTAGTACTATAGTCCACACTAAAAAGAGAGGTCTGCCCACAGAGAGCGAGATAGACATACGTAGGTATTTGACTAAAGTTGTTGTTCCAAGGGTGGCCTCCATTTTTATCTACAACTTCATGGTGAGTAGTGTGTAGTTTGGTTTGTTAAAGTTCCATAAGGTTTGATTGCTTGATTTGACATAATGCAA
This sequence comes from Plemyria rubiginata, assembly GCA_963576535.1. Classification (NCBI taxonomy): domain Eukaryota; kingdom Metazoa; phylum Arthropoda; class Insecta; order Lepidoptera; family Geometridae; genus Plemyria; species Plemyria rubiginata. Next base: position 2,731,715 of record OY754911.1, on the reverse strand, counting down.
GACTGATGGATGTAAATGACATTGACAGCTGAATTTCCTAAGACCACCGCTTGAAAGCCATCATAGAATAAAGAAGCACAGAATCGTACATTTACGTACGTATCCTGTGATTCAAGCGTATAATAGTAGAACGGGGAAAAAATTAAATGAATACAATTTACATCTGGCAACGCCTACTAATCACAAATTAGTAGGGATGCCAGATCTAAGTCAGTTTTTTTTTATATCTACCTACCTAACATTCCATTTCGTAAAATGCGAATAAGTTTCTAGAACTGTAACTAGTATTTTATATGCACTCCACTGACATTGCTGTAATAATGGAAATTAATTCATTATGAACAACATCAAGAACGCATTATTAACCCAGTTTAAGTACTAGACAATGTATTTAATTGAAGACAATGCAGAGTTAGTTAGTGTTACCGAACTATTCTATAGAGATCGAAACGGACCGTTTCTAGTGTGGGACAGTCTGTGGAAGCTTTATTAACTATCCTTTTTTCCAGCGTTGCCAGATGTAGGTACGATTTAAATCGTATTCGTACGATTTATTCCCGTTTACAACTGTACGATCGAATCACAGAAATCGAACGGACTTAGTAATTGTACGATTCTTTTACTATGTTGAATGATCATAATCTGTGCATATTTTTAACACCTAATGTATCTCTCGCTCGCACGATTTGAAATTTTGAAAGATTTATGTTCTGTTTTCTAAAAATGCTAAATAATTTTGATACTCTATATTCCTTGAATAATGTAAACAAGTTTAAAAACTGTAATTAATATTTTATACGAAAACTACACTGATTAAAATAAATCTTTTATGAACAACAACAAGAACGCATAATAAATCCAAATTACTAGAAAAAAAAATTGAAGACATTGTATATATGTACCATCGTACATACAATTATTGAGAAACGGAAGTTATCGGAACTTGTCTTGGCATTCTATAGTGCGAGATAGTCTGTGGAAGCTCTATGAATGAACCTTCTTTTTGACATGTCTACTAACGTAGCCACCTGAACCGGTCTGAGGTTAGCTGTGTGTGTAAATGGCCAATAGCGAATGGAAGATTCCCCAATCGGCTAACTTCAGACAGACGGTGGCACCAAGTCTATCGGTAGCTAGAATACGTATTTTGGCGCGGTTAGATATATGTCGTATAAACATTTGATGATTTTCGTGACATTTCAAATGTCTATCTCTAACGTAAATGTCATAAGTCTGGAATTGGGCTCCTGTACCTATTACTTTGTAGGTTACCAAACGAAGTATTCACTTAGCTTTTTCATCTATAATCATATCAACTAAATGGTATTCACATTACTCGCGTTCGCGTTTCATATTTTCGCAAATTACCTACGATATGTCTCTGTTCGCCTATTTTACTTATGTAGGTATTAGTCGAAAAAGTCGAATACCGCTGTTCGTGATGTTGTGTGCGAGTTATTCGGACTTTTAAAGCCGATTATTCAATAAATAAAATACTGGATACCAGTGTCCAGTCTATTTTCCAAAATGCCTAGGTCTTAAAAGGCCTAAATGTCATGTCTAAATATCAAAATGCCGATTCAGAACCTCAAACCATCATTAAAAACCTCAGTGGATGTAATTACACCGGAGACCACACTCTTCAATCCGAAACACAGCAACGCTGCTTGGTGGCAGAAAGAGGCGTGCTTGGCATGACATTACTTCCCCGGACGAGCCATACACAAAGAACTCTACTCTTTTGTAGTAGAGCTCTGTGTGAAGGGCTCGTCCGGGGAAGTACTACCACCACGCCGATTTCTGCCGTCAAGCAGCAACGCTGTGTTTCGGATTGAAGAGTGTGTACGCCGGTGAAATTACCATTATGCCTCAAGTTGATGGACGCAGAGCAGTGCATCGTAGGGCACGTTCCTATCGTGCGTGACTTACGAGGCAATGCTTTGTTAGGTGATGGTTACCACTGAACATCAGGTGGGCCATCTGCTTGTTCTATCAGCTGGTTGTATAAAAAAAACTCTACTACTCTAAATGAGCACGGACGACTTAGCTATATTAGTACTTATTTTGAACAAATTCGTAATTAATTTAGCCATAATTAATGTTGAATTATTTACTTCATTTTCAGGTAAGCACATCCAACTAACTTGGATTAGTCCAGATTAGATTGGGTAAGTTAATATAATTACTTTACAAGTTTGTCCAATCTATGAGGAAGAACTGGACCAGAAAACCCCAAAATAGAGTGGAAGAGGTTGGAGGAAGGCTTCGCCACTAGGCTTTCGCCACTAGAGAGGTAGCGGCGATGGGCTTGCAATCTGTCATGTTTGGCATATCAACTACTGCAAAAACTAGGTCAACTGTCAAGGTTGGTTGGTAGAAAAAGCTGTCTAACATTAAGCTCTCCTTTTGTACAAACTTTGTTTGGTGCAATACAGAATTAAATAAATAAAAACGTTCAAAACTAAAACGCTTTCGATTGCCAATGATTTGGATCAGTCAAGCTATCTCTAGATCGTAAACGGTCTGTACATAGTACTAGTTGAGCCCCGCGGTTTCACCCGCGCAGATTTAAATCCCGGTATTCCCACGGGATAAAAATTAGCCTATGTGCTATTCCAGACTATAATCTATCTCTGCCAAGTTTCATCCAGATCCGTCCAGCCGTTTCAGCGTGAAAGAGTAACAAACATTCATCCTTCCATCCTTCCATCCATGCATCCATACTTACAAACTTTCGCGTTTATGATAGTAGTAAGATAGATCACCTATTTCATTACGTTATTTACATTTGAAACGAGATATTTACCATGATTTATGAGTTTGATTGTTTTCCGATATTTCGGCCCATTGCATTGTTTTTCTGTTCCTCTGTTTCCGATATTGCGGCCATTGTTTTTCTGTTCAAAAATTTATGTGCACAATGCCAGTACTCTCAAACGGTGAAGGAAAACATCGTGAGGAAACCGTCATGTTGTAAAACCTAACAAGTTCTATAACATGTGTCAAGTGCTCGAAAGGAGCCTCTTGAGGCACACTCAAAATCCTATCACCACACTGTTTCGAAAGAAACTTGTGACACGCTAAGAAGAAGACCACAAAAAAAGAACAACACTTCTATTATGTACAGAACCCTAGAAAATACATAAAACTAATCTAAATTAAAAACTTAACTCAAGAAGTGCATCGTGCACTAAATTTGACACCTGTCATAACACGTCACTCGCAACACGTGTAAGTAGACACTGGTAGTTAGGTATGTTCCAGGTCAATGACCTTGTGACCTCGTAGCTATAAGCGATTCATGAAAGACTTTGATTTTTTGTCTCAGTAGTAGAGCTCTTTTTGTGTGGCTCGTCCGGGGGCCTCGTACTACCAGTCTTTCTGCCGCCAAGCAGCAACGCTGTGTTCCGGTTTGAAGAGTGTGCTCGCCGGTGTAATTACAGGCACATTATGAGACTTCATATCTGCATGCCGCAGGGTAGTGCATCGTAGGGCACGCGTCTATCGTGCGTGACTTACGAGGCAATGCTTTCTTGTATTTGATGGTAATCGCTTAACTCAGGTGGGCCATCTGCTTGTTCCATCAACTAGATATAAAAAGGGCTCAGAATCGTTCTTCTTATGTATGACGCATATTATAATAATGCTGCACAATTCACACACTACTATCTAGCCCCAAAGTAAGCCTAGCCTTGCCTGAAAGCTTGTGTTATGAGTACTAGATAACTGATATATTTAATACATTATATACTTACATAGATAGATATTTTTTATTATACTAAACTTAGAAAACACCCAGACCAACGGAACAAATTTCTGAAGATCGTGCACAAATTTGTTCCGAGACGGGAATCGAACCCGCAACCTCTTGCGTCGCAGGCGGACTCTCGCCCGCTGCGCCACTGAGGTCGTCAAAGTATGCCTCAGTAGACCTCTTTAGGCTGATTTCGATAAGAAATCACACTATTTGAGAGGTATAGATGCTGTTAAACCCACGCATATTATACAATACAATGGAGTGGGTTGTGGAAAGAAAGCTGATTTTCAACCCACAGCTTATATCAACTATTAAAAAGAAAAAAGTGACACCTCAAAAGCTCAGTTGGTCGTAGCCAAGAAGGAATATAGTATTCAAATTCCTTTGTAGTAGCTCTGCCTTCTGCATTGTAGGCCGACCGATGAGTAAGGGAGAGCTTTTTTTTTTGTTGTCAGTTCTTCGGGCTATATACCACTTCAACTTACTAATAGGCTAGTTGACTATTTGAAAAATTGGTTATTAATGTACCTTTATATCTATTTTACACCATAGTTTTTTTAAATAAATCATTTAATTACAATATTTATTTTGCATTTTAGAAAAACAATTTCAATTTCCGTCTTAAACGCTCGGACTGTCATGGCGTCTTGAATGACATCACGCCGTGCGAAACAAAATTGTAGCCCTTTTTGTTTTATGAAAAAGTCACCCACAATAATTTTTTATTGATTTTTTACCCGGCTTGACGTAATACTTTCTGCATATCACCTACTATATCCTATCCTACTATATTATAAACGCGAGAGTTTGTAAGTATGGATGGATGTTTGTAAAGGCCCATTTACACGATGCAAGTTTTTTGCCTGTTGCATACAATAATATTATAGCAATAATTGACTGGCATCGTTACAGACGACATGTCACATTCTTGCTATAGTAGGCAATTATTGCATTCAAGACTGTCCCTGGTATAAACAGCAAGTACAATAATTTGTTATGCAATTTTTGTATTCGATTGGATGCTCAATTTTTTTATTTTTGTTTGGTATTTCCATATGTCCGAAACCTTTAAACTCCGAATTCCTTTCCGAATGCTGCTAGTGCAGCATTACGTGCATCACGGTTCTTGTAATTAAAATTTTCATTGTGTAGGTATCCGCTAAATCTCAATAAACTTTATTAAATCAGCAGAACCGAATTCTAAAAAATGAATGAAAAAAAAAATCTAAAACGTTCAACACTAGAATGAAAAATTCGCCAACGCAAAATACGAGCAATACGAACGCACCAAAAAATTGTACACGCACGTACAAGTCTGTGTTTAGACAAAGCAAGACTTGAAAGCAATAATCTCCTAAACATAATCGTATTGGTGTAAACAAAAAACAGCTGCAATTATTTCTTGTCAAGATTTGCATTCAATAATTGCATTCAACATTTTTACATATCCGCGTGTAAACAGTTGCTTGCAATTCTTGAAGGTCATTATTGCGCTTCATTTATTGCATTCAATTATTGCTCTTGTACGTACAAGAAAATGGCATCATGTAAATGGGCCTTAACTCTTTCACGCCGGAACGGCTGAACGGATCTAGATGGAACTTGGCAGAGAGATAGATTATAGTCTGGAATAGCATAATATAGGCTACTTTTTATTCCGTGGGCATACCGGGATTTAAATCTGCGCGGGTGAAACCGCGGGGCGCTAGTAGTACTTAATAAGTTGCAAGGATGCATTTTATAACTTTGTCGAATTAAAAAAAAAACAGCAGTTTTCATATTAAATTTCGAACGTGTCGCATAACATCATTTACGTTTTTATCTATGAAAAATGTGTATCAAACAGGCGACCTTATCGGTCAGTGACCCACTGTCACTATCATACCGATAGCGGAATTAGGTCACAAGTACATAACTTTGTAGAGCACTTGTCTTGTGGTATCAAAGTTTGGGTTAAGATTTGAGTCGTCGAGGTTTTATGATTTGTTGTTTTTTTTGTATCCATAGTATACATGGTACCTATATTTCAAATTAGATAGAGATAGCAAGCGACTTGACAGCCGATTAGTTGATCGAGCTTTCAGAAACCGGGGGTGAATCTCGGAAACGGCTACAACGATTTTCATAAAATTTAGTATGCAACAGCAACCGAGCAAAGCTCAGCCACCCAGATATTTTTGTTTAAATGTCAGCGACAAAAATATATTAGTAATCATTTATTTTCTCTCAAGTTTATTGGTTTTAAAGCATCATTTATTTTGATGAAATAAATGAATATACGCGAAACTATGATAAGGATAACATAAAATATACATTTAAATACAATTTCATAGACAAAAGTTCGTATTGTACTATAGTCGGTATTTAAATGATTCCGATTTTATCGTGTTTGATATTCATTTCCTATTTGCAACTCGATACTGAGACGGTCAGAGGGACATCTGCCCTTTACAGAAAATAATAAAAAAAAACTCAACCTCTACTAATTACATATTGACCAAACGTAAAATAACCCCTGCTTTACTTTAGGGGAATTTTTTTTGGGGTCTGAAATTTTTCACAGGGTCCGGTTTTCCTGCTCAATGGATTTCACATGTCCTGTCAGTCTGGGGTCCGCTGAATTATTAATAAACATAAGAGGTGGGATGGGGACGACGAGCTTAGCTTTTTAAACATAAAAACAAAAGAACCTGTTTTTTGCAACTTTTAGGAAAAAAGAGCACATAGGTTTTATGTTGCTAGAATTTGAATCAAATTAAATTTACGATACGATAAGTTAGTGTTGTTTTAAATATATAAATAATTATATATGTACAACTTTAAATTACTTGTCTGTTTGCAAACAGACTGAAATATTAAGAGTTTAAAGAGTAGTAGAGCTCTTTGCGAAGGGCTCGTCCGGGGAAGTATTACCACCATGCTTTTTTCTGCCACCAAGCAGCGTTGTTGTCTTTCGGTTTGAAGAGTGTGGTCGCCGGTGTAATTTTACAGGCACATGAGGAACATCCTGTATGCCTCAAGTTGATGGACGCAGGACAGTGCATCGTGGCGGGCACGTTTTTCTCGTGCGTGACTTAAGAGGCAATGCTTTGTTATAGGGAATGGTTACCACTTAACATCAGGTCATCTGCTTGTTCAATCAGCTAGTATGAAAAATAAATAAATTTATCTAAAACTAAAAACCTTCAAAAATGTGTTTTTAAAAAACATTAGAGGTGGGATGGGGACGACGAGCTTAGCTTTTTAATATACATTATATAATTAATAGTTTTTTATGAAAATTTTAACTAACTGTACATCAGCTAGTTGTATAAAAAAATATATTCAGTATTCAGTATATTTATTGCATTATTATGTATGTAGATTTTACATTGTCAGGACTTATGACTTAATAATTTTAATTCAATACATAATGTACCCCGTTAGGGTGTTGCAATAGAGAGAAGCGGACCAATATGAACAATCATCCAAATTTATTTAACGCTAAAGACATGCATCATAGTCATATTCTACTTTTCAGAGATAAAAATATCGACGCCTCGTCCCGGCCTCACCCCTGATACTGCAAAGTGTATGTTCCTGCCACTTTCGAACCACTTAGGGGAGACACAAAGGGTTTTGCAAGTTCTGTACAACGGTGGGATTGGAAACATGTTTTAAAAAGGACTTTTGTTTGGTTCAAATCTGGTTTAGCTTGATAGTCAATGAGATAAACGAGTGAATGTGCATGGAGTATGGACAAAACATGGTTCTTTTTATGAATTGTTATGTGAATCTTGTAGGATTCACATAAGTTTTACTACCTACAAATAAAATTACGTCTGTTTCCGATACTTATTAGTAGACAAAGACCATGCCTTATAAAAGCGACTAAATAGGTGTGAAAACATTATTTTTTTGCAGATGTAAAAAAAATGGCGGATATTTCACCCAGTGATTTGTGTGAAATGTGCGCTGTTTTCTATTTTGTTTCTGTCTGCAAAACAGCAAAGATTATGATGAAACAAAAATATTCTTATTGTTAAACAATTTCTTTATTTTATAAAAGTTCTAGCACAGCAATAATTCTTAGAACTACATTGCAGATAGTTAGTGCTATTTTTGTAGGATCATCGACCCTTTTGTAGACTAACAATATAGGTCAGCGTTTCATTGATCAATAATGTCTTTATTTTTACTTTTTAATGCCACTTTTTGCAGTTTTTACTGTTTCTTTTTGGGATTATCAATCGTTTTTTATGAAAATTTTAACTAATACATACATAGTACATACTACTTCATTAGGAATCTAATATAAAAAATATCACTAACTATATATATCAAAATATATCTAGCAATTCATATAGTTTTAGCCGTGGGTTTTTCACCGACTTATTACTGAGTCAATAGGACAGGACAGGACAGTCGTAGAACAACTTAAAATTATGCCTTGTACCTTCACGCAGGCCGGCTTATGCCAAACCTAGTGCGCTTACAAATTCAGTTACCAACGGTGTTGCAGAACGCACGCGCGCGTTTCGTCGCCGCCAAAAACTTTCAAATTCGGAAGCTTGTTTTTTTTTCTTACGTTCCTTCAAGTTCGGATACTGTAGTTGTGATACCAAACTTTTTGGACACTTAGTGAGTTTGGACTTGTGAATTTTTGGATTGTTCTAATGCATTGTGTTGGATGTAAGTATTTGAGATTATTGTTCGTCCGTCATAATTTAAACTGTCACTATCTCTATTAAAAAATTAAGTGTGATCATACTTTCCTCATTCATGCTCATTATCAAAATAGTTCGTAAGGTTTTGTGAATTCGTAAGTTTTGACCTCTGCTAATAAAATCAACCATTTTTTTTATTAAAGGGCACAAGGGGGTTTCAAAAAGTTTTTAATGTCGTAAGGAAAATAAAAAAAAACTTCATTTTGTTCGTAAAGGCCTGTATAATAATTACCCGTATACCAATTATCTATCACGAAACTTTGCAATTTATCAAGGTCTTTAGTTGCATGAGATCTCGTATTGCATACGGTGCGAGCGGGAGAATAGATAAACGACCTTGCGTTAGAGGGAGACGCTAAAAGTTAGGAAACTCTTGGGAAATATTATTTTTCTCTTTCGGCGGCTGAAGGGCGCTTTTTACCAATATTTGTTTTGGGAGATAATGTTTTATTTGTCTCATGTTTTTTATTTGCACCGCAATTTGGGTTAATGTTAAAGAGATTAATAAATTGTCTTCTTGTATCTTTTCTGAATACACGTGCCACGAATTTGAAGTATTTGTAAGATGGACCGACTACATTTTAATTAATAATCAATTGATTTTTAGCTGCAATGTAAATACTATCATGTTATCGCATAGGTACTTATAATGCTCGAATCTTCGTACATGTGCTACCTTGGCGTCAATTTGAGTAAGTATAGGTAATAGGTACCTACTTATTCATACAAACGTACCTACCTATTATATGCCTACAACACTCAAAACGCATCAGCCTAGGTTTTAGCTTTTGCGTGACGCAAGGACAAACATCAATCTTTGTACTTGCAAGTTAATTAGTGATGTTTTTTGTTTATACAAAGAGATATGAATGATCAATCAATTCACTAGTAGAATAATTAGTACTACGTGGCCATTACCTGTTGTTATTATTAAATACTTACCCGAGTATCTGAACGCCCATTTGGTGTTTTGAGACGATGTTCCTAATTTGAAATCATGACGGAAATAAAACCTTTTTACTAATTTTGTTGTATATTTGCTTGGTTCGGTGCTTTATTTTTTTTCTTAATTTAAAAAACTGTTTGATATGTACGGTTTTTTTGCGTTATCTTAATCGATCGTATTTATTTGATGGATGTTGCCATAGGTAGAGCACAAGCCAGTATTACCTAATAAATAATAGATGTTAGATATTGCTATTAATCAATAAAAAAAATATCATAATAGGTAATACCTAGATATTTTTTATTTTTTATAATTTTTGGTGATCATATCTAGCCTAGATATTATTATTTTATAATATCCCAAAGTGTCGGTAAGAACCATAAAAAGAAAGGAAATAATTTATTACAATAAAATAACTACAGAGCATGCACAAGATAATAAAAAATGAAAGTTTTTACCCTTTTAATGCAAAAGGATATAGCGGAAAGAGTCTTATGCCTGCCTTTCATTTAACAACTTTCTAAATCTGAATACTTTCTAGAAAAAATCTTGCAGCTTGTATGCAAATACATTTAAAGAAATTGCATATTTAAAAAACAAAAGATAGCTTCTTCTTCAAGCACTGGGTTATTTTTTTAAATAACCTGCTGATGGAACAAGCAGATGGCCCGCCTGATGTTAAGTGGTAACCATCACCTCCAAGCATTGTAAGTCATTCTCGAGAGGAAAGTGCCCTACGATGCATTGCATTGAGTTTTGTTTGGCATAAAATTAAGAATTGAAACTACCTATACTGTGTTTCAAAGTGTGTGATAAAATTTGTTAAATCCTTTATTTCGGTTTATTAAAATATCATCCTTAAATGCGAAAGTTAGTTTTCTATAAATCGTATGTAGTTTTTTATCACTGTGTCCCGTCATTGTCATGTGTCATAAAAACATTTTTTTATTAATAAAGTTCACTTTATCTTAGTTAAAATCAAAACAAAATTGATCAAAAATTACAATATAACATAATTCATGAATAATTAGCTAGGTACCTTCTAAATTTTAATTGATGATAATTTGGGTGTAGTTTTTTTTCCAAAACTTTCTGCTTAAACTTTTTCTGACATCCCAAAAACTTTTCATTGTTAACAAAAATTTACTCTAAAGTCTAGCTTTTGATACATCCGCCTTTTGCTTTTAGCATATATCTTATAATAGGTAATAATAATTATGGCATCGATCAACTCTCGCCCACTTTCACGCGAGATTTTGGCAGTTTGACTTTCACTTGCTGGGAGTGGTTTGAGATAGAAGCGTACAGCGTTCGTTTTTTTTACATCTAGCTGATCGAACAAACAGATGGCCCACCTGATGTTAAGTGGTTACCATCACCTATATACAAAGCATTGCCTCATATGTTTGCAAGTACCCTCGAACGGCGGAGGAAAACATCATGAGGAAACCGGCATAAAAGAGTTTTAAAACATGTCAAGTGCTAGAAAGGAGCTTATAGGCGCACCTAAAATCAATTGATCACAATTTTTCGAGCGTCGATAAGATTAAGAATGGCTGAAATTGAAATCCTGTCCTATCCCTCGAGTAAATGGAAAAGTTACGATGTTTCGATGTTTTTGGCTAAAACCCGCTCTAACCTAATCACTAAACCGATCGGGATGAAAAAGTTTTTTGTGTTTTTCTGGTTTTTTTTAATAGTTTAGCCATGTTAGAAGGCTATAAGATTGCCCAAAAGAACACTCGAGTGGCTATCTCTTTCATACTAGTTGAAGTATTTTTTTTAATTAAAGTTAATTTTTTCAATTCTCCTACCATGACTAACCATTTGGTATACTAATATTGTGTCAGTTACCGCTTACCACAAAACGGAGAAACTAAACCGTTCATTTTCAAAATTAACTCTGTCACCCGCTATCGCTTCAGCTTGTGCCTTAGAAGCAAACCTCCAAAAGCAGCTTTCATTTGTGTGCGTGACAGCGAGCGAATGTGTGCGACGTAACGTAATCTTGCGTAATGCTGTCGCCAGCGCACCGCACGCATTCGATATTTGAATTTTGATTAATATTTTCGGAGAATGCCGATTCGGAATTTTACGGTTTTCGGATGCACATGCTTTACACAGGTTTTACTGACATTTTAAACGCAAAGTAATGCTTTATTTATAGCGTAGCGTGCTTTCTAAGTACATAAGTTGTCGATCCAGAGTAGGTGGAGATACTTTTATCAGAGTTCCAAACCTCTAAGCTAGTCACAGATAGTTATCTGGTTCTTATAACTATTACAGGCGTTACTTGGTATGGGGATAGATGACGTTGTTTGAATTAATCAATAAGTATATAATGTGAGTGTGTTAATAACCAATGGGTATGTAATGCAGAATAAAACGTGAGCTTTGTTCTACAAAATTGAGAGAAGTAGGTACACGAGTTTTTCAAATATAGCTCTGGAAAAAGAATTTATGTAAGAAGCAATAACAAGCAACTTTATGGTTCTTAACTAACTTATAAAGATCTCATTACTGGTCTATAAATACATTCAATTGTTTGAAATTGCTGTAAGTTTTTATCAATAAATTATTTTATTTCTTTTGCGTAACAGTTTGATTGAAAAGATGGCTTAGAAGTCTTGGGTACAAACTTGCACGTTTCTCGCAACTTTTCATCATAAAAAAGGCTTTCAAGTCATGTTCTAGATAGAATTTTCTATAACGGCAATAAAAATAGGTCAGACTTGACAGTACCGTATCTAAAAACATACTCCGACAATCACAATGAAATTTTAATGATATTATTTCCAAATATCTATTTTAATAACCAATGTTCAATCATGTCGAAAGAAAACCGCAGAGAATTCAATGAAACAGCGAACACGTCGGTTACAAATGAGTCGATACAGTTACAACACTTGGACGTTTAACAAAGAGCTTTACTACAAAACACCTACAGGGGACTTCAAAGTAGATGACATAATAGTGACGTCCCTACATGTATAGGTTGCCACGCTAGTGCACATAGCACGATGAAAAGCAGTGCTTTAGGATACACCGCTCGCCACGCGGGATCGATGGCGAGCATGCGCAGACGGAACCTCCATTTCCGCCCCCACCCTTCCAGCAACTGAAGCTGAAACCCACACCATTGCAACTGCATTCAGTGCATGCGAGACCGCTATTTGAAAACACCAAAAAACACGCATAAAAAAAAAAGAAATATCGATTCACCGGTTTTTTCCGAAAATGAACGCGTGTGTAGTGCCTGCAATCTCAGTGTCCTGACTGGCCAACGAGTGGACGAAAACAATCAGCGATTGAACGAACTATGAAGAGAAAAAAACGTTTCGACGGAACGTTGATTCACAAATACCACATAATTACAAATCATTTCGTAAAATAACACCCGTGACAATATTTAAAACAGTTTCTCCGAGAGTTATCACAGTTTATTAAATTACATTTATATTATACACGTATATAACCACAATAATAGTTTAAAAAACCAGTAATCACAAATAAATTAGCGTTTATCACGTTTATAATAATTATAAATCCCGAGCAAGTAAACCCAAACCTTACGAACGAAATTTTAGACTGATATTTAAATCCGAATATAGTAGTTTAATATAATAAAAAAATAAATACAAAATATAGCGTATTTACATTAGTTGAGAATTTGAGAAAGTTTACATAGCAAATAATATTTATAAATCGCAATATTACTTATAATAAAAAATAATACAAATTATAAACCGGGGGATCAGTGATGTAGCCTTAAGATTTTTTTATGACGGATGAACAATTGACTTAGAAATTTCAGTGTACAAAAAAGGACTAGTGTTCGTGTTAAGTGTAATGGATACATTTGTGTGATATTTGGTCCCCGGAGGGCCCAAAATGCTGAACATGTTTGATATGTGGAACTCAGTGAGCACAAAATTGGAGGCCCAAAGCAATGTGCAACAGAGCCAACAGCCTCACACTTCAGGTGGGAGCATTAAAGGTAATTTCCAATTAATAACTAGCGAGCGTGTTCGGGGTTAACTTTACCGTTTTGGGGTTAACTTTAACGTGGATGAGAAGGGTTAATAAAAAGAAGTGCAAATATTTAAATTAGTATCATTATGTAATATGGCATTATATCTTGAATGTTATCAAGAAAAAATTGTTTAGATTTTTAAGAATATTTTGTGTAATTTATTAAAAACATAAAGAATGATTTCTTTGAGTATGGTTTTCCAATTAAATAGCTTTTTTTACCACGTTTTTCAGTTGAATGTTGTCCGGTACGAATTAAAATGGCCGACGCAACAAAACGGTCACAACGAAGTTTTTGTTCAAATTTCTAACTCGACACGTGATTTTTAAAATGTTCATTTTTAGATATACTTCGAAATAAGCTATTTTATGCATATTTAGTATACATTACTGTAATTTTTTTTTATAAAAATAATTTAGTTATATTATGTTGCCTTTGATTCAAAACGGGAGACCATTGTTGTAGTAGTGCATAAAACACTATTACAGCATACAGCTGAGTGACGACCGTTTTTGTTGTCCTAACCAAATCCTGTTTTTTGTATTTCGCAATTATGTTTATTGATAAAATAAACGTTTTTTGTTTTGATTTGAAATCATTTACAATAGATTTAAATAGGTTTTTTTATTAATAAGTTCACGCCGAACATGCTTAGCTTGCTGTTAGGAACAAAATAGCTTCGACTAACGGGTTGCATGTGGTAGCAATTTTATTGTAGACAATTAGTATTCCACCTCAACGTTTTAATAAAGCTAAACAAACGCACGGTGATAAAATAAATTATATACAAATAAAAAACGGCTAAGAAATTGATAGGTAAAGTGATGAACATAATAATAATAAAAAGTAATTTTATAAGTAAAAATCGTGTTAAGGTTTTAATAGAATTAGGTCTTGTTTAGTACTTTCAGCCCATTGGTTCTTTTGTCGTCATCTATAAACTTAGGTAACTCCAAAAAATATAGATTTCGTACAAAGTACGTCATCTTTTTTATGTATAATAGGTAAACAGGCTTTCAATTCACCTGATGGTAAGTGGTTGCCCATTGACACAAACAGAACCAAGGGCGTTGTCAAAAAAACAGTTGAACTTATATCTTTTTGAAGCTGTTCATGTTAAATAAATGGCCAAACCTCTAATTATTTAAAAGATAAATTAGCTCAAAATATAGTTATGTAATGAAACAAAAATTGGTGGAAATTACACAGCATTATCTCGCCCCAAGCTAAGCCATAGCTTGTGATTATGGGAACCAGATAGCTGATAGAATAATTACCTACTTTTTTAATTGTTATTTTTTTTTTTTAAATAATGCTGGACAATCCACAGACAATCCACATCCAATACATTATATACTTACATAGATAGATATTTTTTATTATACATAGAAAACACCCAGACCATCGGAACAAATTTCTGCAGATCGTACACAAATTTGTTTCAAGGCGGGAATCGAACCCGTAACCTCTTGCGTCGCAGGCAGGCTCTCGCCCGCTGCGCCACAGAGGTCGTCAATATATATGATATATAAAATGAGATATGATATATATAATATATGATAACACCCAGACAGAACAAACATCCATGTTCATTATGTACACATAACTTTTATTCTGTCATCGAACCCACGGCCTACAACGCAGAGGCCGGAGATACTACCAACTGAGCTGAGACAGCTGTCAATTCCATAAACTTAGGAAGAATATCTAAAATCAATTGTTACACAGAGAAAGCTCATACATGAATCTCGTGACGATACGCGTAAAAATGGCAAATTCGCGAATAATCGATTCCCAAAATGGCGTGAGATAAACTATAAAATTAGATGTAGAAAGTCCAAAAGTGTTTTTCCGGTGAATTAATATAGGTGTGCATAATTACACCTCGTTTGTTATGTAACAGAAAGTTTTGTAAGAAAGTAGCCAATTATAATTCGGTGGCTGTTCTCGTCATACACCGTCCGAAGTCTGAGAGTAATCAACATTTCACAAATTAACAACAAAACATTTAAAGTCACTTGATATTAATACCATAAGTATATCTATACATCAATTAACTATTTAGATATTACTAAACGCTTGGTTGGAGCACTGGTTATATAAAAAAACAACAAACTTTAAAATTGGAAACATAACAATTCAAAAATCGAATGTCGAAAGAACTTTTTAAAACGCGAAAACCGGTGATTACCGGAATTTTTTAATTGACATTTCGAATTTCGAACGCACTTTCGCGGGCCAATTCTCCTCGTTTATTGCACGAAATTAAAAGGACATTTTGTATTTCGAGCACTCGAATTTCGAATTGCGCAAGAGCACCGTTACACAGCTTGTGTCACTTCTTAATATATATTTTTTGTCTTATTTTTATGAGCTTTCGGAACTAGCACTAGCACGGATCCTGCAAACTAAGGATGTGCTATACTGGCTCATAGCGCTATAAATATATTTCTTACAGTGAACTTCTTACTTCCAAAATAATGATGATGAACAATAAAAGGAATTAACAACGATTGTATCAATGTTCAGGAGCAGGATACGCAACGCAAGACGAGTCATATCCTTGCCTAGTAACAAATATTCTTGTAATGTGCAGCCATTAATTTTCTGCCTAGCAATAAGGGACTATTTCTGCCAAGCAGCGTTGCTGTGTTTCGGTTTGATGTTGCTGTATGTATTTACATCTGTATGCCTCAAGTTGGACGCAGGGCATGTGCCTATGGAGCGTGACTTGTGAGAGAATGATTTCTTATAGGTGATGGCATTAACACCAGGTGGGCTATCTACATCTGCTTGTTCAATCAGCTAGTCGCTTAAAGAAAAAAAAAGAGTGAGACATCTACAGACTGTACAGTATTTATTAGTAAGTACTACTTATTATTTATTCTGTGAAAGAACCACTAAAGCTGGTTTCTTTTTATACTCGTTTGCGTAACGTAATACCAAGTCGCAAACTCGTTCTCAGCTGAATTGTAAATTAAAACTGATTTGTGCAAATTGAAAGGGAACTCGATTTGAAAAAAGAATTGCCGCCATCTTTATAAAATTTGCATCCGTCAAAAATGACAGTTGCACCCTTCCAGTAAAATAAAATTGTCTCTTTAAAAGTTACATTTTAGGATAAGAACCCCGATTTGTAGCTTTAGTGTAGGGCAACTCATTTTTATAAACAAAATTTCTCTAGCTTTTCGTGTACTTTTTCTTTCATAAATTTTGCATTATTAACCTGCCCAAATACCTATTTGATATAACCAATATTGATTTTGGACTGAGTCAATAGTATTTTTTGTTATTAATGCTGCATCATCGAAATAAAGGCATATCAAATGCAACGTTTGTAATTAATTATAGTGCCGGTTTACACAGTTTTTTTCAGTCTAAAGTCTTTGATAAGGTATTTTTCGTAACTAATAAAAAAATGTATGTGCTGTCATACAGTGAAGAAAAAAAAATCTGTATCGAGAACCTGATTTTAGAACTTTGAGGTGCACCTAAAATCCTTTCACCACACTGTTTCGAAAGAACTAGTGACACGTCAAGAAGAAGAAGAACATAATAAAAAGAGGAAAGATCTGTATTTTATAACGAAAAAACTCAAAAACCACTGTTCCGAATTCAAAAATTCTTCCCCCATTGAATGCTACGAGTACATTATCCCTGAGTAACATAGGCTATATTAAAATGTTTAAAAAATAAATGTCCACCCGTGCGAAGACGGGCCGAGCTGCTAGTATTTATTTTAATACAAACAGCTGATGAAACAAGCAGATGGCCCACCTGATGTTAAGTGGTAACCATAGCAAAGCATTGCCTCGTAAGTCACGCACGAGAACGTGCCCGACGATGCACTGCCCTGCGTCCATCAACTTGAAGCATACAGATGTTAAACCATAAGTGCCTGTAATTACACCGGCGACCACACTCTTCAAACGGAAACACAGCGTTGGGGCTTGGCGGCAGAAAAAGGCGTGGTGGTAGTACTTCCTCGGACGAGCCCTTCACAAAGAGCTCTACTAGTCTTAAATTAGTAGTTAATCAGTATTTACTATTTCTAGCCAGTGTGTAACTACCCTGTACAAAATAAAGTTTTACTAAAGCATAATCTCGCTGACCATACTTTTACGTCCGGTGAATGAAATTCGATACTTGCGTGCGTCGGATATTTTGATTAGAAAAGAAAACAGCTCCACAACTCTGATCGCCAGGCACGGTAGATATCCTTTCAAATCGTATTTGACAATTGCGAAACTGATGATTAAATTAAAAAAAGAAGCATTGCCAGACTCGTCCAGGGAAGTACTACCACCACGCCTTTTTCTGCCGCCAAGCAGCAACGCTGTGTTTCAGTTTGAAGAGTGTGGTCGCCGGTGTAATTACAGGCACATGGGGCAGGGCAGTGCAGCGTAGGGCACGTTCCTATCGTGCGTGACTTACGAGTAAATGCTTTGTCATAGGTGATGGTTACCACTTAACATCAGTTGGGCCATCTGTTTGTTCCATCAGCTAGTTGTATAAAGAAACTGATTGCCTGAATTGCACGGACGGCCAGTATAATTTTGTAGGCCTATAACAGGTATATTGTATCGACAGTTATATAATTTCAGCTAGTACCAGCTGCCAGGATAGCTACATTTGACATACCATGTTAGAACCGAAGTGCGCTGAGAAAAAGTTGCCTGGCCAAGACCCATATAGCTCGGTGCGTGCTCGAACATTCTTGGTACTTGCGGAACCTTCGGAGGTTTAATGACATCGCAGCCATCTTGTTTTTTTACCGGCGCGCGGCTTTTATTGTTTGGGGGTTTTCTGTTGATGTATGTTATAAATGCTTATGTTCAAATGTTTGATGTTTTATGTTTTTTTACTGGTATTCAGCATGCTTGAAAGGAGCCTGTATGAGCCGCATTTTAAAATCCTTTCACCACACTTTTGAAAGAAACTGTGACACGATAAGAAGAAGAAAGGTATGCGGCGTGGATTTTGTTGTTTTAGGATTTTTACTTGTTGAATGTGAGTTAGTAATTATTGTTATAATCATGCTTAAGTTCAAACGATCGTTGTTCAATGATTTGTAATGTATTGCATAACATAATATTTAGCGTTTTTCTAGATACTTTTAGTCATATCGAAATTGCAAGTTTTTAATTAAATGTTTTTCAAATATCTAAAGTATCAAACACCACTGGACGCGGTCATGTGCTTATGTATGCGCATGCGTGGAACACGCTCAGGTAAGTACTCTAGCACTGATATGATAATATTAGCTTAGACTGTGTGTGTGGCTGGCTGAATGCGCTACTGTACGTTAGCTAATGCGAATGTTTAAAATAAAAAAAAAATGCTTCTATATTTAAAATTCGGAAATAATGTGACTTTACACATTTTTATGTAAAACCTGATACGGATTCACGACTTTGATTGATCCCTAGGCACGATAGTACCTCTTAGAAGTACGAACTCTTCTTTGATGGTGGTAGTTGTAGGTAGTCAGAGGTATCTACGGAAAATTATGTATTATAAAAAACTGAATAGGTAATAAATTCATTTGGATTTTTATTATGATATTAAATAATATATTGTATGTTTTTTTAACCATTGAGTCAAATCTATGTATTAGCAAGTCAATTTAAATTATTTTTTAATTTAAAAATATATTTTTAGGTATTTTATTAGTGAAATATATAGTATAAGAATACTTTTTGTTCTGAAACATTTTTTTTAGGAATGAAAAGCCAGAACTGTAAATAATTTTAAACCTTAAAATATCAACAGGCTTCTCTGAAATTCAAATAACCGCGTTATAGTGTTTAGGATTCTCAACAAAATATATTTCAAAGCTCTCAGATTATTTACAATTCATTTTCTTAAACAAAACAAGAATTCAAATTCATTTGCTACTTAACTACTGTCTACTGACTAGCGCTAGCTGCTAGCCGAATGCGAACGCATTCTGAATATCTATGCGTGCGAGGGTGACGTCATCAAGGATAGAAGGGTCTATTAGTTCTTAGGACTATGTAGTTAAGTTACCTACAAAATCTACGTACCTACAGTGCACGTCACGCAAAAATAACGCAGGTACATTTTAATTTTCGAACGTCATTCTCGTTCTAAATTCTAATCTGTTCGATTTTCAAACATTTTATCACATAAACTAAAGCCTCAAGGACTGACCCGGTTCTGCCTATCAATAGAAAAACCATTGTCACCTTGCGAGGGTTGCGAAAACGTAAAATTGACATTACAACAGCGACGGAAGGTTAAATTTCACTTGGTAATTGTTTGGGGCACAAAGATATCTTGTTGTCAATTGGCAATACCGGATTAAGTTGATGGCAACCCTGAAGTTTGAAAATTTAAAACTAAATCGAAAACCCTACTGTCTACTGAACTGATCCAGCGAGGAGTAGTCCATTTTCAGGGTCATCAGAACAGCTCACAACGACGATACGAGTATCCCCATTCTTTTTGTTTGCCGTCTCTCGTCTGAACTTGACAGATCATTTTGGGCCGAAAAGATGAGAAACGCAAATTTATGCTTCATAATAAAAACCTAGTTTACCAAAACTACTACAATAAAAATAAGTACAATATATGCATGTAGTATTTTATACAACATTTATTAAGCTTACGCTTACTTAAAAAAACACACACTTAAAATTTGAAAAGTGTTCTTTGAAAGCCTAACGAATGTTTAAATTCGAACACATTCGATTTTATTCGATACAAAAATACAAAAGCTAAATAAGTCCAATTTCGATCTTATTTAAAAATAGAAGACTGATTTTGATTTTTTTTCTTTTTTGTGTGGTATAATAACTCCGTGCTATTCTACCACCAATTAATAGCAAAGCTAAATGATTGTTCAACAAATTATTACCAACTGTCCGAATGCAAAGATACGGTTTGATTAACTGCCTAAACATAGACTTTGAAACTGATCAGTTATCTATTATTTAGCTATTGTTTTAATGTTCTATTGCTTTATATCTGCATTAAAAGTAACGAAAGTGCTGAGTGGAAGCCTTTTTTTAGTACATTATGGTACAAGTGTGGAACATTGGTGATTGCCGCTGAGGCGCCATTGAGAGAGCCGAGGACGGTAATCATCAATCCACACGTGTATCATACGACGTTTTTCAACACATTTGTGAATAAAATAATAATAAAAACTCACAGAACAGATATTTTTCCTTGGAGTTTTCAGGTAGTAAAGTTTCCATACGATAAGGGCTTCACATCATAAATCGGGCGGTGTACAACATAAATCATTTTCTTTGTAACTAGTACTTGTAGACATTTTAATTATTAAAGAACTATAATTTTAACAGTGAAAACGAGTTGTGAAAAATGTTTCGCTTCGGCGGGAAAAATTAATCAGTTTTCATAAGCGCGCGCATTGCGATCGGCCACAAACTAAAGGGATGAGTTTTTTTTTTCCGCGCATAGGGTAAAGTATTGCGCCTATTCTGCCACGTAAAAAATGGGGAATTTAATTTTTCTTTTATTACAGAGAAAACAAAAGTTATATTTGAGTGAATGTTTTACTTATTATACACGTACGAGTTAAAATTATCTATAATATAAGAAGTTGCATGAAATGAGCAAGCAATAGGAACATTAATTTATTTGTTCTATTGAACACGATCTTTTTTTTGAATAAAAACTTTTTTAGGAACAAAACAACTCAACCAATAAAATTAAAAAAAAAACTATAACTAACTAGTGGGTTATAGCAATGAAAAAGTCACAGTTTGCATAATGGAATAAAAGAACATTCGTTTCATTTCAAGATTTATCTGACCTCGGCCCTTTAATAGATATTCTACAAATAACTGAATAAAGTAATGGCCCTCTTTTGTGTGTATTCATTCACAAACTATAAAACAATCGCAAAGTAGCAGGATTGAAATTACAGATGACGTGTCAACTGTCATAGTAGGGATGCACATTCGCCGTTTTGCACGCGCATTCATAGATAGATCGGCCTTGCGTGTGTTGTTCAACCGGTGACACACTTTTGAGTTGGCTTGACGCCGTCGCGGTGCGCATTCGGAAAACCACCCTATTACGATAAGTTTAAAGTTAACATTGATGTGCATGCGATCAGTTACAGTTTTAATTGAGACAACGCACGTCCTATCGTGAAATTTCGAAATTTGAATTTCGAATTTGGTGGTTTTTATGTTTGCAAAGGTTGAATGTTATCGACTTTAGATTGGCTTTCTTTTTAAATGCGGTTTTATGTAATGTACATACTATCTGTATTTTTTTCAAACATTTCAGTTATTATCTTATAGCTGAAAACTGATACTGCCGCTACACAAACTGGCACATTACAGCAGAAGTACTGAGCTAAAGCGTGCATCGCACGTATCTGACGTAACGGTAAGAAGTGTAAATGCAAACAAAAAGTGTCTTGCGCAAGCGCTGCTAAGGGCCGCTCATTCGGCGTTGGAAGATAGTGAATCTAAATATTGACGCTTAACTAGACGTATCCTTCGATCCATCTTTCGTAATAACATTGGCTCCTTTTTTTGTCTTTCTAAGCAAGGTTGATTACTGTTGAAGTTGGAAAAAGGAATTTATAAGTAAATGTTTACATAAAAAGTACATAGGTATGTAGGTATTTACTTATTTAATAAGTACATGTAGGCACAAGTAGGTTATAGATACTTTTTAGCCAATCACGAAAAAAGTCATTAGAAGAAAGGATATTCCAATTTGATGACATAAATTTTAGCATGGCAGTTGCTATTGATTTTTTTCTTTCTTTTTCTATGACATTTTATAGACTTGCCAGTTTTAGGTTTTAAGTCCGAACAAACATACATAAGAAAAGACAAATATTATGTTTGTCGAAACACTCCAAGTTCTACAAAAGCTTTCTTTAGGTATTGTATTACACAAGCAACATACAAACATACAGTTTTCCTTATTGCAACATATTCAAGGGAAAGCGATGACGAATCTTCTCTGGGTTATGTAGGCCTGGTTTGTGGTGCTGTCAATTTAATTTTAACTTTATTTGTAGGACTTGAAGATATACATTGTGGAAACGTGTATTTCCTGAAGGAGAGGAAGACTTTTTTTTTTTTTTTTTTTTTTAATATTTGATAGACTGTCCTTTCCACAATCTCACCTGATGGTAAAAGACAATATTATACTACTATAACTGACCCCGAAAACGTTGTTTTGCTAATATCTCTATTATAAATAGGGGTTGGTGGTAGAATACTGAATTATAAAAAAAAACTTACCAAAAAAATAATAAATATAATTTTGGGGGACCACTCTTATCACTAAGGGGTATGAAAAATTGTTTACGTCCTCAACTACTGAATATACACCCAAAATTTCATAGGAATCAGTCAAACCGTTTCGTAGTAGTTTTTTGACACGAAAGCTTATGATTATATAAAAACCAGTCTCATTTTCTAAGTACAGCATCCCGTAATAGGGGCACGAGACGAGTGGTTAGTTTATCAATAAATTTATTGAAATTAGATGCATTATCCTGTTGCAAAACATGGACGTTAAATAGGCAAATCTTACGCCACCTATGGTATATTATAGGCCATATCATTCCAACACAGTAGCTGTCAAATAACACAATAAAAAAAAAGTTGACTGAGAAGTCTACGATATTATTATCAATTTACGCTATCAGCAGAAATGCCTACAAACCTGTCAAGACCATCTCGTTCGAAATTTAAATTCGATAGCGTTAGCCTGAACAGCCTTGAAGCCCTGCATTTTAACTCTAAGTACTATTTCGTAATCTGTGCGCTTGAGGTTGTAGGTGAATATAGATTAACACCTTTTTATACATCATTTATTTTAATATAATTAGCTCCACGTCATGTAAACAATCGCTTGTAAACAAAAAAATAAAATAAATAAATATACGTTGACATTACCACGACACTATCTCGCCCCAAACTAAGCCAAAGCTTGTGATATGGTAACCAGCAGTGCAAGTACCGTTCTTATCGATCGCTTAGTTTGACATTTAGAATAGTCAAAATTCGTTAAAACTGGTTTTATCCATTGTTGAAACCAATTTTAACGAATTTTTGACGATTCTAAATGTCAATTAAGCGATCGATAAGAACGGTAGGTACTTGCACTGCAGATAGCTATAACAATAAAGATATTTATGTTTATATTAGTTTTTTTTTGTGTTTACTAAACTTAGGCCCCGTACCAAGGGTAAGGTCGAGGGCTCAAATCCCACTCAAACAAAAGCTTTTCTTAGAAATGTTTAATGTTTTCCTTAACATATTTTTTTTAGATTTTATACATGTCTTGTGTGGTACTAATGAATTGGATTTTAATTATCAAATAAATGAATTGAATTGAAAAACCAACGTGTCTATTTTAGTACCGATTGATTGACAAGGCCTTGTGAAGTACCTATTTAGTACTCAACTTAGGCGCTAGGTTTTAAAAGAGATCGTAAGGTTAAACTAATAACAACTTAGCGATTCAGAGATGTTGTACCTTTAAACAAACAATTCTTGTATATCATCACTATTTATTTATTTAAAACTTTCACACAAAACAATATAGTGCTAGGAGGACTTAATGCTAATAGCATTTTCTACCAGTCATCCTGGGCGTGCAAAAAGATGGTGTGGCGTGTTACTAAGTATTTATGAAACTGTTTGAACACTATCACTTCACTATCACTACATAGTATGAAAAAAACGCTTTTTCTGTCCCTATGTCCCCATGTCCCTTTGTATGCTTAAATCTTTAAAACTACGCAACGGAGTTTGATTAAGTTTTTTTAATAGATAGAGTGATTCAAGAAGAAGGTTTATATGTATAATAAATGTATGATATGTGCACCTGTGCGAAGCAGGGGCGCGCGGGCGGATAGCTAGTTTATTTATAATCTAAAGTTCTATACTTGACAGCTGATTAGTGTAGATCGCGATTTCGAAAACCGGGGGTTAGTCTCGGAAACGGCTCCAACGATTTTCATGAAATTTAGTATGGATGCATAATTTAGTATGCAGGGAGTTTTGGGGGCGAAAAATCGATCTAGCTAGGATTCATTTTTAGAAAATGTTTTTTGTCCGTGTTTTTATTTTCTGTTAAGCAACCGCGCAAAGCTCACACCCGAATATTTTATTTATTGTTGACAATTTTACACAGCGCTATCCCAAACTAAGCGAAGCTTTTTTAACACAATTAGCTGATGGAACAAGCAGATGGCCCACCTGATGTTACGTGGTAACCATCACCTATAACAAAGCATTGCCTCGTAGACACGCACGATAGGAAGCCCTACTACTGCCCTGCGTCTTCAACTTGAGGCATACAGATGTTAAGCCTCATGTGCCTGTTACACCGGCGACCACACTCTTCAAACCCAACACAGCGTTGCTGCTTGGCAGCAGAAAACCTGGTGGCAGTACTAATCCGGACGAGCCACACACAAAGAGCTCTACTACTCTTAATTATATACAAAAAATAATATAAAACAAATTCGGCCCTAACGGAAGATCAGCGTGGGTTGTTGCCAACCCGCATAAAGCTTAGGTTTCTTTTTGCAGCACAAATGTCCTACCTATATATAAATATTGTATTACTATCCTACTACTATTATAAACGCGAAAGTTTGTAAGTATGGATGGATGGATGTTTGTTACTCTTTCACGCCGGAACGGCTGAACAGATCTGGATGAAACTTGGCAGATAGATAGATTATAGTCTGTAATAGCACATAGGCTACTTTTTATCCTGTGGGAATACCGGGATTTGAATCTGCGCGGGTGAAACCGCGGGGCTAA
The DNA here is from genome assembly GCA_963576535.1 of Plemyria rubiginata. Classification (NCBI taxonomy): domain Eukaryota; kingdom Metazoa; phylum Arthropoda; class Insecta; order Lepidoptera; family Geometridae; genus Plemyria; species Plemyria rubiginata. The sequence continues at coordinate 2,706,472 of OY754911.1, read as the reverse complement.
ACCAGCACCTAATAAATGATCACTTGGTACTATTTCCTGTAAAATAATACATGCCTATGTAGGTGCCCTTAGATTTAAAATCTATTTTTTGTGTTGCAAATAAAAACTTATTCTATTCGATATACAGGTGGAGGTAGTTAATTATTATTGTGATTATAAATAAAACGCGTATGTATCTATTTAAAATCGCGTGTTGGCTAATCGAATCGTGAAGGTTGAACATAAAACAACATTTTTACCGGCATGTTAGTACAGTCAGTGCCTCAAGCCTAGCCAAGTGCTAAGGTAGCTCTCGCTCGCACGTCTATCCCCACACATCAGTGCCGTGTCAGGGACGTGGCAGGGACGTGTTTCGTCAGGATCAAATTGAAATAAATTATCAAAATGATTTTTTTACGATGACGTGGTTTTGGTTTTAAAAATGGTTCATAGTGATTTTTCGAATTCTGTACCCACGTTTATAAAAAAAAGTCCATAGAATCGTACACGAACTGTTAAAAACACACAATTTTAACAAATACTTAAAAGCTAAGAAGATTTGTCTTTTATTTTGTACTAGCGACCCGCCCGCGCGCCCCTGCTTCGCACGGGTGCACATTGTTTTTCTACTATATCATGCATGTATTACATATAAACCTTCCTCTTGAATCACTCTATCTATTAAAAAAAACACATCAAAATCCGTTGCGTAGTTTTAAAGATTTAAGCATACATAGGGAAATAGGGACAGAGAAAGTGACTTTGTTTTATACTATGTACTTATGTAATTAATTATTCACATGACTTGATGTAACATACTTGTGATGTTGACTGCATCTCCTCAATAAGATTGTACCTTTGTAATTTTACTGCATATTAAGATGCTTAGTGTTTATAATTGTCATTAATTGACAGTCACAATGAACTGTCAAATTGCAGGTTACGTAGGATTTATTCAATGACATTTTAAGATACAATAAAAGATATAAATCCTTATGTAATATTATATCCAAATTAAATATTTTTTTTTTCAGTTTAAGATATTTTATTTCTCATAAGAATAAATTTACTTACATAAGAAAGTATAACATTAATTTAAGTTTAAAGTGGGCAGTATCGTACAGTATTAATATTATTTTTAATAAGGCTGTAATGTGTTTGTGTAGTACCAATTTAATTTTTTATACATATATGAAATGTGTATTTTTGGGTATTGTAGAAAATTCTTCCTATCTTTGAAACTATCATGGTTATGAACACTACCACAAGGTTAAATCTGCACGGGTGAAACCGCGGGGCGCAACTAGTAATATTATAAACACTAAAGTTTGTATGTATGGATGGATGTTGTTACTCAATAACTCCTGAACGGCTGAACGGATCTTGATGAAAATTTATCCCGTGGCTACTTTTTATCGCGTGGGAATACCGGGATTTAACGCGGGTGATACCGCGGGGCGCTGCTAGTATGGCATATGTTAAGGCCTCAGAGTCCCAGCAGTGGGATGCTGTAGTGGGAAGAAGCATAGATGCCTTCTAGTGACCAACCAGTTCATTATCTAACCGTTAGCGGGTGAAAGTGAATCACGACGTTTTGGCTACTCTCGAATTTTGTTTGCGATTATACAGGCTAGGGTTGCCATGCTGTATTGAAATAACGATAATTAAGCTTAAAAAGCTTGAAATCGATTACCCATAGGTATCCTCAAGGAACCCTTAACCTGAGGGTATTTGGTACTAAGAATTGTGGGGCTATATATTTCATTTTTTTACAATTTTGTTTATCACATAATATTATATTGGTGGACTTTCAACACAGCACTATCTAGCCCCAAACAAGCTTAGATTATCGGACAGTTAATTTATTTAACAATAAATAAATAATGCTGGACAATCCACACAGCACCATCTAGCCCCAAAATTTCAGACAACTTTTGGATGCAAAGGAGGATTTGAGTCTAAGTCAAAATGTATTTATTCAATAAAATCGTGATGACTCTAGGTGCCAGTTCCATGCGACCAAAGAAGAACAGGCAACACACTTACGGTTGAGTATCCTAAATTTGATGGTTACCACTTAACATCAAGTGAGGCATCTGCTTGATCCATCAGCTGGTTGTAAAAAAAAAGTATCAACCCTATAGTCGAAATTACATAGAATGCGTCACAGAATTACCGATGTGTTCAGATAAGACATGGTATAATGATGAAATTACTTTTGACTATAATTACCTTGTTAAGTTTGGTTACGCCTTATAAATTACCAATTATAAATTAGGTAAAAGCAAAAATGCTTTTGAAATCAAATCAAATCAAAACAATTGTTGTAAAAAACAGGCGAAATACAAAGAATAATTTTGGTTAAGTTATCAAAATCAGTCGTGACTAAATAAAAAATACTCGTCAGATCATTCTCAAATTTAAATGGGATTTTAAGAGTAGTAGAGCTCTTTGTGTGTTGCTCGTCCGGGAAAGTACTACCACCGCGCCTTTTTCTGCCGCCAAGCAGCGTTGCTTGCTGTGTTTCCGTTTGGAGAGTGTGGTCGCCGGTGTAATTACAGACACATGAGGCTTAACATCTGTATGACTCAAGTTGATGAACGCAGGGCAGTGCATCGTAGGGCACGTTCCTGTCGTGCGTGACTCACGAAGCAATGCTTTATCATAGGTAATAGTTACCACTTAACATCAGGTGGGCCATCTGCTTGTTCCATCAGCTAGATGTATAAAAAAAGGAACCAAATGACAAGCACCAGCTTTCGACATAAAAAGAATCATCAAAATCGGTAGACCCAGCAAAAGTTATGAGAAACAAAAAACAGTCGAATTGAAAACCTCCTTTTTTGAAGTCGGTTAAAAATAACAAAATTGACGATACAATTTGATACAACTTGTATTCAAAAATCACCTTCACATCTCCACAAAGAAAACTAAACAAAATATACGATATAGCCTACGAAGGGTCTACGAAGTGCTACGAACAGCTACGAACTTTGTGTGCATACATCGGAAAATAAATTATTATGTATAACAGCGGCAATAGGCTTGCAACCTGTCACGTATGGAAAACCAGCTTCTGTAATTTGTGGGTATGTGCTAAATGTATGGACTTACCTCTGACTACCTTTTCTGTATTGTTTTCTTTATTCGTTATTGTACACAAAATTATTAACTCAAAAGAAATATAGTCATTTACAAAGGCTAGCATAACCTTAGAAAGAGTGTTCTCTGTAATAATTATTTCGCCCTAATATAGTTACTTACAGTGCCTTAAGATCAATGTCGTAAAGCTAGTTAAGTTTTTATTTAAGTTTTCTTTAACGAGTTACTGACAGGCTTAAACAGGCTTAAAACAGGCTGTAACAGGCTTACGGCCAACCTGATGTTAAGTGGTAACCATCAATTAGTACAAAGCATTGCCTCGCAAGTCACGCGCTATATAAACGTGCCCTACGATGCACTGCCCTGCGTCCATCAACTTGTGGCTAACTTAAGCCTCATGTGCCTATAATTACACCGGCGACCACTCTTAATACCGAAATACAGCGTTGCTGCTTGGCGGCAGAAAACCTGGTGGTAGTACTTCACCGGACGAGCCGCACACAAAGAGCTCTACTACTCTTTGTACTAAAATGTATGAATTTTATTTATATTATTCTATTATTTTATATTCACACGAATAAACGTATCCACATTAAGACAAGACTTTCTAATTGAGAAAGTTGCCGAAAATATCTTTGTGTGCGTTTACAACACGTGATCAGAAGTTAAGAAGTTGGGTTCCGTAGGAAATAATGAATCGTCACTACATAGTATAAAACAAAGTCGCTTTCTCCGTCCTTATATCCCCATGTCCCTATGTCCCTATGTATGCTTAAATCTTTAAAACTACGCAACGGATTTTGATGCAGTTACTTTAATAGATAGAGAGATTCAAGAGAAAGGTTTATATGTATAATACATGCATGATATGTGCACCCGTGCGAAGCAGGGGCGCGCGGGCGTAAATAATAATAAAATTTGGTGGACTTATTTTCCACACAGCTCTATCTAGCCCCTGACTAAGCCAAAGCTTGTGGTATAGGACGCAGATAGCTTATATACTCTATATACTTTTTTGTGAATATATACTTAGGCTCTTATTCATATGGTCGCTGTGCGCGTCAATATCCGACCACTAAGTCTGTTGGTGTCTCTTTTCGTTGGCATAAAAGAGACAGTGACAAAATTTGTCACTGTCGCGATCAAATTTATTAGATCTTAGGGGTTTTAATTTCAACTGTGGATCCCCAAACTTACAATACGGAAGTCGTCAGAAATTCACCAAAGCTTGTCGCAGAATAAACAATATCTACTATTACATATTTATAACAATGTTATGTAAGTATTAACTTTTAAATAATTGATCTTATAGGTTAAGTTGCATCATACACTTTCGACTTTTATTTTTATTGGTTTGTTGTTGTTTTTAAAGCTGTTGATAATTAGTTTTTTTTAAATGAGATCAGTATTTTTCATCCCATCTATTCGAAAAGAACGACTTGGTTCGCCTTTATGTGCACCCAAAGGTGGTGTTTTCTATAAGAAACTATAATATATTACCTGCAAAGTCCCGGGAGAAATTATATGAAAGCCTGTGGTAATTTTATTGAATGGAGAAATGAAAGAGGCGCCAATAACTTTTCAGAATCTGTGTTTTTGGCCTCCTACTAGTACTTAGCCAAAACTAATAAAATATGAGGTGTCTTTTATTTTCTCATAGTGGGTGATGAAAAGTAGAGTGTACCACTTGGGAGCAAAATATATTTTTGGCTCGGGCGACGTACTTTGAAGCCCTCGCTACGTTCAGGATTCTACTAAAGAATCCCTCGCTAAGCTCGAGATTCTACTCTAGAATCCTTTACTTCACTCTGGATTCAAAAAGCACCCTCGCCGTAAAAATATAATTTCGCTGCCTTATGATACAATCTACTATTTAGTTTTTATGAGCTTCTCTTTAATTTGCAATAGTTTGCAATGTATCTATTTAAATATATTATAAGGTTTTCGGGTGTAATCTTGCAACTCAATTTTAAAGCAGATATCTATTGTTTACTTCAATGCATGATTAATTATGAAAAAGCTTATTTTAAAAAGGTTTATACTATTAATCTATTTTTTAAACAACAGGTTTTCAAGTTGGAACTACAGAACCCTAAAAGTAGAGTCACGAATAATGACGCATCGGCAAAGACGGGTATGGCTATTGTCAGATAGAGATCGCAGACCGTTACAAATGATCTGGAGATAGCTCTACTGATCCAAATCAGTGCTGATCGGAAGCCCAATAATAAAATGCGTAAAAAAATCGGAAGCAAAGAGGTACGTCGTTAAATCCGTTATCAATTATTTATTACTCAACCTATTGAAAATGAAAACAAACCAACACGACAACACTTTTACGTAACACTGATAACCAGAACATCCCGACCTATCCTACCTTCGATTGCCGCTCCGAATCCTCACAAGCCCGCGGGTCGTTGTATGCTGGCCGGCAGACAAGATGGCGAGGCCGCAGATTGCGCGACAGTTACTACGCGAGACATGTGTTCGGGCGACGGAAACGGCCGAAGCTAGCCGAGCGATGATCGTAAGTAGGTCAAACGCACACAGGCAAGGGGTATCCTTAGTGATGTAGCGAAAAGTTTTTTCGGGTAGTGACACACCACACTGCAGGTTTCACGCGGTGCATTTTATCCCGTAAACTTTTTATACAAGGCTTTTGGTTTTTGTTTTCTTTTATATTCGACAGACTAATTTTTTGTTTTTTTGTAGGGGTTGGACTATTAATTATTCTGTGCGTTTGATTAGATTTGTCTAGTTAGTACTTTTTGAAGATTAAAAGTGGTCCAGTATTTATTGCACAAATCATACAACTATTTTTTATTTTTATTAGTTAAGTAAATCGATTTGAGATGTCGACCGTGCCTAGCGATTACCAATCCTATTTTTTTAAGTCAATGGATAATATTTATTTTACATACTGTTATAGTACATAAACCATATAAATAATATGATTTAAGTACATACTTGAAAAAAAAAATATTATATCATCATCAGCCTACAGAAGTCTACTGCTGGACATAGGCCTCCCCTATACGTTTCCAGGAAGAACGATTTTGAGCCCATTCCATCCACCGATTCTCTTTTATATAATATTTTTTTATTTTTCATTTTTATATACAAATAACGCACCTGATGCTAAGTGGTAGCAAACCTTCCACTCCCGAGCCCTTCTTAAATTAAGAATGATTAGTTTAATAAAATTGCACATTTTACTAAACGATAAAATCAAATGATAATATGTACTAAAAATACGGCATTGACCAAATTCAACACAATCATAAACCTACCTAGGTCTCAAATACCTACCGGAATACCTAAGTTATCCACAGATTACACTGCAATTACTACACAGTTGAGTCATAGTATAAGAAGTTGCAATGACATTATACTAAACATGGTTTTGTTTGTTTGTCAGTAGGAAAAAATCCTAAAAAGTAAGAAAAAGTGAGGCTTAACATACTGTATGCCACATGCTGATGGATGCATGGTAGTGCATCGTAGGGCACGTTCCTATCAGCCGTGATTTAGGGGCTAGATAGTTCTGTGGAATTCCACCAATCGATAGATAGATTTGTTATTATTGCAAGATTTTTTTTATTGCGAGAACAAAATGTGTCGTATATAAGCAAACTTAATGCTAGAGAGCATTCCCTTCCAGTTATCCATTGTGTAGTTTTGAAAACCCGACTTCAAATGCACTCGAAAATACACTAATACTGTATATAACTCAAAAACTACACACATGTCAAACACCAGCAATAAATTAAAATAATATCAAAATCGGTCCACCCAGCAAAAATGATGTGGATAACAATCATAAAAAACATTCTAATTGAGACCCTGTTTTTTAGTCTTTTTGAAACCAAAAGGTGCACAAACATTTATGGAGCTATTTTTTATTTGTGAGAGCAAAGTTGCTGCAATAACTACTAGCATCTATAAATGGTTATAACATTGAGTTCCGAATAGATATAAATACCTGGTTTGGCTGGTAACACGTAATTCTCATGGACGCCAAGCTACCAGTTCGCTTGTGTGGATTCCTAATGACTTTATGTACTATCTGTGAGTTTTACCATGCGGTTATATATTATATACAACTTGCTGGCACAAGAAATTGGCCCATCTGAAGTTAAGTGGTATCCATCACCTTTAACAAAGCATTGACATAGTGTATTCAAGTATAGAGTGAATGGTGTTTTCTAGACCATTATGTTCCATCGTCAGCTACGTCGTCGCTTACCATCAAGCGAGATCGCAGCCAAAGAACGGTCTATGTTTAAAAAAATTGACAGTCACATACGATATAAACTTGGTGCACTAATTATTTCTGCCGCCTAGCAGCGTTGCGTATTTCGGTTTGAAGAGTGTGGTTGTAGATGTAATACAGGCACATGAGGCTTAACGTATGCCTCAAGTTGATGGACACAGGGCAGTGCATCGTAGGGCACGTTCCTATCGTGAGTGACTTACGAGACAATGGTTTGTGGCTACTATTATAAATGTGAAAGTTTGGATGGATGGATGTTGTTACTCAATGACGCCAGGAAAGCTGATGGAACAAGCATATGACCCACCTGATGCTAAGTGGTAACCATCACCTATAACAAAGCATTGCCTCGTAAGTCACGCACGTGTGCATAAAGTTGGGCACAGAAGATTATTGACTGGGATAGCACTTAAGCTACTTTTTATGCCGTGTGAATACCGGGATTCAAAACTGCGCGGGTGAAACCTAGGGGCGCAGCGTGATAAATAAATTATTAAATACAAACACATACAATTATAAATGTTAATCAACTATAGTATAATTCATCAAACGTAGCATCTGCTCTGCAAATCAAAGACACAAGCCAACTCAACTCAATGACGGATGCGACCCAAATTACAATGAAACAGGGTATACTGATTGATAGCTCCCACAGCTCAGTAGATAGTAAGCTCTGCCTTCTACGCTGTAGGCCGTGGGATCGATCCTCACAGAACAAAAATTTGTTTGATGAACATGTTTGTTCACTGTCTGGGTATTATGTATGTAATAACAAAAATAAAGAATATATGTCTTACTAGTTGCGCACCGCGGTTTCACCCGCGCATATTTAAATCCCGACATTCCCACGAAATAAAAAGTAGCCTAGGTGCTATTCCAGACTATAATCTATCTCTCTGCCAAGTTTCATCCAGATCCGTTCAGCCGTTTCGGCGTGAAAGAGTAAGAAACATCCGTTCATCGCCCTGCGGTGTCACCCGCGTAGTTTTAAATCCTGGTATTCCCACGGGATATAAAGTAGCCTATGTGCTATTCCAGACTATAATCCATCCATGTTAATTTTCACCAAGATCCGTTCAGCCATTCTGAAGTTACAGAGTAACAAACATCCATCCATCCATACTTACAAACTTTCGCATTTATAATATAGTAGAATAAGTAGGATATCAGCTATCCGAATCCCATATTACAAGCTTTGGCTTAGTTTGGGGCTAGAGCCCTGTGTGGAAAGTCTACCTATATTAATATTTTTCAAATCTGGGATCTGTTTTGTCTGTCATTTTACAACTACATACACTTTGTAAGTAACTATTGGAATTCTAGGGTTCACCGACAATCTAGATTTCTTATGAGTCTACTGACCTATTGTCGTGTATTCTGACATCATCAGCCACTACAGCCAATAGAGGAAAACGGGGGAATGCCGATCACCTGAGAGAAAAATGCTCTATTTGTTTTTTATTTGTCTTATGTTAGTTTTGAGGTTTAGAGACTCTGCCTGCTCAAGCGCTGCAGCGTGCACGCTGCGTTTCAAGGCACCTTATTTAATAAGTTATTGGAGTGAGTGGTAGTACCCGACACGATCGCCATTACCCCTGCTTCCCCTACACATCAACATTGTAACAAGGATCATAAAAAAGAACGGTAGGGGCCAGCCGTAGCCGCGAGTTTGTTGCCTGTTCTAGGTTTTGGTCGCGTGGAACTTGCACCTAGAGTCACCTAGCTTTAAGACGATTCTAGGAATCTAGGTGCCATCCTCAAAACTAGGTACACTGCGCGTCACGCAAAAAGAACGCCGGAAGGAGGGGGAGAACTCTCTCCTCCTCCTTAATTACTGACCGCCGGCGCCGCGTGACCGTGCGAGTATTTTGTATGCGGCAAACACATCCCCTCCACGGTTTTCCAGCGTTCTTTTTGGTTGACGCGATCTATACCCGTTGTATAAATAAATGGTCGTATAGTACCCAACTGCCACTGGTTATTTTCTGGTCACTACGTCAGGAGGTCAATCTCATTATTCTAGAATGAGTTTTAAATTCCGTATTTTGCTCGTAATGATTTTCCTTATTTTGTTTATATAAGTTATTTTGTGGTTACAAGGTAAATGTAGGCTTTGAAGACATTTTATACCAGCAATTAGACCTAGCAGGTACTGCGAGAAATTTCAAGATTCATTACTTATTTACAATAAAAAAAACTATGAGTATAACAAGTAAAATAATATATTTTACTAGCGACCCAACGCGCCCCTGCTTCGCACGGGTGCACATATCATGCATGTATTACACATATAAACCTTTCTCTTAAATCACTCTATCTATTTAAAAAAACATCAAAATCCGTTGCGTAGTTTTAAAGATTTACGCATACATAGGGACATGGGGACAGAAATAGCGACTTTGTTTTATACTATGTAGTGATAGCGATTTACCTCATGACTAAATGAAATACTAGTTACGCCCCGCGGTTTCACCCGCGCAGATTTAAATCCTGGTATTCCCACGGGATGGAATAGCCTATGTGCTATTCCAGACTATAAATTATCTCTCTGCCAAGTTTCATCTAGATCCGTTGAGCCGTTCCAGCGTGAAAGAAAGAGTAACAAACATCCATCCATACTTACAAATTTTCGCTTTTATAATATTAGTAGGAAAGTAGGATTTTTTCGCCTTAGGGTTTAACAAAAAAACCAGTTATTATGTTAATGTCTCAATAAATAAATAAAATATACGGATGATATTTAAAAGTCTTGATAATCTTTGAGGATGTTTATGGGTAATAGTCAGTAGCAATACAAAGAATATGCAAACAATATTTTTTAAACGATTTACCGTACAAATAATTATTCCTATTAACTCTATCACGAATCTAATTTACTCGGGTGTTTTGTTTCCTTTGTCCGTAACTGAGTCATATCCGTTAGAAACAGTTAAGCATATCATCATCATTAACATTAGGCTGATGAAGTCCACTGCTGGACTTAGGCCTCCCCAAGGAGGAAGGAGGAGGGTGTCCTCCTTTTAAGAGTAGTAGAGCTCTTTGTGTGTGGCTCGTCCGGGGAAGTACTACCACCACGCCTTTTTCTGCCGCCAAGCAGCAACGCTGTGTTTCGGTTTGAAGAGTGTGGTCGCCGGTGTAATTACAGGCACATGAGATTTAACATCTATAATTTTAAATCATTCTCTTTTACATAAAATACCTAAATAGGTATCAGAGAATCTCTCTTCACTACATAGTATAAAACAAAGTCGCTTTCTCTGTCCCGATATCCCCATGTCCCTATGTATACTTAAATATTAAAACTTCGCAACGGATTTTGTTGCAGTTTTTTTAATAGATTCAAGAGGAAGGTTTATATGTATAACTAGATCCGTTCAGCCGTTCCGGCGTGAAAGAGTAACAAACATTCATCCATCCATCCATCCATTCATTTTACAAACTCTCACGTTTATAATATTACTAGCTGGTACCCGCGACTTCGTCTGCGTACTTTTAATCTCTTCATCTCTTTTTTTCGCAATAAAAGGTAGCCTATGTTCTTTCTCAGGGTCTAAAGATTGTCTGTGCCAAATTTCATCAAAATCGGTTGAGAGGTTTAAGCGGGAAAGCGTAACAGACAGACAGACAGACAGAGTTACTTTCGCATTTATAATATTAGTTGGGATACATGCATAATATGTACAGTCGTGCGTAGCAGGGGCGCGCGGGCGGTTCGCTAGTTAAGTATATAAGTAAAATTTTATCAGTTCTACGTAACATCATTATGTACTAGTATATAGGTAATGTATTGTTGTAGGTCAGGTTTTGCAACAGGTTTCGCCTACGGAATATTTTTATTCTGTTTTGCATATATTATTCAGTTATGTGTACTGGCATTTTTCAATTTTTACATAACATACATTCTTTATACAAAGTATAAAAATAAAAAACAATTTCACAACTTTGAATCCTAGGCACGGTTTGTAGTCTTAATAGAGGGGTAGTCAGAGGTACAACAAAACTTTAAGATGCTATTTTTATTAGTTTTATAGTGTTTACTACACTTTTTTATAGATTTTGTAGGTATTTAGGTGTTCTGAAAAATATTTGTATGGCATATAAAAAAAAAACTAGTGATGCACTGCGTAATACCGTTTGCAATGTTTTGGTAGACATTGGTGTCGATTCTGTTGTTTCATTATCCTAAACTAACCTAATCTGACAGCTCTAAAACTATAGCCGTCCTTGTTTGTTTCGTTCTTTTAAAAGGGATGGCAATATTTTAGTGCTGTCAAATTAAGTTAGGAAAATTGAACAACAGAATTGGTACCACTTTGTGTTGTTTTAATTATTTTTCTATTTACACTGAAGATTCAAAGTTTCATTTAGAGGTAACTTTGTCATTTTTTTATGTCACCAATGGTCTTTTTGTCTAGTGATGCAATAAAAAATATCCTTAAAAATAACATGTATGAATTTAAAACTATAGGCTTTATAGTTATTGAGGTACGGACAGTAACAGTTTTCAACTTTGTCATCAACAAATTTTTCTTTTTTTTTTTGACAAAGTTTGTCAAATTTGCTACATACTCCATACAAAAAAAAGCCTGACGGGACGAAAAATTATATACGAAAAACAAACTCACATGTGGAATATTCAAGGCTATCCTCAGCACCAATACATACTTTAGTGTCAAAATTATCTATGAAGTACGTTTACTTAAATGTCAAATTCGAATTTACAATGTATTATGTTGGTAGGTGCTTACCTACACAGTATAAGTACCTATGGTACTAGCGGCTGGTCCTAGCTTGGATTTTTTAAACATTTAAATATAGCCTAATTATGTTAGTCCGGGATAATAGTATTCTGAAAATAAAATAAATACGCAAACACGAATAATGATGTGAACTGCTACCACTGCACATAGGTACAGACGTATCGGCATTAGGCATACAAAAAAATTGCTTCTACGTTTTTTTTAATCAGAAACAATTTAAATAAATAATTTATTATTTAGACTTTTTGAACTAGAAGACTACTGAGAAATCTATAAAAAAACACTCAATTGCTCTTTTTGAAAGAAAAAAAAATTAAGAAACATTTACTTGCGAGGTCATTACTTTAATTCCACACCTCAAAGCACCAAAATCCATCTCATTTGCTGAAAAAAAACCTGAAAGAAAATTCCTTTTCAGCTTTTAAAAAAGTACTCATTAGACGTATGAAACCCGCATTCCACAAAAGATTAGGCCGCACGCACACACGTGCGGGCTGTGTGTGCGTTCACCCACACATATGGACGTGTTACTGCCTAGTGATGTAATGCTCATACTGACGACTGGCAGACATTTTTTATGGTCTCTGACGCAACTTTTTTATAACCGTAGCGGTGTTAGGCCGTTTACAGGTTTGTTTTTGTGTCTTATTGGGTTCTGTATATTTTTTTTCACGATACTACACTATCTACTATAAAAATAAATATAATTAACGTTTTATAAAATCTAAATCTTTTTTATTTGCAAATAAATGATTGAATCGAATGAAGCAAAGAGTTTTTATCTATTAGTATACTATAACTAAATCATTTAGAGGATCTAGAATAAATCTTGGCAGAGAAAGCTACCGCTAGTCTACTTTTTATAAAAAAATCGTTTATTTTTGATTATTCAGTTGTCGGTGAATTAATATGACAACAGCTGAACATGATTGATTTAGTTGACTGTCTGCAAAATGATTTTTGGAATAAACTTAAAAAAATTAACGGTCGGTTTCTGAAAAAAAAAAAACAGATGATAAGTCATTCGCTATCTCTATGTAATTTGATGTAATAGCTAAAATAGCAAGTGATTCGACATCTGATTTTAAATTTAGTCGAGCTTTCAGAAACCGGCCGTAAGCCTATGTAACAAGTACACTGCTATTTATAACTGTGGTATTTTTATTGGGTATAGATGTAAATACAGAGATTTTTTATATACATATATAATACATAGTTAAATTAACTAACAATGTTTTTTTTATTTTCAGGTAAGCAACGAAACGGAACACAAATCTAAACCCTAACATGACACACTGGAAAGCAACTGGTTTGTAACATTTCATCAAATACATTAACTAAATTGTAAAAAGATTAACTAAATTATATTCGATGAACCATAAAAATGTACCACGACAATAAAAATAAGTAACCCAGTGTACAACAAACCTTACGATGCACATACACACATACAAGCTTCGTATAACTGTAAAGCAAGGCTGCACACACGCCCAACAAGGACAGGTCAATGCACTCCGTTGCCTTGCACGAACATAGGCGATATACACGCTGTAGTGTGCGTGCGAGCGAGACATGCGCACTTCAGCGTGTTTCGCTTTAGCAGCGGGAATCCCACTGTGTATGACAGGGATGACGCCATAGCGACAGAAAGAGATAGCTGTATAAATATTATGACTGTTATTTCACTTCCTCCGGTGTGATGCAACAGCAATTTTAGCAGTAAACTGTCTATTCCGAGACAAAACTGAGATTTATTTAAATTTTTAAATAAATGCGATTTTTTCTACTACAGTAGGAGTTTTGGAATTTACAGCCACTAAATTTAAAAAAAAAAACCTTTTTTATTTTTTATTGTCTGAAATTCTTGGGGATTCTTGGTAGGTATTTAGGCAATAAGTAGCAATTTATTTTGCTTGCTATTTACAATAATTTATTTTGCTTGTTAATTACAAGCAGAATAAATTGCTCTCATACAGCTTTACCATCTATTTATGGCTTTAAAAAATGTAAATAGAATCTTACCAAACTTATTATTGCACGAAATTGATCAAACTGCCATCTATTATCGGGTAGCAAAACTAACCAAAAATATTTAATATCACGCCCTAAATTACTCGCACCCTTATTTTATGAAAAAAAAATGGTTAAAATTTATCCTCATTTTCAGCGAATTTATTTAAAATCCAAAATACAGTTGTCCTACTTTCAGTTCCCTGAAAATTTCCTCTTGCCGTTTTTTCGTCGGAAAAAATCAGTAGGCTGAAGAAGCGTGCCAAACATTGTGTCATTGAACCTTTTATAAGCTGCCAAGTCCACCTCGAGCCATCCAAAAATGGACTTAAAAGTTTGCCTAAAAGAGTGCTTAAAATTGAACACCCCATCTTTCTATAAGAGTCCAATTTTGAAAAACCTTTCATTCACATAGGCTCTTTCGTTCGAAACACAAAAAATGTAAAGACCCACGCTCACTAACGCACGCCTACCTACAGCATAAAGAAAGTATGTGAGCTTTCGCTGTGTGGCGTTACACAACCTCTCACGTCTCTTTCTTTCGTTCTTTGTAAAGGCTCTGTCTCGCTCTACTGCACTGTTATGTAATAACGGTAGTTGTGATTTTAGCGCCGTAACATTTTTCTAAGATCCGCTATGTCAATGCAATTTCTAACTCGTATTTTTGTTGCACTTTTCAGCACACATTTTGATACATAAAAAAATCTTACATGATTCTAATAAGTATCAAAGTCCCAAAAAATTACGTAGTACGAAATGCAGTCTTCGTCATACATGCATAGGTCTATTATTATACTCCACATGTCAAAACGCATCTACACAGCACTCGCACGTGTATAAAGGGAGGAGGTGGGCATGTGTGCGTGACTGCGTCTGTGTGGCCAACTGAGACTCATTTCCTAGTTGTTCCCTCGATGGCCCGCTTGCAACAACTCGGTGTGAGCGGGTCCTAATTTTTAATTCGGCGCGCATTTTCGAAATTAGAATTGTTATTTTTTTTTTGTTTGTGTTGTGAATTGTGAGTGGTCAGTCGCGTAGTGTGTGTCAGTGAACGTGTTGGATTTTTTGGAATGTATAGAGGTTTGTTTAAGTTGTAGGCACAATTCGGCATTCTTTTTTTTCTAGAATTTAATGGCAACTTCAAAGATGTGACGCATAGATAATGTAGAGCTCTCTACCTAAATCGATCGATGTTATTTTTATAAATTATCTAAAAATGAACCACGGAACATTTTAATAAAACAATAATAAACAAAATAAATAATGTAAATAACGTGATACCTGTGTAGCGTCCTTTATATCAATATTGGTCGCGACCAAATTTAAATCGGTGGTTGAAGCTAGCTAGTTAAAAATATGTAAAATATATACATAATATAATACTTTAATTTTAGATCAATTTTTTACACAAATATAAACTGCTATAATACATAGTTCTATACACTATTATGTTTAAAAGTTTGTAGATATTTTCCTACTTGTGTTCATAATATATTCATTACGGTACAAGTTAACTGTTCCGATAACGGAAAAAGCGCTAAGTTTTCTTTCCTCGTCGTAAACTATAGACTCATACTATACCGTTTATACTTATTTGAGGTAAAAATAACTAGCTGCTAGTTATTATTATTAAACCTGAAACTCGCTTACTTATTATAGTATCCTACTAATATTATAAATACGAAAGTTTGTAAGTATGGATGGATGATTGTATGTTACTCTATAACTCCAGAACTTCTGAACGGATCGTGATCAAAATTGGCACAGAGATATATTATAGTCTGGCATAACACTTAGGTTACTTTTTATCCCGTGGGAATACCGGGATTCAAAACTACGCGGGTGAAACCGCAGGGCGCTACGGTATATATATTATAGGATGGTTACCACTTAACATCAGGTGGGCCATCTGCTTGTTCCATTAGCTGATTGTATATTTTTTTTTTATTATAAGCTTGTAAAATTCTGAAAAACTACAACTATTTATTCGAAAAATAAATAAACGCAACTGTATCTTAGTTTCCATGTAAAGATAACATTGAACCGACATGTTTTTTAACCAGGAAACAGAAACAGTTATTACAGTATTGCCGTTAAGTGTGATCTTTTGGCTAGATCTAGCAGCATTCATAGCTCATCTTTCAGTTTTTGAAAGATTGACTTATTTTAGGTTAGCTGGTATCGAGTGTCAGTCCCACGACTTACAGTTCATAATTCAATTCAATTCATTTATTCACTCATAATTGTTTTAAAAATTATATAATAACTAGTGACCCGCCCGCGCGCCCCTGCTTCGCACGGGTGCACATATCATGCATGTATTATACATATAAACCTTCCTCTTGAATCATTATATATGTATCTATTAAAAAAACCGCATCAAAATCCGTTGCGTAGTTTTAAATATTTAAGCATACATAGGCACATGGGGACATAGGGTTATAGGGGCAGAGAAAGAGACTTTGTTTTATACTATGTAGTGATAGTAGTTACATAGAAGTTACATCCAAAAAATACAATATTATAATTAATTTACATCAATACTAACTACTAATACAGCATTAACATCAGCCTAAAAAGTACACTGGACATAAGCTTCCCCTATACGTGTTCAGGAAGAACCATTCCGAGCCCTTTCCATCCACCGACTACCCGCGGTCCTAACAATGTCGTCAATCCATCGGGTAGGACATAGCGTGGGACGCCCCCACGCTTCGTGTTCCTGTTCGTGGTCGCCATTCGAGAAACTTTATTCCCTGTGACAGTTCATACACGTACTGAAAATCAGAGATTCTAATAAATAAATAAAAAAATTAAGTCTTTTGGTTCCCATGGTCCATAGCTGAGGTTGTGAGGTTAAAAATATTTTAGAACTATGATGTGAACGGTTGATATAACATGTCGAATAATAAATGATTGTTCGTTATAAACACATTATACCTATTAGCCACAATTTTGTTGTAGTTTGAGGATTTTATAATAACTACCTATTCTTTCAACCAGTAGGTACCTATATTTTTCAGGAAAAGCGTGTTGTTTTTAACTGACTTTATCCTACTACTATTATAAACGTGAAAGTTTTTAAGTATGGATGGATGAATGTTTGTTACTCTTTCATGCCGGAACGGCTGAACGGATCTGGATGAAACTTGGCAGAGAGGTAGATTATAGTCTGGAATAGCACATAGGCTACTTTTTATCCCGTGGGAATACCGGGATTCAAATCTGTACGGGCGAAACCGCTGGGCGCAACTAATTATGTTATATTTAAATTAACCTCACTGCCACAGACAATAATTAAATTTACAATTTGAAGATACAATCAGTATTCGAAGACGTTTTTCTTGAAACCTTAAATAACTCGACAATGGTGAGGCCACAAAGCATGTAGCCACAGTCTCGATAACAGCTGGCAACAATGCATTACAAACTATATGGAAAGCATTGCAAGGGAATTCAAAGAAAGCCGTCCCCCTCACTCGCATTGTGCTGCGAAAGAGGGAGCGAGACAGGAAGACGATAATAGATGACCCATTTTCTGCCACGTGGTGTTTGAAAAGCCTTATGTTTTCCCCCGATAGTGCCATGGGGAGCCGAAGGGCTAGGCTTTGAATAGGTATAATAGAATGGTGTATGGTTTCTGAGGGGCGACTTCATGGGTCAAAATTGGGGTCCATATTATTTGAATAACCATTGTGAACTATAGAAACCGTAGCAAGGATTTCTTTGAATGTTATGACAAAGGTGTGATAAGGTACCCTATTAATCTTAGTAATACGGCGTTTTAAAATTATGAAACTTGGCACTGATACATACAAGACGACAATATTTTGGGTTTCCTATCCTACTATTCTACTAATATTATAAATGCGAAAGTTTGTAAGTATGGATGGATGGATTGATTGATGGATGTTTGTTACTCTTTCACGCCGGAACGGCTGAACGCATCTGGATGAAACTTGGCAGAGAGATTGATTATAGTCTGGAATTAGTCACGTATAGTCTGGTCGCGGGGCGCTACTAGTTTCTCATAATTTTATTAGTTTTTACTAGTTGCGCCCCGCGGTTTCACCCACGCAGATTTAAATCCCGGTATTCCCACGGAATAAAAAGTAGCCTATGTGCTATTTTAGAATATAATCTATCTCTTTACCAAGTTTCATCCAGATCCGTTCAGCCGTTCCGGCTTGAAAGAGTAACAAACATCCATCCATACTTACAAAATTTCGCGTTTATAATAGTTGTAGGTTAGTGAAAGAAATAAAATAATAGATGAACATTAGAATAAACATATTCGTTGCGGAACTGTTAATTTTTTAGCTCCAATCCGGTTTCTTTTATCACAGAAGAAATAATTTAGTTTCGATTCACAAAATAAACATTTCGATTCAAAACGCTTGCAAACCGCTTCTATCTACACCGCACTACAATATTACACAATCTCTATACAATGCAGTTAGTTTCATATGCGTGTCGCGTACGGTGAAATATCTGTCTAGGTAGGCCTTAGTAATACAGAGTTTGTAGGTACGTAATGTACAGCCTAAGCTTAATTGTTTGACTGAAAATTATATTCTACTAGTTGCGTCCCGCGGTTTCACCCGCGCAGATATAAATCCCGGTATTCCCACGGGATCAAAAGTAGATTAATATTATGTGTTATTCTAGACTATAATCAAACTCTCTGCCAAGTTTCATCCAGATCCGTTCAGCCGTTCTGGCGTGAAAGAGTAACAAACGTCCATCCACCCATCCATCCATCCATTCATACTTACAAACTTTCGCGTTTATAATATTAGTAGGATAACTTTGGCTCAATGTTTTTTGTAAGATTTCGCATCATTTTTTTGACGACCTCAGTTGCGCAACGGGCGAGAGTCCGCCGCGACGCAAGAGGTTGCGGGTTCGATTAACGCCTCGGAACAAACTTGTGTACGATCTGCAGAAATTTGTTTTGTTGGTCTGGGTGTTTTCTATGTATAATAAAAAATATCTATCTATGTAAGTATAGAACGTAATAAATATATCTGTTATCTAGTACCCAACACAAGCTTTGAGTAGCTTACTTTGGGGCTAGATGGTGCTGTGTGGATTGTCCAGCATTATTTATTTATTTACAGCTCACCTGGCATATCGCAGACATGACCAGCCCCAATTCCCCTTCAGCTTAGCGGCTTTCGAAGCTACGTCTGCGATTTGTGCCAGTGAGCGCAGTTCTGTGTTACGGATTTTATCCAGTAACTCTGTTGAGTTAGAATACTAGGAAATAGTGTGATAGGAATAGTGTGATGGTGAAAATCAGAAGTGTTATGAAACGATGAGAGTGGCTGGTCAATTCTTAATGACGTTACCCAAGTCAACGTGACTCAAACAAAAGAAGTTCAGACAGAAATGGCGAAGTGGGACACGACTGGTAACTTTGACCTCAGTGAACCTGAGGTCCAAGGTCAGAGGTCACAGGTCAGATTAGGGCGTTCGAGAGCTAGCCAAAACGTGTCAGGTCGGTCTGTGACCTACATATGATTCAAGTTTAGGGTTGATTCGCGAGTTCGTGGATTTGCGAATAACGCAGTCGATCGAAGATGCCGAGTGTTAAAAGATTTTGAACCTTATCTACAAAAGTCGGGTTCAAAACAGCGACAGAAAAAACAAGCTAAAAACTTATTGTTAACCAATTTTTAAACAGGATACACTCGTGCGTGACTTACGAGGCAGTGCTTTGTTAAAGGTGATGGTTACCGCTTAACATCAGGTGGGACATCTGCTTGTTCCATCAGCTGGTTGTATAAAAAAACTGAATAATTTCGCTAACGTAACTAATATATTACGAAGGAATAAACGAATTTAAAAATAAAAACATAATTACATACAACATGTACACAGGCTTGCCACCTGTCACGTATGGAATGCTAACTGCTGCAAAATGTGGATATGTGCCAAATTTAATGTTTGGACGTACCTCTGACTACACCCCTTAGACGTCTTCAAAGAGTTTTGAGTTAGTACTTGGTACCAAGAGATCTGAGGGGATATCTACCTTGTCAGGGGATCAAAGCCGTGAAGCTGTTTCAGTTTATATTAAACTAGCTGAACCCACGGCTTTGCTCGCACCAAGGAATTCAAAGTTTCATACAAACTTTCATCCCCTATTTTGTCCCTTTGGGGGTAGAAATGATCAAAATCCTTTCTTAGCGGATGCCTACGTCATAACATCTACCTGCATGCCAAATTTCAGCCCGATCCGTCCAGTTGTTTGGGCTGTGCGTTGATAGATCACTATGTCAGTCAGTCAGTCACCTTTGAGTTATATATATTTAGAGATATATATTTAGAGATACAAGAAAATGTTACTTAACTGTGTGATAGTCAGCCAATAATTTTGCGCATAGTACCCAATTTTATTGAGAAGGGTTCTTTAGAATTTGAATGACCTTGGTGTTTTCAAATTTGAAATCAAAGGGGAGACTCGTATTTTTGTGTTTTAGGACGACTTATTCTTTTACAAAAAAACTTACATTCTAGTCTAGTACAATCTAGTTTGCTTCTAGTTAAGTTTGTAATATTGTAGCAACTTTACCTTCGACGTTGTAGGTTCAATTCCCACCCAAAACAAACGCTTGTGTCTAATGTTCAAATTGTATTATATTTTACTAGCGACCCGCCCGCGCGCTCCTGCTTCGCACGGGTGCACATATCATGCATGTATTATACATATAAACCTTCCTCTTGAATCACTCTATCTATTAAAAAAGACCGCATCAAAATCCGTTGCGTAGTTTTAAAGATTTAAGCATACATAGGGACTTAGGGATATAGGGACAGATAAAGCGACTTTGTTTTATACCTACTATGTAGTGATTTATAAATGTAAAATGAATTCTAATTAATTATCCTACTAATTCTAAATAATTATCCCACTAGTAGGTATTATAAATGTGAAAGTTTGGATTTTTAACTCAATAACGCCATAACGGCTGAACGGAACTATATGAAATTTAGATCAGTTCAGTCTAGAATAGTACATAGGCTACTTTTTATACCGTGGGAATACCGGGATTTAAAACTACGTGGATGTAATACAAAAGTAAAATTATAATGAAATAAACATTAAAATTTCAGGCCTGTGGTTAACCACGCGAAAAACCACTACCTACCACTATCTTAAAAAAACTTGTAAATTTTACCGCGCAAACTTGTTTGACATACCCACATGTTACGCACTCCTCATACATTAGATAAGAATCACGTATTACACACTTGTTCTATTATTTCTTCTCTTGCGTAAGTGCAAAGTTGTGAAGTAAATTCAATTAGGAAGTTTAGGGAATTTGGGATGTACCGCGCCATCTAGCGGTGAGTAGTAGCACTAAATTTGGGATACATTTTGAACTTTCGACTACGATGTCACCAAATTAATTATGTTAATTTCGCATGGTTTCAACACGGGCTTTCATTCTTTAAAGAAACCTCCAAATTGCCAAATTGAACAAAAAAAATTTGTATAAAACTTTTGTATATTTTAATAGATGGCGCTGTCTTCAATTTTAAGTGGAGCAGTGACCTATTCGATACGTTTTTTATCAGTCAGGAATTACGAAGTTTTTATTAGCATTGTAATTAATCGTGCACTGACTTACCTATTTACTGATATTATGCACTTAGAATGAGGAAAGCAGCGATACAATACAATCGATTATAACAATAATTGTTCTTAAATTTCATAATAGGTAGATAGCTAGGTAGGTACCTACCTAACATACCTAGTCTCTCAAGCCATAAGAAATAGGTAGACGTTGCGCCCCGCGGTTTCACCCGCGTAGTTTTAAATCCCGGTATTCGGTATTCTCACGGGATAAAAAGTAGCCTATGTGCTATTCCAGACTAGGTAGGTATAATCTATCTCTCTGCTAAGTTTCATCCAGATCCGTTCAGCCGTTCCGGCGTGAAACAGTGACAAACATCCATCCATCCATCCATACTTGCAAACTCGCGTTTATAATACCTACCTGGGTAGGTAGGTATTAATAGGATTTATTAGTAGGATTTTTTTATTGAAATTACAGAAAACGAATTAAATTAATATGTTATTATCAAGGAATTTGAATACAAGTACAGTTATTATAGGTAAGTAAGCACATAGCCTAAAGCTGTCACCTTGAGAAGAGCTAGGTTACCTTACCTAGGTACCTAGCTATACTCTTTTGGATTTCATCTTATGCCATTTTTTATCTATTTTCGTATCAAATCTAACCATCTCAATAAAATGTCCTATATACTAGTCATCAAACAAAAGTTTTTCTATACGCAAACGCAAAGCAAAACAATACGTCAGCTGGTAGATAAGGTAGAATTCGGGGTGAACGCACTCATTCGGCAGTTGCGTGAACCTTAGTATACCTACTCGTTGATAGATGGCGACACTGTGCAATTATTTTGATAGGTATTTTTAGAATTTCGTTACCGCGTGTAGGTTCACAACATTACGTTGTAAAGCTGCCAAAAATAATTTGGTGATGCACTATAATAGCTGCTTGGGCTGATAGAGTCACAGAAATAAACCTACCTACCTACCTACCTACTCTACTGCTTATATACTTTATTGGAACTAGGTAGCTAGCGTCCACCATTGGGTGAGATGTAGATACCTACCTAGGTACTACACTAGAACAAAATCAAATTAAAAGGTCCTTGACCTCTTTCAAGTACCTAGTAGCTGTAGAGACAATCTGTGAACTCAATTAGGTACCTACCTATAATAAATTACACATTAAAAACATACCTACCTACCTACATAATAAGGTACCTATTTAGTATATACCTATTTAGTCACTACCAAAAGTACTATTTAATGATATCTCTCATCATAGGTATAACAAGCACCCGAAATAGGAACAATCTTAAATACAGTCATAGTTCATTGCCCTTTGATACTACAAATTGACCTTTAGTTCCGCTATTCGATGCTAGATGGCACTACCCGGAAGTGTGTTCACGAAACGTAATACCTAGTATCCTTTTTGAGTTCCAATTATCTCGTTTCCTGTTTATTTTGCACCGATATAGTACATAACGTTGCAAGAAAATTATTGTAACACAATATTGTTAAAAATTTTTCACTTCAAGGTCAGAATGAAGGATTTTCTTTAAAACTCTAGTTTCGATTTCCACCGCCAGAGTGGTTAATGGCGCTATTATCCACTCCGGAGTACATTGCTCTTTGGCATAGGTTATTAGTCCCTGTTGTAGACTGATAAAAAGATGAAAGTGTTTTTTCCGTATTCGAAACTAATTATAAAACAGGCCTTTGAATCGATTACAGATTATTTATAAAGCGTCATAGATAACTTGTTTTGACTCGTGTCCCTATTTGGGGACGTTGTTATTGCTTGAGACAAAATTTTAAAATGTAGGCTTTGAAGCACGTATTTCCATCCGGTATAGTCGGCCTAATCCACAAGAGTTTTAAGAGCAGTAGAGCTCTTTGTGAAGGGCTCGTCCGGGGAAGTACTACAACCACGCCTTTTACTGCTGCCAAGCAGCAACGCTGTTTCGGTTTGAAGTGGTTGCCTGTGTACAAGGCACATGTGCCTCAAATTGATGGACGCAGGGCAGTGCATCGTAGGGCACGTTCCTATCGTGTGTGACTTACGAGGCAATGCTTTGGTATAGGTGATAATATGGTTACCACTTAACATAAAGTGGGGGCATCTGCTTGGTATTAGCAAGATGTATAAAAACAGTGAGCTATTCGGATTTTTATTGATTGAAAATTATTGTGTTTCAAATGACAGCTTGACAGCCTGTCAGCCTTCACAGATCAGTTGGTAGTAGCTCTGCCTTCTGCGCCGTAGGCCGTGGGTTCGATCCCCACCGAGAACAAACATTTGTGTGATGAACATAGATGTTAGTTCTGTGCCTGGGTGTTACATAGGTAATTATTATAAGTATGTATTTACAAAAAAGTATTTAAGTAGTATATCAGCTCCCATAGTACAAGCTTTGGTTTAGTTTGGGGCTAGATAGTGCTGTGTGGAATGTCCTCCAATATTTTTTCATAAATCCTATGAGTTTAATTTTATAACATAGGTCATACACTTTAAATGTGATGCTTGTAACTCGCCTTAGCAGCACAAGGATAAATCTAATATAATTACTGGCCACCTCATCCCAAAATGTAGGCCATTGACCTAGAAAAATATTGTGTAGCAATAATCGGAATTCGCTGTAAATTTAATGTTAAACTTGCAGCGGTGCAGGAAAACACTGTCATGTCCTTCTGTGATGGACCGAAAGGTTATTGTCGTGTCACTTATTTTTCAACACTGACATGAAGAACTTTTTTGGTTCTACTACATGACGTTCCTCACGATGTACTCTCAACCGGTGAAGAAAAACATCGGGAGGAAATCGGCATGTCGTACCTTAAAAAGTTCTAAATAATATGATGCTCGAAAGGAGCCTCTTCGAGGTGCGCTTAAAACCCCTTCACCACACTGTTTCCAAAGATATCAGTGACATGGCAAGAATAAACAGACGTATTTTTGCATATACGTATAACAAGTGTTATGTGTCATACTGTTAGTAATATTTAGGCAATATGTCTTATCTAAGTACTGTCCTATCAAGGTCATTGAACCCTGTTACAGACTAACAATTATAAGAAAGAAATATCTGAGAATTAAAATGATGACCAATTAGGTCTATGAATTATTTTATTGAACATTATTGTCTTCTTACTTTTATGTCATTTAATTTTTAATTCATTCATTTCATTTTGGTAATCTACTTATTTTTTCTTTAATCTATTTAGCAATTTATCTTTATCGCTCACATCAAAAAAATAAAATTAAATCTGAAGATACGTAGGTATTAACTGGTTTTCGTAAATCAGTTATATCTTCAAAAACTAACTTGCGCGAAGAGCTTCAGCGGTTATTTGCGCCTTAACCTAACATTACCATAAAAACTATACCATGACCATCCGACATACCAACAACCATTTTCTTGACAGTTGTTAGGAAGTACGCAAAAACCCACGAGGTATCTTGCGTCTCACTCTCACGAACGTCGACCGGGTATTGACCTGCCAAAATTTGAGGGTCAACGAACGGCCGAGAGTTGAATGTACACTGGCAAGCGTTTTTCGCAACGTTAGACCACTTATTCGCGAATTTTTCTAGATCTTGTAAAATTATAGATATCACAGCTCAAGTTGGTTCCTGCATTCTGCGGTTTGTGGGTTCGATGCCCATTGAGGACAAACATTTGTGTGATGGACATTAGGTATTTGTTCCCTGTTTGGGAGTTTTATTAATGTAGGTACCTAGCTAATTCACAAAAAATACGTATTAATATCAGCTATCTGGTTCACGTACCCTTTGGCTTACTTTGGGGCTAGATAGCGCTGTCTGGAATGACCAACAGTTTTATTAATACTATAAAAACAGCCGTTTTTCAAGGTCAATTTTGTGAATGACCTTCAATCGTTTTAAAATGAATTGATAAATTCTCACAAACGTTTGCCAACCTTTTTTTGGATTCTCAATCATTCATTACGTAAAAGGATTTTTACTAGCTTCAAAAATAGGAGGTTCTCAATCAAAATGATTTTATTTATGGCTGTACTGTATGGTTAATACCTAAATTAGTTGCTAATTATACCTAATATTAGCTTGGAACCCACGACCTTTCACGATAGACATCCCCAGGTCATGCACGGTAGACTACCCTCAGAACTATAAGCAGGCAAATCCTTGAGAATGTGTTAGTCAGAGTCAAGTCCAACCAAAAGCAATAATTAGTAGACGAAACACCATAACGTACAGTCATTAACGATTTCAGGGGTCATTCTCTCAAGGTCAATGAACTCGGTCAATAGAACTATAGACTATCTGTGACGCAAACTGTATATTATCTGTGGCTTAATAGTCTAGAACTTTCAGGATTTTTAGGGTAAGTACTTATATTTGTAGTACTGGGAAACGAAGTGTAGGTCATCCGTTCGATGGATCGATGTGAATCATCGAGGCCGAGGGAAGTTGTATTTTTTATTTTATTTTATGGTGTACTTTCCACACAGCACTATCTAGCCCCAAACTAAGCCAAAGCTTGTGGTATACCAAATAGCAGATGATAATAATTATATACTTTTTCTAGTTTTTTGTTATAGAGAATCATCAAATATCAATAGTAACCTGGGCCCGTACCACCATCTCTTGAAACATTCTTATTTCAATACTAGTTGCACCCCGCGGTTTCACCCGCGTAGATTTAAATCCCGGTATTCCCACGGGATAAAAGTAGCCTATGTGTTATTCCCGACTATAATGTATCTCTCTGTCAAGTTTCATTCAGATCCGTTCAGCCGTTTCGGCGTGAAAGAGTAACAAACATCCATCCATCCATCCATACTTACAAACTTTCATGTTTATAATATTAGTAGGATTACTTAACTTTTTGATCATAAAGCTGACTCTATGCAGTTGACATAAGACATTGACATAAAAGTAATATTGAAATAAGAATGCTTCAAGAGATGGTGGTACCGGGCCCTGGTTTTTTTAAGGTTAAGAGTAAGCAGGCTCTCATGATGTTGAGCGGTTCCTTTAGTTAGACTATTATCTTATTACCTTAGAGCACGTCGAGACGTGCCCTACGACGAATGATTTCAATAAGGTGCAAATGGCTACTCCTCGTTGAGTGAGATTTTGAAATACAAGAGCATATCAGAGGTTTTCTAAATCCTAAGGAAAACGATTGACTTTTATAATTCTTATAAACGCAATAAATCTGTACTTTTAATATTGTTATCTATTAAATTGTGACCGATAACATACAAATTCACTAATACAATAGCTGCAGCCCGTGGCTTGGCTCGCGTGGGCTTAGTGATTGTCAAAGTCATCATTAGATTACCATCTATTATATACTAGTTGCCCCGCGGATTCACCCGCGCAGATTTAAATCCCGGTATTCCCACGGGATAAAAAGTAGCCTATGTGTTATTCCAGACTACAATGTATCTCTCTGCCAAGTTTCATCCAGATCCGTTCAGCCGTTCCGGCGTGAAAGAGTAACAAACATCCATCCATCCATCCATCCATATCGTGACACGCATGGCCACCACTCGGTCTTTCTTATCACCTCACACACACTTCACACTAGTCTTTGTCCATCTCTATCTTCTCGCCTAGCCAAGGTCTATTAACTAATTTTAACCATCATCATAATCATCAGCCTACAGAAGTCCACTGCTGGACATAGGCCTCCCCTATACGTTTCCAGGAAGAATGATTCCGAGCCCTTTCCATCCACCGACTACCCGCGATCCTAACAATGTCGTCATTCCATCGGGTAGGAGGGCGTCCCACACTTCGCTTTCCTGTTCGTGGTCGCCATTCGTAATTCGTCAACTAATTTTACAAACTTATTAAAATTTTTCTAATAATCTTGCATCGAAATAAAATAATCGAACAGTAATTAAAGTATATAAACCTATAATTTGTTATCAAACCAAGTCCGAATATGTCATTGAACCCATTTTAGATTTGGGGTACCGAGACCTAAACAGTGTGTTCATTATTACTCTATCGCCATACTTAAATATTTACTTAGCAAGAAAAATATCACCTTCTTTGTTTAACTAATTCCTACTGACACTTAATATCGCGTTATGTCTAAACGTTATTTTAAATAAGCATTGAGACCAATTAGCCGTTAATAAATAGCTTACAAGTGAAACATAATTCACCGAGCGAGCGAAGCGTCTCAGTTTCCACATTGGCCAAAAATGCGTTTGTCCGGATGTCTGTCTGTCTGTCTGTCTGTCTGCCTGTTCTCCTCTACAGGTCGCATTTTTCAACCGATCTGGACGAAGCTTGCTACACAGGTTATATGACTTACTAGAATTTTTTTGTCGTCGGGGATTTTTGATTGGAGGGGTACTTCCCCCAAAAAAAGGGCAAAAAGGGGGCTATTTGATATACGGGATATCTCCACCAAATGAGATCCGATTTCGATTATTCTTTTTTTATTTGAAAGGTAGTAACTATAAGTTGGTCTCATAAAAGTTTGGCGAAGATCTGATAAAAATCTTCAGCATGATGAACAGGATAGCTCATCAAACAATCGATGGACGATCAATCAAATTTGAGAGAAACACAAAGGACCTCATTCTACACAAGATGATGCAAAAAAAATCAAAAAGATCAAAAAAATCACAAAACAGAAAATGCACTTGCACATTACATTCATCAAATAGCTCACTTTTAGTATGCTCGCGAGGTCTACAGCTCCTAGAGCCACTAGTAATATAAACCTTTAACGTACCCCTGAGGGGGGTCCCTGAGACGTTCTCGGAAGAATCTGAAGCTAGTAATTGGTATGGGTCGCGTCAACCAAAAAGAACGCTGGAAAACAGTGGAGTGTTTGAGCATACAAAATACTCACACCATCACACCCCCTCCCCCTCTTTCCGGCGTTCTTTTTGCGTGACGCGCAATTTGCTAAGATATCTGAAGGTTTTATTACTACCGTGCCTGGGGATCAGTTCGAGAAGTTCTGTTTCATATTGGTGGATATACTCGTACACACTATCAAAACCAAAACTGTGCATGGTTTGTACGTTCATCAGAATGAGGCTGTAATTTCACCGGAACCCACAAGGCCCACCTAGTGTTAAGTGGTAACCTTCACCTATAAAGAAAGCACTACCTCGTAAGTCACGCACGATATTAACGGTGCCCTACGATGCACTGCCCTGCGTCCATCAACTTGAGGCATACAGATGTTAAGCCTCATGTGCCTGTAATTACACCGGCGACCACACTCTCCAAACCGAAACAGCGTTGCTGCTTGGCGGCAGAAAAAGGCGTGGTGGTAGTACTTCCCCGGACGAACCCTACAAAGAGCTCTACTACTCTTCGTATCCTCAAGGTCACAGGATGACGAGGTATACGAATTGAAATGGTGTTCGGAAGGCCGAAGAGAGTCCATTGACACCAGCCAACGACCTTTCGTTTTATGACGTATCGGAAATTACAAATCATGAAGCAATAATAATAACATACAATCTTGATAAAAAATTATTAGTCGTAAGATAATCATTTGTACTAGGGGCTGTGAGTTTTAAGATGCTCCCCAATTTTCAGTGAAGGGCGTTGTTTGAGCCAGAAACATCAAATTTTCGCATTTATATACACCACTATTTTGTGACTACCAGGAAACATTAAGGGCTGTTTCAGCAAAAGCTACTGATTATAGTAGCGCCGTCAGAACTTTTAAATCTCTACCTACTACTAAGTTATCGAGGTTTGCTTTTAGCCAAAAACGCGACAAATGTTACAAAAAATGTTTCCTTTTTCTACTATTGTGCCCATAAAATTTGTCCCGTTTTTGGCAAAAACTAAAAAAAAAACAAAAAAGTCAAAAAAATACTTCTACATACTTCAGATTCTTTTAGTACATCCAAGGGTGGTAGTCAGGGGTACGTCCAAATAGCGGTAATCCTCTACTACCGAGATTATAGCATTTTTTATAAATCACGCGCAATTTTGTTGGTTTATGTTTTTCTATATGTTTATTTTTACTTATCCATAGTACTGTTTGTTTCCCAAATAGAAAAAAAAAATCACATACGATTTTTTTTACTAAATGAATAATGTATTCATTTGTTAAATTGCTAATTTATTAAAATAAAACACGACTACGGTGTTTTATAATTTTCCTTATAAAACACCCGTTTTCGTTACCGTTCAGCATTACGTTACTAACGGATGGTAAACGCTAAATGGCCGGTTTATCGTTATATCGCGTGACGGTAGGTGGATGGACCTCCAAGGCTGGTCCTCTATATTAGGGGTCATGTTATAGGGGTGCTTTAGTTAGAATGAAATATTGCTATTACTATTATAACCCTTAAGGCTCATTTTTTATTTATTATACAACTAGCTGACGATGGAACAAGCAGAGAACCCACGTGATGTTAAGTGGTAACCATCACTTATAACAAAGCGTCGCCTCGTAAGTCATGCACGACATTAACGTGCTCTATGATTAACTGCCCTGCGTTTTTTTTATTCATCTGAATAGACCGTCCTTTGACTACAATCTCACCTGATGGTAAGCGACGATGTAGCCTACGGTGGAGCAGAGTGGTCTAAAAGACACCTATTCACTCTTGCCTTGAAGAGACTCATGTTATAATGGTCAGGAAAGACATCAAATTGCCTGTAATTTCAAGGGCAGTCACATCCTTCAAACCGAAACACAGCGTTGCTGCTTGGCGGCAGAAAAAGCCGTGGTGGTAGTACTTCCCCGGACGAGCCCTTCATAAAGAGCTCTACCTACTACTCAATGTTACTAAGCACATAATTATAGGATATTTATTTAGATACCCACACATAGGCCCTCGTTCGTTACAAAGTTGAATGACCTAGAGGCGTAAACAAAAATGCCTATAAAAACAAAGTACTTAAGTACTATAAAATATGAGTAATAATTGTATTTCAATTGTTGGGCAGTATTGCTCGCGGTCAATGAACTAAACAGCTGGCATAGAAACTTCTAGCTAGCCTGTGTTTGACTGCCGAAGAGACTTGTAGATTACCTGTGGCTATGGTTGCCATTTTAAGCCCATTGATACATAATCTAGTAGAATAAAAAATAGATGATGCTTTTATATAAATTATTTGTAAACTACAGATCCAAACTTAAATGTTGCAAGCTTCGAATTTTTCAAACATCAATTCTCAGGCAAGGTAAGTATCGCATGATGTTGCTCTCGGTTTTTTTGCTGTACTATGAACTTTTTAGCGAACGATTCGAATTTTGAAATATCCTAAAGTATCACAAGGAGTTCGCACGTAAATTCTTCGACCAAAAGTGCTGGCCGTCAAGTAGTCTATCAAACTTTTCTATTCCAAATTCAAAGTTCGCTGGTCCCTATTCTAGTGTATCGACACGAATCAGTGTCACCGGGTGAGGTCGTCAGACTTAAGTTGGCCTAGAGGTTATTCCCTTCAGGGGTGTAGACCTCTTACAATAACACCCGGAGAATCGATTGAAATGTATAGGCCTTTTGTTGCCGGCTGACAACCCCTGTAGACATGAAAAAGTTTTTTTATATAATTAGTTGATGGAACAAGCAGGTAACCATCACCTGTAACAAAGCATTGCCTCGTAAGTCACGCACGATAGGAACGTGCCCTACGATGCACTGCGTCCATCAACTTGAGGCATACAGATGTTAAGCCTCATGTGCCTGTAATTACACCGGCGACCACACTCTTCAAACCGAAACACAGCAACGCTGCTTGGCGGCAGAAAAAGGCGTGGTGGTAGAACTTCCCCGGACGAGCCCTTAACAAAGAGCTCTACTATGTACTGTTAAAACCTTACCTTAAATTTGTTTCAGATAATTATATATATTTCACATTCCATATTATTTAAGGGTGCAAGTCCTAATAAACCCACAAGCTACTTTCATTACTATGTTCTGTACTCTATCTAACTATAATAATGTGTCTTAGCCGCGGAGTCATAAAATAAGCATCCGTAATCTATTATTCTATGAATCAAAGCTATATAGGTAATATAATCGGAGATGCTTAAGATGCAAACCCTAGAACGCACCAACTAAGACTTTTAATAAACTGATCATTTTCATTGTTTTTTCCCTAATTTAATTTATATGTTTGCTCCACAATAGACTTATCTTACCAAATACCCAAATATTTAATGTTTGATACAGCCGTAACGTTATTGTTATCAATATAAGCGTGACTCTATGTAAACTTTGCCCATCGTAATACGTAAAAAGGATGCATTGCTAAAGATTTGAATTTAGAACGTGTTGCAAACGGCCTCTTGAATGTATATTCTTTCCATAAGCTGTTTCACAATGTTTCACTTGTTTTGATATCAATAATTTGAAACTTTGCAAGACAAATAATAACTAGTAAAATCAAAGACTGGTTGACTCGAGTAGACGTGTTTTGTGATGTCACTTGCACATCATACACTATTTTAAGAAACAGACTCATATTTTTTGCGAAGCCTAATGTATGATCATATAATATTTAACAATCGATGTATCTCTATTCAATACCAATCAATTTTGTAGATAAAATATTATGTAAATTTGACTTTAACGGTAAATGTATAGGAGAATGCGCACGAGTTCATTCGTCTCGGGCGGAGCAGAGGCGGAATGGCTAGATGCACAATTGCAACTCATTTAAGAAAAAAAAACAAATCATGCCTTCCTACTGTGAAGCAAAGTCAGTTTTGACATATTTATTCAAAAATGGAAAATTAACAAGCTTTTTGGTGGAGTCAAGTTTAGTCAAATCGTATTTAAATTCGAGAGCTTACGAGTATGACTAAGCTTATTGATAAAATTGATTGATTGATATTTTATATAGAATATGTTTAATAGAATAATCATTTATTTGGCAACACACACACACTTAAATACATAAAGGCAAGTAACAAGATAATCTACCTATACATACAGATAATTTAATATATCTTTCAAGATGTGAAAATGTGAGGAGGAGAAGGGTTTGACGAATGCAGTTTCTAGGTGTTTTCAAATAATCTAAATTAGATCCCGAAGATTCAAGGAAATGGGAGATAAAATTTGTAAATACCGTCAGCGAAATTAGTTTCGAAAGTAAATTGAATTTAGAACGAAAGTTCAAACAAAACGCGCATTAAAACCTAATTTAACGTACGTAAACAAGCGCGGAGCTGTTTCCGGGCCATGTACGCAATTCGGGCCATGTATACACAGAGCCTAAGCTTTTATTGTATCGCTGATGTTACACTTTCTTTTATGATAGGCGACTTGGTGCCGCCATGTTGGATGTTTCGATTAGTTGGAGATAGAAAACGAAACTTTTTGGAATTAATTTTGCAAATTTAGATATTAGATATCTACTGGAATTATATTTGCATGATAAATAGGACTTTTGGATAGGTAGCGGTGTCAAATATGAACATATTCGTTCATATTTGACACCGCAGAAATTTGTTCCGTTGGCCTGGGTGTTTATGTATAATTAAAAATGTATATCTATGTAAGTATATAATGTATTAAATATATCAGTCATCTAGTACCCATAAAACAAGCTTTGAGTAGCTTACTTTGGGGCTAGATGATGCTGTGTGGATTGTCCAGCATTATTTATTTGTATTGTGTGATAATTTTTGACAACGTTGTAATTACAGACTTTACATGAAATTCTTCAGAAGAATTTAATCTATGGTGCCCACACTACTCTGTCAGAGAGCAACCATTTTATAATTTTTTAAGAACATTTTGAATTGCGAAACAAAGGCGTGTTTAAAAAAAATTCAAATCAAATCCATAAACCAATACATTTTCAAACGAAGAACAGCGAGAATCCGCGCGGTTTTTTTTCCAAACCGGGAAGCTGCTGTCGGTCTCGTATTCCGCCAGCCCACGTGGTGGGTCAACGCCTGCCCCACTGCGCAGCTGGGTTCGCTGAACTGATGTGAACGCACAAACACGTTCCACGCAAGTGTGGGTACTGTAAGAATGCGACACACATGTATACAGGTGACTAATTGTAGTATAACAAGGTGTTTGTATGAGTTATGGAGACGTGGGTGAGAAAGAGTGAAAAATTGTAGTTGTCGCCAAATTTTGCCATTTTTCTGTACGTCAATCATTTTCGTATTTTTTTTAAAGACACCAAAAAGGTTCTATTTTGTCCTGAGCAGCTTCATCAGACGATTTTATTAAAAGCGCCATATAAACAATTCCAAATTATCAAAATGGTCTCCAGCTATCTAAAAACAGTAGGTAATTAGTAAAAATCGTTGCAGATAATGTTTTGGTCGAGAGTTGAAACAAGTTTTCCTGTAAAATGAAGAGCCTAAGGAAATGATATCGTTTCAGCCCAAACTGAGCTCTTGCGATGTCTGTTACGTCACTTATTTTCCTGACCACTACAATCCGAATCTCTTTAAGGCAAGAGTGATAGGTGTCTACCAGACAGTTCTTCTTGTCACTAGGTGAAATTGTAGCCAAAAGACAGTATATTCATTGTAAACAAGAAATAAAATTTTACACAAAAAGTGCTTAATTTCGGGAGAAGGAAATGGCCTTCCTCCCGGTTTCTGAAACCTCGATCAAAGCTAATCGGCTGTCAAGTCACTGCTCTCTATTTAATTTATAGTAAAGGCTAAATAGCAAGTAACTTGACAGCCAATTAACTTTGATCGGGCTTTCAGAGTCCAGCGGATAGAATACTTTTTATTGCAAACAGATCAGCAGTTTTTCCATAGTAATTTAAAGACAAAATCGTATGCCATTGGTTAGCCGCAATATTTGAATTTAAGCAAAAAAAAAACCACTCAACTAACTCTACCTAGTTTAAAGTTTTGTAAGTAATTTTTTGACGGACCACATTTTTGTGGAGTTCCATCCAGCTACTCGTGCGTAGCCGGGTGAAACAGCTAGTATTTTAACAAACTCATGTGTTCTTATACACATGAAGAAGTTTCCCGTTAGCTGGTACTTTATCTTAATATTACATCACCATAAGAATCTATAATAATTTTGATATCCCTACCGTTACCCATTAAAATGCAATTTCTAGCGCCTCTGTTTATGTTTCTTTTAATATGTTTTGTACATTAAATATTTATTATATGGCGTTCCAGTCAGACAGCTTAAGTTATGCTGTGGCATGAATTAAATTCAAGTCAAAAGGTTTATTCAATAAAATCACATGGATCACTTTGAAACGTCTTAAAGGTGAATCTAGGTGCAGTTTGTTCGACAAGACCTAGAAGAACTAGCCTAGAAGAACAGGCAATAAACTTACGGCTTTGGTTCCAACCGTTCTTTTGTATGATCTTTGTTACAATGTGCAATGTAATCCTACATAGTATAAAAAAAGTCGCTTTACGCTGTCTGCCTGTCCGTCCCTATGTTACATCATTTTACGCAATGGATTTCGATGCGGTTTTTTAATAGATAGAGTGATTCAGGAGTAACGTTTATATGTATAATACTTAAGCATTGCACCCGTGCGAAGCCGGGGTCGCAAGTATAATACAACCAGCACATCAGCAACAATTATTCAGGTTTCACAGTCCTGCTGTGAAGATTTAGGTCCCCAGCTGTTAGATCGTCAGCGGTGAACTCCATTAAATAACGAAAAAACCGAAACTACTTCCCCTTGTAGTTTCGGTTTTTTCGATTTTAATTCATAGTCAAAGAGGCCTAAGTGGGCAAAAAAATTCGGGCGATATTCCTATCAGTTATCTGATTACTATGCTATGTTACAAGCTAAGCTAAGGCTATCTGGCGCTGCACGAAATGACTGTATAATTGAAAATCAATCATTTTAATTAGTAGCGAAAAAATTATAGGAGAAAATATATTATAGCGATTGCCAGTGTTTTAAAAGCGGTACTTTGCTCTTTCATGGCGCTCACTTCTAACTTTAAAATATTCTAATTTTAAAATATTTTAATAGCTATGAAATAAAACTGGTATTACACATGCTAGTTTACATTATAAGAAGTATCTATAACAATAATTACTTTTAAAGAGTTATAACATAATATCTCATTGTTCTACGGTACATATATTTTTGATAATATGAAATATTATTATCATTCATTATGATTTAATAAATGATACTCGTAGGCCATTTTGTGTGTGAATTATTATGATTCTTTTAGTTTCGAAATGACCCGGAATATAAAAATAATAAAATTCGATGCGTTGTTTTTTGATTCTTTGTGTTAAGTAATAAGAAAAGTAATCATCAATATGTAATGTAATAATATGCAATAGTCAATAATAATGTATAAATACATCGAACGACATTGATAAGTTACAAGATGTGTATTGGTTATAAAAAACAATTTTGGAACAGGCCATCTAAATTTCAAATCGAGAAAACAAGATTCGAAATTCAAATCGGAATTCGCACTGCACTGTATCCGAGCCGGCATAGACAAGCCGTTGAACTTTTTCGGCAGTTCGACGAACGGACGACGAACCTAGCAATTTGATAACGCGCCCGATATTGATCGTCGATCCTCCGATTTATTAGACGGCGTGATAAGTGATCGCCTTGCCGCGGTTTTGCTGAAATGTTATTTTTTTAAACGTTCTTTCGCTGCATTTTACTCAGTATTTTTTGTTTTATATCTTTTTTTATATTTACAGATCTATTTCATAGGTACCTACTTACTTATGCTTTATTTTTATTTCATTTTGGGTGTGTTGCTTGATACAAAATATTATAAAATTAAATAATGCTTCTATATCTGCTAATATCAATCGTAAAATGGTTTTGTTTTTCAAAGCGTTTATTTAAAACAGACGCGTTGTTCACAACGCGTCTGTTTTAAATAAACTCGCTTCAGCGAGTAAAATTATATTTCAAAACAAAAAGTTTTGCTGTACAATGAGATTATTACGCGTGCGAAAACTGACAGTGTACTGACCTTAATCACACTCGAACGAAGTCATGAAATGACATAAGTGCTCGAATTCGCAACCGTTGAAAAGGGTCATTCTAAGTTCAAACTCTAGTTCATAGTTCGATGGACGACCGCGATCCAGCGCCAAATTTGAAATTCGATTTCTGACGACAACACCCAAATTCTGAATTAACTCCTTCCGTTCTCAATTCAAATATCGTTTTTTGTTTTTTATTGAGGTGAAACCGGCGCCAGAGTCATGTCAAACGTCAAGTCGTCAAGTCCCCACTGGGTTGCTTTTGTCAAACGTCAAAATGATTTAGTGAAATGCTCTTCGAAGAATTTTAATGACATAATTATTTATATTTGTCAGTTCTCTATTTATTAGCAGCATCATGACTGCGGTGACTTAAATCTTGTTGTGTTTGTATTCGTGACCTGGAAAAAACATAGATTTTTTATCTACACAAGCGAAGTGTGTTATACTTAACTATCAGTAAAGTAAATTCTTTAGAACAGTTCTTAGAAAGATTGAGAAAAGAATGAGAGAATTTAATAACGATATGATCGGTTACTTACAATAATAATACTGAAGGATATCGATAAAAAAGTACTCACACAACTTTCATGGCACGGAAGATATCGCAACAATCTTTATCTTTTTTTTTCTTAACTTGAATCGTGTTAAAAGGTTCACAAATCTTTCTTTAAGAAAAAAAAATAGTAAGCACAATAAGGCCTAGTGTCCAAAATCTGGGTCGGGTTATGTAAAGTACTTCTAGGTACAATTAAAAATCATAATAATAATTGTTCATATATTATGATGAGAATTCTAAACTAACTAGAACAGAATTTATATTTTTCTATTAAATCTACTTCATGTTTTAAATATATTTTAAGTGAATTGTATCTATTCATAAGGGAATAAACCAAACAAAATGTGATATAAATAAAATTTATATATAAAACAGAACAGAACTAATCACACGACAAGGCTCTCGTGACGAAGTGACAAATCATTATTTAAGTCTTAGCTAAAGATCTGAATTTAACCAGAATGGATAGCTTAGAAGTGCTCTCTGAAGCATAGACGTTATTATTATAAAAATGACACTGACAAAATGATGGCAAGCGCCTAGATTCACTTGCTCTTTATACTTATAACTAGCTGATTCCGCGGCTTTGCTCGCGCTCGTTTACTTTGAAAATCTCATACAAACTTTCATCCCCTATTTTATCCCCTTGGGGGTAGAATTGATCAAAATCCTTTCTTAACGGATGCCTACGTCATAACATCTACCTGCATGCCAAATTTCAGCCCGATCCGTCCAGTGGTTTGGGCTGTGCGTTGATAGATCACTATGTCAGTCAGTCAGTCAGTCACCTTTGAGTTATATATATTTAGATATAGATATAGAAGAAGATTGCTGCTTACATTATTAAAATTAGTTTAGTCACTGTTAGATAATATGCATTGATATGAGACGAAAAAAGTATTTGTCTAATGACAGATATGTAAGTTTAGTTAATATGTCAAAGTTCATGGTGACGTACCTACGTGTTTTAATATAGGTACACTGACTTTTACTTTGATTGATTTGTATAAAAATATTTGTCACCGGCCTTTTACGGCAAGCATTGTGCAATGGGCGACTAATGCAATGAGTTCAGTGACTTGT
Organism: Plemyria rubiginata; assembly: GCA_963576535.1. NCBI lineage: Eukaryota > Metazoa > Arthropoda > Insecta > Lepidoptera > Geometridae > Plemyria > Plemyria rubiginata. The sequence goes on along the minus strand of OY754911.1, from coordinate 2,668,199 downwards.
GTGACGGTATTGTAAAAAAAAATGCTTCATCATCATGGATTACACATTCGGTTGCTGATTCGAAATTTGAATTGGATTGTCAAAATTCAAATTGAGAACGAGCATGGCGGTAAAAGGAGAAGCAATTTTGTTTTATTGTGCTTTGTGATTTGAAAATGATATTTTAATTTGCTTTTAAACCCGTTTTATTAATGTTTGAAAAATTATGTGTTGAATGCTCTTGAGTCTTTGACGCAGTTGTCAAAGTTTAACCCTTTTTAATTTGCAATAAGTATTTTAGAAGCTCAATTTCAAAATTATTGCGTGGCAAGAAAATTAAATGAAATGTCGTGCAAGGAAGACCCATTGTCATTTTTGACACCTCGTTAAAGTCAAAAGCCATTACTGTCACAGGTGTTACGTGCGTGCACATAATGGCGTTTGCACTGAGTCTTTTCATTCCAGTTTTAAAAATGAAGACATTTAAGCTGGTCTTCTTCAACTCGCGCATTCTTAAGGGAGTTGTAGAGCTAATATTATTAGGCCTTCTTACTCACAGGACTTCGATCCCATCCTGGTTTACAAACCGCGGCTTTCGCTGACCAAGATCATAACGTACATGTGCTGCCTTGTCTTGGCATGAGGCTAGCTGAAGATATGCGTACATTGTTCAAGAATAGGTGGCTTTGACAATGACAGTGACACTTCAAAGTTTAATTTGGCGGCAAAGGATAAGCCCTCTTGCCAAAACATGGGTTCAAAAACCCTTTAAGTATCAGGGCTATTCGTCATTCTTTGAATGGCTAGAAAAAGTTTGAATGTTGGTGTTACTTTGACAGGTGTCATAATTGATTGCTTTGTAATTTAGATGAGTAAAAAATATCGATTATGTACACTGGGCGTTTGTTGTTGGTCATTCAACCATTTATTTAGCCGTACTGACTCATTGATTCATTTCAAACGTACCTATGTTCTTATATTTATTCAAATCTTTCAAAAGATAATGATGTTTAAACTATCGATTAATGGGTAATGACAAGCAGTGACAAGGTCAATAATAAGATGCGTGGTGAATACGAAAATCTTTGTGTTTTTTGCCTAAGTGTAGTAATTTTACTAATAATCTAATAAAAAGGCGATTTTTGTAATCTTAATGTAAAAATTGAATAAGTTTTAAAACAAGAACACAACCTTATTTTGAATCAACTCTAGACGTAGCGATGTTTTGCTGAATCAAATTAATATTTAAAATTGCAACAAATCAAATCATCATCACTACATAGTAAAAAACAAAGTCGCTTTCTCTGTCCCTATATCCCTATGTCCCCATGTCCCTATGTATGCTTAAATCTTTAAAACTTCGCAACGGATTTAGATGCGGTTTTTTTTAATAGATAGAGTGATTCAAGAGAAAGGTTTATATGTATAATACATGCATGATATGTGCACCCGTGCGAAGTAGGGGCGCGCGGACGGGTCGCTAGTTTATTATAATTACTCAACCCTCACCAAGCAAGCAATCTAAGATTCCTATAATAATCCAAGGTTTTTTTCATAAACTTACATCAGGCACCATCTCTCGCAGTTCAGGTTTCTGGCTTGTTGTTCTAATAAGATATTAATTACATTGTTATTAACAACCTATCTTGAGAGAAATGAAAATTAACAGTTATATTATACTAGTTGCGCCTCGCGGTTTCACCCTCGCAGATTTAAATCCCGGTATTCCCACGGCATAAAAAGTAGCTGTACTATTCCAGACTATAATCTATCTCTCTGCCATCATCTTATCCAGATCCGTTCAGCCGTTCCGGCGTGAAAGAGTAACAAACATCCATTAATCCATACTTACAAACTTTCGCGTTTATAATATCAGTAGGATTTTTACTATTATTAATCCATATTATCACAAACCGTATTGAAAATAAGAAGCAAGAAAACCTCATGCTCATTTTCCAATCATTTGCGTCTAATGGCCTATTGATAATGAATTAATTGCTTAACAAAATTAAAAGTAGCTATTCCAACACGTGGTCCAAAATCAATAGGTCGTTCGCCATGGAGCGAGGGAGAGGGTGGTGTGACGTCACACGTCTGTCTCGCTTCCCCGCAAGGTCGGCGGCTCCTTCCGTAGGTTATTTGCTTTTCCAGTTTTCCACACTTCCAGGTTCAGGATCTTCGTGGCACTGGTTTCTTCTTGGTCCTACTGTTTTGGGTCAATGACCGGGTCAATAAACGGCCTTGTGACCAACAAAACCAGCACGGTATAGAATTGAGTGTGTCGCTCTAGACTGTGAAAAATGTGTCTCCATTCGCGTGTAGAATTTTCAGTTTTAGGTTAGAAACTCAAATGAATGGCGGCAATCGAGTTAGGTATTTGAAATTACTTACAAATAAATGTTATTACTTTCTCTCTTTTAATTTAAGCAGCTAGTTATTTAAAGAGTTTTTATTCGAGTCAATAAAATGTGCTAAATTTACACATAAGGGTATTGACACATTGACAGTGACATTTCTGTGTTCTTACCTAAGCTTGCATACCGAAGGAACTAGTTCCAATCAGTGGGCGAGAAAAGTAGACTACGGCTTGGGTCTATTATCAAAGTTGATAATAGACCCAAGCCGTAGTCTTGGTATTGTACTCAATAACAAATTTATATTCAAAAGTTCCGACTATGGTCACACCGAAATCACGTTTTTAAGCAGCTGAGCGGTACTACTACATTATTTCAAATAATTTGGATATTATTTATGAAGAAAACACTAGAAAAGCAGACAAAAAAGTTTTTTTTTGTTGACATTAGTATGTCGACCATGTTTCTATGAGGTAAATAAAAAAATTTGGTCTAAAATGCACTGGTTCAGTTTTTTGGAGTACACCCAGGATCAATGATAGTTTCAGTAGGTACCTAGGTATCAGTTTAGTTTCTGTATTGTAATGTTATTTTTAACAGAACAATATTACAAAAAATATGTGAAAATTTTATTGTATACCTAGGCTAGGCATACCTACTTACCTACCTACCGAGTAAGTAAAAACACTTAAATGAAAAGGAAAGACATTTTCAATAAAAAAAACATTATTCAAATATTAATAATGAAGAATCAAATACCTAATAGTAATAATGAAAGGTAGCTAGGTAGGTGTAGGTACTAGTTACGAAGGTAGGTACCTATTGATTTTGTATACCTACCAACCACACATGTTTGTCTGTATAAAATAAAAGTATACAAATAAATAAAATTACCGCCTTTATTTGTGGTTGACAACACAATTTTCCGGGGTCAGTGACCGGTTAACATCGACTCTACTACTCGCTAAACGCATTTTGTTTAATTCTATTTGATATTTTACGCTTACAATGTAAGTAATTTATTACATTGAAAGTAAAAATAATTAATTCATAAAATAATAAAAAAAAACTTAATCTCAAAACTTGACCTCGAATTCGGCTTTTAAAAAAAATAATTTTTTTTTTCAACTGCGAGTACTTTGAATAGAATAGAGTTTAGTTTGTATTCAATTGGTTCTAGCAAATTATTGCGCTGCCAAAAATTGGCAGCCAGGAAAAGCAACGTAACATCATCGCCCAGAGATTCCACATTCAAAACTAGAGTTCAACAGCATTCACCGAAATCTACTTTGTTTGGGTCCCCGGGTCAACGACCCGCTGTGACGCCGGTGTGTCTGTGTGCGCGCGCCGCTACGTCCGTACACGCCTTCGACGCACGCACACACGCACCTGCGATCCGCGCAGTCACCGAAGTACAATTTTGTTTCTTAATTACCGTTCAATTACTTACATTTTTCTACTTTTAATTCAAGATTTGGGAGGTTGGCAGGGGCCGTTACGCGTTCGAAAAAGAATTTTCCGTTAAAAATTCGGTTTAGGGGGGGGAGGGAAAATTTTCATAGGTTCGCAACGCGCCCCGGGGCGAGTGAACTATCACTATGAGCTAAGTTGATTATTCGGTCGGAATGAAAAAATATATAATTTTTCGTGAGCCTGGCCGAAGATTCGTCAATGCGTCAGTCACGTTCGGGCCGCACTGGCGTCAACATCTTTGAACTTGCCAGTAGCCGTCTCTACCGAGTTGTGCACAACCTATAGTACAAAGAATTAACGTACAAATTTTTACAGCAGTGAGGTGAACGCTTCAGTTTTGTTTTACAAGTGACAGTGCCTTTTTGGGAAATAGTGACCGGATATGTTTATACTTTTGAAAAAGGAACGTGGTGGCGAATGACATTTAAAAATCAAATTATTATTTTGTTATCGACGTAATTCTAAGGGTTTTAGTTATTCCGTTAGCTAGACCTGTACTTTAAAAATTCTAATTGGCATTTTAAATTTTGATCTCTTAGATAACATTTTTCTTTTTCAAATAACTTTTTCTTTCTGCTCTGTTTTTCTTTTTACAGATTTGGTTTCGATTTTTTTTATAAAGAGCTAATCTAGAGCCGTATATAGGGAACAAGTGAATAATAACAATAAAAATAAACAGTGCCTTATATTAAAATGTTTTAAGACGAAAGCAAGGAAAAAAAAATAACCACGGAGACAAAATGCCAAAAAACCTGCTGCTCTTCAAAAAGTTAATACCTGAAATTAACTTTGCTAAAAGAAATCTTACATCGCCGCTCGGCTTGAACATATTTATCAGTTAAAAACCATCAACAAAGTTGAAGAAACTCGGGGAGTGCCATAGTTCAAAATTTATGGTGATTCGAGCAACTGCCTTACCGACATAGTCGAATTCAAAAAGCGAACGCCAGATCAGTGATACTAGATAAGCCGCAATGCGAATAGGATTCGCGTGGCAAAATCATTGGCAGGTAACCTAAAAAAAGAAAAAAATGAACAACAGCCAGTTCCAAGAGTTGTTTGGGTCGCAGTGGCCGCCCGACCAGCATGGCGGACACTCGTCTGCTTCCACGCTCCTGCATCAGAACCTGCAGCAGGTGAAGCAGGAGCCTCATACTGACGTGCAAAGGATGATGCATGGTCAGATGGGGATGGATATATCAGGCTCTGTGGCGGACAGTACGTCACCCCCGCCAGGGAGCAGCGATGGAATGTTCGGACCTGGTATTAGTGGAATGTTCATGGACAAGAAGGCTGTCAATTCTATCAGAGGTAATCTAAATCTAAGTGCATGAAAGAATACAATGGTGCCAATTCTGTTGTATAATTTTCATAATTATTATCCTAAATTGACAGCACTAAAAATATATCCACCCCTTTCTAAAAGACTGAAACAAGGGCGGCTATAATTTTAGAGCTGTCAGATTAGGTTAGCTTCGGATAATGCAACAAGAGAATCGACACCACTATCTACCTATACATCTATCTATCTAATCAGCCCACATTCACCCACTGCTGGGTATAGGCCTCCTCCTTAGCACGCCACTCTTTCCCGTCCTGCGCCAACCGCATCCACTCGACTCCCACTGTCCCAACTATGTCATCAGACCATCTGGCCGGTGGTCTGCCTCGTGGTCTATGACTCTCGCGTGGCCACCACTCAGTTACTCTCTTTGTCCATCTATACATAACCTATAAAATATCTCCTAGTATTGGGAGCCTGTAGTGTCCCACTTCACGGCAAAGACCCTTCCTTTTCTCCAGTCGCTACTTTGGGCCACTGTGGACCAGTTCTGTAAGTAGGCGTCTACTTCTATATGACCTGCTATGAACTTTATACCTAGGTAAAGGTATGTTTAACTGAATAAGGTGGTGATGATGGTGATGATGATGATGATAAAAAAGATTTCCATGAATCATTTGGATCATTCCCCTGCGTGCTTGTATGCCTCATGTGCCTGAAATTTCACCGGCAACACCCTTCGAATCGAAACACAGCAACGCTGCTTTACGGGAGAATATGCATACAATTTATAGGATAAATACCTAAGGTTAATCTTTCTCTGAATTAAACATTTATAGCGTTGTTAATATGAAGCATAGGTATCCATTCATACGTTTGAGTCCTTCCACATAGCACGTTAAGCCGTCTTTCCTGGCTATAGCAGTTGTCAAGCCATGAGGTTAAGCTTCATAACTTGCTACCTACTCAACGTTGCTCACTAGCTGATACAACAGAGCTACTTTTATGATCTGTGTAATTAGCCTATCCGATAGGCTAATTACGAATACGATAGGCCCTATCGCATTCGATTTTCAAATGTAGACTCGAGTCATAGATAATTTGCGCTCTTCCTAAAATCTAGTTTAACAATACAGAAATATGGCGTTAACGCAATTTTTACTTATCTCATTCTCATTTGTATGCATAGATACTTATGATAACCTAAAAAAAGTATAAAAAAGTTCGGAAGGCGGGATTGCTACCAATAGACCGGCGTACTATAGTGTAATAGCAATTGTATAGGATGGGAATCAAATTTCAAAGTGAAAGCCATCTCGATAGCCAGACATTAGCGTAATCGGGCCGTGGAACTTTAGACCTCTTATAAAACCATTTGCGTGTAACAGCAACTTATGCTCTACTCTCTATGGTGCCACTAAAAACCAGCTGATCTACAGGCTTTTGAGCTTATGACAGCAAATGCCGAGTGGTAGCGTTTTTTGACATAAAACGAATTGTAACAGCTCTTCTGTAAAATATATTTAAGAAACAAAATGAAGGTTCTAAAAAAAGTAAAAAATTATATTCTAAACCTGGACTCAAACTTGCATGATATAACTAAAACCGTATCGGTAAGTGTAATAAAATAAACTAGCTTGACAATCTATACCAACACCAGTAGATCTTTTATTCAGCAGCCAAAAACTCAATTTCCATTTACATACAAAGTCCTTAGTATCTGAACAGTTGTTTTCTATAATTTGTTTTTATCGTCTAATGAATATTTTAAGTTAAATTGTACTTTCTATTACGAAGAATTTGGTAATTGAGCAATTATAAAGCTATGTTGCTAAGACCTCAAGTCAGAGTACCTATACCTACTTACCTATTTCATTTATTTTTGATATATTTAAGATATGTTATTGTTTATAAAAAAAACATGTAGAGTCACACATTTAAGTCATTATCTAAAGATTTTGTTGCATAATTATGGCAACTGGCATACACTGTTGTTTCGAAACCACGAGAGTTCCCAACGCGCCGGATAAAGGCGCTTATCGAGTCATAAAAAATCCGGCTTGACAATTCAAAAATCGATTATCAAAATTCAGACGTCGCGTAACGTTTTGTGCTTGTTAAGTGTGCGTTCATTACCTAAAAATCATGACTCTATGTAGTATCGATTGTCTATGCCTCAGTCCAGATATAGATCTCTAAAGAGGTAACCTTCCTGTGTAACGGCTTTCAGTGATATTTAGAAAATAGACTATCGCTGAGTACGCCCGAAACTGATGTGAATGTAGAATCAATCATTCATCACAATCATCAGATTCGTCAGTCCTCTATAACAGCTGATGGTACTTAACATCGGGTGGGCCATCAGCTTCTCAACCAGCAAGTAGCACAAAAACTGAGCGAGCTCTACCAACGGAGCCTTTCTTTTGTTCTTACTTCTGTGGTATACCTCCAAAGAACTAACTTCTAAACCTTCTTGGTTTTAGAAGTGTGGGTAAGAACCAAACATAGTGTTCTTTCCTTTTTCTCAAAACCTTTTTTATTTGTGGGTTAGCCCTGAGTGACACTAGCCTCTTTTTCTGCGAACCTGCACACGTCAGATTTGACATACATAACTGACTGAGATATTCTTTGTAATTACATATAATCATCATCCGTTGACCTAAAACTTGATTTGTATTACTTATTTCCTCATTAGTATATTAATATATAACATATTTTGTTGCACCTACAGCTAAAGGTTTTTTAACGAGGGCATACCTTGTGGATTTTTACCATGGGAATTATCTAGCCAATAAAAATCTCAAAACTCTCAATCATCTTTCTTTTGTAAGTAAATTCATACTTTAGACACAGAAACTAATTTGGCGGTTGTATTGACTATTGCTATTTTCTTATGTTGACGAACTGAATAAATTAATAAAAAAAAACCGTATCGGAAATCGAATCCAATCAGAGATGAGATAAGTTAGTGTTAAAGTTGTCATCGCGTACACTAAATAGGCACACTAAATAGGCTAAGAACATGGATGGTACTTTTTTTTTAATTGCATTTATGCTAAATTAGTAAAACGACCTAAACAAAAGGCCTCCATTATCTGTGTTCCAAATTACATTTAAATGTTTGTGCCCCACATTATATTTTCCGCAATTAACTTAGTTTTTCTTTGTCCTTTATTCGTGTTAATTGTACAAAAATCTAGGCTAAAATGACAACATGATCGCGATTACGGCAACACCGAACTTTTACCCTACTCTAATAACAATACGATTTAATATCAATTGAACGAGAACAAAATTTTATAATTTAGACGTTTATTTAAAAAGACAATTACAATGAATACCTACCTTCACACAAGTATTTACAAAATGTACAATCTATGAAACAGTGAGGTGTCCGTTGCAAAAATGAAATTGATCACGATATTTGAAAAAAGAATGTCAACTCCTGCTATTCAATTATCATTCTAATACATTTGTGGGACAGTGTACTTTTGTTTGAAGTTTAGTGGGCTTTTGACGTTTCGTTGTTAAGGCTAGTAAGCACGTGTAGCATTTAAGGGGTGAATGCACTCGCCTTTGCACTTTGACATTACGCGGCATTTTTAAACTTCTTTACTGTTGTTCCTTTGTTTATGATGACACTACTGTATTTCCGTTTTTAACACATTCTTTATTTAAAAGGGTTCAAATTGTTACTTATAGTTATGTCAAAAATGTGAACTACCTATGCATGAATGGCATAGTTATGTAAGTTACGCAAATAAGGCAATATTGAGGCATGGTATGTAGATTACACTCGAGATCATTTGAAGCTGTCCTAAAAACATAGTCAAAGGGTCATACAAACATACCTACCATTTTGTCATGCAATTTAGGAGTACCTACGTTCAAATTAGTACTTAAACTGTTACAACCGGTCATGTAAAAATGTCGTAAGTGTAGTTTCAGAGTTTGAGTCATATCATGTTACATTTTTATCAGTAAATTGGTACAAACTGGGTTCAAGGTTGCACTAATTTGAGGATTCGTTCACCTTTCTCTAGGCATTCAGTTCAGTTGGTACACTCATATCATCCATTATTATCAGTTTGAAGCGGAAATTACATGTCTTTCTATCGGGTTCTTGGTACTTTTTAATAGACGAAATGTACCAACGGTCTTCCTTCTTGGAATTACTAGGAAGGGCCTAGTGATGAAGGTTCCTACAGCTCAGCATTTTTTTTCTGGCGCTGGAATCAAGTCCTTTTGCCAAGTGTTATTTTGACACAAATAAGGTACCTACCACATGATATACGGTAGCGCACTGGTCTTCTGGGCCTGTGGTGACTTCACGGGCATAATGGTACACCATCTTTAGCCTGAAAATGTCATAGTTACGACTACATGGATGTAAAAGAGAATTCGGAGCTATCTTTATCCAGTGACGTTCCAGGATATTCAGAATGGCGTCTGTCTATTGGGAAAAGGGGCGTTGGTACTTGGTACTAAAAGATCTAAAGTTATATTTACCGTGCCCAGGGACTATTTATGTAGGACTATTTCTTTAACAAAAAATATATTAAGATATTTATACCTCGTTCGAACACTCGAATTTTCCGCGGGTGACGCCTACGGTCACTGACCCGTGACGTCACAGTGACGTCACGCAGTTGTCACTTTTATTTTAGGTCTCTAATTGAGTGACAAGCTACATGTCACTCTAGTTTGGGTACTTTTAGGGCGATAATTGACAGGTGGGTGGGACGTTTTGGGTTTACGGGTAGTTATTAGGTTCGTTTTAACCGACGTCAAAAAGGAGGAGGTTCTCAATTTGACTATGTTTTTTATGCGATTACTCCTACAATTATTAATTTATTTCGATTAAGTTTTTGTTTCGTATGTTTTATTGGTCCCAAAGGTACATTCTTTATTGAATATTTTGACTTATTCTACTCACATCTGTCCTCCATACAGAAGCCGTCAAATTATTTCTCATACTTAACATTACAATTATTTATTTATATTAAATGTTAGAATTTTTCAACACTCAGCATAGTGTACACATTGATTGTTACAACTTAAGCGTTGACAGTAGATCTTATTACTATAACATGGAGTCGAGTACCATAAGTGGCTTTAGTAAAAAGGTCCTTCCTTTCTTGAACTGTTTTTATGGCTTTGATGTCTGTCGATCCCTTGGTTTTGTGCTAAAGAAATTGTGTCCAATTTTATTCAGTGTTCTAAGTTTTTTATAAAAAAAAGGTATTGGATTAATTTAAAAGAACGGATCTGATCCACGCTGTCGCACAAAATCTTCTAAAAATAATTATTAAATTATCCTACTAATATTATCAATGCGAAAGTTATGGATGGATTGCTGGAGGCTCTTTCACGCCGGAACGGCTGAACGGATCTGGATGAAACTTGGCAGAGAGATTGATTATAGTCTGGAATCATAGGCTACTTTTTATTCCGTGGGAATACCGGGATTTAAATCTGCGTGGGTGAAACCGCGGGGCGCAATAGTAGTTTAATAAACTAATGAATTATGTTTTTAACAACTTTATTGGTCATTAATTTTGTTATTTTAAGAGATTTTTCACGTGCGCCTAGAATCACCTAGTTTTTAGACGTTTTAAGGTGATCCTTGTGTTTTAACTGAATAAACCTTTTGAGTTTGACTTACGCAACAGACAATCGTAATAGTTGGTATAAATAGATGTGTAATTACACTAACAAGTCAATGACTGAAGCAATCGGTCATTTCTATATCGTTTATCTGAATCCATACGTAATCTTGTGACGCGCTCTGACGTCACCGGTCGCTGACCTCAATCTGTTTTATCATGACCTCAGTGTCGAGTTTGACATAATTTAAATTTTGTTTTCAATGTCAAATTATGTATGTCAGCCGAATTAGAAGAAGACGGGGGAATTCGGTTCACCTGAGAGAAAAATGATCTATTTATTTATTCATTTTTCTTTTAATAATGACGCAATTTTTAGGTTTAGAGTTTAGTTTAGAGAGGCTGCCTGCTCAAGCGTATTTAACACGCTGCTTTCCCTATAATGTCAGTTTTAATACAGACAGCACTATCTTGGCCCGAACTGTACCTAGTTTAGAATCAAGTCAAGTATCAGTATAGTATCAGTCAAGTTTAAGTATGTACCCTCTCTTATTGCAAGTTTTTGTCTGTGTTAATGAAGACCTGTATAATTTGTTTTCTCCTCTTTAAAGTATCTATTGATTATTGTCTTAGCATCTAGTTGAATTTGTTTCAGTATTTTGGTTGTAAGTTAATCTGATTGTTCAGTTATCACGTCCACTTAGGTATCTCATTTTCTTACTTACTCGATCCTCAATGGCCCTCGGAAGACCAACGTAAGTTTCTATAGCTTACATGCTGAGTTGGGACCATTTTGCAACTGCCTTTGTTAATATTTTGTTCTGTTATTAGTTGCAAATAAACATTATTTGACGACAATATTTTGACGACCTCTGTGGCGCAGCGGGCGAGAGCCTGCCTGCGACGCAAGAGGTTGCGGGTTCGATTCCCGCCTTGGAACAAATTTGTGTACGATCTGCAGAAATTTGTTCCGATGGTCTGGGTGTTCTCTATGTATAATAAAAAATATCTATCTATGTAAGTATATAATGTATTAAATATATCAGTTATCTAGTACCCATAACACAAGCTTTGAATAGCTTACTTTGGGGCTAGATAGTGCTGTGTGGATTGTCCAGCATTATTTATTATTATTTATTATTATTATTATTTGATTTGATTTGAACTTAGCAAAACTTGTATGGGAACCAGGTAGCTATTGCCAGCTTCTATCTAAATATGTTTTTCATTTTTTTTGGGAAAACATGTTATAATAGACATTGAGACCGGCAACAAACAATGTTCACCACACAAATGTTTTATCTCGGTGGGAATCGAGCCCACGGTCTGAAGCGGCCACAGCTGAAAAAGTCTAAAACAGCTTCATGACTGATCCCCAGGCACGGTAGATATCCCCTCAGATCTCTTGGTACAAAGTACGACAGTCAAATTCTTTCAGGACGTCTAAAGGAGGTAGTCAGAGAACCGATTTAGCTGTGATGATATAATATAGCTGTTTTTGTGTTATATAATACAGTTTTTTTTTATAAAATTGTTGAATAAAAAAGCTTTCTTTTGTCACATGATTTTGTAAAGAATTGGATAACAGGTATTCGTTATAGTTCAATAACCCCAATAGCTGTTTCTTAGCCAAATCTAATTCCGATCTGAATATCAAAATAAATGTAAACAAGATCTCTGGTGTTCTTTATTCAAAAATCGTCATAAAAACTAAAATTTAAAAACGGTCTAAATTTAATTTACATAATTACCTAGTTAGTTAAATAATGGTATCAATGCACTCTTTGTGAGTGGCTAGTCCGGAAAAGTACAATTAGGTACTACCACTTACTACCACTATACTTGTTCTACAGCCAAGCAGCGTTGCTGTGTTTCGGTTTGAAGAGTGTGGTCGCCGGTGTAAATACAGGCACATATGGCTGAATATCTGTATAGACGTTCTCGTGCATGGCTTGTGAATATGCTCTGTTATTGTATAGGTGATGTTTACCATATTTTAAGTAAGTACCTACTTGTTTTGTGGGACGAAATAAATATGTTTTCTTTCTTTTCTTTCTTTCTTTTTCTTTACCACTTAACATCAGTTAGGTCATCTGAAAAGAAAGAATTGTTTAAAAAAAAATAACTTTCAATGTTCATAATAACAAAAAACTGAGAAAGGTGGGTATGTTTTGTTTACGCGCCGGGCCTGGGTTAGTTTGTGACCCACGCTGACCATCCATTCAAAATAACAAATGACCATTCATATGTGATTACATTATAGGTACCTACCTCGTATAAGTTAATTTGAGAATTTTAATATGAATACTAGACAACCTGTTTAAAATTACACTCAAATGAAAAAAAAACTTTATTTCGTACCAATAAAACTATTTCGAGGATAATTCCCATTCGCATTTTGAACTCTTGTAAGCACGCAAACATACTATGCTGTAAAAACACTAATTGGCAATCAAAATAAAACTCTATGCTGCTATATAATAGAAGCGAGTGATGTAAGGATGAAAGCTATCTTTGTTTCGGTTCGGACAATTGCGGTCGTTCAACTCTGACGTCGAGGTAGAGCCGTTAGATTAAAATTCGAATTTGGAAGGCCTGTTTCGAAGGCTCGTGCGGTCGCTGACCTGTGACGTAGGTGGGTGTGTTAGGGATAAAATTACAAATTAGGCATAACACTGAAACTGAAACTGAAACAGCTTCACGACTTTGATCCCCAGGTACGGTAGATATCCCTTCAGATCTCCCAGTACCAAGTAGGTACTAATCCAAGATTCTTTGAGGATGTCTAAGGGGGGTAGTCAGAGGTACGTCCAAACATTATATTTGGCACATACCCACATTTTGCAGTAGTTAGTATTCCATACGTGACAGGTTGCAAGCCCATCGCCGCTGTTAGAATACCAACTGATTTCCTCACGATGTTTTCCTTCACCGTTTAAGAGCACTGGCATTGCGCACATAAATTTTTCGATAGAAAAATCCATTGGTGCACGACCGGATTCGAACCTGCGACCTTACGATCGGAAGGCGGGGTCACTCCCACTAGACCACCGGCATAACACACATAAAATTAAACATGCAATCTTTTATACAAAAATAAAAGTACCAAAATTTTTATTACAAAGAGTACAAGAGTAATTACAGAGTATTTATAAAATACATAAACAAAACAAAATCTTATATTATTATATAAGATAAACGTGAAAACTAAGTTTAGCTAATGAAATAACGATACTTATCGCATCCCACAATATCATAAATGTGAAAATTTGGTTGTTTGTTACTCAACGGCTGAACAGATCTGGATGAAAATTGGCAAAGAGATACATCATAATCTGGAATAGCACATAGACTACTTTAATCCCATGGAAATACCGGGATTTATAACAACGCGGGTGAAACCGGGGTGCGCTGCTAGTAGATAATAAATGCAACGATAATAATGTGACAAAATATATGTCTAGGTCTAGTATAGTATAGCTCACCAACTGTGTAGATAAGTCCTCCTCTAGCTAGCTATCTCAAATACCAGCATGCCAGCACAGCTATTAAAATACCTTGCACGGTGTAGGGAAAGAAAAATTCTAATAAGAAGAAGGTATTTTAATATTATTAACATTTAAAGAAAGAAAGAAAGAAAAGTTTATCTTTATTTATTTGGTAGTTCTGGCTGACTACAAAAGTATTATCGGTTTAAAGAAAAAAAATATCTATAGTTTCTGAAATAATACCCAGGTAACAAGTGTCCCAAGTAATCAAGTGTCCCCCCTCTCCCATTTAGTTTGAATACGAACTATTTATAAACGAAAGGAATAGCTTAGAAAGCTTTTTTTTAGAAAGCTTAGCTTTCACATTAGAAAATACACTCATACTACTTATTACTCAAAATCTACTCGTCAGATCAAACAGTCGAATTGAGAACCTCCTTTTTTCAGTCGATTAAAAACTATCAAGTAACTCTACTGAAGATTTTTTTAGAATTTTAACGTATCCTCAAAAAATTTTGAGTAGAGTTACTTGGCATATATGTTTGAAAAATAACGAAATAACAATATTTTATATTGCAAAGTATTTTTGCGTTAAAAAAAAACCTAGGCTCTTCGGAAGAAACTTGAGGCCTCCCTGAAATGCATAGATTTCCAGGAAGAACTGTTCTTCTGATGTCAGTGTCCATCACAAATCACAATGCCATTCGACTATTCGGGTAGGAATGCGTCCTACACTTCGTCCTAAAAAAGTCTAGAATAAGAATCAAGAATAAACGTAATTCTAAATCAAGAACAAACGTAATTCTACCTAAAATAACGCATAAAAACATTATTCATCAACTACGTCACAAATTTGGCGTCGAAAGTAAAAATAGGAACCATACAGTAATTTATTTGGGGTCAAACCCTAAATAACTTACCCATCCGCGTAAAATTACGGTACCATGCATTCCAAAAGAGATCCGTGACGTCATCCGACGTGGTACAATTCTAAGCTCACCACAGTATAATAGCTGTCAGTAGCCGCTAGGTGTAGAATAAATAGCAGTTGTTATGGTCGGGGTCGGTGCACTGTGATGTCACGATCAGCTGGTGCAACGCGTATGCCAGGTTCTTGTGAGATTCCTGTTGGGATTTTGAAATTGGAATGAGAGTTGTTTTTTTGTTTTCAAGGTGTGTGGTCTGGAATATTCGAATTTCGAATTCGAATTATGGTGCTAAACAAAATTAAGTAGTACGTATAATATGTATTTCTAGAATACTTTTTTTTACTACTTGCCAGTAGCAATTGTAGTAATACTAGTTCAAAAGCAGTTATAAAAAAATACTACATTCTGCTTTTAAACTAGGCTTTGCTTTGCAAGTCATGCACGATAACAACGTGCCCTACGATACACTACCCTGCGTCTATCAACAAGGCATAACGATGTTAAGACTCATGCGCCTGTAAGTTCATGCAACCACCCACACCCTTCAAAGAAAAACAGCGTTGCTGCTTGGCGGCAGAAATAGCCATGGTGGTAGTGACTTCCCCGGACGAGCCACACACAAAGAGCTCTACTATTACTAGGTACATACTGCCGTTTTACTGCAAAAGGGCACATCTAACATTTTTTTCAAAACTGAATGAATGAATGAATGAAAATGAATGAAAATACTTTATTGTACACCTTAAAAGAAAAACAGTAAGTACACTAAAATAAATAAGGAATAAAACTAACTGTACAATGGGCTGAGTTATATATATATTCGGAATATAAATAGGTATAATACGTATATTATGCAAGTAATTGCATTTATTTTTTCTGCATATATACATAATTATTATATATCTACATTCAAATGATTTTTATTCCCGTAAAACATCAAAAACCCATTTTTATCGAGATTTACAATTTGTTAGATGTGCACTTTTGCGGTAAGACGACAACATACATCATTAAATTCGAAGAAGATAAACATTAAAAAACGTATCACAATGAAAATTTTTGTGTTCATTATTACATATTCGTTCATTAATTAATTTTTTGATAAAATACTCGTTAAATTCGCATCAGAAACAAACCAAATATCCATTATTTATCTTATAGCTAGTCGTAGTTATTTATTTTCATTTTGCTGACGTAAGTTTTTCGATAACATTTATTTTAACCGCACACCTGCTGCCAAACCGCTAAACTTAAATGGATGTAATGAATATTTGAAGATATTTTTTGCAATACATATATAGTACTAAGCACATACATATATAACACTAAGTACATATATAGCACTAGTTTTATAGCATGATAAGTTAAAACCTCATAATACTGTATTCAAAAACTACTCATCAGATCTTACTCAAATTTAAATGGGATCAAAAAATCAGAAGCTTGATCAAAAAAGGGTCCACAAAGTAAAAAAAATACAGGTAGGTAGTCGTAAAAATCTGAACATGTTTTCCTGGTAAAATCCCTAACTTGACAATGTATTGGTGGTGGTTTCATTCAGAGAAGTAATTTCAATTTCATATGTTTCTCTTTTTATATGAAAAAAATCCTGGCCATTTAAAACTTTCCCTGATGTAAAAATCTGGACATATTATCAGGAAAATTCCTGTAATCTGGTTGGTAACTAACTACACGAATACGAATACCTACAATTACCTGAGCAAATAATGCAATACCGAATAGCCATAAAGGAAGTTCTAATTCCACTAAAAAGTTTTAAAACATGGAATGTGTGAGTAAAGTACTCGAACATATAGTTACGACAAGATAAAGATTGTCAAAAATTTAAAAATCGAATTCCTTGTGATTGGCCGATGCGCGATGGCGGCAATTCATATCAGCCAGTCACCAACGAATAAGTCTACAAGGAACATTACATAAATCGGTTTTATCTGGATTCTTACCACAGCTCTTTACGAGCCTGTGCCTATCCATTTAACACTTACAAGATAACGGTTAAAAGTCTACGACACGAAGCTAGACTTCCATTTGAGAAAGCCTTGTAACTACCACATTATCTGTGCTAGCCGCATACAAACTACGGTGTCGTCTGTGACAGGAACACACCCGCTGCACAGTATATTAGCTAAAGCAGTAGTTCAACTTGGACATGTTTATGAATTCAACGTAAAAAAAGAAACAGCTCATCGACTTTGATTCCCAGACACGTTAGATTACCTTCTGACCTCCTGAACGAAGTACAGAAGGTTCTTCAATTACATGTTGCAAGCCCATCGCTGCTGCTAAAATACTACTGATGGTTGTCTAGCGATGTTTTCCTTCACCGATTGAGAGCATTAGTATTGCGCATAATAATATAAACTACAATAAACCTTCCTCTTGAATCACTCTATCTATTAAAAGAATCGCATCAAAATCCGTTGCCTAGTTTTAAAGATCTAAGCATAAATATGCACGGACACACAACGAAGCGACTTTGACGACGATAAATCCATCGGTACAGGATTTGATGACGTCACTAGTTTCAGAAGTTTGAAATACTTTGAAATCGAACTACTGCTTATCAGTATTCTGTGCCCGCTGTTAGATAAGCGGTGACACACGCACACACACCGACAGGACACGCACACTAATGCTGTTGGCCGCCCGGCGACCTTGCGGGGTTGAACGGCCGGGAACCGAAAATGGCGCCTGTCACGTATAAAATGACAATTTGTTATCCTTACTGGCGACGTAAGTTAACAGATAGAAGGATTAAGAATACGGAGCTTTCATAATTCTCGCTAAGGGCTCCAATAGCTTAAAACTGACAATGAAACAGTGTACATTATAGAAATAAAGTATACATATCAGCTATCTTGTTCCGTCCCATAGTATTTTGTGGCTAGATAGTGTGAAATGCCACTAATATCTATTATTACCGATAGTTGAAAGGCCAAAAATATAGGGTTTTTCAGTATTTTAACCCAGTTTTCTTTTGTTACAGCCCAAATCGAGATAATACCATGCAAAGTATGCGGCGACAAGTCGTCAGGCGTCCACTATGGCGTTATCACCTGCGAAGGATGCAAGGGATTCTTCAGGCGGTCACAGAGCACAGGTCGGCTTCTTTAACCATATATTGATAATTTTGGACGCTTGACCTTGAGCTGTGGTGGCGTAGTCAGAACCACCCCGATTTACATTCCCGAACTCGAGCGTTCGAAACCTGGCGTGGGTGATAATGATTTTGCACTAATGTTTTCCATTTTCCAATCACCGATTTTTTATAAATGCGATATTACCGTGATATTCGACAAACTAAAGAAAGTATTATGGCTAAGGAGTGATACAATGCTATTTTTTTCGTGGCTTTGATGGACTATGGTATATAAATTGCCTGTGTAATTCAGGTACAATGCACTAACAGCCGATAAAGTTGTCATTACCTAAGTCTATCTAGTTTTCATTAAAAAAATATGAACTTAAAGAATATGAAAGAAGAGTTTAAAAAAACCTTCACAGAAAATGAAGCTATTTGGGTTCCGGAGTCATTACCTCTTTCAGTAAACGCAGTTGAGTAATCATCACCCAAAAATGGTGGCAACTAACCATGGTGCGTATATTCACTGCTTTTTAATGTAAACCTTAATCAATTTCGCTTTTCTCATTTTTCTTCTTCTTTCGAAACAGTGTGGTGAAAGGATTTTTGAGTACGCCTCAAAGAGGCTCCTTTCGAGCACTTGACAGAACTTGTTAGGTTCTACAACATGCCGGTTTCCTCACGATGTTTTCCTTCACCGTTTACAAAACTTGCGTACAATCTACGCTAAATTATAAAGATGAGATAACAAATAAACCCAAAAACTGCTGGTCCGATTTTGTAAATTCTTTCAGCATGAGAATGCTACATTACATAACATAGACATAGGCTATATTATTATAATGTGCAAAAAATGTCCTCTATGCGAAGCAGATACAAACCGCTAGTATTTTAGAAGCTACATAAATGTGGTAATGGGATGCTCGAAGATCTAGAGGTAGACTTTGATTGAAGGACATAGTGAGTGCTGGGATTGAGTGAATGAGACACGGAAACTGGAAAGAGTGAGATCCAAGAGATCCTAGTGTGGATAATTTGAGTAATTTGGGCCAAAGAATGATTGTGTGAACGATATACGTTCAAGAAAGGAGTATTGAGATGATTGATGATAGGGAAGAATATGCCATGTTCTCTCTACCTCGGGCGTTATTCATTATGACCAATCCAATTGCGCTTGCATTTAAATTACGTTGTGACGTCACACGATTTGGGAAGAGTATCCCCTATGCCATCCTACGACTATTATAAACGCGAAAGTTTGTAAGTATGAATGGATGGATGTTTGTTACTCTTTCACGCCGGAACGGCTGAGCGGATCTGGATACAACTTGGCAGATAGATAAATTACAGTCTTTATATCTTTTATCCCGTGGGAATACCGGGATTTAAATTTGCGCGGGTGAAACCGCAGGCCGCAACCAGTAAAGAATAAAGTCCAAGATCACTTTTTGACGTCACACGGTTTGGTGCAAGGAATCTCCTATGTCATAGCGAATAATGCCCCGGGATAAGGGCAAGAGAAAAAGTCTAGAAATGGTACTAATTTGAAATGCGGATGTATCGCTTAGGTGTGGCAAGACCGTATGGGGCGGACACCGCGCCAAGACAAAGTAGCCCTCCACTAAATTTTACTCCTGTTGCCAAGAATTAAGTTTCAACGTTATTAACTCAATTCCTCCTTCCAGTTGTGAACTACCAATGCCCGCGGAACAAACAGTGTGTGGTGGACCGCGTGAACCGGAATCGATGCCAGTACTGCCGACTGCAGAAGTGCTTGAAACTGGGGATGAGTCGTGATGGTAAGTACCTTTATACGTAGCCTCTTCGGTGGTCATGATCGTCTGGTACTTCTGATAGGCATCTTATGTTTAAAAGTATCTAATATTATACATTAATTAATTAAATAATTTATTTATTTATTTACACATTTATCTAATACATATAAACGAGTAATTCTTGTATTTAAATATAATCTGAATCTCGGAAACGGGTGCAATGATTTTCATTAAATTTAGTTTGCAGCGAGTTTCGGGGGCGATAAATCGATCTAGCTATTAGGATTCATTTTTGGAAAATTATCGTGTTATCTATGTTTCACTAAGGAAAGACCAAAACTTAAAAAAACTTAAAATTGTGACGAAAAAAATTCACTCAGGTAACTTAGGTACTAAAGTTTATATTACGCACGGAAATTTAGATTTCTAATCACTCGCTGTCATTATAAAAAAAATTCATCATCCGCAGCCTGATTGACAAAGATCAAAATCCCAATTAAAATTAGTCTCCTTTCATCCATTTACATAAAAGGCAATAAAATGTCAGAAATGAAATCAATAAAAGGTGAACCACGTGGGTCGTAGTATGAGGAAGCGTGTAGAGGTCAACGGCCCCTTATCAGTTCTGATAACGGCTATGTTTATGCAATAAAGTGAGGTGTTGAAGTAATGAGCAGAGCGATAAACAGAGCGATAAGTGCAATTATTGTTACAATAACAATTGTATTAATTTCTTCATCAACATTGGCATGATTTTTATGGTAAAAATGATTTTTAAAGCATTGTGTACAGTTTTAAACTAATTTTTTTTGACTGAATAGACCGTCCTTTGACTACAATCTCACCTGATGGTAAGCGACGATAATTCATTTACAAAGAAAATAACAATTTATTCCTCAGGCTTTGGTTTCAAAGTGATTCCAGTGATTGTACTTAATAAAGACCGTTTTGATTTTGAATTTGATTACAAAAACACGATGGTTTTTATTTTTCTCATATACTATCAAGGTCTGTACCTCCAACTCTAGAAGCATTCTTACTTCAATATTACTTTCATGTCAAGTCTTATATCAACTGCATTAGTCAGCTTTATGATCAAAAAGTTAAATAATATTGAAATAAAAATGCTTCAAGAGATGGTGGTACCGGTACTGGACCTCTTAGTACAAAGCACCAATTCAAGATAATTAAATACAAAATGTACAAAATACACATGAGACGGCGTCCCTATCAGCAGACCGCTGCGAACGATCTAAAGATAGCTTTGCTGATCCGAATCGGTGCCAATCGGAAGAGCCCTCAACAAGTATTATTCCTATACCGTGTACCATAATTTTATGAGTGATCCCAGAAGATAAAAAATATTTTATTACACACAACTACACAACATAAGGGTACAATAAAAAAACTATCTTAAAACAAAAATTACTATGAGCGGCCTTATCGCTAAGTAGCAAAATGTAATGCAAGTCTAATGGTAGTTTAAAACTTAAAAGATAGTAGATAGTAATTAAATAAAATGTCTACAGTTAACACTTGGTTAGTGTCAGTGCAAACACCACAACGCGTGGTGACGAGAATTGCGCAACGCTGATTAACGTAACAGTCGAGTGGTGTAGTCAGGTTTATGCATAAAAAACTAGTTATTAGATACCATTTACCAGCTAAAGTGAAGTCAGGTATAGTTATTAGCATACATTACCAGCAAAATAAAAATAATAACAGTCAAAAGCAAAAGAAAAAATAACATAAACTGTTTCAAGGCTTCTATATCCCCCGGCAAACATATGAGTTTAATGTAAAGTAATAGAATTGTAAATAAAAATAAATATTGCTAGACAATCCAAACAGCACCATCTAGCCAAGCATGTAAGCTAATCAAATTTTGTGTTATGGGTACTAGTTAGCTGATATATTTAATACATTATATACTGAAATAGATTTTTTTTTTATTATACATCGAAAACACCCAGACTAACGGAACAAATTTCTGCAGATCGTACACAAATTTGTTCCGAGGCGGGAATCGAATCCAAAATCGAAGGAGGTTGCCTCTTGCGTCGCAGGCGGACTCTCGCCCGCTGTGCCACTGACGTCGTCAAAATGTTACAAAAACTAAACAGAATTTCAGAAACAGCGAGTTTGACGCAGGTATAAAACACATACACTCCTAAAACAAAATAAATATGTAATAGAAAATATTTGTACTTGGTAGTAAATGCATCAGTAACTCTTATAAGCATTTTTTTTCCTGGTAACAAATATGAAAATAAACAATATCTTAGCAGTTAGCTTAGCAAGATTTTTTTTTTAATTGATACTTTTGATCTTGGCCAGAGCAAAAAACAGAACTAAGGCCAGCTGAGCTGTGAGAGCCTGAGTTTGACTTTGAAACAGCCAACCTTCTTTTTATTAACTACATACATACCTGTGTTAGTATATAATGTATTGTTAGTCAAACTTCGCCAGCGAATAGAGGATTAAGTGACGTCCGCGATGCGCGTTCTACCAGCCATTTTTTTTATTACCCGTTAATTTAATGTATTGCCGGTTATTCAAACTTCGCCAGCGACAGTGCATTGAGCGTCTGCGATGCGTGCGGTGACGCGAATTGCGCAACGTCACGTAACGTAGTGCTGGGACCGGGTTCTTATCGATTATGTAACGATTATGTCGTGCTGTCGATGTATTAACGATTAAATTGGTTGTCAAATATAACTTTTATCGAATACTAGCTGACCCGGCAGACTTCGTACTGCCTCAATTGGACATAAATTCCGAGCATTTTCATATTTATGCACCTTTTAAACCTTCTCTGGACTTCCACAAATAATTCAAGCCCAAAATTTGCCAAATCGGATCAGCCGTTCTCGAGATTTAGCGAGATTAACGAACAGCAATTCATTTTTATATATAGATTGAATGAACGAGTGAAACTTCTTTATTGTACTCATAAAATATCAAAAAGCTAAAGAAAAATTAACTTTTCTACGAGGTCACAAAAGAAAGTATAGCCATTATAGTAAAACATAACATTTGTAAACTTAAAATTAAAATGTTTCCTCTATTATCGCTAAATTATCTCTTGCGATTTCAGATTTTCATGGACGTGGCCTGCAATCTCAATTAACTTAATTTAAATTAAAATAAAGTAAAAATAAAAAGGCACTCTGTCTGACGTTTGAAGTAAAAATGTGATGAAATGTTTTTGATATGCAAATATATATAGGTAATTCAATAAACAGGTTCTATATTTTGCAGACTGCCTTTTCCATAAATGTCAGTGAAAGTAAAATACAGTGAATGTCGAAAGTAACTTATTTTTGGTCGATTTCATCTACTTAAAAAGTCGTGAAGCTGTTTCAGTTTTTTGTTTGAATATTATTTTGATATGTTATCGATAAGATTTGTCCCACCACTACTTATTGTGCAATACAGAGGCGTGGAGCGTATAGATGCAGTTTTTATAATGGATAGGTATCTACACGTAACGTAGAGAATACATTGTGGATGGCTAGCATCATCATCATCAGCCAATCCACAGCTGAAAGCGCTGGTGGTCTAGTGGTAGCCTCTCCGCCTTCCGATCCTAAGGTCGTGCCTTCAAGACCGGTCTTGCAACAAAATATTTTTGTTCGAAAATTCAATTCATCGTGTCAATAATAAGTGGTCACGACGAACTGGCGGTAGATTCACCTAGTATATAAGACGTTTCAAAGTCATCCCTTTGATTGTAATTAATAAAAACCGTTTTGATTTTGATTACTCTCAAACGGTGAAGGAAAACATCGTGAGGAAATATTAGGCGTATAGTTATTGTACATTCTACCAACATTAATTTTTAATGGTAGAAAGTTTCTCGGACGAGCAACACATAAAAAGCTCTACTACTAATAGGTCGCGTCAACAAAAAGAACGCTGAAAAACAGTGAAGAGGATGTGCTTGTGTATACAAAACACACCCCCTCCTTTTGGCGTTCTTTTTGCGTGACGCGCACTATAAATAATACTAAATATACGCTACTTAATAAAAATAATTAAATTTAGACGCTAAACTAAAATAAACTACAAACTTTGACACATATAACGGTCAAACACATTGGTTGTTCAAACAAACAGTAGAGCTATTGTTGGACATTTTAATTGTTTAACACAAAACTTCCATTGTTTTTGAAACTAGAGCCGAAACCAAAATTACTTATTTCAAATGGTTCATTCTAATGACAATTTATGTACCCACACATTCTGCGTAGTTACCACCGGTTTCTGAAAGCTCGATCAAAGCTAATCGGCTGTCAAGTCACGTGCTATCTCTATGTAATTGGGGATTAGTATTTTAAGTAATCTTAATTATAGAACGTAACACTGTTTGTTTTCCGAATATAAAAAAATGTAATTTGAAGTAAAAGCTGAAATAGCAAGTGACTTAACAGCCGATTAGCTTTTATCGAGCTTTCAGAAAGCGGCGGTAACTATGCAGAATGTGTGAGTACTTAAAGTCTTCCATAGGTACGTGATAGTTGCATATTATTAGGATTTTAAGTTAGTGCTTGGTATATCTGAAGGGATATCTACCGTGCCTAGGGATCAAAGTCACTGCTGTTGCTTTTACATTGATGTTTTTTCTGTCTTTCATCCCGTTTGGTTAGAAAACTCTGGGTTTATACGATACGGGCCTGATTGAGGCATTTATTATTGAACAAAAATATATAATCATATTTTTATATTGAATGGAAAGTAGGATTTGAGTAAGCGAAAGAAGCTATACAATACAATACAATCGCAGTTTGCCGAAATAACTCTTTTCTATAAAGCGCCATTATTATTGAAACAAGAATATTCTTTCAAAAAGTAGGCTTTGTATAGAATTGACCAGACACAAGAGATGTAACAATAAAGAAACATAACCAAACGGGGTCTCTTTTCAAATTGGCTGTAGTTCAATGAACGAAAATTTAAATTTGAAGTTTTTGAAACATGAGATGTGTTCTAAAACTGTGTTCTAAACACGAAATTAGTAGGTATTGCTAAGTTTAGACTTCTGCACTAGCAATCAGTTTTACATATTTTTTTTATATTTGTTTTTTATGGACAAGCTGTCTTTACTAATAATTTTTAACTACATAATTTAATACTTAATAACTTGATTTTTGAGTTATATCCAACTTTACCATGTCGGTGATCAAATGAAAACCAATAAAACTCAAAGGTTCACAAAAAAAACTGCCAGTAAAATTTACGGCTTGGCTTATCGAGATAGCTTGGGATAACGAGACGGGTTTTCTTTACAGACAGTCGCACACAAGGGATATACAGTGGGGTACATAATATACAGGGTGTTCGGCGGAACGTTGAACATACGAAAATGGGGGGGTAGGCTGGATCGTTTGCTACCTACCTGCTCAGCACCAAAGATTTGACCTAGGCCCCAAGATTTTTTTATTTGATTTTTTTGTTGTGACCCTACCTACCCCCCATTTTCGTATGTTCTACGTTCCGCCAAACACCCTATATACAAAATTTGTCAATATAGTTGGGACCGAAAAGCTTTGAGAAATATACACGCTTTCGCAAAAAAAACAATTTTCAAAAAAAATCTGACAGGCTTTTTACATGCTGCATTGAAGCAAACAAGCAAACAAACTTGCTTGCTCGAAGCTCCAGTGATGCCATTTCTCCGCGCATCTTATGCAACGGAAAATTGCATAAAACCTACAATCGCTCTAAAACTTTAGCGGTATTCCGAACGTCACTGCCACAGATAACGCAGCAGTCAGTACCGCGTCACAGTTCGCAAGTTCGTTGTGCCACTAGGCAGTATGCCAACAGCCTACGCACACATCGATGCGACGCACACAGGCGCACGCACACTAGTAACGGAGGTGTGTGTTGTCATTGAGTAGAGTTCTGTGTTGGTACCCACGGATGTTAGAAATAATGACTAGTATTAGAACATAGAACATGTTATACATACGACTGTAAATTTAAGAATTCGACTAGATTATCTAGTGAGGATGAGATAACTGCGTATAAAGCACAAATTGTAAAAAATATAATAATCTAAAAAAAAAAAAATCTAATACAATAATTATTTTATATTCGATTGAAATATATTGCAAACAGCGCCATCTAGTTTCCAACCTAAGCAATGAATAAAGTTTTAATATCAAAACAATTTCTATAGGTACCTACATAAATAGTATACATTATTTTTTGTAAACTTATTTATTTTTACGCATAATAAAGCATTACACCCTACTCGTAAGTATTGTCTAACGTTGGAATCCGGTGCTTGGCAACAAAAAGTGCATAACATGCTAACAAAGTGTTATGTAGTGCAATTATGTAAGATATTGAGTACCGTGTAGTAATAATTGAGTTTTTAACCCATGAGAACCTTGAGTGTATGAGATTATGTCATTGTGTTGAGCGCTTGCAGCGCTCGCAGCGGCCAGTAGCGGTACTAATCACATTGTAATTTGTATTGTTAGAAACTTAACCCGTTACAATATGAGAAATTCAACAAATTGATGATAATGTTGGTGTAGGAAAGATAAGTTTAACATAAGTATGTGAGGATTACGGTAGTTCTCAATAGTAAATTAATAATTTACTTGAGAAATAAGTTCTTTGTATGTCGCGTGCTGCCATCTATGGCTATTTTCGGAATCAAACCTCTTCTAGGGCGTAGGTAGTCGAAATAATAATATATGATACTAATTGCGCCCCGCGGTTTCCCCCGCGCAGATGTAAATCCCGGTATTCCCACGGGATAAAAAGTAGCCTATGTGCTATTTCAGACTATAATCAATCTCTCTGCCAAGTTTCATCCAGATCCGTTCAGCCGTTTCGGCGTGAACGAGTAACAAACATCCATCCATCCATCCATCCATCCATCCATCCATAGAAACTTTCGCGTTTATAATATTAGTAGGAAGTTAGGATTGTAGATAGAGGTAGTAATATTATTGTATTTGGTAGATTGAACTCCTTGCGGTTCTCCTTCAGAGTTACGACATGTGGTCCTTTAAAAAATACAATCGAATTAAGAACCTCCTTTTTAAAGTCGGTTAAAAAGGGGGATCTGTTTTGATGATAAGGGACGGTGACCGCTTCTCTTTAGGTGGTCCGTCTGCTCGCCTGCTAGCAACTTTTTTTAACAAAACATTTTCTCTTCTTTCCAGCTGTTAAATTCGGACGCATGTCGAAGAAGCAGCGGGAGAAGGTGGAGTCAGAGGTGCGTTATCACCAAGCGCAGATGCGCGCACAGACCGACGCGGCGGCACCAGATTCTGTTTACGAGCAGCAGCAAACCCCCAGCTCGAGCGACCAGTTCCACGGACACTACAACGGGTGAGCGCCATCTATTGTCGAGTAGAAACAGGGTAGCGACATCTATCTTCGCGTGTGGGCTTTACAGGCGCACGTCCTTTGCTGTCACTGTCAATTTTTTGTTTCTAGTCTGATTCTTTGGCTATATTCTCAAAGATCACAGAATATTTTGGTTGAAGTATTATTTGATGTGCTGGAAATTGCACATCTGTTGGGGGTTTCCTACTGTAAATTAAATGTAAAAGCTATGTGATTATTTAGGAAAGAACTTTTAAATACTTATGAAATTTACCGTAATAGTTTTTACCGATGGCACTGTCAGTTGCTTGGCAGTGTCTGATTGGTTGTAGAAGGACGTGCGATGTCATTGCTATTGCTTTTAGCTTTGTGTTGTCAAAAATGTGAATGAAAATTTGTAGTTTATGAATTTTTAAATTTCTCGAACAAGTATTTTTTTGAAATTGGAACGTGAGTGAATTCACAATGTGATAGGACGTCGTAGCGCGTTGACAAAGTAAGTAGCGTCATCTCTTTTTCACTCTTGATACATGTCACTACTGTTGGTTATTCGACAACAGATGTCGTTATAGCCGTTTAGTCGCAACTTAAAACGTTTTCGGGTGATGCTCACTTACACACAACGAAAGACAAATTGAATATCTTTACATATTTAATTGTTGAAAATACTATTGTTAATTTATTCGATAAGTGAGTAGCACTTAAGTTTTAGGTTGGAGATAATACTGTCCTTATAAATCGGAACTTGGTGGTGCTGCTTTGAATCCGGTGCATAAACATACCCCAAAACTTATAATTTGGATATTTTTAGATGGAATTCCAATATTATGCACTGGGACGAATTTCGACAGACATGTTTCTTGAGTTCAAGCAGCGATGCGACGAACAAAGAGCCGCAGACATGGCCCAAGTTCTTGACCTAACAATGAACGAAAAGAGATCTTGTGAGGTGACGCAAATTGTCAATCAACTGTCAACTGTTAGACTTGAGCCTGAGACGAAGCATTCTGAACTAGCCCAAGTAGTAGACCAATTGTCTATGATCAAATTAGAAGAATCGGATTCTCAGCATTTACCAAGTTCCAGTGATAAGTAAGTAACGCATCTGTCGTCAAATGCTTAAATAGTGGTGACATCTATTGTTGCACTTACAAAACAAACCAATCATTATGACATTACAACGAAATGTCACTACATTTATGTGTTCGACAACAGATGTCGTTGCTTACAATTGTGCCGATTGATCTATCTGTATTTAATTTTACCACGTATTTTGAATTTTCTTAGATATTTAGGTCCTGTCTCACTGGCCAAATTATTAATGTATTTACAATATCTGTGTTTTTGAGAAATTCTTGGTAAAAGTACAGGTAGGTTGGTCAGTTCTGGTCGTTCGACTGATGTCTGCTGGATGTTCATGAGTTTTGGAACTAAATGAACACAATGTTAACGTCAAAGTTACTGGTAAACTGAATTTCGGTGCAGCAGCGTCAGGGTCTGTCTCCATGATAAGAATTTATTTAATTAAATTTTAAAAGTAAGCTTGAGATAATTGCTGGAAGTTACTAAAAGTCACGGTTTCGTGTCTTGTTGTTCGTTAAACGTTGAAAAATAAATTCAAATACCAGTTTCAAAGTCACAATTATGTCTATATACATAGAAATAACTACTTTTTACTGAGAAATAACTTCTTTTACCACAGAAAGCCCAATGGTATAAAGCCTTTGACGCTAATTTTGCTTATACATTTACTGCTGTCTCAATTAAATAACTAATCTCTTATTCTTAAACCGTTACCAACATATTAAAACGATCTTTCATCTCATGCTACAGCAAAACTTTTGATAAATTTTAATTAAGGGGTTTTAATTATTATGCTCATTTTATGGTTAACAGCGCCATCTATTTTGAAACCCCAGCATTTATAACCTACATATCTTATCATGGTTACGATTCCCGAAATAGGCTGAACAAATTCTGATGTACCGTCGGCATATGCAGTCTCAGGACAATGCGACGCCCGACTCTTTGACTTATGACGACCAGCAGACCCCGAGCTCTAGTGACCAGTTTCCAGGACATTATAATGGGTAAGTAACGCCATCTATTGTCGACTAGCTGTTATTTTTGTTAGATTTAGTTTCAAAACCATTTTTTGCATATCAAAAATGACGCTCTTTACTGTTTTACGTACACAAAAGAAAGAAAAAGACAACATAATGATCACACCGCGAATTCTATTTAAACTTGCACCCACCTACAAAATAGCAACTAGCTTATTAACAATCACTAATTAAAATTAAGTAAAATTACCCCAAAAAACTGAAAGACATTGTTTCTACAGTACCTAACGTGTAAAGTAACTATTATTAAGAAGAATGATAAATGCTACACCGTTATTCCCCATAATTTTTACTCAGAATCGTGTCAAGTGCATCCAACACCGGTCCTAACGGTATTGGAAATAGCGCCACCTAGTAACGGGTAGCGGTACTAAGTGTTTCCTATTAGCGGTGATAGATGGCAGTGTTTTTGTCGCTTCGCGGAATTATGATTGTTTTATACTGTCTGTGATTGTCGAACGGTAAATGGTACTGTGGTGTCTCTTGTCTGTCGTACTTTGACCTTAATCACAGACTAGTAGGGATGCTTTTTATAACTTATCTATTTCTAAGTTCAGCCTCAAATATCATTTTACCCATGGATATATAATAGTTCAATTAATGGAAATTGTTTAAAGATGGCTTTAAGATTACGTTCCGGGCACATTCCGGCAAACAAGTTTGTGTTTCTGATGAAGAAAGTGCCATCACCGAACTGTGCTGAATGCGGTACATTGGAAGACGTACAACATGTTTTGCTGGAATGTGTTCGTAACAATGCATTTAGACTAAGTTGTTTTGGAAGGCGATGTATGAATGTTGGTATGGTTAATAGCATTTTGGCTTATCCCCTGTCGGGCCAAGCCAAGATGCTATATAGGTTGGCAGAATTAGGGTTAAGTATGTAGACTAAGTTTTGATATGTGTATTTGTATTTTGATGTTTTATTATAGGGCAGTGTGGTCGCCCAGCGACAAAGCCCTTTAAATAAATTAAAAAAAAAAAAAACTAAGTTGAATAACAAGTGTCAAGGCACTTGTTATTTCAGCTTTTACTTCAAAATAAATAGAGATAGCAAGTGACTTGACAGTCGAGTAGTGTTGATTGAGCTTTCAGAAACTGGCGGTTAGTGTATCAGCAATTTTTTTTCCTATCGGCCGACTGATCAAACTATTAATAATAATATTTAAACATTTTTATTTTATTTTTTTTATTTTCCATCAGCTAGTTGTATAGAAAAATAATTTATTCCCAACCCTTACAGCTACCCATCGTACAACTCGCCTTTATCTCCGTATGGGTATAACAATGCTGCCCCCGCACTCTCGTCCAACATAATGCCGCCACAACAAACGCAGCAAGCGCCATACGACGTTCCGAGCGACTTCGTTGATAGCACTACGACGTATGAGCCGAAAGCTACCAGCAGCTTTTTGGACCCGGACTTTATACATGGCCAAGGTAAGATCATTTATATACTAATAGCGACGCGCCCGCGCGCCCCTGCTTCGCACGGGTGCACATATCATGCATGTATTATACATAATAAACCTTCCTCTTGAATTACTCTATCTATTGAAAAAAACCGCATCGAAATGCGTTACGTAGTTTTAAAGATTTAAGCATACATAGGGACATGGAGACAGGGATATAGGGACAGAGAAAGCGACTTGGTTTTATACTATGTAGTGAAGCAACTAGTTGTCCTCAAGTAACTGAGTATGACAGTTTGCCTTATACACTACTATTTTGTGAATACCAGAAAAAAAGGACTGTTTCAGCAAAGGCTACTGATTATAGTAGCGCCGTCAGAACTTTTAAATCTCTACCTACCACCAAGTTATCGAAGTTTGCTTTTAGCCAAAAACGCGACAAATGTTACAAAAATGGTTCCCATACTGCACAAGTAAACCTCGTACACATTGCGTATGAGGTTGACCTGAGAAGTGTTTTCTAGTACTGTACCCATAATATTGCTGCCGTTTTTGGCTAAAAACTAATAAAATAAATTCCATAAACAATGAAAAATAAATGTTTTGATCATTATATTATAATTCGTAGTCCTTACATTTTTATTGACGTTGTGGTCTAAGCCTGGCTGAAACAACACAAAAATTTGTTACTGTTAAACTCTGTGCCTTATTGGTTTTTGATAAGGGCCAGAGGACATAGGTTAGTAAAAAAAATTACAATATTCTGAAATATTTGAAAGGATTTATTTGCTTATAAGAAGGCATGTCTTCACTGTTACACCGACTGTGGGTGCTAGCTTAAAAATACTACGTCATTAAGTAAGACTAAAGTTTTAAACAAGTATTTTCAATCAATCAATCCATCGTGTCCTTAACCTAACAAACTAACCATCCTTAAAGACCCCAGACAACAAAGGTTATCTGGAAGAGAACACTTCATAGCATTAACTTCGCCTTTGCTATTTGATTACACAATAATGGTACTGACACACGTGCTCAAAAATAAGCATGCTTATTTTGTGCATGCTCAAAAATCAAACGACGTACAACCAAATAAGCATGCTTATTTACTAGCACGACCTGTTCACACATACTTTTATTGAGCAAGGCTCGAAAAAGCATGCTTTTAGCTCGAAAATAAGCACGTGTGTACCTTAAAGTATTTTCAATCTGTCTATTGACTATTGTGTTCAAAAACTTCATTGCATTAAGTTCGCTTTTATTTGAGTATACAATAAAGTATTTAATTTAATCTATTGTGTCGAAAACCTAACAAACTAACCATTCTTAGAAGACCCTCAAAAAACGACCACCATAGTCCGGCCCTCCACCTCAGCATCCAGACAGACCACAATCAGCGAGATCCCCCGAAGAGTGCAAGAGTTCGAACGCTTCGAACCCGACAGGATTCAATCCCCAGCGGCAATCACCAGCGGCGTCCTCATCAAGCAAGAGATAAAGCCAGAAACCTCCATGGGAGTGGAGAATCTAGTCGCCAGTTACGTGGATTCCACCACCTTCCTCCACAGTCCCTCTGCTCTGCACAGTCCCATGGATATCCAGAACTCTGTGCTGGTGAATGGGCAGAACTCGTCAATGACTGAGGAGATTAGTCCGGATGATCTGACGTCCAGCACGCATGCCAGGCTGGTGGATCCAATGATGATGAGTGGGATGGGAATGGTGAATCCTAATGCTGTCACGAATAGGAGGCATCAGGGCCATAACTCGGCGACTGAAGATCTACCTAGTAAGTTATGTGAGAGTAAGAGTATGTAAAGTCTAGAAGTGGTAGAGCTCTTTGTGTGTGGCTCGCCCGGGGAAGTATTACCACCACGCCTTTTTCTGCCGCCAAGCAGCAACGCTGTGTTTCCGTTTGAAGAGTGTGGTCGCCGGTGTAATTACAGGCACATGAGGCTTAACATCAGTATGCCTCAAGTTGATGGACGCAGGGCAGTGCATCGTAGGGCACGTATCTTGCGTGACTTTCGAGGCAATGCTTTGTTAAGGTGATGGTTACCACTTAAAATCAGGTGGGCCATCTGCTTGCTCCATCAGCAAGTGGTATAAAAAAAGAGTTAAGTTTTTTAGAGAAGATATCTACTGAGCCTGGGTTTACGGTAGTAAGCCTATTTTTATAGCTAGTGTATAATTGCTAAACATTATTTTATGTTATGTTTAGTTATTTTAGTTGCTACGGCATGGTTTTTTTAATTTTCTTATTGTTTTTGTTGCTATCGGTTATATTTTAAGTTATTAATTAATAAATTAACTACTGTAGGGCCAATTTAATAGGTCACATTTTGACATCTCATCATCACACGTTTAGAATGGTTTGTTAGTCAAAGTAAGTCGTAAAATTGCCTTATTTTGCCCTTATTACAATAAATATGGTATGTTTAACTGAAAAAGTGAAGCAGGGTATATAATTACGTAAGAAGTGAAGCAATTGGGCAAAAGAAGACAATTTTACGACTGACTTTGACATAATCTGACTGAAATTGACAAATGTCAAATGTGGCTTAAGGCGTTGACATCACCTAATTTACCTCTCGCTCGCACGATTCGACATTTTAAAAGATATAAAATCGCTAACACAATTTTGTAAAATCGCAAACAACCATTTTGTGTGCAATCACATTGCGAACAGTTTAGTAAAAATTTCATTTTGATCGATGCAAGTTTTCTTACTCAAAAGTTTGCTTACGTACGAAAACTAGAAAAGCAAACTTTTGAGTAAGAAAACTTGCATCGATCAAAATGAAATTTTTACTAAACTGTTTGCAATGTGATTGCACACAAAATGGCTGTTAGCGATTTTTCGAAAATGGGAATAGTGTTTTTATATCCTTCAACAAGTCAAAACGTGCGAGCGAGAGTCACATTAGGTCTTGTCTTTTTACTTATTTACTTAGTAGGTTGTTTTAGGATAAAATGTCTCCCTACAATTGTGAATCTAAAAAACTAAACACGACAAATTCATTCGTAATTTGGGTTATATTTTGAGTATGTGTTATTTTTGAATTTTTTCAACACAATTTCACTTTGAGTGCAGTACATGCTGTAGTTTCTTCCGGTTTCTGTCTGAAATATATCAAGTAAATAACTTATTGATTAATAATTGACGAGTCATGAAAAGCTCTATATTAAAAAGCTTGACAGCCATAGCTCAGTCGGTAGTAGCTCTGCCTTCTGCGCCGTAGGCCGTGGGTACGATTCCCACATAAACATTTGTGTGATGAACATAGATGTTTGTTCTCTGTCTGAGTGTTATTATGAAAGTAGGTACTTATGTATTTACAAAAAAAAATATAATAGGTATTGTATCAGCTATCTGGTTCCCTTATGACAAGCTTTGGCTTAGTTTGGGGCTAGATAGTGTTGTGTGGGGAAAGTCCACCAATATTTATGAAATACTAACCGATAGATGGTACGTCTTATATTCTTCACTTTTCTTATCTCGTACTATTACTAAAGGGTATGGCAGGATAGGCAATGCAAGGCAGCACGGCAAAAAACACGCTGAAAAACACAATGAATTGCTGGTAGTAAAAAGTTTACTGCCTAGTTTTACCGAAAGCTAGTCAAAGCTTTCGGATAAGGATTGTTTTGAGTAGGAAAACTTGTAATCGATCAAAATAATTTTTTAACTAAACTGTAAACTTGTATGATTGCGATTATTCAAAAATGATTTACATATTACTAGTTGCGCCCTGCGGTTTGACCCGCGTAGTTTTAAATCCCAGTTTTCTAACGGGATAAAAAGTAACATATGTGCTATTCTAGACCATAATCTATCTTTGTCCCAAATCCGTTCATTGTTCCGTTCCGTTCTTTGTTCGAGTTAATTTATATTTAACAAATCCGTTCAGCCGTTCTGATGGTGTTATTGAGTAACAAACATCCAAACTTTCACATTTATTATTAGTGGGGGGGATTTTGCAATGTGTGAGCGAGTTGCCCGACGGCTTTCTCCGTCTTAGTTTACATATTTTATATAATATACATAAGCTATGTATGCTTATTTATATACTTACGCCAGCAAGACATTAAGCAAGAGCCTAATAAAAAAGCCGTTACGGGTTCCATTGTGGTATAAAACAGTTATTTATTTTAGCTAGCATTTCGCAGCATGTAAACAAAACTGAAATGTCGAAAATGACTGTCAAGTGTCACGTCAGATTTATCAACGTTTTTTCTAAACTTTAGCGCAATGTCTATCTTCCATACTACCATGTTTTTAGGTTATTGGTTTTATTTTGTATGAATTTTGATTTTAGTCTGTTTAATTACTTATTGAGTATGATTTTGTAGAATAGTTTTAGTTATATTTTTATTATTTTGTACTGTAGTTAGTTTTCATTTTTGCTTGTGTTACGCAACGCATCAACAGAAGGTGTATTTTATAATTTTTATATTATCACACTGTGTCACATATTTTCTGTATTTTTCGCTACGAATTTTTTTGTAATTTTAAGTTTGCAAAGTTTTCAGCTGTAGTTTACAGAGATGGAACATACATAAAAAACCCTTTTTTTAAGTTGATCATTATTTTTTATGTAAGTAGGTAGAGATTGCGTCATTTAAAAAGATCGCTGGAAATAGTGGAAGGGATGTGTTTGCACCAAGGAATTTGAATAATATTCCTTGGCACATACAAAACGCTCACCCCGTCCCCCTCCTTCTACCGTTCTTTTTACGTGACGTGACCTATGCCAACCTATTATAAGTTTTCATCAAAAGTTTTCACTTTTAACGAACAAGTAGTAAAGAAGTTATACTACTATAAATACTTACTACAATACTTATACTACAATTGTACTGGTTCATATAGTTTTTAAACAGCTTTTTTGACAGCCTCCACAGCTCAGTTGGTAGTAGCTCAGCATTCTGTACCGTAGGCCGTGGGTTCAATCCCCACCGAGACCAAACATTTGTGTTTTAGATGTTTGTTCTCTGTCTGGGTGTTATATAATATTATAAGTATGTATTTACAAAAAAGTATAAGTAGTATCAGCTATCTGGTTCCCATATCACAAGCTTTGGCTTAGTTTGGGGCGAGACAGTGCTCTGTGGAATGTCCACCAATATTTAATTATATTAAAACTAGCGACCCGCCCGCGCGCCCCAGCTTCACACGGGTGCACATATCATGCATGTATTATACATATAGACCTTCCTCTTGAATCACTCTAATTCTAATCTATATTGTGTAATGTTTTTGACCACCTTTCGTATAACTTTCCTCGTGCACCTGCAACCAATCTTCCATATTTTAACAATCCTCTCCATCCAAAGGTTGTCTGGAAGAAATCGCTTTTAGCGATAAGACCGCCCATTGTACCTACTACTTTATTTTTATATTACTAAGTGTTCTTTTTTTTCTGTAAATTTTGGTGTACAATAAAGAATTTTTCATTCATTCATTCATTCACTATATCTATTAAAAAAACCGCATTATGCATCATGCTGCCATCTACATCGCCTAACGCAAACTCCCGTTACAGGTGAAGGGGATATCAGCAAGGTGCTCGTAAAGAGCCTAGCGGAAGCGCACGCCAACACGAATCCGAAACTGGAGTTCATCCACGAGATGTTCAGAAAGCCCCAGGATGTATCCAAGTAAGTTAAATAAATAATGCTGGATAATCCACACAGCACCACCTAGCCCCAAAGTGAGCTACTCAACGCTTTTGTTAGGTGTTGGGTACTAGATAACTATACACTTAAATAGATCGATATTTGTTATTAATCATAGAAAACACCCAGACCAACGGAACAAATTTCTGCAGATCGTACACAAAGTTCCGAGCGGAAGTTATCTTTTTTTTACTTACACAGCCATCACAGCTCAGTTGGTAATCTTAGTCTTCTGTGCCGCAGGCCGTGTGGGTTCGATACCGAGAACAAACATTTGTGTGATGAACATAGATGTTTGTTCTCTGTGGTTCTCTGCCTGAGTGATAAAAGTTTGTATTTACAAGTAAAAAAGTAAATATTAATTATATCAGCTATCTGGTTCCCATATTACATACTAGTTGCCCCCCGCGGTTTCACCCACGCAGATTTAAATCCCCGTATTCACACGGGATATAAAGTAGCTTATGTGTTATTGCAGACTATAATGTATCTCTCTGCCAAGTTTCATCCAAATCCGTTCAGCCGTTCCGGCGTGGAAGACTAACAAACAAACATCCATAATCACAAACTTTCGCGTTTATAATATCAGTAAGATTAGCTTTGGCTTGGTTTGGGGATAGATGATGCTGTCTGAAAAGTCCACCAATATTTATATTTATCTATCAATTTATATTTTATTCTAGGCTCCTTTTATACACCTCGATGACATACGAAGAAACGTGGCTGGACTGTGCTGACAAGCTGACCGGCATGATACAAAACATCATCGAATTCGCTAAACTCATTCCTGGGTTCATGAAGCTCTCGCAAGACGATCAGATCCTGCTCTTGAAGTCTGGTACGTATAACAAATGCATAAAGTCTATTTTTGTGATCTTTCAGTGTCTGATACGGTGTCAGCTGTATGGTGTTAGCTGCCATATTTTTTTATAATATCATTTCGGCTCAGACTACCGGTGCAAAAATAATTAATTTAAGTTAAGTACAAAGATAAATATGTAATTAATGATATTTCGATCCGACCAGTCATTTTGTTCAGTAACAAACATTGAGGCTTAACATCAGTATGCCTCAAGTTGATGGACGCAGGGCAGTGCATCGTAGGGCATGTTCCTATCGTGCGTGACTTACGAGGCATTGCTCTGTCATAGGTAATGGTTACCACTTAACATAAGGTGGGCCATACGCTTGTTCCATCAGCTGGTTGTACAAAAAAAAATCTATATGCCTATTTATCTATAAACGTCTATATCTATAGTATCTATAAATGAGGAATGTTGTAAGTAATTTAGAATGAAAAGGTAATTTGAAAATATGGGAAAAATTTATTATTCGAGAGCAAAAAATAAAATTCTGCTAAAAGTCATAAATAAAATGGTGTTAACTTGTGTTCCAGGTTCATTCGAGCTAGCTATAGTGCGTCTCTCACGGCTGATTGACGTGAATCGCGACCACGTGTTGTACGGTGACGTGGTGCTGCCGATCAGGGATTGTGTACATGCACGGTTAGTATCTGATGGTATTATGCCCCGTTTCCATGCTTGCCTACCTACAATTAAGTAGGTCCATAAAAGTAATTAATTAAGGTCCATTAATTAATTAAACAGTCCTTTAAAACTCAGTTGATAATAGCTCTGCCTTCTGGGCTGCTGTAAGCGGGTTCCATTCCTACTGAGAGAGAGATACCTTACTATTTTTGAAATTAACATTGATGATTGTCTACAGTTTGTGTGTTATTAAAAAAATTATAATCATCAGTATATCAGCTATGTGGTTCCCATGTGGATTTGCTTAGATTGGCGCGAGATGCTTCCGTCTGCAACCAATTTATTTATAACTAACTATCTGCCTAGCGGCTGCTGGTAACTTGTGCTATAGCAATATTTAAAAGATATTTTTTTTTCAGTGACCCTCGAGACATGGCGTTGGTGGTAGGCATCTTCGACGCTGCCAAGTCCATCGCTCGGCTGAAACTCACTGAGACGGAACTAGCGCTGTACCAGAGCCTCGTGTTATTGTGGCCAGGTAAGTATTTATTGACATCATCTTCATCACTGAGATAATCTAGGATAAAGGTATTCCCCGTAAATTTTGTGGGTGAACGATTTTGAACCGTCTTATCGTCTTTTTCGTCACCATTTAAGAAACATCATCGACTATAAGATCAAACGAACTTCTTGAAGTGAAGTTCGATCATTATTGTATGAGTCGCATCATTCGAAGATACAAGCAAACTACTCGTAGTAAAAATTTTGAGAGCCTTGCGTCTGCTACGAATTTCTTTATTTTTTATTCTATCACGTAGTGTACCCATATCGTTCTCCATAGTCCGTTTTAAAACTTAGCAATGAACTTAGCTTAGTAATGAGGCCAATAGTTAGCGACCACTTATCAGTTCCCTAAGTCATTACTGGCAATATACACCGATTATCTCGCGGTATCTGTAAAAAGATGTTGTAATTTTTGAAATACTGTATTCATATCATCCATGTTTAAAATATTATTATCTAGATCATGTATAGCTATCTAAGATTAGGTCTTAGATAGCTGTGCCAAGACAAGGTTGAGATGGAGTGGATCTAAAATGGAGTTGGAGTAATTAGTTATTTCAGCGGTGATGGGCTTGCAAACTGTCATATCATTACCAAAAACTGTATATTGACACTTTTAAATTTTCACACTTTCTGATGGATGGTCAATATTCTGATAAGTTATCAGCTTTTTACGCGAATTTACTCTTGTTCAAACAGTTCTGATAATGCGTCAGCTTTTGCCAGCGTGTCATCATTCTGACAGTGTGTCAGCTAGATGGCATTTCAGGAATCTGTATGCTAGGAAACCCCATCCGCACAATCTCCCGGGACATTTTCTTTAGATTATAGTCATAACAATTTCAGGATCAGAATGCCTGAATCCCAGCGCTGAAAACATGAAGACGAGGCCTTTGCAAGGTACATAAACATATCACATTTCATTTTGCTGACAACTGCCGAGTCGACGACGCAGGTTCGATCCCCAGCAAGCGAAGTAAA
Source organism: Plemyria rubiginata (assembly GCA_963576535.1). Lineage (NCBI taxonomy): Eukaryota > Metazoa > Arthropoda > Insecta > Lepidoptera > Geometridae > Plemyria > Plemyria rubiginata. The sequence continues at coordinate 2,628,614 of OY754911.1, read as the reverse complement.
CTTTTTGCACACCAATTATTTTTCTGTTCTTTCCAGAACGCCATGGGGTTCGCGGGAACCCTGAGATCCTGGTTCTCTTCAACATGTCGATGGCAGCGATGAGACACGAGATTGAAACGAATCACGCTCCTCTGAAGGGTGACGTCACAGTTTTGGACACTCTTCTCACAAAGATACCTACTTTCAGGTAGGTTTTATTCGTTTTATAGTGTTCATTAAATAGTATTCACAAAATACTTGTATAATACAGATCAGTGCACAAAAATTACTAACCCAATGTAAAGAATCCCGAAAATTAATTGATGTTTTCCTTCACTGTTTTGAGCGTGAAAGTTCAATTCAAGTTTAAATTACGCTAATATAATAATGTAGAGCTGCTACGGCGTAGGCGTTGCTACGACGTAGCATCAAATAGCTCGTTTTATGTACTCAAGTTAAATATAATGATATCTAGGATTGGTTTTAGTTTTTGATTCGATTATATTATATTATAAGTTTTCTACGCAGCTTAGCTTGCGTACCATATAATATGCATGCATTATTATGTAACTGTTTACCTGTGAAACTTTTTGGCAGTCAATCCTAATATCCTACTATTTCGCGTTTATATATACTATATATAAACGCGAAAGTTTGTAAGTATGGATTGATGGATGGATGTTACTCTTTCACGCCGGAACGGCTGAACGGATTTGGATGAAACTTGCCAGAGAAATAGAATATAGCCTGGAATAGCACATAGGCTACTTTTTATTCCATGGGAACACCGGGATTAAACTATGCGCGAGTGAAACCGCGGGCCGCAACTAGTTAGCTTATATTATTTTGTGTATTCCATGTTTTTTTTTAAATTATCCTTAAACTGGATCTAGGTAAGTGCAGCTCTAGGAAAATGTTAGGTTATTTTAGTTATAGGTAGTTTTTTATATTATGTACTCACAGCATCTTTCATCTTCCACAGAGAGCTATCGCTGTTACATCTCGAGGCGCTGTGCCGTTTCAAGGCCGCTCATCCCCACCACGTATTCCCTGCGCTATACAAAGAACTTTTCTCTCTCGACAGTGTCTTAGACTACACACACGGATAAATGATATAATATTCCATTTATTTTCATCTGTCGATCTCAATGTTTGCCCGAAATTGAAAGGCAAGGGATAGACTATCTTAAGACTTGACAGCTACATGTATTTTATTTCTTTTTTTATTTAAACCAAAATTAAACTCGCTAGCTACTTGTTATATTTAATTGTATGTATGTACTTTGAGACTGTTATATTTACGTATTAGTACGTACGTACAATATATTGATTACAATATTTTAAAATTTATTTAATTCGAAATAAGAAAGTGCTAGAGAGTTTAAATTTGGCGAAGAAAGTTTTCGGTTTTGTCTTATTTTCACGATAATTTGTATATTGATTTGTATACTTACTGTTTTTTGTGAAAACATTATAAAACCTGACTTGTGACCTGCGTACATAATAATGCATTATAATATGTTTTGTTGTGTATTATACTGGTGTAATCTTAATATAATTATAAATGTATCTAACTTTGATGAATGAATAATTATTATTATAAAAAAGTGTAATAATAGTAATAGAGTTTTTATTAAGATATAAAGAAGTATAAAGTAGTGAAGTAAAGATCACATACGTTTTGTTTACGAACGAAGCTCTTTATAGGTCTCTTTTAATTATTTTTAACAGTTTTTTTAGTGACTTGTTATTTATTTCAAATGATTATATTATCGATGTTTTCCTGTCTCTGTAGATTCAATAAGTTGTAATATAGGAAATGAATACTGCCCGTTTTTTATATTTTTAGTTGTTTTTTTACTATGACGCATCGTTGGATTATATTGAAATATATATTAATATAAGCTGAGAAACTTAGGAGGTGAACAAAATTAACGATCGAATGATTTAAATAGCGGACAAATTGACAGCAGCAAATTAAATGAAATACGTTCATAAAGGCAATTTATTATTCGATTTTGATCTCATTTTGTGCACATTTGGTGACCTGTCGATATCACATACGCATAATAATCAAAAGTTACAAGTTGAATGCATAATACCTTTTTACATACATGTTTTTTTCCAAATCTCTTTATCATCAATTAATTGCCTGCTTGAATGAAATATAATGTTTTTCAGTTTTTTAACACTTGTTATACTAAGTTCGAATAGCCTTTACCTATAGACTGGTTTATATTAAATTTTAAAGTACATTATAGTGAAAAAAAAATCTTAACTCGTATTTTGTAAATAGTAATTAATCATTATGTATTTTATATTAAATGTCATTTAAGGTTCGATGGGTTATTATTAATTTTACATTCTTATTATGAAAACAGATTTTTTATAATGGACTACGAGATTTTATCTTGAAAGATCATGTGAAAAATATTGTTTTTTTTCCTTTCTATATATTATATATTTTTTGTTAAATAAAGCATTCTGTTATTGTCTATTTATTTTGGTTTTATTTTTTGTTCCTTTATTTTATTCATGAGTTACATAGTTATCTTTTTTTTCAACATTTTACAGATAGTGATTTGTATAAAAATACGGGTTGTTAAAAATTATGTTAAAAATACAATAACTTCAGAATATTTTGATATACTTATTTTTTTATTCATATCAGTTATAAATTTCTTATATAAATGGTTAAAAATTATAAAATATTGATTGAAATGTTAATGTACTTAAGTAGGACGCACATTTAGTCTACTTTGTTGGTTTGATATTGCTAAAGTGTAAATTATGTCCAATCTTTTATTATCTGGACTTCCTGCCTGAACTTACCTTCCCTTATATCTTAATTAGTGATATTGGACATGTACTTTCAAAACGAAGCAAAAATTAAAAAGTATTCGAAAATTAGAAGATTAAGACTGAAAAAATTGGCTGAACAAAATTGAATTCGCCTAAATATGAAAGGTCCATAATTTATGTTGATTTTTGAGTTAGTCGGCACATCTACGTAGAATGCTGATACCAAATGGGATGATTTGGTGATTTTGTATAAAAAACAAAGTAAAAAAAACGCAGTGCGACAGTCTTCTTCAAATACCCTATTGATTATCCTTTTTATCACTACTTAGATTTTTGGTGTTTTCGGAAATTTTTCATAAGCGACTGATGTTTAGTATTTTTTATGTATCCGTTCTTTGTTCTTATTCAGCAAGCGCTTTGCTTTTTTTTTTTTTTTTTTTATACAACTAGCTGATGGAACAAGCAGATGGCCCACCTGATGTTAAGTGGTAACCATCACCTATAAACAAAACATTGCCCCGTAGGTCACGCACAATAGGAACGTGCCCTACGATGCACTGCCCTGCGTCCATCAACTTGAGGCATACAGATGTTAAGCCTCATGTGCCTGTAATTACACCGGCGACCACACTCTTCAAACCGAAACACAGCGTTGCTGCTTGGCGGCAGAAAAAGGCGTGGTGGTAGTACTTCCCCGGACGAGCCCTTCACAAAGAGCTCTACTACTCTTAAACTGTTCATTTCTTAATGCTTACGGCCAAAGAATGGAATTCCTTGCCGGAGTCCGTTTTTCCGAATACCTATTATTTAGATACTTTCAAGAGATGAGTGAGATTGCGGTCAAACGTTTTGCCTATGTAATAAAATAAAGTCTCTTCACTACTAGATATTTTAACCACGGCGATGGGCTTGCAACCTGTCACGCATGGAATAATAACTACTGTAAAATATGGGTATGTACCAAATGTTATGTTTGAACGTACCTGTTACTTAGACGTCCTCTAAGAATCTTGAGTTAGTACAAGTACTAACTCAATATTCTTTCATTCATTCTCAAGATTCAGTAAGAAGTACCAAGTACTAAGAGATCTGAGGGGACATCTACCGTGACTGGGGATCAAAGTCGTGAAGCTGAAGTTTAGTCTCCTCACTTATTTTTTATTTCTGTCTTGCTTTTTCGATTTGGACAATTTTACTGTTGATCCTAATTCTTCCAATTTTAATTTTAGAGCTAACCTTTTATCGTGCTCCTGTTACATCTATTCTGTTCTCTATCCTTTGAGACTGAAAATCCTTTCAACACACTGATTCGAAACCAAAACGAATGACATGAAAATAAGTTTTTTTAATTCTTCTGACTGGTGGAACCAGTAGATGACCCACCTAATTTTAAGTGGTAACCATCACGTAACAAAGCATTAGGTCGTAAGTCACGCACGAACGTGCCCTACGATGCACTGCCCTGTGCGAGGCATACAGATGTTAAGACTCATGTGCCTATGGTCATCGTTTTGTTATATTATGTCGCTTATGATATTTCCAATTCATTTTATTCCATAACTTTCGACGATTGGTTGTCAGCCGTCTACTCACGAATTTATTTAGACTATCCAGTCTTTATAACTTTTATATTTTCTATAAAGAGGAGTACAGCTATAATGTTCTGGTGCAAGAATAGTGATAAACGTCGTGTCGTCTCAATCACTCTCCACACCTGATTTATTAGTGCGATAGTGATAGCTATAGGGTAATCTTTTAATTGCTGGGTAGAATTAGTGGGTATTTCTAAAATTTTGTACTATGTTTTGCTAAATTTTCACTAAAATAATTATTATAGATGGACACGTAAAGGATAGATTAGAAATTTAAAAGTATTTCAAGCAAACAGTCATGTGGGATATATGGTATGTATAATGAGTGTTTATACATTAGTCACGAAATGGGCTATGTGTTTTTTTGAAAAGAAAAACTTTATTTTTTTTATTTGACATAGAAGGTTCTATTTTGTACAAAGGTACCTTATATTTACGGGTATCATTATGTAGTTACAAATTTTTGTAAGCCTTGTTTTCGATGAGATTATTTATAAAAAAAAAAGTATTGATTTGTTGATGATATAATTAAGTATTTTTACACATTACCTGAACATATAAGAGTTACAAATATAAATCATATATCTATGTGAAAACAGAATATATAAATACATACCTATTTTATATGTACATGCTGATTGGAAATTGATAAATAATATAATATCGATACATAGATATATAACCCTTTTTTGTAGGGATTTTTCAGAAATCTGCATGAAGGGTGGCAGTTTTCAATCAATATGTGCATCAGCTTTGTTACTTTACAAAAAAAAAATACAAAATCATTGTACCTAAAGTAGAGTTATGGAGTTTGAGAACCAATAGTTAATAAATGTTATTGTTTTAATTATTATTCTCGAATCACTTGCAAGATTGTGTTTTATTTAAACCTCAAAAAATCGTTTTTTTTTTAAAGAAAAACCTATTAATAGGTAAAATTATATACAAAATACATATGAAACAGTCTATCTGCAGACCGCTGCAAATGATCTATAGATATCTCATCTGATCCAAATCAGTGCCAATTGGAAGCGCACCCAAGACACTGGCTGCTTTGCCACGCTGAATGGCATTGCTTATGCGCTGAGCCAGATACTTTAAACCTCTGGTTTTTCTGATCATAATCAAAGACAGTAAGTATAGTCTTCACATGTGAGCATTGTATTACGAGTACCATTTATTTTGTGGACAGAACTAATGTAAAAAAACCCTGTTTTTTATACATTTATTTACTTCTTACAACTTTATTTGTAGAAATATAAGTTTATTTTACTTTTTTATTAATTTATTATTATATTAAAATAAAAAGAAAAATATTTTACCATACACAATGTTCACGGATTTCGTAACTCTAACATCTGACATTCATTGACTGTTAGGCGGTACGAATTTCGCGGGGTCACCTAGTTTAACATAAAAATCACAGTACTTAATACTACATAGCAAAATATTTCAAATCTATTTTATCTTGTTGCTAACTCTTGTATCTTGCTCCCAAATCCATGAATAAAGCGACCATTGACAGAAGTATATAGTCAGAATAAAAGATACTACGAATATATGCAATAAATAATAATAAATAGTTCCATATATCATGTAGACAAAGGGATACGGCCACAAGCCACGTTCGAAATACGTGAGATGCAAGCTGAAAAAGAAGAAAAAAATATTAGATTTAAAAGAAAAAAATAACCTTTCTTCATGTTGGTATGAGCTTTTTTCGAAACAGTGTGGCGAAAGGATGAAATGATTTTTCTAAGTTGCCCCAAGAAGCTCTTTTCGAGCACTCACTCGACCAGTATTTGTATAGGAAGCAATTTTTTCTAAATACAATTACCCCTACTTAAAAATTATATAACTATTATTATTAACTCATAAAAGTATATAGATACATACGTTTACATATATATCTAGAGTAAATAATTTATTGGTAGGTAGAGACGGCTTTTTATCTAACAGATAACCGATCTGATGTTAAGTGGTAACCATCACCTACAACAAAGCATTGCCTCTCAAGACACGCACGATGGGAACGTGCCCTACAATGCATTGCCCTGCGTCCATCAACTTGAGGCAGATGTCAAACCGAAACAAATCACCCCTTCTTGGCGGCAGAAAAAGACAAGGTAGTATTTCCCCGAAAAAACCCTTCACAAAGAGCTTTACCACTCAATTTTTTTTTATTAATTTTTTTATTTATTATTATGAGTCTTCTATGTCCCACTGCTGGGCAAAGGCAGGCCCGTTCCCTCCACTTCGTGCGAGGAATGAAATTAACTTACTGTATGTTATATCCCACGTAATACACCATCAGCAAAGAGATATTCATCCAATGAGTCTTCGGTTTCTGCCTTGGTTGAAAAGCCAGCTCCCACAACACGAAAGGCAGTATCGCCAGGTGCATCACATAGTTAGATTTGTCTGTGAAAACTTTGTCGATGAACTCTGGGAAAATGGCGCTGCGATCGTAGAGAAAGATTGGCCAGAATACAGAGAACACGAGCTGAAAAATAAGAAATACACTGTAGGGATTTTGTGGTAACCGTCACCAAAAATAGCATAGACTCGCAAGTCTATCACGATAGGAACGTGCCTTGCGATGCACTGCCCTGCGTCCATCAACCTAATAGGATGTACAAATGTAGCCTCATGTGCCTGGTAATTACACCGACAATCACACTCTTCAAACCGAAATACATCAACGCTGCTTGGCGGATAAAAAAAGGCGAAAAAGGCGTGGTAGTACTTCCCCAGACGAGACCTTCACAAAGGGCTCTACAATTTATAATAATAAAATTTATAATAATATTTAAGTAGTAATTGTAGTAGTTTTAATACAAAACAGTAAGAAAATTTGTGTCCAATAAAAAAAAAATTAGACTTGGCTGAGTTCCACTTGACCAACATGAATAGAAGAATAGTTTTATTATTCACTAGTAACGCCCCGCGTTTTCACCCACGTAGTTTTAAACGAAAAAAAAAAACGGAAAAAATTATAATATATCTCTGTGCCAATTTTCATTATGATCCTTTCAGCCGTTCTGGAGTTATAGAGTAACAAACATCGATCCATCCATCTATCCATCCATACTTACAAACTTTCGCATCACTATCATTATCATCACTACATAATATAAAACAAAGTCGCTTTCCCTGGCCCTATATCCCTATGTCCCCATGTCCCTATGTATGTATATCTTTAAAACTACGCAACGGATTTTAATGTGGTTTTTTTAATAGATAGAGTGATTCAAGAGGAAGGTTTATATGTTAACATGCATGATATGTGCACCCGTGCGAAGCAGGGGCGCGCGGGCGGGTTGCTAGTTTATAATATTAGTAGGATTATAGTGCACACGCAAATCGATTTACCAAGGTTCCGGGAAAGACGATGGAAGCGAAGAAGATGTCTCTACATTTCTTGATCGGCTTCGGAAGCAGGTGGTCTTTGTTCATCACTGTCAATACATCGCAGGTAAGGGCTAGGCCTGCGTAAGCCATCTGGAACGCCTGGAACAAAGGGTTTCGAATGAAATCGTTGAGTTATATCAAAGACAAATCTGTGTGAATCTACATAGATTTTCGATCGCCTAGAAGAACAGGCAAAAACTTTAGACTTTTATCTTAACCTCGATACGGCGCGCCGATATCTCTCTCACACAATTGAACATTTTTAAAACTGAAAAAACTTCATGACTTTGATCCCCAAGCACGGTAGATAGCCCTACAGGTCTCTCAGTACCAAGTACTAACTCAAGATTCTTTGAGGATGTCTAAGGGGGGTTAGTCGGAGGTACGTCCAAACATTACATTTGGCACATACCCACATTTAGCAGTAGTTAGTATTCCATACGTGACAGGTTGCAAGCCCATCGCCGCTGTTAGAATACTAACTAACTGGTTTCCTCACGAGGTTATCCTTCACCGATTAAGAGCACTGGCATTGCGCACATAAATTTTTCGACAGAAAAATCCATTGGTGCACCACCGGATTCGAACATGCGACCTTACGGTCCTTACGGCTCATTGCTCATTGAACATTTTTGTAGATATAAAATCACTGAATCTAGATAAGTAAAATCGCAATCGGTTAAGCTGTTGTCAATGGCATTGCAAAGTTTTAGCAAAAATAAACTTTGAATCCAACTTGCTTGGATTAAAAATTTATTAATGTTGTTATTATTAATTTATAACTAATAGTTACAATTATTTACAAAATATACAAAATACATATGAAACAGTTGAGCTATCTGCATACCGTTGCAAACGATCTATAGATAGCTCAACTGATCCAAATCAGTGCCAGTCGGAAGCGTACCTAAGACACTGGCTGCATTGCTACGCTGAACGGCAATGCTGATACGCTGAGCCAGATACTCACCAGCCCTCGGGTCACGCGTCGCCTCGATAAGTCAATTAATTTATTATTCACACTTAATAATGGGACTTAGAATTTTTCAAATTTTTATATCTGAAAATTTGCTTGGATCAAAACTTTATTTTCGCTAAATCTTGGTCATATCATGGATATCAACCTAACCGATTGCGATTTTACATAACTACATTTAGTGATTTTTCACCTTCAAAAATGTTCAATTGTGCGAGCGAGATAGTGAAGTGACATTTTAATTACGCTCGCCATACATTCTTCAATAACTTTAGCGATATTATAAAATCTACTAGTAGCGCCCTGCGGTTTCACCCAATTAGTTTTAAATCCAGGTATTCCCACGTGATAAAAAGTAGCCTATGTGTTATTACAGACTATAATATATCTCTGTGCCAATTTTCACCAAGATCCGTTCAGCCATTCTCGAGTTATAGAGTAGCAAACATCCATCCATCCGTACTTACAAACTTTCGCATTTATAATAATTATTATAGTGGGATTGAATACTCACAATATTCCAAATAGTCAAGAATCGGCTTTGCATTGACGCTAAAGTTTTGATATCCGGGTCTTTGAGTACTATTTCATCTTGCAATGCTGTCAGCATCACAATGGAGTTGATGGAGTGTGCTGAGAAGGTGACAGCATTCCCCACGATTCTATAATATATCAGCTTTGGCATGGCTGAAAAAGAAAGGGAAGAACATTATTTGCTTTTCAGGGTTAAAGTGAAAATAAAATTCAATAAAATCACAAGGATCACTTTGAATGTTTGCTATATCTGAAACTGAAAAGCGTCAAGACTTTGATCCCCAGGCACGGTAGATATCCCCTCAGATCTCTTGGTACCAAGTATGACTGTCAGATTCTTTGAGGATCTCTCAGGGGTGTAGTCAGAGATATGTCCAAACATTACATTTGGCACACACATTTTGCAGTAGTTAGTATTCCATACGTGACAGGTTGCAAGCCCGTCGCCGCTGTTAGAATACTAACTGGTTTCCTCACGATGTTTCCCTTCACCGTTTAAGAGCACTGGCAATTGCGCACAATATTTTTCGATAGTGCGAAATATAATTCGATTATCATCTGTATGAGGAAAAGCGCAATTAACTCGCTTATAATCTTTATACTACACCTGCTTGGAAAGTACCTTGATACTTTATCAAATTTACGGTAGAAAGTACGTCATTGCATATCGAACAAATATGCGGGGAGAAAACGCATCTGAGCGGGAGAGAAAAGTGTATGAAAATCCATTTCTTACGTGGTTTTTCTTTTTTAATTTTGGGTAAGACTATGCGCCGGTAACCTAAATATCAAAAGCCACAAAGTTTTTACAGTGAGTTTTTATCTCCAAGTTCGCAAAATGACACTGGCCACTAGCTGTGTGTTGGATGGTGTCGGGCTGGCAGTGCGACCCTGCGGCGGCAGGATAAACAATGGATTCGTTTCCTGTCATCTAACGAAGCAACATAGCATTTTCATTTTAATTGTTTTTCTAGTGTTATTTTGAGTTGTGTTGTGTAATTTTGGTGGTATTTTAACCAACATCACTTGTGGTCTTAGCACAAAGTGTAAAGCATTTGGAATGAAAGTGTATTATGTGATATCCTGATTTGACCGAAAATGTTTCAAATGTTTTGAAGAAATCGCCACCATTTTCTTCAAAACAAGTGAATGACTCGACTTTGGACTGACGTGACTAGAAACATAACTACAAATAGTATAATCTCTGAATTACTTGACATTGGCAAGATTGTCTATGACAGGAGCCATAAAAAGAAGAAAGGAAGAAAGGATAAACAATTTGAAAAAAGAACATGTGAAAATTGCAGACGCCATTGGCGCCATTTTCAATTTGTGTGTTGTTTGAGGATTCAGTTTTAGTTTTTTATTTTCCTCGTAGGTGTAGTATAAAGCACTATGTATCACTCGAGAGAAAGTGCGATTCCCGATCTCGGGTGTTTTAAAGCCCTCCCCTACGGCTCGGGCTTCAAACGACACCCTCGACGGTAATCGGTCACTTTCTCCTCTCGGTGAACAATGTACTATTGTTATCCTATCGGATACAAAAAATCTGATACGGGCTAAAAATTTCATATGTAGCTAGGACACATCAGATAATTCACACGTGTAAAGTTGAGGCGCTTTGCAAACGTGAATTGGTGGTGGTGACGATTTTTTTGATCCCTTAAGGCGATGACAACAGCTAATGTAGATCTTCTGTAGGCTGATGATGATAATAATAAAATTTATATTGGTTCACTTTCCACATAGTACTATCTGATAATACTAGATATCTGGATATCTGATATACTTGAACACTTTTTTTTGTAAATACATACTTATTTTATTAATATAACACTCAGAGAAAAAACATCTAATGTTCATCACACAAATGTTTGTTCTGTATGAGGGTCGAACCCACAACCTACGGCGCAGAAGGCAGAGCTACTACCACCTGAGCTGTGAAGGCTGTCAAAATAAATGAATATGAATAATTATAAAGGTTCAATTTTAAGACCGTCCTTATTTTAATCGATTCAAAATAAGTGGTTTTGCTTGGACTGGTGTCTACCGCTATAATACGGTCCTACGAAGGTTGCCCTTCATGGACTTCCAGTCTGACTAGCCTTTCCCTCAACCTCCGAGCTCAAACAACCAACAGTTACTTTTTGAAGGACTTAACTCTTATTTTTATTGGTGTACACAAAAAACGAAACAGAAAGCAACGGTCTGCAGATAACTCAACTGTTTCATATGTATTTTCTATATTTTGTACGTTTTATAAATAATTTTACCTAGTTATTTATTCGTAGATTAATTACCTTAATTTTTTTGTTTTTTTTTATGCCAAAGCAGGCAGACGAGCATACGGGCCACCTGATGGGAAGTGGTCACCGTCGCCCATGGACACCTGCAACACCAGAGGCGTTGCTGATGCGCTGCCGGCCTTTTTTTTTTGTGTTGGAAAAGGTGGAACTTATTAGTGCACGATTGTGAACCCACGATCTTTGAATTCGAAGGCTGCTACCACTAGGCCACTAGTTCCCTAATGTTACAACTTATACCAAAAGTTTAACTGGTATAAATGCTATCCAACACTAAGCTCGCCTATGTACATAAGGTTTAGGTAAATGCCTAAACACGTCATTGCACAAATGTGCAAGAAATTTCTATCCATTTTTATATGATTCAAATAATAGGAAGTCATCGATTCAATTATTATTCGTATTATAAATAACAAGTTTTTGTATAATTTTTGTAGATCTGTTGTAGTAGGAAGCTTTAATGATTAGAATTAAAATCTACATTATTATTCAAACGAGGAAAGATTTGTATTTTTCGATGATTGTAACGAATAAACTAAAAAATAATAATCCAATTCCAAAAATTCTTTCACCTTTAAAATGCTACATTATCCCTGGGTAACATAGGCTTTATTCATCCAAGGGTTTTCTGGTAATTATAAATGTGAAAGTTTGGATGTTTGTTACTCAATAACACCGGAACGGCTGAACGGATCTGGATGAAATTTGACACAAAGATAGATTATTTTATTATATATATAATATATGGTATGAAATAGCATATAGGCTTTTTTATCACGTGGGAATACCGGGATTTTAAGCTACGCGGGTAAAACCGCGGGGCACAGCTAGTAGATTGCATATTAATGTAAAATTTATTAGTTACTAATTAATTTGTATTATTACTATGGAACTTATCGAGGTTAATAAGGCTAATTATCGAATTCATAATCAGATTTTTATTATATGTAATCAGATATTAGTAGGTAGTAGGTAAATTTCAAGAGTAGTAGAGCTCTTTGTGGAGGACTCGTCCGGGGAAGTACTACCACCACGCCTTTTTCTGCCGCCAAGCAGCAACGCTGTGTTTCGGTTTGAAGAGTGTGGTCGCCGGTGTAATTACAGGCACATGAGGCTTAACATCTGTATGCCTCAAGTTGATGGACGCAGGGCAGTGCATCGTAGGGCACGTTCCTAATGTGCGTGACCTACGGGGCAATGTTTTGTTTATAGGTGATGGTTACCACTTAACATCAGGTGGACCATCTGCTTGTTCCATCAGCTAGTTGTATAAAAAAAAAAAAAGATATTGTAGTATGCGATTGTAATTAATGTAAGTATTTAATTTTGAATTTTACAACCGACAACATTTTTGCGATGAACATTTTTCTGTCAGTGTGTTATAAAATAATCTCTGGGTGACCGAGCTTTGTTCGGTTGCTGAATCCTATTGCTGAAGCTAAATCGATTTATCGCCCCCGAAACCTCCTACATACCTACCTCATGAAAATCGTTGAAGCCGTTTTCGAGTTTCAGAATATTTTTTTATATAATATGTATACAAGAATTGCTGAAAAGGTATATATTAGGTTAATGTGTATTTACAAAAAGTCTATTATGTAGGTACTAGTTGCGCCCCGCGGTTTCGCCCGCGCAGATTTAAATCCCTGTATTCCCACGGGATAAAAAGTTGCTTATAATATATCTCTCGGCCAAGTTTCATCCAGATCCGTTCAGCCGTTTCGGCGAGAAAGAGTATCCATCCATCCATCCATCCTTACAAACTTTCGCGTTTATAGTACGCGTTTGTAGTAGCGCGTAGTAGGATAGTAAGTACCAAACGGATGGCTTCTTAGCCATCCTCCGCAAAAAAACTGCATCCCTGATTCGCAGAGTGCGGGTCAGCCAAAACACCATCCCGAAAACAATATCGGCTATGTATGGCTCTCCGATATGGAAGTGTTTTGTGCTGAGAGTGATAAGGCCCACCTAAGGTTTCTTTCTGGGCGGGTTTTATCACTGATCAAATTGTGTAGGTATTTTAATTTTGAGTATGTTAGTTTTAACTATATGGATCTTCTGAATGTGTCTGAAATAAGAACTTTATATTTTATTTGTTACTAGCTGGTACCCGCGACTTCGTCTGCGTACTTTTCGCAATAAAAGGTAGCCTATGTTCTTTCTCAGGGTCTAAAGATTGTCTGTGCCAAATTTCATCAAAATCGGTTGAGAGGTTTAAGCGGGAAAGCGTAACAGACAGACAGACAGAGTTACTTTCGCATTTATAATATTTATAATAATATAATATTATATAGTAGGCATTTATTATCTATCCATCCGGTTTCAATAGCACAAGCATTGATTTGATTGAAATGAGATATTGTTGTGTGGAATGTTCATTCTGTTTGTTTTTTATTTAGTTAGTCTGAATATATAAATGCTTAATACACGAATTTGAAGTGGCGTAGTTCACCATTTGTATGATAATTTTAAGGTTAAGGTTTTTGTACTAAGGGGTAACCTGTACTTAAGCAAACTGACCCATAAATTATTTTAATCATAAAATAAATAAATAAATTATTTATAACTAAATAAGGTATATATACCTTTGATTGGCCTTCTTGTTTCTATCATGTATACATTTATTTACAAAGAAAATTACAACTAATAGTTATATACACAATTATTTACAAAATGTACAAATATACAAAATACATATGAAACACTTTAGCTTATCTGCAGACCGTTGCAAACGATCTATAGATAGCTCAACTGATCCAAATCAGTGCCAGTCGGAAGCGTACCCAAGACACTGGCTGCATTGCCTCGCTGAATGGCAATGCTGATGACTTGTACATAGTATAAAACAAAGTCGCTTTCTCTGTCCCTATATCCCTACGCCCCTATGTATGCTTAAATCTTTAAAACTACGCTACGGATTTTGATGCGGTTTTTTTTGAATAGATAATAGTATTCAAGAGGAAGGTTTATATGTATATATAATACATACATGATAAAGTAGAAAAACAATGTGCACCCGTGCGAAGCAGGGGCGCGTGGGCGGATTGTAACTTATATTTATATGTTATACTATTTGCGCCCCGCGGTTTCACCCGCGAGGATTCAAATCCCGGTATTCCCACGGGATAAAAAGTAGCCTATCTGTTATTCCAGATTGAAGAGTGTGGTCGCCGGTGTAATTACAGGCACATCTGTATGCCTTCAGATGATGGACGCAGGGCAGTGCATCGTAGGGCACGTTCCTATCGTGCGTGACTTACGAGGCAATGCTTTGTATATAGGTGATAACCACTTAACATCAGGTGGGCCATCTGCTTGTTCCATAAGCAAGTTGTATAAAAAATGTGTTATTGTTTTGACCCTTGCCGGCACTAAATTAACGCTTTATAAAGCCTTTATAAAAGAAAAATGTAGCATAACACCTGATTTTAGGTATCTTGGTTTGGGACGACCAGATGCGAAAATTAAAATTACTTAATTTTAAAACATTGACGAAATAAAGTACCTTATTCAATACGATTTCTTAGGACTCCGCACGTACACTCGATACAACAACCAAAGCACTACTGAATTATCAATCCTAGTCTGGTATCTTAGCCTGTCATAAGTAGATATAGCTAGAATTCAAGGTCACCGATATAAACATGAATGTCAATTTATTTTAGTGACAGTAAATGCATCTGCATTGGTTTGTAATAGTTTTTAAGAGTAAAAGAGTTCCGTGCTTGTGCGTGACTGGTAAAGTACTGATTATTAGGCTAGTTTATAACTAGCTACTTATAGTATTAAGACTCATTATAAGTGGGCTGAAAAGTCCTTTCTATGAGTTGTAAATAAAATTAATAAAGTTCTTTAAACCGAAGTTTAGGTAACATTTACCTAACTCTTCAAAAAACATTAAAATTAAATTAAAATCTCACTTCTTAGCTAATATAAATATAATAACCTAGAAAAGAAAAGAAAAAGAAAAAATATTGCTACATAATTAAATATTATTACGATTTTTTTAAAAAGATAGATAAATAAAAAAAAACATTCAATAAAAGTATTATTAGGTTTCTGAAAACGCGATCAACATTAATCGGCTGTTAAGTCACTTGCTATCTCTTCCAATTTGAAGTAAAAGCTGAAATAGCAAGTGACTTGACAGCCGATTAGTGTTGATCGAGCTTTCAGAAACCGGGGGTAAGTGTCTCAACTTACGCATAAATATAAATTAGGAGCACAGAGAAAGTTGGAAGTTAGATAGGTCATTGGCCTATTTATTTAACCTACAGCATTTGTACCTCGCATGCGCGGATCGACCCCATAAACCGGAGACTTGCATACAAATGCATGCACTTTTGGAATATAAGTTTTGGTCTCAGAACTCATTTTAAATCACATTTTAAAACCTTCTACTACTATACATTCTCCTCGCAGTTGAATTTTAAAAGTGAGTAAACTAAAAATACTTAATTTTGGAGAAAAAATCGTGTTTTTAAACGTTTTTTTGAGTGATTTCGGCAGCGGAAAAAATGAGGGAAAATCTATATTTTAGATGTTGAAAAATACTGATGTAAAAGGTTAGTACTTGATATTTCACCATTGCCTTTACCAGTTGTACACATTAAATCAATAAAATTAATAATCATAACCGTAAATTACCGTAAAAATAATCATTAAATGTTTTTAACCTGCCACTTTTTCTAAAACCATTCACATTATCCATCCATATCCTCCTCTCGTAAGACCATCCTCCCTCCTAACCATTTTATAAAATTTATTCATTATTTATTTACAAGCGACCCGCCCGCGCGCCCCTGCTTCGGGTGCACATATCATGCGTGTATTATACATATAAACCTTCCTCTTGAATCACTCTATCTATAAAAAACCACATTAAAAACCGTTGCGTAGTTTTAAAGATTTAAGCATACATAGGGACATGGGGACATATGGATATAGGGACAGAGAAAGCGACTTTGTTTTACACTATGTAGTGATTAAAATAACATTACAATCGAAATAAAGTTATCTAAAATCGGTGCATCGATCTTTATGCAGCCAAAAAGTAGTGGATCAAACGCAACAAACGGATAGCCCTTAGTTGCGAAAACTGATATAGCAGTTGCAAAAAAATTGAACTACGGGAGGTGGCCACCCTGTATAGCTCAGCTGATACCTTATCAACATAAAAACAAATGCGATATTATTTCTTTGCTGTAAAACAGCGATTTATCTACAATTGAGAATAGCTCTTTGTGTGCGTCTCGTCGGGGAAGTCCTTATCTACCATGCATTTTCTGTCGCCAAGCAGCAACATTGTGTTTCGGTTTGAAGGGCCGGATTGTGAAATTTTAGAAACAAGTTACTGGACGCAGGGATATGCATCATAAAACTATTCATAGTAGGAAATGGTAGAAATTAATTCATTTCCTCATTGATAAATTAATACTATTTATTAAATTATGCGAATCGTAGAATAATAATTTATAAATATGAGATAAAATTCGTCGAAGTCAAATCACCTAACCTTGGAATATATTCCGTAAATCTACACATATTTTGTGAAACTGTTTCTCGCTAAGACTATATGTATTCCCTCTGATATATTAACACCTACCAAAAGTAACTTAATATTATTTGAAGACTCGTTGCGCCTCGCGGTTTCACCCGCGCAGATTTGAATCCCGGTATTCACACGGGATAAAAAGTAGCCTATGTGTTATATCTGACTATAATGTATCTCTCTGCCAAGTTTCATCCAGATCCGTTCAGTCGTTCCGGCGTGAAAGAGTAACAAACATCCATCCATCCATCCATACTTACAAACTTTCACGATTATAATATTAGTAGGATATCTAAGGGGTAGTCAGAGCCAGAGGTACGTCCATGTATTAGATACTAGCGACCCGCCCGCGCGCCCCTGCTTCGCACGGGTGCACATATCATGCATGTACTATACATATAAACCTTCCTCTTGAATCACTCTATCTATTAAAAAAACCGCATCCAAATCCGTTGCGTAGTTTTAAAGATTTAAGCATACAAAGGGACATAGGGATATAGGGACAGAGAAAGCGACTTTGTTTTATACTATGTAGTGATAGTGATGTAGTGATGGGATTACGCTATCGTATTTCGTTTAACTTTTTAAAACAAATCCTGAAATACGCTGAAATATAAAAAAAAATAAATTACACAAAGCTTTTGTTGAAAATATTAAAATTCTACAAGTAAAAAATTACTTCAATGAATTTTCTCGATGAATGATTTTCGATAAAATATATGAGACCCCCTATGATTATCCAAACAAAGAATTATCAAAATCAATTTATTAATTGGCGGAGTAATCGCGAAACAAAGCTACAAAAAGAAAACAACCGAATTTAGAACCTCATTTTTAAAATCGGTTAGTAAAATTAAATACTACGAGGTTTTTCTTAGTAAAATTATGGAGCCAGCCGATTATTATTCATCTTATATTCTATGTCGGCTAGACCTTTCCATGACCTAACCACAGGTTAGATACTAGTACCTACATAACCTAACTATTGTAATTATATATTTTTTGTTGTGTAGACCGAAAAATATCAATATAGAACTGGCAGATAAGTTTTTCGTGTACAGTGACATCTATCGGCAATTGGTTTAAATTTGAAATGTCAAGCTCTTCAAACTTCACTCGGGTGTTTGACGAAACATAATTAGCAGAGGGCGCCACTATACCATTCGTTCGATCGACCGAAAATTACTTAGGGTGTAAAAGGACATCTTCTGAAGTTCATGTAGACAAAAATAGCTGAATAATATAGCTTTTTTTCTGAAAGTTGTCAAGCAGGCCCTTTGTGTTAAGGGGCCTGACAAAATAATTTCGAAATTTTTGGCGTTAACGTATCATATTACCTACCTTATTCGGTTTAGTTAGGGATACGATACGTTTGGACGACTAACGCAGGAAAATTTGCTTAAATCAAAATGTTATTTTAGCTGAACCCACCGCTATTTCTCCAAAAGAGAGGAAGAAACGTACCTATTCGAACCCGGCGGTTTTCTTGTTACACCTTTTAAAGGTGGGTGGGTCATGGGTACCTGAAAATCGAGAGTATTAGATGGGCAGCGTGGAGATTGTCTGGTATACTGGGCGATGACGGAAAACTCATTGTTTCAGTAAGTTGAATCCAATCCTAGTTACTAGGTATCCTACTACTATATTAAAAACGCGTTTGTACTTAAGAGGACAGGATACCTGAGATACTTTTGAAAAATTGGTACTTCAATAAAGTGTTCCTGTCTCACTGCATGCCGCCACCGGGCACCAGGCAAGAAAGGGATAACTGCAGCTCAAACCGATTTAGGTACATACCAAAACAGCATTTCGTAGTCGACTACTTCCTCCCCCAAAACATGCCCAATTTTTTTTTATATAATGAGTATGGAATTACAGTTTTTACACTTTGTTTGTATTTTTGTTCTCTGTCTGGGTGCTATTATTTATGTAGTAATTTAAATACTAGTGGCTCTGGGAGCTGTAGACCTCGCGAGCATACTAAAAGTGAGCTATTTGAGGAATGTAATGTGCAAGTGCATTTTCCGTTTTGTGATTTTTTTGATCTTTTTGATTTTTTTTGCATCATCTTGTGTAGAATGAAGTCCTTTGTGTTTCTCTCAAATTTGATTGAAAACCATCGATTGTTTGATGAGCTATCCTGTTCATCATGCTGAAGATCCTTATCAGATCTTCGCCAAACTTTTATGAGACCAACTTATAGTTACTACCTTTCAAATAAAAACAGAATAATCGAAATCGGATCTCATTTGGTGGAGATATCCAGTATATCAAATATCCCCCTTTTGGCCCTTTTTTGGGGGAAGTACCCCTCCAATCAAAAATCCCCAACGACAAAAAAATTCTAATATGTCATATAACCTGTGTACCAAGTTTCGTACAGATCGGTTGAAAAATGCGACCTGTAGAGGAGAACAGACAGACAGACAGACAGACAGACATCCGGACAAACGCATTTTTGGCCAATGTGGAAACTGAGACGCTTCGCTCGCTTCGCTCGCTCGGTCAATTAGATTGAGAGAAGTGTTTAAATACAACACAAAATACTTAAGAATCATTATTTTTTCCATTCTAGGATGCCTTGTCTATGGAATTAGAGTTTTTAAATTATAAATTTATTCATGATTTTGTCACTTATGTAGTTACATTTGTAATTATATTTACAGAAGGATACAGATAAAGAAAATTTCGGGAATGGCTACCAGGAACTCAAAATACCTATATATACCTATTTTTATTTATCTGACTGTTACTGATAGATCTCAATTGTGACCTATTAATTGGCCCTACTAATATAGCACGTAAGAGAAATTACACGTCTGTGGCAGTAAATAATCTCTTGAAAAATTGCTCATCTAAAGATCAAAAGGGCTCATTGCCCATTTTACCATAATCTACACATACGCGTAACTTAGGCGACTGTAGAGCTCTTGACAAAATGGTGTATTGCGATAACCCGCCCAGCTTCGCAAGACATGACCATTCCCTGCAAAGTGTTTGAAGCCAAGTCTTCTGTAATTGGTTAGTTTTTGTAACTGTTAGTTTGATACCGTTAATAGATGTGAGTATACGTATATTTCGCGTTCGTGTGTCTTGAATATATCTTGAATTCAATATTCTTTATAATGGAAGAACCGTGAGTTATAATTAATTACATTATAAATTTAATTCAGCCCTCAATACGACGAAAACATTGCATTGTGAGGAAAATTCTTGCGGAAACGGCCCCAACGATTTTCATGACAAGTATGCAGGCGGGTTGGGGGGCGATAAATCGATCAGCAAGGATTCATTGTAAGAAAAAAATATTCGTGTTTCCAGGCAATGAAAAACATAAACATCACTGAAAAACATGACTCTGCCTGACATCTATTGGCGAGTAATATTATTATTTATTGAGCTACTTCAGTAGATGGCGTTGTTAAGCAACGCAACAAAGCTCGGTCGTCCAGATATTTGATATTTCGTTTTCTTGCGTATCTACTTATTTTTTTAAATACGTAATACCTACACCGGCGGCCACACTCTTCAAACCGAAACACAGCGTTGCTGCTTGGCGGCAGAAAAAGGCGTGGTGGTAGTACTTCCCCGGACGAGCCCTTCACAAAGAGCTCTACTACTCTTCAACATTCAAGAATATTAGTTAGTGTTGCATTGATATAAAAAAACCTGCCAATTCATAGGTTGATTGATTTGTTTGGTTTGATTTGTTATCTCAAAAGCGCGAACTACGTCACCGACGCGCCGCTGTTCCTCCATCGTCGTCACCTCATACACAATTTGTCTGCCAAATATGCGGTCGGAGCTGTCGCTCCCGTGTCGGCCTTACCAGCCATTTACGTAAGTGCCGCACTTCGATAACAGACGCTGCTTAAATTATCTTTTATAAATGTATGATGATTATTCATAAATAAATAGAAAACACTTATTTATTGCACACAACTTAAGGATACAACAAAATAGGATATCATTTAAATAGTCTAACCTTCAACTTGTCTGACACTCACTTCTATTATTTCTAGCATGCAAGGCTGCATAATATGTCAGTGGTATAAAGTAATTTTTTACCGACTTAAACAAATGAGAAGATTCTCAATTCAACTGTGTTTTTGTTACGTGATTACTCCACCAATTATGAATTAAATTTGATGATTCTTTTGATTTGGTAGGTTGTACTTCAG
Organism: Plemyria rubiginata; assembly: GCA_963576535.1. Lineage (NCBI taxonomy): Eukaryota > Metazoa > Arthropoda > Insecta > Lepidoptera > Geometridae > Plemyria > Plemyria rubiginata. The sequence continues at coordinate 2,607,285 of OY754911.1, read as the reverse complement.
ATAGGTCCTGTATAAATTTTAATAAAATCGATTCAATGCCTTTTGAAAAAATCATAAATTGACCAGTCAAAAGATTCAATAAAATCTCTTTGTCCGGTTGATCCTTATGATTCAACTGAATATCTTTTGACTCTGACTAGTCTAAACTCAGACTTAGAATACTGAGTCAAGTGTTAGAAGACTCAGTCAAGTGAAAGTGGTTTTCGGTAGACCTAAAAAACAAGCTTTCTTTAGAATTAAACATTAATTTACAGATGCAAAAACGACGGCGTAAACTTAGTGTGGCAGATGGTAGGGCACGCGTTCACATTCGTAATGCACGTGTCCAACCTGGTGTTCCTGGAGGTAGGGCGGACGGGCGAGGCGGCTACAGTCAGCGACGACCCTCGAGTCAGGGTGTTTAGAGAGCTGATGTTCCGATATTATACCTGTTGGACTGTGGTGCGTATATTATATAATACCTATAAACGAACAATCCTAGTAATATTATAGCAGATTTAAATCCCGGTATTCGCGTTTATAATAGTAGTAGTAGTAGATTGATCTCAAACACAACTGTGGTGTTTCTTCTTTTTATATTTCAGTTCACGCAAATCCTGAACTCAGTAGTAGGCTTCACCTGTGGCGCTCTCCAGTTCTTCCACATGGGGGAAAGGCGTTACCGGCTGCCAGAGGAAGTACTGCAAGCGAGGGAGATCATGTTTGCTGGCGTCGTCTGGCCTTCCACCATGGTGAGTGCCTCATGACAGCCAACTCTTAAGAGAGTAGAGCTCTTTGTGTGTGCCTCGTCCGGAGAAGTACTACAATGCCTTGTTTTGCCGCCAAGCAGCAACGCTGTGTTTCGGTCTGAAGAGTATGGTCGCCGGTGTAATTATAGGCACAGAGGCTTAGCATCTGTAGCCACAAGTTGATGGACGCAGGGCAGTGCATCGTAGGGCACGTTCCTATCGTGAGAGACTTGCGAGGCAATGCTTTGTAATAAATAAATAAATAATGCTGGACAAACCACACAGCACTATCTAGCCCCAAAGTAAGCTATTCAAAGCTTGTGTTATGGGTACTAGATAACTTATATATTTAATACATTATATACTTACATAGATCGATATTTTTTATTATACATAGAAAACACCCAGACCATCGGAACAAATTTCTGCAGATCGTACACAAATTTGTTCCAAGGCTGGAATCAAACCCGCAACCTCTTGCGTCGCAGGCAGGCTATCGCCCGCTGCGCCACAGAGGTCGAAAAATGCAATGCATCGTAGGGCGCGTTCCTATCGTGAGAGACTTGCGAGGCAATTCTTTGTAATAGGTGATAGTTACCACTTAACATTAGGTGGGCCATCTGCTTGTTCTATCAGCTAGTTGTATAAAAAAATATTATTGATTAGTAAATTAGAAAAAAAAGCCTATCTGATCCTTGGCACGTCGTGGGAGAGACCTACGTCCAGCAGTGGACTAACATAAAGGTGATGAGGAATGTTTTTTTATTTTGTTAAATATAATGTTACAGGTAGTGTGTACAGTATTCTGGTCCCTCTACCTTTATGACAGGAGTCTGATATACCCTGAGTTCCTGGACAGCATCATAGGTATGTAATCCTACTGGATGGATGGATAGATGGATGGATGTATGTTTGTTACTCTTTCACGCCGGAACGGCTGAGCGGATCTGGATGAAACTTGCCAGAGATTTTAGTTATAGTCTGGAATAAACACATAGGCTACTTTTCCCGTGAGAATACCGGGATTTAAATCTGCGCGGGTGAATCCGCGGGGCGCAACTAGTTACAAATAAATTGATATTCCAAAATGTATTATGCGAGTTGTATTTGAACACTCACTTGCACAATGGGACTCAAATCACACGGGATATTTTATGTTGGCACGGTGCTATGCGACCGTGGCTCCATCTACAGGTAATACATATTGCGAGAAAGAGTTTTGATAACCGAAGTAACGTTCAGTTGAATCGACGAGATGTCACGTTGATTAATAAAATTTTTATTAATTACATTTTTATTAGTTTACCTTTACTTAAATTAAAAGCGTTATGCTGCGTTTACACTCAGCTCATGTCCGTGGCAACGCGAACGTCAACGTTCTCTCTCTCTCTCTCTCTCTTTTATTACCGCACGCATTTCCTAGAACCCTGCGCATTTGATCTAAGTATGTGCTATTCCAGACTATAATCTCTATGCCAAATTTCGTCAAGATCCGTTCCGCCGTTCTGGGGTTATTGAGTAACAAACATCCACCCATCCATGCTTACAAACTTTTGCGTTAATAATATTAGTAGACTGTGAGTTCTGACACCGTATTCTTTATGTTCACAGGACCAGCTTCGAACCACATTCTGCATACAATAATAGTTCCCATCGTGCTATGGGAGGTAACATTCAGAAAGAGGGAGAAACCTTACTCCCACTCTAACAATTTGAAGCAAATGGTCGCGCATATGCTTGTATACATGTCTGTGTAAGTATTTTTAACTGAAACTGATTTGCATCAGTTGAGCTATCTATAAATCGCCGATCTGCAGATAGATCAACTGTTTCATATGTATTTTGTATATTTTTTAAATAATTGTACCCATTAATAGTTTATTTGTTGAGGACTAAAAAAACAAGTAAAAAAATATGCACAATAAATATGCATAGATAAAACATAACACATAGATAATTCATATGTATTTTGTATATTTTTTAAATAATTGTACCCATTAATAGTTTATTTGTTGAGGACTAAAAAAACAAGTAAAAAAATATGCACAATAAATATGCATAGATAAAACATAACACCGACCCCCCGGTTTCTGAAAACTAGATCAACACTAATCGGCTGTCAAGTCACTTGATATTCCGGCTTTTTCTACAAATTAGATAGAGATAGCAAGTGACTTGACAGCCGGTTAGTGTTGATCGCGCTTTCAGAAACCGAGGGTTAGTCCTACAATCGGTGGTCTTATCACACGCAGCGATTTCATCCAGACGACTGTCTGTGGAAGTTTCACCAATATTTATTTGTTATTATTTATTACTAGCTGGTACCCGCGACTTCGTCTGCGTACTTTTAATCTCTTCATCTCTTTTTTTCGCAATAAAAGGTAGCCTATGTCCTCTCTCAGGGTCTAAAGATTGTCTGTGCCAAATTTCATCAAAATCGGTTGAGAGGTTTAAGCGGGAAAGCGTAACAGACAGACAGACAGAGTTACTTTCGCATTTATAATTAGGATTAACTTATCATATATTGAAATAATATTATGTTCTTAGCTTAGTTGCAGGAGCTTTAAATAGGTCCATAATTAATATCTTTGTTATATAATTATACTAGAGACCCGCCCGTGCGAAGCAGGGGCCTGCTTCGCACGGGTGCACATATCATGCATGTAGCGACTTTGTTTTATACTATGTAGTGATAATAAATATAGTTTTTTTTAGATTCTACTACACATTCTACGAGAAAGGAGTCTGGTTGTATCCGATCTTTGAAGTGACTTATGGAACCATAGACTTCGTGACCCTACATCTTGCAATTGCTGCCTTATTTTTCATGTTTTACTATCTACAGTGGGGCCTAAACGACTGTATTCATGGGACAAAAGTAGTAAAGAAAAAGGAGTATTAAATATTTGCTATAAATTATAAGCCCTTATTAATCGGTCTTTGAGCGCGCCAAAAGCTTATCAGACCAATAAGTCTGTTGGTGTCTCTTTTCGTTGGCATGAAAGTGACAGTGACAAGAATACTTAATCGAGCCGCTATAAAATGGCAAGGATTATGAATATGAGGGTTAGTATTTCGTATAAACTTATTATAATATCTAAAAAAGGGGTAAATTCGTAAGGAATTTTTCAGTTTAGTTAATATTCTGAAAGCGGCGATGGGCTTGTAGACTGTCATTATGGAATAACAATTAGTGCAAAATGTAGGGAGGTCTTTTTGACCGTGTAATTAATGGTGAGAATAACTATGTCACTATACGCTCAAGATTGTATTACGTATTTGGACGCCATTTAATTAAAACTTGTAATATTTCGACAATTTTAGGATTGGATTTGTTTTTGTATACAGAATAAGAATTATGACAATATTCTGAATTTCGGTATTAGTATTCATTAATGTCAATATTAAATCTGAGAGATATTCCTAAATAAATTGTTTTATGTTCGTCCTAAGTATGAAATGAATTAATATTTATTGAACTATCTTCGCTCTGTGTCCGGTGGTGGTCGACACTCGAATTTATATTTTTAATAATTCTTATTTTAATTCGACACTTAACAAGTGTATTTATTTGGTCTACGTATGAACGTTTCATACGTACCTAGAAATTATTTAAATTAAAAAATAAACTATGTTAATTGTTATTAATTTATGTTATTGATAAGTATATTCGGTGTCAGTGTAAATAAATAAATTAAATAGCGAATTTTAAATTAAAAAGTTTACGTAAGTAAATAATTTATAATCTTTTTATTAATTTATAACCCCTTAGACATTTAAGAGAATGGAAATAAATCGGCTCTGCCTAACCCTATGGGAAACATGGCGTGATTTTATGTTTGTATGTATGGACGTACCTCTATCTATGGTGTCTATCAGACATTCTAAAGTGGACTAATACCATAGGTTGATGATAATGAATGAATGAATGAATGAATGAATGGTTAAGTTGTGGAACGAACTTCCCCCGGCGGATTTCCCTCGGAGTTACGACATGGGGTCCTTCATAAGGCGGGTGTATCATCTCTTAAAAGGGCAGCAGCGCATCAGCAACGCCTCTGGAGTTGCAGGTGTCTTTGGGCGCTATGACCACTTTCCATCAGGTGGCCGTATGCCGTCTGCCTGCTTTGGCATTAAAAAAAGTTTTTTGAATGAAATGAATATGAATGATGACCGATTGAACCCTGGTTTGTTTGCCTGGTACATGAGTGATGGTGGTCAATGTCATAAAGCATAATGTAGGTATCTTAATAAGTTAACACTATCGTTCTAACTTGTCAAAGTAGCAAGGTTGTCGGTGTCACTTCTCAGAGTAATAACAATAATGCTGGACACGTAAGTGGTCACATAAGTGAGCACAAAATGGCAGAAATCTCCGCGGTCGCGGAGTTAATTCATTTCTGACATTTTGGGAGCCAAAATACCTTTTTCATTTTAATAAAAAAAGACGTCGCGAGTAGCACGCGCGTTTCAAACGTGGACACCTGTAAATCGGCCATTGCAGAATGCCAAAGTGAAAACTAACTGCGGATTCCGGTCATTTGGGTGATTGATTGATTGATTGAATATAATTTATTGCATTTAAAAATAACAGTACAAAGGCGAACTTAATGCTATAAAACATTAAAACATATAGATATATAAAAAAAAATAAAACATCTTCCAGATAACCTTTGTGTATTGTGGACATAAGATGTGTCAGTAGTGCACGGGAGATGAAAACGTAGAGATACAACCTAATACATTTTTAAAGTTGTAAAAATTACATACAAAATCTAAATATGTATAGTAAAATAAATAAATAAAACAGACTAAATAGTACAGAATGCCAAAGTGAAAACTAACTGCGGGTTCCGGTCACTTGGGTGATTGTAGTTTATGGAATAGCACTGCCGTGACTGGTATGTTTCTGTTTATTTTGTGTTAAACCTTGTTTACACATACATAGTGCTGCCATGCTGAGGACAGTAGCTAGTCATGACGTCCAGTTTTAGATATAACCATTAAAAAAACTAGTGACAATAATAATTCTGTTTTCTGAACCTTAAAATTCTATTCCTCTTTTTGCTTCTCTTCCCTTCACTCCGGCTTAAAGTGGACTTATTATTATTATTAATAAACTAGGAATACCTACTTAAGTATGCGAATGAATTTACTAAACAAAAATACTTAATATATCATTTATATGTATGTTAATTCCTTTCAGAAATATAAAAGTGGCTGTCAGGAAAGGTTTGAAAAAAATAATAATAATAATCGACGCAGCATCATCTAGCCCCAAAGTAAGCTACTCAAAGCTTGTGTTATGGGTACTAGATAACTGATATATTTAATACTATACTTACATAGATATATATTTTTTATTATACAGAAACACCCAGACCAACGGAACAAATTTCTGCAGATCGTACACAACTTTGTTCCGAGGCGGGAATCGAACCCGCAACCTCTTGCGTCGCAGGCGGACTCTCGCCCGCTGCGCCACTGAGGTCGTCAGATGGTAACTTATTCAAGTAAAACCAAATAAAACATTAATTAAACTTTCTCGGAGACGATTATCTGAATCAAATCGTACTGAACTTACTGTAATCGTACTGCATGGTATGGTTTCACTAAAAACATGCATGACAATGTCATGTCTAAATACAATAAAAATAATGTTAATTATTGTGAGCTAAAATTACTCTAAATCGAAAAATTTCATCGAACTTTTGTTGAGGAAGCATTACTTAATCGGGCATTAAAAGTAACAAAGAATGATAAGCTGAGCCGGGACCTTTTTTGCTGCTGTAACACACAACATTGTTATTAGGTATTGGTTTATGTTTAATACTTAGCGTCTGTATCATCTTATGTTTTTGTTTTTATCTAGCCATATTTAAATAATGCTTGTTAATGTTATTATTATTTGTAAAAAAAATCTTACCTATATGTCTAATCTTTATATATACCTACCTACCTTCTAATATGATACCTGTTTTCTATTAATTCCAAGCCTAATTGTATATGTTGTGTGTTCTTTGTAGAAAATAAATAAATGTCTATGTCTAATCTTCGTTCGTGTACTATCGAAACAGTGTGGTGAAAGGATTCAAAGTAAGTAATGATATGTATTTTAGGTCCCTGGAATACATTTTCAAAGGATTACTTTGATTATTAGGGCTCCTTAAATCATAATTAAACATCAGCGATTATTTAACGACCAATTACGAAAGATAATCCTTTGTAAAATACAACAACAGCCCTAGCAGTCCTTTAAAAGGCTAATATCAAGTGCTTAACGTAACTAGCAGACTATGGTGAAACTCGGACTAAACAAGGAAGATTGTGTTGTAATTTTTACAAAACAAATAATTATGGCATCACAGTTCATGTAGATATTATGGTGCTACTTACAAGAAAGGCGTAGACAATGCAGAAATATAAATATGAAATTTAAGTACATACCGTATCAATAATTCTCTGTCAACAACACTTTACTGAGTATTGTACACTAGATACCGACCGAGACCGACTGTAATGAAAAAAAAGTGCTTTCGAAAAAAGAATCACAGCATCGACTGACTTAGATAGACCCCCGTTAAGGTCTATGTTGTATTGGTACAGAGGTCTGGTTTTAATAGATGCATGGATCTCTACAAAGCTATCCAAACTAATGATTTATTGGTTTTGATTCTTGCATCTATGATGGTAAGGTTCAGAATAGAAGTTGTGAAGGAAGAGGTATGTTGGTAAGTGTACTGGTTAAATGCAGCTTTCCACTTCACGGTCAAGAGCAATAGGTATTGCCAGATAACAAATTTACCCTATTTTGTGGTATTAATAGGTTATTTATTTGAAAAGATACAATGATAATGATTAGAACTGCTACGTTTCAGTAATCTTAGATAAATAGGTACTTTAGAGCTGTAACAGATTTTTCAAAAACCACTTAGGTATAAAAAATGCGATAAGAATGGCATGGTAGATAATAATCGAAATTTTAAACTTTTCATATTTTTGACATACTTTACTCCTCTTTTAGGCATCCTTTATGAAGGTTGAATTGGTATTTGATAAAAAGGGTTAAGGGGAATAATACATTGGCTCGGGATCATCTATTTTTTTATACTAATGCCAATATATTTTAAGTTTATGTAATGTGCCCCGAAAATCATTATTTATACCTAACGGTAAAAAAATACATTGATTGGAGTGAAATAGTGTAATAGCGCGACCCGAGGTAATTTACAAAGCTAGGAAACACATTGCTAGTCACTTTGTGCTAATATGACAAGGGTAAACATTGATTTATATTTAAAACCAAACAATAAAACTATCCATGACCTTCACACTTATCATTCAAACCAATTAACACCTTTACTACCAGGCAACACCGGGCCATTAGAATCTAACCATTTCACCAGTTGTCTCATCCCACGACGGCCGACCGTTACCCACTTTTATAAAAAAAAACATTCTGTAATGTTGGTTTCCCGCGTGATGAGGCGCGCGTCGCCGTTCTTTTTTCAAAAAAGATTCGAATCGACAGTGGCCAGTTTGACGAAGGATGAGATTTTAATTTTATTGAGACCTCCTTTCTCGAATTGGAGTGATATTATACGTGATGCTGAAAAGGTGGTGGGATATCCGACCTCATTTATGAATTTGCGGTGCTTATTGAGCGATGAGTTTGCGAACATGGCGCTCTATTTGAGGAAATTGGTAAGTTATTTTAATTATCCGTATAAAGATTCCATAACTTAGCTAAAAGAAATTTAACTTAATCACAAGGAGCTTAAATCTGTTTACAAGTTTATTAAAAGATAACTTAATGATATACATATCTATGTACTGTTAATGTGGAATGCCGAATATTATGTAGGTACAATTTGTTGCTCCTTCTTGGTCGCATGGCACTGCCACTCTAGAGTCACCTAACTAGACGTTTTAAAGTGACACTTGTGATTTTATTAATACCTCTTAACTTTGACTTTGACACTGAATTTTGACAATATTTTTATCTTGGCGCAGTACATAGAGGCTTCTGAAAAAAAAGCTCTCCACAATATGAAAGTTAATGACATAAGTACCTACTTTCACATGAATAATACGATTGGTTCAAGTAAGTTGTTGCCTTTTTTTAGCTACTTGCGGTTGGAGCAAACATATGGACCTGATGTTCAGTGGTAACCATCATCTATAACAATGCGTTGCTAAATCACGCACTATATCCACGTGCCCTACTATGCAATGTTGAATGCAAGGCAATGTATCTCAGGACATGTTCCTATCGTGCGTGTTTCACAAGGGAATGCGTTGTTGTTTTGAACCAAATTAAACATAGATCAATAGAGCTCTTTGTGTGTGACTCGTCTGGGGAAGTAACACCGCCATGCTTATTTCTGCCGCCGATCAGCAACGCTGTTTTTCGGTTTGAAGAGTGTGGTCGCCGGTGTAATTACAGGCACATGAGGCTTAACATCTGTTTGCGTCAAGTTGATGGACGCAAGGCGGTGCATCGTAGGGCACGTACCTATCGTGTGTCTTATGAGGCGGTTCTCCGTGACGGTTGCCACTTCACATCAGGTGGGCCATCCGCTTGTTCAATAAGTAATATAAAAAAATACACTAAGAAAACTGATAAAAGAATATCGAGATTGAAAAAAAAGCAATTCTCAAAAGAGATAACATAAAATAAATCATGCAAAAGAGTCATTATGCAATATCTTTTTTGTAGGTTGGCAGCAACCATCTAGTTATGCAGACAGCTAAAAATGTACTCTACGGTGACTCTAAGAACCTTCAACCTTGGGGCCTCATCATCCTATTACTCTCGAAGTCAGTTAAGACCACAGCACAGGTTTGTACAACTTATTATTAAAAAAAACTAAAGTTACAAGTGTTATTTCCAAAACATTGTAAATGATCGACCACACCTCCGCGCGGCGGATGCTATCTCATACTTTAACTATACTACTTTAACCATACTGTAATTAAACTGATACCTTATAGCATCCTATATTGGAAAACAGCAAAGTATCCATCACAGTTTACAGGTATGGCTGGTAGCACTTCCCATGTTAGCTGTTTCACAAAAAAACTAACGGGGATCATGTAAAAAACTCGTCTTTCTCCCTTTTAGTCGTCACTTTCAATACAAAGAACGGTGTTTATCCATTCTCTCATTCGTTTTAACATCCACAGGTAAAAAAACCCGAGGAAGAAACACGAACGTTGGCGGAACTGACCGAAATGATCCGAACCGGACACCTCATCCACAAAGGAATAGTAAACGTTCCATTTTCAAAAAGAGGCAAGGACACCGAATCAGCAATTTTTGGAAACAAAATAGCCATACTCCTTGGTGACTACCTTCTTGTAACCGCCAATGGAATGCTAGCGGGACTCAGAAATTCTGACGTGTCTTACATAATTTCTTCTGCGCTAAAGGACTTATCCGAAGGCCAGTTCTTCGGCGACAGGGACGAACAAAACATGCCTTTGCCGGGCAAACCGAAAACAACGAAAGACGATTTTCAAATCACTTTCGACACGAACGCTATTAGTGTAGACGATGTTTTGGGTAAACCATTAAAAGAATGGACTGCAAGGACTGTTTATAATGGCGTCAGCTTGCTCGGTAGAGGCTGTCAATCTACCATGGTTCTGAAGAAACAAGACAAGCTAATGCAAAACTATGCATACCACTTCGGCTGCCATGTTGGATTGGCATGGCAAGCTGCTTCCGAACTACAAAAACTGACCTCTGACACGAAAGAAAACTTCTGTCTCGCAAGTGCACCTGTCCTTTTCGCTTTAGAAAATAACCCAGATCTATATAAAGTCATAGATCAAGCTAAAAACGACGTGAAAGATGTAGATTATGAAGATTTGAAGTTCAATATTCTCAAGACTGATGCCGTTAGTAAAACTAAGATGTTGTACGAGGATCATGCTAAAAAGGCAACGGCGTATATTGAGAAAATAGGAGAGAATGATTCGGTTGATATGATTAAGAAATTGATCAATACTTTTTAGAGAGTTCGGGAGGAACCCAGAATGTCGTAGAACCATAAAAGGTCTACAACATGTGTCAAGTGCTCGAAAGCTGCCTCTTTAAGGCACACTTTTAATCCTTTCGCCACACTGTTTCGAAAGAAAGTACGACAAGAAGAAGAATAATAAGATATACTATTATTTATTAGTTTAGATTATCGTGTTAAGTGAATTAGTTTAATAAGTTATGCATGTTTTTAATTAGAACTAAATTTATGGTTTAAAATAATTAATCAGTTACCAAGCTGATAAGAATACTATGATCTGTTATTACTTTTAAATCTAAATATATATAACTCCAAGGTGACTGACTGACTGACATAGTGATCTATCAACGCACAGCCCAAACCACTGGACGGATCAGGCTGAAATTTGGCATGCAGGTAGATGTTATGACGTAGGCATCCGCTAAGAAAGGATTTTGATCAATTCCCCCCCAAGGGGATGAAATAGGGGATGAAAGTTTGTGTGAAACTTTGTCAATTTTTATAATAATAATACTTTTTAACGCGAGCAAAGCCGCGAGCAAAAGCTAGTACTCTATATAATTTTAATTGATAAATTATAAAAATACATTAACAAAATGTATGTTGAGTGTAGTAAACACTTTAATACCAATAAAAATACGTACGAGCTATTTCGGCGTCATATAAGTTATGGCTATCGTATTTATCAATAAATTTATTTAAATGAACAACAAATTTTTGATTAATTACCTATCCTTTTCCTAAATAGGATTTCCTAAAAAGATTATATCAGAAACTGATCAAGGAATTATAATTTAAGAAAATCCTTACAATTAATTCAAGATCATGATTTTTAGAGGCAGTGACGACATCGTAAAGGTCATAGGAAAGACAAGAGACGCACAGGGGCATTATTCTCTACTAGTTGCGCCCCGCGGTTTCACCCGCGCAGATTTAAATCCCGGTATTCCCACGGGATCAAAAGTAGCCTATGTGCTATTTCAGGTTATAATCTCTCTGCCAAGTTTCATCCAGATCATCAAAGAGTAACAAATCCATCCATCTATACTTTTTTTGTTCAATTGAACAAAAAAGTATCGTGTCATGTGCTCGAAAGGAGCAATCTCAAAGCACATTTAAAATCCTTTCACCACACTGTTTCGAAGGAATTAGACTGGAGGTCTTCCTCAGAGAGGAGGAAGAGAGAGAGAGAGATGGAGAAGGAAGAAGACTGGCATGTCGTAAAAACAAAATGTTCTATAACATGTGTCATTCTCGAAAGGAGCCTCTTTGAGATGCACTTAAGATCCTTTCACCACACTGTTTCAAAGGCACGACAAGAAGACGAAGCTCAGTTATATCGTAATTTTGGTATTTGTATTTTAAGTAGGATAGAATAGGCATAGTTAGTTACCACTTAACTTAATTTGTCTGTTTAGCCTTCGCTGAGATAGGATAGTGTCAATTACACCATGCAACCGTGTTAAAGTGATGACAACTGATAATTTAGCTGGTACATTTCAACATTTTGAATCTTTTAAATATATATAACTCAAAGGTGACTGACCGACTGACATAGTGATCTATCAACGCACAGCCCAAATCACTGGACAGATCGGGCTGAAATTTGGCATGCAGGTAGCTGTTATGACGTAGGCATCTGCTAAAAAAGGATTTTCATCAATTCTACCCCCAAGGGGATAAAATAGGGGATGAAAGTTTGTATGAGATTTTCAAAGTAAACGAGCGCGTACAAAGCCGCGGGATCAGCTAGTTTTAAATATATATATAACATTGGTGAACATTCCAAACAGCACTATCTCACCCCATACTAAGGCAAAGATGAAGATATGGGAACCAGATAGCTGATATACTACTTATGCTTTTTGTAAATACATACTTTAATTTTATATATGACGGTGGTTCGATATTTGAACAGAGTGACATACCCTCGCTCTGATAGTGTGCAGTGCGGATGGACGATGGTCGATTCACAACATTATGGGATACGGATCGAATCGGTTTGCATCGCGCAAGGGCATTATGTGTTCGGCGGAGTGTCAGTTCAATATCGTTAATTAGAATATCCTGTGTATACCTGTGATAATATTTTGAGAGAATAGTAATCCCTACTGATTATAGTGTACCTACTGATAAAGATCCCTTGGTTTTATTCTCTTCGCCCGAAAGGCAAGCAAGAAGCCTCCTGACAATGATAATAATTGCTGATTTGGTGTAAGTCCCTACATATAAAATTCAGACAGCAAACAAACATCTATTTTGATCACACAAATGTTTGTTCACGGCTGGGATCGAGCCCTCGGCCTACGGCACAGAAGGCAGAGCTACTACCAACTGAGCTGTGACGGCTATACATATAATTATTGATATTACTTTTGAAAAATCGCAATCACCCAAGCTATGTGCAATACCATAGGACCTGGAGGGCTCGAAGTCACGCACGATAGAAACGTGCCCTACGAGGCACTGCCCTGCGTCCATCACCTTGAGGCTACAGACGTTAAGCCTCGTGCCTGTAATTACACGGGCGACCACACTCTTCAAACCGAAACACAGCGTTACTACTTGGCGGCAGAAAAAGGCGTGGTGCACAGAGTACCTCTTTATATAGCGTAGTGGTAGGACTACCCCGGACGACCCTTCACAAATAGCTCTACTACTTTGCCTTACTAGTTTTCGCACTTCAAACTTTTTAGTAGAATAACTTGTTTGGAAGTGCGAGCTAGAGGTTAATTTGCGATTATCATCGCTTTAACTAGAGAGGTGCTGTTTGGCGCGGTCAAGGAGACTCAACTAGCCATATCGTCGTGCATTGTTACCACACAATAATATATTATGGTCTAGTTTAGTGTGACATTATCCTAAAGAGCGAATATGAACAGAATCATCAGAGTGGTTGCCGGTCAAAATAAGCACATGAGGCTTAACAACTGTATGCCTCAAGTTGATGGATGCAGGGTATAGAACAACAGATCTTGAACCTCAATTTCACCGGCAACCACATTCTTTAAACCGAAACATAGCAAACGGTAGAAAGGGGCATGGTTGTAGTACTACCCTGGACGAGCACAAACCTTGATTAGTCCAAAAAATGGGAAGGAGTCACGACCCTTAACAATGAAAGATCTTTTTTATACAACTTACAAATATATTATATACTGAATGAAAAAAATGAATGAATAACGATGCTTCGATGGTTATCACTTAACATAAGGTGGGCCATCTGCTTTTCCCGCCATCAAGTAGCATAAAAATAAAAAATAAATCATTGTGTATCACATTCGTAGTCAACCAGTTTCAAAACATATCCTATTTTAAATATAAGCCCAACCAACCTTCTAACTTTCTACGTCATTAAACCAGGTATAATGGAAGGAAAGAAGGAACATTGTAGAGAAACCTGTTTTACCTATCTCACTGCTATACACAATGAGATGCATTCGAAAGTTTAATGCACATTCATAGTCTAAATACAACGCCATCTATTAGATTTTCCGTGAACTATGTAACACACCACTTTGCAAAACACAATGTAAAATTTTCTTACAGCTAAATGAGTTTTGTAACCATTGTTGAGAGCAGAAGAAAACTCGAAAATCTTTCCCAAAAAACGACGGAAAAGGTAAGAGAAGGTTTATTCGAAAAACGAGATAAAGATGAAGAAATTGCAGTAAATAACTGCAGAATAAGTTTTAGAAATTAGAATAGAAGATAGACGTACACTATTTTTGATCCAATTCACAAAAATGGGGTTAATTATTTTTTTGACTTTAGAACAGAAATATTTAAAGTGATAGACAAAGTTTTCATTTTCTTGTTAGAAAAAGTTGTTTTTCAGTATGTAGGTAATTTATTTCAATGAGCTATTTCGATGACCTTCAAAAGTTTTACAGCTAAATTGATTCAAAATACTTATTTTAAAAATGTTAGACTATTTTTTGTCTTAAATTCCAAACAATTTAGTGGTTTCTGCAAATCACTGATAAACAATTACTAAAAACAGAGACATTTAACCTGACAGTAGGATGAAAGGCGAGTATGAACATGGAATAGCTTTCATTATTGTCATACTAATAATACGATACAAGCCTCATTTGCCTGTAATTTCACCGTCACACTCCTCAAACCGAAACAGCAACGCTGCTTGGCGGCAGGAATAGGCTAAGTAGTAGTTCTTCCCCTGATTTACCTCTCCTCAACAACCTCAGTGACGCAGCGGGCGAGTGTCCGCCTGCGACGCAAGAGGATGCGGGTGAGTTTCCCGCCTCGGAAATAAATTATGTACGATCTGCAGAAATTTGTTCCGTTGGTCTGGGTGTTTTCTATGTATTATAGAAAATATCTATCTATGTAAGCATTTAATGTATTAAATATACCAGTTATCTAGTACCAATAACACAATCTTTGAGTAGCTTACTGATTGTCCAGCATTATTTATTTATTACTTGTTAATTATAATTAAGTAACTAGGCATATAAACACGTTTTATTATGTACGTAGGTGAACTAGGTTGTCTCTAGATCTTAATGCATTTGGATAAACATTAATTGGTTCAAATCTAATGACTTCATGATACCTACCTACCTAATTATCTTTTCAGTTAATCAAACATATCTAATTACGCCGGAATTTCCGAGAAAATAGATGACAAACATCACACAGGCTTTTTAACGTAGTATTTAAATTCCTTGTTTTTAAAAAAAGAGACCGGCTTCAAGTCATACGTAGGTACTCCGGGTGGTATTCAGTATTCAGTATATTTATTGCATTATTATGTATGTATGTATGTAGATTGCCAGGTACAAGGACGTTTTCCTATATCTTTGTCCTTATCAAATGTGCACTACCCAAAAAATGTTTTCCCCTTACCCAAAGGTTAGCTGGTAGATAATGCTATCCAGCATTAAGCTCACTTATGTACATTGTATTTTTGTGCAATAAAGAATTTTCTATCTATTTATCTATTCCTCTCTCCGGACTTTTGGACAGCAGGAGTAGTCTACAGAAGGTATAGGGAAGCGCCTCTAGTGAAGAAAGTGCCCTGACTCTGTGCGGTGTAATTTAATATTATAGAATATGTATACTAGTTATAAGGTATATATTTAAATATGGACACTGTGTATTTTTCGAGATGTCTGCAATAAAATTTATATTATATTAACCGACATCCAAAAAGGAGGAGTTTCTATGTTCGACAAACGTTGTCGTTCTGCGAACGCAGGCTAAAGTCTAACACAGCGTACTACCTCATCTTGAATATTTATTTTTATATTAAACTACAACGCTGATACCTCTGACTACCCCCATTAAACGTCCTCGAAGAATTTGAAAGTTGTACTTACTATTATGTAGTGCGTATCACGCAAAAAGAACGCCGGAAAGAGGGGAAGTGGGAAATGGCGCGAATATTTTGTGTGCGCAAACACACCCGCTCTACTGTTTTCCATCGTTCTTTCTGGTTAACGAGACCTACCAAGAGATATAAGGGATATCTGATTTCACCATGCCTGAAGGACAAAGGCGTGAAGCTGTTTCACTTTCAGGTTTTTAAAAATATGTTGCAATATGTCGCAATATTGATTTTTAACCAACTTAGAATAGAAGGCTACATTTATTTATTTCAGTCGCGTACTTTAAAACAAATTACCATGGAATCATATCACATAAATTACGAAAATTACCGAAACCAATAAAAAATTTATCAATTATAATTGTCATTTTATAATTTAGCACTGAGTTTTTGAAATAGAAAGATGGCCTTTAAGATTTAAGATAATATTAATGACGTGTTTACGCCTACGTCTGTTCAAACATAAGTTTAATTTGCGTAAGTAAATCACATCCAGGTATGGACTGCACTTTGCAAACCCAGCCCTGCTCAGTTGGTAGTAGCTCTGCCTTCTGTGCCGTAGGCCGTGGGTTCGATCCCCAGCGACAACAAACATTTTTATAATTTATAATGCTGGACAATCCACACAGCACCATCTAGCCCCAAAGTAAGCAACTCAAAGCTATGGGTACTAGATGACTGATATATTTAATACATTATATACTTACATAGATAGATATTTTTTATTATATACATAGTAAACAGACCAACGGAACAAATTCCTGCAGATAGTCCACAAATTTGTTCCGAGGCGGGAATCGAACCCGAAATCTTTGCGTCGCAGGCGGACTCTGGCCCGCTGCGCCACTGAGGTCGTCAAAGCTTGTAATATGGAAACCAGATAGCTGATATAACATACATACATTTTTTTTGTAAATACATACATATAATTATGATAACACCTAGACAGAGAACAAACATGCTATGTTCATCACACAAATGTTTCTTCTCAGTGGGAATCAAACCCACGTCCTAGACAGAGCTACTACCAACTGAGCTGTGAAGGCAGATATGCCCTATAACTTCTCGTTTCTTAGCGGATGTCATCATTATCATGTTATCTAGTACCCATAACACAAGCTTTGAGTAGCTTACTTTAGGGCTAGAATGGTGCTGTGTGTATTGTCCAGCATATTTTTTTTTTTTTTTTTTTTTGTTTTTTTTAATACAACTAGCTAATTTTTAATTTATAACAAAAATAACATTGCTAATTTTTATAAAACTAACCCCCGGTTTCTGAAAGCTCGATCAACACTAATCGGCTGTCAAGTCAACTTATGCACTTTAAAACTAAATAACTTCGAATTATTTATATACATACAGATCAATAACGACCAGATAAAAATCTAAGTTGCGCCGGAAAATCTATTAAAAGTATTAAGGCGAATATTTCCCCGTTTGCCCTCAAGCGGTTTGATCTTGTGCTTAGTGCATGAGCGATAGCGAATTTTAATGTCACCAACAGCATTATTTAACATCTTATTTCATGTACATTATTCTGCGAATAAATATACTTTGACTGTACTGTACTGTATTTTAGTCTCGTGTCTTGCCTTACACACACAGCTTAGTTTGTAGTAACTCTGCCTTCTGCGCTTTAGGACGTGGGTTCGATCCCTCCATACAGAACAAACATCTGTGAAAAAGACATAATATGCTTTTGTGCAACTAGCTGATAGAACCAGCAGATGGCCCACATGATGTTATATGGTAGCTATCACCTATGACAAAGCATTGCATCGTAAGTCTCGCACGAAAGGAACGTGCCCTACGATGCACTGCTCTGAGTCCATCAACTTGAGGCGTACTGATATTAGGCCTCATGTGCCTGTAATTGCACCGGTGACCACACTCTTCAAACTGAAACACATCGTAGCTGATTGGCAGCAGAAAAAGGCTTGGTGACGAGACACACACAAAGAGATCTACACTCTTAGTTTGCTCTCTGGCGGGGTGTTTTGATAATAAGTAGTTTTATGACATGTGTCAAGTTTTTATCACACTGTTTCGAAAGAAACTAGTGACTCCACAAGAAGTATAAAGGGTGTTGTTACATTTTTTTTAATACTTAAAAAAATATGTAACAACACCCTTTTTTGATTTGATTTTTGTCTACCGTGATTATTTATGAGCTCAATTAACGTCCTAACACTTTAATCGCTATCCGCTCCGCTCACCACCCACCCCTCCGCCCGCCCGCTACATCGCCACCGATCTATAACATCCCCTATATAAACCTAACACTACCATCCGAAGCAACAGTGTAACTCGAGCATCCTGTATATAAACTTGCAACGGAAGTGACGCGTCTGTGTTTTTTATTCAATTATTTGATTGTGAGTATTATTAATTAATGGTCTTTATTTATGATTGCTAGATACTATTTTGATAATTTTTATGGTATTGAATTAGTTTATTCGTATTTCATTTATAATTATTAGGGAATAACGGGGAAGGATAACATAATTATTAGGAATAATAAGTTAGGTAGATTAGATTAGGGACTAGGGACTTACTAGATCTTACGATTCACTTCTTTGATCTCTAGACACGGTAGATATCCCCTTAGATCTCTTAGTACTAACCCCAGATTCTTTGAGGACGTCAGAAATTACATTTCGAATTACCAATTTTTAGGCAATAAAAATGAATGAATTAATTTAAAATAATGTTTTATCATCATAAAAAAGGAAAAACTTTATTTAGGTTTTTAAAATATCACGAGAACTTATTGCTTTCTTTAAAAGAATGCTTACAAAATAGTATTTCAAACAAAACACAAACAAATTTTAAGCGTTTCATGATCATATTTTTCTTTCAGCGGATAATGTCTCGTAAAATTATATGCAATCATATTTTCAATTTGTGTGAAAAACGGGCTAAGGGATGTTTTTTATTCATCGTTATTCGTGTGTAGCCACCCCGTCCATCAGATTAACACATCACGGCCCCTTTTAAAGAAAACCTATAAATGGACAAGGTCTCATTACAACAAAAATATAAACCAAACCAAATATATTTTTTTTTTTAGAACCAAGGAATTATCTTTATTGACAAAGAAAATTACAACTAATAGTTATAATTATTTACAAAATGTACAAAATATACAAAATACATATGAAACAGTTGAGCTATCTGCAGACCGTTGCAAACGATCTATAGATAGCTCAACTGATCCAAATCAGTGCCAGTCGAAAGCGTACCCAAGATACTGGCTGCATTGCCACGCTGAATGGCAATGCTGATACGCTGAGCCAGATACTCACCAGCCCTCGGGTCACGCGTCGCGTCGATAAGTCGCCTGGATAAAATTTTGAAGACCCGGTAGGCCTCGGTACCCCACGGACCTAGAGTCTCAACCCCAAGAGGAGCAAATACGTAGGCCCTGTCGAGACCTGCATATTTGCGCCTCTTGAGATCCTCAGCTGAATCTGCCGCCGCGCCAGCACCAACGGATGTCCTCGGCAGATGGGAAGGCGCAAGTGTGTCGACATAAGTGTAAATAATAATTTATTTATTGAACACTTTATTGCAGAAATAAAATTGTGTACTATATACTCGTAATATAAAACAATGCTGCTACTCACTGTCTGTCCCTATGTATGCTTAGATCTTTAAGCTACGCAACGGATTTTGGTGCGGTTTTTTCAATAGATAGTGATTCAAGTAAATGGTTTTTAACATGTATATTATGCGTGGGTGCGAAGCCAGGGCGGATCGCTAGTAATAAATAAAACGAATAAAATTGTGATATTACTTTTCATATTAATATTTATTTAAATAATAATCTTCTAATACATAATAATCTTTTTGTATTAATTCAAAAACATAATATTGTAGATTTATGCAGAGATTTCACAAACTTAGAATTCGTGATATGTTTAAATCCATAAAGATTAATATTTTATAACAAAATGCTGTCCACGCTTTACGCAGCAGTTGAAAAAGTAGTATTCAGTACCCGAACTCTAAGCTATGTTATGTTATTTTTTTATTAGAAAAAACATGCTCCGAAATTTGTATCTATAAAACTAATAAAAATGTTATATATATAACTTTTTATAAGTTTTATAGTACACTAAAGAAAATTACAGGTTAATTACAATGTCCTAAAAAAAAATATCCTGCTCGGAGAATAGCTTTTGGAACATGATAAAAAATCATTTAAATATTGTACACCGAAACTTGGTTGTTGATCTATAGTATTATATAATATTTAAAAAATTTAAAAGTGTGCAACCGAGAAGGTTTTCACGGTGGTCTGCGTCTTAAATAAGAAATTGACAAACACCCACAGGTAACTAGGTAGGTAAACTCAAATTCCTTGAGGTAAACACATACGTCATAAATGTCGCGATCTATCAAATGAAAACTACCTTCTGTCTAGCGATATTACTTTTTCAATTTAATTGTTTTTTAGTGTTATTTTGAATTCTGCCGGTATTTCCTTTAAGGTCTTAGCACAAAGTTTGAAGCAGAATGGATTGAAGGCATATTAATTAATTAATTTATTAAAATTTGATTGCCATTAAAATTGAAACCAAGGCGACAATGAAAAAACCTATATAAAACCTATATATATACTACATACTACTAGGAATATAATGATATAACTTTTTATTCTTAGAGCTACAAAATTAAATTTTTAGTTACATAGAGAATGTAAAATGAAATGAAATAATCCCTATCCCTACTTATATATAATACTAGCTGGTACCCGCGACTTCGTCTGCATACTTTTAATTTGATTAAAGTTTCATGGTTTTATCTTTTAAAATTAAGAAATCCCATACAAACTTTCAACCTCTATTTCAACCTCTTCATCCCTTTTTTTCGCAATAAAAGGTAGCCTATGTCCTTTCTCAGGGTCTAAAGATTGTCTGTGACAAATTTTATCAAAATTGGTTGAGAGGTTTAAGCGGGAAAGCGTAACAGACAGACAGACAGACAGAGTTACTTTCGCATTTATAATATTAGTTGTGATTAGTTGGGATAGTTGGGATTAGTTGGGATTATAAATGCGAAAGTAACTCTGTCTGTCTGTCTGTTACGCTTTCCCGCTTAAACCTCTCAACCGATTTTGATGAAATTTGGCACAGACAATCTTTAGACCCTGAGAAAGGACATAGGCTACCTTTTATTCAAATTAATAGTACGCAGACGAAGTCGCGGGTACCAGCTAGTTTATTATAAATTTTGAGCATATATTTACACATAGAAAATGTATGACCATAAAATAAATTAATAAAGGCTAGGATTTGGAACTTTCCCCTTTTTAGTTCAAAATTTGGTTACCAAGCTCCGCCCTTTTCAAAGCGAGTGATATTAACTTTAAATTTTCGGTGGCACACATTCTTTCTAATCCTATGGACATTGAAGGAAGCAGTACAAGTGTAAAATCGATGACAACGATATCGTAACCTTTAACTCGTAATCCGTTGAATTATGTAGTTCAATGCTATAAAACGGTGATGAAAACCCTTGCATGAGGTTCAGTATATTTTCTTAATACACAACTAGCTGATAGAACACGCATATGAAACTAAAGTGGTAAACATCACCCTCGTAAGTCATGCACGATAGAAACGTGCCCTGCAATGCACTGCCCTGCGTCCATCAACTTGAGGCATACAGATGTTAAGCCTCATGTGCCTGTAATTACACCGGCGAACACACTCGCCAAACCGAAACACAGCGTTGCTGCTTAGCGGCAGAATAAGGCGCAGTGATAGAAAAAGACTTAGTTCTTGAACGAGCCACACACAAAGAACTCTACATGTTCAGTCATTTTCATGACAAATAAATCTATATAAAAGCCTTCAAAATTGAAACACGCCCTAAATCATTATCAAAAAGATCCTTATTCAGTTTAATCACAAGGATCACTAAGAAACGACTTAAAACTAGGCCAATTTATGTTTCAGGTCTCACAATGGAGCACTCCGAGTTTCGTGTGAAAGGTACTACATATATAAAACAAAGTCGCTTTCTCTGTCCCTATATCCCTATGTCTCTATGACCATAGGGTCAATAGAGTGATTCAAGAGGAAGGTTTATATGTACGAGTATAATACATGCATGATATGTGCACCCGTGCGAAGCAGGGGCGCGCGGGCTGTTAATTAAAAGTAGCACTATCACTACACTATACTCGTATTATGTTTGTTACTGCACTAACTCAAAAGGTTTGGATCTTGTGAGCCTTCTCACTTTGTCTGTGATGTCGTAGAAGTAGTAGGATATTCGTTCTTCGTCCAACCCCTAAACACATTTTCCTCACTAAACAAATCACTTACTACCAATAAACGGATCTAACAAAACGGTCACAATAAAATAAAATCTATGTTTATTTGAACCGTTTATACCGAATTTATCTCGTTTTATCTGGCGTGAGCTGTAGTAAAGTCTTTTATTGGGTACCAATGTATATTGTTTCGGATTTTCTGTGCTGTGATAGCTCTGCTTTCTGCGCGGTGGGATATCGGTTCTGTTACCGACTGGAAAAAAATCGCGGTTAAACTATAGCTACCCTGGTACCTGAGTTGAGGGTTGGGGATAGGGGGAAAGCATGTGGGGGTAGATGGCAAGTCTTTCCCTATAGTTCTTTTTTCTAGGAAATGAAAAATAAATTCCAAAAAATTTCCTTCAAACTTCTTCACTTAAAAAAAAAAAAAAAAACCCTAACCTAATGAGAATTCCTTCCCTTGAGTCTTTTTGTCATAGAGATGAAATATAAATACCAATTTTTTTCATATAAAAAAAAAAACCCTAACCTAACTTGTAACTTACCTGAAAAATTAAATTATTTTTTTTCATTTCCTAGAAAAAAGGACTCAAGGGGAAGACTTGCCATCTACCCCCACTTGCATCCCCCCTATCCCCAACCCTCAACTCAGGTACAAGGATTGCTATAGCCAACCCAAAATCGCTATCATTATCACAACATAGTATAAAACAAAGTCGCTTTCTCTGTCCCTATATCCCCATGTCCCTATGTATGCTTAAATCTTTTAAACTATGCAACGGATTTTGATGCGGTTTGTTTTAAATAGATAGAGTGATTCAAGAGAAAGGTTTATATATAATACATGCATGATATGTGCACCCGTGCGAAGCAGGGGCGCGCGGGCGGATCGCTAGTATAGAATAAAACAAATAATCGCTTCCCGATGTCTGCCCCTTTGTACGCTGAGATCTTTAAAACTACTCAACGGATTTTGATGCGGTTATGTTTATCAAACATTAAGGTGTTGTCAACGCCTTAATGTTTGATAAACCTAAAAAACCGTATTGAGAACCTCCTCCTATTTTTGAAGTCGCTTAAAAGTTAGTACAAACTTACTTTTTATATTTATATAACTCAATGCACGGAATAATTTACATTTAAATTGGAAAGAAGACACTCAAAGAGTTCTTTGTAAACGTACAAAGACTGCATTCCCTTCAATGGAGTTTCAAGTCCTACTCGTGTGTTCGATTTACTCCTTTAATCGGTTCTCAGCTCAGTTGGTAGTAGCTCTGCCTTCTGCGCCGTAGGCCGTGGGTTCTATCCCACACAGAACAAATTGTGTGATAAACATAGATGTTTGTTTTCTGTATGGGTGTTATATAACATAAAAGTATGTATTAACAAAAAGAATAAAGGGTATATCAGCGATCTGGTTACACTGGTAATGGGTCTGGTAACACCTAGAATCACCTCGCTTTAAAGCGTTTCAAAGTGAGCCATGTGATTTTATTGAATAAATACCTCCTGAATTTGTCTTGGATTACTTCAAAGTAATTCAAATTTATAGGTACGTTACAATGTCAATTGGTGATTTCCTATAGAAGTCACGAGTTAGTTCTAGTTTCTTGAGCTAATAATTATAAGTCATAAGATCAATAACAAAGCTACAATAATTGGATTCAACTATTAATCGACATTATAATTAAAATAAAGAATTATTCTTATAAGGATTTCAATGACATGTCAGGATAGGTCAACACACCATTATCGAACACCGCTTATGTACCTATAGCTTGAACAATTCAATATTGTTTTACCGACTTCTACCGATATTGAGGTTCTAAATTCGATTGTAGATTTTCTACTAGTTTTTACATCACACCCAGTCAAAAAACGTATACATTATATCTATGTCTATGGCAACAAATGTTTGTTTGTTGTCGGTGGTCGGTGCTACTGCCCTTAGCATAGAAGGCCGTGCTACTTGTGTAACCAACTAAGCTCTGAGGGCTGTCATTTGAATAGTAGTTTGCTACAAAAATTGCTGGGCTAAGGGGCGCATCTTGAGAATTACCGTCAGCTTTAAACGTTGAAGGCTAAGGCCCTTATTTATAACTAGTTGCGCCCCGTGGTTTCACCCTTGCAAATTTAAATCACGGTATTCCCACGGGATAAAAAGTAGCCTATGTGTTATTCCAGATATAATACATCTCTGCCAAGTTTCACCCAGGTCCGTTCAGCCGTTCCGGCGTGAAAGAGTAGCAAACATCCATCCATCCATCAATACTTACAAACTTTCGCGTTTATAATATTAGTAGGATGGTCTATGAGCGCGCCTGTTGCTGTCTCTTTTCGTTGGCATGAAAGTGGCAGTGACAAGAATACTCTATCGAGCCACTATAAAAGGCAGGAGTTATTAATAAGAGGGTTTGCGTTTTTGGGTTATCGCCCACTTTGAAAGAGACCCTTGTTTCTTCACCAGCTAAGGAAATGGTAGACTACATAGCTGATTACTTGGAGAACATTCGTGATCGCCGCGTCTACCCTAGCGTGCAGCCAGGGTATCTCCACAAACGGCTTCCGAAGGTGGCTCCAGAAGACCCCGAGAATTGGGATGACATCTTCAAGGACGTGGATGAACACATCATGCCTGGGGTGAGTCAGTATACCTTCTAATTATTTATTTACTAGGGATCCCTAATTTTTTCCAGTATTATATGTAGCCTATGTTACTTAAGGATAATGTAGCTTACTTATGGTGAAAGAATTTTTGAAATGGGATAGTTTTTGAGCCTATTCGAAACATACAACCACACAACAACACTCAACATACCACGCCTTTTTCTGCCGCCAAGCAGCAACGCTGTGTTTCGGTTTGAAGAGTGTGGTCGCCGGTGTAATTACAGGCACATGAGGCTTAACATCTGTATGCCTCAAGTTGATGGACGCAGGGCAGTGCATCGTAGGGCCCGTTCCTATTGTGCGTGACCTACAGGGCAATGTTTTGTTTATAGGTGATGGTTACCACTTAACATCAGGTGGGCCGTCTGCTTGTTCCATCAGCTAGTTGTATAAAAAAAAAAAAAAAAAAAGGTTTAAAATTCTATGGCATGTCCTCAGCTGGTGCACTGGCAGAGTCCACACATGCACGCCTACTTTCCAGCTCTGACGTCATACCCTTCCATCATGGGGGACATGCTGTCCAGCGCTCTCAACGTGCTCTGTTTCACTTGGGTAAGTACTCTGTCTCTTTATTAACCCTAACTCTTTCCTAACTTGGGTAAATATCTCTGTAAGCCTGCACAAGGGACGATCTTAAGGGTCCGGTGACCCGGTTACGACGGTTATTTGAAAGAATAACTCTTCTTTCAAACAACCTCCCCGAAATGAAATAAAATGAAATAATAACCAATCGCACCTCGAAATTGCGAGCTGCTGTCACCGGAGCCTTAACAAGAACACCGACAGTGCAGTAGAGATGGCAAAGAATTATTTAAAAATTGTTTAGTGTTCCATTGATACGATAGAAGAAGAAGTATCTCTGTCTCTTTTCTTACGAGTTTGCAGCTGCCCATAAAGCTCAGTTGGTAGTAGTTTTGCCTTCTGTGCTGGAGGCCGTGGGTTCGATTATCACTGAGAACGAACATTGTTATGATCTTATTTTTATTTAGAAAAAGTGGATGTATTTTGAATTTTCTTTATCTCAAAACCAAAGATCTCTCGGTGGATTACAACACATTCCAACCGTTTATCGCTCTTCAAAGGCAAATCAAAGCAGGTATTTATTTAAATAAATCACAAGGATCATATTAAAACGATTTTGCAAGACTTGACGGTCCTTTATCCCAAATCCAAAGATAATTCCGAGTTCTGCTCTGTTTTATCGCCATCTCTGTCCAGAGTACTGCAGAGAACCAATGTTTTATCGCTGTCTCTTTTCCTCCCAGGCGTCATCCCCAGCCGGAACAGAGCTGGAGACTATAGCTATGAACTGGTTGGGCAAGCTGCTCGGTCTACCCGACTGCTTCCTGAATGAGAAGGATGATAGTCCAGGTGGTGGAGTTATACAGGTATGCATGCTCCTTTGTTCTTTGTTGTGTTACAACTCTTCTGTCGGCTATCTTTATTTAGGTCACAAACACAGGGACTACGGTCCCTGTTTTTGTGACCTTAATAAAACAATTTCTTTCCTTTTGAATTTTTCTTGTACACTATTTGGAGCCCATTACTTTGATGTAAGTTAACAGCAGTCATCACACCATGAATGGCTGTAGGTATACCCTCCTTGGACTGCTTGGATTTTTGAGTAGTAGAGCTCTAAGCTCTCTGTGAGGGGGTCAGCCGGGGAAGTACTACCACCACGCCTTTTTCTGTCGCCAAGCAGCAACGCTGTGTTTCGGTTTGAAGAGTGTGGTCACCGGTGTAATTACAGGCATATGAGGTTCAACATCAGAATGTCTCAAGTTGATGGACGCAGAGCAGTGCATCAGAGGGCACGTTCCTATCGTGCCTGACTTACGAGGCAATGCTTTGTTATAGGTGATGTGACTTAACATCAGGAGGGCCATCTGCTTGTTCCATCAGCTGGTTGTATAAAAAAATTGCATAATTGAAATGATTATTTCATGATCCTAGACCACAGCCAGTGAGGCAACCCTGGTTAGCCTGCTAGCAGCCCGCACCCGGGCTCTCATGGAGCTGGCCAGCCTGAACCCTGGTCTCCAGTCCTCGGAACTGTTGGGACATCTCATCTGCTACTGCTCCGACCAAGCTCATTCGTCCGTTGAGAAGGCTGGACTTATTGGTAAGCGTCCATAAGTTATGTGTTTAAAAGGTACTAATTATAGGTAAGTGACCATTACATTAAGATTGCTTAAGAGGTGAACCTTTCATCACAATGTTGTTTATCTCCAACGGTGTGTTAAGTTTTTCTGTGTGTGCACATTCCTCTCAAACGGTGATCGAAAACATCGTGAGGATACGCAGCATCTCGAAACTACTCACCAACCATCTAATTTGTAAAACCCAGATTCACGAACAATAAATTATTTGATTTGATTTGCATGTTTTGGAACCTAAAAAGGTGTCAACATGTCAAGTGCTCGAAAGAAGTTTCTTTATGGCGTATTAAAAATCTTTTCACCACACTGGTCCGAAAGAACTCGTGACACGATGTTCTTCAACATTATGCCTCCTAAATGTGGGTATGTGCCAACTGTAATGTTTGGACGTACCTCTCTGTCATCAAAAGAATTTGGATAGACTAGGATATCTGTGGGGATATCTACCGTGCCAGTGTGTTTAATTTTTTTTCAAGTTTGTTTAATCACTGGTATATCGAGTACTAGCTACGCCCCGCGGCGTAGTTTTAAATTCCGGTATTCCAACGGATAAAAAGTGCCTATGTGCTGTTACAGACTATAATCTGTGCCAAATTATATCCAGAACCGTTCAGCCGTTCTGGCGCTATTGAGTAACAAACATTCAAACTTTCACTTTGATGATATTACAGTGTGATTACTTCCCCACCAGGGCTGGTGAGGATGCGATACATAGAGACGGATGAGCACCAGAGCATGCGTGGAGACCAGCTCGAGGCAGCCATCATCAGCGACAAGGAGAAAGGACTCGTACCTTTTTGGGTAAGTTTTTAGAACCAGTTTTGAACTGAAAAACATTGCCGCCATTTTTGATTCTTTTAAAGGAACGATCCGATTGAAAGAGCATAGGGTGGACCTTTGCCCATCAGTGGGACTGAAGGAGGGAAAAAAATGTTCATACAAACACGTTTGCTTACAAAATGGGTAGGGGGTATTATGGGTCCTACAATCCTCTCTTACATTTACTGTTTTAAAATGTTCATACAAGCTCGTCAGTTAAGGGTGCTCAGTTTTTGATATGCGTCAAGAAATTGACACTGTCTACTCTCACATTATAATAATAGCTATCGACGCTCGTACAAATTCAATCCAATTACAAACTATGCTAAGAAGAGATTAGCTTCGTGGATTGATTGGCCGCGGAGGTAGTGCCCTGGATGTGGCATTTCTGACAAAGTCAAACAAAGTCAAAGTCAAATGATATTCATTCAAGAAAGACCTAAGCTAAAAGCAAAACATAGGCTCGTATTCATATTGTGAATATGATATCTCAATCAAACGTAAAGATGTCAATTCACTTGTTATTTCAGCTACCTATTACATCAATTTTAACAGTTAACAAGACACCCTCCGGTTTCTGGAAGCGCGATAATGACTAATCGGCTGTCAAGTCACTTGCTATCTCTATCTAATTTAAAGCAAAAGCTGAAAGCACTACGATTCAAACGAATAATACCTAATGTATAAATATAATCTATAATAGAATAGAAAAGAGACAGTGAGCAGACATTTCACAGTGACAATGTTATCTCTTCCGCTGTCTCTAGGTGAATGTAAAATAAATATGATCCATGTACTGAAAACACACAGGTAAAACTCACCATTAGGCTATTTAGTTACATACACACCCACTAACCTGCATTTTATAATCATTACTACATAGTATAAAACAAAGTCGCTTTCTCTGTTCCTATGTCCCTATATCCCCATGTCCCTATGTATGCTTAAATCATTAAAACTACGCAACGGATTTTGATGCGGTTTTTTTAATAGGTAGAGTGATTTAAGAGGAAGGTTTTTATGTATAATACATGCATGATATGTGCACCCGTGCGAAGCAGGGGCGCGCGGGCGGGTCGCTAGTGATTAATTAGAATACTTTATTAGATTAATTCATTACAAAATATTATTTAAAATCAGAGAATAAAAGGTGAGCAGAGAAAACATCGTCGGCTACATCGTCGCTTACCATCAGGTGAGATTGTAGCTAAAGGATAGACTATCAAATAAAAAAAAATTAAAGGATTTACATGGTTGCCTTCCAATAAAACAAGTGACAAACGAACAAGCAAGTTTTACTTTTGTATCTGTTTCCTTGCGACCTCTCTAAATAACTTTTTTTTATTTCTCATTCTGATAGCTAATTGCACAAATAGATGGCCCACCTGAAGTTAAGTGGAAACCAAGTGCCCCTTTAAACCGAAACAAAGCAACGCTGTTTGCGACACAAATAGGCATGGTGTTTACAACACAAAAAATAATTAATGAAAATTACATTACTTCATTCTAAATAATTATAATATTCCAAGCTTAGAATTTATTGTCCAATCCACTCAACTTTAAACAGAATGTCACAAAAGTATTATTCATTTTAAAACAACTAATAAGCTACGTTCCCTTTGGGACCAATTTGTAGCAGCAAGATCTGTAGAAGACGAACGTTTAAGACCGTAGCGAGGGAATAGCATCCTTGTTTTTAAATGACAGATACCTAGTTGGAGGTTTTAAGTTTATTGGTTCTACAATGTTTTTAATGAGCTTACAGTATTATAAAAGATTGGAGAGAAAGATCACGTAGGGTTTAGGAAAAAAGTATTATGTGAATACAAAGTTAGGAGAAGGTTTCTGGGAAAATTCTATACTTCTTTGGGTAATGTAGGTATGAGGTTATTTAACATTTATTGATAAAGAAAATTACAACTAATAGTTACAATTATTTACAAAATATACAAAATACATATGAAACTGTTGAGCTATCTGCAGACCGTTGCAAACTATCTATAATAATAATAATAATAATAATATTTATTCAGAACTGTATGTACAGTGGACAAATTACAAAATAACGATGAGACTGCAATAGTTAAAAACTGTGGTGCAGTCTCAATACTATACTATAGATAGCTCAACTGATCCAAATCAGTGCCAGTCGGAAGCGTACCCAAGACACTGGCTGCATTGCCACGCTGAATGGCAATGCTGATACGCTGAGCCAGATACTCACCAGCCCTCGGGTCACGCGTCGCGTCGATAAGTCCCCTGGATAAAATTTTGAAGACCCGGTAGGCCTCGGTACCCCACGGACCTAGAGTCTCAACCCCAAGAGGAGCAAATACGCTTGGGTAATTGGAATAAATATTAAGCAACTAAAATCAGGTAAATGCCAGATTTGTTAAAGGTATCATTATTAGTATCAATTTGCAAATTTTGGATTTACATAATAAAAATAAAATAACAATAAAAAACAATAGTATTTAAAGAATTACAAATAAAATAACAATAATACTAAACAATAATTTAAATGAGTGTCAAAGGGACAAATATTAATATAATAATATTAAATATTTAAAAAAAAAGTAATATTAAATTATTTACAAAGAAAACTACAACTAATAGTTACAATTATTTACAAAATGTACAAAATACATTATGAAACAGTTGAGCCGTCTGCAGACCGTAAAAACAAATAATTAATATTAAGATTGATAAAAATAAAAAAAGCATTTTAAAAACAAAAAACCAGAAACAAAATACATAATTCGTATACATTAGCCTACTATTACCGTATTGGAAGGGTGGTCTTCTTTTCCTTGTCGTGTCACTACATTCTTTTGAAACAGCGTGGTGAAAGTATTTTAAGTTCGCCCCATATGGAGCACTTCCATGCCTATTTTACCGTCCAAGTAGAATGCATACAGGCAATTCTAGCCTCACGTTTAGATAATCTGAGAGCTACAGACTGAAATGTCTTGAAAGCGTATCAAAATGCATTTAATTTAATTTGTAACAACATACAACATATTGGTAGGTAAGGAGCCATGGCGTTAGTTTATTGCCTATTATTTACGACCTCTGTGGCGCAGCGGGCGAGAGCCTGCCTGCGACGCAAGAGGTTGCGGGTTCGATTCCCGCCTTGGAACAAATTTGTGTACGATCTGCAGAAATTTGTTCCGATGGTCTGGGTGTTTTCTATGTATAATAAAAAATATCTATCTATGTAAGTATACATATAATGTATTAAATATATCAGTTATCTAGTACCCATAACACAAGCTTTGAATAGCTTACTTTGGGACTAGATAGTGCTGTGTGGATTGTCCAGCATTTTTTTTTTTATTATTTTAGGCTTTGTTCGCGTGGAATTGGCATTATAGATTCAACTAGCTATAAGACATTTTAAAGTGATCTTTGTGATAAAAAATCTACCTGTGATAAAATAAAAAAATACCTCTTTACTTTGTCTCAAAGCTAGCGTACGCCCGCGGCTATGGTTGCGTGGTGATTGGTGATTGCTAGCATCAGTTCCTTTTTGGACTCTTAGTTATTGGGATTTTTTGTTTTGATTACGATGATGGTGATAGCTCGTTGAATCAGCGAGTGAAATCGCAATGGGCACGTCATTATAACGTTGGAGAATTTGAATGGCGACCACGAAATGGAAGACGAAGTGTGGTGGGGCGCCCTCCTATCCAATGCATGCCGCTGGACCGACGATATCGTTAGGATTGCGGGAAGTCCGTGAATGGAGAGGACTCGAAATGAACCTTAAAATGTAAAGGGGAGGCCTAGTGGACTTTTTTATTGTTGATGATAATGAGTGTATGCTGATATAATTCCATTTTTCAAGATGAAATTAGGTTCTGTGTATTCATTATTTTGCTTAGCCATAGTTTACAAATAAATGCATATTCTATTCTATTATAATGATGACGACGGCGACGATGATTTTGATGATAATGTTGTTAATGATGATGATGATGTTGATGATGATGACGATGATGATGCTGTCAGGTGTGTGCTACCCTCGGCACGACGGGTTCGGTCGCGTTCGACAACCTGCAAGAGATCGGCGTGGTGTGCGCCAAGCATGCCGCCTGGCTGCACGTGGACGCAGCTTATGCTGGCAGCGCGTTCATTTGTCCTGAGTACAGGTAATGATACTATTATAGCACTATACAGGGTGTCCCAGCACTCAACGTCAAGCCGAAACGGGGCGACAGGATTGACTGTAAACATCATGAGAAAAATCTGAAAAAAAATCTATCCCATGAAGTTTGAAAATTATAGACATTTAAGAATTTTTGGTTCCAAACTTTATATGAACAAAAATAATAAAAATTAAAAAAAAAAAAAATGCTGGACAATCCACACAGCACTATCTAGCCCCAAAGTAAGCTATTCAAAGCTTGTGTAATGGGTACTAGAAAACTGATATATTTAATACATTATATACTTACATAGATAGATATTTTTTATTATACATAGAAAACACCCAGACCATCGGAACAAATTTCTGCAGATCGTACACAAATTTGTTCCAAGGCGGGAATCGAACCCGCAACCTCTTGCGT
This sequence comes from Plemyria rubiginata, assembly GCA_963576535.1. Classification (NCBI taxonomy): domain Eukaryota; kingdom Metazoa; phylum Arthropoda; class Insecta; order Lepidoptera; family Geometridae; genus Plemyria; species Plemyria rubiginata. The sequence goes on along the minus strand of OY754911.1, from coordinate 2,574,683 downwards.
CGCAGGAAGCCTCTCGCCCGCTGCGCCACAGAGGTCGTCAATTAACCACAATAACCGAAAAATGGTTACAGATTGACCACATTTTTTGGTTTTTCTTATCCTCCTTTTCTAACCCTGTCGCCCCGTTTCGCTTGACGTTGTGTTCTGGGACACCATGTATAGAGACTGGTTCCTGAGATCATGCATAAGTGATAAATGAAATTGATGTTTTCAGACACTGGCTGAACGGTGTGGAGAGCGCGGATTCCTTCGCCTTCAACCCTTCGAAGTGGTTGATGGTGAACTTCGACTGTACTGCTATGTGGTAAGCTTCTTCATAAAGTCAAAGTCAAATTGTATTTATTCAATAAAATCATGAGGCTCACTTTGAAACGTCTTAAAACTAGATAAATCTAGGTGCCGTTCCACGCGACCAAAGCCTAAAGGTAAGGCATACTTTTTTCGAGCCTTGCTCAATAAAAGCACGTGTGAACAGGTCGTGCTAGTAAATAAGCATGCTTATTTGGTCGAACGTCGGTTGATTGTTAAGCATGCTCAAAATAAGCATGCACGTTTTTGAGCACGTGTGTCAGTACCATGAAGAACGGGCAACAAACTTAGGGCTTGGTTCCTACCGTTCTTTGTATCATACAAATTGTCCTTAACCTTGTAAAAAACCTGCTAATTTACAGGGTAAGAGACAGTACGGCTCTTCACAGGACCTTTAACGTGAACCCGATTTACCTGAGACATGAGAATTCAGGTACCTAATAAAATTCAATACAATACAATAAAATAATGAAAACTATTTAATTTAAGGAATTTTATTGTGTGACAGCATGAAACATGAAAAAGAAAGCGAAGTGTGGGACTCCCTCCTACCCGATGGACTGACGACATTTTTAGGATCGTGGAAAGTCGGTGGATGCAAAGGACTCAGAATCGTTCTTCCTGGAAACTGATAGGGGAGGCCTATATCCAGCAGTGGACTTCTACAGGCTGATGATGATGTTGTATAATCACGTGAATATTTGATTCAATTCATTTGTCAGCGTATTTTATTTAAATCAATGATAACTCAATACAATACTCAATAATTTTTATTTATCTATTTAGGATCGCTAACAAAAAATACACAATAATAATACCTTGGTATTATATTTTTCAGGCAAAGCCATTGATTACATGGTAAGAAAGTCATAAATATTATTAGCTTTGGTATAAATTGTTTCCACGACTTAAACCTGCGTCGTAGACACTGCTTATTTTTTTATGCTATGTTTTATTGTTTACTGTGTTTGTTTATTATTTCCATCTTCAATAATAGGTTGGCTCACAGAAATCGAACACCAAAACCAAAATACGCCAAATCAGAGCCCATAGTGGTGATATAACCGATATTGATATAAAAGCCAATGGCGTCAAAAATAAAAATGGCAAAATCATCAACGGTCTCAAAAGTGGTCACTTTGATATAAACAACAATAAAAATGCCCTCAAAGAACAAAAAGGTGATGATGGTAAAATAATTACTAAAGCAGACGTCAATGTTAACGTTACAAGCGATAATGATCTCTATGACGGTGAAGACAAGACCAACCTACACGGATATATCAAAATGTCTGGTGGCTGTGGAGATAAAATACAGCTGGAAGATCCTTCTAAAAAGGAATTGCTAGTAAGAACTTTGACTAAGGTGATGGGTCAATCGGTACTTACTTTTACTAAACAAAACTAACTAATAAATAAATAATAAATATTGGTGGACATTCCACACATCACTATCTATCCCCAAACAAATTAACACCTAATAAAATCAAATTTAAACTATTGTTTTAGCCTAAATCCTCTTAAACTATACATTTAAGACTAAACTGTGAATACGGTATCTTAGGTATCATCCACATCCAATACTTTACATCATTAACCCTGTCTTTACGTAAGAGCCTTTACGTAAGGGCATTTGCAAATTGTTCCAGACACAGATCATAAGTCATCTTACAAATCATAAATCGACGCTAAGGCCTGTTTATTTTTATTTATTTCCAATTTCGATTCTAATCGTCTACGGTTTTAATCCTGCAATCTTTAGCCTCTTGATCAAGCTCCACTATTGTAAAGATTTAGTTGCCAAATTATATTTTTTTATCTTCAAAGTTCTTGGTTTCAAAGTGTTTATCGAGATGATTAAATCTCTATAAACACTGGCTTTAAGCCGTTGAAATAGATGAGAAACATCTATTACAATGGCTTAAAGTGCATTTTCGTTTGCAGCACTGGCAGATTCCTCTGAGCCGTCGTTTCAGAGCTCTGAAGCTCTGGTTTGTGTTGAGGAACTATGGATTGGTTGGTCTTCAGAAGCACATTCGTGAGGTATTTATTAACATCCTGCTTTTCATTACCTCTCTCTCTCTCTCTCCTTGCATTCAATAGTTACTCTAACTTGTATTAATTTTCCATAAACAAAGAGTTATTTGCCGTAATGTTCTAATTACGTCTTCTTTTAAGATCACAATCATAATTATTACTTGATTATCTATTGTGCCCTATAAATAATGTATATGTTTTTCTAAAAGCATATTCATATTAATAATCATTTCTTATTAATACCTAGATCATTATTAGCTACTTTATTGAATTCACTACTGTATAACGAACGGTCTAGAAAATTATTATAATTATCTATGTAGTTTTTATTACGAAACAAGCTCATGACTTTGATTATCACATAACAGGCGTAAATCAAATCAAAAATATATTTATTTTTCCTTTGCATTTTTTTTGCATCAAACACTTGTCTTTGTGTGATACGAAACTTGGTTACGTGTCAGAATACTGTTTTGATTCCAGGGAGTTCGTCTTGCCCAGAAGTTTGAAGCATTAGTTCTTGCAGACCAACGTTTTGAAATTCCTCAACCAAGGAACCTAGGTTTGTACAACTAACTATTATTTAACCCTCTCAACTTATTATGCGCATACTTCAAAATCTTATGCTGCTTTTCTACTTTAAAGTCTCATGCTGCTTTTCTGGCACATTCAACATCGTAGCGTAAGATTTTTTTGCTTTATCGTCTTTTTAAATGACAGGTTTTCTAATTCAACATGTAACGCTATTAACATTTAAATAATGGTTTTAAAGTATAGTTTTTTAAAATTATAACACATGGTTTTTTTCAGGCATGGTCGCATTCCGTCTTCGTGGCGACAACACCCTCACCGAGTGTTTGCTGAAGCGACTCAACGGTCGTGGCTTCATCCACGCCGTCCCGGCTTGCTTCAAGGGGATCTACGTCATCCGGTTTACTGTTACCTCTCAGAGGACCACTAACCAGGACATCTTAGGTACGATACACGTATTATCATTAAACAGACAATGCTTACATTCTGTATTGTACACTGAAATGTTATTGCGAGTAGTAGAGCTCTTTGTGAAGAGCTAGTCCGGGGAAATAATGCCTTTTTCTGCTGTCAAGCAGCGTTGCTCTGTTAAATAGGCAAATAGGCTTAACATCTGTTTAATTCAACTTGATGGACGCTGGATAGTGCATAGTAGGGCAGTTTCCTAACGTGCTTGATTTGCGATGCAATGCTTCGTTATAGGTGATAGTTACAACTCAACCGATGGACCATCTGCTTGTTCTGTCAACAAAGCAATATAAAAAACGCAACATTGACTCCCTTTGTCAGAAAGAATCACGTAAGCTTCTTTCTTCATCGTTCTGTACCCAACAAACGATCAAGGTATGGCAGCCTTGAAGAAGTCCTTGTTATTGAGTGATGTTAATGAGTTTTTCTCAGATCCTATATTTTCTGTTTTACAGAGGACTGGAACGAGATAAAAAAGGTGGCCTCAGAAATTTTGGTAGAGTTTTTCGGGTCTGAGAACGGGAACATTGTCGCACCGAAGAAACCAAGGATCTCTCTCAAAGGTAAATAATTCGTAAGCGTGAATGACCACAGAAAGGTACTGCTTGTCTTTATAAATTGATCACCTTTTTACAGTGATGATATAACAGATCACAGGGCTTTTATCAAGTCTTATCTTGGACATATCATAGCTTTATAACTGACCTATAAAAAACGGAGGAGGTTCTCAAGTCGACGCGTATATTTTTTTTGTCATGTATGACTGCGCATAACTTTTTACAGGGTAGTCCGATAATTCTTTTTTTAATGGATAGAACATTATCCCGAAGGTGGTCCCATTTACATTTCTGCATAGTTTATTTTGTGCAGTATGCTATTAGGGCCATTAAATAATTAGCTTTGTATGTCATTAATGGTTTTCAGAAACCCGTGAACTGAACGCTACATTCGGCACCAGTCTGCTTCTTGCCAACAGTCCGATGTCGCCAAAGATTGTCAACGGGACCCACGCAGCCATCTGCGACTATGAGCAGGTGCTGACTTCCTGCGCGCAGACCTTTGCTCAGCTGAAGATGGAACCTAAGGACAGTCCTGGTAACTAGTTTGTCTTTAAGAACTCTTCCTTTTTCTTGTCGTGTCATTTCTTGCGAAACAGTGTGGTAAAAAGATTTGCAACTCGTACACTCGTTTTAAATTTTTAATCTTACACATTTCATATTTTTTGGATTATGTTGTTTGTTTCTTTTTTCTAAGGCACTTTGCTCACGATTTCATTAACCTAAATTAATTTAATGCTAAACATAACCCTCATCCATATTTGGCGGTTTGCCTTGGTCAGGCGATGCTGCACTCAAGAGGTCCTGTTTTCTTAGTTGACAACATCTACAGGTGATGTGTTCTATTCTTTACACTTTAGTTTCCTCTGAAAAGCCCATTGAGGTGCTAATACTAACATCATCCATGTAGAAATGAGGCGTCGTATTCGCGGAATCAAGACCTGCGGGAAGATGTTCTCGCTGGACTCCTGTATGGACATGGTGCAAGGGCTGGTGGCGGAGCAGCCTCTGCCGCTGTGCTCTGAGGATATGGAGGAGGCTTCTAATGGTTGGTGGTGGGGTTATTTGCAAGCTTTTGTGGATTAAACTTTGTGATGGGATTTTTTTATAATCAAAGTCATGAAACTTTCAAATTTCAAACGCCTTTTCTGACAGGCGCTTGTTGGTTTTTTTTTAATGAGTTTTGATTTATTTTAGGAGGGAATAACGAAGCCTTTGGTGCCCAAATGTTGTAAGGTAAAACCTTTTCAAAATACCGGTGATGGGCCATTTTATTTAATAATATTTTTATAATTTCCTAAACTTAAAAATAAACAACTACGCTTTACCTACTAACTCTAAGCCTACCAAGGCTGGTTTTATTTTAAGGTGCATACGTATGTTCAATTTTTATTATTTTATCCCAAATTTCATAACTGCAATTTTATTTATTAATCCAGCTTCGAGTCCCGGCGAACGATCATCTCTTACCCCTTCTCCTGTGACGTCGGTCGGACCCATCAAAGAATCTTACACAGATTCAAACCAGCTCAACGTACCAACGACGCCAACTAGGCAATACCGCTCGAAATCGGTCGACGTCTCACTATCTGGTTTGATTCTAGAAGACGCTAAAATAACTATTGACGTCAAGAACTCTGAGATAACCATCACTCCAACTGGATCTAAAAACATCGTAGAACCAGAAAAATCTGTACACTTCAGTGACATAGAAGACAAACTCAACATCGGTGATAAAATAACCCAGGCGTTCGAGAACTTCCAAGACGGACTGCAAATGCTCAGCGAATATAGATCTAATACTGCTGAAGATAAGGTTGAAGAAGATGATGACACCAAGCTTACTATCAGAGGGCCAGGCAGTTACATTAAAAAGTTGATTCAGCAGTTCAGTGAAAGCTCTTTTGAGCCAGAGGATCCAAAACCAGAATCTGAAAGAGCTATGTCATCTCAGACTATCAAGGATAAGGCAGGAGCTATCTGCAAGAAATGCTTGCATTACAAAGGGAATTTACCAAAATGAAAACCTGATGCGCTGCTTAAAATAATAAAATGGCTATTGAATTGAAAAAAATTGAATAAAAATATAAAAAAATATGTTAAAATAAAGTTATGGCGTTCAAATAGTACTGTAGAATTTGTAGAATAGTGGTTTTAAAATGTGTAGATGTAAATTAGTATTATTGTAGAAATTATTAATGCACAACTGTGGTTTTAGTGGCTTTATAACATTCATATAACTCCCATTATATTGAATTTAAACGGGAATTAGAATAATAAATGCATTGAAAATGTTATCTGTGTAATATTTTTTTTAGTATATATAAAAAAGTACTAAATAATGTTATTATTGTTAAAAAATTATAAATATAAAAAATGTACCTACTCTAAAGAAGAAAACTGCTGTGCTCTCAATAAAATGATAAAATGATAATGTTTAGAAAGCATAAAAGTTGAATTATAGTACTTACTATTGTATAATGTAGTATAGAATGTATTAGTATTAAAATATATTCGTGTATAATAATAATAAAAAGAATAAAAGCTACATTCAATATTCATGCAATAAATGTTTAATGAAAATTCAACTATAGTTTCATTTGTTATTATAAAATCACTAAACCCATTTTCGGAAAATCGCAAACAACCAATTTATGTGCAATCATGCGAATTCAATACATTGCGCACATTTTAGAAAAAAATTCCCTTTGATCGATACAAGTCTTCCTAATTTATTTGAAGTAAACTTGTAACAAAATAAAACGAATGAATATTTAAATTGTTTAATAAATGCATAAAATTCTCTTACTACTAACTACTTAAACAAAGCATAATATTTTAGCGTGTTTGAGCATTTAATAATAGTTTAGTGGTTAACATTATATAATTTTCCTATTAATATTAACATTTGTGTCAAACTACATTCAGTAAATATATTAGACAGACAAAAGTTTAAAATCTATATTTCAGTCTTAAATCTAAAGTTTTAAATAACAATAAATATAAATGCATTTTGATTTTTACAAGTTATAACTTATAACTAAACTATACAACATTCAATACGGAGGAGTGTATCTACATAAAATAATATATGAATGCTCATTTCAACATTTCCGATCTATAATAGAGAGCCATTATAGTTACGTATAATTTATCATACAATTTACAATACTATTAGTAGAGGTGAAATCTTTACAGACAAATCAACAATATAAGCAATAATTTACAATAAAGTGTATCTAATCCTAATCTTAGCAATCAAAAAAATTATAACCAGTATTTGATAAAGAAATGTTTAAAGATAAAGTTTCAAGAAGTTGAGTCAATGATTCTAAACTGAATCAAAATATCGTTTTTGAAGTGACCACAAGTATACGTTTCTTTATTAAAACGTATCAGAGATTTAAGTTAGTTGGTAATAATAATTTGAAATTTTCTAAAGTTGTATAGTTCAAAGAACTTCAGTGGATACCGGTTATTGATTTTAACCAAGGCTTGTAGTAGGTAGTCCTCATGTAAACTCCAGGTAGGAAGGGTGCAGCGCACTTGATGCCATGGGATACGGTACCTACCAGCTGCCACTTGCCATCATCACGTTGCAAGACTAAGGGACCACCGCTGTCACCCTGAAATTTTAAGATTTTGTGATTTTTTGCAGTGGAGTTACTCTAGACTCAATGTTAGTTCCGCCCTTACTTCTTATGATTGACAGGAAACACTGAGCTGGTATTATTGAAAATCATCAAAATCGGTGGTTTGGGCATGTAGAGAGGATGAATGAAAGAAGATTGACGAAAAAAGTGCATCAGGCGAGTGTGAATGGGACTGTTGGGAGGGGAAGACCTCGGCGGACCTATCTAGATCAGATAACAGATGTTGTAGAGAAAGGCCAGTTCAAGAGTACCCTTAACCGACGAGCATGTATGAAGAATGTTATGAGAGTGAATGAAGCGAAAGAGGTATGTCAGGATCGTAGCAAGTGGAAATCCGTGGTCTCTGCCTACCCCTATGGGAAATAGGCGTGATTTTATGTATGTATCAAAATCGGTCCACATAATAAAAAGTTATAAGGTGACAAACATAACATTAAACAGCCGGGTTGAGAACCTCCTCCTTTTTTTATATAAAAGATTGACAAACGGGCTAACGGCCCACCTGATGGTAAGCGGTCACCGTCACCCATAGACAACAACAACACCAGGGGCGTAGTCAGTGTGTTGCCTACCCTGAAGGACTTTATTAATATTTTTCTTGGCGGGAAAACCTCTGATGGTAGCTCATTCCACAGCCTATGGATATGGAGGAGAAATGAGCGTGAAAAACGGAGAGTACGAGAGACCCAGGGTTCCAGAATGTGTGGATGAGCTCGATCCCGGTGCCGAGAGGAGCGGTGGTAGAATCTCGACGCTGGGATAAGGTCGAATAGCTCCTCCGAGCATTCCGAGATTTTTTTGAAGGCGGTTAAAACAGTTGAATTGAGAACCAATTTTATCGAAATAGTTGTGGATCTGTTTTCTTTTTGTTATTTATAATAGAAAATGGCCAAAATCATAACAATACTGACCTCACAAGAATCCTTCTGCCCGTTCGCGTATCCAGCGCATATGAAAGAGTTGAGGATCTTCTTCGAGTGGCCAGCAGTTTGGAACATCTCCTGGCAAGCACTGTTCTCTATCACTGGCACCTGAAAGCAGTGGTTCGATATTCAGAGAAGTAAGATCTGTTCTTGATTTTCATAATCTTATAAAGGAGCTATAAGGTAAATCGTAGCTCATCTTGTTGTTTCAATAATTATTACCTTTCGAAACAGTGTGGTGAAAGGATTTTAAGTGTGCCTTAAGGCTCTCTTTTGATTTGAAGGGTACCACATACCCTTATGCTGGTAAAATTACAGACACTTACTTAACTCGGGAGGTAGGGCACGTCCATATCGTTTGTGACTCGCAAGGCACTAGACTGCAGGACTGGTACTAGACTACAGGAACTGGCACTATAGTCACCTAGTTTTAAGACGTTTCAAGATGGTCCTTGTGATTTTATTGAATAAACATATTTTGACTTTGACTTTGACTTTGAAAGGCATTGTAAGGTGATGGTTACCAATGAAACATCTCAAAGGCGTGTGTTTCCATCATCATCATCATCAGCCTGTTGCAGTCCACTGTTGGTCATAGATCTCTCTGACGCACCACTGAGCCCAGTCTTCGGCTCTCCCGATCCAGTCTTTGCCTGTCACAAGTCGTCGCTCTATCTAGTCTTGAGGGCGTCCTATACTACGTTGGCCTAGCCTAGCGCCTAGCGCGGTCTCCAATCCAGAACAAGTTCCATCAGCAATCAGAAATCTACCGTTTTACCTCGGCCTACCTCCTTGTTGTTATATACTATGCAGGATCCATGTGATACTCGTACTTACTTAGAATTAACAACTACGTATGTACTAAAACTAAACTATGTGTAAGCAATAAATATATTGAGTATTGCGTTCATGAGGAACTGGATTCTAACCTCGACCTCCTGTAACACCGCCGGGACTCCGCCGCCGTACTTGAGCCGTCCCCATCCAGTGACAGTGGCCACGCGCCCGGTGTAGTCACCCTCATCGGGAGGCATGCAGATTGGCACTAGAATTATATATTTAAAATAAAAATTAAATTAAAATGATATTGGAAAAATAAAGGAAAATTATTAATGCTGAACATTCCGTGGATAGTAGCCAGCTCTCTTGTCGTATCAGTAGTTTCTTTCGAATCAGTGGTGAAAGGATTTTAAATGTGCCTCACAGAGCTTCTTTCGAGCACTTAACAATGTTGCAGAACTTTCGTCATAAGTATTTTGACATGCCGTTTCCTCCGATTTCTAACCTGTTAATAATCTGTTAATAACCGATATTTCTAACCTGTTAATAACCGATTTCTAACAGAAATGTTATCAACACTATACATTTTGGCATGATGTTATATTTCTGTCAGTCCTCGCCGATATGAGCATCGAACTTGATGGGCGACTCCAGCTCCAATGGATCCACCATCTCCAGTGGTATATTGGACAGTTCTTATGCCATACCTAGGGATACAAAGTCCTGAAGCTATTTCTGTCATTCCTCACCGATATGAGCATCGAACTTGATGGGTGACTCCAGCTCCAGCAAAGCCAGATCGTTCTCGAAGGTCGCGGCGTCGTATTCGCGATGCACGATCACGCGCCGCACGTTCCTAGACACGGGACTCTTGGGCTCCTTCTCTCCGGAGATGTCGTTCTCACCGAACACTGCTACTAGGGAGGCGAGGAACCTGGAATACCAGAACAGAATAAATAAATATTGGTGGACATTCCACACAGCACTATCTAGTCCCAAACTAAGCCAAAGCTTGTGACATGAGAACCAAATAGCTGATATACTTAAATACTTTACATAGATACATACATAAAATCAGCCTTCATAGCTCTATTGGTAGTAGCTCTGCCTTCTGCGCTGTAGGCCGTGGGATCGATTCACAGATAGAACAAGCATTTGTATGATTATTATAAATGTTTGTCCTCTGTCTGGGTGTTGTATAATATTATACCCATATACAATAATATCTTACCCATGTATTTAAAAAAAGTATTTGTAGTATATTAGCTATCTGGATCCTATAATAATAATAATAATGCTGAACAATCCACACAGCACCATCTAGCCCCAAAGTAAGCTACTCAAAGCTTGTGTTATGGGTACTAGATAACTGATATACATTAAATACTTGCATAGATAGAAATTTTTTATTATACATAGAAAACACCTATATTACAAGCTTCGCCTTAGTTTGTCTATTCATCACAAAAATGTTTGTTCTTGGTGGGGATCGAATCCACGACCTACGGCGCAGAAAGCAGAGCTACTACCAACTGAGCTGTGAAGGCTCTCTCATTGAATACTTACCCAGGCTGGCAATGAGCAGCAGTGGTCACAAATCTGTTGGTGATGAGTACTCCGCCACATTTGTTCTTGGTGAAGAGGCCCAGCCAGGTGGACTCTCGCACGAGGACTTGCCACGGCCACTCCCCGAAGTGCGCGTTCTTGCCGCCGACGATTCGGCCGGTTTTGGAAAGAGGCTTCACTCCGCACACTGGAATTGAGAGGAGAAAGTGTATTTCGATGGAATAATCTTTGATCGCACACCAAAGGCACAGACAAAAATGTTTTGTTTAGTGATAATATCTATATATCCTCTTAACTAAGTAAATTATGAATTTGAAAACACGGGAGGAGCCACATCACTGCCCGCCCCCCAAACCACGCGCCTCGCAGATTTTGGATTTGCAGTCACTTAGCATCAGGTGGGCCTCTTGTTCCATCAGCTAGTTGTTTAAAAACATATTTTGTTGATTTTCAAACACTGCTGAAAGGATTTTAAAAAAACACAAAGTTAGTTAAAGAGCACAATATTATAGAAGGGCTTAATGCACAATAATTTTTTACCAGCCACCCTTGATAGATTTATGTAAAAATAACATCACTTACAATGTTTATCATCATAGTTGATAGCTTGGTCAGCATAGTTCTCCGTGGTAACTTCATCTGGCAACTCAGTGGTAGACGTGGCTGCTTGAGTGGTGGTAGTTATCTTCTTGGTCGGCTTCGTGCGCTTAGTGGTGGTCACCTGGAATGGAAGAAGAAAGGTTTATGATGAGACATTCTTATGATCAGGGTACCGACCGCCACCTCTTAAAACTTTCTTGAAACGTCAATTTCGTACCGCCAGCTACCAAATATTTCACGTCATTCATTCAACCAGATAAAGGAATAGCTGACTAGTTTTTTCGTACTAGATACGTTTCGTTGGCTTTATGTAACAGGACGTCGTAGTTTCAAAAAATAGTCGCGTAAGTTCAAGTCAATATTCTTCGTGGTGCTATAATAACGCCAATAAGTTCCAAAAAAAACTGCTATTATGAGTCAAATTACTTGGGCTCAACATACCTACCCTTCAATGCGAGCTTACGATACTAACTGATGCCAAATGGCCACATACGCATGGCCATTCGGCGAGTCAATGCAGCCATCATCTTGGAGACCACGTGGATTAGCAACTGATTAGGATTCTATCTCTAGATCACCCGCAACGGTCTGCAGATAGCTCATACATGACTATTTGATATGTATTTTATACATTTTGTAAATACCTTCTACCTAAAGAATAGCTTTGTAATTTTTCCGGATGTCTGCCTGCCTGTCTGTCTGTCTGTTCTCCTCTACAGGTCGCATTTTTCAACCGATCTGGACGAAACTTGGTACACAGGTTATATGACTTATTAGATTTTTTTTGTCATCGGGGATTTTTGATTGGAGGGGTACTTCCCCCAAAAAAAGGGCAAAAAGGGGGCTATTTGATATACTGGATATCTCCACCAAATGAGATCCGATTTCGATTATTCTTTTTTTATTTGAAAGGTAGCAACTATAAGTTGGTCTCGTAAAAGTTTGGCGAAGATCTGATAAGGTTCTTCAGCATGATGAACAGGATAGCTCATCAAACAATCGATGGTTTTCAATCAAATTTGAGAGAAACACAAAGGACCTCATTCTACACAAGATGATGCAAAAAAAATTAAAAAGATCAAAAAAATTACAAAACGGAAAATACACTTGCACATTACATTCCTCAAATAGCTCACTTTTAGTATGCTCGCGAGGTCTACAGCTCCCAGAGCCACTAGTTTATCTCTGTATAACAGGCCAAACACTTACCACTTTTTTAGTCGTCGTAGGAGGAGCGGTGGTCGTCCGTCTCGCCAGAGTCGTCAATCTTGTCGGCTTCTTCGTGGTTTTCACCGTCGGCCGTCGCGTGGTCGGCGTCAACCTCACTGGTTTCTTCGTGGTCACCGCAGGCCTTCTCGTCGTCGCTATCGTTTTCTTCGGCTTAACTGTCGTCGTGCGAACAGCTGTTGCGTTCTGCTTCTTGTCTAGAATAACTATGTCGTGAAGCTCTTGAAATGTACCTTGGAGGCTGCCTACGATCTTGCTGACGAAAACGCTCATTTTGTCGTTCAACTGCGCGTCTTCTTGCCAAGTCGGTGTGGAGAAGTCTAGTTCGTGGATCAGATCTATATCACTCAATTCGTTTTCAGATAGAGAGATGCTGGTGTTGTACAAAGCTGGGTTGGAACCTGATGCATTGAGCATAGGGTTTCTGACAGGAGGGAAGTTGATCAAGTCATCGGGAGATGTCTGGAACTCTGGTTTGAAGGTCGTTTGAGAGTATTCGTTGAAGTCGAATGAGGGTGTTGATACAGTAACTGGTTTAGTCACAGGTCTGCTAGAGACAGGCCTGCTAGTGACAGGCCTGGCGGTGACAGGTCTGGTTGAAACTGTTGAAGGTCTGGTAGAAACTGTTGAAGGTCTGGTAGAAACTGTTGGAGGTCTAGTAGACGCTTTGATAGGGTACGGTGTAGTTACTGGTGCGGGCTTTGGAGTTATAACCACAGTTGGAGACGAAGGCTGTTCGTAAGCAGGTTTGTTCATGTAGATATTGTTAGTGGAGGCGATGTGGTTGTTTACTGTGATCTGGTTCACTGGCTTTTTGAACGGTTCCTGAGATATCTCTATAAACTGGGGCTCTTCTGTTGGTTTCTGCGTTTGGAAGCCACTGAGGACTATGACCGTTGGTGTCACACTTGAGAAAGTGTCAGGAGAATCGTAGTTTGATACTACATCGTAAGCTTCTGGTGGAGTAACTGGTCTTCTAGTAAACTGTGATCCTGTTACGTAGCTGGTCGACGGTGGCTTTCTAGTCGTGAGAGGTTTTTGCGTTGTTGTAGAACTAATATAGCTGAATGTTGTTACAGAATCATCGAAGCCACCAGGGTCTGTTGGGTAGTTATTGAAAGCTTCAATAGCTTGACTAGTTGATGGACTAGGACTGGGAGACGAGTGTTCTATTATACTGTTAGAAGACGTATGTAGGTATTCATAGAGTGGCTTTTGCGTTGAAAGCGTTTCATACTCGTAAGGTCTCTTCGTTGTTGAAGGTTTTCTAGTAGATGATATCGATGATGGTTTTAAGGTTACATAATGGCCGGTGGATGGAGTGACGTAGTGGTTGGTGGACTGAGTTGCAAAATGGCTAGATGATGGGTAGTAACTGGAACTACCGTATGTATTGTAAGGAGATGGTGATGACTTGGTTTCCATCACGTCGTATCCTGGTGACGTCACGTCTTCCTTCATACTTGGCGTGCTATCATTCAGCATTTGTATAATAGAATCTATAGAAGACGCTTCAGTCTTTTGATTCTCTTTGGTAACCGTCGAAACTATGACATAGTTATTAGTAGTAGCTTTTATAGGCTTTGGTTTAAACACAGGTATTATTGGATGATGAGTTGATACAGATTTCTGCGTGGATGATACTGTTTTAGGAGGAACAGTTGATTTCGTCTGCATTGAAGATATCTGTATGTTGAAATCTGAAGGTCTTACTACTGTATCAACTAACGTACCATTAGGATTAACCAAAATCGTATCAGGACTACCATGGTCTATTGTACTGAACGAGTACTCTGGCTTAGGTTTTATATAAACCACGTCATCTTGCTTTGGTGGCGAGCTGAGTAAAGTATTCGCTATCTGGTTCACCCCTTCATTTATAATCTCTGCTTCTGTACTGAGGTCTTCAGGCTTAGTAGTCGATGCTGAAGCGGGTTTGTAGCCTGGTGTGACCACAGGTTTGAAGCTGTTGTGCCATTCGTTGAGCTGGTCACCGTCGTAGTCAGCTGTTTCGAGCTCTGCATCAGGGTAGTCGAGGTAGCTTGTCATGACGACTCCGGGGCCTTTAGGGATGTGCGACTGGCTGTCAGACTTGAGCTGACAGCAAGCGCCGAAGAGAAAGCCATCCATGCACGAGCCCACAACCTGGAATGAGAAACATTTTTTTATAATATTGATAGAATCTGTATACAAAAGAATATTGATAAAACGCATCGCATGGTGTAAGAGTAGATTTAGGATGGAACAAAGTCCAGCACCCTATCTCAGACTATACAATAATGTCCATAGGAAAGACATGGTGAGGTTGATAATTCGAAGTCTCTCGAATCCACAAAACTTGGCCCTTGTAGCATTATGTGCGTGGCCATGTGGCCTATGCAAATATTGGATTTATCATTAGTTGGTTCGTGGTACTAAGATATCTGAATGGATATCTACTGACCTTGGGAATCAAAGTTAAACGTTTGTTTATCTTCAAAAAGCTAATGAAGTGATTTGATCGTGATTTCTAAAGTAACGATCCTGGGGATCGAAGTCGTGGAGCAGTTTATTTTTTTATTTAACATGCAGGTGATGTATGATTAGAAACAAAGAGAAGGATGATTACCTCGCCCCCTCTCTGGATACACTCATGGTTGAACATGCATATCGTGTTCCCTCTGTTGTACTTAGCTGCTCTCGACGCTTTGCAGTGCGATGGGGTGATTCGGTACCCGCCGAACAGCTTTCTTGAATCTGAAAATAATATGTTACGTTTATCATTTGGAAAGATAAAACTACCCACCAGTGAACCAATATGTTAGGTTTAGCATTTGAAAAGATAAAACTACCCACCAGTGAACCCAAGATCTTAGGATCAGCAGGAATGAGTGACAGATGATGAAGAAACGAATTACTATTCTAATAGCGGCGATGACGGTAGAGTGGTTAGGTTAGGTATTACCAAATGATTTACTGTTGGTGTACTAGCTCGACCACTGTAAACTCGATTCTCCTCATGGTATGCGGGATGCGGGCGGTGCACACACGGCATATTTTCAGTACTACTCTGTATGCACGGCATTGCGCCGCAGCGAGATCAAGGAATATACTCTCTGACGAGAGAGCGAGATTGACACAAAAGCCGACACCTGACTGATCATCAAATTCCTTGGATTGGATCATCATTACGTCAAAAAACGGGTCGTTTTTTGACGACCAAGCAGCAACGCTGTGTTTCGGTTTGAAGAGTGTGGTCGCCGGTGTAATTACAGGCACATGAGGCTTAACATCTGTATGCCTCAAGTTGATGGACGCAGGGCAGTGCATCGTAGGGCACGTTCCTATTGTGCGTGACCTACGGGGCAATGTTTTGTTTATAGGTGATGGTTACCACTTAACATCAGGTGGGCCATCTGCTTGTTCCATCTGCTAGTTGTATTAAAAAAAAAAAAAAAAAAAAAAAACATAAAATGCGTGAAATATTACAAATTACCTGTAGTCTACTAGAGAAATCTATTTTCTCTCAGCAAATTATTGTTATTGGTTAAACCAGAGTATATTTTAAGAGAAAATCGGCCGCACAAACGCAAGTCACGTAAGTTGTAGAAAACAAGAAAGTCGAATGACATATTACACGTTTTACAAGTTAGCTACATGATGTCGAATAGAAAATATTATCATCTTTATGAAACAAAAGTCCAGTCATCCTGATCACAAAATTGCCGAAACTACAGGAGTTACAAGAAGTCCACTAACTCACATAAATCAGTAATAATTGTTTCTTTATAGAAACAATTATTTCTTTATAGAAACAATTATTTATTTACAGAAACAATTATTTCTTTATAGAAACAATTATTTATTTACAGAAACAATTATTTCTTTATAGAAACAATTATTTCTGATTTATGTAAGTTTTTTGTGCATCAGATTTTAGATTTAGATTTATTTATTGTTAACATGTACATACATCAGTTATATTATAGCTTAGGTCTAAGGTAGCTAATAAGCGAGTATATGTACCCTGTAGGGCGCTGCAATCTATGTAGAAATAAGGTAGGTACAATAGTTCATTACTAGGTACTACTTGACTATAGGTACTAATAATAAGTAGGTAGGCCCATAGTATACAATAGCATAATGGTATACAGTTATCTGGAGTACAAAAAAATATCTAATACTATGGATAAGTAAAGTTTTAACAGTTGGTCCTTTCCGGACGTACAACAACATTGCATCTCTACTCCTAATTTCTTGTACGTATGACGTATAAGAAACCAAGTGAATATTTAGTTAGTTTAGTGCTAGATAATATTGGTAATATTCGTTTATGTTACCGTTGGAGCACCGGTGGTCTAGTGGGAGTGACCCCGCCTTCCGATCGTAAGGTCGCAGGTTCGAATCCGGTCGTGCACCAATGGATTTTTCTATCGAAAAATTTATGTGCGCAATGCCAGTGCTCTTAAACGGTGAAGGAAAACATCGTGAGGAAACCAGTTAGTATTCTAACAGCGGCGATGGGCTTGCAACCTGTCACGTATGGAATACTAACTACTGCAAAATGTGGGTATGTGCCAAATGTAATGTTTGGACGTACCTCTGACTACCCCCCTTAGACATCCTCAAAGAATCTTGAATTAGTACCTTCTTGGTACTGGGAGATCTGAAGGGATATCTACCGTACCTGGGAATCAAAGTCGTGAAGCTGTTTCAGTTTTAGTTTTCAGTTTTTCGTTTATGTTACAAAATGCATTCGAGACTAACCATTTTCTTAAATAATTTTTTAAATTTACCTTGAAGAGGTTACATATTATAAAATGTCACTATAGGACTGTGCCTGAAATTTGGGCTCGTCCGAGGACGTGCTACCAACATGCTGCTGCTGTCAAACAGCGTTGCTGTGTTTCGATTTGAAGGGAACCGGTCACAGGCACATAAGGCTTACCTCCGGTTTCTGAGCGCTCAATCAACACTTATCGGCTGTCAAGTAACTTGCTATATCAGCTGTTTTTTCAAATTAGATAGAGATAGCAAGTGACTGGACAGCCGATTTCGCGCTTTCAGAAACCGGGGGTTAATAATCTTGTTTTGCAAATGTTATACAAGACTTGGAGACAAAATCAAAGCGCTTATTTGTAGGTCACCATGTACCCCGCAGATAAACGTTAACTTTATAAGTCAATGTATGTTTATTTTTTTAATAAAATTTATATAATTCTCCATGGAATAGAAAAAACAGGAATACTCGCATTAACTGTAACGCAAAACTGAAAATTTAAAGTTTGACACATTCATAAAACGTTATTTGATCTCATTCAGTTGTTACGGGCTTAATTAGCATACTCTAATAATGCTAAATAAACCAACATACTTCGGTACTGAATTCAATTTTTTATTAAAAGTCACTTCCTACTATCTTCCCTCCAACAAATTTGTGCCTTGGAACAAATTTGTGTACGATCTGCAGAAATTTGTTCCGTTGGTCTGGGTGTTTATGTATAATAAAAATATCTATCGATGTAAGTATATAATGTATTAAATATATCAGTCATCTAGTACCCATAACACAAGCTTTGAGCAGCTTACTTTGGGGCTAGATGGTGCAGTGTGGATTGTCCAGCATTATTTATTTTATCCACCTCAATCATTATCATCAGCTTATGACCTCCATCGTCGATTTTTCATTCATAAGTTCAGTTCTTATCTTTTATCTTTCTAAAAATATAGGTACGAGAAGTACATAAACGGTAGTTTTTGCCTTAAGGCGAAGTTATCAAGAAATAATTAATGTAGGGTACATCTCGCTCACACGATTCGACATTTTAAAAGAAGTTCCAAAAATTTTTAGAACTAGTTCATGAAACTAGCAGATAGCCCACCTAATTTTAATTAGTAACCATCACCTAGCATTGCCTCGTAAGTCACGCACGATAGGAACGTGCCCTACGATGCATTGCCCTGCGTCCATCAACTTGAGACCAGATGTTAAGCCTCATGTGCCTGTAATTACATCGGCGACCAAACCGAAACACAGCAA
Source organism: Plemyria rubiginata (assembly GCA_963576535.1). Taxonomy (NCBI): domain Eukaryota; kingdom Metazoa; phylum Arthropoda; class Insecta; order Lepidoptera; family Geometridae; genus Plemyria; species Plemyria rubiginata. Next base: position 2,556,013 of record OY754911.1, on the reverse strand, counting down.
TGATGCTGAAGTAGTCGCTATAAAAAAGTATAATGTTGTGTTGCTATTATAACTTAAATAATTACTATTTCTACTATTTTTATATTATGTATTATTATTGAATGATCAAGCGAGCTTACCTGAAGCGAAGCTCGATCTTAATTATGTCTCCTTCACCGAAGAGAATGTTTACTAATGTAGTATATGCAGATACGACCCAGCATTCGCACAATGTTTAGAGGTAGACAGAGAAAGCAAAACACTTCCATGTACTGTCTCACCTCTCGCCAGACTCATTATCTTCAGAGTAGTGTTACAGCAACATTGATCTTCAGGGGAACTTTTCTAGGGAAGGGAGGGACCTTGCTTCTCTTCGGTGAAGGAGACATAATTAAGATCGAGCTTCGCTTCAGGTAAGCTCGCTTGATCATTCAATTATGTCTCCTTCACTCTCAGAGAATGTTTACTAATGTAGATGTTTAGAGAACAAGATCAATGATGCACCAAGATATTCTTTGATTATCTATGGGTAGAGAAAAAAATTATTGATGAAATAAAAGAAGCAATAGGTTAAACTTTGCAAAAAAAATAATCGTAAAAGCTTGCTTGAGTAGGTACTTATTTAAATTATTAACGAATAATTACAGAAGACTAAAGCATTATAAAATAACGCAAAATAAAATAAATAGAACTTTAAAAAAGCACGAAACAAAATACTCAAAATTAAAAAATTGAATGCGAAAAAATCTTGATCACCAGAACCATAATCGTAAAAGTTATAAGGTGGTAAAACTCAAATAATATTATGTACACACAAAAAATCGGCCTAAAAAAAAACCAACTCATGAAATGACGTCGAAACTGAATCTAGCCCGAGAAGTGGCTAAAGTAGAGGCTGTGAGTTACCAGCAGAAATATCGATGCCACTATCAGCAAGCGTTTGTTGAATCCAGTGTTCAATGGATTGTTCGGTCAGAACAAGACGTCAATTATCATCTTCCTAATTATGGATGTTGCCGATTAAAGAAGGTTGCATTCTGTCAGTCAATCCCGGAAGCTTGATCGAAAGATTTGATATTATCTGAATCTGAATCGAACAAAATGTTTGTTTTCTACGGCCAGTTGATAGCACGAACAGCATGACAAATTTTTGATAAAATTCGAAATTAAATGAACCAATCTGTAGTTTTCTAAAACTACAAAATCTAATATAAACCGTACTATACTCGGATTTCAATAATAAAATAACATGGGAATGTTATCTTTGTAAAAAAATGTTTTTGAAGGAAAGTTATCTTTTACTTTCATATCTAAACTTTTTTTTTTTTTTTTTTTTTTTTTTTTTAATGATATCCAAGAAATATGTATGATTATTCAAAAAATATACTAAAGATGATTATACTTGAAACAAGTTGTAAGAAACTTTAATAAAGGTGATCTTTTTTTCATTCAAGAAAAGCATTATTATTTTGTAGATACCTACACAAAACTTCCACCAAAGCATAACACATTGTAGGTATTGTGATCTAGCATCCTGTGAAAAAACAGAAATAGTTGGAAACGCCAAATGCTAATTCCAGGACAGATTGGCTGTGGAAAGCCTTTTTGATGAGACACACTACCAGGGAGATTTTTTGATGAAACGGGTTATTGATATGCAAGGAGAGAGAAGAAGATATTTACTCGGAGAGAGAACCAATATCTCTTCAATACATATACCAAGGGTACGGTTGAGACGTTCAGAACTTATACCAACCAATACCAACTGGTACAAACAATACCAGTTGACTGATAAGAACCTTTTTATTTTTATTATTATTGTTATGTCAAGCGTCAGGAACGCATGGAAATTAATTTAATTTTGAAAACATCAAACCAAGCATTTTTTTTTTTTTTTTTAAACAAATGTCTCGTAGATACGTGACGCAAATAAGTCAATATTTGGTTTATGAAAATGTTTTAACTCATAAAAATCTAATTCGTACTCCTTATCAATATGAAGCGTCCTAGATTTTGCGTCTGCTTATATATTTTCAGCAGAAAGAATATACGACTTGAACACAAAATAGTCGACATGTGTGACTCACACCATTTCCAAATCGTGTTATTTACTGTTTTAGGTAAAACGTGGATACTGGGCAGTAGCAAGAATTATACCAAGTAATTGTAGGTAACTATTGTCCACGCGTAGGATATCACAATCTCTTTTATCTTCTGCAACTCCTTTATTCCCAAAAATAATTTGCACCAGTTCCAGGTTGGTAATTTATTATAATTGGATTGTTACGTGGTGGACCCACATCCCCCAACTCGTTCAGAGCCACAGAACACACCCCCAATTATTATTAGTGTTCGAAGCATCAGTAACAAAAAAAAAACTTCCCAATCATATCAGATCATGTTGGGAATAGAACTTCTGTAGCAGAAAGGAAATGTTTTTGTGTCTCCAAATCAGGTCATCACGCACGATAACAGTTACGGAAATATTTCATAGCTAACGTTATTTTTAAGTAGGGCCAACGTAACCCTTTAGAAGGATTTCGTAAACCACTAGCCATATAGCTGGACATGCCGTAGTTAAATATTCTAAATACCAATCACGGAACTGCTCTTATCTGAATTATTTTTAAGCTCATTAGAATAATTTCAAGACTTTTCGAGTTAAGTAGGTGTAAAAACATTAGGTACTATAATCTCAGTATCAAATTAGGATGCTTAAAAACTAGCAAGTAGCTTTTATTAAGCACTATTGTTCAATTAATTAATAAGCAATTAATTTCCCAATATCTGGTTCCCAGTTTGGCGCTAGAAAGTGCTTTGTAGAAAATTCACAAATTTTAATGTTAACGGCACATTGCCCTTACGAAAATATTTCGCTTTTACTCGTTATAAGCCCTTGAAAATATATCTTTTTTCTTTTATTTTATTTATTGAATTAGACATACGGGATCCTTGAGTACGAGTTTAGAAGCATTTCTGTGCCTCTCATCGTAAAATGTTCCGTTTAATATACGTACTTTTAAAATTGTTTTAAAATAGGTATAAAATAAATTGACCAGTTTTTTTTTTTTTTTTTTTAGATTGTCCTACAATTGGATTGCACCTTCCAATAGTCTGAGTATAGGTATTCTAAATATACTTTACTTCTTTTTGTATCGCTGCAATTGCAAATTCGGAATACTTATGCCGCTATTCATAAAAAGTATCATAAAACAAAGCACTTAGTGATAGGTGCGATCATTCGTTCGAAAGAACTTCAGACGACTTGCGTGTACTTGCAGTAGCGGCGAGGCGAGTCTAAGATAGCGTATCGGTAGGTAGGTAGGTACCTACCTACCGATGTACCTACTTCGCTAGCTGCCCAGGTGGCGCCGCACAGGCCGGCTCGTGTGGCGCGGGCTAGCATTGCAACGAACGGCGGGCGGTGGGTGCACCGCGTTCTGTGGCGGGTACGCCGAAGGTTCGTCAGGTATGACGCCGTCCGACTCTGCTTACCGTCCACGCTGGTTCCTCGCACCGCAAGACGATGAGCGTCTCACGTATAAATTTCTATTAGGAGAAACAGCTGCTTGAATCAGCTGTATTTTTTAATCTTTCTATCTTTGAATGGTTTTAACAAAGATATATCGACAAGTGGCATAATCAGGGATTATCAAGTGTCCATTAATACGTCATCAGAATCAGCTACTACCCTAGCCGCATCACTTAGCGTGCGGATGACATCCGGAATATCAAAATTATTTTCAATACATATAATGACATTGCCTCGGGCTAAAAGTACATACTTTGCCAAGCTGACCTTGTTTTGTATTTGCTTATCTATTAACAAAAATCTGCAGGTATCGACCAGCATAGTGCCAATTTCCAAGTTTAGAGTAGACTAATAGCAAGTGATAATATTTTAGAATTCAGATTATTTCTTAAATTTAATATTCGTTTCTTTTTGAAGAAAAAAAGTTCTAGTAGAATATACAGGCCAAATCGGCTTGAAAATTATCACCATACTCCACAAAGTGAGCTTTTGAAGCTGCCGGCTTAAGCTTTTACCGGCTTGAAGCCAATAATGGCCACTATTCAGTAAATATAAACTTCTAATGTCGCAAGAAACGTCGAGAGCTGTACTTTAGATCAGCTCCAGTATATAATATACCATCCAGCGCTGGAAATAGCAACAATATCATAGGTATACCTACCTCGATATCCGTAGGAAATGAACAGTCAACAAAATGGTCTGTTAAACAGAATTAATATCCTTAAAAGATAAAATGTACAGCTGCAGTAGAAGGGTTAAACCGAACGGGTGCTGCTGCTAGCCAAATATAATTTTGATAGTACAGTACATGTTTCTCACAAAATTCGGTTATTCGAAGAATACAACGAAATAACTATAAATTTGATACATCCCAAGAATTCAAGGAGCTGATAGGCACATAGCATAGTATATGTGGGTAGGTGCATAAGTAAAGATAAAAATATGTGTTATCGTTGAATGCAACGAAACACTAGGTACCCACTAGGTACAAAATATGTATTATAGTGCACGCCACCGCTCGATGAATGCATCGAGGATTATCCGAAGAATACAACGGATATGTAAAAAAAACTATAAAAGTAAAAAGGTCGGTAGTTGCATGTTAGTTGCAAATAGTGCACCGCTCGATGAATGCATCGAGATATCCGAAGAATACAGCGGATATGTAAAAAACTATAAGAGTAAAAGGCCGGTACTTGCAAATAATGCACCGCTCGATGAATGCATCGAGGATATCCGAAGAATACAATGGATAATATAAAAGAAAAGAGGTCAATAGTTGCACGAAACTTCTTTCAATAATTTTCCTCCCATCCATCTATCTTCTTTGGTTTCTTCACGTCTTTTTTTTTTTTTCGGAAAATCGCCATCGCTCGATCGAAGTAAAAACAATGATACACCTGTGCGAACGCCGTGCGCGCACGAACAAGAAATGAGTCTGGCGAGAGGTGAGACAGTACATGGAAGTGTTTTGCTTTCTCTGTCTACCTCTAAACATTGTGCGAATGCTGGGTCGTATCTGCATATACTACATTAGTAAACATTCTCTGAGAGTGAAGGAGACATAATTAGAAGTATGTATTATTATTAGTCTGATTAAGAAGTCTGATTGGCTGTTGGGTGTAACAAGATTCGAAAGTGTCCCTATACTCCATTTCTCCAGCTATTCGGTTAAGTACCAATTACTATTCGGTCCGCGTTCGGCCTCCATTCGGCTTGGCGCATCCTTTTCGGCCTCGCCTTCCGTCGCGACTAATTTAGAAGAAAGTGGTTTAGTATTCCTAGACAGAGATCTTATACGCAAATGAATACCTAGATACATTTTAAGAAGTTTTATTGCAATCTTGCATCGTTGGGTTCTCTAGTTATTGCGCTTTTTAGTAGGAAATTATGTTTGGATCAGGAATTATATTTTGTTGAAGTTGATTGATCGCGATTTTTCATGAGAATTTTTTCGTGCAAAGATTTTCTTTCTTTCAGAATTTTAAAAGGTCATCATCATCAACAGCCCACAGAAGTCCACTGCTGGACATAGGCCTCCCCTATCCGCTTCCAGGAAGAACGATTCTGAGCCCTTTCCATCCACCGACTACCCGCGATCCTAACAATGTCGTCATTCCATCGGGTAGGAGGGCGTCCCACACTTCGCTTTCCTGTTCGTGTTTTTAAAAGTTACTAGTTTTAAAAGGTTTGATTATTGTCGGCCGCTAGGCCGCTGATAACTGAGAAAACGTCTTATCGACATTTTAACACTTTTGAAGCTGGTTATAATCACCAGTGGTCTAGTGTGATTGACCCCTTTCTAATCGTAAGGTCGAAGGTTCAAATCCAGTGCACAAATGCGTTTTCTTTAAAACTTGTGTACCTACGCAGTGCTCTCAAACTCTAGAGCTACATGTTGCGGAAACCAATTTCGGCATATTTTATAAACAGAAAATAGTAAGGAGTTATAGATGATAAGTATAATAGGTGGCTTTATCTCTTAGCGCGATCTTAGTAGCGATCCCTTCTAGGCCTACTTACAATATTCTTCCAGGTAGGTACACTAGTGGCTCTGGGAGCTGTAGACCTCGCGAGCATACTAAAAGTGAGCTATTTGAGGAATGTAATGTGCAAGTGCATTTTCCATTATGTGATTTTTTGATCTTTTTGATTTTTTTTGCATCATCTTGTGTAGAATGAGGTCCTTTGTGTTTCTCTCAAATTTAATTGGAAACCATCGATTGTTTGATGAGCTATCCTGTTCATCATGCTGAAGATCCTTATCAGATCTTCGCCAAACTTTTATGAGACCAACTTATAGTTACTACCTTTCAAATAAAAAAAGAATAATCGAAATCGGATCTCATTTGGTGGAGATATCCAGTATATAAAATAGCCCCCTTTTTTTGGGGGAAGTACCCCTCCAATCAAAAATCCCCGACGACAAAAAAAATCTAATAAGTCATAACCTGTGTACCAAGTTTCGTCCAGATCGGTTGAAAAATGCGACCTGTAGAGGAGAACAGACAGACAGACATCCGGACAAACGCATTTTTGGCCAATGTGGAAACTGAGACGCTTCGCTCGCTTCGCTCGCTCGGTCAATTATCCTGTTTGTTTTTAGTTTTATAGCAAGCCGTTTGAAGGTAACTTTAGCGATAACTGTTGTTTCGAAAGCTATATACATACTTATTACCTACATAGTAGCCGACTGTTCACCCGTATAAAGCTATAAAATCCACTTTCTCCAGTTTTGCGTATAAACGTAAAAATTCTTTGCCAATGACTTCATTGGTTAGGGTTGTCTTTCGATAGATATTTTTCCAATCTGGGGGTTAAAATTACACAACTCAAAATAACACTAGAAAAACAATTAAAATGAAAATGCTATGTTGCTTCGCTAAATGACAGAAAACGAATCTTAATGGGTTGAAATTGAAATTGTATATTTTCGGTGTCGAGACCCTTGGTCCGTGGGGTCCTAGTGCTATTAGGCTTTTTAAAGAAATAGCAAAGAGACTAGTCGACATCACAGGAGACGGAAGAGCTGGCAGCTACCTCGGGCAAAGAATTAGTCTGACTATTCAAAGGGGGAATGCTGCCAGCATCTTCGGTACCTTGCCTAAAGGGACTCCTCTTAGTAATAATAATATGTTTTAGTTATTATGTTTGTGACAGCCCTGTTGACGTCCGTGACAATACCAACATCCACTATCTCCCGAGCATGAAGTGACATCACACGTCTCAAGGAAAGTGAAAGTGGCTTTTGTTTTCGACCAAATCATGTTTACACCATTTCGACGTTTCCGCGCACAGGGTGACTAAAACTACTGTTAGCTGTTTTGCAACACCCGTCTACTTCTTGTCGTTCATAAGAAATGTACATGAACAACTTCAAGAGCAAAGTTATACTAATAGCCAAGCAACTGATGTTAAGCGGTCACCTTTAAACAAGTAACCCCCGGTTTCTGAGAGCTCGATCAACAATTCGGCTGTCAAGTCACTTGCTATTTCAGTTTCTACTTCAAATTAGATAGAGATAGCAAGTGACTTGACATCTGATTAGTGTTGATTGCGCTTTCAGAAACCGGGGGCGTTCTTGTATTATTTATTTATAATCTGAATTTCGCATTTTTATTTTGGCATCTACATCCTGTATAATACCAATTTAACGGTTATATCCGCCATTTTCACTTTCTCTCGATAACGATTTGATGTAACAGACAAAGCGAATGATCCGTGTAATTTTGTTTATGATCTACGTTTAGAAACACGACAAAGTACAATATAAAAACGCTAGGTAATCCGTTATGCAAGATCGTTGTCTGGTGAAAGATAAATTATGTCATCATTACTTTTCCTGCCCTTATCCCACGCTAAGTGGGGTCGGCACAACAGGTTTTATTCCTCCACTCTCCTCTATCATTCGTCATCTTGGTGCTCACTCCTTTCTTACTCATGTTATCTTTCACGCAGTCCATCCATCGTTTCTTTGGCCTGCCTCTCTTTCTAAAACCATCCACATTCATATCTAACACTCTTCTCGTAATATGACTTTCATCCCTCCTCATTACATGCCCATACCACGCTAACTATCACTCCTCAACTTATCCGTGGTGCTACTTTCAAACTTCCGATAGATCCTACTAATATTATAAATGCGAAAGTTTGTAAGTATGGATGGATGGATGTTTGTTACTCTAAAACTCCAGAACGGCTGAACGGATCTTGGTGAAATTGGCACAGAGATATATTATAGTCTGGAATAACACATAGGCTACTTTTTACCCCGTGGGAACGTTTAGAACGCGGGTGAACCCGCAGGGCGCTGCTAGTAGATTATAATTTGTATACAATCACGCCTGTTTCCCATTAGGGTAAGCAGAGAGCGCGGAACATGGCAACCATCATATTATTATTATCATCCATACACATAAATTCAAATCAAAATACCAATTCGAACATCTGTCCACAGACTAAAAACAAATCTTCATTTTCCTACACCCTCCAAAAAGTTTTCAACCAAAGAGTTTTAAACAAAGATATTTAAAAATCGAACTATAACGTCGATAACTTTATAGTCAATCATGATGATCATGACGATTATACCGACTACTTGGTTATGGTATGCGTTTCTTTTACGCTCTGTTTGACATATAGTGCGGGTTTCCGTGTGTGGGGTACATATTCTAATCTAATAGTATAAGAATCATTGTCCTGTGGATACAGATTATACTTGATAGTACTATTAGTAGTAGTATTATTATTTTGACGACCTCAGTGGCGCAGCGGGCGAGAGTCCGCCTGCGACGCAAGAGGTTGCGGGTTCGATTCCCGCCTCGGAACAAATTTGTGTACGATCTGCAGAAATTTGTTCCATTGGTCTGGGTGTTTATGTATAATAAAAAATATCTATCTATGTAACTATATAATTTATTAAATATATCAGTCATCTAGTACCCATAACACAAGCTTTGAGAGCTTACTTTGGGGCTAGATGATGCTGTGTGGATTGTCCAGCATTATTTATTTTTTATTTATTATATGTGTGGAAAATACAGTTGACTTGACCACAGCTTCGGTTTTTTGTCAGCTTAACTTCATGACTCCTTATTAGATAATATTACTAGCGACCCGCCCGCGCGCCCCTGCTTCGCACGGGTGCACATATCATGCATGTATTATACATATAAACCTTTCTCTTGAATCACTCTATCTATTAAAGAAACCGCATCAAAATCCGTTGCGTAGTTTTAAAGATTTAAGCATACAAAGGGACATAGGGATAGAGAAAGCGACTTTGTTTTATACTAAATATGTAGTGATGTGTTCAGTAAACGTTAGTTCAAACCCTTTAAAAATATCAAGGCAAAGATTATACTGGTAATGTATCTATGACTCGGGTATCAACATTTTGAAAAATAAAAAATCACTCAACTTATTCATAAATCTATAGCATGTGTCAAGTTTATGGGACGCAGGGCAGACTGTAGGGCATATTCCGACGTGCGTGACCTACAAGCCTTATATGGGTGGCAATCTATCAAAAGTTTTTTAAATATATTTACCACAGTAATGTCGGTTCAATGTGACTCGAACCTACGATCCTCAGCTCAGAGCCGTGAAGCCAGCCGATTCGTTCAACTTTCCAGATTCTACGGTTCACTGTCCATTAATTCCATATTTACTCGTAAGTTCAAGTTTAAATAACTTCACTTTGGCTTGTAATGACGTTATTCTAGTGTTCTCAAATGGCGAAGTTTGACGTCGCGAGGAAAACATATTCAATTTTTTTATTAAATTTGTGTGTTTTTTTTATTTATTTTTATTTATTCAGCAAAACTTAAATAACAGTTTTAATAATACAACATCGTGAAACCTAGCAAGGTTTGTGTCGATGCTGGCACAGACTCGAGCTGTTCTTTGTAGCAAATAAATAATTAATGTCTATGTCTATGTCTTCAGTTTATTTATGCTGCTTGCTTGACAGTCTTCACAGCTATTGGTAGTAGATCTGCCTTCTGTGCCGAAGGCCGTGGGTTCGATTCCCACACTCAACAAACATTTGTGTGATGAACATAGATGTTATGTTCTCTGTCTGGGTGTTATATAATAATAAATGTATGTATTTCCAAAAAAAATGTACGCATTTGTTATGCCAGCTATCTGGTTCCCATAATACAAGACTGACGGCCGGTTTCTGAGAGCTCGATCAAAGCTAATCGGCTGTCAAGTCACTTGCTATTTCAGCTTTTACTTCAAATTAGATAGAGATAGCAAGTGACTTGACAGCCGATTAGTGTTGATCTTGCTTTCAGAAACCCGGGGGTTAGCTACATAGTACTGTGTGGAAAGTCCACTAATATTTTTTTTTATAATTAGATATGGAGTTGATAGGTCTTTCAAGAAAAACAGTAAAAATACACTCATACTACTCAAATAACTCGAAAACTACTCGTCAGATCTGACTCAAATTGACCAGTCATGACAACCACCAGCTTTCGATTAAAAAAATCATCAAAGTCGGTCCACCCAGAAAAAAGTTTTGAAGGTACTGACATACTGTGCTTATTTTCGAGCTAAAAGCATGCTTTTTTCGAGCCTTGCTCAATAAAAGCACGTGTGAACAGGTCGTGCTAGTAAATAAGCATGCTTATTTGGTCGTACGTCGGTTGATTTTCGAGCATGCTCAAAATAAGCAGGTTTATTTTTGAGCACATATTGTGTCAGTACCATGAGCCGTATTGAGTAGCTTCTCCTTTTTTTTAAATCGGTTAATGGAACATTCCAATTCCTTGAATGGAACAAACGGTTGCTGTCTGTCTGTGATGTAATTTAAAGAAGTAAAGGAGGCCTCATTGGGAAGACCGAATGGGTAGTTTTTTGTATGAGCTTAAGTGACGCTATTTTTGTGTAGGTATTTCTAAGAACGTAATAAATAAATCATGACAAAGACACTCAATCACGTCTTTAGAATGTAAGTTTATCTCGTAATGACTTCATAAGTGATAGCAGAGGAATGTTATCTGACCAAAGACAGGTCTCAGCATTGGTAGTAGCTGCCTTCTGCGCTTAGGCCGTGGGTTCGATCCCAATTCCCCACACAGAGCTAACATTTGTGTGATGAACATAGATATTTGTTCTATGTCTGGATGCTATAATATAAACTAATATCCTATCCTTCCTACTAATATTATAAACGCGAAAGTTTGTAAGTATGGATGGATTGGATGGTTGGATGGATGTTTGTTACTCTTTCACGCCGGAACGGCTGAACGGATCTGGATGAAACTTTCAGGGAGATAGATTATAGTCTGGAATAGCACATAGGCTATTATATATATATATTGATTTTTTAATGTTTTTAGTCTTAAATGCTTAAACAAAATGGTCTAGTTTTCTTCGACTATCTTTTTCATAGTACAAGCTTTGTTGATTTTGCGGCTAGATGAAGCTATGTGCCTGGAATCACACCGGCAACCACACTCTTCCAACCGAAGCATAGCAACACTGCTTGGTGGCAGAAGGCATGGTGGTAGTTCTGTGACACAATGAGCTTTACCACTCTTAAAATAAAACTTAAAATAAAACCACTGTTCGAAATTCGAATAAATCGCGCTGCAGATTCGTAACCCCGTTTGGGCAAGACAGGTTGTCGCCAAAATACTGGTTTTGATCAGGAAATGACCTGGATTGGGCGGGATTTTATACTGATTAAATGTATCATTAAAACGCTGATGATTGAGACTGCTTTTCACCCGCACTTATCAACATTTCGCAATACAGCTACGTTTTTAATAATAACTTTACTAAGAATTAACTTCACTTTACTAGTTAAATAAGGTCAAATATATATTTTAGTTTGTAACGTATTTGTAGTTAAATAAATATTGGTGGATTTTTCACACAGCACTATCTCACCCCAAACTAAGCCAAAGCTATATGGGAACCAGATAGCTGATAAACTACTTCAAATACAAATACAAATACATTTATTTGCCAAAAACAATTACATTAAAATAGTTACTGATGGTCCCCGCACAAGGACAAGCCTGTATCGCGGGAGGCCAGGGTAAAAAAGAGCGTGATTTACTTATACAACAGTTTACATACAGATAACACACAAAAACAAGGCACAAGACACGAGACTAAACACAGGAGACGGATAAACAGCTAAAGAACACGACATGATGTAAAAACACAGTTAACATAGCATAAGAATGTGGGTGTAGTGTAGGTAAATAGGAGGGGATGAAAGTAGGGGTAGTTATTTAAAATTAATAAAATAAAAATAAAACAAAATAATCATAATAAATACAATAAATTAATAAGTCAATTATAATAATTACGAGAGTCAGACTAGAATCTCCAAAATGCTTTCCGTAGCGTCATAATCAAGGGTGAGAAGCCACTTTCTTATTCTTTCTTTTACACCAAAAAGAGAGCAGTTAAGGTCACAATGCTTACAAACGCGGCGGTATATGAATGGGAAAGAAAAGTATCTGAAGCGCCTTGCAAAAGAGGTTTTAACAGCAGGCACTATAACCTTAACTCTCCTATTGTTATCAGTAGGGGTTAGAGCGTTTTCAGTGTTGAATCCAGACCGAACTGACTTATGGTACATGAATGAAACCCGTAGCAGGTACAGCTGCCGGACACTGAGCGTTTTAGCATCTGCGTACAGGGATACAGTAGGATAACGGAAGGGTTTCCGGAACATGACCTTGAGCACTGACCTTTGTGCTCTTTCAAGACCAATCATGTGGGTTTTCGCTGTCCCGCCCCAAGCTGAGATGCAATAGCATAAGATAGACTGACAAAGAGCCGTGTATACGAGCATAAGCGTAACCGCATCTGAGCCATTTCGGAGGAGCTTCATGATATGGATAAGCTTTCTTACTCGACCAGCGAGAGCATTAACGTGATCCTTAAAAGAAAGTTTTTGGTCGAGTAGTACACCCAAGTACTTAAAACATTTTGTACGCTCTATAAGAGAACAGGTGCAGTTTGGGGATAACTTATCACATTTATGGATACGTATGGCTAGAAAGCAAGGGGGGCCGGATACTTTTGTTTTATGAAAACAAAGGTATTTGGTTTTCTGAGCATTTAGAGTTAGCAGATTCATATCAAGCCAAGACGCTACGCGGGCAAGGCCTGCTTCAGCATTTAGAGCTGCCTGTTCCCACGTGTCACCTTTAAAAAGAATGGCCGTATCATCAGCATAACAAAGAATTTGCGAGTTAACTGGGCTATTATCAAACAAGGCAATTACATCGTTGATGTAGAGTATGAACAGAGTAGGTCCCAATATGCTACCCTGAGGGACACCGAATGAAACGTCACTGATTTTACTGGAGTGACCAGCGATTGAGACAAGCTGACCTCTATTCGACAGGTAACTACGGAACCAATCCAAGGCGATACTTCAATACTTTTTTTGTAAATACATACTTATATAATTATATAACACCCAGACAGAGAACAAACATCTATATTCATCACACAAATGTTTGTTCTCGGTGGGGATCGAACCCACGGCCTACGGCGCCGTAGACAGAGTTACTACCAACTGAGCTGTGAAGGCTGTCAAATTTTATACTATGGGCCCTGTATTTTTAAGATCCGTATACATTTAAGTTGCCTTAAATAAATGCATAATAATAATACTCAGCTAAAATAAAATGTTACTCCAACCAAGTTTTAGTACCTATAAAAAAGTTCTAATACATTCATAATTTAATATTTTACAAATTTTGCTAATAGTTGTAGTCAAATAAAAAAGTAAATTTTATACAAGTTGCTGATGGAACAGACGGCCCACTTGAAGTCAAGTGGTAACCATCACCTATAACAAAGCATTACCTCGTGAGTCTCGCCCGACAGGAACGTGCCCTATGATGCACTACCCTGCGTCCATCAACTTGAAGCAGATGTTAAGCCACATGTGCCAGTAATCACACCAGCGACCACACTCTTCAAACCGAAACACAGCGTTGCTGCTTGGCGACAGAAAAAAGCGTAGTGGTAGTACTTCCCCGGACGAGCTCTTCACAAAGAGCTCACTCTAGGTGTCTTTTAATAAGTCACCGAATATGATAGGTCACAGCCTACAAAGCAGAAAGCAGAGCTAAGTACATACTGACTGAGCTAAGCTGGGAAGGCTGGTATTCGGTAATACGATTAGATTATGGCAGAAAGGAGAAAGTGGACGTTTAAATTCAAATCGGAAATGATCGACCATGAAGTTTATTGATTTGACTTCCAATGAAACGGATAAGTGAGAGCGAGACTTGTAGTACCCTAAGTCTGAGTTTATGAAGTTATTCGTGACGTCAAGCTTCTTGTACCAGTACCCTAAGTCTACTTGAAAGAGGAAAAAAAAGTTATTATGCAATACGTATCTTAAGTTTATAATTAGTTTTGTAAGGTTCAAATAAAGACTTAATTATTATTACCCTAAGGTAGAGTTTTTTTTAGTTTTTCGTAACTTTTTTTTTATTGTTTGATAGCTAGAGGTTTACGCCATCTCACCTGATGTAAAGTGAAGATGCAGTCTAAGGTGGAGCACGCTTAGCTATAATCCACTTATTCCGTCTTGTCTTAAAAATTCCAAAGTTATCAGGTCAGGCTTTTTTGGAGACTTGTGAGTTCTCAGCTCGCATGATAGATCCGCTCCAAACAAAAAAGCCTGATGCTATGAAAAACTACTAAGAAACACAAAAAACCAAATTCAGACTTGGGGTTAGTAGAATTATGTACTTTTAAGTACCTACCTAATCTCTTTATCAGTAGTAAATAAATAAATAATGCTGGACAATTTACACAGCACCATCTAGCCCCAAAGTAAGCTACTCAAAGCTTGTGTTATGGGTACTAGATGACTGATATATTTAATACATTATATACTTACATAGATAGATATTTTTTATTATACATAAACACCCAGACCAACGGAGCAAATTTCTGCAGATCGTGCACAAATTTGTTCCGAGGCAGGCATCGAACCCACAACCTCTTGCGTCGCAGGCGGACTCTCGCCCGGTGCGCCACTCAGGTCATCTCTAAATAAAAAAAATTTATTGAATATATTTTTAAAAAAATATTTCGCTGAAAGAGCGCGTTTAAGTCTTTTGTATGGTGAATATAATGCTTCAAATCCTTTATACGAGCAATTCTTGTATATAAAAATAATATGAATCTCGGAAACGGCTCAAACGATTTTCATGAAGTTTGGTATGTAGAAGGTTTTCAAAACGATTAATCGATCTAGCCAGGATTCAGTTACCTGCAAAGCTGGATCACCCAGCCCCTTGATCACGTAACTTTTGTTACATTCAAAATTCGGTTGCATATGTCAATTTTGGCAGTTTTGCCATGGCAAAACTGCCAAAATTGACATATGCAACCGAATTTTGAATGTAACAAAAGTGACGCGATCAGCCTGCAGATATTTTTATTCAAATAATATATGCTAGACATTCGAGTTCCATTTCAAAATTGGTTCGTCAGCTGTCAATTTAAGGTATGACGTATATTTTCGCTTCAACTTATCTTCAATCCGTGAAAACTCAAGCTACGACTATGCAAAGGCCATTCAATTAAGAAGAAGAAGAAGACTACAACTACTACAAGATTACATTTGATTATATTTAAGAATATTAATGCGTAAGAATTTATAATTTAAAATGTTTTAGATAAAGTTTGTATTCCTAACAGTTTTATTTTACTTTTGTTTAATCACTACATAGTATAAAACAAAGTCGCTTTCTCTGTCCCTATGTATGCTTAAATCTTTAAAACTACTCAACGGATTTTGATGCGGTTTTTTTTAATAGATAAAGTGATTCAAGGGGAAGGTTTATATGTATGCATGCATGATATGTGCACCCGTGCGAAGCAGGGGCGCGCGGGCGGATCGCTAGTTATATATATTTAGTTTGTTTGTCTCTATTTTTGTATCAGTAAGGCAGATAAATGCGTTGTCTATCTATCTACATTTATCGATAGAAAGAAGATTGCTCATTTGCAATTATAATATAATTGCACAGCTATAAGTCTGGGTAATGCGCGGGTCGCTCCGAAATTTCACTTTTTATTCATGTCAACGTTTTCGGTATTTTGAGGACGTTATGCTAAACGGGTTTATCGATTGACGTTAAGGCGAGACGCGTTATCAGAAAACTTTGGCTAACTGGATAAATGTTAACTTTTACTTTTAGATAAATAAATAAATAAATAATGCTGGACAATCCACACAGCACTATCTAGCCCCAAAGTAAGCTACTAAAGCTTGTGTTATGGGTATACATTATATAATTACATAGATAGATATTTTTTATCATACATAGAAAACACCCAGACCAATGAAAAAATTTCTGCAGATCGTACACAAATTTGTTCCGAGGCGGGAATCGAACCCGCAACCTCTGCGTCGCAGGCAGACTCTCGCCCGCTGCGCCACTGAGGTCGTGATAAATACTCTATACCCCATATATTTTTGTCATCAGATAGTTCTAAATCAAACTATATTTATTCAACAAAATCACAAGGATCACTTTGAAACGTCTGAAAGCTAGGTGACTCTAGGTGCCAGTTCAACGCGAACAAGGCCTAGAAGAACAGCCAACAAACTCGGCTTGGTTCCCACCGCTCTTTTGTATGATCCTCGTTACAATGATATTATACTAGTTTTTCGCCCCGAACTGAGATTTCGTGAAGCGACGCTCGTAAGTGGTAGTCAGAGACAAGTCCAAACATTGTGTTTGGACATGTCTCTGACTTACCAAATTTCATGCAGATCGGCTAAACGGTTATCAAGTTATCGTCGGAAAAACCTACGTACTACCTATGTACGTAGGTTTGTACATACATACACACATAAAATGCCAAATCACCCAAGTTGATTTTAAGATTTTCATACGCTTCGCTCACTCAATCAATTAATCTTCTAAATATATATAACTCAAAGGTGACTGACTGACTGACTGACTGACATAGTGATCTATTAACGCACAGCCCAAACCACTGGACGGATCGGGCTGAAATTTGGCATGCAGGTAGATGTTATAGCGTAGGCATCCGCTAAGAAAGGATTTTGATCAATTCTACCCCCAAGGGGATAAAATAGGGGATGAAAGTTTGTATGAGATTTTCAAAGTAAACGAGCGCGAGCAAAGCCGTGGGATCAGCTAGTTAGTTACATAATAGCAAATTTTCACACTTGAATTAAAAACTAAGGTACCACTAAACCAAGTTCAAGATGATCTTGATTTTTTAAATAGTTGAACTAATCCTAATGTTTCGAAACTACGATTTAGAATCATCGCTGATGCTTTCCGGATGCATTATAAATGCAGTGACTGCGAAAGGTTTTCCTTTGCAAATTGGTTGTATCCTATCACCCGCTTTGTGATAGTGTGCGTATGCTCTTTCCTATATCTTTTTATTTTTTTATTGGTTAATGTATGTAATTGCATTCTACCATAGAATGTATTTTTTTACTACCGACTTTTTAATATTATTTACGAGTAGTCCTCGATAAGTTAAAATGTAATTCAAAATTGTTGATGATCGTTGAAAGACATTATTATAGCGCTTAAATTAGTTTGAACTAAGTATTGTGGCTAACCACATAAGAGCAATTTATAAACTTTCGTAATGTTTGTCTGTGGTTGTTTTAAATAATGTCACTCATTTAACAGTTTTTTATCGATGTTTTGCAATCAGCAATTTCTGCGTTTCTACCCATAAATCGTTTAATTTATTTGTTTATATTTATGATTTAATCATAAATAAAAAACCAATAATAACTCACCCCTATCATTATATTCTCCCCGACACAGCGACACGTCCAATATCGATAAAATCACAAATATCAAAAACCATTTCACATCACTACGGTACATTGATTTTCCAAATTCAAACCACTTTCGAACAGTCATTTTGACGTTCAGTTTCCCGCGCAAATAAACTTTAAATTTATTCTGCGTTCGAATTCATTCGCATGCTTGTGACTTTTTATCGACACCGAAAAGGTTTTCTCGTCATTTTAATTATTTTTTTCCGATTTTTTATTTCTTATTGCTTTTTTAATCCGTGCGTTCCCTCCAGCAGTCGAGAGCCTACTAGCCGACTGACCAACTTTACAGTGTAAAATAAGAAACATACATATTACTGAAACGAGCTTACTTCGAGAAAGTCCCTTAGGCTTTTTCCTGATTATCCAAATTGCACTTTATCTCTCTCGCTTTCGGTAGAAAGTTAAAAAGCGATGTTTGTTGATAGAACTCGGTCATAGTTAGTGGTTACTTGCTAAACAAGTGAACGGTGAAATGAGAAATTGAGAGACAACACGCATGTTAGAAAGAGACGGGAGGCATTTCTTTTTATAATTTCACCACTGGAATTAAGAACATCTGTAAAAAATATTAACGAAGCAAAATATGTATATAATTATTCATTCAGTGTATTGTTTTTAGACTTTCAGACAAGCTACGATTATTATAATATAACAAATAAACAAAGTGAAAAGCATTGATAAAACGTAGAGCTATTTTTTCAATGTTTTATTTTACATAAAAAAAAAGAAAAAATAGCATAAATTTTTGAACTTTATGACAGCTTTAGAATTGAAACGACAGAAGCATTATTTATTTAGAATCAATTATTTATATCGAAATGTTTCTCGTCAGAAAATAACTTACACAGTTAGAAAGCTAACAAATTTGATAGTTATTGGAGTTGTCATAGCAATTCAACCATAGTAAAATTGTTTTGTTACACAAATCCCAAGTTCACAGCTTATGTACTCGCTATACAAACACTATCAACGCACGCGCCTCACTTTTTTCAAACAAATTCTTAGAATGACATAATTTACAAAAAAAACTTGAACCATCAAAAAAAATGTGAACTCACATTGTCCCAACTCTAGTAGACAGAGAGTTTATTTTCAGCGGGATATGTATTCAATTTATTATTATTTATTAATAATGATTTTAATGATGCACAATTTTATATTAAGTAGATAAAATGTATGAAAAATTAAAGGATAGAATCCTTTAATCGATTTAAAGTCTACAATATTAAGGCTATGTAATTATGTACCAAATGTAATGTTTGGACGTACCTCTGACTACCCCCCTTAGACATCCTCAAATAAACTGAAATTCGTACTTGATACCAAGAGATCTGAGGATATAACTACCGTGCCTGAGGATCAAAGTAATTAAGGTGTTTTTTTTTTATATTTTTTTGTACCAAGATTTTTCGTTACAATATCTACTCACCTCACTATAAATAGCGTCGAACCTACTGCCAAGTAAGTCGCGATTTCTTGCTCGTCTTGACATCACACATCTAACTAATATTATAAATGTGAAAGTTTGGATGTTTGTTACTCAATAACGCCAGAACGGCTGAATGGGTCTGGATGTTTAGCACAAAGATAGATAGAGTCCAGAATAGCACATATATTATTATTTATTATTATTATTTTATAGCGGCTACTTTTTATCGTGGAACTACCGGGATTTAAAACTACGCGGGTGAAACCGCGCGGGGCGCTGATAGTCTCAGATTCTTGGAAGATACGATTACTTTTTCATTGAAGATCCCGTAATGGCTCAGCACGTGCTTTAGAATTATTCTATAACCATCTTGTTTATGGAACACTGTTTTTGCTGGGTTTTCTTTGAAACAAGAACCGTCGTACTGTTAATTAACATTTATAAACGCAAATAATGAAATATTGCATGATTTTGTTCACTTTATTGAGAACTAGTTGCACCCCGCGGTTTCAACCGCGCAGATTTAAATCCCGGTATTCCCACGGGATAAAAAATAACCTAAGTGCTATTCCAGACTATAATTTATCTCTCTGCCAAGTTTCATCTAGATCCGTTCAGCCGTTCCAGGTTAAAAGAGTAACAAACATCCATCCATCCATACATCTATCCATCCATCCATCCATACTTACAAACCTACGCGTTTTTAATATTAACTAGGATAGGATTTAGTTTCAAAATTTAGTCACAAACTGTTCTACCTCAGTGTTTTTCAATCTTAGGGTGTCGCCGGCAAAAGTAAAAAGGCAAGGTTCACTACAGCAAAACAATTTCGGTGAGAAGAGTGGTCGCCAGAATTTTTTAACCCAAAAGATTGACAAGCACTGTCTCTCCTCATCATCTTCCTGCCTTTATCCTAGGCTGGATGGGGTCGGTACAACAGATTTTTGTAATTACAGGCACATGAGGCTTAACATCCGTATGCCTCAAGTTGATGGACGCAGGGCAGTGCATCGTAGGGCACGTTCCTATTGTGCGTGACCTACGGGGCAATGTTTTGTTTATAGGTGATGGTTACCACTTAACATCAGGTGGGCCATCTGCTTGTTCCATCAGCTAGTTGTATAAAAAAAAAAAAAAAAAAAAAAAGATTTTTTCTACCCTCTCCTCGTCTCCTCTATCATTCGTCATCTCGGTGTTCTCTCCTTTCTTACTCATGTCATCTTTCACACAGTCCATCCATCTTTTCTTTGTCCTGCCTCTCCTTCTAAAACCATGCACATCCATGTCTAACACTCCCCGTAATATGACTTTCTTCCCTCCTCATGACATGCCCATACCATGCTTCTTCTTCTTCTGGTTATCGTGTCACTAGTTTCTTTCGAAACAGTGTGGTGAAAGGATTTTACGTGGGCCTCAAGAGGCTCCTTTCGAGCACTTGACACAATATGTTATATAGAACTTGTTAGGTTTTTACAACATGCCGCCGGTTTCCATACCATGCTAACCTATCAACTTATCGTCACAGTAGGCGCTACCGTCAAACTTATAGACAAACTGTTCTTCTACCTGTCGTGTCTTTTTTGAAACAGTGTGGTGAATGGAATTTAAGTGTGCCTCATAGAGGCTCGAGCACTTGACAGTGTTTTCGAACTTTTAGATTCTACGATATACACACATAAAACTATAACTCATCAGAATGTCAAGGAAGGAACTCAGAAAGGACACTTTTACTAAATTACGGCCATCAATAATACGGATACCGTTTTTTAAAACTATGGCGTGAAATTGACTACGTTATAAGAACCGTAAAGATAGAATGTGGATAAAACTTATCTCTTTTCCAATACATAGATTAAATGCATAATACATATTCAACAGAGCACCATCTAGTCCCAAAACTATAAATAATAAATAATGCTGGACAATCCACACAGCACTATCTAGCCCCAAAGTAAGCTATTCAAAGCTTGTGTTATGGGTACTAGATAACTGATATATTTAACACATTATATACTTACATACATAGATATTTTTATTATACATAGAAAACACCCAGACCATCGGAACAAATTTCTGCAGATCGTACACAAATTTGTTCCACGGCGGGAATCGAACCCGCAACTTCTTGCGTCGCAGGCAGGCTCTCGCCCGCTGCGCCACAGAGGTCGTCAAAACTAGTAATGAATGAATGAAAACTTCTTTATTGTACACTAAAATGAACAAAATAACACTTGAAATATAAAAAATAATGTGCGGTCTTATCGCTGAAAGTAGTAATGCTTGCTAAGCGAACTAGATTGATTAAAAAAAACGTTTTCCTAAATCCACACTTCTGCTACGTGCCTCTAACTGCCCTCATGGTATCCTCAAAAAATCTTGTACTGTTATTTTGTACTAAGATACCTACCGTGCCTTACAAGAAAGTGTCCTTATTATCATTGACGACCTCAGTGGCGCAGCGGAAGAGAGTCCGCCTGCGACGCAGAGGTTCCGGGTTCGATTCCCGCCTCGGAACAAATTTGTGTACGATTTGTTTCGTTGGTTCGGGTGTTTTTATGTATAATATAAAATATCTATCTATGTAAGTATTTATTGTATTAAATATTTCAATTATCTAGTACCCATAACACAAGCTTTGAGTAGCTTACATTGGAGCTAGATATTGCTGTGTGGATTGTCCAGCATTGTTGATAAAAAAAAGTAAAATTTTCTTCTTAAACTAAACAGATTTATTTAGGCTTAGGTAGATACATTTGTATGTGAATTTCGAAACCTACATTTATCCACCTCTTTAAAACATTTCTCTAAGTACCTTCCTGCTAATTTTTATCTACTTTTAAACAAGATAATGAAATTCTCACAACTACTAAATTAGATATCTCGAGATGGTCCATTGTTCGCGATCGGATAACACCTGTCTTTCTACAAAGAATTCAGTTTTAGAGTTCTGTGCGCGGTAATTTCTTTTTCTAAGAAATAATAAACAGAAGTACAATATAATTGCACTTAAGATGTAACATATAAATACCCCCTATAACTTAAGGCTCCGGTGACAGCGGCTCGCAATTTCGAAGTGCGATTGGCTATTATTTCTTTTTATTTCATTTCGGGGAGATTGTTTGAAAAAATAACTCTAAAGAAACACGCATAAATACTGTTCGAACACAAATAATACAATAATATAAGGGAAACATGCCCGAATCAGAAATCATTTTGGTATTAGTATGTTTGGTCTTACGTTTACCTAATACCAAAATGATTTCTGACTCAAGCACATTTCCCTTATATTATTGTATTATTTGTGTTCGAACAGTATTTATGCGTGTTTCTTTAGAGTTATTATTTCAAACAACCTCCCCAAAATGAAATAAAATGAAATAATAGCCAATCGCACCTCGAAATTGCGAGCCGCAGTCACCGGACCCTTAAAATAGGTACATTGTTAGTAAAAAAACAGCTTCACGACTTTGATTCCCAGGCACGGTAGATATCCCTTCAGATCTCTCAGTACCAAGTACTAACTCCAAATATTATGAGGACGTCTAAGGAGGTAGTCAGAGATACGTCCAAAAATTACATTTGACACATACCCACTTTTAGAAGTAGTTGGTAATGCATACGTGACAGATTGCAAGCCCATCGCTGGCGTTAGAATACTAACTGTTTTTTCGCACGGATTCAAACCTGCGACCTTACGATCGGAAGACGCGGTCACTTCCACCCACTAGATCACCGGTGATCTTCAAATTCTAGTTCTATCACATTGTTGTAAAAAAAATATAAATTTATTTTGTCAAACATAAACCCTGGCAGAGCAGTGCAATATTCAACCGCCATATTATTATATAATTAACTTTACTGATATATTCTTAACCTATTTATTATTCTTAGATTACTTATGATTAATTCTTACTAGACTCTATAAAAACAGTTCATTTCAGTTATGTACCGTTTTGAAATATATTTCAACGTTGTTACATTACATTCATGTATCAAGAATTTTATGGCATGAAAAACACAGCCAAAACATTTGTTAAATATTTGGCGATTTATGGGTTCTTAGCCCTTACCAAAAATATCGATTTAAAAAAATATTTAAAGGACATATAAGAACACGTAGAAAAAAAAATAGGCACTAGTAAGAATACCACTATCAAGTCCCCTAGCTAAAAGTTAAACAATATCTAGCCAAAACCAAACCCAATACGGATAAGCCATTATTAACGGAACTTCTGAGTAATAAGTGCCACTCGCGCTTGGCACCGCTTAACCGTGTCATCGGTGAGTAAAACTTTCAATTTCTCACTATTATCTGTGCCAGCGGGTCGCTGACCTTTTGACAGAATAGTGCCATGTGGTGTGTGGTATAGCTTCGATGAACAACCCAATAATGGGAAAGCCTTTATGTGAGCTAAGCCACGAGTGATAGCTTGTTATAATTAATACTAGCTTTCGCTTGCGGATTCGTTTAACTATTTGTAGTGATTACTAAGATTAATATTAATATTTAAGTTTTCCTTTTGGCTGTTCATAAACGAGACAGTAAACATGAACAAGTTCGGTAACTTTTCGAAATGACATAAAATAAATATGAAATGTTGGTGAAATAAATAAATATTAAACTTTCCAAATTTATTTCTTTTATAAACAAAGATAATAAAAAAAAATACAGACGAATAGAAAACCTCTTCCTGTTGAAGTCGGTTTAAAATAATTATTTAGTTAGACAATCATTTAATTCATTAAAACCTCAAGATCCACTCAACATATTATACATCAGTAGTAGTAGTAGTAGTACATCATACATTATATTATCAGGCTTAAAATACAGAAGTAGGTAAGTACCTACAAGAACACAAAGATTAAAAAGACAGCGAAAACAGGTTTTTTTACAAATAATCATAATATATTTACCCTAAAGGGATAGGTAAATGGGCAAATGTTAGTCTTGTACTTTCACTCAAGGTCAGTGTCAGCGGGTATGTTATAGTGATGTTCTTTTATCGATATTTTTATCGATGGTACATGTTTGTCAATACCCGATATCTCGCTATAGATTAAATCTATTTATTTTTTGTTTTTCAATACAACTTGCTGATGGAGCAAGCAGTTAGCTCAAATGGCCAAATAAGAAAAATATAATTATAATACTTTTACTGTAAGCAGGTATATATTATGATTATAATTGTGTACATATTTACAAAAAAAATGTATATCAATATGTACTATATCGGTTATCTGGTTCCCATATTACAAGATTTGGCCAAGACCATTTTTTAAGTTAGAGATTAGATAGTAACTTTGTGGAAAGTCCATCAATGTATAATTTTATTTATTTATTCGTAGAATGACAGGTTTTCTAATCGTTTTCTAAGCAATTTGATTTACACTGTTCATTAAAAAAATTAAATCTACATTTTACTAGCCAAGTAATTAGATACTGAATAGAGTAATAAAGTGAACAAATGTTAAAAGTTAACGTGAATTTTTCATTTTATTGAAACTATTTCTATCGATACAAATGATCGACTGTGGAACATCACTAGGCATTATCGATATCACAATAGAAAGTTTATTTGTAAAGAACAGTCCGCAGAAAAAGCAAACAATTTCTTTTTATGTTGACTTGTGAGAATTTATTGTGAAATGCTTTTCCGGGAAGATGATTCAACATGAAGTTTGCAATCTTTTTTTCTATAGCTAAATACATTTGAAGCCTTTTTCAAACTTTATTCAAACTTTTCT
The DNA here is from genome assembly GCA_963576535.1 of Plemyria rubiginata. Classification (NCBI taxonomy): domain Eukaryota; kingdom Metazoa; phylum Arthropoda; class Insecta; order Lepidoptera; family Geometridae; genus Plemyria; species Plemyria rubiginata. The sequence continues at coordinate 2,530,984 of OY754911.1, read as the reverse complement.
TCGCTTCTAATGCAGTTTTACTTAGATTTCTATTTGATCAACGAAAAATGTGTGCGTTTTTGTTTACTTTAATGAATAATGCACAAAAACCGTGATTATGAAACCGTAGCTTTTTTTGTTGTCCTTACAAAGGAGGTCGAAAGGAAGGGCGTGCTCTGGAGGTCTAAAGTTCTTCAGAAAAACGTTAGGCGATGACGGTGAACTCTCATCGATACAAGATTTTTCACTCAAAAGTTTGCATAAGTACAAAAACGAGTAAAACAAGCTTTTGGGCAAGAAAACTTGTATCGATTAAAATGATTTTTTTTACTAAACTGTGTGCTTGTCCAGTGGATTAAAATGATTGAAAAAGATTTTTCGAAAAAAGGTTTAGTAGTTTGACAGCCTTCACAGCTCAGTCAGTTGTAGCTCTGCCTTCTGCGCCGTAGGTCGTGGGTTCGATTCCCATCGTGAACAAACATTTGTGTGATCAACATAGACAACACGTAGGGCACGTAGGGCGTCGTAGGGCACGTTCCTATTATGCGTGACTTATGGGGCAATGTTTTGTTTATAGGTGATGGTTACCACTTAACATCAGGTGGGCCATCTGCTTGTTCCATCAGCTAGTTGTATATAAAAAAAAAACAGAGACCGATTTTTATGCAGGTTTTTTTAATAGATAGACCCCTGGTGGAAAGCGCGATCGACACTAATCGGCGGTCAAGCCACTTGCTATTTCAGCTTTTACTTCAAAGTAGATAGAGACTTGATGACTTGAGCAAGTGACTTGACAGCCGATTAGCCGTGTTGATCGCGCTTTCAGAAACCGGGGAAAAGTGATTCAAGAGACAGGTTATATCCTATTCTACTACTATTATAAACGCGAACATTTGTATGGATGGATGGATGTTTGTTACTCTTTCACGCCGGGATTTTTGGAATGGATCTGGATGAAACTTGGCAGAGAGATAGATTATAGTCTGGAATATCATATAGGCTCTCTATCCCGTGTCTCTTTTATCCCGTGGGAATACCGGGATTTAAAACTACGCGGATGAAACTGCGGGGCGCTGTAGTAATACATAAGCATTGCACCCGTGCCAAGCCGGAGCGGGTCGCTAGTGTAAAATTAAATGAAGATTTTCAAAGTGTAGCCTAGGCCTGTGACATTGCAATTTATAGCAAACCCAACAATGTCAAGTGAAAACAAGTCACACGACCCGGCAGCCAGTGAACGAGCGCGGACGGGGATATGTGTGCCCAACCGCTTAAGGGTCCGGTGACAGCGGCTCGCAATTTCGAGGTGCGATTGGCTATTATTTCATTTTATTTCATTTCGGGGAGGTTGTTTGAAAGAATAACTCTAAAGAAACACGCATAAATACTGTTCGAACACAAATAATACAATAATATAAGGGAAATGTGCTTGAGTCAGAAATCATTTTGGTATTAGGTAAATGTAAGACCAAACATACTAATACCAAAATGATTTCTGATTCGGGCATGTTTCCCTTATATTATTGTATTATTTGTGTTCGAACAGTATTTATGCGTGTTTCTTTAGAGTTATTTTTTCAAACAACCTCCCCGAAATGAAATAAAATGAAATAATAGCCAATCGCACCTCGAAATTGCGAGCCGCTGTCACCGAAGCCTTAAGCTAAAAGTTTCCGTACTCATTACAGGCACATGAGGCTTAACATCAGTATGCCTCAAGTTGATGGACGAAGAATCGTAGGGCACGTTCCTATCGTGCGTGACTTACGAGGCATTGCTTTGTTAGGTGCTGGCTAACCAAGGTGGGCCATCTGCTTGTTTCGATCGGTCGGCCAAGAAAGCAGTGGGCCGATGATATTATAGAAATAGCTGGATGCGGATGGTCAACCACTGCAGCAAATAGAGACGGATAGAGCAACGAGGCTTTTACCCTCAAGGGATCCACATCCCACATTTTAGATTAACCTAACAATCATGTACATGTGAAATGTGGAAATAAAAAGCTTTATTATTATATTATATAGATAGATATTATAATTATAATATTTCTTTCACTCACCATCGCATTCATAATTTTAATGTGAGAGAGAACGCGAAGAGCGAACAAACATAAGCAGATGTCATTGCCTTAAAAATCATTAGTTCAGTTATCTCTACATTAATTTGAACTATTACACTGGTATTTATCGCGTTTTACCTTTGATAATAAAAAAATATTAAAGGAAAAACGCGATTAATACCTGTTTGTCAAATTAGTTATGTGTTATAATCGTGAAAGTTTAAAAAACCTATCTCTAGATTGTTCGCAGCAGTCTGCAGATAGTTCCACTATTTATTTTGAACTTCAAAACAAAGGTGTTGGTTTGTTTTGCTCTACCACAGGCTCTTTCGGCTTTCTATAGGCTTATCTCCTTTTAAAAGATGTTCCCTTTTTTGTGATTAGATCAGAGTTAATTATAAACTACTAGTTGCGCCCCGCGGTTTCCCCCGCGCAGATTTAAATCTCGGTATTCCCGCGAGATAACAAGTAGCCTATATGTTATTCCAGACTATAATCAATCAATCCAGATCCGTTCAGCCGTTCCTGTGCGAAAGAGTAACAAACATCCATCCATACTTACAAACTTTAGCCTTTATAATATTAGTAGGGTAATTCGAGATGAGATTCTATTCTAATCATTAAGTGATTCAACAGCAAAATTCATGAAAGTCAAAGCAAATTTTACTAATGAGTGTAATTGGTATTGGTCGTCATGTAACAGTTAAGTCAGTAAAACTTAATAGAAATCGCAGTAATTATTAAAAAAAGTTTATTATTGCTAAAAAAAACGAAGCACGAGCGAGTAAATGCAAGTTTTGAAAGTGTAACGCGTTTCGCAGTCCCCGTGTATGCGCTTGCGCACGCATTGTAGGCTACGCGGATGCTAGTTTGCAATTCTTGTCGTAAAGTTCGTCTGTTTGCCGCGAGTAATGAGAAAGTAAGATGTATTGGATGTTTTATCTTTACCCGTTTGCTTCCAAGTTGAAAAACAAGAATAAAGCACAATTTTTTTATACTTTTTGCAGATATAGAAGAAAGAACGTGTGGCAACCATCACATCACTATAACAAAACATTGTCTTGCAAATAGTGCACGATACGAACGTGCTCGACGAAACCAAGCCCTGCGTTAATCATCTTTAGGCATACAGTTGTTAAGCCTCGTGTGCTTGTAATTTCGACCTCTGTGGCGCAGCGGGCGAGAGCCTGCCTGCGACGCAAGAGGTAGCGGGTTCGATTCCCGCCTTGGAACAAATTTGTGTACGATCTGCAGAAATTTGTTCCGATGGTCTGGGTGTTTTCTATGTATAATAAAAAATATCTATCTATGTAACTATATAATGTGTTAAATATATCAGTTATCTAGTACCCATAACACAAGCTTAGAGTAGCTTACTTTGGGGCTAGATAGTGCTGTGTGGATTGTCCAGCATTATTTATTTATTTTATTTATTCCATCAGCAACCACACCCTTCAAACCGAAACAGCATCGCTGCTTATTGGCTGAAATAGGCATGTTTTTGTATTAAGAGTAGAGCTCTTTGTGTGTAGCTCGTCCGGGGAAGTACTCGTAATACCAGCACGCCTTTTTCTACCGCCGAGCAGCGTCGCTGTGTTTCGGCTTGAAGAGTGTGGTCGCCGGTGTAATTACAGGCGCACGAAGCTTAGCATCTGTTTGCCTCAAGTTGATGGACGCAGAGCAGTGCATCGTAGGTCACGTTCCTATCGTGCGTGACTTACGAGGCAATGCTTTGTTAGGTCAACACCTAACAACCACCACCTAACCTAACCCACCTGATGAGTAACCATCGTTACTCATCAGGTGGGCCATTTGCTTATTCCATCAACTGGTTGTATAAAAAAATGATGATTAGTACTTCCCTAGACGAGCCACACACAAAGAGAACACACTACACTAATACTCCTACATGTTGGTGAGAGAGTTCTTCGCGCGACCAAGTCTAGGAGAACAAGCAACAAACTTACGGCTTGGTTCGTACTTCCTACCGTTTATTTGTATGATCCTTGTTACAAATCAAATCACACAAAAACGGCAGGCAAGCGGTGAGGTGAAACGCCCCGATTTCGCACGGGTGTAATGCTTAAGTAAATACTTACACTAGTTCCGCCCCGCGGTTTCACCCACGCAGATTTAAATCCTGGTATTCCCACGGGATAAAAAGTATCCTATGTGCTATTCTAGACTATAATCTACCTCTCTGCCAAGTTTCATCCAGATCTGTTAGCCGTTCCGGCGTGAAAGAGTAACAAACATCCATCCATCTATCCATACTTACAAACTTTCGCGTTTATAATATTAGTAGGATAGGATATACACTGAAGCTACCGCTTCGCTGCCATCTTTGTTTGAATTGAGCCTGAAAGTCCAGTTGGCAACACTGGACTTTCAGGCTCGCATCGCCGCTGTCATTCCACACCTCGGATCGCGTAACGCGATCTCTATCACATTACAGATCCATTGGTCCAAATCGAATCCACCGTATCCTACGAGAAAGTAAACTTTCACTGACACTGAGTAAAAGTTATTTGCGCGCGAACAGATCGGGTGATTGACCTTTTGACATCAGCTGACATTGACATTTGTGATTTTATCGTGGCCAGCCTAGGCAGTATGTTGTAATATCTATTCGTTGTTACTGAACAGCCATAAGGGTGAATCAACTTTTAAGACACTCCTTTGACAACATTATGAACAACTAACAATAAAAAATAAATCATCGAAATATTATGAAAATATACTGTAAAATATATCTATTTTTAGGTTTTGCAGTGGGGCACGACATCTAAGCTAATATTAACGAGTTTTTTTAGAAAAAGTGACGAGGGTGCCTCATAAATATCCATTGCAACGCTGTAGAGCGACAATAAACCTACGCGCACCAGCTGAGAACTTAATTTAGGCTGGGGGGGCGGTAAAGCTAGGTAGAGATTTTTTGATCATACCAACTAAATATTAGACAATAATCGCCTTAGATGACACCAAGGTAGGCGTCATCTCTTGATAACGGTCATGAATTTTTATCGGTAACTCTGTAGAACTGATGTTTTGATCAAAGTTTGGGACAAAAGTTTGGATGCACGAAAAATATAAAATATTTGTCAAACTTTTATAAATGTTAACTTTAAACGTAAGTTTATCTTTTTCTGAATCTAAATATTGGGTAAAAAGGCTGTGCATTCATACCTTTTTTTTAAGATACGTCCTAAATTGTATCGTCATCTAGGCCTGGGGAGACATGTTTTTTGTATGGATAGTGCTTATGTTCTGCTGAGTTACCATAATAAAGTCAAAAATTTTCCTATTAACTATAAAATACTATGAAACTAGCATGTTAGGAAAGGATCTAAGTTTACGTTAACATCAAAACAAACATATTTTATAAGGAAATTAGGATTTTTATGCTCTTTGCATGACAGGGACACAAAAGGAGTGCCTTAAAAGTTGATTCACCCATAAATAAAAGAAGAAGTACTATTCGTTGTTTCATAAATCGCAGTTTTATTTTACTTGTATTTTTGTTTAGTTGTAGTATCTTTTTCACTAAAATTGTTGGCATATCTTTATGTAATTGGGTCTGTGTAGTTGAATAAATGTATTTTCTTTCTTTCTTTGTATGTCATTTTGGGAAGCAATAACGCCCGGGATACACGAGGGTAGTTTTTCAAGCTAGGATAGCAATCTTACCTATGTCAGTCTAGCTTGCTAGCTTACTAACACCAGCTTGCTGCCCTAGCTGGAAAAACTGCCTCGTGTATCCAGGGCATAACATATTAATTTCATTTAATTTTTTTCTGCTATAATTTCATTCCGGTCTAAAAAAATATTCAGGTGATATGCTTGTGCTATCATCAAGAAGTATGTATAAGAAAAATCACGCTTTCTCGAAAGCGTTAAGATCGTCCCTCCAACGCTTTCTTGGTGACCCTGACCTCGCCTTTCATGGCTACCACAAAGTTTCCGAGTTTATCTATTTAATGGGGTTATTATATCACTAAATAGTCACTATCACCACATAGTATAAAACAAAGTCGCTTTCTCTGTCCCTGTCCCTATGAATGCTTAAATCTTTCAAACTACGCAACGGATTTTGATGCGGTTTTTTTTAATAGATAGAGTGATTCAAGAGGAAGGTTTATATGTATAATACATGCATGATATGTGCACCCGTGCGAAGCAGGGGCGCGCGGGCGAGTCGCTAGTACCTATACAGGGTGTCCGGAAGGTCGATGCAAAGCCGTGAGGGGGGGGTAGGTCACCTACTTACGCATCTATTCAGGCTAGATTACCTCAGTCCAATGTCGACGAATTCCGAGTTATCATAATATCCATGATTTTTGAAAAATTTATTAAAATCATATGCTTATTCGTTCATAGTGTTCAAACAGACAGTTACTAGTGCCTAACAATTTGTTTGCGTTCTAGCATAATGTGTATTCAATCGATAAACACCAAAACAATCATCTGTATCCACATAATAATAAAAAAAATAGGTAATCTAGCCTAACATCGACCTTCCGGACATCCTGTATAATAAGCTCTTACTTAATATTTTAACTGCCTAAACTGTCATGTCGTGACATTAAAGGCAATAATTTGACGTAACAGACTTTCACTGTTTTACTGTGACCACATAAATGAGACCATAATTTTGTTATTTCAAAAATACGTGAAATTTCTTCCACACTTGCTTTAGACCTCAGTTCACTTATATCATAACCAGACGTTTTTACTATTTAACTTCGGGTACACGCAGCAACGCATCAGATTACCTTATGTTTACGCAAGTTAAACTTAAAACGCTAAATTTGAGATTTTAGTTAAGGGGTCTTTATTGTAATATTCTTTTTCTTTTTTTATTAAAAAGGTGCGATATGTTGTTCATGTGTATGATGTAGGTTTTAAAATACTTTCAAACAATTTCTAAGCAACGTTCATCATGGTCAACGGTATGGGAGGTTAGTATGAGCTTGTACACGGATGTAAATCAGAATATACCTACAGTACTCGCTTTAATGTATTTTTCGGAATGGTATGTACAATAACTACCTATTAAATTCACTGAATTTTGTAATAATAGAATTGTTTTTTTTTTTTTTTGCATGTTACGTTAAGATTCAGACATGAACAATGAATTGCATTGAATATAGTGTAAGAATTTAGTTATTCATCTGTGCCGAAATAACCGATGACTACAATAACCAGCCATTTATTTGTTGGTGAACTTCTATAAGTGTGAGAAGCTGTTAACTATTTTATCGTTAGCTTTCTATGGGTAAAATCTGAAACGTATTTTCTTTAGTTGTGTAATTTTATTTGTTGTTTTACTTGTGAGCACCGGTGGTATAGTAGTGGGAAACTCGGATCACTCCCACTTCCGATCGCAAAGTCGTAGCATCGAATATGGTCGAGCACAAATAGATTTTTCCTATAGAAAAATTTAAAGGCACAATTCTTATTTCTATTTTTTTTACAGATGGAACAAGCACATGTCCCACCTGATTTAAGTGTTAGGTACCCATCATCTATAACATGGCATTGCCCTGTAAGTCACGCAAGACAGGAACGTGCCCTATGATGCACTGCCCTGCGTACATCAACTTGAGGCATACGGATGCTAAGCCTGTCCCTTTAAGGTGAAGACATGAGCTAATGTGACTCGCTCGCACGTTTTGACTTGTTGAAGGATATAAAATCACTGAACCCATTTTCGAAAAATCGCAAACAACCATTTTGTGTGCAATTACATTGCGCACAGTTTAATAAACGAATCATTTTGATCGATACATGTTTTCCTGCTTAAAAGTTGACTTTTTTACTTTTCGTAGTTAAGCAAACTTTTGAGTAGTAAATCTTGCATCGATCACAATGAAATTATTACCAAACTGTCTGATTGCACACAAAATGGTTGTTTGCGATTTTTCAAAATTATAGGCTTAGTGATTTTCTATCTGTCAAAATGTCGAATCGTGCGAGCGAGAGGTAAATTAGGTGTTGTCAACGCCTTAATTACCCCCTTGAAACCGAAACACAGCGTTGCTGCTTGGCGGCAGAAAAACGCGTGATGGTAGTGCTTCCCCGGCCGAGCCACCCACCACTCTTCGATTTAATTTCGATGTGAACGTTTCATCGATTATTGTATTCACTATAAGCTAACCCTAGGGACTTTTAACTCACTTTCACAATGAAATGGACTACATTAACATGCAAAGTTCGTTTTACTTTCTATACTTGCGAATTTTGTCGCTTGAATGACAATTTACTAACTGTTTCACTCAGATAAGAAATACGCAAGGAATTTAAATACTGGCCCTTATTCAGTGGTCTTTGAGCGCGCCAGCATAACAGACCGATAAGTCTTTCTTCTTTCTTTCTTCTTTTTATGGCTCCTGTCATAGACAATCTTGCCAATGTCAAGTGATTCAGAGATTATACTCTTTGTAGTTATGTTTCTAGTCACGTCAGTCCAAAGTCGAGTCAGTCAATTGTTTTGAAGAAAATGGTGGCGGTTTCTTCAAAACATTTAAAACATTTTCGGTCAAATCACGATATCACATAATACACTTTCATTCCAAATGCTTACACTTTGTGCTAAGACCACAAGTAATGTTGGTTAAAATACCACCAAAATTACACAACACAACTCAAAATAACACTAGAAAGAGTAGTAGAGCTCTTTGTGAAGGGCTCGTCCGGGGAAGTACTACCACCACGCCTTTTTCTGCCGCCAAGCAGCAACGCTGTGTTTCGGTTTGAAGAGTGTGGTCGCCGGTGTAATTACAGGAACATGAGGCTTAACATCCGTATGCCTCAATTTGATGGACGCAGGGCAGTGCATCGTAGGGCACGTTCCTATTGTGCGTGACCTACGGGGCAATGTTTTGTTTATAGGTGATGGTTACCACTTAACATCAGGTGGGCCATCTGCTTGTTCCATCAGCTAGTTGTATAAAAAAAAAAAAAAAAAAAAAAAAAAAAAAAAAAAAAAAAAACAATTAAAATGAAAATGCTATGTTGCTTCGTTAGATGATCGGTCTGTTGCTGTCTATTTTCGTTGGCATGAAAGTGACAGTGACAACAGTGACAATACTCTAATGAGCCGCAATAAAATAGTTAGGGGTATACTAGTTTACAATTTCCTTCGAAATACGTTTGTCCTGTCCGTTTGCCAACTTTTATGATACTACGTGACTAAGTGCTACTACGTGAGTCAGCGCCATCTATCGAGCATAATGGAACTATTTCTTTTTATACATCTTTGAAATCAGACAAAGCTTTGTGTAATAATCAGTGGACGAGGCACTTTGGAATCGGAATAAAAAAATCATTTTTACTTTATTGCTATTTTATTCTTAAAATTGAATCATAAACTTACAAAAACCACTAAATTGTCATGAACATGCATAAAAATAAATGCCAATTACTCCTAAAATAAGACGGTAACCATAATTTTATCACATTCTCTTATAATTGTACTTTGTTTAAGTATTTTGGGTTAAGTGACTCGAAATGTAGCAAATATAAATATTGATGTACTTTCTACACAGCACTATCTAGCCCCAAACTAAGCCAAAGCTATATGGGAACGAGATAGCTGCTACATATACGAAAAAAAATATATACATATACATGAGGACACCTAGAGAAAATCCATGAAACACAAACATCACAAAGGTTCGTCCTGTGTGGGAATCGAACCTACGGCCTACGGCGCAGAAGGCAGAGCTACTACCAACTGAGTTGTGAATGCTGTCTTATTATTGCATAGTTTGATAACTTTGATTATAACTGGTGCTTCTATAGATTGGTAATTGCAAACCTACCTTATTGGTATATTAATGCGTTTATTAATTAATTGCATCGTCAGGTCAACTAAAATATAATTTTAGTCGAACTGACAAATCACTAAGCACTTACAAACTAGATTATTGTTTAATTATATTATAAACTTAATTTCAAGGGTTTTTTGAATGATATATTTTTCAAATAATACAATTTAAATAGCATATCGTTAGGCCGGAAAACTATATCGTAGATTTATTCAAATCTGTATTATTCTTACTCCTATCTCTTTCTAGCAACCTCCTTCTCACTTCCCCAGGGTTATATCTCTTTCTGTAAACTCTCTTCACTCTTCTAACTGGGTTTGTATTTCTTGTTCTTATCACCTTCTTCTTTCCAAAGTTACTGTTGTTAATAATAGATGGCGCTGTGTTTTCATTTCGTCTCAGATTTTTAGGTTTCCTCGTGTTGTTTATGAATAAATCTCGTTGGTCTCTTATAGTTGCGTCGTAAAATATCTTCCCGTTCACTATAGCTTTGCGTATGTTGTCTGTAGTAGATAGAACTCTAGGTGGTCGCACGTATGTTGTCTCGCTCACTTCTAAGCTTTTATCTACTCTGTCTCTTTCTATTTCGTCCTTGCTGATACGTTTAATGACGCCTCGTCTTTCATTAGTTTTGAATCGGTTTCCGAAATTAAATTCTGCGATATCTTTGTCAACTGCTATGTTTTTAGCGTCTAGATCTTTTTGAGATCTCTTTTCTAGTGTTATTTGGCTGCCTCGTCGGTTTGCTAGGAGTCTTCCGATAGCTTCGATTTGGCGTTCTTCAGCTTCTAAGGTCCTTAGATCTGATAGTTTTTCTACTTTTGCATCCTCTATATCTAGAACTTCTATAGATTTTGAGAAGTCGTCTAACTTATCGTCTATACCTTTTATTAAATCCATAGTTTGGAAGTCTTTCAGTAACTCTACATCGGAATTATTAGCTTTTTCTATAGGAACTTCTGTAGTGATACTTTTACTTGTTGTTCTGTCAATATTTGTGTTAAAGATACTGTTGCTTTTACTGTCATTGATTTTCTTATCATCCCTTGTAGATTCTTCATCTCTATTACCATTTTTAGGTTTGTCATTGCCTCTGTTATCATCATTATCTCTAGGATTGTCATTTTCTCTTCTAGAACTATCGTTATTCTTAGAACTAGTATTATTTTCTCTAAACTTATCATCTTTTTCTCCGTAGTCATCACTGTTATCTCTAGAATTATCATTATTACGCCTAAAACTATCATTGTTACCTCTAGGATTCTTATTGTTACCTCTATTAGAATCTCTATCTCTCTCGTCTCTATCATCGTTAGTATCGTCATTATTTCTTCTAGAATCTTCATCAATTCTTCTAGAATTATAATTATTTCCGCTGTCGCTATTCCCTCTAGAATGACCATTATTTCTACCTTCATTCGACCGTCTATCAGTTCCATCATCTTCAAGGCTGAGACCATCATCATCATCTCTAGATTCAGGGCGATTGGGCGGTGAGGGAGTGGTGGTATCTTTTCTATCGGACGTAGGTTCGATTCCGTGGTGGCGGAAGTAGGTCATGTTAGGAGGTGGTCCTCGGTGAAGATAAGCGACTGGCCAATACCTGAAAATTTTGAAGTTTTTATGCGGCCCAGCCTTCGGAAATCATTATTATAACTTAGTATAACTGTAGCACAAAAAAGATCTTTATTGAATCCACGATCATCCGATCGCAAAATCTTGGATTCAAAGCCGGTCGTGTACCAAATAAGTTGTTCTGTTCAATAGTTTGTACACTCAGACAATGAAGGAAAACATTGCAAGGTAAACCAAGGTAACTTTTTTCTGGAACAACCAAGAAAAAAGTTATAGGTAACAATGTAAAAAAAACAGTTGGATTGAACCTGCCGTTTATGAAGTCGCGTTATAAAGAAGGATATACCTTGCAGCTCCCAATCCTGAAACTGGAGGTCCGTCAGAGACCGGGACCCATTGGCCGGGAGACGAGGTCGGTCCATTGTTGTGCTTGTAACGTATGTATGGACGGTTCTCTGTGGGGACTCTTGAATAGCCTGTTGAAGATATATATAGTATATACAGGTGAATATTTAAAAGTAGTAGAGCTATTTGTGTTGCGATAGAATCAGAAATGAACCAAAGTAACCAACATAGTAAATAAATAAATAAATAATGCTGGACAATCCACACAGCACCATCTAGTCCCAAAGTAAGCTACTCAAAGCTTGTGTTATGGCTATACTAGATAACTGATATATTTAATACACTATATACTTAAGTAGATAGATATTTTTTATTATATAGAGAACTCCCTGAGCAAATTTCTGCAGATCGTACACAAATTTGTTCCGAGGCGGGAATCGAACCCGCAACCTCCTGCGTCGGTGGCGGACTCGCGCCCGCTGCGCCACTGAGGTTATCAAAGTACCTAGTACATACCTGGCAAAGGGTCTCCATGCTTATCATAATAAGCCTTCGGTCCGTCCCGGTACAGATCGTCCCAGTACTTGCGATCGGATTCGGATAAGTACGGGCCGGGGGGTTTGTCCCAGTGGGGGATGTAGTCGGAGGGTGGGGGGGCTTTCACGGGCCAGGGGCTGCGGGGGGTGTCCCGCCAGGGTCTGGATTTGGGTGGATCTGGAATGTTAAACCATATTGTATCAAGTTTTCAAGTAAGAAAATCTTGTAATAAAAAAAATTAAACTGAGCTGAGAAATATCAATATTATTATTAGATAATTGACCCCATTTCTTGTTTTATTTATTATATGAAAACAAAACTTACCCCTCTGCCCCTGTGAGGGATGGGGTACATTATGATGATGGTAGGGGTAGTATTTCTCACTGCACGGTCGCCATTGGTCTTTTGTATCTCCAACGTAGCACCTGAAAAAATCAAAATAAGCATTTTTATATATGTTTGTACCTATGTTTTTCTGCAAAGTAATAAGACATGAAACTAACAACTACCGTCATTGTTTAATTAAAAAACATAGTACGGTATCAAGGGAGGTATCCCTCAGATCTTTGGCACTACCCTAAGAGGGGTAGTCTGAGGTATAATCAAATATTAAATTTACGCAGTGACAGTTATATATTCGAAACCTTGAATTTAAGTTTATTTAAGACCTAACTTTAGTTTGCTTGTTTTTGTGCACAGGCTCATGAGGCTTAACATCTATGCCACAAATTGATGGGCACAGGGCAATATATCGTAAGGCACGTACCTATCGCGCGTGACTTACGAGGCAATGCTTTCTTTATAGGTGATGGTTACCACATAACATCAGGTGGGCCATCTGCTTGTTCCATCAGCTAATATATAAAAGCTTGTTCTACTCACCACGGCTTGTTAAATCCTTCGCTATACCCACATCTATGCGTTGGAGAACAGCAGTAATCCCAGGAACCTGCAATGGATAAAATAAAATAAATAAAACACATTAAATAAAAGAAAAACATTTTATTTACAAAAAAAACTGAAACAGCTCGTCTTTGATCCCCAGGCACGGTACTTATCCCCACAGATCTCAATACTCAGATCACAATAACTCGATATTCTTTTAGGACCAAAAAGACAGATACAGAATACCTATTGGTTTCGTAGTAAATTCGGGACTAGCCACCAACTTTGTTTTTGACGACCTCAGTGGCGCAGCGGGCGAGAGTCCGCCTGCGAGGCAAGAGGTTGCGGGTTCGATTCCCGCCTCGGAACAAATTTGTGTACGATCTGCAGAAATTTGTTCCGTTGGTCTGGGTGTTTTGTATGTACAGGGTTACTGGTAACTCGACGAATTCCTTGCAGGACGTCATAGTAGGGTTATAATGCAGCAAATTAGGCCACCAAATGTTCTACCGAAGTTCAGTAGTTTTTGAGTTAGTTAGATTTTTTGATTAATGATATTTGCCAAGGTTTTAGGCATTTTTGAACTTTTAATTATTAAAAATATCTACTACGGCATCAACTATGATATTAACTTAAATTTCAGTACAGTCGCGCCGTAAATCATTTTTAAATTGGCTCCAAATGATTTAATTTGGGATTTTTCATAAAAAAACTAAAAATCTAACCAACTCAAAAACTACTGAACTTCGGTAGAACATTTGGTGGCTTAATTTGTTGCATTTTAGCCCTACTATGACGTCCTGCAAGGAATACGTCGAGTTACCAGTAACCCTGTATAATAAAAAATATCTATCTATGTTACTTACATATAATTGACCGAGCGAGCGAAGCGTCTCAGTTTCCACATTGGCCAAAAATGCGTTTGTCTGGATGTCTGTCTGTCTGTCTGTCTGTCTGTCTGTTCTCCTCTACAGGTCGCATTTTTCAACCGATCTGGACGAAACTTGGTACACAGGTTATATGACTTATTAGATTTTTTTTGTCGTCGGGGATTTTTGATTGGAGGGGTACTTCCCCCAAAAAAAGGGCAAAAAGGGGGCTATTTGATTTACTGGATATCTGCACCAAATGAGATTCGATTTCGATTATTCTGTTACTATAAGTTGGTCTCATAAAAGTTTGGCGAAGATCTGATAAGGATCTTCAGCATGATGAACAGGATAGCTCATCAAACTATCGATGGTTTTCAATCAAATTTGAGAGAAACACAAAGGACCTCATTCTACACAAGATGATGCAAAAAAAAATCAAAAAGATCAAAAAAATCACAAAACGGAAAATGCACTTGCACATTACATTCCTCAAATAGCTCACATTTAGTATGCTCGCGAGGTCTACAGCTCCCAGAGCCACTAGTTTATTAAATATATCAGTCATCTAGTACCCATAACACAAGCTTTGAGTAGCTTACTTTGGGGCTAGATGGTGCTGTGTGGATTGTCCAGCATTATTTATTTATTTATTTTTCTTTGCGTATATTAATATTGTATTATTTTTTTTCTCTATTGTTAGTAATATGTTTTATTTTGTAGGTTCCTGTCCGTTCTGTATTTCTTCTTTTTTTTGTTTTTGTATGTACTTATGTGTATCAAATAAATGTATTTTCTTTCTTTCTTTTACATAGTTCGTGTTCCTGAAACCTTTTAGTCGCAATAAACCAAGATTCAGGGAGTTACATTATGTACTAAGAATCAGCAAACTGAAATTTTGACTAAACTATTTCATACTAGTTGCGTCCCGCGGTTTCACCCGCGCAGATTTAAATCCCGGTATTCCCACGAGAAAAAAGTAGCCTATGTGTTATTCCAGACTATAATGTATCTCTCTGCCAAGTTTCATTCAGATCCGTTCAGCCGTTTCGGCGTGAAAGAGTAACAAACATCCATCCATCCATCCATCCATACTTACAAACTTTCACGTTTATAATATTAGTAGGATTTAGTTTTACATACAGATATATAAAACTAGTAAGAAAATAGTTTTGACAGCGAATTTTTTGATTTTAAAAGTGGTTTCAAATACAATGAATCATACCTATTTCTCCCCCTTCCGGCTCACAAGCCCAGTATCCCACAATCTTGTTCTGCGCGCAGGCGGTGCCGGTTCGACACGGGAACCCGGACACTGTGTAGTGACGCCATGACGCTTCAACTAGAAAATTAATCACTACATAGTCACTATCACTACATAGTATAAAACAAAGTCGCTTTTTCTGTCCCTTTGTATGCTTAAATCTTTAAAACTACGTAACTACTTTTAAACGGACTTTGATGCGGTTTTTTTTAAAAGATAGAGCGATTGATTCAAGAGGAAGGTTTATATGTATAATACATGCATGATATACATATGCACCCGTGCAAAGGAGGGGCGCGCGGGCGGGTCGCTAGTTAAATATATATGTTATGCCAACGCCTCAATATTTCGACTGGCACCACTCTGGAGCTTCAATATTGTATTACACTACTTGTACCCCGCGGTTTCACCCGCGCAGATTTAAAACCCGGTTTTCCCTCAGGACATAAAGTAGCCCATGTGGTATTCCAGACTATAATATATCTCTGTGCCAGTTTTCACCGAGATCCGTTCAGCCGTTCTGGAGTTATAGAGTAACATACATCCATCTATACTTACAAGCTTTCGCATTTATATTAGTAGGATAGGATAAACAGACATGTCAAACCAGTCCTTAGATACTAGTATAATGCGCGTCACGCAAAAAGAACGCTGGAAGGAGCGGCAGGGGGTGTGATGGCGCGTGTATTTTGTATGCGCAAACACATATCCCTTCCACTGTTTTCCAGCGTTTGTTTTGGTTTACGCGACCTATACAGCACTAATAGTAACAAAAACTTACTTGGTCCATTTTCTCTATCGCCCTGAAAGACCGGTGTCTGAGGACGGTTCGGTCTTGCCTCCGGCAGATACCCTGGTCTTTCCACAGGTTTTACACCTGGTTTTAAACCTGGCTGATAGCCTGGGTATACCTCAGTCGGCCTGAAGGGCCTACCTGGCCTGTAACTTGGAGGTTCTGGGATGTAAACTGGACGTTCAGCTCCAGGTCTTAAACCAGGCACATGAGGATCAGGGTAATCTGGTTTAAAAGGGATTATAACTTCAGGGGGTCGAAAGTCTGGTTTGAAACCAGGTCTGAGAACCTCCGGGCCTGGTTTGAACCTATCCAGTTTCGAAGGTAGGAAGTCTAGAGGACCTAAAGGTTTGTAGGACTCCATGGGGTATGTTTTCTCAGGGATAGAGGGGCCACTGACTTCGTAAGAGGGGTAAGGTTCGGGATAGGGTTCGTAAGGTTTATTTGGTCTACTTGGTCCGCTGGGTGGTCCAGAATCGGGGATGTATGGTATCTCTGGAACAAAATCAAAATTAAAACGGTCTTTATTCAGTGCAAGCCAATGATTACTTTGAAACGTCTTATACAGAGTGGACAGAACAGTGACGTCCAAAAATAAAATCCCTCGTATCGTGGGATATCAATAGTTACCTGGTGGAGAATCAGGGAGGTATCCTGGCCCAGACGGAGGTCCCGAAGGGCCAGATTCATAGAAATGGTCTTCTGGCGGCTGGATCGGATGAGGCAGCTCTGAAGAATGCTCTCTGACAATAAATAATGATAGGTAAGTGATCGCTAAGTGATAGCTCGCCTAAAAAAATTTAAATTAACAGGCGGACATGGGTAAAAACGTAACAAGGAGTACTCACTCGTGATGGACGTGTCTCCAACAGCGAGAGTTGAAGAGGTCGAAAGCAAACAGCCAATCGTCTGTCGAATGTGTGTAGTCGACGCCACGTCGCAAGTCCCATTGTCGGACTTCGGAGAGGAAGCAGTTGTCGTTAGGAGGTGGTGAGTTATTGCTAGAAATAAAACAAACCACGACTTTGATCCTAAGGCACGGTAGATATCCTCTCAGCTCTTTTTGGAATTCTTGAGTCGTCCAAATAATCATTTGGCTCATAACCACAGTTAGTCACACATGATAAGAACGTGCCCTACGATGCACTGCCTTGCGTCCATCAACTTGAGGCATACAGATGTTAAGCTTCATGTGCCTGTAATGTAATCCAGCTTACAGACCGAAAGGTACTATTTTGGCCGAAGCTCTTTACAAAGAGCTGTCTACTCTTAGGCATTGTCCTTCACAAAGAGCTCTACTACTCCTAACCATTTGCGTTCTTCACAAAGAGCTCTACTACTCCCGTTGGTGTCCTCCACAAAGAGCTATATTAGGTACTCTAAAGTGTGGTAAAACTATCCGCCATTTAATGAGTCATCATCTAGTTCATGACTTACTTATAAGAAAAGCTCAAACACCGAAATGGTGCTTCAGTACAAGCAATGCCACACGTCTGCTCGTCCTTAACTCGCGCCTGGCCGCGGATAGCGGGGCCTGTCAGCTTAGCCGCCTTGTCGTACTGTAAATAGCAATCTGAAAATCATAAAAACAATATTTCATCTTATTTCAGCCTTGTTTGTTATTCAGATTGTCTCCTGCATAGAACTTTAAAACACTTTTTTAATACAAATTGGTGGTGGTTTAGTTGAGCATCTCTGTTGGGTGGGAACCTCACAAATAATTGCCTCGTAAGTCACACACAATAGGAACGTGACCTACGATGCACTGCCTTACGTCCGCCTCATGTGCCTGTATTTACACTGGCGACCACACTAGCACACGAGTTCGTCGAGTTTTACTACTCTTACATTAGGGTCAATAGGAGGTGAAACAGTGCTGGTCAAGGTTAAGACCAAGTAAGGACTCAGTCTGACTCTGAGTCAGTCTAGATCAAAATGAGAGTTGAATGTAGTAAAACTAACCGCCATTTTGTGAGTCATCATACACCGCTGGCTCACAGCCGCGTCCGTAGTTCCCTCGTGCGTACAACTCGTGTCCATTGGTATCAGCTCCTGACAGTCTCGTCGTGGGAGAGGATGTGAGGATGCAGTTGTGGATATCCTCATCGCCGATAGTGGGGGAGTCAAAGCTGAAAAAAATACATATTTTGCAGTTAGATTGGTATTCCATATTTTTATGTGCATGTTTAAAGGATCAAGATCAAGGTTATGGACAGAGTATAGAAAGGTCTAAGCTGGGTTAGGGAGTCAGTCTGAATCAAGGTGAGGGTCAGGGTTAAGGTCAGGGTCAGGTTTAGGATAAGATATCCAGACTGACTTCTTTCTCTTGATATTCTTGGTCTAGTTGAGGGTAAGGGCCATTGTAAGGGCCTATCCCTTACAATGGCCCTTAAGGACTGTAAGGACACGGTGAGTTCAGGGCTAGGATCATGACCAAGAGCTTTGAAAGTCACCACCCACCTCTTGAATATTATGTGTAAGTAGTAAACCTAAATTGTATACCTAGTTAGCTTATTCGATTTTTCAAAAAAAAAAAAATGTTATTCGACATAACCTTTATTTTCAAAATTATGGGAGAAGCCACTGGCTCCTGAAACACAGTATTTACTAGTTCGGGAGCCTATGGATTCAATATTGAATTGTGCCTACTATGTATTATGTCAATAAAGTTATTTTGTATTTTTTTGTATTAAAGATGAAGTTCAGGGTCAAGTGAAGGTCAAAGTGATGGTCAAGGTCAAACACAGAGGACACGTACCGAAAGCTGAATCCCCTACAGAAGAACCCCTGTGCGCGTATGCATTCGGCTTCACACTCTCCTAGTCCAGCCACGGTTAAAGTCGCTTTGACAGCGCCCCCACTCACGGATGTGTCAGAACGAACGTGCCAAAAACACTCTAAAAATTAAACAAATTAACTGTTAATCCAGTTAATCTAAATATATATAACTCAAAGGTGACTGACTGACTGACATAGTGATCTATCAACGCACAGCCCAAACCACTGGACGCATCGGGCTGAAATTTTGCATGCAGGTAGATGATATGACGTAAGCATCCGCTAAGAAAGGATTTTGATCGATTCCACCCCCAAGGGGATGAAATAGGGGATGAAAGTTTGTATGAAATTTTGTCAATTTTAAACCGATCGGGCTGACTTTGCATGCATAAATCTACTATGACGTAGGCTTAAGGATTTTGATAAATTCCACCCCTAAGGGGATAAAATAGGGAATGAAAGTTTGTATAAATCTTCTTAGATTTTCGACTGATTGAACTGAAATTAAAGATTGGAGCTACTATGATGAAGACGTCCGCTTCAATAGGATTTTGATAAATTCAACCCCCCAATTTTTTACACACGCTTAACAAAAGTAAAGCCGCAAAAACTATGCCTAATTAATAATAATACTTCTAAACGCGAGCGAAGCCGCGGGCAAAAGCTAGTTTACAGATATTTTTGGAAAAATATTTAGACATAGGCATAGACATTTATTTATTTGCTACAAAGAACACACTACATATACAATTAGGCTTCGAATTAACAGAAACAGGTATCATTCAAATATCAGAAGAGAAAACAAAGATTAGACAAATAGGTAAGAAAGATTATATGCTCATCTACATAGTTACAGCCTCATAGAATCATCATCCTCATCAGTCTGTGGAAGTCCACTGCTGGACATAGGCCTCCCTGACCCATTTCCAGGAAGAAAGATTCCGAGCCCTCTCCATCCACCGACTTCCCGCGATCCTAACAATGTCGTCAGTCCATCGGGTAGGAGGGCGTCCCACACTTCGTGTTCCTGTTCGTGGTTTCAAAAATTATCTAGGTAGGCACAAACAAATATGAAACTGAAACTGAAACAGCATCATGCCTTTGATCCCCAGGCACGGTAGATATATCTCTCAGTACCAGTACTAACAAATATTTTGGATTTTAATCCTTACCGCTCTCAACCCAAGGTCTACTACTGGGGACAGAGCAGCCCTTATCCAGAGGCATAGCGTACACATCGGACCCACTATCAGCTGACATCTCTAGGCCTCGGTAAGGTCTCTCGCTGAGAAAGCAGTTGTCTGTCCCTCTGGATGTAGAATACCTGAAATATGATTGAAAATTAAAATCCAAATTCCAAGATTTCCGCCGGTTCTGAAAGCGCGATCGATACTAATCGGCTGTCAAGTCACTTGCTATTTCAGATTTTACTTCAAATTAGATAGAGATAGCAAGTGACTTGACAGCCGATTAGCTTTGATCGAGCTTTCAGAAACCGAGAGATAGTTGCACTTAACATGAATACGACAATTTGTGGAGACAGCCTACGTAGCTCAGTTGGTAGTAGCTCTGCCTTCTGCGCCGTAGGTTGTGGGTTCGATTCCCACCGTGAACAAACATTTGTGTGATGAACATAAATGTTTGTTCTCTGTCTGGGTGTTATATAATATTATAAGTATGTATTTACAAAAAAAAAGTATTATAAGTAGTATATCAGCTATCTGGTTCCCATATTACAAGCATAAGCTTAGTTTGGGGCTAGATAGTGCTGTGTGAAAAGTCCACCAATATTTATATTTATTTATTTATTTATTTACTCTTTTTGCTTTGCGACGGGAAGGGACACCATATAGGAGGGAAGATCATTATATATAGCTATTTAAATACCATGTCAAGCTAAAATGTTATGCAACTATTTTATGAAAAGAACGCGTGTCGCAGGTGCTGCTTTTCTACACAATATGGCGCCACTGAAAACCAGCGCTGTATGGGCTTGAGCTCAAACAGCAAATGCTGAGTGGTGGCCTTTTTTGTCGTCAAACAAATTGTAAAAGTGGTGTTTAATATTTATTAGACAAAAATAATGTTCTATTCTGTTCTATATTGATTGTTATAATTTTCATATGAATACGACATTCTGTACAAGGGTTGTTGTTGGGTTGTGTAGATAGGAGATAGGATAAACGGGAGGACAGGAAATAAGATAGTAAATACCTGTAGCTGTAGGAAACACATTTGAACTCCCGCTCTTCGAAGCAAGACGCTTCGCATCCCACCACGCTTCGGGCAATCAGAGATCTTCGTATGGCACCAGACTTCAAAGACATACCGGGTCTTCGTTTTGAGAAGCATTCTATTAACAATAAAATCTATTATTTTGACAGCCTTCATAGCTCAGTTGGTAGTAAAACAAGTATATAAGTAGTATATCAGCTATCTGGATCCCAATCACAAGCTTTGGCTTATTTTGGGGCGAGATAGTGCTGTGTGGAATATCCACCTACATTCTATTCTATTTTCTAGATCAAATCCGTTAGGAGTAATTTTCTAAAAATTATAATATTGGTAGTAAAATTTTGTAGTATTTACGAAAAAATATAATGAGTTTATATCCTTACTTTGACTACCATCTCAGCTATGGGGGGGACCTCAGGAATGTGTGTGAAAAATCCACTAAAATTAATTAATTTATTAAACTTAAATTAAATAACTTACCATTATCTCCATGGCTGCCACTCTCCTCATGAGATTCACCCCTCCCCTCAAGAAACCCCCCTTCAAACCCCACATTGGTGACCCCGGAATTATTCCACCTCCCTCTCTTCCACGACCCATAGCCGTATCTGTCTTTGTCGTGGTCTATGTGTATGTCGTTGAAGTCGTTTCTGGATAGTGCAAAATCTAGGTTCTTACCTGAAAAGATACATTAATTTTAGTGCTTAGTCGCTCGTAAGTAGGTCATCATCAGAAGCCTGCTTAGCCCAAAAAGCTACAAGAAATAAGCCTCTCAACTGAACTTAACGAGAGGAATTCCTAGCCGGCGTCCTTTTTTGAAAACTTATAATTTGGATGTTTTCAAAAGAACATTCTAGCAAGAATCTCCCACCTCTAATATAAATTTCACACAAACCTTCAAGGCAAAAACCTTCAAGGCACAAACCTTGATGGAAGAGAACTCATTTTTGGGTTAAGCTCGCCTGCCATTTGTTTTTACTATGTAACAATAAAGAATAAGCATACTATACCGTCGATCACATCAAGACTTGAGGTGACATGAGGTGAGATCGCGGTCAAAAATTTTACAATGACTTCAATCCATTGGGCTCATTACCTCAAGCAAAACTAAACGCTAGCTTCAAAACAAAATACTTTATCAGGCTATTACCAAAAATTGGGATTTTTCTCCTAAAATCAGTCAGCCTATGACTATTAACGATGACAGTGTCCTATATTGACCCTTTGCATTAGTCTTCAGTCCACATTACAGGCCATCTTTCACACTTGCTCCTAAAAAAATTACTTAAACTTACCTAACGAATGATAGTCAAAGCTGTGACTCTTCCGAAAATCAGTAGGTCTATGACTACTCAGACCCCAGTGGCGTATGGACTTGTGGTAGTCATTCCTAT
Organism: Plemyria rubiginata; assembly: GCA_963576535.1. Lineage (NCBI taxonomy): Eukaryota > Metazoa > Arthropoda > Insecta > Lepidoptera > Geometridae > Plemyria > Plemyria rubiginata. The sequence goes on along the minus strand of OY754911.1, from coordinate 2,508,442 downwards.
CCTTGTAGTATTCACCGCCGTAGCTACCCCCATATTGACCCCAATCGCTGTTCCCATGGTCCTCAGTCCTGGCTTGGCCTAAAGAAACACCTAGCAATAATAAATATAAACAAATATTGGCAACTTCTTACAAATAATATTAGCAGACACCTATGACACTTACCAATCTGATAAGGCACATAATTTTCTTCATAACCTCGATTTCCCTGCCTCCTATCATCGTAAAACCTTCGATCGTCATAGGAAAACCTATCGAACCCCCCTGCCCAATCATGTCTGTCCCTCCAGCCACTCTGATCCACTCTATTTGGTCTCTGGTCCACTCTATTTGGCCTCTGATCTACTCTGCTTGGTCTATCCACACTACGATCTCCATGATCAGGTTTTGAGGATAAAAAACCAGAATGTAATAGGCCCGGTCCTCGCAGAGTTTCTGGGCAGTTGGGTTCCAGGCTATTTCGGTCGACTTCGTAGAAATCGTAGTTTTTGTCGTCGACGAAATCCCGTTGCTGGTCGAAAGCTTCGATTGGTTTGGTCATCAGCTCGCAAAGGCCTTTGCCTCGGAACGATTGGTCGAGTCTGGAAATGGATAGAACTTTGTCAGCAGAACTAAGTGGAAAATATAAATTACAGTTGTAAATTCTTTACGTTTGAGCCACGGACGTTTGAGATCTTTGTGAATGGCTCCGCTAGGTTTTACCACCATGCCAATTTATGCAGTCAAGCAGGTGTAGCTCGGTTTGTGTGTGGGTGAAATAAGAAGACACTTTTTTGTGGGTGGTAATATTATGAACGCGAAAGTTTGTAAGTATGGATGAATGGATGGATGGATTTTTGTTACTCTATAACTCCAGAACGGCTGAACAGATCTTGGTGAAAATTGGCACAAAGATATATTATAGTCTGGAATAACACATAGGCTACTTTTTATCCCGTGGGAATACCGGGATTTAAAACTACGCGGGTGAAACCGCAGGGCGCTACTACTTAGCTAATAAACTTCGAACAGTAGGTTAGGTACTCGATAAAGGGACGTGCAGCCTCGTATCTATCAGCGTACGATCAGCATTGTCTGAAGCGATCACCTTGCTTTTTGCTGATATACAGAGGCGTATTCGGCGGAAGTATTTTTAGTTACATAGCATAGGAATTCACAAGGCATGCAGTTATCTGATAATGAATTTCTCACATTGCAAAATTAAGTTTTGTTGAATGCTTGTTATTGTAAAATAATTGTTTTATTGAAGTTAATACGTAGTCTCTAGCAGCGCACTTCTCTTCTCCTATCATCATTTCAGCCTGTTTGCACCCACTGCTGAGAATAGGGCTCCTCTTGCGAGTCTCATCCTTCCATTTCCCGCACTTGCTACAATGTCGTTTGACCAACGGGCGGGTGGTCTGCCTCTAGGTCTTTGAGCATCCCTTATAGGTAGGTGGAATTACATGTTGTTAAAGTTAAAATCAAAAGGTACTAACTAGTATTTAATTGAATCACAAGAACCACTTTGAAACATATTTTAGCCAGGTGAAAATAGTGAATATACAGACGGTGCGGCAAATGCTGAGCCAGGGACCTAATTGGCCTTACATACTTAGTTATAATAACACATAATTTTATTTATTTATCATTGTAATTTTTTTGTGTGGTCCATCAATTGCTTTTCGTTCTTTCTTTGGAATTTGGTACCAGTTCCACGCGACCAAGTCTAGAAGATCAGGCAACAAACTTAAAGCTTGGTTCCATACCGTTATATTATATAATCGTTGTAATAGTCAATTTATTTACCCACTAGTTGCGCCCCGCGGTTTCACCCGCGCAGATTTAAATCCCGGTATTCCCACGGGATAAAAAGTAGCCTATGTGCTATTCCAGACTCCCTGCCAAGTTTCATTCAGATCCGTTCAGCCGTTCCGGCGTGAAAGAGTAAGAAACATCCATCCATACTCACAAACTTTCGCATTTATAATATTAGTAGGATCTTCCGGATTAAAATAATGAAAATCCTATGTGGATCAATCCAATTTTGTGAGGCGATCGAATTCAAAATCAAATCGGTAACAGACACAGGAGATAGGGGCAAGAGAGGCGATCGAATACAGTTTCCAATACACTGTGTTAAAATTGATCAAAAATACTTTTAGAAGAAGAAAGAGAAAAGGAAAACTGTTAGATTTCCTTTGTAAAATTTTTAAAAACACGAAAACATCGTTTACTTATAGAATGTATGTTAATTTCTGCTTAAGTACATCCCTGTGGTACAAACATTTGCATAAAAGATGATTCCAATCTATCCGCCGTGCCAGTGTGGCCTGGCCTAAATATTGCTTGACATAATTGGTGTAGATGCAAGGTTATGTATTGTACGTAACACTCATAACGGAAACTGTTTATGGATTGTGATAAATCGAAATATATTATTATTAAACGAGAAATCCACTCATCATAAATTCTCAGAAAACTACCGGGACTGCTTGGTAGCTTTGGTACAAGTGGCGTCACGTAAAATGAACGCTGGCAGGAGAGGGAGGGGTGTGATGGCGCGAGTGTTCTGTATGCGCCAACAGAACCCCTCCACTGTTCTCCAGCGTTATCCAGCAATGACGCGACCTCTACTAGTAGAGCTCTTTGTGTTGCTCGTCCGGGGAAGTAAAACTACCATGCTGTTTCTGTCGCCAAGCAGCATTGCTGTATTTCAGTTCGTTGGGTTACATTACAGACAAATGAGGTTCAACATAATCATGTAAGTCCCAAATTCACGGACGCAGGGCAGTGCATCGAATCACCACCTGTGCTTGTACCATTAGCAAAACATATAAAAAAATCTACTTTTAAGTCCTAACCGAAGACTGAAAATATCTTAGGTGAAATATTACATTAGGCACATTACATTTACATTTGCAATAGTTGGTATTTCATGACAGTTTACATGCCCATCGCACAAGTATTTTGATTAACTATAATCCGGTCGTGCACCAATGGATTTTTCTATAGAAAAATTTATGTGCGCAATGCCAGTGCTCTCAAACGGTGAAGGAAAACATCGTGAGGAAACCAGTTAGTATTCTAACAGCGGCGATGGGCTTGCAACCTGTCACGTATGGAATACTAACTACTGCAAAATGTGGGTATGTGCCAAATGTAATGTTTGGACGTACCTCTGACTACCCCCCTTAGACATCCTCAAAGAATCTTGAGTAAGTACTTGGTACTGAGAGATCTGAAGGGATATCTACCGTGCCTGGGGATCAAAGTCGTGAAGCTGTTTCAGTTATTTTTTCAGTTTCTATAATAAATGGCCATACTTAGTAAAAAATGTTATTATAGTTCGCTTTTTTTACTTTCCAAAAGGGCCCCGGCCTAGTTTAAGACGGCCCTGCAAGCTCCTCACGAGGTTTGAGAGCACTTCTACATTTTTCGATAAAAATCCATCGGGGTTTAGACCGGTTTTGAAAAAAAATTAAATGAGCGTGTTATAGTGCACATAAATGATCTATCAACACTCAACTCAACATAAGAATAAACAAATTAAGGCCAAAGCACATGATCAGGAAATTGAACAATGGTGTGAACTATCGTGGGATAATTATTGCAGGGTTCAGTTTTACTACGAACTACGCGATTCTTATTTTTATTGCCAAATATTATGTTGTAGCTATTTACAGGGTACGAGTATTGTTGGGTGGGAAGTGGTTATCTCAGGTTCTTGAGGTACTTATCTATACGAGAAAATCTGACACGGAATCGAAGAATGGAAAAGTCTTTACATCTAAGAGAGTTTTTACTTGGCACCAAGATAACTGAGGGTATATCTACCGTGCATAGGGATCAGTCTTTTTTTATACAACTAGTTGATGGAACAAGCATGTTTTCTTACCCAAAAGTTTGCTTATGTACGAAAACTAGGAAAGCAAACTTTAAAGTAGGACAACATGTATCGATCAAACTGATTTTTTTTCTAAACTGAGGGCCTATCACGAGTTCCGGTGCCGACCGCGATCGATCGTAGATCACACCGATAGACACCGCATTTCAAGGAAATTCAATATTATATATTATTCTTATACTGCTAATAAATTCTTATGATTTTTATCATTATTATTATTATAAATATTATATATTATTCGCATTCTTTGAGAAGCTTAAGGGAAGCTTCTCAAAGAATACGCTAGATGCCGTTGTTTAATTTCCTTGAAATTCGGCTTAGATCGCGGTCGGCACTAAACTCATGATAGCCCCCCTGTTTGCAATGTGATTGCACACAAAATGGTTGTTTGTGATTTTTCGAAAATGGGAGTAGTGATTTTATATCCTTCAACTAGTCAAAACGTGCGAGCGAGAGTCACATTAGCTCTTGTCTTCACCTTAAATAAGTCATATAATTATTATATATATTTTAGTTTATAAGGTATTTATGCTATGGGCCCTGTACATTTAAGATCTTTTTGCTATGTTGCCTGAAATAAATAATGATTATTATTATTGTTATTCAAGCTGTTTTAGTTTTTATGTCTGTCTGTCTGTCTTTTTGATTCTAGAACACAGTAAACTTACCGATAGTTGAAGCTCTCGCAATGAAACCGCTTCTCCAGCGCGCATTCTTGTCTGCAGTCCTCTATTCGCTCACACGACACCACTTTGCGGACGAAACTTCGGAGAGCTCGTCTCCCAGCCAGGACTCGGCGGAAGCATGCTGGGGGGAAATGGAACCTTATTATAATGAGAGTACAGAGGGCCTATCACGAGTTCCAGTGTCGACCGCGATCGATCGTAGATCACACCGATAGACACCGCATTTCAAGGAAATTCAATATTATATATTATTCTTATATTGCTAATAATTTCTTGTTATTTTTATCATTATTCTTATTATAAATATTATATATTATTCGCATTCTTTGAGAAGCTTTCCTTAAGCTTCTCAAAGAATACGCTAGATGCCGTTGTTTAATTTCCTTGAAATTCGGTGTAGATCGTTGCGATCTACGATCGATCGCGGTCGGCACTAAGCTCGTGGTAGCCCCTCTGTTCGTCTAGTTGAACGGCACCGCTTCCATAAGGACCCATGGATTCAAAAAAACCATACACCAATGAGTTTTTCTGTGAATAGCCATAAATAAAATGTTTTGTTTAAAATGTTTTAGAAAAGTTTGTTTGTTTTATAATTTACTTTTGTTAGTTTATTTTTATTTTGTTTGTTATTTCTCTTTTTGGCAAATAAATGCGTTATCTACTATCTATATATCTAAATAAAATAAGAAGAAGAGTTTTCCTGATCAAAAATGTATGTGCACAGAGCCAGTACTCTCAAACGGTGAAGGAAAACATCGTGTTTATGCCGCATGTGCCTGTAATTACACCGGCAACCACACTCTCCAAACCGAAACACGGCAACAATGCTTGGCGATAGAAAATGTCATGGAGGTAGTACTTCCCAGGAAGAGCCCTTCACAAAGAGTTCTAATACTTGTAACTAAGTACCTAAAATGTATGCTCAAATCACAGAACTTCCTACTATCCTACTACTATTATGAATATGAAAGTTTGTCAGTATATGGATTGATTGGATGGATGTTTGTTACTCTTTCGGACGGACGAACGGATCAGAATGACACTTGGCAGAGAGATAGATTATAGTCTGGAATAGCACATAGACTACTTTTTATTCCGTGGGAATACTGAGATTTAAATCTGCGTGGGTGAAACCGCGGGGCACACTAGTACAGATGAATTATTCGAGTAACTAGGTCATATCTATTCATATCCTTAGTGGATTCATCTGTGAAGGTTATTTTTTGTACTGCACGTCCGTCCTTTGACATAACTGAGTTATTACTGTATTGTGTTGCAAAATTGTTTGTAAACCTTTGCACATGCTTCGTTCATCAGTTAGTAATAAGCATCCTACATAAATGTTTAATCCATAAATAGGTACTTCTTAGATTAGGTATGGTAACTAGCGACCCTCCCCGGCTTCGCATGGGCGCAATGCATAAGATTAAACATCAAGATTGACAACCTTCCTCTTGAAACACTCTATCAAATTTTGCTAAAAAACCGCATCAAAATCCGTTGCATCATACGCAAAACGTCTACAGAATCATCCAAACGAATTTCACACACCCCTTGATGCAAAATACCACTTCATTTAAAAGAATTAACAGAAGAGCCCCTCACGACCTAATAAAAGAGGAATAAAGAAATAAAAATGGAAGCGTTATTGGGCGTTTTCCATACATGTCAATGAAAAGGAAAATAAACCAAATTCTAGCTCAATGCCCGCACGGGCAGATTATAATAAAAATAATAAAAAATATCTATCTATGTAAGTATATAATGTATTAAATATATCAGTCATCTAGTACCCATAACACAAGCTTTGAGTAGCTTACTTTGGGGCTAGATGATGCTGTGTGGATTGTCCAGCATTATTTATTTATTTATAATACACAGAAGAGATAAAAAACCCGTTGTTTAATTTTAAAGATTTAAGCATACAGACAGGCAGACACAGACAGCGAAAAGCGACTTTGTTTTATATCTATTTAGTGATGATATGTGTGCAATATGAAGATACTAGCAGTGCCCCACGGTTTCACCTGCGTAGTTTTAAATCTCGGTATTTCCACGGGATGAAAAGTAGCCTATGTGCCAGACTATAATCTATCTCTATACCAAATTTCATCAAGATCCGTTTAGCCGTTCTGGAGTTATTGAGTAACAAACATCCATACATACATTTGATCAAGTGTTTGATTGCTGTGCCACAGAACATACACATAATCAAAGTCACGCCACGCCAGTCAGCCAAGTCATGCCACACTATGCAACCAAACATTTGATTAAATATTTGAAGCTTGCTCTGGCTTAAGATGACGTAGGCAACGTTACAGAGAAGTAAAGTAATTACATACTGGGTGCATTCTCCACCAAAATCACTCGTGTTCCAATCCCGACTTGCACACATATAAAAAGCAGCAGCACACACACATGCATTTTCACTGTTCATATAACATCACTGTTGTTCATTTTAACACTTTTTTTATGTGTACACCGTATTATATTGTACAACATTTAACATAATCTTGTTGGCATTATAGATTGAAAGGTCTTTGCCATAATTTTAATTTTAGATTCACTTCTCGAACACACTTTTGAGTAAAAACTTTTTAACCACCGAATTTCATAATTTGAACGTATGTTTTTTAAGTCTCTAGCCAGCATTTATAACTTTAGATTTAAATTTGGAACGTCATAACATAAAACCAACTTCTTCTTCCACTTCTTTTTCCGAATGTGAGTTTTTCAGTCTGCATTTCCGTACGAATCGAGTTATATTATGAATATTTTTCCATTTTTTTTATTATAATGTGAGTTTTATAGGTCAGCGAGGTCGCGCGTCATAGTGAGACTGAACAGTACCATTGTCCAACATAAACTTATATGTGAATGGGAAACTATGTTTGGCATAGTGTGGGTACGGCCACCGCTACGACTTAATCAGAATCTCACTGAAAACTCTCTGCTATTAATAAGCATTTATTTAACTTTGAAGGTTTAATCTGGAGGAATATTCTTCCGGAATTCATTCAAGTACATAGGCTAACTTATATCTTACTAGCGACCCGCCCGCGCGCCCCTGCTTCGCACGGGTGCACATATCATGCATGTATTATACATATAAACCTTCCTCTTGAATCACTCTATCTATTAAAAAAACCGCATCAAAATCCGTTGCGTCTTTTTATGGATTTAAGCATACATAGGGATATAGGGACAGAGAAAGTGACTTTGTTTTATACTATGTAGTGATTCAGTGCACCGTCGTAAGTCAAGAGTTGTTTATCCAACTCCGCAATTCATGTAGCTCAGATTGACCAGAAAATGCGATCCCTCACGAGGTTATCAGAAAAGAAAGGAAGAAAAACTGAGCTGAAAAAATACTAATAATTGACCGAGCGAGCGAAGCGAGCGAAGCGTCTCAGTTTCCACATTGGCCAAAAATGCGTTTGTCCGGATGTCTGTCTGTCTGTCTGTCTGTCTGTTCTCCTCTACAGGTCACATTTTTCAACCGATCTGGACGAAACTTGGTACACAGGTTATATGACTTATTAGAATTTTTTTGTCGTCGGGGATTTTTGATTGGAGGGGTACTTCCCCCAAAAAAAGGGCAAAAAGGGGGCTTTTGATATACTGGATTTGATATACTGGATATCTCCACCAAATGAGATCCGATTTCGATTATTTTTTTTTTATTTGAAAGGTAGTAACTATAAGTTGGTCTCATAAAAATTTGGCGAAGATCTGATAAGGATCTTCAGCATGATGAACAGGATAGCTCATCAAACAATCGATGGTTTTCAATCAAACTTGAGAGAAACACAAAGGACCTCATTTTACACAAGATGATGCAAAAAAAATCAAAAAGATCAAAAAAATCACAAAACGGAAAATGCACCTGCACAGTGAGGAATGTAATTCCTCAAATAGCTCACTTAGTATGCTCGCGAGGTCTACAGCTCCCGGAGCCACTAGTTTAATGTATTTAAATGCTTTTCTGTTGTGAAAAAACGTAACTACCAGTCAAAATACAAAATACCACAATCCTAACCTTATAGCGCAGAAGGCAGAGCTAAAACCACTGATGGCCGTATTAATAATAAGTTAAATACATAAGTCATATAATTATATATATATTCGTTTGTAAGGTTTATGATATGGGCCCTGTAATTTAAACATCTTTTTACTAAGTTGCCTGAAATAAATGATTATTATTACTATTAATAATAATAATAATAATAATAATGCTGGACAATCCACACAGCACTATCTAGCCCCAAAGTAAGCTACTCAAAGCTTGTGTTATGGGTACTAGATAACTGATATATTTAATACATTATATACTTACATAGATAGATATTTTTTATTATACATAGAAAACACCCAGACCATCGGAACAAATTTCTGCAGATCGTACACAAATTTGTTCCAAGGCGGGAATCGAACCCGCAACCTCTTGCGTCGCAGGCAGGCTCTCGCCCGCTGCGCCACAGAGGTCGTCCTTAAGGTCGTTATTAATATGGCCTATGTTCTGTCTTATCCATACAATTCTAACGCTTAGCTGATTACACCTGATAACTTTGGCACCCGGCCTATTGTCTCTCGAAAAAGGATTTATTTAACGCAAAAACCGAATATATCCGACCATTGTGGACTGCATGTGAACGCACCTTTATAGGAAGCCTTTTTATAAGTATATAGAGTTTCAAGAGTAGTAGAGCTCTTTGTGAAGGGTTCGTCCGGGGATGTACTACCACGATGTACCCACGCCTTTTTCTGCCGCCAAGCAGCAACGCTGTGTTTCGGTTTGAAGAGTGTGGTCGCCGGTGTAATTACAAGCACATGAGGCTTAACATCAGTATGCTTCAAGTTGATGGACGCAGGGCAGTGCATCATAGTGCACGTTCCTATCGTGCGTGACTTACGAGGCAATGCTTTGTGATGGTTACCACTTAACATCAGATGGGCCATCTGTTTGTTTCATCGCTAGTTTAAAAAAAACAATGTTTCTCTCCACTATTTTTGATCAGAAAAACTGATTGGTGCACGACCAGTTTTGAACCCCCAACCTGGTGATCGTAAGTTGGGGCCGCTAACACTAGACCTATATATATAAGGGCAATGGTAAAGCCTAACTTTTTATCCCATATAGCTATAGACAAGCAGTGACCAAGAAAAGACTACTATCAAACCATTACCTATAGCTTATCTAATGGCACGGATGCACCAAGGCTAAATGTGTTAGATTACAAATCCAACAAGCCTTTTGTTTTTTTAAGATGCAGCCAAGTGTGAGTCGTCTCGCTTTTTAGGGTTCCAAGAGAATGCAGCTTATGAGGGAAGTGAAGTTTAGTACAGTCACGGAATGAAAAGGAGGAGAATTTTACAATACCAACCAGTGAAGTTTAACATTTAAATAAATGTGTCGTTAGGTGTTGAATAGTTTTTCTTGTTTTCACATCACGTCAAGCACAAGCACACAACTGACTCAGTGTATTGTGTCTATTCAGGGGCGTTATTCACTATGACCAATCCAATCGCGTTTGCGTTTAGTTCACGTTGTGACGTCACACGGTTAGGGCAAAGTATCTTCTATTTCATAAAGAATACCGCCCAAGATCACGTTTTGAAGTTATACCGTTTGGGGCAAGGAATCTCCTATGTTATAGAGAATAATCTCCCAGTTTCAAAAGGTGATATGTGCTCGTGATACTTTGAACAAATCAAGTTGAAAACAGACGAACCATATCATTCTGTCTATATACGCCTATTCTCTCACTTTGTGCTGTGATATGAATTTGTGTACTTTTCGTTTCTCTGTTACTTATTTGTTTACTATTATACAGCTTCAATAGTGTAGGTATTATAAATAACACCCTTCCTTGGTAGGTACATAATGTATTGAATCACAAATAATTAGTCATAAGTCCATCTAGAATATCTGGGTGACCGAGCTTTGCTCGGTTGCTGAATCCTAGCTAGATCGCTTTATCGCCCCTAAAAAACCCTACATACCAAATTTTATGAATATGGCTGGAGCCGTTACCGAGATTCAGATTATTTTTATACAAGAATTATACATACCTCACAATAATGCAATACTTAAATATACTGAAGAGATATTAAAAAAAAACTACCTACCAAAAACATAATTATTTACAAACTTTCAGATTCTATTTTATTTCTAGAGATTCTTTTTATTTTAAATTGTCTAATGGTACTGACACACGTGCTCAAAAATTAGCAAGCTTATTTTGAGCATGCGCAAAAATCAACCGACGGACGACCAAATAAGCATGCTTATGTACTAGCAAGACCTGTTCACACGTGCTTTTATTGAGCAAGGCTCGAAAACAGCATGCTTTTAGCTCGAAAATAAGCACCTTATGGTTTAATGGACATACCATGAAGCACCAAGCTAGTGTTATTAATTCCACCACGGAACCCCGACAAAACAATTTAAATAAGACAACAAAACACGGCGGAAAATTGCAATTCGCTAAATTATCCGGAAGACTTTAAACTATGTTTTGTTTTTGAGTATTTTAGGAGTTAAACATGACGATATTATACTTTGTCAAATTAAATAAGTGCTATGCCGGAAATTTTTATATGCCAAATATAATTCAACAATTTTTTTTTTCAAAACGCATACCGTTGATCGTCTTGGTAATTTTTTAATAAAACTTGCTAAAAGAAAAGCAGATGTTAAGTGGTAACCATCGCTAACAAAGCAATACATCTGTGCCCTGCGTCCATCAACTTGAGGCATACATTAAAAGCCTTATGTAACTGTAATTAATTTCACCGACAACCACCGAAATGCAGCAATGCTGCTTGACGGAAGAAACTGGCATTTAGGTACTGAACTGACACACGTGCTTGTTTTCGAGCTAAAAGCATGCTTTTGCGAGTCTTGCTCAATAAAAGCACGTGAAGCATGCTTTTTTGGTAGTACGTCGGTTGGTTTTTGAGCATGCTCTAAATAAGCATGCTTATTTTTGAGCACGTCTGTCAGTTGGTACCTTTACTTCCCAGACGAGCCACACAGAGAGAGCTCTACTACTTTTGAAACAGTCAGTTTCAAAAAGAGTAGAGAGCGCCAGTAATTTTTCAAAATTTTTTCTAAAAGAATAATGATTTAATAGAAAATAAAACGAGCAGTGAATTCCACAGTTCAGTCGCACGGTCTATCCGATTCTTGGTAATGATGATTTCATTGCAAAGAACACGTCACTCTTGGGCTGATGCAAAAAATAAATAATTTATGGATGTAACTCATTTACAGTAAAAACTATGCTATTCATTGTAATGCCAAAATCAAGGTTTTGTTAAACAATAGACAAATAATTACGTCATACACAATTATGTATAACTATTGAAACTAAATATAATACTGCGGCCACACTAACGCACAAATGTTGGAGAGAAAGTCAAATGTATTCAATTTATTCACGAGGAGCATTTTGATGTAATAAAATCACTACATAAAACAAAGTCCCTTTGTCCCTAATTCAAGGTAATTCAAGAGGAAGGTTTAAATGTATAATACATAAATAAATAAATAAATAAATAATGCTGGACAATCCACACAGCACTATCTAGCCCCAAAGTAAGCTATTCAAAGCTTGTGTTATGGGTACTAGATAACTGATATATTTAATACATTATATACTTACATAGATAGATATTTTTTTATTATACATAGAAAACACCCAGACCATCGGAACAAATTTCTGCAGATCGTACACAAATTTGTTCCACGGCGGGAATCGAACCCGCAACCTCTTGCGTCGCAGGCAGGCTCTCGCCCGCTGCGCCACAGAGGTCGTCATGCATGATATGTGCACCCGTGCGAAGCAGGGGCGCGCGGGCGGGTCGCTAGTTATGTTATAAATTAAATCTATAGTTTAATAATTATAGAGACATTTTGGCACATGAAGTTTAACCGCAGATATGTATAACATCTGTTTGTATCTGTCTTTTTCATATGCCTGTAACTTCACTGGCAACTACAGTACAAACCGAAACACAACAACGCTGATTGGCGGCAGAAAAAGGCATAGTGGCGTGGCGAAGTATAGGTTGCGTTAGCCAAAAAGAACGCTGGAAACCGTGGAGGGATGTGTTTGTAACAAAATACTCGCGCCATCACACCCCCTGCCCTCCTTCCGGCGTTCTTTTTGCGTGACGCGCACTTGGTGTTGGATAAACCTTCACGTCTTCACCGTCCTAGTCGTTATTCCATTGAATTCATTGAAGCAAATAAACATTTTATGATTAATGGTACTTCTTTAGCAGGTAAAGGACAATAAATCTACCAAATAATGGACAATAGCTTGATCGGTGATATAACAGATACAAACAACTTACAACTTAACAATAAGTTTCGTAAGACACAGATTGTAGATCGCTATCTCTTACAATGAACAAGTTGGTGCAAGTAAGAAACGAAAGCATGCTAGAGCTTAATCCACAGGCACAGAATATAAAAGAAAGAAAGAAAGAAAATACATTTATTTGACACACATAAGTACATACAGAAAAAAAAAGAAATGAAGAAATACAGAACGGACAGGAAACTACAATAGGTAGGTATAAAACATATTACTTACACTAGAAGAAAAAAAACATAACACACATACAAACATACACAAAGAAAAACAATGTCTGCGGCCAGAATATGCTTTGCCTTTTTCTGCCGCCAAGTCTTTCGGCTTGAGTGTGGTCGCCGGTGTAATTACAGGCACATGAAGCTTAACATCTGTATACCACAAGAATGGACGCAGGGCAGTGCATCGTAGGGTACGTTAACTAAGGCCCTATCGTGAAAGTGAAAAAAAAAATTGTTGATAAGCGACTAGCAACGCCCCGCGGTTTCACCCGAGTAGTTTTGAATCCCGGTATTTCCACGGGACAAAAAGAAGCCTGTGTGCTATTCCAGATTTCTATGCCAAATTTCATCAAGATCCGTTGAGCCGTTCTGGGAGTTATTGAGTAACAAACATCCATCCATCCATACTTACTAACATTCGCGTTTCGAATATTAGCAGGAAGTAGGGTGGTTATCTGCTTGTTGTATCAGCAAGTTATATTAAAAGTAAGAGGGACTTATTCTTCTTGTCCTGCCACTATTTACTTTAGAAACAGTGTGGTGAAAGTATTTTAAGTGCGCCTCGAGAGGCTTCTTTTAAGCACTTGATACATGTTACAGAACATGTTACAGAACATGTTACAGAACATGTTACAGAACATGTTACAGAACATGTTACAGAACATGTTACAGAACATGTTACAGATCTGTGGCTTAAGGGAATCTTATATCGACGTTTCCGGGGTCGGCTGCCGAGCCCTGTCGCGCCCACGTCGCAGTCTCTACGTGCTAGTTAAATAAGTCATATGATTATATATATATATATTAGTTTGTAAGGTATTTATACTATGGGCCCTGTATTTTTAAGATCTCTTTACTATGTTGCCTGAAATAAATGATGATTATTATTATTAGAACTTGTTAGGTTCTACCGGTTTCCACACGATGTTTTACCTCACAGTTCGAGAGTCATGGCTTTGTGCACATAAAATTTTTGGACAGAAAAACTCATTTGTGCACGACCGTTTTTGAACCCACTACCATAGGATCGGAAGGCGGGGCTGACCACTAGACCACCAGTGCAGAGGGACTTATCACTATCACTATCTACATAGTATAAAACAAAGTCGCTTTCTCTGTCCCTAATATATCCCCATGTCCCTATGTCCCTATGTATGCTTAAATCTTTAAAACTACGCAAAGGATTTTGAAGCGGTTTTTTTAATAGATAGAGTGATTCAAGAGGAAGGTTTATATGTATAATACATGCATGATATGTGCACCCGTGCGAAGCCGGGGCGCGCGGGCGGGTCGCTAGTAAACTAATAATAACTACTGCTTTTTGCAATACCTTGTACCACACAAACACCACGCAAATTAAGCGGTAGGCTAGGTCCAACTAAATTGCTGAGATTTACCATTATGAGAAAACTATGGGATGATAACTGTTGACCTTCGGAGATCCTGACCTTCCTCACATCTGATAGTGGCTCATCATCATTATCATAGGGCATTTTTATGTTTGTTACCTCATAACTTTTTACTGAGTGCATGGATTTGAGACTCGGGTTTTCTTGAAAGTTATCGCTTTTCGTATTGTTATGTTACACGTCTATATCGTCGGGTGTATACACGCCCGATAGAGGCGCTGTTTGAACAAAAACGGCCTAAAACAGCTGGTTGAGGTGAAAGGATTCAAAGCCTCAAAGATATTCCTTAGGTAATAATAATAATAATAATGCTGGACAATCCACACAGCATCATCTAGCCCCAAAGTAAGCTTCAAAGCTTGTGTTATGGATACTAGATGACTGATATATTTAATACATTATATACTTACACAGATAGATATTTTTTTTATTATACATAGAAACACCCAGACCTACGGAACAAATTTCTGCAGATCATACACAAATTTGTTCCGAGGCGGGAATCGAACCCGCAACCTCTTCAGACGTCGTCATAGGTCGTAGGTCCTTGACATGTGTCTGTTTACTGACGTTGTTCTCCTTCACCGTTTGAGAGAATGGCTGTGTAATATTTTTGAACCGAAAAACCATTGACAAGTTATGAACCAAGGACCATAGGATCGGAAGGCCAGGCTACTACCACTAGGCCACCAGTGCTCTAACGGCCGTGAAGGTTGCCATAGTAATGAGCTCATGGTTTTGGCTAGCCATGGTCCATGGATGTATAAAACTTCGTACAACGTAACTTTCGAAGCTACCATGGGTGTGAAGTGAACACAATTTGTCACGATCGAGCAAGCAAAGCGAGCGAAGATTCGATAAAAAACGTAAACCTATTTAAATCGACCAAACAAAGTTATCGATCGAGCGAGCAAAACGAGCGTGGATTCGGAGAGTCAAATTAACAGCATTGCATAAAAAACTGATATTTTTTTCACTACCTTGAATTGTTTGGTATTCCTTCAAAATTTTCAAATTTTTTTTCGGAACTCGGCAATGCTGTCACTGCTTAGTTAGTGCTGACAGAATTAGGTACGGTATTAGGTAATAATTCTCTACTAATTTTTTCCAAAAAACTCTACGAGTAAACTCACATTTGGCCACTGAACTCAGTAACCAAGAAAGCACCAGTGTTTCGATAATATCGCACACTACAGAATAATGAATAGTCGACCTCACACCGGCCGAAACACAAGCATTGTACACCATTATTATAAAATTCGAGATAAACGATAAAACATTTGACGCTGCTGTTCAGTCTACTGACCTTCCGATTTTTTGGAAGCAGGGTCAGCATTAGATCACACGATGCGTGGAATAACATAGTTTTTGTACTTAGTATCACCGGTTGCCTAAAGCAGTGTCCCCGCCTTTTGAGAATAGTATTTTTTACAACTAACTAGTGAAACAAGCAGATGACCAACCTGATTAAGTGGTAACCATCACCTATTACAATGCATTGCCTCGTAAGTCACGCACTATACGAACACGCCCTACAATACACTACCCTGCGCCCCTCAACATGAGGCATACAGATGTTGAGCCTCATGTGCCTTAATTACACCGGCGACCACACTCTTCAAACCAAAAGCCAGCGATGCTGCTTGGCGGCAGGAAACAGGCGTGGTGGTAGTACTTCCCCGGACAAGAAACACACAAAGAGCTCTACTACTCTCGTTTGCTTTTCTGCCGTGCTTCTGTTAATGTTTTATTGTATTTTCTTGTTTTAATTATTATATAAGTGTATGTATCGTGTGTGTCCAAAATAATAGTTATTTGTTATACAAGAGTGCAAAGTTGCTTTTTAACCGCGTGCTCAATTTTGATGACCGAGCAAGCGAAGGATTCTAAAATTTAATCACGAGCGCAGCGAGTGATTCAAAATTAGAATCCTGAGCGTTAGCGAGGGAATCAAAAGAGCACGAGGTGAAAAATCTTTGCACTCGAGTGCAACACGTAACTTTTCATTCCACCTCAGCGAGGAAATGACTAAATGCAAAAAAAAAACGTTTACAATCACATGCTGGCGTCAAACAAACTTCCTCGTCGCTAGAATCACTCATTTTAGATTTTTCACTTGTTTTCAAGTTTCTCGTTTTTAATAAAAGGTTTAACAATGACGTGAAAAAATGCCGCGTAAAGAACCGCGTACAAAGCAAATTGAATAAAGAACACCAAGAAGGTTCCGAGTCTGAGTTTTTAACAAATTAAAAAAAAGTTGTATGATATATTCGGCATCATAGAGGTAGCAGTAAATAGGTTTAATGTTTTTTTTTAATTCACAAACTTAGTGCACACGATGTTCTAAATTCAATTTACTTTATCCTCTAGAGAATAAAAACGGCTTTTGCACTCAGATATTGAAGAGCAAAATTACTCTTGCCGAGATGGTGGGATGAAAATGTATTTTCTTTCTTTCTTTCTTTCTTTACTCGTAAACTACTCTTATGTATCGCCGTAGGTTCAAATCTGACCGTCCACCAATGGACTTCTCTCTTAGATTACTACATAGTATAAAACAAAGTCGCTTTCTCTGTCCCTATGTCCCTTTGTATGCTTAAGGCTCCGGTGACAGCGGCTCGCAATTTCGAAGTGCGATTGGCTATTATTTCATTTTATTTCATTTCGGGGAGGTTGTTTGAAAAAATAACTCTAAAGAAACACGCATAAATACTGTTCGAACACAAATGATACAATAATATCAGGGAAACATGCCCGAATCAGAAATCATTTTGGTATTAGTCTGTTTGGTCTTACGTTTACCTAATACCAAAATGATTTCTGACTCAAGCACATTTCCCTTATATTATTGTATTATTTGTGTTCGAACAGTATTTATGCGTGTTTCTTTAGAGTTATTATTTCAAATAACCTCCCCGAAATAAAATAAAATGAAATAATAGCCAATCGCACCTCGAAATTGCGAGCCGCTGTCACCGGACCCATAAATCTTTATAACTACGTAACGATTTTGATGCGGTTTTTTTTAATAGATAGAGTGATTCAAGAGGAAGGTTTTTATGTATAATACATGCATGATATGTGTACCCGTGCGAAGCAGGGGCGCGCTGGCGGATCGCTAGTAAATGTATAATATGCTGAATACCAGCACTCGCCAGTAACTATTCAATCAAGCAGCAGCGAACTACAGCAAAATGTGGGTATGATTTAAAAAAATCCTCGGTGGGAATCAAATCCACGGTCTACAGCGCAATAGGCAAAGCTTACCAAGTGAGCTGTGAGGGTTGATCATCAAAAAAGTGGTCCTGTAAGGGGTTTACTTTTTTCTTTAAAGTGGGGAACCCTAGAAAGACAGCTTGGTCAAGAAAAGTACAAGGCAAACCAGAAATGACAAAAATTACTCACCTGCATAAGAAACCCCAGGAGCCTTGTAGCCAGGTCGATCGTAGTCCCCGATGACCACAGGCCGTGACGTCACCACCTCCCCTCCAGGCTGCGCTAGGTAGGTAGGAACGTTTGTTGGTTTGTCCAACTCGTATTCGTATACGGGCTTTACGTCAGGTCGGTCGGAGTTTTGAGAGCCGTAGCCTGTAAAAAGGTTTTAAAAATAAAAAAACTAGAATTAAATAGAAAAAAACGTGTTTTATGTGCACCAAATTAGGATTTTAGGAAGGAGGTGCACTTAAAATCCTTTTACCACCCTGTTTTGAAAGAAAGTATTAAAACGACAAGCTTAAGTTGTTTTTGTTTAAGTTTACTTACTTACCTGTGTCATCTGGTTTCTCATCCCCATATCCTGGTCTCTGGTTACCAGGTTTGGTGTACCCAGGGTCGGGCCTATCGATCCCATATCCGGGTTTTGAAGTACCAAATTCAGATGTCGGGTTTCCATAGCCAGGTTTTGGAGTATCATAATTAGGCGTCTGTCCACCATATCCAGGTTTGGGGGTATCGTAACCTGTTGTCTGACTCCCATACCCAGGTTTCGGAGTATAATAATCAGGTTTTGAGTTTCCATAGCCCGGTTTCGGAGTATCATAACTAGATGTTTGACCTCCATACCCAGGTTTCAGGGTAAAGTAATCTGGTTTTTGATTTCCATAGCCTGGTTTTTGGGTATCATAACCAGTTGTTTGACTGCCATAGCCAGGTTTTGGAGTATCATAATCAGGTATCTGCCCTCCATACCCAGGTTTCGGAGTATCATATTCAGGTTTTGGGTTTCCATAGCCCGGTTTCGGGGAATCATAATCTGGTTTTGGATTTCCATACCCAGGTTTTGGAGTATTATGACTAGGTGTTTGACCTCCATAGCTCGGTTTTGGAGTATCGTAAGGATTCTCATTTCCATAACCAGGTTTGTGAGTTTCGTAATCGAAAACCGGACGGTTTCCATACCCACCATGACTTCCATAAGGATCTTTATTGCCATAAGATCCTTGGTTGCCTCCGTAAGAGCCGTGGTTGCTACCATAAGAACCTTGGTTGCTGCTGTAAGAGCCTTTGTCTCCACCATAATTTCCTCCATGACTTTGAGAGCTTCCATAGCTACCCTGACTTCCATAAGATTGAGAACCCTGTTGGAATCCATAGGAATCCTGAGCATACGAATTTTGTGCATAAGACCCCTGAGAACTGCCGTAGATAGTTTGCGTGCCTTTATTACTGTTGTGATAACCTTGGTTGCCATAATCACCCTTATCACCATTGTAAGACGGTTTGTTGTAGCTTGGTTTTTGAGGTTCTTGATAGCCCGTTTCTGCATTTTCTTGGTTATATGACGGACGGTTACTTTCGCCATAAGAACCATAGTTTAATTGACCTTGATCACTATGACTAGAGCTGTAAGAGTTATGGTTACCACCGTAAGAGTTTTGGTTGCCGCCGTTAGAATAATAGTTGTTCTGTGGTTTGTACCTATCATTAGGACGTTGGTGACTATTTTGTATGTCGTTTGCAGGGCGTTTATTGCCGTCAAAACCATAGCTTCCCTGACCATTTAGACTGATGTAATCTTGCCCATAACCATGACTTGATCCCTTGTGTGGTTCGTTGGTAGGTTTATAGCCATATGGTTTTTCTTCATTTTGACCGTAAGGTTTTTGAGGTCTAACGTTAGGGGTGTCGTAGCCAATTTCAGTAATAGAACCAGTATAAGAGCCACTGTTATGTGTGTAAGAGTTTTGACTAGAATAAGTCCCATAACCCAAAAACCCTTGACCGTAATCATGTTGAACGGGTCGATCTTTGATCGGAACGTATGGTCGAGGAGGGTCATATATCTCAACATACACAGAATTGTCATTTTGCGAGTTTTGACCATAATTGCTGGCGTATTGACTGTTGTAGTTGTATGTTGGCTTTTCTGGTCTTTGTGACATATGCGGTGGTCCTATAGGCCCTGACTGATGAGCATAGTGATCATTTGATGTGTCTACTGGTCTCGTAGGCTTGGTGAATCCGTCGTCAGGCCTAGGTCTTCTATTAGGCCGCGTTATGTAATTATAGTTGGGTCTATATGATTCAGGGCTATTGATTGGATACCCTGGTTTAGGTTTGCCGTAATTTTCAAAGTTCAGGACATCGTTGGAATCTGGTTTGGGTTTCTGTGGATCGGTATGAGGTCTATATGGGTCTTGGGGTCGTTCAGGTCTGTTGGGTCTGTACGAGTCTTGGCTAGGTCTGTACGAGTCAGGTATTTCTGGTATGTATGGGTCATTTGGACGATTGGGTCTGTATTGATCTGGTCTGGTCGGTCTATATGGGTCTTGCGGTCTTTCTGGTCGGTATGGTTCATCTGGATATGGTATATCTTGCGGTTTATGGTCACCGTAGCTAGGTCCGACGTCGTAAGCTGGTCTTTGGGATATGTCATCAGGCCTGTATGATTGGGGCTTACTTCCTACGTTATAAGGGTCTACATCGCTTGATACTAAATAGTCACCAGTAAGTGGACGGTCATCCATATCAGGCCGGAATACTGGTCTGTGTAGTGGTCGGTCATTGCTGAAACCAAAAAAACATTGGTGTAAGCTTCTACCTACGCTACGAAATAAAACCAACTAGCTTTACAGTCGGTGTTAGTTGGTGTGGTTGAAGCCTTAATTCGACGTCGAAGCGTCGACTTCAGTGACGCAGCGGGCGAGTCCGCCTGCGACGCAAGAGATAGCGGGTTCGGTTCCCGCCTCCGAACAAAAATATACAAATTTGTTCCGATGAATACGATTTGATCTACGATCTGCAGAAATTTGTTCCGTTGGTCTGGATATTTTCTATGTATAAAAAAACTATCTATCTATGTAAGTATATAATGTATTAAATATATCACTTATCTAGTACCCATAACACAAGCTTTGAGTAGCTTACTTTGGGGCTAGATGGTGCTGTGTGGATTGTTCAGCATTATTATTATTATTTAATTGTACATGTCCTATTAGTACCTGCTTGGGCCATCTTCAGGGTCGTCCAGCAAGGGTTGTATCGGCTTTGGAGGTGACTGTTCGCATTGGAATCGACGTACATACACATCGTAGTCTGGATGTCTGGTTAGAATACTCTTTTCTTTAACTTCCTTCTCCGAATGGGTGCTGAGATCACACGTAGCATTACCCTTAGCTCCGACACTGGATGGCAGAACGAAAAAATTGTAGAAACCCAAATTTTTTTTACTTAAGTATAAAGGTACTGACACACGTGCTCAAAAATCAACCGGCGTACGACCAAATCAGCATGCTTATTTACTAGCACGACCTGTCCACGCGTGCTTTTATTGAGCAAGGCTCGAAACAAGCATGCTTTTAGCTCGAAAATAAGCACGTGTGTCAGTACCCTTATCTGTGGTAGGTATAATATAGTTCTCAAAGCTCAAAAAACTGACGACCACTGGGAAATAAAGGTTCTCGAATAGCGACCACAAACAGGAAAACGAAGCGTGGGACGCCCTCCTACCTGATGAACGGACGACATTGTTAATCACGGGATGTCGGTGGATGGAAAGGGCTCGGAATCGTTCTTCCTGGAAACTTACCGGGGAGGCCTATGTCCGTCCAGCAGTGGACTTCTGTAGGCTGATAATAATGATATACAGTTTTGAGGGTAGTGGACTTTTCCCGGGAAGTACTACCACCATGCATTTGTCTGCCGACAAGCAGTGTGGTTGCCAGTGTTATTATAGGCACACTAGCAACCCGCCCGCGCGCCCCTGCTTCGCACGGGTGCCTATATAATGCATGTATTATACATAATAAACCTTCCTCTTGAATCACTCTATCTATTAAAAAAAACCGCATCAAAATCCGTTGCGTACTTTTAAAGATTTAAGCATACATAGGGACATGGGGATATAGGGACAGAGAAAGCGACTTTGTTTTATACTAGGTAGGTATGTAGTGATGAGCATTGCATCATCTGCATCCCTCAAGTTAACGGATGCAGGGCTAGAGATGCGAGGCTATGCTTTGCTAGGTGATGGTGACCAGTAAACATCAGATGGGTCCATCTGATGTTTACTGGTCATCATCTAGGCCCACCAAGTATAAAAAAATCCAGATAAAGAAATGGGTGTTATTTTTCACAAATTAATAATGTGAAAAGCAGAATATTTTTTTAATGAAACTTAAATACCTAGGTACCTACTTTATTTGTAGTTTCATCTAACGTTTTCTCGAGCTAAATTGCAAATCCATAGCTTAAAACAGATCAATTGACGCTATCTATTTGTTACCACAGTTTTTAAACAAAGTTGTTTGTTCAGAAATTATGCAATAGATGGCGCTATAATAAATATCACACGGTGTTGAATTACTGTTTTTGCATCTGTTGCTATAAATCATTGTTATTTTAATTAAATGATGCTGCATATGATCACCTTACCTATTCAATAAGTTCAGATCCGTTTATTTAGATGGCGCTATATCAAATCTTTTACGCTCACCCGTAATCATAAGCCTGGCATTGTTTGTCTTGCTTGCAAATCTGCTCACACTCCCTCGTAGTTAGTTCCGATACGTTGCGATAGATGGCGCTGCTCGATATTTGTTCGCCTATGGATATCCTCTCGAAGCAATCTGTAATTTTCGAAACAGGAAAGGAAGTGTGAACTCTAACACTGTAATAATACGGTTCATAAACTATTGATACTTCACATCAAATAACAACAGAATAAAGTCCGTAGTCAAAAAAACCATTATCACTTTAAATTATGGTGCGTTCACAGAATACTCTAGGTGCTCTATGTGCCGAAATATCGGGAAACAATCAAACTAATCGTGGTAAAATCCCGTTTTGAATAGGTATGAAAATTAGGATTATACCTAAGTACTTTCAAAAGTTATACCCTAGGTAGGTACTTAGCCTGCTTGAACTCTGGTTCGTGCGGGGAAGAACTACTTCCATCCACAACTTGGGTCAAATAAAAAAGATTTTTTTTTGTTCTTCTTTTTTACCTACCACATTGCCTTTTTCGCCTTTTTTGTCACCAAGCAGCGTTGTGGTATTAGTTTGAAGAGTGTGAGTGCTTGCCAGTGAAATTACAATTTATGTACCTATGCCTCAACGTGATGGACGCAGAGCAGTGCATCGTAGAGCTTTTTTTTTATGCCAAACCTGGCAGACGAGCATACGGGCCACCTGATGGAAAGACACCTGCAACACCAGAGGCATTTTGGGCATTAGGGGCACTTGTTGTTGTAGTATCCATCACCTAGCTTCTTAAAGCAGCTTGACCACCAAAGCGGAAAAATCACCCAATCGAATCGCTGGAGCAAGTCGGTGATTATGTTTGTTTGAATGTGATTATTATACACACCTACATACCTACCTATAGCTGGGTAGGTATTCGTCATAATTTATAACATTGTTTAACTATGACCTTCCTACGTTTAACAAGTTTTTTTATGTCTTAGGAACCCATATCGTAGGTAGGTAAGCATGTAGGTACGTTTTCATTGAATACTTAGTTGCGCCCCGCGGTTTCACCCGCATAGATTTAAATCCCGGTATTCTCACGGAATTAAAAGAAGCCTATGTGCTATTCCAGACTATAATCTATCTCTCTGCCAAGTTTCATCCAGATCCGTTCAGCCGTTCCGGCGTGAAAGAATAACAAACATAGATACTTACAAACTGGCGTTTATAATACCTAAGTAGTAGGTAGGTAATATAATAGAATAGGATAATTAAGGCTCCGGTGACAGCGGCTCGCAATTTCGAGGTGCGATTGGCTATTATTTCATTTTATTTCATTTCGGGGAGGTTGTTTGAAAGAATAACTCTAAAGAAACACGCATAAATACTGTTCGAACACAAATAATACAATAATATAAGGGAAACATGCCCGAATCAGAAATCATTTTGGTATTAGTATGTTTGGTCTTACGTTTACCTAATACCAAAATGATTTCTGGCTCAAGCACATTTCCCTTATATTATTGTATTATTTGTGTTCGAACAGTATTAATGCGTGTTTCTTCAGAGTTATTCTTTCAAACAACCTCCCCGAAATGAAATAAAATGAAATAATAGCCAATCGCACCTCGAAATTGCGAGCCGTTGTCACCGGACCCTTAAATAGGATAGGATAATTCACAACAAAATAGAATCTCTAGATTCACCTTGTTTTAAGACGTTTCAATTCAATGTGATCCTTGTGATTTTATTGAATAAAATACCTACCTCTATTGACTTTTACTGAATCTTTCCTTGAATATTTTTCAGTAGGTACCTACCTAGATAGGTAGGTAAGTAGGTACTGAAGTGCCTAGTAAGGTTCTTACGCTTTTCAGTTTTCAGCTGACAAAGAAGGTAGCATTTTTGTTTCGGACAAGTCTAGAGTACCTACCTACTTAAATTGGTACCTAGCAGGTAGTGATTGGGCAATAGGTAGGTATTTTTTATCAGTCGGATAGCGTTACCCAACAATGGCGAAAAATGCATAAAGTCTACTTTATAAAAAACAAAAATTCTAACATAGAAACGGTAGGTAAAAAGTTAGTTGATAAGATAAACTCGTTTATCGCGAATAATGCAAACGAAATCAAACTAGAAATTATGTACTTAAAAAATATTCTACATTCCTGCCTATAAAAAGTTTTATACCTAGTAGGTACAGTACGTTATTTACATACCTACCTATTTATTCAAAACATTATTTAATTATAGCAATCAGTTCCAGACGTAAAATCATTTTGTAATTTTAACTGTAATTAATTTCACAACATCCTATGTCAAAACTAAATTACGATACTTGAAATAACCATTCGCCCTCTCCACAAACGTTCAGCCTACGATGAAGGCACTGACTTGGTGGTAACAGGTTTGATTCCTGTGAGCAGTAAGCTGAGTTGAAAAAAACTTGTCAACACTCAATACCTAATCAGTGTACTTAGGTAGGTACTTTAAAAGCGGACGGTCCAGTATGGTAATCATCACCTCTAACAAAGCATTGCCTCGAGGAGGAACGTGCCCTACGATGCACAGGCGGCCCTGCGTTCAACAAGTTGAGGCGTATGTACGAATGTTTAGCCTGTGTGCAATATGATTTCAAACAACTATGTTTAGTGATGATAGGTATAGTAATTATCTTTCAAAACTTTGATGGTTTAAATTGAAACAGAGCAACGCTGCTTGTTAGTAGCTAATAAACTAAACTGATGTTAAAACGGACTCACCTTCAATAGAAGTCCCAAGTTGCGAGTCAATAGTCAGAGTCTGCACGCCGCCGATGAGCAAAACCGGGCACAAAACTAGTATGTGCAGCATTTTAGTCAACAAACATAACATTACTTCAAAACTTTTTCATTCTCTGTTCAAACTGGCCTCTACGCAAAAAAAAAACAAAATTACCCGCCAATAAAGCGTTCGATATTCAAATCAAGCGTCAAGTTCGCGTCATGATTTCCGTTTGAAAATTGAATTCGTATCTCAGCTTTTTTTTCGAAATGAGTCAAAAAATTTCTAGCTAAGCTTTTTCTTTAACTTTTTTGTAACAAAGAGGTTTTAAAGACGTGCACACATCAGAATTCGCAAATAAATTGTGGTGTAAATCTTGGGTGTGGACGCTCCACGGTCCGATGCCTCGTTTCCTTCGCATGTGAACCTTAAAGTTTGCTAATCGGTACCATCACACAGGTCCGGCAATTATCGTTTTGGCGAGAAATTATCATAGTCACCGCCCACGGCTGAAACGGTGAAAATGCTCAAAATGATTAAAAAGTTTCATAAAATGAAACAAAGCTAGTACCTACGTAGTTACCAAATATTAAAACACTAGCGACCCGCCCGCGCGCCCCCTGCTTCGCACGGGTGCACTGCACATATCATGCGTAATATTATGTATCACACATATAAACCTTCCTCTTGAATCACTCTGTCTATTAAAAAAACCGCATCAAAATCCGTTGCGTAGTTTTAAAGATTTAAGCATACATAGGGACATTGGGATATAGGGACTTTGTTTTATACTATGTAGTGATAGTGATGTGTAATGTTTTTTTCAAACTTGGAATAAAACACAATAAGCTTGAGCATTCCACGCAGAACCACATCAAAAGTTGCCGGCCTCCATGCAAGGTAAGTATACATCTCTATCTATCATCTAGACTCCCAATCCCAACATTACAGCCTACGTAGCTCAGTTGGTAGTAGCTCTGCCTTCTGCACCGTAGGTCGTGGGTTCGATTCCCACCGTGAACAAACGTTTGTGTGATGAACACAGATGTTTGTTCTCTGTCTGGGTGTTATATAATATTATAAGTATGTATTTACAAATAAAAATATATAAGTAGTATATCAGCTATCTGGTTCCCATATCACAAGCATAAGCTTAGTTTGGGGCTAGATAGTGCTGTGTGGAAAGTCCACCAATATTTATTTTATCTATTTATTGTATTAGACTCATGCACAACTTTTTCATGGTACTAGCTGTACATACCTAAGCGAGTCTGAGTTTTTCTGGTTTTCGTAACATCAGGCCTTTTTAACCGACTTCAAAAAAATGAGGAGGTTCTTCGACTTTTTTTTATGTTTGTTTACCTCTTGTTATGTGCAGGTTGCTTGGGTAGGTACCAAAATGAAACACTTCGTTCGTTTATACGTGCGCCTGGGTTGGCCGGCTCCGGTCGAGAGCCGCGATCGCTTCAACGCGACCCGCACCACTCAGACCACCCGCGCATAGTAAAGTAAATAAAGATAAGTAAGTAATGTAGAAGTAAATAAGAATAAGTAAGTAAAGTAGATAAACACTACACCTCTTATATTTTACCTGTCACGTGTGGAATACTAACTACTGCAAAATGTGGGTATGTGCCAAATGTAATGTTTGGACGTACCTCTGACTACCCCCCTTAGACATCCTCAAAGAATCTTGAATACCTACTTGGTACTGGGAGATCTGAAGGGATAATCTACCGTGCCTGGGGATCAAAGTCGTGAAGCTGTTTCAGTTTTTTTTTTCTTATCTTTTTACTGAGTGGATCGATTTTGAAGATTCTTTTTTTAATCAAAAGCTGATGCTTCGATTAAAAGAAGTCATGTGGTCCCATTTAAATTTGAGTCAGATCTGATGCGTAGTTTTTGAGTTATAGTAGTTTAAGTGTATTTTCTAGTGCCTTGAAATCAGTTTTTTCTCGAAAGAGTTATTTGTATGGAGATTCTATAACCTCCTTTAACAAGCATGCTGAGAATTCACCAGTCTCTGCACAAAAATGGCCTGACAGTACACAAAACAAGACACAGACTTCGGGTACTGGACATAGGCCTCCCCTATACAATTTCAAGAAGAACGATTCTGAGCCCTCTTCATCCACGGACTTCCCGCGATCTTCATCGCCAACAGTCTTCATCATCTTAGCTCCATCGCATCGGTTAGGAGAGCGTCCCACACTTCGTCTTCCAGTTCATACTTTATTTAGCCCTTGCCCAAACAAGACCCGAGCTTCAGATGGAGTTTCCTCTAAATAGTCTTTCCAATGCTGCCTCCCTGGCTTCCATAAACGACCTGACAGTTTGTAGGTATTTTATAATAGGTATAACCTATAGTTATACCTATATTAAAAAAACCGTAGTCGGTATTATAACAAACCCGTAACTTTTAGTGCGTGTTATTTTTTGTCGAACTTATTAATAGATTATTATCATAATAATTATAGCAGGTACCTAGTTTAGTTAGGCTTCAATTAACTATGCACGCATACAATCGCCTTTTATAGAAACTTGATAATAGAACTAACAGATGTCTGGCCCTAATGTTAAGTGGTAACCATCATTGATAACAAAGCATTGCATCGTAGTCTCGCTCGATAGGAACGTGCAGAAAAGACATGGTGGTAGTAGGTACTTCCCCGGACGAGCCACACACAAAGAGCTCTACCAGTCTTTTGTCATCTGGCTTGCTGAGAAGCAATGTTGTTTTTCATGCCCGATGGGGCGCTATCGCATCCACCCCGCTCAAACCCATCTCATCACACCCGCTGTAAAACCAAATCCGAATCACAGAAGTACGAAATTCGAAAAAACAAGTTACAGTCAGAACATTCAAAATATAAGTATAAAAATATAAAAATAATGGTCAGAAAAGTTCACTTACAAATCTTCCAATTGTACCTATATGGGTAAACTAGTAGCGGCCCGCGATATTACGACACCCGCGTAGTTTTAAATTCCGTTATTCCCACGGGATAAAAAGTACCTTAGGTTTATTCCAGACTATATTATATCTCTGTGCCAATTTTCACCAAGATCCGTTCAGCCGTTCTGGAGTTATAGGGTAACAAACATCCATCCATACTTTTAAGGTATTCTATTAGTAGGATAAAACAGCGAATGGATACCACGTAGTAAGAGTTGACCCGAAAACATAACCACTTGTATTTTTACTAACATACCTACTTACTTAGTTTTATAAATGTGAGATTGTAACAAAATCTAGTGATAAATGTATATTAAGGTGAAATTGTAGCCAAACAGATATTTTGACTCAACGGAATATTCATTTTATGACAGTAAAAACAACAAAATATTACTTTCTTTTTATTGATAATCATACTTGGATTTCTGAGGGAAAGAGACGACGAATCTATGATACCACTTCGCCTTAATATAAATATGTATATTTACTATCACTACATAGTATAAAACAAAGTCGCTTTCTCTGTCCCTATGTCCCCTTGTCCCTTTGTATGCTTAAATCTTTAAAACTACGCAACGGATTTTGATGCGGTTTTTTTTAATAGATAGAGTGATTCAAGAGGAAGGTTTATATGTATAATACGTGCATGATATGTGCACCCGTGCGAAGCAGGGGCGCGCGGGCGGGTCGCTAGTAATATAATAAATAAATGTATACCTAAATAAAAGGAACGCCGGCCGTAAAATTAATACCCAATCAAAGATCATACAAAATAATGGCCGGAACCAAGGCGTAAGTTTGTTGCTTCTTCTAGGCTTTGGTCGCGTGGAACTGGCACTTAGAGTCACCTAGCGTTTATCCCGGTATTCCCACGAGATAAAAAGTAGCCTATGTGTTACTCCAGACTATAATATATCTCTGCCAAGCTTCATCCAGATCCGTTCAGCCGTTCCGGCGTGAAAGAGTAACAAACATCCATCCATCCATCCATACTTACAAACTTTCGCGTTTATAATATTAGTAGGATATACAAGGTGTTCACGTAGGAATCGCGCGTGCTTGCTAGATCGCGACGTCTACAACCACTTGAACAAGAACTAACTCTTCAAAATTTGTGGCCTACTTGTGCAAATAATACACCCAAACAGCCCGGGCCCCGGTGTAACATGAATGACTGGCGCGGCCGGCGCACGGTGGACGGGGCCCGTACGGGGCACGGCCTGGTCGCGACACCTAGATACCTATATACCTATCATATGTGATGACCGATGAAGATTGATTCGGTAATCGGCCGAATCGATGGGCTTCGTTTCAGCCCGCGGTATCTAGGTACATCTGCCTCCTAGTGATGAATATTTATAATTAGCTATTATGAATCTTAGTATAATTGTTCTAGGGTTGGGACAGAAATCATTGATAGAAAAAAGAAGCTTCACGAGTTTGATCCGCAAACACGATAAATATCCCTACAGATCTCTACGAAGTAGGTACCACCACCAAGTACCAAGTACGTCTTCCAGATTCTATTATTGAAATCGTCGATAGTTTATCGTTAAGGGCCCGGCGACAGCGGCTCGCAGTTTCGAGGTGCGATTGGCTATTATTTCATTTCGGGGAGGTTGTTTGAAAGAATAACTACCTATCCAGTGACACGCATAAATACTGTTCGAACACAAATAACACAATAATATAAGGGAAATGTGCTTGAGTCAGAAATAACTTTGGTATTATTTTTTTTATCCGGGTAGGTAAATAGGTATCGTATACTGCGAGCGGATGCTAGCTCTCTATAGATAGGTAGGTACTAGTAGACTTTCAAACATCGATACCTACCTATCGGCGATGATTTCCCTGTCATGTCCCATCCCTATTCTTACTCATAAACCCCAGATCCAAGATATGAGCTGTTTTAGCGAAAACAAGCACAAACTGACGGTTAATCTGTGCCTACGTGAACACAAACTCCTTGTTAGGGGTCAACGACCGCGCCTTTAATTGCTTCGCCGTTTCTTTGTGAATACATTATAAAATATTTAAATGCAGGATACAAACACTTATACTGATGGGATTAAATCGATAACTGGCATGTTATAGCCTTTACGTCTCTCATATTCGGTAAGTAGGTCCTTATTACCCCCAAATGGGGCTTGTAGGTGACCAATTAGCGCTCTATAAAAGCCCTAGGGCGGGAAGTAATAAAAAAAAACACTTTCACTCTTTCAAAAAGTTCGCACGCGTACATCTAACCATCATATTGGCAAAAGACATCATGCATTCAGCCCAATGACAAAAGAGGTTGCTTCGCTATTCAGCCTTATCTTCGTATGACTTCGAGCATTGTATGAGTATTATAATAGCTCAATTTCGTTCTTGAAAAAAAAAATTAAAAAAAGAGATGAAAAAAGGCGGGAATAGAAATCTTTTACTTTAAATAAATTTTATATATTGTTTGTTTTTTTTTTTATTTTTTTTATAATTACGTGCTAATTAGGAAAAAAACATGAGTTCTGCAAGAGATGAAGATATAAGCTGCACTCCCGATTCAATGAAAATGCAAAATGTTTTATTCTTGTAATGCGTTTTTTTCTACTTACCTACCTCACAATCGAGATGTAAAGCAGAGTAGTTAGCTCGGGTGCAAGCATCAATTGCACCCTCGAACTATAGGCGCCCTCGCTGCGCTCGTGCGCCTAAATATCTCGGGCTGCAATTGATGCCTTACAGCCCTTGGCTACTACTACTACTTTGTACTAATCTACTATTTAACAATTCAATCAGGTTCAAAAGGTCGATGATTTACAGCTATTCTTCTTGTCGTGCCACTAGTGTCTTCCGAAACAGTGCTAGAAAATGTTAGAAGAGACTGTGTAGAATGTTTGATGTTTTTGCATTGATCAAGTCCTAACCTAAATTAGCAGCAATCTAGCTTGTAGCTTAACTTATAGGCTACTTTAATCCCAGTAAATACCTAAGAGACCAATAAAAGAAAAACTCCTAAAATAAAATATTAAATATTGTTATGTACATAGTACAATTTAAGGTGCAAAAGGCTTAATTTTTTGTTCTCTTCGAAAACTGTCCCCAGGCACGTGTCCCATCCCCTCAGATCTCTTAGTACCAAGTACGAACTCCAGATTTTTGAGGAAATAGGAATTTCAAAATAAAAATAATAATAAACTTTCCCGCGCACTTTTTGCATTTGGAACATCTTCAGTGTTCAGCGCCAAAGAAATCGAACGCAAATATTGTTTGAATAAAGACTGGCTGGTACGACGGCCCATAGACCGCCATGCCAGCTTAGTAAAATAAAAGAAACCAATTTAAAAACGCGCGAAATACAGCCCGCGTTTTCATAAATTTTCACGGATTGTTAGAAATTCATGGTTTGGTTTTGAAAAATCAGTTCTCTTTCAAGTGACAGTGAAAGTAAAGAATTTACTCCTGAAAGTATTAGAACTGACGCAAGATATGTGATGGATAATATATTACCTGCAAAGTCCCGGGAGAAATAGTTGAAAGCCTATGGTAATTTTATTGAATGGAGAAATGCAAGAGGCGCCAATAATTTTTCAAAATCTGTGTTCTTGGCCTCCTTCTAGTACTTAGCCAAAACTAATAAAATGTGTGGTGCCTTTTATTTTTCTCATAGAGGGTGATGAAAAGTAGAGTGTACCACTCGGGAGCAAAATATATTTTTGGCTCGGGCGACGTACTTTGAATCCCTCGCTACATTCAGGATTCTACTCTAGAATCCTTCACTTCACTCTGGATTCAAAAAAGCGCCCTCGCCGTAAAAATATGATTTCGCTCCCTTATAATACAATCTACTATTTCTTTCTTTCTAAGTGATAACCATCAATACTTATAACAAAGCATTGCATCGTAAGTCACGATAAGAACGTACCCTACGTGCAATGAATGCCCTGCTTGTAGTTGCTGGTGCTGCTGGTTAACAAACTGGTTTATTCGATGTTTTCCTTCACCGTTTGGGAGCACTCTGTTTACTCGAAAAGCAAAAATAAAATTATCAGATCTCAAAATAGCTTTACGACTTTTACAAAAAAAATACTAGGTTTTTTTTGGTAACTGACCAAGATGGTCTACCTACTGATATCTAGCGATCATCTCTGAGTAACAATAGTCTAAAACTCACCAATTATCGCTATCAAGATCATCTTCTGCGTTTCCGGTCTCCTTCTCTTCTTTGCTGCTCGCCCCCTCCGCGTCTTCAGAGTTCTTCTCTTTGATGCCCTTCAACTATTCTTGAATTTATTTAGCAGCCGCAGTGTGAACACTTATCTGTAAGAAAATAGAAAGGAATAATTTATTCTCTAACACTGCTTGGCGGCAGAAATAGGCATGGGGGTAGTACTTCCACAGGCGAGCCACACGCAAAGAGCTCCAACTTAGTACCAAGTGAACCAGATATAGCGTCAAATGTTTGTTCAAATGTTTGCTGTGCCACACGAGACTTTGTCTCGTACCACACTATGCAATCAAACATTTGAAGCTATAATCTGGCTCCAGCTTAAGTAAATAAATAATGCTGGACAATCCACACAGCATCATCTAGCCCCAAAGTAAGCTACTCAAAGCTTGTGTTATGGGTAACGGATGACTGATATATTTAATACATTATAATACTTACATAGATAGATATCTTATATTATACACAAACACCCAGACCAACGGAACAAATTGCTGCAGATTGCACACAAATTTGTTCCGAGGCGGGAATCGAACCCGCAACCTCTTGCGTTGCAGGCGGACTCTCGCCCGCTGCGCCACTGAGGTCGTTAAGGCGAAGATTTTCGGCAGTTAGACATGAGAGAATTATCTATTATGAATTATATTATAATAGGTACGTCTATTTACGCGATAAACATAAGAGGTTCGTTGGCAACCAGAAACCCACGTTATTCTGGAGGTGCCTATATGGTGACCAACAATCCTAAGTGAATCTACCGCGAGTTCTTCGTCGCGACCAAGCAAAGCGAGCGAAACAACGGGTTGAAACTAGTTATTTTATTCAGCAGTATAACGGTAAATTCATCTTTACACGTAATTGTATCCTTAAACAGTTCATATCTCCGTTAGATAGATTTCCCACGGTTTTTAAGATTAATTGTACTGCAGATTTCACTTAGAAACTGTAATTAATTAGATGATCTCAGACCGGTGACCGGATGGCAGAAGATCCGGGTTCGAGTCCCATTATAAATAATAAATAAATAATGCTGGACAATCCACACAGTACTATCTAGCCCCAAAGTAAGCTATTCAAAGCTTGTGTTATGGGTACTAGATAACTAATATAAGTATTTAATACATTATATACTTACACTAGCTTTTGCCCGCGGCTTCGCTCGCGTTTAGAAGTATTATTATTAATTAGGCATAGTTTTTGCGGCTTTACTTTTGTTAAGCGTGTGTAAAAAATTGAGGGGTTGAATTTATCAAAATCCTATTGAAGCGGACGTCTTAAATAGAATAGAATAGAATAAGTTTATTTGCAACACATAGAAAAATATACATCAAACAGTTTTTAAATTAAAAGGCACCATATGCATGTATTATTTTTACAATATTGGAATATACCTGAGGTACCTAAGGTACCTAAAGTAATACCTAAGGTAATTGTACCTAAGGTAGTGCATTTTGTGCTGCAAAATGGAAACTAACTCAGCATCATGTATCATACATCATGCGTCATAGTAGCTACAATCTTTAATTTCAGTTCAATCAGTCGAAAATCTAAGAAGATTTATACAAACTTTCATCCCTATTTTATCCCCTTAGGGGTGGAATTTATCAAAATCCTTAAGCTTACGTCATAGTAGCTTTATGCATGCAAAGTCAGCCCGATCGGTTTAAAATTGACAAAATTTCATACAAACTTTCATCCCCTATTTCATCCCCTTGGGGGTGGAATTGATCAAAATCCTTTCTTAGCGGATGCCTACGTCATATCATCTACCTGCATGCCAAATTTCAGCCCGATCCGTCCAGTGGTTTGGGCTGTGCGTTGATAGATCACTATGTCAGTCAGTCAGTCAGTCACCTTTGAGTTATATATATTTAGAAGAAGAAGATAGAAGATAGATAGATATTTTTTATCATACATAGAAAACACCCAGACCATCGGAACAAATTTCTGCAGATCGTACACAAATTTGTTACACGG
This sequence comes from Plemyria rubiginata, assembly GCA_963576535.1. Classification (NCBI taxonomy): domain Eukaryota; kingdom Metazoa; phylum Arthropoda; class Insecta; order Lepidoptera; family Geometridae; genus Plemyria; species Plemyria rubiginata. The sequence continues at coordinate 2,474,053 of OY754911.1, read as the reverse complement.
CGGGAATCGAACCCGCAACCTCTTGCGTCGCAGGCAGGCTCTCGCCCGCTGCGCTACAGAGGTCGTCAATAATTCCTGTTGATCCCGAGATTCCCAAGGGGTGCAAGTGCAGGAAAAACGAGGACGTCCTGTAGTTTATCTTAAGATCAAGAAATATATATTTCAACACATATATTTCAATATCTTAAGATGTCGTTGGGATGTAAATATATATTTTGCATATCGGTCAGTATCTTAAGATACTCTAACGTAAAATATATTTTATATTATATTCGCTGTGTGTGGTGGTCCATTGAATTGTACGGTTTCGGTATGTGTAAGTTAATTTATATTTGATATTATCTGCTGTGTGTGTGACACCCTTAAGGCTTCGGTGACAGCGGCTCGCAATTTCGAGGTGCGATTGGCTATTATTTCATTTTATTTCATTTCGGGGAGGTTGTTTGAAAAAATAACTCTAAGAAACACGCATAAATACTGTTCGAACACAAATAATACAATAATATAAGGGAAACATGCCCGAATCAGAAATCATTTTGGTATTAGTATGTTTGGTCTTACATTTACCTAATACCAAAATGATTTCTGACTCAAGCACATTTCCCTTATATTATTGTATTATTTGTGTTCGAACAGTATTTATGCGTGTTTCTTTAGAGTTATTTTTTCAAACAACCTCCCCGAAATGAAATAATAGCCAATCGCACCTCGAAATTGCGAGCCGCTGTCACCGGACTCTTAACCCCTCTGCTCACAGCAGCGGGTGGCTATTAAATGAACGAAACGCGGTCTTTGTTGTGTTAGAAGTATAAGCACTTGGTTTTATTGCCAGCCTTGTTTTTCCCCTGCACTTTGTGCAAGTTAAGGTAGGAAAGGTATTAATTGTCATCTCCACACAACAGTCAGAAAACTGACTGATTGTATTTATCCAATCACCCTTAGAAGGCGGGTCCACAGATCCCGCAGTATTGACACTTAGGTACCATACGTTCTACGTTCTGCTCGTCCCTCCGCAGCTGCCTTATAGCCGCCCTGAAAATAAGTAGGTACAAACAAATAAGTAAAATTAGATATCCAACGATCCAAGAGCTTTAGGAGTTTTGTTGAGTTCAAGGTTTTTCTATTGGTATATAGGTAGGTAGTCAGTTCCTTTGCTTTTTTTTAAAATAAACTTATGAAGGTATTTAGTTCTCATATAAAAATAGTGAAAGCGACCATAAAATAGGCTAATTTCATCCCCCCTGGACCTCTTTAAACATTTTTTGCAGGTTGCAGAGTAAGGGGTGCTAGGTCGGGTAACCTCCTCGTGGTGCACCCTGGTAACACCATGAAACACGCCTGCAGAGTACTGCGGACGTGTTTCATGGTGGCTAATAATCCGAGACGGCGGGCCTCTCCACGTGTCCCTCTGATTAGCAGAGGGCACAGTGTGATAATGAGGCAGGGTAGACCTTTTGGTCTGCCCAGGTGGGTCTGGGCTGTTTGGGCAGCCCGGACGGATGAGGCGGTAGAGCGCGCGCGAGAGACGCCTTAACTTCTCGCGCCGCTACGTGGTGAATAGCGGGAGAAGACCTGGGGGCACCTTCTCCCGCATTGCACATATTCACCACTCCCGTCGAGCGGGAACGGCCGAGCACTCGCGGTCGTTCCCGGGCCCCCTCCCTGCAAAGGGGGGGCGTGCGGGCCCCGCCGTAAAGGTGGGGACATTTGCGGGCCCCGCTGTAAATAAATATAATAAAAAATAAATAATGCTGGACAAAAATATAATAAATAAATAAATAATGTTTCCCAGTTCCCCTCCAACAAAGACGACGCGGGAGTGCCGCTGGGTTGTTTAGTGGGTATACCGGTAGACGGTAGCGGAAACCGGCGAGTCCCACATATCCCTCCTATCCTCCAATGCGTAACGCATTTTTCCCAGCGTCAAAAAAAAAAAGGTTGCAGAGTGAATGAAATGGGTGAATGGCAACCATTGTAGATCGACTGAGATAGATGTATGTATTACATTCATCGTTCAACCTAGTCCAGAGTTATTGGACAGTTGAATAAAATATTTGGCGGCGAACATTCTAGTAGGTACCATACCAAACCCGCAGCGGCCCGACTACGCTAATATCTGGCTATCGAGATGGCTTTCGGTTTGGCATTTGATTCCCATCCATCCAAGGAATTTAGCATCCATCCCAAGGAATTTAGATACTAGATCCATCCATATGTTGCTATTACACTATGGGAATCAAATGCTCTCGTCAATCTGAATAAAATCAAATGTCAAACTGAAAGCCATCTGGATAGCCGTAAGGGCCGCAGGACAGAAGGATGAATGCCGCTTGGCGAAGAATTCAAATCGTGTTTGCGATCGTAGGTACCTATAGCGTTATAGGTACCTATAGACCTATGTAGGTACCTATGTACTCTTTGATCGTAACCACAATGCTTTTACGCATATTTTATTTTGTTCACTAATAGTGACATAGGGAATAAGAGCGGATATCCCTGCAGAAGCAGGTACCAATCCTACTAAATATTTGAGGAAATGGGAATTTTAAAATAAAAATAATAATAAACTAAAATTATTTATTATCCATCCAAATCACTTCCTATGCCTCTCCTTCTTCCCCTCTCTACCCTTCTCTCTCTTCCGCTGGTTCAGAGGATTCCTTGGGTCGTAGATATCGAACCAGTCATCTCCTTTAGTTGAAGCATCTTTGGCCAGCACGGGACGTTGGTCGTCAAACTTTAGCTTGTGTCCAAGCCTAGAAAAGAAAAAAAGTATCAACATCTTCCTACCCTTATTCCACACTAAATAAATATGGCCCATCTGATGTTTAGTGTATCAGTAAAATAAATATGTTTTCTTTCTTTCTAAGTGATAACCAATACTTATAACAAAGCATTGCATCGTAAGTCACGATATAAGAACGTACCCTACGTGCAATGCCCTGCTTGTAGTTGGTTCTTTAACCTCGTTTAACATGTTTTTATAATTGAGTTTTAGCGAGAACGTGCAGCGGGCTTAAAAATGTCATACACTTACTTATTTCGGTCTGCTAACTCGAATTGTGTAACTCTAGTTCAACAAGTATCTAAAGGAGAATGTTTTATTATGTCCAAAAAAAATAAAAGTATGACCCCAAGCTTGACCCAAACTAACCATGTTGGAAAGATCATCTTTTATACAATATTTTTTGTATGGAATCAAAAAAATCTGTCCTGAAGAAATGTAGATATAAGCAAATAATTAGTAATCAGTGCAGTCCTTACAGCTCTCCGCTTGGCGCTTATAAACTTCAGCTTCGATTTTCGATCCGACCGAACTTTATTTTGACGTTTGTTGTATCGTAAACCCTACTCTGAAAGTAGACGCCCAGGTTTCTTCACGATGCTTTCCTTCACCGTTTTAGAGCACTAATTATATTCAGAGCAAAAATAATAGGTATTTCTACACAACCGGACTCAACTTTTCTCGATCAGATCTATAAACAGCTTTACGACTTCCTTTTTACCGAAAATTGTTTTACTTTACCTTGTTTTGGCAAGTAACTGAACAAGATGGTCTACCTACTAATATCGATTAATCAGCTCTGAATCAATCTAAAACTCACCAATTATCGCTATCAAGATCATCTTCTTCGTTTCCGGTCTCCTTCTTCTCTTCTTTGCTGCTCTCCCCCTCCGCGTCTTCAGAGTTCTTCTCTTTGATGCCCTTCAATTTATTCTTGAATTTATTTAGCAGCTGCAGTGTGAAATCTTCTCTGTAAGAAAATAGAAAGGAATATTTTTTCTCTTGGCGGCAGAAATAGGCATGGGGGTAGTAGGTACTTCCACGGACGAGTCACAAACAAAGAGTTCGAACTACTGTAACCCAGACGCCAGATATATATAGCTTCAAATGTTTGTTGTGCCACACTATGCAATCAAACATTTGAAGCTGTATCTGGCGCCGGCGTAAGGCCGACAGACTTTTAGGGTGCCAAGCCAACACAAAACTGCGATGCGATGACGCTTGCTCTCTCTCTTTACGAGCTCGCCGATATTTGCTCTCTCGATATTTGCGATGCGATGCGAATTCAAACGAATCCGCAGTTATGTGTGGCCCTTAGACTTAGAGAATTTTTTTTATTATGAATTATATTATAGGTAGGTACTACACATATTTTGGTACACAATAAATGTCGTTGGAAACCCACGTTATTCGGTGGGGTAACTACATGATAACCAACAAAGTGATCTTTGTGATTTTAATGTGTAGGAAACAGAAGAAAAAAAACCAGACATTTTACTAAATTTTTATTGCATTTCACATAATATATTTTCACTAGTATTATAGGTACCTACATTATAATAATCATATATTTTTTGTTCAGACACGAGATCCATTACAAAATTAAAAAAAATATATACTATAATTAAACTGAAACAGCTTCACGACTTTGATCCCCAGGTACGGTAGATATCCCTTCAGATCTTCCAGTACCAAGTAGGTACTAATTCAAGATTCTTTGAGGATGTCTATGGAGGGTAGTCAGAGGTACGTCCAAATATTACATTTGGCACATACCCACATTTTGCAGTAGTTAGTATTCCATACGTGACAGGTTGCAAGCCCATCGCCGCTGTTAGAATACTAACTGGTTTCCTCACGATGTTTTCCTTCACCGTTTAAGAGCACTGGCATTGCGCACATAAATTTTTCGATAGAAAAATCCATTGGTGCACGACCGGATTCGAACCTGCGACCTTACGATCGGAAGGCGAGGCCACTCCCACTAGACCACCGGTGCTGCTATATTATAATTACCCTATTAAAATAATAATACCTACAGTCTAACAAATTATATCCTAAATTCATATAATGTTAACAAAACTATAATGCTATGTATACCTACAATATATTTTTTTAACAAGAACCTATACATAAAACCTAGTACGTAGATAAGCTCAAATTTATCTCCTTTAATATCTCTAAACCTATGACTGAAAGTGATCACTACTTGCGATAATACCGAAGATTGTAGGTTCTTACTAAACTAGGTACATAGGCCCCTAAAGCCCGTTCGCACCAGGCTTGTAGCGAGGCGAGTAGCCCTCCCACCCGGTGTTATCAGCCAACCAGTGATCACGAACGAGTGCTACTCGCCTCACTACAAGCCTGGTGCGGACAAGGTATTATTAATTAGTCTTTGAGCGCGCCAATAGCAAGTCCGTTGCTGTCTCTTTTCGTCGGCATGAAAGTGACAGTGACAAGAATACTCTATTGAGCTGCTATAAAATGGCAGAGATCGTGAAGTAGAGGGCTAGTCTATACTTAAACACTCGTCCAAATCATCGGAATCATTGATAACCGCCTCATCCCAGGGCCCATACTTATTATCCTTATACTTCTGCCATTTCACAAACATAATTGGACAGTAACCACTCACCACCAACACAAGCACAACGAAATACACAAACAAATTACGTGAAACCGTGTACAAACTCACCAAAGTCAAAACTAGAGTCAAAACGTACACAAAAACGAAAACTTTGGTATTCAAATACACTTGAACAAACTGTGGGCTGAGGACGAAAATTATTACTGAAACTGTCAAAAGAACGAACGCGTCAAAAGGAGATGACAGTCGCGATACTAGACAAACAGATGCGAAAATCGCAGCGTTAATCGATAAAGACTTCGATACAATCGCAGCGGGGACGTCATAATCGAAAAAAATCAGATGGATTATCATCATCAGTACAGCCCAAGCGAATATTGTGTCGGTACTCACTGTATCAGTCAAAGTATGTAATATAGGCGATAGTAGATACCCCAGAACTAAATACACTAGTACAGTCTTGAAATGGTGTAACAGAGCGCTCCCATTCACATACACATATAGAACGTAGCTTAGAAATGTTGTCACAACACTTATGTAGATTACGGTATATGTATTTATATATTCGTTGTACATATAAACGAATAGTATAGCGTATAGGACACATAAACAGATGCGTAGTACAACGCGAAATGAGCCTTCAACAGCTTCAGATAAAGTCACTTTTTCAGCGTAGATGTTCTTTCGCAGGTCTTCTAAGAACTTTGGGTGTGTGTAGTTGTCTGGATAGTCTCGGTTTTCGTATAAATTCTTGATCCATGGTTTCTTTTTGAACGGTTTTCTTGGTACTTTCGAGCGGCGGTTCCTGTAAAGGCCCGTTTACATGATGCAAGTAACTTTAATGCTATTTTCGCGCAATAAACAGAAAAAAGAAAGCTTCACGACTTCCTCTCAGCATATAATTAAACATTTGGAAATTTGCCGATCAGAAGCTACAATTCTAATTTTCCAATCGGAAACTTTACCGAATTATTTAAAATAGCCCTTCAAGCCAACAGATCCGAAAGGATGGCTACCGTTCTATTTATTTTCCCCTTTGTGATCTCTTTACACTATTCTAAGCAAGTATCAATTTGTGGTAATTTCAAAATGAGCCTTATATGAATCCTTAGGACGTAGGACTATCCTGAGTTTTCTTTTGAACTTGCCTTTGGCACTTCATAATGTATAATACGACAGCGAAAAAACAGAGTTATGACGACGCATGCTAGACATTGCAACACATGCAACACGCAAGTAACTTGCACCGCGTAAATGGGCCTTGATTGTCCAAGTTTGCCTGACACTGAATCTGATGTTTTGTAGAAGCACTGACTTTAAAAGCACGAATAAGGTAACATAGATATTTTATTATCTTTCGTAAGCAATTACGTGTGTTCTAACTTCTGCCGCCTTACGGCCTCATAGTTCCATTAGCTAGTTTATAAAACACTTTTTTAATACTACCTACTTGCCGACAGGCCAAACAAATGGCCTACCTGATATTAAGTGGTCACCCTAATAACAAAGCATTGCCTCGCAAGCCCTACGATGCACTGCTCTGCGGCCATCAACTTGAGGCACACAGATGTTAAGCCTCATGTACCTGTAATTACACCGGCGCCCACACTCTTCAAACAGAAACACAGCGTTGCTGCTTGGCGGCAGAAAAAGGCGTGGTGGTAGTAGGTACTTCTTCAGATAAGCCACACTACGGGTCTCAAAAAGTGGGCCGTATCCTTATTAGTTATCAGTTAAAAAACAAATACCTTGCTGCCCCTTTTTTTGGCATCTTCTCTTTCATTTTCTTATATCTCTCCTGCTCTTCTACGTATTTCTTCATAATCTCGTTATCTTCTTCTGTTTTCCGCGTCTCTTCTACCTCCTTCTGGTCTTCCTTGAGTTTATCTTCTTTATTCTCTTTCATTTCCTTTTTCAGTTGTTTAATTTCTTTTCTAACTCTTTCTCTGTAAGTTATTAAATTAAAAATATTAATGATATTTATATTTGGGGCTAGACGGTGCTTTGTGGACTGTCCAGCATTATCACAACATAGTATAAAACAAAGTCGCTTTTTCTGTCCCTATGTCCCCATGTCACTATGTATGCTTAAATCTTTAAAACTACGCAACGGATTTTGATGCGGTTTTTATAGATAGTGTGATTCAAGAGGAAGGTTTATATGTATAATACATGCATGATATGTGCACCCGTGCGAAGCAGGGGCGCGCGGGCTGGTCGCTAGTTATTACTATTTCTTTAGAAAAATATTATTTCATATTATTTGGGTAACAAACAGTACAATACATCTTCACAGCTCAGTTGGTAGTAGCTCTGCCTTCTGCGTAGGCCTATGGTAAGATTCCCACACAGAACAAACATTTGGGAGATTAAATAAATAAATAAATAAAATAAATATTGGTGGACTTTCCACACAGCACTATCTAGCCCCAAACTAAGCTTATGCTTGTAATATGGGAACCAGATAGCTGATATACTACTTATAATACTTTTTTTTTTTGTAAATACACACTTGTAATATTATATAACACCCAGACAGAGAACAAACATTTATGTTCACCACACAAATGTTTGTTCACGGTGGGAATCGAACCCACGACCTACGGCGCAGAAGGCATAGCTACTACCAACTGAGCTACGTAGGCTGTCAACATAGATGACATAGATTGACATAGATGTTATTTCTTTCTGAGTGTTTATATATTTAAGGCCCTTATTCATAATGGTCTTAGCGCGCCATTAGCTTATCAGACCGATAAGTCTGTTGTCTGTCTGTTGCCAACGAAAAGAGACAGTCTTTTCGTTGGCAAGATAGTGACAGTGACAAGACAATCTGGTTCCCATATTACTAGCTTAGCTTATGAGGCTTGTAAACGGGCTTTCAAGCTGCAACGGTATATCTGTCTTGTTCACGCAAATAGATCGTAAGCAGGACAGCTATACAATTGCAGCAATAAATTATCACAAAACTAGCCCGTTTACTGGACGCTTTAGTTTTAGGGCTAGATAGTGCTGTGTTGAAAGTCCACCAATATTTATTTCACATTGGACTTTGGGTCACAATTCACCTTAAACATAATAAAAAAAATACTTTACTTCTCTTTCTTAATCTCTTTATCTCTCTCCATCCCCAAATAATACTCTTCCTCCGAACTCTCACTCTCATCTCTTTCTGTACTGCCGTCTCTTTTCTTCTCACTATCTTTCTCAACACTAGTATCTCTTTTCTTATCACTTCCTCTTTTCCTTTTGCTTTCTCTTTCTGTGCTACTTTCTCTCTTCTTCGACGTCAGCTTATCTCTTATGTTGGTGACAGCCTCCTCCGTCTGCTTCTTCTTCTTTTCTATTTCTTCAAGAGACGGTTCCGGTGCTATTTTTTGGATTTTTTCAAATTCTGCAAGAAAATAACAACTTTTTAATACAATGGCATTTTGACTTTATCACGCTTCGTGCGATTTTGATGAAACTGAATAGATTCAGTTCGTGATCTGATCTATGATGTTTTGCATTGCGTCCATCAACTTGAGGCATACAGATGTTAAGCCTCATGTGCCTGTAATAACACCGGCGACCACACTCTTCAAACCGAAACACAGCGTTGCTGCTTGGCGGCAGAAAAAGGCGTGGTGGAAGTACTTCCCCGGACAAGCCACGCTCAGAGGTCTACCACTCCTCTTCTTCCTGCCCTTATCCCACTTCATGTGGGGTCGGCACAACAGGTTTTTTCTCGCCACTCTATCATCCGTCACGTCAGAAGTCACTCCTTTCTTGCCCATGTCATTTTTCCATCTACACAATCCATCCATCTTTTCTTTGGCCTTCCTCTACTACTTAATCCATCCACATTTCCATCCACTTTTCATTACATGACATTCATCCCGTCTCATACTAACATGCCATAAGGCCTGACAATGTAAAATCTACATACATAATAATGCAATAAATATACTGAATACTGCCCATACCATGCTAAACTCTACAACTCTATAACGTCTTAAAAGTTGCTGATCGGTTGGATTAAGGCTTCTTCACCTGCTGGATAGATAAACTGCTACCTATTGCTCAGCTAGTGACCCAGTAGGTGACAAGGCCTGAATCAAACATATAAATAAATATTTTTGTCTCGTTGTTTTAATGTTACTAACATTAGTTTTTAAGCTTTAATTTGTGTGTGTGTACTAACAAATTGGATTAACATAATCTGAAATAAATTATTTGAATTGAATTAAACTATTGCTCCACATTTTTTCGGTCACTGGCGCTACTTTCAAACTGCCTCTAATAAACTCATTCCTTATCTTATCCATTCTCGTCACTCCACACACACATCCATCTCAACATTCGCGTCTCCGCTACATGCAACTCTTCTTTCATCCGTGTGTGGAGTTCCGAGTGTCCGGAGTGTTGGCCACTAAAGGTGGCCAACACTCCGATCCATAGTATACATAGAGGTCTACTACTCTATACATAGAAATACTCGCTGCGCCCCGCGGTTTCACCCGCGTACATTAAAATCCCGGTATTCCCACGGGATAAAAAGTAGCATATGTGCTATTCCAGACTATAATATATCTCTCTGCCAAGTTTCATCCAGATCAGTTCAGCCGTTCGGGCGTGAAACAGTAACAAAGATCCATCCATCCATACTTACAAACTTTCGCGTTTATAATTAAACCAGCGACCCGCCCGCGCGCCCCTGCTTCGCACGGGTGCACATTGCTTTTCTACTATGTCATGCATGTATTATAAATATTATAAACCTTCCTCTTGAATCACTCTATCTATTAAAAAAAAGTTTTAAAGATTTAAGCATACATAGGGACATGAGGATATAGGGACAGAGAAAGCGACTTTGTTTTATACTATGTCGTGATAGTAGTAGGACAAATAGATTATCAGTTCCGTGACTATACGTAATTACCTTCAGCCGTCAATTTACTGAGTTTAGGGTCTTCTATAAGATCGTGAGTAGACTTTGGCTTCCCTCTGTACATCTGCACCTCCGTCTCGTCTTCTTCAGCCTCGTCTCCAAACGATAGCAGGCCGAAGTTTCTGTTCAGAAGAATATTTATGTTAGCGATACCGATACCTACCAAGATATTTATTTTATACATATTATTATACTACACTGTTATATATGTGAATAGATTGTATTAGCAAGGTAAATCCGTGCTCTCTGACCCCTATGGGAAATAGGCGTTCATGGTACCTATTGTATGTATGACTATCAAGTTTCCACGTACTTCACCCCTTGCCGTTCCTTCTTCTTCTTCTTCGGCGCCTCCTCGTCCCTGGTCGCCTGAACCCTCGGCACGATATCCGTGAAAGGGTTGATGAGGACTGTGGTTGATGTTATCTTGTGGGGGTGTTCTGGTCTGTCATCAGGGCCTATTAGACCCTCGGATAGTTTTAAGACGTTGTAGATTGTTTCACCTGAAATTTTAATCATCATCATCATTAGCCTACAGAAGTTTGGACATTGGCCTCCCCTATCTGTTTCCAGAAATTTTAACAATATACATAAATCGCATAAATCTGATGAATGATAAAATATAAACATTATTCAGTCTGCAATGTTATTAATTTAATGATATGTATTTTGTTATAGCGGCAACAAAAACACATCATCTGTGAAAATCCTTGAAAACCTCAGTAGCGCTGCGGGCCAGAGTCCGCCTGCGACGCAAGAGGTTGCGGGTTCGATTCCCGCCTCGGAACTTTGTGTACGATCCCCAGAAATTTGTTCCGTTGGTCTGGGTATTTTCTATGTATAATAAAAAATAACTATGTAATTATATAAGAAAGAAAGAAGAAAGAAAGACATGCAGTATGGTGTGGTGACAGAGGACAGACAGACAGACGGACGGACAGCGGAGTCTTAGTAATAAGGTTCTCATTTTACCCTTTGGGTACAAAACCCTAAACATGTCCAGAGGTCTAATTATTCATACCAGTAACTTTCCCGAATATGGTGTGCTTGTTCTGTAGCTCAGGAGTGGCTGCCAGGGTGAAGAAGAACTGAGAAGCGTTGTCGTCTTTGCCGGCATTGGCGCTCGCAACCAGGCCTCGCCGGTTAAAGCGGAGGCGGGAGTGGAACTCGTCCTGTAGCCAGTTGGTGATGGAAAACATCAGATGTGATGTCGAAAAACATCGTATTGAAATAACTTGGGCATTTTCACACAGCGCGATCTTGCTTGCTAAGCATAGCTACTTACTTTGTACTGAGGTCTTGTGTGGGAAGTACACTAATATTTATTTATAATCTCACTTTGAATGAAATTTCAAGCTCAAATTTGGGTTTAGCTAGTATTTTGTCTTTTACTATTTTAAGACCTAGCATTATTTACTCCCCTGCATACATCACCATCGGGGATGCTAGAACATTGCTGCCATCAACCCAAAGTCCTTCTTTACTTTACTATAATAATAATAATTTATTTCAGACTTATATACTTTCGTGCCATCAACCCAGTCCTTCTCCTCTACTTTAAGGAGTTGTGCTGGCTCGCCTGATGCACACTTTTCGTCAATCTCCTTTCATCCATCCTCTACATGTCCAAACCATCTAAACATACCTTTCTCTTTCAGGGGGATGGGGGATGATGCACAATATACACCCTATAGCGGGACGACAGGTAGATCTTTTCCCCTCCACAAACTAGTATTCTGACATGTATTAGATTTAAAAACTCACCTTGAATGGGGCTCCGTAGATAGACTCCCCTCCAGTGCCATCGCCGTTGGGATCTCCTCCTTGCACTATGAAATCCGGCACAACTCGATGGAATATTGTTCCTGAAATCATAATTTTCTGTTGATTGTTTATGTGCTGTATGGCATACCTACTGCCAACGTGATGGCATGTGAACTATTTGATGAAACAAACTCAGTCTTGAATACCAAGTAGGTAAGTTCATTACAGTTGAACTGGGTTTAATCTTTAATCTTAATCCCTCAAGGATCTAATCCTACTAATATTGTAAATGCGAAAGTTTGTAAGTATGGATGGATGGATGGATGTTTGTTACTCTATAACTCCAGAACGGGTGAACAGATCTTGATGAAAATTGGCACAGAGATATATTATGGTCTGGAATAACACATAGGCTACTTTTTATCCCGTGGGAATACCGGGATTTTAAAGTACGCGGGTGAAACCATAGGGCGCTACTAGTAAAGTAGCAACAGATTTAAGATTTAACAGATTTAATTAAATAAATACATAAATAAATAAAATAAATAAATCTGATTATAGCCACATGGCTGATCACAGACGAAACATTAAAAACAATATCCATTATTTCAAATCAAATCAAAAAACATTTATTTTGTGTCACAAAAACAAAGGAGAAATACAAAAAGAGAACACTTATTGGTTATGACTACAAAATCGGTTGTGACTCAGCTTTATGCTGTAGTAGTGCCACTACGCCCCGCGGTTTCCATCCGCGCAGATTTAAATCCCGGTATTCCCACGGGATAAAAAGTAGCCTCTGTGCTATTCCAAACTAGCTATAATCTATTTCTCTGCCAAGTTTCATCCAGATTTCATTCATTCGTTCAGCCGTTCCGGCGTGAAAGAGTACCTAACAAACATCCATCCATCCATACTTACAAACTTTTGTGTTTATAATAGTAATAGGATAAACTAGTCGATTTAGGGAATAGTTGTCTGGATTTTTGCCTTTTGTCTGTATAGTTGAAAAGCAAAGACTCAGCTTCTATGCAGTTCCGAGAACAGGTGCTGTTTTCCAGTCTTGCCTAGAGAGGATGGACTGTAGGTATATAAAGAAAAAAATAGTTTAAACTAGTAAAAAATATTTGGTCGTGACTGAGTGGTGTACCTAAGTATGTGTAGAATTTTTTTTTTTGTAAGTTAATGTGAATTAGTGGGCCCTTCTGCTACTACCAGTCTTTTAAGTGTCTGGGTAACAGGTGTCCTGCTAGCTTTCTCAGCAACTAGTTTAAAAAGTTAACATTCTGAACAGTAGGTACATACCATAATAATATCCTTCCATACACAGCTGGATAAAGTTCCGACATGCCTTGGGGGCTTCTTTTGTCCATAACTCTATGTCTATTTCACCGGCAGAGGTTTTTAAAAGCACCTGTATTTAAATCAAAACAGTCATCAAACAAGAATAAGAACTCTTTTTAGGATTAAGCTCACCTTTGTACATATTTTATTATCCCACATTTTGCACTAATTAGTATTCCATACGTGACGTTAGAATACTAACTGGTTTCCTCACAATGTTTTCCTTCACCGTTTAAAACAGAAATAATTTGATGCCACAATCTACATGTAGGGAGGTACCTTTCCGAGAGCCGGAGGCTCCTGGATGTAAATATTGCTCATGTTTCAATATTAAGTAATAAGTCAGTAGATGGATTTCTATTTATTGAGAAATAGGTACACCGTACAATCGTACGATCAAAATTTCATTTTGCAGGAAGGAAATCCAAAAAGAAATTCGAAAAAATCTAATTAATTGCTATGTTTACATCTGTTTACATTTTCTTCTTCGTTTTTTTTTATATGGCTCCTGTCTATAGACAATCTTGCCAGTGTCAAGTGATAGAGATTATATGTTCTTTGTTATGTTTCTAGTCACGTCAGTCGAAAGTCGAGTCAGTCAATTGTTTTGAAGAAAATGCTGGCGGTTTCTTCAAAACATTTGAAACATTTTCGGTCAAATCACGATATCACATATTACACTTTCATTTCAAATGCTTACACTTTGTGCTAAGACCACAAGTAATGTTGGTTAAAATACCACCAAAATTACACAACACAACTCAAAATAACACTAGACTAGTGGCTCTGGGAGCTGTAGACCTCGCGAGCATACTAAAAGTGAGCTATTTGAGGAATGTAATGTGCAAGTGCATTTTCCGTTTTGTGATTTTTTTGATCTTTTTGATTTTTTTTGCATCATCTTGTGTAGAATGAGGTCCTCTGTGTTTCTCTCAAATTTGATTGAAAACCATCGATTGTTTGATGAGCTATCCTGTTCATCATGCTGAAGATCCTTATCAGATCTTCGCCAAACTTTTTTGAGACCAACTCATAGTTACTACCTTTTAAATAAAAAAAGAATAATCGAAATCGGATCTCATTTGGTGGAGATATCCAGTATATCAAATAGCCCCCTTTTTGCCCTTTTTTTGGGGGAAGTACCCCTCCAATCAAAAATCCCCGACGACAAAAAAATCTAATAAAGTCATATAACCTGTGTACCAAGTTTCGTCCAGATCGGTTGAAAAATGCGACCTGTAGAGGAGAACAGACAGACAGACAGACAGACATCCGGACAAACGCATTTTTGGCCAATGTGGAAAATGAGACGCTTCGCTCGCTTCGCTCGCTCGGTCAAAAAACAATTAAAATGAAAATGCTATGTTGCTTCGATAGATGACAGAAAACGAATCCCTGTTTACATCTTGGCTTACATCTTGGATGAAGTTTATCATACATAGGTACAAAATTGACATATGCAACCAGATTGTGAATGTAATGTATAAAAAAAAATGTAATGTATGTATATTTTCTAACAAAAGTTACCTACGCGATCAACCTGCAGTGCCCTTTCAAGTTTTCAACACAGAGTACCTTTTTATATACTGCCTTTCAAAGACATTGAACAATAACATTAAATGATGAATCGATTTTGTTGCTTGCGTCATCCCGTGTATCGGTGTATTGCAGACGAAATAGACGAATGAACCGTGGAAAGGCCTCTTCGAACTCGCACGCGAATCGCGTCGCGGTTCTTGCCGCGATTCGTGCCCCCATCCGTGGCGAAAACTGCCAACAGTCCCACAGAACATAATAGTCCCAAAGACTTTGTACTTATAACTAGACTGTGCACCAAGGCGCAAGAACCGGTCCGCGTGAGAGGGCTCCTGGCGGGAGTGTGTCCCTTTCTAATGAGGTGACCATGAATAACTAAACAGAACACGGGACAAATTGCTTGTACGATTGCGTATCCTAACATATTGATGACCTATTTACGCTACCATATTTATTTAAGTAAAAAAAAAATTACCAAAACATCGCGTGTGTATATTTTTTTGGAATCTACATCACTTTCCTTACACGTGGGTTAAGGGTCGGAAATACTTTTTTCTTCCCTTTATAATAGGTAAGTATCATCTACCGTTAATTTAAAAAAAATCTAACAATATTCGCTCCTTATAGAGGTAGTTAAAAAAAAGCTAGGTTTGTCAAATGTGAGATATAACCATAATATCATATTTATTATTATTAAACCAGTAAAATAGAGGAGGTCAAAATATAAACACCTGATGCAATATTCTGGAATATTTTTTATTGAATTGGTTTTATACATTGCTGGATACCTACTGTTTTACGCAATTTTTGTTTTAATGTAGCCTTATGTACTACATGCTTGAGGGTTAGAGACTTCCCGTAGCTTCTAAGTATTAAATTTAAGAATTTTTGACCAACACACTTTCAGGCGTTGTTGTGACACTTTCACGTCTCGACGTAATTTCTTTTTACGTGGCGTGTCAGTAGTTGCAGCGGATTCTGTTTGTGTACAAACACTCCGTAATGGTAATCTCCTTAATGGCACTTTCTTGTAGTTTTGTCTTTTTTGGTGCTGGTCCTACCTCTTCTATAGGTACATACATTGCTTAAAACATGCACTCTTTTTTTGTAGGGCACGACCTGTATTGAAGATAATGGGACATGGTAGGTAAGTAGACAAGAGTAGACTGGAGCAGAGTAGTGCAGATGAGAGCTTCTATTTATATATTTAAACGTATAAATAATACAACATAAACGAATATAAATAATAGGCGAAACAAAATTTAAACAAGTACGTAACTAGTACATACCTACTTAACTTTGAATTAAATATTACCTTAAAACATTCAAACAAAACAAAACTAAAAATTAAACTCTTACCACGTTCGGCTCAGTAAAACTATGTGAAAAAGGCATCGCAAAATTTTAATTTTCAAGGTTATTGTTAATGCGCGGACACACTCGAATGATTAATTCTTACCTTAGGAAATATTGACGGGACAGCATCCGGTTTCAGCATTTTACTAGTAATTCATAAAAAAGCAAAACGTATGTACTTTATTGTACCATTTCTACCAAACCGGTAGGTTAGTTGAGCTGGCAAGACGTCAGACAAGGACACACTCCCAGCAGGAGCCCTCTCACCAGGACCGTTTTTTGTTCGCTACCGCTTTTGTGGAAATAGCTACCCTACACCTAAGGCAATAAATCTCATTTTAGCTAAACAAAATTTTTTGGTGCACAGTCTAGTTATAAGTACAAAGTCTTTGAATAGTCCTCACTCGCAAGTCGCAGAGATTCACAATTTCACATCACAATCACAGTGTGTGTAGTTCATGCTCTTGGCACGAGTAACCACGCATTTAACATATTTTATTTTGTTTATTACTTATTCATGGTTGTCTTTCACGAGAATGGACACAATGATACTACTTGGATACTACTACTGCAGCTGCAGGGCTACTTTGCGCTTCGGCAATTTATTGTTACGCCTTAAGTATAGGATTTTTTTTAACTATTATTAAATAAATTTAATTTATTTTCATAATCTTTAATTTTAATTTCACACAATACCGGCTCAGCACGAAAACATTACCTATGATACTTCTTGGGGGTAGAATCTTAGAGAATTTATAACTGGAGATGTTAACGCAAGGCGTACCCCTCTGCCGGCCATAAGACGCGACTTGGCCATGCACGTTATATAAAACTACTTCACTCATCACCGCGCGGCCATTAGTTGTCGTTTCGTGTCGCGAAGTAGTGCTCAGTAAAAATGGTGAATTGTGCGGTATTTCGGTGTAAAAGGAGATCAGAGACATCAAACTTTAGGGAACACGGTATTTCCTATCACAATTAAGTGATATTTTAGTCAATTGTTTTTGTAATTACGTTTAATTTATATTTAATGGAATACCAGTTACGACAGTTTTAATACGACGCCATCGTCTTGGTAGGAGGTGTCGGTGAATTTATATTCCTTGGTAGAAGGCGTAGTGTGGGGACTAGTTGAGCGAAATCGATTGAATGAATGATGGAATGAACGTAAAATTAGAATAAAATGCGATGTGTTTTTTGTACCCATATTAAAATTTAACCGATTTAAAAAAGGAGGTTCAGTATTGGACTCTACAAAAACTGTCTCTGTCATTCTGCCTTCAATACGTCGCTTTATGGAGCTCCTTTAAAATTTTAGTTGTGCTGTGTCGTTGGTTTATTGCTATTTTCTTTGTACGCAGAATCGTATAAACGTGATTTTTGTATAGCTGTAGTATGTTAGCTGGAGAGGGACATGGGCTACTTTTTTATCGTCGCCACAATTTTTCATCACCTTTCCCCGTCATACCAATCATCATCATCAGCCTATGTAAGTCCACTGCTGGACACATCATACCAATAAAGAAACAAAATATTTATCTAAAAATGCATTCATGAAAGACTACTTACTTGAAAGATTACTTACTACTTGCGAAAATAGAATATAGCTTAAAGTTACTCAACAACAGTGTAGCTTTCTATTTGTAAAATAATTTTTAAAATCGTTTCAGTAGTTTTAGAGATTACGCTCTACAAACTCTTAATAAAATATTTTTTACAAAAAAAAAAACCGACTCCAAAACTGCTATCCAATTTGTTATGAAAAATACACTAAAAAGTTAAAAATAATTGCATTATGGATTTATATTTCAATCTACTTCCAAATAGGTATCCATTTTTTCAACAAATCTTATAATTTTATTATTATGACATTATACAATTACTGATATTTTTGGAGTCGGTGCCAGCACTCTATTTACTTAGTAATACCTACTAGGCTAGACAGGTACACGTTTGTTAATCTTGGCTAAAAAAAGGAAAAGTATATGATTTTGAACCACCCTGATTTCATTCATATGAAATCATTCATTTTGTCGGTCTTTTTACAACCCATCACTACTTTTTTGTGTTAGTGTGTAACTAAACAAAAGTGTAACAACAGTAATTCTTTGTTTGTGTTATTGTTTTTGTGTTGGTGTACAGCTTTTACTTGCGTGTGCGTTTATAGGGACGCTTAATTTTTCTGCATTAGTATGCGTGATTATGTAAATGTGTTGTGTACCGTACTACCTCGCCTCCCGCGAAAACCGGCAGAAAGATTTTAGTACTAAAAGTGGCGCTTGGCAACTCCCGTTATAAATTCTCTAAGGGTAGAATTGATCAAAATCCGTTATTAGCGGATGCCTACGTCATAACATCTACCTGCATGTCAAATTTCAGCTCGATCCGTCCAGTGGTTTTGGCTGTGCGTTGATAGATCACTATGTCAGTCAGTCACCTTTGAGTTATATAAATTTAGATAAGCAGTTCTAATTCGTTACTCCACACGAAATTTATTTTAAACGCAAAATCGTAGTCTATAATGGAAACAAAAACACATCCGCCCGTGGTAAAAATTGCTACTTACTGAGCCGCCCGCGAATGTGGAGCCTTGTCGTTTTAACTTCGCATTTCGCACCTACGAGCGAGCCCTTTGTCGCAGGCCAAAAATCACAAATTTTTGGTGAACACCGCGCGAACACGCGAAGAATATCCAAATCGTATCCATACTCGCGTTCGCGGGTGGTTCGCGGCTTCACGCGCGATTCGCGCGCGAGTGCGGAGACGAGCTTAACCGCGACACGATGCGATTGGAGCACGATTTCATTGTCAAATGAACGCGCTCGCTCGCTCCTAGCGTGTTAAGGTAAGGCACAGATTAGTGTGTTTCTGATAGTTATTATGTAGGTACGGCTCGGCTACAGCTTTATTACATTTTGTTTTGAGGTTATTATTGAAAGTTGTGTAAAAACAAACAGAATACAACGTGGTGTAAAATAAAACGTTATGTAAGTAGTGATAATAAATGTAGGTAGGTATGGTGTATTATGTACTTAATTCAATCAATCCATTGGTTAATCAATGCCTAATTTGGTTAGTTTTGCTGAAGGAATTAGGTACCTATTTATACATGTTTTAGCCAAGATGTTGATTGGTTTCATTCGCAGAATGCAAGTGTACCCTACCCGCACGAAGGCCACCTCAGCCCAGCTAACAGCTTTGTATGAGCATATGCAGGCCCATCCGGTCATGTCAGAATGGCGGACTGCGACAGGTATCACCCTACAAGACCGTTTAGATGTAGAGAATTACTGGAAAAGCCTCTCAGTCAAATTAAACTCCATGGGTGGGCCAATGAAAACGGTGGCTAAATGGAAGCAGGTAGGTACCTAAATATTTACTTATTCCTTAATTTATTATTATGTCGTAAAATACTCAGATAATATCAGTCAGATAATAGGTTCAACGTTCCATACCAAACCAACCAATATGCGAGCTCTAGTCCAGTCGGGGCAGACATAAAACTAGCCTGAAATAGAAAAAATTCCGGGGAGCGATTTTTTTTAAACGTCGGGGGGGAGGGGGGTTGGAAGTATAAATCTCGATTTTCGAACTAATCCCGGTAGAGGGTTCGCCGCCATCTTGTTTTAAAGTTCAATTTTCTCGTTTTTCTGAAATAACTCGTTAGTTTTCAACTTTAGAGCAAAAATGGTAATGTCAAAGTTGTTGGAAATTTAATTTCTCACAAGTTTGGTCATGATCATTTTTACGCTAGGATCAATATTTGCAGAGGTATAACTACTATAAATTTCAATATAATTAAATATAAGTTTAAATATGAAATATATGAAAAATAAAAACTATTTCAGCTCCGATTTGAGTATAAATCCGAAAATATTGATCGTGGAGTAAGAAAAGTGCGAGAAATAAAAAGTTAAAGAAAATAAAATTCCACCCATTACGTTTTTTTTTACAAACTTGATAGTATAACTCTGCAAATATTGATCCTAGCGTAAAAATGATCATGACCAAACTTGTGAGAAATTAAATTTCCAACAATTTTGCCATTACAATTTTTGCTCTAAAGTTGAAAATTAACGAGTTAATTCAGAAAAACTTTAAAACAAGATGGCGGCGAACCCTCTACCGGGATTAGTTCGAAAATCGAGATTCCAACCACCCCCCCCGACGTTTAAAAAAAAATCGCTTCCCGGATTTTTTTCTATTTAAATGTCTATCTCGACTGGACTACTCAGTGAGCTAGGAGGATGATAGTCACATGTATGTGTGAGTAGACTACACACACATAGATGTGACAATCGTGACAATCACCCCTCTGTACCTTCTGCACAGTGTAGAAGGTACAGGGGGTGTCACGCCGCAGTTTAGGTATGTTGTGTGTGTGTGTACGTTCGGCCAGTAATCGGCATGCGATGCGATGCGGCACCTAAACCACAGAACAGAAGAAATAAATAGGTACCTATTAGGTACAGAAGGTAAACACTGCAGATCCATATAATCTTCCTTTTTGTGAGACACCCGTGTAAGTACTTATAAATAAATAAATATAAATAATACGATTCGGAGTGCCTCGAAGCCATTGCTTGTGGCTTTTTCTGTGTGTACCTATTTCTTTTTTCTTCTAATCACGTAGGTAAGTATTCTATTTTATTGAACGCGACGCGACGCGGCCGCGCGGCGACGACAACGCGACGTGAGCAAGTCAGTAAGTGTCGAGTGAGTAGATAGAGTAGCAAGCGCGTTGCGCCGTGCGCGTGCTTGGCGCGTTCGATGACCCGACCCGAGCCGAGCCAGCCAAGGGGAAGGGGCAGCACAGCAGCATAGCATAAGCATACGGCGCGCGCGGCGCGGCGCGCTGCTATGCTGTATCTCATTCGCACAATTGAACATTTTTGAAGATATAAAATCACTATCGTATCGTAGGTAGTACATTTATAAACTACCTGAGACCAAGTAAAAACTAAAAGACGGACTGCTGTGCACAGCAAAGTGAAGCCGGTCAAACTACGCTTCGCCGTGTACATACACAACTAAACGCACACACGTACAACATTACTACGCCTTACCTTGTCAGTCCAGCTATGGCGGCCCGTGGGTGCAAAGCGCTATTTAAATTAGAACTCTACAAGTGAAAATGCCGAATTGTGTTGTGAAAGGGTGTAAAAGTCAATCTTCCAAAAACAAAAAGCGGGATGGAATCACATTTCACACGTAAGTAATTTGGAACCAATAATTTTCAATAAATCAAAAATACAAACTTGAGGCTATTGCTTGGAACACAAATGTTGCCAGTCAAAAGTGTTTTTGGTTACCCTATAAATGGGGTAGGGTAATTATAACGTTATAACAGTTATATATATGTTTTTTTATAACAGCTAAATAACAGTCTCGTGAAAAGCGGGTGCAGGCAGGCGGTTGACGCAAAACTAGGCGCAAATAATATAGGCAATGGTTTTCCCAAAATAAATCAATTGATAAATACTTATCGCTTTACATTATTATTTTAGATTTCCGGATCGAGATCCAAAAATGAAACAGAAATGGATAGTTATGATTCGTCAAAGCCGAAAGGAACAATCATGGCAACCAACAACCCGCAGCGTAGTTTGTTCAGCACATTTTAAAATCGAGGATTTTTATTATACAAAGAAAGGGTTACGTCGTGTGGTAATAAACGGATATCCAAAGGTTACTTTTACTTTCTTCTTTCTAATAATTCATATTAATGACCATGTTGTAGAGATTAATACAATACTGAATTTTATTGTCCATCAGATTTTACCAAACATAATAGAGGGATTAGATAAGGAAGACCTCAGTCAGCATCCAAATGTTGTGAGTATTTATACAAAATTTACATAAAATAAATATAAATAAGTTCTCTCATTTCTACTTTCTCCTGTTTTTCCTTTTTCCAGCAGGAAGATCCAGCTGCACTAGATCTATCAAATGATTTAAACCTAAGCCAGCCTTTTACTACATTACATTTTTACTTTTTACCGACAACTCACTTACTCACTCACCAGGACACTTTTTATTAGCATGTTAGGACTTTATTTATTAGTAACGTTAGGTCTGTTATTTTTGGGGTAATTTGAATTAACATGGTAACACCGGCTCACGCACCACATGTTTAGAAAACCGGCCTCATTCGTGCTGTCCGCAAGACTGTCTTTTAGTTCTTATTTGGTCTGAGTAAACTACCTACATGGTTTTACACTTAGTTACATTCAGTGATTTTATATCTTCAAAAATAATGGAGATGACCACTGTTTTTTTCTAAAAATGCCAAAGTAGGTACCTACCTACATAGGTGCAAATGTTACATTAAAATATACCTAGCAGCAAAGCATAGACTACGTGCATTACATTAGTTTTTATTTCACGTAAATAAATGCAGTAGGTAGGTATTTCCGAAGTTACTAGAAGTTTTTTGCATTTCCGAGATTTAGCTTGAAGCCGTCTGACGTCACGACGCCGGCGCCGCTATGCTCTTTAGTAAAGGGTTCCGTGGAAACGTCACAGGGATTCCGCGGACTGTCCGAGGGTTAACCAAGTTTCATCCAGATCCGTTCAGCCGTTCCGCGTGAAAGAGTAACAAATATCCAACCATCCATACCTACCTAGGTACTGACAAACTTTCACGTTATAAAATTCGTACTTTCTACCGAGTCTAACCTGCATAGTACTTAGGTATATTCTCAAACTACAAAGTGAACTTGTCAAAACCACTATTGATCATACTTTTTTTGGCGAAACCCTAGCTGGGTTTCGTCAAAAAAAGTATGATCAATTCGGGTTCCACGGCTGAATAAAATTGGGAACCCCTGCTATAGTGAAACTCGTACAAGTCACAAGCTGTGCTTCAAAAAGCGGAATTTCTTGTTTCATATTAATAGTCTGATATCCGTATCTGTTCTCCATTGTGCGAACGAGATAGCGGCGCGCCTCACACATCACACTGACATCATTAATAGGTATTAGTAGGTACCTATAATAACGGCGGAAAACGTCGAGGGGGTGTTTGCACATAGGGTACAAGACACTCCTCGCGCCATCACCAGGGCCCTCACCATCCAACCCTCCCCCTCTGAGCTCGCATATTGGAAAGTCCTTCCAAATTTGTAAAAAAAAACTAAGTAATATAAAAAATAACATTTTAATTAAAAAAAAATATTAAAATTTATGTCTGATTACTTTCAGACATGGCGTGATATGAGAAACAATGTAAAGAAAAAGGCATTAAACGGTGCCTACGAAAGACCTGGCAATGTGCCATGGGCATCGTTAACTCGGCTAGGTGGAGGCGAGGCTGATATCCCAACGCAAGGCATATCTCTTGATCCTTTGGCTGACCAAAGTCAGGACGAGCCAGCTTACAGTGATGTAAGTAAACTTAGTTTCAACATTGACTTTGAAGGGTCAGGTAGGTAGATATCTATTCTATAACTATACCTACTAATCTACACACAAGGATCACTTTAAAACGTCTTAAAGCTAGGCCATCTAGGTATTGTACATTTTAGTTTTAATTGCCAACATATCGACGAGAGATGTCACCGTGCTTAGTTTCAATTTTTTATTACATTTATAGTGTAGTGATTTTATAATGTCCAAAAAGTTATTCTCCGAGCGGGATTTGAACCCGCGATCTTCCCCGTATCAAAGGGAAGGAGGTCTGCGCTTTTATTTTCTCTAGATTTTTAAATACCCACCTGTTATTTTTCTTATATTGTTTAGATACGTTACTTTTCTTATATTTTTATTTAATTACTTGTATTTTTATGATTTATTTTAGTTTTTTGTGCGTACATAATTTTATATTTTGATCTCAGTGTGTTGTTTTGTTTTATGTTGTTAATAAATGCTTAGCTTTAATTACATAGAATAACGCATTAGAATAGAACTGTCTGTTAGGTTGTTCTATTTTTTTATAAAAACTTGAAAGAGTTTCAAAAAAAACCACCTGCGCCACCGGAGTTCTAATAACTGCTAAGTGTAGTAAATACTTATGTGTAGTAAACACTATAAATCTAATAAAAAAATTATAACTACAATAGTTAGACCTACTATGCTATCGCTGACTTTATTGTATTGTAGAACATTTTTTTGTTCTATCGTCAATAGTTTCCGCAGCGCATGCGATATAAGACATTTTATGCCCAATTTTTCACATTATTGATGTTTTAGTAGATATCTAATTTTTTCGAGTAGGTAATTAATATAGCTTACAAGGATAACGTAGCATTCTAAAGGTGAAAAAAGAATATTTAAATCGTTACTGTAGTTTATAAACACAATCGTTATATACAAAGGTTTCCTTTGAAAGATTAGTGTAGATTCCTCATAACTATGTTAAAGATGCTGGATACAATAATAGAGCTGAAATATGAAGAAGACGAGACAGAAGAAACACAGGAATCTCAAGATCGGCCCCTATCGCCCGTAATGTAAGTTATAATTGTTAGGTACCTACCTACATAATATTATTTCATCAACATCTATGTTCATCACATAAATGCTTGTTCTCGTTGGGGATCAAACCCACGACGCAGAAGGCTGAGCTACTACCAACTGGGGCGTTATTCACTATGACCAATTCCGCGTTTGCGTTTAGATCATGTTGTGACGTCACACGGTTTAGGCAAAGTGTCTCCTATGTCCTAAAGAAAGGCCCAAGATCAGGTTTTGATGTTACACGGTTTTGGGCAAGGAATCTCCTATGTCATAGAGAATAAAGCCTCTGAGCTGTGAAGGTCTGAATATATGATTAAAAGCCAAATCACAAAATCAATTTGAATTTCTAGGAATTTAGAGCTGGCCTCCCCATCACCAGATGATGAGCGGCCCCCGTCTAAATCCCCTGCGCCTAGCCTCACTGGACAGGCGCCTTCAAATTCCAGTCACAGAGCGACTGCAGGTTTGTTAAGATACTAGAGTACATATACCAGGGTTTCCTAAATGGTGGTCCGCGGAACCCAGGGGTTCCGTGGAAGGGTCACAGGGGTTCCGCGGTCTGTCCGAGATTAAAAAAAACGTTTGGAAAATACTCATAACCGCGCCGCGACGCGTCGAATCGCGTCGATGTTTTGCAATATTTATAATAATTATTTCTCATTTATAATTTGTTCTTTCTCCCGAGTCTAACCTGCATATATTCAAACTACAAGGTAAACTTATCAAAACCGCCAGCTAGAGTTCCGCCGAAAAATGTATGATCAATTGGGGTTCCATGGCCAAATAAAATTGGGAACCCCTGGCCTAGACTATAATAACTCAGACTACACTACTGCAATAATGCCAAATCTAAATGTGGATGATGCCGCATCGGCATATAATTGGACCCCTCCATCACCTCCCGTGGATGTTGTAAAAGGCGACTAAGGGAACACACCGGGCAATGGGCAGCAGCATTTCCGAATAAACACCATCAGTACTGCGGTCACCGATCCGCCTGCCAAGCGTGGTGACTGTGGCAAACCAACCCCCCATGATGCTTGCGAACGTAGAGGAAGATGGGGAATGCCGATCACCTGAGAGACAAATGCTTTATTTATTTTTATTTTTATACAACTAGCTGATGGAACAAGCAGATGGTCCACCTGATGTTAAGTGGTAACCATCACCTATAAACAAAACATTGCCACGTAGGTCACGCACAATAGGAACGTGCCCTACGATGCACTGCCCTGCGTCCATCAACTTGAGCTCTATATGTTTTTTAATTTGTCTTATGTTGGTTTTGAGGTTTAAAGACTTTGCCTGCTCAAGCGTCACAACCCCTGCGCTGCAGTTTGCTCGCTGTGTTTTAAGGCACCTTAATTAATAAGTTATTGGAGTGAGCAGTATTACCCAACGCGATCGCCATTACCCCTGCTTCCCCTATCTATAGGGGAGGCCTATGTCCAGCAGTGGACTTCTGTAGGTTGATGATGATTAGACTCCCAAATATTGGATGAACCTAATTATACCCCATGAACATCCCTACAGAACTTTGAGTGGTTATTATGTTCCTATTAGTAGCGCCCTGCGGTTTCACCCGCGTAGCTTTAAGGGCCCGGCGACAGCGGCTCGCAGTTTCGAGGTGCGATTGGCTATTATTTAATTTTATTTCATTTCGGGGAGGTTGTTTGAAAGAATAACTATCCAGTGACACGCATAAATACTGTTCAAACACAAATAACACAATAATATAAGGTAAGTGATTCAAGAGGAAGGTTTATTGTATAATACATGCATGATATGTGCACCCGTGTGAAGCAGGGGCGCGCGGGCGGGTCGCTAGTATGTAATAAAATTTTAAATGTATCTAGGTAAGTACGTAATTAAAATAAAAGATGAGAGTAGGTACCTACTTAACAGAATTATTATGTAGGTAGGTAAGTAGATATCTACCTAAGTTGAGAGAATACCTCACTATAATAATAAAGCGAATTAGGTACCTACCTACTTAACTACCTAGGTAGGTACACACAATAGGTACTTTACACAATAATTCTTGTATGTAGGTAATTATGGTAGGTAGGTACCTACCTATGTCTATGACTTAGGCAGGTAGGTTAACCTACCTACCTAGGTACCTAATTGAAGATGACATAGGGACCTATAGGATTATTTTTAAGCACTTGAGTGCCAGTTAGTGTGGGAACACTTCCAGTCGCGTCAAGTTATACCTACTTAGGTCGGGTCAACCAAAAAGAACGCTGGAAAACAGTTGAGGGGATTTGTTTGCGTCTCTGACCTCAATAAATAGGTACACGTTTGCGCATCGCATACAAAATAAACGCGCCATCACACCGCCTAGCCTCCCCCTCCTTCCGGCGTTATTTTTGCGTGACGCGCTATATACCTATGCGTCAGCGTCAAGTAAAAAGAACGCTGGCGTGGCGGTGAATCTTTGGGTCTATTTGGTGGCATGAGGTGCAGCGCGGGGCGGGAGGGTCACGCACGCGCCAAATGCATGACGTAGCGGTGCGCTATTGGTTTGGTTGGTTGCTTCGTTTCGTTCGTCTCCCTCGCTCGTCGTCCGTCAGGCAGTCAGTTTACGTTTGCTTTCCGCGTTGTGATCACGTTACGTTCCTTCTCAAAATACCATCGCGCACAAAAGGTTTTCGAAATAATGGTTTTAGATAAAAAATTGAGAAAAATGATTTATGACGTATATTGTTTTATGAAAAGGGAGGCTGATAATAATGCAGTTGATAATTTAAAACAATGTATGAAAAGGACCGCAGCGGCAACAAAATGTTCAGAGTCCACTGTGAGACGAATTGTAAAAGATACAAAAGATATGGAATTTCAAAAAATTTTTGCTGTCATCCGAACTCCAGGTAAAAATAAAAGAATCCAACAAAAACCAATAACAGACATTGACTGCTTTAACCAGGGTGTTATAAGAAGAATCATCCACAATTTCTACGTCACTGAAAAAGAATTGCCAACCGTAGGCAAGTTGCAAAAGAAGTTACAAACTGTCCTAAGTTTCCAAGGATCTGCAGCAAGTCTCAGGCGAATATTAAAAAAAATGGGGTTTAAGTGGAAAAAAACAGAAAGTAATAAAAAAATTTTAATTGAACAATCTCAAATTAGATTCCAAAGAATTGAATATCTCAAAAAGATAAAAAAATATAGAGAGGAAGGAAGACCTATCATTTACACTGATGAATCATACGTCGATAAATCCCATGCGTTAGCCACCAAAGGCAATAAAAAACCTCTTGAGGATAGCCGCCTGATCATAGTGCACGCGGGTGGTGAAGCAGGTTTTGTGCCGAATGCTTTGCTGACGTTCGAAGCCGGTACCAAAAGCGGCGACATGGATTCGGAGAATTACGAGTGGTGGATCTGTACTAAACTGATGCCGAATTTACCGCCTAATTCAGTCGTGGTAGTTGACAATGCATCGTACCACAACAAACCACTCTATCCTGCACCAACGTCCAATATAAAGAAAGCAGACATGCAAACCTGGCTCCGTCAAAAAGGAATTGAATTTGAAGAATCTATGCTAAAGCCGGAATTGTACAGCTTAATAAAAAAATACAAAGAGCGAAATAAGAAATTTAATATCGATGCCATATTAAACGAAGCCGGACATTCTGTAATTCGTTTGCCCCCAGATCACCAGGACCTAAATCCTTTAGAAATGGCCTGGTCCCAAATAAAGGGATATATCGCCAGCAAAAATGTAAGTTGGAACCCTACACTGGTAACTGACCTGGTTAATGAAAAAGTTAATTTAATGGGAGCAACAGAATGGGAGAAATTATGCACCGAGGTAAAGGAAATAGAGGCTGATTATTGTAACAGCGATCATGTGGTCGACATGATGACAGAAAAATATACAATTCTCGTCGCGGATGATGATTCTGACTCAAATCAAAATCACGATGAAAACTCAAGTGACGAGAGCGATGACGATGAAATGGCCACCTCAAGCACCAACACCGCGTCCTCATCTTGTGTTCAGGTCGACTTAATGGAAGAAGTTTCCGTGTTTTGCACCTAATTTGATTAAATATTGTAAAAAATTACATATTGTAATTATTCTATATTGATTATTTTTTTATCTAATATATTATTTTCAATGTAGGTAGGTAGATTTATGTACCAAACCAATATTATATACGACGCCGCACCGCGAGTTTAAAGTTTGATGAGCTTAGTACTTTCTTGCGCGAGTGTACCCAAGCGCAAACACAACCCCTCCACTTTCTTCCAGCTAGGCAGTGTAGTGATGTGCCAACTCGGGATACACATTAGATAGAACCACGGTTTTCTCTATTCCGTGGATAGAACTGTGTTAGGTTGATCTATTTTTTAATAAAGAATTTTAATTTGAACAGTTGAAATTCAAGTAACCCGAGTGGACTCGAGTTTCACAACTGAGTTAGCAGAACGAAACTAAGTTTATGATTTTTTAAGCCCGCTCCACATTCTCGCGAGTTAGGTATTTGATCGTCCATCCAACTCTCTGTTACCTTACCTATGATATGATGGGACAAATTAATAACATTGCTTACCGACATTTTTGAAAGCTCGATCGAAGTTGATCGACTGTCAAGTCATTTACGTTATCTATCTAATTTGAAGTAAAAGCTGAAATAGCAAGTGACTTGACAGCTGATTAACTTTGATCAAGCTTTCAGAAACCGGATTGATATGCAATAAAGAAAGAAGTTTTATAATATCGCGCTCTCGCTCTTTCGCTTGATTCGTTCATTCACCACCAGCCGGCCCAAACTCGAAAGGAATTCAACGAGTTCACTCGAATTAGGCCCAACTCGAGTTGATAGGCACATCTCTAGTTTGACCCCTATGTTTTTCCCCCTACAAGTACAAGGTGGTGTTTTATTATAAAGGTATGTAGGTACAATTTGTGTTCCAAAAATAAACCTATCCATGAGATGTGAATATTTGCATCCGCATCCACAAATGCGGAACTTCCGCATAGATTTGGACATCCGCATCCGCAATAATCAATGCGAATGTTCATGCGGATGCGGATGTGAGTAATACACGTTATTATAAATTCACACTACACGTACTTCGTAACTCGTTACCAGCAGTCACTCTCCTTTCAATATAATTTTATTGTCAAGGGAAAAAGATACGAGCATCAAACCAAGATTTAAAAAAAAAATATTTATAAGATTAACGAGCTATCTACAAACCGATACAAGCGATCTAAATATAGCAAATGAATTTAGTGGTATTCGATTTATTTCGTAGCCATGAAGAATGTGAAGGCATATAACGGGTGTCCCAACAAGAACGCAAGATTTAAATTTGGCGCCATTCGAAGTGTCATTTTTGAATAATTGTTATTGTTTGCTAGTAGAAGGTACGAGGTTAGTAAAAATGGAGCGCTACACGAATGAACAACGTATTCTCATTGTGAAATTGTTTTACCATAATGGTGAAAGTTTTGCGGCTACAGTTCGCAAATTGCGATCAATTTGAGGTCACAATAATGCTCCAAAAGAGTCAACTGTTAAGAGATTAATGGGTAAATTTGCCGAAACTGGGTCTGTTAGTGATGTAAAGACAACAACGCCCCTTCGACCAGGTCGATCGACCGAAAATGTCGCAGCTGTACGTGATGATGTCGCTCAAACTCCATCCACCTCAATTCGACACCGAGCTCAGCAAATTGGTGTCTCCAAATCCACTATGCAGCGAATTTTGACGAAAAATTTGCATCTTCATGCATACAAAATTCAATTGACTCAGGAACTGAAGCCAGCTGACCATGGACAGCGAAGGGAGTTCGTTAATTAGGTATTGGAGAGACAACATGAAAATGCTGATTTTGCCGATAAAATCATCTTCAGTGACGAGGCCCATTTCCATCTTGATGGCTTCGTCAATAGGCAGAATTGTCGCATTTGGGGTGAGGAAAATCCTCGAGTGATTCACGAGAAGCAAATGCATCCTCAACGTGTCACTGTGTGGTGTGGATTTTGGGCTGGAGGAATCATTGGACCTTTTTTTTATGAAAATGAGGCAGGTCTAGCGCAAACCGTCAATGGTGTTCGGTATCGTGAAATGATAACCAGTTTTTTCGTGCCTAGAATTGAAGAAATGAATGTGGGGGGCATGTGGTTTCAACAAGACGGCGCCACATGTCATACAGCCAGAGAAACAATTGAATTGCTGCATCAGCCATTTCCCGGTCGTGTTATTTCGCGTTTTGGTGACCAGAATTGGCCGCCTAGATCGTGCGATTTAACACCATTAGACTTTTTTCTTTGGGGTTTTTTGAAGTCGATGGTTTACGCGAATAAGCCGACGACGACTCAAGCCTTAAAAGAGGAAATTGGACGCTGCATTAATGAAATACCGCAGCATTTATGCAAAACTGTCATTGAAAATTTTATTAAAAGATCGCGTGTGTGCCAGCAAAGCCGCGGCGTCCATCTGCCCGATATGTTGTTCCATACATAACCTCATTCTGTCTACTTTACGATATAATAAAGTTTCACGATTTTTTTTTTAAATATCTGTGTTTTATTTAAAATTAAAATCTTGCGTTCTTGTTGGGACACCCTTTATTTGGAATTTTTATCGTCAAACTTAGTAGATTTTCTGGCCAGTGTGTGGGTGTGTGGCAGAACCGCCACATGTGAAATGGTCACCCTGGTTTGTTGTGGTCTAACGATTGACGTTCGTTTTTCTTTTATATAAATCATTTACATAAATAACTTCATTCATTACTTCAACACCTACGACGTGTTTGTTTGCGCTGTGGTGGATTACAATTTATCAAGTTTTTAACCATGTCACCACCGACACAAAGTAATATATGGAATTATTTTGAAACAAATAAAGAGGACCATGATAGGGCGGATTGTAAAATATGCCATAAAAGCTATTCACGCAAGGGTCGAACAACCTCGTCCTTAAAAAATCATTTAAAGTCGATGCACCCAGAAGAATTTTTCATAATTGAAAGCATGAGTGAAGAAAAATTATTACACAATACAGAATCTGACGCAGGTAAGTTTTATCTTAAACAAATAACTTGAAGAAATGTTATTCATCATTTTAATTCTTCATTCATTAAACATCCGCATCAGCTATAGCCATCCGCGGATGTGAAACTTCAAAAATCCGCATACCGCATCCGCATTCACATCCGCTGATGTGAAAAAATCGGCATCCGCAACATTTCTTGTTCATTCATTCATCATCATCATAATATTCAATTCAATCAAATCAGAAAAAAATATATTCAAGCAAGCAAAGCAAACAAATCCTGGCTCCTGCAAATCCTTGGATGAAGGTGCATTGCATGGCAGTTAAAAAAATTGTCGCTGCCTGCACGCACGAGGCCAAATGCCAATGCAAATCTTATTTTTCGTTTACATTATAGTAGGTAATAGGTAGTGAGGTACCTATTGTAGGCTATAGAAGTATCTGACTGATCAGCCAAAATAGGCAAAGTCAGGCTTGAGGAGGCACAGGTCCGCAAGCAAAATCTGATTGATGTGTTTTTCAATTAGAGATTTATACCTGGAACTTTAGGGCGTGAAAAGGGAAGATGAGGATCCTGAAGATACCTTACGCTGCTAGTGACATTAGGAATAAGAAGGTGCACAGTCCTGCAGCAGACTACCAAAGATCTTAGCCATCATGTAGCCCATTTGAAATACCATTATTCAATTATATGGAGAATGCCAATTTTCTACCATTCATAGAGATGTTCAAAACTGCAGTTCCTACACTACAATCAGAGGTTATCAGATATCCAAATAGTGTATTGAAAAAATTGTAAAAGGAGAGCCCCTACAAATAATTGATCAAAATAACTGTAGAGATCATTTTACTGCAGTTCAAAGACATTGTTGCTAAAGTCAGTTATACAACATGTTTATGCATTGAAGAACCTAGAACAACCAGTTGCAGAATGGAATGCCATTTGATCATGTATGATGTACAATATTGACTCACGGTCAGATTATTCCACTTGGAGAGGGACACAATAACCATGAATACTATACCACGGAATAGAGAAAACCTACCTATACTCACCTTCTTGGACAAGAGAGCAGTATAAATGCCAGCACACATGGCTGATAAAATACAAGTCAAGGCGAAAGCAGCAGTCTGCTTATCAGTGCAAGTAGGTAAACATTTTCCAAATTGGCTGTTTTGTTAGAGACCATGAGATCACTTTGGTAAATATGCAGATAACCTGAATTCATGTCTTATACATAGACCCAACAAGACTTATACTGCCAAGCCGTACTAACAATGATTCATAGAAGTAGCGGTTAAACTAATGAACTAGAGCAATCCTTGGGTTGAGGGTTGGGGATAGGAGGGATGCAAGTAGGGGTAGATGGCAAGTCCTTCCCTTGGAACTCAAGGGAAGGACTTTGTCTAGGAGATGAATAATTATATACCAACTTATAGTCAACTCGAAATACCTACATCCTACATGATGACAATTAATATGTACCTACTTATTAAACCCCCTAGAGACATCAGAGAGCTACCACTAAAGCTGTATACCTGAGACAAATCCTTACTTGTGGCTAGTAAATAAATGTTTTTATTGTAAAGTTACAAAGGTTAAAGATTTTTCAATAATTTTGACATGTATTTTATTCTTATAATCTGTCATTTTGTTCTTGTGTTGTGTTGCTTGTTTAATACAGATCAGTGTGTGTTTTTTGTGTTTCTCTTAATTTACTCTTTGTTATGATTACTTAAACATTTTGCATGTGGTTCTACGATGAAGTGTGTGATCTCTATTTTAAGAGCTATGATATCGGACAATACTTTGTGCAAATACTTAACACATTTCATTTCATTTTTAAATTCAACCTCACCAAACCGCAAAGTCCTCCATGTTTTCCAAAGTGCATAAGCTATTTAATATCCAAGTTTCGCGTTTATAATAGTGGGTACCTAAGTAGATAGACTTTGATAAAATCTCGTACCTAAGTATTTATGTATTAACTAGCGACCCGCCCGCGCGCCCCTGCTTCGCACGGGTGCACATATCAGGCATGTATTATACATATAAACCTTCCTCTTGATTCACTATCTATTTAAAAAAACCGCAACAAAATACGTTGCGTAGTTTTAAAGATTTAAGCATACATAGGGACATGGGGACAGGGATATAGGGACAGAGAAAGCGACTTTGTTTCATACTATGTAGTGATGTTTGCTGGTTCCCGTATTACAAGCTTTGGCTTAGTTTGGGGCGAGATTGTACTGTGTGTCAACTGCTCGAAAAGAGCCTCTCGAGGTGCACTTAAAATCCTTTCACCACACTGTTTCGAAAAGAAGAAGTACTGTGTGGAATGTTTGCCAATATTTATTATTGTATAATTTTTTTTGTATAAGTACAACAAATTAGACAAACAAGCTTACGGCCCACCTGATGCGAAGCGGTTACCGTAGCCTATGAAAACCTGCAATGCCAGAGGAATCTAAAAAAAAGAATTTAAAAATTTTAAAACGCCCCTTTTAAAGAGCCCCATTACTGTAGTCTTTCGGGAAACTTCAGCAGGGAGATCATTCCACAGCCTGAGTGTTCGCGGGAGGAAGTTCCTCTGGAACCGGACCGTACGCCCACCCCGGCTCCAATGTCATAATACCTACTTATATTTTTCTTTTTATAATTGCAGATAACATCAGAAAATTGCCAGATCATCAGCAAAGAAGAAGAATAATGCGAGCGCGAAAACGTACAACCATAGCACCTCAATGTAAGATCTTTATTATTATACTATTATATTAGTATAGTATAGTATATATTAGTATACTGAACAAATTTCAAAACTGAAACAGCCTCACGACTGATCTCCCGGCACGGTAGATATGCCCTCAGATCTGTGCGACTTTCAGATTCTTTGAGGATGTTTAAGGGTTGTTAGGGTGTGGCTTGTCCGGGGAAGTTCTACCACCAAGCCTGTTTCTGCTGCCAAGCAGCAACGCTGTGTTTCATGTGCCTGTAATTCCAGCGGCAACCACACTCTTCAAACAGAACCACAGCAACGCTGCTTGGCGGCAGAAAAAGGCGTGGTAGTTAACTTCCTCGGATGAGCCACACACAAAGAGTTCTACTACTCTCATCTATAGGTAATTATATTATTTAGAATTACATTAAGTCGTCGGCTCATTGCTAGAAGTCACTAATCGACAAAAGTAAATGGGATAACGCAATTGAAGTTTTGATTTATGCCAATTATGTTGAATAATGACATTAAGCAGGTCCCATATCGGCAAAACTAGAATAGCTATAAGACGAAAGCTATATGGATTAAAGAATATTGACGAAAAAAGTTCATCAGGCGAGTGTGAATGGGACTGTTGGGAGGGGAAGACCTCGGCGGACGTATCTGGATCAGATAGCAGACGTTCTAGAGAAAGGCCAGCTCAAGAGTACCCTAAACCGATGAGCATGTATGAAGAATGTTATAAATAAATAATAAATAATGCTGGACACAATCCACACAGCATCATCTAGCCCCAAAGTAAGCTACTCAAAGCTTGTGTTATGGGTACTAGATGACTGATATATTTAATACATTATATACTTACATAGATAGATATTTTTTATTATACATAAACACCCAGACCAACGGAACAAATTTCTGCAGATCGTACACAAATTTGTTCCGAGGCGGGAATCGAACCCGCAACCTCTTGCGTCGCAGGCGGACTCTCGCCCGCTGCGACACTGAGGTCGTTAAGTTATGAAAGTGAATGAAGTGGTATGTCTGGATCGTAGCAAGTGGAAATCCGTGGTGTCTGCCTTCCCCTATGGGAAATAGGCTTGATTTTATCTAACTATATATGTAATGTTTTCAGCTAGAAGAAATGCTTTAAGAGAGTCACTACGGATCAAGGAGATGCTAGCCGAGGCCGCTTTAAAGAACGCTGAATCGCTTAGACTCATCGCTGAGACGATTGACCAGTGCGCACAAGTAGTTATGAATGTAAGTGTAGTTTTATCATAGAAAAGGCATTTGTTGTCAGAAAAACCTAAAAAAGCCTACACCTACTTCATTATATTCATGATATTTAGACGACCTCAGTAGCGCAGCGGGCGAGTTCGCCTGCGACGCAAGAAGTTGCTGGTTCGATTCCCGCCTCAGAACAATTTTATGTACGATATTCAGAAATTTGTTCCGTTGGTCTGGGTGTTTTTTTAATAAAATAAAAATATATCTATCCATAGATAACTGATATATTTAATACATTATATACTTACTATAATGTATTAAATATATCAGTTATCTAGTCCCCATAACACAAGCTTTGATTAGCTTATTTTGGGGCTAAATAGTGCTGTGTGGATTGTCCAGCGTTATTTATTTTATTTATACTAAAACTATTTTTAATATAATGTAAAAAAAAACAATACAGTACACCTGGTACATATGTGCAAGTTAAAAACTGTGTTACGGCTAGGTACCGCGTCGTGGCAGTCATTTTATTTTATAGTCAAACCAGTATTTTTTTACAGATTTTTTTATGTAAGCCTATTTATTTTGTTTCAGTATTTCCAACGCCAAAACAACTTATAACCGGCAGCTAGAATCATCATCATCTGCCTGAAAAGGTCTACATAATGGATATAGCTACCCCATAGCCCCTATAAACATTAGGGGTTTGGTCATAGTTACAATGCAAGGCCAATGCATTGGGTCACTCCAGTGCTCTTTGACTATCTTTAGAAAAACCAACATTACAGAAAAACAAAGAAGTAATGTGGCAACATTATGGCTTCTTTATTTTTCTGTGAAGTTCTTTTTTTTTAATACAAAGTGTTGTTGTAATAAGCAAATAGCCCTGATGTTAATGCTTTCTTTATTATAAATATAAATTGTTAGCTGTGGTTGCCTTTGGTGGATAAGCATGGGGCAGGATGTTTATTCTTGGCGATCCTAATAAATAAACAAACTATGTTTTCCACTTAACATCAGGTGGGCCATCTGCTTGTTTCATCAGCTAGTAGTGAAAAACAACATGGCGGGATTCCATACACAATAGAAAGCGCATTGGTGCCAATTCTGTTGTTAAATTTTCCTAATTTAGCCTAATTTGACAGCACTAAAAATCCATCCCTTTCTAAAAGACCGAAACAACAAGGACGGCTATAATTTTAGAGCCGTCAGATTAGGTTATACTCGTGTTCAGAATTCAAGATAATTTTTGTCAACAAAGGTGATACCATATTAAAATTATTGTTTCGACATGGAAGCATATAAAAGCTTACTCCATTTTTCAAAATACATAAGGTAGGGTTTATTTTCTAATCAGTATACCTAGAATGGACAATAGCAATGGTTTTGTACAATACTTTATTTTTTATTTCATTTTAGTTACAAAATTATAAAATGCTGAAGAAATATTAGTAGAAAATAATTTACCACGAAGTAAAATGGGAGCAAATCACAGAAGTTCGAAACAATTATTGCATTTTGTTGGAATTTCTCTCATGAAAGTCGAATGTTTTCCATTTTCGCTGCTTGTGTGCAATTGTGCGTTGTTGAGTTTTTGTTGTCGTTTTATTGTTATCGCTGTCTGTTATTGTTGTATTTTTTGTTAAATTTTCGACCTTATTGCTGTGTTTGTATTTTTACAAACATGGAACCTCAGCCCATTCTTTTTGCGTGACACGCACTATTCCTGCTTTTAAGTGTTCTGTTCTGAAGTTTCGTTAGAAAATAAAATATTGTAGTTATTCGTGCAAGCAAAACCGCGTGCCATTACTACTAAATAGTGATCCATGGTTAAAAAATATTATCTGTCCCTGATTTGTTGTCTTGACAGTGACATATCATGACATTTCTTTGTTTACAAAAATTATCTTGAATTCTGAACACGAGTATAGTTAAGGATAATGCAACATTCCGGAATATGAGAGTTAAATTGACCCCAAGACTGTTTTTTGTTTTTCGTATCGTCGACACGACGCGCGACGCTAGGTAATATTAAAATTTTGTCCGTAGGTAGGTATCTAGATATATAATCCAGAGATTAACCAATTGTTTTTGGTATTTTTTTCTTGAATTTGCTGTTGAACTTTGAAAGCCTAGTGTGGACAAGCACTTGGCAATTTTTGTAATAAGAAGCCGCAAATGACTATTGGCATTTAAAAACAACTTGGCTAACCTTAAATTATATTTGTCATCAAACCAGTACCTACCCCAAGTATTCGTGTTGTTTTTTGTAACTTTGTATAGAGTGTATAGATAGAGAGTAGTACTTTTTGTATAGAGGCTCGTAAGTTCTTAGCACGCCCGATAGAGGCGCTTATCTTTACAAAAAAGGACTGACGTTAATACGAAAAACTAACGAAGAGTGTATAGATAGAGAGTAGTACTTTTTGTATAGAGGCTCGTAAGTTCTTAGCACGCCCGATAGAGGCGCTTATATTTACAAAAAAGGACTGACGTTACTACGAAAAACTAACGAATAGAGAGTATAGATAGAGAGTAGTACTTTTTGTATAGAGGCTCGTAAGTTCTTAGCACGCCCGATAGAGGCGCTTATATTTACAAAAAAGGACTGACGTTACTACGAAAAACTAACGAATAGAGTGTATAGATAGAGAGTAGTACTTTTTGTATAGAGGCTCGAAAGTTCTTAGCACGCCCGATAGAGGCGCTTATATTTCTATACAAAAATGACGTTACTACGAAAAACTAACGAATCTCTGACTTGGGGTATGTACCTACATATAGGTCGCGTCAACCAAAAAAAACGCTGGGAAACAGTGGAGGGTGTTTGCGCATACAAAATACTCGTGCCATCACACTCCCCCTCTTTCCGGCGTTCTTTTTGCGTGACGCGCACTATACTGTATTTCGCAAATACATTATTGTATTGTATTCATAATTGTTATTAAGTGTAATATGATTTTATTTAAGTGAGTAAAAACAATAAATAAAACTAGTATTTTTTTATTTAACTTTTTATTTTATTCGTGTGAACCTAAATAAGCCTGCGAAGTATTCCTGGATATTCAAGGCCTCCGACATAGGCCTCCTACATTTCTAGGAGGGATATTTCTGAGCCCTCCGTCCATGCCACCAACTTATCTGAGCGTCTAGTTTAGAATATTTTCTTGCGTTATTGCCTCTAGCAAGGAATTTTGCAGCAGAACATTTACCTACAAGAATTCTGTCTAGGTACCTAAGTACCTAAGCGAGCAGAATGTAGGTACCAAGCAAAACGATATGCAGCTACCTACCTATCTACTACAGATTTCTAGCGAAGTTAGGAAGGTACATGACGCTAAAAAAAATCTTGAACCTAGGCCGCGCCACGCAAAAAGAACGCTGGAAGGAGGGGGAGGGGGTGTGATGGCCATGGCGCGAATATTTTGCATGCGCAAACATCCCCTCTACTGTTTTCCAGCGAGCTCACTTTAGTTTCTAAAATGTTTTTATTGAAGCTTTGTAACTTTGAGAAAACTCGTTGATGGTACAAGCAGATGGACCACCTGATGTTAAGTGGTAGACTGGTAGATATCCCCTCGGATCTCTTGGTACCAAGCACATCTTTGACATTCTATTAGGACGTCTAATGGGGTAGTCAGAGTCAGAGGTATGTCAATACTTACATTTGGCGCAAACCTACCTTCTTACCCACATTTTAAACTAGTTAGTATTCCATACGTGACAGGTTGCAAGCCCACCGCCGCTGTTAGAATACTAACTGGTTTCCTAACGATGTTTTCCTTTACCGTTTAAGTGAAAGAAAACTACTACTCATACTCTTCTATTCTATTTATATCTAACTTTGGTAGGTAGGTAACAAAGGCAAGTTAAACAAATGTCAAATAACATTTTAATTTAGCCACAGAAAAGAAACAAAGATACCTCTACCTACTACGAATTAAACTGATACTTGATTGAAATAAACTGTAGAGGGGGCTACCACCAAATTTCTACTGTTGTTCTTATAAACTTAGGTACTTATGTATCAATCAAATCTCTACTGCCTATACTGTTCTCAAATCTCTACTAAGTGTACCTAAGTAGGATGCTATATATGTTTCTGTCCATCCGTTGTTATAGAAGAGATGGCTTTTAGCTATAAAAAAATAATACTAATAATGCTGGACAATCCACACAGCACTATCTAGCCCCAAAGTAAGCTATTCAAAGCTTGTGTTATGGGTACTAGATAACTGATATTTACATTATACATTATATTGATTTAATACATTATATACTTACATAGATAGATATTTTTTATTATACATAGAAAACACCCAGACCATCGGAACAAATTTCTGCAGATCGTACACAAATTTGTTCCACGGCGGGAATCGAACCCGCAACCTCTTGCGTCGCAGGCAGGCTCTCGCCCGCTGCGCCACAGAGGTTGTCAATAAATATATATATAAACATAAGACCGCCCATTGTACCTACTTTTAGTTCTAAATTAGGTAGGTACGATATTATTGTAAGTTACAATATTTTGATAAGAATACCTACTTATTTAGATATAAAATAAACGCTAGGTATGCTATGGGAAAGCACTGTAAATTTCGTGTTTTAAATCTACTATTTTTACTACGCGGGAAGCAGCTAGTCGTTCTAATAAAAATGTTATAGATAAACGGTTTCTTCTTTCTTTCTTATCTTTATTCTTTACTGTACACAGAAACAACATGCGAAAACTTAAATAATAAAATATGTACAAAGGCGAGCTTAACCCTAAAAAGAGTTCTCTTCCAGCAAACCTTGAAGGAGAGACTAGTAATTCTTAATAGGGGCGCCACTTTCCATACATTTTCGACGCTCACACACATGCTGTCTTGCTCGCACCTATGCGAAAAACCCGCATGTCAAATCAGTGCCGTTTCTACTCTGGTCGGACTGTAAGATTGTTGCATGTTCTTGTCGCGTGGAACTGTCACATAGATTCACGTTTCAGAGTGATCCTTGTGATTTAATTGAATAACTACCTAACTTCAACTGTAATCATATCCACGTCTAACAGCGAAGGTAAAGCTACTGCCAACTGAGATGGGTTGATGATGATGAGTCGTTAGTTTCAGTAGTAGACCCCCAGCACGTTTATTTCTTGCGCTGAGAATTAAGATCGACTGGTATTGTTTGTTTGCCCTCAGGGGGTGGCTTATCCCTGTTTTAAGGGTTGTGACACACTGAAAGATTAGGTAACAATTTCACATAGCGCTCTCCAAAACTACGCAAAGCTTAGTTCGTTCCAGGATTAAGAATATTTGTGGATAAATTCTCCTAGTTATTATATTGAAATAAGACCGTTTTGATTTTGAGCACGTGAAAGTTAACATATCGACCCCGTTGGTCTTC
Organism: Plemyria rubiginata; assembly: GCA_963576535.1. Taxonomy (NCBI): domain Eukaryota; kingdom Metazoa; phylum Arthropoda; class Insecta; order Lepidoptera; family Geometridae; genus Plemyria; species Plemyria rubiginata. The sequence continues at coordinate 2,432,933 of OY754911.1, read as the reverse complement.
CAGTCTATCTATATAGGTATATAATATAATATTTAAAAGGCAAAAGTGATTGACTGATGACAACGCACAGGGCAAACCCTTAGGGCTAGAAACTTGAAATTTCGCACACGCATTCCTCGTATGACATAGGCACCCACTATGGAAGGATTTTTCAAAATTCAACCCCCAAAGGGGTGAAATAGAGGATAAAGTTTGTATGAAATTTTCATAAAGTAAACGAGCGCGAGCAAAGCCGCGTGATCAGCTAGTTAATTATAAAGAATCTCGTTTTTGAAATCCGAACACCATAATATTTTACAAAGCTATATAGTTCGTTAGCTATATTATCGCCTCGTCCACGCAGCGTGCCCCAGCCTATCCCTTCGATTCAAGATAAAAAGAATTGCAGGATACTTCAGATTTCAGTCAGTTTTCAGCGCGCGAGCTTTCATGCTGAAAGTTTTGAATTTCTTATTCGTAATAGGTACGTGATCGGAATTCAGTAGCTCAGTGAGTTATAAAAGTTAGTAAGTACCTACCTGTTGAAAAGAAACTTTAACTACTAGGTGTAAGGCTTATTTTAAAATAGAAAAAGAAAAACCCTTTTAGCCATACCACAATTAATTTTTACGATAATATCGTTATGAGATATTCACAGATAGTGTAGATATCTTTATAAAGATACTTGAACATACTTAGATAGATGTTGGAGCATAATTATGGGTGTTGTTTAATATTAAAAGTAGGAATGTATTTACAAAAAAAGTACGTAAGTAGTTATCAGCTATCTTGTTCTCATATCACAAGCTTTCGCTTAGTTTGGGGCGAGATAATAGTGCTGTGTGGAATGTCCACCAATATCTAAGAGTAGTTGAGCTATTTGTGAAGGGCTCGTCCGGGGAAGTATTACCACCACGCCTTTTTCTGCCGCAGCAGCAACGCCGTGTTTCAGTTTGGAGAGTCCATGCCTCAAATTGATGGACGCAGGGCAGTGCATCGCAGGACACGTTCCTATCGTGCGTGACTTAAGAAGCAATGCTTTTTTATTGGTGATGGTTACCACTTAACATCAGCTGGGCCATCTATATATATGAAAAATATATATTTAAGTATTAGTAGGTACCTACTTAGGCCTTACCAATTTATTCAGTGCCTACGAACTGAAGTGTCCTGATTTGTGATAAGCCACGTTCATTAAAAGTCCTTTATACCTACTATAAGTACCAACTCTCCGATCGCAAATATCTCGATTCGGCTCATGTTGGATTATAGCAGTGCGCTCAATCCTCAACAAACTTATTTGTCGTTGTTTATTCGTTTCCTATGTGTCTCGTCTCGTGTCTTGCCATGTTTCTGTGTTATCTAAGTTTAAACTAATGTCTGTAAATCGTGCTTTTGTACTCTGGCCTCCCGCGATACAGGCTTGTTTTAGTGCGGGGACCATCAGCAACCCTTGTAAGAAATTATTTTTGGTAAATAAATATATTTGTATGATTTTGTACTACACTATTTGTGATCAACTGGTTTTGCCCAGGTTGGTATTGTAAAAGATTTTTAAAATCTTATTACCTAATGTACCAAATTACACTTTTTTTACAAGGTTTTTACACTTCTAAGTCTGCGCTCTTAAACATTTTTAGTGATGTGCATTCTGCACTCATATTATCCATGTGTAGCACAGTTATCCATGTGAGCCGAATCGTGCTAGCATGACTCGGGGGTATGGAACCAAACACTTATCTATAACTTGACATTACACTATCCATCAGATTAGCCGTAGCCAGCTAAGTCCTTAAATGGATATTGATTTTGGGAAAATTATTTAGAGAATTACTTCACCATCACAAATGGTTGGATGATGAGTATTCACTTATCTGTGGTTTTTCATTTTTGTGGATAAATTATATCCCTTGAATAAGATTTCTTTGAAGTACTGAGAGGTAGAAATAAAATAAAATAACTTCTGTGTACCGAGTATGTAACCTTTCTCACTCGTTTTACTTCCTTTAGTTATTGTTCTTTTATGTGCCATGTTAGTATTTAAGTAAGTAGGTATGTTAAAAATATTGTAAATAATGTGAACTATGTTATCGTTTTGGCGCTAAAGCTGTAAAGATAATTAATTATAAGTGGAAAATTTTAAATTTAAACTGGATTTTAAAAGATGCCCGATTCTGGTCACCATAAGATAGTTGATTATGATGCTGACAAGGGTTAGTCTTCATCGCACTTTTCAACATCTCTGAAATTATGTTAAATAAAACAAAAAATACGTTATTTATATTTCAGAAAAAACAATGACGAAAATCTGAAAAGCAAATGTTTTTAAAATGAATTTCGTCCAAGCTTTAATTCTACTCACACTTTCTCCTGCCTATATCTGCCAAGATGTTGACAATCTTTTCAAAAATATCAACGATAACGTCCTTAATTTTAATGGTAAAGCAGCTGATATAGCATGGGAGTCCTCCATCAACCCTGGCAACCCAGATCTACCACGCCAAGCCGCGGCACTCCAAAAAGAACGCATCAAATGGGAGCAGAGAATGTGTGAGGAGTTGGCAGCACTGCTTAAAAGTCATTTGATGAATAGCACACATACGAGGCAGACGTATTTACTGTGCAGAGGACCTAAGTTTAGTTATAATGAAGCTAGGTAAGAAGTACCTAATACCAACATCTCCTTTCCACATGTAGACACACCTCAGTACCTACTTACCAGCCACAAATTAAATCTATTTTGTTTTGTATTTAATAGGTAGGTACATATTTAAACTTTTCATTCCTAAACTACTAAAGAATCAGAAGATTGATTCTGTTATTTCACAACTCTTAGAGCTTCATAACTTTACCTACCCATTGCCACTTCAACTTGCTAGGATTCTATAATTTTCAAAATTTGCAGGCTTCTAAGCCATCTTTACGAACAGCTTCAAACTATTTACACCGAAGCTGAGATATGCATCCCATCACCAGAAAATATAACCATCGACAACATAAACGAAGTAGAGTCAGCCATTTTGAAATATATAACGAGTATAAAAAAACCCAAACATGGGAAAGATGACTTGATATCAACTGCAGCCAAAATTGCTAATGAAGAAGGTTTAAAACAAGGAGTTTGTTTGAAAGGAGAAGATGACTTTGAGAAGTTGATGAAGGCATCGAGGAATGAGGTAGTGCTGAGATGGACTTGGCTAGTTTGGAGGGAAAACGTAGGACCACCCATGAAAGAGCCTTATAGAAGACTGGTTGATGTGGAAAATGCTGGTGCTAGAAGAAATGGTGAGTAGTTTAACGTGCTATATTAAATTATAATATCAATTTCTGCTTGAGAACTAACTATCAAAACTTAACTTGATCTTGAAGAGCTCAAATGCCACAGGTGACCAATCCAAATAGTGACCACCGTTAAATAAACCAAGTATAACTTCCGCTCAATCAATGTGTTAAGAATGACCAAACGAGTAATGCCACGCTTTATAACCCTATGCATACATAATGACTATAATATTCAGGATACCAAGACATAGGAGCAGCTTGGAGGGATGAACTCGAAACTCCTCACCTACGGCAACTCTGTCGAGAACTCTACAAAGAAGTGAAGCCTCTGTACACGCTTCTCCATGGAGTAGTTAGATTTCATCTGAGGAAGCACTATGGAGACATTGTTCCTGAAAAAGGTCCTATTCCTGCGCATTTGTTGGGTAAGCATAACCTGACCTGACCGCCACCTCCGTACCGCCAGCTACCAAATATTACACGCCATCACCAACAACCAGATAATACGAATATTATAGTTGACTAGTTTTTTCATACTAGATGACGTTTCGTTGGCTTCATGTAACCCGGTATGTAACCCCTTCAGTATGTGAAAACAGTTGTCTGAAATCATATCGATACCCTAAACATATTTCAGGTAATCTATGGTCTCAAAATTGGGAACCCTTAATAGATTTGATTGGTCCTAAATCTATCGATTTAGACCAGAGCATTAAGAAGTTGAATTGGACAGTGTTGCACATGGTGAGTCTGAGATTTGTCTGATATTTGTAGATTTTGTCCATTTTCTAATCAATGCGTTATTTCAGGCCAAAAGAGCCGAAGACTTTTACCAATCATTTGGTCTGCCAGCCTTGACAAATACATTTTGGCAGAAGTCTGTGTTTGCTCGGCGAAGCAAAGACACTCGCTGCCATGGTACTGCGGCTGATATGTTTAAAGTTGAAGATTTCCGGTAAGTAGACCCTATCTTTTTGCAAGCCCAGGAAGACTGGTAGACAATGCTATTAGCATTAAGTCCTCCTAGCACTATTGTTTTGTGTGAGAGTCGAACGAATCAAAGTCCTGATTGACTGACTGACATATACACAACGCACAGCCTAAACCGCTGGTTGTAGAGACTTGAAATTTGAGGAGTACATAGTTCTTACAGCGTAAACGTGTACTAAGAAGAGATTTTTCAAAATTCATCCCCTAAGGGTGTAGAAAGGGTTGAAAACGTTTGTATGAAAAATCGTATTCTATCAACCTAGGAACTTGAAACTTAGAGGACAGATACTCCAAAGTCAATAATTAAGTTTGTCATTTTTAGTTTTTAAGAACTACCCCCAATAAGGGTGCAAAGGGGTGTTGTAGTTTGTATGGGAGTTTTTTAACGAGTGGTTCAATTGATTTCAAACTTAGAGTAAATATACTTCTAAATAAATAATTAAGAACGACATTTTTAGTTTTCGTAAACTACCCTTAATGAGGGTGCAAAGAGATGTCAAAGTTTGTACGAGAATATTGTTACGCGTAGTGCGATTGACTTGAAACTAAAAGTAGATAAATAACAAAAAAATATACTAATTTAGGGTTTTATCTCGGGTGGAATACGCGAGCGGCATCAGAGGCGCAGCGGTGGCGGTCGAAGCGCGGGGCGGGGCCCTTAGCGGGCCTAGCTGGGACTTGGACCGCTGTATCTAAGTACTTAGGCGCAAAAGTACTAAACTACGCGGGTGAAACCGCGGGGCACAGCTAGTTTTAAATAAATAGACTTCAACTACTTTTATTTTTATTCCGATTTTAATTCCTTAAAGAAATGGTAGAAAACAATCTATTGTTTAATTAGAATGCATTGGTACATTTCAACAGGTTGCTGTATTGCTCGGGCACAAAAAAAGAAGACTTCTACGTTTTACATCATGAAATGGGGCATATAGAATATTACATGGCGTATGAAAAACAACCCGCTTTATTCAGACAAGCAAACACAGCTCTTCATGAAAGTGTAGGAGATGCCATCATGTATGGTGTGATGACTCCCCAGCATTTACACCGACTGGGACTTATCAATGATTCTTTACTTTACATAATTGATACTCCAAAACTAAACGATGACATGTTAACCAAAGAAGTATACAATGGTTTTACTAAAAGAAGGTACAAAAAACTACGTACTGGATTTGAGGAGAACCACATAAATAAGCAAGAGATCTTTGATGAAATAAATGACGAGGAAGACAATGATTTTGAAAAACCAGATGACATACTCATGCTAAAACAAGCTCTAAATAAAATACCCCAAATCCCATTTTCGCTTCTGATAGACGAGTACAGATGGAAATATTTCGAAGGCGGCATCTCAAGTGTTGGTGTAAACAAATTGTTCTGGCAAATGGCTTTGGAGCTTCAAGGCATAGCTCCCATTACTAAAAGAGAGGAGTATTTTGATATTGGCGCTAAATTTCATGTTCCTGATAACACGCCGTACATAAGGTATTTTACAGTTGGTTATTAGTTACCTATACTGCAGCAATTTTATACAGAAAAAAGAAAAGAAACAAAGAAAACATATTTATTTTGACCCACAAACATACTAAAAGTAATTATGTAGGTGCAACATACAAATAATGAAGAAAATAAGTAGATAGATAAGGTAAAAGCATACATAATAATAATATATTTAAACATCGATGCCTGCCTCTTTATCTATATTTTATGTTATTATTGGTTTCTAGAGTGGTAGAGCTTTTTGTGTGTGGCTCGTCCGGGGAAGTACTACCACCACGAATTTTTCTGCCGCCAAGCAGCAACGCTGTGTTTCGGTTTGAAGAGTATGGGTCGCCGATGTATTTACAGGCACATGAGGCTTAACATCAGTATGCCTCAAGTTGATGGACGCAGGGCAGTGCATCGTAGGGCACGTTCCTATCGTGCGTGACTTACGAGGCAATGCTTTGTTATAGGTGATGGTTGTACAGTACGGTGGTGACTCCTTTCGAACTCTTCATTATCATCGGAATGATAAATTCTTCATCCATTCCAGGTACTTCCTAAGCAGTTTCATACAGCACCAACTGTTTGAGAGTTTGTGCAAAGCAGCAATATTCGGTCGAAGAGATGGTCGAGACAAGATACCAGATACAATATCCTTGAACAGATGTGATATCTACGGGTCAAAGACTGCTGGGAAGCTGTTGAAGTTAGTTACGATTTGTAAATTTTGTAAACTTGAACTCATTGTAATTTTCTTTGTACATTTACTAGCGACCCGCCCGCGCGCCCCTGCTTCGCACGGATGCAGATATCATGCATGTATTATACATATAAACCTTTCTCTTGAATCACTCTATCTATTAAAAAAACCGCATTAAAATCCGTTGCGTAGTTTTAAAGATTTAAGCATACATGGGGACATGGGGATATAGGGACAGAGAAAGCGACTTTGTTTTATACTATGTAGTGATTAGGTACATGGTTTTGTTTAGTTTTATACGTAGGAGCACCGGTTGTCTAGTGGGTGTGACCCTGCCTTCCAATCATAAGGTCGTTGGTTCGAATCCGGTCGTGCACCAATTGATTTTTCCAATTGAAAAATGTACCTATGTGCGCAATGCTCTTAAATGGTGAAGGAAACACATCGTGAGGAAACCAGTTTAGTATTCTAACATCGGCGACGGGCTTGCAACCCGTCACTTTTTTAATCATTACTGCAAAATGTGGGTTGTCAAATGTAATGTTTGGACTGGTTTGGACCCTTTGACTGAAGATGTCCTCAAAGAATTTGGATCCAAAAGATCCGAGGGGATATCTACAGTGCAAGGAGATTAGAAGTCGTGAACCTATTGCAGTTTCATATACTACAGCTCGAAAAGAGCCCCATCGAGGCGCACATAAAATCCTTTCACCTCACTAAGTTTACACACTGTGTTTTATAACTTATCCTACTAATATTATAAACGCGAAAGTTTGTAAGTATGGATGGATGGATGGATGTTTGTTACTCTTTCACGCCGGAACGGCTGAACGGATCTGGATGAAACTTGGCGATACATTATAGTCTGGAATAACACATAGGCTACTTTTTATCCCGTGGGAATACCGGGATTTAAATCTGCGCGGGTGAAACCGCGGGGCGCAACTAGTTGTATTATATACCTTCAATAGTGCAATAGTGTAGGTATAACCTACATTGTAACGAGGTCTCATACAAAATAGCGTAAACCAAGCCCAGTTTGCTGGCTTTTCTTTTAGGCTTTGGTTGCGTGGATGGCACCAAAGAGTCAACTACACTATTATAAGCTTATAGCATCGTTGTTTATTTGGCAGCTAAATTATGATTCAAATCTATGAGTGCACTAATTATGCTTTATGTATTGGCATTTATAGAAATTACATTTTCAATATGAGGAAGCTGGAGGCATGCACACAGTTTTAAGACGTTTGAAAATGATCATTGTGATTTTATTGAATAAATATATTTTGACTTTGACTGAGAAAAGTTTCTATATTTTCAGGGACTTGATGTCAAGAGGTCATTCTCAACATTGGCGTGACATTCTACAACAGACCACAGGAGAGAGCGAGATCTCTGCAGCATCGCTACAACGATACTACCGCCCTCTATACACCCTTCTAATGAAAGTGGTGCAAAAATACAAGATCCCTATTGGCTGGCATGAAGATAAATAGCGGTATTTTCGGTTAATACCCCGAATATCGAGAAATGAAACAGCTACCCCCGGTTTCCGAAAGCTTTATCAACGCTAATCGGCTGTCAACTCACTTGCTATCTTTTTAATTTGAAGTTAAAGCTGAAATTGCAAGTGACTTGAAAGCCGATTAGTGTTGATCGAGCTTTCAGAAACCGGGCGTTAAATTAATAATAAATACAATTTATTACATTAAAATTTAATTACAAAAATTTGTTCACAATCTTACATCGAACTAGACAAGTTACGAAAACATTTTTACCTACTGGTAATAAATTAGAAGCGTCAAAATAATTTATTCGCGTTTAAATTAATTAATATTAATACTAAATTAAAATTATCCTTATTTACATTTACTGGTAAAATTTTAAAAGTACTATCTAAGTTCTGTAATACCATATTCACAAACGATAATAACTAGCTAATGGTAAGGTTAAGTAGTACTTCTTGTAGAATCCATTTAGCTTGTTTTAGTTATAAATAAGATTACTACATTTTATTGTCCATTTCTTTTAGTGATGTATCGCTTGTGAATACGGGTGTACCTAACTATTTTCAACTAAAATATTTACATTGTATTTACAGAGTAAAAGGCATCTATAAATATTTTTTTAGTAATGATTGTCTTTATTTCAAAAATTTTATGGTAATATAAAATAATTTTTCATTGTTTTTTATCACAAAAACTTAAACTATGAAAATTATTCTTTCGTTGGTACCATTTTTAGCTACTTTACTTTAAGAGTATTTTTTTAATTAATTGTTCGGAAAAAATGTTCTAAGTAATAATTCGCAAAAAATGAGTAAAAATTGTGCGAGAGCTACGCACATAATTTTCTCTAAGTATAGAGACGTAATTTTTTTGCACTTAAGGGGCAGCATACGGCGCGCCACTATCTCGCTCGCGCAATTGAACACTTTTGAAGATATAAAATCACTGAAAGTAGTAATCTAAAATAGCAATCAGTTAAGTTGTTGTCAATGGCATTACAATGTTAAAGCGAAAAAATTTTTTTGAAACAAGCAAGTTTTATGACTTAAAAATGGGATTTTATACTTTTCTGATTTTTATGTATGAAAACTTACTTGGATTCAAAAAATGTTTTCCACTAAATCTTTGTAATGCTATTGATCACAACTTGACCGATTGCGATTTTACATAACTACATTCAGTGATTTGATATCTTGAAAAATGTTGAATTGTGCGAGCGAGATAGCGGCGCACCGTATGCTGCCCCTTAACTAAACCGACTTAATTTTGACAACATACCCCCATCCCATTACTTTTATAAACTAACTAGCTGAACCCGCGGCTTTGCTCGCGCCAAGGAATTCAAAGTTTCATACAAACTTTCATCCCCTATTTTATCCCCTTGGGGGTAGAATTGATCAAAATCCTTTCTTAGCGGATGCCTACGTCATAACATCTACCTGCATGCCAAATTTCAGCCCGATCCATCCAGTGGTTTGGGCTGTGCGTTGATAGATCACTATGTCAGTCAGTCACCTTTGAGTTATATATATTTAGATATAATTTTGTTACTTATACTAGGTACTTGATGATGAAACAATGGCCACCTGATGTTAAAAGGTAATCATCACCTTAGCACAGCCTCGCAACTCACGCACGATAAGAACATGCCCTACGATGCACTGTCCCGCGTCGATCAACATCATACATAAATCATCATCATCATCTACTTATGTGTGTCAAATAAATTTATTTTCTTTCTTTCTTTCTTTTCTTTATACAGATGAAGGCCACATGTGGATGAAACTTCGCCGTCACCCTTCAACCGAAACATAGCAACGCTGTTGTCAAATTAAGCTAGTTTAGAATAATGCAACAATAAATTCGACTCAAATGACAGAGTAAGTTAAAGCTATATTTTTATGACAAACGGGTAAAATTATTGTGCTGTTCCGCTCTCTCTCTCTCTTTCTCCCTCTCTCTCTCTTTAAGAGCCAGAAACTAAAAATCATCATCCAGACAGCCGGATACGATGGTGAAAGTCAGCATTTAAGTCTAAAGGTTATTCGTTGTTTTAAATGTCTCTTTTGGCTGTTTTCTGACCTTTAGAGGTCTCTCGAAAACGTTCGACTAACGTCGTTAAGAGAGATGATGTCACATCCAAATGAAAAACTAAAAAATTTACGTTTTGGGGATGCTTTTAATACATCGATGTCAGATCGGTTGGTTGTCTCAAGTCTCAACACCACCTCGCTCTACTTTGAATCCATGAAAACATACATATAGCCGCTTGCTCACCGATCTATTTCAATGTTATTTAATGAAACGTTTGCTGAACTAAACAGAATTTGCGTAAAAGTCACCCTGTCTTTGAAAGTTTGCTTAGCGGCATAGTTTTTCATGTGTTAGATGATAATCGTGAATAGCTGTCTAAATGCGATAAGTGGATCGCTAAATACTATTACAATCGTTGCGCAAGCAGCCATTAGAACATTTATTTTATTACAAAATCTCAGTGGTTTTAAGCGCCCCCTACTTTCTTTGTGTCAATGCACATCGCTATTCAATGGTGCCAATTCTGTTGTTTAATTTTCTTAAAATAACCTAATTTGACAGTACTAAAAATGTTGCCAACCCTTTCTAAAAGTTCGAAACAACAAGGAAGGCTATAATTTTAGAGCTGTCAGATAAGGTTAGTTTAGGATAATGCAACAACAGAATCGACACCAATATCCGCGTTTTTATTTGCGTATTTGTCTTGTTCGTGAAAAATAGGTACACACAGGTGAAAAAAGGCTACGCATCGTGTTTGAGAAAAAACACATATACGTGAATACGAATAGCAATATAAGTGTCACTATCACCGTACAAGACTTAAGGCAGCGTAGTCGCATGTGAGATCCAATCCACCGTATGCGCGACCCTGTGATATATCCCTGGTTGGCCCCGACTTGCGCAGGAGTATCCGGCGGATACCACTCCTATGAGGTACCATCTCCCAGCGCGCTCCAGCATCAGTGGTCCTCCACTGTCGCCTTGGCAGCTGTCTTTTCCGCCGCCACGGTACCCAGCACATAGCATCTCGGGGTAGATTACTACATTTATTCCTAAAAATTAAATTTTTTGGGTTAGCTAGCTTTATTCGAGTGGAGACGATGGTGGAGGAGACAATGGCAAGTGTTCTAGTCTTTTTATTTTTTTATTATGTTCATGCTGATTTTATTATTTATTTATATAGTTGTATCAATAATTAATTAAATCAGCAGGACTAGCATGACACAGCGTTATGTCTATTGCTGTCTCATTTCGTCGCCATGAAAATGACAGTGATTAGAAAATTCAGAGCTGCTATGAAATGGCAGGGATTATGAATAAGAGGGATAGTATATTGAAGAATATTGGTGACCTCAACGTACCATTAGCTCGATGCCACCGCTCGCACACCCGGTTATCCAGCACCGGCACGTCCACCGCTTGCAAGGTGCGCGGGCGCAGCCGGGAGCCAGGACTGAGCGCGCCCCAGCCGGCCGCCCAGCCGTATTGACCGAGGAAGTCGGACCCTCGCTCCGGCAAGCAGATTGGGGCTGGAATTAGAGAAAGAAGTATTAAATAAAAAATGTAGCTCGTAACAAAAATAAAAATAAAGTAAAATAATGCTGGACAATCCACAGCACTAGTCCCAAAGTAAGCTATTCAAAGCTTGTGTTATGGGTACTAGATAACTGATATATTTAATACATTATATGTATATACATAGATAGATATTTTTTATTATACATAGAAAACACCCAGACCATCGGAACAAATTTCTGCAGATCGTACACAAATTTGTTCCAAGGCGGGAATCGAACCCGCAACCTCTTGCGTCGCAGGCAGGCTCTCGCCCGCTGCGCCACAGAGGTTGTCAAATCCCCGGCATATACGAGGCTAGTTTTATAAGCAAGGATAGCAAGATAGTGGTGCCAATTATGTTGTTTAATTTTACTAACTTAACCTAATTTGACAGCACCAAAAATATTGCCATCCCTTTATAGAAGACCGAAACTACGAGGACGGCTATAATTTTAGAGTCAGATTATGTAATAATGCAATAACATAATCGACACCAGTGTTAGTCTAGCTTCGTGTAGATAAAACTAGCATTATTTCTAATCTAGTAAGCCGAAGCTAGAAGTACTAGCTTTTTAGATTACTGACACTAGCTTGCTATCCTAGCTTGAAAAACTAGCCGCATGTGTCCCTGGCATAACGCAAGGTAACTCTCTTCGGAGTGGTAGGATATGTAGTGGGTGCCTAATATAACTTCCTTGTCATTTTCTTTGTAAATGCATGTATTTTTTTTAAATACAACATCGATTGAACACGTAGATGGCCTACCTGATGTTAAGTGGTAACCATCACCTATAACATAACAATGCCTCGCAAGTCACGCTGGGGAATTATTCTCTATGACATAGGAGATTCCTTGCACCAAAACGTGTAACGTCAAAACGTGATCTTGGGCATTATTCTTTATGACATAGGAGATACTTTGCCCTAACCATGTGACATCACAATGTTATCTAAACGCAAACTCGATTGGATTGGTCATAGTGAATAACGCCCCTAGATAGGAACGTGCCCTAGGATGCAATGCCCTGCGTCCATCATATTGAGGAATATAGTGCTTGAAATTTCCCCGGCAGCTTCAGATCTTTTAAACCGAAACACAGCTTTGGTTTTTGCTGTATGGCGAAAGAACCCATTCGGTACAAAGTTATTATGCAATACATAGTTTATAAATACTGTAGGCACAACTTTGCCCTATCATTATTTACTTTGACCAAATCAAAACAAAACAAACCGAATGATGTTGATTTTTACTACATGAAAGTTAGAAAACGCGCTTCAACACTAACGTCAATTTTCACATCAAATGTCAAAACATTTTGAATACCCGCTCGTGATACTCGTACAAAGCTGAGCAAACAATGATGAAAATGATGACGCATGGAATGTGACGAACCAGTCACATCCATGCATCATTATTTTCATCATTAGCTTTGTACTCTCTACGCAATTTTCTTGCGGTGAGATGATTTGATACGACCGTCAACTGTCAGTCAAACTGAAAATTCAAGTCATATTAATTTTGCGTAAGATGAAAGCTCAAGAGTACTAAATTCCTTGTGAAAGCTCAACATTTATCACATTTACACAACAAAGTCAGCATTTATCATAGATTTTTTGTATCTAAATTCCTTGGATTTTTTAACATCCTTAAACTTAATTATACGAGTGGGAAGACCCACAACCTTCTTAAGGGGCCCGGCGACAGCGGCTCGCAATTTCGAGGTGCGATTGGCTATTATTTCATTTTATTTCATTTCGGGGAGGTTGTTTGAAAGAATAACTATCCAGTGACACGCATAAATACTGTTCGAATACAAATAATACAATAAATAATATAAGGGAAATGTGCTTGAGTCAGAAATCATTTTGGTATTAGGTAAACGTAAGGCCAAACATACTAATACCAAAATGATTTCTGATTCGGGCATGTTTCCCTTATATTATTGTGTTACGAGTATGTTGCAAAAAAGTGTGGTGAAAGAATTTTAAGTGCGACAGAGCGGCTCCCTTTATGCAATTGACATGTATTTTGAACTTGTTTCCCTCGTACTACAAAACGGTGCCTAGCTTTAAACAATGTCTATTGATATTGATATTTTTTTATTGATATTTATTTATTTAACCATTGCGTTACAAAATTGCGTTTTGCGTCTAAAATTAGCTGTCTCTGTTTGCCATTACGTATTGGTAAGAGAGGGCAATATTTTAAGCATTGTTCATCGTTTGACTATTTTTTCTATTAAGGCCGTTTAGGCTTAGCGAGATGCCGGTAGTAGTTAGGTGCTGGTCCTCACTATGCAGGTACTAAGAAGCTCGTCGCTTTTTTCTCCATCCATGCTCCCATTATTTGGGGTTGGGTCTCCTCACATTTCTGCGCCAGGACAGTCTATCTTGGGTTGTCGGCACGAGCAATTGGGATTTTACGAGGATTTTTTTTATATTGGTCCACCAAGTGAATGGCGGGCGGCCTCTGCCTCTCTTTCCTTCTGGTAGGCTCAACGCCGATCTTCGATACGTTTTTTGGCCATACCATCTTATACTACTACTACTACTACTACTACTACTAGGAAACTAAGATTATAAAAAATTATACTCACGTATAAATGTCATGTAGCGAACAGAGTGTTAGGTATGAATGTGGATGGATATAAGAGTAGAGGAAGGCCAAAGAAAAGATTGTGTGAAAGATGACATGGGTAAAGAGTGACTGCAGAGATGACGGATTATAGCGGAAGTGGAGAGAAAAAACTTGTTGTGCCGACTCCAAAAATTTTTTTATACACCTGGCTGATGGAACTAGCAGATGGTGGTGATGATAAGTGGTAACCATCACCTATAACAGAGCACCGCCTCGTAAGTCACGCACGATAGGAACGTGCCTTACGATGCATTGCCCTGCGTCCATCAACTTGAGGCATACAGATGCAAAGCCTCTTGTGCCTGTCATTACACCAGCGACCACACTTTTCAAACCGAAACACACGCTGCTAGCACTTGAAGTGGGGTAAGGGCAGCAAGAAAAATACTTACATATATGCGGCATATAGTGCACATTCCGATCCAGCATCAGCACAGCTACGTCGAACCGATCGGCTTGCGGCGTGAACTTGAACATCGGGTGCACTTTGATGGAGCGGACGCCGAAGGTGTATGCCGGCAGTGGTTCGGCCGCCGAGTTGATGACGTAGTCACCCAGCGTGACGCGGACGTGACGTGGCTGGGCGCGCGCGACGCAATGCCCGGCTGTGACGACATGTCGCCGCGATATAAGCGACCCGCCACATCTGGAGTTGGAAATGTTAAGTTACGGCGCATGAAATTAAATCATTTAACATCTGTAACAGCCCTGACGACCTCAGTGGGTCGCGGGCGAGAGTCTGCCTGCGACACAAGAGATTGCGGGTTCGATTCTGCCTCGGAACAAGTTGTTCTTCATAAATGAAGAAGAACAGCCAACAAAGTCAAGTTTATCAAACGATCGTAAGAAAGAGGATCATGCATAAAGAAATTCACAAGAGCAGCTACAAAAATGACAGACAGCCATACAGTTTCATAACCACATGACAATAGCCCAACAAGAACCCAATTACGTCTTACGTAAGGATGTATCGTTGCGTGTAGGCACAATTACGTGCTTTTTGAAGGTACAGGGTGTTCCTAGTGACTATTATGAGCCCTCCGAGTCCCACTGCTGGACAAAGGCCTTCCTCTACACACAGGGTGCTCCATCACATTATAATAACTACAGGATATAACCTTGCGGAACAGCTTTATAGAACAAGCAGAGCGCTGGAGGTTAAGTGGTAATCATCACCTACAACAAAGCATTGCATCGTAAGTCACTCACGATAGGAACTTGCCCTACGATGCACTGCCCCGCGTCCATCAACTTGAGAAATACAGTTGTAAAGCTTCATATGCCTGTAATTTCACTCACATCAAACCGAAACACACCAACGCTGATTGGTAGCATAAATAGGCATAGTGGTTGGTGGTAGTAATACATTCTTACTACCATCATGCATATTTCTGCTGCCAAGCAGCGTTGCTGTGTTTTGGATTGAAGAGTGTGGGTGGTGGGGAAATAGCAGGAACGTAACATTTATTGTCAAAACCATTTATTGACCGTCAATCAAAAGCCAAAATAAACAATAATAAATGAAGTTCTAGTATTTTGTGCTGTTTTAAAAGCCACGTTTTTAGAGCATGCTGTACCTAGTAGTGACAGGAAATGTGTAGAAACTGAGTTATGACACAATGCCATAAACAAGCCGATGTTCTTTACAATAGAAATTAATAATTGATTATTACTTTATGATAAATCTTGTCTATCTATTCGTTTTAAATATTACCTCGTATACAGAGGTCTGGTAGAGATCGCTACTTAGTGATAAGGCCGCCCATTGTGCTTTTAGTTTTAAGTTTGTTTTTTTTGTTGTATCCTTAAGTTGTGTGCAATAAAGTATTTTCTATCTATCTATCTACAGATGCGAAAATTTAATGTTTGTAAGTTTGATGCTTTGGTTGATAGCTCCGTTAAGGTCTATACCCATCAGTGCCGTTTCAGGGACGGGGCAGGGACGTGTTTCGTCAGGAGTCTATAGAAATATAATTGCATACATTGTCTATGAACTTGATCACACATGTCCGCGCCCGTGCCGGCAACGAAGGCAACGACGTTCCTGCCCCGTCCCTGACACGGCACTGATGTGTGGGACAGACTTTGCACTGCCGATTTTGATAAAACTCTAAATAGATTAGGTATAGATCTGTAATATCTAATCTACATTTTTCCAGAAACCAAGCTTTTTAATGCCAGTTTTTTTTCAGGCAAGTGTTAATTAATTATAAGTTTCACAATTACATAAATAGTAGTTAATAAGCTTGTAGTCGATATTTGTAATCGATAGATGTTATTTCACATAACGACTATCGATTACAAAACAAAAATAAAGAAGAAGCAGGATGGCTTCAGGGACTCTTGAAAAATAGCTATGAGCGATGGTTCTGTAATGTAGGATTACCGCAGGTTTTGATAGTTCTATGGATGTAATACGCTGATAATATACAATTAGTTTAACTACAGCCTCACTTGTTTGATTGATTTAACAAATCAGAAGTGTGCACCCACTTTCATTGCGAAGAACAAGGTAAAACAATTATGCAGAATTTCCTGGTAAGTTATCTTGAATTTTATAGAGTACTTTGTATTTTTCATTGAGTTCAAATGATAAAATCCTTCATCGTACAGTCTGAGATGGGTATCAGGTACAAATCAGTGGTTATATGAGGAAAAAAGGTACCTACAAGGCAGATCCCGCCAATGGAGTGTTAGAGAACTTGGCGGCCCAATCAAGGAATTTGAATATTCCTTGGGCTCAATAGATTCAACAGGTACCTATCATAGCTGTCAGTTCACTTCATAATTTACCTACATACCTACTTGGTAATAACATGGCCTGATGATGGCATTCACCTCTGTTGTGTACATAGGTACTCAACTTGTCGTCCTAATATGTACAATGCTGGTTTCCTACTGGAAAAAGGGTTTGCAGACACAAATACTATCTAATGTCGAGGTGTGTGTGCAGGTACTCAAGATTTTGGTACTTGGCTATTTTGAAGCACTTTACAATGTAAATATAGTTGAAGCCGGCGCTTTAGCTGACTACTGCCATTGTAGCAGCTACAACAAGTTGATCAGGTTACTTGGGAACATGGACAGAATCCTATGTTTGGTATGTAATCTACATAGGTAATGTTATTTAATGTTGTGAATATGATGATAGATTCAAAGATTACTTCTTGATGTTTATGGTTTTTTACTTATGCTTTAATAATAAAGGTTCAATGAATGTGTGATTGGAATACTGAGTAATAAATAATTGTATAAAAGTTAGGGTACGGGAAGGTTGACCTACCAAGCAGGATTCCTGTTGATGGCAGAAACTAGATTTGAAGATAAACAATAAAACATGGTAAACTGGAACAGCTAACCATACCTTATTAAGAAATAGAGGTTACTTGTGTCTTGGACTCCCGTATCCGCATTTAGACTAAGGTGGTCCATTATGTGTGAGGAAGAAATACAGGTAAATATTACTTACATAGCTCGGTAAGTAGACATGTGAGTAATACTAATTCTCTGACTAAACCCATAAATAGGAATTATGTCATAACTTGGCCTTTTAATTGATTTGTAATCTATTATGGTTGTGGGAGATTACCTATTTACTGATTGTTTGTTTTCTTTTGTGATTTTGATTCTCTTTTGCCTTTTTCTTCTCATTTTAAACTTCATCACTGTTCTAAACATGCTTCCTAAATCAAGGGATGAATAACTTCAAGGCGTAAGCGCAAGAAATGGATTATCATTGTATTTTTTTGGTAAAAATTGTGATATAGGTACCAACTTACTGGAAGCCCTGAATCAATAGATGAGTAAATAAAAAAAAAAATGGTATAAGTTCCTCCCTGGCATAATTAACTATCTGCGCTTGAGTCTACATAGAGAGCATGTTCTATTTTATTGATGTCTAAATTATGCCTTAAAGTTAAAAATTAACCGCAATAAACCAATTGGCTTTATTTTGGAATTCATCGAATGGTTTTGAAAGTTGTAATTGAACTTTGAAATGAAATGAAATAATTTATTTGTGTGAAGTATGGCACAATTATGATGATATGTATTATAAATAATGAATCTCACTTTGTCAGAAAACCGAGCATGCAAATATAAGTAATAGAGAAAATTACATGTTGGGAATTAAAATATACTTATGCTTTCAATAAATAATTACCAAATACTTTTATAAATAGTAAGCATTATAAAATACAAATTAAACATATTATATTATGATTAAAATAAAAGTAACTTTATGAAAATGAAAAATCATACTTATCGACTAACCAATTATACATTTTTGTTTTGAATTTATTAGAAAGTAGTTTTATAATAGCCGTATATTACCAAAAATGTTAACGTCATTAAGTGACTTTATTTTAATGATTAATAGCAGTTTTACGACCTGGAATTAATACATAACCGTGTTGGGTTCTTTTTGAATTTCAAGCGCAAGACAATTGAGTGACCAATTGTGACTTGAACCTAGTCTATTCTGAAACTAGTTAGGTATGGTATGGGGCTTTACTTATGTATGGAGATAGTTGTTACGAGTTGAAGAGTTGGGTTCTTTTCAAAATTAAGTACAGCATAATATAAGAATCATGATAATATAATAAAGGGAACTTATTTAATTTGAGATGGGTTCTGTACATGGTTTTTGTGTGCATTTTAATAATTGGTGTGTGTTGAAGAGTCGGTACCATTCAAAATTTACAGCACAACACAAGTTAGCAACATTGGTGACATACATTTAATTAGGTACATAACAAGTGTTTCAGCTAACAAGTAACATTTCAGGCGTGAAATGACCTTGATTTTGATGTTTGATTGTATATAAAGAAAAACAACAAATCCATTGACTTTGAATTATTTGGATCTTCTTCTTCTTGTTCTTTTATTTATGATGACTGTTCAGTGGCCGATAGGGGTTGCCACGAATTTGCCAATGACGAGTTGTTTGGATCTTTTCAGTTGTTATTATAATAATCAATAATGCATCCAAGTAAAATAGTTTTGATGACCGAATTTTTATTGGTGATTATTTTCATGATATAAGAATATAAGGGTATACTGTAGAGTATAATAAACATAATCCAGATCGAGCCTTGGTAACATTGTTCAATGGCGAAGCTGGGACGCCATTATGATTGATTATGAGAAACCAATGTTGATGATGATGACGATGATGATGATGATGAAGCATGATACATGCTTATATTAACAGTTGAAATTGATTTCAGATATTCATATTGTGTCTTCCTTTCCTTTCACTTTCCTCCTTACCTTTTCCATTGATTTTACTTTAAATTTGTTATTCTCTGATGATCTCACTCCAACAAAGAATTTGAAAAGTCAAAAGGGTACCTACCTATAACGACGAGTCGGATGCAACTCGAACACCGGGGCTCCTAGTTTTGTTGGACTAGGTTTACAAGGATCTCAAAATGGGTTTGATCCTAATGGTAAATTACAAAGAATTCTGGTTAGCTATGAAGTTAGTTTAGGTCTATGAAGATCTGGTTAGCTAAAGTAGATAAGTCTGCTCTCGCTTTGAATGGACGGAGCGACAAACCTTTTTCTATGCGTTACCAAAACTGGAAGGATTAAAGAAAGTGATATGAGGAATTGATAATGATGACAGTAAAATACACATTGACCGAGTTAGAGGATAAACTTATTGCCGCATTCTCATGCGAACATAACCATAGAGGCTTACTCACTGAAATGTTGGCCCGAAAATCTCGCGTAAATGAAACCCTCGATGATCGAGGAGAGCTAATATGACAAAATGACGCTCGTAAACAGGTGCGAGTTCACCGGCAAACGGGCAGTTGACTCACGGAATCTACGATTATAACGAGAGGACGAACGTAGATACCTATCTACAAGATAGTGATAGTGGCTATAAGGAACCAGAAGAAGTATAGAAATATCTCCAAAATATTACTGACTACACTAATGAGACAATTAAAAATACTATTATTGGGGATGGCATCGGTCATATTCCCCAGCGGAATCAGTACGAACACCACAAGTGCAAATAGATAGATAGATAAATTCTTTATTGTACACGAAGAAAAACAAAGCAAGTATAGAAAATTGGTACAATGGCGGCTTTATCGCTAAGAGCGATCTCTTCTAGACAACCTTTGGATGGAAAGGATACAAGGAAAATCGGAGAAGCAATCGGTGTAACTAAAGACGGCGGTGTACAATAACTTAGCGTAACACTAAGTTATATTATATACATCCCAACTAATATTATAAATGCGAAAGTAACTCTGTCTGTCTGTCTGTCTGTCTGTTACGCTTTCCCGCTTAAACCTCTTAACCGATTTTGGTGAAATTTGGCACAGATAATCTTTAGACCCTGAGAAAGAACATAGGCTACCTTTTATTGCGGAAAAAAGAGATGAAGAGATTAAAAGTACGCAGACGAAGTCGTGGGTACCATCTAGTATTAAAAATAAAATCGCCCATGTAGAACAAATTAAATCTCCCTTTTTGTTTTTTGCTCTACTACTGTAACATATTTGTGGTTCAAACTAAGTAAAGTGTATATTGTATTCGACCTCCCGCGATACATGCTTGTCCTAGTGCGGGGACCAATGGCAAAATTATTATTAATTATTAATATGTTTAAACTGTAAATAAAAACGGGAAACATGGTCACGGTACATAAAATGCCGTCGGTAAGGTCACACAGACCAGAACTGCAGCCATACCTAAGAATTTTGTACCCGTCGACAATGAATGCAACTAATACCATTAAAATATCCTAAACATTGCAAGTGGACAAAAAGGTATGGAAGAACTATAAGTTAATAACCTATAATGTGAAGGCAATTGTAGATTTAGGCCATAAACGAAATAGAAAGGAAGAAAATTAATTTGTTTGTCATACAAATATAGGAGAGTCTAAAAGTTATAAGCTAGTATCTGATAGTAAAGCTTAAAGCGGAAAAATGTAGAGTAGTCTTCCCTAAGCCGAGTACGACAAGCAGGTCCCGTCTCGTTGTTTTCAGAAGAGACCCGAAGGTGGTTTTACAACGTACTTAAAAGGGCAAACACAACGTACCCACTCTGAATGAGTTCAGGAATTAGTTTCAGTTTGAGGGAAGAAGGTATATTAAGATGTACACTAGCTATCTGGTTCCCATATCACAAGGTTTGGCTCAGTTCGGGATGAGATAGTGCTGTTTCGAAAGTCCACCAATAATTATTTATTTAATTAGTTGCAGTGAAGTACCAAGTGGTTGCATTAAGGGGGGGGGCATTCCCGATTATCTCGATTTTTAATTGATCGTACTTTAATAACTGAAGACATATTGATATGTAGTTTTGAAGTTCATACATATTATAGCTGTGGACATTTCCTAGTGCATCACACACAAGACAAAAACACGATTGGTGACATTTCGACCGATAGAAAAACATGACAAAGCTACCTCTAAATGAAACATAGAAAGATCAATGGGAATATAAGAATGAGTAAAATGACACGAAATGGATACCAAAACATTGTAAACGTTGTTCCGCATATAGAATAGATTGCAAACGTTATTACAATAAGTTCACCCGGAGAGCAAGAGAGCGCCACGTTCGGAAATCCTCGCCCTAGAGGCGTATAGTAAGAGACTGAGTCGATTAGCCACCTTCATGTTATTAAGACGTACGCGGACCGAATTACCGGTCGTGAGAACATACATAACCGATAGCGTTCTGTTTCCGTACTGAGAACCCAGTTCAAAATCTGAGGAGATACATTATAAGCGCTTGGGTGAAACAGTCGTTCACGGATTGACATAATACTACGAGTGAGACTTCCGGTCTCACTCGGAGAGCTAAGACACCAATAATGTAAAGGTAGATACGGTATGCTATTTAAGGTCGAGCGAAGAGTATAGTTTTGTTGGGTTATACATGATCAGAAGAGGCCAGAGTTCATTATTAATTGTACGTTTGATATCTGGCTGACCGAGCTTTGCTCGGTTGCTTAACAACGCCATCTAGTAAAGTAGCTATAAAATTGTATTATTACGAGCCAATAGAAATTTGAAAGTCATATTAAAAAAAAACAATCGATCGAAGTTCAGATCGTATCAAATTAAATAAATAAATAAATATGCAAGAATTGTCCAGTATTAGATATAGCGACAGAACCAAAGCACTGGTAAATCTCTCAGGTAGATTATATTATGGCGAAGACCCAGAATGAATAGGTCCGAAGGACACTGGCATGACCATAACGTTATGAAAAAATATGATATTATTTAGACAATATGACAAAAGCTATGCAAAGCCAGTAGAGTACGAAGTTGGTGATTTAGTCATGGTACAACGAAAACACTAAGACCCCCGATGAAAGCAACCCTAGCTGTATACGACTGTTGAAGGTCACCCCAGAAGAAAATATACGTCATTTGAGTAGTTTTGTTTGAGTAGTTTAATTTGGGGCTAGATTGTGATGTGTGGATTATCCAGCATTATTTATTTATTTCGGTAGACGACATGAAACCACAATGGTGTAAATTAAAAGGTTTTTAGTCTGATAGCTCCTTTAGAGAAAGTGAGTGAACCAATCTGATCCATGGCGAGCGTTACCCCTGTACTGCGTTTCACCTCCCACTCCATTTATCCTATCCTGTTTTGACACTATGAATGAAAGGAGGGCGTAACCCCCCCTGTGTGGGGGTAAGCGTCGAAGAATTATACAGAAATGTCTGAGGGCGTAACCCCCCTGCGTGGGGGTAAGCGTCGACATATAATTGAATGTCTGAAGGCGTAACCCCCAGTGTGGGTAGGCGTCGACAAATAATTGAATGTCTGAAGGCGTAACCCCCAGTGTGGGTAGGCGTCGACAAATAATTGAATGTCTGAAGGCGTAACCCCCAGTGTGGGTAGGCGTCGACAAATAATTGAATGTCTGAAGGCGTAACCCCCAGTGTGGGTAGGCGTCGACAAATAATTGAATGTCTGAAGGCGTAACCCCCCGTGTGGGTAGGCGTCGACAAATAATTGAATACCTTGAGAACATAACCCCCGGTGTGGGTATGCGTTGGCGCCAGTCGGCACACATGAATATCTAGCCAGACAACGATGCAGAGGCTATGTGCTGCAAAGGCGATCCTTGGCCTCTGTTAAGGCCACCCAGAAACGAGGCTGGAGTCTCGAGAGCTGTTGCCTGTCGAGGGCCATGACATCGACACAACGTGTCATTTCCGTCTAACGACGAAATTTAAGTGATAAATGCTGTGCATAAAGTTTTATAATAAATGTGATTCAATGGTCTGTCTAGTGAAGTGTGGTGTCAAGTGTTAATATCTAAATCAAAAGAAGATAATTGATATTCTAACCATAAAGTGTTAAGTTTATTGAGTATTATGCCGCCGTCATCTTATAGTATTTAAGCGTGTGCGTGCTGTTTTATGAATTTGTTTACTTTTCCTTTCTCTGTTAGATTACTTATTGTATGATATCTAAGCTGCAGTAGTGTAGGTATTTTATTACATTGTAACGAGGATCATACAAAAGAGCGATAGATACCAAGCCGAGTTTGTTGCCTGTTCTTCTCGGCGTTGGTCGCGTGGAACTGGCACTAGAGTCACCTAGTTTTAAGACGTTTCAAGATGATCCTTGCTATTTATTATTTTGTATTTGAATTTGAATTAGTCGGCGCAGCGTTTTTTTTTTGTAGGGAAACTCTTATCTGTTTAATCCTATAAGTCACAAGTAATTTATGTCAAATACGAATGAGGTCATTCTTCTGTGTATGGATGGCCGAATACTAGAGTCTAGGTCAGTGGTTCCCAACTCGTTCAATATGGTTACCCCTATGACCTAATAAGAAAATCAATTTTACTCCGACATTGAAATAAAATGTTATCAATGCAAGCAATACAAATATCTTAATGAATAAAAAAATATACAATTTGAAAGCATTATATATTATTATTTTTTTATTACGCAAAATATGTGTGTGATGGTTAGTATTGCTTTGCATTCACAAGATTTTTTTATGTTATGTCATGTTAGGTTTAGTTTCGCATAAATAAAGTACATCTTAAATCATGGCTTACATTGAGATGATTTCTGATCTTTGTTTCAGGCTAACCAACGTTTAAGAGCCAATGTTAAAGAGCACATATTTAACTAATTCAAAATAAAAACATAATTATAAATTATACTTACAAAATTACATTACCTACATCTTAAATCGACATAGATTTCCCGATATTAACGTTTTGTTATTAAAGCTATGGTTGTATTATTTCTCTGTAAAATGTCATGTGGAAGAGACACCTACAGCACA
Organism: Plemyria rubiginata; assembly: GCA_963576535.1. NCBI lineage: Eukaryota > Metazoa > Arthropoda > Insecta > Lepidoptera > Geometridae > Plemyria > Plemyria rubiginata. Next base: position 2,408,457 of record OY754911.1, on the reverse strand, counting down.
AGTCTGCAAGGACTTAGTGTAGGATCTTGAATCTCTAATCATCTACAAGCCATGTTAACTCTTCATCACATCAATAAATTACTGTCTATATCTATGATCACTTAATGTGTGCCTGCACCAAAATTTTAGGTACCTACCATATCTATGTTTTTTTATTTGCTAAACACCTAATTTATTATTGTTTTATGATTATTATACCGACCTAGGTGATATATGCAATGTACCTAATTATCTTGTCATTGGAGAGTGGAGACTATGTGGAATTGATTGAACCTGTATATTTCAATATAATAGTATATAAATTGTTGTCCTGTATTAAGTTTTGAAATTACATTATTAACATTTTACTTTGATAAACACAATGCTTTGCTTAATGTATATTTTATCTTCATTAAGATAGGCACATTATTCACTAGATAGTGTGTACAAGCTAAATAACCATGTCTTACTGTAATAATGACAGAGCTAACTTAACAATGACTTCATTATAGGTAATATTAAAATTTCTGTTATTGGGAATGGCAAAACTTATTCAAGACTGTTGACCTCAGGTGCCTAGAGACAGGCACTTGTCAGGATGGTCGAATGTTAATTAATTATAAGTTTCACAATTACATAAATAGTAGTTAATAAGCTTGTAGTCGATATTTGTAATCGATAGATGTTATTTCACATAACGACTATCGATTACAAAACAAAAATAAAGAAGAAGCAGGATGGCTTCAGGGACTCTTGAAAAATAGCTATGAGCGATGGTTCTGTAATGTAGGATTACCGCAGGTTTTGATAGTTCTATGGATGTAATACGCTGATAATATACAATTAGTTTAACTACAGCCTCACTTGTTTGATTGATTTAACACAAGTTTGTGACTACACATATTTTTTTTATTTAGTCATCCTAATTTTCTCCCTGAATTACTTAGCTAAAAAATAAGTCATTCGGGCAAGTGAATTTTTCAATAATCCTTACTATATTAATATTATAAATGCGAAAGTAACTCTGTCTGTATGTCTGTCTGTTACTCTTTCCCGCTTAAACCTCTTAACCGATTTTGATGAAATTTGGCACAGACAATCTTTAGACCCTGAGAAAGGACATAGGCTACCTTTTATTGCGAAAAGTACGCAGACGAAGTCACGGGTACCAGCTAGTTATTCATAATATCGGCTTTCTAGTGTCGAACGTATCGACAAAACAATACAAAAAGTGTAAGTGTGAAACGAAACGTCACAAACTTGTTTTTCGGATAATAACTGCATTGTATTCATTGCTGTGTGACATGCAAACATGCAAGCATCTAACAAAACATGCAAATCGAATCTATTGTATTACTTACCATTGTCCTCCAAGGAACCTACAATATACACTAAAAAAATACAAGCTGTAGAGGAATGTGCGAAAAAGTAAAGTAAGATAACCCAAAAAAATTATTTTCCTAGACTACAATGGATTCGCTTTGCCAATGTGTAATCGAATACAATTGACAAATTTTTTAATTAGCACTGGTTGTTCATTGACAAATCGAATGCAAAATAAGAAAAAAGCCCCAGCAAAATCTATACACATTACTCACCTACTTGTAATAGATCAAAGAAGTAAAAGCTCTAACCCAGAAACTCCTGTTTTAAGTGCTTTTATACACCATGCTATGCTATTTATCTCTTTCGCACATTACCTCTCTATCCAACACTGCTTCCAACCGATTAGCTCGAATATTGACATAAGCATGTTGCATCTGTAAAAGTTAATATTGTTATTATATTAGTAGAAACACACACATTAGCTTTATTTTATTTTATGTTGTCTGGATTAGGTATGACATAAAAATGTTAATCAATAATAAATTCTTCCAATTTAATCTTTCATTCATTATATTTTATATTATATTATATAATTATATATTATATTATATTTTATATTAATTTTCATTCTTTCATTCTTTTTTTTTAAGATTTCTTTGTTAATTTTAGTTAATTTGGTTTTAGATTCATAATGGCGGTGATTCTGCTGGTACACTATCATAAATCATTGTTTTTGACAGCGCAAGACAGGCATAGACTATCCTTGTTAATCCAGTTTTTTTAAAGAGATGGCAAACTTTTAGTTTTGTCAAATTTCATTTTAGTTAGTATTATTTTTGGAGAGGTACGTTACCTTAATTAAAATCATAAATAATTTATAGTTTGACTAAGGGGTAATTACCAGATCAGAGAAACGCTATCCGTGAGAAAAAAATAATTCCATCTTTGTTCTTGAAAGTCTGAGCACGAACCAAAATATTTTAATTACTAGAATAGTGCTCATATATAGTTAGTGTAAAAATCAAAAATTATATTACTCGTGCTGAAAACAAAACTGCACTACTCCAATTGAAAACGTGTTAATTTACAGTTACTCCTTTCTCCCATCTAGTCTACGCAGTTAGTAGTAGTGATTTTTCTTACAAAATGTTACAAAGCTGTTTTTTTATTAGTAAAAGTAGTTTGTTTTTCCGATATAAGTACGCCAATGATTTATGCAACTTATGCCCGTTTTAAGTTATCGGGTCTTAAGCGGCTGATAACCATCAAACAACGCACATTTCAACATGTTGAAGGGTAATAATAATATAAAATCACTAAACCCATTTTAGAGAATTCAAAAAGGGGTTTAGTAATCAATCAACCATTTTGTGTCATCACACTGCACACAATTTAGTAATAAAATCATTTTAATCGACACAAGTTTTTCTACTCAAAAATTTGTATATAAAAACTAGTAAACTAGTACTAACTAACTAGTACTAGTGTGAGCGAACGTGCGCGTGATATGTTGTTTGATGGTTGGCAAACCCTTAAAAATTTACCGTTCGTCTGTTCGTTCGGGTGTTATATCCATAAAGTTACAAGTGCCGTGTACCTGGAAGATCCAATCCGTATATACGCCTGCCATGGAAAGGTACCGAACCCAGCGTCATCTCCTCCGACAATCCGTCGTTGCGCTGTCTGCTTGCCCACCGCTATGCCACAGCCTGAAACCGATATATTTCGTGAACTTAAGAATATAAGACCTAATATATTTTTTTATAAAATCCTACTACCTTCTATAATATAATCACAAAAGTTTGTATGGATGGATGTGTGTTACTCTTTCACGCCAGAACGGCTGAACGGATCTGGATGAAACTTGGCAGAGATATAGATTATGGTCTGGAATAGCACATAGGCTACTTTTTATCCTGTGGAAATACCGGGATTTAAAACAACGCGGGTGAAACCACGGGGCGCAGCTAGTACAATTTAAACATGAAACATCAAACAGACGAAAGAGAATTAATGAATATTACAGAACTTTCCAGTTTGTGGTTGCGGTGTCGGAAGTATTCGGTTTCCTACAACGCTGCTATAGCTAGTTATATAGGCTTTATAAGGTGTACTCAAACAACTCATGACAAGTGTGGTTGATCACGAATTTTAGACCACACTTATCCCAAAAAAAATGTAGCCAAAGCTGCCAAACGAGTACAAGATAAAAAGAGATGAAGCGAATATGATGTAGGTAACCTAGCTTAGCCCAGTAAAGCATGAAGACAAATCACCATAGTTACAATAGCTAAACTGATATCGATGAACTAAATAACTGTTTAGGTTTGCGTTTGTCGTTTCGTTGTTAGTTTGCTTAGAAAACCATGTTCGTTTGCAAACCAAACGACTGATATCGATATCTGAAAACCGTTTTCTATCTATATCGATATGCGAACCGTATATCGGTTAGATACATAGCCGTTGAGGGAAAAACCAAAAACGCCTATATCTATGCCACGGACATATGGTGTATTGTGCATTATCCCATGCAAACCCCACCCCAGCCAGCTGAAACATAGGTATATAAAGATTACCATTTTCTTCCAGTTTTCCTTTGTTGTTGTTCAACAAAGTAGTGTTGTGTAGAGTAAAATAATGGGGATAAACGTCTATTACATAAAACAATAATACATAACTTAAATACCTACTCAATAATATAATATAAATCATTTTTACAATGTACATAATCATGAAAGTTTTAGAACTATCTGTAAACCGTTGCAAAAGATCTAATCTAAAGACAGCTAAACGGATCTATATTAGTACCAACAGGACAAGAAGCATCCTCCAAGAGGAAGGCTGCATAGAATTAAAAACCAAAATTATCAAGTTTATCGTCAGGCTTGTTACTAAATTCAGGGTTGTAATTGAAATGAGCCTCGATACTAAAAACTTCAAAACGACTGCAAAATAAATACGGAATGGAATTTCACGTTTCAGGAGTACTTTGTTTACTCCTTGTACTTAGTTTATTGCCGTCTTATTATAAAAATGTGAGTTAGACTAGGCTTAAGCCAGGACTAACTGGTCCGTGGTCTAACTTTGATACCGAAGTTGGTCCCTGCTCTATAGAAAAACCAAAGACTTAGACCAGACGTTATTATAAAACGGAGTTTATCCCCTAAACCACGGTTTAAAGATAAACCCGAACGACCCCTAGTTTAAGTATGGTCTAACTAATAAAAATCTCATTTTGCCAAATTTTATTTGGTCTCCCACATAAGTTTATTCAATAAAACAACTTGTAGCACTGCATTATCCAACATACATTTCAAACTCTAGACTCCGATCTAAATTTGAAATGTCAAAACGCATGGGTTGCCACGAATTTGTCGGGTGCCAGGAAAGCGCAGCCACGGAATGTACAACCATGGATTACACGACCCCGGAATTTGCGACCATTTTGGTTGCAAATTCCATGGTTGTGTTTTCCGTGGCTGTGTTTTCCAGGCCGTACAAAACTATGCACACCCCCGGAATACGACGCCAAGAATTTGCACAGAATGGTCACCAATTCCGGGGTCGTACATTCCTGCCACGTGTCAGGAAAGCGCAGCCAGGATTTTGCAACCATTTTGGTCGCAAATTCTCGGGTCGTGTATTCCATGGTTGTACAATCCGTGGATGGACAATCCTGACACGTGTCAGGAAAGCGCAGTCAGTATTTTGCAACCATTTTGGCCGCAAATTCCTGGCTGCGCTTTCTTGGCTGCGCTTTCCTGGCTGTGTTTTCCGTGGTTGTGTATTCCATGGTTGCGTATTACCCGGACTCCATGGACTATCTCAGGTACTATGTAGTCTTCGACTAAAGTGTCTTTTGTAATACGAAAATGATAAACCTGAGATGATCCTAAGTTTATGAGATAAACCAGGTTTAAGTTGTTTATAATAAGAAAACGTGACTTGAGCTAGGTTTAAACCCAGGTTTAATTTGTTTATAATAAGGCTGTTGAGGTTTATATTCCAATGCCAATTTCACTAGCGCTTGTGTTTGCTTAGATGAGCATCGTAGCAACGTTCAGCGCAGAGAACATATTTAAATGGGTGACCACAACTAAACGTACTATAAAATTGACCTCCCGTCCCGGTAGACATACCATCAAATCTTTTATCCATTATCATTATCATCAGCATACATAGCTATGGCTTAGTTTGGGGCCAAATAGTGCTGTGTGGATAGTCCACCATTTTTTTTTATCATCTTCACCTTAGGCCTTCCCTACATAATTTCCAGGATTAACCATTCGTGGAGAATAATAATATACCAATAGTAGGCAAAATATAATACAAAATAAATAATATAATAAATAGTAGGTACTGTAAAGCACTCATAAAATGGGAAAATCTATAAAAAGTCGTCGATAAGCGAATAATTGCATAGAAATTTCCAAAAGTCGACACTCAGCAATTGCCTTTATTGAATAATGTCAAAGTCGGCTCATTTGGATGTTAAATAGTAACCATCACCTATAACATAGCATTGCCTGGTAATAGGAACATGCCCTACGATGCACTGCCCTGCGTCCATCGACTTGGGCCATACAGATGTTAAGCCTCATGTGTCTGTAATCACACCGGCAACCACACTCTTCAAACTGAAATACAGCAACGCTGCTTCGCGGCAGAACAAGGTGCAATCTTGGTTTATCTGAACAAATTGCCTGTCATAGTTTTATGTTTGATGGTCATCCGATATTTTGACACATGAAACAAATGATATACCGTTTCTTTAAATTACATTCGTCAAAGACAACCGTAATGACAGCTCTTCCTGCACAGCCCAGGATACGTTGCGTTATGCCATGCAAGAGTGGACATGCGTTACAATGCTAACTCCGAGGCTAAGGTGTGTGTCGCCACACACACTCACTCATCAATTAATTAGTGTTAACATATAAAATTTCACCTAAAGATGGGTTAAGAGCTGATAACCATCAAACAAGTTGCGTTGCTGTGTTCTGGTTTGAAGAGTGTGGTCGCCGGTGTAATTAAGGCACATGAGGCTCAACATCTGTATGCCTCATGTTGAGGGGCGCAGGGTAGTGTATTGTAGGGCGTGTTCCCATAGTGCGTGACTTACGATACAATGCTTTGTGTCGTAAGTCACGTTTGGTGATGGTTATCACTTAACATTAGGTGGGGCATCTGGTGCGTTATTCACTATGACCAATCCAATCGCGTTTGCGTTTAGATCACGTTGTGTCGTCACACGGTTATGGCAAACTATCTCCTATGACCAAGATCACGTTTTGACGTTGTTACACGGTTTGGGGCAAGAAATCTCTGTAATAGAGAATAACGCCCCTGCTTGTTCCATCAACAAATTTTATAAAAAAAAACAACTTCACGTACATACGTCCATTAAATAAAATACGAGATAAAAGTCCAAAATGAAGTTATGAAAGATCACAAACAACTTTAAACAGCATAAAATAATAGCCAAAGTCAAAGTCAAAATATGTTTATTCAATAAAATCACAAGGACCATCTTGAAACGTCTTAAAACTAAGTGACTAGTGCCAGTTCCACGCGACCAACGCCGAGAAGAACAAACAACAAACTCGGCTTGGTATCTATCGCTCTTGGCTATAAGAGCGATATAGATACCAAGCAATTTGAAGTGTCATCATTACAGCACCGGCGTGGAATAACTAAGTGTTATATTGAGGACATACATTCCGAATAGTGCTTGCTCTATATTTTATTATTCATTTGATTTTTGTGAATGCCCTTGGCATACAGTGACGCGATATTTGGGCCGTATAAAATCAAGTTCAGGAGGTTTCCTGGGCCCGTACCACCATCTCTTCAAGCATTCTTTTTTCAATGTTACTTTACTTTTTGATCATAAAGCTGACTCTATGCAGTTGATATAAGACATTGACATAAATGTAATATTGAAATAAGAATGCTTCAAAAGATTGTGGTACGGGCCCAGGAGGTTTCCTGAGGTTTTTTTTTCTGTAAGACCCAAACAAAAATTCTATCAGCATTGCCATTCAGCGTGGCAATGCAGCCCGTGTCTTATATAGGTACGCTTCCGATTGGCACTGATTCGGATCATTTGAGCTATCTCTAGATCTAATAAATAAACTACTTAAATATAATTACTGCCAACATGACGGCATAGGAACTATTTGATGAAAGGCACTGTAGAGTTCTTTTCATCCTACTAATAATACATGTATTATAAACGCGAAAGTTTGTATGGATGGATGTTTGTTACTCTTTCACGCCGGAACGACTGTACGGATTTGGATGAAACTTGGCAAAGAGATATATTATAGTCTGGAATAACACATAGGCAATTTTTTTATCCCGTTCGAGTACCGGGATTTAAATCCGCACAGGTGAAACCGCGGGGCGCAACTAGTTTGTTTGACGGCTGTTAGTCTCCTAAAAATGTAGGTAACCTAGGTAAGGTTCAATTCTACGCGCACTGTACAATTAGATTTTTACATGTCTAATTTTTAACTTTCTTTGACGAAGGTCGCCATATTCATGGTCACATAGCTCGAAGAATAAATAAATAATAATATCTAGCATAAGTGGGTACTTTGGTAATGTCATGTCCTCAAATGAGTACACGGAAACTATTATTCAATGTTTGTGTGTATTATGTAACTAGTGACCCGACCCGGCTTCGGACAGGTACTGTCAGTGACAAAATGAAAAGAAATCACTGAACAGTCACTACATAAATGGAACGGCTCTGACGGATGACCAGCGTTAACTTTGAGTCGGTTTTGCACGGTACTAGAAACAGTGTGGTGAAAGGATTTATTCGCACCTCAAAGAGCTGGATTCGAACTCTTACCCAAGGTTTCTATTATCAGTTTTTTTTTGTACAAAATCCACAGCTCTGAGGTTTCTAACATACCTACAGCCAATAACGGAAACGTTTTAGAACTTTTCATGTTAGAAATTCTAACTCAATGTGTTTAAAAGCAAATAAATTATCTTTACTATTTACCAACTGAGTTGTAAGGCATGTTGGGCATACCTTACAGCCCACTGCATTTCTTGTTGCAACGCTTACCTAGTATTTACTACCCAATATCCAGCTAGTACGTAATGGGCCTATATCCACTATAGCGCTACACAGATTCTTTTTTTTTTTTATATACAACTAGCTGATGGAACAAGCAGATGGCCCACCTGATGTTAAGTGGTAACCATCACCTATAAACAAAACATTGCCCCGTAGGTCACGCACAATAGGAACGTGCCCTACGATGCACTGCCCTGTGTCCATCAACTTGAGGCATACAGATGTTAAGCCTCATGTGCCTGTAATTACACCGGCGACCACACTCTTCAAACCGAAACACAGCGTTGCTGCTTGGCGGCAGAAAAAGGCGTGGTGGTAGTACTTCCCCGGACGAGCCCTTCACAAAGACCTCTACTACTCTTACAAAGACCTCTACTACTCTTCAAGATTCAAATAAATTATAATAATGAACATAAAATGTCAAACTGAAAGCCATCTCGATAGCCAGACATTAGCGTAATAGGGCCGCCGGTCCTTTCTCCCCCGATTGAAGTAAAGTTTATATGAATATGTTTTCCCGCTTTTTCGTTAGTTTACATAAACCGCCGATTTTTTTTGTAGTTTCAATGACTTAGTTTTGAGCCCGTACTGGTTATGGCTAATAATAATCTAGTCTGGACAGATATGTCCGTCTCTTTTACACATAGGATGGTATCTAATTGCAATATGCAACGGTTAAGAAAGTTTAGCGTGTCATCTCACAATGACGAGCGAAGGTCCTTCGCGAGGGCTGCGGCCATAGCGCTATAGTCGACCACGGCCCTAACACATAAGCCAATGTTTATATACGTGAGCCACATACAAAAGTCTTAAGTAACTAAAGTTATGTCATGTGAAAGCGGTACCTACTTCCGTGACCGAGTTACTGTGACATAAGGTGTAAATAAGCGAGGTTTATTTAATTGTTTGTGTTGTTTGGCCTAGATTTGACCGAGACGGAGTCTTAGGACGCAGACAGCCGGCAGGCACTTCTCTTTTACTTGGAACTGGATATATACCATGTTTCCCGATATTTCGGCACAGTTGCATACGCCATGTTGCAGTTGGGAAACAATCAAATTCTTAAATCATGGGAAATATCCCGTTGCAAGAGAAGGACCAAAACTGCTACGCAATGACAAGGGCCAAACGGAACACGCGCCAGAGGTCGACCCCAAGAAAGATGGTCAGACAAAATAGTCGTGGTCACTGGGAAGAAATGGGCAGAAAAAGCCCAAGATAGAGAAGAATAGCAAGCTCTGGCGGAGGCCTTCACCCAAAGAGGGGTCCTCAAAAGAAAAAAGATGTAGAAAATATAGGTAAAACTCCTAAATAGGTAATCAATAGGTACTCAAACTTTACATTCTTATACTTTCAAATTAATTATTAACGATGTACTAGTACCTATTGATAGATGAAATAAAGGCTATTTTATTTATTTTATCCCGTTTCAAAATTATGTTCATAACCATCATGATAGTTTCAAAAATAATAACTTCTGAAACAGCAACGCTGCATTCTACAGGACAGAGAAACAAATAAATAACTCTTTCCAGAAAAAACAACTTCAAATGCACTGGAAAATACACTCATCATACTACTACGTACTTAAAAACTGCTCGTCAGATCTGCCCTAAATTTGAATGGGACCACAAGACAAGAACCAGCTTTCGATCAAAAAAAGAATTATCAAAACGGCCCACCCAGTAAAAAGTTATGTTAACAAACATTAATAAAACAGTCGAATAGAGAACCTTCTTCTTTTTTGAAGACGGGTAAAAATGAATAAGAAAAATTGATTAACTATTCCATGAAAAACTATAACATTGTTATGGTTGTACTCAAGCCGATTCATCAAATAAAGTTCAAAACTCTGGTTAGAATTACAAAATATATTTCAACTTTAACAATTTTAATCTACGTTTGTCACCGAACATCAAATTCATTTTCTTAAAAACTGTTACATACATTCCTTTCGTATTTTTCTAAAAAAAAACAAACAAAAAGACGCACATAAAACAAGTAGGAACGTTTCCCTACCCAAATTACTTACAAACCAATAAGAAAGTAACTGACCCAAACATGGTCAAAAGCCATTCAGACTTCCAAAAATAACTTTACTGCAAGTGACTTCGAAAGCTTTCTGCAACCCACTTGCTATACATAATTAGAATTTTAACAGAAGCCTCACTTTTAGTTCCGTTCAAAAATAGTCAAGAGGTTTCGTGAATGTGATTAATAAATAAAAAAAAAAATGCTGGACAATCCACACAGCACTATCTAGCCCCAAAGTAAGCTAATCAAAGCTACTCAAAGCTAAGTGTTATGGGTACTAGATAACTGACATATTGAATACATTATATACTTACATAGATAGATTTTTTTATTTTACATAAAAACACCCAGACCAACGGAACAAACTGCAGATCATACACAAATTTGTTCCGAGGCGGGAATCGAACCCGCAACCTCTAGCGTCGCAGGCGGTCTCTCGCCCGTTGCGCCACTGAGGTCGTAAATTGACCAAGCAGATGGCTCCACACCGACGCGCGGAAACTGGTTGATGACGCGCTTCGTTAGTTTAGCTACTACTATATATATATATATATACACACTTAGTCCCTTATCCATAATGGTCATTGAGCGCGCCAATAGCTTACCAGACCGATAAGTCTGTTGCTGTCTCTTTTCGTTGGCATGAAAGTGACAGTGACAAGAATACGCTATTGAGCCGCTATAAAATGGGAGGGATTATATAAAGTGGGTTACTATATTGTAGCGTGCTGTACCGTACCGTACTACGGTACCATACTGTAATTATTCCGTACGGTTCGTTATTCAGTTCAAATTCAAATTAGTTTATTAATAATAATTATTTCTTTGTTGTTTTATTTCTCTCTCATTATACTCTTTTTTTCTTTCTTGTTAATCATTTAATTTTTCTCCTTAAGGCTCCGGTGACAGCGGCTCGCAATTTCGAGGTGCGATTGGCTATTATTTCATTTCATTTCATTTCGGGGAGGTTGTTTGAAAGAATAACTCTAAAGAAACACGCATAAATACTGTTCGAACACAAATAATACAATAATATAAGGGAAACATGCCCGAATCAGAAATCATTTTGGTATTAGTATGTTTGGTCTTACGTTTACCTAATACCAAAATAATTTCTGACTCAAGCACATTTCCCTTATATTATTGTATTATTTGTGTTCGAACAGTATTTATGCGTGTTTCTTTAGAGTTATTCTTTCAAACAACCTCCCCGAAATGAAATAAAATGAAATAATAGCCAATCGCACCTCGAAATTGCGAGCCGCTGTCACCGGACTCTTAAACTCAAACAAGCTTTCTTTAGTTTCATATATATTCAGTATTTTAAGTTATTTTAATTATAAAATGTAACACTGTTCGTTTTCCAAATAAAAAAATATTAATTATGTTTTTGGCTGATGCCGTTCCGTTCTGATTAAAAAAAAAAGAACTAATCAATGCAAATGTTTTGTTTGTGGCTCAATCATCCGAGGCCTTGAGGCGGCCTATAAATTCAAGCGTCAGTGTTGGCTTACACGAACATAAATTACCCAATAGTTATCCAACTGATTATAACAGTTGATCCAATATAGGAAACATCGGATGTAGATAGTATTTAAGGAAATATTACCTAAACACAGTAATTTCTTATTATGTATGTATATGGTTATGTATCGTTGTTTTTTTTTCAAGCTGCAACCCGCGGCCTCGGCGTATTATTGACTAGCTTTTGCCCACGGCTGCGCTCGCATTAAGAAGTATTATTATTAATAGCTTTTGCCCGCGGCTTCAAAATTGACAAAGTTTCATACAAACTTTCATCCCATATTTATCCCCTTGGGGGTAGAATTGATCAAAATCCTTTCTTAGCGGATGCCTACATCATAACATCTACCTGCATGCCAAATTTCAGCCCGATCCGTCCAGTGGTTTGGGCTGTGCGTTGCTAGATCACTATGTCAGTCAGTCAGTCAGTCACCTTTGAGTTATATATATTTAGATTGTTCTTTAATATGCACTAACTTTATTAAACTAGGTGACCCTTTATTTTTGCGGGCCAGTCTAAGGCGTGTTTTTATTTAGGACGTTTAAAAGTGATCCATTTGATGATTAAACAAATACCTTATTTAAATAAATACTTCTTCATCTCTTCGGTTGGGAGCTCATTCGTTTGAAAAACGAAAGGTGATAACTTGTTTTTTTAACCAACTTCAAAAAAGAGAGGTTCGACTGTTTTACCATAGAACTTTTTACTGGATGGGCCAATTTCAATGATTCTTTTTTAATCAAAAGCTGAGGCTTGTCATGTGGTTCTATTCAATTTGAGTCCGATCTGACGCGTAGTTTTCGTGTTATTTATTTATCTTGGGAAAAGCATCGACACATTATAACATGATAGTAACATAGATAGGAAGCACTGAGGCCATTTTATAGGTCTCCACTAATAGATACATATTAAACTAACTAGGATAGGCACAACATAACAACTAAAAAATAAATCTAAATAAAATAATTAATACTTAACAGGTCAATTTTTACCATAGCAGGGCCCGTACCGCCATCTCTTGAAGCATTGTTATTTCAATACTAGCGACCTGCCCCGGCTTCGCACGGGTGCAAAGTGTTTCTCTGCTATATTATGTATGTTTTATACATATAAAACTTTCTCTTGAATCACTCTAAAAAAACTGAAACAGCTTCACGACTTCGATCCCCAGGCACGGTAGATATCCCTTCAGATCTCCCAGTACCAAGTAGGTACTAATTCAAGATTCTTTGAGGATGTCTAAGGGGGGTAGTCAGAGGTACGTCCAAACATTACATTTGGCACATACCCACATTTTGCAGTAGTTAGTATTCCATACGTGACAGGTTGCAAGCCCATCGCCGCTGTTAGAATACTAACTGGTTTCCTCACGATGTTTTCCTTCACCGTTTAAGAGCATCTTCATCCGTTTAAATTTTTCTATAGAAAAATCCATTGGTGCACGACCGGATTCGAACCTGCGACCTGAATCACTCTATCTATAAAAAAAACCGCATCAAAATCCGTTGCGTAGTTTTAAAGATTTAAGCATATATAGGGACATAGGGATATAGAGACAGACAAAGCGACTTTGTTTTATACTATGTAGTGATAGTGATGATCAAAAAGTAAATTAATATTGAAATAAGAATGCTTCAAGAGATCGCAGCCTGGCCATCAGTACTGCTTTATTTAATTATTATGTATTTTCCAGTACATTGAAGTAGAATTTTTCTTCAAAGATAAAAATACGAAAGGATGGGTTAGCGCGTAATACTTGGTATGGACCAGCGCGTCTTCGGAAGTGGTAGTAATCTTAATTGTTCATTGTGTGTAGCCGGAAAACAGCCGCTCCACTGGACGCGGGGACCAGGTCTCTGGTGCAAGGTATGAGCGGATGGCAGCCTTTAAAGGTACTGACGCGTGCTCAAAAATAAGCATGCTCAAAAACCAACCGACGTACGACCAAATAAGCATGCTTATTTATAAGCACGACCTATTCACACCTGCTTTTATTGAGCAAGGCTCGAAAAAAGCATGCCTTTGGCTTGAAAATAAGCACGTGTATACCTTTACAGCTCACTTGGTACTGTTCTGCAGGCCGTGGGTTCGATCCCTACGCAGATAAAACGTAGATGAAATGAAATGAAAATATTTTACTGTAAACACAACAAAATAACAGTAGGTACAATAGAAATCCCATCCCAACTAGTCCCAACTAATCCCAACTTCCCAACTAATATTATAAATGCGAAAGTAACTCTGTCTGTCTGTCTGTTACGCTTTCCCGCTTAAACCTCTCAACCAATTTTGATGAAATTTGGCACTGACAATCTTTAGACCCTGAGAAAGAACATAGGCTACCTTTTATTGCATAATATTCAAATTAAAAGTACGCAGACGAAGTCGCGGGTACCAGCTAGTAAGGAATAAAAATAACTGTACAATGTCGCCGGTTTGATTTCAGACACATGAGGCTAACACCAGTATGCCTCAAGTTGTTGGACGCAGCGCAGTGCATCGTAGGGCACTGTCGTGTGTGACTTACGAGGCAATGCTTTGTTATAGGTGATGGTTATCACTTAGCATCAGGTGGGCCATCTGCTTGTTCCATTAGCTGGTTCTAAAAAAAACTAATTTGGTTTGAATGAATCTCCAATATGGTGACAATTGAATTGAGTGAGGCGTAGGCATAACAGGAAAAGTTTAAAGTAATCAAAGAAGCATCAAATCGCCGCCGCCTATCACTGGGTACTGCGATCACGCTTGGCGACGCGCGGTATTTCCTATCCTTTCACTCTTCTGGTCATCTTACCAACTCATCCTTATTACAGGTAATAGGTATTATGTAGGTCTACCTACATACACTGAGTCAATGAGTAAATATTACACCGTTCATTTTGACAATATTGTAATTGCTGTTGATTTTCTAATAAATAAATATTACGCTACAGAGTTCTTGCTTTCTTCTTGTAATGTCACTAAATCTTTCGAAACAGTGTGGTGAAAGGATTTTAAGAGCGCTTTAAAAAACTCATTTAGGGCATAACATGATTTTAGAATTTTGTAGGTTCTTCGACATGCCGGTTTCCTCACGATGTTTTCCATCACCGTTTGAGAGTACTGGCATTGTGCAGATACATTTTCGAACAGAAAAACTCATTCTCGTGTTATTCACGATTCATCTTTTAAAAGAAAGTATTCCTAATTATCGAAGTGGTCCTTATCACGTTTAAGTTTTAATTTGAACTTTTTAATAAAACCTTTTTATAATTTTTATTTGACTTTTTATCATAATCGACAAAATCACTTTGTTCCTTATTTGATAGCATCGTTTCTTTTGTAAAGTACTTTGGCTAAAAAAATATCAAAATTTAAATTTCGAATAGCTTGAATCCAAAAGCGCGCCTTGTCTTGCCACGATAAAATGACCAATTTTGACGTGAACGTTGACCAATTTTCGACCTAGTTTCTACAACCCGGCCAAATCAAAATGACTCATCCTGTATCCGTTTTGCCTTTCACAACTGACAGCTTACTCAACAGCCTTCATAAGAAATACTCACATTGCTAGATAATAAATCCTATTCTCAGGGGTATACGATCGTTTTTACCTTGGATTGTGGATGTGCCATGTTGCGAGATAAATAAATATTGGGGTTTTTCGATTTTATGCGTAACCTTTTATTTGGTCTTGAAGCTAGGACACTTCTAATATGGGAATACCAAGATTTGCAACTTCTATAGACCACCGTTGGTCTAGTGGGAGTGACCCCGCTCTTCTGATCGGAAGGTCGTGGGTTCAATCAATCGTGCATGAATAAATGGATTTTTTCCTCGATAATTTTAATGTACTTACTTACCATATGCTAGGTTTTAAGTGGTTGCGATTAAGGGTGTCTTCGTACTCAGATAGTAAACTTTGATCCTCAGGCATGGAAGATATCCCCTCAGATCACTGACTACGAAGTACTTTATTTACTTTTAAGAGTAGTTGAGCTCTTTGTGAAGGGCTCGTCCGGGGAAGCACTACCACCACGCCTTTTTCTGCCGCCAAGCAGCAACGCTGTGTTTCGGTTTGAAGAGTGTGGTCGCCGGTGTAATTACAGGCACATGAGGCTTAACATCTGTATGCCTCAAGTTGAGGGACGCAGGGCAGTGCATCGAATGGCACGTTCCTATCGTGCGTGACTTACGAGGCAATGCTTTGTTATATGTGATGCTTACCACTTAACATCAGGTGGGCCATCTGCTTGTTCCATCAGCTAGCAATATAAAAAGTACTGTATCCATAATCTTTGAGGACGTCTACGGGGTTAGTCAGAGGTACGTCTTAAACATTATATTTGGCACACACCCACATTTGCAGTAGTTAGTATTCCCTAAGTGACATTAAAATAAAGTGTTTTATCTACTCTCATGTCATAAAATTCGAATTATAAACGTCAAAACGAATTCATATTGATATACTTTAGAAACGCAATACCGTAACCAAATTAAAAAAAATAATTATGATACAGCTCCTCATACAAAGATAGTTGTATAAAATAACTTTTTTACCATAACGATACAGTTCTTTTTCTTTTTGGAAAAGGCAAGGGTCTTGAAACCGTACAGCCAAAGAGTTTGATAGTCTGTGGCGACGGCGCAGCGCGCGCATGCGCTGTTATACGGTTGGTTTGGCGCCAATTGATACGTTTTGTTTCAGTCAACTGGATTTCTTACTAACTTTGATATTTTATTTATTAGGTTCATTCAACACTAATGTATGAGAGTAGATAAAGTAGTGTATGAAACTGCACATAACTAGGTATTAAAACTCTCGTGGGATACTATTAAAAACCTCGCCTACCCTCATTATGCAACAGTTTCATAAACGACAATTATTTCATTAACCTATTATAATTATTGGTCAATTCTTTTAGAAAATCTAAATAGCTGAAATTGTGTAAAATGCGAACGTTCCTCTGTTACGGCTATCGGCTATTTTCCATGTAACTCCTCTTTGATGAGTAAATATCATCACTACATACTATTTTTTTATATATTTATTTATTTATTTAATCTTTAAAACTGCGCAACGGATTTTGATGCGGTTTGTTTTAATAGATAGAGTGATTCAAGAGGAAGGTTTATATGTATAATACATGCATGATATGTGCACCCGTGCGAAGCAGGGGCGAGCGGGCGGGTCGCTAGTAAATGTATAAAAATATAATGTTGCTTAATTAGACCCTAACCTTTAATTTATTTGACCTTTTGAAGTTTGGAAAGGACCGTAACGATCGTTAGCAGATAGATAGCCTTAAGACTTAAGTCCAAATTAGTATCATCCAACCTCGCCGTTGCTAGAATTCTATCTGGTTCCCTCACGATGTTTTCCCTCACCGATTGCGACGCTCCATGTGGACAAATTAGGTCAGTTCAGCTCCGCGATTTCTGCTAAGGATTATACTTAAACCAATCTCTTGGGCGCACATCTCGTTACACAACGACTTTCTCTGGTTGGCGCCAATGCATTACACCACATTCGTGGCATTCGCGTAACACCAGTTAAAAAGTCATTATGGTAATTGGCTTGTTGATCGGGCCCAATTTATTGACCTTAAAGTAGCTTTTAGTAAATAAATAGGTTTAAGTTTGAGCAAGTGAACAATACTTGTAGGGAGAGGCCGTGAAGTCTGTGAATAGGTGAATAGGCTTATACAGGGTGGCCCAAAAGTCGTGGATCAACGCAATTAGGGGTTAGATGGGGTAATTAACTGCAAAAAAATTCTACGGTAGTTACTCAAGGTCAATCCCTGCAGAGTTATAATTTATTTTGTGTTTGTTTATTTTGAATTTTAATAAGAATCAGTATAAAAGTCAATTTTCTCATAAAACAAAATAAATTATAACTCGGCAGGGGTTGACCTTAAGGGCCTACCGCAGAACAATATTTTACAGCTGATTAACCCATCTAACCCCTAGTTGCCTTTGATCTACGACTTTTTGGCCACCCTGTATAGTATCTTCTTCTAGAGTTTATTGTAATTTTCAGTCAAAGTAGTTAAACTATTTTTTAAACTTAAAAATTGGAGGTTTATCCAGTAGGTTCAACTGGTTTAGATAGTTGAACATATAGGAGTAGACATAAGCGTGCCACACCATGATCGGGTTTATTTATTTACTCTAAGAAGCATGGTTATAAAACCAATCCCAAATAATTATGCAACGAAAAAAATGTGACACTGTATATTATATTGCGATGATAGTAGGAGTAATCGTATTACGATAGTTGTAAGTTTTACACCTAAGCTGTAAAAAAACTACGTTTGACGCTGCACATTATTAAGATATTTGACAGACAATCTTCCTAATAGAAAACGTATTTTAAGTAAAAGATTTAAACGCGCCTCCGAGCGCGTTTATGTCTTTTGTATGGAATAAATTAAGGCGTTGACAACACCTAATATTTCTCGCGCTCGCACGATTCGTCATTTTGAAAGATATAAAATTACAAATTACAATTTTGAAAAATCGCAAACAACCATTTTGTGTGCAATCAGATTGCGCATAGTTTGGTAAAAATTTCATTTTGATTGATGCATGTTTTCCTACTCAAAAGTTTGCTTGAGTACGAAAACTAGAAAAGCAAACTTTTAAGAAGGAAAACTTGTATCGATCAAAAAAAAATTTTTACTTAACTGTACACAGTGTGATTGCACACAAAATGGTTGTTTGCGATTTTTCGAAAATGGGTTTAGTGATTTAATATCTTTCAACAAGTCAAAACGTGCGAGCGAGAGTCACATTAGCTCTTGTATTCGTCTTAAGTTTTATATTATCTAGCTAGAAAGACCTATTTATAACGGGCTGTACTAATGCTAACGACTTTTTATATTATATTTTTGTGCTGTTGGTCTCTTCACTAAAATAATATTTAAATAAAATAAAATTATAAAGTTGGTATATGGAAGCCCTATTACTTGGCTAATTAATTGTGAAATAATTGGCTAAATAATTTGAATAATTGTGTAAATGTTGTTGTAAAAACACATATCTTTTCAAATGATCTAATAGCTAAAACACTTACCTTTCTGTAAAAATAATGAAAACAAAAAAATGTTATATGTAAATGAACAATCACTAGACACAGGTATTTTTACAAACATATTATATCCATGACCGTTAGACACATGTATATAAAATGAGTGTTAACATACATAGCAGTTATAGAAATATATAAATATAAAATGTATAAATTAGTGTGTTAATAAAAAACCTAAGTAAATGTGATCTATGAGAAAAGCAAGACATAGTTAGAAAAAGAGGCTTAAAAGGGAAAAATGAAATATAGTAATATTTACATTATAATACCTGATGAAGTCACGTGATCTATTTACCTGGAACTGTCTAGAATGTTCTATCTATGTCTTGTGTCTTGCCACGACCACATCTCAGCTCAGTTAGTTTCGTTATTGTTTGTCTGTCTGTCACAGCGAAGCGTAATGTAGATAATGAGTTACAGATTATGCGTAAGTGAATTCTGTAAAAAAAAAATGTATGATGGTGACTTTGATAGTCTTTTCTATGTGCAGTTAAAAGTTTTTGTTGTATCAGTGTAGTCACTGCAATGTACTAAAAATATATTTTGAAAAACTTATGTCAAGTCACAGCGTCTTTTGTGGTAAAACAGTCATGTCAAAGTCAAAACCTGAACGTTCAGACAACATGAACACCACTACAACATGCTAAAACAAAAGTGCATGCACATATCCAAGTCTACATTACGCAACGGTGTACCGCTGACTTACTTTCATCGTTTATCACCGGACCATAGGTTGGGCTTTCATAGTCAATGCTGTTGGTGTCTTGGACGCCGAGAGTGCCGGATTTGGCTACTCTATGACAGCATCCTTTTAAAACACCTCCGCAAGTGCCATCTAGCAACCCTCCAATCATCCAGCAGTAGAAGAAAAACTCGCATGTCCCACCTTGCGTGCAGCTGTCCTCTTTGCGGTCTAAAGAGGCCACATCTTGGCTGTAATCCTGAATCAACCGCCCTCTTCTAGGCATTTCTTTAAGGATTTTATTGGCCTTTCTTATTTGCTCGTCAGATATCGGTTTGAACTTGGGCAGGTCTGTTGAAGTGTTCGGAAAGATGAAGTCGTTTCGTTTCAGCCTGAACCAGTCGGTCTGTATGAACATTGGTTTTTGGAAAAGTATATTATGAGCTCGATGTGGTACGATGACATCTGAATGAAAAAGGATTACAATGGTAAGAGATGAAGCTTGGTTCTAGACAGTTAGGTTATTAAATAAATAAATAATGCTGGACAATCCACACAGCATCATCTAGCCCCAAAGTAAGCTACTTAAAGCTTGTGATATGGGTACTAGATAACTGATATATTTAATACATTATGTATTTACATAGATAGATATTTTTTTATTACATATAGAAAACACCCAGACCGACGGAACAAATTTCTGCAGATCATACACAAATTTGTTCCGAGGCGGGAATCGAACCTCTGCGTCGCAGACGGACTCTCGCCCGCTGCGCCACTGAGGTCGTCAATTTGCTGCAATTTGGTTATTGGTGAACTATGAGACAAAGATAGTTGATTTCACAATACTATGTTATTGTACTATGTATGTATATTATGTATATATATATGTATATATATATTTACAAACTTCAGAACCTTCATCTTCTCGCAGGGTTACTCATCAGTTAAAAAATCTTTAATATCGTCTGAATAATTACATGTCATACAATTGACAAACTGAATAATAGTAACGAATCCAACTATCTATGTTTCTCAGCAATGAAAATAAAATACTATAAACTTTAGCTTAAGTATTATACATACAATAAAATAATAGCAATAAACATAATGTTAATTACAGTCAAAAAAACACTTAAAACTAATTGTAATGTCAGTAAAATAAATAACTACAAGCGTTGATTACTTTTTTATACAATTTTTATAATATTATTTATGATGCAAGCCAAGGTACTAATAAAAACGCTAAACATGCAATTATTTAATTAATTACAAGCATTAAATAAAATTGTTAGAAGCTACACCCAAGCTTGTACTTTTTTATATTTGATAGACTTGATGTCCTATGACCACAATCTCACCTGATGGTAAGCAATGTAGCCGACGATGGAGCAGAACGATCTAGATGACACCTATTTAGTTCTTGTCTTGAAAAGGACCAAATTATTTCTCATTATAGTAACTTTTATTTATTTTATTCATCTGTCGCATAAATAAATGTGTTTGTATTGTATTTGTCCTATTAGTGTGATATTTGATTGTGACTGACTGACCCCAGCCTATTTCTTAAGAAAGTATCATTTTTCATAACCTGAAAAAGGACTTAATGTAGAGAAATATTTAACGTTGCTCGCAATGACGTGTGGAACACACTTTTTCGGACTTTTACTGACATTATAGTACATCCTGTAAAATAATAAGTTTTTCGAAACCAAATGTAAAAATTGCATTTGGAAAATAAAAATCTTACCTATGGTTGATTGTGAATATTTCCAAATCAACCAACGTTAGACCTAAATCCATACTTACAAACTTTCGCGTTGATAATATTATTAGGATAATATATAACTAGTCAAAACTCTTACCTACATCCTGTACCTATCTACTTAACAAATCGAAACGCCAACCTCCTTTAAAGATGGTTGACAAAGCAGTGACATCACACTGCCGTTTTCGAAAAGGCACAATATTCACACTACTTTCGATTTCGCACGTTTTGGACATAATGACAAGAACGTGTTACGACGTTGTGTGGTGTTAATATAGTTTAAATAACAATAACACAATTATGCAACCTCAGAGGTATACCGTATTTTTTTTTCATTTTACCAACTGTTTCGAAAGAGCTAGGGCATAACGGGTTTGAAGGAGTTAGGGCATAACGGGAATTTCTCGTACAAAATGGAGCTGCCCGACTGGGGAAGTACCTCCGCCTTACAGAAGACTGCAGCAAAATAACACTAATTTTTTTGGTGTTGTGTTCCTGCAGTGAGTAAGGTTGCCAGAGCTCTTTTAGGGAGGTGTTGTGCTGGCAGTTAGGGGACCAGTAGTAACAAAATCGTCATTGGTTGTATGTAGGCGCGGCATGTTGGCGCGGCTGTTAGGGAGACCCGATGAAACGGCTGACCGCTGGCCGCCCACAGGCTGAACGGGTTCCCGAACCCAGGGAATACTCTAACCTCCGCCCTGGGAGGCTGAATCGCCAGCATGTGTAAAGTACCTGAATTGATGGTCGTGCCGGAGAAGGAGACCGGAGTGGACCCGGCTATTATTTCAGGTGGGGACCGGGGGCCCTTCCGCCCGCCGCGCTAGCAAACCGCAAAACCTATGCCAACCTTTTTCGAAATGTTACTGCGCATATTGTTCAATATACTGTCGGCACAGCAGTTCCTCATCGCCGATTTTAAAACCCCCATGATTTAAAGGGTGTGCAACGCGAGTGTGACACCTCTGGTGTTACAAACGTCCATAGGCTACGGTGACCGCTTCCCATCAGGTGGGCCGTATGCTTGTTTGCTACCTTGGTAGTATAAAAAAAAAGCTAATGACACGGCAAGAAGAAGAAGTTAAAATCAAAGATCAATTCGGTCTTTATTCAGTACAATCACAGGGATCACTTTGAAACGTGCTAAATACTAAATAAATAAATAAATAAATAATGCTGGACAATCCACACAGCATCATCTAGCCCCAAAGTAAGCTCCTCAAAGCTTGTGTTATGGGTACTAGATGACTGATATATTTAATACATTATATACTTACATAGATAGGTATTTTTTATTATACATAAACACCCAGACCAAAACAGAACAAATTTTGCAGATCGTACACAAATTTGTTCCGAGGCGGGAATCGAACCCGCTACCTCTTGCGTCACAGGCGGACTCTCGCCCGCTGCGCCACTGAGGTCGTCAATACTATAGGTGATACCGCCAGTTCGTCGCGACCAAAGCCTACTAACTGCCTAAGAACGTAAGAACTGGCAAGAAACTGAGCTTCGTTTCTAGCATTTTTTTGTATTATCCTCCTTACAAAATAACAAGGATTTGTATTCAACGTATTGAATTATTATTTGAATTTGAGTGATAGAATGAGGAATAGTGTGTTCAGAGAAATGTGAAGTGCAAGAAGACGTAGTGATGAGGGTAGAAAAAGGTATGCTAAGATGGTTTGGGCATGTAGAGAGGATGGATGAAAGAAGATTGACGAAAAAGGTGCATCAGGCGAGTGTGAATGGGACTGTTGGGAGGGGAAGACCTCGGCGGACCTATCTAGATCAGGTAGCAGACGTTCTAGAGAAAGGCCAGCTCAAGAGTACCCTAAACCGACGAGCATGTATGAAGATTTTGAAGGAAATGTGCTGGAGTCAGAAATCATTTTGGTATTAGGTAAACGTAAGGCCAAACATACTAATACCATAATAATTTCTGATTCGGGCATGTTTCCCTTATATTATTGTGTTATTTGTGTTCGAACAGTATTTATGCGTATCACTGGATAGTTATTCTTTCAAACAACCTCCCCGAAATGAAATGAAATAAAATAATAGCCAATCGCACCTCGAAACTGCGAGCCGCTGTCGCCGGGCCCTTAACCGATTTTGATGATTATTTTTTATTTAAGAAAACCTACCTCAAGGTTAGGTGTTATGAACTGGGACTTGAGGATAATTTTCGTTTGTAAAAATGCATGAATCACTACATAGTATAAAACAAAGTCGTTTTCTCTGTCCCTATATCCCTATAATTATATGTATTCTTAAATCTTTAAAACTACGCAACGGATTTTGATGCGGTTTTTTTAATAAATAGAGTGATTCAAGAGGAAGGTTTATATGTATAATACATGCATGATATAGTAGAAAAACAATGAGAAAAGCAAGGGCGCGCGGGCGGGTCGCTAGTTTACAATATAAATTAGACCGTCTAAATATTTTCTCGAAAAAATATGAATTAAAGATTGTAATAAACACAAAAAGACACAATAATCTAAGTAAAACGTACAAGTGTCCGTTTAACTGTAGTGTCTTTTTTTGCTGACCCAACAACTTTCTCGTGGTAATGCACCGCGCAATATCGTCCAATTATAGCTGTTTGTTCAAAATGTTATGTCATTTCCAACGCGATGGCCATATGTGGTTTGTTTTGTTTGACTTAAAAAATAAATATAAATAAATAAACCTCTCGCCCACAGGCGCGATCTAAACGCGCGTCCGGACGATTGGATTTTCCTATTGTAGGACGCAATGTTAAACTCTCGTTTCAACAGAACACAACATTAATTGTATACAAATGTAATGTAGTGTAGTATCTACCTACATTACAAACCTAATGTTATTTGCACCAACTCATGTACCTACCTACCTCTTACTTAAGTATAAGCTTAGATAAGTTACGGTTAGTTATTATTTTACTTTTTAGTCTATTTTTTTTGTGTAACCTTCTTGTGCCAAATAAATAAATAAATAAATAAATAAATAAATAAATCTGGACAATCCACACAGCGCCATCTAGCCCCATAGTAAGCTACTCAAAGCTTGTGTTATGGGTACTAGATGACTGATATATTTAATACATTATATATTTACATATATAGATATTTTTTATCATACATAAACACCCAGACCAACGGAACAAATTTCTGCAGATATAGAGAATAAATTATTATTAAAAAAAAATGTTAAACGTAAATGTCACCTAAAACGTTATGTAAAAACGCAATCGCAGGACGTAGAATCGCAGAAAGTGCCTGCAATATTGGTGCACTTTTCACTTGAGGAAACCATTACATGTGTAATAATTACATATTGTGTTGCATGTGTTTTACCATGTACCTAAAATTATGACAAAATAAAATATTTGATTTGAGGCTATCTGGCCCCCAACTATATTAAATGTATACTATGTAATATGGGATGCAGATAGCTATAATTGTACATAGTGGCACTTGTATTTCCTGAGCCTAGAAAAACCTGCATTGGCTTTATGTCATTGACATTAGAAAAGGAGGGAATGTAATGTATGTACGTTTACAAGTATGTGTGAGAGACGTGCATGATTGTTTAGTGAAACTTTGAAGGAAGAATTTATGTGTCTGTTACATACCTAGTTGTAATTTAAAATTAACTATACTGTAGCTTAAATAAACATTAAAATGTCAACGCTTGTGTTATTAAAAATAGAAAATTATGTAAAAAAGGACGATTGTAGAGGTTTCATTTTATGTCTTCAGAAGTGGGTAACAAGTTTTTGTAACTACATTGTTTATATTTTAAAGTGCTTGTCTTTCTAGTGTTCATTTAAGTTCTGTTATGTACTTTCGACGCTATTTAAACCAAGATTAGATACTTGAGGTCATAGCCACCAGTAACGGCGACCCGATTACGCTACTGACTGGCTATCGAGATGGCTTTCAGTTTGACATTTGATTCCCATCCATCCTATACAATTGCTATTACAATAAGGGAATAAATTATATCCTTTTTTTCCAAATACACACTCATATTATAATAACACCCATACAGATAACAAACATCTATGTTCATCACAAATGTTTGTTTGATAAGGCCGCCCATTGTATCATTTTTATTTTTTGAAGTTTCTGTATTTCTTTATTCTTTATTCTTTATTGTACACAAACTGATTTACACAAAAAAATACATAATAGTCATGTACAAAGGCGAGCTTAACCCTATATAGAGTTTTCTTCCAGCAAACCTTAGAGGATAGAGAGAGCTGATTATAGTGGTGGGAAGGTGTACAACATACTTTAAAGAAAAACATTGAAATAATAGGAGAGAAATCCTAATAAATTATATATAGTACCTACATGCAAAATGAATATAATTATATATATATATATATATATGATATACCTACACATATAGATAAATATATAAACATAAATACTTAAAATATAATAACTAGATTATATAGATAATAGATAACTAGATTATAGTATTTGTTTTCTTTTTCCTTTATGTACAATAAAGAATTTATCTCAGTGGGAATCGAATCCATGGCTTACGGCGCAGAAGACAGAGCTACTACTAACTGAGCTGTGAAGGTTGTCAAGCTGGGGCATCTGCTTTTTCCCAACATGTTTATACGACCAACGTATGGTCCAAAGATCACCGTTATCACAACTCAACAGTCTGTACAGTTAGAATTACGAAATAGTTTCGTAACGTGTCTGTAACGGACCGTTATCGTTAAACGAGATTGGAGTTGGAGCTGCCGCATTCTTCGTAATAAAACGAAAAACTGATTTAAACTAAAAAAGGTTTTAAAGACGGCCTTATTCATAATGGTCTTTGAGCGCGCCAATAGCTTATCAGACCGATAAGACTGTTGCTGTCTCTTTTCGTTGCCATGAAAGTGACAGTGACAATACTCTATTAAGGCGCTATAAAATGGCAGGGATTATGAATAGCACGGTAAAACTAAAAAAGGTTATAAAGACTTAAGACAGAGGTGCCTAAGTCGGTTAGAGCAAAAGAAGGCACCAAGTCGTAAGTTTGTAGCCTGTTCTTCTAGACTTGGTCACGTGGTACTGGCACCTAGAGTCACCTAGTTCTATGAGGTTTCAAAGTAATCCTTGAGATTCAACTGTTATCAGTTACGATAACTTGGTTGAAGCGGGGGTCTTTGAATTTAGTTGAAGCGCGGCGCGGGAGGGGTGAAAATCCAGTAAAAAATTTCATTTTTCCTGGCACGGTCTTACTATGCATGACTTACGAGACAATGCTTTGTTAGGTGATGGTTACCACTTCAAAGGAGTATGGTTGTTTCATCCGAAAGTTATTTATTAAAATACTAGCTACCCGCCCGCGCGCCCCTTCTTCGCACGGGTGCACATATTATGCATGTATTATACATATAAACCTTCCTCTTGAATCACTCTATCTATTAAAAAAAAACTGCATTAAAATCCGTTGCGTAATTTTAAAGATTTAGGCATACAAAGGGACAAGAGGACATAGGGACAGAGAAAGCGACTTTGTTTTATACTATGTTCCGAAAGTTACTGTACAGTTTAAGAACTTTAATCATATTCCCCGCTATTTAAGGGTCCGGTGACAGCGCCTCGCGATTTCGAGGTGCGATTGGCTATTATTTCATTTTATTTCATTTCGGGGAGGTTGTTTGAAAGAATAACTCTAAAGAAACACGCATAAATACTGTTAGAACACAAATAATACAATAATATAAGGGAAATGTGCTTGAGTCAGAAATCATTTTGGTATTAGGTAAACGTAAGACCAAACATACTAATACCAAAATGATTTCTGATTCGGGCATGTTTCCCTTATATTATTGTATTATTTGTGTTCGAACAGTATTTATGCGTGTCACTTTAGAGTTATTCTTTCAAACAACCTCCCCGAAATGAAATAAAATGAAATAATAGCCAATCGCACCTCGAAATTGCGAGCCGCTGTCACCGGATCCTTAATAGCGGCTCAGTAGGTATACTTGTCACTGTCACTTTCATGCCAACGAAAAGAGACAGCAACAAACATATTGGTCTGAAGCGCTCAGCGACTAATATGAATAAGAGAGTAAATGTTTAGCTAAATTATTCCGATTACGAACCTTAAGAGGGTCACCGCCGCCACTACCGACCTCAAACATAACCAAAGGTTACAGAAGTTGGTCAATGCTCAATTACATAAACTATACTTAAGTTTAAGTTAAGTTATGTAAGCTTTTTTACTTCCTCGGAAATAGCCGAGTTTGTTGCCTGTTCTTTTCGGCGTTGGTAGCGTGGATCTGGCACCTAGTTTTAAGACGTTTCAAGGTGATTTTATTTTGACTTTGACTTTGAATAACATAGGTACTTGTTTCATGTCATCAGTATCAATTAACTAGATTTTTATGCTGATGATAAAGCAGATGGTCTGCCTGATGTTAAATGGTAATCATCACCTATAAAGCATTGTTTCCCAAGTCACGATATTGCGTCCATCAACTTGTAGCATAAAGATGTTAAGCCTCATGTGCTCGTAATTTCACCCGATCAAAACTAATCGGCTGTCAAGTCACTTGCTATTTCAGTTTTTACTTCAAACTGGATGGAGATAGCACGTGACTTGACAGCCGGTTAGTTTTGGTCGAGCTTTCAGAAACCTCTAGGTACTTACACTCTTCTTTTTTTTAACAATTTAATAATTGAATACATACATGTGTAAAAAAATCTTACTCTCTCTAACTAAATTCTTAATTAAATTCGTTAAACAGCTTAAATCAATTTCTGATGCTGTATAGACCCCACAACAAAAAAAAATAAATGAACTTTCATTCAGTAGCCTGAACCTAAAGGTGGCGTGTTTGAACATTAAACCATAGATCATGATTCCAATGGCATTTGTGTCTTTGTATAGATTTTTTATTGAAAACCTTTGATATTTTATGAGTTGTATTCGATTCGGGTCATCGAACTCAACACAGATTAGGCGATAGCTACTACGATGTCATAGATATAGAAGATAGAAGAATAGTTTATGACTGAAGGTCGTGGATTGAACTTTACGATTTGACAGAAATGTGTGACAAAAGTAAAAATCAAGGAATTTGATTGTATTCAAATTCCGTAAAAATGGACACAGGTAGGTATGGAATGACAGGTAGTGTGGAGTTAAAAGATGTATTTTTCGATTCGTTCCGTTTTTGGAAGCAACCAACTGGCAGCATAGAATTTTAATTGATTTTCTAGTGTTATTATAAGTTTATTGTTTAAGATTAGAACTTTGATATTTCTACTAACTTTACCTACCGTAAATATGAGCAGTAAGAATGAAAGTCTTTGTCTCTAAATGCGATTTTAACGAAAAAAATATTCCTAGTTTGAAGAAAACAGTCACCATCTTCGTTCAAAATAAATGACAGCCGACTAGATAAGAAACAATTTAAATTCACTTGACGTCACTGTAACTGAGAGTACCCTTTAAATAATCGGCCACGCACGTAAAAATGGCGTTACTCTACTTTTTGTATTTCTATAAATATTAATTATATATTTTCCTACACTTTCCACAAACAATGTATTATTCTAAGATTCCCATGCGTTATCTACTACAGTGAAACTGGTTTTCACCCGGCTTTGGCCGCTCTCACGAGCCTGAGATGTAGAAATTATAGCATTGTTTGCTTTTTTAAGTATTTTGACGTGTGAGAAACAATAATTCACGTTCAACAAGACTACCTCTACCAAGGAATTTAGATAAAACATAGGAGCTTTGTTTGTTCTAAAAAGTATCCAAATTTCTTGACCTCTACAGCTTGGAACACGTCACTTACCTACAATCTACACATTTTGAGAACCTTGTTTTGTTCGAGAGAATTAGGGTTAAGTATGTAGAATTTTGATATGACTGTGTATTTGTTTTTTGATGTTTAATTATAGGGCAGTGTGGTCGCCCAGCGACAAAGCCGATTAAATAATAAAAAAAAAGGATTTTCCAAGGAATAGTATTCAAATTCCTTGGGATTTCCATGTCAAAGCCGTGTTTTTTTTTATTCGCTGTCTATGGGTATAGACTCTGTCCTCTTTGCCTTTCAAAACAGTAAGTCAAGTCAGCTGTCACATAATTATGTCTTGAAGATAATAGTGGCGGTTTTCTTCAAAACGTTTTTAAGATTTTTAAGATATTTTAGTTCAAATAATATATAAAACAATGCATGTGAGAACAGATGTAGAATTCACTGTTCTACTAAGGTTTAATACAAATAGCTTAAACATTTTTACTGTGATAACACTCTAACACTTCAAGTAATTTTGTTTTACCATCATTATTCTCTTGAGAAAAGAAACAACGGGCTCTTTTATTTAATTTTTATTTAATACCAATGGGAAAACTTCCTTCCGCGGCAGTATCTGCCCGCGACCACGGCGGCTATTGCAACACAGCCGAAACGTTGGGAAAATAATAAAGTGTAATATTATTTCGATCGCGAAAGTAAAAAAAATACAATTAAAATCTTTGAAGTACTAATAACAGAACAAAAACACTTTTATGAATTAAAAAGCTACGTAGTCCTTTCCAAAATTATCAAAAAACGAATCCTCAAAATGATAATCAACACAAAGTGCTTATAAAATTAAATCAATAACCTGATTGTAAGATTAAAATAAAAAAACAAAAACAACCTCATTTTTTGGCGCCAAAGAGCGTTCTACTTTCTACGTTATTACGACACAAAAGATGGTTTCCTACAAACTCGTTGGGCAATTCTTATGCAATCGACCTCTTTTCTGAAATCGATAGCCGAATATCTCGCTCTATAAACAAGAGAGATGGAAGACGCAATCCATATTTTAAGATTTTTGTTGGAGATTTTAAATTAAATTATTTTATTATATTTTAGAGAGCACCTACAGTCTAGTGGAAATGGCCCTTGATCGGGGTTTGATAGTGGGATGGAATTAACTATTGCAATATAATATACCAAAATGTAATAGTAAATGGGTACTATGTACCAAATTATGTTATATTTCGACGTACGTACCTCTTAAAATATAGGGTAAAAGTCAATACTTTACAACAAATATAGCTTCAATAAGCTATATTTGTTTCTAAGCAGATCGCAAAAAATGAGAATAAAAAATCTATTTCATGTTTTTTATTTTACAATAAGTTAATCGAAAAAAAGCTTTTGAGATTTTGTGAGCTAAACGGCTAAAACTAGTCCCCAATTTCACTTCATTCATTATATAGCGAAACTATAGATATCTAATTTCATTTACGACCTCAGTGGCGCAGCGGGCGAGAGTCCGCCTGCGACGCAAGAGGTTGCGGGTTCGATTCCCGCCTCGGAACAAATTTGTGTACGATCTGCAGAAATTTGTTCCGTTGGTCTGGGTGTTTATGTATAACAAAAAATATCTATCTATGTAAGTATATAATGTATTAAATATAATATCAGTTATCTAGTACCCATAACACAAGCATTGAGTAGCTTACTTTGGGGCTAGATGGTGCTGTGTGGATTGTCCAGCATTATTTATTTAATTATGTCTGAGGCCGACTGTATGACTATCCAAGACACGTTGTAGGTATATGCCACAGCAAAGTGGCCACGCAGAACTTGGATTATTTATATCAATTGGTTAGGATTTAGGAAGCTACGTACGTCTTGAGTGTTTTGAAAAGAACAAGTAATTTTAAATACTTATGGAGCCTTATTCACTATGACCATTTGCACCGCGATCACAGCTAAGACAAGGCAGCTGGTGTCATACGGTCAGGGCAAAGTATCTCCTATGTCATAAAGAATAAAGCCCAACATCAAGTTTTGACGTTTCACGGCTTAGGGCAAGGAATCTCCTATTTTCATAGAGCATAATGCCCCTGAATTATAAGTCCAACCAAACGTAACTTTTTTTTTATTTTTTTATCGGACAAAAACTGAAATCATGATTTTTTTTTTGAGATTTTTATTTATTAAAGCAAAAAGTGAATTTGTGTGTAAGGTCACATTTTGTTATGTAAAAGATTTCTACTTATTTCATTCACCAAAAAGTGTTGCATATTTAAAATGCGTGTAAAATGAAATACCAAAAACCGTATGAATGATAGTAAAAGTTATTTCTATTACAATGTTCCCTTCATTTAAATACACGCTACATACTAACACGCGATCTGTTTATACTACTAAATATACCTTAACTATGATACTTTAAGGATAAAAGTTGCATAACATTGATTTTGTCGTAAAATTGAGTATGTAATTAAATCCAAAAGGTTGGTAATATTGCGATCAAGATTGAAGATTATTTGATTGAAGGTAAGGTGTGAAATTGCGTGTTTATTGTAATTAGACAGCTGTTCAGCATTATATTCAACTAAGAATTATGTACTTTGAATGTATATGGAGATAAGATCAAAATTAGAAAAAGGTAATATATTTATTTATTACAGATGTTAAGTGGTAACCATCACCTATCACAAAGCATTTCCTCGTAATTCACGCACGATAAGAACGTGCCTTGTGATGCACTGCCATGCGTCCATAAATTGAGGCATACAGATGTTAAGCCTCATGTGCCTGTAATTACACCGGCGACCACACTCTTCAAACCGAAACAGCGTTGCTGCTTGGCGGCAGAAAAAGGCGTGGTGGTAGTACTTCCCCGGACAAGCCACACACCAAAGGCTCTACTATTCGTAAAAGTCAGTTACGAGATTTCTTAGTTTAAAGCACAGATAAAAGAATACTATACGTTCTAAGTCAAATTATCGGTCATCTCAGTCACGTCTTTGGGTCGTGGGCACTTTACTAAGGTAACGACTCTTTTCTTGTTAAAAATATAACTGTATTTATACTAGTTGAACTAGTATCCGAGCCAACAACAAGTAGTTCAACAGATTGCCCACCTGATGATAAGTGGTAACCATCACGTATAACAAAGCATTGCGTCGTAAGTCACGCATGATAAGAACGTGGCCTATGATGCACTGCCCTGCATCCATCAACTTAAGGCATACAGATGTTAGGCCCCATGTGCCTGTAATTACACCGGCGACCACACTCTTCAAACCGAAACACAGCGTTGCTGCTTGGCGGCAGAAAAAGTCGTGGTGGTAGTACTTTCCCGGACGAGCCCGCCACAAAGAGCTCTACTACTCTTAACATTGTGAACATAAGATGCAACAAAGACTCAAATAAACTAAATAATTCAATTGTTATTGGTGTGGAACCCTAAAAACGAACAAGATAAGGCCTTCACACACATTAGCATACAATCGGTAAAAGTCCCATTGTCAGTTACGAAACACTAGAAATGGCGGCTTGGCTAAATTCAGAGCAAATGCGGCAAAGAAGAGCAGCAATGGTCTAGTGGGAGTGACCTGCCTTTCGATCGTAAGGTCGCAGCTTCAAATTCGGTCGTGCATCAATTCCGCACGACCGGAATAGGAAGACTGGTTTCAATTTGGAACCAACGGATTTTTCCTATTTAGAAATTTATGTGCACGATGCATGATCCAGTTTACAACTCTTTCGACGTAACTTCCTTTTTCTAGTATTTCTTTATAGACGTAAATTTGACTACCCCCTCTAGATGTCCTTTAGTTTTCCTCAAAGAATCTTGAGTTACTACTAAGAGATCAGAGGGGATATCTACCGTGCCTGCGAATCAAAGTCGTGAAGCTGTTTAAGTTTCATTTTTTCAGTACCTAATGACGAGCATAGATTTGTAGCGCCATATTTAGATCGCCATATTGAGATGATTTAGTTAAATTCTTTAGTTTTGTGTCATTGTTTGGTCCATAACCCTCTGTTTTCTAGTTCTTTTGCTTCTTGTCGTGTCCCTTTTTTTGTGACAGTGTGGTGAAAGGATTTTAAGTGCACCTCAAAGAGGCTCTTTTTGGTCACATTTTTTAGAACTTTTAAGGTTCTCGTCATGTCTCCTCAAGATGTTTTCCCTCACCTTTTCAGAGTACTTCCACATAATGTAATGCACATAATTTAATAAACAGAAAACGCATGGTGCATTACCGGTTTAAAACTCGCTACCTTAGGATCGGATGGGTCGCTACCTCTAGACCACAAGTGCTCTTAATGTATTTTCTAGTAATAACATAATCTTGTAAAAAAACATATTTCATTAAGCGTGTGTATTTTAAATAGATAACCATGTCTTAACAACCCCACACGTCCAAAAAAATGCCATAATTTTGTGGGTAACTGAGGTAATTTCTTCGGACGTGTTGGGTCATACTTACTAACTTGTCTTAGAATAAAACTGAAACATTTGCGTAAACGAGAAAGGAAGTAAACTCACTACTTTCGACTGTTATGACCATGTCGAAATAGTATCATTAAAATCATATTTACATTCATAACTTTGCAAAGCGGCGGAATTACGACGCTTAACGCAATACGTGACGTTTTTACGATGCTCTCGAATTGTGAAGAAAACATAACTTGGTCATGCGTTAGCATCTATAGTCTGTGACTTTATCCAATAAGTACTGTATGAATTCAGTATTGAATTTAGAATAAATTTGAATTTGGAACTATTTTGACTTCATAAAGGCCAGTAGACTATATTGGCTATAGGCCTTGATAAGAGGAGTCAAATCAGACATAGGTACATTGAACAAAAGTTCCATAATAGAGCGACAAACCGACAAACGTAGAGGTCCCTGCATAGCATAATTATGATGTATACCTACAAGTAATGAGTAGGGACCTCAGTGTGCTAAAGACTAATTTGATATAATCTATGAACAGTAACGTAACAAAAAACTTCAAAATCATTTGAAAATAGCGCGATTGGGTCGTTTAAATACTTACTACCTCATAGCTCAGAATAAACAAGTTGAAATAGCAATAAGCAAGCTCATAAAACCGAAAACTATGCGGAACAAAAGTTCTCGAACAGCACAAACCGGAAAACGAAGTTAGTGTACAACGGCCCCCTTCCCGACACACCGACGACACTGTCGTGATTACGAGAAATCGGTAGAGGGCTCAAAAATGCATTTCTTAGAAATGTATATAGAAAGAATGAATGAATGTTTGTTGGGCAGAAAATTTCGGCCTGATGATGATGATGTGTTCTATTTTTCCGGGTACTGGGTTTGTGGTATGACTGACAAGGTGTCAATGATGAGTGTTGTAATTTTCAAACATAAACGCATCTAATTTCCTCGGTTAATGACTTACACACACCTTTCTACACCGAAACCGCGTTAGTTACTACAAGCACCCTTCACTATTCGAATAGCACTCACCTCTGTCTGCAATACTGTCTCCAGCTCCGATATCCTGAAGGCCCTGATCCTCAACCACGTCGTTAGAACTAAACTGATCACGAAACACCACATTGTCGTTGAAAACAGGCTGAGGTCCAGCGTGAGAGTTTGTTTGCACTGAATTTACGCTATCTGTGGCATAAGGGAACACAACACGAGGACTTCTTGCTTTCCAGCCAGGATACCCGTTGCGTAAAGCTGGGAAGCTTTGGAAAGGCTCGAAAGCGAAATTCGGCGCATACGGACGCCCGAAACGTCCGTGATAGTATTGAGGTTGGTTCTGAAATGGCCTAAAACGAGGCAGCGGCTCGTAAAATCGCTCGTTCCCACTTGGACTGTCTTCGATTTTTGAAATATCGGTATTCTCGTCCGGAGACGTGAATTCGTAGTCTGTGGTCTCGTCGAATTTAATTTTCGAATTTTGGGTTAGGTCGATTTCCCCTTTGCCGTAAGGCTGATGGTTCTCATCTTCGTCTAGAAACAGTACTCTTGAGCGTCTTCTGTAGTAGTTTTTGGGTATGAACATGACATTTCTGTACGGTTTCTGGTATAGTGTAAGCGCGCGGCTCGGCTCGCCCGCCGCAACAGACGCGACTACAAGCAGAATTACTTTCCATCTATGTGTTAGCATGTTGTCGCGGTCACTGCTCCGATGTTTTCACTTTCATTTTATTTATTCGCGGATTATGAGCTTGTTTTCGCGTTCGAAATTCAAACACACATAATTTTTCGATACGAAACTTTTTGTTTCTTTTTTAACGAACTTTTTTCATGGTTTTTGAACGGAAAAGCGTGTGGTTCGTTCGGTAGTGAGGTGCAGACTGCTAGAACAGCGGCCCCCACTTGTTCGTTATGTAAAAAGCATGACGCGTCTGTTTATGCAATATCTACCTAGTTCTTATTGATTAGTGATAGTGTAAGGCTTTTGGGGTCACTGATGGTTGCAACTCTTCCTATTTGCATCTTAAAGCTACTTTATACTGGATTTTTTTTCTCTCTATCCAAAGATAAAGTTTTATGACGTATATACTACACATGAAATGTTATTATGTGTCTGGGTGTTTATTGTACTTTAAGAAGAAGACGTAGTATTCAAATTCCTTGACACGCTCTGTCCGGTTGTGCCTAAAACGCAGTCTGACATATATTTTTATAAAAAAAGTATTTAAGTGATATATGTATTAGTTTTTTTTAATATAACCAGCTGATGGAACAAGTAGATGGCCCACCTGATGTTAAGTGGTAACCATCACCTATAACAAAGTACGAGTATTGCCTCGTCACGCACGATAGGCATTAGTGCATCGTAGGTGCCCTACGATGCACTGCCCTGCGTCCATCAACTTGAGGCATACAGATGTTAAGTCTCATGTGACTGTAATTACACCGACGACCACACTCTTCAAACCGACACACAGCGTTGCTCCTTGGCGGCAGAAAAAGGCGTGGTGGTAGTACTTCCGTAGACGAGCCACACACAAAGAGCTCTACTACTCTTAAAACTACTACTCTATTTGGTTCCTATTCAAGCTTTGCTTAGTTTTGGAGGAGCGTTACTCAAAGGTTTACATAAGTACAAAAACTATCATAGCAAACTTTAGACTTCTCCTCAAGGCGTTGACAACACCTAATTTTTCTCTCGCTCGCACGATTCGACATTTTAAAAGATATAAAATCACAAATTTCAATTTTGAAAAATCGCAAACAACCGTTTTGTGTGCAATCAAATTGCACACTGTTTGGTATAAATTTCATTTTGATCGATGGAAGTTTTCCTGCTTAAAAATTTGCTTATGTAATAAAACTAGTAAAGCTAACTTTTGAGTAGGTAAACTTGGATCTATTAAAATGATTTTTTTACTAAACTGTACGCAATGTGATTGCACACAAAATGGTTGTTTGCGACTTTTTGAAATTGGGATTTGTGATTTTGTATTTTAAAATGTCGAATCGTGCGAACGAGAGGAATATTAGGTGTT
Organism: Plemyria rubiginata; assembly: GCA_963576535.1. Lineage (NCBI taxonomy): Eukaryota > Metazoa > Arthropoda > Insecta > Lepidoptera > Geometridae > Plemyria > Plemyria rubiginata. The sequence goes on along the minus strand of OY754911.1, from coordinate 2,371,730 downwards.
GTCAACGCCTTAAGCTCAGTGCCATTCAAGCAACCACCCCTTAAATCAAAACACCGCAAGATCCGTTTGTACGACCCGATTCGAACCTACGATAAGAAGGCGAAGTGTGGGAGTGCCCACTAAACAACCAGTGTTAAAATAGCGAAAAATATTCTATGACTTGCACTATGTTTAGCAGCCATTTCTGTCCGGATAAAACTGAAACTGAAACAGCTTCACGAATTTGATCCCCAGGCACGGTAGATATCGTCGCAGATCTCACCAAGTACTAACTCAAGGTCCTTTGAAGACATTTAAGGAGGATAGTCAGAATAACAATAAATAATAATAATTTATTGTTCTTAAGTAGGTACAGAAACGGATAATATGGCTATATGCATCTATGTATGTATAGCCTCTATGTTACCAATTGGTGTACAATGTTTTTAGCTTTTATACTGTTAGTCTATACAGGGTGGCCAAAAAGTCGTGGATGAAACGCAACTAGGGATTAGATGAGGTGATCAGCTGCAAAAAATTGTTCTACGGGAGGTCCTTTAGGTCAACCCCTGTAGAGTTATAATTTACTAGTTGCGCCCCGCGGTTTCACCCGCGCAGATTTAAATCCCGGTATTCCCACGGGATAAAAAGTAGCCAATTTGTTATTCCAGACTATAATGTATCTCTCTGCCAAGTTTTATTCAGATCCGTTCAGCCGTTTCGGCGTGAAAGAGTAACAAACATCCATCCATCCATCCATCCATACTCACAAACTTTCACGTTTATAATATTAGTAGGATTTGCGTCCTACGTCCATCAAGTTGCGGCATACAGATATTAAGCCGCATGTGCCTGTTACCCCGGCAACCACACTCTGCAAACTGAAACACAGCGTTGCTGCTTGGCGGCAGAAAAGACGTTGTGGTGGTACTTCCTCGGAGGAGCCACACACAAAGAGCTCTATACTACTCTTACTCATGTCAGCACTTTTAGTTATTATTTTTCTTGTATTTATTACCCAAGTCCCTCATTTGCCTCTTTTATTTATTTATTTTTAAACTTTTTAATGTTAATTTTACACTTTATTTTGGTTTGGTTATTTTTTCCTGATTTTTGGATCTGTCGTATTTTTGATTTTTTTGTCATTATATATGTGTGTAGATTGTCCGTGGCATTACTGCACGGCCCTGGCGGAAGACCAGCGTCAGTTGCTGCCGACTGACTTATGCTGAGCCTCCCTTTCGCCCTGAGGGTCCCTTTTGCAGCTCTTAGGTTATTTTTATTTGATTTATTTTCTTTGTTTTTTGTATGTTTTATGCTGTATTTATGCTGCTGCAAATAAATATGTTTTCTTTCTTTCTTTCTTAAAACATCATGAAATTCCTTAAAATAAAATCTCTATGATACCTATATCTCTTGTCGTCTTTAGCTTCTTAACCTACACAACATGCAAATTCAATTCAATTCAAATCATTTATTTCAGATCATGTTAATCCAATTTGTACACACAGAAATAAAAACTTAAAAACGAATGTTATTAACAGCAAAACATGAGACAAATACATTTATTTATATGTTAGATTCAGGTCTCAAACAGATGTTGTTACCTACTGGGTCACTAGCTGAGCAATATTCATATTCATTTATTTCCTATATAACAATAATACAATAATAAATATAACAATAATAAATCTAAATATATATAACTCAAAGGTGATTGACTGACTGACATAGTGATCTATTAACGCACAGCCCAAACCACTGGACGGATCGGGCTGAAATTTGGCATGCAGGTAGATGTTATGACGTAGGCATCCGCTAAGAAAGGATTTTGATCAATTCTAGCCCCAAGGGGATAAAATAGGGGATGAAAGTTTGTATTAAACTTTGAATTCCTTGGCGCGAGCAAAGCCGCGGGTTCAGCTAGTATCTAATAAAACAATAGGTAGCAGTTTATCTACCCAGTATGTCCAAGTGTCAAAGTGCGGTGTCCGTTTTTTAAGAAACCAAGGCATTAGATAACTTTCTCCAGCTTAGTATAGCTCGTATGAAGTCATTAGAAAATGTTACGTGTATGGATGCAGGAAGTCAGCTGGGATTAATTTGAATTTGAACCTTACATCTGCTTTTAGAGATTTGTATGATCAGAGGACCAACCGCGATCTCTTGAAGCATTCCTATTTCAATACTAGTTGCGCCCCGCGTTTCACCCGCGCAGATTTAAATCCCGGTATTCCCACGGGATAAAAAGTATCCTATGTGTTATTCCAGACTATAATCTATCTCTCTTCCAAGTTTCATCCAGATCCCTTCAGCCGTTCCGGCGTGAAAGAGTAACAAACATTCATCCATCCATACTTACAAATTTTTGCGGTTATAATAGTAGTAGGATAGGATAAGATAAGATAATACAAAACTCGGTACTTTTTATCCCGTGGGAATACCGGGATTTAAATCTGTGCAGGTGAAACCGCGGGGCGCAACTAGTAATATTATAAATGCGAAAGTTTGTGAGTATGGATGGATGGATGTTTGTTACTATAAAACTCCATAACGGCTGAACGGATCTTGGTGAAAATTGGCACAAAGATATATTATTAAAGTTATATATTTGATTTTGTATTATATTTATTTTTATATGGATTTCCAATCTGAAATAAATGAATAATAATAATTATAGTCTGGAATAACACATAGGCTACTTTTTATCCCGTGGGAATAGCGGGATTTAAAACTATGCGGGTGAAACCGCAAGGCGCTACTAGTACATACTAAAAGTTCAAGGTTCAGAAAAAAAAACTATTACTGAGTTTTATATTATATAACTATATATTTATTTAAACGCACATATCTCAAAACTAGATTGCAATGACATTCAGAACTATTGCAGTGGAGCTATTGAACGTAAAAGCGCCATCTGTTAGAAACTGTCTGCGAAACTTTTACTGTACCCACTATTCGTTTTCAACTTCAAAGCTTGCATTGTAGATTCGTTTAACTGATTGGTATTATAATGTTGAAGTTTAAAAAAGATGGCGCTCATACAAACAATCTTTTCCTTCACCGTTTAAGTGTACCGGCGTGCATTCAATTTTCGATAGGAAAAATTATTTAGTGCACGACCGGATTTGAATTACGACCTTACGATCGGAAGGCGGGGTCACTCCCACTAGACCAACGGTGCTCTCTTATCACTATCATCATCACTACATAGTATAAAACAAAGTCGCTTTTTCTGTCCCTATGTCCCCATGTCCCTTTGTATGCTTAAATCTTTAAAACTGCTCAACGGATTTTGATGCGGTTTTTTTTATAGATAGAGTGATTCAAGAGGAAGGTTTATATGTATAATACATGCATGATATGTGCCCCCGTGCGAAGCAGGGGCGCGCGGGCGGGTCGCTAGTTCTTAATAAAGAGAAGTTGTTTTCGTGGAGAGCGCGTTGATGTCTTTTGTATGAAGATTGTGCAGATAATTTTACAAAAATGAATTTTATTATATTGTAATGTTTTGTGTAGTAGGTGACTGTTTATTTCTTGTTTTTTTAGGTTGCTTGTTAAATGAATCTTCTTTTTCTTCCCATGTCACGAGTTTATTTCGAAACAGTGTGGTGAAATAATTACAGCAAGACACAAAATAAATGTATAGTGGTCAATGGACGGTCAATTGTGTCAGTCTTTTGTTAGACTAGCGACCCGCCCGCGCACCCCTGCTTCGCACGGGTGTACATACCATGCATGTATTATACATATAAACCTTCCTCTTGAATCACTCTATCTATAAAAAAAACCGCATCAAAATCCGTTGAGCAGTTTTAAAGATTTAAGCATACAAAGGGACATGGGGACATAGGGACAGAAAAAGCGACTTTGTTTTATACTATGTAGTGATGATTATAGTGATAAGAGAGCACCGTTGGTCTAGTGGGAGTGACCCCGCCTTCCGATCGTAAGGTCGTAATTCAAAATTGTCTAATACTATGTAGTGATAGTGATAGTGAAGACGGGGGAATGCCGATCACCTTAGAGAAAAATGCTCTATTTGTTTTTTCATTTGTCTTATTTTTATTTTGAGGTTTAGAGACTGCGTGCTCAAGCGTTACAACCCCTGCGCTGCAGCGTGCTCGCTGTGTTTCAAGGCACCTTATTTATGTTATTGGAGTGAGCGGTAATACCCGACACGATCACTATTACCCCTGCTTCCCCTACCTTTCCCTTGAATCACTCTATCTATTAAAAAAAAATGATCTAAGCATAAATACGAAGAGACAGACACAAGAAGTGACTTTTTTATATACTAATGTAGTTAAGTATGACATTTTTGCTTATTTTAATAACTGAACATGATTATTACTATAATTTCACATTGCCAATTAGCGGAGAACTTGTCAAAATAACACCATTTCAGTGAAATCTCTCTTCGGCACACAACGAAATATCGAAATATGTATGAGTCAATTGACCCTGTTCTCGGTTTGAACATACAAAAATACTTATTTTTATTTTTTATACAACTTGCTAATGGAGCAAGCAGTTGGCCCACCTGATGTTAAATGGTAACCATCACCTATAACAAAGCATTACCTCGTAAGTCACGCTCGGTAGAAACGTGCCCTACAATGTATTGCTTTGCGTCCACCACACACTATTCAAACTAGAGACGGCAACGCTGCTTGGTGGCAGTAAAAGGCGTGGTGATAGTAATTCCCCGAACGAGCCACACAAAGAACTATACCCCCGAAACAACCATAGCAAATCAAATCAAATAACGTTTATTGTTTCACTAAAACACGACGAAGGAGAAACTCCGTGGTAAAAAACGAGACATTTTACACCATGTTGAATGTGATTGTAAATTTGTGCACATCTTTTTTAAATGACATTCTATTTACATAAATACCTACATACATAAAATCACGCCTGTTTCCCATGGGAGTAGGCAGAGACCACGGATTTCCACTTGCTACGATCCTGACATACCTCTTTTGTTTTATTCACTCTCATAAGTCAAAAAGTCAAAATGTGTTTATTCAATACAATAACAAGGACCATCTTGAGACGTCCTAAAACTAGGTGACTCTAGTGCCTCATTTCATAACATCCTACTAATATTATAAATGCGAAAGTTTGTAAGTATGGATGTATGGATGGATGGATGGATGGATGTTTGTTACTCTATAACTCCAGAACGGCTGAACGGATCTTGGTGAAAATTGGCACAGAGATATATTATAGTCTGGAATAACACATAGGCTACGTTTTATCCCGTGGGAATACCGGGATTTAAAACTACGCGGGTGAAACCGCAGGTCGCTACAAGTTCTTCATACATTTTCGTCGGTTTAGGGTACTCTTGACTTGACCTTTCTCTGAACGTCTGCTATCTGATCCAGATAACATATTCTTCTTCTTCTTTCTTCTTTTTATGGCTCCTGACATAGACAATCTTGCCAATGTCAAGTGATTCAGAGAGATTATACTCTTTGTAGTTATGTTTCTAGTTTGATATTATTAATTGACACACAACGCTCCTGTCAGTATTTATGTCACCGGTAACAGCCCGTTAGCTAGACACCATTTATGAGGGTCCCGCTATCATGTCACTCGCCATGTTATCTTACAATGTAGATAATATACTGACCTGTATCTAAAGATCAGTGCCTGTATCGCTTTATAAATAAATAAATAATGCTGGACAATTCACACAGCACCATCTAGCCCCAAAGTAAGCTACTCAAAGCTTGCGTTATGGGTACTAGATAACTGATATATTTAATACATTATAAACTTACATAGATAGATATTTCTTGTTATACATAGAAAACACCCAGACCAACGGAACAAATTTCTGCAGATCGTACACAAATTTGTTCCGAGGCGGGAATCGAACCCGCAACCTCTTGCGTCGCAGGTGGACTCTGGCCCGCTGCGCCACTGAGGTCGTCATTATAACCCTCGGTTTCTGAAAGCTCGATCAACACTAATCGGCTGTCAAGTCACTTGCTATCTCTATCTAATTTGAAGTAAAAGCTGAAATAGCAAGACACTTGACAGCCGACTCTTGTATCACTTTATCTATATAAAAAAACCACATCAAAATCCGTTGCGTAGTTTTAAAGATTCATAGGGACATGTGGACATAGGGATATAGGGACAGAGATAGTGACTTTGTTTTATACTATGTAGTGATGATACTAGCGGCTTGTCCCGGCTTCGCAAGGGTGAACAATGGGCATTTATATATGAAATAATACAGCCTATGTTACTCAGGGAGTCTAGGTTTCAAACTTTCTGTACTACATATCAATTTCATCTGTGCCATTACGATACTAAATATTTTCTCATCTTTGCCGATTACGATTACCAGAGTTAGACAACTAGGGTCAACACCTTTAAAAAAAAAAAAAGAATGAACCCAACAACGTCTAAAATATGAATGTTAGCAATCAGTACTACGCGAGCGAAGCCACGGGCATCAGCTAATTCAGATCATTTATTAACTTTTCCCCAAACAAAAATAGCAAGTTAGTTAATCTTAGTAGAAAATAAAAACGAAGAGCTGACGGCCTTTCGCTGAGCGAGTGTTAGGGGAAGTGTACACTAGATATTAATATCTGTCAGCCGCCATAAAAAATAAGTTAAAAAAAAAGATGTCGGGGTACATACATATCATGAAAAAACATATTTGAACAAAAGTTTTAGTTAAAGTAATTGTACAAGTTAAATTGTATTTTCTCTAGTTGTGTATAGTATACTATTCTTAAAATTTGTAATATTTTTAAAATTACGGAAACTAATACGTATTGCCAACGAGTATTTAGGGTTAAGTGCTCATAGGTTATTTGCCCACATGTTCAAGATGTTTAGAGTCAAATATATACGTTACCTCAATATATTTTCAGCATGTGATTTTCAGTAAACCTATAAGTAATTCCTAAAGCTTTCAAATAAGAGTAAAAAAATACATTCACATCCGTTCGAAAGATTCATAATCAATGCATTCCAAGTCTCAATAATCAACTGCACAGTTATTAATTCCTAAATCACATACTTTCTGAATCGGTGGTGATAGCTACCCGGGCAGCTAATACTTAACGATCGAGACAGCGCGACCGACAGTGAGAAACCAGCTTTAGGATGACTGGTTTTGAGAAACCATGGCAGTAAGAATTAAAGAACCACAGCTGACGGTCGAATGCAAAATAAAAAAATATATTTGAAATACGAACGTTTTGTTTTTTTTTATTGGCGAATGATAAGCCAGTGATAAGTTTCTCGTGTATTGAGTGAAAGTGGTTGAAGTGAAAGGTGTGGTGAGTATAAGTCCTTTATCAAATGTTAAAAGGCTCTGCGATGTTTGACCCAGTTTTAAGATGCTTTCCAATTACATTTTTGGAAGTATTTTTTTATTTATTCCATTTTTTTTATGTGTTATAAACTTTTTTTAAGTTAATTTTTATTTATTTTTTATTTTTATCACAAAATTAAGAGATCTCTGATGTTGTGATAAAAATAAAGAAATACCTTTAAATAAAATAACTTTTAAATAGGGTGCCTACTTGGGTCAAATAGACAGCTAAGATATTTAAAATGTAATGTACCTCATTACTAGAACAAATAATTATTATTATGTATATGCGACAGATTTTTTACCTTAATCGAATTATTTAGTATAAATAATACCTTACGAGGCAATGCTTTGTTCAGGTGATGGTTACTATTTAACATCAGGTGGGCCATTTGCTTGTTCCATCAGCTAGTCGTTAAAAAAAATGGTTTGGATCAAGATTATTTCTTGCTGAGACTTTATTTTTTACCTAATTCTCCGAAATTTTGTTGTTTTTTTTTTTCACAACCAAATTCAGTCAATTTAAATATATCTTACCACAATTTTGATGTGCGAGCGAGTAGTATCCACACAGCACCATCTAGCCCCAAAGTAAGCTACTCAAAGCGTGTGTTATGGGTACTAAATGACTGATATATTTAATACATTATATACTTACATAGATAGATTTTATAGTTTTTATATAGAGCTATAACGGTCACCCTTTCAGAGACTATTCTAGTACCCCTACATAATACGATACACTACATTACTAAGTGCTTGAAAGAAACCTCTTTGTGGCCCACTTAAAATCCTATCACCACACTGTTTCGAAAGAAACTAGTAATACGACAATAAAAAGACTTCATACCATATTATAAAATTAATATTTACTAATACGTAGGTAGTTAAGTTATTTTTTTTAAGAGTAGAATACACATAAAACAGTTAATTTATCTATAGCGTTTTAAGAGTGTTAAAACTCTGTGCGTGGCTCGTCCGGGGTAGTACTACCACCACGCCTTATTCTGCCGCCAAGCAGCAACGCTGTTTCGGTTTGAAGAGTGTGGCCGCCGGTATAATTCAAGGCACCTGGCACATGAGGCTTAACATCTGTATGCCTAAAGTTGATGGGCAGTGCATCGTAGGGCACGTTCTTATCGTCACCCAGAAACTGCTTTGTGGATGGTTATCACTAAACATCAGGTCGACCATCTGCGTGTTTCGACAGCAATTAATATAAAAAACTGAGCTTAATTACAGCCAATCTCTATAACTGCTGATTCTTCATTTTGTATTGATCTCATGCTCTACTTTTTTTAATCGCAAAATCAATTTTACAGTTTTGGAATCTGGAGCGCTTTATGCGTTTCTTTTTATTAAATCAAATAAATATTTAATTTTTTTTTTTATACAACTTGCTGATGGAACAAGCAGATGGCCCACCTGATGTTAAGTGGTAACCATCACCTATAAACAAAACATTTCCCCGTAGGTCACGCACAATAGGAACGTGCCCTACGATGCACTGCCCTGCGTCCATCAACTTGAGGCATACAGATGTTAAGCCTCATGTACCTGTAATTACACCGGCGACATTGCATTGAATACACGAATTTCAAGAAAATTACAATAAATATTTATAAAATACACATGAAACAGTTGATTTAGGTACCAGGACTTCTCGTCCTCTCTTAATAACTCTGTTGTTGTGTTGCTGTTGTGGTTTATTATATTATTCGCTGATCGCACAAGGAGATGACCCACTTGATAGTAAGTAGTAACCATCACCTTTACCAAAGCATTGCTTCGCAATTCACGCACGATATGCTGATACAGGTGTAGTACAGGATCTCTTTATGATTCTGTAGAAATTGAGTAAATTAGAAGTGTCTACGCGGTGACAATTAACGGGGAAAGTATGTACGCATCGCTAGTCTTGTAGGGCGCCACTAGTCGGTGACCTACGACTAGGAAAGTTGACATTTCATTAAGATAACTATACTTCATTGATTATTTTGTTTATGACCTTGCTTGCGGTGGCTCAAGTCTAACCGAGATGCGAGTTTCATTTCCTCTTGTAAGTTTTTTTTAATCGAGACACAAAGATTGAGGTTCATAATTTTTTCTGATGTTAAATGGTAACCATCACCTTTACCAAAGCAGTGCCTTGCGCGTCACGCACTCTAAAAACGTGGTACCTATGCACTATCCTTTTTTTACTTATTTATTTACCTATGTACAAAATCCTCTTGAAATACATTGTACATACTTAGATTTCTAATATGCAGCCAGTAACGGATTTACATGATTAAAACTAGAAATAGGTAACAGTCGACGACAGTTAAGTATCCCACAATAATAAGGATGGAGAAATGCTTCACGCATCCCCTCCATCTCAGGGAGAGTTGGAGGGGTATGTCAGGCTCTCCGCCAGCTACTAATGTTAATGAGACCACAATGAGACATTAGCAACTACTGAACTTCCCCCTGCGGTTTTTCCTCGGAGTTACGACGTGGGGTCCTTCAAAAGGCGGGTTTATCTCCTCTTAAAAGGCCGGCAGCGCATCAGCAACGTCTCTGGTGTTGCAGGTGTCTACGGGCGACGGTGACCACTTTCCATCAGGTGGTCCGTATGCTCGTCTGCCAGCTTTGGCATGAAAAAACTAGCGGCATACCGACGAAACAACCATGTATATTCCATTCCAACCATTGTACTTTTAGTTTTAAGTTTGTTTTTTGTTGTATCCTTATGTTGTGTGCATTAAAGTACTGTTTATCTATCTATCTATATTCCCTCTATCACCTCAATGCTAGTGCTTCCTCAAACAACTCATCATAAACATTGTTTTCAGCCTCCATACTTCTAAGGTGACCAGCAGCGTATGAGGATGTCAAGCAATATCAAGCCATGCCTACGGTGGAAAAAGTAGTTCCATGGAAGTATTGCATATTAGATAATTCATTTTACTACAATGAAGACGAAAACGAAAGTGTAAGCGATAACGCTAAGAATAGACTTAAGAAAAGTGATGAATTTGATTCTGAAGGCTTTAAGAACAAAGTCAATTTTAAAAGTATTGACGTAACAGAAGACAATAATGAATTTAAGAACGCTGATAAAGAAGTACATAGTAAAGAAAGAGATGGAGAAAGCCTTAAGAAAGTTAGTAATGGAACCGTTACATATAAACGTGTATTGAGTGAAGAATGTTCTAGAACGAAATGTATAGTTGACGAAGTGAAAAAAAAACATAAAGAAAGATGTTTAAAGAACAATACAGTATTAAGCACGAGTCTAATGGAGAGAATGTGTAATGAAGAGTCAAATAGAGACAGCACTGATCATATTGTTCAGGGAAGAAGGAGAGACAAGATCAATAAACCAAAATGGAGGTTGAGCACTGGGGTGCTCGTCACATTGGTGATATTGAATGTGACTAGACAAGGGGTTGCAGTAGAAGGTGCGTACTTGATATATTCATTACAAACAACACCACTAGATTCGGTTAGTGTAGGGTTTATGTTTTTTTATTTTATTTTACTTTATCAGGAATAACAAACAGTTGATACATAATATTTATGGTATTGATAATACCACCACTTATCCGCTGTGATAAGTACAATGAACGAACATTCACTAACTGATACCGAAGTAGTACTGAGTGGTCGTTCACCATCAGCCTGAAGAACAGGAGTTCTCCAGGCTGATTATTCTCTGCAGGAGCTGGCGGTAGATGACGTAGATGTATTTCTCCCCCATAAAATTCAAGAGAAACTGAAAAAATGGTGGCAAAGATGAAATGGAATTAGGGCGTTCACGTGATCCACATGAACCCTGAAAGGTGGGCTAAAGGAGTCGCAGGATTGACACCCGCATACAGTAGAAGACGTCGCGGCTGCCCTTGAAAACGCTGGCGAGACGAGCTGGACTCCTTCCACAAGTGGGAAGAGTTAGCCGAGGATCGAGGAGAGTGGAAAAAATGGGGGAGACCTTTGCCCAGCAGTGGGACAGTATAGGTTAACAAAAAATTAAACCAGGAATGCAATTTTAAGACCTTTATATCTATGTCCGCAGTCCTCACTACATCGTAGGTCCAGTGACTACAATTAATGATGTAAAAGCATGCATACTAAAAACGCATTCTCTCATTTCCAGTTATTTCATCGAACACACTGGCGTCTCTCCTCGGTTACGAAGCCAGTTGTTGGCTGGGAGCAGAAGAGAGACCATGCACGCTGGCACTGACTTGCTGGCTCCGAGGGGGGACCAGGGTTCGAGGCTGCGGAGGCTGGCTGTTTGCCTGCTGCCAGCCCCCACAATCCCATAACACGTTAGTCAATGTCAAAATATATTTATTTAATAAAATCACATAATCACTTTAAAACTTAAAACTAGGCGATTCTAGGTGCCCTCCACGCGACCAAAGCCTAGAAGAACAAGCAACAAACTCGGCTTGGTCTAAGCATTTACCATTACGCTGATGTTAGTTATCATGATAGATTTAAAATTTCCAATGAAAACAACATTCAGGTGGATGGTTAGTATAAATGATAAAACGATAGAGGAATCGTGTACATACTGTTAAGTCATTGAGGCAGTCGTGAGTTATTCATAGCCACTGAGGATCAACTACTTTCAACCATAGTACAAGTAGACGCACGGCTCTAATATACGTGTGCATGTCTCCAGCTTCCTCATATTGAAAATGTAATTTCTATAAATGCCAATATTTAAAGCATAATTAGTGCACTCATAGATTTGAATCATAATTTAGCTGCCAAATAAACAACGATGCTATAAGCTTATAATAGTGTGTAAGCTGGAGTAACATGTCTCCAGCTGCCTCAGTCAGTGTGGGCAAACGGCTAATGATAGAGATATATAGTAAACGCAAGGATTTAGTACCTATTTAGTGCACCTGGTACCAAAAATTTCATGTCTGTAGCTAGGAAACTCTTCGAGTTATAAGACTTCATAAACGTGTAAGCTGGAGTAACGGTACGTGAAAAAGCATATGCTCGTTCTCTGGAATGGCTGGAGCTAGCAGGTTGCTTTAAGTCTCCAGATTTAGTACCAAACGAATTAGCGAGGTACCAAATATTTGAAGTGTTTCTGTTCAAAACTCTATGAGTTACAAGCTTTTCCAGCTTTTTTTGTTTGTCCAGCTTGCACATGTTAGATCTCAGCAACCACAATAGGTACAGACTCGGTTGATGTCTCTGAACCGAGCTATGAATTAGTGCACTCGGTACCAAAAATTTGGAATCTCTAGGACAAGCAGTTCTGTTGTAATCAGCAAAATAACATTTTACCGCTAAAAATTCAAAGCATTTCGACGCGACCATAAAAATGATGCGTTGCCGCTCTGAAGGTGATATTACGCTCTGCGGATTTGAACGTATTTTACCCGCGATAAGAGTCTTTTTTGTATGCACTCAGTCCTTTAAATTTCTGAAGGCATAATTATTATACCCTTCTCTTTCCGATGTGTGTTGAAGAGCGGGGCGTTGTATGTTGCCATATCTAATTAAATAGTTTGGTATGGTTTGACATTTTATATTTTTTTTTTGATAAAATACACCAATTATATTGCAGAATTTGCAGGCAAGGCAGGGAGCGAGCAGCACGTCCGTCCGTCCGTATTTTGACAGTTTGACAGCCAATCTAATCTTGCTAGTGTCATGTCAAGTGAATCGTCATCAGACCTAAGTCAAGTCATTCGAATTTGAGAGGTTAAAATATACCAATTATATATATTGCAGAATTTGCAGGCAAGGCAGGGAGCGAGCAGCATGTCCGTCCGTCCGTATTTTGACAGTTTGACAGCCAATCTAATCTTGCTAGTGTCATGTCAAGTGAATCGTCATCAGACCTAAGTCAAGTCATTCAAATTTGAGAGGTTTTCGATTTGCAAAAACGAATCCTTCCTACCTATATAAACCAGTATTATGGTAGGTAGCAGTTAAATAAATAATTAGGTAAATTTAGATTTACGTAGGTACCTAATCATTTATTAGTTTTACTACTTAACTTCTCCTATGGGTACTGTGGTAGGTGTTAAAGAACTGGCGCTTTGAGTAGGTACCTATGTAGATACAGACAGATACAACTCCGTTATTTTAACACTGCCAAAAAGGTAAAAAGAGGGGCTACCTACCAGTAAAAACGCACCTCTTGTATCTATGTATGTTTCTTCCGCATCGATTTGGACATCCGCATCGCACCAATAATGCGGATGTTCATGCGGATGTGACAAAAACAAAAAATAAAATAGACGCAACCAGTGACTGGCGCGTAGTATCACCTTCAGAGCGGCAACGCATCATTTTTGTGGTCGCGTCGAAATGCTTTGAATTTTTAGCGGTAAAATGTTATTTTGCTGATTACAACAGAACTGCTTGTCCTAGAGATTCCAAATTTTTGGTACCGAGTGCACTAATTCATAGCTCGGTTCAGAGACATCAACCGAGTCTGTACCTATTGTGGTTGCTGAGCTCCAACATGTGCAAGCTGGACAAACAAAAAAAGCTGGAAAAGCTTGTAACTCATAGAGTTTTGAACAGAGACACTTCAAATATTTGGTACCTCGCTAATTCGTTTGGTACTAAATCTGGAGACTTAAAGCAACCTGCTAGCTCCAGCCATTCCAGAGAACGAGCATATGCTTTTTCACGTATCGTTACTCCAGCTTACACGTTGATAAAGTCTTATAACTCGAAGAGTTTCCTAGCTACAGACCTGAAATTTTTGGTACCAGGTGCACTAAATAGGTACTAAAGTCTTGTGTTTACTATATATCTCTATCATTAGCCGTTTGCCCACACTGACTGAGGCAGCTGGAGACATGTTACTCCAGCTTACACACTATTATAAGCTTATAGCATCGTTGTTTATTTGGCAGCTAAATTATGATTCAAATCTATGAGTGCACTAATTATGCTTTAAATATTGGCATATATAGAAATTACATTTTCAATATGAGGAAGCTGGAGACATGCACACCTATACCACCCATTTGTACTAAGCATTTTGGCTCTGAGCGAACCGCCATGAAGTGGAACTTATTGCCATCCTTTATTTTTCTTGGTTACTTAAATTTTTTGGGTCCTTTATGGAAAAAGACGTGTGCTAAGAAGGGATTTTTCAAAATTCAACCTCTAAGGGTGTAAAAAGGGTTGAAAACGTTTGTATGAAACATCGTATTCCTTCAACCTAGGAACTTGAAACTTAGAGGACATGTACCCCAAAGTGAATAATTAAGTTTGTCATTTTTAGTTTTTGAGAACTACGGGTGCAAAGGGGTGTTGTAGTTTGTATGGGAGTTTTTAACGAGTGGTTCAATTGATTTCAAACTTGGAGTAAATATACTTCTAAATAAATAATTAAGAACGAGATTTATTTATTTATTTATTTATATTTACTTTTTGTAAACTACCCTTAATAAGGGTGCAAAGGGATGTCAAAGTTTGTACGAGAATTTTTGTACGCGTAGTGCGATTGACTTGAAACTAAAAGTAAAAGTAGATAAATTACAAAAAAATATGCTAATTTAGGGGTTTATCTCGGGTGGAATACGCGAGCGGCGTCAGAGGCGCAGCGGTGGCTGGCGGGGCGCGGGGCAGAGCCCTTAGCGGGCCGTCGCCGCCAAGCTGGGACCGCTGTATCTACGAAATTTCGTAATTTTGGTGACACAATACGCTCTCAAAACGTACACTCTCTTAAAATTGTTCTTACTTAGATAGGTACTTTAACATACCTATAGTTGTCACGGGTGAAACCGCGGGGCACAGCTAGTATTATATATACCGTAGTGGGAGTTGCTACTCGCCTAACTACAAGCCTGATGCAAACAAGCTATTAGATACGTTCCAAAGTTTCGAAGCTCTGAAGGCTCTCTCTCACTGTTCCAGTGTGCCCTCATCAGACTGGCAGTACAAGGTGTCTCCGCCGAAGCTGCGGCAAGTGCCTCAGAGAAACGTGATGCCTAACAACGTGTTTCGACGTCGAGTCGACGATGACGTCACTCAAGTAAGAACCAGGAAACTGAGGCTGAGGTTTCGATTTGCCCTTGAGATAATTCCTGAACAGGGACGTTATTCACTATGGCCAATCTGAACAGGGACGTTACGTTAGTTACTATGACCAATCCAATCGCGTTTGCGTTTAGATCACGTTGTGACGACACACGGTTAGGGCAAACTATCTCCTATGTCATCCTACTTACTGTTATAAACGCGAAAGTTTGTAAGTATGGATGGATGGATGGACTGATGGATTTTTATTAAATTCAATTCATTTATTCAATCATAATTGTGTTAAAAATTATATATATAGTACGTTACGTTAGTTATATAGTTTTTATAGTGCTTACTACACTTAAGGAAATCACAAAGATTTTATAATGTCCCAAAGGTGTATATTCTCCGAGCGGGATTTCAACCTGCGACCTTACCCTTGATCGGGGCTGCGCTACCAACTGCCCAGTTGGTAGCGCAGCCTTATTCAGGCTTCTGACGAACTTCCTGAGAATGAGGTGGTCTATGTTTACTGACCTCTTTATTGTGTGGAAAAAAGGTTACAAGCTCTTCAGCTATCAATGAAGTCATCAACGTTAATATGTTCTTTCGTAGACGGACTGCGGCGTCCCGTCCAACAGGATACTGCAGAAGAGGATCATCGGAGGTCGAGAAGCAAGGTTCGCGGAGTTCCCCTGGCAGGCGCATGTCAGGATATCTGAGTTCCAGTGTGGCGGAGTCTTAGGTAACCTTTTAACTAACTTCAAAAAAGGAGGTTCTCAGTACGACGGTTTTATGTTTATTAATTACCTCATAACTTTTTACTGGGTAGACCGATTTTAATGATACTTTTATTTAAGTCAAATCTGATGATGATTCTTTTTTTTATCGAAAGCTGGCGCTTGTCTTATTTATTTACGACCCGCCCGCGCGCCCCTGCTTCGCACGGGTGCACATTGTTTTTCTTCTATATTATCATGCATGTATTATACATACAAACCTTCCTCTTTAATCACTCTATCTATTAAAAAAACCGCATCAAAATCCGTTGCGTAGTTTTAAATATTTAAGCATACATAGGGTCATAGGGACAGAGAAAGCGACTTTGTTTTATACTTACTATGTAGTGATTACATTATGATAGTAACCTTACAGTAACCAGACCAAAACTCTTACCCCCGGTTTCTGAAAGCGCGATCAGCACTTATTGGCTGTCAAGTTACTAGCTATCTCTAAGTTAAAGTAAAAGCTGAAATAGCAAGTGACTTGACCGCCGATTAGTGTTGATCGCGCTTTCAGAAACCGGGGGTTACTATCTTAGTTTTAAACTAAAAATTTACAAGTTGAGGCATACAGATGATAAGCCTGTAATTACACCGGCGACCACATTCTTCAAGCCGAAACACATTGTTCTTCTCTGTCTTCTCGTGTTTGCTTTTCTGTCGTGCTTTTGCTAATCTTTTATTTTATTTTCTTGCTATAATTATTATAAGTGTATGTATCGTGTGTGTCCAAAATAAATGTATTTTCTTTCTTTCTTTCTTTCAAACACTAACACAGCGTTGCTGCTTGGCGGCAGAAAAAAGCGTGGTGGTAGTACTTCCTCGGACGAGCCCTTCACAAAGAGCTCTACTACTCTTATTTGTTCCACTCCATCTGCGTATTTCAATTCATAATCTAAATATATACATATAACTCAAAGGTGACTGACTGACTGACATAGTGATCTATCAACGCACAGCCCAAACCACTGGACGGATCGGGCTGAAATTTGGCATGCAGGTAGATGTTATGACGTAGGCATCCGTTAAGAAAGGATTTTGATCAATTCTACCCCCAAGGGGATAAAATAGGGGATGAAAGTTTGTATGAAACTTTGAATTCCTCGGCGCGAGCAACGCCGCGGGTTCAGCTAGAGACACATAATTTTTTTCAGTCTCTCAATGGTACGTGGCCACAGCGGCCCATTGCGTCTCCAGAGCCCACATCAGGGACATCGTGGTGTGGCTTGGAGCATTGGATACCAGCGCCGGCAGTCGCACTGCTAGGAAAGTGGGGTAAGTGTTTGTACCACCACTTTAATGTCTGCCTGTCAGTGGTGCATACAAAGTCAAAATGCATTTAGTTATATCACACTCATTATTTTAAAGTCAAACGGTATTTTTTCAATAACATCATGGGGATAACTTTGAAACGACAGCGGCTCGCAATTTCGAGGTACGATTGGCTATTATTTCATTTTATTTCATTTCGGGGAGGTTGTTTGAAAGAATAACTCTAAAGTGACACGCATAAATACTGTTCGAACACAAATAATACAATAATATAAGGGAAATGTGCTTGATTCAGAAATCATTTTGGTATTAGGTAAACGTAAGACCAATCATACTAATACCAAAATGATTTCTGATTCGGGCATGTTTCCCTTATATAATTGTATTATTTCTGTTCGAACAGTATTTATGCGTGTCACTTTAGAGTTATTCTTTCAAACAACCTCCCCGAAATGAAATAAAATGAAATAATAGCCAATCGCACCTCGAAATTGCGAGCCGCTGTCGCCGGAGCCTTAAAGCTAGGTGTCTCTAGGTGCCAGTTCCGCGTGACCAAGCCTAGATAAGCAAGCAATAAACTGAAGGCTGGGTTCTCTTGTAAGCTCTTCTATTCATTAGGATCACTCTAAAAAGCAAGCTCACAATATTTCGTGTCAGATAGAGCTCAAAAGTCCAGCGCTGTTTTTCAGTGACACGATAAAGTAGGTGCGACACACGTTTCAGTACTAATATTATAAACGCGAAAGTTTGTAAGTATGGATGGATGGATGTTTGTTTGTAACTCTTTCACGCCGGAACGGCTGAACGGATCTGGATGAAACTTGGCAGAGAGAGATTATAGTCTGGAATAGCACTAGGCTACTTTTTATCCAGTGGGAATGCCGGGATTTCAATCTGCGCGGGTGAAACTGCGGGGCGCAACTAGTATCAAATACTTTTACTTTAATTAACAAATCTAAAAACATCGTGAGGAAACAAGCATTTCGGACAACCTAAAAGATTCTAAAAAATCATTCTAAAAATCCTTTCACCACACTGTTTCCAAAGAACTAGGGACACGACAAGAAGAAGACTTTCCATCTTCTTTTTCAGATGTTGGTCCTTCTTAATTGCCCTTGTTCTTGTTACAGAGTTCACCAGAAAATCCTCCACCCCCTCTTCCAATTCCGTATGACTCAGCCCGACCGGTTCGACATAGCTCTCCTCAAGCTCTCCCGCCCGGTTGCCTTCTCTCGTCACATCAGGGCTATCTGTCTCCCTGACTCGGCCATGCCACTGCGAGGCAGGTCCGCTGTCATCGCCGGCTGGGGCAAGACTGACGCCACTGATACGCACACTGGGACTAATATGCTGCGGTCTGCTACCGTTCCCATACTGAGTAAGTCGACTCAATGAGGCGCCAGTGGGGCTATGCCTATGCCAAGTTGTACTGTTGGATCCAACACTCCAATGTGTGGATCGATCTTGGACAGTTATTGGACCTAAAGTTCGACGATTCAACCAAATTATAGCCAAGCTTGGACGCAAAGTTGAATCCAATGTGTGGCGCCGGCATAAGAGTAGTAGAGCTCTTTGTGAAGGGCTCGTCCGGCAGCAACTCTGTGTTTCGGTTTGAAGAGTGTGGTCGCCGGTGTAATTACAGGCACATGAGGCTTAACATCTGTATGCCTCAAGTTGATGGATGCAGGGCAGTGCATCGTAGGGCAAGTTCATATCGTGCGTGACCGAGGCAATGTTTTGTTATCGGTGATGATTACCACTTAACATCAGGTGGGCCATCTGCTTGTTCCATCAGCTGGTTGTATAAAAAAAAACTAAACCATACAGCCTTTTGGTCACTTCTTCCAAAAGAGCCTTCAACTGTGGCCATTTATAAAACCATAGAATTTATGGGTTGGCTACAGCAATCCTTGTACCTGAGTTGAGGGTTGGGGATAGGGGGGTTGCAAGTGGGGGTGGGGGTAGGTAGCAAGTCCTTCCCTTGAGCCCTTTTTTCTAGGAAATGAAAAAAAATCCCCAACCCTCAACACAGATAAAAGGATTGCTATAGTTTAACCGAATTCGTATTATGGTACGAGTAATTGTTTTTTTTACAAAACGTATCAAGTCAAAACCAGTGTTATTTGTTCCAGGCAAAGAACAGTGTATCGCGTGGCACCAGAGCAAACAGATCTCTGTGGAGATACACTCAGAGATGATCTGCGCTGGACATTCTGACGGACACCAAGACGCATGCCTCGGTATTGTAACATCATCTTCTTCTACCTGTGTCTTCTTTTTGCACCGGTCTACTCTTCACATTTTTACAGGATACACACGAGTTTCTACTATGAAGCCCTGACTTTTAAGATAAAGATATTTTATTGTTTGTGGAAAACTTGGTACATTGGTGTTAGGGGTTAGAATTTGGGTTTCTCTTAGTCCAGCCTGACGGCATATAAACATTCATAAAACAAACACAAAATAAATAACATTTGGTTACCTACAATAATTAAAATAATATTTCAAAATACTTAATATTCAAAATAACCTAAATCAAAATTGAATCTAAAATTAGGAGCAAACTCAGATAGTAGTAGATGTAAAAATTAAATGTCCAATGTAAAAAACTGCAATGTCATCGAGAATTAATTAATAATAATGTCATGTAGAAAACTTTAGAGTTTTAGAGACTTATGTTATCAGGAGAAACCATACCTTTTATTTTACACTTTTTTAATGAAACATTTCTTTTAATCCCTTGATTGACATTATAATTAATTGTACTCCTTACGAACTAGCAAATAAAGAAACAATGTACAATAGCAGCTTACAGAGAAAAAATTATAATTATGTTCTTATTATTAACCTTTGGAGAGACTAAAATTAATTCAAGCATTCATTATAAGTGACTATTTTATAAGAAGAACGTGTGTCGCACGCAGTTTCTGCTCTCTACTTATTATGGCGCCACTGAAAATGAGCGCTGTGTGGGCTTGAGCTCATACAGCAAATGATGAGTGGTGGTTTTTTGTGTCATCAAATATCAAATTTCAATGTCATCAAATATCAAACAGTGCTTTTAGATGTTTCGGGGACAAAATAAAGATTATTCTATTCTAAAATAAGAAAGGTAGGCTGAGGTACCTACACAATCAAAAAATTCTTAAACGAACTGCTTTTCACCAGGTGATTCCGGGGGCCCTCTTATAGTACCAGACAGCGGGCGTTACTACCTCGTCGGCATCACATCCGCTGGCTTCGGCTGCGGGGTGGACCACCAACCCGGGATCTATCACAATGTGCAGGTCACGGCGAGCTGGATCCGACGCGTGCTCAGCCATGAAGAGGCTCTCCATCATGAGGGAACAGTGAACCGAGATGCTGACAGCTACTATGATCGGAATACTTTTTTGTGAAGCCATTGCATATACAGCAATGACAGTGCGTAGCTCTCGCCAAGCTAGATCTAATGGCACCAGCGACCCGATTACGCTAATGTCTGGCTATCGAGATGACTTTCAGTTTGACATTTGATTTCCATCCATCCTACAATTGTTATCCCAAATTCCTTGTTTGCACACTATGGGAATCAAATGTCAAACTGAAAGCCATCTAGATAGCCAAGACATTAGCGTAATCGGGCCGCAGTACCTTTGTTTAGTTTTTTCGTGATGTCAGGCCTTTTGGAGTCTCGTGAGTCTTTTTAATCTCCATACATACTGCCGGCTTTGGCTGCGGAGTGGACCATCAGATTTGACATTTGATTCCCATTCCAGTTGAAAATGGTGCCAATTCTGTTGTATAATTCTCCTAACTTATCCTAATTCGACAGCACTAAATATGTTGCCATCCCTTTCTAAAAGACCGAAACAACAAGGACGGCTATAATTTTAGAGCTGCCAAATGCAACAACAGAATCGACACCAGTTACCAGTTATACTCGTACCAATTGATCACTGATCTCTTATTACATACAGATCAGTGCAATTAATGGATGGATGGAAATGAAATATCAAACTGAAAGATAAGTCAAAATATGTTTATTCAATAAAATTGTGATTTTATGTGGATCACTTAGAAACGTTTTAAAGGTACCTAGGTGATTCTAGGTGCCCTCCACGCGACCAAAGCCTAGAAGAACAGCCAACAAACATGCTTGGTACCTAAGGTTAAGGTAAGGTTATTATGACCCTTGTTTGGTTGTTACAATATGTAAGTGCAAACAAACAAAATTATATTTTGGTTATTATTTTAATTTTAAGGCTCTGCTGTTAAAATGCTTTTACTTGCCAATTTCCTATTTTAAAATCATTTATTTGAATTATGATCTCCTCTTTAGGTATTTTTATTGTTTTATTTATTGTAATTATAAAAATCAAATAATTAAAGATTTTGTATTTGTAGGTATCCCAAACCTCCTTATCCAACCAAACTCCTATAGTTCCTATAGCTCCTTATATCCACCAAACTCCTTTATATTTAAAACAAAATTGATTTATTAGGTACTTTATTGACAAAGAAAATTACAACTAATAGTTACAATTATTTACAAAATGTACAAAATATACAAAATACATATGAAACAGTTGAGCTATCTGCAGACCGTTGCAAACGATCTATAGATAGCTCAACTGATCCAAATCAGTGCCAGTCGGAAGCGTACCCAAGATACTGGCTGCATTGCCACGCTGAATGGCAATGCTGATACGCTGAGCCAGATACTCACCAGCCCTCGGGTCACGCGTCGCGTCGATAAGTCGCCTGCATAAAATTTTGAAGACCCGGTAGGCCTCGGTACCCCACAGACCTAGAATCTCAACCCCAAGAGGAGCAAATACGTAAGCCCTGTCGAGACCTGCATATTTGCGCCTCTTGAGATCCTCAGCTGAATCTGCCGCCGCGCCAGCACCAACGGATGTCCTCGGCAGATGGGAAGGCGCAAGTGTGTCGACAAAAAAAAAACAAAATTAAATTAAACAAAAGGCAAACATTTTTTTTACAAAGAAAACGAATACAATTAGGTAATTGAAATATTTACAAAATGTACTAAATATGAAACAGTTGAGACATTGTAGACCGTTGCAAACGATTTAAAGATAGCTCAACTGATCCAAATTAACAACTGAACATTTCTAAGAGTAGAGCTTGTTGTGAAGGGCTCGTCCGGGGAAGTACTACCACCACGCCTTTTTCTGCCGCCAAGCAGCAACGCTGTGTTTCGGTTTGAAGAGTGGTCGCCGGTGTAGTTACAGGCACATGAGGCTTAACATCTGTATGCCTCATGTTGATGGACGCAGGGCAGTTCCTTGGCCTGCCTATCGTGTGTCAATTACGACGCAGTTTTGTTATAGGGGTGATAATTACCACTTAGCATCAGGTGGGCCATCTGCTTGTTCCATCGGATAGTTCTATCTATAAAAAAAAGTTCCATCAACTCTAATCATTGTCACGATGTCGATAAAAGTAACATTTGATAATCTTGAATAACTTAGAAACGGGAAAAATGAAGACATGATACTTGACTAACTTGAAAACGTGTTCTTTGTTCTCATTCCATCGCAATATAAACTCTCATGCAACGAGATAACAATCAAATTCTTGTACAGCTAACCTGAGTATATTTCAAATGGGTTTGATATCATTGTCTTATGAATTTATGCACTAACTTTCTTTAAATAGAGTTGAAAATTGATTGTTATACTTGCCGTAAGCGGTGAAACTCCTCAAATGTCAAAAGACTCGCAGTCGAGTAGAATGACCGCGACGCAAGATACGCGTTCGAGATTTAAAAAAAATTAAAAGATAACTTATTAGTTAGTACCTTTTCGTGCATTTAACTTGTTTGTTTATTTTTTTTTAATTATAGTGTTGCAGCTAACGTTATAAAGCTTCAAAATGTTGTTCCTAAGATATATGTTTTATTTCGTTGTTTTTTCAATGGCATCAGTTTTGGACGGACAGACCTTGGGAGGTGAGTGAAAGGCGTTTTTTTATACGGATAAATGAGTATTCAAAGCTTGCAATTCAAGTGCCTCCTACAATAACGTAATAATAACAAAACATTGTTTTGCAATTTTCAAATAGAAAGTTTCTTATTGTAGCATGCATGTGTCAACAAATTGCAGTGCATGCCGTGTGGCTATTAACTACCTACCCACTTTTGCAGGAAGATTTTTTATAAACATTCTTAAGACGCTGACAACCGTCAAATCACTTCTCGTTTTCACATTTTTACAATTTTACCACACAAAATCACTGAATTGTAGAATTATGTTACCGAAAAATCACAATTCACCAAGTTTTGAAGGATCAATCATACGATAACCATGATAATGTTGTAGTGTAATAGGTATATCGTAACAAAGTTCATTAAACTGTTGTACCTACCTATGTTCCTAATGCCACCAAGATTTGGTTGGTCGATTGTGAAACCTTTAATATCCTTTAGTACCTTCACCCCCGATTTCTGAAAGCTCGATCAACACTAATCAGCTCTCAAGTCACTTGCTATTTCTTCTTTTATTTCAAATTAGATCATTCTTCGAATTAGAGATAGCAAGTGACTTGATAGCCGATTAGTGTTGATCAAGCTTTCAGATACCGGGGGTAAGTATTATATCAAATGATACTTAAAGAGACCCTGATTGATATAGGACAAATCTAAAAGTTTAAAAAATGAATATACACCCGTGCGAAGCAGGGGCGCGCGGTCATCAGTGTACAACAAAAATCAATAAAAGGTAATAACCACAGTTATCCTGGTACATAGTATGATAGATACGTAAATCGTTGATTTAGAACCGGTTCTGCAGCTTCATTTAGATAGCATCTAATAAATAACTAGGTATTTATTTTGTCAAAATTACGATAAAGTTGAAGTACCTATTTTAACTATATTGCAATAAGTCTATAATATAATTAATAAGTCTATATTGTAATAAGACTATTTTGCACTAAGTCTTAAAATGTACCTTTTCAATATTGTCTCGTAGCCAATACTTGTGCTAGCTGTGGCTAGCTTCAAGGAGTAAGCACAGGAAATGTAGGTATTATCATGTTATTTTTGGGAATACTTTTCTAATACTCACTGGATGCCTTGAATACATTATCATTATTAACACATAGTTGTTATTATTATTAACACATAATAATTATTATTATTAACACATAGTAATTATTATTATTAACACACAATAATTATTATTATTAACACATAGTAATTATTATTATTAACACATATAACTATTATTTAATATAATTTGTGTATTTTTTAGATGTACCTAAGAATTGTGTAGGTAATTTTGTAATGGATCTCGTGTCCTGAAATAAAGATATACTATCATTATATCTAATTCTTTGCAATACCATTTAGAATGAAGTTAAAAAACATATAATTCAAAATATGCACTAAAAAACTGCAAGATTGTACATACTTACCTACCTTTATGCTAGCAAAATACGAACACACAATGAACCCGTTTTAAAATCATCACACGTTTTCTGGCCAAATTCCAGCTCAAACCACAGGGTGACCATGTCAAAATAAAGAATCCTATACGAAAGCCATTGTCGCTAAAATTATTCATACCTTATCGTAGCTCGAAATGTACCGCCGATAGGTAGTCCTCTATTTTACAAAGAATTAACTAAATTAAGCAACTAGAGCAACTAGTTTATTAACCCTACTTTTCAAAAATAGCAAAATAACTAAATAACTTAGTAAAGTTGGTAATCTCCAAGTATAACCTTGAACCAGCAACTTTCAGTCCAATATTAAAACGGACATCACTATTA
Organism: Plemyria rubiginata; assembly: GCA_963576535.1. NCBI lineage: Eukaryota > Metazoa > Arthropoda > Insecta > Lepidoptera > Geometridae > Plemyria > Plemyria rubiginata. The sequence continues at coordinate 2,346,575 of OY754911.1, read as the reverse complement.
AAAAAAAAAAAAAAACTATGACGCATTCGTTGTCATATTTTTATTTTATTTTTCCCTCACTGGGAAGGCCTCAGAGCATAATATTAACCGCTCTATACCTGTATATATAGCAGGTTCAATGTATTTTACAGCTGCCACAGTATTTTTTTAATAAAATTTAATTTTCTTTCAGATATTTACAACTTCCATCTATAGTACCTATTTATCTACACACAACAATAGATTATCATTAGTCCATTAACGGGATCGAAAGTTTATACCACTGTAAACAAAACAATGTCACCCAACTTCAAAAGTCGCCAAGCGTAAAATCTATCACGAAGACTAACTGTTTTCACACAAGTTTACGCAGTGTAGTCAACGAGGTTATGAATACACAAGATTAATTTACTTTCAGATATCTACTACTAGAAAAAATTATGAATGAATAAAAAAAATGCACACAAATACTTAGTGACAATTTCAAATAGGTTCATTACAAATAGTGACAAATGATACAACGTACGGGTTTGTGATAAATAGTAGACAAAAACCGACCAAGTGCGAGTCGGATCGCGCACGAAGGGTTCTGGGCCAAGCAGCGTTGATGGGTTTCGGTTTGAAGAGTATGGTTGTCGGTGTAATTTCAGGCACATGAGGCTTGTAACATCTGTATGCCTCAAGTTGATGGACGCAGGACAGTGCATCGTGAGGCACGTTCCTCTCGTTCGTGGCTTACAAACCAATGGGTTATAGGCGATGACCACTTAACATCAGGTGGGCTATGTGATTGTTCCATCCGCTAGTTGAATTTTTAGTTAGTTATAGAAAAAAGCATCAAAACTGATGCTTTTTTTAAAAAAATGCTTTTTTAAAATTCTACTCATAATGTCATTATGAGTAGAATTTTAACCGCCCCTTTCCATCTTCACGCCCGGGTCTGGGCGTTTATTGAAATCCGAATAATATAATATGATTAATCCTACTAATATTATAAACGCGTAAGTTTGCATAATAAATAAAATAAATAAATAATGCTGGACAATCCACACACATCTAGCCCCAAAGTAAGCTATAAAGCTTGTGTTATAGGTACTAGGTGACTGATATATTAAATATATACATATACTTACATAGATAGATATTTTTTGCATGGATGGATGGATTGATGGATGTTTGTTACTCTTTCACGCCGGAACGGCTGAACGGATCTGGATGAAACTTGGCAGAGAGGTAGATTATAGTCTAGAATAACACATAGGTTACTTTTTATCCCGTGGGAATACCGGGATTTAAATCTAAAACCGCGGGGCGCAACTAGTTTGAAATATTTCACGGGTATTTATCGCGTTTTACCTTTAATGATTTCCCGACGTTTCGTTATGATCGCGAAACAAAAAACACTAATATAATATGAAATTCGAAGAAAAATAAAGTCATAATAGACGTCCGTCAGTAATGTTTCCTAAAGCTTTAGTCCGTCCGTGAGCTTTAGCGATGGCCGAGCAAATTTTCCTACTTAAAAGTTTGCTTTTCTAGTTTTCGTACTCATGCAAACTTTTGAGTAGGAAAACTTGCACAAATCAAAATGAGATTTTTATCAAACTATGCGCAATGTGATTGCACACAAAATGATTGTTTGCGATTTTTCAAAATTGGAATTTGTGATTTTATATCTTTTAAAATGTCGAATCGTGCGAGCGAGAGAAATATTAGGTGTTGTCAACGCCTTAAAAGCTATCGGTTCCAGGTCCGATGCACGGTAAGAAGGTGGTCTGCTACGTCGCCTCCTGGGCAGCATACCGGAAGCAGCAGGGTCTCTTCACCCTGGAGCAGTTAGACCCTTCGCTCTGCACGCATCTCATCTACTCCTTCGCCGGCCTCGATGAAGCCAAGAACTCTATCAAAAGCCTGGGTACGCAATAATTCCTAGTAGTATGTATTATTTTCTTCATCGCTACATAGTATAAAACAAAGTCGCTTTCTCTGTCCCTATAACCCCATGTCCCTATGTATGCTTAAATCTTTAAAACTACGCAACGGATTTTAATGCGGCTTTTTTTAATAGATAGAATGATTCAAGAGGAAGGTTTGTATGTATAATACATGCATGATATGTGCATCCGTGCGAAGCAGGGGCGCGCGGGTGGGTCGCTAGTATTTTATAATCCTCCAGACTCTTAGCTCCCATAATCTTAAAAAAAGTAGTAGTACCTACTACTTTTTTTATGGGCAACTTTGGCTTTCTCAAAAATTCAGAAAAATATCATAGTTTTACTATGAAATATCGCGGAACATACATGGGGGCACAGTTATGATAATAGAGGGGGTGATTCGGGTACCCCACCCAAAGTGGTGCTTTATTTCTGCTTGACCCTATTTTTATCGACATCTATTTTTATACTGTATCAGAAATTATAAAAAACTTCAGTTCGACCCCTGATCATGGCGCATGCAACAGTGCCGAAATATCGTGAAACAAACAAACTCATAAATCATGGTAAATATCCCGTTTCAAGTGAAAATTGTTGCTTAAGTAATCATAAAAACCATATTTTTCACCAGATCCATGGCAAGATCTGGAGAAGGATTACGGCAAGGCCGGCTACAAGAGACTAGTGGCACTAAAGGAGCGCTACCCGCACCTCAAGGTTACCATCGCCATCGGAGGGTGGAACGAGGGCTCGCCCAAGTATTCCAAGATGGCGTCCACGCCGGAGTCCAGAGAGGCGTTCGTTAAAAGCGTTCTAGTCTTCCTAAAGTAAGTCTTGCTCTAGGTATCCGGCTCGAAGGACCATTTTGATATACACATATACAGTTCGCCTTTGTACATGACTATAATATAATAGTTGCGCCCCGCGGTTTCACCCGCGCACCCCGGTATTCCCACGGAATAAAAAGTAGCCTATGTGTTATTCCAGACCATAATACATCTCTCTGCCAAGTTTCATCTAGATCCGTTCAGCCGTTCCAGCGTGAAAGAGTAATTAACATCCATCCATCCATCTATCCATACTTACAAACTTTCGCGTTTATAATATTAGTAGGATTTTTTGTATTAATCATTTTGTGTACAATAAAGAATAAAGAGCCTCTTTGAGGCGCACTTAAAATCCTTTATTTCGAAAGATCTAGTGACACCACACGATGACCACAGAGATGGTAATTTGGTCATACGCATCTTTTACAGGCAATATGGCTTCGACGGTTTGGATCTGGACTGGGAGTATCCTACCAAGAGAGAAGGAAAGCCGTACGACAAAGCTAACTTCGTTCTTCTGGTCAAAGTAAGTTTGGAAGACGAATTGAAAATGAGAGCTCTGATGAAGGGCTTGTCCGGGGAGGTCGACGTGAAGTGAGCATGGATGTCGGTGCTATTACAGCTGTAATAACTGCAATGCAAGCTACAGCGATGAAGATAGTGCAATACATCATAGTGAACTGTCTTGCTGGATGAGTAATGTAAGGTGTGCAAATATTGTAGGTGTGCATTCAGGTGTGCCGACTTGCGAAGTCACTTTTTACAGAAAATGAGAGAAAGGAACGACACCTTAGCAGTTTGTTAAGTCTAGACTTGTGTCTCTGCTTAGACTTGTAAGCCTAGACCAAAGCTAGCCTAAGTGTAAACTTACTTCTGAGTTACGGACAACCTGAAAAACACCTTACCTTTTAACTTTTAGTTTTTGGAGATCTGACAGTAACCTATACACCTTCCAGGAGTTAAAACACGCCTTCGAGCCCCATAATGACCTCCTCACTTCCTGCCTGTAACCTATATAACTACTCCATCTTCCAGGAGTTAAAAGAAGCCTTCGAGCCTCACAACTACCTGCTCACGGCCGCGCTCGGCGCCGGCAAGGCGACCATGGAGTCTGCGTACGAACTGGCCAAACTCAGCAGACACTTGGACTTCCTGCATATGATGGCGTACGATTACCATGGCACGTGGGATGGAGTGGTTGGTGCCAACGCACCGATGCAGGGTACTGATGATAAGGATGTGCTGAGTTTGGTAAGTGCCTGGTAAATTAGATATAGAAATATTTTCTATCTTTCTGCCTTCATAGCTCAGTTGGTAGTAGCTCTGCGTTTTTCGCCGTTCACCGAGTTTCCTCATTTCTGATTCTATCTCGTAGTGAAACTCCCAGCATAGCTCTCTCCCATGCGGATTACTTATCTAATAATAATCAATTACAGGACTTCACAGTGAACTACATGATCGACCAAGGAGTATCACCATACAAGCTCGTTCTAGGCCTTCCTTTCTACGGTAGAACCTTCATCCTGAACGACCCAGATGTCCGGAGGATAGAGTTCGGACGCACGCCAGTCCAGAGCAAGGGTTTCAAAGGACCCTTCACAGGAGAAGATGGGTTTATGGGGTATAATGAGGTGAGAACCAATACATACCTATGTAATCATTTTCCCAACAGATGTCATGTTAGAAGAACTACCTTACTTGAGAGAGGGGAAGTTCACTGTAAAACATAGCCTCCTCATACATAGTCGTACCCAGCAAGGACAGTTCCACTTGCCGAAAATCACCAGGAGACGGTTTCCACTAATCTTTTAGATGAGTTTTAAACACTGTTTGTGTGGAAACTCTGGCAAAATTTGTATCATGTTTCAGATCTGCATGGAGACCAGCAATAACTCCTCCCCGTGGGCCCATTACTGGGACGAGCGTTCCGCCACCCCCTACTTACGAGACGGGGCGAGGGTTATATCCTACGACAACGCACGATCTATCGCTATCAAAGTCAAGTATGTAAACATAGCAGTCAACGATGTAAATCTTAAAGAAACACGCCTATGCTATTATACAGCACTGGTGGTCTATTGGTAGGAGCCCCGACTTTCGATCCTAAAGTAGTGGGTTCAAAACCAGTCGAGCATAAATTAGTTTTTCTGTTCAAAAATTTATGTGCACAACGCCAGTCTTTCAGGGAACCGACATGATGACCTAATCACTACATAGTATAAAACAAAGTCGCTTTCTCTGTCCCTATATCCCCATGTCCCTATGTATGCTTAACTCTCTAAAACTACGCAACGGATTTTGATGCGGTTTTTTTAATAGATAGAGTGATTCAAGAGAAGGTTTATATGTATAACTAGCTGATCCCGCGGCTTTGCTCGCGCTCGTTTACTTTGAAAATCTCATACAAACTTTCACCCCCTATTTTATCCCCTTGGGGGAAAAATTGATCAAAATCCTTTCTTAGCGGATGCCTACGTCATAACATCTACCTGCATGCCAAATTTCAGCCCGATCCGTCCAGTGGTTTGGGCTGTGCGTTGATAGATCACTATGTCAGTCAGTCAGTCAGTCACCTTTGAGTTATATATATTTAGATACATGCATGATATAGTAGAAAAACAATGTGCATCCGTGCGAAGCAGGGGCGCGCGGGCGGGTCGCTAGTTAATTCATAAAATGCTTAACTTTAGAGGAAAAGTTTTTAAGAGTAGTAGAGCTCTTTGTGTGTGGCCCGGCCGGGGAAGTACTACCACCACGCCTTTTTCTGCCGCCAAGCAGCAACGCTGTTTCAGTTTGAAGAGTGTGGTCACCGGTATAATTACAGGCACATGAGGCTTAACATCTGTATGCCTCAAGTTGATGGACGCAGAGCAGGGCATCGTAAGGCACGTTCCTATCGTGCGTGACTTAGGAGGCAATGCTTTGTTAAAGGCGATAGTTACCACTTAACATCAGATGGGCCATCTGCTTGTTCCATCAGATGGTTGTATAAAAAAACTCGTGTAATTTGTAATTCCTTACAGGATGGCAGTAGACCGAGGCCTAGGAGGCCTTATGGTGTGGAGTGTAGACACAGATGACTTCCGAGGACTTTGCCCTCAAGAACCTGAGCCTTATATCGACTTCATCGAGCGTTACAACAAATATGTCGACGAACCTTTACTTAAAGAAGCTCTGAAAACCTTGAATTTACCTGATGGTGAGTTCCTGAGTCGTCATCAGCCAAAGTCAGAGGACTTTTATGTGTATACTAGCGACCCGCCCGCGCGCCCCTGCTTCGCACGGGTGCAAATATAATACATGTATTATACATATAAACCTTCCTCTTGAATCACTCTATCTATTAAAAAAACCGCACTAAAATACGTTGCGTAGTTTTAAAGATTTAAGCATACATAGGGACATGGGGACATAGGGATATAGGGACAGAGAAAGCGACTTTGTTTTATACTATGTAGTGAAGGCATGGCATGGCATGGCAGCAAAATAGCAGCCTTCACTTCTGCGCTGCAAGCTGCGGGTTCGACCCCCATCCAGAACAAACATTTGTGTGATGAACATAGATGTTCGCTCTCTGTCTGGGTGATATTTACTATCGTCGGCTTATTGTTAGAAGACACTAACTACAAAAAGTCACTAACTACGAGTACCTTTTTTTTTTGTTGACGGGGAGGAAATCTGCAACCAGACACCCTACCGCACCGAGGGATGCGATAGGGTAGTGTGAGGTTGACGGACTCGTCGACTCACTAAAACCACCCCGGTGGCCAGCCTCAATGCATGTCAAGGGGCTCCAACGACTCTAAAAAGAACATTTCGGTGCCCCTCTCGCATAACGCTAAAAAGCACGTCCCGGGAACGACATCCATTGCCGCCCCCAGCACTCGTGGTGCTACGGCTGCACATGCCACGATGTGCCAGCCGCCCTCCCGGGGTCCACTACGAGTACCTGTAATGTACCGGCGCACTCGCGTGAATGAGCTCTACAATAATCAAAAACCCATTTATGTCTAGCTATTCTAGTTTCGCCGATATGGCACCTGCTTAAAGTCATTATCCTACTAATATTATAAACGTGAAAGTTTGTAAGTATGGATGGATGGATGAATGTTACTCTTTCACGCCGAAACGGCTGAACAGATCTGAATGAAACTTGGCAGAGAGATACATTATAGTCTGGAATAACACATAGGCTACTTTTTATCCCGTGGGAATACCGGGATTCAAAACTACGCGGGTGAAACCGCGGGGCGCAACTAGTTCAACATACGAGTAATTGGCATAAATCAAAACATCAATTGCTTTTTCCCACACTTTTAGTTTTGTCGCTTAGTGACTTCTAGCAATAAGCCGACGATAATACAAGTACGTTTAGACAAAAAAACATTACAAATATTAGCTAGCTTTGGCTTAACAAAGATTTTTATAATGTCCAACTTTTGGGACATTTCTCCGACCGGGATTTGAACCCGCGACCTTCCCCTTGATACGGGGCTGCGCTACCAATATAAAAATCTTTGTGATTTCCTTATTGACCGAGCGAGCGAAGCGAGCGAAGCGTCTCAGTTTCCACATTGGCCAAAAATGCGTTTGTCCGGATGTCTGTCTGTTCTCCTCTACAGGTCGCATTTTTCAACCGATCTGGACGAAACTTGGTACGCAGCTTATATGACTTATTAGAATTTTTTTGTCGTCGGGGATTTTTAATTGGAGGGGTACCCAAAAGTACCCAAAAAAAGGGCAAAAAGGGGGCTATATGATATACTGGATATCTCCACCAAATGAGATCCGATTTCGATTATTCTTTTTTTATTTAAAAGGTAGTAACTATGAGTTGGTCTCATAAAAGTTTGGCGAAGATCTGATAAGGATCTTCAGCATGATGAACAGGATAGCTCATCAAACAATCGATGGTTTTCAATAAAATTTGAGAGAAACACAAAGGACCTCATTCTACACAAGATGATGCAAAAAAAATCAAAAAGATCAAAAAAATCACAAATCGGAAAATGCACTTGCACATTACATTCCTCAAATAGCTCACTTTTAGTATGCTCGCGAGGTCTACAGCTCCCAGAGCCACTAGTGTGTAGTAAGCACTATAAATCTGATAAAAATTAGCTTTGGCTTAGTTTGGGGCTAGATAGTGCTGTGTGGAAAGTCCAGCAATATTTATTTATTCTAAGTTTAACCCAAACGTTTCAGTATTTAGATTCTGAATTCACCAAACTCTAGGAAGTTTCAAAGTGGCCCTTGTAATTGAATTGTGTAGGTAAATCACACTAATATCATAAATGTGAAAGTTTGGATGTTTTTAATATATGCAATACAATAACGCCAGAACGGATTAAGATGAAATTTGGCACAGAGAATATAGTCTGGAATAGCACATAGGCTACTTTTTCCCATAGAAATACTGGGATTTAAAACTGCGCCGGTGCATGAAACTGCGGGACGTGGCTAGTATCTCATAACTTTAACAACTTTGACTTTTCCTTCAGCACATGCAGTTGGAAGCCTCAGCAAAGGCATCTCATACCTCATGCTAGACGGGCGGCTAACCTTAAGACTACCAGCTCGCAAACCAGGGAACTACAACCTCCTCAACTCCATCAACGAGGCTGTTTCTCTCGCAATGCAGGAGAAGAGGATCCTGGATGAGATGGAAAGAGTCAACCGGGAGAATGAGATAAGCGATGAGGGAGACAGTGCTAGTGGCGTTGCTAGCAGTTTGCTCATGGTTTTGACGTGTTTGTTGATAGTGAACGTGCATTGATTGATAGGTGTATGAGTATTTAGGCTACTGTGGCTATAAATATATTTTAGAGATAAGAATGCTTTGTTTTATTCTTTTCCGTCGTCCGACAGTGGTGCCGATCGATTGTTTAATAAAAATATTCTCAGTCGATAAACAAGATAATCATGGCACACAAACACGGTATAAATCTTCTTCTTCTTGGACCGCAGATAAAAAATCAGCTACTTAGGATCGCTAAACCTGGGGTCGAGATTGTTTAATTTGACAGCTCTCTAAACATTGGTTTTAGAGGCAGTTTAGCCCTATTATGTGTTTATAGGTAAGAAAATCCTTAAGTACCTAACGGTCACAACTTCCTTAACTTGGACTGGACAGCTGCAGTCTCACCTATTTATAAATCTGGCCCAAAGAACACTCCTGATAACTATAATAGACCTATAGGTTTACTAAGTGTTCTCTCAAACGGATAAGAAAAAATTGTCAGTAATCGGTTAGTTTCATTTTTAGAGAAATACCATTTTCTTTCAGAGCGGCAGTTTGGTTTCAGACGAGGTAGATCGACCGAAGATGCCGTGACGCTCCTAACAGACCTAGTTTCATCTTATATTGAAAAAGGCGAACGATGCATTGGTGTCTTTTTGGATTTAGCGAAAGCGTTTGATACGGTCTCGGTCGATCTGCTCCTAAAAAAGCTTGAATCATTTGGAATCAGAGGAGTGTCACTCGAATGGTTTAATAGCTACCTGTTAAATCGCAGGCAACGAGTAAAAATTTATAATAGCCTAAGTTCGCAACTCCCCGTTGAGTTTGGAGTACCACAGGGTAGCATACTTGGGCCAACGTTATTCACACTGTACATAAATGACCTACTCCAAATCTATCATCCAAATCTATGAAAAATGCTGAAGTTGTAGCGTATGTGGACGATACGGCGATCCTTTTTCATGGCACTGACTGGGAGCAAGTGCAAAGCTGTGCAGAGGCCGGACGTGCTGAGGTTGGCAAGTCTTTAAATGACAATATCTTATAACTTCATATAAAAAAACACAGTTTATAGCTTTCTCCAAAACAACAGTTGGGAGTCCTCCCACTAGCCTAACACTGAAACTACATACATGCTCTCAGGCTCTTATTGGCTCTCATGGAAACTGCTTATGTAATCTCATTGACAGAAAGCCCTTCCTAAAATACCTGGGAGTAACTATTGACGAAAACCTAAATTATGTATGGTATGTTTTAAATAAAAACAATTTCAGTGGGCATAAATTTTATTTGCTTAAAAATATTTAGATTTATAAATCTTCTAATGGAGAGCCGCATCGGACGTTGTAGAAATGATCACAAACCTGAACAAATGTAACACGTATTTAGTGGAAATTCATGAGAGTGATTCTTAGTGATCCTCGCCATCAACATCTTCCTATCCGTATCCCACGCTAACGGTAACGGTTTCTGAAAGCTCGATCAACGCTAATCGGTTGTCAAGTCACTTGCTATCTCTATCTAATTTGAAGTGAAATCTGAAATAGCAAGTTACTTAACAGCCGATTAGTGTTGATTGAGCTTTCAGAAACCGGGGGTTAATAGGGTTGGCACAACAGGTTTTACTTCTCCACTCTCTTCTTAATGATCCTTGTGATTTTTGTAAATTTAGGTAATTTAGATTTTTGTAAAGGTTGTTATAATTTTGGTATTTGATATGCTAATCAAGGAGAGTCAAACAAATAAAAATTCATGAAAATCATAAGGATCATTTTGAAATGAGAAGTTTTTTGTAAGTAGGTACCTGCTTATAAGTAATATAGAAGAAAGAAAACCAGTTTATTCAAAGAACCAACCAAAATGTTGAAATGTGCGAAGAAAAAGTTTGGTTGGCGGTACTTGGTACTTGGTAATTTGTGAGCGGACTGGTTTCCGCAAGTAGGCCGCTGATGGGCCCTTTTTGCTTGTCGGGTGGTGGATGCTAGTTCAGCCACCCGATGTTCTCCAGGAAAGCCACTGTTAGTTGACGGTTGTATTGTAAGACCATAATATTTTTTTTTTTACAACTTATAGGTAAAAACGTTTGACCGCAATTTCACCTGATGTTAAGTGACGATGCAGTCGACGATGTGCCTCGTTTACCTAAAAAATACCTGTTCACTCTTCTCTTGAAAGTAACCAAATTGTAGGTCATCGGAAAGACGGACGCCGGTATTATTGAGGCAGTATTATTCCTTAATAATACTAGTGGAAACTCACCTGGAACTGCTCATTGAAGAGTGTGCCGTTGGGGCACAGGCCTGTGCTCATTAGATGCTGTCGCCAGCAGAAATGGAAGGCCTGACAAGAGACAAACCAATAAGATAAGAATGTAAGAGTGTTGGAGCTCCTTGCGTGTGGCTTTTTCGGGGAAGTACTTCCATATCACCTCCTTTTTCTGCTGTCAAGCAGTTTGCTGTGTTTCGGTTTGAAGAGTGTGGTTGCCAGTGACATTACAGCCACATGAGGCTTAAAATCTGTAGGTATGCCTCAAATTGATAGACGCAAGGCAGTGCTTCCTATTGCGTTCCTATCGCGTGTGACTTACGAGGCAATGCTTTGTTATAGGTGACTAGTTGCGCCCCGCGGTTTCACACGCGCAGATTAAATCCCGGTATTCCCACGGGATAAAAAGCCTATGTGCTATTCCAGACTATAATCTATCTCTCTGCCAAGTTTCATCCAGATCCGTTCAGCCGTTCCGGCGTGAAAGAGTAACAAACATCCATCCATCCATCCATACTTACAAACTTTCGCGTTTATAATATTAGTAGGATGGTTACCACTTAACATCAGGTGGGGCATGTGCTTATTCTATTAAAATGTTGTAAAAAACTACTGTAAAAATAAAAGCACTAAATAAGAAAAACGCGTAGATAATGGATTCGATTCTGTTGTTGCGTTAATTATCTTATCTAACTTAATTAGACAGCGCTAAAATTAAATTATAGCCGTCCTTGTTGTGTCGGTCTTTTAGAAAGGGATGGCAATATTTTTAGTGCTGTCAAAATTAGGTTTAGCTTAGGAAAATTAACAGAATTGACACGAAGTGTCATGTTTTTTTGTTTTCGCGTGGAACTGGCACTAGAGTCACCTAGTTTTAAGACGTTTCAAGATGATCCTTGTGATTTTATTGAATAAACATATTTTGAATTTGAATTTGTTTCTTTGTGCTACAAAAGAGCTCCAGACGAACCTGACATCCGCTTTGTACATCAGCATAGTACCCCTTCGGTCTGGCGGTGCAAGAGAACTGCGTCGGTGGTGCCTGTTCGAACACCGGGTGGAGCGGCGGGTTGTGGGGTAGGTGAAGTTGGTGGTAATATGAGAAGTCAGCCGGGTGCTGGCTGAGGGTAGTGGCCAGCGCTGTAAGAAACCAGAAAGATAGGTAGGTACATCACTACATAGTATAAAACAAAATCGCTTTTTCTGTCCCTATGTCCTCATGTCCCTTTGTATGCTTAAATCTTTAAAACTACGCAACGGATTTTGATGCGGTTTTTTAATAGATCATATATCATTTAATAGATCGTCATTCCATCAGGTAGGAGGGCGTCCCACACTTCGCTTTCCTGTTCGTGGTCGCCATTCTAGAACCTTTATTCCCCATCGGTTGTCAGTTCTTCGAGCTATATGACCTGCTCATTGCCACTTCAACTTGCTGATTCTGAGAGCTATGTCGGCTACCTTGGTTCTCCTACGGATTTCCTCATTTCTGATTCTATCTCGTAGTGAAACTCCTAGCATAGCTCTCTCCATAGCTCGTTGTGCGACTTTGAGCTTGGTGATGAGGCCAATAGTAAGCGACCACGTCTCAGTTCCATATGTCATCACTGGCAACACACAGTGGTTGAAGACATTCGTCTTGAGGCTCTGCGGTATGTGTGACGAGAAGATGTGGCGTAATTTCCCGAACGCTGCCCATCCGAGTTGGATTCGTCGGCTGACCTCTTTATCAAAGTTGGACCTACCTAGTTGGATCATCTGACCCAGATACACGTAGTGGTCAACAACTTCGATGATATCGCTCCCAACATGTACCGGCACGGGTGCGACATGAGCATTAGACATGATTTTCGTCTTGCTCATGTTCATCTTAAGACCCACCTGTTGGGAGACAATATCGAGGTCTCTGAGCATTGTGCCCATTATGACTATATCGTCGGCAAATCGAAGAATAATAATAAGTTTTTATTCAGTAAGGTCTTACAACATTTGTTTAAATTATATTATTGTTAAAACCTAGAGAAAGCTTAGATTTTTTATGTTAGGGTCAGTCAAACTTGCTTACGGCGCACCTGATGTTAAGTGGTACCGTCGACCCATAGTCGAGGAGTATTGTATCAATATTTTGAAAAATGTAGATAAAAATTAAATTATTAATAATGGGAAATATTTTTTTTATCAATGTGTCAGGCAGCATCAGTATTAATAATCACATTTTGTCACTAAATTCAATATGGAATCATATTATAAAATAATTAAATTTTTTTGTGTATTTTGACTTTGGAAACTTACCCAATAAAAACACAACTACACACCTAAACATATTATCTAAGTTATATTATATAAAAAATAAATTAAAATAAATAAGCTGCGCATGCGCCGGTCGTAGCCCGTCACAGCGCGATTAACCAAACTAAAACACTAGCTTATCCATTACTTGATAGTGATAGTTACTTATCCGTGGATGGTGTAATGCAGTGGGAAGTAATTAAGATCGTGTCGTGAGTTTGGTGGCATTTGGTGCTGCCGCATTCTTGATGGTATAATAATACTAATAATCATTTATTTCAGGCAACATAGTAAAAAAGATCTTAAAAATACAGGGCCCATAGCATAAATACCTTACAAACTAAAATATATATATAATTATATGACTTATTTAACTAGCACGTAGAGACTGCGACGTGGGCGTATAGACGTTGCGCGCGTATTTCTTTCCGTCCGTTTTTGAGCCTTTTTTATTACTAGGTACTCCTGTACACTAGAACAAAGCTGAAAGCCCGATCAAAGCTAATCAGCTGTCAAGTCACTTGCTCTTGATCTCAAGTCACTTGATCTAATTTGAAGTACTGGGGGTGCCTACCTAGTTTCTGAAAGCGCGATCAACACTAATCGGCTGTCAAGTCACTTGCTATTTCAGATTTTTATATATATTACAGATAGAGATAGCAAGTGACGTGACAGCCGATTAGTGTTGATCGAGCTTTCAGAAACCGGGGGTAGGTACCTAAGTGTTTTTTAAACACTATACTAATAAATATTAATTGTTTTGTGTTAGATAAAATCATCCTAGGATCAACGCGGTGTCAGTTTTCGCGACAAGGTCAGGTCGGGTGCACAGCCTTGCCGCATGCCATAATAATGTACCTAGGTACCTACCTAATACCTATCCTATATATAGATATACCTACTACCTCAGGTGTGGACGTTCGTTAGAAAAAGAAAATCGACCATTGTTTTGCCTAGATGTATGCCCCTGTATTTTGTTTCTGTGTGGTGAACAATAATGAGCTATGTATCTATGAAAAAAAATTGCTGTATAAGTCACGTAAACCAAAAAGAACGCTGAAAAACAGTGGAGGGCATTGTGTTTGCGCACACAAAATACTCGCGCCACGCCATCACACCCCCACCCCCTCCTTCCAGCGCTCTTTTTGCGTGACGCGCACATTATACCCGGACTACCACCATGCCAATTTCTGTTCCGCCGTGAACTGCCTAAACTGAAGTACCTACTAGAAGGAGCCTCTTTGAGGCATACCTACTTAAGATCCTCTCACCGCACTGTTTCGAAAGAACTAGTGACATGAAGAAGAAGCTTCTTAATCGTATTTCTCCATAAACCTTCTCTAAGTAATTTAAAATGGCTGTCTTCAAACCGAGCCATTGCTTTAAAGGTATATATAGTAGGTATCCTACTAATATTATAAATGCGAAAGTTTGTGAGTATGGATAGATCGTTCTCTTTCACGCCGGAACGGCTGAACGGCAGCGGCCCGATTACGCTAATATCTGGCTATCGAGATGGCTTTCAGTTTGACATTTGATTCCCATACCTACATCCAAGGAATTTAGCATCCATCCCAAGGAATTTAGATACTTGATCCATCCATAATTATGTTGCTAAGTATTACACTATGGGAATCATACCTATGCTCTCGTCGAGAGTATTATATTCCTTGTTCAAATGTCAAACTGAAAGCCATCTCGATAGCCAGACATTAGCGTAATCGGGCAGCGGGTCTGGATGAAACTTGGCAGAGAGATAGATTATAGTCTGGAATAGCACATAGGTAGGTAGGCTACTTTTTATCCCGTGCAAATACCGGGATTTAAATATGCGCGGGTGAAACCGCGGGGCGCAACTAGTTTGTATATATGTAGGTACTCGTAGTAACTAGATATCGTTACTGCAAACTCCAAAATTACTTACGGTCACTTAGCATAGCATTGAGATGTCTGCCGAAGGTCTTTTAATGATCGATTAATAATCTCGATATTTAGAGCTTTAGGGTTCAGTTTTGAAATAATAACCAAAACCAGTATTCTAACAGCAGCGGTATAATCACGTATGGAATACCAACTACTGCAAAATGTGGGTACCTATGTGCCAAATGCAGGTAAAATATTACCGAGGATGTACCTCTGACTACCCCCAGTAAGTACCTACTTACACTCAAAAAATATTTCCTTTATATTGGGATAAATAAAAATAAAATAAATATATGTGGACAACACCTAAGATAAGAACAAAGAATAAAACCCGTACCCTTGCGTTTGTTTAGGTAGGTAGGGGAAGCAGGGGTAATGGCGATCGTATCGGGTAATACCGCTCACTCCATGCTATTTGAATAAGGTGCCTTGAAACACGGCGAGCACGCTGCAGCGCACAGTGGGTGAAAATTCGTAGTTGCCTTTCATAGGATTTTTGAAAAAAAATCTTCCTTAATTGGGGGATTTAAGTAAACAAATTTGTTACAAAACTCAAAACATTACATAATTTTGTCGTTACGCGACTTTTTTGCGGTTAAACACCATGTAATACGAGTTTGTGTGTTTCAAATGTATGAAAACGAAATTTGTTTTCATCACAACTTTTTTTTGTATTCGAATGTAAAGCTGATACTTTTAGGTATTATAGTAGAACTTGTAACAAAGCTATAAAGCTTTCGATCTTAATCTGGAACGGACCGCTTCAAAAGATATGATTTTTACAAAAATCCCAGTTTTAGTGGTATTCATGTATGGGGTAATGTTCTACTAAGTTCGAGTTTGATCAAAAATTATGGTCATTATTATTATTTGATAGGTATCTTATCGCTTTTCAATGACTTTTGACCTTTTATCTAACCGATAAATAACAAAACTATTCAAATATAATTATGCAAAAGTGATATTTTGAATTACGATCATAGTTTTTACTTTTTCGATCACTTACGTACTATCTTGTTATTGATTACCCTTTATTTATGTAGAGCCTTACCTAGAGACCACTATTACTGTCCCTGTCTTCAATACGCATTGTGTGGGAAATTATTTTTGATTTACTCGTTCGGGTGATTAGGGTCAGTGCTTGACAAAACAGGTAATTTGAATGATTAGGGTCTTTGTATTGAGTGCAGGTACTATTTTTAGGTACCTAGATGGCTTTTACAGGTACCAAGGGTTCTTGTTATGGAATACTAATTAATGATTCCTGATAACGCATTATTAGATTTTAGTTTAGACTATAAATACTGAGAGTTCCTAAATTTCATTTCACTTTTGGCTACCAATTAGTACCGAAACGTTCTCTTTACCTTAATTCTAATTTGCTCAGTATGGAAGGACTAGTGTCAAATCTTGACATTTTTGCACTTATGAGGCAAAATTCATTCAGTGCACACGTTTTGTTTGAAAAAGTGTTAGCGTCAACTCTTAGCAGCAACTCAACATTCAACAATTTCGAAGTGAACAACTCTCATGTCCTCGAGATAGACATGAAGAAGTCTCGGTAAGTGAATGTATAGTAACAACACCAAAAAAATCAATGGAATTTACTGTGCCTGAAAGTGTATCTGTGTCGACATCAACCTCTACATTTACTCCACGAAAAGAATTTGTTGACTTACATCCATTACAAAAAAGAAGGAGAACTGAAGATGTTCTCGCCAATTATGACTTTGACACTCTTTACTTCGCTTTAACCAAGAAAGCTGAAATAGAAAAAAAAATTACTTAGCTGAATTATTAAAGCATTTACACAAACACCCCGAGAATGCATCAATCTTTCGATCTTGCATTAAGTCGAACAACCGAACCTGCTCTGCTGATAAGGCACTGGGCTTGACAACATCACTGAAGTTATCAAAATGGCAATACATCACTTTAAAGCAAACAACAAGAGATACGGGAAGTGATATTTTTCCATCTTATGATGCTCTAATAGAGTGCTATGTAAAAAAAGAAGACATGGTTATAACTGACACCGAAGTTAAACTCAAACTGCAATCTATTTTAGATAACACTGTCAACAGACTTTGTAAAACGGTGGAAACTGAATCTGGCAGTAATTACACTGGTCAGTAAGTGGGGATTTGATGGCGCCTCTGGACATAGCAACTACAAACAAAAAATAGAAGGCGATGATTTAAGTATTTTCATGTGTTCATTTGTATCATTAAGACTACTGAAAGAAAACACTGATGACGTTGTTTGGGAAAATCCTAAAGCATCCTCAACATTTTATTGTCGGCCAACATATTTTAAATTTGCCAAGGAAAATGATTTAAATATAAAAGAAGAAATGGCGTCAATAGAAAGCGAAATTACTGTTCTACAGCCGAGTGTTGTTGATAATGCCAGCATTAAACACAAACTTCACATGACTATGATCGATGGCAAGATAAAATCTCATCTTTCTGATACATCAACATCGACATGTGATATCTGCAAAGCTAAACCCACAGAAATGAATGACATCACAATGGTATCACAGAGACACCAATCTGTCGATATCTTTAAGTTTGGCCTTTCTACTCTACATGCACGTATTAGATGCATGGAATGTATTTTGCATATAGCTTACCGTCTTGACTTCAAGAAATGGCAAGCAAAAGGAGACGACAAGAAAAAACAATTGGCCGATAGGAAAAAGGATATCCAAGACAAATTTTGGGAGGAAATGGGGCTACTTGTGGATGTTGTGAAACAAGGTGCAGGCACTACCAATGATGGAAATACTGATAGAAGATTTTTCGCAAATCCGGATATTACTGCGCGAATCACGGGTGTAGATATAGAGTTAATTAAAAGCTTAGGCGTAATTCTTCAGGTAATATCTTGCGGAGAGTTTGTTGATGTGGAAAAGTTCCGACAATATTGTGCTTCAACAGCTCAAAGATATGTTGAGCTCTATGCATGGTACTATATGCCTTCAAGCGTGCATAAATTACTCATACATGGAGCGGACATAATTGAACACAATAACTTTATACTATCTCTGAAGAGGCATCTGAGGCTCGAAACAAAGATTTTAAGCATTCCAGAGTGTTTCAGTCACGTAAAATTAGTAGAATTGCAACAAATGAGGATATTATCCATCATTTAATGATATCATCTGATCCCTATATCTCTAGTTTTAGGCCTAAAATAAACCAACTTCGTTTACCTATTTCAGATGAAGCTAAATTGTTATTGATATTAACTTCTAGGGTAGATTAAAGAAAATATAGAATTTGTAGATAGTAGGAAACTTGTGTGACTCCGACCACTCCTTGTCTTTTCTTTGTAAAGCATCAAATCTAAAAGTATCTAAAAGTAGTAGTAAGTATAGTTTATTAAATCGTTGTTATATTTAGTTGTTTCTGTTGCAAGTTATTTATATAGGTAGGTAGTATTTCTGTGATAGTTGGTAAAGTTGTGAATTGCATGTCGGTAATTGGAGCTTTTGTTTTATTTATTGTATATATATTAGAGTTATAAGATTAATAATAAGTCCGCTTCATTGTATATAGCAGTTGTAAATAAAATATTACTTTTTTAAATAGTTTTTTTTTCGATATAATATGGTTTAATTAATTAGGGTGATCAAGGTCACCCTAATTAATTAAACCAAACATTTTGTCATACCTGGTGGAACAATAATGAGTAGGTTTTGAATACAATTATAGGTTTAAGTGTAGTTGTTAGTCGTAATTCAAAATATCACTTTTGCATAATTATATTTGAATAGTTTTGTTATTTATCGGTTAGATAAAAGGTCAAAAGTCATTGAAAAGCGATAAGATACCTATCAAATAATAATAATGACCATAATTTTTGATCAAACTCGAACTTAGTAGAACATTACCCCATACATGAATACCACTAAAACTGGCATTTTTGTAAAAATCATATCTTTTGAAGCGGTCCGTTCCAGATTAAGATCGAAAGCTTTATAGCTTTGTTACAAGTTCTACTATAATACCTAAAAGTATCAGCTTTACATTCGAATACAAAAAAAAGTTGTGATGAAAACAAATTTCGTTTTCATACATTTGAAACACACAAACTCGTATTACATGGTGTTTAACCGCAAAAAAGTCGCGTAACGACAAAATTATGTAATGTTTTGAGTTTTGTAACAAATCTGTTTACTTAAATCCCCCAATTAAGGAAGATTTTTTTTCAAAAATCCTATGAAAGGCAACTACGAATTTTCACCCACTGTGCAGCGCAGGGGTTGTGACTTTGTGACGCTTGAGCACGCAGTCTCTAAACCTCAAAACTAACATACCTAAGACAAATGAAAAATCAAATAGAGCATTTTTCTCAGGTGATCGGCATTCCCCCATCTTCCTCTAGTAGGTACCTCTACAGAACCCTATCAACCATGAAGCCTAGCTGAGGTAATTAGAGGCCTAAATGGAGCTTAACCAGTTTAGCTACTAATTGATTAATGATAATTCGTGAGCCAAATGTAGCTGACATGATAGGTGAATGTGCAAGTACCTACCTACCTACTTTGCATAGAGTTAGGTAAGGTCACATTTGAAAAACAAGTAAAATAAACTTTATATATTATGTAGCTAAGATATAGTTGACTGCATATCCCGTGTAAGGCTTGCTATTTTTAAGAATCCTTCGTAGTATCAACTTGTTCAGCAAAAAACTTAAATGCCATGAAACTGGTATGATAAGGAAACTGCAACATATTACTTGTGGGTTTGACCTCACAGAAGGGTCAAAAGGCATGATTTGAGGCCAAGCAGCAGACAATGCGTTGGAAATGGTGGAATGCCATAACCGTACTTAGCCATAAAAATGCAACAATATGTCAGCGTCAGTCAAGTCAACAAACAGCTGATTGTTGTTTTAGTCGCAGTGCTACTCTGTGCTACAATTATTTTGTTTTTATCAAAAATTAATTAAAAATGCCTCTAATTATAATATGTGGTACACCAGTCAGTGGCAAAACCACAAGAGCTTACGAGCTAAAAACGTTTTTTGAAACAAATCACGGGAAAAAGGTGGAAATCGTGTCTGAAGATGAGGCTATCGTGAAGTTAGGTTACGAAAAGAACTCCACTTATTTGGACTCCCAGAAAGAAAAGAGAGTGCGTGGGCATCTCAAATCTGAAGTGATGAAGCTTATTGGAAAGGATAATGTCGTTATACTGGACGGGAGCAACTATATTAAAGGTAAATTGTTTTACCATCTCGGTAAAATATGTAGTATAAATATATAGTAGTTTCATATATTGAGACAATTTTGACTTCATAATCATCAACATGCAAGTAGTCTCCTGCTGTTTGTAGGTCCCTCCCAAGATGCCCCACTGAGCCTGGTCTTCCCCTTTACTCAGCCACTGTTTGCCAGCACTTATTTCACCATATAACTAACCTAAATGTATTCACTTTCTCGTGATTCTCAATTCTACAGAAAACATGGTCAGCCATTTCAGGATGCTAATCCACTTAGCTTCTGATTTGATTTAGTCTTCTTCTTCTTGTTGCATCACTTGTTTCTTTTGAAACAGTGTTTTTTTGTAGTTTAAGATTTATTTTCTCAAAGAACAAAGTTCACTTACAAAGAATAGCTATTTTTAGTTGAATATGCTACATTTCAGGTTTCCGATATGAACTATACTGTGCATCCAAGGCATCAAAGTCAACACAATGCACAGTCCATACAATAAGGAACCATGATGAAGCATGGGAGGCCAACAAACTGAGGGTAGACAGTAGTAAAGACAGCAATAAGTTAGCAGCATGCAACCACCAATTGTACACACAAGAAGTATTTGATGCACTGACAAAGTTAAGGTATAATTTATTTTTAATATACTTATAATAAATAATGCTGAACAATCCACACAGCATCATCTATTATATATTGTTCCACACAGCACTATCTCACCAATATTTATATATTTATTTAATAATATACCACTACTTTATAACCCCTAATTTACAAGAAATATGTATTAGAAATGAACAAGCCCAAACCATACAAATGCCATAAATACCATCAAAACTGTGGGCAATCACTAGCTATAATCTTACCGATTTTAAATCCTATGTTCCAGATTTGAAGAGCCAAACTCGAACAACAGATGGGACAGCCCTTGCTTCTGGGTGGGGCCAGAGGACGAATTCCAAATGGATGAAGTCTATAAAGTGCTTTTTGAGAAAAAACCACCTCCACCTAATATGAGCACACAAAATGTAAGACTGAAATAGTACCTTTATTATTATAGTATTACTAGCTGATCCCGCGGCTTTTCTCGCGCTCATTTACTTTGAAAATCTCATACAAACTTTCATCCCCTATTTTATCCCCTTGGGGGTAGAATTGATCAAAATCCTTTCTTAGCGGATGCCTACGTCATAAACATCTACCTGCATGCCAAATTTCAGCCCAATCCCTCCAGTGGTTTGTGGGCTGTGCATTGATGGATCACTATGTCAGTCAGTCAGTCACCTTTGAGTTATATATATTTAAGATGAATGACTGACTTTACCTACTAAATTTCATTCTTTTCTATAAGAGTAGTTTAATAGTAGAGCTCTTTGTGTGTGGCTCGTTCGGGAAGTACTACCACCGTGCCTTTTTCTGCCACCAAAGAGTAACACTGTGTTTCTGTTTGAAGGGTGTGTATACTTTATTGGACATAAAAATAACAGTACAAAGGCGAACTTAATGCTATAAAGCATTATCTTCCAGGTAACCTTGGTGTATTGACATAAGATGTGTCAGTAGTGTGTGAAGTCTGTTAAAAATAAAACACTTTCTTTCCAGCCTCCACTCTCCTCAACAAACTTTCTTTACGAGCTCGACAAGGAAACTCAAGCCATATCAGACCAGATAATGGAAGCCAAGAATCTCAGTATGGAACGCGAGCTGAAGTTCCCCGCCTACCCTGGATGCTCCTTGGACGCTGGCTTCACCCACCACGTCAATCCTCAGAAGCTGTTGATGCTACGACGGCAGTTCTTGACGTACGCTAAAATGAATCATGCTGGTGAAGATACAAGTAAGATAGGCAGGTATTTTATACAGTATTTGAATAAAACTTTGACTGATTGATACAGTTTGGTTCTTTATTTTATGGTATAGTCAAAAGGTTATTCAGTTAAATCACTAAGACCACTTTGAAACGTCTTTAAAACAAGATATATCTAGATAGATGTCTATTGATTATCACAACAAATAAAGATGGTACAATTTTTACTTAAAAACTAACAATTGTCGTAAAACAACAGCCGGCCTTATCGCTAACAGCGATCTCTTCCAGGCAACCTTGGATGGGCAGGATTGAACATAACTTTTTTTTTATACAACTAGCTGATGGAACAAGCAGATGGTCCACCTGATGTTAAGTGGTAACCATCACCTATAAACAAAACATTGCCCCGTAGGTCACGCACAATAGGAACGTGCCCTACGATGCACTGCCCTGCGTCCATCAACTTGAGGCATACAGATGTTAAGCCTCATGTGCTTGTAATTACACCGGCGACCACACTCTCCTGATCAGGTCTAAGTAGCAAAATGTCCAACAGAGCGAAAGGTCTAATGAGCAGTAGGTAAGTCTAATTAGCAAAACTTCATTTTTTAAATGTGTACCTACGCTCATGGTAGAAAGTAATTTCTAAATTTAATTTATTTGATAAAAAAATGAGGGGGATTCTGATGTGACTTAGGTATATAATTTGCATCTAAGGGACCATGCCTAGAAGGTAGGAATTACAATGCCAGTACAAGAGTACGTGCGAACCAGCTATAAGTCTAAAGATAAACTTATAGCTGGTTCGCACTGGTCGAGTAGCGAGTCAAGTAGCACCTCCCACCAAGGTATTTTAGTGTTATCGGCCAACCAGTGAACACAGACGCGTGGTGAGAGGTGCTACTGGACTACTCGACCAGTGCGAACCAGCTATTAGAGAGTATTCCAGCGGCGATGAGTTTGCCAACCGGTCACGCATGGAATACCGACTACTGGAAAATGGTGTGCCAAATGTTATATTTGGACGTTCCTCTGACTGCCCTTACATCCCCGAAAATCTGTGGAGATATCTACTGTGCCTGGGGATAGGTCGAGAATCAAAAGGATCGTGGCGGAGTAAAAACACAATATAAAGTAGTAAAACGCTTATAATCTCAGTTATTTACAAACAGCCATCTTATCTCTAACAAATAAGGTCTATTATCGCATAACACGGTACAATTTACCGTGTTTTTAATAAAATTACTTTTAATACTAGACTGACAGAGATCAAAAACAACTATAATTCTATCTTGTCATGGAAAGACAAAATGTGTTAAGTAATTACTCAAGACAAATTCGATGGGGAGTATTTGTAACTTATATTCATAAAAAAAAGTAATTTCTCTCACATTTTCGGTATCGCGATATTCGTAAGCGCCACAGGCTAGCATAGCGCATGCTGTTTTGAACTTTATTTTAACAACAATATGGCCCTTATTCATACTCCCTGCCATTTTTTAGCGGTTCTTATAAGTAAAAAGCTCTTATAAGTTGAAATTAATAATTTATTAATTAATTAAATTAATTAATAAATTAATAAATAAGGCGACCTCTGTGGCGCAGCGGGCGAGAGCCTGTCTGCGACGCAAGAGGTTGCGGGTTCGATTCCCGCCGTGGAACAAATTTGTGTACGATCTGCAGAAATTTGTTCCGATGGTCTGGGTGTTTTCTATGTATAATAAAAAATATCTATCTATGTAAGTATATAATCTATTAAGTGTATCAGTTATCTAGTACCCATAACACAAGCTTTGAATAGCTTACTTTGGGGCTAGATAGTGCTGTGTGGATTGTCCAGCATTATTTATTTATTATTTATTTAATTGAAAATAATAATAACAGTATTATTATTTTCAATTTCAAAATAATAATAACAATTGAATTGTTATTATTATTACTTGTCACTATCACTTTCATGCCAACGAAAAGAGAGCAACATACTTATCGGTGTGATAACCTAATGGAGCGGCCAGCGATCAATGAGCGTAAGTGTGTAATGCTAATAAGAAACATTGTTAGAAACATGCTTTCCTATAGATTTCTAGAAATCATTGTACGGAAACTGAAGTTCCTATTCTTTCGTAATTCGTATTGAACCAGCCACAGATAACATACAAACATGGTATTCCCGATTCAAAAATCCTTACCAATACTATGTACGACTACGAAAATATATAATAAATATAATTTTGTTTAAATGTTCCTCAATTTTTTTTTTGAGAGATGGTAATCTGGCAACACTAGGCGCCTTAAATAATATATTGTTTACACATCCTACATCGAATTTGGCATAAGTATATAAAAAGACGATATGACAGTAATATTTTAATTATAAATCTACTATATTGTAGTTACCCAGGACAAATTAACAGGTATGTTAAGGCTGGGGTATCTGACAAATGAGAGGTTTTCTCTATGTAACTCCTCTTTGATGAGTGAATATAATTGTAAAAAAAACCTTTAATTTGACCAACTATATGATTGTCATTACTACCAATTTAATATAATATGTTTGTCATCCCTATTGTACCATTGACGCAAAAAATTGATTTATGTTTAAGATTGACCTATTACTATATGAAAAAAATATTCAAAGTGAAGCTTTGTTACCTTTGAAATCTTGTAACTGCTTCTAAACGGCATTATGTTTTAGTATTTTTATTTCACACTAATATTTGTCAGTTATTTCTTCATAAAGTGATCAATTTGTAATCTGAACTACTGATTTGTTAGGCAACAATAATAATTTTTCAACAATTCCGTGCGTTACTGTGTATGTATCTATCCCGCTCTTGGGCATGAGATCGGAAGGTGCGGGACCGAAAAATCATGCGCCCAAGGTTATCGGCAGTTACCCCAGCCTTAAGTCAGCTTTGCTTGAAGTCAATTTCTAAATATCACAATAAGAGTAGGTACATTTCACTATTAATTCGATACAGATTCATACAACGTGTAGCAAGAGGCCAAAGACCAAGTCAGATCAGACCAAGCACTGGAATACTTTGAAGTGTGCCAAGTTTGAACATGGTTTACGAAATTCCCATACAAAAGTAAAATTTATAGTGACACCCTTAAATGTACAATGTAGTTATAAAGATAACGTAACAGCTATGAACAGGGCTGCCTCTATTGTTTAGTTTTATATTGGAGGAACGTTTGGACGCATTTCTAAAATGAAAAACTACCAAGTTGCTAGTTGTAATGGTACTGACACACGTGTTCAAAGGTAAGCATGCTTATCTTCTTAGAATGCTCAAAAATCAACTGAAGTAAGACCAGATGATGCTTGTTTACCAACACAATCTGTTCACACGTGCTTTTATTGAGCACGGCTCGAAAAAGACATGCTTATTTTGAGTACGCTCAAAAGTCAACCGACGTACGACCAAATAAGCATGCTTATTTAATAGCACGACCTATTCGCACGTACTTTTATTGAGCACGTCTCGAAAAAAGTATGCTTTTAGCTCGAAAATAAGCACGCGTGTCAGTACCATACCATAGTTATCTTATGTTACCTGTTTGTACCTTTGTTTTGTTTTTTTTTTGTTATCCAATATAACAAAAAAAAAACAAAAAGTTAACAAATTATTTTTCTTTTTTTTATCTTGCAACAAACCTTTTGTGGTAAAAAGAAAGGATATAAAATGATCGCTATGTAAGTTCTAGGTCTTCTGCACATTATAAGACAGACACCAAACAGGAAAAATTTTCTTTGTTGACGGGTCTTCTCCGACAAGGAAAAGTTCTAGTAATGTATGATCTCCTAAAAACAATCAACTTTTTGTGTCTTAATATATGTTTTTTATTAATGTCTCATAAAACACAAGAAAAATAATAATGTGTAAAAGATTTCTGAGAGCATGATTTTGATCATGATCCTAATGAGATGTCAAGTCACTTTCCATCTGATTAGGTTTGATCATACTTTCAGAAACCGGCCGTTAGTGTATTCTATATTGACCAACAGAATAAACACGTGTGAACTCTAGGTTCTATTTGTAAAATTCGTAAGGACTACTAAGAGGGGTAGTCGAGGCAAGGCCAAACTATTAGGCGGCTGCCCATTTCTGTAGTCACATTTTCCTATTATTCTAATATAAACAATATCTTTGTTAACTTATAGAAATACTAGATTAGAAACTAGAATGTAGGGGGCATAATTCTGGTTTTTAGATTTTTTGTCTAATCTTAGACAAGTTCTACATAATTACAAAAGTACTTAGTTCCACAAGTTTATATTTAGAAAATTTACTAACATACTCTGAAATTGACTGAGCGATTATCCGCCTATAACAATCGCCTCAGCGTATCTTCACCAAGAACGTGCCTTACATGCATTGCACTGTGGTCTCTTGTGCCTGCATGTACACTTGAAATTGGAACACAGCATCTTCAACTTAAGGATCTGCCCCTTGATCTCGTAACTTTTGTTGCATTCAAAATCCGGTTGTATGTAATATTGACAAATGCAAGCCTGCAGTATTTCTCAAGTTGATGGAATAGAATTGAATTATTTATTGCATTATGTTGTAACAGGATCTTTATAGTTGGTAAGGTACATTGTTTCATGGATTAAGGGCACATACATACATCACACATACATCTTAGGACACGTTCCTATAGTGCGCGTCACGCAAAAAGAACGCCGGAAGGAGGGGGAGGGAGTGTGATGTCGCGAGTATTTTGTATGCGCAAACACATCCCCTCCACTGTTTTCCAGCGCTCTTTTTGGTTGACGCGGTACATAGGTATAGTGATACCTATGGTGCGTGACTTCCTTTGTTATAGGCGATAGTTCCCACTTAACATCAGGTGGCCATACGCTTACATCAGTAAATATAAAAAATATGTAAAAAAACATGAATTCGTAACAAGTTCGGAGTAGAACTTACATTGACGAAGATTTTAATACTACAATGTACTTTTTCACTATCTAATATATAACACCTTATAAAAATAAGTATTTTCTAACAATAATACCTTCTCTTGTGTGCGATTTAATGTGATTTTTTACTTTAAAAATATTGTGATGTGCGAGCGAGTGGCACGAATATGAGCGACTTAATACGATTTATATTTACTGAACTATGCTCCAACTTATTACAAAATAAACAATTATGTAGGTCCATATTATTTTGTAAAGAGGATCATACAAAAAAACGCTAGAAACCAAGTTTAGTTTGTTGCCAGTTCTTCTATGCTTTGGTCGCGACGAACTGGCGGTAGATTCACTTAGTATTTATGACGTTTCAACGTGATCCCTGTGATTGTAGTAAATAAACCGTTTTGATTTTATATTCTTAGTAGTCTTAGGGCAGCTTAAACAACATCCGAAAGAATAAAGCCTCCTACATTACATACTGACGACATTGTTAGGATCGCGGGAAGCTGGTGGATAGAGGGCTCGGAATCATTCTTCCTGGAAATATACTGGAACGCCTATGTCATAGTGCACTTTAGGCAGACGATAATGCAATGAGCTCATGTATAAAAGTGTTTATCGTTCCGTCTCACTCATATGCTTTAGTTGACGTAATTTCTTCTCGCTCGCACTCGTGAAAGGTATAGTTTTTACATGCAATAAGGTTTCCTACACACGAAGAATACTGAGTCATACTCATGCTGCATCATGGAGTTGGGATTCTGTGCGTATTTCGTTTTCACGCCGGTCTTTTCTTTCTGCAACAAATAAAATAAATAATGAATAAATAATGCTGGACAATCCACACAGCCCAAAGTAAGCTACTCAAAGCTTGCGTTAAGGGTACTAGATAACTGATATATTTAATACATTATATACTTACATTGATAGATAGTTTTTATTATACATAAAAAACACACAGACCACGGAACAAATTTCTGCAGATTGTACCTACTCAAATTTGTTCCGAGGCGGGAATCGAACCCGCAACCTCTGCGTCGCAGGCGGACTCTCGCCCGCTGCGCCACTGAGGTCGTCCATAAAATTACTATGCAAGTAAAGCCTGTACAAGCTTTAAAGTTCTGCCTTTCAGTGCCTGGATGACCAAGCTTTGCTCGGTTGCTTAAAAACGCCATCTACTGAAGTAACTTAAGTAACACTATTATTTTGTGAATAGCCATTTGATGAATGATCGATATCTTATCGTATTTTTTTTATCTAAATAAACTGACTATGTAATTAAATCTATACCACGGGCTGTTTAACTGTACTTCAAACTATGTAAATAAATTGTTCGTTCTTTGTATTGTATTGTATATGGACTCCTTTTTCCGCACTTAGACTCAAGGTTGGTCCATTGTGCGTCAGGGTGTGCTGGCTATATCTGTAGCCAGCCCAACTCCTCCCAAAAGCGCAGAAGTTTCCCGGGGGCTTCGCAGGCTTGGAGGAGTGACCTGGGGTTGGCCAGGATTTCTTGTCGTTGAGTTGTTCGTTCTTATTATTAAACAGCGAATTCTACCAAAAAACAATATCCTACTAATATTATAAAAGTGAAAGTTTGTAAGTATGGATGGATGGTTGGATGGATGGCTGGATGTTTGTTACTCTTTCACGCCGGAACGGCTGAACAGATCTGGATGAAACTTGGCAGAGAGATCGAATATAGTCTGGAATAACATATAGGCCACTTTTTATCCCGTGGGAAAACCGGGATTTAAATATGCGCGGGTGAAACCGCGTGGCGCAACTAATAGAAACATAATTCACGAAACACGTATTTAAAATTAAACTTTAACAGAAATGACCGCAAAACTAATTAACATGCAAAGTACAAACTTCGTCTAAGAAAGAAGAAAGTCATATTACGAGTGGAGTGTTAGATATGAATGTGATTAATAAATAAATAAATAAATAATAATGCTGGACAATCCACACAGCACTATCTAGCCCCAAAGTAAGCTATTCAAAGCTTGTGTTATGGGTACTAGATAACTGATATATTTAATACATTATATACTTACATAGATAGATATATTTTTTTATTATACATAGAAAACACCCAGACCATCGGAACAAATTTCTGCAGATCGTACACAAATTTGTTCCACGGCGGGAATCGAACCCGCAACCTCTTGCGTCGCAGGCAGGCTCTCGCCCGCTGCGCCACAGAGGTCGCCGAAGTGATTGGTTTTAGAAAGAGAGGTAGGCCTAGAAAAGGTGGATGGATTGTGTGAAAGATGACATGAGTGAGAAAGGACTGCGCACCGAGATGACGAATGATAGAGGAGAGTGGAGGAGTAGAACCTGTTGTGCCGACCACGTGCAGCCCCATTAAGGCAGGAAAATAATAATAGTTTTTATTTTCAGGAAAAAAATTGTACAAAAAGTTTACATAATAGTAGATAAGTATAAGTGTGTTGTAATTGGATGAGGACAATTTTTGTTGCGTTTATTTTTGTACAATTTAATAGTTTCGTCTCTGATGACTTATTACTGTACCTTTTATGTAAGTTTATGTACCACTTTTTTATATAGGCAACTAACTCTATGTACTGTTTATTACTTGAAACATATTTTATAACAGAACACTCCACACTACTACTATATATACTATAAATTTCTCGCAAGGTTTATTGGCTAAGGTCTCGGCAGAATAACAGCGCCCAACTACTAAACTAGTGGTGAGGCATACGCTGAGTCGAGAACCTTTTGCTGCTGCAGCACACAAACACCTACATACCTATCTACTGTTATTATTATTAACTGATTGTCATTTCTTTTTTATGTTTTGTATGTGTATGTGTGTTTTTTTGGCAAATAAATGTCTGTCTATGTATATGTCTATGTACGTTTCAGTGAAGAACATTGTAGAGATCATCCACTCTAAAAATGCACGCCCCTCTACCTGCCTTCACCCACCCAAACAAATGAGGTGTATAGACGCAATACATGACACCACTTGATGACATGACATGACATGACACAGTTTCCCGCGGAACGTGAAAGTGACACTTTCATGTCTGGCGGGAAACTGAATAACGAATGAAATTGCTTGGTGGCTTGTATTGCATCTATACACCTCATTTGCTTGTGTGGGTGAAGGCAGGTAGAGGGGCGTGCATTTTTAGAGTGGATGATCTCTACCTTGCTCTAAGTTACTAAACTTGTGTTTAGACGCAAGGATCTCTGCTTCGGCTCTGATTGTAGAGATGATAGGTTGATTAAATAGATGAACAGTTTAAGATGATAACAAAAGGAAGTGTATAGACACTGAATAAACACTAAAAGCTAAGAAAACAATAATAATAATTGGTAGGTAAAATGATGAGTTAGATTACAGAAGGTAACTTACCAGAATATCAAAACCGACATCCCTTATAATTTCCAGCAGAATGTCATATGGTGGTTCAATACTGCTTTCTGTAGGCATGTCACTGAAAAAATAAATTACCTAAATACGTGCAGATACATCCGTATTCCGTATAAATTATTATCTTCAGTTTTTCAGCTGAACTTCTTCTTGTCGAGTCACTAGTTTCTTTCGGAACAGTAAGGTGAAAGGCCTTTAAGTGCGCCTCAAGAGGCTTCTTTTGG
This sequence comes from Plemyria rubiginata, assembly GCA_963576535.1. NCBI lineage: Eukaryota > Metazoa > Arthropoda > Insecta > Lepidoptera > Geometridae > Plemyria > Plemyria rubiginata. Next base: position 2,316,021 of record OY754911.1, on the reverse strand, counting down.
CTGAACTACTAGTAAGGTTCGTTTTTTTTTAAAGTGAAGAAAAACAGAAGTTATAATTTTTAATTTCCTAGACAAAAGGACTCAAGTGAAGGACTTGCCATCTGCCCTACTTGCGACCCCCTGTCCCCAACCCTCAACCCAAGGATTGCTATAGTTTTAAATAATAAATAAATAAATAATGCTGGACAATCCACACAGCATCATCTAGCCCCAAAGTAAGCTACTCAAGGCTTGTGTTATGGGTATTAGATAACTGATATATTTATAATACATGATATACTTACATAGATAGATATTTTTTATTATACATAAACACCCAGACCAACGGAACAAATTTCTGCAGATCGTACACAAATTTGTTCCGACGCGGGAATCGAACCCGCAACCTCTTGCGTCGCAGGTTGACTCTCGCCCGCTGCGCCACTGAGGTCGTCAGTTTAACCTACTTTTCTTTGTAATTTTCTCAAGTTTATTAAGTATCACTATAAAAACTAATATGTAAATAAAGTAAATATTGGTGGATATTCCACACAGCACTATCTCGCCCCAAACTAAGCCAAAGCTTGTGATATGGGAACCAGATAGCTGATATACTACTTATATACCTTTTTATGTAAATACAACTTATAATATAAAAACCCAGACAAAGAATATAATTATAACACCCAGACAGAGAACAAACATCTATGTTCATCACAAATGTTTGTTCTCGGTGGGGATCGAACTCACGGACTACGGCACAGAAGGCAGAGCTACTACCAAGTGAGCTGTGAAGGCTGTGACTTATGGGATACTATTCTTAGAAATTTCCTCAAGTGTAGTTAACACTAAACTAATAAATACAAGTAGAATTGTTACCAGTAGTGGTACAACAAGGGTCCTAGATTGATCCAGTACCCGCCCGGACGTAGGATTGCGTATATCCTCTCCACAAACTCAATAACGTTCTGCGCGCAGTCTATGAAGAAACAAGTAGCTACGCTGTTCCATTCGTCATACTCTGTGTACACCTGGAAGTTTCATCAAGAATATTAAATAGCACTTTAACCGCCGCTTTCTGAAAGCTCGAGCAAAACTAATCGGCCGTCAAGTCACTTTCTATCTCTATGTAATTTGAAGTAAAAGATAAAAAACCACAAAATAAAAAATAAAAAACAAAAACCAAATTAACCTAAACAAACCAAAACCAGTGCCTAAAAAACTAACAAAAAATAAAAAAAAATAGAAGTAGTAGAGCTCTTTGTGTGTGGCTCGTCCGAGGAAGTACTACTACCATTCATATTTCTGCCACCAAGCAGCAATGCTGTGTTTCGGTTTGAAGAGTGTGGTCGCCGGTGTAATTACACAGTGTAATTACAGGCACATGAGGGTTAACATCTGTATGCTTCAAGTCATCCTCAAACGGATGCAAGTAAGGCTGTGAATCCTAGGCTGCTTTATCTATCTCATTATGTTACTATATCTACAAAAAGCTGTGGCTTTTGTTCAATAAATGAAATAAAATCACTACATAGTATAAAACAAAGTTGCTTTCTCTGTCCCTATATCCCCATGTCCCTATGTATGCTTAAATCTTTAAAACTATGCAACGGATTTTAATGCGGTTTCAAGAGGAAGGTTTATATGCATAATACATGATATGTGCACCCGTGCGAAGCAGGGGCGCGCGGGCGGATCGCTAGTAAATAAATAAAGTATTTCTCCCATTTGGTGAAACTGATGCAAGGCTATTTCTATCGATTCTGGCTACTCCTAACACATACCTTGAGAAAGTCCCCAGCTGTGATAGAGAAGTCTGTATTATGTCTGGACAGAACTGGCACATCGGGAAAGCTAGCCCCCAGTAGTTGGTGCTCGCATGTTATATTATTCACATATTGGTGCACCCACGGATGTACTGTGTGGATATTTGCCTGTGAAGTGCAGAAATATAATTAACTAGCCGCGCCCCGCGGTTTCTCTTGCGTAGTTTTAAATCCCGGTAATCCCATGGGATAAAAAGTAGCCTATGTGCTATTCCAGACTATAATCTCCTTGCCAAATTTTATCCAGATCCTTTCAGCCGTTCTGGCGTGATTGAGTCACAAACATCCAAACTTTCACATTTATAGTATTAGCGGGATTATCATAGATCTATTGGCACACGAATAATTAGTTTTATTCGTAGTTTATGGCATACCAATGCCCTCCACTCTCAGTTAAGTCTCTAATTTTAAGTTAAAATTTAATTTGAAACAGTATTATTCACTTAAATTAAGAAGTTAAAATACCGAATTACAAAAATAAAATACTCAACAAGAATCGAAACAAACAAAGGCCCGAGCCCCGAACCCTGAGATAATTAAATAAATAAATAAATATTGGTGGACTTTCCACACAGCACTATCTAGCCCCAAACTAAGCTTATGCTTGTGATATGGGAACCAGATAGCTGATATACTACTTGTATACTTTTTTTTTTTTGTAAATACATACTTATAATATTATTTAGCACCCAGACAGAGAACAAACATCTATGTTCATCACACAAATGTTTGTTCACGGTGGGAATCGAACCCACGACCTACGGCGCAGAAGGCAGAGCTACTACCAACTGAGCTACGTAGGCTGTCAAATTATCATAATCTTTACCTTAGATTATGTACCTAATCTAAGATCTTTACCTGTGTCAAATCTGTGAAATTGCAGATTACAATTTATATGACGAGAAGGAAAATGCGATGGTATATCTGTGCAGATCTCATTACCCCACCAAATTATATTTAATCCCGACCATCTTGAACCTTACAAGAGCTGAGTATATGACACGCAAAAAGGGCCCATTTGCGGCCTACTTGCGGAAACCAGTCCGCTCACCAAGTACCAAGCGCTGGGTATATTCGTACCTCGGGACAGCGGTTGAGTATGAAGTTGCTCGCGACTAGCATAAACAGTGAGAACTCGTTGCCCTGACACGCGTAGCCGCGAGTAGCGATCTCCCACGCGAGCCGGCCCAGGCCCGACCCCGGGACTAAGACCTTGATTTGTCCGCGGTCACTGAAACAATACTTGACTTAAAGTGAAGACAAGAGCTAATGGTGTCGATTCTGTTGTTGCATTATCCTAAACTAACTTAATCTGACAGGTCTAAAATTATAGCCATCCTTGTCCTTTCGGTCTTTTAGAAAGAGACGGAATTAGGAAAACTAAACAACAGAGTTGGCACCATTGTGACTCTCGCACGCACGTTTTGACTTGTTGAAGGATATAAAATCACTACACCCATTTTCGAAAAATCGCAAACAACCATTTTGTGTGCAATCACATAGCGAACGGTTTAGTAAAAATTTCATATTGATCGATACATGTTTTCCTACTTAAAAGTTTGCTTTTCTAGTTTTCGTACATAAGCAAACTTTTGAGCAAGAAAACTTGCATCGATCAAAATGAAATTTTTACACAGCTTGGTTGCACAATGGTTGTTTGCGATTTTTCAAAATTGTGTTTAGCGATTTTATATCTTTTAAAATGTCGAATCGTGCGAGCGCGAGGTAAATTAGGTGTTGTCAGCGCCTTAATTAATCGAGCTAGGAAAGCGCATCATTAAAAGCAACCAATATGGCAACCAATGTTCACCACCCAATATGGCATGGCAACCAAGGTTGCCTGGAAGAGATCGCTGTTAGCGATAAGGTCGCCCATTGTATTACTGCAATTGTTAGTTTTTAAGTAAAAATGTGTTTACTTAATTAATTTTGTTGTGGTACTTAATCAATAAAGAGTTTAGAGAGAGTTTAGAGCGCCACGCGGTTTCACCCGCGCAGATTTAAATCCCGGTATTCCCACGGGATAAAAAGTAGCCTATGTGTTATTTCAGACTATAATGCATCTCTCTGCCAAGTTTCATCCAGATCCGTTGCGCCGTTTCGGCGTGAAAGAGTAACAAACATCAATCCATCCATCCATCCATACTTACAAACTTTCGCGTTTATAATATTAGTAGGATAGGTGATAGTTACCATTTAACATCAAGTGGACCATCTGCTTGTTCCATCAGCAAGTTATATGAAAAAACACAAGTGTGACACGACAAGAAGACGTTACCTGTATTCATCAAGAGGGAACAGCTCTTCCAGCTCATCCAGAATGGGAGTGTAGCACTGTTTTCGTTCTGCTGCACCGAGATCGCTCCAATCTCGAACTAGGTTCTTGAGGACCGATTGGACCTGAAATGAATTATTGTAACAGGTATAAGTCGCGTCAAAAAAAAAGAACGCTGGAAAACAAGAGAGTAGTTTTAAGAGTAGAGCTCTTTGTGAAGGGCTCGTCTAGGGAAGTACTACCACCACGCCTTTTTCTGCCGCCAAGCAGCAACGCTGTGTTTCGGTTTGAAGAGTGTGGTCGCCGGTGTAATTACAGGCACATGGGGCTTAACATCTGTATGCCTCAAGTTAATGGACGCAGAGCAGGGCATCGTATGGCACGTTCCTATCGTGTGTGACTCACGAGGCATTGCTTTGTTATAGGCGATGGTTACCACTTAACATCAGGTGGGCCATCTGCTTGTTCCATCAGCTGGTTGTATAAAAAAACAGTGGAGGGGATCAAATCAAATTAATTTATTGCTAGGATTAGGGACTGGGATTGCTAGGATGTGTTTGCGCATACAAAATGCTCGCGCCATCACGGCCCTTGTCCCTCCATCCAGCGTTATTTTTGCGTGACGCGCACAATAACACACATATTATATCAAACTATCGTTACCTAGTTACTAGCTTTGCTTAGTTTGATGCAGAAGTGATGTTTTTATGCATTTACTGCACTAAACTAAACTTTTGCACGCCCAGGAAGACTGGTAGAAAATGCTATTAGCATTAAGTCCTCCTAGCACTACATTGTTTTGTGTGAAAGTTTTAAATAAATAAATAAACTCAAGGTTTGTTAATGATGTATGTACTTAATTAAATAATATTGAAATAAAGATTGTTGTTTGTTGTAAAGTTGTGTTTTGCTTGCAGCTTGAAAAACAATCAAAATATAATTGACAATAATAGTGTTTGCAGACGATACGGATTAACAATAAGGTCGCCTGGTAAAAATCGCAGCGCTAAGACCCTATGAAGCCAAATGATCAGATAGATAGTTCTCTTTATTTTTCACCACACAGAAACAAAACAGGGTTAAGGCATAAATCTAGGCAAAATAAAAGGCGACCTTATCGCTGAGAGCGATCTCTATCAGGCAACCTTAGATGGATAGATCTCATTTAAAACTAAAGGCGGTGTATTCACTCACGGTCAACATTAAAATTTGAGGACCTATATACTAATCATTACTACATAGATTACGTCATCTAATCAAATATTACTACACTTTACCAATCTATCTATACATAGATATGACGACCACAGTGGCGCAGCGGGCGATAGTCCGCCTGCGACGCAAGAGGTTGCGGGTTCGATTCCCGCCTCGGAACAAATTTGTGTACGATCTGCAGAAATTTGTTCCGTTGGTTTGGGTGTTTATGTATAATGAAAAATATCTACCTATGTAAGTATATAATGTATTAAATATATCAGTCATCTAGTACCCATAACGCAAGCTTTGAGTAGCTTACTTTGGGGCTAGATGGTGCTGTGTGGATTGTCCAGCATTATTATATTATAGATAGATGCTTAATGAACTTACCTTTTCAACATCATGCTGCATCTTATGCTGCTTTTGCGAGGATATCTCACAGTTGTTATAATTGCACCCGAAGCTCTCCGTTCCATTCGTCGTCTTATCCATACTATGGTCAACGTTCTCGAACATCGTGTCCACATCTTTGATGATCAGATGGACAACTTTGTTGTTGACGTCCAGGCATTTCTTGAACCTCTGAAGGTAGGTTTTGTACTTTTCAAGGCGGCGTTGGTGTGTTTGTGGTAGGTTGGAGATTATCTTCTCTGATTTCTGTATCCGATCTAAGCTGCAAAGTCTGAAAGAAATAATATAGGTAGAGGTTTATGGGAAGCAGGGGTAATGGCGATCGTGTTGGGATCGTGTTGGGTAATACCGCTCACTCCAATAACTTATTAGCAGCGAGCACGCTGCATCGCAGGGGTTGTAACGCTTGAGCAAGCAGTCTCTAAACCTCAAAACGAACATAAGACAAAAATGAAAAACAAATAGAGCATTTTTCTTTCAGGTGATCGGCATTCCCCCATCTTCCTCTACTAGATGTGGTCTGCGGCTTCGCTCGCATAATAGTTATTGCTAACATTGGTATCGATTCTGTTGTTGCATTATACTAAACTAACCTAATCTGACAGCTCTAAAATTATAGCCGTCCTGGTAGTTTCGGTCTTTTAGAAAGGGACGGCAATATTTTTAGTATTGTCAATTTAGGTTAAGTTGGGAAAATTAAACAACAGAATTGGCACCATTGTATCAAAACATTGGTCTATTAAGGGCCCGGCGACAGCGGCTCGCAGTTTCGAGGTGCGATTGGCTATTATTTCATTTCGGGGAGGTTGTTTGAAAGAATAACTATCCAGTGACACGCATAAATACTGTTCGAACACAAATAACACAATAATATAAGGGAAACATCCCGAATCAGAAATCATTTTGGTATTAGTATGTTTGGCCTTACGTTTACCTAATACCAAAATGATTTCTGACTCAAGCACATTTCCCTTATATTATTGTATTATTTGTATTCGAACAGTATTTATGCGGGTCACTGGATAGTTATTCTTTCAAACAACCTCCCCGAAATGAAATAATAGCCAATCGCACCTCGAAACTGCGAGCCGCTGTCGCCGGGCCCTTAAGCAACATGTATTTTTTTATACATAATATTCACTAATCAAAGAGAAGTTACATGGAGAAAATTCGCATTTGGCGGATACCCCAGCTTTAATGTTTAGGGTGTTTCCCTTTATAGGGTTGGTTAATGTTTTCTACCCCCTTCTCTTTTATCCCTTTTTACCGGATATTAAAATTAACCGAGAAAGAGTGATAAAAAGTAGCCATATGAATCCAGGGTAAATACTACATTTGTGTTTGTAGTCCCGTTTACGCAAATGTTTGGCTATCGAGATGGCTTTCAGTTTGACATTTGATTCCCATCCATCCAAGGAATTTAGATACTAGATCCATCCATATGTTGCTATTACACTATGGGAATCAAATGCTCTCGTCAAAGAGTATTATATTCCTTGATCAAATGTCAAACTGAAAGCCATCTCGATAGCCAGACATTAGCGTAATCGGGACGCAGTTTAGTAGTTAGGGAGTGATGGAGCCACAAACATCCTAACATCCAAAAATTTTAATTTTCTTTGTAATAAGTTAAAAAGGTACCTCTAATATAGACAGTGGGGTTGAAATTGATTATTTAATTCACCTGTCATATTGGTAACAGGCCACTAATATGGAGTAGATTATGAAATCTAAACACTATTACACAATATTGCATCAGAATATAATGCAAACAATGATTTATTATTAAATGTAGGACAATTTAGATAATAGCTTGTGTAGGTGTATGGTCAATGCAACAATTCCACTTTGGCGGATTCCAGATAATATATACTAAGTACCTATATTTATTTTATCTCCAGACAAATGGCAATCATCTTGGCAGACAAATGGGGAATCTACACTAATATTATAAGGAGGAAATATTTGTAGATTTGTAATGAACAAACTCAAAAACTATGTGCTATGTTTAAGTTATTAAGTCATCCTACTAATATTATAAATGCGAAAGTTTGTAAGTATGGATGGATGGATGGATGTTTGTTACTGTATAACTCCAGAACGGCTGAACGGATCTTGGTGAAAATTGGCACATAGATATATTATAGTCTGGAATAACACATAGGCTACTTTTTATCCCGTGTGAATACCGGGATTTAAAACTACGCGGGTGAAACCGCGGGGCGCTACTAGTTATAGAATAAATGTCCACCCTTGCGAAGACGGGGTTGTGCTTGTGCTTTATATATAAACTAGCTGAACCCGCGGTTTTGCTCGCGCCAAGGAATTCAAAGTTTCATACAAACTTTCATCCCCTATTTTATCCCCTTGGGGGTAGAATTGATCAAAATCCTTTCTTAGCGGATGCCTACATCATAACATCTACCTGCATGCCAAATTTCAGCCCGATCCGTCCAGTGGTTTGGGCTGTGCGTTGATAGATCACTATGTCAGTCAGTCAGTCACCTTTGAGTTTTATATATTTAGATAAATAAATAAATAATGCTGAACAATCCACACAGCATCATCTAGCCCCAAAGTAAGCTACTTAAAGCTTGTATATATATAGTGTTTGTGTATAGCTTGTGGTATATGCTTAAAATAAACATCCAAAAGGTTCCAGAACTCCCATGGGAACATTTAAAGAATAATCTTATGAACAAAGCCTACCATAATACTTTAGATTGCTAATATCAATGACTATTACCAGCAGCTTCACTTGTGCTTGTTTACTTTAGAAATTCTTTAATGGTTTAACATCTACAAAGGTACCTATCAGTCGGGCTTCTTTTTCGGTCATTTTCTTTCGTGCTAAGGTCTAACAGTATAAAAATGACATGGGTGAAATTGCCGGCTACACTGCAAAGGCCATTCAAATAAGAAGAACAAATCTGATTGCCTCTTCCTATTTCTGTAATGCCTCACTCAATTATATTGGCACCACACTGGTACTTCATTAATATATTACCTATTCGTTATACAAGGATCACACAAAAGAAATGAGGGAACCAAGATGTAGGTTTGTTACCGGTCCTTCTATGCTTGGTTGTATGGAACTAGCTCCTACATTCACCTAGATGGTTCAAAGGCGCAGCGGGCGAGTCCGCCTGCAACGCAAGAGGTTGCGGGTTTGATTGCCGCCTCGGAACAAATTTGTGTACAATCTGCAGAAATTTGTTCTGTTGGTCTGGGTGTTTTCTATGTAATTATAATAAAAAATATATTATCTATGTAATTATAATAAAAAATATATTATCTATGTAAGTAGTAAATATGTATATCAGTTATCTAGATAGTACCCACAACACAAGCTTTGAGTAGCTTACTTTGGGGCTAGATGATGCTGTGTGGATTGTCCAACATTATTATTATTCAAGTGATCCTTGTGATTCAACTGAATAAATACCATACAAGTACACTTAACACAGACACAGAACAATCGATTTTTTATGTTTCGTTCTCCACGAGTATCAAACCCACAATCTGCAATCACAAAAAGCAATACTAATAATGATTTAGGAGCCTCAAAGCTGCCTTCTGTAAATAGTATGCAGTGTCAGTAGAATTTCATATATTCTTAAATACCATAGCCAAATCTACCTACAAGTAAAATAAACAGCATGGAGATTAGACATAGACATGAAAACTAGGCACCAGGGGGCTCAACAAATCATTTTCGTCCGATTTTGATCTGACAAAGAACTGTAACTACTATGTATCTTTTGGATAAATTATGTACATAATCATTGAAATACATCAAAATTATGTATGGAGTACTATAAATCGAGGAACGGTCGTTGAAAATGTATATAACTAAGGCAAAGGAAATTAATTACTTGTAATATTTGAATGCGCTTACGACGGCGCGAAAGTGGGCCCGCTCTTTCTCTTCGTCAATCTGTTCAGCAGCGGCGATTGAATTCATTTTAGTTGATATGCCTATAAAAGAACTAAAACTAACTGTAGAACTCAAAAATGGCTCTATTATAACAAACAACGACAAATCACGAAATCGCGATTTCCGAGGCGCGGACGACTGCGACAGTGTTTCCAATGAAAATTTTTAGGCGGCCGCGTACATGAAGTGAAAAAGCCGTGTTTCTAGGGAAATTGACCAAAGGTGCCGTAGCACTGCTTAAAGAGAAGGAAAAAGTTTTAATTTACGTTTTTAACCTTAAAACAGCGACATTTGGGAAATGTTTGCAAATTCTTTCCATTTGTTTGAAAAAATTATGCAAATATTTTTCTTAAAACCTCTCCAATCTTAAATTATTTTTGGTAAGTACATTGAGGGTTAGGGTGGTTGGGTTCTCTGCAATCATTTTTGCTGTTGCTACTTTTCAACATTAAAGTGCCGTTCCTCTCAAATTCCCTCCTGTCAAATAATATTTGGGTGAGTGGGACGGCACTGTGGTCAAATATCATGCATCGGAGTAACTCTTCGTACAAAACAACACAAGGATGCGGCCGTAGGCCGTAGATCTTGTGATTCTTTGGCCTGAAAGCCGTAGAACACAGCAATTGCCGTAGCATTGGCAACACTGAACTGCGACAAGGCGAGGCGGGCGGGCGGTACGGGCGAGAGGCAGGCAGCCCCGCGTTCCGAAATACGCTATAATCGATTTAAGCGATCACAAACCCGTACCGAATTAGCGTGAGCGCGATAACGATGACCCATGAAACGTCATAGATGACGTCATGACATGCGCCATCTTGCGATTACGCCGACCATGCCATATTCTAATATCACTGTGAGCGCTGTCAAAAATGACAGTTGTGCATTTGTTTTGTTGTTATTTGTGATGAGGTTACATGTTTTCAGTCGCATTATAGTCGTTATAGGGCATAATATGTTCTGCGATCATAAAATAACAAATCCAGAAAATATCCAAGCAGTCCCAGTTTGTTACACAAGGTTTGAGGTTATGATTCCTAGGATATTTCTGTGAGTGCGCTTACGAGCGTTCCGAATTGTTGACAGCTCTGAGCTGTCATAATCGCAATATCTAATTCAGAACGCCTGTGAGGTGATGTGAGCGCTGTGATCGATTATAGCCATTTCGGAATGCGGCCGCTGTGGAATTAATTTGCATTAGAGATGCCAACTCATGTTTTGAAGATGCTAGATCAGACGTGAAAATAGCTGAGTAGCATATCATAGAACTAAATAAATATCATGCCAGGATGCAAAAACATAGTACCAATTACATCAAACCACAAAACTATTTGTTTATCTGGGGACAAGACAGTGCCCCCGCGAAGTCGTGCAAAAAAACGGCACAGCCGGCCGTACAATCCTTTTCTCGATCAGGTTAGGCCATTTTTGACTCCCTATACCTTCGTTGTGGATAAAAATATTGTGTGAACACGGTATATTTCAATTCACGCCAGCAGTTTAAGGTGGTACGGGGCAGTTTTTGAACAGCTGTAAATCTACTAAAATGTAAAAAAATACATGAAAGAAATCCAAAACTTTAAAATTGAACATGTACTCAAGCGCTGTGTAAAGATAGAAACGTAAATAATGATAATTTTCTCGATAAAAAATAATCATAAAGATGACATTAAATCGATATTAATTTCTTTCTTTCTAAGAAAGAAGAAAGAAAATACATTTATTCGACATACACAACAAGAAAAGAAATACATAGGTACATACAAAATTACAGCTATAAACAGAGACAAAACGAAAGAAGAAACAGTACCAAGAACAAAAGAAAACATAACTGTAAGTACGCCAAAAAGGCCCTGACTCAGCAATTGCTGCTTAACAAAGTAGGTAGCCTACCTTGCCAAGCAGCGCTGGTTTTCAGTCAGAGCCTTGAGTAGGATGACGTCACTACAGAAGACTACAGAGCAATTTAAATACATAGAAAAGACATACATAGGTGAAAAATAATTATTTATACTACATACATAAATAGTGTATTAATAATAATAGTATAATTTGTATGAAACTGATCAAGTTTATTTGAAGCTAGATCTAGCTATCTGAAACTGACTAGGCAGCACTGATTACATACCTGGCTGGAGCCTTATGCACTTCGACCATTTGCAGCGCGAGCTCGGCTAAGACAAGGCAGGCGGTGTGATACGGTCAGGGCAAAGTATCTCCTATGTTATAAAGAATAAAGCCCAATATCAAGTTTTGACGTTTCACGGTTTGGGGCAAGGAATCTCCTTGGAATCTCTTATTGTCATAGTGAATAAGGCTCCTGGTTAGTGTTGGGAAAACTGAGTAAATCAGTTTTATTCAAATAGATCGATTATTTATTTTGTGTTTATTTGAGCTTGCTAATAATGCATGCTGATGTTTTTTTTGTTACCAGCTACTTACCTACAAAACCAATGTGAATCTTTTTGTACTTGTGGATGTTCTTGATCTTGTATTCAAATTCCTTGTTCTTGATAATAGCAATCAAAAGCAAGCAGTTTATATATTTGACAATATGATATGTCAGTTTTGACACTAAATACCGGATTTGTGAAAAAAAAAAATCCGCCATTTTCTTTCGCTGATAATAGCGGCCAATAAAAATGTCGCCGGATTGAAATCTGTTTGTCAACATTCAATCGATTTTGCTAATAATTCACTTTACTGTTGGATAGGCCGTTAGATAGGGTTTGGAAAATACCAAGTTTCTTCCTGGTTTCTTTCTAGTGCTTCCCTAAAAATCTAGCTAAGTTTAAATGGCCCTAAGTTTTTTGCGATAGATCTTGTTTGTTATTTACCTCGTTTCGTTTGGAGAATTCGATAATAATTGAGCTCTGCAACAATACAAACTGAACAGTGCTAAATTAGGTGCTTGTTGTAGGTAAGTACCTACTCGAATTATATGTGGTTTCGGCACCATGCAATCAGGCTATTTAGGTAGGTATATAGGATACGCAATAGAAAATCAATAATATCTGCATAACCGTTTCCGTGTTATCAACAGCGGCATGCCGACGGCACATGCCCTAAAAATGCTCAAACTATGATGGAAGCAATAATGACGCAAAAAGTGACACCCTTGCTAAAGTGTTTTGTTTTATTCTTATTCATCTTCACTGCCAAAGTCCTTACGTCTAGACCAAATGAGGCACTAGACTCAGGAAATGACATCCAACACGTAAAACCGGCTCATTACGTGCGCACCTTCACCAAATATCACCACAGAAGGACTATACAATGGAATAATCATGAGCTGCAAAACTACTGGCCAGTAACACAGGACCAGCCTAAAGTTATTGGAAAAAGAAGTGTAAACTCTGATTCTTACTGGACAGAAATCATTCTAAAAAGAAGAAATGAGGTTCCATTTTCAAATAATTTTAAAAGAAACAAAAGGAGTGTGAGTGCTGATTCAAATGAGTTCATCGGAGAAGGAATTCCAAATTTAAATCAGTTTGGGTCAGATATTAGAGAAACCCTGAATTTTGAGAAGAAGGCTATTGCCTCTGGCAGAGATGATAAAAGCACAAAGAATACAGTTGTCAATGAAATTAAAAAGTACAAAGTGAAGGCTGCCATAGTGATCACAGATGCACCAACTACCATCGGGCCCACCATTTCATGTCTGTACAAGATACACAGTGTGGCCAAGAGTGTGACCCCATCATACACTGATGATACTAATGCCCAGTTGATGGTGGAGCATGATAGTTTTGGTAGGTACCTCTTATCAAAACTAAACATTTCTTACCATCTTATGAACTGCATAATTTCAAGATAGAATCTTGTAATCATGGCTGTTATGTGTTTGTAAAAAATATATTTTAAAGATAAACCTAATTTTGTGCACAAAAATATTTGACTGTGTGCTGTCCTTTTGGAATTGTGTTGAGGATTTTTAAATGTTACAAAATGTCAATTATGTCAGGCACAATTAGTACAAAATGTAGTTACAGATTTTATTTTCTCAAAGAATAAAGTTCACTCAGAGAGAATATACACATATTATAGAACATTGACAACCTCAGTGGTGCAGCAGGCAAGAGTCCTCCTGCGACGCAAGAGATTGCGGGTTTGATTCCCGCCATGGAACAAATTTGTGTACAATCTGCAGAAATGTGTTCCGTTGATCTGGGTGTTTTCTATGTTTATACCCAATAAAAAGTACCTATCTGTGTAAGTAGGTATAATAATATAATGTATTAAATGTATCAGTTATCTATTACCCGTAACACAAGCTATGAGTAACTTACTTTGGGTTTAGATGGTGCTGTGTGGATTGTCCAGCATTATTATTATCATGTCTGTACACAGTGTACTAAAAGGTTTGAGAAGAATCTCTATCTATCTCTATTGTTACAGCGCCGGGACCAATATCAGAAATGGAACTTGCATCTGGACCCACTGAAATAGAGAAGTGCACAGGCCCTAGGGCTACTTGCTACACACTTTGGCATCAGGACAGTGAAGGGAACATCACTGTGCAAGGACAAGGTACAATGCGCATCACGCAAAAAGAGGTTGGGGTGTGATGGAGTGAGAATGTTGTATGTGCAAACTTCAAACCCTTAATTATTTTCCCGCGTCTTTTCACAATTAAAATGAATCCCACTAATATTATAAAAGTGAAGGTTTGAATGGATGAACGGATTTTTGTTACTTTATCACGCCAGAACAGATCTGGGGCATTATTCTCTATGACAATAAGAGATTCCTTGCCCCAAACCATGAAACGTCAAAACTTGATGTTGGGATTTATTCTTTACTAGTTGCGCCCCGCGGTTTCACCCGCGCAGATTTGAATCCCGGTATTCCCACGGGATAAAAAGTAGCCTATGTGTTATTCCAGACTATAATGTATCTCTCTGCCAAGTTTCATCCAGATCCGTTCAGCCGTTCCCGCGTGTAAGAGTAACAAACATCCATCCATCCATCCATACTTACAAACTTTCACGTTTATAATATTAGTAGGATTACATAGGATAGAATAGAATAGAATAGAAAATTGTTTATTTTATCTCATAATTTTTTTAAAACACTTTTACAATTAAGATAAGAGATACTTTGCCCTGACAGTATGACACCGGCTGCCTTATCTTAGCTGTGATCGCAGTCAAATGGTCATAGTGAATAAGGCTCCTGGATGAAATTTGGCACAGATTATACCAAGTCTGGAATACAATACCTTTTTAATCTTGGCCATAAAGAATCTCTACCAATCTACTTATACTACCCTACTACTTTTAAACCCGTGGGAATACCGGGATTTAAAACTACGCGGGTGAAACCGTGAGGCGCAGCTAGTTTTAACATAGATGCAAATGAATGTTTAATGTGAATGAATATCTACAAACTAGGATGTTGGCGCTCCTCCACCCCGGCGAAGACATCTTGCAACAAGTGCACCCGGGTCACAGCCAGACTCCCGGGCTCTAAGTTCTGTTGCTGCACCGAATCTTTCTGCAATGCTGATTTCAGTGAGTCCTTTTTTCCACTCTGCTTTACCACATCTTTTTTTAAACCAGATTTTTACCCTCAAGGGAACCACGCCCCACACTACCACTTAGGTTAGCAAAAATTTTCTCATCATTATCTCAGCACGGGATCACCCACTATAGGCCTCCTTCATTTTCTGCCAGCCTCCTCTGTGTTTTGCGTCTCGGGTCCAGGTGCTTCCAGCAACCTTTACGATATCGTCGACCCATCGCGCTTTCAGGTCGGCCTAGATTTCGTCGGCCCGAATACGGCCACCATTAGGTCAAGACTACTCCACCGGCCATCACCACGTCTGGCAAGGTGTCCTGCTCGCTTCCACTTGAGGATTATCGCCTTGTCACCGACGTCGAAGATTTTCGTAGGACGCCGGATCTTAGTGTTGCGCACTCGGTCTAGAAGTGCAAGGTGACATGTGCTCAAAAATAAGCATGCTTATTTTGAGCACGCACAAAAATCAACCGACGTACGAACAAATAAGCATGCTTATTTACTAGAACGACCTGTTCACACATGCTTTTATTGAGCAAGGCTCGAAAAAGCATGCTTTTAGCTCGAAAATAAGCACATTGTCAGTACCTTTATGTAGTATGGATGTATGTATGTAATATTTAAAAAAGTTTTTAGGTAGTATATCAGCTATCTGGTTTCCATATTACAAGCTTTGGCTTAGTTTGAGGCGAGATGTGTGGTGTCCACCAATATATAATTGCAATAAACAATACAAGGACGAGTTTATGTACTAAATCTTTGTTTCCAGCATCATTACCCGAAGAGACAGTAACAATGAAAGCCGAGTCGACCATGGAAGCCACGCCATCTGGCAACGATTGTTGGCAACTGGTGGCGGCCGCGCTTCTATGCATGGCCGCTGTGATAGTGGCGGCCGCTGTACTGCACAACTTGTACTGCACGCAGGTGGAACTCGGCGAGGATAAGGAGAAAGGTGAGTTGAGTAGACTTCGTCATGGCTTAAGAGGATAGGATACTGGCTCTTTCTCCATACAAACGTAGTCGACTGTTTCCTTCCTGGATAATGACACTAGAGCAAATATTTTTATATCATACTAGCTGGTAACCGCGACTTCGTCTGCGTACTTTTCGCAATAAAAGGTAGCCTATGTCCTTTCTCAGGGTCTAAAGATTGTCTGTGCCAAATTTCATCAAAATCGGTTGAGAGCTTTAAGCGGGAAAGCGTAACAGACAGACAGACAGAGTTACTTTCGCATTTATAATATTAGTTGGGATAGTAGGGATTACTTATACTATGACTATCATGACCATGCCCCTACGTTTTGTTTTTTTAAATATTCTAATTATCATAAGAATGTTTACATCATTTTACACTCATACAAAAAAATTACGCATATGTATATATAAAAAAATGAGAACGTAGGGGCATAACTAAAGGTTTTTACTTTAATTATTAAAAAAAAATTAAAAATCGGGCATGTTTTGGGAGATTAAATATTCTACTACGATATCCTTTTTTGGTCAATAATTATGTACCTAAATCGGTTTTAGCTGCAGTTGTCCCTTTCTTGCTCGGGGCGCGGTGGCGGCATGCAGTGAGACAGGAACACTATTTAAATACCTATTTTTCAAAAGTATCTCAGGTATCCTATCCTCTTAACGTCTGTTTAAGCTGGGAGAAAATAACTCGAGTATCCAGGAGCTTGTTGTGCATATATATAAGTTAGTTTGAAAAGCCATGACGACTACGCCATGGCTTAACATCAGTTTTAGTCGGGATAGAATACCGAAAAATGTCGTGTAGCATGCGTTATGCTTATACGAGTTAGATAATAAAGCCAGGACCATTGCGTCATGATGGCTTAAGGCGTTGACAGCACCTAATTTTCCTCTCGCTCGCACGATTCGACATTTTGAAAGATCTAAAATCACTCCCGATTTCGCAAAATCGCAAACAACCATGTTGTGTGCAATCACATTGCACACATTTAAGTAAAAATTTCATTTTGATCAATACAAGTTTTCCTATTCAAAAGTTGGCTTATGTACAAAAACTAGAAAAGCAAACTTTTGGGTAGGAAAACATACATTTATCAAAATATTTTTTTTACCAAACTGTGTGCAATGTGATTGTACACAAAATGGTTGTTTGCGATTTTTCAAAATTGGGATTAGTGATTTTATATCTTTTAAAATATCGAATCGTGCGAGCGAGAGTCACATTAGCTCTTGTCTTCACCTTAAAGTCTGATGCAACCTGGATAGACGCTTTGTTGGAGTTGAAACCAACAAGCCTCCAGTCCACAGTAGCCAAATAAAAAAGTTGAAGTTGACTTAGCAGCAATTTTAGCTGACGGAGGATTTTCGCAGCTCAGTTGGTAGTAGTAGCTATGCCTTCTCTGCCGAAGGCCGTGGGTTCGATCCTCACCGAGAACAAACATTTGTGTGATGAACATTGATGTTTGTTCTCTGTCTGGGTGTTGTATAATATAATAAGTATGTTTTTACAAAAAAAAGGATTTTAGTAGTATATCAGCTATCTGGTTCCTATATCACAAGCTCTGGCTTGGTTTGGGGCTAGTTCCATGTGAAATGTCCACCAATATTATTGGTATATTATAAACTAGTTGCGCCCCGGGTTTCACCCGCGCAGATTTCAATCCCGGTATTCCCACGGGATAAAAAGTAGGCTATGTGCTATTCCAGACTATAATCTATTTCTCTGCCAAGTTTCATCCAGAACCTTTCAGCCGTTCGTGTGTGAAAGAGTAACAAACATCCATCCATCCATCTATTCATCCATACTTACAAACTTTCGCGTTTATAATAGTAGTGGGATAAAACCTGTTTTTTGTTATTCTCAGGTGAAGTCATGGGTAGTGGCCCGGATGCACTTGCTACAGGATTGCTATGCGTCGACAACCTCTCTCTCATTGAACACATTGGTAAGTTTTAAATTTTAAGTGTCTTTTTTTATTATTATTTTTATATCTGCAATCGGCTTCTTAGCCTTAATCTGATTATTTACTGAGAGAATGCGGTTGGGGTGTGGTGCCAGCGAAGCCACACCGTTTTGTTTAAAGGGCTGTTTAGGCTCTCTGATCTAGGTTCAGTATTTGCCATCTCTTTAGGTGGTTCACATTGTCTTGGGTGTTGAGCAGATTTTTTGCTATAGGTTCCATTAGCTAGTTGTATAAAAAAAACCTGCGTATTTATCTCGGAATAATTTAATTGTGTTTGCGAGATATAAAATCTTCAATAACGTTTATTTACGTATGTATTTGTACCAGGTCAGGGTAAATTTGGCTCGGTATGGCGAGGCGCACTAGGATCCACTCCAGTCGCGGTGAAGTTGTATTCTAACGCGAGCACGTGGCAGAAAGAGGCGGCGATATACGCGCTGCCGCATCTGTCTCACTCTAACATACTGCGGTACTACGGTAAGACTAGTATTTAATTTTTTTTATATATTGAAGGTAACATATATTTTTCTATATTTATTCAGATACAATTACTTAGTAGGTAACTTGAATTTTATTAAAATTTACATTATAAGATATAACACACCACAATACATCCCACTAATATTATAAATGTGATAGTTTGGATGTTTGTTACTTAATCACGCCAGAACGGCCGAACGGATCTGGATGAAATTTAGCACAGAGATAGTTTATAGTCTGGAATAGCACGTAGGCTACCTCTTATTTCATGGGAATACCGGGATTTAAAACTACGTGGGCGCAGCTAGTACAAAATAAAACTACATTCATACAAAAAAATACAATGTCCTTTTCAGTTTATAGATGTGTGGAATTTTCACCAATTTATAACTTTTCCTTCTAGCTTAAGGGCCCGGCGACAGCTGCTCGCAGTTTCGAGGTGCGATTGGCGATTTCATTTCGGGGAGGTTGTTTGAAAGAATAACTATCCAGTGACACGCATAAATACTGTTCGAACACAAATAACACAATAATATAAGGGAAACATGCCCGAATCAGAAATCATTTTGGTATTAGTATGTTTGGCCTTACGTTTACCTAATACCAAAATGATTTCTGACTCAAGCACATTTCCCTTATATTATTGTATTATTTGTATTCGAACAGTATTTATGCGTGTCACTGGATAGTTATTCTTTCAAACAACCTCCCCGAAATGAAATAATAGCCAATCGCACATCGAAACTGGGAGCCGCTGTCGCCGGGCCCTTAAGTAAATATTATTACTTCCTGTCCCCAGGCAGTGACACCCGCCCAACACTAACAGAAGGGGGCGGCAGGGACCATCTAATCGTCCTAGAGCTATGCTCGTGCACTCTGCGCGCTAGACTAGAGAGGACACAGCTCACTTGGCTGGAGTTTGCTTCGCTGGCCCATGGGGTTGCATCGGCCTTGGCGCACCTACACACACCGGGTAAGTCCAGAAACAGCAGGCATTGTCACCTCACAATAACAGAAGGGGCGGAAGCCACACACTAACAGAAGGGGGTGGTAGGGACCATCTGATCGTCCTAGAGCTATGCTCGTGCACTCTGCGCGCTAGACTAGAGAGGACACAGCTCACTTGGCTGGAGTTTGCTTTGCTGGCCCATGGGGTTGCATCGGCCTTGGCGCACCTACACACACCGGGTAAGTCCAGAAACAGCAGGCATTGTCACCTCACAATAACAGAAGGGGCGGAAGCCACACACTAACAGAAGGGGGCGGTAGGGACCATCTGATCGTCCTAGAGCTATGCTCGTGCACTCTGCGCGCTAGACTAGAGAGGACACAGCTCACTTGGCTGGAGTTTGCTTCGCTGGCCCATGGGTTGCATCCACCCCACAATAACAGAAGAGGGTGGTGGCCCCAACTAACAGAAGAGGGCGGTTGGTATAGGAAGGATAGGAATACAAACTATTGCAAAATGTGGTATGTGCCAAATGTAGTGTCTGGACGTACCTCTGACTACCCTCCTATGATGTCCTCTAAGAATCTTGACGCAGGGCAGTGCCTCGTAGGGTACGTTCCTATCGTGCGTCTTACGAGGCATTGCTTTGTTATAGGTGATGGTTACCACTTAGCATCAGGTTAACCATTTGTTTATTCCATCAGCTAGTTGTATAAAAAAAATTGTCTATGTTTATGTAATACATTATTAGGATCGCAGGTAGTCGGTGGATGGAAAGGGCTCAGAATCGTTCTTCCTGGAAGCGGATGGGGGAGGCCCATGTCCAGCAGTGGACTTCTGTGTGCTGTTGATGATGATAATTATGTAATACAGTAAATTTTGTCCACAGGCGGCAACAAGCCCTGCATAGTCCATCGCGACGTGAACTCAAACAATGTGTTGGTGTCCTTTGATGGGTCATGTCGCCTGGCCGACCTAGGCCTCGCGCAGGCCCTGCGGCCTAGAAACTCGCACACGCAGCCTACTAGATACACTGAGGTTAGTTTACGACAGGCACTTGCACTTAGCGAAGCCCTAGTGTGGAAACTACACGCATTCAAAACAAAACTCGCAAAATTTATCATTGATAGCAATTGGCACACTATTTGAGTTGGATGAATGCCTAGGCGAGTCAGCGATCTACACCTACCGACCTACCTACCTATGTCATGATAATTAATGTTTTTTGTACCTATGTGACATGCGTAACACCTTTCTACCAACTTATTGTTAATTGTACGTAATCGAACGGCTACCTACTAACTGCTGTTATTTTTCACTGCTAAACAACTATTTACATGTAAGTGACTTATGTCTTTTGTAAATAAATTGTTTAAACTGAACTACAGGGACTGAAACCGGTTACGGTATGAAAGAGCATACATGGTTAGTTAATCATGAAGGGTAGTCTCACTAATCAAAACACGTCATCGAATTCCACATTTGTATAATGATCTAAAACCATAACCAAACACATCAATACGTCAAACAATCTGCGTAACATAACCAATTATAAAACTTTCCATAGATAAGTATAAAACGACTTAAAGAAAGAAGAAGAATAAATAATGCTGGACAATCCACACAGCACCATCTAGCCCCAAAGTTCCGTTCCGTTGGTCTGGGTGTTGTCTATGTATATAATAAAAAATATCTATCTATGTAAGTATATGGGTGAATCAACTTTTAAGGCACTCCTTTTGTGTCCCTGTCATGCAAAGAGCATAAAAATCCTAATTTCCTTATAAAATATGTTTGTTTTGATGTTAACGTAAACTTAGAGCCTTTCCTAACATGCTAGTTTCATAGTATTTTATAGTTAATAGGAAAATTTTTGACTTTATTATGGTAACTCAGCAGAACATAAGCACTATCCATACAAAAAACATGTGTCCCCAGGCCTAGATGACGATACAATTTAGGACGTATCTTAAAAAAAAGGTATGAATGCACAGCCTTTTTACCCAATATTATGATTCAGAAAAAGATAAACTTACGTTTAAAGTTAACATTTATAAAAGTTTGACAAATATTTTATATTTTTCGTGCATCCAAACTTTTGTCCCAAACTTTGATTAAAACATCAGTTCTACAGAGTTACCGATAAAAATTCATGACCGTTATCAAGAGATGACGCCTACCTTGGTGTCATCTAAGGCGATTATTGTCTAATATTTAGTTGGTATGATCAAAAAATCTCTACCTAGCTTTACCGCCCCCCCAGCCTAAATTAAGTTCTCAGCTGGTGCGCGTAGGTTTATTGTCGCTCTACAGCGTTGCAATGGATATTTATGAGGCACCCTCGTCACTTTTTCTAAAAAAACTCGTTAATATTAGCTTAGATGTCGTGCCCCACTGCAAAACCTAAAAATAGATAAACTTGTGCAAATGTTAACAGTATATTTTCATAATATTTCGATGATTTATTTTTTATTTTTAGTTGTTCATAATGTTGTCAAAGGAGTGTCTTAAAAGTTGATTCACCCATATACCTAATGTATATCAGTCATCTAGTACCCATAATACAAGCTTTGAGTAGCTTACTTTGGGGCTAGATGATGCTGTGTGGATTGTCTAGCATTATTTATTTATTTATTAAAGTAAGCTACTCACACCTTGCGTATGGGTACTAGATGACTGATATATTAAATACATTATATACTTATATAGATAGATATTTTTTATTATACATAAACACCCAGACCGTCGGAACAAATTTCTACAGATCTTACACAAATTTGTTCCGAGGCGGGAATCGAACCCGCAATCTCTTGCGTCGCAGGCGGACTCTCGCCCGCTGCGCCACTGAGGTCGTCATTACATAATAATAGGTGACAATTTTAGATAAAAGATACTATACGACTAAACATAAATACAAATAGAATAATGAAACTGAATTATCGGTTTGATAAGCTAATGAAGCACTCAGCATTCAATATGAAGAGTGTTAACTTTATATTCCAGGCCGGAACCCTTCGTTACCTAGCCCCAGAAGCGCTAGAAGGAGCGTTAGACCTGAGCGGCGCGGGCGCAGCATTATGCGCAGTGGACGTATACGCCCTCGCGCTAGTTCTGTGGGAGATGCTGTGGAGGACCGGCCCCGCCCACAGAGCTGGGCGGGCGCCGCCCTACGCGCAGCCTTACCATCAGGCCTTACCACCTGCCCCTACACTGACGCAGATGCAGGTGAGGTCCTTTCTTCTGTTCTGTTCTTAACTGTAGGTCTCCCCTATACATAAGATGTTGGTAAGGTTTTGGTTTTGTCCTATTGTTACAGTAAAATAACCGAATAGTATTACTTTGTGGTGGAACCTAGCTGTTGTAAGTTCTTCCAGCTACCTATTGACTTCAACATTTAGACTAAATAAAATAAAATGAGCCTATATTTCTACAACTAACTTAATTAAGTACACGCTTTTATATTAGGTACATACATTATTAAGTAAATAATCTTATCTAAAAAGAAACGTTTAAGCTTATCACTACATAGTATAAAACAATGTCGCTTTCTCTGTCCCTATATCCCTATGTATGCTTAAATCTTAAAACTACGCAACGGATTTTGATGCGGTTTTTTTATAGATAGAGTAATTCAAGAGGAAGGCTTATATGTATAATACATGCATGAAAAAATGCAGTAGAAAAACAATGTACACCCGTGCGAAGCAGGAGCGCGCGGGCGGGTCGCTAGTTTATGTATATAATAGTAGTAGTCGCCTCCTTGGCGTAGGCCTCCCCCATTTCCTTCCACAGTGCTCTATTCCTAGCTTTTGACATCCATTTTGTCCCTGCTTTCTCTATAAATATGTCTTCCCATCTTTTAGACATTTAGACTAACTATAACGTAAATTCAACAGACGCTGGTATCGAGAAACAAGGCCCGGCCACCGTTACCGAAGGGCCCTGTACCGGAATGGAGGGCGCTGAAGATTGCTAGCGATACCTGCGAAGAGTGCTGGGATCATGATGCTGAAGCCAGGTGAGGACACTCATCATCACACTTCTTGTCGTGTGACTAGTTTCTTTCGAAATAGTGTGGTGAAAGGATTTTAAGTGCACCTCAGAGGCTTTTGCTATAGGTGATTTATTTATTCATAAAAAGACATAGGCTTACAGCTGCCGCCAAGGCGCCTAAATGTTTATTTTTTTCTTATTTTACTCTGCATAAATGTTACGAAATATTAGGATACATACATAATATTATATGTCGTAATTGGCATAACAACTCAAACATCGGCATTCGTTTGCAACGCAAGTGTCAACTACCATTGACGCTGGATGGAGTCTACAATCGGCCAGCGGCCCGGCGAGAGAAGAACATTCTGGAATCGTCGGTTGAGCAAAGCAGTCGGAGTAGAAACCGTCCGCGTTCCGTCCGATTACCTGGCTTGCCTAGTAACTTCCTAGATACAGTGATACAGTCGTTACGCTATTCCTGTTTGCTAAGTTATTGTACAATACATAGTCGAGTCTATCAAGAACATTTTATTTGATTCCAACCCCTACCCATACTACGCCCACTCAGAAATATCACGATGTCTGATGATGAAGGCGATGTAAATGATGGTTCCGTTATATAAATATAGCAAACGATTAAATTAATGTCAAAAATACAATGAAATGTCAAATGTTAAAAAAATACAATTTAATAGTCAGATTCAAAACAGTTAGATAATAATTATAATATTACAAAAAATATATAACATTACCTAATAGTTATGCTCAGCGTGGGGAGAGGGGAGGTCTCGGCAAATATCACGCAATTTTTTTTCTAATTGAAACAAAAAAAAACTATTTTGGTCCATTTTGTATACAATTTTATATAGAACTAGCTGCGCCCCGCGGCTTCACCCGCGTAGTTTAGTACTTTTGCGCCTGAGTACTTAGATGCAGCGGTCCAAGTCCCAGCTAGGCCAGCTAAGGACCCCGCCCCGCGCTTCGCCCGCCACCGCTGCGCCTCTGATGCCGCTCGCGCATTCCACCCGAGATAAAACCCTACATTAGTATATTTTTTGTTATTTATCTACTTTTAGTTTCAAGTCAATCGCACTAAAGAACTTACTTAGAATTTTATGAAGACCTTTGTTTACCATGTACCTAAAATTCTTACAAAATAAAATATTTGATTTGATTTGACTACACGTAACAAAGTTCTCGTACAAACTTTGACATCCCTTTGCACCCTTATTAAGGGTAGTTTACAAAAACTAAAAATGTCGTTCTTAATAATTTTTTTAGAAGTATATTTACTTCAAGTTTGAAATCAATCGAACCACTCGTTAAAAAACTTCCATACAAACTACAATACCCCTTTGCACCCTTATTGAGGGTAGTTCTCAAAAACTAAAAATGACAAACTTAATTATTGAGTTTGGGGTATATGTCCTCTAAGTTTCAAGTTCCTAGGTTGAAGGAATACGATTTTTCATACAAACGTTTTCAACCCATTTTACGCCCTTAGAGGTTGAATTTTGAAAAATCCCTTCTTAGTACACGTCTACTCTGTAAGAACTATGTACTCCTCAAATTTCAAGTCTCTACGACCAGCGGTTTAGGCTGTGTGTTATCATGTCAGTCAGTCAGTCAGTCAGTCAATAAGGACTTTGATTCTTATAGTTATAGATTTACAATCCAGATTGTATATTCTTAAGATTTAATCTTAAGCGTAATCGTAAAACGATTAAGATCATTCACTAATTCGTTCGAAAGAAAATAATTTTATGTGTTCAACGCGTTTACGTAAGAAACCCACATTTTAAAAAATCTCACGTGAGATTGGGGGATTGGGGAGGGGGTTGAATAAAATCTCTCGACATCTCACCAGGGGGGGAGGGAGGCCCAGAAAATAAAAAAAAACCTCACGTAATTTATGGATGCCCCCTTATTATAATATTTTATTCAGGCTAACAGCGGTTTGCGTGGAGGAGCGCATGAGCGAGCTAAAGCAGCTGGTGTGCACACAGCCGCCTCGCATACACGATAACAAGCTACATCCGCAGCCTCCAGGTAAACTTATTTTTTATACTACATAGCTGTGTTTTTATTACTATGTCACTTATTAAGTAATTTGGGTATTTTTAATAGGCTAGTTGCCAAAATTTGAGAAATTGGTTAATAATGTACCTGATGATCTATTTTATACCTAAAATCTATTTTTTTTATACAAATCGTATATTTACAATATTTATTTTGCAATTTCAATTTTCGTCGAAAACGCTCGGCTCGCGGCCATGGCCTAGGAATATAATACTCTCTGACGAGAGGCCATGACATGACATCACGCCGTGCGAAACAAACCTGGAGCCTTATTCACTATGACCGAAAACGTCAACCACAACAATGTTTTACACGGCGTGACTTTCTGCTTGGTGTCAAAGAATATACAATAACTACTTACTTACAATAAGACTTGGTGTTCGGTCAATTCAAGTGACTTAATGCCAATTTTTTCCGATTTTTTTTTTCAAAAAATCACAATAATCTATAATTATAGCAATTAATAGAAACAGCAATAGGAAAAAAGCACACAATTGTATTGTATTTTAGCTGGTGGCAACACTCCAGAGCCCGACAAGAACTGGAAGTATCTGGGAAACGTGTCGTGTGACGTCACGACTCCCCTGCTCTACCCGCGTCCGACGGCCGGACGCAACGCGTGCCTCGCGCGCAACCTGTGCGCCGCGCCGCCCGCCGCGCCCGCGCCCGCGCCCGTCCACCGCAGTCTCAAGGACGTCGCGCAAGCCGCAGGTACACTCAGATCAACAACTGTCTTTATTCAGTACAATCACAGGGATCACTTTGAAATGTCCTATATCGTCGGCTTATTATTATGACAAGATTATCTTTAATTTAAATTGTTCTATTATTTAATTTAAGCCATTATTATTATGATTTATATCAATTATTTTACTATCTACAGAGCCATCGCGACCGAACATAGACGAAAACTGCCTATCAGTAGCAAGAATATCCCACACAAGAATACCCATACAAGAAAACTCCTTCAACGAAATCCGGTCATACCAGAGACCGTTAGATTACGTACAAAATGACGTCTCATCCTATGACTCTGAACGCGCGCCTAAACAAACCAACCTACTTCACGACGTCAAAGTAGAAAAACCCAAATCAGGCATCAGAAAGTTCTTCGAAAAACTAAACAGAAAAGAGACGGAAGTCAAACTACACCCCGAAAGCACGCAAAAGACAAGGACGTCGATAATTGATAAACCTATGAACTTAGCGTTCGAACGACCTTCGAATCTCATTCTAGAAGAGCGGGAGCGATACTTTGAAGCGCCTTGTATCTCCCCACCGAATAGAACTCTCTCTCCTACTATGATGGATCAAGGGTTCAAGGAATTACCACCAAGAGAAAACAACCCCAATGCTCCTAATCTAATCTTCGCAGTAATAGTACCAAAAGCTCAAATACATGAAGTCAGAAAATCCAATGGCAGCTCGGAAAGCGTCGACAAATCCCTCAGAACATCCATGTCAAGCCAAAGCATGTTCAAGTGTAACTCAGAGTCCGAAGACTCTACAGTGAAAAAACGTTTAAGTGATACTAAAATCAATAATAGCGCTAGTTCGTCCCGAGCGAGTATAAACTTAGAACTACAATACATAGATAACACGGACAACTTCAACCAGCTTAGTCCGTTCAATATCTCTGACTCCTCTAGCAGTGAGGATGAAAACCTAATGCTGCTATCAGAAAACGGAGGATCGAAAATAACTATGACGCCTATACCCAAAGAAAAAGACGTTCTAAAAGAATCCAGCCAAACCAAAACCGATTATTCAACAAAGTTAAACAAATACTCAAACTTTGATAACGAATACAGCGATCCCAACGATAAAGAAAACACAGTAGCATTCAGTGTAGATAACCCTTTATACTTAGCAGCGCTCAACGGAGAAATCAACACAGATCAGAAACTACCCGCAGAAGAAGAAAAACTAAAGCCATGCTTAAAAACGCTATCAATCAAACGACAGCACTCCTTAGAACACGTTAGCGATTTATTCAGCTCGGCTGGCGATTTAAACCTACTAAATCCTGCGGGACGGGTCAAAACACCGGGTGATTTGCCTGTAGCGGTGCGGCGCGCGAGGAGTAGGGCACTGCAGAAAGGCAGAGCGAACGAAGCTAATAGATTGAGCTTGTATGACGACAGAATGATGTTTGGGAATAGTCTTTAGTACATCAAGTCTGTTCTAGCGTTTTGATTTTTTTACAACAAGCTGATGGAACAAGCTGACGGCCCACCGTTAAGTGGTAACCATCACCTATAACAAATCACTGCCTCGTAAGTCACGCACGATGGAACGTGTCCTACGATGCACTGCCCTGCGTCCATCAACTTGAGGCATACAGATGTTAAGCCTCGTAATTAC
Organism: Plemyria rubiginata; assembly: GCA_963576535.1. Taxonomy (NCBI): domain Eukaryota; kingdom Metazoa; phylum Arthropoda; class Insecta; order Lepidoptera; family Geometridae; genus Plemyria; species Plemyria rubiginata. Next base: position 2,288,063 of record OY754911.1, on the reverse strand, counting down.
ACCGGTGACCACACTCTTCAAGCTGAAACAGCAACGCTGCTTGACGGCAGAAACGGCGTAAAGGTTGTATCATGGTATTCCGTAAAACTAATGTCAAGCTCTCCAATCAGCATATTTTGGCAATGGTCAGGCTAGGAGGTAGAACATACTTATGGGGAATTAAGGTTCTGAATATGCGACCACCAACCGAAAGACGCGTGGACTCTCCAATAGACGACAAATTGAAGAAAGTCTAACAGGAAAGCCCTTTCCAATGGTGTTGTTTCCAGCACTTTCCTTAGGTTGATGATTGTAATCATTGCTTTCTCTCCCAATTGCTTATCGAAAACGAGGTACGAGTACATTTGTACTGAATGAATTTCGCTCCCAATTCTTTGGGATGCTTAGGTTTTTCGCCAGAGAAAGATTTTTTATTTAATCCATGCTTTATTCAAGTAAGAAAAAGTGTTTAATTGACATAATTAGGTTTAACAGGGTTAAAAATATGTTGTTTTGATTACATAGGCTCCCGGAATAGATAAGAAACTATGAATGAATGAAAAATATTTATTATGTACCTTACGTTTGTAAAGTAAAAAACACAGGGCAGAATATGCGGTCTTAGCGCTGAATAGCGGGCTCTTCCAGACTGTGTTTCAGGAGCCAGGAATCTCTTCATACTTTATAATTGACTTCTTCTATATCATAGCTAAAAAATGAAAAAAAAATATGAATTACTAAAATAAGTGATATAATTCTAAAATCATGTTGGTGTCATCGTTGCATTTGAAATTAATTTATATTATAGTAAGAAAATGTATTATGAATTACATTTAATTAAGACTATTATTAATATTATTATACAAGGCGTTATATTGTTCTTTACATTTTTATATGAACAATACTAGCTATATAAGTTTGCTTCTAATCACTTTAAGTCAATCATAAGACTCCAATAGAAATAGCTAAAAACATCTTTAAAATCCATTTCCATAGACAAAATATTTCAAATACCAATGATAAAATGACATACTATGAATAGGGGTCAAAATAGTCCAGTAGTTGGAGTCTGACTCCAAACGAATCTCATTTTACTTTCAATTTAGCAATGACCATGCGCAATTAAACAGAAGAGATTAATAAACCCTACTGATCGGAGGTATAGCAGATGCAGAACCGCAAACTTATATGGCGTGTGTTGAAAGCAAAGTTTTTGCTTAAATAATAAAATATCTATACTATAATGCCAACCACTTATCTCTGCAGCTGACCATAAAAAATGCTGTTATTTTAGGTTCGCAATACTGCTATTTTCTTGAAAAGCTATCGTAGGGTATATCAATACGGACGTAATAAAACGCACCAAAATGCTTGCTGCTGCTTCGTATATTTAATTGCACGATTTGCTAATTCGAATGTTAGTGTAGTAATTTTATTGTAACGTGCTGGTTAGTACAAGTGATATTTATAATTTAAATATAATTTAATTTAGTGTGTATTTCTAAATTTTGTGATTCTCATTTTCAAATACTGCGTTCTTTGTTCTAACTTTCAGACTAAAGACGGTTTATTAGGTGTAAAGGGTAATCAGGCCAAATCCTTGATCAAGGCTGTTCGCGTACTAGGTTTAATTTGCACTTTGATGACTAAATAGCAAATAACGAAATATTTCTGTAACAATTTCTGGTATTTATTTATTATTTATTTATTTATTTAATACTTTATTGCACTAAAAACCGAGTACAAAAGGCGAGCTTAATGCTAGACAGCATTTTCTACCAGCCAACCTTAACAGGTAGAAGAACATAGGTTGGCGTGCTTAATTATACGTACGGTATGAGAAGTGTTATGATTTATAATTGTATCTAGCCAGAGAAAAGCCTTGTCCAGTCTTGTGTTTAGATAGAGCGAGGATCCCAAAACAGTTTCTAAAGAATAAGGTATTTTCTTACAAAAAATCTCAGAAAGCACTCATTTAAATTGTAGTGGAAATGGGCGTTCAAATTGTGAAAATAAATATTCAACAGCTTAATATCAACGGCGCAGCTTATTGCGTAGTGTACAGACTTTTTAAAGTATTTTACTAATTCCAATTTTACTTAAAATGTGATCTTAAGTTTACTTAGTTTTAAGTTCCTATTTTATGCCATTTTTAAGTTTGACACGCCAGATACTTTATCAATGTACCTAACTGTTTTTATTCATTTACAAAGTACGTGATATTTTTATTTTAAATATGTATTTTCTTAATTGTTTTGCGTTAAGTTTTTAATTCATTTTAGTTTTTAATATAGTTTTTTAAACTAACTTATAATTACGTATAAAAACGCAAAAATGGAATTAAAAATGGGGTTCGAATATTCAAATTGATGTACAAATTTGTTGTAGTGTAGGCTTTTGTCACTGGTGTTACAATAAGCAAATGCAGACGAACGACAATCTAAAAAACTATATCTAATTATTTATTATAATTATCTGTATATTAGATCACAAATTATTGAACTATACAAAAAGATTTACACATAGCACTTAATAAGAGTTACATTGAGACAAAATATATGCATCACAATGTATAGAAATATAACAAGATTATGAGCGATGGGCAAATAGCGAGAATAATCTGCGACGGCGGCGCATCCTGGTGCTCTAGAGATAGCGACTCCACCTTCCTGAGGTCGTGGGTTCAAACCCGGTACAATGAGTTTTTCTGATCAAAAATGTGTACAGTGCCAGTACTCTCAAACGGTGAAGGAAAACATTGAGGAAACTGGCTCCACGTGGAATATAGAATGTTCTTTAACATTGTGTCAAGTGTTCAAACGGAGCCGCACTTGAAATTATTTCACCACACTGTTTCGAAAGAGTGACACGACAAGTATGTAGAAAGCGGTACATCCAATTTATTTCCATGCGCATTTAACTGTCTTCCTATAATTGTTCGTCATTCGCCCAACCTATATGTCGCTCGCTACCATACTAGGAACGCTAGTATTGCTATATATTTTGTGACAAATTAAATTATGAATATCTATAGTCTGTTGAATTTAGTTCGTCTGCCGAAGCAATGTAGCTTTGTTGGTTGACGGAGTGTGTATTATGATATGAGGTACCTATCACGAAATATATTAAATATGTTTTCATATTATTCACTGTTTTAATGTTATCTACATGACTTACCTAGTACAGAAAATCTGTAGGTTTACTCAAACTAAAAACAAACGCTAGCAAACGCAATACCAAGATTTAGTAGATTTCCAACTAAAAAAACTTGTCTTATAATCCAGGTATGTAGCTCGGAGGGCTTGGGTTCTGATGTCAGCAGTCACTAGACCATTAGCAGCGTTCCTGTTTCGGTTTGAAGAGTGTGGTCGCCGGTGTAATTACAGCCACATGAGGCTTAACATCTGTATGCCTCAAGTTGATGGACGCAGGGCAGTGTATCGTAGGACGCGCTCCTATCATGCGTGGCTTGCGAAAGCAATGTTTTGTTATGGGTGATGGTTACCACTTCACATCAGGTGAGCCATCTCCTTTTCCAACTATGGGTCTCAGGGTTACAGTGAATATAGGTGTCTTCTGGACCATCCTCCATCCAACGTCGGTTTCAGCATCCCTCGTTTACCACTTTTAGTTTAGCTACGTGGTGCCAATTCTGTTGTTTAGTTTTCCTTATTTGACAGCACTAAAAATAATGCCGTCCCTTTCTAAAAGACCGAAACGACAAGGATGGCTACAAATTTAGCTGTCAGATTAAGTTAGTTTAGGATAATGCAACAACAGAATCGACACCACTCACCACCTAAAAAGTTCTAAAACGGCGCACCTAAAATGCTTTCACAGGCAAGGGATCTGAGAAGATATCTACGGTAGATAATTATATCTTCTCAGTTCCCTTGCCTGAGGCGCAAAATCGTGTAGCGGTATTTGTTACATATTTCGGTGCAAGGTATCAAATAAAAGCAAGTAATCCATTTAAGTCCCCTTTATTTCATAATTATCAAATATTCCAAATAGTTCCATCACAAATCTATTGCAAAATGTAAAAATGCGCGTATTAAAATCAGCTAACTGTATTTATTTGACTTAGCAATAAGGTGGAATTAAAAAAAAGTACAGTCGAAGACAGAAAAATGAGTAAAAAGAGCAAAAGAATCCGTTTTTTGTGGTTTTTTTATGGAACGCGATTGGTATGTGAAGTGACACTATCAAGCTAGTTCTATTCAATTACAATTCATCTTTGTTCCTCAAACAGAAAGTGATCTTTGTGTACCCAAGTGGGTCTTCGTGTACACACAAACCTTATCACGCAATTCAAAACTAAAGTAGGTAATTACGCTAACTACAAGGACATAAAAGTGATTAGTGTATAGTCTTATAACTTAAGCCCCATGTGTACTATCTAGCATTAAAAAAAAGTAGGTAACTCTCTTCTGCTTCCGACTGTATAACACCACTGACATTAACCCAAACATATCACATATAAAAATTACATTTAAACTAACTAACCCTTAGACTATGTATAAGAAAATATTCAGTATATAAATAAGAATGTGAAGAAATAAAGCACATTTCTGCAAAATAAGAAAATAGGTTTTTTACTACAAACATGATTATGTGAATTTTCGCAGTAACAATCTTTGCGGTGCACTTAAAATCCTTTCACCACACTCGTTTCCAAAGAACTAGTGACACGACAAGAAGAAGAAGGAAGTTCAAACAGCAAGGTGCTAGTGACACACCAAATAAAATACTTAAAGTAAGTGAAAACCCGAAATCCTGAAAGGTCCATTTCATATTGCCCACCATTTTGTAAACTTTAGAGTTTAGACTATAGAGAGAGACTATGCATACTCTACAATAGAGTATGTATTCATGTCAATGAAAAGAGAGCATTGTAATTTTCATGTTTTGCTTGGAATTATGTTGGATTATAATTAATTTGTTTACTTTATTTTGCTTGGAATCTTTAATACAATAATATAAACAAAATTCTCCACCGATCATTCCTTCACCAGTCTCTTGTGAAAAGGTCTAACATCAGAAATGACATTGGCAAAATTGCGGGCAACACCGACCATGCAAACAAGAACTTATTGGTTGTTTTAACTAATGCAGACCAGAGCAATATGAACAAGACTACCGTAAAAGTACCGTAAGTAAGACGGTAAGTTGTAGTAAGTACAGCTTGGCAAAAAAGTCTAGGAATGGAAATAATATGACAAGTGGATGTTTCGCGTATGTGCTAGCAACACCGCATATGAGTGGATGGTCGACAATGTATGGAAAGTGGCACCCCTATAACTTTCAAGACTATTTTGCCAATACATATGAAATCTTTATACCAATCCTAGCGGCTATGTTATTTACAATATCACTAAATATATCCGTGGTAAGTGTACAACTCGTAGGTGCATTGGTCTGTCTGTGATTTTTAGGATCTGTGGAGGAAAAAATGCACGTTAAAAATAATTTGTATAAATCACATAAAATTAAATCATTTTTTTACATCTCTTATAGCTCAGTTAGTAGTAGCTCTGCCTTCTGCGCCGTAGGGCTATGGGTTCGATACCCACACAGAAAAAACATTTCTGCCGTCAAGCAGCACTGTTTCAGTTTGAAGTGTGGGCGCCAGTGTAATTACAGGCACATGAGGCTTAACATCTGTATGCCTGACACAGGGCAGTGCATTGTGGGGCACGTTCTTATTGTGCGGGACTTATTGGGCAATTCTTTCATAAGCTCTATCAGCAAGATGTATAAAAAAATACATGGTAGTAGCTCTGCAATCAGCGCTATAGGCCGCGAGTTCGATGTGTGTGTGGGACACAGAACAAACATCTGTGTAATGAACATAGATGTTTTTTCTTTGTTGGATTTTATTGAGTACATACCCCATACGTTTGTATTTACAAAAAAAAAGCCATCATACAACTTTGTTTTTGGCAGGAAAACACAATAACAGAAACTCGATTGCATACGATTTTCCATAACCACACACGTAAAATGAAGGATTTCAGGAAAACCACAGATATTTCAGGTATAATATGAAGTTTAATCAGGGAGCAATTTACAGACAAGTACATCAACCAGAGCGCAAGAGAGAGAGCTAATACTTAAAACGGGACGACAATACATGAGTACTGTCAGTTATGTCAGTTGACAGTGACATCTACGTGACCTGATAGATGAAATTGCGTTTACCTCGTCACCAGTGCGGTGAGCGGTAATAATAATAAAATTTTATTGCAGACTACTCGAAATATAAATTTCTAGTCCATATTTAAATATATACTTTAAAACTAGCATACATATAATCACTACATAGTATAAAACAGTCGCTTTCTCTGTCCCTATATCCCCATGTCCCTATGTATGCTTAAATCTTTAAAACTACGCAACGGGTTTTTTTTTAATAGATAGAGTGATTCGGCGGTTTTATTTTAATAGATAGAGTGATTTAAGAGGAAGGTTTATATGTACAAAACATGCATGATATAGTAGAAATACAATGTACACCCGTGCGAAGCACGCGCGGGTCGCTAGTACATATTAAATTACACCGCACAACCACCAACCATCAATCGTTTTTAGGCTCCAACCGCGTCAAACCATGCGCAAGTACTTCGGGCGGCTCCCGGATACGGCATCGGTCTTTGCCGTCCACGTACTGGAGAACGCTTTCCCCGGTGGTCGTATTTGGGTCTGGACGGGCATGTAAACGGCAATGTACTCACGTGTTCCGTTGCGTGCGTCTCGTGAATCTGTATACGAGAAGCGGCCAAGCCAACAGCAGGAATAGTGTCGGCGGACTCAGTTCTTGCCACGGCCATCGCCAGCCGCGGGAGACTTGCTGTAATGTCAAACACAAGGGTATTTCCAACTACTATCATAAACGCGAAAGTTTGTAAGTATGGATGGATGGATGTTTGTTACTCTTTCACGCCGGAACGGCTGAACGGATCTGGATGGAACTTGGCAGAGAGATAGATTATAGTCTGGAATAGCACATAGGCCATCACCATCACCTATAACAAAGCATTGCCTCGTAAGTCACGCACGATAGGAACGTGTCCTACGTTGCACTGCCCTGCGTCCAGCAACTTGAGTCATACAGATGTTAAGCCTCATGTGCCTGTAATTACACCGGCGATCGCACTCTTCAATCCGAAACACAGCGTTGCTGCTTGGCGGCAGGAAAAGGCATGGTAGTACTTCCCCAGCCGAACCCTTTACAAAGAGCTCTACTACTCTTAAAATAATAATAGGTAATACTATTATTTTTAGGCTACTTCAGTAGACAGCGTTGTTGAGTAACCGATCAAGTCTCACTCAGCCAGATTAATATTATATCCTACTAATATTATAAATGCGAAAGTTTGTAAGTATGGATGGATGGATGTTTGTTACTCTATAACTTCAGAACGGCTTAACGGACCTTGGTGAAAATTAGCACAGAGATATATTACAGTCTGGAATAACACATAGGCTACTTTTTATCCCGCGGGAATACCGGGTATTAAAACTACGCGGGTGAAACCGCGGGGCGCTACTAGTCCCAACTAATCCCAACTAATATTATAAATGCGAAAGTAACTCTGTCTGTCTGTCTGTCTGTATGTCTGTCTGTCTGTTACGCTTTCCCGCTTAAACCTCTCAACCGATTTTGATGAAATTTAACATAGGCTATATTTTATTGCGAAAAAAAGAGATGAAGAGGTTAAAAGTACGCAGACGAAGTTGCGGGTACCAGCTAGTAATTTATATATTAGGTAATTAAGACAATGATAATGGTGCCAATTCCGTTGTTTAGTTTTCCTAATTTAACCTGATTTGACGGCACTAAAAATAATGCCGTCCCTTTCTAAAAGACCGAAAAGACAAGGATGGCTACAAATTTAGAGCCGTAAGATTAAGTTAGTTTAGGATAATGCAACAACAGAATCGACACCACTGTGTGTTTGTGTACTGACGTCTAGTATCCTGCGATCGCCTTCGACTGCTTTCCTGAGCGCCGCCACGTCGGCCTCCAACCGAGCCAGAGTACCCGGCAACTGTTCGAGCACCTTCAAATCTGCAGCAATCATGCAAAATGATGAATCTGTATCACTACATAGTATAAAACAGTCGCTTTCTCTGTCCCTATATCCCTATGTATGATTAAATCTTTAAAACTACGCAACGGATTTTGATGCGGGTTTTTAATAGATATAGTGATTCAAGAGGAAGGTTTATAAGTATAATACATGCATGATATGTGCACCCGTGCGAAGCAGGGCGCGCGGACGGGTCGCTAGTAAATAAATAAATAATGCTGGACAATCCACACAGCACCATCTAGCCCCAAAGTAAGCTACTCAAAGCTTGTGTTATGGGTACTGATAACTGATATATTTAATACATTATATACTTACATAAATAGATATTTTTTATTATACATAAACACCCAGACCAATGGAACAAATTTCTGAATGAATAAATCAATGAATGAAAATGCTTTATTGTACACCTTACAAACTAACAAAGAAAAATGAAACAAGAAATAACAACTAGAGATATGTACAATGGGCTTCTTAACGCTAACAAGCGATCTCTTCCAGTCAACTTTGGATGAAGAGGAGCCTATATAAATGTTTTTGTTATGTCATGTCATCAAAACTATAGATAGAATAGATAGAAAATTCTTTATTGCACATAAACAAAATGTATCATACATAGGCGAACTTAATGCTAGAGAGCATTTTCTTTCAGTTAACCTTTGTGTAGTTTTGAAAAAACTGAAAGGGCAGTGCACACACGTGGGAGGGGAGCGCACCACCATTCAATTCTTAAGGCGTTGACAACACCTATCATTTCTCTTGCTCGCACGATTCGACATTTTGAAAGATATAAAATCACAAATTCCAATTTTGAAAAATCACAAACAACCATTTTGTGTGCAATCACATTGCGAACAGTTTAGTAAAAATTTTACTTTGATCGATACATGTTTTCCTATTCAAAAATTTGCTTTTCTAGTTTATGTACATAAGCAAACTTTTGAGTAGGAAAACTTGCATCAATCAAAATGAATTTTTTACTAAACTGTGTGCAATGTGGTTGGAAACAAAATGGTTGTTTGCGATTTTTCAAAATTGTGTTTAGTGATTTTATATCTTTTAAAATGTCAAATCGTGCTGGCGAGAGGTAAATTAGGTGTTGTCAACGCCTTAAGAAAACGTAGAAGCGGAGCGCCACATTGGCACCTGTGCCTCGACGCCGCTCGACTCCAGGAGCCTTATTCTCTATGACAATAGGAGATTCCTTGCCCCAAACCGTGAAACGTCAAAACTTGATGTTGGGCTTTATTCTTTATGACATAGGAGATACTTTGCACTGACCGTATGACACCGGCTGCCTTGTCTTAGCTGTGATCGCGGTGCAAATGGTCAGTGAATAAGGCTCCTGCTCGTGTGAGCGACGGGACTAACAATACTTACGTGTGAGTTGTGATGTGATCTGGTGCGCGTGCCCGTTGCTCAGTCTCGGAGCAGTACGCGCTTGGACGGGGACTTCTGGATCGCTCTGAACAATTAAAGTAAAATGCCATGAAATATAAATAATGCTGGACAATCCACACAGCACCATCTAGCCCCAAAGTAAGCTACTCAAAGCTTGTGTCATGGATACTAGATAACTGATATATTTAATACATTATATACTTACATCGATAGATATTTTTTATTATACATAGATCGTACACAAATTTGTTCCGAGGCGGGAATCGAACCCGCAACCTCTTGCGTCGCAGGCGGACTCTCGCCCGGTCGGTCGTCATAATACATCTCTCTGCCAAGTTTCATCCAGATCCGTTCAGCCGTTCCGGCGCGAAAGAGTAACAAACATCCATCCATCCATCCATACTTACAAACTTTCGCGTTTATAATATTAGAGGATACTAACATCAACAGTATCGATGTATTCATCTTCCGAGTCGTGTCTCACCCGCGCCGGGGGAGATACGCTGCGGATGGGAGAAGACGCGCCGCTGGCAGAATGGGAGCCTGCAAATACAAGTCATTAGGCCTTTAGGGGCATCCAATTAGAATAGAATAGAATAGAAAACTCTTTCAGACCACAAGGATAATAACACATTATAAACAAATATAAGGTTCAAAGTTTAGTGAAGTACAATGGGCGGTCTTATCGCTAAAAGTGATAATTACGTAAGGCGCTAGGAGTACAGCGGCCCGAATACGCTAATGTCTGGCTATCGAGATGGCTTTCAGTTTGACATTTGATCAAGAAATATAATAATCTCTGACGAGAGCATTTGACTCCCATAGTGTAATAGCAACATATGGATGGATCTAGTATCTAAATTCCTTGGGATGGATGCTAAATTCCTTCGATGGATGGGAATCAAATGTCAAACTGAAAGCCATCTCGATAGCCAGACATTAGCGTAATCGGGCCGCAGTTCTTTGTGATGGCTCGTCCGGGGAAGTACACAACGCCTATTTCTGCCGCCAAGCAGCAACGCTGTGTTTCGGTTTGAAGAGTGTGATCGCCGGTGAAATAACAGGCACATGAGCCTTAACATCTGTATGCCACAAGTTGATGGACGCAGGGCAGTGCATCGTAGAGCACTTTTTATCATGGGCGGCTAGCGAAAACAATGGTTTGTTATGGGTGATGGTTACCACTTAACATCAGGTGGGCCATCTGCTCGTTTCAAGTATTAATTTTAATGCCTCATGTTCTGTAACTTAACCGGCAACCACGAGAGAAGAATGTCATGTAACGAAAATAGTGTTATAGGTATGAATGTGGATGGATATAAGACTAGAGGAAGGCCAAAGAAAAGATGACATGAGTAAAGAGTGACTGCAGAGATGATAGACGAAAGGGGGAATATTACATTGTAACGAGGATCATACAGAAGCACTGACCTCTATTTACAAAAGAGAGGTAGATACAAAGCCGTTTTTTTTTCAAAGTCAAAGTCAAATACTGTTTATTCAATAAAATCACAAGGACCATCTTGAATTGAACCGTCTTAAAACTGCCAGTTCCACGCGACCAAACACCGAGAAGAACAGGCAACAAACTCGGCTTGGTATCTACCGCTCTTTTGTATGATCCTCGTTACAATGTAAATAAAAATACCTACACTATTGAAGCTATATAATATATATATAATTTTGCCTGTTCTTCTCGGCTTTGGTCGCGTGGAACTGGCACTAGAGTCACCTAGCTTTAAGACGTTTCAAATTGATCCTTGTGATTTTATTGAATAAATATATTTTGACTTTGACTTCGAAGTGAAGAGAAAAATCCTTTGTGCCGACCCCACATGAAGCGAGACCTGAGGGCCAACCGCGATCTCTTGAAGCATTCTTATTTCAATACTAGCTGCGTCCCGCGGTTTCACCCGCGTCCATCCCGGTCAATCCCGGTATTCCCACGGGATAAAAAGTAGCTTATGTGTTATTCCAGACTATAATATATCCATACATCCGTCCATCAGTAGGATGATCGACAGAGTGGTGGGAATCAAAGATATAGATCGAGACAGTGGCGGCGCGCCGCCACTGTCTCGATCTATATCGCGGGGCGGGGCGGGGCCCTTAGCGGGCCGCCGCGGCGGCCCGCTAAGGGCCCCGCCCCGCGCTTCGCCAGCCACCGCTGCGCCTCTGACGCCGCTCGCGCATTCCACCCGAGATAAAACCCTAAATTATTATATTTTTTTGTTATTTATCTACTACTTTTACTTTTAGTTTCAAGTCAATCGCACTACGCGTACAAAAATTATCGTACAAACTTTGACATCCCTTTGCACCCACCCTATTAAGGGTAGTTTACAAAAACTAAAAATGTCGTTCTTAATTATTTATTTATAAGTATATTTACCCCAAGTTTGAAATCAATCAAACCACTCGTTAAAAAACTCCCATACAAACTACAATACCCCTTTGCACCCTTATTGGAGGTAGTTCTCAAAAACTAAAAATGACAAACTTAATTATTGACTTTGGGGTATATTATGTCCTCTAAGTTTCAAGTTCCTAGGTTGAAGGAATACGATTTTTCATACAAACGTTTTCAACCTTTTTACACCCTTAGGGGTTTGAATTTTGAAAAATCCCTTCTTAGTACACGTCTACGCTGTATGAACAATGTAGGTACTCCTCAAAATTCAAATCTCTACGACCAGCGGTTTAGGCTGTGCGTTGTCTATATGTCAGTCAGTCAATCAGGACTTTGATTCTTATAGTTATAGATTACTTTACTTTTTGATCATAAAGCTGACTATGCAGTTGATATAAGACATTGACATAAAAGTAATATTGAAATAAGAATGCTTCAAGAGATCGCGGTTCGCCCTAAGGGCAGGAAGAAGAACCTTCGGCAAAGAGGAGAAAATGATGTTTTCCTTCACCTTACACACCACATCAAGGGCAGCATAACCTCACCTGCCGGGGAGTTGTGTTCAGACCGCACCCTCGCCAGCACATCTCCCGCGACTAACTCTAGATCACTGCTCGCGAATCCTTGGTCTTCGTCGTCTACTGACAGGAAGGACGCTACGTCAGAACTGTATGCCATTGTTTCTACTATCTGTAACAACAGCAAAAGGTATTAATTGCAGACAAACACAGCAATTTCTTAAAATTATGCTTTTAGAAAAGATTTGTTATTAGGTTAGTGTCCAAAGAAGAGAAGACCAGAGTAGAGATCATCCACTCTAAAAATGCACGCCCCTCACCCTCACTAGCAAATGAGGTGTATTCACGCAATACATGACACCTGATTATTTTATTCGTCATTCAGTTTCCGGGATTTAAAGCTGCGAGGGTGAAACCGCGGAGCACAACTAGTGAAGAATACGACGATGAAGGGAGCAGTTACTCACCCTATGTAATTCCTCCACATATGCTTTCATGGCTTCATCCTTTGTCATGTTGCCAAGTCTGTTCCACGCCTCCCATTTTGCTCTGAAAACAAACACGGCTATAAGTTGTATGCTGTATTCCAGCTCAGTTGGTAAAAGCTCTGCTTTCTGCGCCGTGGGCCGTGGATTCGATCCCCTCCGAGAAGAAATATCAGTGCCTCAAGTTAATCCTACTACTATTATAAACGCGAAAGTTATTAAGTATGGATGGATGGATGTTTGTTACTCTTTCACGCCGTAACGGCTGAACGGATCTGGATGAAAATCGGCATAGAGGTAGATTATAGTCTGGAATAGCACATAGGCTACTTTTTATCCCGTGGGAATACCGGGGTTTAAATCTGCGCGGGGGAAACCGCGGGGCGCAATTAGAACATAAGTCATAAGTCGTAAGATGGCCAGTTTTCTCTACAACGGCCAATTTGTGTACCTGTTAACGACATCCCAGAAGCCAGGTTTCGGTTTATCGCACGTGCCCTCCGTGGCCTGCTTGAAGTACCCGTAGAAGCGCAGCATCAGCTCATTGCTGGGCTGGTATGATCCTGGAAATAAGGAAATTGCATTTTAATTCCCGCTTGCGTCTGATACGGCTGGAAATATGTGAGTGATCTTATGGTGAATACCTCTCGCTCGCACGCAATCACAATAAACAATTTTGTGTTGTGCAATTATTGCACACAGGTAAACAAATAGTTTTGATCGATACATATTTATATTCAATTTACTAACTACTAGCGACCCGCCCGTGCGCCCCTGCTTCGCACGGGAGCACCTTGTTTTTCTATATGCTTTTCTATGTTGCATATCATGCATGTATTATACACATATAAACCTTCCTCTTGAATCACTCTATCTATAAAAAAAACCGCATCAAAATCCGTTGCGTAGTTATAAAGATTTAAGCATACATAGGGATATAGGGACAGAGAAAGCGACTTTGTTTTATACTATGTAGTGATTAAGTAAATTCATTTTAACAAAAACACAAGATAATGACTGATGACGGAACAGTGGGTATTATCCTTTGTTTACATAACCCTGCATATGAAAATTATTTCTACTGCTATAGAAATAAGGCGCATATTGTTATGTTCTACAGTTGTGTCTGATAAAACGCATCTCAACCTTTGATCTTTTGTACTGTTAACGTTATTTATAAGTCCGTTGGTGCTTCGTGCTTCACGATATCTACAATCCTATCCTACTAATATTATAATCCTACGAAGTGACTTTGTTTTACTATGAAGTGATGTGTTTGTAAATAATAGGGTTCAAAATTATTGATTATTCGATCCAAGGCGAAGTGAACTAACAGTTGTCATACAAATGAGCTATCGATACTCATAGAGCAATAAAATATTGAAGAGTAACCTTTGTGCAGGTTGTGTAGACCTGCGATATAGAATCTATCCCTAGATTAAACAAGCTCATACAATATTTGTTTGGATATCTTTGGTATCTTGGAGGGTGAGAGTAGAAGAAGGCAAAATATAGAAAAGTAAGTATGTAGGAAGTAGGATATTGGCAACTAAATCCAAAGAGTACAATTCATTTCCGGCAAAGTTTGACTTCGAAACCTGTTATTTAGATTTCTTCAAAAGTAGAATGGACAGGAATCATCTAGGTAGGTAAGTACTCTTACTACATCGTAACCTGCATTAGACGTTTGGCTATTACTAGTTAGGCGTACTGCTGCAAAAAATGATGCCGAATTTTGAAAGCTAAATAAAAGTTAAAAGCTGAAAGACGCTTTTGTACATCAAGTTACGTTGCCGACCGTACAGTCTAAAAGCGCATGGAAAATTACATCAGAGCGCAAAAAACAAACAAACTTGAGGCCCACCTCTCTAATGGATAGCGGCGCCGGTAAACATCGTGCTTACATTATACTGTAACACTGAGTAGATATGGGTTGCCAACTGCTTTCAACATTGTAATATTCCACTACTAGCGACCCGCCCGCGCGCCCCTGCTTCGCACGGGTGCACATATCTATCATGCATGTATTATACATATAAACCTTCCTCTTGAATCACTCAATCTATTAAAAAAAACCGCATCCAAATCCGTTGCGTAGTCTTAAAGATTTAAGCATACAAAGGGACATGGGGACATAGGGACAGAGAAAGCGACTTTATTTTATACTATGTAGTGATAGTGAAGAATGACGTAACTAAGTAATGGCTAAACCCTGAGGTTCATGGTAAACGTTTGTTTAGCAAAAAAGTTGAATCAACCTGTCGCGGAGTTGCCGTCAACATGTTGCTGGCAACACTACGTGTTGCAGAGTTGATAACGACATGTCCAATGCAGCAAATTCAATGTAAACAAGCCCTCGCCCGAGCAACAAATGTTGACGTTTAAAAAACCCTGGCAATAGATAAATTACTTAGTGCCAACTGCCAGCCCTCACAACTCAGTTGGTAGTTTGCAAATCTTACAAAATAACTCTGTTTCTGTATTGAGCACCGGTGGTCTAGTGAGTGTCCCCGCCTTACGATTGTAAGGTCGTGAGTCCAAATCTGGTCGTGCACCAGTGGCTTTTTCCTATCGTCTTATAAGGTGAAGGAAAACATCGTGAGGAAACCAGTTACTTTCTAACAGCGATGGGCTTGCAACCTGACAAGTATAGAATACTCTACTGCAAAATTTGGGAATGTGTCAAATGTAATGTTTGGACATACTCCTGACTTCTGACTACCTCCGACGTCCTTTAAGAATCTGAAAGTCGTACATGGTCGTACCTGGGGGATATCTACCGTGCCTGTGGATCAAAGTCGAGAAGCTATTTCTATTTCAGACCACTCTATTCCGAAGTTAAAGAGCTGACAAAGTACTACTCACACGCATATTTTAAATTTTGAAATGTGCAAGCGAGAAGTTTTTTGACGGTTGTCAGCCTCTTAATCTGTCAGACAGTCATTTACAAAATCTTTTAGTCGTATGTTGTAAATACCTACAGTTTTTTTCTACCATAGGTACTTAGAAAAGAGAAAGGTCTTAAACCTTCACTCTGACGAACAAAGGTATCTTTTATTTTGTTTTGATAACTGTCTACTGCGCTATTCCGTCTACAACAATCACCCAAGTGGACGCGTAATCCGCAGCGAAACTTCAATTTGGCATTCTATCTAATCTAGGTGCCAGTTATTCATTTTATTTATCAGCTGATGGAACAAGTTATGTTAAGTGGTAACCATCACCTATGACAAAGTATTGCCTCGTAAGTCACGCACGATAGGGACGTGCCCTACGATGCACTGCCCCGCGTCCATCAACATGAAGCATACAGATGTTAAGCCTCATGTGCCTGTAATGACCAAAACCTAGAAGAACAGACAATAAACTTAATTCGTTTTTCGTTATAATTTTATGTTGTTTTTATGTCCTTTTGTGTGATAGTACTTAAGGCTATTTTAGGTAAACAAAAACCTATTACCTACTTATTAGAATTAAACGTTTTATATTACCTCTAAACGAGTTATACCTAACTAGCTCTAGATTCCAGGGCTATAAAATATCTAGGGCCTAGATCAATGGTGAAGGTTCTAGAATACCGGCCCTAATACATATAATTGGTCGATAGCCTTGGAACACATCGGTCAGCTCCTTTCGATCGACCAAGACCGCTAACTTATAAACTTAAAACTGTATCTTTTTCTGTTGTGCATTAAGCTATAATAAATAGTATACCTTACTATTACATTGTAACGAGGACCATATAAAAGAGCGGTGGGAACCAAGGAGAGTTTGTTGCCTGTTCTGCTAGGCTTTGGTCGCGTGTAACTGACACCTAGAGTCACCTAGCTTTATGACGTTTCAAAGTGATCCTTGTGATTTTATTGAATACTAGTTGCGCCCCGCGTTTTCACCCGCGCAGATTTAAATCCCGGTATTCCCACGGGATAAAAAGTAGCATATGTGCTATTCCAGACTCTTTCTGCCAAGTAGCCGTTCGGGCGTGAAAGAGTAACAAACATCCATCCATCCATCCATACTTACAAACTTTCGCGTTTATAATATTATAGGAAATACAGATGTTAAGCTTCATGTGCCTGTAATTACAGCAACCTTTCCACGCGACCAAAACCTAGAAGAACAGGCAACAAACTTATAGCTTCGAAACACAGAACTAACCTCTATGTTCATCTCACAAATGTTTGTTCTCGGTGGGAACCGAACCCACGGCCTACGGCGCAGAAGGCCGGGTTACTACCAACTGAGCTCTGAAGGCTTTATTAGGTAGGTCCTATATTAGTTAGGTTGGCATACCACTAAGCAGCGGATGGCAACAGTTGCATTGCACAACACCTATCAAGAGATCATTGAGGTAAACGTTACGTAATGAGCTATGTTGGTCACCGTAGAGCACTGGAGCGTCTCGTGACGCTCAAATCGATGCCCTTTCCAGAGCAATAGACACCCGGATTACGCAGCGTGCGACTGGGTGGCGACAGACTTATCAGCTTCTCCGCTCAGCTTCGGTGGAAATGAATCAAGCGGAGAGGAGAGAAGTCTCATTTTTCTATAGAATTTAATAGAATTTTGTGCGGCGAGCAAGACTGCTTAGTGTCACTGAAAACCAGCGGTGGACGCCGAAGCAAATGCCGAGCTAAAAGAATATAAAATAAAAATAATTAGGTTACCTAGTTAAAAAATCTTCTAGTTTGCAAAGATCTTTTTTGTTTTCGTCAATATACTATCAAACCTACCTTGACCGTTTTTGTCGTCACATTACTGCATGTTATTCTGTAATAATTTTAATTTGCATACATACATACATAAAATCACGCCTGTATCCCATAGGGGTAGACAGACCACGGATTTCCACTTGCTACGATCCTTATATACCTCTTTCGCTTCATTCACTCTCATAACATTCCTCATACATTCTCGTCGGTTTAGGGTACTCTTGACCTGGCCTTTCTCGGGAACGTCTGCTATCTGATCCAGATACGTCCTCCGAGGTCTTCCCCTCCCAACAGTCCCATTCACACTCGCCTGATGCACCTGTTTTGTTAATCTCCTTTCATCCATCCTCTCTACATGCCCAAACCATCTTAACATACCTTTCTCAGGGATTTGTTGACGCAAATTTATCTTTTTCTATTGTACATGATTTTTTGACAATATATAAACGTTTTTTGATTTGATTTGTAAGTACATAGGTACTTGTTCTAAATCAATGTTGTCAATCTCAAGTTTTTTATTAAGTAGGTACCTACTTACTTTGGTAAAGTTTTTGAACTAAGTACATTGGTGAGTAATTACAATTGTAATCAAGCAATAGTGGCGCTAGCATCGATTGCTCACACAGCTGTTGCAGTCGTTTGCATTATTACGTAATCAGGGGGCGGGTTATCAGAGGCGCTCTAGATACAAAGATCGCGCCTTCCGCTGGCATCTTGTTTGTGGGATCAAATCAGGTCAAACAATGTATTATGTACACGCATTTCACCTTTGACCTCATATTTATGTGGATAAGAAGAACAATTTTCTTTTTTTTATTCTCTTCATTTCCAATGGGTTTCATCCCACTACTTATTAATTAGGTATTTTGCTTACAAAAATTATCGACCCTGGTTTAATTATTAACTTTTGTTCGGTGATCGCGCAGAAAGACCAACGCAGAAGGCTAAATAATAATATAAATAATGTAATATTACTTATGTTCCCTGCTGTTCGCGTTATAAAAGTTGAAGCAAATAAATATTGTTGTATAATCAACTAGCGACCCGCCCGCGCGCCCCTGCTTCGCACGGTTGCACATATCATGCATGTATTATACATATAAACCTTCCTCTTGAATCACTCTATCTATTAAAAAAAACCGCATCAAAATCCGTTGCGTAGTTGTAAAGATTTAAGCATACATAGGGACATGGGGACATAGGGATATAGGGACAGAGAAAGCGACTTTGTTTTATACTATGTAGTGATGATGAGCAAATAGCTTGGTGTGAGGAATGACAACTTGTTTCCGAACGTCTCTTTCCCAACCAGTCTAGGCCCAGCGGTTTATTTCTTTAACTAGAACGGCATCAGCCGATTACACACAAATAAAAAGCTCGTCATGGAGATCTGGAGCATCCATCTTTCCATAGTTCTTTATGGAATTTTTTTGAGCATTGTTTTATTTGTTTGTCTGACTCGTGTCATGACTGTCTAGTCAGCCAGAAGTTTAAACCAGGGCCCGTACCACCATCTCTTGAAGCATTCTTATTTCAATATTACTTTACTTTTTGATCATAAAACTGACTCTATGCAGTTGATATAAGACATTGACATATATGAGTAATAATCTTATCTTCTTTCTTCTTTCTAAATATATATAACTCAAAGGTGACTGACTGACTGACATAGTGATCTATCAACGCACAGCCCAAACCACTGGACGGATCGGGCTGAAATTTGGCATGTAGGTAGATGTTATGACGTAGGCATCCGCTAAGAAAGGATTTTGATCAATTCTACCCCCAAAGGAATAAAATAGGGGACGAAAGTTTGTATTTGATTTTCAAAGTAAACGAGCGCGAGCAAAGCCGCTGGATCAGCTAGTATTGAAATAAGAATGCTTCAAGAGATGGTAGTACGGGCCCAGGAAGCATGTGATACCTATCTCACGCTATTGATAAATAATTTGCCAACGACCAATTAAATTACACGGACATTGTTTTTTATTTGTATTTTAATAAGCGAAGAATGAAAACATGATTCTTGCAAGCTGGTGTCACTATAGAATGGGTTGTGTTAATAAACAAGATAAAATGATTTGAGTTAGGTGTTAAATGTCTTGACGTAACATTTTGTTTGCGCTAATCAAAGGTGAAGGGAAGGTGAAGCATTACTAAGACTCATTTTGCTTTCAAGCATGCATTCGGTATTTCCGGAACGTTATAACTTAGGATTTTGTAAAGAGAAGAGTGAATAAGTGGATTATAGCTAAGCGTGCTCCACCTTAGACTGCATCTTCACTTTACATCAGGTGAGATGGCAGTCAAACGTCTGCTATCATACAATTAAAAAAATGTTAGCGCCACCTACCTCGAGTGAGGCGAACATTATCTATCGATTCATATATATAGGCTGGTTTCAGAGAATATGTAGGCATGGCAAGAGGTCTATTAATATGATAGCATTATGAAACTGACATGGTCGGCTACCGACAAGTTCCTTAAAAAAATTGTTTAAAAAAAGGCTCGCTTTGCGTTCAATCAGCAAGTAAGTCACTTATTTTAACCTATACTGTCCCACTGCTGGGCAAAGGTCTCCCCCATTCTTCTCCACTTCCTGGATCCTCTGTTAACTCTTCCCACTTGTTGTGGAAGAAGTCCAGGTCATCACGCCAGCGTTTTCAAGGGCGGCCTCGACATCTACTGTCTATCCATCCTGTGTCTGCTTTAGCCCACCTTTAGCCAGGGTTAAGTAAGTACTTAAGTAACTAGTATTAAAAAAACAGGATAGTGTTCCACGACAACCAAAGCCGCGCTACCTACGTCTCAGTTAGAAGTGCCATAGAAGACACTTCATTAGGTTAACTCGTTTGTATAAGATCTCCGTTTGAAAAGGTATTCACCTTGACGCTTGCGCAAGAGTCGAGGCATTATTCTAAGCACGATAGTTAGTGAACAATGCACAGGGTCGTTCTGATAACTGGGTCCAAGGCACTAAAATATGGGGGCTTATAACTAGGTACAAGTAGGTAAGTGTACCTACATTAGTTCTTTATTCTTTATTCTTTATTCTTTATTGTACACACACTGATTTACACAAAAAATACATAATAGTCATGTACAAAGTTCTATGTATAATAAAAATATATATTTATATATGTAAGTATATAATGTATTAAATATATCAGTCGTCTAGTACCCATAACACAAGCTTTGAGTAGCTTACTTTGGGGCTAGATAATGCTGTGTGGATTGTCCAGCATTATTTATTTATTTGTATTTATTTATTTATTAGTTGTTATCCTACTACTATTATAAACGCGAAAGTTTGTAAGTATGGATGGATGTTTGTTACTCTTTCACGCTGGAACGGGTCAACGGATCTGAATGAAACTTGGCAGAGATTGGTTATAGTCTGAAATAACACAGGCTACTTTTTATCCCGCGGGAATACCGGGATTTAAATCTGCGCGGGTGAAACTGCGGGGCGCAACTACTAGTTACTAATACTTTTTGCAAGAAAAAACCAACTTCAAAATGCATTGGAAAATACACTCATACTAAGTTATAACTCAAAAACTCGCTGCTTGGCGGCAGAAAAATATTTGGTGGTAAGGTACCCCAGGCGTGCGCTTCACAAAGAGCTCTACTTGCATTTTGCATCAAGGTAACCGTCAGAATACGCAGCTTAAATGGAGTTGGGCTGGCGGAGAGACGTAGTGACGGGTGGTGTACAAAATCGGAGTGGTGGCCGAGAACTGGGAAGAGTTCCAGTAAGGATTGACGACATTGTCACTGTCGTGGGCCGTATGGATTATAGCCTACTAGCGACCCGCCCGCGCGCCCCTGTTTCGCACGTGTGCACATATCATGCATGTATCCCTGTTGGCATCCCAACATAGATCATATATCTATAATATAAAAATGAATCGCAAAATGTGTTGGTAAGCGCATAACTCAACAACGCCTGGACCAATTTGGCCAAATCTTTTTTTAAAATGTTCGTTGAAGTTCAAGGATGGTTTTTACGGCGAGAAAAATTAGAATTATTGCTGGAAAAACCCTAAAAATAGCCCTTCTTTTTCCCATACAAATGATTTGTAACTAAAACGTAGTCAATTTGAGCTTTATTGCTATGGTATAAAGTTCATATTAAATTACAAGCACTCACTGTTGTCTAAGCAATGTAGGTGTGTTCCTAACGTCAAAGATCTGTGCGTGTGTGCGTTGGAGCACAGAATACATAGTTGGAGGAGTTTAATGTCGCGTTCCGAAACTCGCTTTTCTTTTGTATTAGTTTCGGCACGCGAAATAAAATGCATCAGTTTCCACGTCATTACATCAGTCAAACAAAAATCGCGTTACCAACAGTGTTTTATTATTTTTAATATCCAAATTTTAAATAAATAAAACAATTTGTACGGTTTAAAAGGATTTGACTTCAAGTCATGTCAAATTAAAAAAAAAAAAAAAGTTGTCTGTTACCTAATCTTCTGAGTTTGCTTTTGTCAACTGATACACGAAACAAATTCGTATATCGTGTTTTGTACAGAGTGTTTAGTTAGTTAGTGTTTGTTTAGTTCGTGATTAGTGAAAAAATAACTTATATTTGATATGCCTCCTATAAGACGAACATATTCTCTAAACAACTCATTGACATTGGTAATGGCAAATTTCCTATAGACATGTTGACTGGCTGCATTAACTTTCCTCAAAGTTTTTGTCAGTTAACTCGATCAAAAGATGAACTTATTCAGAAGGTGTTTCCAGATGTTTCTCAAAATTACAGAAACCATGATTGGTTGAGCGAACGAGCTATATTGGCTGCAAAAAACATAGATGTAAATGAATTAAATTTCAAAATTCAAGAACAAATTACAGGCGAATTGAGGATATATAAATCAGTTGATTCGGCTACTAATCAAGATGATGTAGTCAACTATCCACCGGAATTTTTAAACTCGCTGGATTTGCCAGGATTGCCACCTCACAATCTTCAATTAAAGGTTGGATCGGTGGTTATAATGTTGCGAAATATCAACCAACCGCGTCTTTGAAACGGTACACGGTTAGCGATAAAAAAATTACTAAACAATGTGATAGAAGCAACTATACTCAAAGGAAAGTATAAAGGAGAAGATGTTCTCAGACCGCGCATCCCAATGATTCCGACTGATGTGCCATTTCAGTTTAAACGACTACAGTTTCCAGTGCGGCTTGCTTTTGCTATGACTATAAACAAGTCCCAGGGGCAATCATTAAGTGTTTGTGGTATTAATCTAGAAAACCCATGTTTCTCACATGGTCAATTGTATGTTGCCTGTTCCCGTGTTGGAAAACCATCAGATTTGTTTATCTATGCGCCAGGTCATCAAACAAAAAACATCGTATACCACAAAGCACTACAATGATAATAATAATAATTATGATTCACATGATTAACAATAAAGCGATTACTTACTTTTAAATCCTTATATATGTTTTATTTAATTATTTTTTATTCACAACGCACTATCACCAGGTTGACGGTTCTGTTCAGGAGAATTTTTTAAAATACGTAGGCACAAAAACTGCCACATTACAAATCTTTTTGACAGGACGAAGTCTGTCGGGTCAGCTAGTAGCTAATAAAAGAAAGTTAAAAGAGATTGGTTGTCCATTTAAGTGTTTTATAGATACCAAGGTTAATACCGGTCATAGACCTTTTGAGCTCACCAAAATGCATGATTGATTGGTTGATTGATTGGACAGCACAACATTATGATTCTTAATTTCATTTTTAACTGACTTCAAGCACCGATGCACCGGCCGGTGGTCTAGTGGAAGTGACCCCGCCTTCTGATCGTAAGGTTGCAGGTTCGAATCCGGTCGTTCACCAACGGATTTTTCTATCGAAAAATTTATGTGCGCAATGCTCTTAAACGGTGAAGGACAACATCGTGAGGAAACCAGCTAGTATTCGAACAGCGGCGATGGGCTTGCAACCTGTCACGTATGGAATACTAAATAAACTGCAAAATGTGGATGTGCCAAATGTAATGTTTGGACGTACCTCTGACTACCCCCCTTAGACAGCCACAAAGAATCTTGAATTTGTACTTGGTACTGATAGATCTGAAGGGATATCTACCGTGCCTGGGGATCAAAGTCGTGAAGCCGTTTCAGTTTAATTTAATTGAAATCATTTAAGTAAATCAAAATAAGAGGGAAAAAGGACTTTCAAATAAAAAAACACCAATAAGTTATATCATCCAGGTAAGTAGAATAAATGGTGAATATAATTACTTAGCTGTTTTATAAAAGTAATACCTAATACCTTACACTAACTGCAAATTTTATTTCAGACAAATCATCATGTTCTTGTCCTTACCTTATGCTAAGTGGGGTCGGCACACCAGGTTTTCTTCTTTCACTTCCACTCTCCTCTATACATTATTAATTTTATTTCTGACAAATGAAGAATAAATAAATTATGAATTTTATTTCGGACATATGAAGAGTAATAAGTATTCTACTTACGTAATGTAATGTTTTTGTGGTCGGTTTTTTTGCTGAAAATAGTTATTTGTTATACAAGAGTGCAAAGTTGCTTTTTAACCGCGTGTTCAATTTTGATGACCGAGCAAGCGAAGGATTCTAAAATTTAATCACGAGCGCAGCGAGTGATTCAAAATTAGAATCCTGAGCGTTAGCGAGGGAATCAAAAGAGCACGAGGTGAAAAATCTTTGCAC
Source organism: Plemyria rubiginata (assembly GCA_963576535.1). NCBI lineage: Eukaryota > Metazoa > Arthropoda > Insecta > Lepidoptera > Geometridae > Plemyria > Plemyria rubiginata. The sequence goes on along the minus strand of OY754911.1, from coordinate 2,263,748 downwards.
TCGAGTGCAACACGTAACTTTTCATTCCACCTCAGCGAGGAAATGACTAAAAATACTTCTCGCGTGATTGTTGAGGGAGAAAGCTCATTTGCGCATTATTAACAGTTTCAGTCAATTCTGTTGGCGTCGAACAAACTTCCTCGTCGCTAGAATCACTCATTTTAGTTTTTTCACTTGTTTTCAAGTTTCTTGTTTTTAATATAAGGTTTAACAATGACGTGAAAAAATGCCGCGTAAAGAACCGCGTACAAAGCAAATTGAAAAAAGAACACCAAGAAGGTTCCGAGTCTGAGCTTTTAACAAATTAAAAAAAAGTTGTATGATATATTCGGCACCATAGAGGTAGCAGTAAATAGGTTTAATGTTTTTTTTTAATTCACAAACTTAGTGCACACGATGTTCTAAATTCAATTTACTTTATCCTCTAGAGAATAAAAACGGCTTTTGCACTTAGATATTGAAGAGCAAAAATACTCTTTCCGAGTTGGTGGGATGAAAATTATATTTTATGAGTTACTTACAAACTGCCTGTAATTTCTACATTATTAAGGTGCAATGTTGGCCTCCGGCCAAAGCATCAGGGCAATACTTTCTAGTAAAGTATGAAATTGTCCTGAATACCTACCTACCTTGGTATTACAATGATGATGGCCTCAAACAAAGCATCAGGGGTCAAGGTGGTGTGGTCTTTCCAAGATATACCTAGGTATTCAAATAAAACAAAATGACAATGGTGCATTTGGGTAGATCAACTATTTTTTGTCCGACCCCTGTCCCAGAGATTTCAATATTTTTTTCTCAAAAAGTATGGCTGCTAATGCGAAAATTAAACGTCTGCCGAATAATTAAGACTATGTATTATATGTAATAAGAACAATCTATAGTAAAAAACATTAAATTTTACTTGAATTTATGAGGTTGTCCGAAAGATGTAAAGTATCATTTCATAGTACAGAAATGTGTACCCAGTCCCCAGCCACTACTGGTTTGCAAAACTTAGAACAGTGAAAAAAATTACTATTGGCACATAAAAACAAACTTGCCCATGACATTAAACCTGATTATTTGGTTCTAAAAAAGCTTCAATATAATTTTTATCAGTCCCATCAGTCCCCTACTAGCAAATTTCAGAATTATTTAGTTGTCCCTGAGCTTATTGCGAATTGTAGGTCCATCGGGCAACCGCTAAAAACTTATAAGTATGATACAGAGATAGGTAGCACTTTTAGTCTGCAGCTGATAAAGCAATTGATAATGGCAGCGCGGCAGTAGAACCTACATTATAGTTTTCAATAGAGAAATTTCGAGTTAGTCGGCTCAGCAAGAGGGTGTGCGTGTATTATTGGTGTGTGCACCGAACAACCACGCCAGAGTCGTAAGTAGCTCGATATTTTTTATAGATTTAATTGCATTATTTTAGTCGTATTTTAAGAGTAATGTTAAACATGAAAATCAGGACATCTTTCCTTTTTCTTTTAAATATATACAACGTGTAACGGAAAGGGTATATACATACCAAGAGCATGGCTTCTTTGGATGATAACAAACGATATGGCAAGGGTTTCAGCTCAAAATGAAATACTCTAAGAATTGATACCAAATTTTCGGTTTCATATGTTTCTTAAATTCAAATCATAACAAACGTGTCACCGCACTACGTGGGTCAATAACTTTCCATGTTACTCGCATAATATCACGATAAACCTCTTCCGTAATTCTGTGCGCCTAGTACCTCTTAGTCTTCCGCACAGGCGGTGTTCTTTGTCGGCAAACGACAAAGCATGCCGCCGCGCGCCGCCAAAGGGCGGGCGGCGCGGCGGCGGCGCGGCGGCAGGCGGCAGGCGATTCACACTAGGTACCTACACGCGAAAACTGACTGACGAGCAATAGGTAGGTAACAATAATGCAAAATAAAGTTATTCCCTACCACCCTGGTAATAGGGTAGGCGTCCCAATTTGTGTCCACTAACATAAAAAAATATTGTTCAATATTATTTTAAATCCTAAATTATTCAACTAAACTATGATGATCTTTTAAGTAAATCACACACCAGAGCATAAATAAAACAAGAGTTAATTACGTACATAATTCAAAAATCATTAAATATCGTACTTAGATGTGGTGTGGTACATTCGATCATATTATGTTGTACGTTTGTAATAGGTAGGTACGTCAGAATCGGAACTCGTGAGCTTTTATTTCAAAATACCTAACATAAATTAATGATAATCTTTGAACAAAATACATTGTTATTTTGAAATCTACGATTTGAATTGTATTTACCAGGAGTAATTTAAATGACAGGGACAGTAACTAGTGCGCTTACCCTAAACCTACTTTAGGGTTATACACACAATGATGATTTACATTGTGTGTGTAAATCAGGGTTCTGTGAGCAAATGACTTTCAACTCGGCAATAATAATTCCTGTTGCTCATGCGGTCCTAGTACTTTGAGTTTTGATTTTTTTATTCACGGGATAAAAAATCGATTTAAAACAAAACATCGTTTATCCTTATGGCCACCAAAAAAAGATAACGTTCGGAAATTTACAGGAATATTGTTATTAAATTAGGTAGGTATTTACTGTGTTGTTGGTAAGAGATGGTAAGGTGGGTAGTGGGTGGAATATTACAATATTAATAATATCATCTACACAGTAATCTTCTACAATGGAAAAACTACGAAAAAACAAAAAAAGTGTAGTTCAAGTAGGTACCTAAATATTATTTCGTTAAATTTTGATACCTAGACAAATTAATCGTAGGTACCTATTGTAACTTGTTCACAAACATAATCTTAGAAAATAAATTTAGAAAAAGTTAGTATTACTTTGTTTACAAAAAATAAACATACGGAACCCTTTATTCAGAAATACCAGGAGTAAGAGGTTTATTTCTACTTGCAAATAGTTCATTGACACCGATCAGCTGACTTAGTGCTAGTGATGTATTTATTTCAATTTGAAAAATTCGGTTTCTGGTATCTATGTATTAAAAATTCTCATAACTTCCGAACATGTAGAGATAGGATTAAAAAACCCATGCCATATCGTTTGTTAGCATCCAAAGAAGCCTGGCTCTTGGTATGTATATACCCTTTCCATTACACGTTGTATAACTCAAAGGTGACTGACTGACTGACATAGTGATCTATCAACACACAGTCCAAACCACTAAACGGATCGGGCTGAAATTTTGCATGCAGGTAGATGTTATGACATAGGCATCCGCTAAGAATGGATTTTGATCAATTCTACCCCCAAGGGGTATGAAAAGGGGATGGAAGTTTGTATGAAACTTTGAATTCTTTGGCGCGAGCAAAGCCGCGGGTTCAGCTAGTTATTTATATATTTATGCAATAAAAGTAGCAAAACCTTATAAATGTCCTATGGACAACCATCACTTGTTGGGGACATGTGAGGACAAAAAATAGTTGATCGACCCATTTACATAAGTAGGTACCTATATAATTTAATATAATAAGAAAACCATTCAAAGTCAAAGTATTTTATTGCATAAATACATGTATGAGAAGATGTCACATAATTATAATAATGTCCAGTGTATTCTACTTAAAACTAGGCATGCAATATTTTTGATTACATGATAATATATAAAAAGACAAAGGAAAAAAGCCAACAATATTATTATTTAAAAATACCTACAGTCAATAGAAATAAACTTAATCAATCCATTATGATGCTTAGTAGTTTAATCAACTTATATTTTGACCGACAAAGTTGGGTTTACTTAATACACACTTATTGAATAATTTATTAGTTTTTTCACCAGTTACATTAAATAAAATCATAATTCCTATACCCAAAAAAGGCTGTCAGGGGCTGGTCAGATAATATTTTATTTGTATGAAGTACTTTTTATATATTATAAGTACTTAAATTACAATGGTATATCCTACTAATAACCTAACCCACCTAATATTAACCTAACACAGACATCTAAGGTAAATAAAAATATTATAATATAAAACTACATAGCTGCACCCCGCAGCTGTAATTAATATGATAAAATATATTCAAAAATTATTCACGCCTCCCCCTATATTTTGGTCTATTTTAGATTCGGTAAGGCAGTAAAATAACCCATTGTAACATACGAGTGTTCAAGGATTATAATTAGGTATGCATTGTAACCTTGATACAATTCTTTTTAATTGTATCTACATACTGATACATTTAATAGGTACTACTACTAGGAGAAGGACAACATAATTTTCAGTGAAATATCTATTTTAATACTGACGGCTTGCATAGAAACTCACCGCTTTTCGGCAAACTTCTTATAACATTCACAGCAGCATTAAATTTGTCTTCCAGCGACATTTTTGTTTATCACACACAAGGAAACGATACGAATTAATTCATTAAAATCACAACGCACTTTGGACTTAGTGTTTCTTCACACCAACATGTTTCTCACAACATCACTGTGGTTTCGTGGCGAATTTGAGATAATTTATATGCAAGGTATTTAGAGCCACTAAACTCATCAATATTGCACTGCAGTAATTGGTTTCTCATAGACCCATACTCGACTACTCGACTCGATAAAAACACCAGCCAGCGCGATACGCCACAACAACGATGAAATAGGAAATCACCCTGACGCAACAAGGAACGACAAAAATTTTGTATGGAATTAGCATGGCAAATAATGGCTGATTGACTGATTTGACATGATTGTTGCTTGAATTGCTTGATTGACACTGATTGAATGGGACGAATGATCGTTCCATTCAATCAGTGTTCTCTCGTTCTTTCACAACTCACTCTCTTTTTCGTCTGTCTGCTTTGTTTACTTGTAGCTTCCACTCGTATTTTGTTTGTTTTTGTAAATTTCTAGCAGATTTATCAATAATTACGTCCATAAATGTGAAATTGATCGTTATTATCCAGTGAACGTAATATTTTACTGCGATACCTCCAAAAAACGATTAATAACGTGCGAAATTGTGGAGATCAAGCGAGCCGTAAAATTATAGAAAATGGAAGTCTAGTTTCTTTGGATGAGGCTCGGTAAACATTGAATTAGATATTTTAGTGAATACAATCAACGAACAAACAACATGCATCGTATTGAAAAGAGATTATGGATTTACTAAAGGTAAATACTGAGTATTCGTGTTATAGTGAATGTACTTAATGTAATTATCGATAACTGTGTCGGACAGTTCTTTCTATGCTAATATCCCATTATAACGTGCACATCTAGGAGGCTACATACACAGTCTTACAAAATGGGCTTTCCGCGGTGGCTAATAGTAATCAAGTATTTGTTTTTTTGAAATTTAAATTTTTTCCCTGCTAAATGCACAAATTCATGATTATCGGGTTATATTATTATAAAATATATGAGTATTTCTCAAACAAAATGTACGTAACAAAAAAGGAAAACGTTACTAAAAAGTACTTTTTTGTAACATAACTCTAGGAACTTAAGGAAGAAAAGTTACGAAAAAGTACTTTTTTAACATTTTCCTTTTTCGTTACTCATATATATTTTGTAGATACTACCAGTGAAAAATCCATGCCAAAGATGAAAAGATTAGTACCCACTACCGATATTAGTGAGCCCTCGGTCACATACCTACTGTGGTAACAGTTACGGCTTTGATGACATACCTAATAAGAACTGCGAGACTGTGAAAGTAAGTTGATTTTTATATTTTGCCCTCATATTAGTTACCCACTTATTCAGAAACAAAAATCAATGCTTAAGATGACATGCTTAAGATAACTGGGAGTTGCAAATAGCATATTAAGTTTGTACTGTTAAAATTATTATAACCTTTTCAAGAATATGACGTGAATTAGTGTTTTAAACTTATGCTCTAGGTACAAAACTTCTCAAGAAAACTACTGGAAATTAATAAAAACTACTTTGTTACAGAACATGTCAAGCTCACCGTGTCCGTCCTGCTAATACTAAACATTATAATAAATTTATAAACAAATTCATAAAATGAATAGGTTTCGGTACAAAAATAAGATGTACTAATGCAAAAAGCTTTTTATTTCATATCAGATCCATATTTAAGTCCAACCTAGGACTTCAGGACCTAGGTTGTACTTAAACGTGGATTCAGTCAATAAATGGATTACAAAAAAACCTCGATTTCGATCTCGCATATTTTATCGATATCGATATAAAAGCGAGTGCCATCGCGCAGCACTATATAGGCTGATAGGTTGGTAAAACTGTTGTTGTTTGACGTACATATTCGTTGTGTTGGTATTGAAGTGCCATGTAAAAGGATCCCATTGGCTCTCATTGGCTCTTTACTAAGTCCCGCCTCTTCTCGTAGTTTTACATTCTCTTTGTAGGAAATGATGAATGAAAAAAAATGAAAAAATGGTAAACTGTGATGGTTTTTTTTTTTTAAATTTTGTGCTGCCAGATGAGACAATTGAAAATGCTGTAACCGTGATTCAAAAACGCAGATTTTCAATACCTTCTTGTTTTATCATTTACCTCTCTTATCAACTTTTATCACTCGATTCGTGCACTTATTAATTATTTTTTTAAATCAGTCATTTAAAAAACTAAGAAGTAAGTAAACGCGCCAAACAAGGGGTTGTTGTAGCGATTTGCGTATGTAGCGTAGTTACGAAAGGGAGGCGGATTCCTTGTCAAAAAGGTGGAGCAAAAAGCGGAAAAGTGGTACATCTGGCAACGCTGAAAAGAATAGAATTGCCCACAGACTACCACAAAGAGTATTCATACATCCCGGTATTCATCCATTCAGCATCCCCGTTCGGTCCCTACTACATAGACTGTACGTGTTGCGCCACGAAGATTTAAATCCCGGTATTCCCACGGGATAAAAAATAGCCTATGTGCTATTCCAGACTATAATCTATCTCTCTGACAAGTTTCATCCAGATCCGTTCAGCCGTTCCGGGGCGTTAGAGTTACAAACATCCATCCATCCATCCATACAAACTTTCGCGTTTATAATAATAGTAGGATGATCAAATGCGTACATAAATAATTATTACGGATGCGAATGGCCTGCTTATCATTTCGCTTCGTTCGTTCTGCGTTCGTTTCGTTCGTTCGCTCTCTTGCTTCTCTTCCTTTTTTTTCTCTATTTTTTTTAAATACGCCAGCACGCTAGCCAGCTAGTGCTGACCGCCGGATGGTTGTTTTATCTTCTGTGGTATTTTATGTTTTCCACCCTGTATATTTTTTTTGTTTAGGGCTCGTACGGACAATCTTACCAGTGTCAATAGTTTGTAGTCAAGTAAGTCCATAGTCAAGTCAGCTGTCATTTCTATGAAGAACCTGGTGGCAGTTTTCTTGAAAATATTCGAAACATTTTCGGTTATACCACGATGCACTTTTACTTGCCAAATGCTTAAACTTTGTGCTAAGACCTCAAGTACCTAATTTGGTCAAAATACCACTGAAATTACACAGCTCAAAATAACACTAGCTATGTAGTGAAATGATTGAAAATTGCGGAAAATGAATTCCTGTATAATATATTTTTTGTATGAATGTATGTAACTACAAACTTGCCCAAGGAATTTGAATACAAGTATCATGCCTGTATTGTCTTTTGATGTTAGGTTTTACTTGACAGTTGACTTTCACGGAGTTCTGTCAAGCTGCGCTGCACTGCGTATGCCGCCATGTTTCTTTTCTTGTCAAATCAGTTGAGTAACTCAACTTGAGTTCCCTCCCTCATTCTGTTATTTTTTGTTTGAGAAGGTAATTATTATCCATAATAATTACTAAAATCCTACGGAAATTTTATGTAAAAGAGACTGTGCTGTGTTTTTTATAACTTTTCTCTGCAGCAGTGCATAAATTTCGAGTTTTCGATAGGATCGTGCCCGGCTAAAAATATTTTATTTCAGGCATATTTTAGTCATTAATTTCGACATGCTGTTGGGTTTGGTGTTTATCCAAGTACATATATGCTTTTAACCGTTTTAATAAATTAGGCATGGTTTTGGTTAAAATTATAGTACTACCCTTTGATTGATGGAAGAGGAGTAGGTATTCAATTTCTTGCTGATACCTACCGTGCGACGGTACAAATGTTTAAAGTCTACCGATCTGAAATGCCAAATAAATTCGACATCGACACTGGTGAAGAACTACTTTGATTACTATATTGTGAAACGTTTAAGGACTGTTTACATCAGTTCAGCAGTGTTATAACTGGACAGTTTTATTCCAACAATGGTGGTACTGAATCAACCAGTCTTATTCATGTGCGTACGTACATATAATCACCAAAGCCTAGAAGAACAGGCAACAAAATACCTTGTTAAAAAGTTAAAAAAAAACAAGTCATGTACCCAAAAAAATATTTATGAAGGAGGCTCTTGACTTCCATACCAACATAATTAACTTATCAGCAACCATCTCATAAATCTGGCTAACACAGCATAATAAAACAATCAAGGACACTAAAAAGAATCAAGTGTTTTAAAGATGTTTAGATAGTGATGATGATGGGCTAGATAGTGTTGTGTGGAAAGTGTCCACAAACATTTTTTTATTTTATAGTGTAAGCCTAGAAATGCCAACAGTCAAAGAGGAAGTCAACAAATACTGTGTAAAGTACAGCAAAGACTCGAAACCTATACAAATGACCTAGCAAAAAATCTACTCAACACCCAAGACAATGTGAACCGCCTAAAGAGATGGCAAATACTGAACCTAACCAGCTCTTTAAACAAAACGGTGTGGCTTCACTGGAACCACACCCCAACCGCATTATCTCAGAAAAGAATCTGACTAAGGCTAAGAAGCCGATTGCAGATATACTAATATAATAATATATAGAATATAATAATATGTATAATATAATAATATATAGAATAATATGCAGATATACTAATATATCTCCTATTATTTCAATGTTTTTCTTTTAAGTATGTTGTACACCTTCCCACCACTATAATCGGCTCTCTCTATCCTCTAAGGTTTGCTGGAAGAAAACTCTATATACATGACTATTATGTATTTTTTGTGTAAATCAGTTTGTGTACAATAAAGAATAAAAGAGTATAAAAAAAAAAATTAGTGTAAGCCAATAAATGTATCCAGTACATACCTTTTTCAGGAAGAGTAGTCCCACACATTCACAATGCCAGAACTCACTGAGCTTGACAAAGCCACCGCCTCCATGACAGAGAAGCGTAAGGAGGAGACTGCTTCATCAGACAGTGACTCTGATGACACCATCCCAGAACTGGAAGATGCTGGTAAGCTACCAGCATTCTCTAATAGCCTGGTCGCACTAGGCTTGTAGCGAGGCGAGCCTTGGTAATTTGGTGTTATCAGCTAACTTGTGGTGAGAGGTGCTACGCCTCGCTACAAGCTTCCAACAAGGTATAACAGCAAAGGAAGAGCTCAGAAGAAGGTCATCTATTTCTGCTGTCAAGCACTTGGTACTTGGTGAGTGGACTGGTTTCCGCAAGTAGGCCGCAGATGGGCCCTTTTTGCTTGTCGGGTGGTAGATGCTAGCTCAGCCACCCGATGTCCTTCAGGAAAGCCAGTGCCGTTTATCATTTTAATGGGTGCAGTTAATATTTCCTGGTGAAACAACAGGCATGTGGGGCTAAACATCTGTATGCTTTTAGTTGATGGCCACATATCAATGCTGTTACTGCTGCATTCTAGGATTATATGTAGCTGTTTCCTCTGTATAGGAAACTCTTAAACACACATAAAATCATGCCTATTTCCCATAGGGGTAGGTATAGACAACAGATTTCCATTTGCTGTCACCCTGACATTCCTCTTTCATCTCTCACATTTCACTCTCATAAGATTCTTCATCCTACTAATACTTATTATAAATGCGAATGTTTGTATGTATGGATGGATGTTTGTTACGGCTCTTGGTCAAAATAGGCACAGAGATATATTATAGTCTAGAATAACACATAGGCTACTTTTATCCCGTGAGAATACCGGGAGTTAAAACTACGCGGGTGAAACCGCGGCGCGCTACTGGTCCAATAATAAAAAGATGTTATTTACAGGAGCACCTGGCCCCGGTGGAATACCCAACCCGATCGCTGGAATCGACATTGTGTCGAAGGCCAAACAGTCCCGTGGCGAGAAGAAGGCTAGGAAGATCATGAGCAAGCTTGGACTTAAGCCTGTAAATAAATTGACAATTTTCATTACCTATCTTGGTCACAAGTCGTGAAATTGAGATGGCAATAGCACATCTAACACGCCAGGCTATTGCCATCTTGAAACGTCACAAAATCGGGCGAGAAATGGCAATAGAATGGTGCATGTGATTAATATTTAGACCCAGCATTGACATGACACATATTGGTACCTGTATACTGAAAAAACTGAAACAGCTTCAGGACTTTGATCAAGTACCAAGTGCTAACAAGAGAATCAAGATTCTTTTAGTAAGGGAGGTAGTCAGAGGTATGTCCAAACATCTGGCACAAACCAACATTTCACAGTAGTTAGTATTACATACGTGACAGGTTGCAAGCCCATCGCCGCTGTTAGAATACCTACTAACTGGTTTACTCAGGATGGAGGCCGTTTCAGAGCACAGAGGGCGTAGTCTTTGTTTTGGTTGACACATTACACGCGTGTATGGTGTACACTACACGCAGTTTTTGTATGAAAATAAGAAACGGCGGTCGCGTCCGCTAGGGGCGCTTTTCTTATTTTCATACAAATACTGCGTGTAGTGTACACCATACACGCGTGTAATGTGTCAACCAAAACTACAACTACGCCCTCAGGCATTGCGCAAATAAATTTTTCAATAAAAAATCCATTGGTGCACAACCGGATTCGAACCTGCGACCTTACGATCGGAAGCAGGGGTCACTCCCACTCGACCACCGGTACCCGTATACTGGGTAAATAAAGGAGCCCAGCCTTAATTGTCATTTCTTGTGCAATAAGTAACATTCAACCTAAATTTTCAGGTATCTGGAGTCAACCGAGTGACTATTCGCAAATCTAAGAACATTCTGTTTGTGATCAACAACCCTGATGTATACAAGAACCCTCACTCAGACACATACATTGTCTTTGGTGAGGCGAAGATTGAAGACCTATCGCAGCAAGCCACCATGGCTGCCGCTGAGAGATTCAAGGCACCAGAGACGGCTGCATCAGGCAATGACGCAACTACTGCTGGCACGGTGAGTTATGTTTTACAAGCTCTGTTGATACAGCTTTGAGAAAAAGCAAAGATATGATGAGAACTGACATGGAGGAAAATTATATACAATCACCAATTTTATCTTACTACTTTGTGTTAAGGGTCCAGTGACAGCGGCTCGCAATTTCGAGGTGCGATTGGCTATTATTTCATTTTATTTCATTTCGGGGAGGTTGTTTGAAAGAATAACTCTAAAGAAACACACATAAATACTGTTCGAACACAAATAATACAATAATATAAGGGAAATGTGCTTGAGTCAGAAATCATTTTGGTATTACCAAACATACTAATACCAAAATGATTTCTGATTCTTTCAAACAACCTCCCCGAAATGAAAAAAAAGCCAATCGCACCTCGAAATTGCGAGCCGCTGTCACCGGAGCCTTAAGGTGAAGACAAGAGCTAATGTGACTCTCGCTCGCAACGTTTTGACTTGTTGAAAGATATAAAATCACTAAACCCATTTTCGAATCGCAAACAACCATTTTGTGTGCAATCATATTGCACACAGTTTAGTAAAAAAATCATTTTAATAGATACAAGTTTACCTACTCAAAAGTCAGTTTTACTAGTTTTAATAAATTAGCAAACTTTTGAGTAGGAAAACTTGCATCAAACAAAATGAATTTTATACCAGTGTGTGCAATTTAATTGCACACAAAATAGTTGTTTCCGATTTTTCAAAATTTCGAATTGTGATTTTACATCTTTCAAAATCTCGAATCGTGCGAGCGAGAGGAATATTAGGTGTTGTCAACGCCTTAAGGCCTTACTTACAATGTGACATTATGGCGAAGTTGGCTTACCCCCACATGCATTCATTACACAAAAAAAAACGCAAGTTCATTAAAATTTTGATAAAAGAAACAAGCAAAAACTCAAAACAAGAGGGGGTGGATTGAATGACAAACATTTATGTGGCTATTGCGTCCGTCTTTGTGGATGTTATGAAAAAGTATTATCCTACTAATATTATAAATGCGGAAGTTTGCAAGAATGGATGGATGGATGTTTGTTACTCTATAACTCCAGAACGGCTGAACAGATCTTGGTGAAAATTGGCACAGAGATATATTATAGTCTGGAATAATACATGCTACTTTTTATCCCGTGGGAATACCGGGATTTAAAACTGCGCTAGTCAAACCGCGGGCCGCTGCTTGTATTAATGTATTTTCTGGTTCCCATGACCATAGTTTTTTATATTTGTCATTACAGACAGTAGCACCCATAGCTGAGGAGGAAGATGAGGAAGCAGTGGACGAAACGGGAGTTGATGAGAAGGATGTCGAGATAGTCATGTCACAGGCGAACGTATTGCGAGCGAGGGCTGTAAAAGCCCTCCGGAACAACCAATCCGATATCGTCAATGCTATTATGGTAAGCTATTTGAATATCCACCACTACTTCAATCACATTTTTTATACAACTAGCTGGGTGGTTCAAGCATATGGCACACTGATGTTGTGGTAAACAAAACATTTTCTCGTAAGTCACGCACGCCTATAATGCATTGCCCTGTATCCACCAACCTGAGGCATACAGATGTTAAGCCTTATGTGCCTGTAATTTTACCGGCAACCAGACTCTGAACCGAAACACGGCAACGCTGCTATGTGGCAGAAAAAGGTACTTCTCGTGGATGCAGTACAAAGGAATGCTGCAATGCATAGGCAGTATAAAGTGACATGAAGTAGTTGAAGGCGAACAATTTGGAGACAAGCAACTTGTCTGACTTATGCTTGCTGAGTTTTTAAAGCTAGTATTTTGTTATTAGAATGTACTAACGGGCATTTTAATCCCGCCTAAGCGCCCCTATCTGGTTTGCTAAAATCAATTTTTTACGTTCCCGTCAGGCCCACACCTATTTATAATTAACTAGCGACCCCCCCCCCCGCGCGCCCCTGCTTCGCACGGGTGCACATATCATGCATGTATTATACATATAAACCTTCCTCTTGAATCACTATCCATTTGGATTATCACCTCAACTGGCGCAGCGGGCGATAGAGATAGCAAGTGACTTGACAGCCGATTAGTGTTGATCGAGCTTTCAGAAACCGAGTGTTATAATAACGACGTCAGAGGCGCAACGGGCCAGAGTCCGCCTGCGACGCAAGAGGTTGCGGGTTCGATTCCCGCCTCGGAACAAATTTGTGTACGATCTGCAGAAATTTGTTCTGTTGGTCTGGGTGTTTATGTATAATAAAAAATATCTACCTATGTAAGTATATAATGTATTAAATATATCAGTCATCTAGTACCCAAGGCCGCCCATTGTACTTTTAGTTTTAAGTTTGTTTTTTTTTGTTGTGTGCAATAAAGTATTTTCTATCTTCTATCTATCTATCTACCCATAACACAAGCTTTGAGTAGCTTACTTTGGGGCTAGATGGTGTTGTGTGGATTGTCCAGCATTATTATTTATTTATTTAAAAAAACCGCATCAAAATCCGTTGCGTAAAGATTTAAGCATACAAAGGGACATGGGGACATAGGGACAGAAAAAGCGACTTTGTTTTGTAATTAATTTATACGAAATCTGAAAGACGAAAAACTAGTCGCCTCTATTTTGAGAAAGCTCGTCGCCATACAAAACCTGGGCTTGCAATATTTTTTTTAGATACCAATAAAAAAATACTCCTCTGAGGTACATTTCAATCATTGAATTTACTAATATTATCTTCTCTTTTTTTTCAGGAGCTGACAATGTAATCGCATAGCAAGTCATAGCTTTAAGTCTGTGTTTCGGCGGCTCATTCGAGCTAACCCTAAGTGTCTGGGGGTGTATATAGGATATTTCTGAATAAAATACATTATGTAATTCATCAAATATGTATTTCACTGTTTATACTTTTTAGTGTCTTTCCATCGTGAGTTACCGAGACAGCAATGCAGGCGCAATGGTAGGAGGGACCAAATCATACTAATATCATAATTGTGAAAGTTTGATACTTTGAACGGATCTGGATGAAATTTGGCACAGAGATAGATTATAGTGTCTCGTGGGAATACCGGGATTTAAAACTACGCTGGTGAAACCGCAGGGCGCAGCTTGTATATATGTTATAAGTCTATTGGCTTGGTGCTGGTTGCATTATTTATTATTGTGGAACGTTTACCAATATTTATTTATATAATATACATATAAACATTCCTCTTGAATCACTATCTATTAAAAAAACCGCATCAAAATTCGTTGCGTAATTTTAAAGATTTAAGTATACATAAGGACAGAGAAAGCGACTGTTTTATACTATGTAGTGATAGTGACTAGGCATACATTATGCACTCCGTTTGCATAATTTACCTACACTCTTTACATAGACAGCAGGGAGACCCTCAATTATCCTCGCGGGTCGCTTCACGAGGACACCTCAATTGAGGTGAGGAGAATATTGAAATAGCGATCGAGGTTTGGTAGGTTGAGGCGATGCCACTCTTTTTCGTTTTTTATACATCTAGCGGATGGAACAACCAGATGGCCCACCTGATGATAAGTGGTAATCATCACCTTTAACAAAGCATTGCTTCGTAAGTCACGCCCGATAGGAACGTGCCTTACAATGCACTACCATGCGTCCATCAACTTGAGGCATACAGATGTGCCTCATGTGCCTGTAATTATTTATATATTGCTATTATTATTTATGAGCTATTATTATATAAAACTTTTTTATTAAATAAAACTATGTTCTAATTTATTTAATTACATGACAACTTAACACGTGTAAATCAGCCTTTATTCACACTTCGAACTTTCATTAATTTTCATCATTTCCACATACTAACTATGTTGAATTATATGTATCTCTCAAAGCTAATGCAGTAGATTTACGGGGCGCCTATTTCCACCGACTTTTTTTTCTCACAAATGTGGTATTTACTGTCAAAACTGACATTTCATATTGTCAAATAACACTGCTTGCTAGGAAGTTATTCGTCGAGCGAGCTCCCTTCCTCCTCCCTCCATTCCAATCGGCAGCATAAAGGCCCATTTACATGACGCCATTTTCTTGTACGTACAAGAGCATTAATTGAATGCAATAAATGAAGCGCAATAATGACCTTCGAGAATTGCAAGCAACTGTTTACACGCGGAAACTAGTAAAAAAGTTGAATGCAATTATTGAATGCAAATCTTGACAAGTGAGGGCTATCGCGTATGAAATCGCCGCTAGAGGCGCTTGTGTAGCGTGAGGTCTTCGAAACGTCAAATGTCACTGTTTGTTTACGAGTTGGCTACGCGCGCGCTTTTATATTTCTAATTAAATGTATAATGCGAGTATTAACAATACTTTAGATTAATTATGGCAAATACAGATTACGGATCTATGAATGTCAGTGCTTTAAAAGTGGAGTTAAGAAAAAGAGGTGCAAATTATTTGAAGCAAGGGTTGCAGTTTCACGTTGCTTTTGACGTTGATAAGCTCTTTCGGTACGTTTTCTTTTAATCTCCTTTCTCTCTTCACTTTCATGATTCCAGGAAACAGACTAGGCACCGCATTTGGTTTCAGTTTAGGAGTAGCTGAAATGTTTGAACAAAAAATCAAAGTAGGTATTTACTTAAAAACTTCTCAGTTTCAAGGTTCGGGAACATCAAATGGTGATATTTAGGAATAAGAAAAATCATTAGGTACTTACGATTTTCTGTATTTGATTCTTTAGGTAATATATAATCGTCAAAGTTGAAATGCTTTTTACAAACACGTGACTGTTTAGAAGGGACGTAGTTGACCCTGCGAATCGCTATTAACCACTGCTTTGAGATACTTTTATCTTTCGGAAACTTATGTCCGCCTTTCTTTTCCGAGCAAAACGGAACTGCGCAACACTGTGGCATGGCCAATACGTTTACATTTTAGTTCTAGGGTATTAAATATGATCTAATATAATCATCTAATGAAGATACAAGTTTTGGCGCTCGTAATACGAACTTTGACAGCCGTAGTTAAGGACCTCACGCTACAGTGGCGCCATCTGATGAAACAAAAAACGATAGCCCTCATTGCAGCTGTCTTTTGTTTACACCAATACGATAATGTTTAGGAGATTATTGCTTTCAAGTTTTGCTTTGTCTAAACGAGCCCCTGCCGAGCACTGACAACGCCCCTGGTGTTGTTGCTGTCTATGGACGACGGTGACCGCTTACCATCGGGTGGGCCGTTAGCCCGTTTGCCTATCTTTTACATAAAAAAAAAAAAAAAAACAGACTTGTACGTGCGTGTACAATTTTTTGGTGCGTTCGTTCAAGTATTGCTCGTATTTGCGTTGGGGAATTTTTCATTCAAGTGTTGAACGTTTTAGATTTTTTTTTCATTCTATTTTAGAATTCGGTTCTGCTGATTTAATAAAGTTTATTGAGACTTATCGGATACCTACACAATGATTTTAATTACAAGAACCGTGATGCACGTAATGCTGCACTAGCAGCATTTGGAACATATGGAAGGAAATACCAAACAAAAATAAAAAAATTGAGCATCCAATTGAATACAAGAATTGCATAACAAATTATTGTACTTGCTGTTTATACCAGAGACAGTTTTGAATGCAATAATTCCCTACTATAGCAAGAATGTGACATGCTGTACAGATGATGCCAGCCAATTATTGCTATAATATTATTGTATGCAACAGGCAATAAACTTGTATCGTGTAAATGGGCCTTAAGCCTAGTTTGCCGTCCTAGGATTTCTAGGCCTGCTCAGCCTGGTGGTAAATCCGCCACTGCGTCCGAGACTAAATGATGGCCCTGATGTAGATAGGTAGGTACCTGCCTAGGTATTTCTTCGCCCATCAACAAGTTCAGCAAAATCGAAAATATAAGTAGATAGCTTCAGAAAATACCTAAGTAGTATTATACATGTACAAACATTCATTGCGAAAATGTACTAGGTAGGTACCTTACCTACTTACTGAAATTTCGTAGCTGGTAAAAAGTACCTAAATATCACGTAACAGAGAAAACCCATAAATATCTAAAGGTAGGTAGTTATCTAAAATCTGGTCGCGGGGCAGGGAGAATTGCGTAGGTACATACCTAGGTATGGTTGCAGAACGGCGCGGCGGTCATTGCATCAGTAGGTACGGGTGTGGCGCATTCGCTGTAGTGACAGAGATAGAGCTACTGTCAACTGAAGGCTGGTCAAAATGGAACTATCTGGTATTCTGTAACTCATCATAATATTATTCCTACCGACTTTCTAGATCATCATCATCATTTCCACATACAAACTATGTTGAATTCTATGTATCTCTCAAAGCTAATGCAGTAAAGATTTATACCACCATAAAAAATGTTTGCTAAAGTGCATTAAATAAAATGTCATCATTTTATAATAATTTCTTGACAATGCACGCATAAACATTATTTAGATATCAATTAGTTATGAAATACGCTCACATTTTGGTTTTACGAATCAGAAAGTTTAAAATGTGAAAAAAGACCGAATGAAAGTTGAAAAAAGTCGGTGGAAATAGGCGCCCGATCAAAAAACCCCATTCTCACCTCACCTCTCAATTTTCTCGTTCGAAGTTCATGCGAGACCACAGACAGAGTACATTATTGTCAGTTTCGTTCGATTTGTCGAATCTGTCATTTTATTTTAGGTTTTGCGTTTTTTGGATTTAATCTGAAATAAATCTATTTTCATCGGGGTTTTGCTAAGTGGAAAATCTGTGAAAAATGTCCATGTTCCCAGGAACAGTGGCCTTCGACGAGTATGGTCGTCCATTTATTATCCTGAGAGACCAGGCGAGCCAGAAAAGGCTTACCGGTACCGATGCCTTGAAGGTAACTATTCTTTCTAAATAAATTTTAAAATAAGTGTATGCTTAATTCTACGACCTGAAGAAGGCTGCTGCAACCCTTTCCTTGCTATATTTCCTTGTTATACGTCTCTGAAAACTTGTTCTGAAACTTTTTAACCTAGAAAAACAATGTATTGTATTTTGATATCGTTATTTCATGTAAAAAAAACTGTAAACTGAATGAAACTGACACTTATTTTATTATTTAAGACTAGGAACCATCAAAACAGTCGATAAAAATATAAATTTATTGTCAGTTTTCGAGTTAATTGATTTCGAAGAATCAGGTGCTTGTGTGATGGATGAATCACATGATTTCTTTTTGGTAAAACAACACTTCAACATTTCATTCCCAGTTCTGGCTATTTCGGTATCGTACCACGCATATTATTATATAGAATTATACCAAATTATTCATCTAACTTGTGTTGTTTACAAAGTTTTCGGGTTGGCTATAGCAATCCTTGTACCTGAGTTGAGGGTTGGGGATAGGGGGGATGCAAGTGGGGGTAGATGGCAAGTCTTCCCCTTGAGTCCTTTTTTCTAGGAAATGAAAAAAAATAATTTAATTTTTCAGGTAAGTTACTAGTTAGGTTAGGGTTTTTTTTTTTTTTTTTATATGAAAAAAATTGGTAGTAATATTTCATCTCTATGACAAAAAGACTCAAGGGAAGGAATTCTCATTAGGTTAGGGTTATTTTTTTTTTTTTTTTTTTAAAGTGAAGAAATTTGTATGAAATTTTTTGGAATTTTTTTTTCATTTCCTAGAAAAAAGAACTATAGGGAAAGACTTGCCATCTACCCCCACATGCTTTCCCCCTATCCCCAACCCTCAACTCAGGTACCAGGGTAGCTATAGTTTAACCATCCTTGTTTGTACCTGAGTTGAGGGTTGGGGGTAGGGGGATTGCAAGTGGGGGTAGGTGGTCAAGTCCTTGAGTCCATTTTTCTAGGAAATGAATAAAAATAACTTCACTTTTTCAGGTAAATAAATACTTAACTAGTTAGTTTAGAGGGTTTTTGATTTTTTAGGTGCAGAAAATTGGTATTCTATTTTTAATACTAGGTACATTGTATCCTAATTCAATTTATTTTGTTAAACTTAGCAATAATTCATTTGAAAATGAATTGAAAGTTCCTATTTGTACATTGATCTCTGATACAAAGTCAAAAGATAATTCTATAAATTGAATTTTCAGCTACATCTTGCTATCAATTTTAATTGTCTGTACACTGTTTAAAAAATATCTGAAAAGTGGCGAAAATACATATTTATAGCATAGGTTAACATTAAGTTCAAACACATTTCAGTCCCACATCTCGGCTGCTCGCCAAATTGCGACTATCCTCCGCACTTCACTAGGACCACGAGGGCTTGACAAGCTCATGGTCAGTTCTGATGGGGATGTCACAGTCACCAACGATGGAGCTACCATCCTGAAAATGATGGATGTGGAGCATCAAATCGGAAAACTGCTGGTGCAATTGGCTCAGAGTCAGGATGATGAGATAGGTGATGGAACCACTGGGGTCGTTGTATTGGCTGGTAAGTGTTATTCTGGGTTGGCTATAGCAATCCTTGTACCTGAGTTGAGGGTTGGGGATAGGAGGGATGCAAGTGGGGGTAGATGGCAAGTCTTCCCCTTGAGTCCTTGAAATGAAAAAAAAATACTTTAATTTTTAGGTAAGTTACTAGTTAAAAAAAAAAACACAACAGCTTCACGACTTTGATCCCCAGGCACGGTAGATATCCCTTCAGATCTCCCAGTACCAAGTAGCTACTAATTCAAGATTCTTTGAGGATGTCTAAGGGGGGTAGTCAGAGGTACGTCCAAACATTACATTTGGCACATACCCACATTTTGCAGTAGTTAGTATTCCATACGTGACAGGTTGCAAGCCCATCGCCGCTGTTAGAATACTAACTGGTTTCCTCACGATGTTTTCCTTCACCGTTTAAGAGCACTGGCATTGCGCACATAAATTTTTCGATAGAAAAATCCATTGGTGCACGACCGGATTCGAACCTGCGACCTTACGATCGGAAGGCGGGGTCACTCCCACTAGACCACCGGTGCTCTCGGTTACTAGTTAGGTTAGGGTTTTTTTTTATATGAAGAAAATTGGTAGTAATATTTCATCTCTATGACAAAAAGACTCAAGGGAAGGAATTCTCATTAGGTTAGGGTTATTTTTTTTTTAAGTTAAAAAATTTGAAGTAATATTTTTTTCATTTCCTAGAAAAAAGGACTCAAGGGGAAGACTTGCCATCTACCCCCACTTGCATCCCCCCTTTCCCAAACCCTCAACTCAGGTACAAGGGTATCTATACTTTAACCGTTATTCTATTTAGCTTGCAACTTGTCACATATGGAATATTAACTACTGCAAAATGTAGGTATGTGTGTAACGTTTGGGTGCACCTCTGACTACCCCCCTTAGACATCCTCAAAGAATCTTGAGTTAGTACTTGGTACTGAGAGATCTGAAAGGATATCTACCATGCCTGGGGATCAAAGTCGTGAAGCTGTTTGTATTTTTTTTCAAAAGTTTGAAATTTAATGTAATTGTACTTGCACCATCTTTGAAAGCTCTTGATTATTTAGGTACAGTCACAGAATATAAAGAAGTATAGGTACCTACATCTAAAGTGTATTGATGACTAGTTCCGCCCCGCGGTTTCACCCGCGCAGATTTAAATCCCGTAATTCCCACGGGATAAAAAGTAGCCTATGTGCTGTTCCACACTATGATATATCTCTCTGCCAAGTTTCATCCAGATCCGTTCAGTTGTTCCGGTGTGACAAACTAACATCCATCCATACTCACAAACTTTCGCGTTTATAATACCTACTAGCGATCCGCCCGCGCGCCCCTGCTTCGCACGGGTGCACATATCATGCATGTATTATACATACAAACCTTCCTCTTGAATCAATCTATCTATTAAAAAAAACAGCATCAAAATTCATTGCGTAGTTATAAAGATTTAAGCATACATAGGGACATGGGGACATAGGGACAGAGAAAGCGACTTTGTTCCATACTATGTAGTTATTAGTAGGATTTTCATGTTTTAAAAATAATACATACTACTGCAACTATTACTATGTGTACCACATTTCAGGGAGAAAGTTTAGTTATAATCATGTATTTAATTTATATGATAGATAGGTATTCATGTAGAGTAGAAACAGTAAATCAAAATGAAACCGTTTTTTTCTGATAATTTTGACTGTTACAGTTTGTGTGCATGCAATAGTTTGATTAAAATTGGGATTGGGTGCCGATGATGATTCAATTCATTTTATTTGATTTACAATGAAATCTACCTTGGCTGTGTCTGAGGTGCCCATTTTACTCATCACACAAGATCATTAAAAACTTAATCCACACTCGCATTTCAAGACATTCGCGCCGTAAATGTAGAGGGCGCACTACCTTTAACAGTTCATAAATCTCTCGTTCTATTCCAGGCGCACTTCTTGAACAAGCCGACATCCTCATCGACAAAGGCATTCACCCCATCCGTATAGCAGATGGCTTCGAACTAGCTGCTGCCACGGCATTGGCTCATCTCGACAGCATCAGTGAAGCTTTCCCTGTCAACAAGAATACCAGGGAGAGTCTCATCAAAGTGGCCATGACTACTCTTGGGAGTAAGGTGGTGGTCAAATGCCATAGGCTTATGGCTGAGATTGCCGTTGACGTAAGTATTTTGGACCCAGTAGCTGCCATAAAAATTTCAATAGCTTTTATTTAACAACAATACTAATAGGCCCATATTCATATTTGTCTTTGAACTCGCCAATAGTACAATGTGCGCCCGTGCGAACCAGGGGCGCGCGGGCGGGTCGCTAGTTGTTAAACAATTCATAAAGACATTTCTTCACAGGCAGTCCTATCAGTAGCGGACCTGGAGAAGCGAGATGTGAACTTCGAACTCATCAAGGTAGAAGGCAAGGTGGGCGGCCGCATGGAGGATTCCACGCTGGTGCGTGGAGTGGTTATCGACAAGACTATGAGCCATCCGCAGATGCCTAAGGAATTGAAGGTACTGTTACTAATTCCCTTTGTAACTACCCCTCACCTTTGACCCGCCAGCGCTTTCACGGCTGCTTCCGTGATCCATCCGCAGATGCCTTAAGGCCGCCAAACCCGCCGGCCCGGCGGCTTTTCCCGGCGTGTTACGCTGAAGAAAAACATCGTGAGGAAACCAGTTAGTATTCTAACAGCGGCGATGCAACCTGTCACGTATGGAATACTAACACTGCAAAGAGGGGATAGGGGATAGGATCCATCGTTTCACGATGGATATTACAGTCGTGAAGTTTTTTTTCATTGATTTTGATTGCCGTGTTTTTTTTGAGGTTAGCAGGGGGATAATGCACAATTCACCCCATTGCGGGACGTCCGTGCTGATCATATTCCCCCACTACGAATTAGAATTGTCGTTTTTTACCAGAGTGCGCGAGTGGGTTATGTGTTTGGCGTGTATCTATCCATGTATTTATGTATCCTTCCTTCGATAATTCCTTTATTACCACGTAGTAACCAAACGGCTGGATGGATTTTGATGATTCTAGTATTCGTCGCAACTTTCCAAGTGTCCTTAGAAATAAAAAAAAATAAAAAGTCACGTCCCACGTGACTTTTTGTTTTTTTTTATTTCTAGGAAAGGAGGAGCGATATTCTCTCACATAAAAAAAAAACTTCATCATGCTATCATGGCAATATGGGTATCAAAATCAAGAGAGTGATGAAGTGTTTTCAAATAATGTATTAGTTTTTGATTTAAAGTAAACCCTCAACGACAAAACCAGAACGCAAAATTCGTTAAGTCACTTTAGCGAACTAGGCCATGAGTGATACTAAAATATATCATAAAACCTTCTCTATGGTCATACAAATCGTTTAGAAAAAACCGCATCAAAATCTATGCAGCCGTTTCGATGATATGAAGAATTTTGTTATAAAAAAAATGTACCTAAATGCTGGTAACCCCAAAGTGATCAAAATGAGTTATTATACAACCACAGGCGTCAGTAAACTGCTAGGACAGGTACACGAGCCTCCGACTGCCTGCGATCATTACATTTTTATTTTTATCATCTTCATTTTTATCATTCGTCTCTTGACGAATGATAAAAATGAAGACTACTGAATGACTACTGAAGAATGGATTTCAATATTAAAAAGTACCAAATTGAAAACATTATCTTATTTACCTACCTACATACTTTTAGTTCGGGCACTCGGGTTTTTGTTTTTTTAAGAAATCTTCTTGTTATCCATAATCATAAATCATTTATTTGCGTCAATGGTGTGTACAAGGTACCTAGTGACAAAATTTATAAATCCAGGATGTGAAACTTGCGATCCTAACCTGCGCGTTCGAGCCCCCAAAGCCCAAGACTAAGCATAAGTTGCACGTGGGCTCAGCCGACGAGTACAGAGAACTGCGCGCGTATGAACACGAGAAGTTCTTGGAAATGGTTCGCACTGTCAAGGTAAGGCTTGTTGTTTATTACTCAACTCAATACAATGTGTAACATAACACCCCTATAAATCCGGTCATGGCCAACACATTGTTTTGCGACCTAATATGAAACTATAAACACCTTTTTTTGAAGGGAAAAATGCCTTCGTATTAGCCTTCCGCCATTTCGCGGTCGCGTTTGCATTCACCATCTCGCCGAGCCAGCCCTTATCGACAGTTGTTTGTATGTTCTGGGTGTAGTGGTAGTGTACTTTGATACTTACGTAAACAGTATCAGGGGTGTTTATCTTTTATCGGGTTTTTTCATGTTTTCTATCCTGGTGATTTTTTTTTAATCAAAAGAAGACTGATATAATCCACCTACAGCATTTATTTACATCCCTATCGGTGCAGTGGTAAGGGCCTGATTTAGCTATAAATTATTTAAGTTTATTTCGAAACAATGTGATGTCTCACAGAGGCTCCATTTGAGCACTGTGTTCATACATCTCTACTTCCAGAAAGCTGGTGCTACCCTAGCCATCTGCCAATGGGGCTTCGACGACGAGGCAAACCACCTTCTCCTGTCCGAGGGTCTGCCCGCCGTGCGCTGGGTGGGAGGCCCGGAGATGGAGCTGATAGCCATTGCCACGGGGGGCAGGATCGTGCCGCGTTTCGAGGAGTTGACTCCGGAGAAACTTGGCTCCTGTGGACTTGTTCGGGAACTTAGTAAGTCTGGTGAAGGAAAAAGGGTTTAGGGAGCTGACGAGAAAATTAGGTCTATACTACGAAGAAGAAACTACCTATGCATTGTCATCTTTTACCAATCAGCTTGGTCCATACCAAGTATTGTTGAAATCTCATCTGATTTTAGGCATCTGTTGTAACCATCACCTATAACAAGCAGTGTCTCGTTTTTTGCATTATACCTGAATAACATATTTCAATATTTGAAGCTGGCACAGGCTGCTAGTCTTATTATTGTTGCCAATTCCCTAACACTGATTACACATTTATCAACAGCGTTCGGTACCTCCAAGGATGAGATGTTAGTGATCGAGCAATGCTCCAACTCCCGCGCCGTCACTATCCTAATGCGCGGAGGGAACCGCATGATCGTGGAGGAAGCCAAGAGGTCGGTGCATGACGCTTTGTGCATCGTACGCAGTCTGGTTCAGGTGAGTCACTATTTTACAGGGTATTCTTTATTGTATTTGAGACGAAATATTCGTATCAACAGGCTTTATATAATGGTGTCGATTCTGTTGTTGCATTATCCTTAATTAACCTAATCTGACTGACAGTTCTAAAATTATAGCTGTCCTTGTTCATTCGGTCTTTTAGAAAGGGATGGCAATATTTTTAGTGCTGTCAAATTAGGAAAATTAAACCACAGAATTTGCACCATTATTATCTTTTATCTAATTTATCTAAATATATTATAACTCGAAGGTGACTGACTGACTGACATAATGATATATCAACACAGCCCAAACCACTGGACGGATCGGGCTGAAATTTGGCATGCAGGTAGATGTTATGACGTAGGCATCCGCTAAGAAAGGATTTTGATCAATTCTACCCCCAAGGGGATAAAATAGGGTGTGAAAGTTTGTATGAGATGTTCAAGGTAAACGAGCGCGAGCAAAGCCGCGGGGTCAGCTAGTTGTTGTATAATATAAGGTATGTACGTAATGTATGCAGGATTCCCGCGTGGTATACGGCGGAGGAGCGGCCGAGGTGTCGTGTTCGCTGGCCGTGGCGGCGGCCGGCGAGCGGCTGTCGTCGCTGGAGCAGTACTCGTACCGAGGCTTCGCGGACGCACTCGAGGCCGTGCCTTTGGCGCTCGCTGAGAACAGGTAACCTAACCTCGATGGTACCACCCACAGTGCACATTCAATATTGCATTGTAACAAGGATCATACAAAATAACCGTAGCAACCAAGATGTAAGTTTATTGCCTGTTTTTTTAGGCTTTGGTCGCGTGACGCGTGGAACCTGCACCTAATTTTAAGACGTTTCAAAGGGATCTTTGGGATTTTATAGAATAAATACTTTTTGACTCTCCTACTTTCTAGCATTTCGTTACAAGATTCTAGTGTCTCTACTACCACCACATCTGACATTAACTTGTGTAATTTCCAGTGGTCTGTCTCCAATTGACGCGCTGTCAGAAGTGAAGGCGCGCCAGGCGGCTGAGAATAATCCCAACTTGGGCATTGACTGCATGAGCAATGGTAAATATTACTTTATCCTACGCTGCGTTTATACTCAGCTCATCATGGCATCGCGAACGTTAATGCTTTTTTTTTATACAACCAGCTGATGGAACAAGCAGATGGCTCATCTGATATTAAGTGGTAACCATCGCCTATAACAAAGCTCGTAAGTCACGCACGATAGGAACGTGCCTTACGATGCCCTGCTCTGCGTCCATCAACTTGAGGCACATAGATGTTAAGCCTTATGTGCCTGTAATTACACCGGCGACCACACTCTTTAAACCGAAACACAGCGTTGCTGCTTGGCGGCAGAAAAAGGCGTGGTGGTGGTACTTCCCCGGACGAGCCCTTTACAAAGAGCTCTACTGCTCTCACGCGTCACCGCACGCGTTGCCTTTCGCGCATTGCCCATGTCCCTGTGCATTCAAGCTAAGTATAAACGGGGTATTTGGTTGCGATAACTATCCGACGGACCGGCAACCTTCAAATCAAAATCTAATATCTCTAAACGAGCAATTATTGTATATCACTACATAGTATAAAACAAAGTCGCTTTCTCTGTCCCTATCATCTGTGTATGCTCTTTCTTTCTATCTTTAAAACTACGCAACGGATTTTGATGGGGTTTTTTTCATGAGGAAGGTTTATATGTATAATACATGCATGATATAGTAGAAAAACAATGTGCACCCGTGCGAAGCAGGGGCGCGCGGGCGGGTCGCTAGTTTGTTTATAATCTGAATCTCATGCTGGGTACACACATACGTTTACGCTCGATAAACTTGATCCATCTCGAGCAAGTACGAATGCGTGTACCAACTTTCAAGACAAATGCTCGAAGCCAGGATGCAGGTTCGAGCAAGTTTGTAGATATCCATGCTCGGATGAAACATGCTCGTCGAGCATGTACGTAACGTTCGTGTGTACCCTCCATCAGACACGGCTCCAACCATTTTCATGAAAGTATGCAGGGATTTTCGGGGGCGATGAATCGTTCTATCTAGGAGTCAGCAACCAAGTAAAGATAATATCAATTTAATGAGGTGGGATCTCTTCTCTAAAGTTCTATTACCTGACTTAGACTTGACAGCCCATTGAAGTTGATTGAGCTTTCAGAAACCAGGGGTTACTGCAATGAACACTGCTAATGTTACCTTTAGCATCTCCACATTTTGAAACACCTTGATGCCACATAACATGAGGGCCATTTGCTGTTCCGTCGTCAAGTTGTATAAAAAAGTACTAGCGACCCGCCCGCGCGCCCCTGATTCGCACGGGTGCACATATCATGCATGTATTATACATATAAACCTTCCTCTTGAATCACTCTATCTATTAAAAAAAACAGCAAACATAGGGACATGGGGATATAGGGACAGAGAAAGCGAATTTGTTTTATACTATGTAGTGATAAGTATACAAATGTGGTGTTTCTCCTCAGATTCAAACGATATGAAAGCGTTGAACGTGATTGAGTCCCTCCACTCCAAAAAGCAGCAGATCGCCCTCGCCACACAACTCGTCAAGATGATTCTCAAGATAGACGACGTGCGCTCTCCCGCCGACTCTATCGAATAGCCTTAACTTGTATAACTCAGGGTCACACGCATTTTAACGGTACTGACCAGCATAACCGAGAATAGATAGGACTATCTGTTACCTCGGTGCCAGATATGTATGAACTTACGTGATCACTTAGCCGCACGCTTAGTGAGGCGCGAGAAAAATTTCACTAAGCGTCTGTCTCGTGCGTCACTAAGCGTTCGCCTAAGTGTTCACGTAAGTTCATACATATCTGGCACCGGGGTTAGGCAAAGTCTTAAAGGTATTTTAGGTATTCAGTTAAACCATAAGATCACTTTGTGTGAGGCTAGGCGAGCATAATTTTGTGAGTTGTGAGCTGCGTATATTTGGACGCAGAAGTTCTGCATTTTTCCAGACTATACATACCTAGTCTATCTCTGTGCCAAATTTCATCCAGATGTTCAGCCGCGCTGGCGTGATCGAGTAACAAACATTCACATCCTATCAAATAGTGAAAACGCGAAAGTTTGTAAGTATGGATGAATGGATGGATGTTTGTTACTCTTTCACGCCGGAACGGCTAAACGGATCTGGATGAAACTTGTCAGAGAGATAGATTATAGTCTGGAATAGCACACAGGCTACTTTTTATCCCGCGGGAATACCGGAATTGGATACCAAGCTGCGCGTCACGAGGCATTTCCACTCGTCAAAAATCACGCGTGTGGCGCTAGTGATTGAATGTATTAAGAATGACAAATGTAAATCAACTGTGGAGTGCGGATTCCTCAGTCACTTCATGCGTTAGCATCCCTACTACTCGCGCGGTCACTTGGATGAATGTTAGTTCACGGAATCACACTGCTAGTGTTCAATGGTCAGTACTTTAATAACTCTCTTCTAAGTTTGTGTTTCTACTCGTATTAATCAGTATTTGTTACGGATTCTCCTATCACAAATAACCAAATTTTAATAATTTTGAGTTACATAATTAGCTCGACTTGTAATTTTATTTTAGAAACTATATTAAGTTATGCATTTCGCTGGACGCTGTACTGAGTACTGTTGTGATGGATGCCTTATTGCACTAATAAATTAAAAATAATAAGCTAATTACATACAATCCGTCTTTGATTTATATCTTTCTTTCCTTACTTCTTATTAAGGCTGTCACGGACGAATTATCCAACGCCCGTGCTGCCTATCCATGTATCTATGGACGCGGAGCGAGGGCTCTGCGTACATGGATCTGCGGAGCGGAGAAACGGAGAAATATTAACCAATTGGATTGCATAAAATCTCCGCTCAGCTCGTTATACAATCCTATTGGTTAATATTTCTCCGCTTCGCAGCCTTTACATGCCTCGTTTCTGGAGCCCAGACTAGCCGTAAGTAGTGATACGCTTAGTGCCTAAATCATGACTGGCCGCCGATCCTGACACGAATGGCCGGTCACTCTTCAATGTTCAATTTCTTCTGAATAGAGAAAAGCCAATGGAAATAATTTTTATAGACACTGTTTTTCAACGATAAGTAAGACAAGTAGGTAACGCTATCATCTCGTCCTGACACAGATGATAGCATAGTTAACTAGGAAAGAGATACAAAACCACATTTTTTTTAATATCTTATTATTATTTCCACTATCATGCTCGTTACTGTATAGGTACTTCAATCAACAAGTCTTTGTCTTCCAAGACGGGGGTTTGGCCTGATCATACAGAAAACACAGGACCATGAATACTCCAACCACGCAGCCCACAATAGTTGAGGAATAGAGAACTCTGTCACAAAACCCCATTTTTAGGTGAATGGGGCGCCCATCTTCACACTGGAAGTCAGCCTGTAGCTTTTTCAGTTTAATGAGACTCCGTGACTGATGGAGCGGCGATGTGGTAGAAAACCCACGGGATATCTTCAGGAAATTATTGACTAGATGCACTTTGGACATTTTGGTACTTGATTTCGATTGATGATGTGAAAATTGTACGTAGTATCTAAATTCCTTGGTGAAATGAAGCTTCATGTCAAAAATAGGTATATGTTACAGCTTGCTTTATCTGTATTTTTTTATGACTGTTTAGAGGTTTTATGCCACAAGAGGTATTTAATTATAAATTGCCGTATTCTTTTACAGAACCCTCTTCCGCGCTTGTAGGTAGGTAGGTATGTTTTGTAAGAAATCTCGCAAATCTTACACTTTCTTGAGTAGGTCGTTCACGATTGGAATACACTATCAGAAGATAGATAGATAGATAGATAACTCTTTATTGATTACCACAACATAATTAGTTAAACACATTTTACTTAAAAACTAGCACTTTGTAGCAATACAATGGGCGGCCTTATCGCTAACAGCGATCTCTTCCAGACGTACCTACCTGGTTATACTGCTTCTACTATCAATCAACCAGCTCGAAAACTGGCTTCAAACAATCCAATCCGAAATAAAATTGAAGTTGACTGGGCAGCAATCCTTGGACTGGTCCTGGACCTAAGCTTAGGACTACCTACCTAAGACTTAGGTCCTAAGTATTCCAATTAAGTAATTGCTAAGGAATCCTATTTGCATTGAAACGGTGTTATAGCCCGGTAGGTAATTGCGATAGAAATACACCTACTACCTAGGTATCTTGGGCTACGTTTGCCTAACGCCATTGCAAGCTCCATTATTGGTAGGTAAGGTTCCCATCACATCCCAATTATGGGAAGCACAAAGGGAGTTGTGTAGTACATGTATGGGTAGGTACAGCTTAAAATGAGATTTTTAATATTCTCATCAGTAAGTACTTATGTACTCAAAAAATCAGGATAACGAAGCATGAGATCTCGGGAAGGCGGTGGATGGAGAGGGCTCAGAATCGTCCTTCCTGGAAATGAGTAGCGGGCGCCTAATGTCCAGCAGTCTTACCCCCGGTTTCTGAAAGGACGATCAACACTAATTTGAAGTAATAGCTGAAATAGCAAGTGACTTGACAGCCGATTAATGTTGATCGCGCTTTCAGAAACCAGCAGGTTGATCATGTAACTTTTGTTGCGTTAAAAATCCAGTTGCATATGTCAATTTTGGCAGTTTTTCGATCGCAAAACTGCCAAAATGACATGCAACCTGATTTTGAATGCAACAAGTTACGCGATCAGCCCGCAGGAAACTCCTTCGCTGCGGGACTTCTTCAGGGTGATGATGATGAATCAATAAATTCAGCTAAACACTGGTGCCTCAGTTTCCAGCCCGCTTTCAGACCTCTCAAGGTTATTAAAAACTTATAAATGGTTCTAGGACATAATGTTTATTCCAGCCATAAATTAATACACTTGCTAGCTTACACCTAATTTGATTTCACAGCAGATAATCATGTCTTCATCTTACCTGAAAAAAATGTTGGATTTATTATTCAGAGAAAATAATTTACTGTGGTATGTATGTACCTATCAAACAATTTTTTATTTTAATATGATACCTACCTACATACATAGTGATCCTTACATAGCAAAAAAAAGTAGAAGAATGCCTTTTTTTATAATTTCGGACATTCCACACAGCACTATCTTGCCTCAATGGTTGTATAAATAATTCCAATAATAATAATTCCAGTTATATTGATCCGGAAATACCGATCATTATATTGGTATTTGGTATTCAACCAATAGCAATAGCAAACCAACTCTTTCCTATAATAAAGAGTTGATTTGAATTAATACTTACTTCTTCAACAGCTGGTGACGGGTGATGAGGTAAGGTGCGGCCAGACCGGAGCCAAAAAACAGGATGAAGTAGGCAGTTAATTTGTAACGGTTGGTTATGTCAAAAGGCAGGTTCTGAAATAATTTTAGCATGTTAATATTTTTCTGTAGTTCTGTATTTAAGGTGTGTCTATGTGACAGTAGGTACAGGCACTTAGAAAACCTAAGTACTGTAAAGATCTGCATGACACACTTGTGTACCTAGGTGTCGTGAATTAATATGTATGATGTATTTTACACAGGACTTGAAACAAAATTTTTATACCTACACAAGCCTATAATGCTAAACAGCATACACAGCCTGCAATCCCTTGCAGGGCAAATAAGTAGGTAATTAATGTTTTCAAAACATGACAAGGCCAGGAAAACATGCCAAGTAAGTATTTTGATGTTTTAGTTCCCAAAGAGATAACCTCTGGGTTGGATTTTCGACTAGCCTAGACAAACAATAGTAGAAAATGTAATTGGGCTTCTAATCAACACAAAACAAACGGCAATACCTATTAGCTACAGTAACACTGTATATTACTAAAAACAAATGTAGTATGTACCTACGGAGCGATTATGTAATTTTTAATTTGGAACTTACCTCGCCAGGGATTCCTCCATTGGAGTGGCTCCGTCTGACTAGGCTGGTCATCACATTCCTGCCGAAATTATTGGAGACACGAGCTAAAGGTCCAAGCATCTTGAGATTTTCTGAGACTCAATGAAATTCGCGAAAACCTGGAATTTTGGTTTTCAGGCTAGCCTGTTTTTTTCTCTACACTTGCACGCAAAAGCTACTATTGCGTTCACAGAACCTTTGTTTTATGGTAGATTTTGATAAACTTTTCTGAAACGCACCCTAAAGTTTTTGAAAAAAAAAAACTGAAACAGCTTCACGACTTTGATCCCCAGGCACGGTAGATATCCCTTAAAGTTTTTGCTCTATCATTATTGTTGGTAGAATGATTGAATTAAAAAAAACACCTTTCTGTGGTAAAATTTAGGATTTATTTACTACAAAAATTAAATTGTGTAAGTAACTAAAATAAGTAAGTAAGTTTTGGTTTCATTTTCACCTCGTATTGAACCTGAAATTAAAAAGTTCTTGGTAGGTACATAGGTAGGTAATAGTATCGGCAGGGGATAGCTGCGCTTGGGTACTGTCGCGCACGCAATACAATTATAACTTTAACTAGTAGTTTAGATAAAATTATATAATTTTGTAGTTTTTTGTAATACATAGGTACATTAATAATTGAATCTCTCGAAACTCGAAGTTACCAGCTTAGAATATGTATCTCTCTAATATGTACTACTTACTCTTATGAACTATAATCTCTACTACATAATTTGTATTATTTTGTTCATTGCACTGTGACGCTGCAACAAAACTTAGTTCTTATCACAACTCACACCGTAAATTCCTAAGCTTATAAACTTATGCTCAAGCAAACAATAGCCCATAACTTTTGCAGCGTAGGTACAATCATTATAAATCACTCGACCGACACCAGACATATTGTTTTGCTTTATGGGCTAATTTTTGAGACGGGGCAGTAAGGTTAGGTTACCATAAAGTAACAGGAAAACATTAATAGGAGATCATCCCTTACTTTTTAAGAAGTGTATTACAGATTTAAGAAAAATTTAGTCGGCAGAAAACATATTTTTTTGTTGCTAATCGATCCTAATAAAAGGGATCAAACTATATATAGAAATGACAGAAATTACCAAAAAAGTTTCCCATACGTTTTGATCGGAAAAACGATAGGTAATCAACTTGAATCGAATTATTTTTTGTTCCCAAAAGCTATTTTTTTCTAAAACCTGTAAATGCACTTCAGAATTTCTCAAAAAGTTATAAAGGATGTCCTAAGAACGTTTCCTGTAACTGTTAATGTACATACCCTTACTGCCCCGTCTCAAAAATCTACCCTGTATATATAATTTTTTTTTTATACAACTAGCTGATGGAACAAGCAGATGGCCCACCTGATGTTAAGTGGTAACCATCACCTATAAACAAAACATTGCCCCGTAGGTCACGCACAATAGGAACGTGCCCTACGATGCACTGCCCTGCGTCCATCAACTTGAGGCGTACAGATGTTAAGCCTCATGTGCCTGTAATTACACCGGCGACCACACTCTTCAAACCGAAACACAGCGTTGCTGCTTGGCGGCAGAAAAAGGCGTGGTGGTAGTACTTCCCCGGACGAGCCCTTCACAAAGAGCTCTACTACTCTTAAAATTGCAATAATTGTATATATAATGGAAAACAGTTTTCAATTTTTCCCAATGTAATCTCAGTTTCTGAATTTTTTTTATGGTTAGTTATGTTATTGTACTTTATAAGGCTGCCGCCATTTCACCTGCTGATGGATGGTGAAGATGCAGTTTCAGGTGGAAAACGCTTAGCTATAATATTTCCATACCTACTATACAATTAAGTAGGGCATGGGCTGATACTCATCTTTTGTTGCGTTCTTTAGACACTTTTTACGACATCTAGGTGCTTTTACGGCCGTTACGGCCTGATATGTCTAAAAAAATATAGGCAGACCTAATTTTATTATGTATATATCTACTATGTATGAATTTTGGAAATTCTCTTCTTAAGATTGTCATAGGTAGGTACGTAGGTAGAGATCATCCACTCTTAAAATGCACGCCCCTCTACATGCCTTCACCCACACAAGCAAATGAGGTGTATAGACGCAATACCTGACACCTGATTATTTTATTCGTCATTCAATTTCCTGCGGAACGTGAGTGACACTTTCATGTCTTGCGGGGAACTGAATAACGAATAAATTTGCTTGGTGGCATGTATTGCATCTACACTCGAGAGCATAGAAATCGCACATAGGGTAATTTTCCTGCATTTTGATTTCGACACTTGTTTTTTTTTTAATTACAGATCGGTTGCAAATATAACTTAAATTAAATAAAAGTACACAATGTTAGCTTCCTAAAAACCCATAATGTCTGGTCTTGATCTTCCAAATCATACCAGTGGCGGCATAACAATGGAATGGCCTAAATTCGCTCGTTTCAGGTAGCGCGGGATGTGGGAATTTGAGCAGATATAAAACGATAAGGGATGATTGAAATGACATCATTTGCATACCAACACCCAGTCAGAAAGGTCCTTTAACGTATACGTCATCTCTCTAAACAAAAAAATGGATACCACACCAGAAGCAGCGTCTCAAGTGGTTGCACTAATCGAAGCTGGACAGAACCAAAGTCAAGTAGCTCGTCAATTAAATTTGAGCAGATATGCTGTTCGACGTGTATACCAGCGATATCAGCAAACTGGTGGCTATACCAGGCGACCAGGAACAGGCCCAAAACGTGCGACAACACAGCGCGATGACCGTTTTCTTGTGAATACATCACTACGAAATCGCCGGTTGAATGCAGTTCAACTCGGACAGCAGCTCCAGGAAGTTAGAGAAGTGGAAGTCAGTCGGTGGACGGTTAGAAGAAGACTAGCCGAAGGAGGTCTGACAGCGCACAGACCAGCAACTGGCCCAAAATTAACCCCAGCGCACAGACAAGCACGCCTTCAGTTTGCTCGAAATCACGTTAATTGGACTATGGATCAATGGCAGGCAGTCCTCTTCTCCGACGAATGCAGGATGTGTCTCCATGGTAACGACGGACGGGGTAGAGTTTACCGAAGACCCGGTGAGCGTTTTGCTCAATGCTGCATCTCCGAACGGGTCGCATACGGCGGTGGTTCGTGTATGTTCTGGGGAGGCATTTCACTGGAAGCGAAAACCGAACTTGTCTTCATCACAGGGCCCGATACCGACCATCGATCGCATGGATTGACTTCCCAACGTTACGTCGAGGAGATCCTGCAAGAGCATGTTGTGCCCTTTTCGGGATTTATCGGCGAAAACTTCGTTTTTATGCAGGACAACGCTAGACCACACACCGCTGCTATAGTACGCCAGTACTTGGAGGAGGTTGAAGTACTCGTTATGGAGTGGCCTGCTCGAAGCCCAGATCTCAATCCCATTGAGCACTTATGGGACGAACTAAAGAAACGAGTAAGAGCCAGAAACGCAGTGCCTACGAGTCTCAGAGAGCTCCAAACCGCGATCAAGGAAGAATGGGACAGCATACCGCATGATTTCGTAAAAAAATTGATTTTTTCAATGAAACATCGAAAGGAAGCTGTTATTCAGGCTAGGGGAGGCAATACCTCGTATTAATAAATCGTTACATTCACAAATTTATTGTTTTTTTATCCTTTTATACCTGCTCAAAGTCCCACAACCCGCGCTACCTGAAACGAGCGAATTTAGGCCATTCCATTGTTAAGCCGCCACTGCTATGATTTGGAAGGTCAAGGCCAGACATTATGGGTTTTTAGGAAGCTAACAGTGTGTACTTAAATTTAATTTAAGCTATATTTGCAACCAATCTTTAATTAAAATAAAAACAAGTGTCGAAATCAAAATGCAGGAAAATTACCCTATGTGCGATTTCTATGCTCTCGAGTGTATACACCTCATTTGCTTGTGGGGGTGAAGGCAGGTAGAGGGCGTGCAGTTTTAGAATGGATGATCTCTACTTAAGTAGGTAGCTACTCATAAAGGTCTAGTAATTAAAAAATCTATGTATATAGTAGATTCATGCAGCACTTTTGTAAATTAATTACGTACATTACCCGTCTAAGAGTTGCTATTTTTCCTCATCTGGTGCCAGAGGATGAGGAAAGGTGCTCCAAACCCAGTTCCGAAGAACCAGAAGAAGTGGAAAGTCAAGCGCGTACGGTTGTAGATGTCAAATGGTAGGTTCTGGAACACAGTAGGTAAATTAAAAATGAGGTAGAGACTTCGATCTTTTGATTTTTCTCGAATTGTCGATAGTTTTAGTAAAAAAAGATGCTTTGTATGTACCTGTACTAAGATTTTTATATTATGTAGGTATTCAGAAGTATGGAATTTATTGAATCCACAACCTTACTTTTAATAGGAGGGCTCGTGCTAACTGTTCTCCCTGCGAATAACCTATAAATACGTATATCTTAAAAAACTATAAGTTCAACCTTTTTTAATACATAGCCTAAGTAGGAGCTTTTCAGGAAAGACTACGAAACGTTCACGAATACCTAAGTGCGCGAATGGTTTCTATCTGTACGGCACGCGACAACACCTCTGGGTAGGTAGGTAATGAAGTCATCGCTCACCATCCCCGCCTAATTTTATTGTTTTACCCTTGTGTGAAGGTCAACCAAGCCTTTTAGTCACCCTTTATTACGTAATATATTATGTAGTAAGTATATAATTGCATTGCACAGTCTCGTATTATGTAGGAATGTACCTCTGTATTGTGTTGTTTTATGAGCATTGTGTTTGCATTGCATGTTTTACAAATATTGTTCATGTTTATGACAGGAAATTCTATTCGACAGGTTCAACAAAGATACCTAGTTCTACGTCATAATGTAAAGAAGTATAAAATAAGTTGAGTGCGGAGTTCAACATAATAATTTTCCCTATTATTATTAATTTCATAGTTTTCTAAGGTTTTTCCTGAACTAACACGGGCCATCTATTGGTGATTTAATTTGGTAGGTTGAAAGTTAGCTATGTCTTCAAACGTTCTACTTAGGAAACTAGTCCTGAAATTTAAGGTAGGTACTAGTGGGGACGTGTATACATAATTATATTAGTACCAATTAATTATTTTAAACCTTAAAATTATCTATTACTTTGTACGGTGAAGTATATACCTAAGAGGTTCTTAACGAATTAATTACTCTCGTCAATAGCAAATAGATTTTCGACTGGCCTACATTTACTGATGGATGTGGTGAGTAAGGCCCTGTAAAAACCAGGTAGGTACCTACTTATATACCGAATTCTACTCATGGATAAGCATGAGTAGGCCGATAGGTACATATCTAAGTACATACCTGGCTGTTTAATGAGTTTAATTTCATCGGTTAATCAAAGTTATTACGTAATAATAAAAAAAACACTTACCTCTCCAGGAATCCCTCCATGGGACCCGTTCCTTACGGGCGTTTTCATCACATTTCTGGCAATTTGATTTGAAATTCTAGCCACAGGACCCAACATTTTTATTCCTTTTTTGAACTGGCTAAAGGTGGTCAGAGTTACGCAGATTAGATAAGGATACTATTGGTTTATGTCGATACCTGAGTGGAACTGATAAGCTGCGTGTTGCAAAGGCGTTTCAATCGCAGTTATGATCCGTCACTAGAATGGTAGCGCCTTCGTAGGTACCTATTAGGTATTACGCTTATGGTGGCTTGATGCGCAGATAAAGTTATGCTTTGGTTGTGCACGAGTATTTCTAACTACTTCATCCTATGAACGGGTAGTTCGTAATAATACATTGCTATTATCAACACAACATTTAAAAAGTAGTTTCTCCTAATTTTAAAGTCGGTTAAGAAAAATATTGCCATGTTTTTAAAGAATTTGTGTGCCGTAATGGTAGCTTTTTCGTTGACACGTTTTCCGTGAAGGCAACACGAAAATCTGCCATTTAAAAAAAAAAAAACAGTCGGCCACGCTTGCTAGAAGTCGTTTCACTTTTTGGGGGCATATTTCTCCCTTTTTAATACGTTCCAATATTACTGTATTTATCCAAACCGGTGCAAAACATACTGTAGTTTATATATAAAAATAGAAAATGGCTGATTTAGACGATTTCTTCGCGAAGAAAGACCGCAAAAAGTCAAAGGCGGTCAAGAAGTTTACTACTGCCGATGAAATGGCGAAGAAATTAGATGAACCTAAGCAGAAACCTGAAGTGAGGCCGAAAAAGGAACGGCCGGTACAGGAAGGAGAAGAACCGACTCGCAAGGGGGTGAGTTAACACCTCAAACATGCCGAAATCGCTCAGCTGTCTGGGACATTCAACTTGTCAAATCATCCTGTGCAGATTTTCCCACCCATTATTTCCTTTGCACTGGACACGTCGAATACCGTTTCAATGTCTTATGTTCATTGTGACCTAGTTCCCAGACTAAATTAGGGGAGCATGCTGTCTTTTGAAAGATTTTAACCCTCCTAAGTTCAGTCTTAACTTTCGTCGCGTTTTGAGACTGTGGTGTGACAAAGAGGAGTAGCAGACAGGTCAAGGTTGTAAAAGTTCTATAGGTTAGACAGGTACTTATTTCTGCACTCACTATGCCATTATTTCTGCATACAGTCCACATGTAGCATGACAAATACCATCATTCTTTAATTTCTGTTTGTTGTTCACTCACAAAATGTGCATTTTCTTTTTACTCTGACAAAAGTTGTTTACAAAGATTGGTATTATTTACATAGGTACTTTAGATAAACTGTTATGTAGGCTTATACCTACGTAAATTGGACACATGGATGTTTTGCTTAAATGATTGAGGAATCCTCATGTTGTTTATTATCCTTGTATGTACACTAAATCAATTCAGATAGTTTTTAACTCTCAGATAAAATCTGGGTTGAAATTGTAAATTCATTATTTTTAGCAAAAATATGTTGACAGGGATAACTAACTTTTTTATGGCACTACCTAATAGGACATCAATTCAAGAGCCAATGAGACAAGTAGGTATAAAAAAAAAGAGGAATTTTAGAACTATTAAGTACAGAATAAATAGCAGTAGGCATAGGTCGCGTCAAATGAACACGGGTATATCACGCGGGTAAATTGAAGTGGGATTGGGCAGGCCACGTCCGCCGCACGTCGGATGTGTTATTGGCTAAATCCACCACAGATTGGAGGCCTAAAAACGGAAAACGCGGCAGACCGCGGCGAAGATGGAGAGACGAAATAGACGCCTACCTAAAGAACTGGTCCACAGTGGCCCAAAATAGAAGCGACTGGAGAGAAGGAAGGGAGGCAAAGCAGTGGGACACTGCAGGTTCCTAATAATAATAATAGGTCGCGTCAACCAAAAATAACGCTGGAAAACAGTGGAGGGGATGTGTTTGCACACATACAAAATACTTGCGCCATCACACCCCCTCCCACTCCTTCCGGCTTTCTATTTGCGTGACGCGCCCTATACGATGTGTGCACATGAAGTTTTTTTTAAATGAACAGAGCACATAAAATGAACTTGAATCAAGAACAGATATCAGCTTCACTGACTCAGCCCATTTACAAAGTTCAGTGACTCATTGTGCTTTTCCAATGTAAGTACCTATATTAAAATAGCACAAAGCAGCACTAACAAATTCATATTCCATATCTCATGAAACATTCTTATTTCAATATTACTTTTATGTCAATGTCTTATGTCAACTGCATAGAGTCTACTTTATGATCAAAAAGTAATGTAATATAGAAATAAGAATGCTTCAGGAGATGGTGGTAAGGGCCCTGATAAATACAAATGTTATGGTATGGAACATACACTAGTTAATAAGAAAATATTGATTTGTGATCCAGTATTGTACACCGGTAGGAACTGCTTTGAGTCAATTGATTTGTCTCTCAAAGCTTGATTGTGGTCCTGTCATTTTTAACATAAGGTATCGCCACATAAGTCTAGCGGTGAACGAAATGTGGAGGGGATACTGTGCAATGTGCATGCAATGGGCCAATGAGCGCGCGCAGATGCCGAGGGATTCTATATTTTCGACGTCTGCGAATTACGTCATAAAAATAATACATCAAGTTATCAGTAACATTGTATATCAGAAAATGGCATCAATTAGCTAAACAAATATATGAAAATCTTGATTGTCCTGCTGTTTCATCTACTAGATTGGTTTTGGACATGATAGATGATCTCACATGAGAAAAGTGTGGCATCTATCAGTGCTATACCAGCACCATGACAGCATATTTCCCATCTAAATTCTCTACCGAACATTACCATATTCTACCACCGGTCATTTGTTACTTGTGTTGGACTCCTGTATCCGCATTTAGACTCTAAGGTGGTCCATTATGCGTAAGTCCATTATATATATAGTTAGTCCATTATACCACCGGTCATGCTAAGGTCTTAACAGTATAAAACGTGACATTGGTGAAATTGCGGGCCACACTGCAAAGTCCATTCAATTAAGAAGAAGAAGAAGAAGCTAGCTCAGAAATCTTGGCTCCATCCATCATCTAATGTCACTACCTTTTGTTTTCCAGGAAGAAGAAGAATGGAAGGAGTACGAGGAAACTGTGAAGGACTACACCGGCCTAAAAATCCAGGTCCTACAGGGCGGTAAGAACGCTGAGGAGCAGGGCAGGGACTCTGCGTCTGAGGACTCTGCGCCTGACAACAGCAAAGGGAAAGGACCTTGGAACAAACCTGTGAGTTTTACTAATTCATTTTTTTTTATCTTTATTTAAATGGGAGTTTTGTCAAAATGACCATGTCACCCCCGTACAGACAATACACAAATAACAAAAGCCAACTAAACTATATTACCCGTAAATAAAGTTTTAGCAGTACATTTTAACACTACATTGTAATGGTACATTTCTAATTCATGGTGGTGAATAAGATCTGCACTGACGTCCCACAGTGGGACATAGTGTGCATTTTTTTTAAAGATTGGCTGAAACAGCTTCATGACTTATCCCAGTAGATATCCCCTTGGATCTCTTAGTACCAAGTACTGACGCCAGATTTTTTTTTATACAACTAGCTGATGGAACAAACCGATGGCCCCCCTGATGTTAAGTGGTAACCATTACCTATATAGGTACAAAGCATTGCCTCGTAAATCACGCACGATAGGAACGTGCCCTACGATGCACTGCCCTGCGTCCATCAACTTGATGCAGACAGATGTAAAGCCTCATGCGCCTGTAATTACACCGGCGACCATACTCATCAAACCGAAACACGGCAACGCTGTTTGGCGGCAGAAAAAGGCGTGGTGGTAGTACTTCCCCGGACGAGCCATTGACAAAGAGCTTTACTACTCTTAAAAAATTATTCGCCAATGGTGCCAATTCTGTTGTTTAATTTTCCTACCTTAACCTAATTTGACAATACTAAAAATATTGCCGTCCCTTTCTAAAAGACCGAAACAACAAGGACGACTATAATTAGAGCTGTCAAGGGCATTATTCTCTATGACTATAGGAGATTCCTTGCCCCAAACCGTGAAACGTCAAAACTTGATGTTGGGCTTTATTCTTTATGACATAGGAGATACTTTGCCCTGACCATATGACACCATCTGCCTTGTCTTAGCTGTGATCGCGGTGCAAATGGTCATAGTGAATAAGGCTCCTGATTAGGTTAGTTTAGGATAATGCAACAACTGAATCGACACCAATTTCACGTTTTCTCCACCGCGCTAAGATCTAACAGTATTTATAATGTTATGTTATGTTGCAGGCGGAATCGGAGCAAGCGCCCCCGCCTCCCCCGCCTGTTGAGGAACCGAAGCCGCGGGAAGTGAAGCCGGCGCTGTACGTGCCTCCCGTGAGGGCACGCGCGCAGCCCGAGCCCACGCAGCGACGCCCCCAGCCGGTATGTTGTACATGCCAATTTCATCTACTGACTATTGGTTCCCTTTATGTCGAGTCCCCTTACGTCGAGTCTGAGTCTATGGTTCTTTTAAAATAACTGTGCGACAAACTCGACATAGGGGTGATAAAAGCGAGAACTTTCTAGGTTTGACGTAAAGGGACTCTACATAAAGGGAACCAATCCTATTGACGACCTCATCGGCGCTGCGGGCGCGAGTCCGCATGCGACGCAAGAGGTTGCGGATTCCCGCCTCAGAATAAATTTGTGTACGATCTGCACAAATTTGTTCCGTTGGTCTGTGTTTTCTATGTATATATGTGTGTGTATAATAAAAAACATCTATCTGTGTAAGTATATAATGTATTACCGTGTTTGTGTCAAATATTTCTTTTTTATTCCGTATACAGAAGCACCTCCCCGACATCCACAACGACGACTACTTCCCCGTGCTGGGCGCCGGCGGCAAGCGCGGCGGCGGCTGGAGCACGGCGGGGGGCGCCGGGCAAGGGGGCGCGGGGGGCGCCAACAACGCCCCCGCGCAGAGGCAGCCGCTCGCGCTCGGGAACAGATTCACCTCGCTGCAGGACGACAGCTAGCCAGGTAATGCCATATCCATACAGATAGCTACAGGCGTAGCTAGCTAACCCAAGAGCCTAACTTACCCGCATTCCGTCGGATCAGCTTCGTCATCCCAAGCGCAACATCATGCTGAGCTAGACACCATTTTGTGACGTCTCCGCATGGACGGTACTGAGAGACACACCTCCCCCCAACTCAAATATTTTATTTTGTCAAAAATTTAGGTACATCCTACTAATATTATAAACGCGAAAGTTTGTAAGTATGGATGGATGGATGTTACTCTTTCACGCCAGAACGGCTGAACGGATCTGGATGAAACTTGGCAGAGAGTTAGATTATAGTCTGGAATAACACATAGGCTACTTTTTATCCTGTGGGAATACCGGGATTGAAATCTGCGCGGGTGAAACCGCGGGGCGCAACTAGTGGTAAATAAAGGTCTTCACAAAATTCAAAGTATCTCTAAAATCCTACCATTACAGACGTACAAAATCATTTTCAAACCCCCCCACCCCTCAATTTAATCTGATTAGTGTTATGTTTAAAATCTGTGAGTTAGGTTTTTTAAATACTTATATCGGCTAGGTGTCTGGTTCCCATATCACAAGCTTTGGCTTAGTTTGGAGCGAGATATTGCCGTGTGGAAAGTCCACCGATATTTTTTTATTTACCTTTTGTATTTATCCCCTCAGATGTCTTAGAACTAAGTAATGTCTTAACATTACTTGAGGATAAGTATCAGGGGATGGAGTCAGAGGAACGTCTAAAAATTACATGGGAAATTAACCTGATATTACCTTAAGGGCCCGGCGACAGCGGCTCGCAGTTTCGAGGTGCGATTGGCTATTATTTCATTTTATTTCATTTCGGGGAGGTTGTTTGAAAGAATAACTATCCAGTGTCACGCATAAATACTGTTCGAATACAAATAATACAATAATAAATATAAAGGAAATGTGCTTGAGTCAGAAATCATTTTGGTATTAGGTAAACGTAAGGCCAAACATACTAATACCGAAATGATTTCTGATTCAGGCATGTTTCCCTTATATTGTTGTGTTATTTGTGTTCGAACAGTATTTATGTGTGTCGCTGGATAGTTATTCTTTCAAACAACCTCCCTGAAATGAAATAAAATGAAATAATAGCCAATCGCACCTCAAAACTGCGAGCCGCTGACGCCGGGCCCTTAACTTAAGCCAAAGCTTGTGATATGGGAACCAGATAGCTGATACTGCTGATATGTGCTACTTATACATAATATATTCTTTTTTTTTGTAAATACATACACTTATAATATTGTACAACGCAGACAGACTGAAAAACAACCAACATCTATGATCATCACACAAATGTTTATTCTCGGTGGGGATCGAACCCACGGCCCCTTGGGCCCTTACTACAATCTCTTGAAGCATTCTTATTTCAATATTAGGTACTTTCCTTTTTGATCATAAAGCTGACTCTATGCAGTTGACATAAGACATTGACATAAAAGTAATATTGAAATAAGAATGCTTCAAGAGATGGTGGTACGGGCCCTGTGATGTGAAGGCTGTCAAACAATGACTGGGGATCAAAGCTTTCAATATGTTTTTCTAATATACTTTGCCATTGCCTGCATTGGGGCGATACGGGCTAAAATTAAATAAATATAATTTAACTTTTCAGGTAACTCCATGCAGTCTGGAGTACAGGAAGTGATATGTGGATACGGACTTGCAAGATTAGCCTTGAGTAAAGATACACATACTGTAACAGAACTATCAGTGCTACTACCTACTAACTATTGTGAATCATTTTGTATAAACGGGATGTGTCGGTGAGACTACTTTGTGACAGATACCTATGAGCAGCGTCGGGTTAAGACTGTCAACGTCACGCTCGCCCTGAAACGTTTATTAATTTATAAAATAAATGAGGGTAGTTTTATAAAATCGCAAGCAACATTAGTTTAGAGGAATACTAATGCACAAAAATGTCATTTTGCATCCGAACAAGTTTTGCTAATTATTGTTTTTAACTAATTTTCGGATTTAATCAAACTATTTTTTTTTCAAAAGCGTCATCGCGTTATGAAAAATTAGATTTCATGTTTATAAAGTTTATGGAAACTTGTTTCAATCAAAGTAT
Source organism: Plemyria rubiginata (assembly GCA_963576535.1). Taxonomy (NCBI): domain Eukaryota; kingdom Metazoa; phylum Arthropoda; class Insecta; order Lepidoptera; family Geometridae; genus Plemyria; species Plemyria rubiginata. Next base: position 2,219,598 of record OY754911.1, on the reverse strand, counting down.
ATTTTTATAATATTGAAATGTTTTACCTAACTTGGTTGAATGCGATTTTAAATAATTATGTACAGTTATTTTATATCTTCATTAATGTTGAATAGCTGCACCGATCTCAGCGTATTAGACTTTAGAGAACTAAAGCGCTGGAAACAATGAAGCGTTCGCTCCGCGTCCACAGTGGCGTGCACAGGCGATCTCTTGTACGAATCGTACAATATTTGCAAGTTTGAAACTTCCCATTAAACATTTTACAGAACGAATCACCACCTTACGCCACTGCGGACGCGAAGTCAACGCTTTGGTTGGTTTGAGCAAAGCATTAGAAAATAAATGAGGTATTAGTCAATGTCGATCAATAAACTTTAGCACACGTATGAAAATTCCTCTGTTTAAACTAAACTTAGTTACTTAAGCACACGTATGAAAATTAGTAAACTTAGTTTTTTGACAGACTTCACAAACCTCGGTTCTCACAGTCAACATAATACTATACTTTTCAATTACTTTATACATAAGTGCTTGTTAACGTGAAAAGAGTCAGATGTCTAGCGTCGTATTTTCCCGAATACGAGGCTGTCTCGTGGCTTCTAACAAACCACGTTACAAAGCTGTACAGAACGCATTTCTTAAGCCGGGTCCGCAGCGCCAATTTTCTAACAAAACATGTTACATAACATGTTAAGCATAACATGTTTTTAAAACAGCCCGTCTGGTGTGTTCTGTTTTGTTTATTGTTTTTGTTTCATTCCAATTCATTTCAAAAATGAGTTCCGACGAAGAGGACGTAGAAGCTTACACATATATAACATAAAATGTGACGCTTCCCCTCCCCGCAGGCGAACGCGGGTGATGTTATCCATTTGTCTCGGCAAACATGTTTTTGTGTTTTTGCTAACAAAACTGTTAAGCCACGCCCCTATTTTGTTTTGTAAACATGTTAAGATGTTAGAAAACACGAAAACACGGCGCTGCGGACCCGGCTTTATATGAACTTTCGCCCTGCGCATGTAACGTGGTCAATTGGTTTTGTCGCCATATTTAACTTTTTGGTATGTTTATGTACCCAAAATGTCAGATCAAATTTAAATTATAACTTACAACGACGATAGCTATTATTTTTGTCATAACAGTCGGCGAAGCCATTTTGGCTCTTGAATGTTTTTAGTATTAGTTTATTCACTTGGGTTCCCTTGCAAGTGTTTGATAATGTATTGTTAGTTGTCAGGCGTCTATAGACGTCCGTTCTTCCATTTGAGACTTGTAACTAAAACTGTGTTATCAGGCGATTGTAGTCTACCGTAGATAGGGAACTCCCGTTTTGCAAAATGATGAGAACTGTTTTCCGTTTTGCGAAGTTCTATTGTGAAGCGCATATGAGCTAGTTTTAGACTTGTAACGAATATTACTCGCGCCAATGAAGAAATGAATCCTGGTAATGTACCTCACGCCGCACTTTTCAACACTTTGATTTGAAAGATATAAAATCTCTTTCTCATGTTTAAAGAATCGCAATAAACAATCACATTGCACACAGAAGGTAAAGAATGTCGGTTTCTGTTTTTTTTTCAAACAACCAAAATGTTGTAATGTGCAAGGGAGTTACATTAGCACTTGTCTTCGTCTTAAATAGCTATGTCTCACGAGTGTGAGTGAAAGATACTTACTTTTTGTCATCAGTATGAGTGAGAGGGAGTGCTATCCTACATTTCTTTGTTGACGAGTGTTAGTACATAAATTCTTAAACAAAAATGTTATCAAAGAAATTACATTAAAGTTAATCCTTCATATTAAATCATCACTGAAACTAGGTTAGTTGAAGCCAAATCCACGCGTCAATAACCTTACAGCTGTAAATGAAACTTAGAATTAGGTTTTTTTATTATTACCAAAAAATTCTAAGAAATGTAGATCTTAAAAATTGACAATTTGACGTTTGAAATTGACAGATAGAGTATTTCTTTGCTTGCGTTTTTGTTTTGGATATTTCGTGAATGGTTTTAGCACTGCGACTATTTGTGCGCTTCTATTTTTCTATACCTAGCTTACGGGCTAAATTTTCTAGGTTTTGTTCTCCGACTGTAAATTACTACTGATGAAGGTTTTTCGATAGCCAAAAAAACTCCCAAGCATACCTAAGAGTAATAAAATTCTAACTTTGAATGGCCACTAAGGCACAATTTTATCAAAAACTTAAATCTCGTATGATAAAGCAACATTAACATATGATAACTTGACTGAAATTCATTAAATCTTGTAATTACAGCGCATGAAAAGTCGTAGGGAGCTTATGTTCGAAAACAATCGATATTATGCCTTTGGGAGAAATGACGTTATACAGGGTGTCCCAGAACTCAACGTCAAGTCGAAACGGGACGACAGGGTTGATTGTAAACATCATGAGAAAAATCTGAAAAAAAAACTATCCCATGCAGTTTGAAAATTATGGGCATAAAACCTAAAAATTTGGTCTATCTGTAACCATTTTTCGGTTATTGTGGTTAATTTTTATTATTTTTGTTAATTTAAACTTTGGAACCGTAACCCTAAATAATATTTCTAAGAATCACAGTCAAAAATAATGATTTCTGATTTTTCTCATGATGTTTACAATTTATTTATTATTATTATTAATCCTGTCGCCTCGTTTCGGCTTGACGTTGAGTTCTGGGACACCCTGTATTATCTCGAGCGCATTACAGTATTCTATCTCCCAACGGCATTAAAGCAAACGTTTCGGAGCGGCCGCAGTGCTCTGAAAGCTTGTAGACGTGCACGTGGCACCGTGCAAGCTTTCATAGTGATCCATACAACACTGACGACCGTGCCTACACGCGGCGAATTAACCGTAGATTTTCACGGCGATAAACCGTATGTGGACAACGGCCCTAACATTACAAATGAAAGTGCCTGTTTTTTAAAGCTAGGCTTAGTTGCTCGCGCTCTGTAGTATTCCCGGTTTACCACCATTTTCTCCGTAATTTCTTTAATCTGCGGCATTGACAGTTGCTGGTTCAAAAATGTATTTTTTTTTTATTTTTAATAGTAGAATTTCTGAGAAAGCTACCTATGTGAGTGCTATGTAACGAAAATCGAGCAAATTGCATTAGGAGCAAATTGGTTTACGCGTTAGACACACCATGTTACTGTTATACGGGGTGGTTATTATTACAAAATACCATCATCAGATCATAAACTCTTTTGGAGGGGTATTTTGATTCAATATTGGGATTCCCGACGGAGTTTTCGATTAACTCGATTTTGATTTCCGTAATCTGTTTGACATTCTGTTTAATTTTAATTTTGAGATTCAATTTCAAGATAAATAAAAATACCCCTCATGGTTAGTGGTCTGGGCTGCGCTATGGCATTATGAAAATTGTGTCTCCATTTGAAGCACTAACAGACAATCTATATTGCGCATCTTTATATGCTCCCAATAAATAGACAATAAAGTATTGATTGCCTAAGCTTTGTAATTTTGTATCTTAACAAAAAATAACGCATTTTGGAATATTTTTATAATTCCGTTGTATTTGTAGAAAAAAAGCAAAGAATGGCAACTGTCTATGATGAAAAAGTGAAAATTAAATGAATGAGAGTTAATTTTTACGTTTATATATAAATGAAAATATTGATGTTGTATGTTGCGTGTTGAAGGTTAAGGCGTTTTGGTAAATATATTTATAACTAATACAGGAAGTAGGGATTCATCTTTGGTCGCGTTCAAGCGTGGTTCGCAGACAAAAAAATAGGTAAAATGTTATTGGTTAGAAATGAACTGTTACTGAAAAAGGACTTTTGATTGTTATATTTTTGTTTTATGTATCTCGGCATCATTCGAAACACATGTACCATAGTAATAAATTATGTATTTAAACCCATGTGGTTGTATTATTTATTTATGATCCCTTCTACCTACTAGGTACTGTCCACGAAGAGACAAGACTGATGATTTCCGTGCAATGGTTTGCACAGAAAAGATAGGCATAGGGCTCTGTCTGAGAGGAATACCTACCAACTATTGCAAAATGGGGGTAGGTATAATATGTGCTAAATTAGGCCCGGCGCGGGGGCGCACAAAGCTGGCTGGTGATTTCCACCAAAGCGGAGAGTAGATTGAGCTGAGATCAGCTGTGAGAGATCGAACCAGTCAAGGGGCATTATTCTGTATATATACAATATATATACAATACTATATATATATATATATATACAAAGATTGACATTAACATTATTGTGTGTACCTAGATTGTCCTGCACGGCCGAGGCCCTGGCAGAAGACCAGCGTTAGTTGCTAGGCAACCCGCTTATGCTGAGGCAGAGATCCTATTGCAGCTCTTAGGTTATTTTTTATTTGATTAGGTATTTTTAGTATTGTTTAGATCGAAGTGGTTGCAAATAATTATGTTTTCTTTCTTTGGCCGCCCGGCTAGTCTCTTCTCCACTGAGGTCGTCATTGAATCTTGAGTTGGTTTCGTAGGTGGGTGTTCGGCGGGCCATCTGATACGCACAGAAGACAACAAGTGGACTCGAACAACAATCATAAGGAAGGGACTAACAGGAACAAGCAAACCAAGCTAAACTGAGGGTAGAAATGAGAGAAAAATACAAAGTAAACTTTTCAACATTTATTACTACATTAAACTAATACAAAGTAAAACATTACACAAGTTCTTATAGAATAAATCATGATTTAAATACATAATAATATATTTTAAAATTAGTTACGCTTATTATAAAACCGATAAGTAGGTTATTTATATTTCAACAGAGCTTAGTTTAATGTTTTACTTTATTTGATTTTTAAACTAAAATGTGAAGAAGTTTGAAACTGATCTACATATCACTTTTAACAAAAAATTGGTACGATTTTATTCCTCAGGGCCATCATCATTGTTATTTTCTAGCTAAATTATTGCTTTAGGGCCGAAAACCAAAGCTCTCAGCAACTTGTTCTGGGTAACATCCCAGTGATTGAACAATCTATTTAAATTGACCACAAAAGAACAATGAATGAGTTAAGGTCTATCCCCACACATCAGTGCCGTGTCAGGGACGGGGCAGGGACGTGTTTCGTGAAGAGTCTACAAAAATATCATTGCGTGTGGGGATAGACCTTTAGAGTGCGACTGCAAACTAACAGTCGAAAAATACCTTTTTGACTATTCGTTGTTTTTTATTCAATTTTGGGTAATTTTTTAAAACCTTTTCAATTTATTCCTTGATGACGTTGTTCGTCATAGGTACCAAACCGTCTTCTATCTAGATAGACAAATTAGATTGCAACAGTGCCAAAATATAATCAATAATTAAAGTTACAAACCATGGTAAAATCCCGTTTTAAATGTTTTTTTTATAAACCAGTTATTTTTATCTTGTTCATTCTTTGTTATCTGTGATCAATCTCTTGTTCGTTCTTTGTTGTCTGTGGTCAATTTTGTATTGATTGTGGAAGGAGGGTAGATAAGTAACTTGTCTATTCCGTCATCCAGTAGAAACGAGAGCCCATTCTGGCAGGCTTGCGCTCTGCGTCATCTGGCAACGAGGGTGTAGCATCTGGGTATTCTGTCTTGGGCATGGGCAGTGGCTTCGGTCTAAAAAAAAAAACAAATTAAACAGATGACTTTGGCGGTCAGCCCACCTGAGGTTAACGTAGTAACGCTTGCAATACCAGAGAAATCTCTGACACTTTAACACCCTTTTTCCAAATTTTATAAAACAGCCTTCTTTGAAGTTCCCTATGCTGTGGTTTCTAAGGTACTTGATTAGCATATTGGAGAGCACTGGTGGTCTAGTGGTAGTAGTCCTGGGATCGAAACCCGTCCTTCACCAATGAGATTTACTGTTTTAAAATGTATGTGCTTAGTGCCAGTACTTTCAAAATATGAAGGAAAGCATATCTAGACGCAACATGCATGTTGTAGAACAGAAAATATTCAAAATTTTTTTTTTGGCTTCTCTGATAACCTATATTATTTAGAATTTAAGTTTTGATAAGGTGTTGGTCTTCCTTATGTAAATAAATAAATGTGTGTGATGCTTGAAAAGAGCCTCTTTAACACTTACTTAAAATCCTTTCACAACACATCAGTGCAAGTATGGTATCCGCCAAACTTCTTGGCCATCGCGCGAGGTGGTAGGGGAAAGGTTTGCACTCTTCGCACCACCAAAGAGACCTATTTTTCGTTTCTTTTTCATTCAAGGTCGTTTGGCCAAGAAGTTTGGCGGATACTATACCGTTCTTATCGATCGCTTAATTTGACATTTAGAATCGTCAAAATTCGTTGAAACTGGTTTTATCCATTGTTGAAACCATTTTTAAAGAATTTTTGTCGATTCTAAATGTCAATATAAGCGATCGATAAGAACTGTATATAACTGCTTCCTATCAAACTAGTAACAGAACAAAAAGAGTAAGAATAAGCATAGTCACGATTTCAATGATTTTAAAGTAATATGTACCTTGTGGTTGCATGGACCCGAGCTTCAGTGAAGTACCCGAAGCTAGGGCGTTCAATGCTCAGCTTATCCAGCATGCATTGATCAAACACCCCCTGGGTGTTGCGGCATCTGGGGATCATACATACATATACCACATGTAAACATGGTATATTTTCATGAGGCACTAGATCTCGCTCCATGATAACTATATACTCGTAACTAGTTAATATATGCGAACCGCTAAGGAGTGGAACTCGGTACCGTAGTCTGTCTTTCCTGACCATTATAACATGAGTCTCTTCAAGGCAAGAGTGAAAAGGTGTCTTCTAGACCGTTTTGCTCCACCGTAGGCTACATCGTCGCCTACCATTAGGTGAGATTGTAGTCAAAGGACGGTCTATTCAGTTTAAAAAAAAATATGATAACTCCACTCATCTCTAAGCTTAGCACCCTCTAGTTTATGGAGGTACCTACTAGTTGCGCCCCGCAGGTTCACCCACGCAGATTTAAATCCCGGTATTCCCACGGGATAAAAAGTAGCCTATGTGCTATTCCAGACTATAATATATCTCTCTGCCAAGTTCATCCAGATCCGTTCAGCCGTTTCGGCGTGAAAGAGTAACAAACATCCATCCATACTTACAAACTTTCATGTTTATAATAGTAGTAGGGTTAACAATGTGTTGGAAACATTATGTTTCTCAGATAATGACTGTTGCCTTTTTGAGTTAATATAGAAACATGTATTAATATCAGTAACATGTAGTGCAAATGTAAACAAGTGCCACTTATAAAGAACACAAAAACAAAGTGTCCTTCACATAAATAGAGACTAAGTAAAGTGTAAATGGACACATTCCTAATGGAGTTAAACAAAAAGTCCATATTTCCTCATAGTCATTAGCCCACTATTGTGGCTAGATTGTATTACAGAAGAAGAGAGTGAAAAATGAAAAAAAAACCATTGATACACATAATTTAACTCTTGCAATAAAATCATAGTATAGTAGGTACTTGGTACTGAGAGATCTGAAGGGATATCTACCGTGCCTGGGGATCAAAGTTGTGAAGAGCGATAGATACCAAGCCGAGTTTGTTGCCTGTTCTTCTCGGTGTTGGTCGCGTGGAACTGGCACTAGAGTCACCTAGTTTTAAGACGGTTCAAGATGGTCCTTGTGATTTTATTGAATAAACATATTTTGACTTTGACTTTGACTTTGAAGCTGTTTCAGTTTTTCAATAAAATCATCCTCTTTTTCACTACGGGGCAATACCCTAAAAATGTGATGTACCTGTTTACAGCACACACCAGCTGTTAGCCAAAATAAAACTTACTGTTTCAATCCAAAATCTCCCGAGCTCTTATCAACACAGTTAGAGTACTGTGCGAACTGCTCTTTGCAAGAGTTCTTCACCTTCCTGAAGAACTCCATTGTGCAAGCCGTGACAGCTTTCCCCTCATTGATGCATTTTGTAGCATCATTCTCTTCTATACGACAGAGCATGAATTCCTGGAAATTGTTGTGTCTCTATGTAAGTATGTAAACAAACTTGTACCTAGCTCAATTATGCACGTTTTTATATTTAAAGACCTACTATTACTACCAATATTATAAACGCGAAAGTTTGTAAGTATGGATGGATGGATGTTTGTTACTCTTTCATGCAGGAACAGCTGAACGGATCTGGATAAAACTTGGCAGAGATATTGGTTATAGTCTGGAATAGCACATAGGCTACTTTTTATCCCGCGGGAATACCGGGATTTATATCTGTGCGGGTGAAACCGCTGGGCGCAACTAGTATTCATATAAAATAACGGGTTAAATTATAGCAATCCTTGTACTCCCAGTTCCCACTTGCAACCCTCCTATCCCCAACCCTCGATCCAGGGGTCGAGGGTTGGGGATAGGGGGGTTGCAAGTGGGGGTGGATGGCAAGTCCTTCCCTTGAGCTCTTTTGTCTAGTTAATGAAAAAAATATTACTGATAAGATATCTTCACATTTAAAAAAAACCCTAAAGAACCTAATGGGAAGTCTTTCGCTTCAGTCTTTTTGACTAGATGAAATATAATAACCAATCTTCTTCACTTAAGAAAAACCCTGACCTAGTAAGTAATTTACCTGAAAAACTGAAGTTATTTTTTTTCATTTCCTAGAAAAAAGGGCTCAAGGGAAGGACTTGCCACCTACCCCCACTTGCAACCACCTATCCCCCACCCTTGACCCAGGTACAAGAATTGCTATAGCCAACCCAAATAACGTTCAATGAAGCAGCTTATCATGAAAAAGGATATGGTTAGGGAGTGATTTGATAGATAGATAGATAACTCTTTATTGTTCACCACACAGAAACATAGTACAGAGTAAAAGCATACATTTAAGGTAAAACAATGGGCGTCCTTATCGCTGAGAGCAATCTCTTCCAGGCAACCTTGGAAGGATAAGAACTAATCAGAAATTGACGGCGGTGTAGTTACGGAATAAAGTTTAGATAATCTATTGAGATCTTGCAATCTCTTGATCTCTTCAAAATCATAACATAACCTATGCATTGTTATGCAATCAGTAACTGCTGTGAACGTAAACAAACAAACGAATAAATGGAAATTGCTACAGAATTATGGTAGATAAGGTAACTAATAATTTACTTACATTATTTGCTTGTTCACAGTATTTCCCGAGGTGGAACGATGCAGCCATCAAAGTTGAAGTTGATAAATTGACCTCATTTACGGTCAATTCAGACTCCTCCGGCAACAACACTTCTTTGGTCACAACCATTTTTTTATTTGTATCGATTCACAGCGAATTTAGATGTTGTTTGGCCGAAATAAATAGGAATATCCTTCCCACAAATGTTGTAGATTTTTTTTGGGTATAATACCGCTATGAACAGGGGTAAGGAAGTCGTTGCCGCCAAAAAGAGATACACGATAAGAATATACATGATTGGAAAAGAAACAAAAAACAAAAACAGACGGGTTTTTAAACTAAATGGGTTTTAGGTTCAGCCAGCTGACACCGAACTGTCACTTTTTGACGTACCATATTTTTACGTTTCGTTTGTACTTGTATTCAAATTCCTTGGTTTCGTTACACGAAGATTTTGTGAAAAGTTTCGTTCATTGTTATTTGCTTGTTCGGCTCACATTAAGACGAAGACAAGAGCTAATGTGACTCTCGCTCGCACGTTTTGATTTGTTATATCACTAATTTCAAAAATCGCAAACAACCATTTTGTGTGCAATCACATTGCGCCAAGTTAAGTAAAAAAAATTTTTTGATCGATACAAGTTTTCCTACTTAAAAGTTTGCTTTTCTAGTTTTCGTACTCAAGCAAACTTTTGAGTAGGAAAACTTGCATCAATCAAAATGAAATTTTTACCAAACTATGCGCAATGTGATTGTACACAAAAAGGTGGTTTGCGATATTAAAAAAATTGGAATTTGTGATTTTATATCTTTCAAAATGTCGAATCGTGCGAGCGAGAGAAATATTAGGGCGTATGAACCAACTCGTGTGAGAGAAAAGTACACTTCGGGTGTAGTAGCTAGAATAGGTAGGTACACTACTGTATAGGTCGGTAGGTACAGCTATTAGCTACATATTTTATCAGTATGATTAGGTACATAATTAAATAAATAAATAAATGAATAATAAATAATGCTGGACAATCCACACAGCAACATCTAGCCCCAAAGTAAGCTACTCAAAGCGTGTGTTATGGGTACCTACTACAGAGCCAATGCACATGTTGAAGAGCATGCTGTACCTATAATAATTTGTAAGAACCATTACTTCTACACAATATCCTCAATAAATCACTACATACTACATAGCATAACAAAGTCGCTTTCTCTGTCCCTATATCCCTATGTCCATAAGTATGCTTAAATCTTTAGAACTACGCAAAGGATTTTGATGCTGTTTTTTTAGATAGATTGATTCAAGAGAAAGGTTTATATGTATAATACATGCATGATATAGCAGAAAAACAATGTGCACCCATGTGCAATGTGGGCAATGTGGGCGGGCAAATAATAAAATTATTTGATTTGTGTGCGCACACTATATTTTAATTTCAATAAACAATGACTAGATAAAAGAAACAAGGAAATTAAATTCACGACGATGATAGCAGATGTACGGTTGACGATTAGGTTCTTGGATTTTTCTATTTCATGTTTTGCAGTGGCTTGTAATAGTGTTCCTTCTGTCCCTCCAAATCATCTGAAAATATGTATTTATTTTGTCAACTGACGAACGATGTGACTAAACTAAACTTGTGTAAAATTATAATAAAAGCCATCTACGTAAGTAGGTACATGTATTGTGTGCTGAGATAGATCCTCCTCCTCGCTACAGACAGGCTACACTGCTCGGTTTATGTCCTTGTAGTGAAAGCTATATTTCTTTGGCTTTGTGTAGCTTGATCTGCATCCTTGATTTTTTTGTGGAGGCCCTACTTACCTATTAGTAAGCGTCACACATCACTTTACTTAGTAGTACCTACGATGAGTATATATGATAGATCCGATTTAGGAAACTCACCTTCATAAACATCATTTTCTACGGGTAATCTGTAGAGTTTCGGGATATCAAATCTGTTTTCCTGGAAATTAAATAGAAAAGTCTCATGTATGAAGGGTTTCAACTGGTTTCAATTCAAATTCCATCTTGTACCTACCTACCTATAGGCAGTTTCCGTTTCCGTTTTCAGAAACTAAACAGGCTAGGGGCCCTATGTAGGTAGGTACTTACTATGACATGGGAGATACCTTGTCGTAAAAAAGGGACTTTTCAGAAATTAAACCTTGTCTAAACCCCAAGGTAGGAGATTGCTATTAATTTCTTACCGAGTCATAATTCCTTCTTCCCATCCGTGGTATGTTTTTGTTAGTTTTGATAACATATCCCATTAGATCCTCGTCTCCTTCGAAGGGATCTTCATTGCTTCTCCCAACCCTTGGCACATTATTAGGCTTTATAAAAGAACCTTCAATCTCTAGCATCACTAGGTAGAATGTCACGCACACAATAGCCAACTTTGCAAACATATTGAAAGAAAAAAAATGGCGGGATGTTGCTCGAAATGCGCTTTGAAACAGTTTGATGTTTTGTTCAAAATTGCGATGGGTTTTATACTAAAGTGTTTCGATTAGACCCGCATTTTGAAAATCTTATCCCAGATCTTTTGATGCTAGTCGGAATACTAAGCACGAGACCCCACATAAGATAGGGAATTTTTATGTGGTTAGATTACAATCATAGTTGCGTCTATATAAATAAATTCCAGCAAGTACCTACCTACGTACCATTTATGTACCTACCTATATTGTAAAGCATTTAATTTTGTATTTTTCATAATTACAATAAAAGAATAATTTTAAAAATTAGTACATACATAGCCAGTAGAGCATACATTAGGTACCGATTTTTAAATTAAAGGTACATAAATAGGTTAACATTCATGCTTGTTTTCCAAATTTACTAAACTGAAGTTATCACGAACTTGTGTCTATGACTGTACTGTATTACTCTAGCAACCAACTATTTTTCCAAAATTGGGCATACCTACCTATATCCTAATTTTGAAGTTGTACCTATCATCATCTACCTTCTTTTTTGATTAGATAGGTAGGTACGGAATACTATACAGATTCAAACTTCGAATCTCAAACAAACATAGCGATTTTCGCAAGCGAGGAAATCAATCAAACTAAATATAATCAACTTGTAGATATTTTATTTCAATCAGTTTTACATTGGATTCTTAATAAAACACGTCATATGCAGCTGCTTTATGAACCTACCAAATATAAACACATGAGTAGGTATTTAAAATACAAAAATCGCTACTCACAAATAGTGTTCTTTTTGCTTTCAAAAAAAATCCTTGCACACTACCTACCATTAAAATTTTGCTGACGGAACACAAAAGTAAATGTTTTTGTAATCACATCACCTAATGTAAACGTAAATAAAGAATTTAGTAGTAGAATAGACATACACATAACCTACATAATATGAATTTTGTTAAAACAATAAAACAATAATTTATCATAAGAGAAATAATGATTCCATAAGTTTGATATGTCAATAAAATGGTTTTGTAACAAACATTATTTACATACATAGCGCCGCTATCTCGCTCGCACAATTTAAATTTTTTGAAGATATAAAATCACTGAATGTAGATATGTAAAATCTCAATCGGTTAATTTGCTGTCAATGGCATTAAAAAGGATTAGCAAAAAAATATTTTGATCCAAGCAAGTTTTAAAAATGGAATATCTATCATATTTTTCTAATTTTTATGTACGAAAACTTGCTTGGATCAAAATTTTATTTTCGCTAAATCTTTGTAATGCCATTGACAACTTTACCGATTGCGATTTTACATAACTAAATTCAGTGATTTTATATCTTAAAAAATGTTCAATTGTGCGAGCGAGATAGCGGCGCGCCGTATGCTGCGCCTTATGAGGCTGACATCGGACAAACTTGTCGCTCCCGCATTTAATGTAAATATTTTTGTATAATTTGTTTGCAATTTTTCATATCAAGATTCAGCGATATATCTTAAAATATGTTAAATGAGTGAGCGAGAAGTCAGCGTGCGGTGAGGAATAAGGAGACATTTTTAATTAAAATCACGACGGTAAATTATTTATAATAAAAGTTATATAAAATAAAATTGTAAGTTTACTATTTCATGAGTGTAAATTATTTAAATTAAATTGCAAGTTTACTATTATCTTTGAGAATAAATAACAAGTGCGGCGGGTAAGAATACTTGATACTTTGGCGTAATGCCGCCTTTTTCGATGACAGCTTCGACCAATGAGAAGGGGTTTATCTTCTTTTTGACCACTAGGAATCTGTAAAAAAAACACGCTTGTAAGGTTTTATTTCACTTAAGGTGAAGACAAGAGCTAATGTGACTCTCGCTCGCACGTTTTGTTGAAGGATATAAAATCTCTGAACCCGTTTTCGAAAAATCGCAAACAACAATTTTGTGTGCAATCACATTGCCCATAGTTTAGTAAAAATTTAATTTTGATCGATAAACGTTTTCCTACTTAAAAGTTTACTTTCTAGTTTTCGTACTCAAGCAAACTTTTGAGTAGACTTACATCGATCAAAATATTTTTTTTTACCAAACTGAGTGCAATCAGCACACAAAATGGTTGTATGCGATTTTTCAAAATTGTGTTTAGCGATTTTATATCTTTTAAAATGTCGAATCATGCGAGCGAGAGGTGAATTAGGTGCTGTCAACGCCTTAACGTTGGAAGGTATAGGGCTATCAACTAATATAGAAATTCTAGTGCGGAAATACGGGTCACTATCTATAAAAATCACTATCTATAAAAGAAGCCGCATCAAAATCCGTTGCGTACCTAGTTTAGATCTAAGTATACATAGGGACAGACAGCGGAATTTCCGCTGTCTGTCCGGGCGACAGCGGAAAGCAACTTTGTTTATACTATGTAGTGAGTAGGTTACCTCATAACTTTTTACTAGGTGGACCGATTTTGATGATTCTTTATAAAATCGAAAAAACTGGTGCGTTGCGTGGTCCCATTAAAATTTAAGTTAGATCTGATAGTAGTTATTTAAAACAAACAAAAAACAATCGAATTGAGAACCTCCTTTTATCGACGTCGGTTAAATATAAAAAATAGCTTCTTGCTAGGTAACTAAAAACTACTTAATACCTTTCAGCATCTCGCCCATAGCTGCGGGAAACCAGACGTACGTTTTTTGCTACCTGATGTAACATCGCTCGCTCGTCCTGTGAAAGAAAGTGGCATTTTTGAAGGTATGGGGGCGTCCTAATAAATAGAGCACTCTGTGAAGGCCTCGTCAAGGGAAGTACTACCACCATAAATATAGACATAGTGGACTTTCCATACAGCACTATCTAGCCCCTAGCACTATCTAGCTTATAATATGAACGCGAGATAGCTGATTTTATACAAGTACTAGCGACCCGCCCGCGCGCCCCTTCTTCGCACGGGTGCACATATCATGCATGTATTATACATATAAACCTTCCTCTTGAATCACTCTATCTATTAAAAAAAACCGCATCAAAATGTGGGTATGTGCAAAATGTAATGTTTGGACGTACCTCTGACTACCCCCCTTAGACATCCTCAAAGAATCTTGAATTAGTACCTACTTGGTACTGGGCGATCTGAAGGGATATCTACCGTGCCTGGGGATCAGTCGTGAAGCTGTTTTTTTTTTAAATCCGTTGCAGTTTTAAAGATTTAAGCATACAAAGGGACATGAGGACATAGCGACAGAAAAGGCGACTTTGTTTTATACTATGTACTTTTTTTTTGTAAATACGTAAGTACTTATAATATTATACACCACTATTTTGTTACTACCAGAAAAAAAATCCTGTCTGTTTCAGCCGAGGCTACTGATGATAGTAGCGCCGTCAGAACTTTTAAATCTCTATCTACCACCAAGTTATCGAGGTTTGCTTTCAGGCAAAAACGCGACAAACGTTACAAAAATTGTTCCCAAAATACTTCACAAGTAAACTTCGTACGCATTGCGTATAAGGTCGACCTGAGAAGTCTTTTTAGTCTTTTCTAGTAGGTACTATGCCCATTAAATTGGTCCAAAAAATTCACAAAAAAGTTAGAATAAATTAATCAATAATCGTGCTATTATCATAAGTAGCCTCTGCTGAAACAGTCCTTATTTTTTCTGGTGGTTACAAACATCTATGTTCATCACACAAATGTTTGTTCACGGTGAAGAACGAACCCACGCCCTACGGAGCTGAAGGCAGAGCTACTACCAACTGAGCTGTGAAGGCTGTGATGGAATGCAACATTCACCTTACTGAAGTCATTGCTGAACACCAGGTCTAGATCCAAGCAGTCCGAAGCGTTGTAACGTCGCATGAGCGCTTCGGCGGCGCGCTTTATTTGCCTCACGTCCGACGAACTCCCGAGACCAGCGCGTTTCACCTGGAATTATTTAGAATATTAAATTATAAAGATCTTCGTTCGCTTTGCTCGCTCGTTCAGTTATCTACTATCTATGTTTACTTCCAATTTATTGTTCTACTAGCGACCCGCCCGCGCGCCCCTGCTTCGCACGGGCGCACATTGATTTCTACTATATCATGCATGTATTATACATATAAACCTTCCTCTTGAATCTCTCTATCTATTAAAAAAAACCGCATCAAAATCCGTTGCGTAGTTTTAAAGATTTCAGCACACATAAGGAGGGACAGAAAAAGCGACTTTGTTTTATACTATGTAGTGATTATGTGCCATGTTAGTATTTATGTAAGTAGGTAGGTAGTTATGTTAAAATATTGTAAATAATGTGAACTAGGTATACTATCGTTTTGGCGCAAAAAAAAAACTGAAAACTAAAACAGCTTCACAACTTTGATCCCCTGGCACGGTAGATATCCCCTCAGATCTTTCAGTACCAAGTACTAACTCAAGAATCTTCGAGGATGTCTAAGGGGGGTAGTCAGAGGTACGTCCAAACATTACATTTGGCACATACCCACATTTTGGCGATAAATCTGTAAAGATATAAATTCTTACCATTTGTAGATGCGGCCTGATTGGCTCGGCGATGCCTTGGGCGTCGGCGCCCAAACCACCGCCTTTCCAGCCCATCAGCTTCATCATTCTGCAAATATAAGGGTTTGTGTCATTCGAGGGTAGGTTTGAGTCATTCGAGGGTAGGTTTGAGTCATTCGAGGGTAGGTTTGAGTCATTCGAAGGTAGGTTTGAGTCATTCGAGGGTAGGTTTGAGCCATTCGAAGGTAGGTTTGAGTCATTAGAGGGTAGGTTTGAGTCATTCGAAGGTAGGTTTGAGTCATTCTAAAGTAGGTTTGAGTCATTCGAGGGTAGGTTTGAGTCATTCGAGGGTAGGTTTGAATAATTCACAGGTGTTTGCTTGGTTGGTTTGCTTAAAATTATACACTAGTTGCGCTCCGCGGTTTCATCCGCGCAGGTTTAAATTCCGGTATTCCCACGGGACAAAAAGTAGCCTATGTGCTAATCGAGACTATAATCTATCTCTCTGCCAAGTTTCATCCAGATCTGTTCAGCCGTTCCGGCGTGAAAGAGTAACAAACATCAATCCGTCCATCCATACTTACAAACATTCGCGTTTTATAATAGTAGTAGGATAAATGAATTACCAGTGCAATTATAGGGCGAAGCAAAACATCGTGAGGAAACCAGTTAGTATTCTAACAGCGGCGATGGGCTTGCAACTTGTCACGTATGGAATAATAACTACTGCAAAAGGTGGGTGGCCAAATTTAACGGATACGTCCGTTATCAGTCAGAGGTACGCCTCTGACTACCCCACTTAGACTTCCTCAAAGAATCTTGAGTTAGTACTTGGTACTGAGAGATCTGAAGGGATATCTACCGTGCCTGGGATCAAAGCCGTGAAGCTGTTTGAATGCATTTGTATAAATATAATTATCATACTTAGAAGCGACGCTAGTCTCCACTGGCGTTCCAAACTGATCGTCTCTAGGCTTGTTACCCGACACGTCGTTAACGCTGATGCGAGAGTCATTCTGACTTATGAACTGTTCTTTAATCAGTAACATCACTGCTTCTTCTTTTATCACCTGAAAAGTTTAAGTTATTAAATAAACAAATATTGCTGGACATTCCACACAGCACTATCTCGCCCCAAACTATGCCAAAGCGATATGGGAACCAGATAGCTGATATATAATATTTAAATACTTTTTTTTTGTAAATATGTATATACATAACCTTCTAATATTATAAACGCGAAAGTTTGTATATATGGATAAGTATGGATGGATGGATGTTACTCTTTTACGCCGGAACGGCTGAACGGATATGGATGAAACTTGGCAGAGATAGATTATAGTCTGCAGTAGCACATAGACTAGTTTTTATCCCGTGGGAATACCGGGATTTAAATCTGCGCGGGTTAAACCGTGGGGCGCAACTAGTATCCAATAATTTGACCATTATTTACGGCAATCTGTTGTTATAAGTAAATAAATAATGATGGACAATCCACACAGCACCATCCAGCCCCAAAGTAACACAGCACCATCTAGCCCCAAAGTAAGCTACGCAAAGCTTGTGTTATGGGTACTAGATGACTGACATATTTAATACATTATATACTTACTTATAAAGATATTTTTTGTTATACATACTAAAACACCCAGACCAACGGAACAAATTTCTGCAGATCGTGCACAAATTTGTTCCGAGGCGGGAATCGAAGCCGCAACATATTGCGTCGCAGGCGGACTCTCGCCCGCTGCGCCACAGTGGTCGACGACATAAGGCACAACATTTTCTTTCTCCATTCAAACCATCACACCTGTGGTTTTGTATGGATCGGAATGTTGGGCCACCAAAGTGACGGATGAAAGAAGCAGCTAAAGCTGCATGCAGCAAAGATGCGAATGTTCTCTTGCGTCACAGCCGGACTCTCGCCCGCTGTGCCACTGAGGTCGGTATAAAATTCGTCTTCCAGCCGTACTTACATTCCAAGCGAGATCGCCAGCATATTTCTTGGCCAGCGCTTTGGTGGCGCCACTAGCCTCTCCCACTGGTATACCATTAATGGACACAGTGAACTTGCCATTATTCTCATTATAATTGTTTACAAACTTTACTCCACAAACTTGACAACTTGCTGAAATTAATACACAAAATAAGTAATTTAAAATATTATACAATTATTTATGTTTGGACTCTGACTACCCCCCTTAGACATCCTCAAAGAATTTGAGTTAGTACTTGGTACTGAGATCTGAAGGGATATCTACCGTGCCTGTGGGATCAAATTCGTGAAGCTGTTTTAGTTTTTTCAATTATCAAAACAAAGTCGCTTTCTCTGTCCCTATATCCCCATGTCCATGTCATGTGTATGCTTAAATCTTTAAAACTTTGCAACGGATTTTGATGCGGTTTTTTTAATAGATAGAGTGATTCAAGAGGTTTATATGTATAATACATGCATGACAAGTGCACCCGCGCGAAGCAGGGGCGCGCGGGTGGGTCGCTAGTTTATTTATATAAGATTCTGCAAATGTTATGTAGGTGGATAAATAGACGTGGATAATAGAGGTGGAGAAGTAGATACTCACACTGTATATTCCATAGTTTTCCGGCCCAGGACCTCACTAATAGCACAAACATACCGAACCTCGTCGTAAACATGTTGTGCCTAAACTGTCTTACATCCATCAACTTTAGTTGCGATAATTCCGAAACGTAATCTATCCTTTCAATCTCTTTCGATTCTGATAGTACCACTTCTGATTTCGTGCTCTCTTGTCCCGCTTCTGATTTGGTGAATGCTTCTGTTTCATTAGTAGTATTGTCTACAGTTTCATCGTCTGATTTAGCTTCTGTTACATTCACTTGTCCAGGTTTTACGAATTGTATTTTGTTGGATTTATTCGGAGGTCTGTCGATTATAATCCCCCCTTCACGCTTCACCCCCCTAGCTCTGTCCTCAGCCGCGTCGGAAGCGGAAACGAAAGTTCTTTGTAGTTTGGTTTTCTTGTTGGAGCGGTAATCGTTGGCAACCTAAAAATAAATAGATTGTATTTATTACCTACTTACAATATTTTTGTAAATTGGGACTGTTACTAACCCAAAACTATAACTTGTTTGCTTTCTTATTTATCTGCTCTGCACATTTTAATGTTTTGTATAATTCCACACACTGGTCATACGATATCGCCCCAGACGGATACTATCTTGCAAGAACGGCAACGGAAAAATTAATTATCCTTCAAAAGCTATCTTGCAAGTATTTTGCAATTTAGCTAGACATGCGCAAGGATCACTCCTATAGACATCAAAGATCTCAAGAAGGCCCCAAGAGATCTTAGAGGATACCATGCCTAGGGATTAACAGTAGTCGCCAGTTTTATCCACTTTCTGTTTGCAGAAAGGTACGAATAAATTGTATGAAAATTTCGTTTTGACGTGAACATCTGTGAAACTAATGACATTTTCGTACAATTTATCTTTCCGCAGGCGTGTTCCAATAACAGAAAGTGGATCTTGTCTAGATCCCCAGGAGCTGGCGAGGAGTTTTACGACTGCTAGCTGGGACTAATATCTACCCCTTCCTCCGAAATCGCATAGACCAGTTACACCTGATCACGAAGCAGGACATAATCAGCTCTTGCACGATACGAACAGCTAAGTTTGTCCTGATTCGGAAGTCCTAAGAGGTGTGCGTTTAAGCTGCGATAGTTTCAGACACAATCGATCTTCTACGTCAGCACCTGCTGCAATATGAGGGCATATTATGTATGTATCGATGTATCTCCGACTTTCCCCTCAGACATCCTCATAATATCTTGAGGCACCTAACTTACTGGGTACCAAGTCAAGAGATCTATGGGGATGTCTATTTACTGCACCCGCGGAGGACAGTCACGTTTTTTTTACTTTCTACTGTCTCGACCAGCAGGTAGGGCTATTTTAAAACATTTGGAAACGTTTCCGTTCGAAAACGTCGCTTTTTGTCATTCTTGATCTTGCTTTATTTTCTTTATTCTTTGTACTACACAGTATGTATGTACCTAATAACATTATTGATTGAGTGAGCGAAGCGAACAAAAATCTTACAACTTGGGCGATTTGGCATTTTATGTGTGTATGTATGTATGTTTGTCCGACGATAACTTGAGAACCGTTTATCAGATCTTCAGGTAAGTAGATAGCTTGCACTTGATAAATTTACTGGTAAGTATAAGAGTAAAATCGGATAAGGGGTTATTAAAATATGGGGTTTTTTAAGGGGGCAAAAATTACAAAAGTTACACAAAAAAATTAAGTTACATGTCATATGAAAGGGCTTGGTTTGGACATTCCAAAACCAATTTTATTTTTTTCTAGGTAGCCCGGTTTTTGAGATACAACAAAAAAGTTAAAATATGATAACCAACGACCCAAGAGTTTCGTTGGCATCAAGGTTTTTCTACTGGTCGGCCAGTTTTTTTGCTTTTTCAATGATTTTTTTCTTGAAATAATTTAAGAAGGTACTTGGCTCTCATTAAATGATGATAGCGACCTGTTCTGATGATGGAGCCAAGGTCTGATCATCGTAACTCTTCAGTAAATAGGCCAATTAAGTTGAAACTTGGTTACCATATTTTCGGAGCGTTCGCGTCGCTTCACGAAATCTCAGTTCGGGGCGAACTACTAGTTAATTTCAATATAAAACATGTACGAAGGCGAGCTTAACCCTAAAAAGAGTTCTCAACCATCAAACCTTGAAGGATAGAGAAAATTGAATCAAAAAATACTGAAACTGGCGTTTCCAAACGTTTATACATAGCCCTGCTGTAGGTGCTGAGTTTAAGCAGATGAAGCAGCCCTGAACTGACACTAGACCTGTGTAAATTTAGCGCCGCTCAAGTCACAGGTTACACTGTGCCCAGGAAATCATTGAAAACTCACCCCACTACCGTTGATATTGGCTTCGCTGGCGAACCCCATTCGCCATCACCTAGCCAGTATTCAACGTGGGGAACTGTCCCCCAGCAGTTCTGATTTTCTACCTTCAGCGTCCAAGGCGGAGTGACATCATCTGCCCAAATACAGAACGCAGCGGTATAGACTGTATGTTCATGTATACACAACAGAACCACTGGTAAAATACTGACCTGAGGTCTCTTGGTCGCTTTGTGGATAATGTTCTAACTCCGCAATGCTGGGGAGGCCCATCAGAAACCCACCATGAAGACTTAACGGATCACATGGTCTTTATATAAGAAAGGCCCCAACAGTAACAATTTATAAACACAAGGGTTGAATGAATGTTTTGGAAAAAGTAAGGTTAATTTACTGAGAATTATGCAGTGAATGCATTACAAAGTAACAAAATATCAAAGTTAGGGACTGGATATAAGAGTTGGTATTATTAGAATCACCCAAGAGGTGATTTAATAAGAAAAGTGAATAATGTACAAGGATTTAATTTAATATTGTTATAACGTAATACAAAGACAAGTTATAACATAAAACACTTATTAAAGATACCTAGTTCTTCTTTTTGGCTCGTTTTCTCCTTGGCTTATAAGAATTTCTATCATTGTATGTTGATTGGTATTTTAAAGGCCCTCTCGGAGAACGACTTCTGTTAGAATTATTTCCTAAAGTATAAGGTCTATTAGGAGCTTGAATTGGCCAAATCTCATGAGTACTGCTTCTTGGTCGATCTATTACATCTCTCTGCCAGTCTCTGTCATGAAATGAGTATTCTTGACCTCGTCCCGTGTCTCTATTGTTTTGAGAAAAACTTTTATTTACATTGACATTCCTGTCGGAAAAGTATGTGTCTGTTTGAGAATCGAATTCACGGTCCTCCCGAAAATATCCTTCGAATCGTCCAACTAAACCTGTTTCTTGTGTATAATTCAAGTTTACTGGATTTCGTCGGTCAAAACTTCTATCTTCTGGACATTGTTGACTAAGTCTATCAAATTCTCTATTTTCCGTAAAATGTCCATCTAAAACCCGTTCCTTGTCAGGGAACCCCCCGATTTCCAAAGTTCGGTCTTCATGTTCGTAAAAAACTTCCCGCGGGCTTTTATAATGTCGCTCTACAAAAACTTCATCATTTCTAGAATACTCTGCGTCTCTTTGACTTTGTCTATCGGAAAATCTGTTCACTCCCAAAAATTCATGACTTTGTGTTACCAAAACTCGTTCATCATGGGAATAATCATGACTATCTATCATGTCTTCCGAAGGAACTACTTTAACTTGATTGTAGAAAGTTTTTTCTGTATCAAATCTGCCCCCGCCAGCCTGTTGTGAAGCAGCTAAATTTGGTGTCATATGATTTGATGGTGCCATCGACAGAGTCGCCTCATTCAATGGACTTTCAACAACTTCTGATTGTGGCATGACAGTTGAAACTTCTTCAGTAATTGATGGAGCAGACTCTTCGTCATTTGGAGGGTTTAACATAATTAACTTATTTTCTTGATTGTTATTCTTTTGACTCTTATCCACTAACATGACATTAATATATCGCGAAAACCAACGTAACTTGTAACCTGCAGTTTTCAGAGCAACGTTACATTTACTGCCAAAACGCACCTTTAATAATAGGCCATCTTTAACGGATTTCGTATTGAATACCAACCAATTGTTACAGCCTAGCTTGGGATTCTGCTGGTGCAATTTCTCCAAAATATCTATATTTTTTGAAAGTTTGTGAAGACCTCCTTCAGAGAGAGTACGAATAAAAAGTTGTGCAAACACCTTGTCTTCAATCTCATCAACAATGTTTAATCGAGCCCCTTTCCAAGGTTCTAATGTAGGGATTTGTTTATCTAACAAGTCTCTAGATGTTTCATCAGCACAGATCGCGACAAAAACGCCCTGACAAATCCCAAAACTTGGCATGCTAATTCCATCATAATCACTGATGCACTGGGCAATAGCGTCTCGAATCCTTAAGGATTCCTTCAAGCCAATTTTACCACTGAATTCTGAAATGTATATTTTAAGTTGGTTTTCATCAGTTACATTTTTACGAGATTTTGCGAGTTTCTTTTGATGATCTCTGATCTGTGAGTTATCATTCCTGCTTTCATTCTTTTTCACATTTACGACTCTATCCTTTTCTTGGTTTTTTTCTTTATCCACTATCGTTTTGCTATTGGCAATGTGGTTTAATGAATCTGAAATCGCCATAGGCTTCTTAGAGAGAACGGTAGCTTCCTCTTCCGACTTTCCCTGATCTATCCACCAATTAAAACGTTTCCTTTCTGCTTCGTTCGCTAATTTTAATTTATCAAGCTCCTTGCCGGTTACGTTATTTTCTTCATCATCAGAAATAACAAACGCTTCGGGGTCTTTGGTTGTTATTTCAACAATATCGGGATCTTCATTTGTCTTAATTTCTGCCTTTCCCTTGGGCTGTGTAGGGTTTACTGATTTAGCTTCTAGTGGTTTTTTGGCGACTGATTGAGAGTATTTAGTCAGCGCCAACTTCTGCCAGTTTATTGAAAGCCTATTCGCTTCCGCCATAATTTCTCGAGCCCTTCGAATTTTGACGTAAGATTGCTTGCAAAGGATCACTGCCTCTTTATCACTTTTACCCATTTTTTTCCAAAAATTATAACGCTTTTTCACTTTTTTACCAGAAAACTTTAATGCTACAGGAAAATTGTCAATTGTTCCACAGTTTTCTGGTTCATTTACACATTCCTTTGTCTTAGTTGCTGCATTGCTATCGTTATTTTCTACTACCAAATTCGTTTTTGATTTTGGCTTTTTTTTCATAGTTGGGATTGTGCTTTCCTCCAACTTCTTCATTTGACAAATGCTTCCAATTTTTTCCTTTATTACTTGGTACTCTGGTATATCATTTACTGGTATCTGACAGAGATATTCAGCTTCTGCAACAGTTTTTCCTGCATTGAGCCAGTAAGCATACCTTCTTGCCATTGAACCTTTCACACGCTTGTCTCCTATCACAATATTCAACTTAGTCTTACGCATTTGTCTTTTAAATTCTTTGCTAGCTTTAGGATAGGTGACATGGACATCATTATAATTATTATATACATTGTGGCCCTGTGATGGTGGTATTAGATTGCTGTGAGGGCTTCGGTGTGATAAAGTTGAAAACTGATGAGAGCAACTTGCCATAGCCACATCGGGCAGGACTGGAAGTCCAGGTGTTATGTCATGATTAGGAGCATTTACTGAGTGAGATATAGGTTCATAATCATTGAGTGTCCCATCGGTCAGTGTAGCACCTCTTTCTTCTACAGGAATCTCCTCATCCATTCCAGAGAAAGGCTTTACTTCTCTATTGTATTGTACTTCGAGTCCACCACCATCACTATCTTTTTCATCTGAACAGCCTTGATGATCAGTTTTTAGTGTGATAGCATTCTTGTGTCCGAAAAGTTTTCCAGTGTTTTCTGGTTCTTCTACAAATGACTCTTTTTTTTTCTTAGTTGCTTCTTTTCTGTGATTTTTTTGTACTCCCAAATTCTTTGTTGATTTTGGCTTTTTTTTCATTGCTGGGATTATGGTTCCCCTCAACTTCTTCATTTGACAAATACTTCCTAATTTTTCTTTTATTTCCTGGTACTCTGGTATATTGCTTACAGGTATGTGGCATAGGTACTCAGCTTCTGCTTCAGTTTTTCCTGCATTGAGCCAGTAAGCATACCGTCTTGCCTTTGGACCTGTTACACGCTTGTCACCTATAAAAATATTTGACTTGCTCTTTACCATTTTTCTTTTAAATTCTTTGCTAGCTTTAGGATGGGTGCTGTGAAGTGCATTATAGTTATTTTCAAAAGGTGCATTGTGTACTTGTGGTGGTGGTATTAGATTGCCATGAGCTATTTGATGTGGTAAAGTTGTAAACTGTTGAGAGCAACTTGCCATAGCCACATCCGGCAGGTCTTGAAGTTCAGGTATTATGTCATTATTAGAACTTTGAGCATTTACTTCATAACAATTTTCATAGTAATTTTGTGTCCCATCGGTATGCATACCTTTGTTAGCCTGCAAATTCATAGACTGGATTCCAACTTGCTGAGAAATATCCATCTGCATCTGAATGCTTGCAGAAGCTTGAATCCTAGGGTCCCTATTCTGCCACGAGAGTAAATGGTTAGCAGAATTGTTAGTCTTATAGCTATTTTCACTAACCGAATTGATACTTTGTATATTGCTAGGTTTTGTGATTCCCGTAGAATTATTATTGGCAAGTTGACTGTGAATGTTTTCATTGATGAAGCTGTTGCAGTAAGGAGGTCTCAACCCATCAGGTATCCTTACAAGTGCTTGCATGGCCTCAGTAGGATATGGACTCCACATTTGTCCATAACCCTGATTTGTAGGGCCACCTTCATAACTGTTTGGGTACACTGTAGTAAAACTTACCGAGTCTTGTGTGGTTTCTTTATAATTTTTATGCTCAGCGCTAGTATAACCGTGAGCTGAAGATTGAACATAAGCAGAAGAATCTGATAAATTTGTACCATTTTGGTTGTTGTAGGATAAGTGTTTGTTTACCTCTTTGGACATCCTTGTAACCTCTTGCATGACTTCTTGAGGATATCTGCATCCCATAAACTCGATATTAGCAAACACGCGCCCTAGGCAGACAAGTCTTTCTTCAGGATAGTTTTTTTTCCAGCATTCCATGAAGTTTCGACGCAACTGCCAATGATCATCGCTTTCATGTTCTTCTTTGTGTTTATCAATATCCCAATTAACGTCGAAAGACATTGTGCGCGTTATTCAATATTTGTTACAAAATTAACACAAACAAGAATAGAACACATACTCTCGTAGTTTTACGTTTGTTTTACAATCTCAGCATCTGATATTGTCTTTGTTTCTGGACCCGAGTATAGTCTGTGGTACAAAAGAAAAAAACTGCGATTTGTTTTCGGGGCGCCTATGTTCACCGACTTTTTTCAACTTTCATTCGGTCTTTTTTCACATTTTAAACTTTCTGATTCGTAAAAAAAAAATGTGAGCATAATTTCATAGCTAATTGATATCTAAATAATGTTTATGCATGCATTGTCAAGAAATTATTATAAAATGATGACATTTTATTTAATGCACTTTAGCAAACATTTATATTATGGAAGTATAAATCTTTTCTGCATTAGCTTTGAGAGATACATAGAATTTAACATAGTTGGTATGTGGAAATGATGATGATGATCTAGAAAGTCGGTGAGAATAATATTATGATGAGTTACAGAATACCAGATAGTTCCATTTCGACCAGCCTTCAGTTGAGGGAGCCAGTAATGTACAACCACGTATTGCACAACCTTGGAAAACACAGCCCGGAATTGATGTACAATTTGGTTGCCAATTCCATGACTGTGTAATCCGCGGGTGTACATTCCAAGCCGTACAAAGTTAGCACACATTTGGAATACACAACCCTGGAATACGCTGCCAATGGCATCCAAATCCGGGTCGTACATTCCCCACACGTATCAGGAATGTACAACCATGGATTTCACACCCATGGATTTGGATGCCAAATCCTATGCTTCATTTACACTTGCCAGTTGCTTACTCAGTAACTTGAATTGAACAAGAGTCGAGCTTTGTCGCGAAATGCGATGATTGTAAAAATTGTATAATAGTAACACTGAAAACGGAAATGAGACTATTAGAAGCTCGTCTATGATCTATGGTGAGTTCAAAAACATTCTTTCCTGTTCGTAAAAGTCACAAAATGGTCGTTGCATTTAGAATTTCTGTTTTGCGATTTAACGTGTACTAAAATCAGTGGGTCGAGATCTCCAGGCGTTTCATCTGTAAAGAGAGCTAAGTATTTAGTTTAGAATTTGGTTTATTAATGAGAAGATAAAAACGTTGAAATTACAACTTGGAATGCATAACTTTTTCTAAGGCTGACTTGGGAAAATCTATCACTATTTGCTTACATGATGAATAGACATGAGTTCTCATGTCGTACAAAGTGTTCAATTCATGAACAATGGAACTATATGAAGAGTCATAACGCATAATAGTAAATGTATGCTTGTGACATGTAGAGACATATTAACATGCGCAAAAGTCGTATGACATAGATCAGTCGTGAGGATGGAGGTTTGGACGCCAGTTAGATTTCGGGCAATTCAAGACTAACATGCCGAACGATGATTATGTAAGGTCTCTAAATAAATATTAACAAAGGTGCAGGTTAAGTGCAGTCCTTTGATTCCTCATACCATGGTATAGGGCGGATTAGAATAAGCAGGTTTCTGCAAGCCAGGAAGGAGAGATCCTAACCAGATTGTCTCATCTACAACGCTGGCGACCTGGTGTAAGCAATACTGATGACCATTTCTAGCCCGTGGACTAATGTGTATATTTAGTTCACTTCAGTAAATGTAAAGTAATAATCTTCATAAACAAACATAGGAAAATACCTAGTGATTCAGTTAGAATCAATGTGACAAAACTTTATAGGTTTGCTGCGTCGCAACCACCACTGTAATCCTGGACATCTCTACCCACGGAATGTAGCTGATCCAAGGTATGCATGAACTGATTACTATCAAGTGGAATACCTCATATTTAATAACTTAAATTTATATTGAGATAAGTAGATCAACCTATCTTCATTGTCACTGAGTTATAGGTAATCTGGGCAGAGTGAAAACTCTTAATTTAGATAATTTTAAATTGGTAATAAATTAAATTAAATATGTGTTGTAGCAACCCCCTGCGTCACAAGCTTTGTGCAAGTGAAAAGGTGTATTGAATAAGATTGTGAACTATGATGGAATATTATATAGCTTAAATCGATGTACCTATACCTACTCAGAACTACAACAAAATTCATACAAATAAAGTCTAGCTGTCTACTAATAAAACGGTACCCAGTGTCTAAGATAAAAGTTTGTCAAGCAAGGATAATTGTAATGATAGTATGATGACAGGAGTACCTACCTGCTCAAAAGAAACGGGAATTCAGCTCTGAACCATCCAACCTCAATTACCTATCTTGTTATCTGTACGTAGATAGATAATTCATTTTGGTTTTTAAAAAATCATATTTTTGCGATTTAATAAAATAAAATTTATTTTATCATTGACTTTATTTTTTATTTACGCATCTTTAACATTTTAAGGTTGACCGTTTGAATTTATTTTTCTATAAAATTTAGTAATAGGCCCGACCACACTGCTACTATCTAATATCGGAGCACCTACAACAAACGCAAGAGCAATGGCACAGCCATACCAACGCAAAACCTTAGGAAGGTAGGTATTTAATATCTACAAGGAGCCATGCGTTTTAATTCAATTCAATATATTATTTATTGCTTACACATGGTTTAGTTTATGTACAAACATAGCTGTTAGGTGTACGTGAGTATCACATGAACTCTGCATAGGGTATAGCAACATGGAGGTAGGCCGAGGTTTTAAATTAAATTAAATAGGTAGTTAATCTCGTTTAATCTTTCATAGTAGGTACCGAAAAATATTAAAAAAAACAGGACAAAGTTTGATACGTCGATTGCTATATAATTGAAAATTTACAAAGTTAGGTAGGTACCTAAGTATTTTAAATGTTAAGTTTTATAAAATTAATTTTGATTTATAAAGTTGTTTATAAAAAAACGTCGGTCTAGGTATCTTCCGTTCCACTAAATATTAACAATTCATTTTATATTATTATTTTTATCTTATTAAATTGACATATTCTCTGAATCTACTGTTTTTTAATTATTATTATTATTTTTACACAAATCTTAACATACCTACATACTGCACCGCTTTGGTAATTTGTTCCAATTAAAATAAATAGGCTATACCCAGTCCAAAAATATGTAGAGTTTTAATTGTATGTAAATGTGTATTTTTAAGCGTTCTTTGCAGAGGTGAGTTTCATGATAACACCTAGATCCACGTCATATCCTAAGTACTCGAGCTAGCCTCCTCCATATTGAGGGCACACAACAATGTTGGGTATTCATTCTAAATATATATTAAACCAAGAATGTACTTACCTAGGTATATTATCATATTATCTACTCAGTACATTCTACTGTATTACAAGTTTTAATTGAAAGCTCAAGGTATCTTTGACTGGAAAATGTAGATAGGTAAGGGAGCTGGTTTAAGAAAGAATAAAAGAAAAATAATTTATTAACCCAATAAAAAAGAAAAACAAAACAAAGGTACATACAGGTAACAAAAGATAATAATTTGTAGACTAAAAAATAATAATAATAGAAAAAACAGAGTCCTGCATGGTGTAAAGTATGGGCTAATAGGTCCCTGGCTCAGTATTTGCTGCTCCATTACCCTTTTCACAGGTAACAGCGCAGCGCTGGTATTCTGCCAGGGCCTTGAGCGGGTAACATCACGGGTAAAACAGAAAACAAGAAATAATAAGCTAAGCATACAAATTAAAACTATTAACTAAATACTATGCTAAGTCGCGCCATCCACATATTAGGAACTAGCGATATTATTAGGCAATATTATAGTCAGTCGGACAATAATATGCACAACAAACTGCAACAAACTATATTGTCAATGCACTACAATGTCAATGCATTGTTGTATGATGTTGATTGACGACCTCTGTGGCGCAGCGGGCGAGAGCCTGCCTGCGACGCAAGAGGTTGCGGGTTCGATTCCCGCCTTGGAACAAATTTGTGTACGATCTGCAGAAATTTGTTCCGATGGTTTGGGTGTTTTCTATGTATAATAAAAAATATCTATCTATGTAAGTATATAATGTATTAAATATATCAGTTATCTAGTACCCATAACACAAGCTTTGAATAGCTTACTTTGGGGCTAGATAGTGCTGTGTGGATTGTCCAGCATTATTTATTTATTTATTTATGTTGTAGTCGAGAGATGTTCAATGAAACTCTTCAACAAGAATACTTACCTAGCCTACTGAGCTGGGGACTCATCTTACCTCTAACAAAGCAGACTACTAGTAAGTCACGCACGAGGAGGAACATGCCCTACGATGCATTACCCTGCTTCCATCAACTTGAGACGTACACAGATGCCTGTCATTCTACACCCTTCATACAGAAACACAGCAACGCCGCTTGGCGACAGAAAATGCTTCGTACCTGGTAGGTACTACCTATTTACTTCCCTGGACGAGCCCTTCACAAAGCACTCTATTACTTCTATTACCTAATGCTGCTACCTACTTCCAAACTAGGTAGTAAAGCAAACTCTTGAGTAGGAAAATTTATATCAATTTAACTGAAAATTTTACCTGTGTGAATGTGTAAATGTTACCAAGAGTGCTAGCTAGTTACACATAAATCAAAATAGGTACCTACTTACATGTTTTTCAAAAGAAAAACAAAATATCTTTGCAAAGCTTGTAATATGGGAACCAGATAGCTGAAATAATACCTAATATTGTTGTGAATAGATACAAGTTACCTATTTATGTTCTTCTGTGTTCTTCACACAAATGCTTGGTCTATCTATATGTTGAAATTTCAATTTCAACGGTCGATCTCACTACAAAAGATAGGTACCTGTCAAAGTCAAAAATATAATGTTTTATTAAAAAGTTTCGTGGTTACATAATATGTAGGTGCCTGGACTACCAACCACGAAACTTTCACACGCGTCAATTGACAAAGAGTAGGTAAACCGGTAGTGCTGTCGGCAATCGACATACATTTATACCAGCAGCATTATAGGATTATTCCCATCTGTCACCCCAGTTTGTCCCCTCTAGGTGACAGATGGGAAAAAAGTTCGAACTGTCACCCTTTTAATAATTAGGTGACAGATCGAACTTTTTATTATTTAAAAAGTTCGATTTGTCACCCCTTTCATCACTAGCAGAGGAAAATCTTAACTATTTATTCCCACTTGCCCCACATTAAAAAAAAATCTCTTTAAACACACACACAATGACGGTTACCTCCACTACTAGAACTATTATTTATTTCGTTTATTAACATAATATAGTTTAGGTATCGTTTTATTTAAAAGAAAGAAAGGCTAAAAGAGAAGACAATATTATAGTTTTGAGTTACGATTATCTTTATTTATTTAGTAGTTATCAATAAAAAGGGTGATTTAATACAATACAATACAATACAATACAATACAATACAATACAATACAATACAATACAATACAATACAATACAATACAATACAATACAATACAATACAATACAATACAATACAATACAATACAATACAATACAATACAATACAATACAATACAATACAATACAATACAATACAATACAATACAATACAATACAATACAATACAATACAATACAATACAATACAATACAATACAATACAATACAATACAATACAATACAATACAATACAATACAATACAATACAATACAATACAATACAATACAATACAATACAATACAATACAATACAATACAATACAATACAATACAATACAATACAATACAATACAATACAATACAATACAATACAATACAATACAATACAATACAATACAATACAATACAATACAATACAATACAATACAATACAATACAATACAATACAATACAATACAATACAATACAATACAATACAATACAATACAATACAATACAATACAATACAATACAATACAATACAATACAATACAATACAATACAATACAATACAATACAATACAATACAATACAATACAATACAATACAATACAATACAATACAATACAATACAATACAATACAATACAATACAATACAATACAATACAATACAATACAATACAATACAATACAATACAATACAATACAATACAATACAATACAATACAATACAATACAATACAATACAATACAATACAATACAATACAATACAATACAATACAATACAATACAATACAATACAATACAATACAATACAATACAATACAATACAATACAATACAATACAATACAATACAATACAATACAATACAATACAATACAATACAATACAATACAATACAATACAATACAATACAATACAATACAATACAATACAATACAATACAATACAATACAATACAATACAATACAATACAATACAATACAATACAATACAATACAATACAATACAATACAATACAATACAATACAATACAATACAATACAATACAATACAATACAATACAATACAATACAATACAATACAATACAATACAATACAATACAATACAATACAATACAATACAATACAATACAATACAATACAATACAATACAATACAATACAATACAATACAATACAATACAATACAATACAATACAATACAATACAATACAATACAATACAATACAATACAATACAATACAATACAATACAATACAATAATCATTTATTTGCGAAACACAGGTTATAAAAGGGTGACACATCATTAAGTAAGCTCAGCCATGTTCTACTTTAAAGCATGCAAAATTTTTATTATCTAACAATTACAATGTTGCATTATACGATAATTATTATAAATAATTATTACTAGCTGGTACCCGCAACTTCGTCTGCGTACTTTTAATCTCTTCATCTCTTTTTTTCGCAATAAAAGGTAGCCTATGTTCTTTCTCAGGGTCTAAAGATTGTCTGTGCCAAATTTCATCAAAATCGGTTGAGAGGTTTAAGCGGGAAAGCGTAACAGACAGACAGACAGACAGAGTTACTTTCGCATTTATAATATTAGTTGGGATATACTAGCTGACCCGGCAGACTTCGTACTGCCTCAATCGATTTTATAATTATTCACCTTTTAAACCTTCTCTGGACTTCCACAAATAATTCAACGCCAAAATTAGCCAAATCGGATCAGCCGTTCTCGAGATTTAGCGAGACTAACGAACAGCAATTCATTTTCATTTCTATTTAGATTTAGATTTGGTGAACAGCAGATTATAAAAATGACAAATCAGAAGACTGATTCCTAATGTTAGCTATAATTTTGATGATCTTAACTCGATTTGAGTTAAGGGCCCGGCGACAGCGGCTCGCACTTTCGAGGTGCGATTGGCTATTATTTTATTTCAATTTTATTTCGGGGAGGTTGTTTGAAAGAATAACTACCCAGTGACACGCATAAATACTGTTCGAATACAAATAATACAATAATATAAGGGAAATGTGCTTGAGTCAGAAATCATTTTGGTGTTAGGTAAACGTAAGGCCAAACATACTAATACCAAAATGATTTCTGATTCGGGCATGTTTCCCTTATATTATTGTGTTATTTGTATTCGAACAGTATTTATGCGTGCCACTGGAAACTGCGAGCCGCTGTCGCCGGGCCCTTAAGATCATCAAAATTCTTTCTTTCAAATCTAATCAGTGTGTGTGTGTCAACTTTCAGTAGTCTACCGGTGTGCAATATTTATTGGGGGACAGATAAGATTAGTATCAATGATTACATCTGACGGTAAATGGGTACGAACTTTTTAAGATTTAAAAAGTACAATCTGTCACCCATTTAGTAAACAAAGGACAGATCGAACTTTTTAAAATTTAAAAAGTTTGATCTGTCACCCATGCGGTAAAAGGGTGACATATCGAACTTTTTTGTTCCATCTGTCACCTAGAGGGGACCAACTGGGGTGACAGATGGGAATAAACAGCATTCTAGTCCATTTGAAAAAAAATATCGACAGAGAGCGGTGTGCTGTCCAGAGCCTCATACAAACATACTTTTTGACATGATTATTTAAATATTACAAGTCCTATTTTAATAAAAATTTGCATTATGTATTGTATGTTTTAGTAAAAAACACATTATTTATCAAATGGGAGTGACACTTATTTGGCACATTTTTAACACAATAGTTATTGCTTTATTTTCAAGCGATAGCTTACATAACACATGATGAACTGATGAACATCTTGAATCGAACATCTATTATCATCATCGTATAAACAAAAACTAATTTCTACTTGACAGAATAGTGTCTTGAGTGAGAGTTTTTTACACGAATTGATCTGTCTATGTAAAGAGAGTACAAATTGAGTGATAGCTCTATTTCAATAAAAGTGTAACATGAGTTTATCTTATAGTTGTGTAATCTTACAATTATCTTAAGTATAAACTGAAACTGAAACAGCTTCACGACTATGATCCCCAAGCACGCTAGGTATCCCTTCAGATCTCTCAGTACCAAGTACCTACTAACTCAAGATTCTTTGAGGATGTCTAAGGGCGCTAGTCAGAGGTACGTCCAAACATTACATTTGGCACATACCTACCCACATTTTGCAGTAGTTAGTAATTCCATACGTGACAGGTTGCAAACCCATCGCCACTGTTAGAATACTAACTAGTTTCCTCACGATGTTTTCCTTCACAGTTTAAAAGCACTGGCATTGTGCACATACATTTCGTTAGTTTTTTTAGTTAGTTGGGCCCTGTAATTTTTTTCTATTTAAGCCTTTTTATCTCTTCAGTTTGCTCGTACAAAGAGCAAATTGCACATAAATCTTTTTAAAGCTTAAAAAATCAGTAATTGTACTCGGTATTAAAAATTGATTCTTAGTGATTCTTCGTAGCCATGCTCTCCAAGAAAACTTCTTAACTTCTTGATGCGCAAACCGAAATTTGTATAGTCGATACATCTTTTAAAAAAAAGTCAAATTTGTCCACCTGTCAGCTCACATAAAGAATGATTCAAGACTTTTGGAGTTACTGGTCGCGGTACTACGTTCACCAGCTACAACAACGATATACCTAGTGGCACGATCAGAACACTGAACCCAAAAGTGATTTAGTAAGTGAAGTAGTTTATGAAAATTGTGAATAAACATCCTGATGTCACACGTATAGGTAGGTTGCGCACAAAAAAAATCGTTTATTATCGTCGACGCCATTTATTCGTCCAATTTCAATTTTAGTTGTACTTCCAGTCTGAGGCTAAACTGAAAATTATTAAAGAGATGGGCTTTTCGCACTATCGTAAAATAAAGGTAATGGGTTTCTTTTTGTTGATTTATGATACAGTAATCAATGTAACAATTCCAATTATTTTACGAGTTGAATCGCAAGTGACTTCACTGTGATTGAAAAATCAAAAGTTCCGTCGAATAAAATCGTAATAGTACATTACCATAAAAAATGATACATTGCGTAGTCAGTATTAATATGTTACGTTTTTATTCCAGGGAATAAAGTGTTTTTCTGTTCAATCGAATAAAACCGTTAGATCCATTACAAAATCGCTAACTCGGTAAATACTCGTACGAATCGGTTGAAAAAATTCACAAGGTGTAATCGGACCTCTAGAATAGTTATTTCAAATAAAAGCACTACTATCGTAATAGTCGATTACGATTTTATTCGGTGGAGACGGCGTAAGATAAAACTGTAAACCATTAGGTAAGAAAAACTTTTCACTTTCTTTTATTATATGAATATTTCCGTAGTTCGTTTCTGAAAATTGCTACTAGGGACGCGTTCTCGAAATGATTTTTCGTAGTTATTCTTATCAATAACAATGAATGTGCTTTGCTTTTACAATAGGTACCTATAAAATATTAGGTACAGTTAATATCAGTTAATATAAACAGAGTTAAGTAATATATACGATAGCGATTTGCTTAAAATAAACTAAATTTAGACATTTATTTGCTACAGAAGCTAATTCTTTACCTTGATGATTTTGAGCGAACTGTTGTAGTAATGTAACTAGGTAGGTATAGGTAACAAGGTACTTTTCTACATTTTGAATGTTGATAGAAATGCGACAAAAAACAGATCTTGTTATATATACCTACATAGGTACTCACGGATGTTCATACTTCAAATTCCAAATCACCAAAGTTGATTGTACAATTTGCATTCGCTTCACTCACTCAATCAATAATACTGGTGGACTTTCCACACAGCACTACTTAGCCCCAAACTAAGCAAAGCTGGCAGGTGACATTATGGGAACCACATAGCTAATTATATCTAATACTTTTTTTGAAAATATATACCTACCTACTTAATTACATAACCTACCTAAGACTCAGACAGAGATGATAATATTTTTGTGTAATGAACATACATAAATGTTTTTCTCTCTCTATCTCGATTCCCACCAAACATCGAACCCATGGTCTACAGCGCAAGGCAAATCTATGACGGCTGGCTAAATTGTAATACCTATGTTATGTTTACACGACTATGTTTACAGTTTTGCTGTAACTTTAAACCATTTCATTATACACATCACAAGTGCTTAAGGCTTCGGTGACAGCGGCTCGCAATTTCGAGGTGCGATTGGCTATTATTTCATTTTATTTCATTTCGGGGAGGTTGTTTGAAAAAATTAACTCTAAAGAAACACGCATAAATACTGTTCGAACACAAATAATACAATAATATAAGGGAAACATGCCCGAATCAGAAATCATTTTGGTATTAGTATGTTTGGTCTTACATTTACCTAATACCAAAATGATTTCTGACTCAAGCACATTTCCCTTATATTATTGTATTATTTGTGTTCTAACAGTATTTATGCGTGTTTCTTTAGAGTTATTTTTTCAAACAACCTCCCCGAAATGAAATAAAATGAAATAATAGCCAATCGCACCTCGAAATTGCGAGCCGCTGTCACCGGACTCTTAAGGCCTGTCGCCCACACGAGCTGGATTCGAGGCGGCGCGGCGGCGTCGAGGCAGAGGGGCACCTATGTTAGTGCGCTCACATGGCTCACATACTAGAGCCGAGGCGCGGAGTCGAGGGGGGGGTCGCGGCGGGGATGCGGCGAGGGCACCGTGCCAGACCACGTCGCGATTCTACTGCCATTTTGTCATTCCGTTTCGTTTTTCTCGGTTCAAAATGTGAGAAGGAAGTATAGCCGCTTAGCCGCCTCTGCGCCTCGACTCCACATAGAGCCAACGCCGCGACCACACGCCTCGACTCCACGCCACCTGTTCCTCGCCCCCCCCCCCCCCCCCGCCTCGACTTACCAGTCGGCGACGGGCCTTAGGGTGTTATCACACCAATCGATCGATCATCGATCGATGGTATAGAATGGATTAATCGACGTCGATCGATCGTTTCTACCACACCAATCCAATCGATCAACTTCGATCGATGCCGTCGATCGACGATCGGTCGATTGGTGTGGTAACACCCTTAGGATTCCTTTCAAATAAAGGTACGGACAGAAGTGCTATAAATTAAGCATGCTTATGAGCATAATGCTTTGCATCTGTTCACAATAGCAGCACGTTTGTCTAGGCGTTCCTAGTAATAACCATGCTTATTTCGAGATTTTTTAGCATACTTCTTGAGGCGTGGGTGGAAGAGGGCTTCAAGCACGTCTGAACAGGTTCGCTTAGGAGCACTTTTATTGATGGGTAAGACACAGTTTCAAAAAGAGTTTGTATGAGGTTCTCGTTCTATATAGATTTATATCTGGTCTGAGCCTGGTGCCAAATAGCACGTCTGTCCATACGTTTGCATTGAGCATGCTTATTTATGAGTCATTATGTTCCTGCCCTTATCCCGCGCTAAGTGGGGTTGGCACATTAGGTTCTACCTACTCCTCTACTCTTCTCTATCATTCGTCATCTCGGTGGTGACTCCTTTCTTACTCATGTCATCTTTCACACAGTCCATCCGTCTTTTCCTTGGCCTACCTCTCTTTCTAAAACCAATCACATCCATGTCTCTTCTCGTAATATGACTTTCTTCCCTCCTCGTGAAATAGGTTGACGTGGTGGGCATGCTAATCTACCTGTCTAATGCTTATTTATGAGTATGTTTACAATATGCTTGCTTATTGGTGGCAAATGTGAACAGTTGCAGAGCATGCTTATTTCACATGTGTCAGTCCCTTAATGCAATAAAAGTTTTCACCCGGCACCCGTTAGCGGCACGGCATGGAAAGGTATTTTTAAGAGAAGAATAAAAATATAATCTATCCGTATGGAAATAAAGTTGAAATTTCAATGTAAACGGCCATTCCTAATATAAAAACATACTTTCAACTAAAACTTTCAAAATGGTCAAGTTATAAAAACGGCAAACTAATCACAATGAGGATCAGTCACGATTTTAGATAAGTATGTAGATTGATAACCGATACCAAACCATGACATACTGTAAAAAAAATATTGAAATCGGACAAGAAATGACAAAGATACAGCGATTTTACTGCAGCTTTTAGAAAAACACCCGCGAGTACGAGCCGCGAGCGTGTGACGTCATTTTAGACTAGCTCAGCACGCCCGCTGCTGCCGCCGGGCGCGCTCTCCAGTTTTGTACGTATTATAGATCCCGCGCAGTTTTTGAGCTGTGCTTGACCCGGTCGCTTTGTAGTGGATTTATTGTCGTTAAACTTTCATATATACCTACGATATCACACTGATGCTGCACCATTTCAGTGCGTCGAAACAAAAACCTACGGCGTACTCCCAGTCTATAATGTTTAGATTAACTTGAGACCTGCATCGGCAATATATCACAGATAATTATGTTGTAAGGTGGCTATCTAAGCTCGATTTATTTATTACATACCTAGTTTACTATTTTAAATCAGTATAAAACCGAAGTACTGATGAGAAGCATTAGTAGGTACTAAGTTTTTAGAATAAAAATAACGGTTGTCTGGAAGAGATTGCAACATGCAATGAGACCGCCGATTGTAGGACAATAATAAGTATTCTTACTCATTGTTTATGAGGTACTGTCAATGTTGTCCTCAATATTAATACAATATGTATTATTATTATTGTTACTATTATGCTTATGTTATGTTATGTTTGTTGTTGGTATTGGTATCGTTATCATTAACCGTATACCGTTATCGCTGATAACATCAAAATACTGGTGAGAGGTGCTGGTGCTACTCGACTCGACCAGTGCGAACCAGCAGTGCAAGTACCGTTCTTATCGATCGCTTAATTTGACATTTAGAATCATCAAAATTCGTAAAAACTGGTTTTATCCATTGATGACACCATTTTTAACGAATTTTGACGATTGTTTATGTCAAATTAAGCGATCGATAAGAACGGTACTTGCACTGCAGCTATTCAATAAATAAATAAATAATGCTGGACAATCCACACAGCACCATCTAGCCCTAAAGTAAGCTTGTGTTATGTTATGGGTACTAGATGACTGATATATTTAATACATTATATACTTACATAGATAGATATTTTTTATTATACATAGAAAACACCCAGACCAACGAAACAAATTTCTGCAGATCGTACACAAATTTGTTCCGAGGCGGGAATCGAACCCGCAACCTCTTGTGTCACAGGCGGACTCTCGACCGCTGCACCACTGAGGCTATTAGTGCGACCACCGAGCGTAGTAGGTATGAAAAGTGATTGACTTATGTACCTATCTGTTTTGTGTCGGCACTTACTGAATCGCAATAAATCATGCCTGCTTATACCTATACCTAGGTTATTTTATTGTTTTCACATTACTTACCTACCTTCCGTACTGCCATGTAAATAAGGAGGTACCTACCAGAACAGATGCTTGAACTAACTAAAACAAATTAAATTAGGTAGGTAGGTACCTAGGAAGGTTTCCTTTGAAGCTTCCAAACGCGGATTTCAGCGCTGGTATACTTCACGTGATTATAAAAATATTCAAAAACCATGAAAAAATCCACTTTAGGTAGATTATCTGACTGTCCTTTTTCAGATACATCTTCCAATTTGTTGCTCATTAATAAAGAACACAGAAACAATAAACCGAAAATGCATAAAACTTTAAAAAACCGACGGTGTTCGCTACTAACTACGAATATGGAGTACTGGATGAATGCGATCGCGCGGTGACTATAATCTGACGTCAGAGGCGGGCGGGAGGCAGCGCACGTTTCAAAAGGGAGCTAGATGAAATATTAAATAACTTTGCTATTTTTGGACGGATTCAAAAAATCAAAAACTTGTGTACTCAGACAGTTATAATGCATGCAATGTTATAGTCATAATTGGATTTTCCCGTTGTGTGACTGATTAATGTTTTGCGTGCGCCCCTTAAGATGCTGATAGAAGGCTGAAGGAATACGTTTCAGTGTTGATTTGATTGCTATAACGTACCAACTGACCTACACAAGTTTCAAAATTGTTGCTCATGCAGGTTAATTAAGGCTCTTATAGACAAGAATGTCACTTAGTCTTGCACTATTCTTTTTAGGTAAAGGATATGCATGCATAAGTGTAGGTAGGTTTTGTGATATATGTGCGTTACTGGGCTAATTTTCATACATGCTTATCACTATACATATTTAAGTGACTTTATGGTGGCTGAATTAAACACCATAGATGGTTTTATGCCTTGCCTCTGCCTCGCTAGCTAGAATTAGCCTCAAGAAGAAACTTCATCATTTTCAGTTGACATAAATACCTATTACTTATGTGCAGGTGTCCAGTCCTTGAAAGAAATGTTGTACTTTCAGACCTTTCAAGGTGTCCAGTCCTTGAAAGGTCTGAAAGTACAACATTTTGGCCGCTCCGAAAATAATACGAATCAAAACATATCATTATTAGTGCCTTGGATAGCATAAGTTAAAGTAAATTCCATTTTTTTAATCATATTTTACTTTCCTGAGCACTAGAAATGAATGTTTTCTATTGGTGTTAGTAAAAACGGTTTATTTGCAAATTTTTCAAAAATGAATTTATTTGCAAATTTTTATGTAAAAAAACTGCAATAGCTAGTCGTATTATTTACTTTCTATCTATCAGCACATTTAGTTTTATTACTAAAACAACATTAAACTAACAGAATTCATTCCTTTCTAGTCATAGTGTTCAAGAAACTAAATAAGATAAATAAAATGACATTTCTTTAAAAAAGATATCAAAGGTATAGTACCTTTATTTATGATATATTTTTTTCAGAGCGGCCTAGAACAGCGGTTGTACTAAAGACATTGCATGGTTATTTATTAATTACCGGACACCTGTATACGTACATAAAATCACGCCTGTTTCCCTTAAGGCTCCGGTGACAGCGGCTCGCAATTTTGAGGTGCGATTGGCTATTATTTCATTTTATTACATTTCGGGGAGGTTGTTTGAAAGAATAACTCTAAAGAAACACGCATAAATACTGTTCGAACACAAATAATACAATAATATAAGGGAAACATGCCCGAATCAGAAATCATTTTGGTATTAGTATGTTTGGTCTTACGTTTATCTAATACCAAAATAATTTCTGACTCAAGCACATTTCCCTTATATTATTGTATTATTTGTGTTCGAACAGTATTTATGCGTGTTTCTTGAGAGTTATTCTTTCAAACAACCTCCCCAAAATGAAATAAAATGAAATAATAGCCAATTGCACCTCGAAATTGCGAGCCGCTGTCACCGGACCCTTAATAGACAGAGACCACGGATTTTTACTTGCTACGAGATCCTTACATAAGCAATTCTTTCACTTCATTCACTCTCATAACATTCATCATACATTCTCGTCGGTTTAGGGTACCTACTCTTTCTGGTCTTTCTCTAGTCCAGGACATCTTTTTTTAAATTTGAATCACCAGAATGATCTAAAATAAGAAATAATATAAATAAATAAATAAATAAGACAAGCCTTTGTCCACAAAGTTTGTTTATGAGGTAGGTAGGTAACGTGAGTGCATATAGAATAGAGTCACAATCTCTAGCTGACAAAACTCAAAATATGTCCGAGCGCCGTTCTACATACCTATACATTGTTAGTTATTATATCGTTTGCACTGGTATTTGCTCGAATGTAAACGTTATCTCGCTTTTATAACGTTCAATGTCGCTTGTACACTATGCCATAACAAATTACTCAAGGCCATGCGTACAGACAGGGAGCAGTGGGAGCAGTGGAGACGCTATTTAAAAAAAATCTATTGGTAAAGAGGTAATATTTATTGTGAAATGGGATTTCGACACCTTTTTATGGGTTACCTATTAGCAGATATCTTATACCCTGAATTAACACTTATTATTATACTGCTGTCACTTCATTCTACTTCTCTGGATTTGTCCTCCTGAAGCAAATAAAAATATGAAAACATTTTTTTTATCAATTTAAGACGTAAGTTATTTACTTGCAAGCATACAGTGTTAGTTATGTGGCGTATTTCTTCAATTTTTCATAACTCATCATCAATCTGGAATAATTAATAGGAATTAATTAAGACTTTATATCTTAGTAGGTACGTACCTACTAAATATATAGTCATTATTCATGTTCATTATGTGAAAATATTTAGTGTATCAATCCACTCCATAGCTTTGCGTTGGAACAAAATAACGCACGGGAGACAAATTGTTTCTCTTTTACTCTTGCATATTTGCTTAACATGTGAAAAAGTAACAAGGCTGTTAGCGTTTTGTTGTGCTAAAGATATGAAAGTTATTTTAATTAATGGAAATATGCATCGTATATAGACAAATTTGTTATGATACCTAAAATATGAAACAGCATCCTTTTTCGCACGTATTTGATCGCGGACGTCGTACGAGGATTGCGGTTGCCTTACAATTACAACTAAACAAAAACTCGACGCACTGCATAGCGTGCACCGAGTTTTTGCGCGGACATTTTATTTGGCTGATTGTGATTCTATAGATTCTAACTCAATGGCAGCAAACTTTTTGTTGACAATAAAATATATCAGCATCTGCATCATCCGCATCAGCGTGTAGTGCGAAATAGGTACTCCGTGCGTTGATTCTGATAGTAGGTAGGTACCTACCTAGGTATATGTAATATACTTACCTACCCCACTTCAACAACATTAAATCATAATGACTAAAATAATATTTTTGTCCGTAGTATGTGCCAAGGCTAAATTAATGATAAACCCTACTATAATATTTTTTTTATGAACGTACGGCAGTGTTATATTAACTTACTTACAAATCTATTATAAACTCTTATTTTTCTTATTGCATATACGTCTAAATAGTATATTTTTTTATAGAAAACTTTGTACAGTTAACTTTTTAGATAAATATTATGATGATCAAAGAGTTGAATACCTAATATATAAAACAATGTACTCTGTGCCTAATATCACGGACAAAGAGCTCGAAACTCCTAGATGCCTAGATGGCGCTGACTCATAGTCCGGAAACCTTGCTAGCAGCCGTTGCAACTGAGAAAGTTGAAACTTGAAAGGTTGATAACAAATTAACGCATCGTTTTACTACCAGATGGAGCTAAACAACAAATAATAATAATAATAAAGTTTATCAGACATAAAAAGAGCGTACATTAGCAAAAATAGATGATCTTAATTATTTGAATAAAATCACAAAGTTGTACAATGATCGGTTAAATAGATGGGCTCTTTGATTTCAAAACTAAGTAGGAACTTGTGTTTTGGGAACAAGTGATCCTCTTTGAGTACATACTACAGTTATTATCTATAATAAAAATAGTCTGCGTTTAGGATTGTGAACATTATTATTTTTTTCTAATTTGGATTTTAAATTATAAAGATTTCATTGAAAATCGTATCATATTTTATTTTATTTTTAAATTGGATTTTAATTGGTTTAACATGGAGTTAAACACAAAATGATTTGATTTTTAAATTATTAAGGATTCACATTGTAGAAAATTTTATTTTATATTAATATTTTGTTCATGCTAATAAAAGGATGCTCCTTTTATACCTACAATATCAGTTTGTATATATTTGTCAATGTTTTGTTTGGTATATTAGGGTTATCAAGTCATATTTTTATGTTTTATGAATGCATTTCAATCTTTTAGTAGGTAATCTTGTATGTAGGTACTGGCTGTTCAGAATTTATTTCTTGTTTGAATTCCTACCAATACTGCGATCCACTACTATCATCAAGGATACCTAATGGAACCTAATCTAAAACTAAGAATTTCCCTCTGTTTGCTAAAAGAGAAACATTTTTTATCTGTGCTACTTGTCTAATTGACGATGGGATAGTACAGTTTTTACCACTAGTCCATCTAAACAAAGCATAGGTTTTTGACCAATCAGAACAATGGTCACCAAGTCCATGGGCGTGTAATCCTGGCTGTACAATTCCAAGTGTACGGGGAAAGCACAGCCAGGAATACACGACCCGCAGTTCATGTACATGAACTCCTGGCCGTGTTTTACAGGGGTGTACATTCCTTGGTGTACATTCCCTGAACACATTAGGATAGCACGACCACGGATTTCATGTACATTTGGACGTGAAATCCTGGCTGCGTATTCCTGCCCGTACATTCCTGGCTGTGAATTATCCCTATGGGTTTTCTCTGTTCCGTGATATTTAGGTACTTTTTACTAGCTACGAAATTTCAGTAAGCAGGTACCTACCTAGTACAT
This sequence comes from Plemyria rubiginata, assembly GCA_963576535.1. NCBI lineage: Eukaryota > Metazoa > Arthropoda > Insecta > Lepidoptera > Geometridae > Plemyria > Plemyria rubiginata. The sequence goes on along the minus strand of OY754911.1, from coordinate 2,175,317 downwards.
TTTCGCAATGAATGTTTGTACATGTATAATGCTACTTAGGTATTTTCTGAAGCTTGTTACCTACTTATGTTTTCGATTTTGGTGAACTTGTTGATGGGCGAAGAAATACCTAGGTAGGTACCTACCTATCTACATCAGGGGTAGATCATCATTTAGTCTCGGACGCAGTGGCGGATTTACCACCAGGCTGAGCAGGCCTAGAAATCCTAGGACTGCAAACTAGGCTTAAGGCCCATTTACACGATGCAAGTTTATAGCCTGTTGCATACAATAATATTATAGCAATAAATTGGCTGGCATCATCTGTACAGCATGTCACAAGAATGTGACATAGCAAGAATGCTATAGCAGACAATTATTGCATTCAAAACTGTCCCTGGTATAAACAGCAAGTACAATAATTTGTTATGCAATTTTTGTATTCAATTGGATGCTAAATTATTTATTTCTGTTTGGTATTTCCATATGTTCGAAACCTTTTAACTCCGAATTTCTTTCCAAATGCTGCTAGTGCAGCATTACGTGCATCACGGTTCTTGTAATTAAAATTTTCATTGTGTAGGTATCCGATAAATCTCAATAAACTTTATTAAATCAGCAGAACCGAATTTTAAAACAAGAATGAAAAAAAATCTAAAACGTTCAACACTTGAATGAAAAATTCGCCAACGCAAATACGAGCAATACAAGTCTGTGTTTAGACAAAGCAAGACTTGAAAGCAATAATCTCCTAAACATTATCGTATTGGTGTAAACAAAAGACAGCTGCAATTATTTCTTGTCAAGATTTGCATTCAATAATTGCATTCAACTTTTTTACTAGTATCCGCGTGTAAACAGTTGCTTGCAATTGTCGAAGGTCATTATTGCGCTTCATTTATTGCATTCAATTATTGCTCTTGTACGTACAAGAAAATGGCATCATGTAAATGGGCCTTTATGCTGCCGATTGGAATGGAGGGAGGACTCGGGAGAGGAGGGAGGGAGGGAGCTCGACGAATAACTTCCTAGCAATCAAAAGCAAGCAGTTTGTTATTTGACAATATTTGACAATATGAAATGTCAGTTTTGACAGTAAATACCGGATTTGTGAGAAAAAAAAAAGTCGGTACAAAACCCCCATTTGTTTTGTTTGTTTGTTTACATTCTCTTTGGTTTGTTTGTGCTTTGTGATGTGTCTGTAAGTCTGAACTTTCTTTTTTCTTCGTGATTTTCCGGAGATTTTGTTTGGATAATTTTGTGAAATAAACTATCAAAATGAGTGGAAACCAATTGGTAAACGATATTTTCAGTGGATTTCAAAAGAGTATCGACGGAGAGCAAGAATTGCGAGAGGTATTATTGATTTCACAGCTCAGTCATTTCTGTATTTAAAATGTCCCTTTAGTTTTATCTTTTTATTTTAGGTTATCAGAAATACTTGTAGAGAGGTGGACCAGATCGCCAGGGAAATTACTACCGTACTCCAAGTTATTCATCACAGTGAAGAAGGCAGTAAGTCTACCAGAAAGTTTTACCATTGAACTTGATGGAGTGTTGGTTATAGCAATACTTGTACCTGGAACTGGCACTTCATATTATTGAACGAACTAGACATGGGTAATTCAGAATTATTTAGATGAATTAATTATTCTATGATAGTAGAGCTTTTATGAATGGCTCGTCCGGGGAAGTAGGTACCACCTCGCCTTTTTCTGACGCCAAACAACGATGTTGTGTTTCGATTTGCCGGTGGTTGCCGGTGTAATCACAGGCACATGAGGCTTAACGTCTGTATGCCTCAAGTTGATGAACGCAGGGCATTGCATCAGGTATGTTCTTATCGTGCATCTGCTTATTTCTTCAGCTACTTGTATTAAAAAAACTGTATTGTTTCTCTTCTTTCTTAGAGCTTAAGATTCACCAGAGACCATAATGATTTCTGATAATTCAGTTGTTTATCTGTTACCTTGTCAAATCAAAACAATATTTATTTATTACAATCACAAGGATTACTTTGAAACTTCATAAATAATAGGTGAATCTACCACCAGTTCATCACAACCAAAGCCTAGAAGAACTGGCAAGGAAGTTTGGTCCCTAGCTTTTTTTGTATGATCCTCTACAATATAATATGAACATACTTGGTTGGTAGTTTATTTTGTAATGAGCAATGTGTCTGAGCATAAGTATAGCATTTTTATAATCTTATTTGTATGAATGCTCTTTGCAGTTGCTTCAGCATGCTCGAAAGCCCGTGAGTTGTTTGAGAAGGCTCGTGAAGGATATGCTAAATTGAGAGATGCAGTACCAGCTACAGATTACTACAAGTATGAACTGCAAAATTAACATAATTTGCTTGTATATAAGGATTATTATATTAGATATATAAAGATAATAACAATTATTATTTGACAGCCTTCACAGCTCAGTTGGTAGTAGCTCTGCCCACCGAGAACAACTATTCATGTGATGCTTGTACTATGTCTGGGTGTTTATAATAGTATAAGTATGTATTTACAAAAAAAAGTATTGTAGTATTATATCAGCTATTTGGTTCCCATATCACGAGCTTTGGCTAAGTTTGGGGCTAGATAGTACTGTGCGGAAAATCCAGCAATATTTATTTATAGTTAAGATTGTGATGGTAAAGAATCAGAAACAACTGCACCACTTTGATCCCCCCGCATTGTAGACAGAAAATAACATAAGTACTTACAAAGGAACATAATGCCTCTTTCCCATAATCGGGTAAGCAGAGACCACATATTTTTTGTTGCTACTATTCTTACATACCTCCTTGCTTGCATTCTCTCTATTCTAGATAAAAAAATAGAAAACATATGTATCTTTCGGTGGTTATGTATAATCAAGTGACTGTAAATAAAAATTATAATAAACTAGTTGCGCTCCACGGTTTCACCCGCGCAGATTGAAATCCCGTTATTCCCACGGGATAATGTGCTATACTAATGTATAGATAAATGTGTGCTAAACTATGTGCTATTTCAGACTATAATCTATCTCTCTGCCAAGTTTCATCCAGATCCGTACAGCCGTTCTCCGTGAAAGAGTAACAAACATCCATCCATCAATCCATACTTACAAACTTTCGCGTTTATAATAGTTAGTGATTTATATTAGTGTAATGATCAAACCCTCTGCCTACAGCGCAGAAGGCAGAGCTACTACCAACTGAGCTGTGAGGCTGATTGTTTTCTTCTGGCTTCCAGATACTACGATCACTGGAGGAACATGACGCAGCGCTATTGCTTCCTCATTTCCCTGACCATATGGCTGGAGAAGGGCATCCTGGCATCCCATGAGACTGTGGCTGATGTACTCGGCAGTAAGTATATCATCAGTTTTTTGGAACTAGCAGATGGCCCACCTGATGTTAACTGGTAACCATCACCTATAACAAAGCATTGCCTCGTAAGTCACGCACGATAGGCCCTATGATGCACTGCCCTGCGTCCATCAACTTGAGGCATACAGATGTTGCCTCATGTGCTTGTAATTACACCGGCGACCACACTCTTCTAACTGAAACACAACAACGCTGCTTGGCGACAGAAAAAGCCGTGGCAAGGCATTCATAAACATTCTCAATGGTTTCAGTAAGTGCAGTGGAGCTGAAGGAAGGGTTCCACCTGGATGTAGAAGACTACTTAGTTGGTCTACTGCAAGTCTGCTCTGAGTTGGTAAATGTTGCATTTTAATTTTTGAAACTATCATGGTTACGAACATAATTTTGATTTACGACGGGGTATTTACCATGATTTGTGAGTTTGATTGTTTCCCGATATTTCGGCACAGGTCCATTCCATGTAAATATCCCGATTTAGATCAAAGTTATGTTATGGTTTAAGATATTTATTTCTCATAAAATTTACAATAAATCACTTACTGAGAAACATTGTTGGTTCCAATTATATTAAGATTATGTGCTCAATAGCAGTGAGCACATAATCTACAGTACACAGGTAATAAGTATTTACTAAAATAAAACAAAGTCATGCTAAGTAATGGATTCGGACTATAGACAGATGTTTGTGTTGAGTTGAGCATATTCAAAAATTTGTGGGTAGCTTTGGCAAATTTCTACCCACTAACAATCACAAATTATGATTCCGGTTCCACCAACAACGCGATGTTGTGCGAAATGTCTGTTAGCAATTAGATAGGTAAATGGGGTAAAATTGTTGAGTTATTTTATTACATAGGTATATATTATTTATATTATATTATACTTTTAGCAAGTATATAGTTTTTATATTCTATACAAGACAAGACCATAACATTTTATTTTTTATATCATGTTCATTGATTGATTTAAATTATTCATTATAAAGTATTTTTTTTCTTGATTTAGATTGATAAGTAGGTAGGTACAATAATATATTTGTTCATATTTTAATTATGTGATAATTATTTTATGCTTATTCATAATAAATAAATGATTAGTTATAAGATTTCATGCAAGACATATATATTTTTTTTAATATTTTTTTTATACCAGTTTCATTGATTTATTTAAATTTTTCATTTGATTGAAGTGTTTTTTTTTCTTGATTTAGGTTGATAAGTATAGGTAGTATAGGTATAGATACAATAATTTAATTGTTCATATTTTAATTATCTGATAATTATGTTATGCTTATTGATAATAAAATGATTAGTTATTCGATTTATAGTTAAGTTATGTTGCATTTTATTTATACTTATTCCCTTTTTTACTTTAGGAACACTGGAGCTTTGGAGCTTGACAGTCTACAGACTGTCAAGCTCCAAACTAAGCCAAAGCTTGTGATCTGGGAACCAGATAAATGATATAATACTTAAATACCTACTTTTTTTGGTATATATGTACTACATGCTTATCCTACTAATATTATAAACGAGAAAGTTTGTACCTAAGTATGGATGGATGGATGGATGGATGCTTGTTACTCTTTCACGCCGAAGCGACTGAACGGATCTGGATGAGAGATAGATTATAGTCAAGAATAGCACATAGGCAACTGTTTATCCCGTGGGAATACCGGGATTTAAAACTGCGCGGGTGAAACCGTGGGGCGCAACTAGTAACACCCAGACTTAGGCGTTCATCACACAAGTGTTTGTTCACGGTGGGGATTGAACCCACGGCCTACGGCACAGAAGGCAGAGCTACTACCAACTGAGCTGTGTAGGCTGTCAAATAATAATTTATTATCTTTCAGTCCCGGCTGGCAGTGAACTCTGTTACCCGAGGCGACTACAACAGACCGATGCAGATATCGAAGTTCGTCATGGAACTCAATGCTGGTTTTAGGTAAGTAGATATAGACTCAAAAAAATTATGTGCACAATGCCAGTGCTCTCATACGGTGAAGGAAAACATCGGGAGGAAACCGGCATGTTGTAGAACCTAACAAGTTCCATAACATGTGTCAAGTGCTCGAAAGAAGCCTCTTAGGCGCACTTAAAATCCTTTCATCACACTGTTTCGAAAGAAACTGGTGACACGATAAGAAGAAGAAGTAAACAGTTCTATTCTATGTAACAAACTCACCCGATTACGCTAATGTCTGGCTATCGAGATGGCTTTCAGTTTGACATTTGATTACCATCCATCCAAGAAATTTAGCATCCATCCCAAGTAATTTAGATACTAGATCCATCTATATTACTATGGGAATCAAATGCTCTCGTCAAAGAGTATTATATACCTTGATCAAAATGTCAAACTGAAAGCCATCTCGATAGCCAGACATTAGCGTAATCGGGCCGCTGTTCTATTCTTTGTGACGAACTTTCACGTGAAATTAATGTGATTTCAGATTACTAAACCTAAAGAACGACCATCTCCGCAAGAGGTTTGATGCCCTCAAATACGACGTTAAGAAGATAGAGGAGGTTGTCTATGACCTCAGCATCAGGGGCATGCTGCCGAGACCGGATGGAGTGGAACTGCTAGAAGAAGCGAAATAATGATCTGATTTAATTGTAAACCCGTTTACTAAACTATCGAGCCGATTCCTTTTTCTTTTTTTTAATGTTTGATAGCTAGATGTTTGACTGCCAACTCACGTGATGTAAAGTGAAGATGCAGTCTAAGGTGGAGCACGCTTAGCTATAATCCACTCTTGTCTTAAAAAACCTTTATGATTTTTATTCACATTTTATCCATTTTATGGATAAAGATACCTTATTTATCCATAATGCCTACTAATTGGTCAATTGTCAAAAATTGTAGGTAAATGTTCATTTTGTTTAAAGCGATGACAACTAACTGTGAATGTACCTTTCGCATGTGCATTTCAACATGTTGAAAGATATGAAATCATATTTGAAAAGTCAGCTGTGTGCAATCACATCGCATACAAAAACTGAAACAGCCTTCACGACTCATCCCCAAGTACGGTAGATATCCCCTCTCATCTCTTACCAACCAAGTACTAACTCATGATTTTTTGAGGACGCCTAAGGGGGTAGTCAGAGGTGCCAATCATTGCATTTGGCACATACATTTATAAAATTCAAATACAGTACAGTTTAATATAGCATACATTTTAGTAAAAAAATCATTTTGGTACAAATGTTCCTCAACTCAAGTCAGTAAGTACGAAAACTAGTAAAGCAAACTTTTGAGTTAGAAAAAACTATAGTTTAGTCATGTTATATACTTCAACATGCGCGTGCGAGCGAGAGGTATAGATCGCGTCACGCAAAAAGATCGCCGGAAGGAAATGGAGGGGTAATGATGGCGCGAGTGTTTTGTATGCGCAAACACATACCCCCACTGTTTTCCAGCCTTCTTTTTGGTTGACGCGACCTATACAGTAGCTCTTTTCATCATAACCCAAGAGCCTAAGTAGGTACCTATGCCGGGGCCTGAGGCACAAGGATTTGAGGCCCTGTTAGCCCTGTTGGCCTGTAGTAAGTAATGCGAGAAAGCTTACAACCGCCCTCGTTTACAAAATTTTTTAATCGATACAAATCCAACTACAAAAGAAATCGTATTCACGAATAGGTATAGCTTTTCGGGGACTTGTGACGATATCCCGGTGCTCTTGCTAGACGGTCGGATTCTACTGTTTAAGTTTAGTTTATTCTTAAGACTGCTTTGTATTAAATTTAATATTTAATTTAAGTTTACGGCATAATAATTCTTTAAGAAATAAATTTAGTGTGAGTAAATTATTGTTTTTATTTAAAATTTCCCTCGATTCTGTTTGGAGGTACAAAAGTAGAAGATTGATTTAGGATGATTAGTTTCTGAATATTCTATAAACAAATTGCTGATGGACCAAGCAAATGGCCCACCAGACGTTAAGTGGTAACCACAATATAGATTCGCCATCCGTCGCCTATATTACCTCAATCTAACACCTATTATGAATTGTCGCCGCCTCTTCATATTATGTGGGTCATCTGGTTCCATTATCACGGCGAAAAAACATCGAGATTTAGGCCTAATCATATTAAAATTTTCCAAAATATATAATTATCTAATTAATCAAATATATCCTACTACTATTATAAATGCGCAAGTTTGTAAGTACAGATGTTTGTTACTCTTTCACGCCGGAACAGCTGAACGGATCTGGATATGAAACTTGGCAGAGATAGGTTATAGTCTGGAATAGCACAATACTTTTTATCCCGTGGGAATACCGGGATTGAAATCTGCGCGGGAGAAACCGCGGGGCGCAACTAGTCTTACATAATCATCGTATCGCAGGGGACTGTACGGAACCCTAATCAATTAAACGATATGAAGATTGCGAAGAATAGTGGTTTACCTAAGTCACACTGCACGAGAGCAAGCAACTATTTTAACGGCGAGTGTTTCTTTGAATCAGGAGCAGACTGAAGGATTTTAGAGTAATAAATAAATAATGCTGGACAATCCACACAACACTATCTAGCCCCAAAGTAAGCTATTCAAAGCTTGTGTTATGGGTACTAGATAACTGATATATTTAATACATTATATACTTACATAGATAGTTTTTATTATACATAGAAAACACCCAGACCATCGGAACAAATTTCTGCAGATCGTACACAAATTTGTTCAAAGGCGGGAATCGAACCCGCAACCTCTAGCGTCGCAGGCAGGCTCTCGCCCGCTGCGCCACAGAGGTCGTCAAAAAAAGAGTAGAATCTCTAACATAGCGAGGGATGGATGCTAGAGTCCTAAGCGCAACGACGTAGGTATTCATAGTAGCTTGAAATAGTAATGTTCCCAAGGTGGACACTACTTTTTATGTGAAAAAAAGTGCAACATAAAAGAATAGTATATTTATTTTTATACGACGCATTTATCAGCGCGCGAGGCAAATACTTAAAATGACACTTTTTAACTTGGCTCGAGCGCTGCTTACTTTTTCATCCACTATTATCTATTCATACAATAATTGTGATTGTTCACAGCTCAAAACAGTTTTGCCGGTTTTCTAGCAAAACTAGACAAAGTTAAACCTGGGAGATGGATAGTGTTGTTGGCTTTATGTTGATCATACTTTAATCAAGATAATAGCAACAGTTTTCACACAATACCTCATACCAGCTTTACACTGCATTATAGATTTAACGAACAAGTTATCACTGAGATTTCCTTGCCCGTTTCCGACGCTATATGTCAAACCGTTCAAAAGCCAGTGATTTTCCCTCTTCCTCATACTCTTCTCGCGTCATACAGAAGGAATAGAAATCTGGATCCCTGAACAGCAGCTTTCCACCTTCCCATGCATAGGTCTCTGGGTTATCAGATAAGGTGACATTGACATCCAAGTGGTCTAAAGCCAGAGAACGAACATCTTTGTATACTCTGTCCTTGAAGCCTGGGAATTTGGCGTTACCACCACATAAAACAATGTTATCCAGTAGATCTTCAATATGTTCCTCGGGGCATGAGTTGATTGAGTGCATCATTGCTTCTGGGATTCCCATCTGTGGAATTCCAACATCTGACGGATTAAATAAGATTTCTGGTATAGAGAATCTTTCATTGTTAATTTTTATAAACTGATGGTTTGATTCTTGACCAGGTGGAGAGATTGGCCGCAGGAAGCCTCGGCGTATCGATGTGAAGTCTGGTAGAACATATTCTCTGGCAATTGTGTTTTCAGGTCCTACAAAATAGATATTTAAGGGGTTAATTTTTTGATACATTTTCAGAAACAGTAGGTTTTTTTGTTCTTGTCAGAATCCGCAAACAGTTGGTGGACTATAGGGGGATGAGTGGATGGACGAATGGTGATTAGGGTCCAGATGCAGCAGTCTTAAAAAAAAAAAAAAAAGAGGGAACCCTTTAATTTTTTAGTTGAGGTTCTTCAGAATGTGGCTTCTTTTCAACCTCCTAGTGTTGTTAGAGTTTTCCACTAGGGCTGAAGAGGCCAGAAACAGTAGGTGACTGAATTATATTTAATTGAGTTTATTTTAGACAGTCTAATATAAAAAAAAATATTATAAAATCAATTGATTTACCACGCTGCCTGGCAATTTTCACATCAGAATAGTAATCCTGTGTTACAAAACATGAATCTTCCTTAGTCTGATTAATTACATATAATTCTTCCATAACATTCAGTTGTCTGTAAGACACACACTCTTTCAAGTGATTAGACAACAACTTTCCACCAACATCTATCCTTCTAATACCTTCTTTGTATCTCTTGCCGTTAATGTATGGGACTATGTATGTGAAACTATAACCAGAGTCTACAACTAGTGTGCAATTATTACTGTGCACCTTTCTGTAATGGTAATCCGCTAGGTCAGTCGCGTTTATGCGTAGCAAAGACTGACATTCATACTCTTCGAAGAAGATTTCTGTCATAGCTTCCTGTATTGAAGAAAAGTTGAATAACGGTTCAGTTATAATGAGTGGGGTGTCGTTGAAGTTGACGGGGCAGCATTCCTTGCTAAATATATAATCCCAGACAGTTTTTTGAGTATCCCAATTGATGAGGAATCCTTTTTGAAACGGCAAGATGTAGAATAGCCCAGCTGCGTCCCGACACTCGTCGATCTGAGATGAGATGAAAGGACGCCTCCTTTCAGACTTGGCTTTCATGATGCAATTAGGTACTATCTTCGGCTCCATGGACGAAAAGCCTACTTTGGCGTTGCAAGCTCCATTATCAAGGATATAACAAGAAGTATCGGTCATTCTGTGTCCGAGTTAGAGCTCACCGAGAATCGATAAAACACATTTATTGGTAGGGTTTCCCAAATTATGTGAGGAAAGGAGAAATGGCCAGTTGTGAATTACGGCTTGCAGTGCGATACTCGTTAATTTTCAGTAAACAACAATTAAAAATAAATGCGTAAAACAAAGACAACTGCGTGCGAAGAAACCAAACGAGACCAAGGAATTTGATTTGAATTGAATACAAGAAAGACAGACAGACTACAGACCTTCCTATAAACTAAACATCAAGTTGTTTCAATCTGTCAACGTCAAACAGACGGAAGAATTGGCTTGGCTTTTGTGACTAGTTGTCACAATTCTGTCAGTGTCCGTTTCATGCTAGTTTCTAATCAAAGTAGAGTGCGGGTAGGAGGATTCGTTTCCTGTCATCTAACGAAGCAACATAGCATTTTCATTTTAATTGTTTTTCTAGTGTTATTTTGAGTTGTGTTGTGTAATTTTGGTGGTATTTTAACCAACATTACTTGTGGTCTTAGCACAAAGTGTAAGCATTTGAAATGAAAGTGTATTATGTGATATCGTGATTTGACCGAAAATGTTTCAAATGTTTTGAAGAAACCGCCACCATTTTCTTCAAAACAACTGACTGACTCGACTTTGGACTGACGTGAAACTTTTTTTTTTTTTTTTTTTTTTTTTTTATGGCTCTTGTCTATCGACAATCTTGCCAGTGTCAAGTGATAGAGATTAATGCTCTTTGCTATGTTTCTAGTCACGTCAGTCGAAAGTCGAGTCAGTCAATTGTTTTGAAGAAAATGGTGGCGGTTTCTTCAAAACATTTGAAACATTTTCGGTCAAATTACGATATCACATAATACACTTTCATTTCAAATGCTTACACTTTGTGCTAAGACCACAAGTAATGTTGGTTAAAATACCACCAAAATTACACAACACAACTCAAAAAAACACTAGAAAAACAATTAAAATGAAAATGCTATGTTGCTTCGATAGATGACAGAAAACGAATAACGTGAAACTTAGAAACTTATCTACATCTACAAAGAGTATAATCTCTGGATCACTTGACATTGGCAAGATTGTCTATGACAGGAGCCATAAAAAGAAGAAAGAAAAAAGAAAGAGCGCGGGTAGAATAGGCAGACATTGTACGTACAAGGTCTTTGAGAAGGTCAGGAGCCTTATTCACTATGACAATAGGAGATTCCAAGGAGATTCCTTGCCCCAAACCGTGTAACGTCAAAACTTGATATTGGGCTTTATTCTTTATGACATAGGAGATACTTTGCCCTGACCGTATCACACCGCCTGCCTTGTCTTAGCCGAGCTCGCGCTGCAAATGGTCATATCATAGTGCATAAGGCTGCAGAGGGAGTTCGACCATGATAATTAGGCCGTAGGCATAGCGTTAGCGTGGTGGCGCGCGCCTCTCGAAAGAGATCCGAGGAGATAGAAGGCCGAGGAGGGTTTTCAAACCATGGAGAAAACGCCGTCGGGGCCATGGAAGAGTGCGAAAGCGTGCCCACAGCCCCGGCACAAGGTGTGTAGTAGGACGCCGTTGGGTATTAGTCGGTAAGAGTCCGACATAACTCTTCTGTTGTCACCACAATAACAGAAGAGTATCCATGAGGATTTCCCGTTAGAAAAAAAAGGCTTTAGCGTTAGGTATTACACCTTGGTTGAAACTTGTAACTTGGTTACCATACTTAGTTAATAGGTGGCAGCCAGAGACAAGTCTAAACACAATGTTTGGACTTGCCTCTGACTATTACTTACTTTTATTTTCGTAGCGTTCGCGCGCGTTATCATCACTACGTCCCCATGTATCCTTTTAAATCTTTAAAACTACGTAACGGATTTTGATGCGATTTTTTTTAATACATAGAGTAATTCAAGAGGAAGGTTTGTATGTATAATACATGCATGATATGTGCACCCGTGCGAGGCAGGGGCGCGCGGGCGGCGGGTCGCTAGTAATGTTGCGAGTAGCTAGATGCTAGTATGCGAGTTTGTGAATATGGATGGTTGTTTGTTACTCTTTCACGCCGGAACGGCTGAACGGATCTGGATGAAACTAGGCAGGTTGATAGATTATAATCTGGGATAGCACATAGGCTACTTTTTATCCCGTAGGAATACCGGGATTTGAATCTGCGCGGGTGAAACCGCGAGGCGCAACTAGTACCTACATTATATCTTCTTATAGGTACTTCATTAAAATAACTGCTGAAATAAGTAGGTATTAAGAAAAACTTTTTGATAGATAAAGTTCTCTTTTATTTTTTTTAGCAGCAAGCTCATCTTCATAGGTAGGTAGGTACATAATCCATACGTTGACTTGAAAGGAAGATAACTTTTCTAGGTAGGTAGTTACAATAAAACGCAATTTGTATCTGAATCAACTTTACAAAAAACCTTATACCTACTTCAATTCGTCTCTTTAATTATCACAAACAAAAAACTTCCGAGACCCTGACCTCATAGGTATAAACTCAAAAAAATTAAACAAAGAAAATAAACTTGTCACCACCGGTTTCTGAAAGCTCGATTCATATTCCTTGACCAAAGCTAATCGGCTGTCAAGTCACTTGCTATTCCAGGTTTTACTTCAAATTAGATAGAGATAGCAAGTGACTTGGCAACGGATTAGCTTTATTCGAGCTTTTAGAAACCAGTTAGTTACATAACTATAATAGTAATACATATGTATTTTATACTCTAACGGTGGTACCACAGATAATATACGAAAGGAGCCTCTGAAGCGCACTTTAAATCCCGTCACCACACTGTTTCGAACATATAAGTGTCAAAACAAAAAGAAACATGTTGGCACTTCAGTTTGCTATTCGGTATATTCGCGTCTCTAAAGCTCGTGTAAAGTCGTGTATTCATCTTATTCGTGAAAGATATACCTACCTATAGCGATAAATATTAGCGAATAAGGTCTACATACATATTACGGGGTATTTACCTCAAACATTTGTAGGGTTTTCTCTAGGGCATTAGGGGCATTATTCTCTATCACAATAGGAGACTCTTTGCCCCAAACCGTGAAACGTCGAAACTTGAAGTTGGGCTTTATTCTTTATGACATAGGAGATACTTTGCCCTGACCGTATGATACCGGCTGCCTTGTCTTAGCTGTGATCGCGGTGCAAATGGTCATAGTGTTACCCTCAGCTCAGGAACTGGCACTAGTCACCTAGTTTTAAGACGTTCCAAGATGGTCCTTGTGATTTTATTGAATAAACGTAATTTAGACTTTGACTTCAGGGACATGGATAATGCGAGAATGTAAACACGCCACTTCTATGTCCGCACGCGTTGTTTTTCGCGGACTGCCCATGTAAATTGCGAGTGTAAACTAAGTGTAAACGAGGTAATAAGTGTCCGGGCAAAATGAGAACACACGTTGCCGGCTGTTGAACACAGCGTCATCTGTGATTCAACTGCTTTACTATTTGCATAATTCCCTAAGCAATCTTTCTAAATAATTTATCCTACATTCTAGATAGCATGCTACCTTACTAGTTACCTAGTTTTGACAGCTGCCGCTAGAGGACGCTGTTCCTACCTATATAAGCTCGAGTCGCTCTGTTTTTCCGGCATCTGAGGCATCATTGAGGCCGGAAAAAAGTTACAAAATAAAAAAGTTACCGGTATTGTAGTTACAGTTATGTACTACAATACCTATTTATATTAATATATACGCTTTGTTATAGCTGGCCTGGTTTTCCTTCCTCCTGCATCTGACACCGGCAACGCTGCCGCGGACATATGGCCGGCCGCATTTCCATCCACACTAATGTCTAAATGTAAACACGGTATATAGTCGTGTTTGGAATATAACGATGGATACTTACGCGAATAGCTATGTGAAGCCACCGTTCTTCTAATTATCGTGTCACTAGCTTCTTTCGAAACAGTGTGGTGAAAGGATTTTAAGGCTCCTTTCGAGCACTTGACACACGTTTAATAGCTATCGTATAGTGCGCGTCACGCAAAAAGAACGCCGAAAGGAGGGAATGCACGAGTATTTTGTATGGCAAACACATCCCCTCCACTGTTTTCCAGCGGTCTTTTTGGTTGACGCAACCTATATCTCTATTTGAGATCTTGCCGGCGCATACTGGCGGAAGAAATAACAAGAGATTTTAGAATCAATTGAATTCAATACTTATCCAATTGAAACTAAGTATATATTTCATTGCTCATGATCCCCATTATGATTCCAGATATATTTGTGCTGGTTTCCAAGTTCGATCACCGAGCATTTGAATATATATTAAGCATAATATAATCGAAATAACATATATTCTATAAACCTTATTCCGATTGGATAAGAATCAATTTCTGCCGTTTCGTCCGCTAGCCTGTGCCGGGCATTGGGTTCGCTCTCTTAACTAAACTATTGATAAGTCTAACAAATCAAAAACAACAAAAAATAAACTCTTGGTACTATATGTACCTACTTTCTATTTACCTGTAGCCTCATCTACTTCGTCATATCACAATGGCGGAATGAATAAACCTTAATTTTCGAGGTCATAAACACAAGTCAAAAATCTTACACACTAACACAAAATTTATATTTCAACAACAAGCAACCTCCAAAAATCGCGAACATCAAACTGAAAACAACTTCACACAAAATTTGGCTATAATAGTGAAACTAAGTTTTTCGTCCTCAATGAATCTGCTTCTTACTTGGTGCTAAGAGATCTGAAGAATATCTACCGTGCCTGGGGATCAGTTGCGAAGCTGTTTCAGTTTTTTGTAGGAAAACTAAAAAAAATACAAAGGTTACACGAAAATATTTTTGTGGAACCTTTGTAATTTCTTTGATATTCTCCAAACATTCACGATTTTTCATAACATTCAGTGGTTTGATATCTTCAAATATTTATGTTGGAATGTGAGTTGTTAATGGACAGTCAGTCTTTTAATTTGAATTATAAACACATACAGAATCGTACAGTAAGCTCGAATTACATGGACTCTTTTTGGCAAATATGGCACAAAATTATAACTTAATCACTAAATTGTAGAAAAGTTTCATAATCTAAACTACAAGACATAAAAGGCACTTTAAGTACACTTGTCGGCTGCACCTGTAATTTATAAAAATGTTACACTATTTTATTAAACTAAAACTTTTGAAAAGTGTTTTCCTTCACCGTTTGAGGGTACTGGCATTGTGCACATAAATTTTAGGACAGAAAACTGGTTGGTGCACGACCGGTTCTGAACCCACGACCTTAGGATTGGAAGGCAGGGCTGCTACCACTAAACCACCTGTGCTATCATATCTGAATACATTAACTCCCAGATAGAGAACAAATACCTATGTTCATCAGACAAATGTTTGTTCTGTGTGGGGATCGAATCCACGGCCTACGGCACAGAAAGCAGACCTACTACCACTTGAGCTGTGAAGTTTAGACAAATGTCTACCATCCCACTAATATCTTAAATTTGAAAGTTTGGATGTTACTCAATAACGCCAAACGGTTGAACGGATCTGGATGAGATAGACTATAGTCTGGTATAGCACATAGGCTACTTTTTATCCTGCGGGGATACCGGGATTTAAACTACGCGGGTAAAACCGCGAGGCGCAGCTAGTGAAGCATAAACAATAACATACCCAAGTTAGATTTTTTCAGCTGTGGAAGTAGTTGGTTGTCCATTAAATATTTTGTGAAGTTGTATACACTTATGCACAGGACTATCACTGGTATTTCTAAAAAAAAAACATGGAATGAGTGTAATTGCAGAACTTTTAAGGAAATGTGAGTATTTCTTACTACTATTTATTATAAACGCGAAAGTTTGTAAGTATGGATTGATGGATGTTTGTTACTCTTTCACGCCGGAACGGCTGAACGGATCTGGATGAAACATGACAGAGAGATGGATTACAGTCTGGAATAGCACAAGCGCTACTTTTTATCCCGTGAGATTACCGGGATTAAAATCTGCGCGGGCGAAACCGCGGGGCGCAACTAAAAATAAAAATATTTTACGTACTTCGCGGTAGGAAAGTCTACTTGCAAATTCATGCTTTGCATCTTCATAGCAATCTCTTCGAAGATTCCCTGTCTCTTGTCGCTAGCTCTACTGTTCGCATTCAACCGAACTATAACATCTTTTATGTAGGACATCTGTTTGGGAGCAAGTGTACCTCTTAGTGGAATCTCATGGGATATTCGTGTGTGCGACAATTTCTGTAAAAAAAAAGGTTTTAGGTATATAAACTAGTAGTTCGCCCCGAACTGAGATTTGGTTTAAAGGGTCAGCAACGCGAGTGTTACAAACGTCCATAGGCTGCGGTAACCGCTTCCCATCAGGTGGGCCGTATGCTTGTTTGCTACCTTGGTACCTAGTATAAAAAAAAACGCGAACGCTCCGAAAATATAAGTAAGTGGTAGTCAGACGAAAGGCCAAACATTGTGTTTGGACTTGTCCCTGGCTGCCACCTACTACTAAGTATGGTAACCAAGTTTCAACTGAATTGGTCTGTTTACTGAAAAGTTCCGTTGAACAGACCGTGACTCCATCATCAGAACAGGTCGCTATACCATTTAATGAGAACCAAGAACCTTCTTAATTTATTTTAAGAAAAAAAAAATTAAAATGTGAAGGAACTGGCCGACCAGTAGAAAAACCTTGATGCCAACGAAACTCTTAGAAATGGGAGCTCTTGGGTCGTTCGCTATCTTTGTTGTATCTCAAAAAGGGCCATCCTAGAAAAAAAAATGGTTTTGGAATGTCCAAACCAAGCCCAATATGACATATAATTTTATTTTTTATGTAACTTTTTTAATTTTTGAAAACCCTTATCCGATGTTAATCATATACTTACCAGTAAATTTCTCAAGTACAAGCTATCAAATTTGATCAACTACCAAATTTCATGCAGATCGGATAAACGGTTCTCAAGTTATCCTCGGACAAACATACATACATTCATAGATACATAAAATGCCAAATCGCCCAAGTTGATTGTAAGATTTTCGTTCGCTTCGCTCACTCAATCAATAAATATAGGAGGAATTTCCACGCAGCAGCAAAACATTCGAAACATTTTCGGTCAAATCACGATAACATAATACGCTTTCATTTCAAATGTGTGCTAAGGCCTCAAGTAATATTGGTTAAATTACCACCGAAATTACACAACTCAAGATAACACTAGAAAAACATTCCTACTAATCCTACTAATATTATAAACGCAAAAGTTTGTAAGTATGGATGGATGGATGTTTGTTACTCTTTCAAGCCGGAACAGCTGAACGGATCTGGATGAAACTTGGCAGAGAGATAGATTATAGTCTGAAATAGCACATAGGCTACCTTTTATCCCGTGGGAATACCGGGATTAAGAACTACGCGGATAAAACCGCGGGGCGCAGCTTGTTTAAAAGGAAAATGATCTGTTGTTTCGCAAAATATCAGAAAACGAATCATAAGTGATCGTTGGGATTTTATTGAATAAACTAGTTGCGCCCCGTGGTTTCTACCGCGCAAATTGAAATCCCGGTATTCAAACGGGATAAAAAGTAGCCTATGTGCTATTTCAGACTATAATCTATCTCTCTGCCAAATTTCATTCACATCCCTTCAGCCGTTCCGGCGTGAAAGAGACATCCATCCATACTCACAAACTTTCGCGTTTATAATATTAGTAGGACCTTTTGACTTTGTCAGAAGAAGACACTCACCTCACTATCGATAGGTTCATCACAAAACTTCAAAATCTGCGCCAAAACAAAGTCTTTAAAAACATCGCCGTCAACAACAATACTATCGTCATTTGTTTCCACTGCTTTACGTGGTTTAGGAGCATTCTGCATACTAGTGGTCGAGAACCAGTTCTCGCTGTCTTGTTCCGAAGGCTGGTAGAGATTCTTAGATAGCACAAATAGTATGTTTCTGGAAAATAAGAAGAATAGAATAGGCATTTATTTGCAACACACTACTCCTATTATAAACGCGAAATATTGTGAGTATGGATGGATGGATGGATGTTTGTTACTCTTTCACGCCGGCACGGCTGAACGGATATGGATGAAACTTGGCAGAGATGTAGAATCAGAGTAGATCTAGAGGTCTGGAATAGCATATAGGCTACTTTTTATACCGGTAATTAAATCTATGCGGATGAAACCGCGGGGCGCAACTAGTAAGTTATAAAGGGTTTTTTTTTTAATCTAAAGGCACCTATGTATTAGTGGCCACTTCTAAATACGGGGATATCTAATAAATTGCTATTAATTAGTGTTATTAGTTCATTATGGAGAATATGTGTTATAAATTTATGCAGATCGTACACAAAGTTCCAAGGCGAGAATCGAACCTACAACCTCTTGCGTCGCTGGCGGACTTTCGCCCGCTGCGCCACTGAGGTCGTCTGTGTATACAATTAAACTGAACTAGCGACCCGCCCGCGAGCGTGTATCATGCGTATATCATACATATAAACCTTCCTCTTGAATCACTCTATCTATTAAAAACGCATCAAAATTCGTTGCGTAGTTTTCAAGATTTAAGCATACATAGGGACATGGGGATATAGGGACAGAGAAAGCGACTTTGTTTTATACTATGTAGTGATACTGAATACTAAGATAACTCACTTCTGCGAAGCGCCAAAACACGCCGTTATAACTAGATCCGTTTCCTGTATATGAACCATTATTCCGAAAATTATCGGACACGGCGGCAAATCGATTGCGAGTTTTCTACTGTTGAATGCACTAAGTATTTGCCTGAAATACAGAAAAAACGATAAAAAGAGAAACGTGAAGTTTGTAAGTATGGATGGATGGATGGATGATTGTTACTCTTTCGCGCCGGAACAGCTGAACGGATCTGGATAAAACTTGGCATAGAGACAGATTATAGTCTGAAATAGCACATAGGCTACTTTTTATCCTGTGGGAATACCGGGATTTAAATCTGCGCGGGTGAAACCGCGGGGCGCAACTAGTCTTAAATAAAATAGAAACACCTTCACGACTTTTTAATGAATGAATGACTGAAAAATTCGTTGGTTCAAAAGTTAACGTATGACTTGCAGGTGCACTAGGAAAGTTATAAGAATAGTAGATAGTCATACAACCCTCACAGCTCAGTTGGTAGTAGCTCTGCCTTCTGCGCCGTAGGCCGTGGGTTCGATTCCCACCGAGAACAAACATTCGTGTGATGAGCATAGATGTTTGTTGTCTGTCTGGGTGTTATATATGTGTATATATTTACAAAAAAAGTATATATGTATTATATCAGCTATCTGGTTACCATGTGACAAGCTTTGGCATAGTTTGGGGCTAGATAGATAGTGTAAAGATTGTGTGGAAACTCCACCAATATTTATTTTATAAACATGACATAAATTAAAAAATGGAGTTAGTTTAAAATAAAAAATTGCATACATACATATTATATATGTATTATATATGTCTTAGTACCAACCAACCAAATATTATATTCTTTGAGTATGTCCAAGAGGGGTAGTCAGAGGTAAATTCATATGTATCTATATTATATGGGGTACATAACAACATTTAACAGTAGTTGGTATTCTATACATGAGTGGTTGCAAGCCCAACGTCGCTTAAAAGCGACGTTGGGCTATATATATATATATATATATTTATTTCTAAAGAAATAAATATATCTTCTTTCTTTCCAGCAATATTTCTTAATTTCAAAAGAGCTGAATCAATAAAATAGAATTATTTATTTATACACGAGCAGCTTTCGCTGATATGTCTACGTCACAGTGTTGAAATTATTGATAATTGAAATTGGTTTGGTTTATGGTTTAAGATATTTATTTCTCATAAAATTTACAATAAATCACTTACTGAGAAACATTATTGGTTCCAATATATACATTTTGTTTGTAGCAGTGAGCACATAATGTACAGTACATAGGTAATAAGTATTTACTAAAATAAAACAAAGTAAGTAATTGAATTAATTGAATTATTGATTTTAAATTACCTTATAAACTTATAAGTTTTCTTCCCAAAGTTAGCCTGTGAGACCAATTCCAAAGCAACATCTTCCTTCTTATCTCTCTCGTTATCCATCATCTCCTTAATAGTCCTTAAGATGACATTCCTCATTAAATCCTTTGGGGGACTGTCAGGGAAGGTTCTTCGAATGTGGATAGAGGGTAGTGATGTGGTTACTTGTAGCTTGGACATCTTTGGGGGTAGTTTCATGCCCAGGCCAGCGCGATTTGGCTGAAAAAGAAGTTAATCTAAGATGTACTCTTTTTGCTTTATATTGAAGTTGACTTGTTATTTTTACTGTGTACACTAAAGAATATCTAAATAATTATCTTATATAATTAATAGTAGTAAATACATACTTATGACATTATTTTTATAACACCCAGACAGAGAACAAACATCTGTGTTCATCACACAAATGTTTGTTCTCGGTTAGGATCGAACCCACGGCCTACGGCACAGAAGGCAGAGCTACTACCAACTGAGCTGCGAAGGCGTTGCTGCTTGGCACCACGCATTTTTCTGCCGCCAAGCAGCAACGCTGTGTTCCGGTTTGAAGAGTGTGGTCGCCGGTGTAATTACAGGCACATAAGGCTTAACACCGGTATGCCTCAAGTTGATGAACGCAGGGCAGTTCATCGTAGGGCACGTTCCTATCGTGCGTGACGGCAATTCTCGGTTATAGGGGATGGTTACCACTTAAAATCAGGTGGGCCATACGCTTGTTCCATCAGCTGGTTACAAAAAAAGAAGAAGCACTCACAGAGTCAAGGTTCAGCGCGATAGGTTCGACGATGCCTTCTCCCCTAGCACCCAGCGCTCCGCCTTCCCAGCCCATTAAACGCATCATTCTACAACAACCAACACATTTATCACAACAAAACCAACACATTTAACACAACAAAACCAACACATTTATCACAACAAAACCAACACATTTAACACAACAAAACCAACACATTTATCACAACATTACATTTTACACATTTATGTCATAGAGAATAATGCCCCTAAAGTGATATCTACCGTGCCTGGGGATCAAAGTAGTGAAGCTGTTTTTTCCATGAGATTATATTTTACTTACTTGAGTCCTCGTTCACTGACAACCGGCTGGTTCAATGCCTCAATCAAGATATCCTTAGCTGTGCTGGCGCTGTGAAGCTGCTTTCTGGCCTCAACTTGAGGCTTTACCGGCAGTGACGTCACATTAGCCACCTTCGGAATGCTTCGTGAGGCATCGCTGTAAAAGTAAACAGATAATATAAGCGGAAGTCACATCTTCTTCTTGTCGAGTCACTGGTTTCTTTCGGAACAGTGTGGTGAAAGGATTTTAAGTGCGCCTCAAGTGGCTCCTCGTAGTCACATAATAATAATAAATAAATATTGATGCCGGACAATCCACACAGCACCATCTAGCCCCAAAGTGAGCTACTCAAAGCTTGTGTTATGGGTACTAGACAACTGATATATTTAATAAATTATATACTTACATAAATAGATATTTTTTATTATACATAGAAAACACCCAGATCAACGGAACAAATTTCTGCAGATCGTACACAAATTTGTTCCGAGGCGGGAATTGAACCTGCAACCTCTTGCATCGCAGGCGGACTCTCGCCCGCTGCGCAACAGTGGTCGACGACATAAGGCACAACATGTTCTTTCTCCATTCAAACCATCACACCTGTGGTTTTGTATGGATCGGAATGTTGGGCCACCAAAGTGACGGATGAAAGAAGAGTGCATGCAGCAGAGATGCGAATGTTAAACTATAGCAAACCTTGTACCTAAATTTATTTACTAAACATCTTGTGTTACAGACTTACAAATAAGTAGGTAGGTGCTTAGACTATTAATTAAAAGTAGATAGGTATGTACTAGGCCTAATTACTAGGACACTAAAGTAGGTAGCTAAAATTATGATATTTTATTAAGAAGGTATGATTAGTAAACATAAATTATTATTGTGTCAGTAGTTTGACGACCTGTGTGGCGCAGCGGGCGAGAGCCCGCCTGCGACGCAAGAGGTTGCGGTTCAATTCCCGCCTTGGAACAAATTTGTGTACGATCTGCAGAAATTTGTTCCGATGGTCTGGTTATTTTCTATGTATAATAAAAAAAATCTATATATGTAAGTATATAATGTATTAAATATATCAGTTATCTAGTACCCATAACACAAGCTTGTTGAATAGCTTACTTAGGGGCTATATGGTGCTGTGTGGATTGTCCAGCATTATTTATTTATTTATAGTTTGGTTATCTACACTAATATTATAAAGAGGAAAACTTTGTATGTATGTATGTTTCGAATAGGCTCGAAAACTACTGGTCTGATTTCAAAAATTCTTTCACCATAAGAAAGCTAAATTATCCCTGAGTAGCATAGGCTACATTTATTACTGAAAAAAATTAGGGATCCTTACTAAAACTTAAATAATGTAACCCGAGGTGTAATATAAAATATCTTTCACCGCATGCGCTGCGGAAACTATAGACGATAGAACAAAAAAAATGTTTTTCTCTGTCTAAGTTTATCCTAAAATGTTGAAAAAAATGATGTCCACCCATGCGAAGCTGGGACAGGCCGCTAGTTCTTTATAAATGTAGGTAAGCCTGCCAGTAAAGTCTCACCCTCCATACTAGTTTACACTGTATGACGGTACTACGGTACGGTAATCCTTGTCCCTGGGTCGAGGGTTGGGGATAGAAGGGTTGCAAGCGGGGGTAGGTGACCCATCCTTCCTTTGAGTCCTTCCCTATATGTTTGTTACTCAATAACTCCAGAACGGCTGAACGGGTCTTGATGTTTGGCATAGAGAAAGATTATAGTCTGGAATAGCACATAGGCTACTTTTTATCCCGTGGTAATACCGGGATTTAAATCTGCGCGGCTGACACCGCGGGGTGCAACTAGTAATTTAATAATTTTAGGCCTATTGATTTTGTCGGTGTAAATTAATCTTACTACTATTATAAATGCGAGTTTGTAAGAATGGATGGATGGATGTTTGTTACTCTTTCACGCCGGAACGGCTGAACGGATCTGGATGAAACTTGGCAGAGAGATATATTATAGTCTGGAATAACACATAGGCTACTTTTATCCCGTGGGAACACCGGGCGACGACGTTGACGTTTGACGACCTCTGTGGCGCAGCGGGCGAGAGCCTGCCTGCGACGCAAGAGGTTGCGGGTTCGATTCCCGCCTTGGAACAAATTTGTGTACGATCTGCAGAAATTTGTTCCGATGGTCTGGGTGTTTTCTATGTATAATAAAAAATATCTATCTATGTAAGTATATAATGTATTAAATATATCAGTTATCTAGTACCCATAACACAAGCTTTGAATAGCTTACTTTGGGGCTAGATAGTGCTGTGTGGATTGTCCAGCATTATAATTATAATTAATTAATTAATTTAAATCTGCGCGGGTGAAACCGCGGGGCGCAACTAGTAATAAAAAATAGAATACCTCTTATCAGGAATAGCACTGACAGCAATTTCACCTTTATCCCCTGCATCATTAGGTTGATTTTTCTCTGCCACACTATTTTCTAACTCTCTCATTCTCCTACTCTTGCTCGGAATCTCATCCTTACTGTTATTGTTTTTGGGATTAAATTTCTCTGGCATGTTCTTTTTGAGATTTTCTTCGTTTGGTGAGGGTGTTGGAGGGAAACAGGGCATTTTCATGAATGTTACATCTCTGTAAAAAAATATTATAATCAACGTAGCTGCTTAACATCTTTCTTTATTGTACACAAAATGACACCAAAAATACATAATAGTCATGTACAAAGGCGAGCTTAACCCTAGATAGACTTTTCTTCCAGCAAACCTTACAGGATAGAGAGAGCTGACTATAGTGGTGGGAAGGTGTACTACATAAAAGAAAAACATTGAAGTAAGAGATATTATTATTTAATTAATTTATGTTAAATATATAAATTAACATCAGGTGAAGCATCTGCTTGTTTACTATCGGCTTTATAGAATATACTTGTCACTGTCACTTTCATGCCAAAAAATAGAGACAGCAACAGACTTAAAGGTCTGATAAGCTAATGGAGCGCTCAGCGGCCATTATGAATAAGGGCCTTTTAATAAGAGATTCCTTAGTATCAAATACCCACTAAAGTAACAAACTTTGAAGATATCTAAGGGGGTAGTCAGAGCAACCTGTCACATATGGAATAACCAATACTGCAAAATGTGGGTATGGTTAAATGTATATTAGTCACACAAATATTTGCTCCGGGATCGAACCCACGGCCTACGGCGCAGAAGGCAGAGCTACTACCGACTGAGCTCTGAGACTGTCGAATATTTTGACGCACCAATGACAACCCTGTTACTGGTTTCAACACGAGAGAGGCAATCAAATTCCCAATTTGAAGCCCAGTTATGAGCCTACTAGTTGCGCCCCGCGGTTTCACCCGCGCAGATTTAAATCCCGGTATTCCCACGGGATAAAAAGCAGCCTATGTGCTATTCCAGACTATAATCTATCTCTATGTCAAGTTTCATCCAGATCCGTTCAGCCGTTCCGGCGTGAAAGAGTAACAAACATCCATCCATCCATACTTACAAACTTTCGCGTTTATAATATTAGTAGAATAAGATTATAGGGTCATAACTAGGATTCAAATTAATAACTCAAGGGTCGCTTATTTACCTGCTTCCATTCTTATTTTTTTTTACTTTCATTGATATAAAGAAAACCCGTGTTTTCTCTGCCACAATCTGCCGTAAATCCTTCAAGATCCTCTGCAAATCCTCACTGTGGCCTTCCTCTTCCCTTCTGCTCAGAACGCTCGGCAGTACCAACAGAAAGTCTTTCTGCGGGAATGTAACGTTTGGGACCAGAAGACTCGCTTGAAGATCGTCTGCTAAGAACTGCTTTAGTAGAATAATTATGTTCTTTTTCCAACTTTGTGAGACTTTTTGGATGTTTTTGTGTTCCGTTGGTTTGGTTATGCTTGTATTGCTAAAAAAGTGATTTATCTATCGAAAAATGTATGTGTGCAATGCAGGTGCTCTTAAAAAAAATCATAAAAAAACTGAAACAGCTTCACGACTTTGATCCCCAGGCACGGTAGATATCCCTTCAGATCTCTCAGTACCAAGTACTAACTCAAGATTCTTAGAGGATTTCTAAGGGAGTTAGTCAGAGGTACGTCCAAACACTACATTTGACACATACCCACATTTTGCAGTAGGTAGTATTGAAAAAAAAAAATTAACCATAATATTTATTAAATGTTTATTTTCGCCTAAATCATTCTTATTCTACTAATCATGGTATAAAGTATAGTAAGTATGCAACTCTTGAATAAACGGATTTATATCGAGGGCCTTGAATCACTTTCGTCGTTCAGGATTCTGCCACTTGAATCCCTCCCCACAACGGCCGTGATTCAGTCGTTAGATACCTTCACTTGCTCGTGATTCACATATGGCCTCCGTAAATCCATCCTTTGACTTGATCCTTGACGACCTCTGTGGCGCAGTGGGCGAGAGTCCGCCTGCGACGCAAGAGGTTGCGGGTTCGATTCCCGCCTCGGAACAAATTTGTGTACGATCTGCAGAAATTTGTTCCGTAGGTCTGGGTTTTTTCTATGTATAATAAAAAATATATATCTATGTAAGTATATAATGTATTAAATATATCAGTTATCTAGTCCCATCCCCCATAACACAAGCTTAGAGAGTAGCTTACTTTGGGGCTAGATGGTGCTGTGTGGATTGTCCATCATTATTTATTTGTTAATTATTTTTTATCGTTTATTCACTAATTGCATAATATACTAATTTCGGACTACCCTTTCGGTTTTTTATAAATTATGGTGATGGCAGTTGTAGCAAGGCCACGTACCTACTATGTCAACATACCCTATTCAATTCTCTTGCCTTGAAGATACTCATGTTATAATGGTCAGGAAAGACAGACTACGGTAACGAGTTCCACTCCCTAGCGGTTCGCATAATGCAGGTTGAAGCGAAGCGCTTCGTGCGAATTGGTGGTATGCTAACTAGGATTTTTTTTGTCTACCTAGTACCTGAAAAAGCCTGCTTTTAAGTAGGTACCTTATTTGTAGTTCATCACTTAATTCTTGTGTGATGTTCGAAGCTGTATTATTCTTCTTCTTGGAATATTTCTTTTGAAACGTCACAGTTCTGAAAAATAATAATGATGTTATAAGCCTCCAAGCCAAGTTGATGAACGCAGGACAGTGCATCGTAGGGCACGTTCTTATCGTGCGTGACTTGCGAGGCAATGCTTTGTCATGATGGTTACCACTTAACATCAAGTAGGCTGCCATTAGCCAGTGGCATTCGATTATATTGTAGGATTGATTCCCGCTGAGGACATACATTTGCGCGATGAACATAAATTTTGTCCTATCGTCTGGGTGTTTATCCTACTAATATTATAAATGCGAAAGTTTGTAAGTATGGATGGATGGATATTTGTTGCTATTTAAATCCAGAACGGCTGAAAATTGGCACAGAGATATATTATAGTCTGGAATAACAAATAGGCTTCTTTTTACCCCATGGGAATACCAGGATTAAAAACTACGCGGGTGAAACCACCAGACCAACCACCCAGACAGAGGAGAAAGTTCACCACAATGTTTATTCTGTGTGGGGAGCGAACCCAAGGCCTACACCGCAGAAGGCAGACTACCAACTGAGCCGTCAAGTATTTTTACTGGGCATTGTAAAAAGAAATAACTAGCCTGTTGATAGGAGACACCGTCTTCGACGCCACCACAAGCTTGAAGCTCCTTGAAGACATATCTACCATTGTTCTCAGCTCGTCCAAAGCCATCTGACCCGGTATACTGAACATCCTGGTGGAAAATACTATTGTTATACCAAAAGTATATCAAACGAATAAAAAAAAATTGGTGGAAATTTCACACAGCACTATCAAGTCCCAAATTAAGCCAAAGCCTGTGATATGGGACCAGATTGTTTTTTTTATACATACTTATAGTGTTATACCACCCAGACAGAGAACAAACATCTATGTTCATCACACAAATGTTTGTTCTCGGTGGGGATCGAACCCACGGCCTACAGCGCAGAAGGCAGAGCTACAACCAACTGAGCTGTGAATGTTGTCACCTAGTCTTTTTTTTTTATACAACTAGCTGATGGAACAAGCAGATGGCCCACCTGATGTTAAGTGGTAACCATCACCTATAAAAAAAAACATTGCCCCGTAGGTCACGCACAATAGGAACGTGCCCTCCGATGCACTGCCCTGCGACCATCAACTTGAGGCATACGGATGTTAAGCCTCATGTGCCTGTAATTACACCGGCGACCACACTCTTCAAACCGAAACACAGCGTTACAAGTATTTATTATTTGATTACTTTTGACCATACCCACATTTTTCAGTATTGGTTATTCCGTCATGTCACCTGTAATACCCTGTTTCCTGTTTATAAGTATGTACCACCTGTGGTACATTTGAAGACGTACATGTTTTGCTAGAATGTGTCTTTTTTTATGGCTATTACTTAATATCTACTGTTGCTATTGAATGCAACAACATTGCTAGAATGTGTCCGTAACAATGCATTTAGATTAGGTTGTTTTAGAAGGCGATGTATGAATGTTGGTATGGTTAATAGCAATATAGGTTGGCAGAATTAGGGTTTATTAGGTCAGGTCAGGTTTATTTAAATCAAAGTCTAAGTATATTTATTTGCCGAATTACATGTACATAATGAGATGGTAAATGTTTATATTGACCAATGTAGTTCCACCATGCACGTGCATGCTAAATTATAACATGAATTAGTCAGAATAAAATTAGCAAATATTATCGAATAGGAAAAATAATGAAATGGCAATAAAAATGACAAAAAAAGAAAGAATAATATTATCAATTATGATTATTATCAAATAAATTTAGCTACCTAGATATAATACGAATTCAATAATACAGTAATCAGGCCGGTAGATTAAGTTTTGTATGTGGTGTACTTTATTTTGATGTTGTATTATAGGGCAGTGTCGTCACCGAGCAATAAATAAAAAAAAAGTATGTATCACATTGTAGGGTACTTCCATACCTGATAATCTCAACCCTCTTAATCACATCTTCCCAACCCATCAGAAACTCCAATTCTTCTCTTCTAAGTTCTTTGAAGGTTAATGTTTCTTTGGTACTAAAGATGAAGTCTTTAAGGTCGGATATCGCTTGACGCACGAACCTTCCATCTATTTCGCTGATAGTAGTGTTTAGGGAGCGAAGCTTTTTTGTTAATGGGCTGATGGGTGTCGGTGGTCCGCACTTTTGCCTGTTGAAATGATAAATCTATGTTAAATCCTACTAATATTATAAACGCGAAAGATTGCAAGTATGGATGGATGGATGGATGTTTGTTACTCTTTCAATCAGATGCCCACGTAGTCCTGGAATGCGAGGGCGTAGCCTCCCAACGACACCAAATCCTAGGAACCTCCAGGTCACTCCTCCACGCCTGTGAAGCCCCCAGGAAGCTTTTGCGCTTTTGGGAGGAGCTAGGCTGGCTACAATTATAGCTAGATCACCCCTCACGCATAATGGACCACCCTTTTATAAACACCTTAGAGTCTAAATGCGGATAATGCAACAAGTCCTCTTTCACGCCGGAACGGCAGAACGGATCTGGATGAAACTTGGCAGAGAGATAGATTAGAGTCTGGAATAGCACATATGCTACTTTTTATACCGTGGGATTACCGATTAAAATCTCCGCGGGTGAAACCGCGGGGCGCAACTAGTAACTAAATACAAACAACATCATTAAAGGAAATGTTGAAGGAAAGCGAGAAAGAGGAAGGCCAATAATAAAAGGGGTCCTACACGGCAGTAAACAAGCTATCTTGCAGACGTCACCCTTGAAAAACAGCTTGTTTGCTGCCAATTTATGCTTGATTGCTGCCGTGTGGACGCTGTTTAAACATACGTATATCATATAATACCGCGTTTAGTGACGTCGTATTTATTGATGTGTAACAGAAAAAGTAAATACAAGTGAATCATCAAAATATCTAAGCAATCAAATAAAAATCTTACCTTATTGCAATAAAGTCTTCGTTATCCAAATCTCTATTTTCCTTATTCACTTTTCCTATGGGCATTGAATTTAATTTATTGCTATAGTCTATATTTTTCAAAAACATTGAATTCTCTTGCATGTTTTCATCTGCTTCCCTTTGTGTAATCACTTTTTCTACTGGCATTGGATTGGTCGACGTAATTGAATTCACTTTTGCAACGGGAATTGAAGTTGCTTGCGTATTCACTTTCAAAGTAACCGTGTTCACTTTTTCTATAGGTATTGGATTCAGTGGTCTTACATTTTTCTCTTCCGCAATATTCTTATTTAATTTTACTGTGGATTTATCCAGCAGGTTTTTTTGCTCTCTGTTTCGAGGCCGTAATGTAGCGTTTCCATGATGGTTCGTCGATTTCTTTTCCAAATGTACAGTGCTGTAAGAAATTATTTGTACTTATTTAATTACTAGTTGCGCCCCGCGGTTTCACTCGCGCAGATTTAAATCCCTGTATTCCCACGCGATAAAAAGTAGCCTGTGTGATTCCAGACTATAATGTATCTCTCTGCCAAGTTTCATTCAGAGCCGTTCAGCCGTTTCGGCCTGAAAGAGTAACAAACATCCATCAATCCATACTTACAAACTTTCACGTTTATAATATTAGTAGGATAGTAGGATTTTTTACACACAATACATAGGAACATAACAGAAATAGAGGACATGAACAAACAAAGGCGAGCTTAACCCTAACAAGAGTTTTCTTCCAGCAAACCTAAGAGGCTAGAGAGAGGTGACTATATTATTTTACTAGCGGCCCGCCCGCGCTTCGCACGGATGCACATTGTTTTTCTACTATATCATGCATGTATTATCCATTAAAACCTTCCTCTATTAATAAAAACCGCATCAAAGTCCGTTGCGTAGTTCTAAAGATTTAAGCATACAAAGGGACATAGGAAAGGGACAGAGAAAGCGACTTTGTTTTATACTATGTAGTGATTAATTTACTATTAGTGGTTAGGTTACACAATATTTATTTATAAAAATTATAATAAATACAAGGGCATGTCATGAGGAGTGAAGAAAGTCGAAAGAAACGAGAAGAGTGTTAGATATGGATGGTTTTAGAAAGAGAGGTATAAAATAGTTGTTATATCTGAAACCTAGTTTACCTAGAAACTTAGTTTAGTAATACTCACATTTCATTTTCTATTTTATTCTTGCTTTGCTTAGGTATTTTCTTGAAGATAAGACGCCTGTAAAATATAGTATTATTTAGTTTGGTATACACAAAACGCCATCTTATACATTTAACTCGACGTTAGATTTTTACTAATATAAAAAAAACAGACAGACGCCGATCTCGTGGTCGGCCGAGAGAGCGCTGGCGGGACGACCAGGGCCCTTACCACCATCTCTTGAAGCATTCTTATTTCAATGTTACTTTTATGTCAATGTCTTATATCAACTGCATAGTCTACTTTATGATCAAAAAGTAAAGTAATATTGAAATAAGAATGCTTCAAGAGATGGTGGTACGGGCTCTGGATGCCTTTGAAGGTAGATTTATTTATTTATTTCTCTCACATCAGCTTAAAAAATCTAAGATAATCTAGTTAAATCTATATTAAATCTAGAACACGATTTTTTTGTTAAACTCATTTGAGAGCTGGTGCCCAATAAGGTTTTAAATTAAAACCTGGTTACAGGTCACCAGGCCCACCTTTCGGCCAATGTGTTATAATGTACAGGTAGGTTGGTGGTGTTTGAACCCTTAAGTAAACACGCTGAGATGGTGGGAGGAGGCTCGCGATAGCAAGAACTGGAAGTCCATGGGGGTGTTCTTTGCCCAGCAGTAGGATGAAATAAATAAATATAAAAATAAATATAAAAATAAATAAATAAATAAATAAATAATGCTGGACAATCCACACAGCACTATCTAGCCCCGAAGTAAGCTATTCAAAGCTTGTGTTATGGGTACTAGATAACTGATATATTTAATACATTATATAGTAGCCTATTTCGTCCCACGGCTGGGTAAAGGAAACAAAAAATCAGAAGCATGGGACTTACTGCATATCAAAGCTGCTGGGCACAGCATTTCTGAGTTTAAACTCGTATTTCAAACTGAATATTTTCAGTGCCTCGGCC
The DNA here is from genome assembly GCA_963576535.1 of Plemyria rubiginata. Classification (NCBI taxonomy): domain Eukaryota; kingdom Metazoa; phylum Arthropoda; class Insecta; order Lepidoptera; family Geometridae; genus Plemyria; species Plemyria rubiginata. Next base: position 2,143,923 of record OY754911.1, on the reverse strand, counting down.
AATGGATCAAACAGCCCTTTGGACCCCGGTCCTGTGTATGTTCCGTCTGTTTGAGTCATGGACTGTGTAATCATTCGTTTAACGAACTCCGTCTGTAAAAAAAAGGTACTACTTTAATCCCCAGGCACGGTAGATATCCTCAGGCTCCAAGGTTTTTTTGCAACAGAACTTTTTCACGACATTAGAAATGCCAAAATTGTTTAATATGTTTATTTAGATAGATAGATAGATAGATAGATAACGCATTTATTTGCCCAACTGCTACACACAAATAAGAGAAATAACAAACAAAATAAGAATAAACTAACAATGTAAATTATAAAATAAACAAACTTTTTGAACACAAACTTATTAACTTATTCTATTGAAAACTAAATATTAACTTATTGTATTGAAAAACATTGACTGATATACCTATCGGTTCGTGTGTGTTGCAGCTAGGCAAAGAGGCAATAGCTCAGCGCATAGAATTGCTCGAGAGCAAAACACTGATTTTCAGCCATTACCTTCTGAGGCAACAAGTTGAACGAGCTGCCATACAATTGAAAAATACTAAAAATATAATATAAATAAACTGTTTTTAAAAGAGTTCAGAATATTAGTGTACCTACCTATAAATAAATAAATAAATATCTATGCATCTTTCTGATTTTCTAAATGTTTGTGAGAATTTAGTTTTCCTATGTAATAATAAGAGCATGAGAGTGTGAAAGTGAGAGTGTGATGGTTCTCCTGCTTTCACGAGGCTCTTAAGAGCCAAGGAGCACAGGAGAACCAACAACATAGTTCTGTGTGTGTTTGAAAAGTGCGTGTATGCAGGAATGTAAGTGGAAACTCTTTAGATGTAGGCATGAGTTGATGTGAGTGTGAATATGTGTTATGTTGAGTCAGGTTCAGAGCTTGAGAAAGAGAGATAAATACCTACTGTCATATGGCCTATAAAAGTTACTATGAATTTTGGTTTTGTGGTTGGCGAACGAAGTGTTATGAGGAAATCTCTTTTTGCTTATTCAACAGTAACTTTTTTAAATGTGATTTGAAAGTGAACTTGGATTGGAAATTACGAATAGGAGGGGGGATATTGTTCCAACACTTCGTTGCCAAATATCGGAAGCTACCAGTGAATGCTGCCGTTTTATGACTGTGATAAAGAAGTGCAGATCTAAGAGACCGTAAGGCAGTACGGTCACTATTATCATAGGTGAACTTAAGCTTTGCATGTAAATATTCAGGTTTTTTAAATTTGATAACATCAAAAATCAGCCCTCCGAGATGTAGTTCTCTACGAGAAGCCATATTCAGCAGGGACTTTTTGTTTAGGAAAGGGGTTATGTGACTACGAGGCGGAACGTTAAAGCAGAAGCGGCAGCATGCATTCTGCACTCGCTGTACCACTCGCTGAGTTCTGACAAGTAACCTAGGTCCATAAACAATATCTCCGTAATTTAGTCGAGATAAAATTAAAGCTTCACATAGAGCAATGCGTGAGTCTTCGGACAACTGATTCCTTATTTTGTAAAGTATTTTAAGACGGTAGAAACAGCTCTTCACCAAACCCAGTACATGATTTTCAAATCTAAGATTGCTATCAAACATAATACCCAAGTTTCTTGCCTCATCCACCCGACAAACGTCCACTCCATGGATTTTAACGTTAGGAGAACCACCTATTTTCCTTCTTTGAGTTTCAGTGCCCAACACCATATACTTAGACTTAGTGGGATTTAATACGAGAGCATTACGCAGGGACCAGTCCGCGATCGCATCGAGATCTTCATTTAACCTCAAAACTGCCTGTGATACCTTATCTGGCGACTCCGACACGTAAACCTGCACGTCATCCGCGTAACAGTGAAGCATACTATGCCTAACCACTCTCGTAAGATCCGCACTATAAATTATAAAAAGAAGAGGTCCCAGTATGGAACCTTGGGGGACGCCACGGTTGACTGGCATTGAGCGTGACTGTAGTGTTGAACCGTCATTTTTACTTAATTTTACTGACTGGAGACGGTTGGTCAAGTAACTTTCAAACCACTTAACTGAATCTGAACTTAGTCCGTAATACGACAACTTGGCAAGAAGAAGTGGAATATTAATACAGTCGAATGCACGAGAGTAGTCAAGCAGAGTTAGCACTGTACTATGGCCCTGATCCTGCTGCGCTAATATGTTATCGGTGACATCAAGAAGAGCAGTCGTCGTGCCACGACCCCTGCGAAATCCAGACTGAAGTGAAGGTAATATGCTGTTGGTTTCGACATATTTGGTTAACTGTAAGCTGATAGCCTTTTCTAGTAGTTTCGAGAGAAACGGCAAAATACTTATAGGTCGAAGATCTGTAAGCTCAACAGGGCTATCCGTTTTCGGTATGGGCGTCACTAGAGCTTTTTTCCATTTATAGGGTACTATACCGGTTATGATCGATCTATTTATTATTGCCGTAATTACATCTAGCGTGCATGGTAGGGAAAACAAAATCATGTCTCTACTAACACCATCATCTCCAATAGCATTTGACTTTAAAGACATAATCATTTTAGACACGTCTGTCGAAGTGATAGGCTCAAACTCAAATGACTCTGTTGAAAATTTATTTTTACTATAAAATAACATGTCAGAGTTCGGTACCACATTATCTCCGGGGACATTCAGGAAGTGTGCATTAATTTTATCGGGGTCATCAAAATGTGTAGGCAGTGATTCTTCTTTACTTGGGTTTACTAAAATTTTATCTTTAAGGTTTTTCCAGAATACTTTACTATTTTTTATTTGTGAATTGACTAACTCATTGAAGTAGGCACGTTTCTCTCCCGCTATACCCTTTAACACAAGTGCTTTTAATTCCCTATAGTAAAGCTCATCTCTCTCTAACCCAGATTTACGATAAATGTCAAGAGCCTTATTACGTTCGTCAATCATCATTTTACACACATCAGTAACCCACGGCAGTGAGTGTTTATTTTTAACAGTCACAGATTTTATGGGTGCGTGTCTATCGAAAAGCGAAATGAGTGTTGAGTTAAATTTATCAACCATCAAATCTACACAAGATAGTGAAATTATTTCATCCCAATTGATCATATATAGGTCTGTGTTAAATTCGTCGAGTTTAATGGTATTTATTGGCCGAAAAGTGAATGATCTTGGTTTAAATTTAAGTTCAAGTTCAAGTTAATTTATTTCCATTCCTTATAGACATAATGATTTTCTGTTATGGGAAAATGTTAGCTGTGCTGTGCCTTTGATGGATAAGCACGGGTCAGGATGTTTATTTTTTATCACATCAATTCGAAGACTTAGTTTGCGGCCTATAAACAGGCAGCAAAATAGCATTTAGCTCACTTTCAATGTAAGTATGGGAGGAAAAGTACGTATTAATTATTTACTTCAGATTTTACTTAGTTTTATTAAAAAATGTACTTATATGAATACATGAGCATGGTTATGACTATCGTGATTTCTTGACTTCTTAACTTCATGCCTTCGTTACTTTCCGGGCTTCTCGAATTGTCGACTTCGTGACTTAATGATTTCGTGAATTCGTAACTGTGACTGTGAGTATTTAGAAGTTGCAATTACTTATTTTCTCATTGAGGGTGATAAAAAGTAGAGTGTTCACCTCGGGAACAACACTATTTTAAAGCTCGAGTGAAATACTTTGAATCCCTCGCTACGCTTGAGATTCTACTCAAGAATCCTTCGCTCCGCTCTGGATTCAAAAAACACTCGCCGTTAAAATAGTTGTTTGCTCCCTTGGTAAACAATCTACTATTGTTTGTATTATCTCTAGGTGATCCTAATAAAGAAATGCCTCACTTGATGAAAAGTGTATTGGTTTAAGAAATATAAACTTTACAAACCTGTTTTCATCTACTTTGGCGCTGTTACACGCTGTGCTTAGTTTGGGGTTAGTGGGGTTTAAGCGCTGTATGAATGAAATACTCAACAAAATTTTATTCGTATTTCGTATCAGATTTATTCGTATTTATTCGTATAAGGTAACCAACATACTTAGCTCTTAAAATAAGCAAGTTGAAATAGGAATGGGCAGGTCTTTTATATGTCAAAGAACTGACAACCGCTGGGGAACAAAAGTTCTCGAATAGCGACCACGAAGTGGTGATACAACTACCACGCCTTTTTCTGCCGCCAAGCAGCAACGCTTTGTCTCGGTTTGTGGTGTGGTCGCCGCACCGGTGTAATTACAGGCACATAAGGCTTAACATCTGTATGCCTCAAGTTGATGAACGCAGGCCAGGGCATCGTAGGGCACGTTCCTATCGTGTGCGACGTACGAGGCAATGCTTTGTTATAGGTGATGGTTACAACTTACCATCAGGTTGGCCATCAGCTTGTTCCATCATCCAGTTTTTTTTTGTTCTTGTTCGAATCCGCAATTAGTTGGTGGATGAATGGACGCATGGCAATTAGGGTCCAAACACAGCACTCTTTTCCCCCTTTTTATTTTTTAGTTAAGGTTGTCCAGAATGTGGCTTCTCTTCAACCTCCTAGTGTTGTTAGGGTTTTCTACTAGGGCTCTTGCTCTTGCTTGGTGTGGTTCTTGAGACGGACCAAGTATCCATTTCCCCTATGTCGGATCTCCTCCATCAACGATGAATAAAAAAAAAGATTACCTGCTCAGTGCACATGTCTGGATACTGCAGGAGGAGACGAGAATCATCTTTGACAAACTTGAGTGTTGCATTCAATGTGCTAGTTTTGAAACTAGACATCACTGTGTTCGTGTTCACATTCACACTAGTCATAGTTCTGAAAGACGAATACAGTACAAGTTAATAATAGAAAGAAAAGGTGTGACCTTAACTCAAGGTATATTTATTGTGTGAATACATGTATGGGAAGACAATTAAATGAATGTCCAATGTATTCTACTGATTACTGCCTAGTTTTATAGGCATGCAATATTTAGGTTAACATAGGATAAACAAAGAAAAAAGAGAAACAGTTAATAATAATTAACAATACAAAGTCATTATGAAGACCTCAGTGGCGCAGCGGGCGAGAGAACGCCTGCGACGCAGAGGTTGCGGGTTCGATTCCCGCTTCGGAACAAATTTGTGTACGATTTGAAAAAAATTGTTGGTCTGGGTGTTTTCTATGTTTAAAAAAAAATACCTATCGATTGTATGTACCTATAGAACGTATTAAATATAAGAATAAAACAAAGTCGCTTTCTCTGTCTCTATGTATGCTTAAATCATTAAATCTACTCAACGGATTGTGATGCGGTTTTTTAATAGATAGTGTGATTCAAGAGGAAGGTTTATATGTATAATACATGGATATAATACATCAAAGTCGTGAAGCTGTTTCAGTTTTTTTCAGTTTCAGTATAATACATGGTCGCTAGTTAAATGTATTCAGTTATCTAGCACCCATAACACAAGCTTTGAAAAGCTTACTTTGGGGCTAGTTGGTGCTGTGTTGATTGTCCAGCATTATTTATTATAGTTAAATAAAATTAATTAATTACTACATACATACCAAATCAAAAACTATACCTATACAATTATACCTATATTATTTTATTTAATGTCATTCAGGAAACAATAGAATAGTATATGTTAGGTTTAATTACGCCCATGGCTCAGTGTCTGTTAGAGCTCCTTTTGTGTGGCTCGTCCTGGGAAGTATTCATGAATCAAGAAGATGGCCCACCTGATGGTAACCATCACTGATAACAAAGTAGTGCCACACGAGACACAATATGAAAGTGACCTATGGAGCACTGCTATCAACTTGAGGCACACAGATGTTATCAATTTCATGGCGGGACAGTAAGTTCTGGGCACATACCACCATCTCTTGAAGCATTCTTATTTCAATATTACTTTACTTTTTGATCATAAAGCCAACTCTATGCAGTTGACATAAGACATTGACATACAAGTAGTATTGAAATAAGAATGCTTCAAGAGAAGGTGGTACGGGCCCTGCACTGACATCCCGCAGTGGGCGGTCCATTCTTAAGAATTACTTTGAAATGTTTTACCTACATCAAATGATCAATGTATTTAGATATAAGTATATATTATATTTTATCCTTAACTTTTTATCTTTTTTGTTAGATTGTTTAGGTACTGGTTTTGGTTTGTTTAGGTTAATTTGGTTTTGTTTTTTTTTATTTTGTGGTGGATGAGTAAATGATTTTTCTTTCTTACTATCAATGTGTTTTATACTTACTGAGGTTTTCTCAGCTGTGTCAGACCGGGTTTCATGACAAAGGGCACCGGAGTCTTCTTGTAAACCATCACTCTGCAATCAATGAATATTGGTTGACTTTCCACACAACACTATCTAGCATAAACTAAGCCCAAAGTCAAAATATATTTATTCAATAAAATGACAAGGACCATCTTGAACCATCTTAAAACTAGGTGACTCTAGTGCCAGTTCCTTGTAATATGGGAACCAGATAGCTCATATACCTAACACATTAAATTATTTCTTTAAACATAGTGAATGATAACATCCAGACAGGGAACAAACACCTATTGCTGTACTAGCAATAGATAAATAAATAAATAAATAAATAAATATTGGTGGACTTTCCACACAGCACTATCTAGCCCCAAACTAAGCTTCTGCTTGTAATATGGGAACCAGATAGCTGATATACTACTTATAATACTTTTTTTTTTTTTTTTGTAAATACATACTTATAATATTATATAACACCCAGACAGAGAACAAACATTTATGTTCATCACACAAATGTTTGTTCACGGTGGGAATCGAACCCACGACCTACGGCGCAGAAGGCAGAGCTACTACCAACTGAGCTACGTAGGCTGTCAAGATGTTTGTTCCCCATGTTTTGCTAGTTTATAGGTGAAAATACAAAAATAAATGCCAGTAAAATGGAATAGTAGCGGGGTAGTAATAAGTAGGTAGGTACACTTATGTGTGGGTTCAGGAACTTACTTTTTGGAATTCTCATCAAAAGTGTGTATGCGGTCCAAGTATATCGAAAGGTTGTTCGAAGTCACGTCAATTATTGTACTTTTTCTTTCGCGCCATAAAATGTACGCTAAACGTTACGTCCAATCAATTTAATTAAATCAAAATTCTGTAATTCAAATAAAGGCTGTAATTCAAATCAAACTGTGTGAAAATTGAAAATAGTGAAGTCTATACTGGAACAAGGAATAAACTCTGACGAGAGTTGGTATGTACTGGAAGGTCTTTCTTGTTTGTATGTTGTCTATTTCAAACTTCAAATAAAGCTGAAACCACAAGATAAATAAAAACGGTAGGTATGGTACCTAATCACGGTACAATAGAAACAGTACAGTATCTCGTAGTTTTACATTCTCTTTGCAGCACAGAACAGAGAAAGAAAAAAATATTGCGTTCTACCTACCTACATTATATCTCAGATACACACTTCTGACATCTGCAGCCATTCAATCAGTTGGATTGAATTGGAATTTGGAATTATTTTTATTTCAAAATCTAGGTAGGTATAGACATACCTACATACTTACCAGCGGAGCAACTTTTTATAAATTTGGTAAATGTCTATTCAGATTTAATCTATTTCCGATTTCAATCGTACCTTGTCTACAAGGTACGATTGATTCAAGGAATCTTTCTGGGTCTTTGAGCGCGCCGCCAATATCCCAAGGAAGGAATTTAATATATTATGTACCTAGTAGTACCTACTCTCTGACAAGACGAGCGAGAGCAATATCCAGGGGGGGGACAGTTGTCAAACACTGTCTAGTGGCAAATGATATAGCGCCATCTATTTTTTGCGACTGTAAATTATCAGTCACGAAAACTACTGTTTTAGTTTTTTAGACAATAAGAGATGCCAGCACTAATGAATTAATTCGAAACTGTCGGAAAGTCATGATTTGACATCAAAACAACGTCAAATGACGATCTTGTCTGTCACTGTCAGTCCGTGCGTGCGTCCGTTATTTTGAACATGGCGGATTGCAGATTTCCTTCCATTTGCAATCTATTGCTTGCATTTGTTTTCGGCCTCTGAAAATTTGCGTTGGAGTTTTCAGTGTCTGCTTGTGTTGTGTTCTATTTTGCGTTGAGGTGCTCCGCATGTGCGTCGAGATACTCCGCATGTGCGTCGAGGTGCTCCGCAACTAGTGTATCGTGAGAACAATTTGCGAAAGGGACGCTACCGCGATTGGACGCTTTTTTTCTGTGGAAGGGCTCCTTTGCTGTGATTGTGTTGTGTTTGAAAGTTGCGTTGATGTGCTCTGCATGTGCGTCAAGATACTCCCCATGTGCGCCGAGGTGCTCCGCAATTAGTGTATCGTGAGATATAGATTTGTTCTCGTCTACTCGTTGCGTCTGCGGAAAGACGCTTTTTTGTGATTTTTGTGTACCTACTGACTGCAGGCCAGCCCCAGTTGGTAAACAATACTTACGATGCCGCAGCTTTGTGCCTTTGGGTGCAAACCCACCGGTGAGTCCAAGAGTATATTATTTAGTTATGTGGAAAGTATAAGTATGTGCGGTAAGTTCTTTTTGGTGCCTATGTAGGTTTCTCCCATGTACCTACTTACTACTTATATAATAGCCCAAAAATAGTGTCTTGTGTATCTATTAAGTAATGAATAATATGCACCTTCAATCTAAGCACTTGCCACAAAAATTGATTAAAGTACCTATCACACTAATGACCATTTCTAATAATTAATCTATTAATTTTTTTTATTTGTTTATATTGTCGGTCTAATATTTTCTAACCTTTCTCATTATAGAGGCTCCTGTGGATCGATTCCCCAATTGTGTAAAATTTCCCGAACGTTTCAAGTTATGGGTTAATCTTTGTGGGGGAAAACTGGATGCAGCATCTGACTATGAATGTTTTAAGAAGAAAATAGTTTGTGACAAGCATTTCATGGACAAAGATCGAAATAGAAACAAACGACTTAATGCTCTGGCCGTTCCATCACTTTTTTTGTCCGGTAAGTGTTATTGTTTTACTCTATACCTAATGTTATTGTTTTTTTCTGTGAAAACAAAATTTATCTGACTAAGTACTATCATTAAGTACTAGCACTTCTTCTTTGTACAATAAAGGATAAATTTGAATATAAAGCAGTATATTGAGATATAATGAGACAACATTTGATGTCTCAGATTTATGGATGCAATCTTCTCCTGGGCACATGGCCTGGCATAATTATGTTAATGACTGTTAAAATTGTTATGTTACAGTCACACCAGCTAATGAAGAACTAATATTGAATACAACTGAGACAGCTGATAGTAGCGGCAATGTATCTGAAGCTGGGAAAAGAGTGGCGGTATGACTGTTTTTCCGTTAAAGGCCGCACTATCATTCCTCTGTTTGATACTCCTCATTTAATAAAAGGTATTCGAAACAATTTCATAACAAAGGATTTATTATATACAACCAAAAATAAGGAAAAGACAGTTAAATGGGAGTTCTTTCAAAGAGTTTATGATGCAGACAAATCCTACGGGGAACTTAAGCTGTTTCATAAAATAACTGAAGAGCATATTAATCCAGAAAAAGTTAATAAAATGCGAGTGAAAACTGCAACACAGCTTTTTAGCCACAGTGTTGCAGTCGTCACTGAGCACTTGACTGCCAGAGGAGATCTGCCAGAGGAATGCCGTCAATTGGTTGACATAACTCTGTTGTTAGACAATTTGTTTGATTCTTTAAACGTGTGCAATTTACATGTCCCACATGGCAAAATTTATAAGGGAGCTGTAAAAATAGACTCACCTCACCACAAACTTTGGTTGGAAGGTAAAAAGGTTTTAAAAAGCGCAAAATTTGTTCAAAAAAAGGTCACCGGCAACAAAATCCGATTATTGGAAATAACTGTACCATCGATCAAAAATTTAATCAGAACTTTTGAGGGAATGGAAGCAATTTGGCAGGTATTAACTAAAAAGTTTGGTTTAGATGCTATGCTGACAAGAAATTTTAATCAAGATCCTGTTGAAAATTTTTTTGGGAATATCAGAAGTTATGGAGCACGTAACAATGCCCCTAACACAATTTTTTTTGAGGGGGCATTTAAAGCACTGCTTTTAAATAATTATAGCGCTCCTCATTCTAGAAGAGCAAATTGCGAAGAGGACAATAATGAATGCCTACAAAATTTAGATTTTTTTCTAAGAGAAAATCGTAGCATACCCATTGAAACTTCTGATATTGCCGAAAGAAATATACCATATAATGAAGATGTTTGTGTAGATTTAAGCATAATGCAAGAAGATGCAGGACAAAGAAATTATGTTTGCGGATGGGTCTTGACCAAGTGTTTAAAAAATGTTTGTAAATCTTGCCAGCAATGCCGACAAACTACTTAGTAATAGCACTACCAGAAATAACGCATATATCAGAGCAAAAGAATATTGTAATAAAAGCTGGCTGTGCTATCCCAGTCAAGAAGCTGAAGATTGCTTCCGTGATATACAAAATATAACTAGATCATTTTTGAAAAAAAATGTACCCAAGAAAGATGTAAGAAAAACAATAGCAGCATACTGTGATTTATTTCTTGATTACCCATTTAAATGTGACACCCATAGAGATTTATTGAAGGAATCCTTTGTGAAAAGCTCAATTAATATTTTGATATATAGTTGGTGCAGAACCATAAATCGGATTTTGTCAGGAAAAATGAACTATGAAGGTGAAGATGAAATTAAAAAAAGCACTGCCTATTATTATAATAAGCATAAACATTATAAAAACAGAAAATAAATTATGTATTTGAATTTAAAGTATATTTCATTGAATACCTAGGTACCCCTTTTAGGTTGGTTCTAGTTCGCTAATAGTGTGCTTACAGTTTTTTAAATTGTTATTTTTTTATTTATTTATTAGTTTACTGCACAACACCAATACATATTATGTAGCAGACTAGAACCAAAAAATATTTGAGTTCACTGTATGTACTGGCTGGGCGAGGAACCTACCTATATATGGTATACCTATAGGTAGGTATACTACAAGTTTCAGGTTACAAAAACTAGATGGCGCTTCGAAATTAGTTGGCATTAAAAACTGAAAGAGGGCTCTCTTTTTCCACATACTTATTTTACTCTTTGGCAATATCCTAAACTCAAGGAATACATGTACTTGTATTCAAATTCCTTGCCTAAACTAGACTACTAGGGATGCCAATATCCAAACAAAAAAAAATAGCATGTTTTTATCGCGATCTCGCGAGAATGTGGAGCGGGCTTAAAAAATCACACACTAACCGCTGGTTTCTGACAGCTCGATTAAAGCTAATCGGCTGTCAAGTCACTTGCCTATCTAATTTGAAGTCAAGCTAAATAAGCAAGTGACTTGACAGCCGATAGCTATGATCGAGCTTTCAGAAACCGGCGGTTAGTTTTGTTCTGCTAACTCGAGTTACCTGAATTTCAACTCGAGTTAGTGTTTATCCCGAGTTGGCACATCACTAGTCGTAGTTATTGTCACAGACTGTAATGATGCTAATAACTTGTATTCAAATTCCTTGCTAATAACCTTGTATTCAAATTCCTTGCTAATAACGCCAGAAAGTGTGGAGCAGCAATTATGCTGAGACTGGACCTGTTTGGCCCATACAACACAGAGGAGACAAACTGTCCTCCAACACTGTTTTTGTATTTTTCTGTTTATCTGTTTCTTTACTTTTACTGTTTGTTAATAATAAATATCTGTTATGTTTTTTTTTTCTCTGTGTTCTCTGTGTGTTGTGTGTCAAATAAATGTTTCTTTCTTTCTTTCTTTCAGACTTTGTACTTATAACTACAAAGTCTTTGAATAACGCATGTTATTGTATACCGTAGAATATAAGTCAGCCTCTTTTTTTTTTTTATTTATTTAAAAAGCTTTGTCGCTGGGCGACCACACTACCCTATAATAAAACATCAAAATACAAATACACATATCAAAACTTAGTCTACATAATGCTCTAAGTCTACATACTTAACCCTAATTCTGCCAACCTATATAGTGGATTGTCCAGCATTATTTATTTTATTTATTTATTTATTTATATAGCATCTTGGCTTGACCCGACAGGGGATTAGCTAAAATGCTATTAACCATACCAACACAGGATGAAGTAATCATGAGATGTATTCTTCTTCATAGTGAAAAACTGAAACAGCTTCACGACTTTGATCCCCAGGCACGGTAGATATCCCTTCAGATCTCCCAGTACCAAGTAGGTACTAATTCAAGATTCTTCATAGTGGCCTCACTGTATTCTTGTTCTATAGCTTCACTCAATGTTTTTCTAATTTCGGGAGCCAATTTGTATTCAAATTCCTTGGAGCCAATAATTGTGAGTACTGGCCACAGCACTATCTATGGCTTAGAGAATTTATAAATGCTCTAAGATCTATGGTTATCCATGGATTTGAATTGAAGTGACAAGACAAGATAGGTACTAAAAGTAAAAACAATCGCTTGGTATTGTCATATTATTCTGGTACAAAATAAATGTTTATTTTGTGTTCGCCATGCTTTTCCCGCTAAATAAACCCCAACAAATTGGTAGCAGAGCGTGGTTGAGCTAAAGGGTAAAAATATGGCATCGACGAGTTACAAAAATATCGAACCATTGACCAAGTCAAATTACGATACTTAGTGGCAACAGGCGCAAGCCGTCTTGATTAAAAACGACTATTTTGAGCCAAAATTCAATGGTGACGTCGAAGTCAAAACATATAGACTTGAAAATGCACTTCATTAGGAACTGTATCCAAGAAGGAGCAATCGACGTCAAGTATCTGCGAACCGAAGACATAGAGGCAGACCTGCTAACCAAGGCATTAGCTGGTCCGCGGTTGATGAAGTTGCGGAGCAGCCTGGGACTGTCCTGATCATCATGATAGTGCCGTGAAGAGGAGTGTGAGTACTGGCCACAGCACTATCTATGGTTATCCATGGATTTGAATTGAAGTGACAAGGCAAGATACTAAAAACAATCGCTTGGTATTGTCATATTATTCTGGTACAAAATAAATGTGTATTTTGTGTTCGCCATGCTTTTCCCGCTAAATAAACCCCAACAATAATGCACGACATGATAATGTACACCCGAATAATCCGTGTCCACTTTGTTACTTTTTCAGTTTGGTTGTTAGGTTTTTTTTGTAGATAGTACCAAATTGGCTTCCAATGAGCATCAGTAACACAACAGGATTTTTGATTTCTAATAATGGAGGCATATGTGCTATAACATTCTGATCACACTGTTTTTTAAATTATTTAAATTCTATAAGAAATGAAGAAGTTATTCAAGTTTTGTTTTCGAACGTTCGGAGCTTCGCGGGATACACTGACGTCACAATTCACCAACAGTTTTTTAAGCTCGGTAACGCTGGTATTTTTTAATTTTGGTACATAGCAATATTTATCAGGCGGCATTTTTACCGGCAAAACGAAACACCAAAAAAAAGATAACAAACGCTAGCTCGTTTATCTACAAAGCTGGCGACCCGCCTCTTACTACCGATAGGTGAACTGTGACGTCACAGCATTGAACCACCATTGAACTAAAATTCTCTGTAACTTTGTCATGTTTGATCCGATCAAAAAAATAAAAACAGTAGGTAATTATTGGGTTTCTTAAAGCTATTTATCTGCATACTTAACAAAAAACGTTACTGATCCTCATTATCGTGCTGTACATTATCGTGCTGTCCATTGTCATGTCATGTCGTACAACAAGCAGCCTTACTTATAAACGCAATTTAAAAGTTAAACCACGCTTAAACCGTTACTTAAGGATTTTCTTACTTATAAACACATAATAGGGCTAAACTGCCTCTAAAACCAATGTTTAGAGAGCTGTCAAATTAAACAACCTCGACCCCAGGTTTAGCGATCCTAAGTAGCTGATTTTTATTTAATCTGCTAATTAATTTTTTTTATTTAATAGTTAGGTAGATGCGTTAGCATACCTACCAGTTAGTAGTAGGTAAGTAGGTGGTACTATTTGCGGAATTTGAAACAAGTTCGGCAAACCGTTTCTAAATTCCTTGGACAAACCCTAAGAACAATAAACAAGTATCCAAATTCCTTGGGCAAACCCATGATAAATCCTATTAGTATTATTAATGCGAAAGTTTGTACTTTCACGCCGGAACGGCTGAACGGATATGGATGAAACTTGTCAGAGGGATAGATTATGGTCTGAAACACAGGCTACTTTTTATTCCGTGGGAATACCGGGATTTAAACCGCGGGGCGCAAATAGTGTCGTGAATTGTAGGCCGCATTCCGAAATGGCTATAATCGATCACAGCGCTCACATCACCTCACAGGCGTACCGAATTAGATATTGCGATTATGACAGCTCAGAGCTGTCATCAATTCGGAACGCTCGTAAACGCACTCACAGAAATATCCTAGGAATCATAACCTAAAACGGCCGCATTCCGAAATGGCTATAATCGATCACAGCGCTCGCATCACCTCACAGGCGTTCCGAATTAGATATTGCGATTATGACAGCTCAGAGCTGTCAAAAATTCGGAACGCTCGTAAACGCACTCACAGAAACATCCTAGGAATCATAAATAAATAAATAAATAAATAATGCTGGACAATCCACACAGCACTATCTAGCCCCAAAGTAAGCTATTCAAAGCTTGTGTTATGGGTACTAGATAACTGATATATTTAATACATTATATACTTACATAGATAGATATTTTTTATTATACATAGAGAACACCCAGACCATCGGAACAAATTTCTGCAGATCGTACACAAATTTGTCCCAAGGCGGGAATCGAACCCGCAACCTCTTGCGTCGCAGGCAGGCTCTCGCCCGCTGCGCCACAGAGGTCGTCGGTCGTTTTTAATCATAACCTCAAACCCTGTGTAACAAACTGGGACTGCTTGGATATTTTCTGGATTTGTTATTTTATGATCGCAAAACATATTATACCCTATAACGACTCTAATGCGACTGAAAACATGTAACCTCATCACAAATAACAACAAAACACACATGCACAACTGTCATTTTTAACAGCGCTCACAGTGATATTATAATATGGCATGGTCGGCGTAATCGCAAGATGGCGCATGTCATGACGTCATCTATGACGTTTCACGGGTCATCGTTATCGCGCTCACGCTAATTCGGTACGGGTTTGTGAGCGCTCAAATCGATTATGGCGTATTTCGGAACGCGGGGGTAGTAACGTCACCGTCTCAGTGTCAACTTATTTACTTTTCTTTGATGCAAAATGTGGCCAGTACCAGAAAAATGATCCAAAACTGATCATTTCCATAGACAAGGAGAGCTCAACCAATACTTTGCTAATCGTTGCTTAAATATTTTTTATAAGTAAGAAATATTAAAATAGTACTAAAGGCGTTATACACCTCTTAACTAAACAATGCCAAACTCCTATATGTGGGCTGCAATCTTCTTTCGAGGGTTGATGAAGACTTTTTTGCTGTTTTGAGTGCGTTCTAGTTCTAACCTCTTCCGGCTCTTGCTTTTGTATGGGGTGGGCTGTTTAAGGTGCACAGTGGTGACATGGAGTTTCATGGAGTTGGATTGGGTGAACCTTTTGGCGCACATCGGGCATTGGTACGGCTTTTCGCCAGTATGGACCTGCAAATAATAAAAGATTTAGTTAGGAAAAAACACTGGAGATGTGAATGAAATAAACACCCGAAATAGTTGTTTGAAAAATGACAAAAAAAACCAGGCATTATGTTACTCATTCAGTTAAATGATGCGTTGGCTGCGTAGATAATAGTAGAGATCTGTGCAGAGCTGACAGTCGATTGCTGAAGATTACATAAATGTATGTACAGTTATAGTCGTACATACCCGGTCATGGCGCAGCAGCGCAGCCTTGTCGCTGAATGCCTTGGGGCACACAGGGCACTGGAAGGGACGCTCGCCCGTGTGAGTGCGAACATGGATCTGTGAAACAACATCTTTTTATGTTTGCTTTCGACATTTCTTTGCTTTTGACTTTCCGCTGCTTTGCAGTGTCGTGGGTCCATTACAAGGGGTCGTCCTGAGCTCTTGAGGTTGGTGCCATATAAGAACGCTTACGTCATTATATCGTGGGAAGTAGGTAGAAAAAAATAGTTCTTTCTGGAATTCTACGGAGGATGCCTTTGTCCAGCTTTATACTTTTAACTATCATCATAGAGGTACCTATTAGTCTTCCTTTCCGTTTTTCCTATATACAAATTTGATGTAGGTATATTATGTAGATAAAGAATATAATTATTTTTTTCAGTTCCCAATTCTTTATAGTGGTATGGTTTCGTCCCACACATGGTGGTATCGTAGTGCTTGAGGCTGAGGTTGATGATGACTCAAAGTCAAAAGGCATTCATTTAATAAGAAGACTGCCTGAGCAGGTAAGACCTCGGCGGCGAGCCTGTCTTGATCAGATAGCAGATGTTTTGGATCAAAATGACGCCGCTAATCATTTTCTTGCTCAGTAATCTTTTATTGAGCGGTTTCAAATAGCGGCCTGTCCCAGTTTCACATGGGTGGTCATATTTTTTTTCAACATTTTAGGATAAACTTAGGCTCCTTATGCCTCGCGCTGAGTGAGAACTCTTTCGCGCTTTACAAAGCGCATTTTAAAGTTTTTAATTTCGTAATATCTTTTGATGGAATGTCCGATTTGAAAAAAAAAACAAAGAATCTACAGGTATTGAAACAGCCATGCATACAAAATGATTAATTTGGATAAGGATTAATATAGGTAAAGTTATAACATGGTCTGTTTTTGGTCGGCATTTCTATCAACATTAAAAATGTTGAAAAGTAGTTAACTACAATAGTTAGACATAACATATATTATGCTATCGGTGATTTATTTGTAGATGATGATGATGTGTTATTTATTATTGTAGATTTTTTTTGTTATATCGTCAATAGTTTCCGCAGCGCATGCGATGGAGACATTTTAAATTACACCTTGGGTTACATTTTTGATGTTTTCCTTAATTTTTTCTGAAATAAATGTAGCCTATGTTACTGGATGACAATCTAGCTTTCTTATGGTGAAAGAATTTTTGAAACGAAACCAGTAGTTGTTGACTTATTCGAAACATACAAAAATACAAAGTTTTCCTCTTATACAACAAAAAAACAAACTTAAAACTAAAAGTACAATGGGCGGCCTTAGCACTAAGTAGCGATCTCTCCCAGACAACCGTTGGATGAAATGGACTCAAGCCGTCTTATTATAAAAATGTGAGTTAGACTAGGCTTAAGCCAGGACTAACTGGTCCGTGGTCTAACTTTGATACCGAAGTTGGTCCCTGCTCTATAGAAAAATCAAAGACTTAGACCAGACGTTATTATAAAACGGAGTTTATCCCCTAAACCACGGTTTAAAGATAAACCCGAACGACCCCTAGTTTAAGTATGGTCTAACTAATAAAAATCTCATTTTGCCAAATTTTATTTGGTCTCCCACATAAGTTTATTCAATAAAACAACTTGTAGCACTGCATTATCCAACATACATTTCAAACTCTAGACTCCGATCTAAATTTGAAATGTCAAAACGCATGGGTTGCCACGAATTTGTCGGGTGCCAGGAAAGCGCAGCCACGGAATGTACAACCATGGATTACACGACCCCGGAATTTGCGACCATTTTGGTTGCAAATTCCATGGTTGTGTTTTCCGTGGCTGTTTTCCAGGCCGTACAAAACTATGCACACCCCCGGAATACGACGCCAAGAATTTGCACAGAATGGTCACCAATTCCGGGGTCGTACATTCCTGCCACGTGTCAGGAAAGCGCAGCCAGGATTTTGCAACCATTTTGGTCGCAAATTCTCGGGTCGTGTATTCCATGGTTGTACAATCCGTGGATGGACAATCCTGACACGTGTCAGGAAAGCGCAGTCAGTATTTTGCAACCATTTTGGCCGCAAATTCCTGGCTGCGCTTTCCTGGCTGCGCTTTCCTGGCTGTGTTTTCCGTGGTTGTGTATTCCATGGTTGCGTATTACCCGGACTCCATGGACTATCTCAGGTACTATGTAGTCTTCGACTAAAGTGTCTTTTGTAATACGAAAATGATAAACCAGAGATGATCCTAAATTTATGAGATAAACCAGGTTTAAGTTGTTTATAATAAGAAAACGTGACTTGAGCTAGGTTTAAACCCAGGTTTGATTTGTTTATAATAAGGCTGAAGAAATTTAGAAGGGGTCCTTGTGTGCGTGGAGATAAATAAAAAGAATTTGTGAATATACATACAACATACAAAGAAATTAAAAACCAATATATAAATAGCAGATAAATACTTACATTACCTAATCATAAATACATACATAATATACCTACTACAATACATATAGCTAATATATATTTATTATTAAAGAAGCAAGCAAGGTAAAGTTAGTGACAGCATGACAAATAGTGTTCCTTAACCATGGATTTAAAAATGAAAAGTGATTTAGCACATCTGATAGCAACAGGCAATGCGTTCCACAGTCGAGCAGCCTGCAGGATTTATCAAAGTAAGAAGAGGAGTGTACAGGTGACTTAAGTTGAAGAGTTTCGGAAGAGCGTAGGGATCGGGAGTTGGAGAGATGTAGAAATTGAAAACGATCTTTAAGATAGGGAGGAGAGGTTGGACTGAAAAGGATATTATACAACAGATTTAGGATGTGAGTATTCCGGCGAAGTCGTATAGGTAATCACTTGAGCTTCCTGCGAAACTCGGAAACGTGGTCGTACTTCCGCAAACCAAATATGAAACGTATTCCAAAGTTTTGCATTCGCTCAAGTTTATTGAGTTGCTGTTCGTTTATTATAGTGTAGATATTAGTGTAGAAGTGTAGATTACCTGCAGAAACAGCGGCATGGCGAAAGCCCTCGGACAGATGCTGCAGCGGTAAGGTCTCTCGCCCGTGTGCGCGCGTTGGTGGTAGCGGAGAGCCGCGTTCGACTTAGTACATAAATAAATATTAATATTGGTGGACTTTCCACACAGCACTATCTAGACCCAAACTAAGCCAATGCTTGTAATTATGGGAACCAGATAGCTGATATACATATACAGATATAGGTACTTTATTAGTAAATAGGTATTTAATTGCATACTTATAACTTACTAGTAGCGCCCGCGGTTTCGCCCGCGCAGATAAGTCTATGATCCATCCATTAAACTCTCTTTAATAAATAAAGATGAAGATGAAAAAAACATCAAGATAGTGATCAAACCTACGTTCATCAATGATCGTTTACAGTGGGAATCGAACCCGCACGGCCTACGGCACAGAAAGCAGAGCTAGTACCTAATTAAATATCCTAAATAAATATAGGTAAGTAATATAATGATTCCGAAAAACGGAAATCGTGCGACATTATCCAAATAGTATCGATGGAAAATGTTTGCCCAATTTTATAGTAGACTTACCGCATAGTTCTTTCCGCAAACTTTGCACACTATAGTTCGTTGACCTCTAGGCACGCGTCCCTGTCAATCAAAATATTCGGTTTAAGATAATTTATTTCTCATAAGAATAAATTCACTTACATGAGAAAGTATAACATTAACTTAAGTTTAAAGTGGGGCAGTATCGTACAGTATTAATATTATTTTTAAATAAGCTGGATATAAACTAAGTACCTACGAAGTTTTTCTATCCAATATATTTTATGACGGTAGAATCGAAAAATAAATCTACGATGTTCCGTGCGTTGGCTCGTCCACAGCGTTTTGTCGTGTTTGTTTAAAAGTTACACAGAGTAAGCTCAACTGGATGTGGCATATGATTCTAGTTATTAGGTATAGCATTTGGTCATGACATGATGTTTAAGCAATTTTTTAAAAGTGGTCATTGATTTTGCTTGTTTTATGTCTTTTGGTAATTTGTTATACATCAGTGCTCCTTCATACATAATACATTTTTTCCCAAAATTGGTGCGTGGAGAATGTAGTTTTATGTCATTTGCATTACGTAATCGCATTTTCTGTATTTGTAGTTTTTTAGTAAAAGAAATTTGTACGTGTATGTCTTTTGATAAAAATTTTTGAACAAGTAGGCACTTATAATAGAGATAGGATTGTAAAAATTCATTATTTTTGTTTCTTTATATATTTTATTAGATGGTGTAAGAAAGTGGTAATTGAATAATTTTTTTATTAATTTATTTTGGGCTATCTGTAACATGTCTATGTTGGTTTTGGCAGCTGCTCCCCATACTTGTATTAGGTAGTCAATATGAGGTTTAACGAGAGAGTTATACACTGTATATCGAACTTGGCGAGGTAGACAGCGCACAAATCCTCTCAAAGATCCTGTAAGTGATGATAATTTTGATTTAATCTTTTGTAGATGTGGTTTCCAGGTCATGTTACTGTCTAAAATAAGGCCTAGATATTTTTCTTGATATACTCTATTTAATGCTTGATTGTTTATTGTTAATGAAGGGAAATGTGGTATTTTTTTATTTAATGCCGTAAATATTATGTAGTTTGTTTTCGAGATATTTATTGTAATAGGTTATTTCTAAACCATTCGTTAAGTAAGTTTAAATCATTCTGTGCATCTGATATAACGGTATGTATTGTCTTTCCAAAATAAAATAGACTGGTGTCATCTGCGTATAGAGTTGCTTCACCTTTCAATCCTATTTTGTTGATACTATTTATATATATTAGAAACAGAAGGGGTCCTAAAATTGAGCCTTGTGGCACACCATACGTTATGAGACTAGGCTGACTCTGTGTTGATCCAATTTTTACTACCTGTTGACGATTTGATAGGTATGACCTTAGCATCTCAAACGCGGATCCTGTGATGCCAATTTCAATAAGTTTACATAGTAGTAGGTTGTGGCTGACAGTGTCGAACGCCTTTTTTAAATCTATGAAAACGCCTAGTACTATTTGCTTTTTATCAATATTCAGCTTAATTTTTGTCACGATGTCTATTGTAGCAGTGTGTTAGACTTGGGTCGAAAGCCATACTGTTTCTCATATAGATAGTTCTTAGAATTTAAGAAAGCTTCAAGTCGGAGGTATAGAACCTTTTCGAAGATCTTTGACAACGTTGGTAATACTGAGATGGGCCGGTAATTACCTGGGTCAGTTTTTTTACCGGTTTTAAAAATGGGAGTCACCTTAGCAATTTTAAGGCTATCAGGAAAAGTTCCATGTTCAAGACATTTATTTATGCATCCAGTAAGTTCATCCAGTATAACCTTCTTTACAGATTTAATGCATTTTGTACTGATACCGTCTATGCCGGAGCTTGTGTTGTTATTTAGCTGTTTTATTATATTTTCTATTTCGCCTGTATTTGAAGGTGACAGTGTTTTTAAAAGGGTAGTAGTGGTTGCAGATGAGCTTACTTCTGTGGCACTGTTTACATTTGCATGATTTTGGGGTGTCTTTGGAATTTGATCAGCAAGGGTCGGGACAACACTGGAGAAGAAATTATTAAAGGTTTCACAAATTTCAAGGATGTTATTTACTACTGATCCATCTTGCGCTAGAAGTTTACTCGGGGCCACAGTCTCCTTTATTTTGTTGTTCGAGAGGTTATTGATAAGCTTCCACATTTTATTCGGTTTTTTCTTGCAGTTATCAAATGCTTGCAAGTAAAACTTGCTCTTCGCATGTTGTATATTTTCGGCAACTTCATTTCTTTTCTGTGTAAATAATGCTCGTTTTGTTTTGTCTTTTGGGTTACGTTTGTGTTGTGTCCATAGTATGTTTCATTTATTTATATCCTGTATTATAGCTTTGTTTATCCAGTCTTGTTTAGGTGGGTTAAGGATTTTGGTTTTTTTAGTTTTGCTTCTGTTTATGCTGGAAAGCAGCTTTTCTTCTAGTACATGATATAAATAATCTTCATTGGTAATTTCATCCATCTCTATTATCTGACATAGTTTTTTGTAGTTTATTACTTCATAATTAATTTTTCTTAGGGGTTCACGATGGTATCTTTTGATTTCAAAGTATATTTGTTTATGGTCTGACATTGATGATTCTATTAATGCTAGATGGAATAGATTTTCTTTTATGTTTGTACAAACATGGTCTATAATAGATTTTTTTGAAGCCGTCTCTCGGGTGCAGTAGTCTTTTTCAATCTTGTTGATAACTCTATAGCCCGTTTCGTGTAATATTTCCTTGTACAGGGAAGTGGCACGTTTTCTTTTAAGTAGGTTAATGTTGAAATCACCAAATACAACTCGTCTTTTCCTTTTGTGTAGTTGTGATGAGTACGTGTCTATAAACCCATCTAGGCCAGATTTTTCTGGTTGACTGTAGATAGCACCTATATCGAGGGAGTAGTTTTCGATATGAATCCAGAGGTAGTGGTTATAATCTACGCATTTCTCTTCGACAAGGCTATGTTTTAGGCTATTGTGTACAAAGATGGATACTCCACCTCCTCTTTTGGCGCTCCTGTGGTTGAAATAGTGAAAATAATCTGAAATCTGGAATTTTTTAGCCTCTTCGCCAGTTTTTATCCACGTTTCAGTCAAGACAACAATATGTATGATAGTTTCAAAAGATTTTATGACACATTTCAGTTCATCAAATTTACCATTTTTTACAATACTTCGCACATTGGCATATACCTATAAGTTTTAAGGCTTTTTTACTTGTAGTTATATCTGCGTAATTTGTAACCAACTGATAGGAAATATCATTATTTGCAATTGGTATATTATTGCTACTCATTGCCACTCCCCGAATTTCTACTTTTTTGATTGAAGTTTGATAATTTTCGGTAGTCCCTTAACATACCTTATGGTGAGGTCTTCTTCGCCACATCCAATACGTTGGTTCAACTCTTCTTTTAGGTTACGCATATATGTTTGCTGTTGGGGCGTTTTATCAGATAAGATTCTAATCACTTCTGACTTCATGTTACTTTTGTTCCGTAAGACAGATAACATGGCATCTTTAGACTTATAGCAGACCTTCAAAGGGCGAGTTTTGTTAGGGTTGTGTTTTCCTACCCGAGCAATAGAGACTGGTTCGGTGCATTCATGATTAACGAGTTTCGTGATTTTTATTACTTCTGTTGTATCCAATTCCATTCTCTTGTCCTTGTCATCAGAAATTTGTTCTGGAACTCCAACAATAATTCGATTCTTGCATCTTTCTTCGCGTTCTTTGAATTCAGTCATCATCGTTTCAAGTACCTCCGAAGTGGACGGTATTGGAGAAGGAGATGAAGCTTTAAGTTGTGTTATTTCTGACTTTATTTTTACAATCTGTTCTTTCGTTTCTGTGTTAGTTGTTTTTAGCAATACTATGTCAGATTTCATTATATTCTGTTCTTCAGTAATTATGTTGGTCACTACGTCAATATTATTAATTTTTTCTTTTATGGTTTTTATGTCTCCGGAAACCTTATTCATAAACTCTTTTTGGTTCTCGTTAAGCGTCGTCATCATAGTCATCATTTGCGATAGTTGTTTACGGATTTCACTCAACTCACTTGTGATATCAGTTTGTTTACGCTTATTCCGCACCATGGCTCTAGCCTTATCAGATCGTTCTAGTAGTAATTCATCGCTTACCAAATTTGGTTGCGAATCACTTCGCCCTGCGGCTAGGCCACTTCTAGTCGGCGATCTTTGTTCACTCATGATCTTTGTTCTTGACGTCTTAGGTTCTGATTCGTTCTGAGCGAAGGCGTTTTCTCGGAATGAGTATAGCGTAAGTGCCCCTGGGTGTTTCAATTGAGTTTCACTTTTAATTGTATGACACTAAGTACGTAATTAGTTTGGCATTATTTATTATTTTTTAGTAGAAAAATAGCAACACGTCTGCCTCGTACGCTGCCCGCAGCTCGTCGTAAAATATTACCCAATAAAACTTATAACAAGCTTATATTCACCTGTTATACCAGTGTTGTAAACTATGTAAAACCGACCCTAAGCTGGTATAACGGGTGTATAAGCTTGTCATAAGTTATTCGTAGTAAGGCGGTTAGAATAAAAACGACGTCAAACATGGCAACTTTCTGATGGAGAAGACAATGTCTGGGTAGTTACCGCTCCTCAACACTTGATGCATATTTGTTAGGTACCAGTTTATGGTCGATAATTACTCTCTCTATTGAAAATTGGACTTGCCGACAACTCGGACAAAATTTATTCAGACCCAGTGTCAGAATTGTCACTTGATTTTAATACTTTTGTTAGTGTCAATTACTGGTACTAGATAACTGATATATTTAATACATTATATACTTACATAGATAGATATTTTTTATTATACATAGATTTTTTTTTATTATACATAGAAAACACCCAGACCATCGGAACAAATTTCTGCAGATCGTACACAAATTTGTTCCACGGCGGGAATCGAACCCGCAACCTCTTGCGTCGCAGGCAGGCTCTCGCCCGCTGCGCCACAGAGGTCGTCGAATTTAACCTGTTTATCACTTTAAAATCAACGAAATATAAAAAACTGTTTTTTAACTGACTGTACAATGCAGCTGTTTTGAATGGTGTCCGAATTGACACTGACAATAATATTAAAATCAAAAGTGTCAAGTTCGACACTGTGTCTGAATAAATTTTGTCGGAGTTGTAGAGTTGGCAAGTCGAAAATTGTATCCCTATTTTTTTTATACTGATTAAAAAGTCGAATGGTATAGAATAAATCGCTGGACTTACACTTTCTCTGAGCATGGACACCACCTGTCCTTTGTTCTCTCCTTCCTGTATGACGCACACCATCTCAGGATCTGTTTGCTGGAACAAGTAAAACATAAGGCACATGGAGTAGTCAGTGTACACAATTGAAGCGTTTTATGTGAAACGGCCAAACAAGACCAACTCTTGTATTTCGTGTCTTAAGGGTCCGGTGACAGCGGCTCGCAATTTCGAGGTGCGATTGGCTATTATTTTATTTCATTTCGGGGAGGTTGTTTGAAAGAATAACTCTAAAGAAACACGCATAAATACTGTTCGAACCAGGGATATTCCGGTATGGGTTAACAACCGAAATGAAAAGGGTTACCCTAACCGTATCGTTTCGGTAACCGATTCAATAGGTAACCGATACGTTTCTGTATAACAACCGAATAAAATAAGGGTTTTTACTCAAAGTTCAAATTGGCTTAAAATTTAGCGAGAGCGCCGACCGCTGCCGAGTCAGGCCGAATGTAGTGTGTGTGTGTGCGTACGTGTACTTCGGGAAATAAAAGTGAATGCAACAAAAACAAAATCGTTAAGTCTTTCGTTCGCACGCGTCGCGCGTTAGGTACCTACCTACCTACTTGCTTGATCTGAAACTTTATTTATCATGTTGGGTTATGTTGAATGAATATCTTGATTGCTTGGTACGTAGGTAGTAGGTAGGTAGTAGTAGGTAAATCATCATAAGGTAGGTACCTACCACCTACCTTATGATGATTTATCTACCTACCTGCTAGGTAGGTAAGGTAAGTAGGTAAAACAATGCGAACGTAGCATAATGAAAAATACATGGTAGGTACATTATGTAATTTTTTAATCTACCCGCTTTTTGGCAGATAGGTAGGTACGTTCTCTCGCCGAAGTGGGTCTCGGATGCATGCACTCTAGTTTAGTTGTCGCATGTGCGGAGTGGAGTGAATAATAGTTGTTAACCAGTTGATAAAAATAAATAAAAAATGCAATCAAATGCCGTTCATCGGCATTTTGATTACATCCAAAGGACTGGTGTTAGTTCATGTAAACTTTGTGGAAAACAGTGTGGCAAATAGGTAGATACCAACCTATTCTACTACCTACTTCCTATCCTACTAATATTAAATTTAAATAAATAAAATTGGTGGACTTTCCACACAGCACTATCTAGCCCCAACCTAAGCCTAAGCTTGTGATATGGGAACCAGATAGCTGATATACTACTTAATATATACTTTTTTTTTGTAAATACATATAATATTATATCCAGTTATTACTGGATATACAAGTGGCTCTGGGAGCTGTTAGACCTCGCGAGCATACTAAAAGTGAGCTATTTGAGGAATGTAATGTGCAAGTGCATTTTCCATTTTGTGATTTTTTTGATCTTTTTGGTTTTTTTCGCATCATCTTGTGTAGAATGAGGTCCTTTGTGTTTCTCTCAAAATTGATCGAAAACCATCGATTGTTTGATGAGCTATCCTGTTCATCATGCTGAAGATCCTTATCAGATCTTCGCCAAACTTTTATGAGACCAACTTATAGTTGACCGAGCGAGCGAAGCGAGCGATGCGTCTCAGTTTCCACATTGGCCAAAAATGCGAAAACCAAAAAGATCAAAAAAATCACAAAACGGAAAATGCACTTGCACATTACATTCCTCAAATAGCTCGCGAGGTCTACAGCTCCCAGAGCCACTAGTGTAAAGTATTTAATTGTGAAGTAATCTGGGAATTTTATAAAAATATTTTAATCTCAAAACCCTGTTTTACCCAGTTTTCGTCCAGAAATTCCAGTTTTCGACCACCTGCTACCCAGTTTTCGTCCATTCATTTTTGATGTGAAAATATATCAAATAAAGGAGTAAAATTGATGGAAATGAAACTAATTTAATTAAAATGTCATATATTTCAAAATTCATAGTAATAATAAAATTTTCTGCATTCAAAGTTCAAAACATAGGTACTATTTATGTATCGAAAATCATTTTTGCCAACTTCAGAAGAAATGTTTCTTGTTTTTGTTTGTTAAATGTTTGTATAATTGATTATTTATAATATTCATTCGTAGCATATTATCATCATCATCATCATAATCATCACCAACCTCTTCTCTTCTTCTCTTCCGACCCGATTTCTATCCTGGTCTTCATCTCTTCTCATCCAGCTACATTTAGCAGATCGTCACCCCACCTCACTGGAAAACGTCCTACACTACGCTTACCTACACGTGGTCTCCACTCAAGTATTCGTTTGCTGTAACGATTGTGGATTCTACGGCATACATGGCCGGCCCACTGCTATCTCAGCATGGTAATCCTTTGAGCTATGTCGTCTACTTTAGTTCTGTCGTATTACCTCGTTTCGGATTCTATCCTTCAGAGAAGCTCCGAGCATAGCTCTCTTCATAGCTCGCTGAGCGAATTTTAGTTTGTGGACCGACCCTACTGTTAGTGCCACGTTTTGGCAGCATAGGTCATAGTTATAACGGGTGAGACGACTGGTTTAAACTTTCGTCTTCAAACATAAAGGGATGGGCCGAAGACCTGAAGAAATTTCCCAAACGAAGAAGAACGAACTGAACCCAGCTAAGTTTTTCGGTCTTGATATCTCTCACCCGCAGGGTCTACCCGAGGCAGACATATTCCTAGTCCCTATCATAGCTTTATCCAAGTTCATACCCAGATTGACCCATCGCGCGTCGTGAGGCAGCAGCTAGGCTGTTCAGCATCGGTTGTAAGTCCTGCAATGATTCTGCCAATATGACGATGTCATCAGCAAATCCCAAGTGCAAGATGTATTCGCCTTTAATCTTAATGCCAATTCTGTCAATTTTCAACCGGGGCGCAACTGGATAGGTTTTGTGGTTCTGGACCTGAACAGACATGGTGGCATCATTATATACGACCTCTGTGGCGCAGTGGGCGAGAGCCTGCCTGCGACGCAAGAGGTTGCGGGTTCGATTCCTGCCTTGGAACAAATTTGTGTACGATCTGCAGAAATTTGTTCCGATGGTCTGGGTGTTTTCTATGTATAATAAAAAATATCTATCTATGTAAGTATATAATGTATTAAATATATCAGTTATCTAGTACCCATAACACAAGCTTTAAGTAGCTTACTTTGGGGCTAGATAGTGCTGTGTGGATTGTCCAGCATTATTTATTATTATTATTTATTATTATATAAACATCTCAGCAATTCGATGTATCGCCAGATTTGCCAGTCAACCTGACATCGTTGCAAGGACTGCAAAACAGCTAAGGTTTCAACAAAGTTGAAGGCATTTTCATGGTCTCAAGCGCACACGGCCTGATTACTCTTTTTTTTTTTTTTTATACAACTAGCTGATGGAACAAGCAGATGGCCCACCTGATGTTAAGTGGTAACCATCACCTATAAACAAAACAATGCCCCGTAGGTCACGCACAATAGGAACGTGCCCTACGATGCACTGCCTTGCGTCCATCAACTTGAGGCATACAGATGTTAAGCCTCATGTGCCTGTAATTACACCGGCGACCACACTCTTCAAACTGAAACACAGCGTTGCTGCTTGGCGGCAGAAAAAGGCGTGGTGGTAGTACTTCCCCGGACGAGCCCTTCACAAAGAGCTCTACTACTCTTCAGATATTAGATATTCAGATTACAGATAGACAGATTCAGATATTATTTATACTCTTCAGATTTTTACGTATAATCTGTCGGATTGTGTGAACGTGGCATATGATATCAAATGTGGTGCCAATATGGTGAAAAATAACACCACGACACTCCTGCTCCACACCTTTGGATTTCTCTCATGGTTAAAGTAAGGAGTTGAAAACACGTTGGAATTCTTACAGAACAGGAAACTACCCGCCTCTGTGGCGCAGCGGGCGAGAGCCCGCCTGCGACGCAAGAGGTTGCGGGTTCGATTCCCGTCGTGGAACAAATTTATGTACGATCTGCAGAAATTTGTTCCGATGGTCTGGGTGTTTTCTATGTATAATAAAAATTATCTATCTATGTAAGTATATAATGTATTAAATATATCAGTTATCTAGTACCCATAGCACAAGCTTTGAATAGCCTTCTTTGGGGCTAGATAGTGCTGTGTGGATTGTCCAGCATTACTTATTTTTATTTATTTATTTATTTAAGAGTTGTGAACACTAAGGTTCGGAACTAACCCAAGGTCCTTCTCCGCTATTTTAAGGAGTTGGACTGGCTGGGGTGAGGTTAGCAGAGAGATAATGAACAATACGCACCATTGCGGAACGTCCGTGCAGATTAAATTCCCCTACCACGAATTAGAATTAGGAAGAGATCCGAAGTGATTCGTCTTCTCCTGGGGATTTTCCATAATTTTCTTCCTGTTTCAAAACTATTGTCAAGGCTGATCTCTGGATAATACATTATGCTACATATACATTCTGTGTAGTGCCGGGTCAGTGTGACTCTAGCATCCTTGTCACTGGATTCTGGACATGATACCTGCAAGGCGTACAACCACCTGTAACTCATCGAAGACCTCCGGCTTGGAGAGGAATAATCAATAATTTCTTAAATGGTCGAAAACTGGTGGGGTGTATCAGTTTTCGTCCACAGTAATACGAAGAATTTTAGAGGAAATTTATATGTGAATTAAGCAAAACCTCAAGAAAATACATAATAAAATAGGCATAAATACATATTATTCTATTGCTGAAAATTAAAGTTTATAGACTTTTATTCTATTAATTGCATATTAAAATCATGGTCGAAATCTGGAAGTCGTATTCATCCTGTTCTCGACCACCAGCATTTTATGAGTATCTGTATTTCTTGATCTAATCATATTCGCCCGGACGAAAACTGGCTAATCAATTTAGGAGGAGTAATAAGGCTAAATATTCTTAAAAAGCAGCAGTTAGCTTTCATACATAAAAAAATACAAGCAATCACTTTATTGACATGATTTGCCAGTTTGCCGACCACCTGGACGAAAAAGGGATTTTCTTTTAAAAGCATGGTACAGTTCTCGTCCACGTAATTTAAATAACTTATAATATAAATTTTAAGCTAAAAACATTATAAACAAATTCTTTGATCTATTATGAAGGCATACAAATCACCAATACTCTAAAAGTCATAAAAATAAGTGAATAACTTAGCGTGAAAGCGCCTACACTTCACTATTTTTTTTGTTGGTTTTAGCCCATTCACATCGTATCACAGCTGACCACAAAATGATTATATTGTTAATAATAGTTGCGCTTGAACTAGTAACTTGAAACTTGTTTGTGTGTCTTGGACATCCAAGAAAGCGCCAAAATACTCATAATCAATGTGTGCATGTGAATTATGCTATTTTTTGGGTTTATTTACTAGTAGTGCTGCGAATGGACGGGAAAGGGACGTGGACGGTAAACAGGCCTACATACCCTATTATAGTCTGGAATCAAACATAGGCTACTTTTTATCCCGTGGGAATACAGGGGTTTAAATCTACGCAGGTGAAACCACGGGGCGCAACTAGTTAATAAATAATATGATTCTTGGTTGAACTATGTAGATAGTAGTTAGTAGGTAGGTAATGATGGGTAGGATACTTTAGTTTTCTCGCTTCATCCACATCCGTTCAGTCGTTTGAAAGATGAGTTATACCTAATATTATTGTTGTGATAATAAACTTTGTTAATCCTGAGTTCGACCCTGGGACAAACGCGTTTGTCGCGCGCGAACATCGCCATCATTACCTACGAAGTTTACTAATTACCCGCTGGCAAGCGGTCGAGTCGAGGCAGTAGGTACGTATAACGAACTAAATGTTTTTAACAAATAGTACCTACTCTCAAAATAATAGTAATAGGTAGTATCTTCTCTAAAAGTTTCATCTGTTGTATGTATTTAAATGTAATTACAAAAGTGAAAACCACTCACCATTATTAGGTAATCTTCTAGAAGTTTATTTACACTTTCTGGCGGAATCAAGTTCGCAAACCATCGAACGCAAGCAAATAATATGCCAAATACAACTCACGTACACATAGAATGCATCGCTCTCTTTCTCTTGCTATTTCAGTCAATCAAAAATACCGATTAAAACAACCCTTTCATTTCTGTTAACCGTTTCATTCGGTATGGGTTTTTATTTCGGTTAATACCCAAACCAAACGGTTACCGTTTCAATGGGTTACCGTTTCATTCGGTAACCGTTTCAAACGGTTAACCTTTTATATGGGTTATCCGATCCCTGGTTCGAACACAAATAATACAATAATATAAGGGAAATGTGCTTGAGTCAGAAATCATTTTGGTATTAGGTAAACGTAAGACCAAACATACTAATAAATAACCTACTATAATAAAGTACCTACCTACTGTTATAACTAACTAATTGCAAGAAAAAATACACTCACACTACTACAACTCAAAAAGTAATCGTCAGATCTTACTCATATTTAAATGGAGGCACACAGGAAGCAGCAGCTTTCAAATAAAAATAGATTCATCAAAATTGGTTCACCCAGTCGAAAGTTCATGGGTAGGTAACAAACATAAAAAAGAGTCGAATTGAGAACCTCCTTTTTTGAAGTAGTAGGTTATAAACGAAAATTGTTACATCTTTCCCTTAATTAATATTAGGAACTAGCTGCGCCCCAAAGTTTCACCCGCGTAGTTTTTTGTTTTTATTTAATTCCGAGAATATTTATATACATTCACTTTTTAAACCTTCTCTGGACTTCCACAAATAATTCAAGGCCAAAATTTGCCAAATCGGATCAGCCGTTCTCGAGATTTAGCGAGACTAACGAATAGCAATTTATTTTTATTTAAGAAACAAAACTGAAACAGCTTCACGACTGATCCCCAGGCACGGTAGATATCCCCTCAGATCTTTTAGTACCAAGTACTAACTCAAGATTCTTTGAGGATGTCTAAGGGGGGTAGTCAAAGGTACGTCCAAACATTTGGCACATACCCACATTTTGCAGTAGTTAGTATTCTTTACGTGACAGGTTGCAAGCCCATCGCCGCTGTTAGAATACTAACTGGTTTCCTCACGATGTTTTCCTTCACCGTTTTTGAGCACTGGCATTGCGCACATAAATTTTTCGATAGAAAACTCCATTGGTGCACGACCGGATTCGAACCTGCGACCTTACGATAGGAAGGTGGGGTCACTCCCAAGTCCCACTAGACCACCACCGGTGCTTCACTATCAGTACATAGTATAAAACAAAATCGCTTTCTCTGTCCCTATATCCCTATGTATGCTTAAATCTTTAAAACTACGCAACGGATTTTGATGCGGTTTTTTTTTAATAGATAGAGTGATTCAAGAGAAAGGTTTATATGTATAATACATGCATGATATGTGCA
The DNA here is from genome assembly GCA_963576535.1 of Plemyria rubiginata. NCBI lineage: Eukaryota > Metazoa > Arthropoda > Insecta > Lepidoptera > Geometridae > Plemyria > Plemyria rubiginata. The sequence goes on along the minus strand of OY754911.1, from coordinate 2,111,931 downwards.
CCCGTGCGAAGCAGGGGCGCGCGGGCGGGTCGCTAGTTTTACATATAAGATAGATTAATCAAACATGCTAAATATCCTGTATGAGTGAAAATAATAGCACTCACGGTCTTGGGTATAATCTTCCGTCCTTTCTTAGGCGCTGGCACGCGCGGCATCTCAATCATTATTGGGATTTCACCCTCCTCTAACGGGATCTCATCTGCATATTGAACACACTATTTCAATGACTAAAGTATACCAAGTATAAGTATAATAAGTATTCTTAACAATAAGAAGTTTGGTGTTATTATTATTTATTTCAGAATTAGTTATTTAATGCCTTACGTACGAACTTTAGATCTCACTTCACCTTAACGGTAAACAAGCACTAATATTATAAAGAAAAAAATTAAGGATTCATCCAGAAAATTCGAATAGCAACCAACCGAACCGAATTTTTCCGATTTTCCGTATTATGCGATGTTACATAGCAGTTTGATACAAAGAACTCGGAGTGGATTCGCTTACCAGTCTTATCAGACAAAGGAATATTCATCTTAACTGTGAACTTTTCCATGCATCATAACAGGGCAACAAAATAGTATATTGTTTAGCAAGGGAGCAAACCACTATTTTCATGGCGAGTGTTTTTTTGAATACTAAGCGTAGCGAGGGATGTAAAGTACTTCACTCAAGCATTAAAATAGTTTTGTTCCCGAGGAACACTACTTTTTATCACACTCAATGAGAAGATAAGTAATTGTTTATGAATATTCACATTCACAGGTCACGAATTCACGAGGTCACCAAGTCACGCAGTCACGAAGTTGAGAAATCGAGAAGTCACGACACGTCATGAAGTCACGATACATAGTCACAGTCACATAGTCATAACCACAACCAAAATCTTAATCATGTATTCATTGCAATTTTTTTTTAATATAACTAAACAATGTCTGAAGTAAATAATTGGATTGAACAAAGGTGGAATGCACGTTTCGCGTGTATTTCCTTACAACCTGCTGCTTGTTCGTGCGTGATCTCTTTGGTGATTGGAACTTTATACGGAATTTGGAACGTTTTACTCATACCTAAGCACATTCCAAATTCAAATTACTTTTCCTCTCTAGGGAGGAAAAGTAACTACATAGCCATTCTAAGTACATTATTACTTTACCTGCCTAGGGAGGAATAGTATGTACCTACTTACATTAATGTATAGTAGGTATGTACCTACCTATTATGCAGATTGAAATTTGTTGTGAACAAAGTATTTTGCAAAAAACTATCTTCTACCTTTTTAGTTCCAACAAAATGAATTCAGTTATTACCTACCGTGAGTGAAATGCTATTTTGCTGGCTGTTCATAAGGCGCAAATTAACTCTTTTAGAATTGATGTGATATAAACATAGTTCTAAATAATTTGTTTGGCTATAAAGATGGGGGAAAGATCTCATAAACATAGATATTGGTGACCCTCACATATACAATAACAAAAAATAGACATCCTACCCTCCTCTATGGTCTCCTGCTTCATAGCATCAATGGCTTCATCCACATCCACTTTCACTGGGGGTATTTCACCTGCTTCCACAAAGGGTATCTCCCCTTCTTCAAGCTGATACTTAGTGTCTGAAAAGATGAATGAAAAGATGAAACTCAGAAGCAGTACATTTTTAACTGACTTTAAAAAAAGGAGGTTTCACCAGTTTTTTTAATACTTATTACCTCATAACTTTTTGCTGGGTGGACCAATTTTGATGATTAATTTTTAATCAAAAACTGGTGCTTTTGATTAAAAATGAATTGTTGTGGTAAAAACGAAAATGGTGGTCCCATTTAAATTACAGTCAGATCTGACGAGTGGTTTTTAAGTAAAAGTAGTATGAGTACATTTGAACTCAGTTTTTTTATTACAATTTGGAATTAAATAGACCCACTTGTGAATTTTTAGTGAAACTTCAGATTAGTCACACACAAATCCATCATATCCATCAGGTCCAATGAGCCCTCCTTGTCTCATCATCATAAGCCAAACAAAGTCTACTGCTAGACAGGCCTCCCTATGTTTTTTTATACAACTAGCAGATGGGACAAGCAGATGGCCCACCTGATGTTACGTAGTAACCATCAACTATAACAAAGCATTGCCTCGTAAGTTAGGAAAACACTATAGGAACGAAGTTCCAGGAAGAATGATTGTGTGTCCAACTATTGCTAAAGCAGCTTCCTTATTGTCTGTAAGCATCTACCGAAGTTGTCACTAGTCTAAGGAGTACCTTCATCAAATTCATCAGAGTCTTCAGCCTTACATTTTTCCAGGTTGATGCTAACGGGCATGTGGCTTGCCTCGTAGTGCTGAATGCACTCATCTTTAGTGTTGTAAACTTTGGAGCACTGGAAATAATAAATAATAATAATAATAAATAATGCTGGACAATCCACACAGCACTATCTAGCCCCAAAGTAAGCTATTCAAAGCTTGTGTTATGGGTACTAGATAACTAATATATTTAATACATTATATACTTACTGTTATGTATTTGACAGCTGATGATTGATTCATTCATTATTGTATTTTGTGGGTACTCAAATAAAAGACAGTTTTGTTATGAACTCGAAATGGCGTGTATCTTTTAGTGGCGACTTCGGAAAATAAATTGAAATTGTGCTAAAATGGCATTCAATATTACAAATATTGTGTTGCCTGAGAAGTTTAACGCTAAAACTGATGTGTGGTGTGATTACAAAGAACAGTTACTTTGTGCTCTCGACACCGCGGGACTGGTTCGTGGTGCGACACAGGACGATGATAAAGCGCGCTCATTGTTTTTGTCGCAATGTGGAAAGGACACGTATGCTCTAATAGCGTCCCTGTTAGTACCGTTACGCCCTACACAAGTGAAATTGGACGAAATTATAGCAGTTTTGGACAAGTTCTATGAACCAGAAGTGAATGAAATTTTGCAAGCGGGTAAATTTCATAACCGGGCACAATTGAAGGATGAAAGCGTGCAAGAATTTGCATCTGCAATAAGTGCATTATGTGCGAAGTGTAAATTTACGGACATAAAGCGTCAATTACGGGACAGGCTCGTGCTAGGAGCGCGTGATGAACGTTTACGCCGGGAGTTGCTGAAAACGAAAAAGCTGACGTACGAAACAGCTGTACAAATGTGCCTCAATCACCAAGCAACATTTGTGGACATGTACCCCGGCGCAAATAAAGAAACGCAGGCTTCGCCGAGTACTTCAGTAGCAGCGGCGGCCGGCGAGTCCATGGATATTGGCAGAATAAAATCAAATGAGTGCAAACATTGTACACGGATACATAAAGCAGGCGACCGTTGTACATTTGTTAAGGCGAAGTGCTTCAAATGTCAAAAATATGGTCATATCGCTAAAGCATGTGACAAGAAAGCGAAAGTACACCAGGTGGAAGACAATGATGAGGAGCCTTCTTCGGGGTGTGAAAACATGATGGGGATCTACACCTGTTCGGATAGTTACCAACCTCCAATAAGGGTGAATGTGGTCATCGACGGCGCGAATGTAAAGATGGAAGTAGACTCCGGGGCATCACGCAGCATAATATCAGAGGGAACTTTCAAGAAGTTGTGGTCTACACCTCCATCACTTCAGAATACCACAGTGAAATTAGTTACTTGGACACGGGACTCCCTAAAAGTACTAGGAGTGGCGGATGTACGAGTAGTCTTAGGCGAAAAAGAGGCGCAATGCGAACTAGTGGTCGTGTCTGGAGACGGACCTAGCTTGTTAGGACGAAATTGGTTTCATCCATTAGGCCTTCAAGTGGCAGGCTTATACTGGGCGGAAGAGGATTTGGTGCCTTTCATGAATGAGTTTCCTGATTTATTTAAGGAGCAATTAGGCGCATATAATGGCCCCGAAGTATCACTTCAGCTGCGCACTGATGCAAGACCACGGTTTTTAAAGGCGCGTGGAGTGCCTTTCCCATTGAAACAGCAAGTAGAGGAGGAACTGAACCGATTGGTAGAGGAAGGGGTATTGACCCCGGTTAGATATTCAGAGTGGGCGACACCTTTAAGAATCGTGAAGAAAGATGATGGATCTCTGCGTATCTGTGGGGATTATCGATCTACAGTAAACGCGTCTATACAAGTAGATAGATTCCCACTTCCAACATCTGTGGAAGCGTTTGTAAAATTGAGTGGAGGCAAAGTTTTCAGTAAACTGGATTTGAAGCAAGCTTACACACAAATGAAGGTAGACGAGGAGACAGCCAAGATGTTAACATTAAACACACCGATTGGCCTGATGAAAATGAATCGGCTGGCATTCGGTGTAAGTGCAGCTCCATGTATTTTTCAACGGGTGATGTCTTCTGCGCTAGCGGACATGGACGGCGTAGCGTGTTTACTGGATGATGTAGCCGTAACAGGCGCGACGCTGGAACAGCATAATGAAAGGCTACGCCGTGTGATGCAAAAGCTAAATGAACTGGGCTTTCGACTTAATAGCAAAAAGTGTGTTTTTGCTGCCAGTAGCATTACATATTTAGGACACATGATTGACGGCGAAGGACTTCATCCCACACCAGCAAAAGTCAAAGAAATTCGAGAAAAACCAGCACCTACAAATAAGGAAACATTAAGGGCTTTCCTTGGACTATACAACTTTTATCAAAAGTTTTTACCTGATAGAGCGACCTTGCTTGAGCCGTTGTACAGATTGCTGGAGTCGAAGACACCTTGGAAGTGGAGTGAATGCGAACAAACAGCATTTGATAAAGCTAAGTTTTTACTATCATCCGACCTGACATTGGTCGGTTATGAAATAAACAGAGAGTTACTACTCATATGTGATTCCTCAGAGTACGGAGTGGGCGCAATCATAGCACATGTCATGGATGATGGATCGGAGAGGCCGATCATGATGGCATCGCGTACCTTACAGACACATGAGAGGCGATATGGTCAGATCGACAAGGAAGCTTTGGCCATAATGTTTGGGTTGTTGAAGTTTCATGAATTTCTCTCTGGTCGACAATTTTGTATTGTGACTGACCATAAACCACTTGTTGGTTTATTTAATCCAGCCAAACCTATACCCGACCAAATCTCACCTAGGATGCTGCGTTGGTCTTTAAAGCTAGCTTGTTATGAGTACACTATCAAGCATAGACCTGGAAAATCCATCGGCGATGCAGATGCACTGAGTAGGTGGACTGCACCATCAACTGGAACAGTAGCCGAAAAGGGGCTTAAGGAAGTGTTGTTGTTAGAAGAACAACCAAGTGGCTGGAATCTAAGCGCAGAGAGGATTGCTGAAGAAACAAAGAAGGATACCTTACTGCAGAAAGTTTTGTTTCATGTTTTGCATGGTTGGCCAAATAAGAACTTGGACCCGGCTTTGCAGCCATTTTGGACCAGAAGAGAGGCTCTTTCTCATACTAAAGATTGTTTATTATGGAGCAACAGAGTAATAGTACCTGCAAAGTTACAGGAACAGGTGCTAAAGATTTTACATGCCCCACATGCGGGTATAGTCCAAACAAAGGCATATGCAAGAGGCTATGTGTGGTGGGTCCAGATGGATAACCAAATTGAACAGATAGTGGCCAGCTGTGAACAGTGTCAACTAGTAAGAAACTGTCCCCCGAGAGACCCACAGACTTGGGTTATGTCAGAACAGCCCTGGAAACGGGTGCATATAGACTTTGCCGGACCATTTCTTGGAAAAACTTTCTTTGTGCTGATTGACAGCCATAGTAAATGGATGGAAGCAGAAATTGTTAATAGTATGAGCAGTGGGGCTGTTATAACCATAATGCGAAGAATTTTTGCTTCTCAGGGCTTGCCTGAAGTAGTAGTCTCAGACAATGGTAGAGCATTCACATCGGATGAATTTAACAGTTTTTTGAAGAAAAACGCTATTAAGCATTTGCTCTCTCCACCATATCATCCGGCGACTAATGGGCAGATAGAAAGAGCCATACAAACAATTTAAAAATAAAATCAAGAAAATGATAAGTTTAAATCTGCCTTGGAGTGAAACATTGAGCAAGGTACTTTATCATATGCGCACTGTACCTAATAGTGCTACTAACAAAACTCCTGCGGAGATGCTCAACGGTCGAAGGTACAGAACTGCTATGTCTTCCCTCCACCCTGACTCTGCACAGAGCCGCGGCGACCTACAGCTAGAGGCAGCGGCGCAGCGTCCGCCCGCCAGGTCTTTTCAGGTGGATCAACCCGTCCTGATACATATGTATGGGCCTGGAGAAAAGTGGCGGAGGGCCACGGTGGAGATGGTGGAAGGACCTAGCTCGTACAGGGTGAGAACAGAAGATGGTGAGCTACACAGGCGACATGCTGATCAGATGCTAGCTAGAACAACACACGCTGAGACCAGACTAACAGATACCAGACCTGGGGTAGATTCTGACTCCCAAACATCTAGTGAGCCACCAGTAGAAATACCACCACCAGAGATGTGGCCAGACATAATAGGGCTACCCAATAGTTCTGATTAAAATTGTAAATATCTATTGTTTATATGATTGCAAAATTAATGATCAAGTAATTTACCGATTTAAATTTTGATTTATATTTTTGTTTAGTTTATACCAATTTATGAAAGGAAGGTATGTTATGTATTTGACAGCTGATGATTGATTCATTCATTATTGTATTTTGTGGGTACTCAAATAAAAGACAGTTTTGTTATGAACTCGAAATGGCGTGTATCTTTTACTTACATAGATAGATATTTTTTATTATACATAGAAAACACCCAGACCATTGGAACAAATTTCTGCAGATCGTACACAAATTTGTTCCAAGGCGGGAATCGAACCCGCAACCTCTTGCGTCGCAGGCAGGCTCTCACCCGCTGCGCCACAGAGGAAAATGTCAACAAAGGGCTATAAATTATGGCTACTGGTGTGGAATGTTCTTTTTTTTATTTACATTATCATAAATGTGAATGGATAGATGTATTTTTGTTGCGTTAACACCAAAACGGCTGAACGGATTTGGATGAAATTTGGCACAGATATAGATTATAGTCTGGAATAGCACAGATAACTTTTCACCTAGAAATGACTCAAGGGAAGGATTTTTGCCATCTACTGGGGGTAGATTGCGACCCCTCTATCTCCAACCCTCAACCCAGGTAACAAGGATTGATAATGATACTAACAATGCCACACTTGTATTCTTTCCTTTCCCTCTTGTGAGGGTGTTCCAACTCCAAATGGGTCCTCAAACTCCTCAAGTCATCCTCGCTTGGGAATGTCTCACCACACTCACAGATAATATAGTGAATACTAACAAAAGCACTTTTAGCTTGGTTTTCTTCGCTCATTTTTAAACACAGATTAACAAATAGTCAAGACACAGAGCGATAATTTCAGTAATTTTCTAAATTTAGAATCTGATTTCCGTTTCTGAATTCAACAAGATATTCCAGCTGTCTGAGGCCAGCCTTAGCCTAAGGCCGCACCACGGTTAAACCGCTGTGGTTTTTGATCGAGTGAATTTGTGCCCCTAGACAACTGAACTAATACAAGCGGCCGCACCTGGGGCATTATTCTCTATGACAATCAATCAAAGACTTTGTACTTATAACCAAAGTCTTTCATGACAATAGGAGATTCCTTGGTATTCAAATTCCTTGCCTTGCCCCAAACCGTGAAACGTCAAAACTTGATGTTGGGCTTTATTCTTTATGACATAGGAGATACATTGCCCTGACCGTATGACACCGGGTGCCTTGTAGCTGTGATCGCGGTGCAAATGGTCATAGTGAATAAGGCTCCTGCGGTTCAATTTATAAAAGGGCACAAATTCACGCGATTAAAAACCGCAGTGGTTTAAGCAGTTTTTATAAGTAAGGCTGAAGGAATATAGATGTACTTACTTGTATTCAAATTCCTTGTCGTACAATGACCGCACTCCTAACAAGGAATTTGAATACAAGTACAAATTCCTTGACTCCTAATTTCTTTGGAAGGTATTCTAAGTACCGACTTTTTTTTTCTCACAAATCTGGTATTAATTTACTGTCACAACTGACATTTCATATTGTCAAATAACAAACTGCTTGCTTTTGATTGCTAGAAAGTTATTCGTCGAGCGAGCTCCCTCCCTCCTCTCCCGAGTCCTCCCTCCATTCCAATCGGCAGCATAAAGGCAGCATTACATATTGCCATTTTCTTGTACGTACAAGAGCAATAATTGAATGCAATAAATGATGCGTAATAATGACCTTCGAGAATTGCAAGCAACTGTTTACACGCGGATACTAGTAAAAAAGTTGAATGCAATTATTGAATGCAAATCTTGACAAGAAATAATTGCAGCTGTCTTTTGTTTACACCAATACGATAATGTTTAGGAGATTATTGCTTTCAAGTCTTGCTTTGTCTAAACACAGACTTGTACGTGCGTGTACAATTTTTTGGTGCGTTCGTTCAAGTATTGCTCGTATTTGCGTTGGCGAATTTTTCATTTAAGTGTTGAAAGTTTTAGATTTTTTTTTTCATTCATATTTTTGAATTCGGTTCTGCTGATTTAATCAAGTTTATTGAGATTTATCGGATACCTACACAATGAAAATTTTAATTACAAGAACCGTGATGCACGTAATGCTGCACTAGCAGCATTTGGAAAGGAATTCGGAGTTTAAAGGTTTCGAACATATGGAAATACCAGACAGAAATAAAAAAATTGAGCATCCAATTGAATACAAAAATTGCATAACAAATTATTGTACTTGCTGTTTATACCAGGGACAGTTTTGAATACAATAATTGTCTACTATAGCAAGAATGTGACATGCTGTACAGATGATGCCAGCCAATTATTGCTATAATATTATTGTAAGCAACATGCAATAAACTTGCATCGTGTAAATGTGCCTTAAGCCTAGTTTGCCGTCTTAGGATTTCTAGGCCTGCTCAGCCTGGTGGTAAATCCGCCACTGCGTCCGAGACTAAATGATGATCTACACCTGATGTAGATAGGTAGGTACCTACCTAGGTATTTTTTCGCCCATCAACAAGTTCAGCAAAATCGAAAACATAAGTAGGTAACAAGCTTCAGAAAATACCTAAGTAGCATTATACATGTACAAACATTCATTGCGAAAATGTACTAGGTAGGTACCTACTTACTGAAATTTCGTGGCTAGTAAAAAGTACCTAAATATCACGGAACAGAGAAAATCCATAAATATCTAGATAGGTAGGTAGTTATCTAAAATCTGGTCGCGGGGCAGGGAGAATTGCCTAGGTATGGTTTCAGAACGGCGCGGCGGCGGTCATTGCATCAGTAGGTACGAGTGTGACGTATTCGCTGTAGTGATAGAGATAGAGCTACTATCAACTGAAGGCTGGTCGAAATGGAACTATCTGGTATTCTGTAACTCATCATAATATTATTCCTACCGACTTTCTAGATCATCATCATCATTTCCACATACTAACTATGTTGAATTCTATGTATCTCTCAAAGCTAATGCAGTAAAGATTTATACCGCCATAAAAATGTTTGCTAAAGTACATTAAATAAAATGTCATCATTTTATAATAATTTCTTAACAATGCACGCATAAACATTATTTAGATATCAATTAGTTATGAAATTATGCTCACATTTTGGTTTTACGAATCAGAAAGTTTAAAATGTGAAAAAAGGCCGAATGAAAGTTGAAAAAAGTCGGTGGAAATAGGCGCCCCGAATTTCTTTTCTTTTACTACCTCTTCTTCTTCTTTTCTTCTTTACAAAAGAGTAATATTACTCTTCAAAAAAATCAAAAATAAAATGGCTGGAAGCGGCGAGGTCGATCTAGCACAAACTGCCGCTCCTGGTGGCGATACTATCTTTGGAAAGATATTGAGGAAGGAAATACCAGCTACATTCGTCTACGAAGACGACCAGGTAACTCCGAATTCATTGTCTGAAACGGTTCACCGGCCGGTGAGGTTTTATCAATCAGCTGTTCGCTACAATTTTTTTAGTTTACTAGCGACCCGCCCGCGCTTCGCACGGGTGCACATTGTGTTTCTACTATATCATGCATGTATTATACATATAAACCTTCCTCTTAAATCACTCTATCTCTTAAAAAAAACCGCATCAAAATCCGTTGCGTAGTTCTAAAGATTTAAGCATACAAAGGGGCATGGGGACAGAGAAAGCGACTTTGTTTTATACTATGTAGTGATAGTGACTAGTTGCGTTGCGCCCCGCGGTTTCACCCGCGCAGATTTAAATCCCTGTATTCCCACGGGATAAAAAGTAGCCTATGTGTTATTTCAGACTATATTCTATCTCTCTGCCAAGTTTCATCCAGATCCGTCCAGCCGTTTCGGGAAAAAGTAGGTAACAAACATCCATCCATCCATACAAACATTCACGTTTTTAAATAATAATAATATAGTAGGATGTAACCTGCAATATATTGGACTTACGAAAGTTTTCTCTATTACTTTTAGTGTGTAGCCTTTAATGATGTGAGTCCTCAAGCTCCCACCCACATTCTGGTGATCCCACGAAAGCCAATTGCACAGCTATCCAAGGCGCAAGATGAGGATGAACAATTACTCGGTAAACATTTTATTTTAGTATTATTGTATGTTTTTAAAGTTGAATTTAGACTTGTTTTCAATTTTAAATGTTTGAAATATCAAAAGTTTTCATGCAGACAAAGTGTAACAACAAATCTGAATTATTTTGGGTTAAAGATTACACCCCCCTTAAAAAGAAAAAATGAGCCCACTTACAGATTTTACAGAATTTTACAGAAAGTGTGTAAATAGTGTACTGTACAGGAAGTCTTGAGTTACTTTTTGTATGGAGGTCATATTTTTGTGGAGTTCTCAGCATGGCATACAAAATGAATGGACACAGGTTTAAGCATAACAATATAAAGCATGGTGTGGTTGACTATAATTGAAAGATCACTATATAATCCAAACTGTATGGAAATTATTGTAATGTGGTGCATCTTTTGTTGGCAATCCTAAATAAATAAGGAGGTAACATAAAAGTATATTATTTGCAGGTCACCTCCTCGTTGTAGCTCGGAAAGTGGCCGCTCAGCAAGGGCTAGACAAGACAGGCTTCCGTCTGGTCATCAACGACGGCAAGAACGGAGCCCAGAGTGTCTACCACTTGCATGTCCACATCCTGGGTGGTCGCCAGCTACAGTGGCCTCCGGGCTAATGAGAGTTAAAATAAATAGAGTTTCTGGGTGTTATTGCATTTATTTTTAAAGTTTATACATACATATACTATTTTAATCAATGATACTGACGAGTAGGATAGTATCTAGGTACCTAGTCACCACTCTGACTTCCAAATAAAGTATCAGCAGGTAAAAATAACGATTGGTAGGTGCAGCCAAACTTCTCGAAACTACAGCCTGCTTCCCGGCCCTGAAGGCCACAGCATATGATGCAATGCTCTCTCGAACACGTGCAAGGAGTGCAGCCTCTTGGTCCGATGGTTCTCGTCTATCATTACGTGGTATCCAGTGCTGTTCAGGCCTTTTGCTACGGCTAGGTTTCTTGCTACAAGGAGAAGATGACCTGGAAGTGAACAATGGGTTTTATTTCGAAATAAGAATAGGCACTGGATTAATCCCGGTAGGTACCTACAATAGAGATACTCGTAGTTAATTTAGGTACCTATTTGGGGTCGGGTAACCTCGTAGTGCACCCTAGTAACACCATGAAACATGCCCGCAGAGTACTGCGGACTGTTTAATGGGCCTCTCTAGCAGAGGGCACAGTGAGGCAGGGTAGACCTTTTGGTCTGGGCTGTATGGGCAGCCCGAACGGACGAGGCGGTAGAGAGACGCGGAACTTCTCGCGCCACTACTTGGTGAATAGCGGGAGAAGACCTAGGGACCCTTCTCCTGCATTGCACATATTCACCACCCCCGTCGGGCGGGAACGGCCGAATGTACCTACCTACCACTTACCTAACAGTTTTTCATCACTTGTGGTCGCATCCGCCAGCCTCGTTAAAACCTTCGGAACAACCTTGAAGTGAATCGACGCCTGTCTGTCCTCATTCTCTTCGACCACCATGCACTGTAACAGAAATCAAACTATGTGCAGTGCATAGGTACCTACAGAAAATATTATTTTATTTCACACATCACAGTTTTCAGGAAGATCGCTTTATTGGTACCTACGGTCAGTAACAGCCGAAGCAGCGATTTCGGCATGATAGAGCCACATACCTACATGTAAACTTTGCAAAAAGAAAGGCTCGACCGGAGAGGAATACTAGGAACCTATACCACTGACCACCATCCATGTCCGCCGTCAAACAGTGTTGCTGTGTTTCGGTGTATAAGTGTGGTTTCCGGTGAAATTACAGGCACATGGGGTTTAATCATACATATTCTATAAGCAGCCTGTACCTAATATGCCTCAAGTTGAGGACGCAGGACAGTGCATCATAAGGCACGCTATCATGCGAGACTTGCGCAATGCTTTTTAAAATCCAATTCATTATGTAGTGATGTTACCACTCAACATCAGTTGTGCCATCAGCTTGTTCCATCCACAAGTACTTAGTAGGTATAAAAAACTTATAGGTATTTAGGTAAAAATTCTTACAGTAGGTAGTTACACTTACCTGATCATCTTGGTACAAGAACTTTCCTCTTAAAACGTTGCCCCCAAAATCAGGGTTAGTCGTTGCTACGGCTGGTGGCATTTTAAGTTTTCAGGATGCTAGTTTTTGTAATATAAATAGGTAAAAAATACGTACTGAAGCTAATTTTAAGCTAGTGTGTGTAAAACTGGATTGAGATTGAGCAGGTACTTATATAAAGTATTGTTTTTTTTTAATTTAAAACACAACACACTAACACGACTGTTTGTTTGTTGTTGTGAGTAATTGGGCTTCATAGCGTTGTAGGTAAAACAGATAAGAATGATTAGTCAAACAGTAGGTATCGGGATTATAATATGAAACTTTTGTCAGATGCGGATAGCATCTAGTTGGGTGAGTCAGAATGTCGGATGATGAAAGGGGATCTTCAGAAGATCTCTAGTCGATATGTATAAAAAAATAGCGTATTTTTTTTTATTGGTGGACTATCCACACAGCCCTTTCTAGCCCCAAACTAAGCCAAAGCTTGTGGTATCGAAACCAGATAGTTGATATACTACTCACATTTTTTTTTGCAAATACTAACATACCTACAATATTATATAACACCCAGACAGAAAACAAACATCTTTGTTCATCACACAAATTCAGTCATATTCATAACTAGCGACCCGCCGCACTATGGGTCCAAACGGTGCGTATCGTGCCATAAATGGTTTTGGTGAAAGTTAGATATTAATAGTTTTTGAGGTGGATTCGTGTAATAGGATGTCTAAGCAACTTGACACTACAAAAAATAAATTTAGGCACATAATTTTTACAGCCAAACTTTGCACTTAAACTTTGCTATCGTAATTCCGCACCCCAGAAGCTGTCACAAACCGAGACATTCACGTCAACAATTTTAGGTCATTTTGAAACAAAACGCAAACGTGTTATATATCGTTTGAAAGCCTATTAATTGTTCTTTTTATTTTAATAATAAAATGTGAAAAATATAAGTACACTTACTGGCAAAAAAATAAATTCTCGAACTCCTAGTAATTTTTCACTTTCGGAATTTCAGATTGACTTTTCTTTGTTACCGATACTTCCCGATGCCGAGTTACACATATGATTACGTTCATTAGTTTGTATATAATTGAACAAGGTAAAAAAAACTTGCCCGAATTTGCCCCATTTTCGATTATAGTCAAAAAAGTGAGACGCGGGAAAAATATTAACACATAAAATATAAAACAATGTCATGTTTAACGTGTTTTTAGGACGGTAATGAATCAAAACCATACTGTTTTTATGGTTTTATTATATACTTAGTTCTGTTCTTGCTCTCGTTTGATAAGAAATTGAAATTGATAATAAAAATTTTGTGGTTTAATGATAAGAAATTGAAATTGATAATCAAATGTTTGTGGTTTAATGATACAGGTAGTGGTAAGATAACATTGCAAACTTAAAGTTCTGGAGCTGTATGCACAATATGCGGTGCCAAACCGATCGAGATGAATGATTTGAACAAAGTCACATCCAAACCTGAAAACGAAGATGCTTATCAGTATGGTTTATCGACCTTGCACGCATGGATAAGATGCATGGAGATGCTGTTACACATATCCTACAACCTCTCTTTCCAAAAATGGTCGGCAACAACTGTAGAAAACAAGAAAATAAAAGAAGATAAAAAAAATAGTGCAAGGTCTGTTTAGAACACAGATGGGTTTACACATCGATAAGCCTCGGCAAGGAAGTGGCAACAGTAATGATGGTAATACAGCTCGTCTTTTTTTGAAAATTACCACTGTTCCTCTGAAATCACAGGGGTTGACGAAGAATTAGTATAAAGATTCTATGTTATTCTTCAGACCCTGTCATCAGGTTTGTCAATCAATCCACAAAAGTTTGGAGAATATACGCGCAACACTGCCCAATTATACTTTGAAAAATATGGGTGGTACTACATGCCATCATCTGTCCACAAAATCTTAATACACGGAGAAAATGTACTAAACATTTTGCCGTTTTACCCATAGGAAAACTGTCTGAAGATGCACAAGAGTCGCGTAACAAAGACTAGAGAAAAATAAGATTATCACACGCAAGAAAGTGTTCTAGATCTGCTACTAACGAAGATGTATTCCATGCTTTACTATACACATCCGATCCATACATATCTAGCTTGAGGCAACTAACAGAAACAATTTCAAAAGAGCTCTGGGAGGAAGCTTTATATTTCTTAAATACCGAGACAACTACTGACTAGTTTCAGCATAAAATTGCTACTTTTAATTATAATTGACTTTTTTACAAGATAAATTTTTGTATGTTTTATCTCATATTATGTTATATTTACAAAATATAATGATATACTATGTATTAAAAATATGAGATGCACAAAAGCTAACCGTTTTGTATGAAAAATAAAAAACTTTTATCTTTATGATTTTTTTTTAAGTTAACCAAAACCATTTTATGCATAAAAAATAAATAATTTTGTAGCTTATATATCTATTATTATGTATGCAAAATTTCATTGGGTTATCTAAAAAACTAATGAAGATACAGATTTTTGACACGGAACGCATGGTTTGGCCCCACAGTGCGCCGGCGCGCCTGCTTCGTACGGGTGCACATTGCTTTTCTACTATATCATGCATGTCTTATACATATAAACCTTCCTCTTGAATCACTCTATCTATTAAAAAAACCGCATCAAAATCCGTTGCGTAGTTTTAAAGATTTAAGCATACATAGGGATATAGGGACAGAGAAAGCGACTTTGTTTTATACTATGTAGTGAAGTTCAAAACAAGTTTGTTCAAGGTAGGAATCGAACCCACCTGCGGCGCAGAAGGCAGAGCTAATAACCAACTATGTAGGCTGTCAAGAAATTGAGATAACTACGTACAACATTTAACCTCAATCACACCTGATGTTAAGTCACGTCACGATGCGATCTACGATAACTTCTCAAAGCCCGATCAAAGCTAATCGGCTGTCAAAGGCTGTCAGAGGTTTTCCCGCCTAGATATAACTTGAAAAGTTTCAAAATAAAATGTTAATAAAGCCCTTCAGGGCAGGCGACGCACTGACAACGCCCAGGGTGTTGTTGCTGTCTATGGGCGACGGTGACCGCTTACCATCAGGTGGGCCGTTAGCCCGTTGGTCTATCTTTTACATAAAAAACAGAAAAGTGACGAATGTCCGGCCCGTTTTCAGCCACCATTCGAAAATAACTAGTTAAAATGCCAAAGTAGAATCATTATCATAAGATAAGAATGATGTAAGTACCTACCTACATACCTATGCCATAGCAGATAAATAATGAAATGTATCTGGTATTAAAAAATAATAACATTATTTTAATACAATAAGTTAATATTTAGTTTTCAATAGAATAAGTTATTAAGTTTGTGTTCAAAAAGTTTGTTTATTTTATAATTTACTTTGTTAGTTTATTCTTATTTTGTTTGTTATTTCTCTTATTTGTGTGTATCAGTTGGGCAAATAAATGCGTTATCTATCTATCTAATATAATTAACATTTTAAATGGAATAAAATGAAAATTGTGGCATAAAAAAGCTAAAGTATTGCCCTGAGAATGATTTTGAGTTGATGATTTGGTTTTCCCGCAGATTATTTCAATAAAATAATCCACCTCGAACATGCATTGCGGTAGTCATGTAGATGCAAGATTCGTTTGGCAAATTATGTCATCTTCACTCTCAGAGAAGCCTTTTTGTTTACTAATGTAGTATCTATGCTGATACGACCCAACATTCGCACAAATGTTTAGAGGTAGACAGAGAAAGCAAAACACTTCCATGTACTGTCTCACCTCTCGCCTGACTCATTCTTGTTCGTGCGCGCACGGCGTTCGCACAGGTGTGTCATTGTTTTTACTTCGATCGAGCGATGGCGAAAAAATTCCGAAACAAAGACGTGAAAGAACCAAAGAAGATAGATGGATGGGAGGAAAATTATTGGAAGAAGTTTCGTGCAACTATTGACCTCTTTTCTTTTATATTATCCGTTGTATTCTTCGGATATCCTTGATGCATTCATCGAGCGGTGCATTATTTGCAACTACCATGCATGTACCGGCCTTTTACTTTTATAGTTTTTTACATATCCGCTGTATTCTTCGGATATCTCGATGCATTCATCGAGCGGTGCACTATTTGCAACTAACATGCAACTACCGACCTTTTTACTTTTATAGTTTTTTTTTTTTTTTACATATCCGTTGTATTTTTCGGATAATCCTCGATGCATTCATCGAGCGGTGGCGTGCACTATAATACATATTTTGTATCTAGTGGGTACCTAGTGTTTCGTGCATTCAACGATAACACATATTTTTATCTTTACTTATGCACCTACCCACATATACTATGTGCCTATCAGTCTCTTGAATTCTTGGGATGTATCAAATTAATGGTTATTTCGTTGTATTCTTCAAATAACCGAATTTTGTGAGAAACATGTTCTGTACTATTAAAAATATATTTGGCTAGCAGCAGCGCCCGTTCGGTTTAACCCTTCTACTGCAGCTATACATTTTATCTTTATTTGTTTAACGGACCATTTCGATGCATTAGTTGACTGTTCATTTCCTACGGATATCGAAGAAAGGTCTGAAGGAATACCACTGGTATATATTATACCTATGATATTGTTGCTATTTCCAGCGCTGGATGGTATATTATATACTGGAGCTGATCTAAAGTACAGCTCTCGACGGTCTTGCGATATTAGAAGTTTATATTTGCCGAATAATGGCCATTATTGGCTTCAAGCTGGTAAAAGCCTAAGCCAGCAGAAGCTTCAAAAGCTCACGTTGTGAAGGATGGTGTTAATTTTCAAGCCAATTTGGCCTGTATATTCTACTAGAACTGATTTCCTTCAAAAAGAAACGAATGTTAAATTTAAGAAATAATCTGAATCCTAAAATGTTATCACTTGCTAAGAGTCTACTCTAAACCTGGAAATTGGCACTATGCTGGTCGATACCTGCAGATTTTTTAATAGATAAGCAAATACAAAACAAGGTCAGCTTGGCAAAGTGGTACCGAGCCCGAGGCAATGTCATAATATGTATTGAAAATAATTTTGATATTCCGGATGTGATCCGCACGCTAAGTGATGCGGCTAGGATAGTAGCTGATTTTGATGACGTATTAATGGACACTTGATAATCCCTGATTATACCACTTGTCGATATATCTTTGTTAAAACCATTCAAAGATAGAAAGAAAAAAAAAAAAAAAAAAAAGTACTAAGTAATACAGCTGATTCAAGCAGCTGTTTCTCCTTATAGAAATTTATATGTGAGACGCTCATCATCTTGCGGTGCGAGGAACCAGCGTGGACGGCGCCGACATCCAGCACGTTCAACCGCGCTGATGCCGGTAGGCAGAGTCGGACGGCGTCATAGTAATACCTGACGAACCTTCGGCGTACCTGCCACAGATAGCGGTGCACTCCGAGCCGCCTGTGCGGCGCCACCTGGGCAGCTAGCTACGCGTAGGTACCTACCTACCTACCGATACACTATCTTAGACTCGCCTCGCCGCCACTGCAAGTACACGCAAGTCGTCTGAAGTTCTTTTGAACGAATGATCGCACCTACCACTAAGTGCTTTGTTTTATGATACTTTTTTATGAATAGCGGCATATGTATTCCGAATTTGCAATTACACCGATACAAAAAGGAGTAAAGTATTTTTATAATACCTATACTCAGACTATTGGAAGGTGTAATCCAATTGCAGAACAATCTAAAAAAAAAAAAAAAAAAACTGGTGTCAATTTATTTTATACCTATTTTAAAACAATTTTAAAAGTACGTATATTAAACGGAACATTTTAAGATGAGAGGCACATAAATGCTTCTAAACTCGTACTCAAGGATCCCGTATGTCTAATTCAATAAATAAAATAAAAGAAAAAAGGTATATTTTCAAGGACTTATAACGGGTAAAGGCGAAATATTTTCGTAAGCGCAATGTGCCGTTAACATTAATGTTTGTGAACTTTCTACAAAACACTTTCTAGCGCCAAACTGGGAACCAGATATTGGAAAATTAATTGCTTATTAATTAATTGAACAATAGTGCTTAATAAAAGCTACTTGCTAGTTTTTAAGCATCCTAATTTGATACTGAGATTATAATACCTAATGATTATACACCTACTTAACTCGAAAAGTCTTGAAATTATTCTAATGAGCTTAAAAATAATTCAGATAAGAGCATTTCCGTGATTGGTATTTAGAATATTTAACTACGGCATGTCCAGCTATATAGCTAGTGGTTTACGAAATCCTTCTAAAGGGTTACGTTAGCCCTACTTAAAAATAACGTTAGCTATGAAACATTTCCGTAACTGTTATCCTGCGTGATGATCTGATTTGGAGACACAAAAACATTTCCTTTCTGCTACAGCAGTTCTATTCCCAACATGATCTGGTATGATTGTGAAGTTTTTTTTTTTGTTACTGATGCTTCAAACACTAATAACAATTGGGGGTGTTTTCTGTGGCTCTGAACGAGTTGGGGGATGTGGGTCCACCACGGAGCAATCCAATTATAATAATTTACCTACCTGGAACTGGTGCAAATTATTTTTGGGAAAAAAGGAGTTGCAGAAGATAAAAGAGATTGTGATATCCTACGCGTAAACAATAGTTACCTACAATTACTAGGTATAATATCTTGCTACTGCTCAGTATCCACGTCTTACCTAAAGCAGTAATTAACACGATTTGGAAATGGAGTGAGTCACACGTGTCGACAATTTTGTGTTCAAGTCGTATTCTTTTTTCTGAAAATATATAAGCAGACGCATAATCTAGGACGCTTCATATTGATAAGGAGTACGAATTAGATTTTTATGAGTTAAAACATTTTCAAATAAATCAATATTTGGTTTACCAATACGTACCAATACATACCAATACGTATCTACGAGACATTTAAAAAAAAAAAAAAAAATGCTTGTTTTGATGTTTTCAAAATTAAATTAATTTCCATGCGTTCCTAGCGTTTGACATAACAATAATAATAAAAATAAAAAGTTTCTTATCAGTCAACTGGTATTGTTTGTACCAGTTGGTATAGGTTGGTATAAGTTCTGAACGTCTCAACCGTTCCCTTGGTATATGTATTGAAGAGATATTGGTTCTCTCTCCGAGTAAATATCTTCTTCTTTCTCCTTGCATATCAATAACCCGTTTCATCAAAAAATCTCCCTGGTAATGTGTCTCATCAAAAAGGCTTTCCACAGCCAATCTGTCCTGGAATTAGCATTTGGTGTTTCCAACTATTTCTGTTTTTTCACAGGATGCTAGATCACAATACAATGTGTTATGCTTTGGTGGAAGTTTTGTGTAGGTATCTACAAAATAATAATGTTTCTCTTGAATGAAAAAAAAGATCACCTTTATTACAGTTTCTTACAACTTGTTTCAAGTATTATCATCTCTAGTATATTTTTTGAATAATCATACATATTTCTTTGATATCATTAAAAAATAAAAATACGTTTAGATATGAAAGTAAAAGATAACTTTCCTTCAAAAACATTTTTTTTACAAAGATAACATTCCCTTGTTATTTTATTATTGAAATCCGAGTATAGTACGGTTTATATTAGATTTTGTACTTTTAGAAAAACTACAGATTGGTTCATTCAATTTCGAATTTTATCGAAAATTTGTCATGCTGTTCGTGCTATCAACCAGCCGTAGAAAACAAACATTTTGTTTGATTCAGATTCAGATAATATCAAATCTTTCGATCAAGCTTCCGGGGTTGACTGACAGAATGTAACCTTCTTTAATCAGCAACATCCATAATTAGGAAGATGATAATTGACGTCTTGTTCTGACCGAACAATCCATTGAACACTGGATTCAACAAACGCTTGCTGATAGTGGCATCGATATTTCTGCTGGTAACTCACAGCCTCTACTTTAGCCACTTCTCGGGCTAGATTCAGTTTCGACGTCATTTCATGAGTTGGTTTTTTTTAGGCCGATTTTTTGTGCCAACATAATATTATTTGAGTTTGAGAGACCACCTTTTAACTTTTACGATTATGGTTCTGGTGATCAAAATTTTTTCGCATTCAAGTTTTAATTTTGAGTATTTTGTTTCGTGTTTTTTTTTAAAGTTCTATTTATTTAATTTTGCGTTATTTAATAATGCTTTAGTCTTATGTAATTATTCGTTTATGATTTAAATAAGCACCTACTCAAGCAAGCTTTTACGATTATTTTTTTGCAAAGTTATTAAACCTATTGCTTCATTTATTTCATCAATAATTTTTTCTTTCCCTACCCATAGATAATCAAAGAATATCTTGGTGCATCATTGATCTTGTTCTCTAAACATCTACATTAGTAAACAAAAAGGCTTCTCTGAGAGTGAAGATGACATAATTGAATGATCAAGCGAGCTTACCTGAAGCGAAGCTCGATCTTAATTATGTCATCTTCACCGAAGAGAAGCAAGGTCCCTCCCTTCCCTAGAAAAGTTCCCCTGAAGATCAATGTTGCTGTAACACTACTCTGAAGATAATGAGTCAGGCGAGAGGTGAGACAGTACATGGAAGTGTTTTGCTTTCTCTGTCTACCTCTAAACATTTGTGCGAATGTTGGGTCGTATCAGCATAGATACTACATTAGTAAACAAAAAGGCTTCTCTTCGGTGAAGATGACATAATTAAGATCGAGCTTCGCTTCAGGTAAGCTCGCTTGATCATTCAATTAGTGACTATTTCTGAGTCAGAGTCAAACCAGTCAAGCTGGAAAAACAAGCAAGATAAAAATCTTGCAAATCATGATGACTGATTTCTAAAAACTCAGTACCTACGTAAGTGTTGATAAGTAGGTGGTGATGTAGTGACATGGGTAACCAAGTACCTATCACTACATAGTTTAAAACAGTCGCGCTTTCCCGCTGTCTGTCCCTAAATCTACGCAAAGAATTTTGATGTGTTTTTTTTTATAGATTTACCCCCAGTCTCTGCACGATCAACACTAATCGGCTGTCAAGTCACTTGCTATCTCTCTCTATCTAATTTGAAGTAAAAGGGCAAGTGACTTGACAGACGATAAGTGTTGATCGCGCTTTTAGAAACCGGGGGAGAGTGAGAGAGGGAGGTTTCTATGCAAATATAGTAAAGAAATATACAGTGTGCGTGTGCACCCGTGCTAAGCCGGGGCGGATCGCTAGTCAACTATAACTGAAAAAAAAAAGCTTTACGACATAGATCCACAGGCACTATAGATATACCATATTCATATTAATCATCCGTTAACACTTTCCACTCAAAATCATAACACATACACATCACACACATAGGGGGGTTCTGTGAAACCCTGGCTCTTAAGAGACTTGTGTTATCAGGAGAACTCCCAGAAACACACTCACACACACATTCACAGTAGGTACACACTTCCCACACACCACACTGGTTTCTCCTGTGGTGGGAGAACCCACTTACATACATATACACACATACACACACACATTACATTATAACCTCACACACTCATACGAACCTATCATACTTAAAATTATAATGTTATCCGATTCTTTGTTTACCCATACTATTACAAAATGTAAAAAAACTGGCTTCATTAAAAACTCGAGGGTGGGCGCTAATGCTTATCATACAAGATTATGTTTATCTTAGTTTAGGTATTAGCGGGATCACTCAAACCTAACCTATGTTTACCTTAAAGCCGGTAATATTTATGTACCTATTATTTACTACGTATTGTAACTGTAAGGTGTCAAATAAAGATTTTTTCATTTTTCATACCTACCCTCAGATCTTTTGCTACCAAGTATGCCTATCAGATTATTTGAAGACGCTAAAGCTGGGTACTGACCAACGTTACAAGGTGTAATGTAACATTCGCATCGAGAGAGAGATGTTCACTGGGTTCGCTCGTTGCTCACTGGTTTCCCCGTAACTACGTACCGACTGCATGAATGCTCGCTGTGTAACATGTTACATTACACCTCGTAACGTTGGCCAGTACTCACTAAGGGTAGTGAGAGGTATGTCCAAACACTGTATAAAAATGACTAACAATATTATAATTTAAAACACGAATAAAACACATTGATAAACAAAACCATTTTTAATTATTTTTTTAATACATCACGTGCTAATTACAATGCATTTCGAATTTACAAAATCACAGTCTTATACAGCTTATGATGTCATCAGAATAACAAAATTTGTGAAAACCATACATTAGGTCGCGTCAACCAAAAAGAACGCTGGAAAAGAGTGGAGGGGATGTGTTTGCGCATACAAAATACTCGGGCCATCACACTCCTTCCCCTCCTTCAGGCGTTCTTTTTGCGTGACGCGTACTATACCCCGAGTCACGATAGTTCACAACGCGCCCGAAAGAGGCGCTTATCGACTCCATACGAAACATAGGTACTCGGTCACAGTGAGCTCAACTCGGACTCGAGTAAATAAATAAAATAAATGAAAATAAAATAGCCTTTATTTCCTCTATCAATACTAGTACATCGTTAATAATAATTAATTTGAAAGTATAAGAATTTAAAGTTTGAGTACCTATTGATTACCTTTAAGAGTTTTATATTTTCTACATCTTTTTTGTTTTGAGGACCCCTCAAAACAAAAAAGATGACTTGACTTTAACTAAAAACCAACGGCTCGTTGCCCCAGCAGGGTGTGTACAGTCAGCATCATAAGTTAGATCTAGTAACGTCAACATAACCAAACACTACGACGAAAGAACCGATATTGTATTTATTTAATAAATTAATAACTACTTTAAATCGATTATAAAAAATTGTAAATAAATTCACACGTCACTTCCCTTAAATCGTCATCTACTTTTGATGCTGGCTGTACATAATTAATCGGCAAACTGAAATTACAATATCTAAACGAAACAACGAAAGATTTTATGAAAACTGAAACAACTTCACGAATGCTCCCTATGCACGGTAGATATCCCCGCAGATCTCTTAGTACCAAGTAATAACTTCAGATTGTTTGAGGACGTCTAAAGGTCTATCCCCACACATTAGTGCCGTGTCAGGGACGAGGCAGCGACGTGTTTCGTCAGGAGTCTACAAAACCAATTTATACTACACCTGCTTGGAAAGTACCTTGATACTTTATCAAATTTACGGTAGAAAGTACGTCATTGCATATCGAACAAATATGCGGGGAGAAAACGCATCTGAGCGGGAGAGAAAAGTGTATGAAAATCCATTTCTTAAGTGGTTTTTCTTTTTTAATTTTGGGTAAGACTATGCGCCGGTAACCTAAATATCAAAAGCCAAAAAGTTTTTACAGTGAGGTTTTATCTCCAAGTTCGCAAAATGACACTGGCCACTAGCTGTGTGTTGGATGGTGTCGGGCTGGCAGTGCGACCCTGCGGCGGCAGGATAAACAATTTGAAAAAAGAACATGTGAAAATTGCAGACGCCATTGGCGCCATTTTCAATTTGTGTGTTGTTTGAGGATTCAGTTTTAGTTTTTTATTTTCCTCGTAGGTGTAGTATAAAGCACTATGTATCACTCGAGAGAAAGTGCGATTCCCGATCTCGGGTGTTTTAAAGCCCTCGCCTACGGCTCGGGCTTCAAACGATACCCTCGACGGTAATCGGTCACTTTCTCCTCTCGGTGAACAATGTACTATTCCTTTATTGTTTTGTCAATAGGTATTCCTCTTTTTTTTTCTTTTTTTTTGTTCATATCTGCGTTCAGTTTCTAGACTATAAGCAGGTTTGTTGTGTGTGCTGGAGTTTTTTGGGGAACTTCTCCAATGAGCCTTTCCCCTTTTTTGTTTGATCATGGGTATAGATCCATGATGTGTTGCCGTTTTAGCCACCCTAGAAGGCTAAAACGGCAACACATCATCATCAGCTTATGGCGGTCAGCTGTGATGCCAAGTGGTTAAAGGTATTCATCTAAATAAGTCCTTATTATTGTGGTGCATTTAACTGTCGTCGATTTTTGTAACCTATTTTATAATTTTGTTATGTAAATCCGTTATTAGCTGCATGTTAGAAATTTAAGTATGTACAGTTTTTTTAAGAGCTGTGGATTTTGTTCCTATATAAATAAAATATCATTGTCTGTGAACTCGATCATACATGTCCGTGGCCGTGCCGGCAACGAAGGCAACGAAATTCCTGCCCCGTCCCTGACACGACACTGATGTGTGTGTATAGATCTAAAAGAGGGTAGTCAGTTACGTCCAAAATATTTAATAATATCCAAAAAATTGTCTGAACGAGATTCGAACCCACGACTGTACCCTTGATACGGGATGCATGCGTACACCGGTCTGTTATATTAACTTCAAAATAATTAAAGTAATTTAACAACTTATTCGAAACTAAAACACATAATAACAAAGGTATATTTAAATACTACAACTTCATGTTTCCCCCAGAACATCTTCAGGGGTAGTCAGATGAAAGTCCAAGCTATTAAGAACAAAACACATACCCCCGGTTTCTGAAACCTCGATCAAGACTAATCGGCTGTCAAGTCACTTGCATCTCTATCTAATTTTAAGTAAAAGCTGAAATAGCAAGTGACTTGACAGCCGATTAGTGTTGATCCAGCTTTCAGAAACCGGCCGTAAAATATCATACATATTCTATTCTAATAAATGACGGAATGATTCAATCACATAGAAACATTACCTATGTATTACAAAAAAGCAGTTCATAAAGGGTATATTATATCCCTTGGTTCTCAAATTGTATAAATTTAAATAAAGATTATCACTTTGACAGTTAATAACCTACCTTTAAATATTGGTACATAGCTAAAATATCATCCAAATATACATATAATATTTAACAGAAAAAAATAGCTTCACGGCTTATATTTATCTGGGGGATATCTACCGTGCCTTCCCCAGGCACGGTAGATATTTCTCCAGATCTCTAGTACCGAATACCAACTCAATATTCTTTGAGGACGTCTAGAGGGGTAGTCAGAGGTACGTCCAAACATCACATTTGGCACATACCCACATATTGCAGTAGTTAGTATTTCAAATGTGACAGGTTGCAAGCCCATAGCCGCTTACTTTATTTAAACAGATAAAATGTCTGCCATTAATAGTAATGTTATTGGTTCAAGGCGAAAAGGTCTATTTGAGGCGTCTATTATCAAAACCAGCTCGGTTTTATCTGTTTTGCGGGAAAATTAAAAAACTGTTGAGGCTTTTGTAACTAAGGAAAATGTTTTGAATTTAGTACATAATCTAGAAACCCATAGACAATATTTAACATTAATAAAAAGTTGTAGACGAAAAATAAATCATTATAGCAGATTTTGAAACTAACCTGTCCATTATAGATGGTTTTGTTATGGACAGATGACATTTTAGCGGATAGCGCCATACTATTTACCCAGTCGCGCGGTGCGATTGGTGCAAACTAAGCGCTGTGATAGGTCGATTCTGTTATAGATGACTTTGCAAATCACCCTGGCGTGCACCCCAGCGCATTTTGATACTAAACATAGTGTTGAAGTCTTAATTTATTACTGTTATAGTGGAAATTGCTTGGATATGATATGCTCAGTTTGTAGAGAATTGAAAGAACTTTCAGATGACATCAATTAGTCAATTTATTAGAAATCGTTTTAGCTGGTTTTGAAATTACACGCCTCACTTATACATTTTAGGGGCAGTATATGGCGCGCCGCTATCTCACTCGCACAATTAAACAATTTTTAAAGATATATAATTAAAAATTGGTAATGTATATATGTATATTCAAATATATTTACATAAAAAGGAACAATAATTCTTGGTTTAAAGCAAAAGTTCATTACTTTATCTAACTATAATATATAAAGAGTAGTAGAGCTCTTTGTGAAGGGCTCGTCCGGGGAAGTACTACCACCACGCCTTTTTCTGCCGCCAAGCAGCAACGCTGTGTTTCGGTTTGAAGAGTGTAGTCGCCGGTGTAATTACAGGCACATGAGGCTTAACATCTGTATGCCTCAAGTTGATGGACGCAGGGCAGTGCATCGTAGGGCACGTTCCTATTGTGCGTGACCTACGGGGCAATGTTTTGTTTATAGGTGATGGTTACCACTTAACATCAGGTGGGCCATCAGCTTGTTCCATCAGCTAGTTATATAAAAAACAAAAAAATTATAATACACATACAATGTGTATACTAATTACAGCGTAATCACTGAGATCGTGTGTAGTTATTACACACACATGTAAATCATGTAATAAATAGACAAGTTATAGACAGTTTATTAAAAAAAAAAAAGAGATCAGTGAGCACGATCAAAAGTTCCGCAAGTTGTTGGTAAAATAAAAGCCGGCCAAGTGCGAGTCAGACTCGCGTACGAAGGGTTCCATACCATTATCTATTTTAGCGTAGGTTGTATGAGCGCTCCATAAATATTTTATGCTATTCTGTTTTTATTGGTTGTTATATAGTCAACAGAAATACATAATCGGATCGGAGAAAGAAATATAAACTAAACCCTTCATTATTAATAAGATAAGGCCATATAACATGTATATACTTTTAAATACATACAAATTTTTTTCAAGAATTATTTGTGACATGTAGCAAGCACATCGCCGCTGCTTAAATACTGAGATAAGAAAATATTGTTACAAGTTACCTACAGATAATTTTTAAAAATACTACTTCAAAATATTTGTTATTTTTGGTAAAACGTACAGTACCCCTAGTTAGGGGTCGAATTGTCACCTTTCATACAACCCCTTAGAGACCCCCACTTTGTTCAATAGTGGGGTAAGATAAGATTAGGGGTCATTATTGTTATTGCGTTTTTTGTGTCACTGTCAAGGGACGTGTGGGGTTTTTAAATTACTGGTTAATCTACTTGTTACTGATAATGGTGTTGATTCTGTTGTTACATTATCCAAAACTAACCTAATCTGACAGCTCTAAAATTATAGCCGTCCTTGTTGTTTCGGTCTTTCAGAAAGGGATGGCAATATTTTTAGTGCAGTCAAATTAGGTTAATTTAGGAAAAATAAACAACAGAATTGGCACCAATGAGCCCACATTATTATATTATTTATTATCGTTGTTGGATTTCACAGTCACCTTCATTAAATTTTCACTCCAACAGTTTCTACAATTTAATTAACTTGTATACTTATACCACTGTATTTGTCGCCATCTTGAAAAATTTTGACCCCAACTTTGTATTATAAACTTTATTTCACGATTCTATTGATATTATCATAGTTTTATTCATGGTTAACTAGATAAATTTATCATCAAATATTGCACTAAGCTTTCACTACGCGATTACCCTTAAGAGGGGTAAAATCACTGCAGTTACCCCCAAGAGGGGTCGTATTTTGTCCATTGGTAGTTGGGGGCTAGATACACTCTCCTCCCGCTAACATAACAGGTCACAACGCCTCGATATGCGGTTCTGGGTACTCCACTCTGTAAGATATAAAATTGAACTTTATTACTAAGGACTGATGATCAAAATCGTTTTTTTATATAGACAGCCGTTTAGGATTGGTAGCTTTGCCTTCTCCGCCAAGGTTAGGGCCGTCTTCTTCTTCTTGTAGCCCACCGATCAGGGTTCATGCGGATCACGTGACCCGCTCACTCCTATGTACCTACCTACCTGTAATTTATTTATTTATTAATACTAAGATTCACAGTCGTGATGTGTGATGGGTCAGGTACTGTGTAAATAATGTGTAATACAATTGTAAATTTTTATTTAATTTTTTATGTTTTTCTACTGTTATAATCTTCGAATATGGAAGTGTAATGACCTGTATAATTTTATTACCAATAAATTACTTGACTCCTATTTCAGCTTTGCCACCTAGCATCTTACATCAGCGATGCCAGATTAATTATATTGAGACCCCGGGTCCCACTGCTGGGCAAAGGCCTCCCCACACGTCACGGCTATGTTTGCCCAGTTCGTCAGGAAGCCATCCAGCTCGTCCGACCAACGGCCAGCCAAAGCGGAGATGGCGCCGCTTTGGCCGGCCGTGTCGCCTCGCTGGGTCAGGATGCCAATCAGTAGCTATCTTTGATGCTAGTTTTAAATAAAATAATATGACTAGTTGCGACTCGCGGTTTCACCCGCGCAGATTTAAATCCCGGTATTCCCACGGCATAAATAGCCTATGTGCTATTCCAGACCATAATCTATCTCTCTGCCAAGTTTCATCGGCCCGATTACGCTAATGTCTGGCTATCGATATGGCTTTCAGTTTGACATTTGATTCCCATCCATCCAAGGAATTTAGCATCCATCCCAAGTAATTTAGATACTAGATACATCCATATGTTGCTATTACACTATGGGAATCAAATGCTCTCGTCAGAGAGTATATTCCTTGATCAAATGTCAAACTGACAGCCATCTCGATAGCCAGACATTAGCGTAATCGGGTCGCCGTTCAGCCGTTCCGGCGTGAAAGAGTAACGAACATCCATCCATCCATATTTACAAAAATTCGCGTTTATTAATTGAGTGAGCGAAGCGAACGAAAATCTTACAATCAACTTGGGCGATTTGGCATTTTATGTGTGTGTATGTAGTATGTTTGTCCGACGATAACTTGAGAATCGTTTATCCGATCTGCATGAAATTTGGTAAGTCGATAGCTTGTACTTGAGAAATTTACTGGTATATGAGTCAAATCGGATGAAGGGTTATTAAATTATGGGCGTTTTTAAGGGGGCACAAATTAAAAAAGTTACGCAAAAAAAAAAGTTACATGTCATATGAAAGGGCATGGTTTGGACATATCAAAACCATGTTTATTTTTTTTCTAGGATGCCCGCTTTTTGAGATACAATAAAAAAGTTAAATTACGATAACCATTTCGTTGCCCAATTTCTTTGCTTTTTCAATATATTTTTTTTAAATACATTCAGAAAGTAATTGGTTCTCATTAAATGGTGATAGCGACCTGTTCTGATGATGGATCCAAAGTTGAAACTTGGGTAATACACTTAGTTAGTAGGTGGCAGCCAGAGACAAATCCAGACACAATGTTTGGTTGGACTTGCCTCTGACTACCACTTACATAATATTTTCGGAGCGTTCGCGTCGCGTCACGAAATCTCAGTTCGAAGCGAACTACTAGTAATAGTAGTAGGCTAAATGATATCTTACCCGGAAGTCATCCATGAGGCCTAGTCTCTTAGCATTCCTCCTGTAAGTGCCGGCGTCAGAGTACGAAACACGGGCGTCACTCGCGCCGCTAGAGAGTGCTTCGGCGACCGTCATCTCGGAGAGAGAGGATAAGGTAGAAGCTAGATCTTCATCGTAGTTCTCCTGTAAGGTAATCACTACATAGTATAAAACAAAGTCACTTACTCTGTCCCTATATCCCTATGTATGCTTAAATCCTTAGAACTACGCAACGGATTTTGATGTGGTTTTTAACACATTCACTGCCGAAAAGTACTCACTTTCAGCTCAGCGCTCGACGAGGTAACACGTTCAGTGCACAGCGAGTCAATTTCCTGAAGATGCTTCGTAGAGAGGTGAAACACGTGTCGAAGTCTAATTAAGTTTATTCCAGCTTAAGGAGATTAGATCAGCGGATTAGTACTACATATTGCTTTGTTCAAGTTAATTTATATTTAACTTCTCAAAGAATACGCTAGATGCCGTTGTTTAACTTCCTTGAAATTCGGTGTACTTAGTTCGTTGCGATCTACGATCGATCGCGGTTGGCACTAAACTCATGATAACCCCTATGGTCTAGAAATCTGAGGGAATATCTACCGTGCCTGGGGAATCAAAGTCTAGACTTAATTATTGTTTTACTTCGATAGAGAAATATCTCACCTTTAGCAGGTAACTCAGGTCGAGTTTCGTAAACTCTACATATTCCATATTAAGTTGTATATTTCTTAGATGCTTGTCGAAGAAGAGACCTTTGCTTACTCCAATCTGAAAAATAAACCTCTAATAAAAAAAAGGCTGGACAATCCTCACAGCCTCAAAGTAAGCTGCTCAAAGTTTGTGTTATGGGTACTAGATAACTGATGTATTCAAAACATTATATACTTACCTACATAGATATATATTTTTAATATACACAGAAAACACCCAGACTAACGCAACAAATTTCTGCAGATCGAACACAAATTTGTTTCGAGGCGGGAATCGAACCCGCAACCTCTACGTCGCAGGCAGACTCTCGGCCGCTGCGCCACTGAGGTCGTCAAAAAACCTTTAATAATACTTATACTGTGAACGAATGTCCAGGGAAGTACAACCACCACGCCTTTTTCTGCCGCCAAGCAGCAACGCTGTGTTTCGGTTTGAAGAGTGTGGTCGCCGGTGTAATTTATTTATTTCTCTCACAAGCTTACAAAATCGAAGGTAATCTAATTAAATCTATATTAAAGTAAATAAATACATTGTATCACTACATCACTACATAGTATAAAACAAAGTCGCTTTCTCTGTTCCTATAACCCTATGTCCCTATGTATGCTTAAATCTTTAAAACTACGCAACGGATTTTGACGGATTTGATGTTTTTTTAATAGATAGAGTGATTCAAGACGAAGGTTTATATGTATAATACATGCATGATATGTGCACCCGTGCGAATCAGGGGCGCGCGGGCGGGTCGCTAGTATGCATATAAAATTAGCATCAATAAAAATATTATTATCATTGTAAAATCAACCAAAGGTAGAAGAATTTAGGGTCAGTTTTACATAGTTATTAGTAAGGCGGTTTGTTACCTTGCCGAAGGAATACGTTCTAGATATCTCTGGTCTGATGCAGGCTTTATTCTTCACATTTTCTGGATTCCGGAGCCAATCGTCAAAGAATCTGGAATTATGTATCTTATCTAAGAAACGAAACACCTTCACGACTTTGATCCCCAGGCACGGTAGCTACAAATTAGCTATCCTACTTCACTACATATATAAAACAAAGTCGCTTTCTTTGCCCCTGTCCCCATGTCCCTATGTGTGTAAATCTTTAAAACTTCGCAACGGATTTTGATGCGGTTTTTTTAATAAATAGAGTGATTCAAGAGGAAGGTTTATATGTATAATACATGCATGATATGTGCACCCGTGCGAAGCAGGGCGCGCGAGCGGGTCGCTAGTTATACACAAAGAGCTCTACTACTTGAGGTCAATGACACTTACGCAGGTGGCCAGTTAGGCTCCAAGTCTCGCCAGGTTCTCCTCCTCATCATCCACCCGAGTCCTGGGAAGAAGTCGGTTCTGTGCAGTAGATCTGGTCTAGATGAATCTATCACCTCCTTCTTGCCATTGTCGTTCCAAGCTGAGATGCACCTGGAAATATTACATAGATATATAGAAAATTCTTTTTGCACATGAACAAAATGTATCGTACATAGGCGAACTTAATGCTAGAGAGCATTCTCTTCCAGTTAACCTTTGTGTAGTTTTGAAAAGACCGAAAGGGCAGTGCACACACATGGATGATTGGGTTTGTTTAAGGTGAGGCAAGTCAAAGAAAATATGGATGGACTGTGTGAAAGATGACATGAGTAAGAAAGGAGTGAGAACCAAGATGACGAATAGAGATAGAGTGGAAGAGAAAACCTGTTGTGCCGACCACACTTAGCGTGGGTAAGGGCAGGGAGATAATGAATAAATAACATTGCTGGACAATCCACACAGCACCATCTAGCCCCAAAGTAAGCTACTCAAAGCTTGTGTTATGGGTAGGCACTAGATTACTGATTTAGGCAAATCAGGCGGACTCTCGCCCGCTGCGCCACTGAGGTCGTCAAAATGATGATGGTTTTTATATCATGTTAAATAGTTACCACAAGCTCGGGTCCTTGTATAGAAGTGGATACGTTCCGAGAAAATACTCGAAGAAATCGGGCGAAATGTCCAAGTCATCTGCAGAATAGTAAATATAAATTTAAAACCAAATAATAGCACTCAACACATTTAAAAAAATTATACACACTCACGACTTAGCTACACATACACACATTCACAAAACTCACTCATAACCCAATTCTATAAGAATAGTTAATTTTGAATTTTAACAGAAGAGCTACGGATTTTATCATTCAATTTTACTTACCTTAAATTTAGGAATAACGTAACTTAGTAGTAAGGAACCGGCTGTCAAGTCACTTGCTATCTCTATCTAATTTGAAGTAAAAATGACTTGACAGCCGATTAGCTTTGATCGAGCTCTCAGAAACCGGGGGTTAGTCTGTAATATAATTAAATGGAGATCTCAAATCCATAAAATGTAAACAGTTAAGTTACTAAATAACTTTTTTGTTTACAATGTGAGGATCCGGTAAATAGGTACCTAATTGAATTATAGATAAATGGGTGAATCAACTTTTAAGGCACTCCTTTTGTGTCCCTGTCATGCAAAGAGCATAAAAATCCTAATTTCCTTATAAAATATGTTTGTTTTGATGTTAACGTAAACTTAGATCCTTTCCTAACATGCTAGTTTCATAGTATTTTATAGTTAATAGGAAAATTTTTACTTTATTATGGTAACTCAGCAGAACATAAGCACTATCCATACAAAAAACATGTGTCCCCAGGCCTAGATGACGATACAATTTAGGACGTATCTTAAAAAAAAGGTATGAATGCACAGCCTTTTTACCCAATATTATGATTCAGAAAAAGATAAACTTACGTTTAAAGTTAACATTTATAAAAGTTTGACAAATATTTTATATTTTTCGTGCATCCAAACTTTTGTCCCAAACTTTGATCAAAACATCAGTTCTACAGAGTTACCGATAAAAATTCATGACCGTTATCAAGAGATGACGCCTACCTTGGTGTCATCTAAGGCGATTATTGTCTAATATTTAGTTGGTATGATCAAAAAATCTCTACCTAGCTTTACCGCCCCCCCAGCCTAAATTAAGTTCTCAGCTGGTGCGCGTAGGTTTATTGTCGCTCTACAGCGTTGCAATGGATATTTATGAGGCACCCTCGTCACTTTTTCTAAAAAAACTCGTTAATATTAGCTTAGATGTCGTGCCCCACTGCAAAACCTAAAAATAGATATATTTTACAGTATATTTTCATAATATTTCGATGATTTATTTTTTATTGTTAGTTGTTCATAATGTTGTCAAAGGAGTGTCTTAAAAGTTGATTCACCCAAATACTATATTTTATTTACATTTTAGCTGTATGCCTCAAGATGGACGTAGGGCAGTGCATCATAGGCCACGTTACTATCGTGAGTGACTGACAAGGCAATGGTTCGTTATAGGTGATGGTCACCACTTAACATCAGATGGGATATCAGCAAGTTGCATTAAAAATAACCACAGCTCGCTTATCTGAAAAACAGCTTCACGACTTTGATCGCCAGGCACGGTAGATATCCCTTCTGATCTCTCAGTACCAATACTAAAGCAAGATTCTTTGAGAATGTCTAAGGGGGGTAGTCAGAGGTACGTCCAAACATTACATTTGGCACATACCCACATTTTGCAGTAGTTAGTATTCCATACGTGACAGGTTGCAAGCCCATCGCCGCTGTTAGAATTCTAACTGGTTTCCTCACGATGTTTTCCTTCACCGTTTAAGAGCACTGGCATTGCGCACATAAATTTTTCGATAGAAAAATCCATTGGTGCACGACCGGATTCGAACCTGCGACCTTACAATCGGAAGGCCGGGTCACTGCCACTAGACCACCGGTGCTCATATCTACAAATACTAACCTTCAACAATGATAACAGCATCATGTCCCAAGCTTTCCAGAACATGATTCATTGCAAACTTGTAATGTCTAGCTATTTTGTAGTATCCTCTGAATTTGACTTTAACTTTGGGCAGCGGTATCTCAGAAAGGTCTGGTTGGGTGACCACGGATATCGTCGGGTCTTCGGCAACAAATGATTTTATAACGCTGTAGGTCGCGTTGTGTGCACAATCCTAAAAGAAAAGTAATGGTACTAACAACTAACTGAAGCGTGTGCTGTTTTATAAATCTGTTTGCTTTTCCTTTCTCTGTTATATTACATATCACTACATAGTATAAAACAAAGTCGCTTTCTCTGTCCCTATGTCCCTATGTATGCTTAAATCTTTAAAACTACGCAACGGAGTTTGATACGGTTTTTTTTAATAGATAGAGTGATTCAAGAGGAAGGTTTATATGTATAATACATGAATGTTAAAGTAGAAAAACAATGTGCACCCGTGCGAAGCAGGGGCGCGCGGGCGGGTCGCTAGTTGTATTATATAATATTAATAATAAAACACGTGCTGAAAAATAAGCATGCTTGAGCATGCTTATTTTTTTTTAATTGGTCGTACGTCGGTTGATGTTTGAAAATCAACCGACGTACGACCAAATAAGCATGGTTTTTACTAGCAAGACCAGTTCACACGTGCTTTTAATAAGCAAGACTCGAAAAAAGTATGCATTTTGCTCAAAAATAAGCACGTGTCTCAGTGCCTTAATGCATTCGTTAGTCACAAAACTTATACTCTAAACTAAGTAGGTAAATAGGAGACAAATTAAGGTAAAAAGAGATGGTGCCAGTCTTAATAAATATGAAAACAATCCATATAAAATTTAACAAACCTTGTCGTTTTCAAATTTTTTTTTCAAAATTTATTGAATCCAGATGTTAAGGCCCCGGTGACAGCGACTCGCAGTTTTGAGGTGCGATTGGCTAGTATTTCATTTCGGGGAGGTTGTTTGAAAGAATAACTATCCAGTGACACGCATAAATACTGTTTGAATACAATTATACAATAATATAAGGGAAATGTGCTTGAGTCAGAAATCATTTTGGTATTAGTATGTTTGGCCTTACGTTTACCTAATACTAAAATGATTTCTGACTCAAGCACATTTCCCTTATATTATTGTATTATTTGTATTCGAACAGTATTCATGCGTGTCACTGGATAGTTATTCTTTCAAACAACCTCCCCGAAATGAAATATTAGCCAATCGCACCTCGAAACTGCGAGCCGCTGTCACCGGGCTCTTAAGTAAATTATAAATATAAAAAAATGGTGGAACTTCCACAGCACTACCTATCTTTCGAATTAGAGTGGAGATACGATGAAGTGCGCCTCGACAAGGCTCATTTATATGGGAACAAGATAGCTGATATAAATATACACAATTTATGTTTTTATTTAATTATATTATATGTTAATTTTAAATATTCAATTAGACATTAAACTAAAAACCTTAAAAAATATAATAACTAATAACTAAAATATATTATTAAAAGGAGTAGTAGTAATATATTATTTGTAAATACATACATAAAATACATAATAACACCCAGACTGAGAACAAACATCTATACTTTCATTTAAAGCGGGATATTTACTATGATTTTGATGATGATGATTCGGGATGATGGTAAATAGGTATCCCGTTTTAAATTAAAGTTATGTTCATAACCATGATAGTTTCAAAAGTTACAAACATCACACATTTTTACTTGTAATTTTAAATTTACTTTATCTAAGTAATTATGTTCATCATCACACAAATTTTTGCTCTCGGTGGGAATCGAACCCACGGCTTTTGGCGCAGAAGGCCTACCAACTGAGCTATGAAGGCTGTCAAAAAAATTAAGATAAACATTTTAAAACATCCGCTTCTGTATACGATGGCAGAACTAACCTGGCTAACTATAATAGGAAATCTCTCTTTATTAGGCCGGAACTTCACTAAGTTGTCCAAACATCGTTTAACTGTCACTCTGTCACATGCTATCACAAGTACAGGCAGGACTAGGGTAGCAGGATCTGAAAAAGACCATGACGCTTAACATCCCTAACATACTGATGGAACAAGAAGATTACTAAAATGTATGTAAGTATTATACTATTACATTGTAAAGAGGATCATATAGTGTGGTACGAACCAAGCCGAGTTTGTTGCCTGTTCTTCTCGGCTTTGGTCGAGTGGAACGGGCACCTAAAGTCACCTAGTTTTAAGGCGTTTCAAAGTGATCTTTGTGATTTTAACACTTTACACGGTTAATGTCCACCCGCGCGAAGCCGGGGCAGGCTGCTAGTGTTTGTTAATTTTACTGACAGTAAGATTTTTATCTAACAGCTTTATCCACCCACTTTTTTCCAATGGTGTCATATCCATCCATTTGTTCTAAAAATATATGTGCGCAATGCCAGTGCTCTTAAACGGTGAAGGAAAACATCGTGAGGAACCCAGTTAGTATTCTAACATGGGCTTGCGACCTGTCACGTATGGAATACTAACTACTGCAAAATGTGGGTATGTGCCAAATGTAATGTTTGGACGTACCTCTGACTACCCCCCCTTAGACATCCTCAAAGAATCTTGAGTTAGTACTTGGTACTGAGAGATCTGAGGGGATATCTACCGTGACTGGGGATCAAAGTCGTTAAGCTGTTTCTAAATAATTGATTCAAGGCATTTTACTATTTACACATTTTAAGAGTAGTAGAGCTCTGTGTGCGACTCATCGTTCAAGATGATTGATGCAGGGCATATACCTATCATGCATGACTTACAATGCACTGCTTTGATATAGATCAAGGCTGGCCAACAAATTTTCCAGGCGAGAAAGTACTGGAGCTGGGCCACCATTACTACCTACAATATTCTTAAGGAACACACAAAAAGACAATGTGCACTTTGTGGCTTCGTGACCAGTGTTGGCCGGCCTTGATATAAATAGTGGTTATCACTTAACATCGAGTGGGCCATCTGCCTGTTACATCAGATAGTTTTATAAAAAACAGAATACACAAAAATTATATCTACCTTCTAAGGTCTAGATCTCCTTTATACCTTTATGTAAGGTCTATAAAACTAAATTAAGCCATGTGTAAAAAATAAATGTATTGAGTACTAGTTGCACCCCGCGGTTTCACCTGCACAGATTAAAATCCCGGTATTCCCATGGTATTACAAGTAGGCTATGTGCTATTCCAGACTATAATCTATCTCTCTGCCAAGTTTCATCCAGATCATTTCATCCATTCCTGCATTATTTTAAAGTTTGGCTAACTTTCCAATAGTGTCAGAAGCTACGGAGGCTGAGATATTTTAACAGCCTTTTAGCCTTAATCTGAAATGAGTCTCATTTCCACCCCCTTTTCTTCCCAAAGTTCCTTGGGTAGAATGTAAACCAACCCTGTAAACATGCCTTTATTTCCAATATGAGTCAGAAGCTATTAAAGCTTAAAATTTTTAGAGCCCTTCATTTTAGACAAGGATCTCTTACTAGCCAATGTAAACAAGCCCTTTGTATTGTTCTTCAACAAGTGGTAGAATGCACTATCAAAGATTGTTACCTGGCATGACAACCTTCTCACTGTCTCCATCGTCGGCCGCGTCAGGTTTCCTCAGATGCTTCTTCACTGTCTCCAGCAATTTGCTGCTATCAGCAACTTGCTCACTCACTTGTTTTTGGAGCTTTTCTATCCTACTCTCTATCTCCAACACATTGTTCTTCACTGGAGTCACTCTGGGAACCTCTATTAGAGAATAATAAGTCGCAATAAACCATAAAAAGGCCGCAACACCACCGATAATAAATACTTTTCTCAAGTTCAAACGCATTTTTTAATCTTTGTAAACAATCAAATTCTACACGGGTATCTGATTATTGATCGGTAGTACTAGGGATCGAAGAAGCGGAGGTAAACTTCTGATGATATATCATGTCCATGGTCCCCTATAATGCAATAGGTACGTCAACACTTTGCTAAATAAATAAACATTGCAATTTCTGTGCGCTTCGTAAGATTTGTTTACACGAGTTCGGTATACTGCTAATAGAGAATAAAGTGGAAAGCTGAAGTATATTTTATAAAGGAGTCATTTTTCTTGTAAATCTTTTTTTTAATTTACAACAAAACAAACACAAAACGCATCTCAAGTCACAACACCGATTTATTTGAATTTTTTAGGACACGTCAGTGAATTCATTCACGAATTCAATTCAGTGAACTGAACACAGATTTATAAGTATAGTCCTAAAGGACTGAAGAACTCAGCCAGCAGCACTCCAGCAGGAAAACTGTCAGTCAGTCTTGCTTGTCGTTGTCACTTCATCTTGTACTGAACGTACTTCATGCTTGACGTTGACTTAGTTCATGAGTCATGAGCGTTGACAGATGATGTTTGGATGAATCAAATTCCTTGGGATAAATTCTTGATCCCGAGGAATTTGAATACAGTAGTACTAAATACAGTAGCACACATTCAGTACATCCTTACATCAGACAGTAAGTATATACCTACACAGTGTAATTTACTGTTACGATGATGTACTTATACACAACTAGTTGCGCACCGCGGTTTCACCCGCGCAGATTTAAATCCCAGTATTCCCACGGGATAAAAAATAGACTACCTATGTGCTATTCCAGACTATGATCTATCTCTCTGCCAAGTTTCATCCAGATCCGTTCAGTTTTATAGCGTTTAGGTAGGTAGAAAGTACCTACCTACTAGACTTGGGAAAATCCCAAAGATTTTTTACAACAGCCCGTTATTATCAGGGGCATTATTCTCCTCTTTTTAATATTTTTGTAGATGAACAGTTAGGTAGGTACATGGTGCCAATTCTGTTGTTTAATTTTCCTAACTCATCCTTATTTGATAGAACTAAAAATAATGAGCAGCAGAGAGCTACTACCAACTGAGCTATGAAGGTTGTCAATACTATAATTTTGAATCTTTTATAGCTTTCTTGTGTATTGGTATTTTTTTATTGGTCATATATTTCACAAGAAAGAAAGAAAAGAAAGAAAGGAAGAAAACATATTTATTTCGACCCACAAACACAGGTAAGTACTTACCTAAAACTAACAGAAAATAAAAAATAATAACCTACACTAATAAACAAGACGCATGTAGGTACCTAGTTATAGTACCTAAGTACATACCTATAAAAAAAGAGGTATAATTTACAAAGCATTTTCCACCAGCCCCCTTTTGTACCTAGGGGTTTAAAACAAGATTGACGTGCAGTGTAGTAGAGCTCTTTGTGAAGGGCTCGTCTATACAGGGTGTCCCAAAAGGTTACGTAACTAGGAAGAGGGGTGATAGGGGTGGTCACAAGGGTCACCAGAAAAATAATAAAAAAAATCCCCTCTGGGTATTAAAAAAAATAAAAGGCATTTTTTAAAAAACTAAAAATTTTACGCCTTGTGGGGTGATTTTGCTCCCGATGACCTACAAATATTGGTATATTAAAAAAAAATGCTGTTATGTTATCGTCAATAACCCTTTTTCAAATTGAAATAAAAAAAAGGCAAGGCGTAAAATTTTTAGTTTTTTAAAAAATGCCTTTTATTTTTTTTAATACCCAGAGGGGATTTTTTTTATTATTTTTCTGGTGACCCTTGTGACCACCCCTATCACCCCTCTTCCTAGTTACGTAACCTTTTGGGACACCCTGTATACAGGTATGCCGAGGTAAAATGGATAATATTGTTTAAGTAGATTGTAGATACATACATACCTATGTACCTCAATTACCTACTAGGTACTTACCTGTTACATTATGACTCGCTATGTTTTTGTATTTAAAATAAACTAATTAGGTCATATAGTAGGTACGACTTTCCGCCCTAACACGTGTATTAAGTATAACATAGAATATGAAAAAAGTTCTGATTTTAAACACAAATGGCGCATACCGAAGCTATTTGAAAGCAATTAACGAAAGTTTTGAATACCGAAGCAATAATGCGGAAATACGACAAGAACTTGTCAAATTATTTACGAGTTTGGGGTTCCGTTGCGTTGGCGGGCGGCGCGGCGCAACGCGGCGATGCGCTCGCCCGAGTAACGTCAACAAATACCTATACCTATACATACCATTCACCCTATAAAAAGCCTGTTTTATTATGTAAAAATCTAGATTAAAAAGCACTTACTTACTCACTAGTGAGTAAAAGTGTTCTCTGTCTCTCTCTAAACTGCACTAGCATAACTGATATATTTAATACATGACATACTCACATAGATAGATATTTTTTTAATATATATAGAAAACACGCAGACCAACGGAACAAATTTCTGCAGATCGTACACAAATTTGTTCCGAGGCGGGAATCGAACCCGCAACCTCTTGCGTCGCAGGCGGACTCTCGCCCACTGCGCCACTGAGGTCATCAATCAAATCATGCAAATTGAACACAAATCGGTTTTTATTCAATGTCGACCAATCGAATCTCGAAGAGTTATTTAGTATTTTTGCAAGCAGGTTGTGTAGCATTGAAATGGAGGTCGTGTAGTGCACTCTAAATTCAAACGCCAAAACTGTGAGTAAAAAAAGCTTGGTCATGTTCGTGTATTGGTGCCTAGTACACATAACACAAGCTTTGAGTAGCTTACTTTGGGGCTAGATAGTGCTGTGTGGTTTGTCTAGCATTATATAAGTGTTTAGCATTATTTAATTTATTGTAATAATTATAAAATGATTCATTAAAATGTTTATTTTCGCCAAAATCTTTCTTTTTCTCATAGTCATGGTATGCAATTTGAATAAAACGGATTTATATCGAGGGCCTTGAAACAATTGCGTCGCTCAGGATTCTAAAACATGAAGCACTCGCTGCGCTCGTGACTCAATCATCATGAGTCGTTAGAATCTAATCGTTAGCTCGTGATTCATCTATGCCCCTTGCTTTAACTTTTCACTAACCCTCTGATTCATAATCCCTGCCATTTTATAGCGGCTCTATAGAGCAAGACAAGCCTTTTCATGCCAACGAAAAGAGACAGCAACAGAATTATCGTTTTTTATTATTATAAGAGCATAAATTTTCATTACATACATAACCTATGTATCTACCTTCATAGATTTACATAATAATTATATTCGTGTGCCTCGTGTACCTACCTATAGGTACAATCTCCGGTGATCTATATCTACACTAATATTATAAAGAGGAAAACTTTGTATGTATGCACGTATGTATGTATGTATGTTTCGAATAGGCTCAAAAACTACTGGTCCGATTTCAAAAATTCTTTCACCATATGAAAGGTACATTATCCCTGAGTAACATAGGCTACATTTATTGCTGGAAAAAATTAGGGATCCTTACTAAAACATAAAAATGTAACCGAAGGTGTAATATAAAATGTCTTTCATTGCATGCGCTGCGGAAACTATTGACGATAGAACAAAAAAATGTTCTACAATATTAAAGAACACATCATTATCTACAATTAAGTCAGGGATAGCATATGTCTAACTATTTTAGTTATGTTACTATAACTACTTTTCTACATTTTAAATGTTGATAAAAACGCCGACCCAAATCAGACCATGTTATCTATGTCTTCATATTAATCCTTATCCAAATAAATCATTTTGTATGCGAGGCTGTTTCAATACCTGTAGATTACTTCTTGAATTTTTTTAAATCGGACATTCCATTCAAAAGATATAACGAAATTAAAAACATTAGTGCGCCTTAGAAAGCGCGACAGCGAGGAGAGTTCTGACTCAGCTCGGGCACATAGGTGAATATACACTGCCCGTAGCTGGCACACTTGCATGCAAGCTACAGACACATACGCTAATTGGCATGCCTGTACCTGGCATGCAAGTAGTTAGCACAACATTCTATTTTAGGTCAGGTACTGGCATCCACGTGACGGAGGGGTCTCGGGGGGCTACGAAACCGGCATGTGTAAACGTCGCGACAGGTACAGGCATGCCAGTACCTGACGTGTTGGCATGCCACGTAACCGAGGGGGGGCTACGAAACCGGCATGTGTGAACGTCGCGACATGTACAGGCATGCCAGTACCTGACGTGTTGGCATGCCACGTAACCGAGGGGGGGCTACGAAACCGGCATGTGGGAACGTCGCGACACCTGACCTGATGAGTTAACTTGCAAATGTATCCACAATGTGTCCATAAATCCTGCATGCCTGTAACTTGCATGCCCGCTGGCCGCTACTGTTCCATTTTACTGGCACGTGTATTTTCACCTTCGTGTGTTACGAAGCGCGGGAGTCTAAGTTTATCCTAAAATGTTGAAAAAAATTATGTTCACCCATGCGAAGCTGGGACAGGCCGCTAGTTATGTTATATTCGTCTAATATTTGCCTATTTTTCACGAATAAGACGAA
The DNA here is from genome assembly GCA_963576535.1 of Plemyria rubiginata. NCBI lineage: Eukaryota > Metazoa > Arthropoda > Insecta > Lepidoptera > Geometridae > Plemyria > Plemyria rubiginata. The sequence continues at coordinate 2,069,185 of OY754911.1, read as the reverse complement.
TACGATAACCAATCCTGTATTCGCCTTGTTCGTGAAAAATATGCAAAAATAGATGAGTAGTCACTACACAATACCTCGTATATCGTCACTATCATTATCCCTATCATCACTACATAATTAGTATAAAACAAAGTCGCTTTCTCTGTCCCTATATCCCTATGTCCCTATGTATGCTTAAATCTTTAAAACTACGCAACGGATTTTGATGCGGTTTTTTTTAATAAATAGAGTGATTCAAGAGCAAGGAATGAGTTTACCCGTGCGAAGCAGGGGCGCGCGGGCGGTTCGCTAGTTACACAATATATCGTATTTGGAAAGTGTAATAGATCAACGAAACGCGAACACGAATGTTACCTACATTCTACAGTTGGTTGTAGTGTATTGTAAGTACGAAGTTCTAGTGTAGCAAAAAAAATCTAACGAACTCAAAAGAATTAAAATATTACATGCAGAACCAACCAACTTATTTTAATTTAAGACAGCTTAAAACCCAGCCGTGTTTATTCACGGTCTGCATTCTATAGTGAAAAAGCGATTGAAAAAACAAGCGCCGGCGCAGGATAATCTCTTAGGTAGACCGTATAACAAAATATGCCCATTATTCAAAAGGGCACCTTTGTTTTTGTCATGTTATTTATTACTAGGGATCCGTAGACGCCTGTGTAAACGAACGGAAGGTTTTCTACATTTTATTCGCAAAATTTATTTGACTCAAAGCATTTACGTGTACCTATCATACATTACTTAGGTATCTAGACGTAGGTACTTAGGTATAGTAACAGGGGTTACTCAACGGGAAGTTTTCGTCCCATTGTGTCACAGTGTGACTGAGAGGTGTACCTAATTCAACGGGAATAACCCTATATTTCCAGGTGGAACGATTTGGTCACAACTTCGATGATATTGCAACCTTTGATTATATACCTCTAGATGGAGTTTTGCGCTGCAATCGCAACAAAAACAACAGGCTGGATTTGAAGCGCTTGTGTGTGAATTACGCACACAAGCATGCGTAACTACAAGCGCGCTACGTCACATGTGGCTGTACTGAGTGATACCAGCTCTTGAATATTTCCCATAATAGTAGGGGAAAAAATATGTTTTGAATTTTTTTTAATTCACCTTTTAGAAATGATTACGAGGTAAAATATATCTGTAATGAAAAAATATATTATTGAAGATTATTTATTTTCAATATTCTTACTAAAAATAATAGACATAGACATATACTCTCTTTTAATATTCTAGTTTTAATTATTTTTACACAAATCATAAAATCATTCATATAAAGTTTCATACAATTGTATTATTTATATTCGATACAGCAGAAGGCTTAGTGACCTTCTCTTTGAATTTGTTTTTTAAACAGTTTTCGTTTAGAGGTTACATCCCGTTTAATATTTTCCAACTTTAACCAAGAGTAGTAGAGCTCTTTGTGAAGGGCTCGTCCGGGGAAGTACTACCACCACGCCTTTTTCTGCCGCCAAGCAGCAACGCTGTGTTTCGGTTTGAAGAGTGTGGTCGCCGGTGTAATTACAGGCACATGAGGCTTAACATCTGTATGCCTCAAGTTGATGGACGCAGGGCAGTGCATCGTAGGGCACGTTCCTATTGTGCGTGACCTACGGGGCAATGTTTTGTTTATAGGTGATGGTTACCACTTAACATCAGGTGGACCATCTGCTTGTTCCATCAGCTAGTTGTATAAAAAAAAAAAAAAAAAAACTGTCTTTTATTAATATCGTAAGACCAAATATTTTTCCACAACTAGTCTTATCAAGTTAGATTGATGCAAAAGACCGCAAACATGATCAGTTTTTACTTCAAAGTAATTAACACCCCCAATAAATTGTTTCATTACAGTGGATACTATTTTTACATAATTAACAGGCGTCATTATGAAATCTTGCTTAATAAACTCAAAGAGCAGGCAACCCTGTAAATATGGCGTCAAATGGCGTCGTATCTAAGGACAAAATTAAAACTTTATTAATTTAATGATTTCTTCAGCTTATACCAATTCAAAGTTTACTTGCCGATGATATGTAACTTGTTTAGTGGTTTTCAATCGTCCTTTGTAATTCCTGCACACTTTTATAGCGCAAATCGTCATTTTTGTAAGCCACAGAACGCGTGTTTACCGCACAACAATAGTGTCGCCACTGAGCGTGCGGGACGAACTTATGAGCCAACAGTTGGCTGATATTTTTTTTGACGTCTAAACGCTCGAACTCTCCATCTAGAGGTATATAATCAAAGATTGCAACCAACATTTTCGCATTACATAAAGACATGGTTTTTATCTTTCTCTTGTTTATTAGAAGACCCCACTTGTTAGGAACAATATTTTTTATTATTCTGGAGTATTTGTGCCTAGGTCTTCCAGCGATTCCACCATGATGAGTAATGATGACTAAGTAATAGGTATCGTTGGAAAAACAAAGCGAAGGTGAGTGATGTACCTCTTTGCTATGGGTACATTTCATTATAAATGGTAGACTTATAGCCTACTAGTTGCGCCCCGCGGTTTCACCCGCACAGATTTAAATCCCGGTATTCCCACGTTAGCCTATGTATTATTCCAGACTATGATGTATCTCTCTGCCAAGTTTCATCCAGATCCGTTCAGCCGTTCCGGCGTGAAATAGTAACAAACATCCATCCATCCATCCATACAAAGTTTCGCGTTTATAATATTAGTAGTAGGATAGGCTAAAGAAAAAGATACTTAGATTTTTTTAATCTAAAATATATTGATTTTATAGTTGATTAAAAGGATATACATAGGTACCAAGGTACCCCGAAGGACTATAATATTAACATTTTTCTTGAAGCTTTTCATGTTGTACCTACCTTGGCGAAAAAACCTCCGATACAGCCTATGGCTTACGGGGGAGAAATGAACGTGAAAAACGGACAGTACCTACGAGAGACCCAGGGTTCAAGAATGTGTGGATGAGCTCGATCCCGGTGCCGAGAGGAGCGGTGATAAAATCTCGACGCTGGGATAAGGTCGAAAGCTCCTCAGAGCATTCCCCGTTGTCAGAGAACAAGAGCGCTTAGGAACCAATGGTGTCGATTCTATTGTTGCAATATCCTAAACTAACCTAATCTGACAGTTCTAAAATTATAGCCGTCCTTGTTGTTTCGGTCTCTTAGAAAGGGATGGCAATATTGTTAGGAAAATTAGATAACAGAATTGGCACCAAATGTCGCGGCGCGTTGGCTGAGCGGCTCATAACGCGTTGATAACGGCTTTTCTCTTCTCTGTAGGGAGGTGTCAAATCGTTGCAGCTATAATCTAAATAGGTATAATCGTTGTTGCTAGGTACTAGGTAATGTAAAATTCATCATCATCAGCCTATAGAAGTCCACTGCTGGACATAGGCGTCCCCTATTCGCTTCCAGGAAGAACGATTCTGAGGCCTTTCCATCCACCGACTACCCGCGATCCTAACAATGTCGTCAGTCCATCGGGTAGGAGGGCGTTTCACACTTCGCTTTCCTGTTCGTGGTGTACCTAATGTAAAAACCTAGGACAAAATTGTGATTTTGTTTTTGCTCCTGACTTGAGTAGGCTTTAAGTATAACTTTTATGCATTTGATTAAAAAAACCGCCGTAACCATAGATGAAATACACGTAATAATAAGTAGGTATGTACCTAAGTTATAAAAAAAGAGAATTTTTATCAATAAGAGCCTGTATTAGTGTCCCACTGCAGGGCCACTGTGGACCAGTTCTTTAGGCACTATAGGCGTCCATTTCGTCTCTCCATCTTCGCGGCGGTAAGAAGTTATCTACTACTACCTGGTTTTAAAATGAATTTAATAACCTACCAGTATAACAATATATTTAATAATTAGGGATTATTTGGTAGTAATATAGTTGATAGATAAGTAGGTACTTATTAATCTGGTATTTATGAGTAGGTAGAGTAATAACGTGGTAATACACAGCCTCAAAATCCTCTAATTATCTCGTCTCCAATCCCATCTGACGCTCCCAATTAAGCCAACTAACTAAATAATTATCACGATTAATGCGCGCGCGCATATATCACAAAACTCCTTAAATAAATCCTAATTTGATAAAGAAGACAAGCATCCGTTCAGTGGCACGCCCACTTCGATCCCATTGGTGGATCTCTAATTATAGCTCCTCAGGGAGCTATTTGCATCGTTTAACGGATCGCAAACTGATATGAACCATAATAATACAGCACAAGAATCAAATTGGAAAAACATTTTTTGAAGAAAATTGTCATCCAGAAAGACGCCCATTAGCCGATGTTGTCCATCTTCATTTCAGTCGCGTCTCTGGCATACGTGATAAATCCAACTGCCGAACGATTTGAAACCTTATTCCTTAATGAAGAAGGCTGATGGATAGCTCTGGCTAGCGAGCCCGTTAATATGTTCTTCAGAAGAGGTAGTTAACATTCTCATCCCGACGTTTCAGCGGGCCAATTGACAAAAACGCATCGGCAGAGGTTCGAATTAGTCTAAATTATTACACAGTGCAGTTCAAAATACTCCCCAATTTCGTTCTGTTCAGACGTTATCCTTTCGCAATGGATATTGATGAACACACTGAAAAGGCTGAAAGAAATGAAGCGAAACTCCCATTTTCTATTGAAAATTTGCTTGCTGATAAAATAGGAGCAGCAAGTACTCCAAGTGAAGTGTTGCGTGAGTTCGATGATGGAGGTAGTGACTGTTCTGAACAGGTTGACGTGGAAGGATCTACGGCAGATGCGCAGGATTATATGGAAGTGAAAAATGATTATCAACAACCAGGTACTTTTCTATGACATATTATTGATTTATATTTATGGCTATAGATATGCTGTCGTGCTGTATGGATCTGAGTGATGGGCAACGAAAGGGACGGATGAAAGAAGAGTGTATGCAGCAGAAATGCGAATGTTGAGATGTGAGAATAATGCAGAGTACGATGTGACAAGGATGGATAAAATGAGTAATGAGTATATTCGAGGAAGTTTGAAAGTAGCGCCTGTGACGGATAAGTTGAGGAGTAATAGGTTAGCGTGGTATGGGCATGTCATGAAGAGCCTGAAGAGGGAATAAAGTCATATTACAGGGAGTGTTAGATATGAATGTCGTTGGTTTTATAAAGAGAGGTAGGCCAAAGATAAAATAGACTGTGTGAAAGATGACATGAGTGAGAAAGGAGTGAGCTCCGAGATGACGAATGATTAGAGGGCTCTTTAGTCGACTGGCCCCGGAAAAACTCTGGCATTACGTTTACGGGGCTAGTCGAATAAAGAGCCGATAGAGGAGAGTGGATATGACTGTCACATAATCCACCTCGTCTACTCAAAAGGTGTCACATGGTGACACCTGTTGTGCCGACCCGTGCAGTGTGGGATAAGGGCAGGATGGTGATGTCTGTCATTGCACCAAAAAACAAAGCATTTTTCGCACATAGTAACATAAATGAATTTAATCAAACAACAAGTTTGGTTTAAGATATTTATTTCACATAAAATTTACAATAAATCACTTACTGAGAAAAATTTTTGGTTCCAATATTTACATTTTGTTTGTAGCAGTGAGCACATAATGTACAGGTAATAACATAATAAGCATCTAATAAAATAAAACAAAGTCATGCTAAGTAATGGATTCGGACTATGGAAACACTAATAATAATACTAGTGCGAACCCGGGGTAGGCCGCTAATTTAATAAAAACATAGGAACGCCAGCCGTATATGTAGGACATTTTGGTTATTATCTTTTATGTTATTATTGTCACATATTTTTGTATCTTACGACACTCGGGCAGATAAAACGAATCTTTTGATACCTCAAACATCAAAATCCATCCAGCCGTTTAAGCTGGGTACTGGCCAACGTTACGAGGTGTAATGTAACATGTTATACACAGCGAGCATTCATGCAGTCAGTATACGTAGTGTAACCGGGAAACCGGCGAACAATGAGCAGCTCATTCCTCGCTTTGAACTGGTTGTCGGTTTTTTTGCGAAAGTCGTTCCGAGCGCAAGCGTTCCTATTGTGCGTGACCTACGGGGCAATGTTTTGTTTATAGGTGATGGTTACCACTTAACATCAGGTGGGCCATCTGCTTGTTCCATCAGCTAGTTGTATAAAAAAAAAAAAAAAAAAAAAAAAAAAGCGGTGCGTCGCACTTGTTCACAGTAGCTCTCGTATCTACTCATCATACTCTCATTCTCACTCATCATTATCCTCTCGTATTTACTTATTTATTTAATTTATAGACGAGCAGCTTTCGCTGATTATGTCTACGTCACAGTGTTGAAATTATTGAAAATTGAATTAGAATTGTTGAAATTATTAAAAATTGAAATTGAATCGTTGAAATTAGGTACCTATTATTTGAAATTTTTTGTTTAGTGTCTTTGTTATTGTCTTTTTTTGTTTCACTTTTTAAGCACCATTTTACTTAGTTTATTTTTGAAGGCATTCACCGAGTCAGTTATTTAATTTTTTTCTTTAAACATTGAGTGGGATAAAGAAAAAAATGTATTTGAACAAAAATACAAAGAACCAGTGTTGTGGAACCCAGAGCATTATAAAAAAATAAAGGAGGAAGACGCTTGGGATAGATTGGCTTCGTTTCTCAATAGCGACAGAAGAACATGTAAAAAAAATGACACGTTTACTGGCTTCATTGAGGAGGTAAAAACAAAAAATCTAATGAGAGGAAACATGCGTAAAAGTTTTTATATTGTTCGGTAATCATTCGGTTTTTTAATATTGCTATTTATGACAAACCACCAATACGTCTCTGTTTATAAATGAGTTCTTAATTTGGATTAATTCATAATTGGTAGAATCAAAGATCCAAGCACAACCTCATGTACTGTCGGCCATATGAGTCACACAGTTTTGACGAGCATTTACGCCGATTTAAAGAACACAGTAACATGCTGCTCAATGCGTAACGTGCTCGATGCGAATGTTACATTACACCTCGTAACCTTGGTCAGTACCCAGCTTTAGGTGCTACCTGGTAATGAAGAAAATATCATACATACACATAGCACGCCAAACACATTACCCACGGCACTCGGGCAATTAAGGAAAAAGGCATTGACGAATTACTATTTATTACATAACTAGCTGGTACCCGCGACTTCGTCTGCGTACTTTTAATTTGAATATTATGCAATAAAAGGTAGCCTATGTTCTTTCTCAGGGTCTAAAGATTGTCTGTGCCAAATTTCATCAAAATCGGTTGAGAGGTTTAAGCGGGAAAGCGTAACAGACAGACAGACAGATAGACAGACAGACAGACAGAGTTACTTTCGCATTTATAATATTAGTTGGGATAGTTGGGATTTGATTTAAATCGCGATACGGTATGAAAAAATGTCAGAAACTAGAAAAGTATTCTCGACGATTTCCGCCGAATGAAACCTATTGAACTGATTTAGGAGTATGTATTTCAACGGTACCTCAAGGAAATTCAAGGAATTTATAAACTACCGTCTAATTCTTTGAGCTAACTCAAAGTTTTAGACTAGACAAAGGATTTCCTTGCAGGGGCGTGTCAATCAACTGACACGGATGACAGATTGATTAATTGTCGGTAATCACTCTGCTGAAATAGACTGTGATGACGTAGCGTCCGCTGAAAATAAGACGATTTAATTCTTAGATAGGTATGACTTCCGGCTTTGGTTTTCTCTATTCCGTGATATTTATGGACCACAAGCTACCGGATTTTTAACATCGTCCAGACACCACCTGCAAAGTTACTGGGCAAGCAAATAAATTCTGTGTATGTAGAGCATACTAAAAGCAGCGATAGGCTTGCAACCTGTCACAAATCTTTTCAAAGCTAGGCATCTGCGAAATTTAATTTGGATGTGCTATGCTAACCCCTTAGAAAGAAATAAAACTTGTTGGTAAAAGGTTATTCTATGGGATAGAGCTGTAATTCTTTTTTAAACAGATTTTTGTAGAAAGATCATTTTTTTTTATTAATAATGGTTATTAAAAAAACCTTTGTTTAAAAGATTTATTTTGGTTGAAATAAATCTTTCTGTGAAAACTTTTTGTGGAACGAGACTTTTGTTTCGTGATAAATCCTACTAAACTAAAAAACCTACTAAAGTTGGTTACCTAAGTGTTCTAAAATCGTTCAGTGAAATACATTGTAGGCAATGCTAGGCATTTTTACTTTTGCACCCACTAAATCAGATCAAGCTCAATCATGCAGAAGATAAATTGATTAGCGTCCAAAACAATTCTATGATCCGCTAGACGAAAACAAGTGACAAAACATGCATTTAAACCACTTTGACAGCGGTAAAGCAATTATGTCAATTTATCGTCACTTGTCAACGAGCGATGTCTTTGTTTCGCGCCACTGTAAGGCCTGCCAAACTATTCAGTGTCAAAAAATGTTAATTAGGTCTTTAATGCCTGGCAATAAAGGAGAAACTCCAACCGACCGATGATATTTTTACGGCAAACCCAAACTGGTTTTCAGTGTTGACGCAGTCGGTCGCGCTCGAGATTCTCCCATCCGCTGTCTGGTAATAGAATTTTACAGCTTTTTAATGAGCTCCGACCACTTACTAAATTTCACTCGCAAGACGTTTCTTTTCATGTTTATCTCCGTTTTTTTCTAACCGGTGAATAATTACGGAGCAGAAAGATTTAGCTAACGAGACTTGGGACGCGAGGAGATTTATCTTTTCGTAACAAATTTAGAAAATGAGACATCAGTGCACGTTTAATGGATGCGAGTGTGTGTGTAGGTACCTTCAGTTAAATCGTTTTGTTTGTGCGTAGGTACACAGCGCGTCAGGAAAGCAATTACTGAAACGGCTAATTTGAGTCGCGATAGTCGGGACATAGCTACAGTCTGGGACAGTTTATCGTTGGCAAATCGTAAATAAATTAAATTTAACGATATATTTTTGCCAATGGCTCGAGTTATTGCTTGAAAATACATTTACAACTTTTTTATGTAATGAGCACGCACAAAACTAGCACACGTTAACGTTTGTTTCAGTTTTTTTACAACCATGAAACAATTAAAATTGACTTTTATCAAGCATGGTTTACATCCTTCGAGACTCTTGGTACCACTGATCTACACTAATATTATATTACTAGTAGCGTCCCACAGTTTCACCCGCGTAATTTTAAATCCCGGTATTCCCATGGGATAAGTAGCCTATGTGTTATTCCAGACTATAATATATCTCTGTGCCAATTTTCACCAAGATCCGTTAAGCCGTTCTGAAGTAAAAGATAGATTAACAAACATCCATCCATACTTACAAACTTTCGCATTTATAATATTAAAAGGAAGTAGGATAGTACGAGTAGGATAAAGAGGAAATCTTTGGATTTTTGTATGTTACCAAAAGGCTCAAAAACTGCTCCTCAGATTTTAAAAATTCATTCCCCATAAGAAAACTACGTTATCCCTGAGTAACACAGGCTACATTGATTACTGGAAAAAATTAGGGATCCCTACTAAACGTCAATAATGTAACCCAAGGTGTAATATAAAATATCTTTCATCGCATGCGCTGCGGAAACTATAGACGATAGAACAAAAAAAAATCTACAGTCTTAAAGAAAGAAAGAAGAAACATTTATTTGTAACGGACGGTAACAATACACGGGACACACAAACACTGAAAAACAAGTAACAACATACGGAAAATCACTACATAGATAGTATTAAACAAAGTCTCTTTCTCTGTCCCTATGTCCCCATATCCCTATGTCCCTATTTATACTTAAATCTTTAAAACTACGCTACGGATTTTGATGTGGTTTTTTTTGATAGATAGAGTGATTCAAGAGGAAGGTTTATATGTGTAATACATGCATGATATGTGCACCCGTGCGAAGCGGGCGGTTCACTAGTAAAAAATAAAACAAAAATAAAAAAATTATAAGCATGAAAAATTAACACAATAAAACAGAATATTACAAAGAAATTAGTGTCTCTCGACACCGATGACTACAAATGGGCGTCCAACTCAGCATTTGTTGTGCTTTGCAACACAACGCTGGTCTTCCGTTGGAACCTAAATAGAGATGTCACGGATATCCTCTAACAAATACAAATACATTTATTTACCAAAACAATTACATTATAATAGTTACTGATGGTCCCCGCACAAGGACAAGCCTGTATCGCGGGAGGCCAGGGTAAAAAAGAGCGTGATTTACTTATACAACAGTTTACATACAGATAACACAAAAAACAAGGCACAATACACGAGACTAAACACAGGAGACGGATAAACAGCTAAAGAACACGACATGATGTAAAAACACAGTTAACATAGCATAAGAATGTGGGTGTAGTGTAGGTAAATAGGAGGGCATGAAAGTAGGGGTATATAGTTATTTAAAATTAATAAAATAAAAAATAAAACAAAATAATCATAATAAATACAATAAATTAATAAGTCAATTATTGACCGAGCGAGCGAAGCGTCTCAGTTTCCACATTGGCCAAAAATGCGTTTGTCTGTCTGTCTGCCTGTTCTCCTCTACAGGTCGCATTTTTCAACCGATCTGGACGAAACTTGGTACACAGGCTATATGACTTATTAAATTTTTTTGTCGTCGGGGATTTTTGATTGGAGGGGTACTTCCCCCAAAAAGGGGCAAAAAAGGGGGCTATTTCATATACTGAATATCTCCACCAAATGAGATCCGATTTCGATTGTTCTTTTTTTATTTGAAAGGTAGTAACTATAAGTTGGTCTCATAAAAGTTTGGTGAAGATCTGATGAGGATCTTTAGCATGATGAACGGGATAGATCATCAAAAAATCGACGGGTTTCAATCAAATTTGAGAGAAACACTAAGGAACTCATTCTACACAAGATGATTAAAAAAAACCAATAAAAATCAATAAAATCATAAATCGGAAAAATTATATCTACCTACCGCTAAGTCAGTGAATTGCTCACTTTTAGTGTGCTCGCGAGGTCTGTCAGCTCACAGAGCCACTAGTAATAATTATGAGACTAAGAAACAAAAAAATAAAAAAACTCAAACTTGTACGGTTCAAAGTGTTAAATTAAATGAAAAAACTAAAATTCGTTAATATAATAATAATAGATAGGTGGTACCTATTTTGTAGAAATATAATATAAGACATACAAATAAAATAAACATAAGTAATGCTTTAAAAGATGGAGCTGGTGTTAATTACTAGATATGCAAAGAAAAACTTCCCTGGCAGTAGAATTAAGGAAGAATATAATAAATATGATGAAAAAACAAAAGGAATGAGAAAAAAACACATTATTATCTACAAATAAGTCAGCGATAGTATATGCCTAACTATAATATTTTAGTTATGTTTCTATAACTACTTTTCTACATTTTAAATGTTGATAATATTGCCGACAAATAACATGGATATCCAAACAAATCATTTTTGTGCATGGCTGTTTCATTACCTGTAGATTACTTCTTGATTATTTTTAATCGGACATTCCATTCAAAAGATACTCGTATAACGAATTTAACTACTGTATTATAATACGATAATCAACTCGCGGAAAACGGAGCGCGTTCTCAAGGGCGGGCCACCAAAATGCGGTATACGTAGGGGTACGTGCAAATATGTCTAAGTCTTATTATTATCCTAAAATGTTGAAAATTATGTCCACCCATGGCACCCATGCGAAGCTGGGACAAGCCGCTAGTCTGTAATAAACATGCAGTGGTACCTAATTATTCAGAAGCCTGAAATAAGTCCAATTTCCCCTGCGGTTTTCCCTCGGAGTTACGACATGGGGTCCTTCAAAAGGCGGGTTTATCTCTTCCTAAAAGGCCGGCAGCGCATCAGCAACGCCCCTGGTGTTGTAGGTGTCCATGGGCGACGGTGACCACTTCCCATCAGGTGGCCCGTATGCTCATCTGCCTGCTTTGGCATAAAAAAAAATAGCTTACAAAAAAAACCGTCCTAAATTGACATCAAGAGTAACATAATTGCTGTGGAGTCATAGCGTGAGCTCAAATGAGCCGGATAGGCGCGAAGTTTTTTAGATTTTTTATAATTGCTCGAATTTCTAGAGGAAGCGTTGGCTCGCCTTTCCGTGATTTATCGAGGTGTTAATAACGGTTGAACTTTGAGCCGAAAGTGTCGTCTAGTTTTAAATTACTGGTTGCTGTTAAACTGAAGGTTTACCTACCTACGTTTAATTATAGTGGCGGAACCTAACCAATGTAGGTAAATAAAAAGGGTAGGTAGGTAGGCAATAAAACATGTTACGTGGACACCGCTAGACTTGTCTATTTCAGCTACTTTCTTTCTTAGCATTATGTCCTACGGCATTTTGTTGAGGGGGGGGGGGGGGTGTTGCAGATATTAACACCATCATTGTGCTGCAGAAGAGGGCGGTTCTTGCAGTTTATAACATGGGTCCCAGAGAATCGTTACGAAATAAGTTTAAAGAAATAAATATAATGACTTTACCTTGTCTTCTCACAAGGTAAAGTCATTACATTTATTTCTTTATATTTACTAATGTACGAAAATATTTGGTACATAATATTATGTTCGAAAAAATATTAATTTATTTGCTAAAACGAGCGACAATCATAATGCAACCCACTACTAGGCTTCAGGACAAGTCCCAAGATTAGATTAAATTAGATTAGATTAAAGAAAACTCCTAACAATAAACTTACTGTAAAATATCTGATAACTTAGGTATGCTAGTTATCTACTATTACGTAGCACGACTTCATAAAGTTGACTAAAAATAGTCGTTTCGAAGACATAAATAGAGGGCATAGTCTAGCTAGATGCTATGTTTGCAAAAAAAGGGCTTAAATTCTATTTATTGTGTTTTGATCTTATTCCTTTATCATCCTAATGGCATTTTAAAAGTTTCTCTTGAGCAGGGCATGCATTGGACAGTCAAGCATGGAACGAACATTGTTTGCGTGGTCCCGTAGTTGGTTCGCGACAAACCATTTGCACATTAGGTCTCCGAGAATGCTGATAGCTTCATGCATTTACAACAAAAAAATAGCAGGCACTAGGTACTAGGTATGCATGTATGAACATGCATGTTTAAGTATGTCATGTATGTATTGACGTAGGACATTGCTTCGTTCGAGATGGAGCGCGTGGAGGTCCCGCGCACCTCTCATAGCAGGATCAAGTTAAGAGATGGGGCAAATCAAGCCAGTGCTGTCGAGGCCATGGAAGAATGGTAAAACGCACCCACAGCCTCGACAACAAGCAAACAGCAGGACCCCGTTGGGGTTTAGTCGGTAGAAGTCCGACATAATCCTTCCGCTACCCCCGTGGCGGAAGGATATCCCTGAGGATTACCCTACGTAAAAAAAAGGACATTGCTTCGTAGGGCACGTTCCCAACGTGCGTGACTTACGAGACAATGATGTTTATACATGATGTTTACCACTAAACATCTGTTCTTTTTCTAGGATCATCAATATCGCGCGGCAAACGAGCTCGGACGGCATTCAGCGCGCAACAGATCAAGAGTTTGGAGGCGGAATTCGAAAAAAACCGGTACCTGTCGGTAGCAGCACGGGCCAGGCTGGCGAGGCAGCTGAGACTCACAGAGACTCAGGTGAACTTCAATTAGTTGATTGAGTGAGCGAAGCGAACGGAAATCTTACAATCAACTTGGGGCGATTTGGTATTTTCACCTCAATCAAGTATCACCTCAATGCTAGTGCTTCTTCAAACAATTCATTTGACGAATCGTTCGACGCTGCCCCAGCACTTAATAAGGTCACGGATTCCCGCGGCCCGATTACGCTAAGGTCTGGCTATCGAGATGGCTTTCAGTTTGACATTTAATTCCCATCCACCCAAGGAATTTTGCAACCATCCCAACGAATTTAGATACTAGATACATCCATAGGTTGCTATTACACTATGGGATGGGAATCAAATGCTCTCGTCAGAGAGTATATTCCTTGATCAAATTATGTCAAACTGAAAGCCTTCTTGACAGCCAGACATTGGCTAATCGGGCCGCCAAGTCGGTCGGATTCGACCGCGGCTCTTTCGGTGACAGTCCGCTTTAAGCAGACCAGTCTGTCACCCCTATTAGGGGGAAGGAGACGTCTTGTTGTGACGTCATCTCTGGGCGTAAGAGACCTCCATAGAGCAAGTGTTGGCGATTAAATAACAGTCGCCGTCTCCCGGTTCTTCGCTGGCGAAGCAGATCGGCCTGAGGATCATCCTGCCTGACCCGCTCTGCGGTCTCCTTCACCAAGGTAACATCTTCGCAGAAGGAGACCATGGCTTCCCAGGCTCTCTTGCTGCTTAGCATGGTAACGACCACGCTTGCAAGAGACAGATCCTGACCCACTACAGCCTGCAGCGACTGGCGCTGTAGGCACCGTCAGCCTTATTATAAACAAATCAAACCTGGGTTTAAACCTAGCTCAAGCCACGTTTTCTTATTATAAACAACTTAAAACTTGTTTATCTCATAAATTTAGGATCATCTAATCAACGTGAGGCAAAGAGATGTTAAGCCTCATGTGCCTGTAATAAGACCGTCAACCACACTCCATTATTGACCGAGCGAGCGAAGCGAGCGAAGTGTCTCAGTTTCCACATTCGCCAAAAATGCGTTTGTCCGGATGTCTGTCTGTCTGTCTGTCTGTCTGTTTGTCTGTCTGTCTGTCTGTCTGTTCTCCTCTACAGGTCGCATTTTTCAACCGATCTGGACGAAACTTGGTACACAGGTTATATGACTTATTAGATTTTTTTTGTCGTCGGGGATTTTTGATTGGAGGGGTACTTCCCCCAAAAAAAGGGCAAAAAGGGGGCTATTTGATAGGTACACTGGATATCTCCACCAAATGAGATCCGATTTCGATGATTCTTTTTTTATTTGAAAGGTAGTAACTATAAATTGGTCTCATAAAAGTTTGGCGAAGATCTGATAAGGATCTTCAGCATGATGAACAGGATAGCTCATCAAACAATCGATGGTTTTCAATCAAATTTGAGAGAAACACAAAGGACCTCATTCTACACAAGATGATGCAAAAAAAATCAAAACATCAAAAAAATCACAAAACGGAAAATGCACTTGCACATTACATTCCTCAAATAGCTCACTTTTAGTATGCTCGCGAGGTCTACAGCTCCCAGAGCCACTAGTAATATTAGTTCACTAGCTGAACCCGCGGCTTTGCTCGCGCCCATGAATTCAAAGGTTCATACAAACTTTCATCCCCTATTTTATCCCCTTGGGGTAGAATTGATGAAAATCCTTTCTTAGCGGATGCCTACGTCATAACATCTACCTGCATGCCAAATTTCAGCCCGATCCGTTCAGTGGTTTGGGCTGTGCGTTGATAGATCACTATGTCAGTCAGTCACCTTTGAGTTATATATATTTAGATTACAATGATCTGTGCAGGTAATTTTATTTGTTAAAATATTTCTTGACGATATACATATTCCATTTTCATTTACAGATAAAAATCTGGTTCCAAAATCGAAGAACAAAATGGAAACGAAAATACACTAACGACGTAGAGCTTCTAGCACAGCAGTACTACAGCAGTCTCGGCATTGTCGCTCCTAGACCGATGTTCGTCGGCGACAGACTTTGGGTCTTCAACTACCCGAATCGACCCCCTCAATCGCAATGGATGAAGTCTGTCAACAATATGACGAGCCTAAATAATCCCCAAATGGACCGAAACCTGTTTCGGATACCGAAACCGGACATCCCACCGTTTATGATCCCTCCCACATTTCCGAACGAAAGATTTCTCCTAGACCGGAACATGCAAAATGTCAAGTTGACCGCGCAAAGTCGATTACAGCGGGAAGTTTTTAACAATATGGCATCGGCTCATAGAAATATAGATGTGTACAAAAATAATATTTTAAACCACAGCTCCCCTCAGGAAACCAACGCCAACGTTGATCATCTGAGAAGATTGGAAGAGAATTTTAGTATTTAAAAGGTACTTACTTCATTAAAAGCGTTTTATTATTGTTATTTACCTACCTATTCATTCAATTAAGTAAGTAGGTACAAGTAGACAAGACATAGCTAGGAACATACCTACTGTAGGTAACTTTTTATTTTTCCGGAAGGGACTCCTTCCTGACTGCTGCCTATCCTATCCTAGAACTGCGTAAAAGGAAATGAAATATGTAACAATAACAATTTTATTAAAAAACCTATCAGGTCCTCGTAAAGAGTGTTAGAGGGGCTTTACTGTCAGATGTAAGCTAAGGAAACCGGGAAGAGAAGATGTTTAGTGTACAAGTGGAGAGCTCCAGGTGTTTCTTCAAGTAACGTATCGAGCCAGGCCCTCATGCAAGCATGAAGGACAGTCTAGCTCGGGTGCTTGTAAGAGAGAAGAAGTTCGCTCTCTTACAAGCCCCCGAGCTAGACTGTCCATAATAATCAAAGATCGCGAGATACAGTGCCGACCGCGATCGATCGTAGATCACACAGATAGACACCGCATTTTAAGAAAATTAAATATTATAATTGACCGAGCGAGCGAAGCGAGCGAAGCGTCTCAGTTTCCACATTGGCCAAAAATGCGTTTGTCCGGATGTCTGTCTGTCTGTCTGTCTGTTCTCCTCTACAGGTCGCATTTTTCAACCGATCTGGACGAAATTTGGTACACAGGTTATATGACTTATTAGATTTTTTTTGTCGTCGGGGATTTTTGATTGGAGGGGTACTTCCCCCAAAAAAAGGGCAAAAAGGGGGCTATTTGATATACTGGATATCTCCACCAAATGAGATCCGATTTCGATTATTCTTTTTTTATTTGAAAGGTAGTAACTATAAGTTGGTCTCATAAAAGTTTGGCGAAGATCTGATAAGGATCTTCAGCATGATGAACAGGATAGTTCATCAAACAATCGATGGTTTTTAATCAAATTTGAGAGAAACACAAAGGACCTCATTCTACACAAGATGATGCAAAAAAAATCAAAAAAATCACAAAACAGAAAATGCACTTGCACATTACATTCCTCAAATAAAATGAAATAGCTCACTTTTAGTATGCTCGCGAGGTCTACAGCTCCCAGAGCCACTAGTTATTCTTATATTCAATAGTATAAAATAAAGTCGCTTAATTTCTAGCTACCATGTCCCTATGTCCCTATGTATGCTTAAATCTTTAAAACTACGCAACGGATTTTGATGCGGTTTTTTTAATAGATAGAGTGATTCAAGAGGAAGGTTTATATGTATAATACATGCATGATATAGCACCCGTGCGAAGCAGGAGCCCGCGGGCGGGTTGTTAGTATTATATATGACCTATTCTTTGAGAAGCTTCAAATAAGCTTCTTTCTTTCTTTCTTCTTTTTATGGCTCCTGTCATAGACAATCTTGCCAATGTCAAGTGATTCAGAGATTATACTCTTTGTAGTTATGTTTCTAGTCACGTCAGTCCAAAGTCGAGTCAGTCAATTGTTTTGAAGAAAATGGTGGCGGTTTCTTCAAAACATTTGAAACATTTTCGGTCAAATCACGATATCACATAATACATTTTCATTTCAAATGATTACACTTTGTGCTAAGACTACAAGTAATGTTGGTTAAAATACCACCAAAATTACACAACACAACTCATAATAACACTAGAAAAACAATTAAAATGAAAATGCTATGTTGCTTCGTTAGATGACAGGAAACGAATCTTCAAATAAGCTTCTCATTCATTCATTCTTCTTATGGTAGACAGATGTGTCACAGTGACAAAACTTGCTTATTATTTTGCTGAACCTGTAACCTAATTGCTTAGAGCATTTATAACTGGAGATGTTAACGCAAGGCGTACCCCTCTGCCGGCCATAAGACGCGACTTGGCCATGCACGTTATATAAAACTACTTCACTCATCACCGCGCGGCCATTAGTTGTCGTTTCGTGTCGCGAAGTAGTGCTCAGTAAAAATGGTGAATTGTGCGGTATTTCGGTGTAAAAGGAGATCAGAGACATCAAACTTTAGGGAACACGGTATTTCCTATCACAAGTAATTGATATTTTAGTCAATTGTTTTTGTAATTACGTTTCATTTATATTTAATGGAATACCAATTACGACAGTTTTAATACGACGCCAACGTCTTGGTAGGAGGTGTCGGTGAATTTATATTCCTTGGTAGAAGGCGTAGTGTGGGGACTAGTTGAGCGAAATCGATTGAATGAATGATGGAATGAACGTAAAATTAGAATAAAATGCGATGTTTTTTGTACCCATATTTAACCGATTTAAAAAAAGGAGGTTCAGTATTGGACTCTACAAAAACTGTCTCTGTCATTCTGCCTTCAATACGTCGCTTTATGGAGCTCCCTTAAAATTTTAGTTGTGCTGTGTCGTTGGTTTATTGCTATTTGCTTTGTACTTTTTGAACGCAGAATCGTATAAACGTGATTTTTGTATAGCTGTAGTATGTTAGCTGGAGAGGGACATGGGCTACTTTTATATCGTCGTCGTCGTCGTCTAATAGAATGCGTACACAAAATTTCATGACTGTGCTGTTGACCGTTGAAGAGTTCTCTGATTAGGAGTCATTCTTGAGTTCAGCAGCCTGTCATGGTGGAACTTATAACCGGCTATCGTTAATAAAATGCGTACACAAAATTTCGTGACTGTGCTGTTGACCGTTGAAGAGTTCTCTCATTAGGAGTCATTCTTGAGTTCAGCAGCCTGTCATGGTGGATCATCTAAACGGCTATCGTAATAGAGTCCGTACACAACATTTCGTGACTGTGCTGTTGATCGTTGAAGAGTTCTCTCATTAGGAGCCATTCTTGAGTGCAGCAGCCTGTCATAGTGGATCTTCTAACCAGCTATCCTAATAGAATGCGTACACAAAATTTCGTGCCTGTCCTGTTGACCGTTGAAGAGTTCCTTTATCTGGAGCCAATCCTGGATGTCCGTTGTGGTTATGCATACCTACCATAAAATGCATTATCATCGTCATTGCAAAAATTCAACTCCGTAGGATAGAGGAAGTGGTTCTCCGAACTAACTAAATACATTTCCGACGTATAGTACATTGCAAGTTAGATAAAAGCTAAAAATACGAAATTTAATTTTAAAAGCCAAACTACTCAACCGATTTTGGTGAAATTTCTATGGGACAAAAAAAATAATTTTCAAATTGGTTCATAAATGACGGAGTTATGCGGTAACAAACATAAAAAAACATAAAAAAAACATACAACCGACTTGATAACCTCCTCCTTTTTTTTGGAGTCGGTTAAAAAAAAGGAAAAGTATATGATTTTGAACCACCCTGATTTCATTCATATGAAATCATTCATTTTGTCGGTCTTTTTACAACCCATCACTACTTTTTTGTGTTAGTGTGTAACTAAACAAAAGTGTAACAACAGTAATTCTTTAATTGTGTGTATTGTTTTTGTGTTGGTGTACAGCTTTTACTTGCGTGTGCGTTTATAGGGACGCTTAATTTTTCTGCATTAGTATGCGTGATTATGTAAATGTGTTCTGTACCGTACTACCTCGCCCCCCGCGAAAACCGGCAGAAAGATTTTAGTACTAAAAGTAGCGCTTGCCAACTCCCGTTCTAAATGCTCTAAGCCTAATTGAGATATTTTGTTTTTCGGGGCGCCTATGTCCACCGACTTTTTTCAACTTTCATTCGGCCTTTTTTCACATTTTAAAATTTCTGATTCGTAAAACAAAAATGTGAGCATAATTTCATAACTAATTGATATCTAAATAATGTTTATGCATGCATTGTCGAGAAATTATTATAAAATGATGACATTTTATTTAATGCACTTTAGCAAACATTTATTATGGCGGTATAAATCTTTACTGCATTAGCTTTGAGAGATACATAGAATTCATCATAGTTAGTATGTAGAAATGATGATGATGATCTAGAAAGTCGGTAGGAATAATATTATGATGAGTTACAGAATACCAGATAGTTCCATTTCGACCAGCCTTCAGTTGATAGTAGCTCTATCTCTATCACTACAGCGAATGCGTCACACTCGTACCTACTGATGCAATGACCGCCGCCGCGCCGTTCTGCAACCATACCTAGGCTTTAGATAACTACCTACCTATCTAGATATTTATGGGTTTTCTCTGTTCCGTGATATTTAGGTACTTTTTACTAGCTACGAAATTTCAGTAAGTAGGTACCTACCTAGTACATTTTCGCAATGAATGTTTGTACATGTATAATGCTACTTAGGTATTTTCTGAAGCTTGTTACCTACTTATGTTTTCGATTTTGCTGAACTTGTTGATGGGCGAAAAAATACCTAGGTAGGTACCTACCTATCTACATCAGGTGTAGATCATCATTTAGTCTCGGACGCAGTGGCGGATTTACCACCAGGCTGAGCAGGCCTAGAAATCCTATGACGGCAAACTAGGCTTAAAGCCCATTTACACGATGTAAGTTTATTGCCTGTTGCATGCAGTAATATCTAAATATATATAACTCAAAGGTGACTGACTGACTGACTGACTGACTGACTGACATAGTGATCTATCAACGCACAGCCCAAACCACTGGACGGATCGGGCTGAAATTTGTCATGCAGGTAGATGTTATGACGTAGGCATCCGCTAAGAAAGGATTTTGATCAATTCTACCCCCAAGGGGATAAAATAGGGGATGAAAGTTTGTATGAATCTTTGAATTCCTTTGCGCGAGCAAAGCCGCGGGTTCAGCTAGTTATAGCAATAATTGGCTGGCATCATCTGTACAGCATGTCACATTCTTGCAATAGTAGGCAATTATTGCATTTAAAACTGTCCCTGGTATAAACGGCAAGTACAATAATTTGTTATGCAATTTTTGTATTCATTTGGAGGCTCAATTTTTTTATTTTTTTTGGTATTTCCATATGTTCGAAACCTTTAAACTCGGAATTCCTTTCCAAATGCTTGAAAGCAATAATCTCCTAAACATTATCGTATTGGTGTAAACAAAAGACAGCTGCAATTATTTCTTGTCAAGATTTGCATTCAATAATTGCATTTAACTTTTTTACTAGTATCCGCGTGTAAACAGTTGCTTGCAATTCTCGAAGGTCATTATTGCGCTTCATTTATTGCATTCAATTATTGCTCATGTACGTACAAGAAAATGGCATCATATAAATGGGCCTTTATGCTGCCGATTGGAATGGAGGGAGGACTCGGGAGAGGAGGGAGGACTCGGGAGAGGAGGGAGGACTCGGGAGAGGAGGGAGGGAGCTCGCTCGACGAATAACTTCCTAGCAATCAAAAGCAAGCAGTTTGTTATTTGACAATATGAAATGTCAGTTTTGACAGTAAATACCGGATTTGTGAGAAAAAAAAAAGTCGGTACATATAATAACTTCCTTTGTTTTTATCAGAATTTAGCTGCTCTATAGCACATTGAATTTATCGGTACAAGAAGGCTTGGCAACCCTTTATAAAAAGTATTTTGCAAACATCGTGACGCGAATACCCTGGAACGCACCGTATGAAAGATAGTGCCTTACGTTTTAGAGTTTATGTCTCACTCTAACTTGGAGCATAAAGTAGGAATATTTTTTTAGTGTCGTGGAACAAATTCAATACGTTGAATTGAAATAGCGAGAGTTGATTTTTTTTTGCTTGATTTGAAAATCACACGGTGTTTCGACTTCGTTTCGCGTTGTTCGTAATTTCGTGATGCTTCGTGTGTTTTGTTGTTCTACCATTGACGTGATCTCATAAATATTTTGACTTTTGAGTTGGTGTTTATTACTTGTATTCAAATTCCTTGGTTTATTCCGAGTTGTCACATCACTTTGAAGTAACGAGAATGTCAAGTCATCCTGACAGTGAATGTTTTTTTGTTATATATTATCTATATATTATTATGTATATTCAATTAGACCTTAAACTAAAAACCTTAAAAAATATAATAACTAATAACTAAAATATATTATTAAAAGGAGTCCCTTTGGGCAAGGATCCGAAGATATTTTTGTTATTAGTGTTGCCGTGCCGGCTTCTTTACATGTTTTTCTCCCTCAAAACATTTTTATAATTTTTACTAAAATGGAGGCTCTTAAAAATTTGAGTTTGATCTAATCAAGTAGTCTAATTTATTTGCTTTCTACTTGGGTATTTTTCATACTTGATCAAATTACTGGGGAATAAAATACCACTACTGACCGTATCCTTTGGCACAGACATTCTTTAGACCCTGAGAAAGGACATAGGCTACCTTTTATTGCGAAAAAAAGGGATGAAATGAGGTTGAAATATAGGTTGAAAGGTTGTATGGGATTTCTTAATTTTAAAAGATAAAACCATGAAACTTTATATTTCATTCCCCCGGTTTCTGAAAGCTTGATTAACACTAATCGGCTGTCAAGTAAACTTGCTCTTTCATTTTATCTCTAATACATATAATCTGAAGTAAAAGCTGAAATAGCAAGTGACTTGACGACTGTCAAGTCACTCACATTATTTTTTTACATGTGGACAGCAAAGTTAGTGGTCATGTACAGAAAAAATGAAAATGACCCTATTATTTCGACCACCAAAAATATAACCAGACGTACTTAGTTCGTTATCATTCAGTATTTTTAAGCATTAGGCTCTAGAACCAAAATATAATACAAAAGCGCTATCTTTTGCTGAATTAACTAAGTAGACTATTTTTTATTACTGATCATTGATTGAATTTTGAACCATGTTTTGATGGCACTAAGGCTTTATATCAGTAAAATTAGTATTATGCTTTTAGGTCCTCATAACACTCATTCAACAATTATCCTAATAATATTATAAAAGCGAAAGTTTGTAAGTATTGATGGATGGATGGATGGATTTTTGTTACTCTTTCACGCTGGAACGGCTGAGCGGATCTGGATTATCCCCTGGGAATACCGGGATTAAAATCTGCGCGGGTGAAACCGCGGGACGCAACTAGTAACTTATGTTTTTTTGTGTGCTAGATTTTACATTGTGTGAGTTCGGCTACACTGGTTCTCGTACATCATGCGCTTTCCATTTGTAGGGTTTTCTCTGTTCCGTGGTTTTGTATAGTGCCGTCCCACTCACTCAAATACTATTTGACATTAGTTCGAGAGGAACGGCACTTTTATTGTCGAAGTAACAACAACAACTAAAATGATTTTAGAGAAGCTTTCTTCTTGAGAAAATACTACGTACAATACATTCCTTGCCTCAACATACCAAAACAAAAAAAAAGAAGATTGCTATTTCATCTTTTACTTCAAATTAGATAGAGATAGCAAGTGACTTGACAGCCGATTAGTATTGAACGAGCTTTTAGAAACAAGGGGTTTCTTACTCCTAGCATGTATGAATACTCCGCAAGTCCGCCGCGACACACAGCAATGCAATATTGCAATATACATAGAAAATATATTTATTTTTCATGAAAACAAAATAAAATAGTACTCTGTCTGCTGTTTTAGTTTTTAAATCCTAGAAGTTAATAGGAAAGAAGAACAATTAATTAATGCAAAAATCAACAACAGCTTTAATATACTAACAAATTCTAATTCAAATTTATTTATTTACGATTCAATGTTTCGGCGATTGATCTATTTTCGTAAATATATAGCCACGAAGATTCAGGGACTATGGAGACAGATGATCATATTTAGGAAGATTCAAAAATTTACAGCAAACTGCGTGAAACGAAACGGCACTTTATGTCAACAAAAAAAAAAGTAAGAAACGTCAAATTTCAAAACAAACCAAAAAAAATATTTCGTGCGTGCGATCGATGATTTTTTTGAATGATGTTACTTTTGTATGATTTACGACATGTAATTATACTTGTTCTTGTTTATTTCACTTACAAATTTTAGCGCTATCGCTTTCTTTCACATGTAAAACAAAAAATAATTTGAATTTGAAGTGCAATATATCGCTAATCATACAGTACAAATTTTGGATGAAGAATTAAGTTAAATAAACCCTTAATAATGGCAGGTTTGATTAGTTTTTATTTGTGAATATGCTCAGTGGTTTTGGTCTCACAGAATGTGGTGAGTGAGGTAAGACCAAAACAACACAGTGTACTTTTTAATTTAAAGCTAAATTAAGCAACAAAAATATGTCGTCAAACAACCATCAGCAGCAACGATACTATGAGCTCTTTGCTCAGACTAACCCTCCCGTGGACGAGCAGCCGAGGGTTTGGCAGACTCTCTCTAATGCCAGTCAACCTGGAGATTTTACTCGCTACACCCCAAATAATAACCATAGGCAAGTACAAGAATTTGCGGAGTATAGTTTGTGGGGTCCAGAGGACCGTTCTACCGAGGTCAACCAAAATGGCCCCATTACATCTAGCATCTTTAATCGATCCCCGAATCTTCATTGGTATCCAATCCAAATTAGTTTAGATCGGGATGAGGAATTATCACGAATGCCACCAATGCAACCAATGCCTTTGATGCAGTCATTTCATCCAATGCATTCTCCAATGTCATCTAATCAAAACATCCTTCAAATGCAACCTATGTCGCCAATGGAAAACATCGCTCCTATACAGCCAATTCCTCGAATATTACTAAAGTCTCGGACCCAACCAATGTCTCCAATGGAAAACATTGCTCCGGTTCAGCCCAGTCCTCGAATGTCACCAAAGCCTGCAATACCAATGGTGCCTCTGGATGCTGTCACCGAAGATGAGGCAGTCAGAATGACCAAACCAGAGTTAGGGGGAGTGCGGGATCCAAACCTTGTGGAAGAGAGACCCAAGCTAACTAGTGTGAAGCAAAAGCTATTTGGAGTGGAGAAGCCAATGTTACCAGGAGAGACCAATCTGAAGAAGACAATAGTGCAAAAACAAGAGCTGTATGCTGACTGCTCCGATTGTGAAGAGTGAGTATTACTTTCTATTGTCAGTTAGTTGGTATGCTCGCTATTATCAGTTATAAAAAAAATTGGCTCACTAGTAGGTACCTAATTAATTATAATTTGAGGACATACCTCTGACTACCCACCTTATTTATATAATTCTTTATTGTACCAAAAAGCTTGTACAAAAGGAGAGCTTAAGGGTCCGGCGACAGCGGCTTGCAATTTCGAGGTGCGATTGGCTATTATTTCATTTCGGGGAGGTTGTTTGAAAGAATAACTCTAAAGTGACACGCATAAATACTGTTCGAACACAAATAATACAATAATATAAGGGAAATGTGCTTGAGTCAGAAATCATTTTGGTATAAGGTAAATCCAAAGTAATAAGGTAAAATAAATCCAAAGTAATAAGGTAAGACCAAACATACTAATACCAAAATGATTTCTGATTCAGGCATGTTTCCCTTATATTATTGTATTATTTGTGTTCAAACAGTATTTATGCGTGTCACTTTAGAGTTATTCTTTCAAACAACCTCCCTGAAATGAAATAAAATGAAATAATAGCCAATTGCACCTCGAAATTGCGAGCCGCTGTCGCCGGAGCCTTAATGCTAGTCAGCATTTTTTCCAGCCAACCTTGACAGGCGTTGAACCAAGGTGTGTGTGCTTACTAGCAGACTATTTCGTATTAAGTACTTACATTTATAGCTTTTCCCATGCCCTATGCACTGAACTTGAGGTGTACAGATGTTAAGCCTCATGTATTTACCTGAAATTTCACCAGTGACTACATTTCAAACTGAAACACAGCCACGCTGCTTGGCGTCAGAAAAAGGTATGGTTGTACTTCAACCACACACAAACCGAAACACAGTAGCGCTGCTTGGCGGCTGAAAAAGGAGCGGTAGGTACTTATACCTTGGACGAGCCCTTTATTATGAGCACTACTCTTACAAAAGGTCTTCTCGTTTCCAGTTGGCCGGACTCAGTGGAGGTATCCAGCGTATGCAGCGCATCTAGCACATCCAGCGCTTCGAGCACATCCAGCGTTTCAAGCGGGTCTAGCGCTTCAAGCGGCGACTGGACGCAGAACAACTTCCGCCGCGAAGGAGTTGTATTGCCCTGGGCCAATCGCCAAGTTAGAATCACGAACCGCGAGAAGAAAGCTAATATCACGCACAGGCAACTTGTGAAGGCGTTGTCGGAGCCTGTGAATATAGATAAGGGGAAAGGGTAAGTTCCTAATGTAGAAGAAAACATATTTATTAGCAAAAAGTTTTTTGTTTTTTTTTTAATCTATATTTTAGGCCTCTAGCGACCAAGCCTAGAAACAGGCAACAAACATACACCTTGGTAACCTTTTGCCTTTTTTTTGTTTAGACTAGCATGATGATATAAGAGTAGAAGAGTTTTTTGTGTGTGGCTCGTCCAGGGAAGTACTACCACGCCTTTTTCTGCCGCCAAGCAGCAACGCTGTGTTTCGGTCACATGAGGCTTAACATCTGTATGCCTCAAGTTGATGGACGCGGGGCAGTGCATCGTAGGGCACGTAGCCGATCGTGCGTGACTTACGAGGCAATGCTTTATGTTTATTTATTTATTTATTTAAAACTTTCACACAAAACAATATAGTGCTAGGAGGACTTAATGCTAATTTTTCTACCAGTCATCCTGGGCGTGCAAAAAGATGGTGTGGCGTTTTACTAAGTATTTATGAAACTGTTTATTTAAACATTTAATAGAAGTTATATAATATACATAATGTCTATATACTAGAATAAGAAGGAAGTTAACTACTATATGTTGATGCTTAACATTTAAAATCGGTTGGCCTTCTTGATCCATCAGCTAGTTTTATAAAAAAAAATGATGATTCTAGCATGCTGGAACGCATGGGCTGGATGGGAGGCGGCCTGGGACGCGACGGAAACGGTATCGTGGATCCCGTCGAGCCAAACGCTAAATACGTACGTATATCGACAACCTTCCAAGCTCAAGTAGTAGCTCTGCCTTGCGCTGTAAGTGGTGGGTTCGATTCCCACTGAGAACAAACATTTGTGTGATGAACATACTCTGAGATGTTTTTTCTGTGTTTGGGTGTTACATAACATTATAAGTATGTATTTACAAAAAAATATATATTATATCAGCTATCTATCTGATTCCCTTAGTACAAGCTTTGGCTTAGTTTGGGGCTAGATAGTGCTGTGTGAAATGCCCACAAATATTTATTTATTATTTATTTATCTTTTTGTTTATCTTAATTGAATTACGTAAAAGTTTAATGGAGACTGTAAACATCTTGTTTCAGGCTAAGGGTTCTCAGGGCTTTGGGAAAGATCTGCCGCCGTCGGCTCTACGGTCAGCGCCGCCGTTAACTCCTCGATCAGCTGCGCGCAAAGCGCCGCCGTTAACTTCTCCGACACCGTCGTCGTCGTTAAATCCCCCTTCAGCGCCGCCATTACCTCCCCTGACAGCGTCGTCGTCGGCGTCGTTAACTCCGATGGCAGCTCCACGATCAAATCCGCGGTCAGCTGCACGCAAAGCGCCGCCGTTAACTTCCCCGTCAGCGCCGTTAACTTCTCCGTCGTCGACGTCATCGTTAACTCCGGCAGCGCCGAAGAAGAACGCTCCGAAAGTCCTTCGCAAAGGAAAACAGAACAATAAGTACATCTTCAGGACTAATATGCTGAAGGTTCTACTAGCTTTCGTGAGGAACGACAAATCCATTGAGCTGCATTTCGACAAGCTACTTATGAGCGGAGAAAGGAAGAGGTGGGGGGTGCTATTTATTTATTTGTCATACTTCCTACTAATATTATAAACACGAAAGTTTGTAAGTATGGATGGATGGATGTTTATTACTCTTTCACGCTGGAACGGCTGAACGGATCTGGATGAAACTTGGCAGAGAGATTGGTTATAGTCTGGAATAACACATAGGCTACTTTTTATCCCGCGAGAATACCGGGATTTAAATCTGCGCGGGTGAAACGAGGGGGCGCAACTAGTACACAATAAAACACAGCAATTACAATAATTGAAAACGTTACTTATTAGTTGTATGTTATATTATCAACTAACTGGGTCCCATTTTACCAGCTTTGCTTAGTTAGTGCTTTTGCTAGATTGTGCTGTGTGGAAGGACCACCAATATTAGTTAATATGTTTGATTAGTTATGGGTCCGTATGTGTGTGAAATATCCTAAAAGCCAGAATGTGTAAAACTGTGCCAATACCAATCGTCCGTTATCGATCGAGAGTTTCTACCACACTATCCCAACTTCCCATCCCAACTAATATTATAAATGCGAAAGTAACTCTGTCTGTCTGTCTGTCTGTTACGCTTTCCCGCTTAAACCTCTCAACCGATTTTGATGAAATTTGGCACAGACAATCTTTAGACCCTGAGAAAGAACATAGGCTACCTTTTATTGCGAAAAAAAGAGATGAAGAGATTAAAAGTACGCAGACGAAGTCGCGGGTACCAGCTAGTAAATAAATAAATAAATAAATAATGATGAACATCTGAACAATCCACACAGCACCATCTAGTCCCAAAGTAAGCTACTCAAAGCTTGTGTTATAGGTACCTACTAGATGACTGATATATTTAATACATTTATATACTTAGATAGATAGTTATTTTTAATTATACATAAACACCCAGGCCAACGGAACAAATTTCTGCAGATCGTACACAAATTTGTTCCGAGGCGGGAATCGGACCCGCAACCTCTGCGTCGCAGGCGGACTCTCGCCCGCTGCGCCACTGAAGTCGTCAATATATAGGTACTAATAGTATAATCCAATTGATTATCTTTAATCTACTATCGATCGATTGATGATTTAAGATCCTAGATTGGACAAAGCTAAGAAGAAAAAATATTTATATTTCGAGAAAATAGTTTTATTTTCCGAAGTTCTTCGTCGGTGGTCTCATAATAATGTTTTTAAAGGTTTTCTCCGATTTCTCTTCTCAGGATCCATGTGATGGTTGGTGTGATAGAGGGGGAAGAGCAAACCTGTGTTCTGGACGCGAGGCAGCAGCGCTTGCTCAACGATATCAAAGGAAGGAAGCGCTACTTTCTGCAGACAGAAAGCTACGGCGACGGGCAGGAACGGTGAGGACTCCTTATCCTACTAATACTATAAACGCGAGTCTGTAAGCATGGATGGATGGATGGATGTTTGTTACTCTTTCACGCCGGAACGGCTGAACGGATCTGGATGAAACTTGGCAGAGAGATAGAATATAATCTGGAATAGCACATAGGCTACTTTTCATCCCGTGGGAATACCGGTATAAAAATCTGCGCGGGTGAAACCCGGGCCCAAGTAGTCCTATTAATATTGTAAACGCGAAAGTTTGTGAGTATGGATGGATGTTTGTTACTCTTTCACGCTGGAACGGCTGAACGGATCTATGAAACTTGACAGTATTATAGTAAAATAAAAAAATAAGTAATATACCGGGATTTAAATCTGCGCGGGTGAAACCGCGGTACGTAACTAGTATTTCATACTTCCATGTTCATAAGTTTAATATTTTTGTTGTATCTCAAAAACCTAGCATTCCAGAAAAATTGTAAAAATTGTGAATGTCCAAACAAAGCTCTTTCTTATGATATGTAACTTGATATTTTTGTGTCACTTTTTTATTTTTGCTCCCCTAATTCACCCCAGAACTTAATAATCCAGAACTTAATCATCCGATTTTACTCATATACTTACCAGTAAATTTCTCAAGTACAAGCTATCAACTTGTCAAGTTTCATGAAGATCGGATCAACAGCTACATAAGTTATCGTCGGACAAACATACATACCTACGTACATACATACATACATAAAATGCCAAATCGACCAAGTTGTATTCGTTCTCTTCGCTCACTCAATCAATCAATAACGTTTTTTATAAATTGTATCACAGACAACTCTGCGTGTATAAGAGAGGAGCTGAGAGTGTGTTTCTGGTGACGCCAGATGAATGCAGACCGTGCCTTACGGAAATTATAGAGGTAACTTTATATTAGTTTTTTCTTAAATTACACACTTTGTACTTGTGTTCATTAAAAGTGCGCTATCACCACACAATATTAGGTTGATCACTCACTAACTTAAAAGGTTTCATATAAATCAATAAATATTGGTGGACTAATCCACACAGCACTATCTAGCCCCAAACTAAGCCAAAGCTTGTAATATGGGAAACAGATAGCTGATAAAACATATATGTATACCTCTTTTGTAAATACATAATATGATATTATAATAACACCCAGACAGAGAACAAATATCTATGTTCATCACAGAAATGTTTGTTCGCGGTGGGAATCGAACCTACGGCCTACGGCGCTGAAGGCAGAGCTACTACCAACTGAGCTGTGAATGCTGTTTGGTTCTTTTGAGTATTTTTACTTTGTCTGTGTTGTCGACTACTTTTAGTGACACGACAATTTGAAGAATGATTGAATGAACAATAATTTGTGGCTTCTCAGGGCTATATTGTCATAGGTATGACAAAATAAATAAATAAAATAGCCCTTAGTAGCCACAAATTATTGTTTATATACTTTTTAGAAATACTTTCTTTGTCATGCCTATGAGTGTATGTATTGTGTGTCCAAAATAAATGCATTTTCTTTCTTTCTTTTAATAGTAATCCGCTTATTCATAATCCCTGCCATTTCATAGCGGCTCAATAGAGTATTCTTGTCACTGTCACTTTCATGCCAACGAAAAGAGACAGCAACAGACTTATCTGTCTGATAAGCTACTGGCGCGCTCTAAGACCATTATGAATAAGGGCATAGGAAGTTGTGAATACCATTGTGTTCCTTTTTGTAAGGTGCGAAGAACCTGTAAGTAATATGTTTTGGGCTAGATAATGCTGGTTGACATTCAACACATTTAAGAGTAGTAGAGCCAGAGCTCTTTGTGTGTAGGTCACTCACAACTATTGCTAATGGTACGCGTCTACCGCGTCCGCATGACCGCATCGCTGCGTACGGAGCGGAAGGAGCTTCGGTATTTACAAAATGCCGATGGGATGAGTCCACTCCATCCGGATTTTGCATCGGCAATATCGGTATTTTCAAAGCAATTCCGAATGGCGCGTTCACTGCTGATGACGTCATCAGCAGAAATACCGGTCTCTGGCGCTGAATTGCGGATCCAGGGCACGCTGTACCATACAAATCAATACAAAGCAACAAATCCGTCCGCTCCGTACGCAGCGATGCGTATGCGGTCGACGCGCACCTTAATACTAATAATAGGTACATTGTTAAATTAAATTACTTTCCTATCTTTATATAACAACCAAAAGAGAACTAGAACTCACGACACAGGGAATCCTAGAGTGAGGCCTAGGGCTCAGATATACTTTAAAAAAATATAGTATATAAAATATAGTAGTATCTTTTTACATTATTTTAGATACTTTAAATAGTAAACCTAGACTGATAATCTGGTAAAAATAAATAAATTTCAAAAATTTCAATGCTGGTTGACATTCAACACATTTAAGAGTAGTAGAGCTCATTGTGTGTGGCTCGTCCGGGGAAGTACTACCACCACGCCTGTTTCTGCCGCCAAGCAGCCACGCCGTGTTTCGGTTTGAAGAGTGTGGTTGCCGGTGAACATTGCACACAACACTATCTACCGCCAAACAAAGCAAACATTGTATCTTTAGGGTTCCGCAGCCAAAGGATAAAACAGGAACCCTGTTACTAAGGCTCCGCCGCTGGCTGTCAAAAGCTAGACTTGAAAATTTTACAGATGATATATTTCTATTGCAGCTATAGCAATAAATATAAAAAAAACTAAATATTGTAGGGGAGCCCCCTAACAACAACGTGTTTTTTTTCCTTTTTTAGTACGGAACCCTTTGTGCGCGTATCCGACTCGCAATTGGCCGGTTTTTTCTTTGTTTTTTGTATATAATTGTGATTACAGGCCGAGGAAGATACCAACCCGTTCCTAAAGTCTATAACAAAGCACATTAAAGAAGACGAAGGATCGGTTCTCGAGACGCCGCCTTATATGATGGACAAGCTAGTGGATCTCTTCATCGATTTCTGTGAAGATGTGACTTATACCGAATTCAGGTACTTCTGTCAACTAGTTAAAGGCCTAGGAGTAGTAGAGCTCGTTGTGTGTGGCTCCAGGGAAGTAACACCACACAACCTATAACTTGCCATCACCTTTAACAACCTAACTAATTTATATTTATTGATTTATTTCAGCTTACATTTATCTTCAAGGTACTGACACACGTGCTTATTTTCGAGCGAAAGGCATGCTTTTTTCGAGTCTTGCTCAATAAAGGCACGTGTGAACAGGTTGTGCTAGCAAAAATAAGCATGATTATTTATGAGCACGTGTGTCAGTACCATTACAGGAGTATCTTAATGCAATAGAGTAATTCTAAATCTTAAAGTAAACCTTATTCCTATTCTCTTAACTATCTAATGTAGATGATAATTCTAAATTAGTGAGCCCAGCTGAACACCACGAAAAATTTTACACTATTTGAACCGCAACCTGTATATCAGGGTTTCCCAACCTATTATGCATGGCATGGTGCCCCGGATAATAAAATATTTGCCCCCTTAATTTTTTTTGGAACAAGGTGGCGCGACTTAATCTGTTTGTAAGTGTTTTAAATCATAAACAATGTTGAGTTTAGAGTTTATGGCTAGATTAAAATATCTGAACACTTCATGCCCCCCTTAAGATCTCTCTGCGCCCCACCGGTTGGGAAGTCCTGCTGTACATAAATAGCTGCATTATGAGGCATTATGCTTACAGATTCCTGGGACCGTACGCAGATGCCGAAATCAACGTTATAGACAAGTTCTTAGATCTTATCACAGACTTGTCGCACAAGCAAAAGCCTTCCTTCGAAGTGCCCGTTGATCTACTTGATGTGTTTACTCAGAACTACATTTATTTGGCCGATTCGGACTCTAACAACTGTGTGTAGTAAGTATTCATTTATCTATCACTAGATGCGCCCCGCAGTTTCACCCTCGCAGATTTAAATCCCGGTATTCCCACGGGATAAAAAGTAGCCTATGTGCTATTCCAGACTATATTCTATCTCTCTGACAAGTTTCATCCAGATCCGTTCAGTCGTTCCGGCGTGAAAGAGTTACAAACATCCATCCATCCATACATAGTCAATCCAACCATCCATCAATCCATACTTATAGGACCATAATAGTAGGATATTAGTATTTGTGGCAACTCAGGATCTTTTTTGCATTATTGAGTATTTATTTTTAACAATAGTTTATGGCAACTTTACATTGTTTTGTTATATTTTTTTTTTAATTTGTGGCAACAAAGCTGGCTTTTTTAATTTATTGACAGCTTTCACAGCTCAGTTGGTAGTAGCTCTGCCTTCTGCGCCGTAGGCCGTAGGTTTGATCTCCACCGAGAACAAACATTTGTGTGATAATCATAGATGTTTGTTCTGTGTCTGGGTGTTATATAATATTAGTATATACAAAAAAATACCTATTAGAAGTAATATCAGCTATCTGGTCCTATATTACACGCTTTGGCTTAGTTTGGGGCTAATAGTGCTAGGTGGAAAGACCACTAATATTTATTTATTTTTTAATATTCTAGCATTAAAAAGGTGCATTACGATTTGAAGATGGAGTTAAACAACCACGAAGCAGCTAGATACAGCGAGCTCAAGATTCACCTGAGAGCTAGTCTCCGAAGCCCGCCGGCGCCGTATGGACCCAAAACCAACCCGGTGGACTTTACAAGCTTTTAATCATAATATTATGTTATTGGTATTATTATATAAGTAAGTACCTAATTTATAATATTATTTACAATAAAGTATACAGGGTTACTGGTAACTCGACGTATTCCTTGCAGGACGTCATAGTAGGGCTAAAATGCAACAAATTAAGCCACCAAATGTTCTACCGGAGTTCAGTAGTTTTTGAGTTAGTTAGATTTTTAGTTTTTTTATGAAAAATCCCAGATTAAATCATTTGGAGCCAACTTAAAAATGATTTACGGCGCGACTGTACTGAAATTTAAGTTAATATCATAGTTGATGCCGTAGGAGCTTTTTTAATAATCAAAAGTTCAAAAATGCCTAAAACCTTGGCAAATATCACTAATCAAACATTAAATTTTTTTGTTATTTTAAACTAACTCAAAAACTACTGAACTTCGGTAGAACATTTGGTGGCCTAATTTGCTGCATTTTAACCCTACTATGACGTCCTGCAAGGAATACGTCGAGTTAGCAGTAACCCTGTATAAGTACTTAAGTCACACAGCTATCTGGTTCCCATATTACAAGCTTTGGCTTAGCTTGGGGCTACATAGTGCTGTGAGGAAAATCCACCTATATTTATTTAATTATAAAAGGCGTTGATATAAATAACATTAAATGAATAAATAAATAATGCTGGACAATTCACACAGCATCTAGCCCCAAAGTAAGCTACTCAAAGCTTGCGCTATGGGTACTAGATGACTGGTATATTTAATTAATACATTATATACCTGCATAAATAGTTATTTTTTATTATGCATAAACACCCAAACCAACAGAACAAATTTCTGCAGATCGTACACAATTTTTTTCCGAGGCGGGAATCGAACCCGCAAACTCTTGCGTCGCAGGCGGACTCTCGCCCGCTGCGCCACTGAGATCGTCAACAACCAAGACCAACATTATCGCAATCAACCAAGATTCGGGGAACTACTTTTTTTTATATTAGCGAGTAAGTATATCGCATAGTAACAACTGTTTCCGCACAAATGTGCCTGCGTCTCGTCGGTTTTTGCGTCTTGGTGCGTTATTCACTATGACCAATCCAACCGCGTTTGCGTTTGGATTACGTTGTGACGTCACATGGTTAGTGCAAAGCAACTATGTTTGTGTATAAAGAATAAAGTCCAATATCACGTTTTTACACTACACGGTTCGGGGCAAGGAATCTCGTCATAGAGAAAATGCCCTTGATGGGCGGGATTTCCGAACCGGGACTCCTGATTCCCTCGAGAATTTAGAGGGGCGTCCCTAGAGTCTGAAGGGGCAGCATACGGCGCGCCGCTATCTCGCTCGCACAATTGAAGATATTTTATGATATAAAATAACTGAATATAGATAAGTAAGATCGCAATCGGTTAAATTGTTGGCCAGGACATTACAAAGATTTATCGAAAATAAAATTTAGATCCAAGCAAGCTTTTACGCTTCATACCTTTTTATATTTTTAAAATTTTTATGTGTGAAAACTTGCTTGGATCAAAATTTTATTTTCAGCATATCTCTGTAATGCCATGGACAACAACTTAACCGATTGCGATTTTAAATAACCACATCAATCAGTGATTTTATATCTTCAAAACACGGTCATATAAATACACACAATACCTAATGGTCCACAACATATAACTAAATACAAATACCTACTAAAACTTCATACCTGCATTATTACTAACCCAACTTACATTAACTAAGCACTACTAAATAAGAACAAATAAATTAATATATATACCTATTAGCAAAACCCACATACCTACTACAAGACAGAACCTACCTCCACAACACAGGTTTTTCCTAGGGTGGAGATTAGTGAGCTAACACATCGGTCACATGTGACACGAAACTCAAAGCTAATAACTGTATGTACCTAGTATTATACTACTATTTTTTGTCATGTGTGTGTACATCTTAAGTTTTGGAATAAATTATTATTATTAAAAATGATCAATTGTGCGAGCGAGATAGCGGCGCGCTGTATGCTGCCCCTTAATAGAGATCTCGGACGAAGATATAGCCACCCGCGCGCGCGCAAACACGTTAGCGTGAAATTCTTGTTTTATTGTAATTAATACTCATAGCTAGCCAGTCCAATACAGGGTGTCTCATGAAGAAAAAAAACAGATTCCCGACTTAAATCGCCAGGCACGGTAGATAACCCCTCAGATCGCTTAGTGCCAAGTACTAACAGATAAGGAGTCTAAAGGGAGTAGTCAGAGGTACGTCCAAACATTACATTTGGCATGTACCCACATTTTACAGTTATTAGTATGAAGCATCGTTCACATTTTGACATTTGTGAAGTAAATGTTTGAGTTAAGATACGTCAAGGAATTTAAATACTTTATTCAAATTCCTTGAGATACGTTTGCTTCACTAATGTCAAATTAACCCGTGATTCCATTCAGTATGTTTTAATATACGAATCATGAAATCACGAATTACATCAAAAGAAACCTATATTGGACTGGCTGTATAAACAAAACAAAACTTGCTAGATTAGTTATGATTGAATTATATTCTTAGGCCCTTATTCATAATGGTCTTTGAGCTCGCCAATAGCATAATAGACCGATTAGTATTTTGCTGTCTCTTTGACAGGGATTATGAATAAGAGGGTAAAGCCGGCTTTTACTATGGGATGTAAATATGTATATATTACATCCCGAGATGTAATATTTTATCGTTCGTCGAGACCGTTTACACTGTACTCTAATATATAGATGTAATATATATTACAGTACAGTGTGAACGGTCTCATACAAAATGTATGACGAACGATAAAATATTACATCTCGGGATGTAATATAATATACATATTTACATCCCATAGTCAAAAGCCGGCTTTATAATATATTTTATAAATTTGACAAAAACCCTACTTGACAGATGTTAATTTGACTGTCATTTAAGAGTTTAATTTAAGAAGAAATAATAACATGTACATACATTATATGTGCCAATCGTGTCAATTTTGTTGTTTTATTTTCCTAATTTAATATAATTTGACGGCATTAACAATATTGCCATCCCTTTCTAACAGACCGAAACAACAAGGATGGCTATAGTTTTAGAGCTGTAGAGATTAAGTTAGTTTAGGATAGAATCGACTAAATACAGTTTGCCCAATAGTCTAGAAACGGAACTCTCTTGTCGTGTCACAGTTTCTTTCGAAACAGTGTGGTGAAAGGATTTTAAGTGCGCGAGCACTGAAACGGAACTTTGACATGCGGGTAATCCGCATAAGTGCGTGCAAGACTGTATATGATCGTCGAAAATTTATGGAAAGTGGCGCCTCTATAACTTTCTACTCTTTCTGGTCAAGCTGTGTAGTGCGCGTCACACAAAAGAACGCCGGAACGAGGAGGGGTGTGATGGCGTGAGTGTGTATGCGCAATCACATGT
Source organism: Plemyria rubiginata (assembly GCA_963576535.1). Lineage (NCBI taxonomy): Eukaryota > Metazoa > Arthropoda > Insecta > Lepidoptera > Geometridae > Plemyria > Plemyria rubiginata. The sequence continues at coordinate 2,032,126 of OY754911.1, read as the reverse complement.
TTTCCAGCGTTCTTTTTGGTTGACGCGACGTCTACATCTGTACACTACACTAATTTATTATTATTTCAACATGTAAAAAGCAGGTTCTTTGGCTTTTTTGATAATTAGTGTTTATTGTAAGCAAAAAGTACGTAGAAAAACGTTAAAAAATATAAAAAAATGTACGTACGTAGTTTATTATCGTTATACCTTGTAGTATAAATATTATAATATGGTTTTTAAACTTAACCTATTTAATTTAACGATTGAAAATCATGTAGTTTTTCAATAAGTTATCTAAAATAAGGCCCTTACAAACAACCAAGCCACGAATGTGTTGCTGTGTTTCGGTTTGAAGAGTGTGGTCGGCGGTGTACTTACAGGCATATGTAATAATAACATCTGTATGCCTCTCTGATGGACGCAGGGCAGGGCATCGTAGGGCACGTCCCTATCCTTACGAGGCAGTGCTTTGTTATAGGTGATGGTTACCACTTAACATCAGGTTAACCATCTGCTTGTTCCACAACTAGCTGCTGCATAAAAAAACAAAAAATGACCTACGAAATCCAACACATCGGAAATCAATTGGTATTTGATTGTATGTAAGTAGGTATACCTTATATTTATTAGGTAAATGTGTGTTGAGGTTGTGACAATTTTTACTTCGACATTACTTACGAAGTAAAAATTACGTGTTCATGTCCATTGAGTAATTTATATTCATAGTAACTAATCGATGTTTATTGTAGAGATGTTTTATCTCTTTCACACTCTTGAGAGTGAAATGGACAATGTTCTCTTCGATTATAATAATATCGATATTATTATATCGAATCTTTAAATAATATATTGTCGGCTTATTACTAGAAGTCACTAAGCTACAAAACTAAAAGTGTGAAAAAACTCTATTAAAGTTTTGATTTATGCCAATTATGTTGAACTTATCGGCGGAACTAGAATAGCTAGAAATAAATGGGTTTTTGATTATTGTAGAGCTCATTCAGACGAGTGCGCCGGTCCAATAAAGGTGACTTTTTGTAGTTAGTGACTTCTAACAATAAGCCGACGATGTAATCGTCTGTGATGAAAGGAGAATGTAAAAATATCCATAGGCATTGATGTGATGTGAATTTGACACATCTTTGTTGGATCTTTTTACAAATCCGTCATCTGAAGGGTACAATGTCACTCAATATATAGTGCGCGTCACGCAAAAAGAACGCCGGGAGGAGGGGGTGTGGCGCGTTTATTTTGTATGCGCAAAAACATCCCCTCCATTGTTTTCCAGCGTTCTTTTTGGTTGACCTGACCTATACCTCTATTCTATATACTTATTGTTTTTATTTTTGTAATTTATACCTATTCTACCTACTTCTTCTTCTACCTACTAGGCTCTCCATTGACTCAGAGTAAGGCTGCAGAGCGGAGAAACGGATAAATATTTACCAAAAGGATTGCATCTTTAACAGCCTTCACAGCTCAGTTGGTAGTATAGCTCTGCCTTCTGCGCCGTAGGCTGTGGGTTCGATCCCCACCGAAAACAAACATTTGTGTGATGAACACAGATGTTTGTTCTCTGTCTGGGTGTTACTTAAAATAATTAGCATGTATTTACAAAAAAAAGTATATAAGTAGTATATCAGCTATCTTGTTCCCATATCACAAGCTTTGGCTTATCTTGGGGCGAGATAGTGCTGTGTGGAATATCCACAAATATTTAATCTGTTTCTCTGAGCGGAGATTTCATGTCCTACTGGTTAATATTTCTCCGCTCTCTCGCTCTGCGTCAATGGACAGTCAACCTTGGACGAATAAAGCGTGCATCGGGCGAGCTGATGATAAATTTTCTTACACCCTTCGGCACCCAATATAGGCGCTTATCAAGTGCTGTACATACAAAAACCGCTAGAAAACAATCAGTCTTCAAGGCTCTCTGTGTCTTATGCGGCATTACCCAGTTTCTGAAAGCTCGATCAACACTAATCGGCTTGGGAGCACACAAATGTTTTTTCGCGGTGGGTTCAAACCCACGGCCTACGGCGCTACAGGCAGAGCTACTGCCAACTGAGCTGTGAAGGCTGTTAAGATGCTGCAGTCCTGTCGTTATTAACAATTCCATTACATTTTTTTTTACTTTTGAGCAATTCATTCGCTGTTGTTTATTGGCTTATATTAATTTAATTAATTAGTTAAACGATACGAAATAATCTCTAAATGGTAGCTTTAAGTACTGTTTTAAGAGCGTGCTTCAAACAACTGTGTTCAGAAATTTGAAATATGTCGAAAATGGAAGATGAATTTTGAATGTTCGTGACTAACCATTTTTGTTTTTACTACAGACATAGTTGCATAGGTATTCACTTATATTTAATTTATTATTTGAACAAGTTTACTGCGAGTTCATATAAAACTCTTTCATAAAATTAGGTTAGCAGGACTTCAGTGCAATCGACGATCGTAACTTTCGATCGACAATTACCATAGGTAACCAACTGGTAAAAATCTTGATCGAAGATCGTAACGTTTGTGCTATCAAAGGAAATAAACCAACGACATCTAGCGGCATTATTTGAGAAGCTCCACTTGCGTTATACGTTATCTATTAGACGCCGTTGTTAATTTCCTTATAAAATACGGTGTGTCGTCATACTAATAAAGCTTTGCTACGAAGAAATAAAATAGGTTTCCGCATCAAGATAATCAAAAATCATCTTCCATTTCGTTTAAAACCCGAATTATTGTTATATTTTGTGTAATTTGCCATTAGTAACGTATTTATTCACGTATACTAGATATGTCCTGCGTTGTTCAACTTTACGAATACCCCGTTTACACTTAGCTCATGTCCGTGGCAATCCGCAGGGACATGGGCAATGCGAGGATGTAAATAGTCCTAAAGATATGGAAAGTCCATGTCCACGGACATGAGCTGAGTGTAAACGGGGTATAAACAGGCTACTTCCATGTCCGCGCGATGCCTCGCGCTTCGTGTCCGGGCTAAATGTGTGTGTCATTATGTCCACGTGAATGGCATGGAATTCCCCCATATTTATTTATTTTTCAACCAAATCAAAACTCGAATATCGATGGCCACCATTATGCTCGAAAATATCCTAAAAATTTAAAAATATAGACATTTGTTTTTCAAGTGGTATACATATTGCCAATGATCGGCGTATAATTGGCCGATAAATTGTGTATGTTTGTTTAATTGGCGTTCGAACAATATCAAAAACTGCGTAGGCAAATCATCCAATCAAGTAGTTATCTTTAATGACATTTTTTTGTAGGTTTTCGAGTATGAAGTGTGAGCACCTGAGAAAATTTTGTTATTTTTTTGAAAATATATCTGAAATATAGGAATGTTGTATTTTATGTTACGGGTAATTTAGAGTTTTATTAAATTATTTTACGCACAACTTTTGTTTCATTTTTATATAAGTAATTGCTTCAACTCCCCATGTATACCCAAACTATACGGAGTTTGGCAAAATAGTGTTGAAAATAATAGGGGGCGCCACTTTTCATACATTTTTGACGTAGGCTAGGCAATACTTGTTCCTACAAATTTCATTTAAATTCTTGTTAGCAATCACAGTAGTTATTTAGTAGAATTATGTAAGAAACTAGTTGCGCCCCGCGGTTTCACCCACGCAGATTTAAGTTCCGGTATTCCTACGGGATAAAAAGTAGCCTATGTGCTATTCCAGACTATAATCTATCTCTCTGCTAAGATACATCCAGATCCGTTCCGGCGTAAAAGAGTAACAAACATCCATCCATCCATACTTACAAACTTTCGCGTTTATAATAGTAGTAGGATTATTGAACATACATAGGCTGCATTGACATATTTATTATGCAATGACGCATAGGGCACATCCACCAAGGACATGCCCTACATGACATTGGATTCTGAAGGTGAATGAATTTACTGAATAGAAATGAAACTCAAACTAAATATCAACATATTTATTTGATTATATTTACATACTCCGGATGTTCATACAATTCAGTCTCTATCGTCTACTTTCCACACATTCAAATATAGATAACAATATTAATTAATTACAAAACCCTATTTTAAGGTAAGAAATACCATAAATCCCACTCTTCGATATTCTTATGTTATATTATTCTTTGTCTCATTTTTTTCAATAGATATAAAACTAGCTGCGCCCCGCGGTTTCACCCGCGTTGTTTAAGTCCCGATATATAAAAAAAAACCACGGGATAAAAAGTTGCCTATGTGTTATTCCAGACTATAATCTATTTCTGTGCCTTTACTGGCGTTATTGAGTAGCAAACATCCAAAATTTCACATTTATGATATTAGTGGGTAGTGAGTGGGATTTCATAGTTTTCATTCAATGAATATTGTTATTTATTACATTGGATACATACACAACAGAATGAAGTCCTTTGCTGTCTATAGCGCAAATCTGAAGAGTACATGAGATTCAGTTATAGCAAAACAAAATTACCATTCAAATTACGTACTACAAAAATAAATACGAAAAATCCAAACTTAGAGCAAAACCATGAACATGGTAAAACATATTAATTTTAACTGTTCTATTTATCTATCTACATAATACATACCTACCTATCTAACTTTATCATATTGTTAAGATGAGTTCTGTATCTATTTTGCATTTTTTATTTAAACTCAAAAATTATATATAAAATTGGTATACCTATAGGTAGATTACGCACACCGCCTACATAATGGTTATTAGATACTATGTAAGCAGTGAATTGTCGTATTTTTTTTACAATTTATGGGTTTTATAAATTGTATTATTATTGCTAAAGTGTAAAACGACCACTCTCGAAAACTTCAGAGGGTTTTGTAGGTATTCAGGTTTTTATTGGAACAGCTGTTTTTTCGCGGTCACGGTGTTGGTTTATTAGAAAAAGTTGTTTATATCGATGGGCACTAATTCACTGATGTTTTCGGAAGTGGTCTTTTTACACCCTGCATATCTAGACAAATCTGTACTGTGTAAGGATTTCAGAAACAAAAGTAATCAGTTGCTAAATATCTCATTTCTAATAATTATCAAGCGTTTATGAATATAATATGGTTTAGTAAATTGTATACAAAATAATATGAATCATTTGAGTCTTAAATTATTACGAATATAAATTTATTATTGCACAATAAATAAAAACACAATACATTTTCTCTGAACCAAATAATCATTAGAGACCTTATTCATAATATCGATTTAATAAAGATATAGATAGGTAATAGATTCTCTAGCTACCAAATCTCTTCTCGCGCAGGTGTGGTTGAAATCATAATCTATGAAAATATAGAGATTCAAAAGAAACCACACGATTCTCTTCAATATTCTGTCTAAATTTAATAGAAATCAAACGAAAAAGAACTTTAAAAGACTTACGAATAAGGTCTACAATCCTTACATTTACAAACTGTAAAATCCACACAACACAAATTACATTTATTCTTAAATACATTAAATCCTGGAAAGTGAAGGCTTTTTTACATAAGAGTTCATTTTATTACAACCACATCGGTTCTTTTAAGGTGAAGACAAGAGCTAATGTGACTCTCGCTCGCACGTTTTGACTCGTTGAAGGATAAAAAATCAACCCATTTTCGAGAAATTCGCAAACAACCATTTTGGGTGCAATCAAATTGCGCACATTTTAGTAAAAATTTCATTTTGGTAGATAAAAGTTTTCCTGCTTAAAAGTTTACTTTTCTGGTTTTCGTACACAAGCAAACTTTTGAGTAGGAAAACTTGCATCGATCAAAATGAAATTTTCACCAAATTGTGTGCAAGATGATTGCACACAAAATGGTTGTTTGCGATTTTTGGAAAATGTGTTCAGTGATTTGCGAGCGAGAGTCACATTAGCTCTTGTCTTAACCTTAACATTTAATTCATTATAGTCTCATATGTACCCCAGATATACGGTACCTATATAGGTACATACCTTGTTCTTTAAATCCTCAAGACCTTTTGGGAACGTCCTAGGCCTAGTATTATCACGACAAACCATTAACGGTATACATAGCATCTGTCTTCAAGATCATGTCTAAGGGCAGAGTGATTTTCAAACATTACTTATTGAGATTTCGCATACCTAGGTACACTCACCTTTTGCAGTACATAGTAGGTATTTAATACGTGACAGGCTGCAAACCCATCGCCGCAGATAGAATAGGTACTACCTTACTACTTATCTACTATTCTAGAGACTTATTATCTAGAACCAGTGTGGTGAAAGGTTTGTCTGTATGCATTACAATAAAGTAAATATGATTAATATAAACTTAAAAACGAAAATTGTCTTTATTTTAGGAATTTGGTGTAAATAAAATGAATTTGCAATGATTTAAATAATTTCAGTCTACGAAATAGAGTTGGACTAGGTAAATATCTTGTATAAATTACGGCCTAACGAATAAGACTTATTACTTTTTCGTAGCCTATAGCAGAGCTTTTAAACGTGTCCTCAGAATGACGTCATCGGTGATAGTACTAGTGGGACAAATTTGAGCCAGATGTATCATCAATGGTACAAAATAGACAAATACTTTATTGGACACGAAAAAAAACATACAGAGATATACCAAATTTAGGTACAAATGATAAGTAAGGTACTGACACTAATATGATAAGGGATAACCATTAATTATTTTCGTGGGGTGGTTTTAGTGATTTTTCGACACTCCCCTCCCACCCCTTGGTGAGATGTCGTGAGATTTTGCTCAACCCCCCTCCAACCCAGAATCTCACTTGAGATTTTTCAAAATGAGTCAAGTAAAAAAAAAGAAACGTCAAGTAAAATCAAGAAAAAAAAAACTATATTTTTTTTCAAACATGGATTTTTCAGCACAATAATTGCCCAGTTATCCAGCAATTTTAAACTGTTTTACGGGGCGGAGGCTGAGCTCCGCCCCCTAAGCGCCTCACGTAATTAATGGACGCCCCCTAAGGTACAAATCACTCTAATATCATAAGATGAACACGTACAAAGCGCGCTTTAAGTATACTCCAACCCTTAAAGATATAAAGAAGATATGTCTAGAAATTATTAGTTTATATTATTTCGAAATTCGACTAACAGCACAAAAATTTGCAACTTTTGACAAGCGCGATCTGTGTTACGACCAAGGAATTTGAATAATACCTTGGTTACGACTCACTGACGCATCGCTGACGTCTCACGTGACTGATGTGACGTCATAGTTAGTTACGGAGGATAGTAACTTACTAGACGTCACGTCATTTAAAAAGAACGCTGGAAAACAGTGATGTGTTTGCGCATGCAAAACACTTGCGCCACCCCTTCCCTTTCCTTCAAGCGTTCTTTTTACGTGGCGCGACCTCTAGTTAGTTTTTGGGAGTTACAGTCTGTCAGAAAGCACCCTTATTTAGAAGATTTCTAAAATGTGTTCAGTTTTAAAGTGATCCTTGATATTTAATTAATTATTTGTTCAACTAAATATCAAGGATCACTTGTTTAAATAATTTATTATAAATAAAGATTTTGGCACTAGTAGTTAACTAAAACAAGTGTGTCTGTGATTTCCTTAAGTGTAGTAAGCACTATAAAAAGTAATAAAAAGTGTTATTCAAATACATAATTAGATCAGTAATTTTTATCACAGAAATTTATTGAAAAAATGTAACCTGTCAAAAGTAACTAATTAGTGCAACATCAATTTAACTAAATCAAGATGGTTAAAATATTACATTCACCAATATTGTGACTAGCTAGTAGATATGGCTATACTTGATAGGAATAAAAATACGGCAAAAGATTGTCGAATAATTTAGTAATATACAATAGTCCTTCTTATTCGTAATTTGTCATTTATCGAAGCTTATCTTGTCATGTCAACGCAAATAAATGACACAAAATATCGGCATTTTTGGCTATTCGTGTTCTAAGACTATTCTTGCCGATTTAGGGGTAGGCAGAGGCAATAACTTAGAGATACATAAATGTCTTTTTAATCTAATAATAAAAACAAAAAGCAGTCCATTTGTATCACTTATCGAAGATATGGCAAAATGTACTAAATAGCTTATTTTAATTAAAATACGCAAGGAGTATGTAAGTAGCTTGCCTGACTTAGTTGTCTTAAGGCGCTGACAACTGCTAATGTAGGTACCTCTCTCTTGCACATTGCAACTTCAAATACACTCACACCACTTTAACTCAAAAACTACTCGTCAGATCTGACTCAAAATTAAATGGGATCAAATGACAAGCATCAGATTTCGACAAAAAAAGAATCATCAAAATCAGTCCACCCAGTAAAAAGTTATGATGTAACAAACATAGAAAACAGTCAACATGAGAACCTTCTTTTTTGAAGTATAATAATGGTGTCATGTGCGAGCGAGAAGTTTTGTAACGGATGTCTGCTTCTTAATAAAATAAATACTATTACATACCCCAGAACGCTATAAGACTAAGATGTTTAAATAAAGGATATGACTTAAAGTTGATGTACGTTGATGACGTAAAGTTCTGTCATACAACTAATTATCGCTTGAAATATATGTTTCCGTATAAATAAGACTTTATTGCGTATTAAATTAATTGTTTACTAAATTATATTAATTATATTATAGGGCCACACTTTTTTTGAGTTTACTAAAAGTGTATTTAATGCACTTATGTGAACAAGCCCAGGTGACTTTTTTTTTTAAGTAGAGAGTAAAAAAAGTGCCAGCGTGGACACATTCTTTATTTATTTATTTATTTATTTCTCTCACATAAGCTTACAAGATATAGATAGACTATAGATAATCTAGTTAAATCTATATTAAATCTAGAACACGATTTTTTGTTAAACTCATTTGAGAGCTGGTGCCCAATAAGGTTTTAAATTAAAACCTGGTCACAGGTCACCAGGCCCACCTTTCGGCCCATGTGTTATAATATACGGGTAGGTTGGTGGTGTTTGATTGAACCCATATTATGTAAACACGCTTTGCTCTGCAGTCTTCACCTCGGTACCTAAACTAAGCAAAGGCCTGTAATGATAGCATACCGAACTGTAGACCACCACGAAGGAAATTATGATTATGTCGAAATAGTAGGTACTTAAGTTTACCAAGCCAAATTTAATGTACCCAAGTGAAATAAAGTTTTTGTAAAGTAACTAATGCACCCGGGTGTAAGTTTGCTAAGTGTATTTAATACACCCAAGTTTATTCGCTCAGGTGAATTAAGTTTACCAAGTCTCAGCAAGTTATTAAAATATCGGTTTGAAGTGTTCTATGAACCTGTGAGATTATGAAGTTATTCCAAATAACTATAGAACAACCAATAAATTATTACAACCCATTGCCTCCCATCTCCATATTACTTAACAACTCCTACACTTATAGTTCGGAAGCTAGTGGCGATAATCTTACGTCATACCACTTCAGTATTTTTTCTTGAATCAGTTTTCTGCTCCATTTTCGATAACTTTAGAAACGGTACACTAAAAAATATAAGTAAAATAACAATGAATTAGGTTACACCGTTTGAAATAGGTACAGTTTTTTTAAAGGAATAAAAGAATGCGATACCTAATAATTGTAACAAAATAATCGATCAGCTCATTTAGATTGAGACTTCTAGCAGTTAACAGTCAAGTTTAACGGCCGAACGGTTAGCCGAAATAAGTCGTAGCCAAATATATCAACTCATACACCTTATTTCAAAGGTTGTTGAAAAACTCACACTTGGAAAGTTGGAAAGCTCTAATTGAACATCAAATAAATCATTTCTTGCAGTTTTTTTACACTACGTAAAACGTTTGACCGCAATTTCACCTGATGGCATTCGAAAACTCTGTGACTTCAGAAACTCACCATAGACTTCCGGACTATCATAACCTATAGACTTATCCTTATGCATATTTGAATACTACTACCTATTTAAAGCTACTACATAATTTAACTTTACATCGATTAGGTATTAACTACACTATTTTTACACTTCGAAAAAGTTTTTGTTTATTTTTACATGGCAACATACATTTGTATCGCACTTTCTCTCATTTTGTTTTATTATTAAGAAAAAGTATCTTAAATAACATGTCAAGTCAACGCTTATAAAAACGCATTTACTCAATGAAAAAGTTAACAGTAGTGTTTATGGGCGACGGTGACTACTTACCATCGGGTGGGCCGTTGGCCCGATTATCTGACACACATCAAAAAATTCAGAAGACTGTATGGCTTTTTATAAAGAGATCATTCTAATATTTATCAAAAACAGTCAAGCAAATATAATTTTTTTATTACAATTTCGTCATAATATTGTCATAAATTGCTGTTCACAAAACAAATTATTGCTTGTTATTATAATTTAAAAGAAATAGCCTCGCGACTACGACCGACAGGCACGGTAGATACTCAGAGCACTCAGTACCAAGTACCAACTTTATACTGGTAGTCAAACTCAAGATACAATATTTGTTTACATTAAATAACAGCCAACATATTTGCTCTTCTTGGGGTTGAGAATCTAGGTCCGTGGGGTACCGAGGCCTACCGGCAGTGCAAGTACCGTTCTTATCGATCGCTTAATTTGACATTTAGAATCGTCAAAATTCGTTAAAACCATTTTTAACTGCTTGTCTTCAAAATTTTATCCAGGCGACTTATCGAGGCGACGCGTGACCCGAGGGCTGGTGAGTATCTGGCTCAGCGTATCAGCATTGCCATTCAGCGTGGCAATGCAGCCAGTGTCTTGGGTACCCTTCCGACTGGCACTGATTTGGATCAGTTGAGCTATCTATAGATCGCTTGCAACGGTCTGCAGATAGCTCAACTGTTTCATATGTATTTTGTAAATAATTGTAACTATTAGTTGTAATTTTCTTTGTCAATAAAGGTTTTTTTAATAAACATTCTTAAGAAAACCCCGACTTCAAATACACTGAAATTACACTCATACTAAGTGCTCGAAAGAAACCTCTTGAGGCGCAATTAGAATACTTTCACCACACTGTTTTGAAATAAACTAGTGACACTACAAGAAGAAGAGCTTTTTTTTGAGAAGACAAAAAATATACACAAACGTTATGTTTTAGTTTGTGGTTCAACAAAAAATTTGTTTTGTTTCAGCGTATTTAAAGTCGGTTTTTAGATAATGGTGTCGATTCTGTTGTTACATTATCCTAAACTAATATAATCTGACAGCTCTAAAATGATAGCCGTCCTTGTTGTTTCGGACTTTTAGAAAGGGATGGCTATATTTTTAGTGCTGTCAAATTAGATTAAGTTAGGATAATTAAACAACAGAATTGGCACCAGTGTCACTAATAATGGATGGTACATGTAATAATATAATCGGAGTTTTGGAAAAATCGATCAAGAAACAAGAACGAAGGCACGGTAGACACCTTACAGTACCAAGTACTAACTGAAGTTTCTTTGAATATGTTTAAGAGAGTAGTCAATGTACAATAATGTACATTGTACATCCAAACATTACATTCGGTACATACCCACATTTAGAAGTAGTTGGTATTCCATACGTGACAGGTTGCAAGCCCATCGCCGCTGCTAGAATACTACGAAATAGATAATAAATTAACAGTTATATGTCATACGTTCGTAAATTCTTGTAAGTCGAAAATTCTGTTATTTTGCTTCTGCATGTCGATTTTTCATCTGAAAATGAAAGAATTTTGTTAATAATTTTGAGGTATTTACCACTAAAATTTTTGTTCTTCTGTGGAATTTCTCATTTCTGATCTATCCCGTAGAGAAAATTCTGTCTATCGCTCTCCAATACCATTGTGAGACATGTAAGCAAAAATCTTGTCAGTGTCAAGATATATAGGTATAACTTTGCCCCCTATTCATAATTGACTTTGAGCGCGCCAATAGCATAACAGACCGATAAGTCTGTTGCCGTCTAATTTCATTGGCATGAAAGTGGGAGTGAGAAGAATACTCTATTGAGCCGCTATAAAATTATGATTAGGAGGGTTAATTTTTAAATACTTGTCTCTTTATTAATAATGGTCACTGAGAACGCCAATAGCCTATAAGACTACAATGAATGAATAGAAGAACAAACCACCGAAGTTTTTGTGTTACGAAAACATAGATGTGATGTGATGTTTTGATTAAATATTTAAATAAATAAATAGATTATTGTGTAATAATCTATGTTTTCATAACACAAAAACTAGCTCTCAGTGAGGATCGAACTCGCAGCCTACAGTCCAGAAGGCAAAGCAACTACCAACTGAGCCGTGTTGTAGTTAGCAGTGTATGTATAGTTACCGCGTGTTGTCCCGGCGCCGTTTGTCGGCGGCCGCGATGGCTACCACTGAGCTGAGAGCGACGCATAACGTCGCACCAATCTCACTGCCAGCGTCCAGGAAACCTGGCACACAAAATATAAGATGAAATGTATAATAGGTACAAGTCAAAAAGGTTATCGTCTTAAACGGTGAAGGAAAACATCGTGAGGAAACCAGTTAGTATTCTAACAGCGGCAATGGGCTTGCAACTGGTCACGTATGGAATACTTACTACTGCAAAATGTGGGTATGTGCCAAATATAATGTTTGGACGTACCTCTGACTACCCCCCTTAGACATCCTCAAAGGATCTTCAGTTAGTACTTGGTACTAAGAGATCTAAGAGGATATCTACCGTGCCTGAGTAGTCGTGAAGCTGTTTTCAGTTTTAGTATATCAAAAAAGTTTTGTCTAGTAATAAAAATAAAATTAATATTACACAAAAAAAGATTATCCCACAAAAAAATAAGTTTAAGGGTCCGGTGACTGCGGCTCGCAATTTCGAGGTGCGATTGGCTATTATTTCATTTTATTTCATTTTGGGGAGGTTGTTTGAAATAATAACTCTAAAGAAACACGCATAAATACTGTTCGAACACAAATAATACAATAATATAAGGGAAATGTGCTTGAGTCAGAAATCATTTTGGTATTAGGTAAACGTAAGACCAAACATACTAATACCAAAATGATTTCTGATTCGGGCATGTTTCCCTTATATTATTGTATTATTTGTGTTCGAACAGTATTTATGCGTGTTTCTTTAGAGTTATTTTTTCAAACAATCTCCCCGAAATGAAATAAAATGAAATAATAGCCAATCGCACTTCGAAATTGCGAGCCGCTGTCACCGGAGCCTTAAATTGAGATAAAGGTTACATTTTGTGTATCTTGTGTATAAATTGATTCTAAAATATTATTTATTAATTTAATATGAGGTGAAAGCCTCCTTCGTGTCCCCAGTTTTCTCTGTCTCTTGCTACTCAGTAACTTGCTAGTCTGTAGTATAAAAAGAGTTTTTTGTGTGTAGCTCGTCCGGGGAAGTACTACCACCACGCCTGTTTCTGCCGCCAAGCAGCAACGCTGTGTTTCTATTTGAAGGGCGAATGGTATGCTCGAAAGGAACCTTGAGACGCACTTGAGACCTTTCACCCCATTGTTCCGAAACAACTAGTGACAACAATAAGAAGAGCAAACGAGTGGGATATTACCGGAGATTCCCACAACCCTGATGTAAGAAAGAAAGAAAGAAAGAAAACATATTTATTTGCAGCAACTTAAATACAACATAAAACATAGAAAAAACAAAGAAAATAAATCAAATAAAAATAACCTAAGAGCTGCAAAAGGGACCCTGGCTCAGCATAAGTCAGTCGACAGGCAACTGACGCTGGTCTTCCGCCAGGGCCGTGCAGTAATGCGTATGCACGTCTCTCGCGTGCACTACTCCGTCAAGGCTGAGGATGTGGCGGATTATTTGTGCGCGAAGACCCAATTCCGCCTCAGGGTCGAAAGATTAGAGCCACGCCGCAGGGTCAACTTCAACTATTTCGTGGTGAGAGTGCCGACCCAACTTGACCTGTGGCCTAAGGGAATCTTATATCGACGTTTCTGGGGTCGGCTGCCGAGCCCTCTAAGTGTAAAAGTTAAATAAGTCATATAATTATATATATTTTTGTTAGTAAGGTATTTATGCTATGGGCCCAGTATTTTTAAGATCTTTTTAGTATGTTGCCTGAAATAAATGATTATTATTATTATTACCAGAATGCCAAGCGCCGATCGCTAGGACATAAGACACGCTGAGAATAAAACCGTGCGCGGTGCATCTGTGGACAGAATAAACATTAATATGTAAACTATTTTTAAAACATTGCGCATTGCCAATGCTCTCAAACGGTGAAGGAAAACATCGCGAGAGAACTACGTAGTATTCTAGCATCGGCGATGTTGGTTCTTAAGGATATGTATATTATTATTACTAGTAGCGTCCTGCGGTTTCACCCGCGTAGTTTTAAATCCCGGTATTCCCACGGGATAAAAAGTAGCCTATGTGTTATTTCAGACTATAATATAACTTTGTGCCAATTTTCACCAAGATCCGTTCAGCCGTTCTGGAGTTATCGAGTAAAAAACATCCATCCATCCATACTTACTCACAAACTTTCGCATTTATAATATTAGTAGGATGTTTGAAACATATGCGACAACAATGCTAATGCTCTCAAACGGTGAAGGAAAACATCGCGAAAGAACTACGTAGTATTTTAGCATCGGCGATGTTGGTTCTTATGTATGTTTTATAAATTACATTAGTGTAATTTTATTAGAATTGAATTAAATAACATTAAAATTTAATTTTAACACCGAACAATGTTTTAGTGCTCAAATAAAAATAATAATAATGTGGGTATGTGCCAAATGTAATGTTTGGACGTACCTCTGACTACCCCCCTTAGACATCCTCAAAGAATCTTGAATTAGTACCTACTTGGTACTGGGAGATCTGAAGGGATATCTACCGCGCCTGGGGATCAAAGTCGTGAAGCTGTTTCAGTTTAAAAATATAATTTCAAAAATATTGTCAATTAACATTTTAATTCTCCGATCAGGTGTTATATTAAAATCTATTATATAGAGGACTAGTGACCCGCCCGCGCGCCCCTGCTTCGCACGGGTGCACATATATCATGCATCACATATAAACCTTCCTCTTGAATCACTCTATCTATTAATAAAAACCGCATAAAATCCGTTGCGTAGTTGTAATGATTTAAGCATACATATAAGGACATAGGGATATAGGGACAGAGAAAGCGACTTTGTTTTATACTATGTAGTAAAGTGGGACTTTTGCTAAATAAAGAACTATTCTATTCCATTTGACGATCTCAGTGGCGCAGCGGGTGAGAGTCCGCCTCCGCGCCGCGTTGCTCTGGGTGTTTTCTATGTATAATAAAAAATATCTATCTATGTATGTATATAATGTATTAAATATATCAGTTATCTAGTACCCATAACACAAGCTTTGAGTAACTTACTTTGGGGCTGGATGGTGCTGTGTGGATTGTCCAGCACTATTTATTTATTTACCTGAGATTAGCGGGATACACTTGATATATCTTCAGCGACTCGATAAATACCACGATAGTGATAAGCACACGAAACGTAGCCTCGACCAGGTATAGCGCTGTCTCGCTTGTCGCTATGTAGATCAGCGGAGACAGCAATAGCATTAGCACCAGTGGGGCGGCTATCGAGATAAATACAATTGAAAACATATCTATTTACAAAAAATTACTCATTAGTTTTTTTAATGAAAGGTTGTAGTTTTAGCTCTTACTTCTGCGCCGCAGGTCGTGGGTTCAATTCCCACGGAGAACAAACATTTGTGTGATGAATGATGAACATAGATGATTGTTCTCTGTCTGGGTTTTATATAATATTGTATGTATTTACAAAAAAAAATTATATAGGTAAGTAGTATATCAGCTATCTGGTTCTCCATATGCTTTGGCTTAGTTTGGGGCTAGATAGTGCTGTGTGGAAAGTCCACCAATATTTATATTTAACATTATATATACTAGCGACCCGCCCGCGCGCCCCTGCTTCGCACGGGTGCACATTGTTTTTCTACTATATCATGCATGTATTAGGTATACATACAAACCTTCCTCTTAAATCACTCTATCTATTAAAAAAACCGCATCAAAATCCGTAGCGTAGTTTTAAAGATTTAAGCATACATAGTGATACAGGGACAGAGAAAGCGATTTTTTTAATACTATGTAGTGTTTTTTTTTTTTTTATGTAGTGATAGTAAAGCAGGGTATCTGATCTTTAGTTTTTAAAATCACATCAACTTTGTATACTTTTATAGATTTCTTGCGATTCAGGCTTATTCTTAGTGCGAAGTCCTTTCTATATTTGATTCTTGATAAAATGAATTCTCGAATAGATAGTTTTGTATTTAAATTTTTTATTAGATTTAGTGTTTACTACACTTAAGGAGCGAATAACGAGCGGGATTTGAACCTGAAGGGTATCAAGGGGGAGGTCGCGGGTTCAAATCCCGCTCGCAGAATAGCTTTTGGGACATTATAAAATGTTTGTAGTTTTGTATTTGTATTTGACTTACCAACGGGTCTGAATCGCTCCGGCAGCGGAGTGAATAAAGCGGCGAAGAAAGTCGCGTGGGCGATGTATGTTTGTTCATCTATCAAGCCGCTCAATCTGTAACGATTTATAAACAAAACCTCGGTTATAAAGGTATGAACATCTCTCAAGTGGGGTCGGCACAAGGTTTTCTTCCTGCACTCTCCTCTATCATTCGTCATCTCGGTGCTCACTCATTTCTTATGGTACTGACACACGTGCTCAAAAATCAACCGAGGTACGACCAAATAAGCATGCTTATTTACCTCCCCGAAATGAAATAATAGCCAATCGCACCTCGAAACAGCGAGCCGCTGTCACCGGGCTCTTAACTCATGTCATCTTTCACACAGTTCATCTTTTCTTTGGCCTACCTCTCCAAAACCATCCACATCCGTTTCCAACACTCGTAACGACTCTCTTCCCTCCTAGACATTTATCTATTAGTAGTATAGAAGAATACTGGCGCATCACATGGGCTATGTTTGCTCCAAGTTGTACTGGTGGATCCAACACTCCAATGTGTGGACCGATCTTGGACAGTATTTTGACGAAGTTTGGTTCATTCAAATTAGAGCCAATAGCTTTGACGCAAAGTTGAATCCAATGTGTGGCGCCGGCAAGTTATTGGATTGACGACCTCAGTGGCGCAGCGGGCCAGAGTCCGCCTGCGACGCAAGAGGTTGCGGGTTCGATTCCCGCCTCGGAACAAATTGGTGTACGATCTGCAAATTTGTTCCGTTGGTCTGGGTGTTTTCTATGTATAATAATAAATCTATCTATGTAAGTATATAATGTTTTAAATATATCAGTTATTTAGTACCCATAACACAAGCTTTGAGTAGCTTACTTTGGGGCTAGATAGTGCAGTGTGGATTGTCCAGCATTATTTATTTTATTGGAGATAAAGTTTGGTTCATCCAAATTAGAGCCTAGCTTGGACGCAAAGTTGAATACAATGTGTGGCGTAGATAGATACATACTTGGAGGTAAGATCGGCATGCCTGGCGCATCCCCCTTTCATCCCCCTGATAACAGTGGCGTTGAAAACGCACCACTTGTCAAATTCCACCCCCGCCTCCAGGTCCGTATCAATTATACTGTAAACCAAAACAATTAAATCAAATAAAACAAACGTGTATTTCATATATAATTATGTACACACGTTCTTACGAGTACCTATGTAATTTGTGTCCAAATCTACGAATAAATGGTAATATTTATTCGTATGTCCAAATAAATTCATAATTCATTTATTCCTTTAATTAATGAACACAAGAACAATGTGTCGCCTTAAGTACTTAGAGACTGTAAGAAAAGTGCCAATGGACACATTCTTAGTAATACTTATTCTATAAAATTAAGTCAAAACAAAATTACTCATTAGCCTACTTGGCTAGATTGTAATGATATTAGGGTACCGCATCTCATGCGATAAACTAATTTAGTAAAAAAAAAAAAAAATTATTCCTTTACAAGCACAAGTTATTTTTACATGAAAGTAGATGCCAATCGTAGGCAAGTATTGATCTCAGTGCTTTGCCTGGCGGCATACAAACATTAAACAGCGATAAAATTAAATTTAATACGATGTCTTTGAAATAAATTACAATACAATAATGTCGCATGCATAATCATAAAGTTATTATTTACTAGTAGCGACCTGCGGTTTCACCCGCGTAGTTTTAAATCCTGGTATTCCCACGGGATAAAAAGTTGCCTATGTGTTATTCCAGGCTATAATATATCTCTGTGCCAATTTTCACCAAGATCCGTTTAGCCGTTCTGGAGTTATAGAGTAACAAACAAACATACATCCATCCATCCATACTTACAAACTTTCGCATTTATAATATTAGTAGGATTTATTTATTCAGGGCTTCCAGTAAGTTACATATATGTGTATATACACAACTCCTACAAAAATAATCGAACAATGATGATACATTGTTAAGAAGCAAGTTAGTTAGCAAGTTTCAATGTTATCTTTCAATAATCACACGTACTATTAATAGCCTTTTCGTAAGAGCGTTTTAATTTTAATAATAAAATAATAAAAAAGCTTTATTTTCTATACTCTAAATCTACACTATTTTACATATTTACTGCTAAAAAAGTACAATTATATTATTGTTATTATTTTTATGCTTAAATTAAAATACCTTAAAACTTATTTGCTAATCTATGAATAAAACTTGTGTACATATACAAGTCGTATTAATAAATAAAATTAATAATTTGTGTATTAATTTAGCCTGAATAAATATTAATACACTAGTAGCGCCCCGCAGTTTGTGTGTTGTAGCACCCGCGTAGTTTTAAATCCCGGTATACCCACGGGATAAAAAGCAGCCTATGTGCTATTCCAGACTATAATATATCTCTGTGCCAATTTTCACCAAGATCCGTTCAGCTGTTCTGGAGCTATAGAGTAACAAACATCCATCCATCCATCCATTCTTACAAACTTTCGCATTTATAATATTGACGACCTCAGTGGCGCAGCGGGCGAGAGTCCGTCTGCGACGCAAGAGGTTGCGGGTACAATTACCGCCCGGAACAAATTTCTGCAGATCGTCAGATCAGATCAGATTGTTTTCTATGTAAATAATAAAAAAAAACTATCTATGTTAGCATATTCTATTAAATATATCACTTATCTAGTACCCATAACACAAGCTTTGAGTAGCTTACTATGGTGCTAGATGGTGCTGTGTGGATTGTCCAGCATTATGAGTAAATAAGTCATAATATAATTATATATATATGTTACTTTGTAAGGTATTTATGCTATGGGCCCTGTATTTTTAAGATCTTTTTGCTATGTTGCCTGAAATAAATGACTATTATTATTATTTATTTATTAAAATATATATATATATATTAGTATGATTTCTTATTATAACTTACGTGGTGTTAACAAACGCACATCCGTAGAACATAGTCCGGGAGCTCTTGATATTGGCCATGGCTGCGTCCAGGAAACTGCAGTTCCAGAACTCCACGTGGAACATCAGGAGATCGCGGAAAGAGCAGTTCCTGTGAACAAAACGAATGAATAAGTAAACTAATATTTTTGACAGCCTTCATGGCTCAGTAGTTGCTCTGCCTTCTGCTCTGTAGGTCGTGGGTTCGATCCTCACGGAGAACAACCATGTGGTGAACATATATGTTTGATCTCTGTCTGGGTGTTATGTATTTTATTTTTGTATTTACAAAAGAAAAGTATAATATGTATTATATCAGCTATCTGGTTCCCATTAAAATCTTTGGCTTAGTTTGAGGTTAGATAGTGCTGTGTGTGGAAAGTCCACCATTGTTTTTATTTGATTTTCTGATATCGATGGATATAACAAAATCTAATTATAAATCAACTAGCGACCCGCCCGCGCGCCCCTGCTTCGCACGGGTGCACATTGTTTTTCTACTAATTCATGCATGTAATATACATATAAACCTTCCTCTTGAATCACTCTATCTATTAAAAATAAACCGCGTCAAAATCCGTTGCGTAGTTTTAAAGATATAAGCATACATAGGGACATAGGGATATAGGGACAGAGAAAGCGACTTTGTTTTATACTATGTAGTGATATCAGCTATCTGGTTCCCAATAAATTCTTTTGCTTAGTTTGTGGTTAGATAGTGCTGTGTGGAAAGTCCACCATTTTTTTTTTCTGATATCGATGGATAAGAAAATCTAATTATAAATCAATAATAGATATAGTAACACGCCACACCATCTTTTTGCACGCCCAGGAAGACTGGTAGAAAATGCTATTAGCATTAAGTCCTCCTAGCACTACATTATTGTGTGAAAGTTTTTAAATAAAATAAAATAAATATTGTTACCTAAAAGTGGTATTCTCATACACAGTATTCTGTATGGTAGTGTTGTAGTACTCGTTCTCTATGGTCGCGTTACTGACGGACGCCGTCGACGACTCGTAGACGGCGTGATCGATCGCCACCGCCGTGAACGGGACGTAGCCGGATAGGAAGAACTTAAATAACAAAGAAAGACTTGACACACAAAGTCAAAGTATATACATACATAAAATCGGATTTCCACTTGCTACGATCCTGACATACCTCTTTCGCTTCATTTACTCTCATAACATTCCTGATACATGCTCGTCGGTTTAGGGTACTCCTGACCTGGCCTTTCTCTAGAACATCTGCTATCTGATCTGGATACGTCCGCCAGAGACAAGTCCAAACACAATGCTTGGACTTGCCTCTGACTACCGCTTACACAAATTTTCCGAGCGTTCATGTCGCGTCACGAAACCTCAGTTCGGGACGAACTGCTAGTAATAATAGAGAACAAAACAGAAACAGAAGAGCAGAAAAATACAGTAATAATGTAAAAAAAATACATATAACCCAAATAAACTAAACAGGACAAAGAATAATAATCATTATTAAGAGTTGTACTCTTAGTTAGTTACTCTATAAGTGTAGTGCTACTCTTATTTAATGATCATTCTTTGTCCTATGGCCTACTTGGAGGCCTTTACCCAAAAAGGGGTTCACATCTCAGAGATATAAGAAAACTCACATTAAAACTAACAACTAGGTTATAAAGCTAATAATAACACATAACTAACATATTTTAAACTTGTAGGGCCTTACTACAAAAAAATAGGCAAAGGATAAACTATGCTTAAACTATTGCCATCTCTTACCAATGCGTAATGGCAAACAGAGACAGCGCTAATTTTAGACAATGTTTAAAGTTAGGCACCGTTTTTTAGTACGCGGGGTAATATCTAACTTTACGAGATGGAAACCAAAAGGCTATATGATTATTACTCTTACCTGTATAACGAATGAGAAACCCAAAATCAGTATAAAGGTTAACGTCGTACTGATATGAGTTGACGAGAACAACTGGAAAAACGTCTGCCAGAACTGAAAAAAAAAATTAAAATTATAATCATGTTTTTTTAATCAATACGAAAGGCCACACTTCATATCGGGTGGATATTTTAATTATGTTTTTTAATCTATACGAAGGGCCACCCCTTCGTATCTAAATATCTAAATTGATGTTTTTTTTTATACAACTAGCTGATGGAACAAGCAGATGGCCCACCTGATGTTAAGTGGTAACCATCACCTATAAACAAAACATTGCCCCGTAGGTCACGCACAATAGGAATGTGCCCTGTATTAGTAACCAGCTGATCCCACAGCCATGCTCACGCTCGTTTACTTTGAAAATTTCATACCAACTTTTGTCCCCTATTTCACCCCTTTGGGAGAAAAATCCATTCTTAGTGGGTGCCTACGTCATACGAAGAATACGTGTGCGAAATTTCAAGTTTCTAGCCCTAAGGGTTTGGCCTGTGCGTATATATAAGACTAGTTGCGCCCCGCGGATTCACCCGCGCAGGTATATATCCCGGTATTCCGACGGGATAAAAGTAGTCTATGTATTCTGTCTGCTATTCCAGACTATAATCTACCTCTCTGTCAAGTTTTATCTAGATCCGTTCAGCCGTTTCGGCGTGAAAGAGTAACAAGCATCCATCCATCCATCCATACTTACAAACTGTCGCGTTTAGTAGTAGGATTAAGTATAAATGCATATGTGCCTATGTGGGTCAAATACAAGTTTTCCTTCTCTCTTACCATCTTGACACTATGTCTGACGTGGTGCAACGCCGGCGGACGTCGCTTGCCTGGAAGAGAAAGCTCGCCTAGCCGATACTCCGCCTCGTTGGACGGCGCTGTCACTTTGCCGCAGAAACGGATCTGATTACTGCGGTGTATCGCCTGGAATAAACATAGAAAGAATGAATATCGTTCATCTAAATTTCTAAAGAGACATTAATAACAGAAGAACAGAAAATAATCTAAATAAATATACCTGATAAACACACATTGCATCCACTTCTCTCCCCACATCGAGTAAGTACCGCGGCGACTCTTGCGTCCAGATGAGGCTGATCAGAGAAGCAAGAATCGGCAGCGTACATAGTAGAAGATAGCTGAAATTAAACATAATAGAGCTCAGCGAAAGAAGATTTGGTACCGTTTCAAAACTTGATAGCTGAAATACAAGATTGTAATAAAACTAAGCGAGTTTTGTTCCGTTTCCTAGTCTTAATTGTCTCAAACAACATGCCTAACAGTTTACTTATCGGTGTCGATTTTGTTGTTGCATTATACTAAACTAGCCTAATCTTGTTGTTTCGGTTCTTTAGGAAGAGATGGCAATATTTTTAGTGCTGTCAAATTAAGTAGGTTAAGTTAGGAAAATTGAACAACAAAATTGGTACCATTGCCTAACTAACTAAATGTTGCCCCAAAGAACACTATAACATTATATAACCAGACAAAGAACGAACATCTATGTTCATCTCCCAAATGATCGTTCTAGATGGGGATCGAACCCACGGCCTCCAGCGCAAAAGGCAGAGCTACTATAATGTGCGGCACGGAAGTCGAGTGCTGACCGTTAAGGGTCCGGTGACAGCGGCTCGCAATTTCGAGGTGCGATTGGCTATTATTTCATTTTATTTCATTTCGGGAAGGTTGTTTGAAATAATAACTCTAAAGAAACACGCATAAATACTGTTCGAACACAAATAATACAATAATATAAGGGAAATGTGCTTGAGTCAGAAATCATTTTGGTATTAGGTAAACGTAAGACCAAACATACTAATACCAAAATGATTTCTGATTCGGGCATGTTTCCCTTATATTATTGTATTATTTGTGTTCGAACAGTATTTATGCGTGTTTCTTTAGAGTTATTTTTTCAAACAACCTCCCCGAAATGAAATAAAATGAAATAATAGCCAATCGCACTTCGAAATTTCGAGCCGCTGTCACCGGAGCCTTAATGCGCAAAAGTTGAAAATAAGGTATGCCTCGGCATTCGCGCGCCCTCATTGGCATATAGTATGCGCAGTATCCCCTCCACGTTTCGTGCTAGACTAGACTTACGTGCCACGCATTATACCAACTGAGCAGTGAAGGCTATGTGCTGGGTGTCTGATTTACTATTGCGTAGTGTCACTAACCGATGCCAAGCACTGAAATGCTCCCTGTTCTCCGCCAGCGTGGCGGCGCCGTCAGCTGGCAGCACTGCGCTGGCCAGCACGGCCGCCAGCAAGGCGCCGCCGCCGCCGGCCAGCACCGCGCCGCCAGCGCCGAGCCACGCGCGGCCGCGCCCACACGCCTCCCACATGTACGAGAAGCATAGCGGGTAGATGCCACCGGAACCGAATGCTGAACAGAACCTAGGGACGTGAAAACTCCTTACAGATTATGATTGCCTGGTACTTTAGGCTAGAAATCGGTGCCAAGTGTGATTGATAGTTGATACATTGGCGGCCACTGGTACCTACTCCTGTAGTTTATGATTGTCTGGTACTTCAGACGAGGACGAATCTCCAATTGCCTGGTATAGTGCGCGTCACGCAAAAAGAACGCCGGGGGAAGGAGGGGCTGTGATGGCGCGAGTATTTTGTATGCGCAAACACCCATCCACTGTTTTCTAGCGTTATTTTTGGTTGACGCGTACTATACTTCAGACGAGGATGGACGAATCTCCTTGTAGTTTATGATTGCCTGGTACTTCAGATGACCAAACGGCGTCGTGTGATAGATTTCACTAATAATAAGTATGTAAGCACGCTTTAAATCTGTTGTTTAGTTGGGACCCAATAATGCACCGCATGTATGTACGGGATTATAATGCACACCCAATAATCAGTGTCCACTACTTTTTTAGCTGGATTACTAGTTAGGTTATTAGGTGTTTATAAAGTACCAAATTGACTTCCAATTATCGTTCTGCATTATCATGTCGTACAATAAACGGACTCGTTTAGTTACTGTGTCGCTCTTGCTGTCATGTGTCGTAATAAATGAAAACTTTATTTCTTTCTGCACGTACCTTGCCATCATAAAAGTGCCATAGGTCGGCATGAAGGCGGCGATGGTCGCGAACACGGCGTTAACAGCGAGACAGGAGAGCAGCGTTCGCCGCCGGCCGAGTCGGCCCGCCAGCGAGCCCCAGCCGACGCTACCGAAGGCGCACCCCATCAAGCTTATTAGTACTGTAACAGTCAATATATACAATCACCTGCCAGATAAAATCATTGACACACCTAGTCTGTCCTCCTTTAAAATTAAATTGAAAAAAATTGGCTGGTCGAGAAGGCACTCTACAGTGTCGAGGATTTCTTAGGCACCATCTTTTGACCTGCGATTGATCTATTTTTAATTTTTGAATTACGAATTTATTTATTTATAATTTCATTAGAATGTGTGTAATTATTATTTTTTATTATTTGCAATCTATTATTTATTCTCATAAATTTTATTTTAATTTTATCGATTGAAACACTGACTTGTAATTACTGTTACCAATAAATTGATTATTCTGATTATTCAATATCATATTACCTAGGTCCAGTTTATTTGAAGTTTTTATTTTGTATGTATACCTACCTACCTAGTTTAGAAGGGCTTGTTCGTCATCTCGCGGGTTTCAAACTTGCTTGAATCCGCGCGTTTTTACCTATTTTTGTTGTCATCAACTCGAGGGCCCATAAAAGTACAGTCATTAGAAGCTATCGACATAAGACTCTCTAGTAGCATTACTTTTATTAACCTCAATGGTTTTAAAACAGTCATAGCGGACAGATATTCGTCGCCGCGGCAAACCTGATTCGCAGAGTGATCCCGGGAGAAATCCCGCTAATGTGGTAAAGTCACGCTGCGAATGCCATTCTGCTTATTTTTTTACTAACCACATATGAATTCATACTGTCCGAAATATAAGGTTTTATTTTATTATTTAATATAAATTATGCATATAAACCTTCCTCTTGAATCCTTCTATTAAAAGAAACCGCATCAAAATCCAGTTTTTTTTAATACAACTAGATGTTGTATTTTAGTAGTTGATGTATTGTAGTATTAAGTGCATCGTAGGGCACGTTCCTATCGTGCGTGATTTACGAGGCAACGCTTTGATAAAGGTGATGGTTACCATTTAACATCAGATGCGCCATCTGATTGTTCCATCCGCTGGTTGTATAAAAACAAGTTGATGTAGATCCTAGGTCCTGGAGCCTTATTTACTATGACCATTTGCACCGCGATCACAGCTAAGACAAGGCAGCCGGTGTCATACGGTCAGGGCAAAGTATCTCCTATGTCATAAAGAATAAAGTCCAACATCAAGTTTTGACGTTTTACGGTTTGGGGCAAGGAATCTCTTATTGTCATAGTGAATAATGCCCCAGCAGTGGACTTGAAGAGCACTCACCAAGCCAGTTCCTCTCATGATGCAGCACGCATAGTTCTATCTCGGCTGACGGCAGCACGAACGGTACCGCAGATAACTCCAGCGACGCGCCCAATATGGCCAGGGAACAGGCAAATATCACGCGGATTTGGGAGAGACCAAAGCCAGCCTGAAAAAAAGTCACCTCTTTTGGTTTATAGGATGATTCTGAGAGCACGCAGAGCTTCTATTGTCCAAAGAGCACTACTACCCACTCCACAAAACCCAATGGTTAACTGGAAGAAAATGCTAATTAGCATTAAGTTCGCCTATGTACTTTATTTATATAATTTAGATATATTACTCATATACGTTTTCTTCTACCTAGACAGAGAATAAACATCTATAATATAATAGATTGAACCTACAATCTACACCACAGTTTGAGAACCTCCGCAATTTGAAAACTTCTGCAGTTTGAGAACCTCCGCAGTTTGAGAACTTCTGCAGTTTGAGAATCTCTGCAGCTTGAGAACCTCTGCCTTCCAACATATTCACCTGTCTGACAGCATCCTCATGGAACTGATCCAGCACATTGGCGTCATTATAGTCCAGGAGTTCTCCGCTCTCGTTCTCGCCCACGTTGTCTGGCGGGCTGACCACCATGTTTATTGGGTTCGCGGCAGCCGGCTCCCCACTGGCTTCGGTGGCTGTGGCAAGAAAGTTATTTATATATATATATACTAGCGACCCGCCCGCGCGCCCCTGCTTCGCACGGGTGCACATACCATGCATGTATTATACATATAAACCTTCCTCTTGAATCAATGTATCTATTAAAAAAAACCGCATCAAAATCCGTTGCGTAGTTTTAAAGGGACAGTGAAAGGGACATTGTTTTATACTATGTAGTGATATGTAGTGATTAAAGGCAAAAGTGATTGACTGATGACAAGCATCATAAATCCTTAGGGCTAGAAACTTGAAATCGCACACATATTCCTCTTATGACTGAGGCAACCCACTAAGGAAAGATTTATCAAAATTCAACCCCCACATACCCACATTTTGCAGTAGTTAGTATTCCATACGTGACAGGTTGCAAGCCCATCGCCGCTGTTAAAATACTAACTGGTTTCCTCACGATGTTTTCCTTCACCATTTAAGTTTACTACAAAATGTGGGTATGTGCCAAATGTAATGTTTGGACGTACCTCTGACTACCCCCCTTAGACATCCTCAAAGAATCTTGAATTAGTACCTACTTGGTACTGGGAGATCTGAAGGGATATCTACCGTACCTGGGGATCAAAGTCGTGAAGCTGTTTCTGTTTTTAACCCCCAAAGCGGTGAAATAGGGGAAAAATTCAAAAGAAACGAGCGCGAGCGAAGCCGCGGGTTCAGCTAGTGCATTACAAGCAAGCTCCTATGAGATGGTGGTCAGATCAGTGGCATCCTTATAAACTTTTTGTAGACTAGTAGGTAGCACCCCGCGCCGCGGTTTCACCCGCGTAGTTTTAAATCCCGGTATTCCCACGGGATAAAAAGTAGCCTATGTGTTATTCCAGACTATAATATATCTCTGTGCCGATTTTCACCAAGATCCGTTCAGCCGTTCCGGCGTGAAAGAGTAACAAACATCCATCCATCCATCCATCCATACTTACAACCTTTCACGTTTATAATATTAGTAGGATTATTGCTCCATCTTGCCAGAAGAGGCGACCGAAATGCGGCCTCCACTCAAGAAAAACGCAATAACCCTCTTTCTTACAATCCCTGCCATTTTATAGCGGCTGCAGTATTCTTATCACTGTCACTTTCATGCCGACGAAAAGAGACAGCAACAGACTTATCGGTTTGCTAAGCTATTGGCGTGCTCATAGATCATTACGAAAAAGGACCATAATATTTAAATTAATAATTGTAATTCTATGTAATTCTAATTTCTTTAAATATTGTAATTAGTTGTCACCGTTTTAATTAAAGTAAAATAAATATATAAATTATCGGTTTGCTTAGCTATTGGCGCGCTCAAAGACCATTATGAATAATGCTTATGTATGTAATTTTGAGTTTTTATAACCTTGTGTGGAGATTAAAAAATATTAGAAAGAAATGCCCAAGTACTCACTGTTAAGTTTGTCCT
The DNA here is from genome assembly GCA_963576535.1 of Plemyria rubiginata. Lineage (NCBI taxonomy): Eukaryota > Metazoa > Arthropoda > Insecta > Lepidoptera > Geometridae > Plemyria > Plemyria rubiginata. Next base: position 2,004,283 of record OY754911.1, on the reverse strand, counting down.
CGGTGTAAGTCATTGCTCGCATGGACCCGAAGCTGCCGAGGTTGGCCGAGTTCTCCGAGTCAGAGCGAGCGCGCACGAGGCACGCGTGCTCCTCCGACATCTTGCCTGTTCACGCGCTTCCGCTTATTAACGAACATCTGTCGAATTTACAACAATATTTATTTAAACTCTTTATTGCACCAAACAAAGTTCGTGTAACAGGTCTTAATGCTAAACAGCTTTTTCTACCAGCCAGCCATGCTATAAATAAATACTGCCTAACTGTAAGCTAAAGATACCTACATAAACATAAATCTTGTCTAAAATAAATTAAGAACTTGCTTCTAATTCTAATTTGTGGCAGGGGAATGAGATCATGTATATCCCGCAATGGGGTGTACTTGCTTGTAATAATTTTATAATCCCTATCATTTATGTACTGCTACTTTATTATATCAAACTTCAGCAACCTTATCCAAGACCTTATTACCATGAAACATAATAATATCATCAAACAGTGTTTTTTGTTGTCTCAACTGCCTAAGCCCCAGACTGTAGAAACTCCAGGTTTATCATCCATGGGGTCCTAATCAGTGCAGTCGGGACTGCTTAGTATCCAGACTGTTGGCCTTTCACATTAACAATCATTAACCCTAAGCCACCTAACATGTTTTTGAGTTACACTACCACCTAACAGTGGTCCGCTTATTATTTTCTATTTTTTATATGAATAAAAGGGTTGGGGATAGGGGGGATGCAAGTGGGGGTAGATGGCAAGTCTTCCCCTTGAGTCCTTTTTCTAGGAAATGAAAAAAAATACTTTAATTTTTCAGGTAAGTTACTAGTTAGGTTAGGGTTTTTTTTTTTATATGAAGAAAATTGGTAGTAATATTTCATCTATATGACAAAAAGACTCAAGGGAAAGAATTCTCATTAGGTTAGGGTTTTTTTTTTTAAAGTTTTGAAGTAATATTTTTTTTCATTTCCTAGAAAAAAGGACTCAACGGGAAGACTTGCCATCTACCCCCACTTGCATCCCCCCTATCCCCAACCCTCAACTCAGGTACAAGGATTGCTATAGTTTAACCGAATAAAATAATGATAATTACATAAACGAAAGATGGATCGTAAGATCTGTCTGATCTAAAGTAGATGAAATCACAGACACAGCTCGCATAATAACGGAAGAATTCAAAAAACAAAAACCGCTGGAGTCACTGTGACCGCCATTAGGTGGTTGAGGGTTAACCCTTGGGGACTCACTCAGTGGCTTACCAGTAGAGACTGGTGGTATTATAATTAATCCACTCCACAATGATTATTAATCTATGGATATCCTCTTGCTATAAACAAGACAACAAATTAAAAGTAGGAGGTTATTCTGTGTTATATTGGTCTTGTTCTCCATTGTCTGCAATATCCCCAGCCTTAAGGTTAAAGTTTACAGATTAGGAGCTACTGGCTAGATAAATATAGCTTGAATAGTTTATTCACCGCCACAGAGCAACTGGAAGGTCTTTGACCCTACAGTTTAAGCAACACAAGTTAGCAAACACAAGTTAGCAGTATCACAAAAGCAAAAAACCAGTGCAATGAAAACAAATCCTTCTCATTAACAAGTCATTTTAAAATCTACCTGATGAACCAAGCTCAGGGGAGATAATGAAAAGAGGAAATGAACAATTTAAATCCTACTGTGACCACTGACTGAGGTGTTAAATTGAGGACAATTTAACACCTCAGTCAACCACAAGCCATCAACGTACAACATAAGTAGATACATACATAGAAATGAAGTAAAACTACTCAGTACATACTCACATTTTCACTTTACCTATAATCGGATGCAATTTCAGAACTATGAAAGCGCATCAATATGTGTGCTTTAGCGTTTCATTCAGTATGATCGTTGCACATCTATTTATTAGAAATCGTTTTATTTATCAAATGGAAAACTAAAATAAACTTTGAATAAACAAAAACAATACATGGAATGAGTGAGCTAGCAAAGCAGAGCAACTGCATGCATTCTGTCTGTTCTGTCTCCTGCAATTTTTCAAGAAATTGTGTAGGTAAGGGTAAGGTACCTACCTATATGTTCTTTGCTACCTATGCTCTGTATTGTATTGTCCCAAGAGTATATAACGCTACGCTAAGTATTGTCTGACTTTAAATGATGATGAGGTAAATTGCTGATTAAACAATAGTTGTCTCCCTTTTTCTAAAATTATAGAAAAGAGACAAAGGCAAAATATCTTAACCCATCTCAGGTGGCTTGCAAGTAGTTGACCTACCTACCTATTTGTGTCATTTTATTTTTTGATGCTACCTCCCAAAGATGTCAAGTCAAATAAAATGACAAAGTCAATCACTAATAGTGGTGTATGGGATCAATAACAAAATCGATATTAAAATCAATCGTTACTGCAATTTCATTGTTATTTAAATTTTAATAATATCTATCTATATATTATTATATAAAATCTTCTCAATAAGCATATAAGGTAGTCGTGATTGATACCATGTCTGGATAACACAATCGTGCGCATATTCATGTATAGTACTAAATACAGTAGGTTTATTAATCTATTTCAATTCAAGGTCGCTAAAGCCGCATCCAAGGTTAGTTGTGGGAAAGAAACATCAGTTGTTCTATTTGATCAGATAATAAATCAATTGATTATAATTAATAAATAAGTTTAGTTGCCGGTGAAATTACAGACACGTCATGAGTCTTAGTAGCTGTATGCTTCAAGTTGACTGATGATACTCACATATTGAAATAAATATTGATAGACTAGACCTACAAAGCACTGCCTGCGCCGAAAACAACGCAGTTCTTGGCCTGAGGGTACCAGATGGCTGATATAGGTTATAATCCAAATGTAATAGACCAACGTAATGATAATCTAAAAAAATAGTAATAGAAAAAAAATCTAAATGAAATTATTTGGCATTTATTTATAATTAATTAAATGATTATTTTGAACTCACAATTTTAAAGCATTAAGCATTTGTACCCTGTGTATTTTCCTTACAGTCAAAGCGGTGCCGCGCTGCAATCTAATCAAGGATGTAGAATACGAAATTAAATTGTGGTAATAATTAAAGTAAACGCTCGTGTTCTGTGCTAATTTGCAATTAAGTAATAATTTTTATTAAAACCTGCTGCACCGTAAAAACACATTCATTTTAGCACAATCCAAAAGAAACCACATTGCTTTTAGCACACACTGATCCAGTTTTTTATAATCTGCACGATTTCACGATACCACTATTCACCAGTCAATAGGTTGAATGAGTGTTGCAGATAACCACTTCGTTTTCAATACAGCTTACACCGTTGTCCTCACATTCACCTACACTAGTTTTTTTTTGAGTTATTATTTGAAAAATACGAATACTATCGCCGCATCGTGCACCCTTTGAGGAAGTAAAGAAACGAGGTGTCAGTTGAAGATCAAGGTAGTGTGAACGAGATTAATATCCAGGGATAGCAATATCGGCAACAAAATAATTTATCTAATTACTTAGAGCATAAAACATAGTAAATTGCTAATAGTAGTTAGCCGTTGACCTATTTAGTACGATTATTATGCTAACTTTGAAACTGGTAGTAAATAACCAGATGAACGAGTAAGGTATAGCGGAGCGGGGATTATAGGTCTTACGACTCGTATCTCTTGTATAACTACATTATTGATTTAGTAGCATGTGTTGCGCATTCTAAAGTTGCGTGGATTTTGCACATGCGTATTCGGTACATCTCAAATACACGAAATTGCCTCCTATATTGCCACCTAAGAAAATTTATCAACTCTATTGTCCGGTAATAGGTCCCTATCTTAGCGGATCCATCCAGACAATAAAACAACTCAAACATTATAAAGACTGCTCTGGAATCTCGTCATTCAATAGTTAGAAGTTTATTACATATATATAAAAGAAAATATATTTCATAGACGATCTATGATCGATGGAAACGATCAAAAGGTAGATTTAACTAGACCCATCACTATTACTGTCGCCGCAAAACAAAACTTGCCACTGTCAAAAAGCGGCGGGAAAACAAAAAACAAAAACAGCTGTTGCTGTTATGCTTTGTTTTGTTTTGAATAATTCTACGAAAGATTTCTAATTTCCTCTGAGTTTCTTGAAAAATATCATGCACGATACCAGTTTCGATAGTAGCGCGGTCAAGCAAATCAAAGTTATAAGAAAATACTTGAAGCTAAAAATAGTCGAGGATAACATCTCGTTTTGGAGTCACGATCAACAACGCCATCATGTCTACGACTTGATGAAACGAACGGTCTGCAATGGCGAGTCACACTCAGCGCTTATGATAGGGCCGCGGGGAAGTGGGAAAACCACAGTGAGTATCATAAGAGTAGTAGAGCTCTTTCTAAAGGGCTCGTCCGGGAAAGTAATTTTTACCACCACGCCTTTTTCTGCCGCCAAACAGCGTTGCTGTTTCGGTTTGAAGAGTGTGGTCGCCGGTGTAATTACAGGCACATGAGGCTTAACGTCTGTATGCCTCAAGTTGATGGACTCAGGGCATTGCATCGTAGGGCACGTTCCATCGTGCGTGACTTACGAGGCAATGATTTGTTATAGGTGATGGTTACCACTTAACATCAGGTGGGCCGTCCGCTTGTTCCATCAGCTAGTTGTATAAAAAAAATAATTATTAGGTATAATTTACATACCTAATACCTTTTCTGTTGTCACACTTGGAGTATGCTAGTGTCCGAGACACTGTACAATGTACGTGGATCATCCATGGCCGTCCAGTGCCTCAAAAAGCTTATTGAGACTGCAATCAACCAGTCAAAATTGATTCTTATGAGTAAGTAGCAGGTATAGTATTTTTTTGTAAAAGATAGGCACACTGGGTTATGTATGACCCACCTGATGTAAGCGGTCACTTTCACTCATAAACAGCAACAATACAGGGGTGTTGTCATTGCGTTGCCTACCCTGAATGTAGGCATATATGCCACATTGGTTCCTGGGTGTGGGCAGTGCATTATAATATAATAATATTAATGATAATGCTGGACAATCCATACAGCACCATCTCACCCCAGAGTAAGCTACTCAAAGCTTGTGTTATGGGTACCTACTAGATAACTTATAAATTTAACATCAGGAGGGCAATCAGGTCATCCTCAGTGAGGTCAAGCTGCAAGCTTTATTATCTTACATGTTTCAGCTCGTCAACTCAGTATTGAACCAACTTGCTAAAGAAGTTGATCTAACAAATGATGCTATCATAGTCAAGTTAAACGGTCTGATTCACAGTGATGAGAAGGTGGCCCTGAAGGCTATTACAGCACAGGTATGTTACACAATCAGGCCTTTAGATTGTAAGGGCTCAAATCTAGTCATTCCACACAGCACTGTCAAGGCCAAATCTTTAAATATGGTAACCAGATAGCTGATTTATTTATTTATTTATTTATTTATTTATTAGGTTCGCCAACAGTTTAAATACACCAAACTTACATAATCTTAAAAATTAAGGGTCTTATAAAATGTGTACAAACCAATTATAGGCAAACACAACATGCGAATACGTTATAGAAACAAAAAAATTTATATAAACAGAGTGTAAATAAAAACAAAAGAGAAAGTATAACCGTGACCTATTTATAACAATATGTTTGTGTGAAACCTAATGTTTGAAAACTAATGTTTCTTAGATAGACACATTAAGATATATTAGAACAAAAATGACTAAAAGTAGGTACACAAAAAAAACACAACCATCAGAAAAAATAGAAAGAAAAAACTAAAATTAAATAATTTACCTGCATAAACTGCCTGAACTGTGTAAATAAGCTATTTCTGCTATTACCTACCTACTTAAATTGACACTACATACGCTAAAATGTTACATACCTACTCGTAACACCCACATTCCATTATGACACAAAAATAAGAATAAGGGCGAGGCCGCATGCATGGCTAATATAACACAAACAACAAAGCATCCAAATGATTAACTATTTCCTTTCCTCACATATCAGTTCTGTAAGGTGTTTTCGGAACTTGGCTGAACTGTCAAAATGGACATCTAGATCATTGCACTTATTAAGTACCTTGCAAAAACGAGAAATCGGAGAGTTAGCTCCGAGTACTGTTCCTCGTAGCGGAGGGACAAGTGGCGTGATCTTGCAGCGGGGGTATCGAGATGGCGCTTTGAACCTGATTCTTTGCAACAGCAATGGACAATCTATTTTATGGCGTAGTAATTTAAAAACAAATAACAAATCCAGAGTTTCCCTTCGACTATCCAGAGACGATATCTTGAAATGTTTAAGCCTCGTTTGATATGATACGGATCTCCTAGCCAACGGTGACGATCGGGCCAGATGCCACATGAACCTTTTCTGTACCCTCTCAATTCTGAGATTATGCGTAGCATAATGGGGGCGCCAGACAACACTACAGTATTCAAGAACACTGCGAACTAAGGTATTGAAAAGAATTTTCTTGGTTTTCTCATTTCGAAATACTTTACCATTTCTAATAACAAAGCCGAGCATTTTGGAAGCTTTTTTAATTACTACATCAATATGAGGAACAAAAGTTAGTTTACGATCAAAAAGGACACCCAGATCACGTATAATTTCAACTTCCCCTATTTTCTCGTGTAAAATATTATAAGACGAGGGAAAATGGTTATGTTTTCTAGTGAATTTAATGTGGAAACATTTTTTACTGTTTAAAGTCATACCATTGTCTTTACACCATTGTATAAGTCTGTTAATATCATCCTGGAGGAGGTTGGCATCCGAGACACAACTTATTGATCTTGCAAACTTTAAGTCATCAGCATATAAAAATGGAGAAGAGTTTTTAAAGCAGTTTGTTACATCGTTTACAAAAATGTTGAAAAGAATTGGGCCCAAATGGGAGCCCTGGGGCACTCCAGACATTATATTATAATGTTCCGAATGATATCCACCCATAACAACATAGAACACTCTACCTGTTAGATATGACTCTAGCCAGCTGAGAAAGGAGCCCGCGAAACCGTTATTGAATAGCTTGGACACTAGAATACCATGGGAAACTCGGTCAAAGGCCTTACTAAGATATATATATATATAGGTAATACAAAGGTTAAACTATAGCTACCCTGGTACCTGAGTTGAGGGTTGGGGATAGGGGGGATGCATGTGGGGGTAGATGGCAAGTCTTTCCCTATAGTTCTTTTTTCTAGAAAATGAAAAAAAAAATCTTAAAATTTCTTCACTTTAAAAAAAAAAAAAAATAACCCTAACCTAATGAGAATTCCTTCCCTTGAGTCTTTTTGTCATAGAGATGAAATATTACTACCAATTTTCTTCATATAAAAAAAAACCCTAACCTAACTAGTAACTTACCTGAAAAATTAAATAATTTTTTGTCATTTCCTAGAAAAAAGGACTCAAGGGGAAGACTTGCCATCTACCCCCACTTGCATCCCCCCTATACCCAACCCTCAACTCAGGTACAAGGATTGCTATAGCCAACCCAATACAAATACTTGTTTTTTGTAAATACATACATATAACACTAGTAGTTCGCCCCGAATTGAGATTTCGTGACGCGAACACTCCGAAAATATAAGTAAGTAGTAGTCAGAGGCAAGTCCAACCAAACATTGTGTTTGGACTTGTCTCTGGCTGCCACCTACTAACTAAGTATGGTAATCAAGTTTCAACTGAATTGGCCTATTTATTGAAGAGTTCCGATAAACAGACCTTGGCTCCATCATCAGAACAGGTCACTTCAGTACCTTCTTAATCTTTTTCAAAAAAAATTATTTAAAAAACAAAGAAATTGGCCGACCAGTAGAAAAACTTTGAGGCCAACGAAACTCTTAGAAATGGGAGCTCTTGGGTTATTGGCTATCGTAATTTAATCTTTTTATATTATCTTAAAAACCGGGCATCCTAGAAAAAAAATAAAAATGGTTTTGGAATGTCCAAACCAAGCCCTTTCATATGACATATAATTTATTTTTTTTTGCTTAACTTTTTTAATTTCTGCCCCCTTAAAAACCCCCATAATTTAATAACCCCTCATCCGATTTCACTCACATACTTACCAGTAAATTTCTCAAGTACAAGCTATCGACTTACCAAATTTCATGCAGATCGGATAAACGGTTCTCAAGTTATCGTCGGACAAACATACAAACATACATATATACGTACATACATACACACATAAAATGCCAAATCGCCCAAGTTGATTGTAAGATTTTCGTTCGCTTCGCTCACTCAATCAATTACTAGCAGCGTCCCGCGGTTTCACCCGCGTAGTTATAAATCCCGGTATTCCCACGAGATAAAAAGTAGCCTATGTGGTATTCCAGACTATAATCTATCTCTATGCCAAATTTCATCAAACCCGTTCAGCCGTTTTAGAGTTATTGAGTAACAAACATCCATCCATCCATCCATCTATACTTACAAACTTTCGCGTTTATAATATTAGTAGGATTTACTTAGGTACTCAATGATTTGAGGGGATATCTACCGTGTCTAGAGGTCAAAGGTAAGCTGGAAGAAAACTCTTTAGAGTTATGCTCGCCTTTACATGTGTTTTGGTGTGTACAATTAAGAATATAAAAACAAAGTGTCTAGCTGTTTCCTTTGCGTAGAATGTATATCTTTACCTTATTTGTTTAATTTTATAGATGCAACTAGAAAACGCAGTCGGAGACCAGGTCTTCGGTTCCTTCGCCGAGAGCCTCTCCTTCCTCTTCACCTGCCTCCGCTGCGCTGACCGTCGCAGCCGCAGCATGCTGTTCCTCCTCGAAGACTTCCATGCTTTCTGCAAGAGTGGCAAAGCACAGACGCTGCTGTACAATCTGTTTGATATAACTCATAGCGATCAGTCGCCCATGTGTGTGTTAGGTAAGTCCATTATACTTAAAATACCCTTTGCTTATACTACCCACTATTATTTTTGTGTAAACCATTGTGTCTGAGAGAATAAATGAGTTATTATTATTATTCTTATAAAATACACAAGAGATTAACGGACACATGGCATCCATTCATGGTTGACATACCAACTGCCCGCACCAAGCGCTTTGCATCTTCATTCATCATGCGCACAGCCAAAGAATGGAATTCCTTACCTTGGACGCTTTTAAGAGAGTAGTGAACAGGTACTTTCTAGGTAAACGTGCCATCATCGCATCGTCGACCGGATCATCACTTAACATCAGGTGAGATTGTGGTCAAACATTAAGTATATACAGTCGTGGTCAACTAATTAGGGACATGCAAGATAGTGAAGAACAATAACCGGTTATGTACATACAAATATAAAACCCTATTGATTTCTCAGTAACTATTATTTGCATAATTTGGTCCGATTATTATGCTTTAAATGGCTGTAAATAAAAGAATAAATAAATAGAAAAAAGTATTTAATATCAAAGGTTGAACATGTATTCAATTTTAAGTTATAATTCTGTAGCTGGACATTTAATTAAGGACAGTAAACTATAATGAAAAATAGAGTTAAACAAAACTAATAATCTGCAGTATTATAATATCTTTAACCGCTCCATTTTATTACGTGTAAAATCATTACCCAGTAGCAAAACCTTTGTTAGTAATTACCGCTTGACACCGATGTGGCATAGACATTATCAGTTTCTGGCATGTTTCGACAGGAATGTTTGCCCATGCCTCACAAAAAGCTTCATTAATACATGTTGCCATTGGGCGTAGGTCCAATGTCCATATTTACGTGCAAACGCCAAACGAGCATTTCTATGTTCTTTCTTCAACAACGGTACTTTGCGAGCCACTCTTCCGAACAGCCCTGCTTCTACCAGACGTCGTCGAACGGTCCTCGCTGAGACACCAGTTCTTTCGTCTGTCCCAAACACTTCGTGTTTAATTAAAATAGAGCCTAGAAACGGATCTTTCTTAGCTAACCTGGTTATCATTCTATCTTCTTGCGGAGTTGTTTTTCTCGATATTTTTGTTCTGGGCACATTTAAATCTGTGTTATTGCGTCTGACATGTTGCACTGCATTGTATACCATAGTTTTTGAACAATTTAAATGTTCTGCTATCCTTCGGTATGGCCAACCATGCTCGACAACAAACTTCATGATAATTTTTCGTAGTGTTGGATCGCAACTTTTATTTTTACCCATTTTTCTTCAAAATATTTTTTAAAACTTAAAATAAATATCGGGATTGCCGCCAAAACTACCACGAAACAATAAGAGAAGAAGTAAAAAAATATTGAGATTCAAATTTTGAAAAATAGAACGCAATATCTCAGTGTCCCTAATTAAATGGCCAGCCAGCATTATTTGAACAAATAGCACTACGCTAATCTATCAGCTATACTGAAGAGGTTTAATGTTTAAGAAGTTGTTATTGTTTGTATAATCGGACACATAAATGACTAATTATACTTACATGTAAGAGATATGGAATATGGTTTAGACTCGTTGGAAAATAAAAAACAAATTCACAATTCGGTTTAACCAAAGAGTGTCCCTAATTAGTTGACCACGACTGTATATCTTTAAGTTGTAAAAAAAATACATATTAAGAGTAACTACTTACTGAGAGTACTGACTTGTAATTACTGTTACCAATAAATTGATTATTCTGATTAGTAGAAATAATATAGGGATTTATTATCATTTCCAGGTATAACCAACAGGTTGGACGTGATGGAACTGCTTGAGAAGCGGGTGAAGTCGCGGTTCTCGCACCGTCACATCCTCCTGTTCCCGCACGACAACCACCAGAGCCCGGTGGAGTCGTTGAAGCAGGTGATGCTCAACCTTCTCCGTCTGCCGGAGAAGAAGAAACGGAGGAAGTCTTCCGGTAAGGAAGTTCTCGTGTTACTAGGGCTTTTGAAACAGTGTGCTGCAAGGATTTTGAGTGCGCCTCCTCAAGCAGTATACAACCCACAACATCCTTCCTACTAATCCTACTTAATATTATAAACGCGAAAGTTTGTAAGTATGGATGGATGGATGGATGTCTGTTACTCTTTCACGCCGGAACGGCTGAACGGATCTGGATGAAACTTGGCATAGAGGTAGATTATAGTCTGGAATAGCACATAGGCTACATCTGCGCGGGTGAAACCGCAGGGCGCTACTAGTATTATAAACGCGAAAGTTTGTAAGTATGGATGGATGGATGGATGTTTGTTACTCTTTCACGACGGAACAGCTGAACGGATCTGGATGAAACTTGGCAGAGAGGTAGATTATAGTCTGGAATAGCACATAGGCTTTTTATCCCGTGGGAATACCGGGATTTGTATCTGCGCGGGTGAAACCGCGGGGCGAAACTAATCATTACATAGTATAAAACAAAGTCGCTTTCTCCGTCCCTATGTCCCTATGTATGCTTAAATCTTTAAAACTACGCAACGGATTTTGATGCGGTTTTTTAATAGATAGAGTGATTCAAGAGGAAGGTTTATATATATGTGCACCCGTGCGAAGCAGGGGCGCGCGGGCGGGTCGCTAGTTAAATAATAATTATAAATCTTTACAGTTACCACACCAATCGACACAGAATTCTCAATCCCCGAAGAGGTGCTCCACCGCTGTAAGACAGACCCCACAGAGTTCAGCCTAGATCCGTTGGTCGTACAAGACTGGAACGCACATATCCAAGCATTGGTGGACTATGACAAGGTTACGGATAGCATTGACAAGTTCTGCTATTACACTGTCAATGAGCAGATGTTTAGGAATGTTCTGGTAAGTTTTAGTTATTTCATAACCAGTAGCGCCCCGCGGCGGTTTCACCCGCGTAGCTTTAAATCCCGGTATTCCCACGGGATAAAAAGTAGCCTATGTGTTATTCCAGACTGTAATATATCTCTGTGACAATTTTTACCAAGATCCGTTCAGCCGATCTCTAGTTATAGAGTAATAAACATCCATCCATCCATCCATACTTACAAACTTTCGCATAAACTTATAATATTAGTAGGATTAGTAGGACGTGCCCTACGATGCACTACTCTGCGTCCATCCGCTTGAGGCATCAATCTGGGTATTTATGTTTATTCATTCGTTTATTTTATTTCAGTTTCAAACAGTATCGAAACTGTCTCCTCTCAAGCCGTACATAGACGCAAATAGCTTCATAACGACCATAGACAACACAGTGGCGCCCGAGCATAGAGTGAAGCTGCTGCAATCCTTGTCTATACTAGAGTTGTCTCTAGTTATAGCCATGAAGCACGGCATGGATATATTTGACGGGCAACCTATGAATTTCGAAATGGTTTTGCATAGGTAAGTAAATAAAATAATAACCCACGGTTTCTGAAAGATTCGGCTGTGAAGTCACTTGCTATTTCAGCTTTTACTTCAAGTTAGATAGAGATAGCAAGTGACTTGACAGCAGATTAGTGTTGATCGAGCTTTCAGAAACCGGGAGTCTTATCGCTGATAGCGATCTCTTCCTGGCAACCTTGGGATGGACAGGAATAAGCAAAATCGAAGGGGGGGGGGGTAATGTGATTTTAAATACCTATGTTGCAATTTTATTGACTCTATTTTTTAATACGACGACCTCAGTGGCGCAGCGGGTGAGAGTCCGCCTGCGACGCAAGAGGTTGCGGGCTCGATTCCCGCCTCGGAACAAATTTGTGTATGATCTGCAGAAATTTGTTCCGTTGGTCTAGGTGTTTATGTATAATAAAAAATATCTATCTATGTAAGTATATAATGTATTAAATATATCAGTCATCTAGTACCCATAACACAAGCTTTGATTAGCTTACTTTGGGACTAGATGGTGCTGTGTGGATTGTCCAGCATTATTTATTTTATTTATTTATTTATATTGCATTGTGTTGTAATATATTTATTTACAGTTATAGTAGTGCCGTTGTGCCTAGTTGCGCCCCGCGGTTTCACCCGCGGAGGTTTAAATCCCAGTACACCCACGGGATAAAAAGTAGCCTATGTGCTATTCCTGACTATAATCTATCTGTCTGCCCAGTTTCATCCAGATCCGTTCAGCTGTTCCGGCGTCAAATCCATACTTACAAACTTTCGCGTTTATAATATTATAGTAGTAGGATAAATGTATTCTTAAATATATTTGTTTATTAAACATAGATATGTACTTACAATAATAATTAATTATTTAATCTCTCTTCACAGATACACAAAATTCGCAACAACAAACTCCTCCACTCAAACCGTGCCGCGACCAGTCATACTAAAAGCATTCGAGCACTTACAAGCGTTAGAAATAATCCTTCCCGTCCGTAATATAGACTCTATGTACAACGCAACAGAGACTACAGCCACGAGAGTGCAGAAGGAGTACAAACTTTTCACGATGGCTGTACCCGTTGAGGATATTAGTGAGGCTGTAAAGGGATTTAGGGCTCTGCCAACGGAAATATCGCATTGGTTTAGTAATTCTGTTTGTTGAATATTATTTTATTGCCATTAAAAGAAAAAAATATTGGTGGACTTTCCACACAGCACTATCTAGCTCCAAACTAAGCCAAGGCTTGTGATATGGGAACCAGATAGCTGATACAATACGTATTATATACTTTGTTTGTAATAATATCGAGACAGAGAGCAAAAATATGTTCATCACACAAATGTTTGTTCTCGGTGGGGATCGAACCTACGGCGCTGAGCTGTGTGTGAAGGCTGTCGAGAAAGAAAATATATTCATTCTTTTTTTTATAATAACTGCTGATAGAACAAGCAGATGGCCCACCTGATGTTAAGTGGTAACCATTGCCTCATCATAAGTCACGCACGATGGGGACGTGCCCTACGATGCACTGCCCTGCGCCCATCAACATAACATCGACAAAAGTTGGGGATATTTAGATTGTAGGTATTGTGTGTGCTGGTAACAATTTGTGGCCAGCTTCGTCTGTTGTTTAATTTTATAAACTGTACGTGTGTTGAAGGCTAAATGAAATAAAAGTTTTTAAATTTTTAATATAGTGTTCATTTTATTAACAATGATTTCTGTGTGGGAAAACATCAAGATGTTATTTATTTAAAATCCTTATTTCAATTTTACGTCTCAAATCAATCAATCCACCTCAAATTAGTGTTCGAATTAATAACATCATTTTTGTAATCATCTTCGTTAAATCTATGTCTAAATCTATCCTGACTAGCATTAAGCTCGCCTAATTCTTGTATTTCTAAAACCGACAATTCTTTGAACTTCCTCCCCTTCAAACTTTCTGGAACATGAATTGCGTGGACGCCATCTTCAATTACGTTCCTTTTTTTGAAATTCGCGCTTTGCGTGACTTGGACTACGCAATCTTTGATCGCGTTTTCTTTTTTGATATTCGCGCCATCGATCTCTTCGGCCATAGAGTCGAGTGTTCTATGTAGATCGTTGTCTTTGCGTCTATGGTTTAGGAAGCCCGTGTTCCGTTTTGAAGGTCCTTCTTCGTGGATATACGCGTTGTTAGTGAACATTTGGAGTTGTCCGTCGATGGCTTTTGCTTTCCTCTTGTTAGCCTGAGAAAAAAATGTAGTTGCTTGAATGGACGTTTTGAATAATCAGTCCCATAGACGTAGGTATGATCAATAATTAGATATTGCATTGTAGTTTGGGGTACCTAACACCAGTGTACCTAATATTGAGTCTTTACCAATGTTACAGCATAATTGATATTAAACCGTGCCATGCATATTGTCATTTAAATAAAAAACTAGCCACGTGTGTGTTTTGTATCTTAGAATGCTACCTAATGCCTAATGCAAATAGGAAACATAAGAAAAACTGCTACTTAGGTATAGTGCGCGACAGCCAAAAAGAACGCTGGAAAACAGTGGAGGGGATGTGTTTGCGCATACGAAATACTCGCGCCATCACACCCTTCCCCCTCCTTCCGGCGTTCTTTTTGCGTGACGCGCACTCACTGATCTCTATTAGTATAATACAAGATCAGTGCGCGTCCTATACCTAATTATAAAATACTAGTTGCGCCCCGCGGTTTCACCCGCGCAGACTTAAATCCCGGTATTCCCACGGGATAAAAAGTAGCCTGTTTGTTATTCCAAACTATAATTAATATCTCTGCCAAGTCTCATCCAGATCCTTTCAGCCGTTCCGGCGTGAAAGAGTAACACAAAACATCCATCCATACCTGCCTAACAAATAAATACTTACAAACTTTCGCGTTTATAATATTAGATAGAAAATTCTTTATTGCCCAAAAATACAGTGTACATAGGCGAGCTTACTGCTGGATAGCATTATCTACCAGCTAACCTTTGGGTAATGGAAAAACATTTTAGGTAGTGCACATTTGACAAGGACAAAGATAG
Organism: Plemyria rubiginata; assembly: GCA_963576535.1. Taxonomy (NCBI): domain Eukaryota; kingdom Metazoa; phylum Arthropoda; class Insecta; order Lepidoptera; family Geometridae; genus Plemyria; species Plemyria rubiginata. Next base: position 1,988,967 of record OY754911.1, on the reverse strand, counting down.
CAAATAAAGAAACAAAGCAAAGATATTAGTAGGATGGATCGAATGTGTATTTTTTTTTGTATTACCGTGCTCCATTGCTAATAAGGTGATAATATAGCTGGAAAGATGGCTAAAATCGAACTACTGGTTAGGATAGGTACCTCTTGTATTTTCTCCACTACCAAACTATGTCCTGTGTTAACTCCAACGCTGCCCACATCCTCGATGCTGTTGGAGCGGTGGTACGGCCGAAGAGCTGACACTGCCCTGGATACGCCCACCTGTGGATACATTCAGTGACATTATTCTATTCAGCACAGCTGCAAGTACCTACCGTTCTTATCGATCGCTTAATTTGACTTTAGAATCGTCAAAATTCGTTAAAAATAGTTTCATCCAAGGAATATCTATAGATAAAATTACTGGCATGCTAGGCCTGAAGTTGATGGACGAAGGGCACGTTTCCGACGTGTGACCTGCGAGAGTGGCAATAGGCAATGCTTTGTTATAGTTATATACCACAGCATCAGATGGGTCATACGTATTGTTTAATAAAAAAACTTTTAGTTATTATGTGGTTATTTCAACTTTATCCCCTGTCGGGTCAAGCCAAGATGCTAAGTAGGTTGGCAGAATTAGGGTTAGTTATGTAGATAACCTAAGTTTGATATGTGTTGTATTTTGTTTTGATGTTGTATTATAGGGCAGTGTGATTGCCCAACGACAAAGCCCTTTGGATAAATAAAAAAAAAACCATTCAAGGTATTTAAAATAATAATAATAATGCTGGACAAACCACACAGCACCATCTAGCTCCAAAGTAAGCTACTCAAATCTTGTGTTATGGGTACTAGATAACTGATGTAATTAATACATTATATTACATGTAATATTATGTACTTAAATAAATAGATAATTTTTTACCCAGACCAACGGAACAAATTTCTGCAGATCGTACACAAATTTGCTCCGAGGCGGGAATCGAACCCGCAACCTCTTGCGTCGCAGGCGGACTCTCGCTCGTTGCGCCACTGAGGTCATCAGTAATTTGGCTAAAATTTACTATCAAGTACCTGGCCATGCCTGATCCGGTGTTCAGTAAGATCAGCTCCCAACAGCTCCTCATACGGGTCCATTCTGATCGGTAGAATGCAGTCTATGAGCCATAGTAACGCCATAGTCACCACAATACCCCACACCATCAGACAGATCGCTGTGAGAGCTTGCACTCCTAGGAGATACCATCCACCACCTGAAAAGTCATGATGGTCTTTACCTGAGATCTGAAGGGATATCTACCGTGCTGCCGCTCGCGGTACGGCACGGTAGATATCCCTTCAGATCTCTCAGTACCAAGTTACTCAATATTCTTTGAGAATGTCTAAGGGGGTAGTCAGAGGTACGTCCAAACATTAAAGGCACATACATTTTGCAGTAGGCATTTCATACGTGACTGGTTGCAAGCCGCTGCTAGAATAGTAACTGGTTTTCTCACGATGTTTTCCTTCACTGGGATTGCGCACACAAATATTTCGATAGAATAATCCATTGGTGCACGAGTAGATTCGAACCTGCAACCTTATGAACGGAAGGCGGGTTCACTCCTACCCTAATAGATAATTTTCATAGAGTGAGGATGATTAATATTTACCCACGGTTTCTGAAAGTCCGATCAAAGCTAATCGGCTGTCAAGACTCTTGCTATCTCTATAAATTAGATTTGATCGGACTTTCAGAATCCGGCGGTTAGTGTTTACTTACCATGATGGTTGTAAGTCTCACCTTTGAACAATCCAGATCTGCCGTTAGTGGTGTCCATTGGGATTGGGTTATCAGCAAATAATCCTACTGCTATCACTCCTGCAATAAAAAAAGAAAGAAGGCTCATGACATGAATCTTGAGGCACGGTAGACATCCTGGAGTCGAGGATTTCTAAGGGGCCCCCCTCCTTCCCTCCCTTAGATATGGTTACACCCCCTTAGTACCCACCCACGTTGACTCGCGGGCGCGTTTATTTACAGGCATGCAGGATTTACAGGCACATAACATTGTGGATACATTTGCAAGTTAACTTGTCAGGTACTGGCATATGACTACCTGTCGCGACGTTCACTCACACAATACATGCCGGTTTCGTAGCCCCCGCGGCCCCTCCCTCACGTGGCATGCCAGTACCTGACCGATAATAGAATGTGGTGCTAACTACGTGCATGCTTTTTATACAACTGGCTGATGGAACATGCAGATGGCCCACCTGATGTTAAGTTGTAATCATCACCTATAACACAATTGCACGCATTATCGCATTGCCTCGCAAGTCACGCACGATAGGAACGTGCCCTACGATGCACTACCCTGCGTCCATGAACTTGAGGCATACCGATTTTCAGCCTCATGTGCCTGTAATTACACCGGCGAACACACTCTTCAAACCGAAACACAGCGTTGCTGCTTGGCGGCAGTAAAAGGCGTGGTGGTAGCACTTCCCCGGTCGAGCCACAAACAAGGAGCTCTACTAGGTACCTACTCTTGAATACCTATTAGCGTATGTGCCCGTAGCTTTCATGAAAGTGTACCAGCTACGGGCAAGTGTATTTTGGGCTTAACGTTAAAACTGTCTGACTGTAGATTAGAACGTTTACCCCAAAACCCACAGGCGCCGTGTAGTAGAACTCATACCCCGAAACCCACAGGTGCCGTGTAGTAGAACTCTTACCCCAAAACCCACAGGCGCCGTGTAGTAGAACTCTTACCCCAAAACCCACAGGCGCCGTATAGTAGAACTCGTACCCCAAAACCCACAGGCGCCGTGTAGTGGAACTCTTACCCCAAAACCCACAGGCGCCGTGCACAGAGGACGCGCCCACGGGGTCATCGACCCGGAGCTTGTCGAAGATCGGCGTGGTGGCGGATGCTATGGCCGCTCCGACCACGCCGATCAGCAGAGCTTCCCAAGCGCGGTACAGGAAGCATCCCGCTGAAATACATCCAACAGCGTATTCAGAAATCTCTTACATCATTATGCCAAGATTATAATGTGCATTAGGTTACCTACTTATTATTACTGTTAGGTATTCCCTAAGTGACATTCTACAATAGGTACTAGGTAGGTACCTACCTAACTGGTTTCCGGTCGATGTTTTCCTTCACCGTTTGATTGCCTAGGTTTCAATACCTAGGTAGGTAATCTAATTGGTGCATGATTGGATCTAAGCCGTTACCTTACCTATTGACTTCGCTGTAATAAAATTTAATTCCTCTATAAATAAATAAAATAAATAAATAATGCTGGACAATCCACACAGCACTATCTAGCCCCAAAGTAAGCTATTCAAAGCTTGTGTTATGGGTACTAGATAACTGATATATTTAATACATTATATATTTACATAGATAGATATTTTTTTTTATTATACATAGAAAACACCCAGACCATCGGAACAAATTTCTGCAGATCGTACACAAATTTGTTCCAAGGCGGGAATCGAACCCGCAACCTCTTGCGTCGCAGGCAGGCTCTCGCCCGCTGCGCCACAGAGGTCGTCATATCTATAGGTACGTACCTACTGTTATGTTATTTTAGTCTGGTGTAGGTATCTACAATGAAGAGTTTCTATCTTACTTGGAATGCCTACCTTGCATCTAGCTAGAGTCTATCTAGACCATCGAGGATTATAGGATACGGAGATAAGGCTTAGTAGGTAGGTAGTAGGTACCTACCTGTTATTGACACCAATGATCCAAGGATGCTGTTGATAAGCTCCATCACATCTGCCCTGCCCTTGTTCTTTATCAGCGTGAACCTTAAAAAAATGAACCAATAAAATATACAAATTATATTTTTTTTTAGTTACAGTTGGTATGGTCGCCCAATGACAAAGCCCTTTAAATAAAAAAAAAATAGTTTTCACTATCGCTTACTAGATGGTGCTGGTTGAACGGAAACCATTTCATTTCGTTTCACCGTACACCACAGAGCTTTAAAGTCCATGCGTGTCGCCCTGTGACTAGAGGCGAATTCTTTCTTTATTCGATACAAAACAGGTGTCACCATTTACTAAAACTAACACACTTTCGGCACGCACACTACAACATGTTCCATTTACACATCACTTTGCTATCGAGTCATACGAAGCAGCGTCGTGGGAGTGCGATGACCATAGGAGCGACTACTGTGAGAGAGTAAGATGCAAAAAACCAATCACAGAGCTTCCTTCCCGAGCGTCTCAAGACAACGAATGTGTTAATGCGCATTCAAAATGACGAAAGTTTTTTTATTAAAATTTACGAAATTTTACTACTTACCGATGGTATTTCACGCCGGTAATACTGGAACTATTGTTTTTACAATTTTTAACTTGACACCAAGACATATTTAATAGTTTATCATGCTGTAAAACCGAGTATAACGACAGAAAACACTCTCTCGCTCGGACTATGTTCGACAACAGACTGACAAGCGCTGTCGTAGGTTGGCCTGTTTACTGGTCCAAACGAGAACCACGTATTATTATTCACTTCGCTTCTATGGGGGGGGGGCGCGCGGGGGCGATGTGGCCCGATCGTTGTTCTGTGCCGTACACAGTGTAATTTATTTGGCACATCAAATACCGCCATTAGAATAGTGCGCGTCACGCAAAAAGAACGCCGAAAGGAGGGGGAGGGTGTGTGATGGCGCGAGTATTTTATATGCGCAAACACATCCCCTCCACTGGTTTTCCAGCGTTTTTTTTGGTTGATGCAACCTAAGGCTTTTCCAAAAAAAAGCGATTACCTAGGTAAGTATCATGTAGGTACTTATAGAAAATGTTCAAAATAAAGGTTGGTTCCCTTTGTGTCGAGTCCCCTTACGTCGAGTCTGAGTCTATTGTTCTTCTTCAAAATATTTGTACGAAAAACTCGACATAGGGTTAATAAAGGCGAGAACTTTCAAGGCTCGACGTAAAGGGACTCGACTTATAGGGAACCAATCAAAATAAGATACGGAGTCCACAAACTTTGTGTCTACCGCCACCTAAAGGATATACCTACCTATCCAGTCGGTACCTAGGCACCCTACGTAAGTTATTTGTTTTTTTTCTGAGTGGTCTGTGGTAACCCTAAAACAAATCATGTAATAAAACAATGGCTTTCACTCACAGTAGGCCGAAGCATCCTCCCCCGAACGAGCCCATCATGGTCATAACAGCAGCTCGCGCCGCGTACTGCCATTTCGCACCGCTCACCTGCAAACCAACACCTCATCAGAAAAGAAAGAAAACATTTTTATTTGTAAATACTTACCTACCGTGGATCGCAACGATCTACACCGAATTTCAAGGAAACTAAATCTTCATACATATCTGGCACGGCCTTAGAAACACTACAAAGTCAGTTTAATACCACCAATTTAATACTCGGAATAAAAAACAATTGCATGTCCCAAGAACCAGACTTGTCAAAACATACAAACAAGGTTTCTGTCAAAAACTTGATATGTACAATAAATTACCTTTAGAAATGACAAAACTTTCAATAATTGGATTTAAAAACAAACTCAGAACCTTTTTAGAAGGCCACCCATTTTACCATTTAAATGAATACCTGAGCTGTTCATTCTCTGATTTGCAAACGTAGTATGTGTTAGTGTATTAGAATAAGACATTGTAAAAATTGACATGCCAATGTTATAGCACTGTAACGCAATGGTTAAATAAATAAATATCAAATATCAAATATCAGTTTCGACATACAATAACCTACTAAGTAGGTAAGATAAAAACCTAACAATTTGCATCACGTCGTCGGTGTCGTGTCTACTGGCTATAAATTAGTCACACACAGGCACTAAATTGTCTCAAGAGACATGAGGTAGAGACGTTTCAAGTTGATACTACCAGTTCCTCAAGTCCGAGTTTAGTTCTTCATTTTAGTATCGTCAGACCGCGTATGGAAACTCGTGGAGTTCTCACTCAGCACGCTCGATAGATGGAGGCGCTAGAAAAGAGAGGCTATAGAAAAGGTCTCTAAATACAAACGCTTGTTTTTATCTAGGCCGGACGACTATTTATTTTGATCCAAACTAGTTTTCCCCCAAAAAAGTTTGCATACCACGAAATCCTACTTCCTAATACAATTATAAACGCGAAAGTTTTTAAATATGGATGGATGGATGGATGTTTGATTACTCTTTCACGCCGGAACGGCTGAACGGATCTGAATGAAACTTGTCAGAGAGATAGATTATATTCTGGAATAGCACATTTGCTACTTTTTATCCCGTGGGAATACTGGGATTTAAATCTGCGCGGGTGAAATCGCGGGGCGCAACTAGTCTAAAATAAACTTTAAGGTAGGGAAACTTACTTGTTTTTCTTATCATTTATTTAGTGTTTTAATGACTGTCACCCTGCCCTATAGGTAATCAAATAAATAAAAAAAACTCAAATAAAGAAATATTATAAAAAAAAGCTCATATCAAATTAAACTTCATCTACCTACCGGGGAGCTATCATGAGTTTAGTGCCGACCGCGATCGATCGTAGATCGCAACGATCTACACCGAATTTCAAGGAAATTAAACAACGGCATCAAGCGTATTCTTTGAGAAGTTTAAGCGAAGCTTCTCAAAGAATGCGAATAATATATAATATTTATAATAAGAATAATGATAAAAATCATAAGAATTTATTAGCAGTATAAGAATAATATATAATATTGAATTTCCTTGAAATGCGGTGTCTATCGGTGTGATCTACGATCGATCGCGGTCGGCACCGGAACTCGTGATAGGCCCTCTGATTAACCCTTATTCTGCCAACCTACCAAAATGATATTTTCGCTAAACTGTGTGCAATGTTATCGCAGACAACTTTGTTGATCGCGAGATTTCATATCTTTCAAAAACGTGCCAGCGAAAGGTAGTAAGTAGGTACGTAGATACAATCAAATTCAAATTTCTTGGGTACAATAATCGAAATTCGAAAGATGAAGACGAAACGGCGAAGTTCTTTTAACCTTGACTGACTTGAGTGATTGATCGATGAATGACTGTCTAAAACCATAGACAAACATAGACAATCAATTATCCAATGTTTCACGACCAAGGTCAGGCATTTAACGTGCACTGAATAGTGAATACGGGTACTGAATAGCCAATGATGTGTTATTACACCAATTACTCTAAAGATCTAGCGATGCGAAGTACTATCCGGCTATAACCGGACGACCTGCGGCCCGATTACGCTAATGTCTGGCTATCGAGATGGCTTTCAGTTTGACATTTCATTCCCATAGTGTATTATCAATTGCGTAGGATGGATGGGAATCAAATGTCAAACTGAAAGCCGTCTCGATAGCCAGACATTAGCGTAATCGGGCCGCTGCACTGGAAAATAAGTAGAAACACATAATGCAAATTAAAAGTCCGGCCATTAAAACCTTTTTGCGACATCCCAGCCAAGTCTATACGCAAGTAAATCACTTTGCATTGTAGTTAGTCTAAACGCGATCATTCAAACTTGAGTGGCTCCAACAAAATTGCGATTCACGTTGCACGCGACGACGCTTTGTGACAAACAGTAATTTGAAACGTAAATAAATAATATATTTACTTGTGCCTAATTGTTGGCAGTTATTCTGAATAGATACGTTTTATGTTCACTGATTTACTGATTTGAATAGATGAATTTAGATTTAAACAGTTTTTTATGATAGGACATTATTTTAGGTGGTAGGTAATTATGTTAAAACTATCTATCACATAAAACCCTCCATATTAAAGCCACTACATAGTATAAAACAAAGTCGCTTTCTTTGTCCCTATATCCCTATGTCCCCATGTCCCTATGTATGCTTATGCTTAATAATAATAATAAATCTTATAAAACAAAGTCGCTTTCTCTGTCCCTATGTATGCTTAAATCTTTCCAACTACGCAACAGATTTTGATGCGGTTTTTTTTAATAGATAGAGTGATTCAAGAGGAAGGTTTATATGTAGGTATAATACATGCATGATATAGTAGTAAAACAATGTGCACCCGTGCGAAGCAGGGGCGCCCGGGCGGGTCGCTAGTTAACTATAAAATAAATATACATAAATATTTGTGGACTTTCCACACAGCTCTATCTAAGTAGGTAGTTACTACATGAAACTAAGCCAAAGTGTTATGGGGTAACCATTATTTTATTCCCTTTCTTTCGGGTCATAGGCTTGTTCCATTAGGCCAGTCGTACCCAACCTTTTTTTTATAGGGGCCACAAACACGTTTCAGTCATGGTGTCAAGGGCCGCAAGCAATAATTATTTAGATCTTAATTAAGACGTAATTCCAAGTTAACGATTTAGTTACTTTATTCATGAACTAGCTGATCCCGCGGCTTTGCTCGCGCTCGTTTACTTTGAAAATCTCATACAAACTTTCATCCCCTATTTTATCCCCTTGGGGGTAGAATTGATCAAAATCCTTTCATAGCTGATGCCTACGTCATAACATCTACCTGTATACCAAATTTCAGCCCGATCCGTCCAGTGGTTTGGGCTGTGCGTTGATAGATCACTATGTCAGTCAGTCAGCCAGTCCCTTTGAGTTATATATATTTAGAAAAAGAAGTTTTAACAAAGATGCGTTCCGATTTACGTCAAAATTGCTGATAGCGCTCGGCTCACATTCCCGTTCTGAAACACCCATTCTCTGATGGGCGCGAAATTTACAGATACAGATTCTTTATTGTTAAAAACAGTTTACAAGTCATGATATGGTTTACAATAAATTTGTAACTTCAGATGCGCCAATAACAAAGGCCCGGCGCGTGGGCCGCAGGTTCAGTGTAAGCGCATTAGGCAGTAGAATTTGACTTGTATTCAGATTGCTTCGCTGTACTCACAGACTAGACGTATTTTTTGTGTTTCTGACCACAGATTGGTAAGCACCAATCTGTGGTCGGGCACAGACTAAATATAAAAAAAGCTTGTACAATAATTTTAAGCACCGTTTGTTTATTATATTTACCTAATTGTATTTATTGTTTATTATATTTATTATATTATTATTCTGTAACGTTAATACACTATTATTATATGTATGTAGTATAAATAATTATTTTTCACCTATGTATGTCTTTTCTATGTAATTAAATTGTTATTAATTACGTCATATTCTTCTGCAGTGACGTCATCCTACTCAAGGCTCTGACTGAAAACCAGCGCTGCTTGGCAAGGTAGGCTACCTACTTTGTTAAGAGTCCGGTGACAGCGGCTCGCAATTTCGAGGTGCGATTGGCTATTATTTCATTTTATTTCATTTCGGGGAGGTTGTTTGAAATAATAACTCTAAAGAAACACGCATAAATACTGTTCGAACACAAATAATACAATAATATAAGAGAAATTAACCACAAATATGCTTGAGTCGGAAATCATTTTGGTATTAGGTAAACGTAAGACCAAACATACTAATACCAAAATGATTTCTGATTCGGGCATGTTTCCCTTATATTATTGTATTATTTGTGTTCGAACAGTATTTATGCGTGTTTCTTTAGAGTTATTATTTCAAACAACCTCCCCGAAATGAAATAAAATGAAATAATAGCCAATCGCACTTCGAAATTGCGAGCCGCTGTCACCGGAGCCTTAAGCAGCAATTGCTGAGTCAGGGCCTTTTTGGCGTACAGTTATGTTTTCTTTTGTTTTTGGTACTGTTTCTTCTTTCGTTTTGTCTCTGTTTTTAGCTGTAATTTTGTATGTACCTATGTATTTCTTTTCTTGTTGTGTATGTCAAATAAATGTATTTTCTTTCTTTTTTTCTTTCTAGAATTAAAAACTTTTTCTAGAATTAAAAACTTACCGCTTTTGCAAACTTACCCCATAAGTACTCCCAGAGTTGAAGGCCAGCCATCCCCACCACAGCACGAATGTCCCCATGACTGCGTTTACAGGGTTTCCTAGGGGCAGCGGCGCTGTGCCTCGCGAGTAGCGACCGAGCCTGGGGCCTAGCATCAGCGCCGACGCAAATGCTGATGCTCCTCCTAGAGACAAGGGCATAGATCATCCGTCACACTAAATTCATAATCCCTGCCATTTTATAGCGGCTCTGTACATAGAGTATTCTCGTAACTGTCACTCTCATGCCAACGAAAGAGACAGCAACAAACTTATTGGTCTGATAAGCTATTGGCGCGCTCAGCGACCATTATGAGAAAGGGCCGGATATCCTACTAATAATAAACGCGAAAGCTTGTAAGTATGGATGGATGTTTGTTACTCTTTCACGCCGTATCGACTGAACGGATCTGGACGAAACTTGGCAGAGAGATAGATTATAGTCTGGAATAGCACATAGGCTACTTTTTATCCCGTGAGAATACCGGTATATAAATCTGCGCGGGTGAGACCGCGGGGTGCAATTAGTTTACCTATCAGATGCACGGGGCCGGAGCCCGCGATGTCCACGGCACCCAGCTTGTTGAGGAAGCCATGCGAGCCCCACACCCAACCAGCAGGCACGCAGTATACCACCGTGTTCAGGAACGAGAATAGGCAGTACGCCTTGAAGTTGCATCTGCGGATATAGATACCAATAGGAACACAAACACAATAATATAATCAACCACACGCTGTCAGTGTCCATTTTTCTTTAGATTTTTCTTATATTTTTATTGACAGAAAGAAAGAAAACATATTCATTTGCAGCCACTTAAGTATCTAATAACAATTTATTTACAAAGAAAATTACAACTAATTAGTTACAATTATTTACAAAATGTACAAAATACATATGAAACAGTTGAGCTATCTGCAGATCGTTGCAAACGATCTATAGACAGTGCCAGTCGGAAGTGTACCCACGACACTGGCTGCATTGCCACGCTGAATGGCAATACTAATGCGCTGAGCCAGGTATACACCAGCCCTCGGGTCACTTCACGTCGATCTAAACCTAAACTACCAACTAAAAAGAAAATAATTAATTAAATAAAAATAACCTAAGAGCTCCAAATGGGACCCTGACTCAGCAAAAGTCAGTCGGCAGCAACTGACGCTGGTCTTCGGCCAGGGCCGTGCCGTGCAGTAATGTCACGGACAATCTACACACATAAATTATAAATGACTAAAAAAACCCAAGATAAAACAGAACGACAGAATCAGGAAAAATAAATAAAAATAAATCAAGTGTATAATGAAAAGGTTAAAAAAATATTTAAAAAAATAGTAAGTTTTAAAATATTGATGCGCACAATACAATAGGTACATACCATAGGAACGTGACAGAAATAGATTTATTTATTTGTTTATTTAGTTATTAAGATATTAAAATCACGATTTTTTACTAGGCCAAGGCTATGTTAAATCCTAAACCCAACATTTTGTTTCAATGATAATCTGTGCCATTTATATGGCTTTTGGCAGGTTTTGTTGAAATATATTTACGCTGTTGTGAAACAAAGTACCTACTTAGATGGCAATATAAAAAGGCGGTCAATTCATTTACTTATTTAACGAAACATGGGTAACAGAAATAATTTGTGTTAGATTGTATAGGGTCAGCCATGATAAACTTTACATACAGCTAAATGTAGTTATAAAAATAATTACATATTTATTATTTGGTTACCTTTCTGCCATAGCTCCACTGACGATGGTAGTAGCAGTGGTCGCGAAAGACAGTTGGAACAAGAAGGAGGCGAAGAGAGGCCCCATTAAGGCGTCCCCCACTGGGGGGTCCAGGAGGAAGTCCCCCACGCCCACCACTGGGTTCTCCAGTGCCCCTGTGCCGAATGACATGCCGTAGCCGAAAATCCAGTAGGTTAGACCTGTGGGGAAGATGCTACTGAGAGAAACACCACGCATTTTTCTTCTGCCAAGCAGCAACGCTGTGTTTCAGATTGAAGAGTGTGGTCGCCGGTGTAAATACAGGCACATGAGGCTTAACATCTGTACGCCTTAAGTTAATGGACGCAGGGCAGTTCATCGTAGGGCACGTTCCTATCGTGCGTGACTTACGAGGCAATGCTTTGTATGTGATGGTAACCACTTAACATCAGGTGGGCCATCGGCTTGTTCCATCAGCTATCAGCTAGTTGTTTAATATTAAAAAAACATGCATTTTGACATTGATTCTAACAACAATAGCGGCATTTTACACATCCGACTGTACATAGGGTATTTCTTTCCGAATTTCACCGTGTCAGAAAATGTATACTGCCTAGGTAGGTACATACGTAATCTTATAATAGAAAAAAATCATTGCTCGTCAGGATTCGAACCGACACAGAAATGTAAGCACTCTGCAAGGAAAGTTTGTTATAGTAACACATCTAAATATATATAACTCAAAGGTGACTGACTGACTGACATAGTGATCTATCAACGCACAGCCCAAACCACTGGACGGATCGGGCTGAAATTTGGCATGCAGGTAGATGTTATGACGTAAGCATCCGTTAAGAAAGGATTTGATCAATTCTACCCCCAAGGGGATAAAATAGGGGATGAAAGTTTGTATGAGATTTTCAAAGTAAACGAGCGCGAGCAAAGCCGCGGGATCAGCTAGTTGATAAATAAATTAGTTTCGGTGATTATTTTTTTATTTTTCTTACTAGCTGGTACCCGCGACTTCGTCTGCGTACTTTTAATTTGAATATTATGCAATAAAAGGTAGCCTTTCTCAGGGTCTAAAGATTGTCTGTGCCAAATTTCGGGAAAGCGTAACAGACAGACAGACAGACAGAGTTACTTTCGCAATTATAATATTAGTTGGGATAGGGAAAAATTTTGACCATGAGGTATACGAAGTTTTTCAAGAATTGAAATCATCAATTTATATGTACAATAAGCAGGATACTGCGTTTTTGTGGTATAGTCGTTATAACATGGTCAAGTGCTCGTTAGTTTCGGAAGAATCTATAGATTCAGACACGATAAGACGTGGTAGAAAAAAACTACGTGCTTTTGTACTTCAGCTGCTGAACTTAAATTGCTTCTTAGAATCTTACGTAAGCTCTGCTATTCCCCAATCTTCAAAGTCCGATTAGCCGCCTGCGCACTTACCACCAAGAGAGATATCTGCCAGATTCTTCATCATTATGTTGGCTTCGTTCTTGATGGACACACATCCTGACTCCAGCATACCAAATCCTGTGGAAATATGAAACACTAGATTATATAGAGGCTTTATTGCTAACGGCGTTCTCTTCCAGGTAGCCTTGGGATGGATAATATAATTTTATCACCAAAATAACTTTTTTGCATGAAAAAACAAACTTCAATCAAATGCACTGGAAAATACACTCATAATACTACTATAACTCAAAAAATACTCTGCAGATCTTACCCAAATATACCACATGACAAGCACCAAGCTCTCGATTTAAAAAAGAACCATCAAAATCGGTCCACCCAGTAAAAAGTTAAGAGGTAACAGACATAAAAAATACAGTCGGATTGAGAACCACTTTTCATCAGGTGAGGTGTGATATGTCGGATGTCAGATATCCGTCAGAAAACTTATACATTAACTTCTTTAAGATGTTTTCGGACGAATGTCGACCTCTTATATTTTAAAGGTTAAACTGATGTAAGTCACAATGAACTTAATTCGTACGAATTTGCAAGTATCGTCTAAGTAAAATAAATGTATATGTAAATAATCTTCAAGTTGCCTTGAGAAACATTGAGGATAAAATGTATTGAAATAAAATAACTTTGTAGGTAATTTTATTTTAATATGGGTTAAGGTAAACGACTTTAGATTCATTTACCTGAGTTTAAGACTTGCAGCCTATTTTTTGACAGCCTTCATAGCTCAGTTGGTAGTAGCTTGCGTTCTGCGCCGTAGTGGGTTCGATTCCCAAAGAGAACAAATATTTTTGTGATGGACATAGATGTTTGTTCTCTGTCTGGGTGTTACATAATATTTTAGGCACCTATGTACTTACAAAAAAAGTATTTATGTAATGTAAGTATAAATAAATAAACGAAATAAATAAATAATGCTGGACAATCCACACAGCATCATCTAGCCCCAAAGTAAGCTACTCAAAGCTTGTGTTATGACTAGATGACTGATATATTTAATACTTTATAATTATACTTACATAGATAGATATTTTTTATGATACATAAACACCAAAACCAACGGAACAAATTTCTGAATCGTACACAAATTTGTTTCGAGGCGGGAATCGAACCCGCAACCTCTTGCGTCGCAGGCGGACTCTCGCCCGCTGCGCTATTGAGGTCGTCAAAAAAGTATATCTGTTATCTGTTCCCCATACCACAAGCTTTAGGCTAGGGGCTAGATAGTGCTGTGTGGAGAACCTACATCAATATTAATTAATTTATTTACAAAATCTCTATGTTGATACCTACATGCATATCAGTGGTAGAGCTCTTTGTGTGTGGCTCGTCCGGAGAAGTACTACCGCAACGCCTAATTTCTGTTGTGTTTCGGTTTGAGTGTGATATACGGTGTACCTAATTACAGGCACATGAGGCCTCAAGTTGTTAGACGCAAGGCGTGGCAGCGATGAGTGTTGTAAGACACGTGGTGAGTGATGACATTCAAACAACATTTCGCTCAAATATCGTGAGAGCTTTGATTATATAGGGACTAAATAATCAAAGCGTGAGAGGTAACGGTCATTAGCGTCTTTATGCCTTTATTTATTGTCTCACTGAATGGTTTTCCAATTTGTACAATAATCGACGTTTAAAAGCGATTTTATTCCTGATCCTTGTGATTTTATTGAATAAATTGTCTATCTTGTCTTTTTTGTGTTTTTAACCGACGAAAACGGAGTAGGTTCTCAATTCACCGCGTATATTTTTTACTCACCGGTCTGCATGGTGAAGATGATGAATGAAGATGTGAGGATCCAGTTGGTATCCTCAAGGTCGATCTCGAAGTTCTCCTGCAGGTTTCCCGTGGTGTTGGTGAGGTTTGGGGAGCGCAGCCCGATGCGCGGGTAAAGGGTCCAGTTTGACTCCATTTTTGATGCGTCTCCTTTATATTTTTAACGATTTTTTTTAACTTTATACTCGAGTTCCCAGTTTGTTCATTGTTTTTATTATAATTACCTATATACCTACTGTATGTTCAAAAACTGTTCATTAAAATAAATAATATATAATAACACACTTATTTATTTTTTAGATCAATATAATCCTTTGGTAAACACCTAGAGAAGTGGCACCTACAGTCACCTAGTTTTAAGACGTTTCAAAGTGACCCTTGTGATTTATAAGTATAAATATATTTTGACTTTTTTACTTTTGACAACAACACAATCACATATATATTAGCACTCCTATTTAAAAAAAATCGACGAGAATTGAGTAAGATCTTAATAGATTTTAGATGAAATCTATTGATCTAGAAATACATAAAAAACCTTACGTTACACTGATGCATAATTTTATCAAAATTAATCTAAAATAAATAAGATCGACGTGAATTATGTACAAATTAGAAATCAATTTGAAAAGGGGTTTTCAAATACTTAGGTCAGAAGTTTGATTGAAGAAATAATTTGTAAAAAATATGATAAAAAGTTTACCACTACACTGTGTTAATAAGGAAAAAACATCACATTTTTTTGTTGGATAAAACACTTCACTGTAGATTTTAAGTTGGTATTCGGCTAAAGCACATGATTTATTCAAACGGAAGGATGTGGTTACCACCTCACTGCGGTTTAAAATGAAGGGGTTTTTAGCTTTGCATCTCTTATATAGGTAGTTACTTACTGCCTTTAAGTTACTAAGTAGTGCCATGGAGCTAGGAATATAATGATTGCGGTGGACGCGGCAAACTTGTTGGTAGTGGATCTGCCTTCTGCGCCAGCCGCGGGTTCGATCCCCACCGAGAACTATCATTGCTGTGATAAACGTATGATTGTTCTCCGTCTGGGTGCTATTATCCAACCCTCGAAACCTTCGCTCTTCCGACTTAGTTTGGAGCTAGATAGTGTTGTGTAACAACATTATTAAAATACTGCGCCCACCAACTTTCCTCAAATAAGTTGATACAAGAATAGCCAAGAATATAGATGTTTTTAGTTTAGTTTCATTTAAATACGGAGTTTTGCCCTAAACTTTACGAAGTTCTGGGGTAAACTACTAAGACAGTTACTTAAGGCGTTGACAACACCTAATTTACCTCTCGCTCGCACGATTCGCTAAATGGCTAACGTTGTCACTGCTGCAGCGTCGCTGTCTAAAGAGTGTGGGTGGAATAACAGGCATATGAGGCTTAGGTTACATACTGTATGCCTCAAGTTGATGGACGCAGGGCAGTGCATCGTAAGGCCGTCTCACCGTACGTGACTTGCGAGACAGGCTTTGCTATAGGTAATCGTTAATCGTTACCACTTAACAGCAGGTGGACCATTGCTTGTGCCTTGGCTTGCGCCATCAGCAAGTTGTGTAAAAACGAGTGTTTTTTACTTTTTTAGAATACAATGAAAATTAAAATAGGAATACCAAATGACGTACGAGTGTGTCAATGTCATCTGACAGATAGTATTATTGAGGTGACATTGGCGAAATCAAGGAATTTGGGCTAAATAACGCAAATAACAGTGGAGCTTGCGCATAGGTCAGGTAGGATAGGTAGTCAGAGGTACGTCCAAACATTAGGTACATTTGGCAAATACCCACATTTTGCAGTTGGTATATCTATACGTGACAGGTTGCAAGTCCATCACCGATGATGGTTTCCTTCGCCGTTTAAGTGCACTGGCATTGTCCACATTTTTCGATAAGAATAATGCATTGGGGCAAGACGTGATTAAAAACCTGCGACCTTGCGATCCAAGCCCGTTATTCCTACTAGACCACCGGTGCTCTTTTTCAGTAGTTCTTTTCTACTACAAGATATCAGAAGTTATTCTCTTTCCCCCTTAAAAAGCCTCTCGTGGCTAACGTTACCAAGTGTGTAGATTTCAAACGAACGTATTTACAAAAAATTCCTCAATGTTTCGTGTGCAGCGCCATCTATGAAATTTCTTTGTAAACTAATTGGCTTATTGTTATGTAAAATTATGCAGCTTTCTTAAATTGGCTGATCACAGCAGCAGCATTAGCATGTTTAGTTACTACTCGTCAATAGATGTCGTTGTTTATATTCTCGACAGAATTCGACCACACCGCGCAACGGTGGTGCTCTTTTTCAGTAGCACTACTATTATTTCTACTACAAGATTATCAGTCGACTCTTTCCCTTTAAAAGCCTCTCGTGCGTGGCTAACGCGTACCTACCTAACAAGTGTAGAAAACGTAAAATTAACAAGAAACATTTTTACTCAAAATTAAATTTCCATGTTAGGTGTACAGCGCCATCTATGAAATTTCTTTGTAAGCTATTTGGCTTACTGTAATACAAGCAGCTTCCCTACTAACTAATAGATGGCAGCACAAAGTTTAGTTGCTACTCGTCGATAGATGTCGCTGTTTGCGTTCTCGACAGAATTCGCAAATTAGTCAATTTATCTTTTCAGATTTTTTCAACTTTATAAGCTCCAAGTGTTGATAAATTCATTGAATTAGGTAACTCTACCTTCTCTGCGTTGCATGACTTGGGTTTGATCCCCACACATTATCGTATTTGATGGACGTTCCTTCCGTGCGTGACTTGAGAGGTATAATTCTTTGTTGTTGGCGATTGACCACTTAACATCAGGTGGGTCATTGGCTTGTTCCATCATAACAAAGTCAATTTCTGCCCTTATCCTACTTCATGCAGGCACGAATGCACGGCCACGAAGTGTTTATAAAATTTGGCTTTGTGTCCCACCCGGTTCAACTATTTTTTTTTACTGCACTGCCCTGCGTTCTTCTATTCAAGGGCATATTTGAAATTCAAAATGCATTTCGTTTAATAATTTGTTGCATTTGTTGAAGTGTTTATATTCTCCTTAGTGGTATACTTATTGCTAGAATGCTTTTTTTACGAGTACAAAAAAAACTAAAATATTAAAAAAATAACGAAGTGTAAACCAAAATGATTGGTGCTACACAAGGGTGCTACGTACGTGCTACGATTTATCTACGCCGCGTAGACCTCCTACGTTATGCTACGGCGCCAAGCATTGATTGAAAAAAATATATCAGCATTTAATATTGAGGTTTCTTGTATGTAAAAGCTTATCCCTGACAATTTATGAAATGGTTAGTATTAAATCCTATTATGTTAAGCCTATAAACTGAGAAACCATGGGTAATACGTATTTATCTATACTAAGGACATTTTGTGTCATAATAACCAAATTACTAGCACATTATTCCAAAATATAATCTGAAAGTCTTTATTACAATGGTATATGGTTTAAAACCGCCTGCTCGAAGTTATATTGACTTAACCTTATTGAACGTGCAAGGGATTTTGAACTTTGAATGTAAGAGTTAGGATAAACATTCGGTTGGCTATTGTTTGACAAAGGAGAAGATACCTCCCCAGTTAGAGGCGTGGCCGCCACATCATTCGAAAACAGAACTCCAGTTCTCAGTTCAAATCTGACATTCGAACGTTCCAAATACGAATCGCGCGCGCGTGTGCAGTGTTTTTTAAATGGATACCGAAAACAAGATGCAGACCAAACTGTCAAAGAACAACAACTTCTCTATAGAATCGATTGTAGGATTGAACGATCATAGAAGATCGCCGGAAATCGATATTGAAAACACAATCACTCAAGATTTTTCGACGGAACATTCGGAAGACGATGAGGTGAAAATTAGGGAGGCGAAAATGGGATATTATTTTCAACAAAATCGCGTACCAAATTTTCCGTTTTTCATGTCGTATGATAAAAGAGGATTTAACGAGGGGCCACAGGAGGATCTGAAGAGGGCTAGCCCTGGAAGTGTGAGGAGCGAAGTGGATAGCGACGGAGTAGACGATCGGCCACATGGTAAGTGTCTTGTTCTTTTTTTAAAGTTAGAAGTTGATTGATATACATAGTACGTTTTTGAATTAAGAATATTGAAGAGCATAAGCGTAGTACATAGAGCTATTATTTTATTTGTGTGTGGCTCGTCCGGGGAAGTACTACCACCACGCCTTTTTCCCCCACAAGCAGCGTTTCTGTGTTTCGGTTTGAAGAGTGTGGTTTCCGGTGTAATTACAGGCACTGAGGCTTTCTTCTCAGATATTAATAATAATGAAATTTAAAATATTTTTTTCACACAGCGCTAGTAAATATTAATCCCTATCTTTTGATATAACTGTGACATGAAAAACGAGAAAAACTCAAGAAAAACTCTCTTAAATAAATAAATAATGCTGGACAATCCACACAGCACTATCTAGCCCCAAAGTAAGCTATTCAAACCTTGTGTTATGGGTACTAAATAACTGATATATTTAATACATTTTATACTTACATAGATAGATATTTTTTATTATACATAGAAAACACCCAGACCATCGGAACAAATTTCTGCAGATCGTACACAAATTTGTTCCACGGCGGGAATGAACCCGCAACCTCTTGCGTCGCAGGCAGGCTCTCGCCCGCTACGCCACAGAGGTCGTCTTAGTAATGGATGTTTGAAATATCGATTTCGTGTCATCTTTATCATTTTTTTCTATCGAGAAAATTATTACTATTTACGTTTCTATCTTCACACAGCGCTCGAGGACCGGTTCAACTTTATTTAATGTTTTAATTTTTTTTAATTTTTTTTTTTTACATTTCAGTAGATTTACAGCTGTTCAAAAAGTTGGAGATTCTGGGAGATCCTCGCCTTAACATCTGTATGCCTCAAGATGACGCAATGCATCGTAGGGCACGGGCTTATCATGCGTGACTTACATGGCAATGCTTTGCTTTGTGGTTATGGTTACCACTTCACGTTAGGAGGGCCATCTGGTTGAACCATGAGATAGTTGTTTAAAAAAAATCAGTAAATATTAGGGCCTACCGTTATGTACCTACCTTATCTTACATATTCAAAATATCGTGACAACTACAAAGCTATATTATGGGTACCATTATTACAAGCAGTAAAAATAATGGTTAAGGTAGTTAAACTGTGATCGGTCCCATTCACGCTTACAGCAAAGAATTCACGAACAAATCATTTCTAAAATTGTATGGTATGGACGGTTAGAAAATGGACTAAATAGTGGTCATTGATTTGGAGGCCTTCTTTTTAGAGACAGCTAAGACATTTCGATTTTTAAAATGTCCCAAACCATATTATCCGAGCCCTTAACCGCCGATTTCTGAAAGCAAAGTCTAGTAGGTAACTTGCCATCTCTATCTAATTTGAACTAAAAGCTTAAATGGCAAGTGACTTGACATCTGATTAGTTTTGAACGAGCTTTTAGAAACTACCGTAGCCCCCGGTTTCTGAAAGCTCGAGCAACAGGCTGTCAAGTCACTTGCTATCTCTATCGAAGTAAAAGCTCAAATAGCAAGTCACTTGACAGCCGATAAGTGTTGATAGGTTTTCAGAAACCGGGGGTAAGAGTTGTAAACTATCAAACCAGCTTCTCCCTATCAGCGTTTTTTCGCTTGTTCCACGTCATTTACGACAAAAACGACGCTATGTTAGGTGCTATATGGTTTATATTGCATTGAATCGTTTTGATGCGTGCGCCGCGTTTTCGTCGCAATAATCTTCACCGTACGCCGTTTCTGTGTAGCCTTAGATCCCAAGGCGCAGTAGATATTTTTTAAGAGTAGTAGAGCTCTTTGTGTGTGACTCGTCCGCGGAAGTACTACCACCACGCCTTTTTCTGCCGCCAAGCAGCAACGCTGTGTTTCGGTTTGAAGAGTGTGGTCGTCGGTGTAATTACAGGCACATGAGGCTTACATGTGCCTCAAGTTCATGGACGCAAGGCAGCGTATCGTAGGGCACGTTCCTATCTTGTCACTACGAAGCAATGCTTTGTTATAGGTGGTTACCACTTAATATCAGGTGCGCCATATGCTTGTTCCATCAGCCAGTTGTAAAAAAAATATAGTATTCTCTTATAATAGGTTTTTTTTTTATACAACTAGCTGATGGAACAAGCAGATGGTCCACTTGATGTTAAGTGGTAACCATCACCTATAAACAAAACATTGCCCCGTAGGGCACGCACAATAGGAACGTGCCCTACGATACACTACACTGCGTCCATCAACTTGAGGCATACAGATGTTAAGCCTCATGTGCCTGTAATTACACCGGCGACCACACTCTTCAAACCGAAACACAGCGTTGCTGCTTGGCGGCAGAAAAAGGCGTGGTGGTAGTACTTCCCCGGACGAGCCCTTCACAAAGAGCTCTACTACTCTTAATAGTATAGTGGTATAGTGTTTGTAACCATATAATGATTTTTTAATTACAAATTATAGAATTATTATGATTTCCTAATCGCTATAAACGTTTGTGTACACATAGTATAAAACAAAGTCGCTTTCTCTGTCCCTATATCCTCATGTCCCTTTGTATGCTTAAATCTTTAAAACTACGCAACGGATTTTGATGCGGTTTTTTTTAATAAATAGAGTGATTCATGAGGAATGTTTATATGTATAAATACATGCATGATATGTGCACCCGTGCGAAGCAGGGGCGCGCGGGCGGGTCGCTAGTAAACAATAAAATGGAGTCCCATATTGTTGTCTAAATATATGTATTAGCGGTATTAGTTTAAGGGTGTATTTGTGATGGGGTAGGCTTCGTTGTAACACCCTTTGTATTTTTTATAGGGTATTTTAATTTTTAACTACCTGTGTTGTATTTGTATTCAACAGTAGATTACCATCATAATATTTGGTATTTGAAGAAGGGATTAAAGAGTTAAATTAGCGCATAGAGTAGGAAAAAGTTATTTTGGTATAATATAATTTACTAGCGGTCTGTCTTAGTCGCGCGGTAAAGCATATTTTTATTTTTAAATGTATTTTAAGTTACTCAGGGACAATGTAGTATTCTAAAAGCGAAAATATTTTTTTAAATCGTACTAGAGTTTATTCGTTTATTTATTAAAACAAAACACATTACAACCAAGAAAAAACTTAAACATCAACATTTGTAAACATTTGTGTGATGAACATAGCTGTTGGTTGTGTTTGTTATATAATATTATACCTTTTTCACTATACTATACTAGCTATCTCGGTCTAGAGAGTTTTATTATCTTATGAACAGGATTTCACTCATTTATCTGAAACTGAAACAGCTTCACGACTTTGATCCCCAGGTACGGTAGATATCCCTCCAGATCTCCCAGTACCAAATAGATACTATAATTCAAGATTCTTTGAGGATGTCTAAGGGGGGTAGTCAGAGGTACGTCCAAACATTACATTTGCCACATACCCACATTTTGCAGTAGTTAGTATTCCATACGTGACAGGTTGCAAGCCCATCGCCGCTGTTAGAATATTAACTGGTTTCCTCACGATGTTTTCCTTCACCGTTTAAGAGCATTGCGCACATAAATTTTTCGATAGAAAAATCCATTGGTGCACGACCGGATTCGAACCTGCGACCTTACGATCGGAAGGCGGGGTCACTCCCTCTAGACCACCGGTGCTTCATTATCTACTCATTTATCTATTTATAAAAATCGACTTAAAAAAGGAGGAGGTTCTCAATTCGACTGTTGTTTATGTTTGTTAGGTACCTACTTCATAACTTTTTACTGAGTGGACCGATTTTGATGATTTTTTTAATCGTTGGTTCTTGTTATGTGGTCACATTTAAATTTGAGTCAGATCTGACGAGTAGTTTTTGAGTAATACTAGTATGAACTCATTTTACATTGTATTTGAAGTAAGTTTTTTCTGGAAAGAGTTATTCTATTCTATTTAAATGAAAACAGATAAAATAATAGGTACCTACTCAATTTAAAATGACATGTAGTAAATCAAAAACAAATTTTACGAAGAAGTTAAACATCGACGGCGTACCAAATTCAAAAGAAATTACTTAACGCTTAATTTGAAGGATTTTTCCAAAACGGTAGCATTTTATACTCCACAGCAAATTGCTACTGTTCACTGAAAATGCGCCTTTGTCCGCCATGTTGTCGCAGCGTGATACCTGTCAGTTTTACCGCCAAAAGCCTCCCAAACGACAAAATGCCGTTTTCTTTTGTTAGGTTGTTGGTACACAGAGCTTTTGTCTTTGCTCAATTATAGAGTGGTGCATTGTGGCCACATTGTGAATGTCGACGGGAATTTCTCTTAAAAACATTTGTTTTATTCTAGTTTTGTTTAGTTTCAATTTTATTGCTTCCACATTTTTGGTGAATACGTAATGGTTCTGCGAAGGCGTCACGGTTATTCGAATTATGAAGGGCTTATGAAGTTTACTTTGAATAAAAGAACACAAAATGTGTCTATATTTTGTTAATTTATGCAGAAACCATAGGGTATAGACCTACAACAAAAATTTTTTACGTTGGAAGTCTTAGGCCCGGTTTCCGAAATCTCGATCAAACGTAGATGTCAAATCGCTAGCTATTTCAGCTATTATATCAAATTTACCTGAGATAGCCACTGACTTGTCATCTGGATTAGGTTCGATCGAGTATTCGGAATCGAGCCATTTCACTATGTATTCAGTCTTAAGGCCCTTCCAAATGACTAAACAGGCTTAAATATATCCATACAAATCATAAACCGACCAACATGACTCTATCTGTGTGGTCGAAACCAAAAAGTCATAGCAACACAGACATAAAAGTTCTTTCCTCATTGTAGCAACACCAGTTACTCGTATAATGAAGGTCGATAGAACTCAAAATATGCCTATATTACATCTAATCAGCCTTCAACACCCACTGGTTACAAGTGCTGATTCTAACGGTCTTTAATAGCATCAAGCCATTATCTTCATCTGTCCACGTCCATTTATCATAACGTTAAGTAATCGGTTGTTCTATTTTGCCGATCAATAATCCCACATGTGCGTATTTAAGTGGCTACTAATGTTAACTTTAATACGCCTGGAAAATAGCGCAATTTAAATACCTAGTTATTCTTCTTTGAAAATATCTTTACACGTGCGTTCTTCTGCGACTTGGTCTTGAACATCTTGTGGTGCTTGTTCTCAAAATTGAGTTGCCCTCAAAGAGTGAATTGATATAGGATGGATATAGGAATATAGGAGGATGATATAGGAAATAGAATAGAACGTTCTTAAAAAATATTTGATTGAACGTTTGACGTTTTTCGTACAAAATATATGGGAAACGTTTCCGCTCCGTCTCAAAAAGGCCACCCACCTAATCAAAACTATAAATGAAATCACGTTTTATAATGCTTACCTTACTTCATCATTAATTACCTTATCCAGCATTCTAAATGAGTTAAAATTCAATATCAGTACCTACCAAATCTATAATCATCACTATTTACTACATTATAACGACAGAGGCGGCGGAAACCATACAACTCAAGGTTTTATAACCTAGTTATAGTTATAGTATGCAAGTAATGCGAATTATATCGTATTAATAACTCTTGGCCGAGTAATGACGAAGCATGATGCTAGTGCGCCAGAGTATTAAAATGAGCCGCCATTTTAATAAGGCTGTATGTAGAGTACGTTTAGTTCCTTCTGCCGTCATGTTGGCTGTAGTTATATTCTTATATTTTAGTAGTTTATTTAATAATAGAGATAGATTTCGTTTTATCAAATAAATTTAGTTCAAAAGCCGTTGTTGGATTGGAACCCCATTCTGTCAAAAATCAGTGTTAACACACGCTAAAACATCTATCTATAATAATAAATAAACTGCAAAATATATATACTGCCAACATGACGGTATAGGACTTATTTCATGAAACGCAGCAGTCTAGTGAGCTATGTTATTTTCAAACTTAACCTTTGTACGAATAGCTACTTTCAATCGAATATAATACTTAATAACTGTGCTACTAAGTATCTACTATAATAAATAGTAGTCGTAAGTATAAAAAAAAACAGTGTGAGGTATAAAAGGTACATTTGGAATAAATCTGTTTTTTTATACAACTGGCTAATGGAACACGCAGATGGCCCACCTGATGGTAGGTGGTAATCATCACCTATAACAGAGCATTGCCTCGTAAGTCACGCACGATAGGAACGTGCCCTACGATGCACAGCCCTGCGTCCATCAACTTGAGGCATACCGATGTTAAGAAAACAAATGAATTAGTTACAAATGAGTCATAATTAGATAAGGGCATAACATAAAGATTATGATGACGATGATATTAAAATAGAGAATATTATACGTACTCTAAGTAGGTACCCAAATATATTTAACTACTTCTAAATATATATAACTCAAAGGTGACTGACTGACTGACTGACTGACTGACATAGTGATCTATCAACGCACAGCCCAAACCACTGGACGGATCGGGCTGAAATTTGGTATGCAGGTAGATGTTATGACGTAGGCATCCGCTAAGAAAGGATTTTGATCAATTCTACCCCCAAGGGGATAAAATAGGGGATGAAAGTTTGTATGAGATTTTCAAAGTAAACGAGCGCGAGCAAAGCCGCGGGATCAGCTAGTTACTTCATAAATAAGAAAAGTAAATAACGAATCAAGAAATAAATTAATCTCAAACAGATCGACATAAAACTCCAAAGAAAATGCCATGAAATCTAAATTCCAATTTAAATTCTGAAACCTCTGTTGTGTGTGTGTGTGTCTCCAGCTTCCTCATATTGAAAATGTAATTTCTATAAATGCCAATATTTAAAGCATAATTAGTGCACTCATAGATTTGAATCATAATTTAGCTGCCAAATAAACAACGATGCTATAAGCTTATAATAGTGTGTAAGCTGGAGTAACATGTCTCCAGCTGCCTCAGTCAGTGTGGGCAAACGGCTAATGATAGAGATATATAGTAAACGCAAGGATTTAGTACCAAACGAATTAGCGAGGTACCAAAAATTTCAGGTCTGTAGCTCGGAAACTCTTCGAGTTATAAGACTTGATCAACGTGTAAGCTGGAGTAACGATACGTGAAAAAGCATATGCTCGTTCTCTGGAATGGCTGGAGCTAGCAGGTTGCTTTAAGTCTCCAGATTTAGTACCAAACGAATTAGCGAGGTACCAAATATTTGAAGTGTTTCTGTTCAAAACTCTATGAGTTACAAGCTTTTCCAGCTTTTTTTGTTTGTCCAACTTGCACATGTTGGATCTCAGCAACCACAATAGGTACAGACTCGGTTGATGTCTCTGAACCGAGCTATGAATTAGTGCACTCGGTACCAAAAATTTGGAATCTCTAGGACAAGCAGTTCTGTTGTAATCAGCAAAATAACATCCAAGGAATTTGAATACAGACAGATATATTCAAATTCCTTGATTGCATCAGTAGGTACGAGTGTGACGCATTCGCTGTAGTGACAGAGATAGAGCTACTATCAACTGAAGGCTGGTCGAAATGGAACTATCTGGTATTCTGTAACTCATCATAATATTAGTTATTTTGCTGATTACAACAGAACTGCTTGTCCTAGAGATTCCAAATTTTTGGTACCGAGTGCACTAATTCATAGCTCGGTTCAGAGACATCAACCGAGTCTGTACCTATTGTGGTTGCTGAGATCCAACATGTGCAAGTTGGACAAACAAAAAAAGCTGGAAAAGCTTGTAACTCATAGAGTTTTGAACAGAAACACTTCAAATATTTGGTACCTCGCTAATTCGTTTGGTACTAAATCTGGAGACTTAAAGCAACCTGCTAGCTCCAGCCATTCCAGAGAACGAGCATATGCTTTTTCACGTATCGTTACTCCAGCTTACACGTTGATCAAGTCTTATAACTCGAAGAGTTTCCGAGCTACAGACCTGAAATTTTTGGTACCTCGCTAATTCGTTTGGTACTAAATCCTTGCGTTTACTATATATCTCTATCATTAGCCGTTTGCCCACACTGACTGAGGCAGCTGGAGACATGTTACTCCAGCTTACACACTATTATAAGCTTATAGCATCGTTGTTTATTTGGCAGCTAAATTATGATTCAAATCTATGAGTGCACTAATTATGCTTTAAATATTGGCATTTATAGAAATTACATTTTCAATATGAGGAAGCTGGAGACACACACACTGTTGTGTCGCCTGCCTTACCTCATTAGGGGGGAATAAGCTACGTGAAAGCTCGTGAGCGAAAGAGACGCCGCGTCATCAGCCCCGCCCTGATTGGTGGGGAGGGAAAACGGGAGCGTTATTGGTTACCGCATTATGGATTTTTAGTAGGCGGGCGGTGGTGCAACGAAAACAGACTGTCAGAAGTGACAGTGACAGTTTACTTTCGCGCGCGTACGTTCACTGCCAGTGTTTTGCTTTTTATTGATTTTAAGATGGAAGCTTGTAGGAGTTTTTCTTTGGATGGCAAAATCCGCGAGCCGATTTCAGTATATTTGAAACATTATTGTGATAATACGCCGCCATCTTCGCCTAAGAGTAAAGGTATGCTTGATTTTTGTTTGATAGGACCAACCTATTTTAATATGTTAGTTTGTGTCGAAATATTAAATATCTCATTATAATGGTTTATTTTAAAACAATTACATGTCTTAGGTCTTTTTATAATAAATCGATAAAATAATGTACCTACCTGTCTACCTATCCTCGTGAACGCCTTATGAGAAAGATTAAACTTTTGTGACTTACTTCAGTACTTTTTATAACTTAATGGATTATAACATACAAATTCCCCTACTCAAATCTATTTTGATTCTAAAAAGTCTAAATACTTAGGTAACTAAATTACTTATTGGTTTAAGACATTTATTTCTCATAAAATTTACATAAAATTACTTACTGAGAAACATTATTTTTCAATATTTACATTTTGTTAGCAGTGAGCACACATATTAACTTATAACAGAACAATAAAATCATCATTCCAAATTAAATTCATTTATTTACCAAATAATTATTACCGAAGTGTTTTAACATTGATAACTAATTATTGGTCTCCGCACTAGTGTAACCGCCCGTGTCTGGGGAGGCGGTGTGAATAATAAGTATGCGTAATATTGAGTCTTCAACGCATAATTATTCAGATTATTGATCCAAACACGTTATTCGACTCAGGAAATTCAAATTATGCGATAAAACGATTCGCGAATAATTATCATAACCATAACTATATAAAAACTGGCTTTCAAAGTCGCCGCTTAACAGTACAACACTAAATATTAAACAAAAACCCACTAGATTTGCAGGTAATCCTTACTTATAAAAATACAACTGATTTTGGACTCTATTTGTTTGCGGTTTAAGTTGGATATCTATTTGTAGGCCATGTTAGGTTGTTTACAGAAATTATAACCTTTTACAACTACTTTGAGATCTGCCGATCCTTTGTTGGTGGTCAATAAAAATATTAAAATCGTTTAGTATGTACCGTAAGTGATTTCTTTGTCGGTGAGGGTCGAATAGTTTTATTAGGGTCCATGTTATCGACTGTACCGTTAGGTAGTTTATGCTTTTCAATGTCCAACCAATCTGCAATAATCTTTACCTTATTCTGCAACTGTTCCATTTTTGAAAATTCTTTTTAAATGTGTTCCTCATTAAAAAAATTGTTCATTTGATGTTGAAGATTAGCAAATAATTTTTGAAACCTATGTGTATATTTTGCCATAACGTCAAAAATTATAAAATTATTTTCAATTTAATGAACAAAATCTTCAAACTACATCTAGCTAGAGCTATCCGATGACGGCAATAAAAATAATTATTGAACATATTCATGAGCAATAGCGAAATTACCCAATACTAATCAATTAGCACGTCAAATTGACGTTCAAAAGTAATAAATCCTCGCGAGCTAAACACTAATTAACGTCAAAATTAATTGGCTGACCGCAGCTGCCATTTGCCAAATCGAGCAAACCGATTGTCTATGAAGGTGTAAAAGCGCGGGAAGCGTGGGCGGTGACACTGACAGCTCAACTTTTTTTGTCAAAGCATAAACGTAGGGGTCACCAATGTAATATGTCTTGTCAATTGAGCTTAAACTGATTTTGTTTTTATTGCTCCTACTCCCTAGCGAGATATTTATCTTCATTGCTTTGCCGACTTGTATAGATACGGATTTTATCTTGAAATTGTGTTGGGGAGAGGGATGACGTAGTAATTGAGTTTCTATTGGATAATTGGTCGAATGTGTAACTGAATTGTTTTAAGTCCGGGAGAGGGAATTATTTGCTTTCGCGTTAATGCCTTTTATTCATGAATAATTGAATGTTAATCTTGTACAGAAGGGGTTTATTCGTTGTTTATGTTTACTAGTGTTTTTAACTGTTACGGTCAATGTCTGGGGGATTGTAATACTTGCGATGTTGCACAAGAATCTCTTTGAAATAAGAGCCTTCTAGACCTTAGAGCTAGGTGATTCTTGGTGACAGTTCCACTGGACCAAAACCTAGAGTCTAGGATTCTAGAAACACATCTAAATATATATCACTCATAATATATAACTCAAAGGTGACTGACTGTCTGACTGACATAGTGATCTATCAACGCACAGCCCAAACCACTGGACGGATCGGGCTGAAATTTGGCATGCAGGTAGATGTTATGACGTAGGCATCCGCCAAGAAAGGATTTTGATCAATTCTATCCCCAAGGGGATAAAATAGGGGATGAAAGTTTGTATGAGATTTTCAAAGTAAACGAGCGCGAGCAAAGTCGCGGGATCAGCTAGTTTTATTTAAAAAGATTACAGAGTTTAACGTTTATTTTTACTGGATGAAATGATCTAGATAAGTACCTATACAGGGTGGGCAAAAAATCGTGGATCAAACGAAACAGGGCGATAGTTGGGATTATTTGTAACAAAAAATATCACTGCGGCAGAGCTCTCACTTGATATTTTTTTGAAGTTACGACTATTTTTGTGATTTGAGGAAAATACCAGAAATTTGTAATAAATTGCCTATTTATTACAATTTGTGTAAAATAGGTACCCTTTTACTTAAATTGCCTATTTATTACAAATTTCTGGTATTTTCTTCAAAAACACTAAAATAGTTGTAAATTCTAAGAAGATCAAGTGAGAGCTCTGCCGCGCATAGATTTTTGTTTATAAATAATCCCAACTTTCACCCTATTTTGTTTGATCCACGATTTTTGTCCACCCTGTACAATGGTGGGTTCTACTATCACTGCAGAGAAAAGTTACTTCAGACTTGACTTAAATAAGGATGGAAATATTATTATTAGATGGATAGAGTATTTCTGTATTTCCTGGAGAATACAGTATGGGGTTCTTCAAAAAAGGCGTATTAAAATATTTAAAGGGCCAGCAACGCGAGTGTGACACCTCTGGCGTTACAAACGTCCATAGGCTACGGTGACCGCTTCTCATCAGGTGGGCCGTATGCTTGTTTGCTACCTTGGTAGTATTAAAAAAAAAAGCTTACTTTGGGGCTAGATAGTGCTGTGTGAATTGTCCAGCATTAATAATATAATCCCTTTGTAAATCTCAAGTGTAAAAATCTGACATTCATTAAAAACAACAGATATATAAATAGAATAATAATAATTGACCGAGCGAGCGAAGCGAGCGAAGCGTCTCAGTTTCCACATTGGCCAAAAATGCGTTTGTCCGGATGTCTGTCTGTCTGTCTGTCTGTTCTCCTCTACAGGTCGCATTTTTCAACCGATCTGGACGAAACTTGGTACACAGGTTATATGACTTATTAGATTTTTTTTATCGTCGGGGATTTTTGATTGGAGGGGTACTTCCCCCAAAAAAGGGCAAAAAGGGGGCTATTTGATATACTGGATATCTCCACCAAATGAGATCCGATTTCGATTATTCTTTTTTTATTTGAAAGGTAGTAACTATAAATTGGTCTCATAAAAGTTTGGCGAAGATCTGATAAGGATCTTCAGCATGATGAACAGGATAGCTCATCAAACAATCGATGGTTTTCAATAAAATTTGAGAGAAACGCAAAGGACCTCATTCTACAAGATGATGCAAAAAAAATCAAAAAGATCAAAAAATCACAAAACGGAAAATGCACTTGCACATTACATTCCTCAAATAGCTCACTTTTAGTATGCTCGCGAGGTCTACAGCTCCCAGAGCCACTAGTAATAATAATGGTGGACTTTTCATACAGCACTATCTAGCCCCAAACTAAGCTTATGCTTGTAATATGGGAACCAGATAGTTGATATACTACTTATAATACTTTTTTTTTAAATACATACTTATAATATTATATAACACCCAGACAGAACACAAACATTTATGTTCATCACACAAATGTTTGTTCACGGTGGGAATCGAACCCACGACCTACGGCGCAGAAGGCAGAGCTACTACCAACTGAGCTACGTACGAAGTAATTTGTATTTAAGATTTCGTCTTTGTTGGTAGCAAGGAATTTGAATACTCAAATTCCTTGGTTGGTAGTTTCGCATTTCGCACCAAAAATCAAAACCATCCGACAAGAAAATCCGTACGTTCCAATTTCAAATAAACGAGCGAACACCGTGTCATAGACAATATTAAAGGCAGCAATTCACGACAATACAATTACCGACGCGTGCCGGGCCGTGTGTGGGGTGAATGAGGGTGGTAAAGCAATTCTCGATAATGCCGTTTAATGTATAGATCGGTTGTTACAAGGGCTATTGGCCAAATTGACCACTATTAATTGTGTCCAGGGGTCAGTTTTGCAACACCTGCCAGGTTTGCTCTTGGTATTGACTGCAGTATTGTTTTATGGGGATTTAATTCGGGGGTTCGGTTATTTTTTTACATACCCGCTGATGAAATGTTGCGTGAAGCGTTGGAGATAATTTTATTTTTAACAAAAGCGTTGTTATTTTCCCTCATTTAAGTTATAAAAATAAGTCAAAACAAAATTACTCATTAGCCTACTTGGCTAGATTGTAATGATATTAGGGTACCGCATGTATTGCGCTAAACTAATTTAGTAAAGAAAAATCCCTCATGAGCGGTACATCTAAAACGCAAAACATAGTAGCCTTAAAGCCATAGTAGACTTAAAACGCTTATTGTCTGATTAGTTAATTACCTGAATTGCGTAAGGTCTAAGTAGCAAAATGCCTGAAATTCATTACGTCTTGGTAACTTTAGTCTGTACATTTTTAAATAAATAAAAAAGTCAGAACAGAGGCTTAAGAACTATCGAAAAAAATACGATATCACGATCCGGACTATATCGGTTTTAACAGTCCGGCGTGCTATTAATCTAGATCACCACTTAACATCAGATGGTCCACCTGATGTTAAGTGGTAACCATCACCTATAACAAAGCCCTGCCTCGTAGGTCACGCACGGTAGGAACGTGCCCTACGATGCACTGCCCTGCGTCCATCAACTTGAGGCATACTGATGTTAAGCCTCATGTGCCTGTAACTACACCGGCGACCACACTCTTAACTTACTTTACTTTATTAATTAAAACAATCACCTTTGCATTGCTATTGCGGTCCTGAGACTTGATTCATAAAGTTGCCCTAATGATCCTAGTCCCAACAACATCATACGAACTTTTATGAAAACCCGTTTTCTTATAAATTCAGTAGAATTAATAGTGAATAGTGACGTAGCCGTCAGTTCGACCAATCATTTAATAGTGACGTAGCCGTTCGTTCGACCAATCATTTATCGAGTAAATTATTAAGATGGCGACTGTTATACAAGTGCTAAACATCACTGCACGTTCGATTTCATAACTCAATAATGGACTGCTGTTAGTGCTCTGAATTATAAGGCTCGAAGGAAAATTTTATAAAGCTGTGACATAAAAAAAATATTAATCATAATCTACATCTTACAAATATAAATTCAAAAGTCGATGTTTGTATGTTTTTTGCACAATCACGTCTCAATTATGTTAAAACTTAAAACAAATAAAGATATATAACTCTTTATTGATTAGCACAACAAAATAAAACTAACAACTGTAGTAATAAAATGGGCGGTCTTATCGCCAACAGCGATCTCGTCCAGACAACCTTTGGATGGACAGGACTGAACATCAAAAAAGAAGGGGGCGGGTCTTGTATGGGTCACATTTTTTGTAAAAAATAAGTTATTTGGAATTTTCGTTTCGTGTATTTTTACCGTATTTTTTGAATACTTACTAAAATAGCAAATAGGTTGTTAGCCTGTAACTTGTAACAAAATATGGACTAAAATTATTGTCTGAATTAATAATACCTTATTAAATTTACGTTTACCGGTACGGTATTTACTAATATCTACTAAGATTACAATTTTATCATAAACCTTAAAATACAGGAGATTGCAAAGGCGACAGTTACAAAGTAAAAATAGTACATTATGGTACTAGTGTGGTACATTGGTGATTTTTTTTATTTTCCGCGCATAGGGTTTGCGCCTATTCTGCCACGTACAAAATGGGGAATTTAAGTTTTCTCTTATTACAGAGAAAACAAAAGTTATATTTGAGTGAATGTTTTACTTATTAAACACGTACGAGCTAAAATTATCTATTTAAATAAGAAGTTGCATGAAATGAGCAAGCAATAGGAACATAAATTTATTTGTTCTACTGAACACGATCTTTTTTTTGATTAAAAACTTTTTTAGGAACAAAAGAACTCAACCAATAAAATTAAAAAAAAAACTATAATTCACTAGTGGGTTAGCAATGAAAAAGTCACAGTTTGATTATGGGTGTCATTCTGTTCCTAATTGCGGTGACCGTAGAGCCACTTTATGCGCCCCGCGGTTTCACCCACGCAGATTTAAATCCTGGTATTACCACAGAATAAAAGTAGCCTATGTGCTATTCCAGACTATAATCTATCTCTCTGCCAAGTTTCATGCTGATCCGTTCAGCCGTTCCGGCGTGAAAGAGTAACAAACATCCATCCATACTCACTTTCGCGTTTATAATATTAGTAGGATGTAACCAAGCCTTTATGCATTACGACTGTATTTCAAGTGCCGTTTACTTTTATAATTAACATGCATTTTGAAACAAAGACACGGCGCGGGGACGTTTCGAAACAATTTTCGACGACACGATCTCTGGTAACTAAAGTTTTGACAGTCAGGTATGTAGGTATTATTAAAATAAACTACGAGAATGTAGAAAGCTTAAATAAGTTTCTTAATCTACATAAGTACTCTACCACCACGCTACGCTTTTTTTATTTTTGTGAAGGGCTCGTCTGAAGAAGAAAAGCTCTCTGAAGTCACGCTGAAATACCAAGTTATTTGACCGACGTTTGATCGAGCTTTCAGAAAACGGCCTTTAATGGTTGAATTTAAATCGTCGTCACTACTAAAAGTCACACAAGCTCATTCCTTCCGATAAAAAAAAAAACATTAAAACCGTTTTCAAGTCGCCACTCATCTTCTGTTTAAAATAAGAACGGAAGCTATTTCGGAACTTTTTAATTCCTTTTTTGAATGCACGAGTCAAAGCGCAGCTGGTTACCATAGACAAGTTTGATACGGAAACGCGGCTAGACTTGGCAAATTGAGTTTTGAGTGTTCTGTCGCCACCCAGCATGGGAACTACTCAAGTGGAGCAGACGCCACTAGTATCGAAAAAACGTCTGGAGCACTTAATGCGTGATAAATTTCCTATAACGAGGGCTCATTGATATTGCGAATCTTTTTGTAAATGTGAAACACGTTTGCTTGAGAAGCTAAGTGCTTGGTCTTCGAAACAAATTCTTAATCAGAAATGTATTCATAATGGTCGTTCATTAAGTTCTCGTTTCTAAACTAATACAGTTAGTGGGTAGTGTAGAACGTTTGATAATGGAAGTCAGCGTCTCAATCACGCCGCCATTTAAATTTAAAACCATAGACAATGAAAATTAACTTCGGAGCATTTCACAGCCATGTCAACATACCGCGCCCTTTTTAAATTTAGAACCACTTCAATGTAATAAGATTTGTAAAGATGCGTTCTTTTTTTTAAATTTTCGGTGTCTTTGTAACCACGTATGGGAAAATATATAATTAGACAATGCTTACTTGTGTTTGTTTTGTGTTAATGCGTTCCTTTTGAAACTTTTGGTGCGTGCAATTAGCACCTACAGAGCACAGAATAAATGATAGCTATGTTACCGGTTTTAGGCGATGGCTTTATTACGACAAGTCAATTTAAGTAGTAATCGGTCGGCTCCCTTTTGTCAAGAGGAGACTAGACAACAGTTATTAAGATAGTACGGCGTCTTTTTCAAAAGCTCTCAAGTGCGCATAAGCACTTCTAACCCTTTGAGAAGCTGAGCAGAAGCTATAGAGATTATCGGTACTTAAAAGCGGTATAAGCGGTTTTGACTAATTAAAAACAGTTTAAAACTAATTTTAAACGTCTCTGGAGGAAACGATTATCTATTTGAATGAGGAACGCGATAAGACCGATATTTCTAGGTGTCTAGAAACTGCAGCATGGAGCATAACAAAACAACAAAATAAAATATAGGTAACTTTATTGTACCCTGTAATAAAAGTTATATTTTACTAAAACTAGTAACAATGGGTGGTCTTAATGCTAAAAGCGATCTCTTCCAACCGCCTTTGGATGGTCAGAAACATTTGCATAAACATTTCAGGGATTTCTATGTTTCGCACCTTTAAAGAGTATTTATTGGTGGGTAACGTAGGAGTGATGTGTATTTATTAAAGTATAATGTACTAAATCGACATTTCTTTGTCCACAGAATCCCTTAGTCCTCAGTCGGAGCAGATGACCAACTCTGGTGCAGCTCCTGACCCAAACATCAGGTACCTATTATACATAACATAGATAATAGAACTCTTTGGTTACGTTTGACAGCACTCACAGCTCAGTTGGTAGAATAGTAGCTCTGCCTTCTGTACCGTAGGTCGTGGATTCGGTCCCCACCGAGAACAAACACTTGTGTGATAGACATAGATATTTGTTCTCTGTCTGGTTGTTAACCTAACCTATCTATTATTCTATTATGTACACGTCATTCTGCAAATTAATATACTTTGAACTTTTGAAAAAAAAAATGTATATTTTTTTCACAGGAGATATCGCACGGCCTTTACAAGAGAACAACTAGCGAGACTCGAGAAAGAGTTCATGAAGGAGAACTACGTCTCCCGACCGCGACGGTGCGAGCTGGCCGCTCAACTGCAGCTTCCAGAATCCACTATCAAGGTAAGGAGTTGCCAACATGTAAAAAAAATATAATTAAAAAAAATAACTCTGGAAACAACTGGTTCAAGTTGATACGATAAGATTAACAATAATTAAGAATCTGAAAAAAGAACTCGGGAATGAACGATCTGGTTGAAGTTGAGACGAAAAGATTAGAAATTTGAAAAGAGAACTAAGAAAAAAGTTCAAATGGTTCGCAACTAATAGAATGAATGGAGTTTAACATAGTAATTTGAAATGTGATGATTGAAGTATTATTGATTTTCTTACATTCCGGTAGTATTTTAAAAATGAATTTCTGTAGGTACATTTTATAAAATGAACTGGTGTGTGTATATAAGTAGGCCACGTTTTTATCAATGTAGAGTGATTGTGAATCATCATGACCTAAAACTTTTTCGTTTCGCAAACGTTACCCCACACTGTCTGAATGGAATCTTTCAAAACGATATTAGCTCTGGCTATTTGCTCTGTCACTTGTCAAAGTGTTACGAAAACACTGAACCGCTAACGTCAATGTCCGTTTATTAGGGTCATAGCGTGGGCGATGAGTGAGGAAACTTTCAGTTTTCGTGGGAATCAATGCAGTGTGACTCAATCATTCATGATTTCATTCGTTGAAGCGTACCCATATAGACTTGCAAACGTTTACAATCTCTGCTCTAACTTGTTGCAAATCAAAAAGTGTACTACCTAGTTTAGTACAAAGAGAACTCAATGATATCTACCGTGCCTTGGAATTAAAGCCTTAAAACTTATCGTTTATTCGATCTATTTCATTCATAATATTAAACAAAGAGAATTTTACAAAAGAGCTGTGGTCAATAAATAAAATAAAAGAATATGTATATGTAAAATAAAAGGTTATGTAAATAAATAAGTTTCTATGAGGCAGCCTAGAAGCTTCGATTATTCAAACAAGTTTTTCAAATACTATATATAAAAAAAATCAAGCAGAATACGTGAGAAATATATGTATTTATGCTCAATGCATCTAAACAAACAAGTGATTACAGGCATGCGTAACTCGGAACTCATGATAAGTGACCTAAATTTCAAAAATCGAACGGTAACCACAGACAATAGACTCGTTAAGCATCGTTTTGAAGAAGTATGATGCGTCTATTAGCTGTTCAATAATTTCCTAGAAACATAAGAACGCTAATTCGCCGAAATCACGATGCTAGCGTGTGAAGAAACATACCTATGACACTGATCTAAAAATGGTACGAGATCATTTAGTACCAATCATTACAGACAAGGCTACGTGTTGTTTTACTGGTGGCCCACCTGATGCTTGGTGGTAACCGTTACCAAGCAGAGCATGACGCGCTAATAAGCACGTCTGATTGGGCACAACGATACACCGCTCTGCGTTCACTTGAGGCATATGCCCCTTGCTGGCACTCTTCAACCTGAAAACAGGGACTAAGAGCGGTTAATCACTACATAGTACATTAGACGTAGCTCAGTTGGTAGAATAGTAGCTCTGCCTTCTGCGCCGTAGGTCGTAGGTTCGATTCCCACCGTGAACAAACATTTGTGTGATGAACATAAATGTTTGGTCTCTGTCTGGGTGTTATATAATATTATAAGTATGTATTTAAAAAAAAAAGTATTATAAGTAGTATATCAGCTATCTGGTTCCCATATTACTGGGGCTAGATAGTGCTGTATAGAAAGTCCACCATTATTTATTTATTTATTTAGTATAAAACAAAGTCGCTTTCTCTGTCCCTATATCCCTATGTCCCTATGTATGCTTAAATCTTTAAAACTACGCAACGGATTTTGATGTTGTTTTTTTAATAGATAGAGTAATTCAAGAGGAAGGTTTATATGTACAATACATGCATGATATAGTACAAAAACAATGTGTACCCGTGCGAAGCAGGGGCGCGCGGGCGGGTCGCTAGTGTATAATAAGGATATCAATCAGTAACGTAAGCCAATAGAAGTAGAATTATTTCGTTATTTTACCGGTATTAAATTACGGCACCGAAAAATATTGAATTGATCTAGTTTCACTTATAAAATACATTGCCTTTACCTATCTATAACATATTTTTACTTATACCGACCTCTGTGGCGCAGCGGGCGAGAGCCTGCCTGCGACGCAAGAGGTTGCGGGTTCGATTCCCGCCTTGGAACAAATTTGTGTACGATCTGCAGAAATTTGTTCCGATGGTCTGGGTGTTTTCTATGTATAATAAAAAATATCTATCTATGTAAGCATATAATGTATTAAATATATCAGTTATCTAGTACCCATAACACAAGCTTTGAATAGCTTACTTTGGGGCTAGATAGTGCTGTGTGGATTGTCCAGCATTATTTATTTATTTATTTATTTATTATTAAATTCTAAGAACTGCTTTATTATTTTTTTTCTATTTTTTAACCTTTTGTTGATTTTTGTTGTTGGTTTTTGAGATTTTAAGTCTATTTTGACAAATAATTAAATATAAATCTTATTACTATTTAGTGACATTCGCTTATCTTACCACCTCATTATTAGTTAAATTATGTAAATCCGTTATTGGCTTTTAGTTACATTCATTATGATAGGAACATTTTATACAGCTATTATCGAGCTATTCCATTTTTTGTGTGTTTTGATCAAATGTTTACTTTTCTCGTAATTTTTTCGCAATTTTCTATTATAATAACTCACACATTCCAACGCTAATGGTTAGTAAGTATGTAGGTGGGTTAGGTACCTACGCCAATTTAAATTCTCAGTCACCATCTGTCCCCTCGTAATGTCAATTATCACCTCCAATAAAAAAGAAAACCTAAAAAACATGTGTTTTTATTGCTTCTCAAATTTTACATTCACGCTAATTTGTCGATGGTTTGATAAAAGAAACCGACCGAATTATTCAGTAGCTGTAGAACGCTAATGAACATTAATGCCGTAAAGAACGGAACGTGGTCATAAACCGGTCATTAGTGAGTGAGTGAATGGAATACACTTCATCGGTTGTCTATTGCATCTGTTTTACGACGCGATTATACCAATTAAAAACTATTAAATTAAACCGCCGGCTACCATTCGAATTCGGAGTTTTTGATGGTGTTTGTTTATTGTGATGAGCGTTTACGGCGCTGTCAATGGCGGCACCAAATCAATAAAATTCTAAATCAATGTTGTGACGTGGATCAAGTTTTAGTTGGTTTGCGTCATTCGATTACATAAAATTCTTTATTTATTAAATACGTGAAAACTATCCTGAAACTGTAGGAAACAATATTTGCAAGCAGCAATAAAACTGTGTACAAAAGTCATTTTAAAAAGGTTGTTAAAAATGTCCAGCGAGAGAATATTATGCACAGTTTTCGCGGCTCAAACTCCCACCATCTAAATCAATGTTGTGACGTGGATCAAGTTTTAGTTGGTTTGCGTCATTCGATTACATAAAATTGTTTATTTATTAAATACGTGAAAACTATCCTGAAACTGTAGGAAACAATATTTGCAAGCAGTAATAAAACTGTGTACAAAAGTCATTTTAAAAAGGTTGTTAAAAATGTCCAGCGAGAGAATATTATGCACAGTTTTCGCGGCTCAAACTCCCACCAATTAACACGTCATTCACCGTTTTTGCGAACAAAGCAAGCTTTAAACACGTCTTAAAGGGAAAACCTTTTGTTTACATTTACTTTGTTGTTGCTTGTGCTCAGGGGAGGCCATAATGCCTTCTTAATGATTTTAAATGGCTGCTCTCGGCTCTTCTTTACGAAAAGATGCAATTAATTAGCGATAGTGTGCGAAAAACTGAAGACAGGAATTGTTTTATGGGCGATTTGCCTTCTCAACTATGATAATGCGGTGTTTATTAGTATTTTACGATTTATTTCAGCTTCGAGCTAATAGCAATTTCTTCTTTAATAAAATGTCAGAAGTATTGACACATTTGAATCAAAAATTTTTATGGTGCAGTCTTTTATAATACCTAACTGTGTTTCGAGGTTGTCTGGTGTTTTTATGATGGATATTTTTGGCAATATATTTTAGCGTGTTAGATAAAGCCAGTGGTTATCACTTCCTATTAATTTAATTACTTCAAGGCACTTTTTATTAGGAGTCTTTTGCATTAGGTATATTGAACTTGGTTAAACTGTAGCTACCCTGGTACCTGAGTTGAGGGTTGGGGATAGGGGGAAAGCATGTGGGGGTAGATGGCAAGTCTTTCCCTATAGTTCTTTTTTCTAGGAAATGGAAAAAAATTCCAAAAAATTTCCTTCAAATTTCTTCACTTAAAAAAAAAAAAAAACCCCTAA
The DNA here is from genome assembly GCA_963576535.1 of Plemyria rubiginata. Taxonomy (NCBI): domain Eukaryota; kingdom Metazoa; phylum Arthropoda; class Insecta; order Lepidoptera; family Geometridae; genus Plemyria; species Plemyria rubiginata. Next base: position 1,948,590 of record OY754911.1, on the reverse strand, counting down.
CCTAACCAGTAACTTACCTGAAAAATTAAATTATTTTTTTCATTTCCTAGAAAAAAGGACTCAAGGGGAAGACTTGCCATCTACCCCCACTTGCATCCCCCCTATCCCCAACCCTCAACTCAGGTACAAGGATTGCTATAGCCAACCCTAACTAAGTAGTAACTTACCTGAAAAATTAAAGTATTTTTTTTCATTTCCTAGAAAAAAGGACTCAAGGGGAAGACTTGGCATCTACCCCCACTTGCATCCCCCCTATCCCCAACCCTCAACTCAGGTACAAGGATTGCTATAGCCAACCCTTGAACTTTTTAATTTTGTACTGCGCCATCACTTTGCGCCCATAACTTTTAAATCGATAATACCGCAATGCGAGCATTACTTCTTGGTGCCAGAAATACTGAGGAACTATAGTTGCGTACGAATTCTCCAAATCAAATCAAATATAAATTTTTTTCAGGATTTTAGGTACATGGTAAATAAAGGTCTTCAAAAAATTCAAAGTATCACTAAAATCCTGCCAGTACATGCGTACAAAATCATAAAAATGCATTTTCAGAAAATTTTCTTTGATCAAGAACTTACTCGTACACTCCCAAAAAAGAAGTGACTGGAGAGAAAGAAGGGAGGCCTTTTCCCTGCAGTGGGACTTGTGGGGCACTACACGCTCATAATCATAAAATCAAATGAGTCCGAAGCAGCATCCCCCACTGCTTCACACTTTTCTTAGGCCCGTGTGTGCTAGTTATTTACCGGCTAACAGGAGCCGAGATAAATTTGTCCAAAAATCACTAGGTACATAGTATAGAACAAAGTCGCTTTCTCTGTCCCTATATCCCTGTCCCTATGTATGCTTAAATCTTTAAAACTACGCAACGGATTTTGATGCGGGTTTTTTAATAGAGTGATTCAAGAGGAAGGTTTATATGTATAATACATGCATGATATAGTAGAAAAAAATGTGCACCCGTGCGAAGCAGGGGCGCGCGGGCGGGTCGCTAGTAAATAATAATAATAAGAGCACGAGTTTTTGAAATTTTATGTTAGCCACAATTCTAAAGGTATGTTACAATGTTTAACCCTTTTTCTTCTTGTCAACAGGTATGGTTCCAAAACCGAAGAATGAAAGACAAGCGCCAACGCATTGCCGTCGCATGGCCTTACGCTGCAGTGTACAGCGACCCAGCCTTTGCCGCGTCCATCCTCCAAGCAGCAGCCTCTTCAGTAGGACTACCCTACGGCTACCCCTCCCCAGCTCTGCTACCCTCCTTCCACAACCCCCAGCTACTACCCCCAGGGTACCCGTACCCCTACCCAACCTATCCCCGCTACCCTTACATGCCCCCTACACCGTCGTCTCCTGTCAACTCCGAAACACCGATAAGACCCACGTATCCAAACTTCAATTTAAATGTGGACAAGTAAAATAGTTTTGTAGAATTGTATATAATTATTTTTTTACTTTTAGGTAATTTATTATGCTGGTCACGTTGATTAATTTGTTAAAAGACATTTTTATTATAAGTTATATTGTACAGTTCATTCCGTCATTCGCTCATTTTTGTCTATGGATGTAATGTTATTTGAATTTAGAATGTAAAGAAACATTGTAAATATTTTTAAATTAGGAGTTTAAAATTGTGCATGCATAGGTGTAGTGTGCGTCACGCAAAAAGAACGCCGGAAGGAGGGGGACGGGTGTGATGGCGAGAGTATTTTAAATGCGCAAAAACATCCCCTCCACTGTTTTCCAGCGTTCTTTTTGGTTGACGCGAACTATAGCTAATTAGCTACATGATTTTCATGAAAGGCATAAGCGTACTAGGTAGGTACTTGTTTAGATATTTTGAAGAGTAATTCTGTTTACTAGTAAATGTAAAAGTTTTAACAAATTCGTGTTGTAATTATTTCGATTTGAACCAAAGTATATTGTAATGATATTAAATCCAGTTAAACCAGCTAACAAAAAACCGAATCGATAAATATCTATAATTATCGGAAGATTGGTATAAAATGTAATTATTGAATTAAGAGATAGCGCTATTCTTTGTGTCCCGGTTCGGTTTTGAAAAAATGGAACACTTATTCTAAGATCACTTTTTAAGTGTATTATGTATTGTCAAGTAGTAGTGTATGTCAGATGTAAAATAGCTAAATAGTATGATGATTAGTGTTCATAGTATAAATGTATAAATAAATAAGTATTAAAAATATAATTATCGTTATAAGTTACATTGTAAAATATATAATCTAATTATAAATTAAAAGTTGAATATTGAACACTGAAAATCTCGTTTTATTGGAACCATTTATTAGGACTTAAGACATTAGAGCAGCCATACCCAAACTTTTTTTATAGGGGCTACAAACACGTTTAAGTCCAGAGGGGTTATCATGAGTTTGGTGCCGACCGCGATCGATCGTGGATCGCAACGATCTACACCGAGTTTCAAGATCAATATTATATATTATTCTTATACTGCTAATAAATTCTTATTATTTTTATATTATTCTTATTATAAATATTATATATTATTCGCATTATTTGAGAAACTTCCCTTAAGCTTCTCAAAGAATACGCTAGATGCCGTTGTTTAATTACCTTGAAATTCGGTGTAGATCGTTGCGATCTACGATCGATCGCGGTCGGCACTAAACTCATGATAACCCCTGGTAGCGAGGGCCGCAAGCAAAAATTATTTAGGCCTTAATTAAAACGTAATTCCAAGTTAGCGATGTAGTTACTAAAGTAAAAAGAAGTTTAAATTAAGATGTTAATATGTTTTAATGCGATTTTTGATACTGTGAACACTTTTTCAAAACTTTATCAAGATCCGCGGCCCGATTACGCGAATGTCTGGCTATCAAGATGACTTTCAGCTTGACATTTGATTCCCATAGTGATTCCCATAGCAATATAGGGACGGATAATAATAAATGAACTGGGTACTAAAATATATCAACTGCCAAAATATTGTGATGAAACACACTCTAGAGCTTTTAACGGCCGGCGGCCGGTCGATTCATTGATAGTAAGTAAGGCTTATAACATCTGTATGCCTCAAGTTGATATGTATGATAAGTTGTTATGCTGCAGGATAGATATGTAGTAGGGCACGTTCTGTCGTGTGTCTTTTGTTTTACTGTGTCAACGACAAAAAGAAAGAGAATCATTTAAATGACAGTTTTTTATTCAACCAGCTGATGGAACAAGCAGATGGCCCCCCTGATGTTAAGTGGTATCACCTATAACAAAGCATTGCCTCGTAAGTCACGCACGATAGGAACGTGCCCTACGATGCAATGCCCTGCGTCCATCAACTTAAGGCATACAGATGTTAAGCCTCATGTGCCTGTAATTATACCTACCGGCGACACACTCTCCAAACACAGCGTTGCTGCTTGGCGGCAGAAAAAGGTGTGGTGGTAGTACTTCCCCGGACGAGCCCTTCACAAAGAGCTCTACTACTCTTATGGGCACACACACTTATACACACAAAATACAGAATAGACAGCTACAGTAGTACATACATCGAATATAGGTTAACCACAGATGGTAGTCAAAGGCAAGTCCAGCCGCAATTTACTCACCATTCACCCGCCATTAGGCTCCCCTAAAACCAATTACTCCATGCGAGCCTGGGCTGTGATAAAGAGAGTAGTAATACATCACTGCCGTTCAGCGGGCTTCATTAACGCCCAGCAATAAACCGGGCCTTATTGGACAATAGCTTGTGACATGGCTTAGGTATCTAACCTACGTATGTATTGACATTAGTATAATTCTTATAGATAACTGATATATTTAATTCATTATATCTTACATAGATAGATATTTATTTATAGATACAAAACACCCAGACCAGCGGAACACATTTCTGTAGATCGTACACAAGTTTGTTCCAAACCCAAACTCTGCGCTTCGCAGGCGGACTCTCTCCCGCTGCGCCACTGAGGTCGTCAGAAGAAGGGGTTTGTTTTACTGTAAGGTCAATACTGTATGGACAATAGATTATGACGTAGCCTACTAATAAGACATGAAGCATCTAACCAGACGTGCAGCAAAGAGTTTTTTTTTCATTTATTTATATGCACAATGCCACTCTAAAACGGTAAAGGAAAACCTCGTGAAGAATGTTGTGGAAGTTCTAAAACATTGTGTCAAATGCTCGAAAGGAGCCACTTTGAGGCACACTTAAAACCTTTTTACAACACTGTTTAGAAGTAAGTAGGTAAGTTATGTGAAGTAAGTTCTGTCTAGAGCTCTACTAGAAGTAGGTTGTTTTCAATTCAATTTAAATTGAAACACGAATTTTCAAATTTGGAATGTTCGAAAATTTTATGATTATGACCATAGACTATTCTAATCCAGAGACTAGACGTAGAACAATAACAAGCAAAAAAAGTGGGGTTTCCTCCTAAAACACGAATAATAGTTTGACAATAACATGGATGGTCGCCATTTATTCACAAGCAGATAAAATGCTAATAAATGATAAGTGTACAGTAAGAGAAACGGCTATATTTTGTAGGGCGACCCCGATTTTGTTATATCGTGGACATTTTTTTTGATACTCTTCACAGCTCAGTTGGTAGTAACTCTGCCTTCAAGGCAGACTCTGCCTTCAAGGCAGACTCTGCCTTATGCGTTCTTCATAGGCGTGGGCTCGATCCCCACCGAAAACAAACATATGTGTGATAAACCTAGATGTTTGTTCACTGTCTGGGTGTTATATAAGATAGTGTACTTTGGGGCTGTGTTGAAAGTCCACCAATAATTATTGATTTATATCTGGAACCTTCGTAAAAGAACATTGCATACATACATTGATGAATAAGCATTGGTGTACGAACAACGCATAAGCAATATAAAGGTTTCGTGTGTACACACCTATTCCATTTTGTAAAATAATAGAAATTTTATGCATATTAAATTTTTTTTATTACATAGGTACCTACCTATCTTGTTTGATGTTTTTTTTCCTCCCAAAAATGTTTTTTGGGAGGCCTTTACCTACCTGAGCGATATCTTAAGAAATAATACAAGAGTAAATATGTTCTAGTATTGTAGCTTTTTCATAATAACTCAATCAAAAACGACATAGTGAAGCAATATAACTAATATCTCAACAGAACGGAATAGGATATAAAAATAATCAAATAGATCAGCAAAATAGGTTTGCGTGAGTCAAGTCAAGATTACCTACATACCTCTATAATTTGAAGCCGAATTCGGGTTCTTTACAACGGCCGAAGACTGACCCCCGGTTTCCGAAAGCGTGATCAACACTATTCAGCTGTCAAGTACTTGCTATTTCACCTTTTGCTTCAAAATAGATAGATATAGCAAGTACTTGACAGCCGATTAGTGTTGATCGCGCTTTCAGCAACCGGGGGTCAGGTTCTATTCTGAGTTTGTTTTTCGTAACCTTTTTTGTAAAGACTCGTGAGTTCTCAGAGCGTCTGATAGAGGCGCTTATTAAACTTCTATAAAGCTCAGCGGTTCAGGGTTAAACGAGTCCGAGTGAGAAGTAGCAGATATTTTAACAACTAGCTGCGCCCCGCGGTTTCACCCGCGTAGTTTTAAATCTCGGTATTCCCACGAGATAAAAAGTATTCTATATGCTATTCCAAATTATAATATATTTCTGTGCCATCCATCCATCTATCCATCCTTACAAAATTTCACGTTAAAATATTATATGTAGGATAGTAATGATGAGTGAGAGGTAAATAATAAGCACCGCCATGGCCCACCTTATGTTAAAAGGTAACCAAAGCATAATAGATAGAAACCCAACGTATTCGTTCCTTATTTGACGAGAAAGTTTTTCGGCCTCAATTACTAGAGCCCGAAAATCCCAAAACTGCTACCCGAATGCGTCTAAAATTCGTCACAAGTATACGTTCCCATAATACGACATGAGATGAATATCTCTAATAGAATCGGCTGATAACAACAATAAATGTTATGCGAATAAAGCGTATCCAATCTTCTATGGCGACAAGGTGGCCAACTTAACGGAATAATTTAGGACTTCATTTTATTAATTTATTTGGGGAAATAACTACAAATGTGATTTCATTTATCTCGTCCCTAATTTTACACTGTTTTAAATAATAGTAAATAAAAATAATAATAATAGGAAAGTATGTCACTATCTGGACCATTATTGCACTTGTTAGATTATCCCCCGGTTTCTGAAAGCTCGATCAACACTAATCGGCTGTCAAGTCACTTGTTATTTCAGTTTTTACTTCAAATTAGATATAGATAGCAAGTGACTTGACAGCCGATTAGTGTTGATCGAGCTTTCAGAAACCGGAGGTTGTATCTTATCAAGCTTTATTGCATATCAAAAAGTTTGGCAAAATAGTCTATGTACCTTTAAGGTTACTATGTATCTACAATTCGTGATTTACGTAAAAAACCAAGCCATTCAAACAAGCAAATAATTCCAAATGATTTCGCTTATAAAATTCCTCAGCGGGATAATATTTTTCTGTTATTTTCGCCGAAACCCGCCAATTATGGAGGCTGAGCGTTGGTTAATGAAAAATAAACTTCATGAATATTTTATGGCGCTAGTGGTGGGAAAGCGGGGTAAAAACCATTCTCGAGTGGACTTTTTTTTTAGTACTATGTATTGAAATAAACAAATGCATAATGTAAAATAAAAGAAAGAAAATACATTTATTCAACTACACAGACACTTTACATAATGATAGGTATACAAAAATTTTGTTACAATTTTACTTAAAAGATACTACAATTAAACATAAATACAAATAAAATAAAAACTGGAGAAGTTAACTATTATTAGAAAGAAAGAAACACATTTATTTATTAATGTGATGTTATGTAATAACGATATCCTAGCAAGTAGGCATGATATGAACGTGCCCTACTTCCATCTACTTGAGACCATGTGCCTGTAATGTAACCGGCAACCACACCCTCCAAACCGAAACACGTTACAGCAATGCTATTTCGGGACAATCTCTGCCACCGAACACCAGCGCCAGCATAGCTGTATTGTTGTGTTTCAACAATCAACTCTTTGGTAGCCTACCACACCATTATGGTTGCATAGATCACTAGTTCCGCCCCGCGGTTTCACCCGCGCTGATTTAATTCCCGGTGTTCCCACGGGGTAAAAATTAACCTATGTGCTATTCCAGACTATAATCTATCTCTCTGACAAGTTTCATCCAGATTCGTTCGGCCGTTTCGGCGTGAAAAAGTAACAAACATCTATCAGCGTTTCCCCGGACGAGCCACACACAAAGTGCTTACCTCCTGCACTATTCTACTGCTATGCAAATATAAGTTGCCACCAGGTTTTGAAGGAAAAAAAGATTTAATATCTTGAGCGTATTTCAGACTTAACTTTTTCCTAATTTTTAAACTCAGTCTTGATTCAAATCCAGAAAACAAGATCGAGATCGGCCGAGTTACGTCACTATATCCAGCATGAAGGCAAGACTATTATTTAACGTAGCGATAAAGATACGACGTGAAAAATAGCCTCCACGCGCAGATGTCAGGGTTCAATGCAGTTAGACATGGCAATACTGACAATAACTAAGCATACTGGATTTTATGAGTACCTTCTCGGCCTGGGAGATAAAGAAAATGGAAGGTACGTAATTAAATAAATAAATATGAGTGAACATTAATGATGACTAGTTAATTCAGGTACCTATGTACCTACCTACCCATGTTAGGTAATTATTAAATGACAACGCCCTACCAAGGGAAGATTTATCCTGTGCCTTGATTGTTATTTTAGCAAACTAAGATTTATTTTTATCGAATTTCATATAATTTGTGCTATTTATTTCAATAAAGCAAGCCTAAATAATTTTCCATCTTCTTGATTTGTATTGGGTTAAATTTAAAATTTTCTGACGGAAAAGTTTGTTATTTGTTGAATTATCCACGCGAATGGTTACCGTAGCAAATCGAATAGACAAACAATTCGAAAATAGAACAATCACTGCTACCAACTTACACATAACGTATTGTTTTTTTTATTCGAATCCCGCTGCGCTGATCACTAGAAACCCAGTAGCAATGATTTGCCGCGCTGCCTGTTTGTCTAACGTTTCTTCAAGTGTAAATAGTTTCAATGTTGCATTTCACTAGTCATTGGTCGTAAATACCTTTAGAAATGGTGTCGTATATTTTGAAAGGTTCCCTGGGATAATAAAACAAATCTTTAGTTTTGGGTAAAAATAAAGCGAACCTAGTCTCGTAACTGATTTTATTTTTTATTAATTTTTCATTTGTCTTGGGGATGCTTTCGAATGGTAGTACATACATAATACCGTATTAATATAAATTATTACAATATCTGGGTGACAAAGCTCTGGTAGGTTGCTTAACGACGCCATCTACTGAAGTAGCTTAAAAAAAAAATTATTACTCGCTAATATATCACTAAAAAGAAGAGAAATGTTTCATAAGTTGAGTTTTTTACTACTGTAAACTACGATGTTTCTGGTTATTATAGCAACTAATAAGTGGCATTTCTTACAGTTAAGTACTCTATGGTCTAAAAAACTCGTATAATTGTTCTAATCCAGCAATTTTATTGAAAGTCTTCTAGTCCGCATAAACGCCAAGCTTTTCACAAACCGAAAAGCAATAATTTCATACAAAGAGGAGCTCCTTACGCCACTTTAGTTCCAAAAACAAAATCACATACGACGTTTTCATAAATGGAACAATAAAGAACGCCGTGGGTAATTTGTTTTGGCCAATCACAAGCTCCGCAGTTTTTTTGAAGCAGCCAATAGCGGAGCGCAGATAAAAGCCCGTTTCGCTCCAACATTTTGTTCGGAAAGTCCGTGGCCATTTTCACGTAGATTTTCCTCGGGAAAGCGTATAGTGAGTTTCGGGTAGTATTGTGTTGTATAATCGGCCATCATGAAAGGCAAGGGCGATTCGTGGATTTGCCCAGAAGAAAAGCTTACTTCGCCTGATTTTCCGCGGCAAGTGCGAAAGAGAGGAATGAATAGAAAATTTGGGGTTGGAGGGGGACAAACAGAGACGGTTGTTACGGCCTTTCGGGCTGGGATCGGTTAAAGTAATTTTCTCGCTTTTATTCAGTGTGCAACGAGGGGAGCACTACCACGTAACTTCAAATATTTAATATTCTGAAATTCAAGCAAAATATCCAGTTTTTTTCTTTCGATTTTATTCAAATAATGTTTCTGAATCCTGATAATTTATCAATATAATTATTTCAGGAATCACAGCATTCAAACCCTCAGCCTATTTCAGCTTTTATTTCAAATTAGATAGAGATAGCAAGTGACTTGGCAGCCGATTAATGTTGATCGAGCTTTCAGAAAACGAGGGTTAGCATTACTAATCACTAATCTTTTTGAAATTTGAATACACGCAAAAGTTACGTTCTAGTTCCCTATTTGAGTAGATTTCAGTAGCACCGCTGCAGCGCTTAATAGCTTTATAATAAAACAATGTAAGCGCTTTCCTCGCTGCCAGCGTCCAATGATAGCTGTTCATCCGCGGACCGCGGCGCTTCGAACCGAATGGTGCGTTCCTAAGACGACTCACAGCCCGGGGAATAACTGGAGACTGGAGCGCGTCACGCAAAAAGAACGCCGGACGGAGTGGGAGAGGGTATGAGAGCGCGAGAGTGTTTTTTATGCGCAAACACATCCCGCCTGCACACTGTTTCAAACGTTCTTTTTGGTTGACGCGTCCTATAGTAGAGCTCTTAGTGTGTGGCTCGTCCGGGGAAGGACCACCATGCCTGTTTCTGCTGGCAAGCGGCGTTGCTGTTGATGGGTTTGAAGGGTGTGGTATTGCTGTGAAATTCATATATATTGAAGCTTACATCTGATGCCGCAAGTTGATGGAGGCAAGGTAGTACACCGTAGGGCATGATCCTATCGTGTGTGACTTGCAAGGTGATGCTTTGGTATAGGTGATGGTACCGCACAGAACATCTGGTTGGTCATCTTTCCCATCAAGAATGGTAAGTATAAAATCACTTGATGTATGTACCGAAATAAAAATAAACAGAGACAACTTCTCGTCTTCCCCCGGCACGGTAGATATCCACTCAGATCTCTTCGTCCAAACACGAAGATAGCTAGAGAAAGTACGACCAAATATTTCGGTCACATTTTGCAGCAGTTGATATTCAATGCTTATTATACGACCAAATAAAAAAAGAATCCTCATTTTATAAAATTACTAGTTGCGCCCCGCGGTTTCACCCGCGTAGATTTAGATCCTGGTATTCCCACGGGATAAAAAGTGTGCTATTCCTCTGCCAAGTTTCATCCAGATCCCTTCAGCCGTTCCGGCGTGAAAGAGTAACAAAAATCCATCCATCCATCCATCCAAACATACAAACTTTCGCGTTTATAATATTAGTAGGATTTCATTTATTTAACTTATGAGGTTTTAAAACAGAGGGTAGATTAGGAACGCACCTGTGAAACGGTATAAATGACGTTAATTCTGGCGGGAAGCGCACCGATAAATGGCGGGATAATTTGTTGCCGTCTGCATTCCGGGCCCGAGCAGCAATAAATGTCTGATGCATTAATAAAGTCTCTAACTCCCGTGGTGGGCATAAGAGTTTATCACTATCACTACATAGTATAAAACAAAGTCCCTTTCTCTGTCCCTATATCCCTAAGTCCCTTTGTCCCTATATATGCTTAAATCTTTAAATCTACGCAACGGATTTTGATGCGGTTTTTTTAATAGATAGAATGATTCAAGAGGATGGTTTATATGTATAATACATGCATGATATGTACACCCGTGCGAAGCAGGGGCGCGCGGGCGGGTCGCTAGTTTATGTATATATTTAAGCTGACAAATGATAATATTTATAGGTAACGAACACCCTGAAGACAGATAACAAATCACTCGGTGAGGGCAGACCTATAGTAGCGTCAACCAAAAAGAACGCTGGAAAACAGTGGAAGAGATGTGTTAGCGCATACAAAATACCCCCTCCCCCTCCTGCCGGCGTTCTTTTTGCGTGACGCGCATTATTCCTACACACAGCCAACTCTGTGCTGTGACGGCCGTCTGTTTTTACTGAGACTAAAAAAAATTAACCTAAAAACAATGTCATTAGGTACTATTATTTTAGAATAGACTTTTATTAGACACTACTAGATTTTGTTTAGGTACGTACTCAAATTTATAAAGGTAAACCTATTTATAATGGTAAGGTATAGGAACCTGCTACACTAGGTATTATAATATCTGCAGGTCGTGCGTCCTAGTAAAATACTTGTGTCATTTTACACAATCACTACATTAGTATAAAACAAAGCCGCTTTCTCTGTCCCTATGTCCGTTTGTATGCTTAAATCTTTAAAACTACGCAAGGATTTTGATGCGGTTTTTTAATAGATAGAGTGATTCAAGAGGAAGGTTTATATGTATAATAAATGCATGGTATGTGCACCCATGCGAAGCAGGGGCGCGCAGGCGGGTCGCTAGTTGAATATAATTTATTAGCTCTAAAACGTTTTCACATTGCGGCTTGCGGTTAAACAAATTCATAAAAATAACCAATATTTTATGACTTTTACGAAACTAGGACCCAAGTACCAACAAGAAATTGTTTTAATTTCTCTCGCCATTTTTCTTTTATGACGACCTCTTTTATATAAAAACAAAAGGCTTCCAAATTCAAAACAAACGATGCGCGGGAAACATTTTGACGTTTCGTGAAATGCGAGTTTATGGTTGCGTTCAGAAATCGGCTCGTAATTGTTCAAAAAGGTTTTATATCTTCGTCATAATGGTCGGTTCCCCGCTGTTGTATTTTGTTTGTTTTGCTACCAGTAGCAGATGATTAGGCTCGGTGGCCATTGGTGTAAATAATCTTGTTTCGTATTGTTAAGTTGTGTGGACGATAACTAATAAAATTGTCTCGGTTGGTCCTGAAAGTTTTTATTTAAGTTAAGTTTTGACCAAAGTAAAGATAGTTTTTCTATTACGGTACCTATATATATATGTATGTATATATGTATATATACTCATATACATACGATTTGCCTCCTTCTAAAAACAAAACAAAACCCCTTTAAAAAATACAGGTAGGTAGGTTACTGTCAAAAAAGACCAGGTTTTTATTTCTACAGTTTTGAATTGGATTTTTGTTATTTTGAGTATGTAAAGTATGAAATTGTTTTTTATTGAACCAAACCAAATAATTACATAGGTTTTATGTTGACTACTATCAGGCTACTTTTACTATCAAGTGATACTTATCTATACATTATTTTACTCTATCCCATTTCCCAACCAATCCCCTATTTTTTCTCACCCGACCCTGACGAAACTTACCCAAATAAAACATACATCAGTCGGGTCTCCCACGGGCGTAATCCCACATTTTGAGCCGAAAAAATAGTACAGATAACCGGATGATTGCACCTGTATATCCGTTATACCGGCCGGTCGGCGTTTACGACCCGGCCGGGTACACCCGGATTAAAAAGTAAAGGTCTACCTTTCTGTGAGAGGGGAGATAAGATACCGGGCGTTTTCAGTCTTTTCAAATGTGACATTGATGTTTCATTAATTTGTCATATATGTAGATTTTTTTGTGCAATCTATAGTGAATGCCACATGAAAAATAATTAGGTAGGTATAAAAAACACTTCATACAAAAAAAATATTTATTCATTCGCCATTATCCATACTCTATATTGACAAGTTTACTCTAACTTACAATTTTTATACATATTAATACCACATTATGTACCAATTTTAACAACCAATGGTAGCAAACATTTCGAGGCTCTAGACAAAATATACCTAAAAAAATATTCTTGTTAGTAATTTTTTACTTCATATTGATATCCTAGTTGCGCCTATAGAGTAGGTATAGGTATACCTAAAAGAGAGAGCAAAAACACAACGGTGCAATGTGTAACTAATTTAACACTCAGCTACCAATATGAGTAAGAATATAAAAATCACCTACGATATTTACAATACATGATTACACTACTGTGTTTTTTTACATAAATCTGTATTCCTTTATTCCTCTAAGTATGTATAGAGGTATTTTTACTCTGAGGTAGAGTGTATCATTCGGATAGTAGCGGCTGAGGCGGTCTTTTATTCCTTCGGTCGGATTTGATGAAAAAGCTGAATGTATTCTGAAGGTTTTGACAAAAAGAATTTGACAGTTTTCGAGTAAGTTTTTAAACACGTGTCGTGACCTAAGATAATGACTTAAAGTAGTATAATCCAACAGAAAACCATCTATTATTTTGTTCAATTCAATTCAATTATTATTTAGGTACTTTTGTCATGTGTGTCATATAATGTTTTAAATAAGAAAACAGTTCTATAAGGTTAACCGCCGGTTTCTGAAAGCTCGATCAAAGCTATTGGCTGTCAAGTAACTTGCTATTTCAGCTTTTACTTCAATTATATAGAGATAGCAAATGACTTGACAGCCGATTAGTGTTAATCGAGCTTTCAGAACCGGGGGAAAGACTACCGCTCGCACATAAAAAAAAAACTGGACTTATTTATGATAAAATAAATCACAATCAACCAAGTTGTGTGCAACATTGCACACAGTTCAACGAAAATAGAATTTTGATTGAAACAAGTTTTCCTACCAAAAAGTTTCCCAATGATTTTATATCTTTCAAAAAATGCGAGCGAGAAGTCTCGGACATCCATTGAGGGTTTCTATCTGCTCTAGGTATCAAGCTGTCCACCGCCATAAAACAATTAAAAGTTTTACGACTAATATAATACGAGGTGGACCTAACGGTTCTAAATATGGTACCCAATAAGTACTGACTATCACGGAGATTGTAAAATAATAAAGGCTCAGATAAACTTTAACAACACCTCATTTTCTCACTAAATTCAAAGAAACAAGATCGCAAATCCTAATTTTCTATCAAAGTGTCCTCACCCTGCTATAAAAACTTACATTCGGCCCCAAATCCTATTCGGACCTCACTATCAAAAATTTAACACTGGCAACCCAACGACGTTCGCTATAAAAAAGAAAAAAAGGATTGTCTTTTGATTCCAATTTTGAATTCAATCTGCGCGGGTCGCGTCATGATTTTATTTTCATGAGTGCCCCGGGACTGTAAGGGTCTGACGAAAATTTTAATAATAAATGAAGTAACTGCTCTTGTATTATGTGTAAGCGAGGGATAATGTTGTATTATTCGTATTATTCTGTTTATGATTGGGGGTGTGCGTGATTAGGTTCGTATGTTAATTTTGTTTATGATTTGTTTCACAAAACGTTTGTGAGGGCGGCGTTTTAATTCATTAGAAATATTCTAGAATATTGTTTATTTTATACCTATTGACTGCAGTTTTTATCATTGCATTCAGTATTTATTTACTAAACATAGTAACTATGATAGCTTTACAGTCTAATAATTTTCTAATCATAGAACATCTTTACCTCGATAATAAAATACTTTACAGCGTCCCAAAATTTTATTTACAACATAATCAAAGTCACGCCGACAGACGCAGACACTGAAGAAATTCTCAAAAATCTGACGAGAAAACAAAGAAAACACAATTTCTGTGCCCGCAAACTGCGGTAATATCTTTAATTACAACCAACGTCGCAATATAACAATAAAATACTACTGTAAGGTGGTGAAAGAAAAAAAAAAGAATTTCTCTATGCCTGGGCGGCGATCCTTGGCATCGTCACGGATTGTAAACGCACCCGAACGCTTTGTCAAACATGACAAAACAGTTTGGTTTCGGGACGTATTTTTTTTAATTTGGAACGTCCTTGAAAATAAATGGCGGTGAGGAAAAAGTTTTCTGTTGTTGTCAACATACAAGTCAATCGGTTTTTTTGCGTTTTTAAAGAAAGTCGTAACTTTTTTTTGCAATACTTTGTGGTTGCTATTTTAGAGCAATCTTTTTTTATTACTGTCTGATGGAACCAAGGAATTTGAATACATGATGGAACAAACAGTATTTCATAGTAGGTAGAGGTATAGGATAAGATAAACTCATATAAAACAGCCGTTATTTGTTGTTTTTGAATTTAATGTAACATACTTTATTTTATTTAAATGCAAGTTGTTACTAGATTACAATATTTTACATAAGTAAGTAGGAACCTAAATATTCTGTTCTGTGATAGTGATTCTCTATATTTTTAAAGCTTAAAATTAGATTGATATAAGTATAGAAAACCCTTTACCAACCACCACACGAAAATAGCATAGCATGTAAGAATTGATCTAAACTACAGCGAAGTATATAATGGGTGGTCTGCTAAATCTCTTCCAGACCAATTGTTTCCTAGGCATTTTGGTCTACATACTGTAAGCCTACCTAGTATAATTTTTCAAATAAGTACCTATAGGTACCTATATTTTAATAAGTAGGTACATTATCGGTATTATAAAATTATTAAAATATTTCTTTCTACATTAAAGGTGTAAATAAACTGAAATAAACAAATGAATAATTATGACATTATTTTTCAAACAAACAAAGGTACCTAACCTAACGCAATTAATAGGTAATACGTAGGTAATATTTTTTATTTGACGTAGTCACTTACATAAACAGAAAAAATTCGAGCTAACTCGCTAAAAATAAATAAAAGACAAGATCAACACGCATTTCACCCGTAAATCCCCATAAATCCCTTTAAACCCGGCTAAATCCGGATTAATTGTGTGTCAAATCACTGGCAAGGGGCGCTCTCCGCACCTGCGCCCTTTGTTAGCGCACTTGTTATAAGATGAAATGAAAAATGAAAAAAATGGGTAGTCTACAGTTATTTTTACGAATAAAGTTTTTTTTACTATTTATTGGTAATATTTAGTCTGTGATTGTTGTGTGTTTCAATCGTTAAAAGCTTTATTCAATTGAATCCTTAAGACCGCTATAAAATGTCATACAGCTAAGTTAATGAATGAATGGATGAATGAAAAATTATTTATTGTACACCAAAATTTACAGAAAAAAAGAACACTTAGTAATGTCAAAATAAAGTAGTAGGTACAATGGTTAATGGTTAATCTAGTTTCCTTTTCAACGCCACAGCCAAGAACATGTAGTAACTACAACTTCTTAGTAGGTATCCTACTAATATTATAAACGCGAAAGTTTGTAAGTACCTATAGATGGATGGGTGGATGGATGTTTGTTACTCGAAAGAGTTCAAAAAAACGTGCATGAAAACGCCGGAACGCCGGATCGGGATGAAACTTGGCAGAGAGATTGGTTATAGTCTGAAATAAAACATAGGATACTTTTATCCCGCGGGAATACCGGGATTAAAATCTGCGCGGGTGAAACCGCGGGGCGCAACTAGTAGGATATAGTATATTTAAGTGTTCTGTGGTAGGAATTTCCAAGTGATATTTTACTTATCCATTTCAAATGCTCCCACATGCCATGTTATTATTAGACACGTTCCCGAATCAAAATAAACATCACATTAAAAAACCTCTCAAAAAAATTACCACTTAAGTTCAAAGCTAGCTTCGTAAACGCTCCTAATATGTCACATTTAAAAGTATCGACCAATAAAGGAGCAAATTAGTGGAGTGTTTTTTAGTGATAGACTAGGTTGCGCACGCGGTTTCTATGAAATGAAATGAAATGAAATAATTTATTTGTGTGAAGTATGGTACATATTTGATGATGACCTATGGTTAAAGAACCTCACACTTCGTCAGAAAAACCTAGCATGCAAAATTATGAACACATATACATCATTTTCATAAAAATACAATTTAAATTATGTAATCAATTTATATTTCATTTATGTACCTGACGTAAAATAGGCTACTGAAAGATATTGATGTCGATTCTGTTGTTGCATTATCCTAAACTAACATATGTAGCCTAATATCACAGTTTTAAAATTATAGCCGTCCTTGTTGTTTCAGTCTTTTAGAAAGAGATGGCAATATTTTTAGTGCTGTCAAATTAGGTTAAGTTAGGAAAACTCAACAACAGAATTGACACCATTGCGTTGCATTGTTTAGGGGTCATTCATCCATGATCAATTAAACAGTACCTATGCTAAAAGTAATTATAAAAGTGAATAACATAAGTCACTTATGTAGTCACTAGATTACCAAGATTCAATTTAACATGTCAAATTGATAGGAAATAAAACAATAATTAACATCCTACTAACCAATATTATAAACGCGAAAGTATGGATGGATGTTTACTCTTTTTATGTTACTCTTTCACGCCAGAACGGCTGAACGGATCTTGATGAAACTTGGCAGAGAGATAGATTATGTTCTGGAATAGCACATAGGCTGCTTTTTATCCCGTGGGAATACCGGGATTTCAATCTGCGCGAGTGAAACCGCGGGGCGCAACTAGTCATTTATATTTTTTATATTGACAAAGACTGATGAAATGACGAAAAAATCACTGAATGTCAATAAAAAACCATTTTCCCCTTTAAACTGGAGTCAACAGCCCAAATGTATCAAGTTTCGAATTTAATTTGGACAATTTTTGAGACTAACTAATAAATATACAGACAAAAAAACGCTCAATTATTTTTGTTATAAGAGAAGCGTGAGGGGAGATAATGTGATATCCTTGTTTGAATTGATTGCGGATGACGTTATTACAAGGTTGTGTCGTAGTGCAGTTTTATTGACGCTTTATAATGTTGGTGGTTGAAAAATTTGGCTTTTTTCATTTGGTTTATTTTTGGTAAAATAGTTGTAGTTTACGAGTAGTTTAGCGCGAACATTTGCACTCTGTCTATAATAGTAAAACAGAAAAATGTTCCTTTTTAACTAAAAATCAAGTTAGACTTTTTTTTCATTTATTTTATTTTCCACACAGCACCATCTATTCCCAAAATAAGCTACTCAATGCTTGTGTGGCTACTAGATGACTGATATATTTAATACAATAGATACTTAAATAGATAGATATTTTTTATTATACATAGAAAACACCCAGACCAACGGAACAAATTACTGCAGATCGTACACAAGTTTGTTCCGAGGCGGGAATCGAACCCGCAACCTCTTGCATCGCGGGCGGACTCTCACCCGCTGCGCCACTGAGGTCTTCAAGTATGTAGATAGATAGAAAATACCTACTTTATTGCACACAACGGATATAACAAAAAAAAAACTTAAAACTACAGAGTACAATGGCGGTCTTATCGCTAAATAGCGATTTCGACCAGACAACCTTTGAATGGAATGGACTTATGAGATTTAGAAGGGGTGTCTGTGTGCGTGAAGATAAGAAAAAAAAAAAGAATTTATGTGTGACATACATACAATATAACATACTTATGTATGGGGTGTATTGTGCATTGTCTCCCAACTGACCACATCCCAGCCAGCCATGACATACAGATGTTAAGCATCATGTGCCTGCAATTACCTGCAAAGACTAGTAGAGCTCTTTGTGTGTGGCTCGTCCGGGGAAGTACTACCACCACGCCTTTTTCTGCCGCCAAGCAGCAACGCTGTGTTTCGGTTTGAAGAGTGGTCGCCGGTGTAATTACAGGCACATGAGGCTTAACATCTGTATGCCTCAAGTTGATGGACGCAGGGCAGTGCATCGTAGGGCACGCTCCTATTGTGCGTGACCTACGGGGCAATGTTTTGTTTATAGGTGATGGTTACCACTTAACATCAGGTGGGCCATGTGCTTGCTCCATCAGCAAGTTGTATAAAAAAAAAAAAAATACACCGGCAACCACTCCAAATCGAAAGAGCGTTGCTGCTTGGCGGCAGAAAAAGGCGTGGTGGTAGTACTTCCCCGGACGAGCCGCACACAAAGAGCTTTAGTTATCTTATACACCCTTTACTATCAGTAGCTTGCTAAAACTGAAATTAACCAAGTTTTAACTTTGATATCTTTATCTTACCCGAATACTCATCCCTTGCAAAGTTGCGCTGTAACACCATTACCCCCTCCATTACCCCCTCTAACTCCCCAGAGGTAGGGGGTGGGGGTGGTTATATTTTAATGCAATAATTCTACGTGATCATACAGCGTTTACGAGTGCGGGTCAGATGTAAACGAGATGTACAATTCAGGATTTATCTTGAGATAAGCTTCAAGATATACTAGAAGATCAGGGGATATCTACCGTGTGTTAGGGGTTGCAGCTTTGTTACTAAGCTTTATAAGACTTATACCCCCGGTTTCTGAAAGGCCGATCAACACTTATCAGGTGTCAAGTCACTTGATATCTCTATCTAACTTGAAGTAAACGCTGACATAGCAAGTGACTTAACGGCCGATTGGTGTTGATCGGCCTTTCAGAAACCGGGGGATAGTGTCGTAGCCAGAATGTCAGATATGAGGAAATCCGAGAACCAAGGTAGCCGACAAACCGACAACAAGTTCATGGACGCAGACTGAATCGTAGGGCACGTTCCTATCGTGCGTGACTTACCAGGCAATGCTTCGATAGGTGATGGTTACCACTTAACATCAGGTGGGCCAACTGCTTGTTCCATCAACCAGTTGTGTAAAGAAGACTTAGAAAACCAAATGTTGGTCCTCGGCGAGGATAGAACCTACGGCCTACAGCGCAGAAGGCAGAGTTACTACCAACTGAGAGATGTTTGGGCTATCAGATACTCGTCGACATTATCTTCAGATAACATCCTCGTGTGTATCTTACGACCGTTTCTGCTCAGATTAAATCTACCGAGCTGAGCGTCTCAACGATACAGTCAGGAACACAGGTTTTGACTACATAGGTTGGCACCACACACTGGAGCAATTTTTTTTTTAAATATTTGATAGACAGTCCTTTGGCCACAATCTCACCTGATGATGGTAAGCGACGATGTAGCCGACGATGGAGCAGAACAGTCTACGGTCTATATTTATACTCTTTGTACAGAAAAGCGGCGATGGGCTTGCAACCTGTCACGTATGGAATATCAACTACTGCAAAATGGTGGGTATTCACGTATCTATGAACCTGGCGACCACATGACAAGGCTTGTCATGTGGTCCCATTATGAATATACCGAATTTTACATTTGCTAACCGACTTCAAAAAAGGAGGAGGTTCTCAATTCAACTGTTTTTTTATGTTTTTTACCTCTTAATTTTTTACTGGGTGGACCTATTTGGATGATTCTTGTTTTAAACGAAAGCTGGTGCTTGGCATGAGGTCCCATTTATGTAAATTTGAGTCATCTGACGAGTATTTGTAAGTTATAGTAGTTAAGTGTACCTATTTTCCAGTGTATTTGTGGTCGGTTCTTTGTTGAAAGAGTAGGTATTTTAAATATAAACCGAAACTTGCGCTCACAACCTTACCTCCGTAGAATAATGTTCAATTATTAAAACAGTAATCCAGGACCGGAGCGGCGGGCGTCTGGGGCCTCCGTCCAACCGCTTAGCTGCCAATTTGCCCGCTCGTAAGGTTTCAGCATCAAAAATCACTGTGTGGTAGCTTTAGCAAGCATACGAATGTCAAGGCATTGATTTGGATACTAATACACATACCTAGTCGGATGCTGAACGTACCTATTGTAGGCACTTATGTAAGCACGATTTATGTGATTTTTTTTATTTTCTTAACATAATATTCCAGTATTATAGGCTAAAGCTAGGTACAATGCGTCTATACACGCATTTCGCAATTTCATGACCGTCATGAAGAATAATGAATGAAACAAAACAATTGGTTGCGCCATCTATTGCTGAGTAGCAATACTACTAAAATTATTTATTTATTGTATTAAAATTTAGAATTTGAACATGATATTGCTACAACGCCATCTATGATTGAGTAGCAGACTATAAGGTTTTGAATGTGATTTATTTTAGTGACATCTATTGCAAACTTTACAAACTTTTTCAATTGCTTGTTAGCTAAAAGTATGGTAGAGATGTCACTACCTACCACCAAGATCGTGTTTCATTTTCTAAACGTTACTTTAATTTATTCTGATTGTCATGTCAATGTTTGAATCAAAATCAAATTCATTTTGTACCTATCAAGTCAACATTTCATTCATTAAATCGTTTTTTATTTATTTCTTCATTTCAATCAAAAAGTATTTGAAATTCGCCGTAAGCCCGGAAATAATCGCAAATTACATCATATATAATGATTTAAGCGTAGTTACAAGACGCGTAACCACGATGGAGCAAATCTACGCATTTGGTGTGACTTGTATTGAGTTTATTCAGGACTGGTTAGTAACTTGATAGTTTTTACGCATTTTGCCGCAAACGGATCGATAGGTCTCATGCCGGGGTTAAACTATAGCTACCCTTGTATCTGAGTTGAGGGTTGGGGATAGGGGGGATGCAAGTGGGGGTAGATGGCAAGTCTTCCCCTTGAGTCCTTTTTTAGAAAGAAATGAACTAGAAAATGAAAAAACTGAAGAGTAGTAGAGCTCTTTGTGAAGGGCTCGTCCGGGGAAGTACTACCACCACGCCATTTTCTGCCGCCAAGCAGCAACGCTGTGTTTCGGTTTGAAGAGTGTGGTCGCCGGTGTAATTACAGGCACATGAGGCTGAACATCTATATGCCTCAAGTTGATGGACGCAGAGCAGGGCATCGTAAGGCACGTTCCTATCGTGCGTGACTTATAAGGCAATGCTTTGTTATAGGCGATGGTTACCACTTAACATCAGGTGGGCCATCTGCTTGTTCCATCAGCTGGTTGTATAAAAAAAAAGTCACCAATCCTTCTGCCAAGCGTGATGACTATGGCCAACCCGCCATTTATTAGGGGAGGCCTATGTCCAGCAGTGGAGTTCTTTGGGCTGATGATGATAATGATAATGAAACCCAAATAGGTATTTTCTATGTTTGGAACATACTCCTTAGCTTATAATTTGGTAATTAGGTTTCTACATTTAATGCCAAAATACACTTAAGTGATTGTGACTTGATGGTCCACAGGTTCCAAGATTATGAGGGCTACTTCGAGTTCGTGAACAATGTGTCCAACCCTCACCACATTACGGAGATTGTGTTCCCTCTGTTGTCCATCTTGGATTCTGTGTTTGCGGCTCAACTGTTGCTGTGCGTGGCTTTTGGAGGGTGGCTGAACACTGTCATGAAATGGTAAGACTGGATTTACTGCTGGGGCATTATTCTCTATGAAATAGGAGATTCCTAGCCCCAAACCGTGTAAAGTCACAATATGGTCTTGGACTTTATTCTTTACGACATAGGAGATACTTTGCTCTAACCATGTGATGTCACATCGTGATCTAAACACAATTGCTGTCGGACTGGTCATAGTGAATAGCGCCCCTGACAACCTTTTAGGCCACAGTTAGCCATATAAACCACCATTATTATTATATACTAGTTGCGCCCCGCGGTTTCACCCGCGCAGATTTAAATCCCGGTATTCTGACGGGATAAAATGTAGCCTATGTGCTATTCCAGACTATAATCTATCTCTCTGCCAAGTTTCATCCAGATCCATCCATCCATACTTACAAACTTTCGTGTTTATAATATTAGTAGGATGTACTTTACCTATCTACCTACTTATTTTCTCCTGTTTTATGTATGTTGTATGGTACAACATACATAAAACAGAAGAAAATACAACAAATACAAAGGTAAAAAACAAAGGTAAAAAATTGTTACTGTTACTTTTAAGTATGTGGGTCAAAATAAATATGTTTTCTTTCTTTTCTTTCTAATCTAAATAAGCAATTCCTCCAGGTGGTTCTACGAAGACCGGCCATACTGGTGGGTACGCGAGAGCTCCTACTACGAGGGGCTCCGGCCGCGCTTGCTGCAGACGCGACAAACTTGCGAGACGGGCCCTGGCTCGCCCAGCGGACACACGGCGGCTGCCGCCACGGTCTTGACGCTAGCTGTTATGTTCACGGCTCATGTTGCTTACGACAGGTAGGTTCATACAATAAAATAAATAAAAAATAAATAATGCTGGACAATCCACACAGCGCCATCTAGCCCCAAAGTAAGCTACTCAAAGCTTGTGTTATGGGTACTAGATAACTGATATATTTAATACATTATATATTTACATAGATAGATATTTTTTATTATACATAAACACCCAAACTAACGGAACCAATTTCTGCAGATCGTACACAAATTTGTTCCGAGGCGGGAATCGAACCCGCAACCTCTTACGTCGCAGGCGGACTCTCGCCCGCTGCGCCACTGAGGTCGTCATACATTGTTCATCCTACTAATATTATAAGCAAAGAAAGTTTGTAAGTATGGATGGATGGATGTTAGTAACTCTTTCACGCCGGAACGGGGACCCGATTACGCTAATGTCTGGCTACCATTCATCCTCAAGGAATATAATATCTCTGACGGGAGCATTTGATTCCCATAGTGTAATAGCAACATATGGATGGATCTAGTATCTAAATTCCTTGGGATGGATGCTTAAGTCCTTGGATGGATGGGAATCAAATGTCTCAAAGCCATCTCAATAGCCAGACATTAGCGTAATCGGGCCGCGGGTCTGGATGAAAATTGGCAGAGAGATAATAATAAATATTGGTGGACTTTCCACACAGCACTATCTAGCCCCAAACTAAGTTTATGCTTGTGGTTTGAGTATCTCTGTGGCGCAGCGGGCGAGAGCCTGCCTGCGACGCAAGAGGTTGCGGGTTCGATTCCCGCCTTGGAACAAATTTGTGTACGATTTGCAGAAATTTGTTCCGATGGTCTGGGTGTTTTCTATGTATAATAAAAAATATCTATCTATGTAAGTATATAATGTATTAAATATATCAGTTATCTAGTACCCATAACACAAGCTTTGAATAGCTTACTTTGGGGCTAGATGGTGCTGTGTGGATTGTTTATTTATTTCTCAAACAAAATGTACGTTACGAAAAAGGAAAACGCTACGAAAAAGTACTTTTTCGTAACATAACTCTAAGAACTTAAGGAAGAAAAGTTACGAAAAAGTACTTTTTCGTTACGTACATTTTGTTTGAGAAATACTCATTTATGAACCAGATAATAGTTGATATGTATACTACTTATATACTTTTTTTTGTGAATACATACTTTTAATATTATAACTATAACACCCAGACAGAGAACAAACATGTGTTGTTCATCACACAAATGTTTGTTCACGGTGGGAATCGAACCCACGGCCACGCAGAAGGCAGAACTACCAACTGAGCTACGTAGGCTGTCAAAGATAGATTATAGTCTGGAATAGCACATAGGTTACTTTATATCCCGTGGGAACACCGGGATTTAAATATGCGCGGACGACGCAACTAGTATTTACTAATATAGCTATACATAATATGGAGAAGGCTTTCACCGCCAAGAGTGGTACTTGCATAATATTGTAGTTCTTTAGGTATTTTTTTTAATAATTTATTTTTACCATTTTTTATTTTACAGTTTAAGTAAGATAAAATGGGCTAAGCAGTTTTTTATTTTTACTTTTTTTTTGTTAATATTGTTTAAGTAAACAAAGCTACTTTTTTTTATTGTTATTGTTATTCATAGCTATAATGTATATTACAGAAAATGGACCATAAAGCCTTGGTTGAAGAGTATAGCGTACCCATCGCTGGCCTGGGCACTGGGTTCGGTTCTCCTGGCGAGGATGTATGTAGCAGCGCACTTCCCGCACCAGTGTGTACTCGGCGCTATAGTGGGTATGTCACCTTTACAATTTATACAATTAATACTAGTAGCGCCCTGCGGTTTCACCCGCGTTGTTCTAAATCCCGGTATTCCCACGGGATAAAAAGTAGTAAGTAGTAGTAGTTTCTTTCGAAACAGTGTGGTGAAAGGATTTTAAGTGCTCCTCAAGAGGCTCCTTTCGAGCACTTGACACATGTTATAGAACTTGTTAGGTTTTACAACATGCCGGTTTCCTCACGATGTTTTCCTTCACCGTTTTAGAGTACTGGCATTGCGCACATAAATTTTTGAACAGAAAAACTCATTGGTGCACGACCGGTTTTGAACCCACGACCTTAGGATCGGAAGGTGGGGCTGCTACCACTAGACCACCAGTGCTCTCATTAGTTTCAATTATACGTCATTCATAATAATAATACGTGCCTAACGTACATAAATATTGCGCAATTATATATTATTATATAATTGATCAAAAAAATAAAATAAAATTGAAAAACAAATGTCACAAATAAATTAATAACATTGATATCTCTATGTACCCAGTTGATCAACTGAGGCACAACAACTTTCTTCATTAAACATCATGAATTCGTCATAGCTGTAGAACGCCTAAGAGCAACAAAGACCTCTACTACTCTTAAAATGTATGTATGTAAATTTAATGCCGAATCGTCCAAGTTGATTGTAAAATCTTCGAAAAAAAACTGAAACTGAAACAGCTTCACGACTTTGATCCCCAGGCACGGTAGATATCCCTTCAGATCTCCCAGTACCAAGTAGGTACTAATTCAAGATTCTTTGAAGATGTCTAAGGGGGGTAGTCAGAGGTACGTCCAAACATTACATTTGGCACATACCCACATTTTGCAGTAGTTAGTATTCCATACGTGACAGGTTGCAAGCCCATCGCCGCTGTTAGAATACTAACTGGTTTCCTCACGATGTTTTCCTTCACCGTTTAAGAGCACTGGCATTGCGCACATAAATTTTTCGATAGAAAAATCCATTGGTGCACGACCGGATTCGAACCTGCGACCTTACGATCGGAAGGCGGGGTCACTCCCACTAGACCACCGGTGCTCTAAGTAAAAAATCTCTAAGTAAAAAGTAAAATCTTCGTTCGCTCTATAATCAATAATATTTACTGAACACTGATGAAATTGATTGAAGACTGAACACAATTTCTTCTCCAGGTCTGTTCCTCGCTCCAGCTCTCTGCCTCTACGTCTCGGACCCATTCATCTGGCAGTACGGCTTCCACTCCGGCTACCCCGCCGGCGTGGCGGTGCGATGGCACGTCGTGGGTGCGTGTTTGACGGCCGCCATAGCGGGCGTCACTTACGTGGCGGTCGCTCTCAAGCGCGATCCTATGGCGACTGTGCAATTGGTAATGTATAAATAAAGTCTTCCTGAATACAGCGCGCGTCAACCAAAAAGAACGCTGGAAAACAGTGGAGGGGATGTTTTCGCATACAAAATACTCGCGCCATCACACCCCCTCCCCCTCCTTCCGGCGTTCTTTTTGCTTGACGCGCACTACACCAATTTTGCAAAATGATGGTAAGTGCCAATAGTAGTGTTTGGACGTACCTCTAACTACGCCCTTTAGACATCCTTGAAGAATCTCGAGATAGTACTTGATACCGAGAGATGTATTCGTTTTGAGACGTTTCCAAGTGATCCTTGTGATTTTATTGAATAAACATTATTTGACTGTTTTGACTTTGACTATTACATCCGAAAGTATATCTACCGTGCCTGGGGATCAAAGTCTTGAAGCTGTTTCTGTTTCAGTTAAGCTTTGAACCTACGACCCTAGGATTGGAAGGCAGTTTGGATGACAGCCTACGTAGCTCAGTTGGTAGTAGCTCTGCCTTCTGCGCCGTAGGTCGTGGGTTCGATTCCCACCGTGAACAAACATTTGTGTGATGAACATAAATGTTTGTTCTCTGTCTTATATATAAGTATTATAAGTAGTATATCAGCTTTCTGGTTCCCATATTACAAGCATAAGCTTAGTTTGGGGCTAGACAGTGCTGTGTGGAAAGTCATTAAAAAAAAAATTAACACCCGTGTACCGAAATAAGTATAAAAAATAAATAAGTAATTTTAGATTGTGTATTTTTCAGGCGTTCCGTTGGTGCGAAAATCCCGATAGCATCCATGTCACCACTACGCCGATGTATGCTCTCGTACAGGGTACGGCGTATCTGCTTGGCTGGTCGCTTTCTGTGACACCGACTATTGCACAGTTAGTATTAAACATTAATGTGTTTATTTGGTGTTGAAAAACATAAGTTTTAAGAGTAGTAGAGCTCTTTTTGTGTGGCTCGTCCGGGGAAGTACTACCACCACGCCCTTTTCGCCAAGCAGCAACGCTGTGTTTCGGTTTGAAGAGTGTGGTCGCCGGTGTAATCACAGGCACATGAGGCTTAACATCTGTATGGCTCAAGTTGATGGACGCAGCGCAGTGCATCGTAGGGCACGTTATTCGTGCGTGCCTTGCGAGGAAATTCTTTGTCATAAGTGATGGTTACCACTTAACATCAGGTAGGCCATCTGCTTTCCATCAGCCAGTTGTATAAAAAAAACTAATAACTCAGACAAAGAACAAACATCTGAATTCATCACACAAATGTTTGTTCTGTGTGGGGATCGATCCCACGGCCAGCGCAGAAGGCAAAACTATTACCGATTAAGCTGTGAGGGTTGTTCTCATACATACATAAAATCACGCCTGTATCCCATAGCGGTAGGCAGAGACCACGGATTTCCACTTGCTACGATCCTGACATACCTCTTTCGCTTCATTCACTCTCATAACATCCTACTACCCTACTAATCACTACATAATATAAAACAAAGTCGCTTTCTCTGTCCCTATGTCCCTATGATTTTGATGCGGTTTTTTTTTATAGATAGAGTGATTCAAGAGGAAGGTATGTATATGTATAATACATGCATGATATGTGCACCCGTGCGAAGCAGGGGCGCGCGGGCGGGTCGCTAGTAATAATTAAAAATGCGAAAGTTTGTAAGTATGGATGGATGGATGGATGTATGTTTGTTACCCTATAACTCCAGAACGGCTTAACGGATCTTGGTGAAAATTGGCACTGAGATATACTATAGTCTGGAATAACACATATGCTACTTTTTATCCCGTGGGAATACCGGGATTTAAATCTACGCGGGTGAAACCGCGGGCGCTACTATTTCTTCATACATGCTCGTCGGTTCAGGGTACTCTTGAGCTGGCCTTTCTCTAGAACGTCTGCTATCTGATCTAGATAGGTCCGCCGAGGTCTTCCCCTCCCAACAGTCCCATTCACACTCGCCTGATGCACCTTTTTCGTGTATCTTTCATACATCCTCTACATCACTCACGCCTCCTCTTGACGACCTCAGTAGCGCAGCGGGCGAAAGTCCGCCTGCGATGCAAAGGTTGCGGGTTCGATTTCCGCCTCGGAACAAATTTGTGTACGATCTGCAGAAATTTGTTCTGTTGGTCTGGGTGTTTTCTATGTATAATGAAAAATATCTATCTATGTAAGTATATAATGTATTAAATATATCAGTTATCTAGTACCCATAACGCAAGCTATGAGTAGCTTACTTTGGGGCTAGATGGTGCTGTGTGGATTGTCCAGCATTATTTATTTATTTATGCCCAAACCTTATGTTGAACATATTATGTTGATTAATATTTTTGTATTTTTATTTCAGATTTCGACACTACACGAAAAATCGCTCCATCTTAATTTCTGCGTTCTCAACGGCGCTTGCTTTATACGGTTTTAAACAAATAGACGAAAATTTATGTCGATCCAATACATTTAGATTTTTTCTATCTCAGTTCGTAATGTTTTGTGTCAAACCTATGTTGCTGCTTAGGGTTATACCGGCGTTATCTAAGTGGCCATTTGATAGGGAAATTAAGGTAAAAAATGAGTAATATAGATTAAAAAACTTAATTTTAAATATAAATAAAATAGTAAAAAAATTAAATAAACGAGCACCGGTGGTCTAGTGGGAGTGACCCCGTCTTCCGATCGTAAGGTCGCAGGTTCGAATCCGGTCGTGCACCAATGGATTTTTCTATCGAAAAATTTATGTGCGCAATGCCAGTGCTCTTAAACGGTGAAGGAAAACATCGTGAGGAAACCAGTTAGTATTCTAACAGCGGCGATGGGCTTGCAACCTGTCACGTATGGAATACTAACTACTGCAAAATGTGGATATGTGACAAATGTAATGTTTGGACGTACCTCTGACTACCCCCCTTAGACATCCTCAAAGAATCTTGAATTAGTACCAACTTGGTACTGGGAGATCTGAAGGGATATCTACCGCGCCTGGGGATCAAAGTCGTGAAGCTGTTTCAGTATCAGTATCAGTAAAAAAAATACTTAATTTAAATTAATAAAAACCAATCACTTAATGAGTTAAAGATGTTTTATAAATTTAAGTAGCACGAATGTCACAGGGCGACCATTAACTAATTATTATAGAAGAATTCAAATTAGAAAAATATAGGATGAATTCGCAGAACAGAAATTCACTTTCATATGAGAAATAAGAATTATGAATATTATGGCAATGTTTATGTTATATTCACACAAAATGTAGGATAAATTCACAGGAACCTGAAAAGTTCTAAGAAAAATGTGTCGAGTGCCTTTCACCACACTGTTTCGAAAGAATTAGAAAAAGCGGATGAATTTGTTAAAAAAGTAGGAGTATGAAAATTACATACTAATAAACAAATATTTTATCGAGCTGGACTAGTGATAATCAAACGGCTGGATAGTTTTCTTTAATAAGAAAGCTATCACGTTACCTTTCAAGCCAAAAAAACGTAATCAAGATCGGTTCATCTGTTTGGGAGCTACGCTATATGCACGCACAACTACCCTCTAGGTTAAAAAAATAAGTTTAAGTAGAATAATATAGGTAAATTTGTGATTTTTAGATTAACCCCGGTTTCTAAAAGCTCGATCACTAATCGACTGTCAAGTAACTTGCTATCTCTATCTTATTTGAAGTAAAAGCTGAAATAGCAAGTGACTTGGCAGCCGATTAGTGTTAATCGATTTTTTAGAAACCGGGGGTAGCTTAATATTATGTTTGTTATTAATGTCACAAAATTTAGATAGTGAGATGCCTTGAAAATCTGATTTAAATTTGTATTTAGCTAAACAACCAAACTAAACAGATTTAAGACTTATGGCTTGTAAAGCGGTCTCATTTAATTGTATTAAATGAGATTGTTTAATTTTTAGTTTGTCTTATTCATAATCCATACCATTTTATAGCGGCATAGAGTATTCTTGACACTGTCACTTTCATGCAAACGAAAAGAGACAGCAACAAACTTATCAGTCTGATAGATATATATATATATAACTAAGTTATACAGGGTTACAGGAAAAATCGTGCTAGATCCGTTAAGGACGTGGAGTACCCATCATTTCTGACTTATTTCACAAACAATTGCCATAATATTTTTTTTAGATATCCCTTAGAGAAAAATAAACTTTCTAGTATTTTTTCTTATTTCTTAACTTTCACTTGTCTACTACGGTCTATTCAATTAACTTATGCACTATTTTAATGATTGACATCCTAAAGCATCTTATTACACATGTAAAAATGCAATAATAATAATAATTAAGGTGCACAAAATTTTCAATAAAAAAATTAAAAGTCGAATTGCTTGAAAAGGGTTATGTTTAGGGTAGGGTGTTTCATAGTGAAATAAGTCAGAAATGATGGGTACTCCACGCCCTTAACGGATCTAGCACGATTTTTCCTGTAACCCTGTATATATATCTATCAGACCGATAAGTTGTCTTAAGAGTCCGGTGACAGCGGCTCGCAATTTCGAGGTGCGATTGGCTAATATTTCATTTTATTTCATTTTGGGGAGGTTGTTTGAAATAATAACTCTAAAGAAACACGCATAAATACTGTTCGAACACAAATAATACAATAATATAAGGGAAATGTGCTTGAGTCAGAAATCATTTTGGTATTAGGTAAACGTAAGACCAAACATACTAATACCAAAATGATTTCTGATTCGGGCATGTTTCCCTTATATTATTGTATTATTTGTGTTCGAACAGTATTTATGCGTGTTTCTCTAGAGTTATTTTTTCAAACAACTTCCCCGAAATGAAATAAAATGAAATAATAGCCAATCGCACTTCGAAATTGCGAGCCACTGTCACCGGAGCCTTAAGCTATTGACGCGTTCAAAGACCATTATGAATAAGGACCTAAATAAATAGAATTAGCGTAAACATATTTATTTCCATTGTCTGACAGTTTTTTCTTCTGGTGCAGGATGTTCCATTAAATGCTTTTTAAAACGATTAGCGGCTAAACACGATTAGCGATAATTGTGATTAGCTGTCCTTAATAGTTTGTAGGGTTTGGCAACTAAATTTACAAAAATTGTGTTTTATGGAATAAAATTTTGCCAAACAGTAGCGTTGGGTATTGTGAAAATTTTGTGTTGATTTGTGCACTCAAAAAAAATTTTGTGTTTTAAAATGACCAAATAATATGATAATGATAACCAGTGTGGTGTCAATCAAACTCAGTGGGGCGTAGGAATCAGAAGGATCACTTTGAAACGACGAGAATCAAGGTGCCGGTTCCACGCGACAAAGCCTAGAAGAACATAAATCCCTATCTGTCTGTCTGTCTGTTACGCTTTCCCGCTTAAACCTCTCAACCGATTTTGATGAAATTTGGCACAGACAATCTTTAGACCCTGAGAAAGGACATAGGCTACCTTTTATTGTGAAAAGTACGCAGACGAAGTCGCGGGTACCAGCTAGTCATAAATAAATCATAAATCATTTATCCTCTGTAAATCTAGGAACTGACAACAGAGTTACGGCTTGGTCCGTTTTTGTATGATTTTTATAATACACTCAATACACCCATATTGTGTAACTACCAGAAAAAAAATAAGGGCTTTTTTAGCCGAAGCTACTAATGATAACGACAAAAACATTTTTTTCACCTTTTTGGGAATTCTTTTTTTTTAATAAGCCAAAAACAGGACCGATTTTATGGGCACAGTACTAGAAAATACTTCTCAGGTCACCTCATAGGTACGCAATGCGTACGAGTTACGTTTACTTGTGAAGTATTTTGGAAACAATTTTTGTATCATTTGTCGCGTTTTTGGCTAAAAGCAAACCTCGGTAGCTTGGTTGTGTATAGATAGAGATTTAAAAGTTCTGACGGCGCTACTAACATTAGTAGCCTCTGCTGAAACTCTGGTGTATAATGTAAAGACGTTAATGTAACGACGTAAGTTCAAATTGTCTTTGGTTCCTATTGTTTTTATAAACTATGTTCAAATAATTCTGTGATATCTATGTTAATTTAAAAATGTATCTATCTCTTGTACAGAGCCACCAGCTTATCTGAACCGGTCTGAAGTTAGCCGCTTGGGCCATCTTCCATTCGCTATTTTGACAGCCTTCACAGCTCAGTTGGTAGTAGCCCTGCCCTCTGCTCCGGAGGCCGTGGGTTCGATTCCCACCGAGAACAAACATTTGTGTGATGAACATAGATGTTTGTTCTGTGTTCTGTAATTAAGTATTGATGGATGGATGTTTGTTATTCTTTCATGCCGGAACGGCTGGCTGGAACTTGGCAGAGAGATACATTATAATCTGGAATAGCACATAGGCAACTTCCCGTGGGAATACCAAGATTTAAACCTGCCCGGGTGAAACCGCGGGGCGCAAATAGTATTAAGAATGTATAAAAAAGTATGTTTTAAAAAAAAGTTATGAGTATTATATCAGCTATCTGGTTCCCATAGCACAAGCTTTGGCTTAGTTTGGGGCTATATAGTGCTGTGTGTAATGTCCAGCAATATTAGGGGAAGCAGAGGTAATGGCGAACGTGTCGGGTAATACCGCGCACTCCAATATCTTATTAAACAAGTTGCCTTGAAACACAGCGAGCACGCTGCAGCGCAGGGGTTGTGACGCTTGAGCAGGCAGAATCTCTAAACCTCAAAATTAACATAAGACAAATGAAAAAACAAATAGAGCATTTTTCTCTCAGGTGATCGGCATTCCCCCATCTTCCCGTATTGGGCCATATTGGCCATTTATGCACAAACTGCTAAGCTCAGACCGGTTCAGATAAGTTGGTGGCACTATATTATTATGTTTAATAGGACAGTTTGCAAAGCACCGTCTATCCTTATCATATCTATGGCATACACCTCAAAGTCCTAGAAAACTATGACTTACGTACGGACTACTCAAAATCAAAGTCAAAATGTATCCACTTGAATCACAAGGACACAGATAAGAGAATACTGTACTAGTACTTTGAAACGTGGATGTTCTATGTGGGTATGTGCCAAATGTAATGTTTGGACGTACCTCTGACTACCCCCCTTTAGACTTCCTCAAATAATCTTGAGTTAGTACTTGACTCAGAGATCTGTGGGGATATCCACCGTGCCTGGGTATCAAAGTCGTGAAGATGTTTCAGTTTTATCTACGGTGACTGTATTTAACTAAATAAACTAGATTAACATTTTATAATAAGTAGATAAACTAACAAAAATTTTATTATATTTTATTTTTAACTGTGTTCCTTAAAATGCTTTTCTTTTAGAAAATAAAATAATTTTAAATTGTCTAAGTTGTTTTATAATTAGTAGTCTTGTGTCGTTTTGTAAGCGGCATTGAGAATCTCCTTTTTTGCATAATATATATTACTAGTTATACATATATAAATACTAGTTGCGCCCTGCGGTCTCACCCGCGCAGATTTAAATCCCGGTAATCCCACGGGATAAAAAGTAGCCTATGTGCTATTCCAGACTATAATCTCTGCCAAATTCATCCAGAACCGTTCAGCCCTCGGCCGCCACGCCACGCTCACGCCGGGGCGTGAAAGAGTAAAACATCCATCCATCCATCCATACTTACAAACTTTCTTTTACTTACAAACTTTATAATAGAATAGCGAGATAGTGTGGAATGTCCACCAATCCATAAATCCCGGTATTCCTACGGGATAAAAAGTAGCCTATGTGCTATTCCAGACTATAATCTCTCTGCCAAGTTTCATCCAGAACCGTTCAGCCGTTCCGGCGTGAAAGAGTAAAACATCCATCCATCCATACTTACAAACTTTATAATAGAATAGCGAGATAGTGTGGAATGTCCACCAATCCTGCCCCAAACTAAGTCAAAGCTATATATATATAAATACTTATATATTTTTTTGTAAATACATACCTACCTAAAGAATTATAAAACACAAAGACAGAGAACAAACATCTATGTTCATTACACAAATGTTTGTTCTCGGTGGGGATCGAACCCACGGCACAGAAGGAAAAGCTTACCAACTGAGCTGTCAAGGCGGTCAAGGCTGTCAAAGTTGAAGTCGGTTGAAAACAGAACCCAATTTTTTTTATTAATTTGAAGAGCATTGTCGCTAAGTATGTATTCCTAATCTTATCAAAGCTTCGTCGATTGATAAGTTCTAAGCAAATAAAATAATATAGTTATCAACATTATCTCAAAAGCCTGCCTTTAATATTGAGTGCAGGATTTAATTTGACAATTGGAGGGAAAATAGGCAGACATGATTGGCTTTTTCACGGCTGCAGATTTGTTGAAATATGTGAGTGTACCTACTTATTATATTATTTCTTGTCGTGCCGCAAATTTATTTCGAAACAGCGGCCCGTTTACGCTAATGTCTGGCTATCGAGTAGGCTTTCAGTTTGACATTTGATTCCCATCCATCCAAGGAATTAAGCATCCATCACAAGGAATTTAGATACTAGATCCATCCATATGTTGCTATTACACTATGGGAATCAAATGCTCCCGTCAGAGAGCATTAAATTCCTTAGTCAAATGTCAAACTGAAAGCCACCTCGATAACTAGACATTAGCGTAATCGGGCCGCGCCGCGCCGCCGCTCGGTGAATTGCGGCGATGGGCTTGCAACCTGTCACGTATGAGTAGTTAAGTTAGTGAAAAATATGAATAGGTACCTTGAAGAATAATGATGTGCCTTGAAGAAGTTAAATTGTCAATAATATTGGTAATATGTTCTCTAGGCAGAATCTCTGCTCAGAGAGAGCAGACTCCAGGAGTCGAAGGCAGAGGAACACTCCATCTACGGCTGGTTGAAGTCCAAACCAGAGCATCATCACCCTGATGACGTGGACTCTCATCTGGAAAGCTTCAAACCGATGATACTGAAGGTAATTAAGGTATAATGTAGGTAGGTGTCTACCTATACTGAAATATTTTTTGAAATCGGTCCAGTAGTTTTGTAGCCTATTTGTTACATCATCACTACATAGTATAAAACAAAGTCGCTTTCTCTGTCCCTATATCCCTATGTCACTATGTCCCTATGTATGCTTAAATCTTTAAAACTACGAAACGGATTTTGATGTGGTTTTTATAATAAGTAGATAGAGTGATTCAAGAGGAAGGTTCATATGTATAATACATGCATGATATGTGCACCCGTGCCGAAGCAGGGGCGCGCGGGCGGGTCGCTAGTACGTACGTATAGATAAAAAACAACAGATAACAGGTTCTGTATTTCCCTCCAGATGTCGCCCGAGTGTTGCATAGCGGTAGCTGTCAAACTTGACACCTTGACAGAACAGTCAACGTCAACCGAGCACATTCTAGCTACCCTCAAAAGGCTGTTGTGTGAGCAGGACAGCATGCACATAATGGCGGGGAATGTGAAGAGTGCGAAAGAGAAGACGCGAACGGTGAGAGTTCACCCGGAACTTGAGGGCAGGCAGGCTACGGTGTCTTTTGTTGTGCAATATAATAAAGTTTGATTACAATCTTGTGCGCCTATCTTTTTTATAGTCAATCTCAAAAACTGAATAAATATTCATTAGAATCACATGGATGACTTTGAAACGTCTTAAAATGAGGTAACTATTAACTTGGTCTTTTTTTAATACAATTAGCTGATGGAACAACCTAATGGCCCACCTGATAATTAAGTGGTAACCATCACCTATAACAAAGCCTTGCCTCGTAAGGCACGCACGACAAGAACGTGCCCTGCGATGCACTGCCCTGCATCCATCAACTTGAGACATACAGATGTTAAGGCTCATGTGCCTGTAATTACAGCGCCGACCACACTCTTCAAACCGAAACACAGCGTTGCTTTGCGGCAGAAAAAGGCGTGTTGGTAGTAGTTCCCTGGACGAGCCCTTCACAAAGAGCTCTACAGGTACTCTAGAGTCGTATAAAATCAAAAGCGGCAATCTGTGTTTGGGGTAAATTTTGTCAATTCAATAAAAACGTTTTACTAAGTCTGTTTTGAAAATAATATTACAATCTAATTTCAAATAGTTGGATAATAGCTGTAGTTAATAAATAATAACACAAGATGTGGACTATATTGGATAATATAGTCGGAATTTAGATAATAATTTTGCAGAATGCCGGTTTTGATATTAAAAATCAAAGAATGCCGTATTTGTTACCAAGCTTCATGCAGATCGCCATGTTTGATCCCAACCCATTGACAGATTGCCGTGTTTGAATCTAAGCAAATTAAAAATTATTCAGGGGTGTCACACAGGTAAAGAAAAATATCTCTTATGAAATTTAAGTTTTATTAAGTAATTAAAAGATGTTACAATTTTATGCTTAAATTTAAATGCGTAAGTCACAGTCATGTCCCAACCCTCCTTCGCAATAATTTTCTTCTTGAGAAACATTCATTAATTGTTCCTGGGCGTAAAGTACGTCTTTGGTTTGTTTTTTTCCTTTGTATTTTCTTCTAGGTAAGCGTGCTACACCGTAGACCGCATCATCACTTAACATCAGGTGAGATTGCGGTCAAACGTTTTACCTATAGATTATAAAAAAAAAATGTAGATCTGTGTTGAATAGGTACTATTAAACAAAATTTTAAAATCATGCTGTCTTGATCAATCTTAGTATAAGCATAAAACTTTCTATGAAGTAGCATTATCTGAGGCATGGTTAGAGATGCATACTGAAGCGATTGAGTTCTATGGCTGCAGGCCCTTTCTGGTAAAGATTTTGCGGAATATCTATAAAGAATGTAAAAAGCATAAAAAAACAAATAGAAACCAACACCATAATAAAATAAGCAAAAAAGTACTTCCCATGAGTGACAACCCTGTGCTAAAACTTACTTGAGTCTCTTTTGCAAAGTTCGTTTCCATTTTTCTGGATCCTTTTGCCGTTTCCGCGCAAACCTGTTACTAACAGGGGTAGGATGACAATCCATTGTTCGATTTGCTGATAAAAATCTTTACTTTCACCACAAAAACAATTATAAATCGCTAAAAATACAGAGACACACTTGTAAGAAAACTTCAACCGACGCCATCAAATCACGCGACCGTTTGGACGCCTGTGATTGGTTGACGGAGCCAGAAGGCCAGTTTTGATTTTAAACTACGAAAGATTGCCGCATTTGAAACTAATGTTGATTTTTCAAGTCGATTTTGTACGGCATATTGCCGCATTTGTTATAAATTGAGAAATATATTCAACGTTATTTTAAATTTTCTCAACGGCCATATCAATAAGACATTTTTGACAAATTTGACAGATTGCCGACTTTGATTTTATACGACTCCTTTAATGCTCTACTAATCTTAATATCACTTAGCTACTCTTCTTCTTGGTTGTTTAACGTTATATTATACCCGACTGTAAAGTAAGATGTCCGTACATAATTGGTGCACCATATCCGTCCATAACACCCTTGTCCGTAATATACCTTTTTACTGATGATCAATTAAAAAGAAGCCAAATAAAAAGTGGATGCTCAAAATGTCAAGTGTAAACTTGCGATAATGAATACGTTCCGTTTTAAGCATCAATGGGGCCGACTCGGCCTTGACCGCTGTATTTTAAGTGCTAAGTGCTACGAGAGATGCAGCCCAAAGGTTTTAAAAATACATTCTTGCTGCTTCTCACTTTATGACTCGGTTAACTTTACCCGCCTTCAAAATAAGGAGGTTCTCAATTCGTCTTTTTGATAAGCTAAAATCCCTAGAATAAGACCTCTGTATGGCTCAACTCATATGTATTTCTTTTTGTTTGAAATAAACATTATCTTATCTTATCTCATCTTATCTTATCTTATGTTTGTCACCGCATAACTCACCGACTAAATAGAGGTAGTCAGAGGCCTTTTATAATTTTATTTATAGATTGTAACACTGTTTGATTTTTCGACCTCAGTAGCGCAGCGGGCGAGAGTCCACCTGCGACGCAAGAGGTTGGGGTTCGATTCCCGCCTAGGAACAAATTTGTGTACGATCTGCAAAATTTGTTCCGTTAGTCTGGGTGTTTTCTATGTATGATAAGAAATACTTTATCTATGTTAGTATTTATATAATGTATAAATATATCAGTTATCTAGCACCACAGAACAACGATCGGGCCACATCGCCCCCGCGCGCGCCCCCCCATAGAAGCGAAGTGAATAATAATACGTGGTTCTCGTTTGGACCAGTAAACAGGCCAACCTACGACAGCGCTTGTCAGTCTGTTGTCGAACATAGTCCGAGCGAGAGAGTTTTCGGTCGTTTTACTCGGTTTTACAGCATGATAAACTATGAAATATGTCTTGGTATCAAGTTAAAAATTGTAAAAACAATAGTTCCAGTGTTACCGGCGTGAAATACCATCGGTAAGTAGTAAAATTTCGTAAATTTTAATAAAAAAACTTTCGTCATTTTGAATGCGCATTAACACATTCGTTGTCTTGAGACGCTCGGGAAGGAAGCTCTGTGATTGGTTTTTTGCATCTTACTCTCACAGTAGTCGCTCCTATGGTCATGGCACTCCCACGACGCTGCTTCGTATGACTCGATAGCAAAGTGATGTGTAAATGGAACATGTTGTAGTGTGCGTGCCGAAAGTGTGTTAGTTTTAGTAAATGGTGACACCTGTTTTGAATCGAATAAAGAAAGAATTCGGCTCTAGTCACAGGGCGACACGCATGGACTTTAAAGCTCTTTTTTCTTTATTCTTTTTTGTGCACAAACTGATTTACACAAAAAATACATAATAGTCATGTACAAAGGCGAGCTTAACCCTATATAGAGTTTTCTTCCAGCAAACCTTAGAGGATAGAGAGAGCTGATTATAGTGGTGGGAAGGTGTACAACATACTTAAAAGAAAAACATTGAAATAATAGGAGAGAAATCCTAATAAATTATATATAGTACCTACATGCAAAATGAATATAATTATATATATATATATATGATATACCTACACATATAGATAAATATATAAACATAAATACCTTAAATATACCTAATAACTAGTCTTATATAGATAGAAACATAAATAGACAAAAAATAAATAATAATACACAATAATAATAAATAAATAATAAATAAATAATAGCTCTGTGTCTAGCGCCCATAACACAAGCTTTGAGATAGCTTACTTTGGGGCTAGATGGTGCTGTCTGGATTGTCCAGCATTATTTATTATTTCCTTATAAAATAAAACTGTTTCCCATATTACAACATTTGGCTTAGCTTGGGGCTAAATAGTGCTTTAATGAGAGCCCTCCATTTTTTTATTAATTTTCTTGGTTCTCTCCTGCATAATGCATCTGCAATCCATTCACGTCATGTAACAACGCGATATTCATTACTCTTACTTTCCGCATTCATTACATTCACTATTCGTAGGTATTTAACATTATTGATTGTATGTTCGAGTCGGACTCATTAAGGGTCCGGTGACAGCGGCTCGCAATTTCGAGGTGCGATTGGCTATTATTTCATTTTATTTCATTTCGGGGAGGTTGTTTGAAAGAATAACTATCCAGTGACACGCATAAATACTGTTCGAATACAAATAATACAATAATATAAGGGAAATGTGCTTGAGTCAGAAATCATTTTGGTATTCGGTAAACGTAAGGCCAAACATACTAATACCAAAATGATTTCTGATTCGGGCATGTTATCAAATCAAATGTATTAGGTTTAATGTATCTCTATTCGTTTCCCTCTCACGTGCACTACTGACACATCATATGTCCACAATACACAAAGGTTATCTGGAAGATAATGCTTTATAGCATTAAGTTCGCCTTTGTACTGATATTTTATGTGCAATAAAGTATTTTCCGAAGCGTCGATGGCGCGATGATATTATGGGTGTAGCGGGTGCTACTTGGACACGTCTAGCCCAACAAAGGACTGACTGGAAAGGGTTGGAGGAGGCCTATGCCCAAAATTGGGCATCTCTACTATGATTTAATGATAAAATGATAAAATGTTCAAAACAATATAATTACAATTTAGGAAGAATAATCCTAATCCTAACTAATAATAATAATAAATAAATAAATAATGCTGGATAATCCACACAGCACTATCTAGCCCCAAAGTAAGCTATTCAAAGCTTGTGTTATGGGTACTAGATAACTGATATATTTAATACATTATATACTTACATAGATAGATATTTTTTTATTATACATAGAAAACACCCAGACCATCGGAACAAATTTCTGCAGATCGTACACAAATTTGTTCCACGGCGGGAATCGAACCCGCAACCTCTTGCGTCGCAGGCAGGCTCTCGCCCGCTGCGCCACAGAGGTCGTCAATCCTAACTTCCTAACTTAATATTATAAATGCGAAAGTAACTCTGTCTGTCTGTCTTTCTGTCTGTCTGTCTGTCTGTTACGCTTTCCCGCTTAAACCTCTCAACCGATTTTGATGAAATTTGGCACAGACAATCTTTAGACCCTGAGAAAGGACATAGGCTACCTTTTTGCGAAAAGTACGCAGACGAAGTCGCGGGTACCAGCTAGTTAGATATATATTTTTAATTTTTATATGTCGCCGTCCCCACCGAATAAAATCGTAATCGACTATTACGATAGTAGTGCTTTTATTTGAAATAACTATTCTAGAGGTCCGATTACACCTTGTGAATTTTTTTCAACAGATTCGTACGAGTATTTATCGAGTTAGCGATTTTGTAATGGATCTAACGGTTTTATTCGATTGAACAGAAAAACACTTTTTTTCCTGGAATAAAAACGTAACATATTAATACTGACTACGCAATGTATCATTTTTTATGGTAATGTACTATTACGATTTTATTCGGCGGAACTTTTGATTTTTCAATCACAGTGAAGTCACTTGCGATTACACTCGTAAAATAAATGGAATTGTTATATTGATTACTGTATCATAAATCAACAAAAAGAAACCCATTACCTTGATTTTACGATAGTGCGTAAAGCCCATCTTTTTAATAATTTTCAGTTTAGCTTCAGACTGGAAGTACAACTAAAATCGAAGTTGGACAAATAAATGGCGTCGACGATAATAAACGATTTTTTTGTGCGCAACCTACCTATACGTTTGACATCGGGATGTTTATTCACAATTTTCACAAACTACTTCATTTACTAAATCACTTTTGGGTTCAGTGTTCTGATCGTGCCACCATATCGTTGTTGTAGCTGGTGAACGTAGTCCCGCGACCAGTAACTCCAAAAGTCTTGAATCATTCTTTGTGTGAGCTGACAGGTGGACAAATTTGACTTTTTTTTTAAGATGTATCGACTATACAAATTTCGGTTTGCGCATCAAGAAGTTAAGAAGTTTTCTTGGAGAGCATGGCTACGACGAAGCACTAAGAATCAATTTTTAATACCGAGTACAATTACTGATTTTTTAAGCCCTAAAAAGATTTATTCTTGCAATTTGCTCTTTGTACGAGCAAACCGAAGAGATAAAAAGGCTTCAATAGAAGAAAATTACAGGCCCCAAGTAAAACGAAAGGACAGAGCCAATAAATTAAAAGGGAAGCCGCAGTCGATTCAACACACACCAACAAAACAGTTTTTGAGAAAAAGTTCTCAGCGTCCCTCAATCATAAGTAGGCATTTTCCATTGTAAACAAGAATAACCTATTTATTATAAATTTACAGTTTTTGTGGCACCTCTATAGCGAAAAGGGGATCTGCCGAAATAGGAAGTTGCTTGTTGCAATTTAATACCTAAGTACAACAAGAAGCACAAAGAGCTATCAAGGTTTATATCGTTCTACTAGTTGCGCCCCGCGGTTTAAATCCCGGTATTCCCACGGGATAAAAAGTAGCCTGTGTTATTCCAGACTATAATGTATATCTCTGCCGAGTTTCATCCAGATCCGTTCCGGCGTGAAAGAGTAACAAACATCAATCCATCCATCCATCCATCCATACTTACAAGCTTTCACATTTATAATATTGGTATGTGTTATACTGTGGAGTTTTGAGAAAACAAATTTACCACCAACCTATCAATAAACCTCTGCACGAAGACTTACTCGGGTTGTGGCTTTCTTCGGCTTTTCCAAGAAGCTCATAAGTTTTTCGAACCCATGAAAGAGAAAATGAACCGAATAACCAAAATCTAGATTAGGTAGATGTTTCATTTATTGTTATTAATTTATTGTTATTTGTTTGACGACCTCTGTAGCGCAGCGGGCGAGAGCCTGCC
Organism: Plemyria rubiginata; assembly: GCA_963576535.1. Taxonomy (NCBI): domain Eukaryota; kingdom Metazoa; phylum Arthropoda; class Insecta; order Lepidoptera; family Geometridae; genus Plemyria; species Plemyria rubiginata. The sequence continues at coordinate 1,906,388 of OY754911.1, read as the reverse complement.
TGCGACGCAAGAGGTTGCGGGTTCGATTCCCGCCTTGGAACAAATTTGTGTACGATCTGCAGAAATTTGTTCCGATGGTCTGGGTGTTTTCTATGTATAATAAAAAAATATCTATCTATGTAAGTATATAATGTATTAAATATATCAGTTATCTAGTACCCTTAACACAAGCTTTGAATAGCTTACTTTGGGGCTAGATAGTGTTGTGTGGATTGTCCAGCATTATTTATTTATTTTTATTTATTAATCATTTAAAATTTAGATTGTATGTTTTTTTTTCAATTTTATTAAAATACATATCAAAACGTGTTCCTGATTTTTTTGTTGATTGTGAGTATGTCAAATTTTGTTTGTATTTTAATATGTGTATTTGATATCATTAAATTTCTTGAAAATAACTATCAAAATGATTTTTTTTCTTGTTATTTTGTAATTATTACCATAGATAATTTGCACTAAGGGATACACGGTATTCAGTTTTTACAATATCTAATTGCCATAGGAAATTATCGTATTACAATTTTACTATAGTCTCCATAGTTGGTTTAAACGCCGAATACTATGGTAATATCATATTACCGATACAGTCAACAAAGCTTTTTTGGAGTCTATACGATCGCAATCGAATGTTACTGTAAGATGTCTATCGATAATTCCCGCGAATAAAATCGTATTGTTGCTTTACCGCGTAAAGTAATGTCAAAATTTCTGGTATTATATACTTTTAGCCATAACTTTGTTTGGGTAAACACAGTATTTTTATGAATCATAATTTCAATATTGAATAAAATTTAGCTATCTTTTGGTATATAAACAATCTTGGTAAGTAGGCCTACTAAGAAGTTATAGTCAAAAAACGGTTTTTTAATTCTCCTGAACATTTTGACTTCTGCGATTACGATTTTATTCGGTGGGGACGGCGATGTGTAGAACTGTAAATGAATTGTAAATATTGAAGTTGGGAAATAAATAAATATATAAAGTATTTTCAATCAATCAATCAATCAAAAACATCTGTATGCCTCAAATTGATGGTCGCAGGGCGTGCGTATGGCACGTTCCTATAGTGCGTGACTTAGGTACCTACCTAATGCTTTGTAAATAAATAAATGAGACAAATATTGGTGCACCATCCACACAGCACTATCTAGCCCCAAACTAAGCCAAATAACAAAAAAGTAACAATCAAGAAGAAGAAGACTGACTTGACTACCACATACGCGATGTGAAGCCACAGCTATGTGCTATTATCTCCAGGTAGGTATTAATTAAAACATAAAACTTAACGACGAAAAATATTTAATATCGAATGTCTTTAACTGGTGAGAAATTTTCTCCGTCGTCATTTAATTTTTAACGATACCATAAGTTCTGATATCTACATACATACACAAATTTATATAATCTTTCATCTTTCTTTCATACACAAATTTATATGATCTTTCCCTCACTCATGTGAGGGATAAATATAGATAGGCATAAATTTTCTGTCCCTTACTCCGTATGCGTTTTTTTGATACGTTGTGGCACCACCAGCTGTCAAAGTTGGAGCCAAATTTTAGAAAGAAAGAAAGAAGCTTTGGGTTGGGTCAAGTGATTTTACGTGTTTTCAAGCCGAATTTCAAAGAAAATAATGTGTGCCTAGGTCCCAGTTAACGTAGAGCTATGTTCAAATGTGGTGCATTGTAGTATTTAGCGTGTGTTATAAATAGAGCTCGGAAAAGTGAAAATATACGCTTCCATCGGTAAGTAGCAATTTTATGTTCTATTTGTCAATAAAACTTTAGGAAGTAGAGAGCAAAGTGTTCACAATTAATCATGTAACGATTTAAAAAACACTAGATATCTTGTATACATGTCTATAATACCCTTGTTTCCTAGCTAGACTATAATATGTTGAGTAGTAGTTTAAAAACGGTAGGTTATGAAATAAACAATTTATATTTATAAAAAATATTTATTTACATTTTTACAGATCAAGAAATTGAGCATTACATGTTTTTACAAGTAATTTGAAATGGCAGTGAGAATGACGGCTGAAAATACTACAAGCTTCCAAGATGACTAGGTAGAATGCAGAATTCACATTGCATTTAAAAAGTTAGATGTCGGATGACAATTTGGCGGTAATCTAGTATTGACAGCTGTCAGATACGTAAATGGCGGGAATGTTCCTTTCAGTGGCAGTAGGGGTAGTTAGGGCAGAGCGCTGGGGGCAGGCCAGCCGGGTACCTAGCGGCAGCGCTGAAAATAAAAAAAAATTAGGTTATTCATTCACTTATTATTTATTTTCACCTATTCTTCTTTACTTTGTTAGCGTAAAACTGGTTTAGACTAGGGGGGACTTTACTTTTTACCTAATATTACATACTATTTTTTTTGTACTTTTTAAAATACGAATGTTGTGGCTGTTGTCAGTCTTTTAATCTTTCATTTGTTTTTTATTTATTTATTTCTTTTTTCAATGCCTTATCAGTAAAAACTAAATCAACATTAAAAACAATTTATACTATTACCTAACATATACACTCTGGGGCTTAGATGGTGCTGTGTGGATTGTCCAGCATTTTTTTTAATCTACCAAAACTACTACTAACTTACTAGTAACTACTACCTTATCTATGTTTGACTTTGAAGTTCAAAGTCTGAACTTACTGAACCGGGTTCGGCGCGTACAGGGCCGCATTCAGGCCCCACTGGGGGATAGGCATGCCATCGGGGGTGTACCGCGCGAGTGTCTCCGAGTCGCAGAACGGATAGTTGGGGCAGATGGCGGGATGCACGCCTGCAGGGTACTCCACAGCGAGGGCTACCGCAGCGCAAGCGAGGATGAAGCACTGCGAGATAAGATAATTATTAACATGGAGTTATAAGTTACATCTTATGATAAGATAATTATTAACTTTTTAAGACGTCCTCAGTAGCGCAGCGGGCGAGAGTCCGCCTACGACGCAAAAGGTTGCGGGTTCGATTCCCGCCTCGGAACAATGTTGTGTATCAGCGATCTCTTCTAGACCACCTTTGCATGGACAGGATTTTAATCGAACGGTGTTGGTCACTAGGAGATGATAGTAGGACAAGATAAGACATGCGTTACTCATCACAAAATCCATATTATTTTGTAGAGGATCATACAAAAAAACGCTAGGAGCCAAGCTCAGTTTGTTGCCAGTTCTTCTAGGCTTTGGTCGCGACGAACTGGCGGTAGATTCACCTAGAGAGACCTCATATGACGTTTCTAAGTGATCCCTGTGATTGTACTGAATAAAGACCGTTTTGATTTAGATTTAACAAAATTTTCGAATAAATAATACAACCAACGAAAGTACATAAATGACATATACCTTTATTATAATAGTCTCTAAGCACCCACAATAACAGTTGAACGATGCAATAACAATTAAGGCGAGGATATCCCAAAACCTCACCTCCAAGACTTGCAGCACTTGAACAGCTAGATTTCGTTAGATTTTCTTCTCAGAAATTAATAATAATGATTTTTTTTTACACAGCGCTAGTAATTATGAATCCCTATCTTTTGATATAACTTTGACATGATTTCAAGAAAAACTCTCTTAGTAATGGGTGTTTGAAATATCGATTTAGTGTCATCTTTATGATTTTTTTTATCGAGAAAATTATCATTATTTACGTTTCTATCTTTACACAGCGCTCGAGTACATGTTCAATTTTAAAGTTTTCGTTTTTTCATGTATTTTTTTATATTTTTAGTAGGTTTACAGCTGTTCAAAAACCGTCTAGTGCCGCCTAAGGAGGAGGAGGTTCTGGGATATCCTCGCCTTAAGTAATTTGAACTGCATTTTGACACTGCATAACTGAAGTCGCGTGCCGCGGATTTCTCCCGGTCGATTATTATAATCCGGAGTCTATTGCAATAACGGATTACTCCACAGATAACGTGTGGGTGTTCAGTTATGCACCATTTGTGTTGCAGCGTTGTTATGCTAATGGTTGTTTGAAATTTTGATTGATTGCAATGGCACGTCATGCGGAGGGAAGAATGTCACGTAACTAAAAGAGGTCGTATGTGAATAAGAGTAGAGGAAGGCCAAAGAAAAGATGGAAGGATTGTGTGATGAATAAGAAAGGAGTGACGACTGAAATGACGGGTGACAGAGGGAAGTGGAGAGAAAAGACTGTTGTGGGATTCGTTTCCTGTCATCTAACGAAGCAACATAGCATTTTCATTTTAATTGTTCTTCTAGTGTTATTTTGAGTTGTGTTGTGTAATTTTGGTGGTATTTTAACCAACATTACTTTTGGTCTTAGTACAAAGTGTAAGCATTTGAAATGAAAGTGTATTATGTGATATCGTGATTTGACCGAAAATGTTTCAAATGTTTTGAAGAAACCGCCACCATTTTCTTCAAAACAATTGACTGTCTCGACTTTGGACTGACGTGACTAGAAATATAACTACAAAGCAAAGAGTATAATCTCTGAATCACTTGACATTGGCATGATTGTCTATGACAGGAGCCATAAAAAGAAGAGAGAAGAAGAAAAACAAGAAGACTGTTGTGCCGACCCCAATGAAGTGGGATACGATGGAAGGCATATGGAAGGGCAGGACGATGATGAAGCTTGGATTATAGGTGTTGCTGATTTGAAGGGCTTGGATGATTTTAGGATTGCCAACAAAAGATATACAAAATTATTCAGGTACAGTGTGGATTATACTATGTGGATTATATGTATACCTAGGTCGTGTAATATAAGCTATCTGGTTCCCATACCAGTCCACCTATATTTATTTATTTATTAGATTCTATTATGCCTGAAGAAATAAACATAAATAAATTTTAATGTTTGCAAGTTAAATTTTATATTAATTCTTATACTAGCTTGAAATACTTTGAAAATACACCTTATTTATTAATTGTCAGTGGTCGCCATGGCAGCCTTCTTAAAAAAATATTAGGTAGGTTTATTCCAGACCCTTAATGTTCAAAAGGGGTAGTCAGAGGCAAGGCTATGCTCATTTTTTACAAAGACGTAACCTTCCATTAAAAAATAGAGCAATATAAAAAAAATATGATGAAATACATCGTTTAAAATCGAACTTGCTTATCAAATGAATGCCTACTCATTTTATGTAATTCATAATTTATGTAATGCATAATAGTTTCTGGTACATAAATTCAAATACCAAAGAAATCCTAATTGATCTATGAATTAAGTAATTGATCTACTTTGACACGCCCAGCTATCTATACTCTAAGTCTGGGTTTTTTTGTTTTGTATTTCCTTTTTCGTATCGTCACGCCGCGCCGGCCGTATTTGTATGGACTCGTAAGTTCACAGGTTCAACTCCTGTATCACAGGCCTTTTATAAACCTACAGGCACCAGTCTCTCGCATTTCAGATTTAACGTCCCGATTAGTCTCGATCCAGGGGCTCATCAAATCGAGAATAATGAAATACAAAACAAAAAACTTTTTAACCGACTTAACAAGAAGGTTCTAAATCGAATGTTTTTTTTTAATGTTTTGTTACTTCATAACTTTTTACTGGGTCGACCGATTTTGATGATTCTTGTTATAGAAAGCTGGTGCTTGTCATGGGCCATTTCAATTTGAGTCAGATCTGGTGAGTTGTTTTTGAGTTCCAGTAGTATGAGTATATTTTCCAGTGCATTTACGGTTTTTCTTGCAAAAAGTTATTTGTATCTAGAGTCGCCTCTATCGGGCGTGCTCAGAACTCACGAGTCTCGATACAAAAAGGCCTGACGAAAAAACGAAATACAAAAAATGGTAAACCAAACTCAGACTTGGGGTACAGATGTAAACGTATGCGTTTAAATGTCAATGTCTATTTATCCATGAATATATGCATGTTTATTATCATTACAATGCTACACTTGTTAATGTGTTATTATTATGGGTATGTGGTATGTAGCTATCAATTTTATGCTAATGTTAAATTATGGAGCCTATTTCATTAAGTGGGTGTGATAATCTTATAACGAGTATCATAGACAACATAATAGAAATAAGGAGACACACTTAGCTACAGTTTTCATAAGGTTTTCAGGGTAAAAACATTTCATTTATTTATTTACATTATTTTCAGAATTCTGAAACGGATTCAGCGAAATAAATTATTAAATGTTTTTTACTGCAGTTCGTTAGTAGCAGTTTAGATCTATAAGTACTGATGGACCAGTGGAACTTGATAGAAACTATTATTATATTAATGTGATATTGTGATTATTTTATTAACTTCTTGCACTAGCCATGTAAAATATATTTATTGAAGAAAATATTTTATTTAAAGCCTACAGAACCAGAATAGTATTGCTCTATTTAAAAAAATAGGATAAAGTAAAACTTCAATTTATTTTAATAAATAAATAAACTTACCAGTTTTCCGATCATTTTGAGAAATGTGTGTATCCTCTCAACGTGACAGTGAGACTGATAATGGTGGTAGTGTTACTCGCGCTTATATACTACACTCGTGGCCCTGGGTGTAGGGTTGATTTGAAATTAGAACGCAATCTCCACACTGGCTGGAGCATTCGAAATTCGAACTCTTTGACTTTGACGTTGACAGACTATTCGCTCCTGTTTTACCAGACATGCCACCTGACTTTTTAAATAACAGAAATTTTGTAATATTAACTTTATGCCTACATACCATTATTTATTTGTAGCTAGGTACCTAGCTATTTAATAGTAATTAGTACTACTAGAGCTCTTTGTAAAATGGAAAGTTCTGGCACTGCTAACTATATTCTCGAATTTTTATGTTTCCATTTGGAGGTGCCGTAAAATTATAGCTACCTACATGAGACTTAGTTATAGTACCTGTAGGTACTACGTCTCAGTGGGCGTAGTACAATGCTACTGCAATTGTTGGTTGGTTAGTTGGTTCAGCACCAGACGGCCCATCTGCTTGTTTATTATCCCAACTAATATTATAAATGCGAATGTAACTCTGTCTGTCTGTCTGTCTGTTACGCTTTCCCGCTTAAACCTCTCAACCAATTTTGATGAAATTTGGCACAGACAATCTTTAGACCCTGAGAAAGAACATAGGCTACCTTTTATTGCGAAAAAAAGAGATGAAGAGATTAAAAGTACGCAGACGAAGTCGCGGGTACCAGCTAGTATTAAATAATATTATGGATTAAAAGTTAGATAAAATTAAATAGGCGATCTAATTGTAGATGGTACAGCGTTAAGGCCACTTTTTCATTCATGCGTCTAACGTTATAGTGCAAAGAAAAAATAACATTATTAAAATTGCCTGGTGCAAAGTACTGTCCTGGAACCGGCCCTGCATTAAAAAAAACTATCGTTTAAAATTAGAACATTTTGAAAATGAAAGAAAAACGAATTTATGGCCAACTAGCTGGTACCCGCGACTTCGTCTACGTACTTTTAATATCTTCATCCCTTTTTTTCGCAATAAAAGGTAGCCTATGTCCTTTCTCAGGGTCTAAAGATTGTCTGTGCCAAATTTCATCAAAATCGGTTGAGAGGTTTAAGCGGGAAAGCGTAACAGACAGACAGACAGAGTTACTTTCGCATTTATAATATTAGTAGGGATGCACAAACCGTGCAACATCGTAAAAGAAAAAAAGAATATAAAGAACTGGGATAAATATGTACACAAAAATAAAGAAAATAAAACTATATTTTGAAATTAGAACACCGATATGTAGTTGTTTATCTTTGGTCTGCATACTCTGTTTGACAAAAAAAAATTATAACAAAAAAAAAATCATACAAAAGACTTCAACGCGCTGTTTGACAAAAAAAAATTTATAACAAGAAAACAAATCATACAAAAGACTTCAACGCGCTCCCAATACCTGAGCACAACTTTTATTTTTCCCAGAGAGAGAACAATTATCTATGTAATCACAAAAATATGTTTTTCATCCCACCATCTCGGAAAGAGTATTTTTGATCTTCAATATCTGAGTGCAAAAGCAGTTTTTATTCTCTAGAGGATAAAGTAAATTGAATTTAGAACATCGTGTGCACTAAGTTTGTGAATAAAAAAAAAACATTAAACCTATTTACTGCTACCTCTATGGTACCGAATATATCATACAACTTTTTTTTAATTTGTTAAAAACTCAGACTCTGAACCTTCTTGGTGTTCTTTTTTCAATTTGCTTTGTACGCGGTTCTTTACGCGCCATTTTTTCACGTCATTGTTAAACCTTATATTAAAAACAAGAAACTTGAAAACAAGTGAAAAAACTAAAATGAGTGATTCTAGCGACGAGGAAGTTTGTTTGACGCCAACATATTGTGATTGTAAACTTTTTTTTTTGGATTTAGTCATTTCCTCGCTGAGGTGGAATGAAAAGTTACGTGTTGCACTCGAGTGCAAAGATTTTTGACCTCGTGCTCTTTTGATTCCCTCGCTAACGCTCAGGATTCTAATTTTGAATCACTCGCTGCGCTCGTGATTAAATTTTAGAATCCTTCGCTTGCTCGGTCATCAAAACTGAACACGCGGTTAAAAAGCAACTTTGCACTCTTGTATAACAAATAACTATTCTCGGTGGGGATCGAACCCAGCCTACCGCGCAAAAGGCAGAGCTACTACCTTCTGAGCAATGAAGGCCTTCATGGGAAAGACAGTGAAACTGTGAACTGCAATTGGTTGTTAGGGTGCAAAGACTTCATTGAAAATGAACCTTGTTCCATTTGCTAAGTTACACCTAACGAAACTGTATCAGTTACAGAACTCGGGTAGGTTACATAGCATTCATTAATTTTGGTAGCCTACTAATACCTACACAATATATTTTGGTATTACCTATACAATATATTCATCAACATTACCATACTTTATTTTTTTATGAATACTACTAGATAGTGCTGTGTGGACTTTCCACACAGCACTATCTAGCCCCAAACTAAGCCAAATATACTGGGATTTGAAACGACGTGGGTAGAACCGCGGGGCGCAGCTAGTAATATTGTGAAAGTTTGGATGGATGTATGAATGCAAGGATGTTTGTTACTTAATAACGCCGGAACGGCTGAACGGATCTGGATGAAACATGGCAGAGAGATAAATTATAGTCTGGAATAGCACATAAGCTACTTTTTATCCCGTGGGAATACTGGGATTTAAATCTGCGCGGGTGAAACCACGGGCCGCAATTAGTATTATATAATTTACACCCAGACAGAGAACAAATACCTATGTTTTGGGCGACCACACTGTCCTATAATACAACATCAAAACAAAACACACCACATATCAAAACTTAATTTACCTAAACATTAAAATTTGTTAAATACGTACAGCATTAGACGACCTCTGTGGCGCCGCTGCGCCACAGAGGCGAGAGCTCGCCTGCGACGCAAGAGGTTGCGGGTTCGATTCCCGCCTCGGAACAAATTTGTGTAGGTACGATCTGCAGAAATTTGTTCCGTTGGTCTGGGTGTTTTCTATGTATATAATAAAAAATATCTATCTATGTAAGTGATATAATGTATTAAATATATCAGTCATCTAGTACCCATAACACAAGCTTTGAGTAGCTTACTTTGGGGCTAGATGGTGCTGTGTGGATTGTCCAGCATTATTTATTTATTTATTTATTTTACCTACAGCATTTTACAATTAAAATGCCATAATTCGATATCAATTTCCTTACAATGTTATATATCATTTAAGCTGTCAGTTACAATTTTTCTGTCATAGTAGATGCCCTTTGCAAGATGTTCCTTATTCGTATACAACATGATATTATTAAAAGTAAACCGCACGAACACATACAAACTAAAATATAAATTATTTTTAATACACTAAGATCCAATTTTACTTGCAACTGTCAATCCTTGTGGATTGACACAGTAATTTGAGCTTTATGCTGCGAAATAAGGGAAATAGACAATGAGGTGATAATTAGTGTTACCATGTTAGGAATTTAATAAAATAATTGCAATTTAGGACAAGTCCACCACAAAAAAAAAAAGTGATTATAGATATGTTTTTATTTTTAATCGACTACGAAAAACTTATCTCAATTCAATTGTTTTTCTATGTTTGTTACCTCATAACTTTTTACCTACTGAGTTGAGATCGATGTTGATAATTTTTTTTTTAATTTTCTACGTTAACATACAACCGATTTATAGGACCTACACTTCAAACAGTCTATACTAAGTAGGATATTACTTGACATTGGCATGATTGCCTGTAGACGTAGGAGCCATAAAAAAGAAAAAAAAAGATTAACTTTAAAGCAAATAAAAATTGACAGGCAAAGTTTTACAATAAAATAAAATACAAGAAACGAACCAGATCCACATTAAGTTTATAACATCTTTTTCTACAACCTGTTTTAAATATCTACTTTTATTTCATTTCAGCATTCTGCACGGTGAAGGAAAACATCGTGAGGAAACCAGTTAGTATTCTAACAGCGGCGATGGGCTTGCAACCTGTCACGTATGGAATACTAACTACTGCAAAATGTGGGTATGTGCCAAATGTAATGTTTGGACGTACCTCTGTCTACCCCCCTTAGACAATCTCAAAGAATCTTGAATTAGTACCTACTTGGTACTGGGAGATCTGAAGGGATATCTACCGTGCCTGGGGATCAAAGTCGTGAAGCTGTTTCAGTTTTTTTTTTCATTCTGCACAAGGGCGTATTGCTTTTGGCTATCTTAACTGTGTAATAAATTAAGGCTTTTTTATACTAGAGGACGCACCTCGGCTTCGAACAAGAGCTTTTTTATACAGCTAGCTGATGGAACAAGCAGATGGCCCACCTGATGTTAAGTGGTAACCATCAACAAGCATAGCTGCAACGCTGTGTTTCGGCTTGAAGAGTGTGGTCGCCGGTGTAATAACAGGCACATGAGGCTTAACATCTGTATGCCTTGAGTTGATGGACGCAGGGAAGTGCATTGTAGGGCACGTTCCTATCGTGCGTAACTTACGAGGCAATGGTTTGTTATAGGTCAAGTGGGCCATCTGCTTATTCCATCAGCTACTTAGTTGTATAAAAAATACAGTCGAATGCTCCTCCTATTATGAAGGTTGGTTTCAAAATGTCATTGTTAAAATGAAGCTACAACATCTATAAGTTTTTTTATACCTACCACTTGCGGTCGGAACAAGCAGATGGCCCACCAGAAGTTAAGTAGTACCTAATCACCTCTAACAAAGCATTGCCTCGCAAGTCTCACGCTATAGAACCGTGCTCTATATATAATGCACTCTACGTACAACTTGGGGCATAATAACTTGAGGCCATAAGCGCCTGTAATTTCACCGGCAGCATCCTTCAAACCGCGGCGTTGCTGCTTGGCGGCAGGAAAGGTCATGGTTGTAGTACTACTACTTCACGTCTACTGCTTCTTTTTTTGTTGTGCCTTCATGTATTTTTTTTCTTGTTATAACTATTATAAGTGTATGTATCGTGTGTGTCCGAAATAAATAAATAAATAATAAATAATGCTGGACAATCCACACAGCACCATCTAGCCCCAAAGTAAGCTACTCCAAGCTTGTGTTATGGGTACTAGATAACTGATATATTTAATACATTCTATACTAAAATATATTTTTTTTATTATACATAAACACCCAGACCAACGGAACAAATTTCTGCAGATCGTACACAAATTTGTTCCGAGGCGGAAATCGAACCCGCAACCTCTTGCGTCGCAGGCGGACCCTCGCCCACTGCGCCACTGAGGTCGTCAAATAAATGTATTTTCTTTCTCTTTCTTTCTTTCTTACTTTCTTTCTTCTCATAAGTAGAAGTATTCTAAGTTTGTACTAGTACAGAGGCGAAGTGAGTATGAAACAGACAGACCTTTATAAAGCTTTGATTTGTATTAATTTTCACGAAGAATTTTTACTGTTCGATACAATGTATGCAATAACCTTTAGTTAAACAGATCCTTTTTAGCTGATGGCCAAAGTAATGAAGATCGTAGATATACAAATAAAGAAATAACAGCCGTACGACTTTGATCCGCAGGCACGGTAGTATCCCTGCAGATCTCTGAGAACCAAGTACTAACTCCAGATTAATAAATTATCTAACTAGTAATCTCACACAGAAATATAATTTGTGTCATGAATCTGTCTTACTGCTAAACATTTTACTAGAGATCCAAGTAGCCTGTGCTATTCCATAACCTATCTCTCTGCCAAGTTTCATCCGGATCTGTTCAGCCGTTCCGGCGTGAAAGAGTAACAAACATCCATCCATCCATACTTACAAACTTTCGCGTTTATAATATTAGTAGGAGTAGGATAGTAGGAAGTAGGATATCCAAACGCGTATTTTAAAGTTTCTTTTTTCTAAGAAAAAGCTAATACCAGCTGAAAGGAAACCAACTACATTATTAATGTTATTAGCCAATTAAAAGTAATTCTAATCAATCGTTAAAACAACAGTGTAACCGGTCCTAGATTAATTATTATTATTAGAAATTGCAATGTCGCTAATTGTGGATCAAGGTAGATGCGTGTTACATTTATCCTCTATCCGTACAGTATTTACGGATCAAGACTACCCTTGAATTTACGGATACGGAAATATCGAAAACATAGTCCTTAATATAGTCTAGAAAGACCGGTAGTCCGGTAGTCGTTATGGGATGTTCCCACCACGCCTTTTCTGCCGCCAAGCAGCAACGCGGTGTTTCGTTTTGAAGGTGAAGACAAGAGCTAATGTGACTCTCGATCGCACGATTCGACATCATATAAGATATAAATTCAATAAATCCATTTTTGAAAAATCGCAAACAACTATTTTGTGTGCAATCACGTCGCGCACAGTTTAGTAAAAAATATCATTTTGATCGATGCAAGTTTAAGTTAAAAGTTTGCTTTTCTGGTTTTCGTACATAAGCAAACTTTTGAGTAGGAAAACTTGAATTGATCAGAATGATTTTTTTACCAAACTGTGTGCAAGTGATTTAATGTCACTAAAAATGTAGAATCGTGCGAGCGAGAGGTGCAGTACATTAGGTGTTATCAACACCTGAAGAGTGTGCAATGGTCGTCCCGGTGTAATTACAGGCACATGAAGCTAAGAACATTTTTTTTTTTATTACATATTATAGGTAAAACGTTTAATCGCTATCTCATCTGATGGTAAGTGTCGATGCTTCAGTATGCCTCAAGTTGATGGACGCAGGGCAGTGCATCGTAGGGCACGTTCCCACGAGCGTGACTTGCGAGGCAATGCTTTGTAATAGATGATGGTTACCACTTAATATCAGGTCATCTGCTTGTTCCTCAGCTGGTTTTATAAAATACTTATCTTAAGAAACAGTGAGGTGAAAGGATTGAATGTGTGCCTCAAAGTAGCACATATCGAGCACTTGACACACGTTTTAGTTTCTGCGACATGCCGGCTTCACTGTTATGTTTTTCTTCACTATGCTTTTCCAGACTATAATCTATCTCTCTGCCAAGTTTCACCCAGATCCGTTCAGCAGTTTGGGCGTGAAAGAGTAACAAACCATCCACCCATACTTACAAACTTTCGCGTTTATAATAAGTAGTAAGTAGGATGTACGCGTTCTATGTTCAAAATTTGTATTTTCCTTTGCACTAATAGACGCAACACTGGCAGAAACATGCATGACAGGTTGCAAGCCAATCGCCGTCGCTAGAACAGTGTTTTCCTCCACCGTTTGAGAGTATTTTTATTGTGCGCATCAATTAAATAAATACTTATTTATTACAACACTCTGAGAAGATGTTCATGACATAAATGTTTGTTGTGTTCTGTGGGGATCGAACCCACGACGTACAGCGCAGAAGGCAGACAAACTACCAACTGAGTTGTGTGCGGTCGACTTAATTTGTTACTATAATCACTTCGTCTCATGGATTAATCACATTTTAAATTGATTTTCAATAATGTATTCGATTTCGATCTTGTTACATTTTCAAGCGATTTAAATATTGTTAAGTGCATCACAAAAAGTCCTTTTTGAAGGCCGATGATGCGAGAACACAAGTGTGCTTTTATAGATGTGGCATCTATAAAAAATAATGCTTATTTATTTTTAAGAAATATAAAAACATAATTAACTAACAAATAGTAAATGCAGCCAGTGTCTTGGGTGCGCTTCCGATTGACACTGATTTGGGTCAGTTGAGCTATCTATAGATCGTTTGCAACGGCCTACAGATAGCTCAACTGCTTCTCACGTATTTAGTAAATAATTGTACCTCATCATCATCATCATTTCAGCCTGTTTGCACTCACTGCTGAGTATAGGCCTCCTCTTTAACACGCCACTCTTTCCGGTCCCTTGCGAGTCTCATCCATCCATTTCCAGCACTTGCTACTATGGTGTCGATTCTGTTGTTGCATTATCCTAAACTAATTTAATTTGACAGCTCTAAAATTATAGCCATCCTTGTCGTTTCGGTCTTTTAGAAAGGGACGACAATATTTTTAGAGCTGTCAATTTAGGTTAAATTAGGAAAACTAAACAACAGAATTGACACCAATGTCGTTTGACCAACGGGCGTGTGGTCTGCCTCTAGATCTTTCAGCATCCCTTGGCCACCATTCTATTGTCGCCTTCGTACCTTCGTATAATTGTACCTATTAATTGTAGGTAATTTTGTTTATTTGGTTCATTAGGTAAAATATATTGAAAAGCTATACATAGGCGTTTTACTATATTTTTATGGACACATCCAATTTTTTTTAATCCGAAGCTTGACATTACAAAGTCTTCGGAATACTGGTTTCCGCATACCAAGGCGTGGTGGGTAGGTAGGTAGGTACTTCAATAAACACTTGTAGGTGAAACTACTACCTATTTACATATGAATTTGAGCTCAATTTGTGTGGGTTATATGAATAATTTACCTCGTTTTGATAAGACAGTAAGAAAACATTAATTTTGACCCAACATAAACTCACAATAACAGTGATTAGGTGGTACAACATACACTAGTAGTTCGCCCCGAACTGACATTTCGTGACGGGAAGCGTGCGCTCCGAAAATATAAGTGGTAGTCAGAGGCAAGTCCAAACATTGTGTTTGAACTTGGACTTTCTCTCTTGGAGAAGAAGTAGCATTACAGATGTGATTGATGGAGTGAGTGAAGCGAACGAATATCTGACAAACATCCTAATAATATTCTAAACGCAAAAGTTTGTAAGTATGGATCGAAGATGGATGTTTGTAACTCTTTCACGCCGGAACAGCTGAACGGATCCGTATGAAACTTGGCAAAGAGATAGATTATAGTCTGATATAGCACATAGACTACCTTTTATCCCGTGGGATTACCGGGATTTAATTCTGCGCGGGTGGAACCGCGGGGCGCAACTAGTATTCGTAATAAAGTCAGTATTTTATTATCGACAGATTATTTTATATTCTGATGCAATTCAGTTCGTTAACAAAACTATAAACTCCAATGCATCGAATGTCGATAAAAATTACTGTTATTGTAATATTATGTATTCATTCTGACAATAAAATGTATATTATAAGGACAACCCTGAAAGAAGGATGTATGACATATCCTTCTTTTTTGTAGTCGGTTAAAAGAGCTATACTTAGAAGGCAGGTTTTTTGAGGGGGGGGGGGCAGTAAATGCCCTTACTGCCCTTACTGCCCCGTATCAAAAAAACTGCTTTTCTTACTCAAAAGTTTTACTAAGTACAAAAACTATTAAGGCGTTGACAACACGTAATGTTCCTCTCGTTCGCACAATTCGTCATATATAAAGATATAACATCACTAAGCGTAATTTTGAAAAATCGCAATCAATCATTTTGCTGTGTGCAATTACATTGCACACAGTTTAGTAAAAATTTCATTCTGATCCATGCAAGTTTTCCTACTCAAAAGTTTGCTTATGTACGAAAACTAGAAAAGTAATCATTTAAGTAGGAAAACTTGTATCGATCAAAATGAATTTATTACTAAACTGTGCGCAATGTGTTTGCACACTAAGTGGTTGCTTGTGATTTTTCGAAAATGGGTTCAGTGTTTTTATATCCTTCAACAAGTCAAAACGTGCGAGCGAGAGTCACATTAGCTCTTGTCTTCGACTTATAGCAAATTTATCGGAGGCTACATCAATATCGGAATGTGATTAAATTAATCAGCAAATCAAATAATCATTATCTCCAGTCTCGTACTGTGACTTTGGTCGCGTTTTTATTTCTTGCAGAAACTGATTACCTAAACACTGATACCGTGCGGCAACTGTGATAATTAAATAAAAAAGTGTCTACCAAACCTCATCATCATCAGCCTAAAAAATCCACTGCTGGACATAGGCTTCCCCTATACGTTTCCAGGAAGAACGATTCTGAGCCCTTTCCAACCGACTACCCGCGATCTTAACAATGTCAGTTCTTCGAGCTATATGACCTGCCCATTGCCACTTCAACTTGCTGATTCTGAGAGCTATGTGCGCTACCTTGGTTCTTTTACGGACTTCTTTAAAAAACCTAGTTAAAATAGAAACTTTTTTAATAAGTATTTTTTGAGTCTAAAACATCCAAACTTTCGCATTTAATCAGTAGAAATTAGGATAATTATAATATTGCAAACCATTGCATACATTCGCGTTGCAAAGGTCATTGAACCAGATCTAAGTGACCTTCAGTCACGGACTGGTTGTAATCTGAAGAACTAGAATAGGTACACGGTCATGCTTATGGCGATGACAAGTGCAAGTAGGTACCTCTCCTTCACACTATTCAACATTTTGAAGATGACTGTGTTGGTACACAACTTAGCTGATTAGGATTTTTCATAAAAATGTTTTCTTTACACTTATAAGGGTGTAAAGAAAACATTTTTAACTAAATAACATTACATTTTACACTTATAAGGGTGTAAAGAAAACATTTTTATGAAAAATCCTAATCAACAGTGTGTTCGCCCAGCGACAAAGCCCTTTAAATAAATAATAGCTCAGGGCTTTTTATGCAGACCGTGCATGGCAGCGTTCCACAGTCATATTGCGGAGATGTGACACACACATTTTTCTTTATTAAAGTTTTTTCGTTTCTCTCTCTCTAGGTATCATTATTATGTTTATTGTCTTATCTGTCTAGAATATTTCCCTTTTATATACAGGGTTATAGGAAAAATGGTGCTAGATCCGTTAAGGGCTTGGAGTACCCATTATTTTCGACTTATTTCACTAATTTATATTTCAATATTTTTTTTAGATATCCCTTAGAGAAAAATAAGCTTTCTAATATTTTTTTTATTTCTTAACTTTCACTGTCTACTACGGTCTATTCAATTAACTTATGCAGTATTTTAATGATTGACGTCCTAAAGCATATTACACATGCAAAAATGCAATAATAATAAGATACACAAAATAAACAAAAATAAATCTTGTAGCCTAAATATCTTGAAAAGGGTTATGTTTAGGGTAGGGTGTTTCATAGTGAAATAAGTCAGAAATGATGAGTACTCCACGCCCTTACCGGATCTAGCACGATTTTTCCCGTAACCCTGTATATATAATACATGTTTCGTACAGTTTGTCGTGTGCGGTATGTTTAAAAATAATAATAATAATAATATAAAAATTCCTACTAATATTATAAATGCTAAAGTTTGTGAGTATGGATGGATGTTTGTTACTCTTTCACGCCGAAACGGCTGAACGGATCTGAATGAAACTTGGCAGAGAGATGGGTGAATCAACTTTTAAGACACTCCTTTGACAACATTATGAACAACTAACAATAAAAAATAAATCATCGAAATATTATGAAAATATACTGTAAAATATATCTATTTTTAGGTTTTGCAGTGGGGCACGACATCTAAGCTAATATTAACGAGTTTTTTTAGAAAAAGTGACGAGGGTGCCTCATAAATATCCATTGCAACGCTGTAGAGCGACAATAAACCTACGCGCACCAGCTGAGAACTTAATTTAGGCTGGGGGGGCGGTAAAGCTAGGTAGAGATTTTTTGATCATACCAACTAAATATTAGACAATAATCGCCTTAGATGACACCAAGGTAGGCGTCATCTCTTGATAACGGTCATGAATTTTTATCGGTAACTCTGTAGAACTGATGTTTTGATCAAAGTTTGGGACAAAAGTTTGGATGCACGAAAAATATAAAATATTTGTCAAACTTTTATAAATGTTAACTTTAAACGTAAGTTTATCTTTTTCTGAATCATAATATTGGGTAAAAAGGCTGTGCATTCATACCTTTTTTTTAAGATACGTCCTAAATTGTATCGTCATCTAGGCCTGGGGACACATGTTTTTTGTATGGATAGTGCTTATGTTCTGCTGAGTTACCATAATAAAGTCAAAAATTTTCCTATTAACTATAAAATACTATGAAACTAGCATGTTAGGAAAGGATCTAAGTTTACGTTAACATCAAAACAAACATATTTTATAAGGAAATTAGGATTTTTATGCTCTTTGCATGACAGGGACACAAAAGGAGTGCCTTAAAAGTTGATTCACCCAGATACATTATAGTCTGGAATAGCACACAGGCTACTTTTATCCCGTGGGAATAAAGGGATTTAAATCTGTGCGGGTGAAGCCGTAGATAAAAAAAGTTGTTTTCCGAGTGCGATTCTAATTTCAAATTCAAATCGGATACATATTTTTAGGGATTTCATAAAAAAACATTGTGTTTATATTTTTATTTTCTACGGTCAATAAATTATCTGGTCTGTTGTTAAATACATAATCCAAAGAATCTAAGACAGCGTTCATAGCTAAGTTGATAGTTGCTCTGCCATTTGCGCCGTAGGTCGTGGGTTCGATTCCCACTGTGAACAATGTTTGCGCATACAAAATACTCGCGTCATACCACCCTCCCCCTCTTTCCAGCGTCTCTCGAACCAAGCTGAGTTTGTTGGCTGTTCTTCTAGGCTTTGATCGCTGGAACTGGCACCTAGAGTCACCTATCTCAAGTCGTCACCTATCAGTCATTCTTGTGATTTTTTTGAATAAATACATTATGACTTTGACTTTTAGGTAAAAAAGACTATGACAAACAAAGATATCATGAGAAACGAGTAGTAAAGGTATATAGTTTCACGTGGCCCGTGGTAGGAGAAATAAGGAACCGTCGTATCCACCTTGTACGTGGGAACTCGTTATGCAAATGAAAGTGTTGATTCATTTAGTAGTAGTCCAAGCGTCTCGTTGCCAACATGATCTTGTATCTTCTTTGTTTGTTTGTGGGCGCAGAAGCGATCCTGAATTTACCCGAAGGTATGTCTTTCTTTACTACGTGTCTTTTTCTGCCGCCAAGCAGCGTTGCTGTGCTTCGGTTTGAACTGTGTGGTTGCCGGTGTAACTCAGGCACGTGAGGTTTAACATCTGTATGCCCCAAGTTGATGGACACAGGGCAGTGTATTGATGGACACAGGGCAGTGTATTGATGGACACAGGGCAGTGTATTGATGGACACAGGGCAGTGTATTGAAAGACACGTTCCTATCGTGCGTGACTTTCGAGCGAGGAAGTACTTTATTGATGGTTACCACGTAACATCAGATCATCAGAGGACAGGGGTGTATTTATTGAGGCCAGTGTCAGAGGGCCATCACGCTTCTTCGATGGTGCTTAGCTTTTTTTCTTTTCTATGGCTCTTGTCTACAGACAATCTTGCCAGTGTCAAGTGATATCAGAGATAAAGGTTTCGTCAGTCCAAAGTCACTGTCAGTCAATTGTTTTGAAGAAAATTGTGGTGGTTTATTCAAAGCATTTGAAATATTTTCGGTCAAATCTCGATATAACATTCACTTTGTGCTAAGTAAGACCACAAGTAGCGGTGTGGTGTAGTAGGTATGTTGGCTAAAATGCCACCGAAATGACAACAAACAACAACACAATTCAAAATAAAAACCTAATAAAAACAATTTAAGGCTCCGGTGACAGTGGCTCGCAATTTCGAAGTGCGATTGGCTATTATTTCATTTTATTTCATTTCGGGGAGGTTGTTTGAAAAAATAACTCTAGAGAAACACGCATAAATACTGTTCGAACACAAATAATACAATAATATAAGGGAAACATGCCCGAATCAGAAATCATTTTGGTATTAGTATGTTTGGTCTTACGTTTACCTAATACCAAAATGATTTCTGACTCAAGCACATTTCCCTTATATTATTGTATTATTTGTGTTCGAACAGTATTTATGCGTGTTTCTTTAGAGTTATTATTTCAAACAACCTCCCCAAAATGAAATAAAATGAAATAATAGCCAATCGCACCTCGAAATTGCGAGCCGCTGTCACCGGACTCTTAAATGAAAATGCTATGTTGCTTCGCAAACTAACAGAAAACTAACAAGATAGGTTCTTAAACCATCAGCTAATTGTATAACCCTAAATTCCTTGTGTATAACAGTCAACGGACAATCTTATTTAAAAAGCACTAGGGAAACCACTAAGGTTTATAAATTAACTAGCGACCCGCTCGCGCGCCCTTGCTTCGCACCGGTGCACATGTCATGCATGTATTATACATATAAACCTTCCTCTTGAATCACTCCATCTATTAAAAAAAACCGCATCAAAATCCGTTGCGTAGTTTTAAAGATTTAAGCATACAAAGGGACAAGAGGACATAGGGATATAGGGACAGAGAAAGCGACTTTGTTTTATACTATGTAGTGAGAGTGATGCTACTAGAGAGTCTTAAATCGATAGCTTCTTAATTAGGTATCTATATAAAAAATAAAAACTAATGTTTATATTTATGTATAGGATGTATTTCTATACTAGAGGAAAATAAAAAAATAATATAACAACAAGAACTGGTATACAAGACCACCTGGGTTTTTCCTGTTGCTCGTGTAGAAATGGAGCCGAAATAGAATATTTTTGATGACATTAAAAACGTACCAAAAATAACAACACAAACAATGGCATTTGGCATACAGGATCATGTGCCTGTAATTACACCGGCGACCACACTCTACAAACCGAAACACAGCGTTGCTGCTTGGCGCAGAAATGGCGTGGTGGTATAGATGAATAAATGAATATGAATACCTAGATAGTCTCTACTTTTTTAACCGACGAAACGATGTAGGGTCATAAGTTTATAGGTATAATAGTTGCGCCCCGCGGTTTCACCTAAGTTGTTTTAAATCCCAGTATTTCCACGGGATAAAAAGTAGCCTATGTGCTATTCCTGACTATAATTTATCTCTTTGCCAAGTTTCATCTAGATACGTTCAGTCGTTCCGGCGTGAAAGAGTAACAGCCATCCATCCATCCAGCCCTATGATCCATCCATACTTACAAACTTTCGCGTTTATAATAGTAAGTAGGTTTTTTTTATGTAGGTACCTATCGACGCTAAACCAGCAAAATAATGAATTGCGTGCCTACTCAAAATCACATCTGTATTAGTTTAAAAACTTTTTAAGGTTAAATGAAAAAAGTTTAATATTTTTTGCTTTTCTGTTTTTTCGGCACTTATATTTTTTTTTGGATTGGACTTTTGACTTTTTTTTTTTGACTTGCAGGCGCGCCATGTGAATATAATGACATGAAGGGGAAATGCGTAGCGGTGAAGTCATGCCCTACCGCTACAATGGTGGATATCCCCCAGAAGAAGCTTTTGCCTGAGGTAAAACTCCGCTGATTCGATTCGGTTCGATTCCCGCCTCGGAACAAATTTGTGTACGATCAGCAGAAATTTGTTCCGTTGGTCTGGGTGTTTTCTATGTATATAATAAAAAATATCTATCTATGTAAGTATATAATGTATTAAATATATCAGTCATCTAGTACCCATAATACAAGCTTTGAGTAGCTTACTTTGGGGCTAGATGGTGCTGTGTGGATTGTCCAGCATTATTTATTTATTTATTATTTAATTGGCAGGCAGACCCGACAAATATAATTGCTTGCTCATTTTAATATTTTGATGATGTATTTACTATATTATACTTGATAGCCTTCTTTGATATTATTATATTATACTTGATAGCCTTCACAGCTCAGTTGGTAGTAGCTCTGCCTTCTGTGCCGTAGGCCGTGGGTTCGATCCCCACCGAGAACAAACATTTGTGTGATGAACATAGATGTTTGTTCTGTGTCTGGGTGTTATATAATTATGAGTATGTATTTACAAAAAAAAGTATATTAAGTACTAGTAGCGCCCCGCGGTTTCACCCGCGTAGTTTTAAATCCCGGTATTCCCACGGAAAATGTGTAGCCTATGTGTTATTTCAGACTATAACATATCTCTGTGCCAATTTTCACCAAGATTCGTTCAGCCGTTCTGGAGTTATAGAGTAACAAACATACATCCTTCCATCAATTCATCAATCCATCTATCCATCCATACTTACAAACTTTCACGTTTACAATATTAGTAGGATTATATCAACTATCTGGATCCCATAGTACAAGCTTTGGCTTAGTTTGGGGCTAGATAGTGTTGTGTGAAATGTCCACCGATATTTTTTAATACGATTTAAATCACAAACAACTAGGTTTTTTCTTTATACAAGTTTTCCTGACTACAATACATATTTAAAAATTTAAACGGTCATGTGGGGTACATGCGAGTACCATAACTAGATCAACGTTTTCATACACAACTTTTAGTTTGGTATAATTAAAAATTTTGTCACCTCAGTATCGCAGCGGGCGAGAGTCCGCCTGCGACACAAGAGGTTGCGCGTTCGATTCCCGTCTCGGATCAAATTTGTTTACGATCTGCGGAAATTTGTTCCGTTGGTCTGGGTGTTTTCTATGTATAATAAAAAATATCTATCTATGTTAGTATGTAATGTATATATAAGTTATCTAGTACCCATAACACAAGCTTTGAGTAGCTTACTTTGGGGCTAGATGGTGCTGTGTAGATTATTCAGCATTATTATTATTAAAATTCATAATTATTAGTACGCCCAGCGACTGAGCCCTTTAAATGAATATTTAAAAAAATATTGCAAGTAAATTAGCACACAATTCTTCTTTAAAAAATATTACTTCCCAAAAACCACCTACTCAACGTCATGATATCAATGAGTAAATGATTATGATTATTGTTATATCAACTTGAATTTGTTTCAGTATTGTTCGTTCGAGGACATTGATCCAGTCATTTGTTGCACCGATTGTGATCCTGAGACAAAGGATCCAAGGTAATAATGATAAAGTTTTACTATATTATCATCTTCCAGTCCTTATCCCACGCTGCATGGGGTCCGCACAACAGCGGCCCGATTACACTAATGTCTGGCTATCGAGGTGGCTTTCAGTTTGACATTTGATTCCCATAGTGTAATAAAAACTTATAGGATGGATAAATAAATAAATAATAAATAAATAATGCTGGAAAATCCACACAGCATCATCTAGCCCCAAAGTATGCTACTCAAGCTTGTGTTATGAGTGCTAGATGACTGATATATGTAATACAATATATACTTACAAAGATAGATATTTTTATACATAAACACCCAGACCAACGGAACAAATTTCTGCAGATCGTACACAAATTTGTTCCGAGGCGGGAATCAAACCCGCAACCTCTTGCCTCGCAGGCGGACTCTCGCCCGCTGCGCCACTGAGGTCGATGGGAATCAAATGTCAAACTGAAAGCCATCGCGATAGCCAGACATTAGCGTAATCGGGCCGCAGGTTCTAGTTCTCCACTCTATCATTCATCATCTCGGTGCTCACTCCTTTCTTACTCGTGTCATCTTTACTCTTTTCATCTTTCCGTCTACTCCACATAACACAAAGGTTAGCTGGAAGAAAATGCTAAGTAGCATTAAGTTCGCCTATCTAGTTCATTTTTGTGCAATAAAGAATTTTCTTATCTTATCTTATACCCAGTCTATCCATCTTTTATTTGGCCTGCCTCCTATATCCATCCGCATTCTACCCTACCATTCTTCTCGTTACATGACATTCTTCGCTATTAAGCATACGTCTACATTTTAAGACGAGAATGTTCGAAATTATTTCAGAAAAGCAGTGATAACAGTGGACGGTTATCGCTATAAGACTGGCACAAACAAAGCCTGGGACCGTGAGTAATAGCTACATTATTGGGTTTTTGAGGTATCTGTAGATCGTTTGCAACGGTCTGCAGATAACTAAACTGTTTCAGTTGTGTTATAAAGTTTTAAGTACATTTAGTAAATACTATGAATTGTAATTTTTATTTGTAAATAAATAATACATAAAAATGCTGGATTTTCCACACACCACTATCTAGCCCCAAACTAAGCCAAAGCTTGCGATATGGAAACCAGATACATAGCTGGTATAATGGTACTGACACACTTGCTCAAAAATAAGCATGCTTATTTAGAGCATGCTCAAAAATCAACTGACGTACGACCAATTAAGCCAGATTATTTGCTAGAAAGACCTGTTCAAACATGCTTTTAATGAGCAAGGCTCGAAAAAAGCATGCTTTTAACTCGAAAATAAGCACATGTGTCAGTACCATAATTCTTAAATACTTTTTTTGTAAATACATAATTCAATAATCAATGTTTGTCACTACAACAAAAAAGTTTAGTTTAGTTTTTTTCATATATGAAATTAATTTTTAAATCATCATGTTGGCAACCACTCAACATCAGGTGGGCCATTAAAAATCTTTCGCAAATATTAATCTTAATAAAAATTATATTTCAGAATGCCTGGAGCACCTGCATAGACTAGACTACTCCTGTAAAACGAAGTTCGGGGATTTCGTCACCGAAGTGAACCCTGAGAGAAACTGTACCTATGTCGGTAGCATTTTCAGAGCTGTAGTGTTCAACGGGGAGAATGCTAATCGGAGAGAGTTTCCGCATATGGTACGCTCAGACCAAATAAAAACTAAAAGACGGACTTCTGTGCACAGCAAAGTGAAGCCGGTCAAACTACGCCTCGCACGCACACACCAAATCGGCCCACGCAACACATCTTTAGAAAACTGGCTTCACTTTTCTGTGTGTGTGCGTTTAGTTGTGTATGTACACGGGGCGAGGCGTAGTTTGACCGCAACACATCTTTAGAAAACCGGCCTCATTCGTGCTGTCCGCAAGACTCTGTCTTTTAGTTTTTATTTGGTCAGAGATGGTACGTTATAAAATAATAAATAATGCTGGACAATCCACACAGCACCATCTAGCCCCAAAGTAAGCTACTCAAATATTGTGTTATGGGTACTAGATGACTGATATATTTAATAGATTATATACTTACATAGATAGATATTTTTTTATAATACATATACACCCAGACCAACGGAACAAATTTCTGCAGATGTATTATAAACGCGAAAGTTTGCAAGTATGGATGGATGGATGTTTGTAACTCTTTCACGCCGGAACGGCTGATCGGATCTGGATGAAACTTGGCAGAGATATAGATTATTAGTCTGGAATAGCACATTGGCTATAATATTATAAACGCGAAAGTTTGCAAGTATGGATAGATGGATGTTTGTTACTCTTTCACGCGGGAACGGCTGAACGGATCTGGATGAAACTTGGCAGAGAGATAGATTATAGTCTGGAATAGCACATAGGCTATCTTTTATCCCGTGGGAATACCGGGATTTAAATCTGCGCGGGTGAAACCGCGGGGCGCAACTAGTACTACATATGTATTGAAGTAATACTCTTATATCATAATCCCTGCTATTGTATAGCGGCTCTTTAGAGTATTCTTGTCACTGTCACTTTCATGGCAATGAAAAGAGACAGCTGACATAACGTCTATAAGCTATCGGTGCGCTCAGTGACCATAATAAGGGCCTTACTATTTTATTTGTCCCTCCTAGGCTATGGTGGGGTACGGCGACGACCCATCATCAGTTGGATGGTTATGTGGCGGCTCCGTCATCAGCCAACGTTTTATACTCACCGCTGGCCACTGCGCTGAACACATCGAAAGGTACGTTTTGTAGAAGATCAAAGATATTTACTGTCTAAGAAACTTCTCTTCTTGAAGGGTTGGCACCCTACCTAGTAACCCAGGTTCAAGGATTGCTATAGCAATCCTTGAAGCTGGGTTGAGGTTTGAGGGTAGGGGGGTTGCAAGTGGGGGTAGGTGGCACGTCTTTCCCTTGAGTCCTTTTTTCTAGGAACTGAAAAAATATAATTTAAGGGCCCGGCGACAGCGGCTCGCAGTTTCGAGGTGCGATTGGCTATTATTTCATTTTATTTCATTTCGGGGAGGTTGTTTGAAAGAATAACTATCCAGTGACACGCATAAATACTGTTCGAACACAAATAACACAATAATATAAGGGAAACATGCCTGAATCAGAAATCATTTTGGTATTAGGTAAACGTAAGGCCAAACATAGTAATACCAAAATGATTTCTGATTCGGGCATGTTTCCCTTATATTATTGTGTTATTTGTGTTCGAACAGTATTTATGCGCGTCACTGGGTAGTTATTTTTTCAAACAACCTCCCCGAAATGAAATAAAATGAAATAATAGCCAATCGCACCTCAAAACTGCGAGCCGCTGTCGCCGGGCCCTTAACTTTTTCAGCTAAATAAAAATGTTATAAATAGGAAAGATTTTATAATGTCCCAAAATAATGAAGAATATTCCTTAAGTGTAGTAAACACTATAAATCTAGTAAAAATTGTTAAAAATAGGTACTAACATAGCAAATAAGTTAGCCTGTAAGTTGACTAACAAAAAATGGACCAAGCCCAGACAGAGAATAAACATCTATGTTCATCACACAAATGTTTGTTCTCGGTGGGGATCGAATCCACGGCCTACGGTGCAGAATGCCAGAGTTACTACCAACTGAGCTGTGAACGCTGACAAATATATTATCTATCACTACATAGTATAAAACAAAGTCGCTTTCTCTGTAACTATGTCCCTTTGTATGCTTGAATCTTTAAAATTATGTAACGTATTTTGATGCGGTTTTTTTAATAGATAGAGTGATTCAAGAGGAAGGTTTATATGTATAATACATGCATGATATGTGCACCCGTGCGAAGCAGGGGCGCGCGGGCGGGTCGCTAGTTTAGATATATTTTGTTTACTTACATGCATACTGTTTCCAGAGGTCCAGCCACTTACGTAGCCTTGGGCATCTTGAAGCGGACTGACCCCGCGCAGTATTGGAACACGTACAAAGTGAAGAGGTTCATCAAGCACCCGAGATATCAGCCGCCTATTAAGTACCACGACATCGCTCTCATCGAGACTGACAAACGGTGGGAATTTCTCATTTATATATATTATTATATTTATTTATTTAATTCTTTATTATATTGCACGCCTAGTTTTAAGTAGAATACATTGGACATTATTATAATTATGTGACATCTTCTCATACATGTATTTATGCAATAAAATACTTTGACTTTGACTTTATTGCACTAAAACAAAGTACAAAAGGAGAGCTTAATGCTAGACAGCATTTTCTACCAGCCAACCTTAACAGGTAGAAAAACATGAGGTTGGCATGCTTAAATACTAACATTCACAATATGGTAACACATTTCCTAAAACTATAAACAGACATCTATATTATACAGGGTGGCCCAAATATCGTGGATCAAACGAACCAGAGTGATAGAGGAGGTGATTTCCAACAAAAAATCTTACTACAGCATGGTCATAACTTAATTGGATAAAAAGTGATGATCATTTTTGTTTTTTTCAAATAAACTACCGATTTATTTACAATTTCATTAATACAGAAAAAAGTTGATAATAAACAACAAAACAAAAGGTGTTCTATTATGACTAGATAATGTATCATTACAAAAAAAAATGAATTGCAGCTCTGGATACCAAATTTAAAAAGCGATTCATTTTTTCCCGTCAATTTTGAAGCATTACAAAAACTTACTACTCACTTTGAGCGCATCCTGTGAAATTAAGTTATGACCATGCTGTAGAAAGATTTTTTGTTGGAAATCACGTCCCCTATCACCATGGTTCGTTTGATCCACGATATTTGGGCCACCCTGTATAGGTACAGTATTTACGCAAACATTGAGATAATAGAAAAAGTCCCTGATTATGTTAGGGAAACAGATATTATTAATAAAAATAAACATTGAGGTCCTAAGAAGAATGTTTATCAAGAAGCCCAGTCTTGGTGTATTATGCAGAGAAAAGTTCCCTACGTGGGACATGTTTTGAGCGTTACCATCTCCAGCTTATAATGATGGTCAACTTGCTGGGAAAGAGAGAATTAGAAGACGAACATCATGGCTACGCAACATCAGACAATGGACTGGTATTGGGAATGTAGAAGAGCTATTTAGGCTTTGACTTGACTTGACCTTGACTGCCAACCTTCAGTAGCGGAGAGGCACCCTAAGAAGAAGTTTACACTTAGCTCAAATGCGCAGGGACATGGGCAGTGAAATGGAATGCGAAAGGCAACGCCCAACGCGAGAGAAAGCGAGAGAGAAAGAGAGAGCGTTGACGTTGCCACAGACATGAGCTGAGTGTAAACCTATATCAAATTGTTGGTTCAATCAGCAAGCAATATATGTACCTAACAATAAAACCAAAATCTCTTTTCTTTTTCAGCATCAGGTTCTCCAAAGATGTCCTGCCGGTGTGTTTGGCAGACGCCGAGGTCGAAGATAGCCAAGCAGTGGTAGTAGGCTGGGGCTCATTGGGCCCCACGCAAGAAGTGGCAGATACATTGCAGAAGGTTACTTCACAAATCTTTGTGGTAGACTTTCCACACAGCACTATCTATCCCCAAACTAAGCCAAAGCTTGTAATATGGACACCAGATAGCTGATAATCACTAAATAGTATAAAACAAAGTCGCTTTCTCTGTCCCTATATCCCTATATGTCG
This sequence comes from Plemyria rubiginata, assembly GCA_963576535.1. Taxonomy (NCBI): domain Eukaryota; kingdom Metazoa; phylum Arthropoda; class Insecta; order Lepidoptera; family Geometridae; genus Plemyria; species Plemyria rubiginata. The sequence goes on along the minus strand of OY754911.1, from coordinate 1,877,587 downwards.
TATCTTTAAAACTGCGCAACGGATTTTGATGCGGTTTTAAGATAGAGTGATTCAAGAGGAAGGTTTATATGTATAATACATGCATGATATAGTAGAAAAACAATGTGCACCCGTGCGAAGCAGGGGCGCGCGGGCGGGTCGCTAGTACATGTATAATTTTTAGTTATATTATACTAAGTTACGCCCCGCGGTACACCCGCGCAGATTTTAATCCCGGTATTTCCACGGGATAAAAAGTAGCCTATGTGCTATTCCAAAAAAGGTGACAGAGTGGATCCCACGGGAAGGAAAACGGAAAAAGGGAAGACCAAAAATGAGATGGAGGGACATTTTTACTCAGCGATACGGACCGGAATGGATGAGGAAGGCAAGAGAAAGGGACGAGTGGAAAGATTTAGGGGAGGCCTACGCCGTAGAGGCGACAACTGCTGAGGAGGAGGAGATAGGATAGTTATAGTTATTAGTTAAAAAAGTGTAGAATTAAGTAGTAATAGTAAAATACCTAGCAATTGTCAAAGGCAGCTGAATAAAGGCTTTTTTATTTTATTTCATTTATTTATTTTATGTGCTATTCCAGACTATAATCTATCTCTCTGCCAAGTTTCATCCAGATCCGTTCTGCCGTTCCGGCGTGAAAGAGTAACAAACATCCATCCACACTTACAAATTCACGTATATAATATTAGCAGGATTATCACTATCACTTTCATGTCAACGAAAAGAGACAGCAGCGAACTTATCGGTCTGATAAGCTATTGGCGCGCTCAAAGACCATTATGAATAAGGGCCTGATTGTACTTCTCAGGCCAGCGTGGATAAGTTCGAGATGAAGGAGTGTACCTCGCTATATCCTGAGCACCGCCATTTGCCGACCGGACTGGACGAGGCTTCGCAGATTTGCTACGGAGACAGAGAGGAGAATACGGACACTTGTGGGGTAAATACAAACTTACAAACAAACTTGTGTCTTGGGTTACAGGGTTTGCGACACTGGATGCGTTCTGCGACTGATGTCAATTGACGACCTCAGTGGCGCAGTGGGCGAGAGCCCGCCTGCGACGCAAGAGGTTGTGGGTTCGATTCCCGGCTTGGAACAAATTTGTGTACGATCTGCAGAAATTTGTTTCGTTAGTATGTGTTTTCTATTTATAATAAAAAATATCTATCATTGTAAGTATATAATGTATTAAATATATCAGTTATCTAGTACCCATAACACAAGCTTTGAGTAGCTTACTTTGAGGCTATATGGTGCAGTGTGGATTGTCCAGCATATTTATTTATTTATAACACAAGCTTTGAGTAGCTTACTTTGGGGCTAGATGTGCTGTGTGGATTGCTCAGCATTATTTATTTATTTTATACAAATACAAAATTACCTAGTTATACCAATTTAACACAGTCCATGACATAGGAGATTCCTTGCCCAAAACCGTGTAACGTCAAAACCTGATCTTGGGCCTTAGTCTTTAGGGCATAGGAGACACTTTGCCTAAACCGTGTGACCGACCGTCACAACATGATCTAAACGCAAACGCGATTGAATTGGTCATAGTGAATAACCCCCCTGTTAAAGCTATGCCCCTGTTAAGCTGAAAAATATTGTACACCAATATAAATTGGTAACATAGAGGCTCCACTCCTATAATTACTGTATCACCTATTATACCTATGTTGAACAATAAATTGATATTGATTGATTAATTATAAATTAAAATTCTTCTTATTAATTCCAGGGTGACAGTGGTGGTCCCCTCCAAGTGATGAGGTCAGAGGTCACACGCTGCGTCGGATTCGTGGTGGGGGTGACGTCATTCGGACGAGCTTGCGGCTTCAAGGGGGGCGCGGGGATATACACCAAAGTACTGCCGTACCTGCCCTGGATAGAGAGCATTGTGTGGCCGTAGCTTTACAGCCGTGACGCACGGTCCTCTGGTCAGGGGTTAGATGGATAGATAGAAAATTCTTTATTGCACAAAAATACAGTGTACATAGGCGAGCTTAATGCTGGATAGCATTATTTACCAGCTAACCTTTGGGTAATGGGAAAACATTTTGGGTAGTGCACATTTGATAAAGACAAAGATAGCAAATAAAGAAACAAAGCAAAGAAGAGAAATTACATAACAAAGTAGAAAACTAAGAGTAAAATAAACAAACTAAAGGATTCCCAATTTTATTTGGTCTTCGAACCATAATTGATGATTTTTGCGGAACCCTTGCTGGCGGTTTTGATTGGTTTACCTTGTAGTTCGAATATATTCACTTTTTGAGCTATATTTTGAGCACCGGTGGTCTAGTGGAGGTGACCCCGCCTTCCGATCGTAAGGTCAAAGGTTTGAATCCAGTCGTGCACCGATGGATTTTGCTATAGAAAAATTTATGTGCGCAATGCCAGTGCTCTTAAACGGTGAAGGAAAACATCGTGAGGAAACCAGTTAGTATTATTACAGCAGCGATGGGCTTGCAACGTGTCTCGTATGGAATACTAACTACTGCAAAATGTGGGTATGTATGCTAAATGTAATGTTTGGACGTACCCCCTACCCCCTTATATAGACAATCTCAATGAATCTTGAGTTAGTATATGGTACTGAGAGATCTGAAGGGATATCTACCGTGCCAGGGGATCAGTCGTGAAGCCGTCTGTTTTTTAATAAATGTTATGTTGAATAATAATAAAATTACTATTATGCTATTATTACAACGTTACTAGATGCGCCCCGCGGTGTTATAAAAAGTATGTTCTTTCCTCTGCCATTTCTCGACGCCCCTGGACCCTCCCCTCACCTCCTTGACCCTCCTCTCATCCATTTTGACCCTCCTCTCATCCATTTTGACCCTCCCCTCATCCCTTTTGATCCCCGATAATCCCCCCGACGACCTCGTCGGGAAATAGTTCGTTCGTTGGGAAGTTAACATAAAAACGATTGATATTCGAATGCTCATTCATATATTCGTTACATTAATACTCAATAATGATTATTATAACAATAATTTCTTACACTATTAAAGCTGGCACAGATTTTTAATTGGTTTTACCGCGATTCCGCTAATTCATAAAAAATAACTAAGTTAGATTAATAATTAAATAACAATAAATTATTAACATTAAAACAAAGCTTTGAGTGATTCTAGCAATTAAACATTAAAAAAGTATCAAGTATTAAGATAGGTATTTCAATAAATAATTTTAGAATTTTAAGTAGGTATTCTCCCACAAAACAATTATATTAATATCAATTAAACAATAATAAACTTTGCACATATATTTGCACTATGCAATAAGCCTTCTTACAACAAATCCGATATTAATTCGATAACATTTATTATAATAATAAATTATTTTTATATTATTCAAATTATTTGAAATAAAAACTATCGAGTTTTTAAAAAAAATATTATCCAATAACTTATTAAGCTTTGAGATTGCCAAGGATGCCTTTATGAGATTGCACTTCGCAGTAAGGCCTATCATACGATCAGTTAACCACTCTGTTTTATCCTGAATAGCCATAGCATCTATAGAGATACCTTTTATTTGTCTTTTTAATTTTAACTATTAGTTAACTAATAGTACTAACTAATAGTCAATGTTAATGTTTGTGTGACAAATAAATTAATTTTCTTTCTTTCTTTCAATAGTATAAAATTTTGTTCGGTAGGTATAGGTTATCTTAGGTCTTAAGGCCAAATCAAAATTTATTTCAATAGTATGAATGAATAGTATTATTAACAGTTTGCCCAGCAGTGGGGCACTGGGACAGCATGTAGAATTGTAGAGCAATGATCACTGATCACATTGATATCTGAGCTGAGCGCTTCATTAGCTTATCAGACCGATAAGTCTGTCGCTGTCTCTTTCCGTTAGCTAGAAAGTAACAGTGACAAGTATACCTACTTTATAGAGCCGCTATAAAAAGGATTATTCTGATTATTATTATTCTGACTATTGCCGCAAAGCTGCTAAGGTGATGATTACCATTTAACATCAGGTGGGTCATCTGCTTGAAGTACAGCAAGAGGTATAAAAAGAATAAGATAAAATACGCAACATCGATAGATTAAACATAGTAAACGTATAGACCGTAGAATAAAAACTAGAATAGACCTAACAATAAAATCAAATAACATTTATACTAAACATTAAAATAATTTGATAGGGTATTAGAAAACCTAGACACAACAGTTTAAACACTAATACATACACTTGCAGGAAATAGTAACATTTTATGACTTATAAATAATATAGGTTTACTTAATTAACTATTATTATAACATGCTTATAAAATAGTTTGTGAGTTTGGTTTTGTTTTAATATTGGTAGTTACAAAGGAGATGTTTCAAATGTGTACTGTGTTTGGGCCAGGTCGTTGTGCATTTATTATTTTGTGAGTCTAGTTAGGTTGGCGTATAAAACATAATACAATCCTTAGTGGATAAGATAGTACCTAGATCAACCAAAACAAGGAAGACTAAGGTACCCTAGCTACAAAAACCAAGGAAAATTAAGGGTGCTGTAAGAAATATAATTGTATTTTTTTTATTTAACTTTATACAGCCGTAATCTAAGATTTCAAATCAAAACAAATATTGAATTTTGTCAGAATTTTAGGTGCATGGAAAATAATGGTTTTCACAAATTACAAAGTATCACTTAAATCCTACTATTACAGGCGTATAAAGCCAAAGCGTTTATCAAGAGTAGAAGAGCTGTTTGTGTAGGGCTTGTCTGGCGGGGAATTACCAGCAGGAGCCTATAGGAGATTCCAAAGAGATTCCTTGCCCCAAACCGTGAAACGTCAAAACTTGATTTTGGACTTTATTTATTATGGCATACTTTGCCCTGACCGTATGACACCGGCTGCCTTGTCTCAGCTGTGATCGCGGTGCAAATGGTCATAGTGAATAAGGCTCCAGGTTTATTACTGCCGACAACTATTATTTGGTTGAAGAACTTGAGCTTGCCTTGGCCCGTGTGGAAGTCGCTGAATAGACTCCGCACTCAAGTAGGCCGCAGCAGAGAAAACATGTGTAAATGGGGGTTCAGGGATCCCAGTCTAACGGGCTGTGACTGTGGTGCTGCTACTCAGACAATGCAGCACTTGCTAGTGTGCCCCTCGTGCCCAAACACCTGCACGAGGGAAGACCTTAATGCAGCCACAGGTGGCGCAGTTGAGGTGGCCACCTATTTTGCCAAAATTATATAGAATAGGAAAGCATCGACACGATAAGAAGAAGAAGACTGCCGACAAGCAGCGTTGCTGCAAAATTCCTGCTATAAAATTACAGGCACATGAGGCTTAACATCTGTGTGCCTCTATTCATTTCTTCCCTTATTTTTCAAAGATCTGTCTCAAAATGAAACAACTCCTTTATAACTAAATTTTCAAATAAGTCAGTTATTAAAGATCTGTCTCAAAATGAAACAACTCCTTTATAACCAAGTAAGTCAGTTATTAAGTTTTGTCATCATAATACAAAAACCGTCTAAACTCAAATATTTTGGTTTTAGAGTAATAAATAATTTTACTCTTACGGGTAGATAGCTATTTTTAAAACAGGCTTAGAAAGAACTGGTTATGCTATTTTATTTAAATAAGTTTAGTAGTATTGTTAATTTAAAAATTGGAGAAAAATGCATTTGCGAATAAATAATTATTTTCTAAGGCTCGGAGCTAAATAGCACTGTAATAGGTCCAAAATTTATTATTATTTTTGTATTTATTGTGGACGGAATGCAAAATTATACTACGAGGAAAGACAAAAACCTTCAAATACACAGCGATACTGCTTAAGTGCATGAGGCTTAACATCTGAATGCCTCAAGTTGATGGACGAAATGCAGTACACGTGGGGCACGTTTCTATCAAGCTACTTGCATGGCTATTCTTTTTAAAGCGATGGTTATCACTTAACAACAGGTGGGCAATCTGCTTGTTCGATCAGTGTAAAAAAGCGTGCATTTCAGTAAATTTTACTATAGGTAAGTTTTACTACTCATATTCTATAAACATTTTTCTAAATGGATGTTAAAAATTCTAGAGAAATACATTTTTTACAAAAACAGTTGCATAGAAAATCCGAAAAACGTTTTGTTATTGGCACAATTTTGATATAATTTCGATTAACCAAGAATATGTAACACTAATAATTAGGTCCTACGCAGACCAGCGGCCCGATTACGCTAATGTCTGGCTAGCGAGATGGCTTTCAGTTTGAGATTTGATTCCCAATAGCAACATATGGATGTTGTCGCGTGGAACTGGCACTAGAGTCACCTAGCTTTTAGATTTGAATGAATCATTAATAAGGTCGTTATTAAGGCGTTGACAACACCTAATGTAGGTACCTCTCGCTCGCACGATTCGACATTTTGAAAGATATAAAATCACTAAGCCTAATTTTGAAAAATCGCAAAAAACCATTTTGCCTTTTGCAATGTGATTGCACACAGTTTGGTAAAAATTTCATTCTGATCCATGCAAGTTTTCCTACTCAAAAGTTTGCTTAACTACGAAAACTAGAAAAGTAAACTTTTAATTAGGAAAAGATGTATCGATCAAAATGAATTTATTACTAAAATGTGCGCAATGTGTTTGCAGTGCAAACACATTGCGCACATTTTAGTAAACTACATAGTTTTAGTTACATACATACATAGTTTTAGTTACAAAGTTTGCTATGTATTTTAGTAAAATACATAGCAAACTTTGCACACAAAGTGGTTGATTGCGATTTTTCGAAAATGGGTTTAGTAATTTTATATCCTTCAAGAAGTTAAAACGTGCGAGCGAGAGTCACATTAGCTATTGTCTTCACCTTAACAGTTAATCGTGAACTATGCAGACGACGCGGCGACGCCCGGGGCAGAAGCTAGTCATTTAATATATTCGATTTTTTTTCTACATATACGCACAAATAATATTTGAATCTATGCTATATTTTATCCATCTATTTAACAGCTAAAGAATGTTGTATGGTGGTATACTTTTTATATTATAATACCCTAATAATATTGGTATACTTTTACAAGGTAAAATACAATATAACATTTAAAACATTTCTATTCTAACAGCAAAATGGACGTTAGGTTTTGGCAAGCATTAATTTATAAAAAAAAAGTGATAGATAGTTTGCGTGAGATATAAATGCGTTGTAGAATCTTGTGCGCGAAATACCTATTGTAACATTGCATTTGTATAAGCTCAAGTAAAATTTGTACCGTTTTCAGAACTAGATGGCGCTATTAAGTGTCCGATCGTAGGACGCGCTATCGATGCGTTTTGGTTTTTGCACAATTTAAAGCCTGTGTAGTGTGTACTTAGAGTTCAACGCAATGGATTCAAATCCCTCTGAAGTTAGCTACACTAGTTACTTTTTTAGGGTCTGCTTGGAGGTATAGTGCGCGTCAGCCAAAAAGAACACTGGAAAGCAGTGGAGGGGATGTGTTTGCGCATACAAAATACTCGCGCCATAACATCCCCCAGCATTCTTTTTGCGTGACGCGCACTATAAGTGAGGTGTGCGGTAGGGGCTAGTGAAGTGACTCGTCTATAATTATCATTAAGGCGGCGATAATTGTCGAAATATGACCGATGTATTTGCAATAGTGTGTGACTTCAGAGGGACTTAGATCCGTTGAACGTGCTATATAATGCGCGTCACAGAAAAAGAACGCCGGAAAAAGGTGGGGGTATGATGGCGCGAGTATTTTGTTTGCGTAAACATATCCCCTCCACTATTTTCCAGCGTTCTTTTTGATTGACGCGACATATACTAAAGATTTGTTTTAATGAATGAATCCCCTATACATAAGTTCTACTTAAATAGACATAAGGGATACTTGTGCAAGATTTGATCAGTTAATTTGATCAATGATTAGTCCTTTCACGACACAGCTTTCGAACAAGTGATACAACAAGAAGAAATCGTTGAATGGAGCCGTTGTTATATACCTACCTCTTAATTCTAAATACAACAGTGAACACAGAGTTATGGTAATGCACCTACCTACTACACTCGTGAGCAAAAAAATCGACTCAGGCGACACACCTGCAGTCGCAAGTCACTGGCAAAAAAACTGATCGTGTTAATATTTTTTTCATAGTAAAAGGCCAGAGTCAGCGTGAAGTGGCACGTGCGTTGAACATGAGCCAGTCTGCTGTTTCCTGAGTTTACCGTCGTTACCAAGAGACTGGTAACTTTAATCGAAGACGCGGTTCCGGAAGAAAAAGGTGCACATCGGAGAGAGATGACCGTTTCATTGTCAGTACATCGCTGAGAAATCGGGCCCTCACTGGCGTTCAAGTCCAACAAGAGCTCAGAGAAACGCGAGGAGTGGCTGTTAGTGGCTGGACAGTCAGAAGACGACTTAAGGCAGCTGGCCTTGAGCCAAAAAGGCCAGCTACTGGCCCCAAATTAACCCCAGCCCACCGAGCAGCCCGTCTACGATTTGCCAGAGAACACGTTGATTGGACTGACGAACAATGGAGCTCCGTCCTCTTCTCAGACGAAAGCAGAGTGTGCTTGCATGGTAGCGATAGAAGAGGACGAGTCTACAGAAGATCTGGAGAAAGATTCGCGCAGTGCTGCATCAAAGAAAATGTGGCTTTTGGAGGAGGTTCCTGGATGGTGTGGGCGGGCATTTCAATGGAGGCAAAAACCGAGTTGGTTTTTATTGAAACTGGTGTTCGAGTGGGAGGATTGACGGCGAACCGATACATCGAAGAGATTTTAGGGGATCACGTCGTTCCCTACGCCGGTTTCATTGGCGAAAACTTCATCTTAATGCACGACAATGCCCGTCCACATACTGCAGGTTCCGTCCGGCAGTATTTACAGGAGGTCGAAATTGCCGCTATGGACTGGCCAGCGCGTAGCCCGGACTTAAATCCTATCGAGCATATGTGGGACGAACTGAAACGAAAAGTTCGGTCTAGAAATCCTGCACCAGCCACGAAATCGGACCTCAAAGCGGCGCTCATTGAAGAATGGGATAGCATCGAACAAGATCGAGTAAAGAAACTTATTCTATCCATGAAGAAGCGATTGGAAGCTGTTATTAGGGCCAGGGGGGGCAACACTAAATATTGATAGTTTAATTTCTAATAAATTAATGTTTTGACGAATTTAAGCTGGTATTTTCTTTACTGTTAATTATCACCCTTTTTCATTGCTTAAGACTCCTTCTCATTCAATATTTTTTCATTACCAAAATAAAAATGTAAATAACAAAGTAGACCACTCATTTTAAGGTTAAAACCAACAGCTTTGAGATGTTAAAATCAGAAATAGAATGATAGCTTCAGATTTTTTGCCAGAGATTTTTAACCGCGAGCGTGCGTCCTGAGTCGATTTTTTTGCTCACGAGTGTATATCTTAGCATATAATAATAACAAATTAATACTACAAAACAGTTAAAAACTGCTTCATAAACAGTTAAAAACAGTCAATCGATACAAGTGCCGATTGATGGGAATCACGAAAAGATATTGAACAAGGATTGAACAGATTAAAAATTGATATGATATACACGAAAACTTTGAAATACAGTCAGCGTGGCAAAAACAGGTACATCAGAAATCTATTTATAAACTACTTATCTACTGAATGGTTTTTGATTATATATGTTAATTAAATAAAAATAATAATTAATAGCTTTTAAACAACGAAGCTGACAAATCCATCTCAGTGTACAATGGGTATAGATTGATCAATCGTTGCCTGATCATTACAGACCTATCTTGTTATGATTGACCATAATTTTGAACATCTGGATTATTGATCAATCGAATAACATTTTATTAGGAGTTTACTTGGGAACTCACAAAGATTTTGCAATGTCAACTAGGGTTCTAGGTACAAATGCCACTCGAATACTTTCAGGACAATATTATAAGTTTACGAAATAATTGTATTTCATCAATTCCACTTAACATTTTTTCCGCTCATTTAATATCATAACGGACATGAAAAAACCTTAGTGACTTTGGTTAATTCGATTGATCGATCGAGTGCTCGAAAGGAGTCTCATTGCCTCTTAAAATCCTTTCACCACACTGTTTCGATAGAAACTGTGACACGACAAGGAAATTCGATTGATCATCAATGTAAGACATGTTTGCTTATTTAACGTTTGTTTATTTATATTGATAAATTTTCCTTTTGTTTATCAATCGATAAAGCCGATTGATCAATAAATATTGACGAATTAGCAATGCATAAAAAGTTTAAAGAAGCTCCGCCCCTTTTCAGGCTCTGGTCCCATTAGCATCGGCACTTGGTTCTTGTGCGTTATTGTTACCTGAAAACAAACAAACTTATACATATAAACCTTCCTCTTGAATCACTCTATCTATAAAAAAACCGCATCAAAATCCGTTGCGTAGTTTTAAAGATTTAAGCATACATAGGGAGAGAGAAAGCTTTGTTTGATACCATGTAATGATAAACATTTTTCATTTTTTCTTCTATTACAAGTAGCGCCATCTAGTTTCGCCTGCCTAAGTTACCTTGCAAGGCGGCTGCATCCACGGCTCTCCATCAATCTGCATGGGGAATGTTCTCTTCGTGGTTATCGTGATGGAACTGCATTGAGCCAAACGTCGCCCCGATGCGCGAAGACCTGGCCACGAGAAGTCAGTTGAATCCGAGATCACTGATAAGTCTTAAAACTACGATGATGCCAGTGTAACAGGCGTGTACCTACTAACTAAGAACACCCTACTAATATGTACAGAGATATATTATAGTCTGGAATGTGTGATTCCAGACTATAATATTATCTCTGTGCCAATTTTCACCAAGATCCGTTCAGCCATTCCGGCGTGAAGGAGTAACAAACATCGAGTAGGTACCTACAAACTTTCGCATTTAAAATATTAGTATTTTTTATTTTGTAAATATTTTGAAGATTTTTTAGTTTGACCTTTTGATTGAAGGGGGGGGGGGGGATGTCTCCTGTGACCCCCCCCCCCTCCTTCGGTCCGCGCCTGATTATAAGTAAAAGACCATCTACCTGTTCTAACTTGGCCCATATGCAGGCAGTTCTCCAGTCCGATCACTTCTATTAGCTTGTCGCCAATATCTGGAAACGAACGTAAACACTTTTTTTACTGAATAGACCGTCCTTTGACTACAATCTCACCTGATGGTAAGCGACGATGTAGCCTACGGTGGAGCAGAACGGTCTAGAAGACACCTATTCACTCTTGCGTTGAAGAGACTCATAGTGGTCAGGAAAGACAGACTGCGGTAACGAGTTCCACTCCTTAGCGGTTCGCATAATTCATTATGCGAACCGGTAGAAGTGAAGCGCTTCGTGCGAATTGGTGGTATGCTAACTAGGAATGGATGGTATTGAGCCGTACGTCTAATTATATATATTTCCTGTAGTGGAATGAAACACTACACATAAACATAGGAGTGTGAGTCAGTACGTACACATAGCAAAAAGACAAAATCAAAAGGGCAAATTCATTTTTTTATACAACTGGCTGATCGTACAAGCAGATGGCCTGCCTGACGTTAAGTGATAACCCTCACCTATAACAAAGCATTGCCTCGTAAGTCACGCACGATAGGATCGTGCCATACGGTGCACTGCACTGTCCATCAATCCGAGGCATACAGATGTTAAGCCTCATGTGCCTGTAATTATAATTACACCGGCGACCACACTCTTCAAACCGAATCACAGCGTTGCTGCTTGGCGGCAGAAAAAGGCGTGGTGGTAGTACTTCCCCGGACGAGCCACACACAAAGAGCTCTACTATTCTTCTCAATACACAATTAATCTTAATATATAACTAAAATACCTTGTTGCGCGTTAGGGAACCTGCCCCGGCGATGGGCCCCGCTGGATCCCCACAGGTTTGAACCCCCGTGTGCGTACGGGATGTTGAGTAACGCAACGCCTTGTAACGCCGGACCCTTGTTCAACTCCAGCGAAGATCCATCGCACTGGAAGTTATACGACCGAGTGAACGAAGCGAAAGTTGGGACTTGTACAGGTCGCGTCAACCAAAAAGAACGCCGGAAAACAGTGGAGGGGATGTGTTTGCGCATTTAAAATACTCGCGCCATCACTCCTTCCCTCTCCTTCCAGCGTTCTTTTTGCGTGACGCGCACTTTAGTAGGGAGTAGTGTAGTTTAGGTTAGCGTTTTTCAATCTGAGACCCCCCCTGGGGGTCGTGACCCACACACGAAACCTTCCTCGGGGGGTCGCTGACAAAAGGAAAAAGGCAAGGTTCTACACTACAGTAAAAACACCATTTCAGTGAGAAGAATCTTTTTGTCTCTACGGCCCAAGGGGGTCGTCAGAATTTTTCAATCCTAATAGGGGTCTCGTATTCAAAAAGATTGAAAAACACTAGTTTAGGTAGTGAAAGTGTAAAGTGGGTAGTGTGAAGTGGTAAGTGAGCAGGAAGTTGAAAATAAGATATATTAACGTGTGGCATAAATAAATTATTTCGTATCGAGTTGAAATGGAAAGTGCGAAGTAGGATGTGGAAAGTGGGTAGTGTGAAATAGTAAGGAAGCAGGAAGGTGAAAGTAAGATACGTACATGTGGTATAAATAAATGATTTTGTATCGAGTTGAAATGGAAAGTGAGAAGTGAACGTGGGAAGTAAAGTGGAAAGTGGGAAGTGTGAAGTAGTAAGGAAACAGGAAGTAAGATACTGTAGGTGTGGCAAACGCAAATGATTTTGCATCTTGTTGAAATGGAAAGTGAAAAGTGGGAAGAAAAAACTGACCTCAATGTCAATTGCGAAGTGGGAAGTGAAAAGTGGGAAGAACTGACCTCAATATCGATATTCTCGTGCAGGTTCTTGCAGCTGGCGGCGAACTGTTCCGAAGTAGCGAACTCGAAGTACCACAACTTGTTCTTCATTCGAGAACTGAACTTGTCCGGGTTCCTCTCGCGTTCCGTGTGGAACTTCACGCATATTGCTGCGTCCTGGTGTATATATATTAATAAGTTTTTTTTGACATTTCACACAGCCCCAAACTAAGCCTAAGCTTGTGTTATGGGAACCAGATAGCTGATATACTACTTATATCCTTTTTTTTGCTTTTTTTTTAATTACATACTAATAATATTATATAACACCCAGAGAACAAACATACGTACATCACACAAATGTTTGTTCACGGTGGGAATCGAACCCATGACGTAGGGCGCAGAAGGCACAGCTACTAGGTACCAACTGAGCTATGTAGGCTGTCTACTGCTGATATGGGCACCAGATAGCTGATATACTACTTACATACTTTTGTTTGTAATCCTACTATCCTACTAATATTATAAAAGCGAAAGTTTGTAAGTATGGATGGATGGATGGATGGATGGATGTTTGTTACTCTTTCACACCGGAACGGCTGAACGGATCTGGATAAAACTTCGCAGAGATATTGGTTATAGTCTGGAATAACACAAAGGCTACTTTTTATCCCGCGGGAATACCGGGATTTAAATCTGCGCGGGTGAAACCGCGGGGCGCAACTAGTACATACATAAAACATTTGTCATCGCCTACGCTAAACTGCTAGCAATGTTTCTGTTTGCGCCTAACTATCAATAATTCTCGAGGTGCATTGTGTTTTTCATACCGACCGTCACTTAAATAATTTTAACTCAAGAGAAAGCATTGTTCCCATTTTTCCAAAATACACTGTATAAAGGAGAATTTTTTTTTTTTTATACAACTAGCTGATGGAACAAGCAGATGGCCCACCTGATGTTAAGTGGTAACCATCACCTATAAACAAAACATTGCCCCGTAGGTCACGCACAATAGGAACGTGCCCTACGATGCACTGCCCTGCGTCCATCAACTTGAGGCATACAGATGTTAAGCCTGCCACCGTAGCCGATACCGAAATACCGGCCGCGCCTGAATTTGATTTGCACCATGTTCATCGGGAATTTAGCGGGTGGATGGAGGAAGTAAGACAATTTCGGCATGAGATGGCAGCGTTCCGGTCCACCATTGCTATCCTCACGACGCGTGTGGATAACTTTGAGCAGCGCTTGGTGCAACTTGAACAGCGTCAGCAGGTGCCTACCTCTGAGGTGGCTGACTTGCACTGTAAGGTAGCGTTCCTGGAGCAAGAGCTGGCAGACCGGGATCAGGATGCCCTTTTATCAGACCTTGAGATTGGGAATCTACCAGAAGATCGTAGCGAGAATGTCATCCATGCTGTCACTTTACTTGCAACGAAGCTGGGAGTCGCTGTCGACGAGCGTGACATTGTTTTTGCTGAGCGGGTCGGCACGGCGCAGGGTGCGGGAGTGGGAGCAGAAGCACCTCGAGCTCGCCGCGTTGTAGTGCGGCTCGCGCGCAGAAGCCTCAGAGACCAGATGCTGGCAGCCGCCCGTGTACGCCGTACGTTGACCGCTGCTGATGCTGGTAGAGACGCTTCTCAATCGCCCCGCATTTTCGTCAATGAGCGATTATCACGTGCCAACAGGCAAATATTCTATCGGGTACGAGAGGAGTGTCGCAGACTGCAGTGGCGGTACTCTTGGACCAAGAGGGGTCGCGTCTACGCCAGGCAAGGTGATGGGAAGCAGGCGTTTCCTATTAAATCAATGAGTGACCTGAAACGTGTTTTTGGCCTTGACTCTGTTTGATCCAGTTTGTTATGCCTTTAGATATTCTTACATTAACGTTTACTGTATTGAGAATGTTTTTTGTATTCTGTTTTCGTATTTTTCTTGTTTACTTTACTTCTGGTCAGGTTATTGGGAGGTTATTTGTCTCTTCTGTGGATTCCCTATGCTTGGAGTAACATTTTATCTTATAACTAGGACTCTAAACTATCTGTTTTATATTTATTTCATAATTCATTCATTTTTTTACGGTTATTTTATAATATGTGAGTTTTATGAAAATGTATCAGCTGCAAAATGTGTATTAATTTTGTTTTCGAGCTTACATCTAATTAAGAATTTATCAAATTTATTTGGAAATATATTTGATTTATATTATTCGATCTACATTACATTACTGACACATACTATAATTAAAATATTTAAACAATCAACAAAACATCACTTTTTTAATGGATATAATATTATTAAATCGAATCTGTTAGTCTTCGTCTATGTTCGTTTTTTCAATGTCGTTGGTTTATTTAGTAACTCAGTTACATTTGGGTATTACTATGACTGTGGTCAACCTAAACATAAAAACTTCCTTTGAAATGCAATCTGAAAGTTGGTCTATTTAATTCTGGTTCGTTAAATACTGGACAAGACGAGTTTATAGTCGCTGTAGAACAGCTAGGTCCTGACATTTTAGCCATAAATGAAACGTGGGTTAAGGCTGGTCAAGAGGACAAGGTACCTTCTGTTCCTGGTTACCGCTTCGTGCACCTGCCTAGGCACAAAACTATAAAAGATGGCCGGGGAGGGGGGGTTGGCTTTTTTATACGTAGAGGTATAAATGCACGCATATGTGTCCACCCGGTCGTGTCCACGGTTGAGCAAATGTGGTTGCGCCTGAGTGTGCTTGGAAGGACAGTTATTGTTGGTACTGCTTACCGGGCCCCTTGGCAAGACGCTGTAGCCCATTTTGATGCTTTAACCGATTCTATTGCCTCTTTTCCTAAGTGTGACCATCTGATACTTGCGGGAGACTTTAATATAGATATGCTTAGTGTACCTAATAATAAGCGTTCTTTGCTTGAACAGTTCCTACAATGCCTTAGTTTGAACCAGGTTATTTCTGAGCCAACACATCGCTTTGATGATAACACTTTGACCCTGATTGACATTGTATGCACTGATACTCCTGTTCGTAATGTTAATATGAAACACACCCCGGATTTGGGTCGTCATGCCATGTTAGTGGTCGAGTTTAGGATCAAAAAGGAAAAGGCGTGTCCTAGGTGGGTAACCTATAGACCTCTCAATAATATACTTATGGACCTATATCTAAATGACCTGCATGCTGTTTTTAATGCTGTTAGTGATCACATTCCCCCTCATAGTGACCTTGACCAGTCAGTTTCATATTTAACCTCTGCAATTGTCACCTTATTCGACTTACATGCTCCTTTAAAAACTACTAAATTCAAAAGCCCTGTACACCCATGGATAACCGATACTGTAAAAACTATGATGAAAATAAGGGATGATTACCATTCTCGGTATAAGTCTAATAAAACCGACGTTCTGCAAAACTGTTATAAAACTATGAAGCATTTAGTTGTTGCTGCTATTATAAATGAGAAAACGGCTTTTTTCACACAACATATTAATAATAACGCTAGGAACTCCAAGCAGCTGTGGAAGAACCTTAAGACCACTATTACGCCTAATAATAAACAGTCAGTAGATCTACCGCCTCATTTTGATGACCCGGATCTTATTAATTCACACTTTCTTAGTGTTCCTGGTGATGGCTTAGTAACGATCTCACAGCTTACCTACTTTGAGTACCACAGATACAACTCCTGCAAATTCTCGTTGCAACCTGTAGGCGAGCATACAATTCTTAAACTTCTGAAAAGCTTTAAGTCGAATGCTCAAGGAGTGGATGGCATCTCGTTGAATATGTTACTTTTGACCCTGCCGCAATCGCTGTCTGCTATAACTTCTTTGATTAATGAGTCGTTAACAAGTGGCATCTTTCCCGAGTCTTGGAAGTTGGCGGTTGTGAAACCCATCCCTAAAAATAGTCAACCCTCCTCTCTTTCTGACCTTCGTCCAATCAGCCTGCTTCCTTGTCTTTCTAAGCTACTAGAAAAGGTGGTATGCCTCCAGCTTATAAAATACCTTGAGGATAACAACATTCTTCCTCAGTTTCAGTCGGGCTTTCGTAAGGGCCACAGCACTTCAACTGCTCTATTGGATGTTGTTGATAATTTGCTCGCATCTCAGGACGTGGGTATGTGTAGCATTTTAGTACTTCTGGATTTTTCTAGGGCTTTTGACTGCATTAGCATACCCCTTCTGCTTTCGAAGCTGGCCTATTATGGTTTGGATACTACTTCTGTGAACTGGTTCTCTAGCTATTTAAACATGAGACAACAATGTGTCGAGCTCAATTTGTCCAATGGTAAAACGCTCAGATCCTCATTTCAGCCAGTCTCTAGAGGTGTGCCACAAGGATCAATACTTGGACCTATCCTTTTTGTCTTGTATAGTGCTGATATAACTAAAGCTTTCACCTACTGTCAGTACCACCTTTATGCAGATGACGTACAATTGTACTATTCCTTCCAGCCTTCTGACTGTGTATCAGCGCAAGATAAAATTAATTTTGATTTAGCTCAAATTTCTTGCTGGTCGAAAGCGAATTCACTTGTGCTTAACCCTGTCAAATCCAAGTACATGCTCATTGGTACCAAAGTTGGACTTGAGAAAGTTGCGTGCACTCAGCTAAATATAACAGTGGATGGTGTAGCCGTTGAATGTGTTGAGGAGGCCAAGAGCCTTGGGCTGACTTTGGATAAGCACCTCCATTTTGAACGTCATATAGCAGAGTGTGTTCGTAATTGCTTTTATCGTTTAAAAGTTTTATATAATATTCGTCCGTATTTGCGCGAAGAAGTGCGTATCGCATTATGCGAGTCCTTAGTATTATCTAAAATTAATTATTGTGATGTCGTGTATGGTTCTTGTCTGTTGGCTAGGACTGAGAAGTTGGTGCAGCGTGTACAAAACGCCTGCGCGCGTTTCTGTTTCAGTATTCCCCCAAGGACGCATGTCACTCCTTACTTAAACTCCTCAAATTTGTTAAAAATGAAGGCCCGTAGACAACTTCACCTGGCAACCTTGCTTTTTGGTGTTATCTCCTACAAGTTTCCCCCTTATCTTTTTATTAAGCTGGTATGGGCTCAGTATCGAATTCGCTACCACAAAAGAGCTTGTGCTAATGTATTTGTAACGCCGAGACACAAATCTGCAGCGTTTCGCGGATCATTTAGATTTGCTGCCTCTCGGTGTTGGAACGATCTTCCGCCGCCTATTCGGGCACTAAAAACATTAAATACTTTTAAAATCTCACTTAAAAAAGTACTTATATCCTTACAAAAGAGCTCATAACTAATTTGGAAACCTAGAAAGGTGATGATGTTTGATGTTTATTGTTTTAAAGACTATTAAATTAGAGACTTACCGTGTTGCCGCTTTTATTGACTGTCCTGGCAGTGTAGTTGCGATCCTTTCATTTAAATTAGTGTTACAAATTCCTGATCAATCTGTCTATCAATTGCTGATGTTATAATTCTATACAATTTATGCTCACTCATATTAATATTTATTAATCTTATATATGTGAATAACTATAATAATGTTTCATTTTCAGTTTATCTTTGTATAATATATTTACGGATTGTTTTACGTTTGTGAGGTCATCCGTGGCCCTGTCTGAAAACCAGCGCTGCTCCCCACGAAAGTGTGGAGCAGCAATTATGCTGAGACTGGACCTGTTTGGCCCATACAACACAGAGGAGACAAACTGTCCTCCAACACTGTTTTTGTATTTTTCTGTTTATCTGTTTCTTGTACTGTTTGTTAATAATAAATATCTGTTATGTTTTTTTTTTTTTCTCTGTGTTCTCTGTGTGTTGTGTGTCAAATAAATGTTTCTTTCTTCTTTCTTTCTTTCTCATGTGCCTGTAATTACACCGGCGACCACACTCTTCAAACCGAAACACAGCGTTGCTGCTTGGCGGCAGAAAAAGGCGTGGTGGTAGTACTTCCCCGGACGAGCCCTTCACAAAGAGCTCTACTACTCTTAAACCACCATTATACCAGGAAACCAATCTCGGATTTTCATTTGCGTTCCGTGTGCACAAACAATATTATACAACACCCAGACAGAGAACAAACATGTATGTTCATCACACTAATGTTTGTTCTCGGTGGGGATCGAACCCACGACCTACGGCGCAGAAGGCAGAGCTACTACCACCTGAGCTGTGAAGGCTGTCGTTAATAAAATGTCCATTACATAGGTATAGCAATATAGCGGCGGGCTGGCTAAAATTAACTAACTGGTATAATTATGGTACTTACAACTCCAATAGAAAAGTAGTTATTGATGATATTGTAGGGCACGCACGTGGGATGCGGCGTTGAGTTGGGTATGATCTGCAGGTCACACTGAAACGACAATAAATCTATTAGGTATTGACTTCGAGGATTTATAAAGTCAAGAAGTATAAATAACTAGTAGCGCCCCGCGGTTTCACCCGCGCAGATTGAAATCCCGGTATTACCACGGGATAAAAAGTAGCCTATGCTATTCCAGACTATAATATATCTCTGTGCCAATTTTCACCAAGATCCGTTCAGCCGTTCTGGAGTTATAGAGTAACAAACATCCATCCATCCATCCATACTTACAAACTTTCGCATTTATAATATTAGTAGGATAGAGCACCGGTGTTCAATAACTTTTTACTGGTTGGACCAATTTTGATGATTCTCTTTTTGATCGAAAGCGGGTGCTTGTCATTTAAGTCAGATCTGACGAATAGTTTTTGAGTTATAATACTATTAGCGACCCGCCCGCGCGCCCCTGCTTCGCACGGGTGCACATATCATGCATGTATTATGCATATAAACCTTCCTCTTGAATCACTCTATCTATTAAAAAAACCGCATCAAAATCCGTTGCGTAGTTTTAGAGATTTAAACATAGGGACATGGGGATATAGAAACAGAGAAAGCGACTTTGTTTTATACTATGTAGTGATGAGTGTACTTTGGAGTGCATTTGAAGTCGCTTTTCCTTGAAAGAGTTATTTTAGAACTTCGTAGGTTTTATGACATACTGGTTTCCTCACGATGTTTTCCTTCACCGTTTGAGAGTACACACCGACAATTGCAAGCTCACCTCTGTGGAAGTTCTGTCAACGCTTATCGACCAGCGGTCCATCATGACTGTGCTGGCTTTAGCTATCTTATCCAGGATCTTGTGGATTGACTCCCCTTCGTATCTGAAACACAAAAATAATGTTAAAATCATTATTCTTCAGAAATATTGCTTATCTATATGTCAAAGCAGATGGCCAAGTGCTCTTTGTGTGTGGCTCGTCCGGGGAAGTACTACCACCACGCCTTTTTCTGCCGCCAAGCAGCAACGCTGTGTTTCGGCTCGAAGAGTGGTTGCCGGTGAAGTAGCAGGTACCTACTGGCAAATTATTACTATCAATTTGTTTTAATCTTATTGTCTAGCTCTGTTTGTAAGGAGACCAATCAGCTTGGGCTGTTGAATACCTTGACATATTGTAATCTGTCACTGTCACTGTCATCTGTCAGTTAATGTCAACTCACCCGCCTCCCCAGCGCAGACAACGGGCCAAATCGTTTCCAGTGCCGAGCGGGATTACTCCTACAGCCGGCTGCATCTCCATTTGTACTTTATCTAAAAGTAACACACCCAAAGTTAAGTTAATGTTTTAAGAGTAGTAGAGCTCTTTGTGTGTGGCTCGTCCGGGGAAGTACTACCACCACGCCTTCTTCTGACGCCAAGCAGCAACGCTGTGTTTCGGTTTGAAGAGTGTGGACATGAGGCAACATCTGTATGCCTCAAGTTGATGGACGCAGGGCAGTGCAACGTAGGGCACGTTCCTATCGTGCGTGACTTACGAGGCAATGCTTTGTTATAGGTGATGGTTACTACTTAACATCAGGTGGGGCATCTGCTTGTTCCATCAGCTAGTTGTATAAAAAAACCAATAAACACCTAATTTCATGCTGGTCAAATAAATAAATTGATATTGTCCTGTAATTAAATGTAACGTGACTTATTAATGAAAAATTTTTAAATATTGGTGGACATTCCACACAACACTATCTCGCCCCAAACTAAGCCAAAGCTTCTGATATGGGTACCAGATAGCTGATATACCACTAATATACTTAACATGCAGACAGAGAACAAACATCTATGTTCGTTCATAACAAAAATGCTTGTTCTCGGTGGGGATTGAACCCACGGCTTACGGCGTAGAAGGCAGGGTTACTACCAACTGAGCTGTGAAGGCTGTCAATTTAGATAATTTAAACAACAATGTCGTTCTGCCGTCCTAATTTCATTTTGACCTGGCCGCAGATATCCAATGTGGCAAACCTTTCATCTCTCATCAGCAGGCTGATCGCGTAACTTTTCTTACATTCAAAATCCGGTTGCATATAATTTTGGCAGATATGCGATGGCAAAACTGCCTAAATTGACATATGCAACCGGATTTTGAATGCAACAAAAGTTACGTGATCAAGGGGCTGGTGTCCTGTAGCACAGGTTTCATAAACCTATTTCAGTTCAGGCACCAGTCTCTCGCAAAACAGGTTAACTTATTAGAATGTTACACGTTCCGATAGAAGAACTCACAACTTTCTTTTACTTACCACTAGGTATATCTTGTTCAACCTACCCATTATTATTGTTAGCTAGTTTTATGTTTGCCATGTTTTCCGAGAGAAAATAAATGATTAGGTATTATTATCTCTAAAAAACGTATAAGTAAGTAAATAGTTAACACAGACCATTATAAATAGTTGTATAACGATTGATTACGCTAATGTCTGGCTATCGAGATGGCTTTCAGTTTGACATTCGATCAAGGAATATAATACTCTCTGACGAGTGCATTTGATTCCCATAGTGTAATAGCAACATATGGATGGATCTAGTATCTAAATTCCTTAGGATGGATGCTAAAATTGCGAAGTACCTATTTGGTATTTAAAATCATTTACACATTAGACTCCCCCCTCTCTTTTATGTTCATTCCAGTCCATCCCAAGGTTGCCTGGAAGAGATCGCTGTTAGCGATAAGGTCGCCCATTGTATTACTACAATTGTTAGTTTTTAAGTAAAATGTGTTTAATTCATTATGTTGTGGTAATCAATAAAGAGTTATCTATCTATTTATCTAAATTCCTCGGATGGATGGGAATCAAATGTCAAACTGAAAGCCATCTCGATGGCCAGATATTATCGTAATCGGGCCGCAGGTCTGTGATAGTAATAGTCATACCCATGGCCTCTAACACCCATCCGACTGTGCCGTCACCTCCACAGCAAATAACTCTGTAGTTCCGTACGTCTTTGAACATCTGCAAACCTGGAATACGATATCATTTGAATAAATAAATAAATAATGCTGGACAATCCACACAGCACCATCTAGCCCCAAAGCAAGCTACTCAAAGCTTGTGTTATGGGTACTAGATAACTAATATAATTAAATTCAAAAAACAGATTACAATCAATTACGCAATAATAAAAAAGTTACAGCACATATATTTAATATATTTAATACATTATATAAAACTATTATGTACTAGTTACGCCCCGCGGTTTCACCCGCGCAGATTTAAATCCCGGTATTTCCGCAGGATAAAAAGTAGCCTATGTGCTATTCCAGATACATATCTCATCCAGATCCGTTCAGCCGTTCCGGCGTGAAAGAGTAACAAACATCCATCCATCCACACTTACAAACTTTCTTGTTTTTAATATTAGTAGGATGCGCAAAAACATCGCCTTTACTGTTTTTCAGCGTTCTTTTTGGCTGTCGCGCACTATACTATGTGAAAAAGTATTCAAATCAATAAAATAAATTTATTGTCAGAATTTTTCTATTTTATTCTTTACTAGCGACCCGCCCGCGCGCCCCTGCTTCGCACGGCTGCACATATCATGCATGTATTATACATATAAACCTTGCTCTTGAATCACTCTATCTATAAAAAAAACCGCATCAAAATCCGTTGAGTAGTTTTAAAGATTTAAGCATACATAGGGACATAAGGATATAGGGACAGAGAAAGCGACTTTGTTTTATACTATGTAGTGAAAACCTTCCTCTTGAATCACTCTATCTATAAAAAAAACCGCATCGAAATCCGTTGCGTAGTTTTAAAGATTTAAGCACACACAGGGATATAGGGACAGAGAAAGCGACTTTATTTTATACTACGAGTATGTAGTGAAGGAACAAAGACATACCTTGCATCGGTCCTCCTTTCGTAATATCATGGACCTGCCTCGGATTGAGGATATACTGAAGTTTCCGCAACACGCGCGACCCCTGTCTTCCCCCCGACTTGAGGTTAATGAACACCAGCAGAGGGCAAGACCCGTCTGGGGGGGTGATTTGGAAGGAGATTGGGGGCGTTCGGGGCTTGCTCTCTACCCCCGCCTCGTCGGGGGTTATTGATGTGGGGAGGGAGATAGACGTTGGTATTGAGGGCTGGAAGAAAAGAGATTATTTAAATAAATAATGCTGGACAATCCACACAGCACCATCTAGCTCTAAAGTAAGCTACTCAAAGCTCGTGTTATGGGTACTAGATAACTGATATATTTGATACATTATATACTACATAGATAAATATTTTTTATTATACATAAATAACACCCAGACCAACGGAACTTTCTGCAGATCGTACACAAATTTGTTCCGAGGCGGGAATAGAACCCGTAACCTCTGCGTCGCAGGCGCACTCTCGCCCGCTGCGCCACTGAGGTCGTTAATTTAGTCTTGTCATGTGTACTTGTGTTGTCATGAGTACTAATATTACACTATTAGTAGGTGGGTCACGTCAAAAGAACGCTGGAAGGAGGGGTGTGATGGCGCTAGTATTTTGTGCAACACATCCCCACCACTTTTTTCCAGCGTTCTTTTTAAAAGACGCGACCTCTAGTAGCTATTGCCACGGTCTGACTCTTGCTACTTGCACCTAGATTATTCTAAAAATGAATATACAGGATGGATTTTTGAGACGGGATAGTACCCGTCGGTTTCTGAAAGCTCGATCAACACTAATCGGCTGTCAAGTCACTTGCTATCTCTATAATTTGAAGTAAAAGCTGAAATGTGACTTGACAGCCTAGTTTAAACGTGGGGTGTGTAACTTAAGAGGGGTGATCGGTGAAAAGTGACATTATCTGATAGTAACAAGTCAAACCTGTAGATGGAGCCATGATCGCATAAGTACCGTAGTAGCATGTCCAAGAGTTACTCGTCGAGTGTGATTAGAACTCCGGTGGCGCAGCCCCGTATCAAGGGGAAGGTCGCGGGTTCAAATCCCGGTCGGAGAATAACTTTTGGGAAATTATAAAATTTTTGTGATTTCCTTAGTAAACACTATAAATCTAATAAAAAAATTGACATTACCTGATCATGATGATGCTTGTGTGGTAGGGAACGCTGTCGGTCCAGCACAAGGGGGCGTATGGCGGTGGGGGGGACGATGTGGGGGGCGTGGCGGCCCAGCGAGCACGCCCCACCAGCGCTGCCCACGCAGCGGTTGTGGAGCTGGGAAATAAATATATAACGGAACCATATTTACATTGCCTTCATCATCACGACATTGACTTCACGACGTTGATCAACAGGTAACTCAGATCTCATACCAAGAACCATGAGATGGTACTATGAAAATAATTTAAATAAATAATATTATATAATATTTATATACAGGGTGGGCAAAAAATCGTGGATCAAACGAAACAGGGTGATGGTGGGGATTATTTGTAATCAAAAATTTCTCTGCGGCAGAGCTCTCACTTGATCTTTTTTTGAAGTTACAACTATTTTTGCGATTTGAAGAAAATACCAGAAATATTTTAATAAATAGGCAATTTGAATAAAATAGGTATCCATTTTACTTAAATTGCCTATTTATTGCAAATTTCTGGTATTTTCTTCAAAAACACTAAAATAGTCGTAACTTCTAAGAAGATCAAGTGAGAGCTCTGCCGCAGAGAATGTTTTGATTACAAATAATCCCAACTATCACCCTGTTTCGTTTGATCCACGATTTTTTGCCCACCCTGTATATAATAAATGAAGCTAAAATACTCACTGTGACGTGGCACCACCGGCAGTGGAGCCCTGTGATTCCGTTGTAGCCTTTAATCTTTTTCCTGCACCTCGCGCATTTGCCGTGACAGTTACCTGAAAATATATTTGACAATGAACACAAACAATTGTAAACCCGAAGGCTGCGCCAACTACGTAGATTGATAACATAATATTCATGATGAAGCCAGCACATACGATTTTAATCCCAACGACTGCGCCAACTATATAGCTTCTCAGGACGGATTTACACCTATCCTAAAACTTTGGGCTAAAGAAAGTTGGTGAAGGAAATATTTAAGCTACCATTTGAAAAGAACGATAGAGGACGGTTTTTTGTTTTTTTTAACACTAATAAATGACACAGGTTTGAAGTAACCATACATACATACCTTCTATCCAGTGATGCGCCAGGGTGGCGGGCGCTCGCTTCGACTTGGAGTACGTCGCGATACACGACGCCGGCGCCCTTTGCACGCAGCGTTCGTGCACTGTAAACTTGCAGACTGTGGATGGTAGAATAGAATAGTTTATTTTGACACAGTTCACAGAGAATACAATACACAGAGAATACAATACACACAATATAAAGAGACACAGAAATTACAATATAAAGAAAGCCTAACAGAAGAAACTAAACAGAAAACAATATGTAGTTATAAATTAGTTTGGAGCAAAGTCCCTCTGTGTAGTGTGGGCCAAATAGGTCCTGTCTCAGCATAAATGCTGCTCTCCACAGTATAGTTTAATTATTTATTTATACTTTACCAGCTGATCCCGCACCGCCTAACAGCCAATGAGTGTCAGAAGCTTGACAGTTACGAAACTCGTGAAAATATTGTATTTATTTTTTGTAATTTTTTTATGTTTTTAATAACAAGCAAAGAAACCATATCATAAAAAATCATAAATTATTAATAATAATTCGTCACAAAATAATGACTTCACAATCCAACCGGCTGCGCCAACTGTTATCGACACAAGCAAAATGAACCTTACTCACATGTACAACAAAGTCCTTTCTTCCCCAACCCCACCAGCATGTTCAGACAAAGGTTGCAGTAGGCTGGTCTACTGAAATGTTTCAGCCTCCAAGCGTGTTCGCCGTCTTCTTTCACATTTGTATCCAATCCTAGGAGTACAAGCAGAGGGATTGTCGTCATGCTGAAAAGACGAATGAAGTATTATTTGACAACCTTCACAGCTCAGTTGGTAGTAACTCTGTTTTCTACGTTGGAGGTAGCGGGTTCCATCCCCAGCAGGAACAAATATTTGTTTGATTTATTAATTTGGATTTGGACATTAAGGATGTTATTTTTCTGGGTTTTATGATTCAATATGAGTACGTATTTACAAAAGAAAATTTTTTAAGTAGGTATTATATCAGCTAGTATATCTATAGTAGGTACGAGCTTTGCTTAGATTTGTGACTACCTAGATAGTGCAGTGTAGGATGTCCACCAATATTTATTTGTTAAGCTCTTTGTGAAATAGTTTGTCCAGAAGTATTTGAATAAGTTTGGTGTGTAAGGAGTTTTCTCACCCTCCTCTTTTCCATTCGTCCAGAGACACTGTCCCGTCTGCATCATAGTCAATCTCCACCATCATGTCTTGAAGGATCTGGAACCAAAGATTGACGTCAATTAATTTAAATAAATACATTTTTTTTAATCCTCATAGGTCTGCAAATTTTATTTATCTATTAATATTATACCTATTATAATAGTCTATTTGGTAGGCTTATTAGAAGTCATTAACTACAAAAAGTCACTAACTACCTCTATTGGACCGGCGCACTCGCCTGAATGAGCTTTACAATAATCAAAAACCCATTTATTTCTAGCTATTCTAGTTTCACCGACATGGCACCTGCTTAGAGTTATTATTCAACATAGTTATTATTGGTCAAAGTCAAAATATATTATGTTTATTCAATGAAATCACAAGGATAACCTTGAAATGTCTTATAACTAAGTGACTCTAGGTGATGCCAGTTCCACGCGACCAACGCCGAGAAGAACAGGCAACAAACTCGGCTTGGTATCTATCGCTCTTTCATATGATCCTCGTTACAATGTAATAATATACCTACATTATTAAAGCTATATAAAACAATCACTGTAGTGACATAGTAAAAAAAATCGCTTTCTCTGTCCCTATATGCCTATGTATGCTTAAATCTTTAAAACTACGCAACGGATTTTGATGCGGTTTTTTTTAATAGATAGAGTGATTCAAGAGGAAGTAATATGTATAATACATGCATGATATGTGCATCCGTGCGAAGCAGGGGTGCGCGGGCGGGTCGCTAGTAAGTAATATAACAGAGAAATTGGCATAAATCAAAACTTTAATAGCGTTTTCAGCACTTTTAGTTTTTAGTGACTTCTAGCAATAAGCCGACGTTTCATTATCTTATATACTTCTGCAAAGCCTGAATCTATATCTACATACAGGTCGCAACTCAGAGGTCTCCCAACCGAGGTATTCCGCAACAGTCATCATTTGGTTGACAATGCAGTCCATTTCATTTGTGTCCAGGACGCCATTGCCATCCGTGTCGTAGAGTCGAAACATGACTGGAAAGTGTTTATAACATTAAAACTTTAACGAAGAAAATTTAAATACTTCCTACTAATATTATAAACGCGAAAGTTTGTATGTATGGTAAGTATGGATGTTTGTTACTCTTTCACGCCAGAACGGCTGAACGGATCTGGATGAAACTTGGCAGAGAGATACATTATAGCCTGGAATAGCACATAGGCTACTTTTTTTCCGTGGGAATACCGGGATTTAAACCTGCGCGGGTGAAACCGCGGGGCGCAACTAGTTTTGATCAATCTGACTCTATGCAGTTGATATAAGACATTGACATAAAAGTAATATTGAAATAAGAATGCTCCAAGAAAGAAAAATAATTTATCAACCCAATATAACAAAAAAACCAAAACAAAGGTACAGACAGGTAACAAAAAATAATAATTTATAGACTAAAATAATAATAATAGAAAAAAACAGAGTCCTGCATGGTGTAAACTATAGGCTAATAGGTCCCTGGCTCAGTATTTGCTGCTCCGTTACCCTTTTCACAGGTAACAGCGCAGCACTGGTATTCTGCCTAGAGAGATGGTGGTACGGGCCATGTACTTACACTCAAGCTTGTCTTCAGGTCTACCAGCCTCCAAGAGAGACAGATAGCACACAATGTCCTTGAGAGACACCCGCGCGGTGTGAACCTCCAGAGTAGAAGACCTTCGGATGATGTTCCTGAAATCTGAACGAAGCAAATGCCTGTAAGGTAGAAACTTACTAATATTATAAACGTGAAAGTTTGCAAGTAAGTATGGATGGATGTTTGTTACTCTTTCACGCTGGAACGGCTGAACGGATCTGAATGAACCTTGGCAGAGAGATACATTATAGTCTGGAATAATACATAGGGTACTTTTTATCCCATGGGAATACCGGGATTTAAATCTGCGCGAGTGAAACCGCGGGGCGCAACTAGTCAAATATAGTTTAAAGCAATCCTGTGTCTATCACTCTAGTGTTTTACTTTTGGATAAAGTAGGGGAGACCGAGAAGAGTTGTGACAAGGACGATTTCTCCCAACCCATTATAATGGGTTGGGAATGGACCCTACGCTAGAGAGCGTTCAACACCGCTGTTTAAATCAATCCTGTGGCTATCACTCTCTAGTGTTTTACTTTTGGATTAAGTAGGGGAGACAGAGGAGAGTTGTGACAGAGGTGAGTTGTGACAAGGACGATTTCTCCCAACCCATTATAGCTAGCGAGCGTTCAACGCCGCTGTTTAAATCAATCCTGTGGCTATCACTCTCTAGTGTTTTACTTTTGGATTAAGTAGGGGAGACAGAGGAGAGTTGTGACAGAGGTGAGTTGTGACAAGGACGATTTCTCCCAACCCATTATAGCTAGCGAGCGTTCAACACCGCTGTTTAAATCAATCCTGTGGCTATCACTCTCTAGTGTTTTACTTTTGGATTAAGTAGGGGAGACAGAGGAGAGTTGTGACAGAGGTGAGTTGTGACAAGGACGATTTCTCCCAACCCATTATAGCTAGCGAGCGTTCAACACCGCTGTTTAAATCAATCCTGTGGCTATCACTCTCTAGTGTTTTACTTTTGGATTAAGTAGGGGAGACCGAGGAGAGTTGTGACAGAGGTGAGTTGTGACAAGGATGATTTTTCCCAACCCATTATAGCTAGCGAGCGTTCAACACCGCTGTTTAAATCAATCCTGTGGCTATCACTCTCTAGTGTTTTACTTTTGGATTAAGTAGGGGAGACAGAGGAGAGTTGTGACAGAGGTGAGTTGTGACAAGGATGATTTCTCCCAACCCATTACAGCTAGCGAGCGTTCAACATCGCTGTTTAAATCAATCCTGTGGCTATCACTCTCTAGTGTTTTACTTTTGGGCAAAGTACCTACAAATGGAGATGCAGCCGGCTATAGAATGTCCACCAATATTTTGTACAGACCTTCGATCTTGGACTGATTGACGTACGTTTACGCTACCTCAAGGATTATAGTGCTACCTGCTAGTGATTTTATCTGTGTTTGTCATTTAGAACTCATTAATTTATTTATTTATTCGGGTCTACCAACAGCTGTTACGACAATACATCCAATAAACGAAAAATACATCTACGTACGTATGTACTATTCAGAGCTAATTGCACAACTAATTATATGTAAATAATACATACATTAAAATTAACTAAGTGGACAGGGTAAGTATCTAAATATATATAACTCAAAGGTGACTGACTGACTGACTGACTAACTGACTGACATAGTGATCTATCAACGCACAGCCCAAACCACTGGACGGATCGGGCTGAAATTTGGCATGCAGGTAGATGTTATGACGTAGGCATCCGCTAAGAAAGGATTTTGATCAATTCTACCCCCAAGGGGATAAAATAGGGGATGAAAATTTGTATGAAACTTTGAATTCCTTGACGCGAGCAAAGCCGCGGGCGTCAGCTAGTGTAAGCATAAAACAGGAACAGTGATTATTTGGAAAGATTTTTTTTTTGTGACATTAAACAAAAAACCTAACCATTTGAAGTTCTCGGCCAAGTGTCGGCGGAACTTAGGAAGGTTAACTGAAAAAATATCAATATTTTGATGCTATTTAGTGATCTACAGAGCCTTGGAACAGGGGAGTTACATTCAGTACAGTACCAAGGAATTTAAGTACATAATATTGTTCGATATGATGCCTACAGCTTCATTTTATTATCGAACTGCACGCCATAGGCAGGGAGTTCATCCACACACCTTGGAGCCAGGATGGTCGCGCACTGTTCGTTTTCAGAGGAACTTCCTCCCGCGCACTCTAAGGTTCTCGAATGCGCTCCCTGCGGATGTTTTCCCTGGAGAATACAGTATGGGGTTCTTCAAAAAAGGCGTGTTAAAATATTTAAAGGGTCAGCAACGCGAGTGTGACACCTCTGGTGTTACAAACGTCCATAGGCTACGGTGACCGCTTCCCATCAGGTGGGCCGTATGCTTGTTTGCTACCTTGGTAGTATAAAAAAAAATCAAATTCCTTGGTACCTTCTATCTTGGTCTGGTTGACGTACAAGCTGCCTGCTAGTGATAAGATCAGTTTGTCATTCATTCATTTATTATTTATTCAGGGCTTCCAGTGAGTAATACACAATTCTTACAAAAATAATCAAACAATGATGATACATTTCCTGTGCTTATTCCTTGAAGTTAGCCACAGCTAGCACAAGTGTTGGCTATGAGACAATATTGAAAAGATAAAATGATAAAAAGTCAATTACATTTCATAAGATAAAAAAAACACTAAAAATTAAACTTAATAAACTAAAATAAATCGAATTAATAAATCTACTAACCAATGCATGTATATAATAATTGATTGAATGATTTAGGAGGCATATTCAGAAAGATGAAGTTGAAATGAAAGTTGAAACAAAAGGCACACAAGAATCAAAATCTAAAAAAAGAAAACAATGAGTAAAAAAAAAATCTTCCATAACCACAATGATTACTTACAATAGTTTTGTAAAATACAACATAATTACATTCATTTATAGTCGATAAGTAAAAAAATAGAAGTATATTTCATCCCAGTACCTTCTATCTTGGACTGGTTGACTCGCAGCGAGTTGCTGCTCTTCCGACTAGAGTTGCGTGACATCTGGCTGTGACTGGGGCTGGCCTCCGTACGCCGGTCGAGACACAGCTCGTGTGAGGAATACGACGGGTGCGTAGTCACCGCAAACATGGGGTGGACGCTGCCTGGATATCACATTACAGACATACAGACGAAGACAAGAGCTAATGTGACTCTCGCTCGCACTTTTTTAATCATAATCATAAATCATTTATTTGCGCCAAT
Organism: Plemyria rubiginata; assembly: GCA_963576535.1. Classification (NCBI taxonomy): domain Eukaryota; kingdom Metazoa; phylum Arthropoda; class Insecta; order Lepidoptera; family Geometridae; genus Plemyria; species Plemyria rubiginata. Next base: position 1,846,348 of record OY754911.1, on the reverse strand, counting down.
GGTGTGTGTATGTAGTGATAAAATTTATAAAAATAGATAGCAGTCATTACCCATAGCTGGGATGCAAATAATGGGTGTGGGCTTTAAACAATTGAGTAGGTACTAAATATAAAACAACAGTAAAATTCACAATAATAATGGAACAAACAATAACAATCAGATTCAATCAAAATAATTAATAGCATGTTAGTAATAGTATGTCAAATATATTATTCAATGTCAAAGAACCTCTTGTATGTGTTTTGATATGTTGAAAGATATAAAATCACCAAACCCATTTTCGAAAAATCGCAAACAACCACAAAAATTTTGTGTGCAATCACGTTGCGCACATTTTATTAAAAAAATCATTTTGATCGATACAAGTTTTCCTACTTAAAAGTTTGCTTTTCTAGTTTTCGTACATAAGTAAGCTTTTGAGATAGGAAAACTTGCATCAATCAAAATGAAATTTTTACCAAACTGTTGTTTGCTGTGATTTTATATCTTTAAAAATGTAGAATCGTGCGAGCAAGAGGTACATTAGGTGTTGTCAACGCCTTAAGCTGGACTATCATCTTCCTACCCTAGTACCTTGTTCGCTCATCGGGCCTAATTGTCTAACTCGCTGGTAATCGTCGGCACAGATGGAATAACACATAGGCTACTTTTTATCCCGTGGGAATACCGGTATTTAAAACTACGCGGGTGAAACTAGTAGTTACATAGGGCGCTACTAGTAGTTACATACTATACTCGTAAATTGCAAGTTAAATTTATGTTATCTCCTCTTAAGAGTGCGGTGACAGCGGCTCGCAATTTCGAGGTGCGATTGGCTATTATTTCATTTTATTTCATTTCGGGGAGGTTGTTTGAAAGAATAACTCTAAAGAAACACGCATAAATACTGTTCGAATACAATTAATACAATAATATAAGGGAAATGTGCTTGAGTCAGAAATCATTTTGGTATTAGGTAAACGTAGACCAAACATACTAATACCAAAATGATTTCTGATTCGGGCATGTTTCCCTTATATTATTGTATTATTTGTGTTCGAACAGTATTTATGCGTGTTTCTTTAGAATTATTCTTTCAAAAAACCTCCCCGAAATGAAATAAAATGAAATAATAGCCAATCGCACCTCGAAATTGCGAGCCGCTGTCACCGGAGCCTTAAAAGGCCGGCAGCGCATCAGAAACGCCTCTGGTGTTGCAGGTGTTTATGGGCGACGGTGACCACTTCCCATCAGGTGGCCCGTATGCTCATTTGCCAGCTTTGGCATAAAAAAGTTAAAATAGAAAATAGGTTGTATACCGGTTCGACTCCTGGACCCCTTGTCGCTGCCATCGACGGAGTCTCCGGAGCTCTTCCCCAGCTGTTGCAGCCGTTCAGCCAGACCATGGATCTTGGACGCCAGGCTCAACTTACCCTGGAACCATAATGACACATTCGTTACTTACCCACAATATTTTTTTTTTGTACACTATTTGGTTATATTTAATGAATGTAATTGGGTTTTAACCGTGTATATTAAATTAAAAAAAAATGAAAAAAAAATATCTTAAATAAATAATAAATTCGTGTATATACGCATGCGGATATTAAAAATGGATAAATTAAATGTTTAATATGATATCCTAACGATATTCAACCTTATTTTGCTGTCGTTACAGACAATTTCGTTGGTCCTTAAACAGACCACTAACATTTTGAGAGCATCCGCCAATCCTCATTTTCAAACTTTTTTCTTCTTTTTTCCGTTTATGGCTCCTACCCGTCAATCGACAGACAATCTTGCCGGTGTCAATTAAATAAATAAATAAATAAATAAATAAATAAATAAATAAATAAAGCTGGACAATCCACACAGCACTATCTAGCCCCAAAGTAAGCTATTCAAAGCTTGTGTTATGGGTACTAGATAACTGATATATTTAATACATTATATACTTACATAGATAGATTTTTTTTATTATATACATAGAAAACACCCAGACCATCGGAACAAATTTCTGCAGATCGTACACAAATTTGTTCCAAGGCGGGAATCGAACCCGCAACCTCTTGCGTCGCAGGCAGGCTCTCGCCCGCTGCGCCACAGAGGTCGTCAACAAAACTTGACTACAAAGTATTACAATTGAATTGTAATACTTTGTAGTCAAGTCAGTCCATAGTCAAGTCGTCGTCATTTGTTTTGAAGAAAATAATCGGCAATCGTGATGTCATTTACATGTGGTGACATTGACGTTGACAACTCACGTGGTCGGCATGCGCGGTGACGGCGGCGCAGGCGGCGGTAGAGCTGGCGGCCGCCATTTCGCGAAGCGCCGGCCTTCGCTCGCGTCGCACGAAAGACAGGAACAAATGCCTGGAACGTACGAGCCAGTTTCTAAATCCAATCCAATGAGGTAAGAAACCCATTAGGAGTTTCCCAAGTATAGGATCCAACCTAAATCAAGAAGCATAATTCACAAAAACGCAAGCGAAATACGTAAAACAATAGAAGTCAACAAAGTCGTTCGTCACTTTGCTTTTCAATTTCTTTTTCGATTTTCAGATTTTAATTACAACTTTCACTTTCAATTTTTAATTTCAATTTTCAATTTCAATTATCAATTTCAATTTTATTTTAATTTTTAAGTTATATATTTATTCATAAACCATTTTTAAGCATCGTATTTGAAAGCCAACTTATAAGTAAATCATTAATACAATGACCATTTTGGGTACGGAACCCTAAAAAGAACCAACCTGGAAAGCTCATCAGGAGTGGACACCTCCAGGAAGGTATCCAAAAACCACTTGAAGTTTTCATAGTCAATGTCCTGGAACAAAGAAAGAACCATTTACTATCTAACATTTAAAATTAACTACCTAACTTTTTTTTTTTTTTATACAACTAGCTGATGGAACAAGCAGATGGCCCACCTGATGTTAAGTGGTAACCATCACCTATAAACAAAACATTGCCCCGCAGGTCACGCACAATAGGAACGTGCCCTACGATGCACTGCCCTGCGTCCATCAACTTGAGGCATACGGATGTTAAGCCTCATGTGCCTGTAATTACACCGGCGACCACACTCTTCAAACAGAAACACAGTGTTGCTTGGCGGCAGAAAAAGGCGTGGTGGTAGTACTTCCCCGGACGAGCCCTTCACAAAGAGCTCTACTACTCTTAACATAAACTAACATAAAGGGGATAACTAACATAAAGGGGATATCAAAGGAACAACCATTTATCTAACCAATATTTAAAATTAACTAACTAACATAAAAAGGGATATCCTATCGAAAAACGTATGTGTGTGGTCTTAAACGGTGAAAGAAAACATCGTGAGGAAGCAGAGCCCCGCGGTTTCACCCGCGTATTTTTAAATCCCGGTATTACCAAGGGACAAAAAGTAGCCTATGTATGCTATTCCAGACTATAACCTATCTCTAGGCCAAATTTTATCAGGATCCGTTCAGCTGTTCTTGCGTTATTGAGTAACAAACATCCATACATACATCCAAACTTTCACATTTATTATTAGTTTTTATTGTCCATTCAGTGTCGAGACCCTTGGTCCGTGGGGGTCCTAGCGCTATTAGGCTTTTTAAGGAAATAGCAAAAAGGTTAGTCGACGTCACAGGAGACCGAAGAGCTGGCAGCTACCTCGGACAAAGAAATAGTCTGACTATTCAAAGGGGGAACGCTGCCAGCATCCTCGGAACCTTGCCTAAAGGGACTCCTCTTAAGGCTCCGGTGACAGTGGCTCGCAATTTCGAAGTGCGATTGGCTATTATTTCATTTTATTTCATTTCGGGGAGGTTGTTTGAAAAAATAACTCTAGAGAAACACGCATAAATACTGTTCGAACACAAATAATACAATAATATAAGGGAAACATGCCCGAATCAGAAATCACTTTGGTATTAGTATGTTTGGTTTTACGTTTACCTAATACCAAAATGATTTCTGACTCAAGCACATTTCCCTTATGTTATTGTATTATTTGTGTTCGAACAGTATTTATGCGTGTTTCTTTAGAGTTATTCTTTCAAACAACCTCCCCGAAATGAAATAAAATGAAATAATAGCCAATCGCACCTCGAAATTGCGAGCCGCTGTCACCGGACCCTTAAACGGTGAAAGAAAACATCGTGAGGAAGCAGAGCCCCGCGGTTTCACCCGCGTATTTTTAAATCCCGGTAATACCAAGGGACAAAAAGTACCCTATGTGCTATTCCAGACTATAATCTACTTATATGCCAAATTTGATCAAGATCCGTTCAGCCGTTCTTGCGTTATTGAGTAACAAACATCCATACATTCATACATACATCCAAACTTTCCCATTTTATTATAAATAATGGTGGTGTAAAAAAATCACACAACACTATCTAGCCCCAAACTAAGCCAAAGCTTGTACTATGTTTTTTGTTATATCCGTTGTGAGCAATAAAGTATTTTCTAGCTATCTATGGGAACCTGCAGTGCAAGTACCGTTCTTATCGATCGCTTAATTTGAAACTTAGAATCGTCAAAATTCGTTAAAACTGGTTTTATCCATTGACGAAACCATTTTTAGCGAATTTTTGACGATTCTAAATGTCAAATAAGCGATCGATAAGAACGGTACTTGCACGGCAGATAGTTGATTAATACTTAATATACTTTTTTTTGTAAATACATACTTATAATATTATATATAACACCCAGACATAGAACAAACATCTATGTCCATCACACAAATGTTGAAAAAATGAGTTACTACCAACTAAGCTGTGAAGGCTGTCTATTTTATAATATTAGTTAGATATAATATTAGATAGATTCGTAGCATCTAGGCAAAGCTCATCAGTTGCCAGGCAACGATCTTTGATCTTGGTAAAACAATCTTGTCAGTATCGAGTATAAATAGCCCTGGGGTACATAAAAGGTCCAAGATAAATAACGTAAAAGCCTCCTTGGGACTTGGAAAAATATATATCACGCTCTGAACTTTTTGGGTTTAAGATCATTTATTTCTCAAAAAGAATACATTATTCACTTATATGAGAAAACAATTATAAGTAACATAAATTGACGGGCTAATCGTCATAAAAAAGTCTAACTAAAATAACAAAAAATAAGAAATATAATTCTAAGATGCCGGTAGTTTTGGATACATTGCTCACTGGTTCGAAACATCAGGTTGTTGTGTTGATTCCAACTATTTACACGGACTTAGTAGGTAATAAACTAAATGTGACATGGATCGATAAGCATCTTACTGGCTAGGAAACATTTGTTAACGATTTTATTTTGATTTAGTTTTATGTAAAGTGGGTATAAGGTACTAAGGAAATGTAGGTTAGTAAGTTTTTGTTTGTTTTATTTTTATTTAAGTACCTTAGTAATAACTTTTTTTTTATTGGCGAACCGTGCTCATTTTTAACTTTTTATTTAATTTTTAACTTGAGATAATAACAATATCACCAGAGAGATTCAACCAAAAATAAATTAGCTTTTTTTTTTTATGTTCTAATATTATTTGTGTCTAACCATAAAATTTTGGATCGCACAGTTGTAGTAGTAGTATGTTTGGGATAATAATTTAAATGTTTTTATTTTATTGGGTTGGTAGTTAAGTTACTATCCCTAATTTATATTTAATTTTGTCCTCGTCGGCGGATTCACGCAAGTTTTTAGGACGGGTTTCTATAATTTTAGGAACCCCATTAATGTATTTGATAGTAAGCTGGTTTTCGCCTCGTTCAGTACGTAGTATTAGTTCTTCTTTTAGTTTTTTAAAATGCTCCTGCTGTTTGGGTGTTTGGTCGCCGAATATTTTTATGGTGTCATTTTTATTTAAATGTCTATTACGAAGAACGTCTTTAGCTGATTCATGTGACTTGAAGCAGATCTTCAGATGACGAATTTTCTTAGGGTTGTACTTTCCAATGCGAAATATGCTAGCTGGCTCAGGACTTTTCGGATCAATCGTTTTAATAATATTAAAAACATCTCTTTTGTCTAGGTTGGTCCTTTCTTCAGGTTCTTTTGACAACTGTTCTGGTACACCGCCGATAATTATATTTCTGCTTCTTCACTTAGTTCTTAGTTCACGATCGTTCAGCTCAGCCGCAATGGCTTCATACGAACTAGAGAGTGACATGGGAGATGGAGGACTTGCTTTCAGCATCGTTATTTCGGATTCCAAGGCTTCGAGTTTCTCTTTTGTGGTTACATTAATTTTAATTTTAATAGACGTTATATCTTTTGAAATGTTATCCATGAACTCTTTTTGATTTAAATTAATTGTTGTTAACATTGACATCAACTGTGTCATCTGCTTTCGCATCTCAGCTACTTCACCCAATACGGCATCATTATCAGTAGTTCGTTTGCGTTTAGTTCGCAACGTGAGTTGATTGGTTCCACTATTATCCGAGAATATATTGTTACAGCTCGCGAGGTTAGGTTGAGAGTCACTGCGACCCACGACAAAGCCATTTCTAGTAGGAGAGCGCACTACACTCATGATCCGTGTGGTGCGATCGTAGGTACTCGGCAGTGTCTTTTTGTTATAGTAAAGTCGAACAACACACAGTAGGTAGTTCATGCAATTTTAGCACTTCACTAGACTGTTTTAAGAATCGGTTTGGTCTGTATTAAATTTTAGTTTTATATAAAATATTTTGTCGACACGTCTACACTTCACGACGCCCGTACGCCAAGTCAACTTTTACCGATATTTTTGCGATAATATTAACACAAATAGTAGTTATAAATGGTTGACAAAACAAAATAATTGGAAATTTTTGTACAAACAACTTAGAAAATTATCTGTAAGCTGTTATGAAGTGAGAAGAGTCGTAGAGCTCTTTGTGTGTGGCTCGTCCGGGGAAGTACTACCACACCGCCTTTTCTGCCGCCAAGCAGCAACGCTGTGTTTCGGTTTGAAGAGTGTGGTCGCCGCGCCGGTGTAATTACAGGCACATGAGGCTTAACATCTGTATGCCTCAAGAAGATGGACGCAGGGCAGTGCATTGTAAAGCACGTTCCTATCGCGCGTGACCTACGAAGCAATGCTTTGTTATAGGTGATAGTTACCACTTATCATCGGGTGGGTCATCTGCTTGTTCCATCAGTAGTTGCATAAAAAAATAAGTTTCATCCCACTAATATTATAAATGTAAAATTTTGGATGTTGTTACTCAATCACACCAGAACGGATGACGGATCTGGATGAAATTTGGCACAGAGATTATAGTCTGGAATAGCATATAGGCTACTTTTTATGCCGTGGGAATACCGGGATTTAAAACTACGCGGGTGAAACCGCAGGGCGCTACTAGTATTATAAACGCGAAAGTTTGTAAGTATGGATGAATGGATGGATGGATGTTTGTCACTCTTTCACGCCGGAACGGCTGAACGGATCTGGAAGAAACTTGGCAGAGAGATAGATTATAGTCTTCAATAGCACATAGGCTACTTTTTATTTCGTGGGAATACCGGGATTTAAATCTGCGCGGGTGAAAACGCGGGGCGCAGCTAGTTTTATTGTAAACTAGCGACCCGCCCGCGCGCCCCTGCTTCGCACGGGTGCACATATCATGCATGTATTATACATATAAACCATCCTCGTGAATCACTCTATCTATTAAAAAAACCGCATCAAAATCCGTTGCGTAGTTTTAAAGATTTAAGCACACATAGGGATATAGGGACAGAGAAAGCGACTTTGTTTTATACTATGTACTGATACATAGGTAAAAGAAAGAAAGAAAGAAAGAAAGAAAGAAAGAAAGAAAGAAAATACATTTATTTGACACACATAAGTACATACAGAAAAAAAAAGAAATGAAGAAATACAGAACGGACAGGAAACTATAATAGGTTGGTATAAAACATATTACTTACAATAGAAGAAAAAAAAAACATAACACACGTACAAACATACACAAAGAAAAACAATGTCTGCGGCCAGTCCCGTCCCGTTCAGAGTAGTGCGTAGGTACCTACGTACTGTATGCCAAAAAGGCCCTAACTCAGCTTTTGCTGCTTAGCAAAGTTGGTACCTAGGTAGCCAACCTTACCAAGCCGCGCTGGTTTTAAGGTAAGGTAAGGTTTAGGTACTCATACTATCATCTCACACCCAGACTTCCTGTCTGGAGAAACATCTATGTTCATCACACAAATGTCTGTTCTGTGTGGGGACCGAACCTACGGCCTACGGCGCAGAAGGCAGAGCTACAACTGCCAACTGTGAAGGCTGCCCTAACTAACCAACTGAGACTTGCGAAAATCTAAAGCTTATGTACGTGTCCCAATACACGCTCGTCCAACTTCTATATCTATCAATAGCTTAAGCCTATCGCAATGGCATCACTAAGGGATATAAACGACAAGAGCGCTACCCATCTTCATTTGGAGGCTCGTGGCTCGTTCTATTGGCTTAGGTTTTATTACCCGGGCCGCGGGTTAGAATAAAATATATCTGTATTTTTGCCAAGTTTCAACCAGATCCGTTCAGCCGTTCTGGCGTGAAAGAGTAACAAACATCCTACTAATATTATAAACGTGAAAGTTTGTAAGTATGGATGGATGGATGGATGTTTGTTACTCTTTCACGCCGCCGGAACGGCTGAACGGATCTGGATGAAACTTGGCAGAGAGATACATTATAGTCTGGAATAACACATAGGCTACTTTTTATACCGCGGGAATACCGGGATTTAAATCTGCGCGGGTGAAACCGCGGGGCGCAACTAGTCTATCCATCCATTCATCCATACAAACTTTCGCGTTTATAATATTAGTAGGATAGGATACTTAGTAGGATATATTTTTGAGACGGGACAGTAAGGGCAGAGTAACCAAGCCTTTTTCTGCACAGCAGCGTTGCTGTGTTTCGGTTTCAAGAGAATGGTCGCCGGTGTAATTACAGGCACATGAGGCTTAACATCTGTATGCCTCAAGTTGATGGACGCAGGGCAGTGCATCGTAAGGCACGTTCCTATCGTGCATGACTTACAGAGGCTTATAGGTGATGGGTACCACTTAACATCCGGTGGGTATCTGCTTGTTCCATCATTCCATCAGCTAGTTGTATAAAAAAATAATAGTAAATAACTTTATTTATGTATCTTATATCTTCACTACATAGTATAAAACAAAGTCGCTTTCTCTGTGCCTATATCCCTATGTATGCTTAAATCTTTAAAACTACGCAACGGATTTTGATGCGGTTTTTTTCAATAGATAGAGTGATTCAAGATGAAGGTTTATATGTATAAAACATGCATGATATGTGCACCCGTACGAAGCAGGGGCGCGCGGGCGGGTCGCTAGTTCAAAATATTAAAGCGTGCGAGTGACAGTATTTTTACTGGTGTCGGTCCCAATGTTTGTTTAGACATAATTTCCCTGTGATGAAGGAAAATAAAAATAAGCATCCGAGATGAAATACTCGGAAAATATTCATCCACTTTGCTTTGAAGGCGTACGATATTACTTGGAGCTACATTTACTTGGTGAATTCTGAAGCTTTTTCAGGGAAAATGAGATTTGTGAATTTCCACGGAAGTGTGTTTTCGTGCGTCGATGAGTTTACTGTTCAGAACTGTATGTTCACAGTGCCGGGTACTCTCAAGGGTTATTAAATAAATAAATAAATAATGCTGGACAATCCACACAGCACCATCTAGCCCCAAAGTAAGCTACTCCAAGCTTGTGTTATGGGTACTAGATAACTGATATATTTAATATATTGTATACTTACATAGATAGATATCTTTTATTATACATAGAAAACATCCAGACCTACGGAAAAAAATTCTGCAGATCGTACACAAATTTGTTCCGAGGCGGGATTCGAACCCGCAACCTCTTGCGTCGCAGGCGGACTCTCGCCCACTGCTCCACAGAGGTCGTCAATATATCCCCTCATCTGTGCCGATTACGATTACCAGAACAAATATCTGATGAAGAACCCTAACTGTTCTAGAACCGTAGGGCCTAGTAAATCTTAGAACGTAGAACACACTAGGGCCGTATTCTTGTTTGCCGTGTCAGTAGCTATACAACTACAACACGGGGTATAAAACAGCCCCGCAAAGCAACCCCTTATCTAGGTCGCCGAAATATCACTAGGTCGAGCCACCGCACGCGAATCTCAACTCAACCCTTTGGTGATATAGCTCATGTTCACTTGATCGTACGTAGAACCTTCGTAAGTAGTTGGTTGAGATTGTGTTATCTGTACGACTTTGTGGCAATGATGCGGAGACGTGAGATGCAGGTTTGATTCTCGTTTCTTGTGACACTCGTTTCTGTCAAAACGCGTGTGGTGAAAGTATAGAGGCTTTTTTTAGCACTTGACACATGTTTTAGAACATTTGAGGTAACATAACATGCCGGTTTCCTCACGATGTTTTCCTTCACCGTTTTAGAGTACTGGCACAGTGTATATTTTTTAACAGACAAACTTATTGATCCGTGACTGGTTTTGAACCCTCAGCCGGTTCGGAAGGGGTTGCTACCACTAAACTACATTATTCTAGAATATCATTTGATAATCTCTCTCTCTCTTATCGTGTCACTAGTTTCTTGTAAAACAGTGTGGTGAAAGTATTTTAGGTGAACCTCGTAGAGACTCCTTTATTTATTTATTTAAACATATGGGAACCAGATAGTTGATATACCTACATATACATATTTTTTTTGTAATTACATACACTTATAATAGATAATAACGCCCATACAGAGAACAAAATCTATGTTCACCACACAAATATTTGTTCTCGGTGGTATCGAACCCACGGCCTACGGCGCAGAAAGCAGACCTACTTCTTCTTGACTCTCTTTACTTACTTCTTGATTTATATTATTTGAATGATGTTCATATTACCTACTTATGTACCTATGATGCCTGTGCTAGCTGTGGTTGCCTTTGGTGGATAAATATAAATTAACTCGAACAAAGAAATATGTAGTACTTATCCGCTGATCTAATCTCCTTAAGCTGGAATAAACTTAATTAGACTTCGACACGTGTTTCACTTCTCTACGAAGCATCTTCAGGAAATTGACCCGCTGTGCACCGAACGTGTGAATAATTACAATTATTTATAAAATATACACGCAAATGTAATAACACGCCGTTGCGTCAGGCAGCGTGGCGACACGCGGCGTGGGTTAAATATAATTCTGGCTTTATTTACTTAACACTTTAATGCACAAAAATAATAACTTGGGTTTACAAAAGGTGGGCATACATAATGCTATGAGCATATTCTCCTGCCAACCATAAAGATAGATAAAAATAATGGTTAGGTTAGCTTCTGTCCTGAATAACTATAGCACATCACATGACAAGCACCAGCTTTCGATTAAAAAAAATCATTAAAATTGATCCACACAGTAAAAAGTTATGAGGTAACAAACACAGTCGAATTGAGAACCTCCTTTTTTGAAGTCGTTTAGAAATAACGTAGTAGAAAACTATGCAATGAAGGAAAAACGCCTTGAATAACATTACGCGAGCGAGGCCGAATGCGACAGCTAGTATTTTCTATTGGCTCAACTTCGATAATTCTTTGATTGTTTTTTTTTTGTTTTTTGATGTATTGGAAAAAGGCGCAATGAGTCAAAGTAGAATTTAGCTACAAAAGGGTAGGCGATAAAAATAACTGGCCCACTTCTGATTGAGCTATAACATTGTTTTATGTTACCAGACGCTGCGTGAGCTACCGAGTGGGTTTATCGCCCGGCCACTGATTATAGGCGCACTGAAGCCTATTTAACGGTATATACGTGCTATACGTGTCCTAAGAACGGTGTAAATATTGAAAGAAAGAAGAAGAAAGAAAGAAAATCCATTTATTAAACTACACAGACACATTACATGACAATTAGAAAGCAATTTGAGTTAAAAAAGATATACTACGACTAAAACAAATAAAATAAACGAAACTGGAGATGTGAACAATTAAATTTATATTTATTTTTACATTACATACAATTAAATTTATATTTATATTCTCTTGTCCGCCTGCGACGCAAGAGGTGCGGGTTCGATTCCCGCCTCGGAACAAATTTGTGTACGATCTGCAGAAATTTGTTCCGTTGGTCTGGTTATTTATGTATAATAAAAAATATCTATCTATGTAAGTATATAATGTATTAAATATATCAGTTATCTAGTACCCATAACACAAGCTTTGAGTAGCTTACTTTGGGGCTAGGTGGTGCTGTGTGGATTGTCCAGCATTATTTATTTATTCTAGGTAGGTCTCCTGAAATATCTTGTTTGCATTCATCTGTAGTTACTGATTTGTATTCATGGCGCAAGGGATTTGGAAATGTGATTGGATTTATTATAATTCTGATCTTTCTCTCTTTCAACTATTTCAAAATAATTTCAAAATCTTTCTCTCTTTCTCTTTCTAACTACTGCAAAATGTGGGTATGTGCCAAATGTAATGTTTGGACGTACCTCTGACTACCCCCCTTAGACATCCTCAAAGAATCTTGAATTAGTACCTACTTGATACTGGGAGATCTGAAGGGATATCTAACGTGCCTGGGGATCAAAGTCGTGAAGCTGTTTTTTTTTCTCTCTTTCAAAGAAAAACCCGACTCAAATCAAATACACTCATCCTACTAGTATAAGAAATCATATCAAATCAAATATTTTATTTTGTCAGAATTTTAGGTACATGGTAAATAAAGGTCTACACAAAATTCAAAGTATCACTAAAATCCTACGCAATAGTTTGTGAGTATGGATGGATGTTTGTTACTCTTTCACGCCGGAACGGCTGAACGGATCTGGATGAAACTTGGCAGAGATATATATTATAGTCTGGAATTACACATAGGCTATTTTTATCCCGTGGGAATACCGGGATTTAAAACTACGCGGGTGAGACCGCAGGGCGCAACTAGTACTACTATGACTCAAAAAGTACTAGTCAGATCTGACTCAAATTTAAATTACGGGACTAAATGACAAGCAGCACCTTTCGATTAAAAAAAGTATAATCCAAATTGGTCCACCTAGCAAAAATTTATGAGGATAAGAGGAGGACAAACAAAAAAAACTGCTGAATTGAGACCTCCTCCGATTTTTGAAGTCGGTTATAAACATAGGCGATATAAGTACAAATAACAAGTACTAATTATTTAAATTTTTTTAAGACGATGTGATATCACTGCATCAATCACGCCTTTTTCTGCCGCCAAGCAGCAACGCTGTGTTTCGGTTTGAAGAGTGTGGTCGCCGGTGTAATTACAGGCACATGAGGCTTAACATCTATATGCCTCAAGTTGATGGACGCAGGGCAGTGCATCGTAGGGCACGTTCCTATTGTGCGTGACCTACGGGGCAATGTTTTGTTTATAGGTGATGGTTACCACTTAACATCAGGTGGGCCATCTGCTTCTTCCATCAGCTAGTTGTATAAAAAAAAAAAAAAAAACAATCCCAAGGCTATTTCTAAGATTTTTTATTAATATCGTTATGGTTTAATATAAAACGCTTCATAACAAACGCCGAACTCAAAACAACACCAAAATATTATTTATTCAAGAAATCACAGCAATAATAATATCTAAGTCTTGTTATTATTCTTATAACTGGGTCAAAACTTTGGTTTCCAAGTTTTCCTCTACCAACCCTATTAACACGACGTCAGAATGTTTTGCTCTTTCAAACAACATCTACGTGGCATGCCACCGTAGCCTTTGTATGTTCAAGCATAATGAAACGAAAAAGTTAAAATACAGAAAAAAAATTGCACAAAACATTAAATAGACAGCTTCATGCTGGATAACATTATGTTCCAATTCAATAGTGTAGGTATTTTATTACATTGTAACGAGGATCATACAAAAGAGCGATAGATACCAAGCCGAGTTTGTTGCCTGTTCTTCTCGGTGTTGGTCGCGTGGAACTGGCACTAGAGTCACCTAGTTTTAAGACGTTTCAAGATGGTCCTTGTGATTTTATTGAATAAACATATTTTGACTTTGACTTTGACTTCCAGCCAAACTTTGGGTTGTGAGAAGACTTTATTAGGTAGTAGTGCACATTGTTAGATGAATGAACAAAAAAAAAAAAAGGAAAATGACGTGGTTTGCAGAACGTCGGCGTATTAAAACGTCTGTATGGTGACAACTTGATTGGCAAAACGACCTTCCAAAATGAAAAATCGCTAACGATATAAAACGTTAGGTATATAACAAGAAAAGCGGCATGCCACTATCATGTGCAATAGCCTTCTTAATACCAACCTCAATAGGACTGAACGTAAATGAGTGAACTTCAAATGCTTGTTATTCAATAGATATACCATTACCTAGGGATTGGACAAACTGTTGAATGTGAATCTTGTTTTGAGAATAAGTCCCCGAGTTTTTAACACGTTCACAGTCCAGTGGGATCACGTTGAGGACTTTGTACGTAAGTAATCTCTCCTTGGTTTTAATTATATTTGTTAGGTAGACAAACAGGATTAACTTTCAATAAAAAAAAATGCTCTAAATCTTTACATTAAAGTTTTGAGCTACGATTATTACATTGGAGATCTGCCTCTAGTCACGAATTTACCATTTATTTGTTTTACTAAAAAAATCGTTTAATAACTGACTGAATTCATCCTGGATTAAATTCATTTTGGACTAAATTCGTGTAGCACAAAATTGGTGTTGGACTAGAATCGTGAACGAACATTCTAACGTAGATCTGTTATCCTGTGTAGGACATTTTGTATTTCGGATATTAATACCGTGTAAAGGAATAATTAATTTATCAAGAACGTTGACAATACAAGGATTACACACACCACTTTATTCCTCAGCCATCGAAAATAAAAATAGTACAGTTTTATTTCTTTCTTTTCTATAGATTGATTTAGTAAAACAAGACTGGTCCAGTCTTGATATTAAAGAACAATCACACATCACTATCATCTTTGTTATGAAGATATTGTTATGATTCTCTGTATTTTGATACGGAAGTTGGTTCTTTATGATTTTGTTTGTTGATATACATACATATTTAAATAAAAAAAACACATATACTTGCCGCAGATTTGTACCACCCACTGTTTAATTTTACTTTTACTTTTTGGGTAATGTTTAAGTTCAAATTCAAAATATGTTTATTCAATAAAATCACAAGGATCATCTTGAAACGTCTTAAAAACTAGGTGACTCTAGTGCCAGTTCCGCGCGACCAACGCGTTCCTTTGTTAGGACGCGCTGTCGTTATAAATAAATTCATAAAAACCAAATTCAATTCATAATTTATTAATAAATAAATAATGCTGGACAATCCACACAGCACTATCTAGCCCCAAAGTAAGCTATTCAAAGCTTGTGTTATGGGTACTAGATAACTGATATATTTAATACATTATATACTTACATAGATAGATATTTTTTATTATACATAGAGAACACCCAGACCATCGGAACAAATTTCTGCAGATCGTACACAAATTTGTTCCAAGGCGGGAATCGAACCCGCAACCTCTTGCGTCGCAGGCAGGCTCTCGCCCGCTGCGCCACAGAGGTCGTCAATTCGTTATATTGTGATGGTGATTATTATAGGTGATGGTTACCACTTAACATTAGGTGGCCATCTGCTTGTTCCATCAACTAGAAAAAAAAAATATAAATAAAATTGAGAACCTCCTTCTTTTTGACGTCGGTCTTTTTCTTGTCGTGTCACTAGTTTTTTTCGATACCAGTGTGGTGAATGGGTTTAAAGTGCGCCTCAGACGCTACTTTCGAGCACTCGATACATATTTTAGAACTTTTTAGGTTTCCTTTCCAACGAATTTCATTAAATTTGGTATCCAATAGTTTTCAGGGGCGATAAATAAAGGTAATAAGGTTGCCTGGAAGAGATCGCTCTCAGCGATAAGGTCGCCCATTGTTTTACCTTAAATGTATACTTTTACTCTGTACTATGTTTCTGTGTGGTGAACAATAAAGAGTTATCTATCTATCTATAAATAGATCTAGCTAGGATTCAGCGACCGAGCAAAACTCGATCACCCAGGTTTTATAATAATGAGAATACCTACGCAGTCATGACGTCCAACTAAGTCTATTATTACTAGGTCAAGTACATTACCGACCAACATTAAACCAAACGAGATACTGACGTCATACCTCCCACCATGACGTCATCAGAACCTATCGAATCAATGAGCCTACGCCACAAACCGAACACGACCCTATTCTCACACAGATACGACTTAAAATAAATAAATACAGTTCCATGGAACTGGTCGCAGGAGAAGGATGTAGGGATAGCAGGAAGTGAGTTTGTAATTCGGGTCTTATTGCGTAGGCGTTAAGGGTGCTGCGATGGGGATTATAGAGGTTATTTTTATCGCCTACCATTAAGATGAATAGTGAATGGAATCAGCTTTTGTACTTTGCTTTCATGTGGATTTTTATCTAACCGTATAGACAGACTTCTTTCTTTATTTTTTATGGCTCCTGTCTATACATATACCTTCTATCTATGTTCCTTGATACCTACAATCTTGCCAGTGTCAAGTGATATGAGATATCAAGGAAGTTGGATACTTCCTATAAATGCAAAAGTTTGTGACTATGGAAGGATGTTTTGTTACTTGTATTCAAATTCCTTGTTTGTTACTCTAACTTCAGAACGGCTGAAAGGATCTTGGTGAAAATTGGCACAGCACAACAAATAAAAAAAAACGACCTCGAAAGGAAGATACCTATTATAGTCTGGAACAACCAAACACATAAGCTACTTTTTATACCGTGGGAATACCGGGATTTAAAACTACGCGGGTGAAACCGCCGGGCGCGCCTAATATAACATACTTACAGGATGGATGGATGGATGGATGTTTGTTACTCTTTCACGCCGTAATGGCTGAACGGATCTGGATGAAACTTTGCAGAGAGATATATTATAGTCTGGAATAGCACATAGGATACTTTTTATCCCGTGGGAATACCGAGATTTAGATCGCGCGGTTGGGCGGGTGTACCCCGGGGCGCAACAGTGAGAAATAAAAGTTTCTAGTCACGTCAGTCAAAAGTCGAGGCAGTCAATTGTTTTGAAGAAAATGGTGGCGGTTTCTTCAGAACATTAGAAACATTTTTGGTCAAATCACGATATCACATAATATATTTCATTCACACTTTCATTCCAAATGCTTACTCTTTGTGCTAAGACCACAAGTAATGTTGGTTAAAATAACTACGAAATTACACAATTAGAAAAGCAATTAAAATGAAAATGCTATGGCGGCCGGTTTCTGAGAGCTCGATCAAACGAATCAGAGTCACCACTTGCTATTACAGCTATTACATAAAATTTTACTGATATAGGTAGCAAGTAATTCGACATCTGATTAAGTTAAGTAATTCATTTATTATCTTATTATTAATTTAAATAAATAAATAATAAATAAATAATGCTGGACAATCCACACAGCACTATCTAGCCCCAAAGTAAGCTATTCAAAGCTTGTGTTATGGGTACTAGATAACTAATATATATTTAATACATTATATACTTACATAGATAGATATTTTTTATTATACATAGAAAACACCCAGACCATCGGAACAAATCTCTGCAGATCGTACACAAATTTGTTCCAAGGCGGGAATCGAACCCGCAACCTCTTGCGTCGCAGGCAGGCTCTCGCCCGCTGCGCCACAGAGGTCGTCTTCCTAGCCTTCATCATTTACTTCAAAGCCACAAGAACTAGTATTAAAAACAAAGCCACAACTAGTGTGGTCGTTATGTATAACTACAGGCACATGAGGCTTAACATCTGTATGCCTCAAGTTCATGGACGCAGGGCAGTGCATCGCAGGGCACGTTCCTATCGTGCGTGACTTTGGTAAGTGATAGTTACTACTTAACATGAGGTGTCCCATCTGTTTGTTCCATCAGCTGGTTGTATTAAAAACAAATACCCGCGGGCGTATAGATATGAGTTTTGTTCATTACTTCGCAAAACTCAGACATTGTGGGGAGATTGGAAAACTGAAGCTGTTTCATAGAAAGTTAACACAACTGTTTATTTAATGACTTTTGTTTCAAAAGGGTATGTTTAAATTTACATACATAAAATCACGCATATTTCCCATCGGGGTAGGCAGAGACGGATTTCCACTTGCTACGATCCAGACATATCTGTATACATGACGACCTCAGTGGCGCAGCGGGCGAGAGTCCGCCTGCGACGCAGAGGTTGCGGGTTCGATTCCCGCGTCGGAATAAATTTGTGTATGATCTGCAGAAATTTGTTCATTGGTCTGGGTGTTTTCTATGTATAATAAAAAATATCTATCTATGTAAGTATATAATGTATTAAATATATCAGTTATCTAGTACCCATAACACAAGCTTTAGTAGCTTACTTTGGGGCTAGATGGTGCAGTGTGGATTGTCCAGCATTATTTATTTATTTATTTATATCTCTTTCGCTTCATTCACTCTCATAACATTCGATACAAACGCAACGGCGGATTTTGTCGGGTGATACCGCTCTATAACTTATTAAATACTAGCGACTCGCCCGCGCGCCCCTGCGTCGCACGGATGCACATATCATGCGTGTATTATACATATAAACCTTCCTCTTGAATTACTCTATCTATTAAAAAAAAACCGCATCAAAATCCGTTGCGTAGTTTTAAAGATTTAATACATACATAGGGACATAGGGATATAGGGACAGAGAAAGCGACTTTGTTTAATACTATGTAGTGAAGGTGCCTTGAAACAGCGAGCACGCTGCAGCGCTGGGGCTGTGACGCTTGAGCAGGCAGAGTCTCTAAACCTCAAAACTAACATAAGACAAATGTAAAAACAAATAGAGCATTTTTCTCTCAGGTGATCGGCCTCCCCCATCTTCCCGTGCTAGGGAAACACTGCACCCGTGCAAAGCCAGGGCAGGTCGCTAGTAAATAAATAAATCAAATAAGGTACCCACTTCACCCCGATATCAGAACTCACTTCATAATGAAAACAGATCGCCCCATCGAGTGGCAGATAAGGGTTTTAATAATGCTTTAGCTGACACTTCTTGATAACGTTTTAAGTACCTTGTCCACTGAAACAGCTTCACGACTTTGATCCCCAGGCGCGGTAGATATCCCTTCAGATCTCTCAGTACCAAGTATCAAGGTTCTTTGAGGATGTCTAAGGGGTAATCAGAGGTGCGTCCAAACATAAAATTTGGCACATACCCACATTTTGCAGTAGTTAGTATTCCATACATGACAGGTTGCAAGCCCATCGCCGCTATTAGAATACTAACTGGATGTTTTCCTTCATCGTTTAGGAGCACTGGCATAGCGCACTTAAATTTTTTGTTAACTAAATCCATTGGTGCACGACCGGATTCGAACCTGCGACCTTACGATCGGAAGGCGGAGTCACTCCCACTAGACCACTGGTGCTCAGTACCTAGTCCATCACCATCCTTATCAGCCCGAAGAAGTCCAGGTCCACTTGGAAGAACACCGGTGGTCTAGTGGGACTGTGGGAGTAACCCCACCTTCCGATCGTTAGGTCGTATGTTCGAATCCGGTCGTGCACCAATATATTTTTCCTATTGAAAATTATGTGCGAAATACCAGTACTCTCAAACGGTGAAGGAAAACATCGTGAGGAAACCAGCATGTTGTAGAACCTAACAAGTTCCATAACACGTGTCTAGTGCTCGAAAAAAGCCTCTTGAGGCGCTCTTAAAATTCTTTCACCACACTGTCGAAAGAACTCGATAAGAAGAAGTGAACTTTCGAATGAAAACTCACCCCAAACCCTTGATTATAACTTTAGGGTATCATACACCCCATTGAAGGCTCTAGAGATTAAAGATGAGCCTGAAAGGACTTCTGTGGAGTTAATTAAACAAGGGATTATTTGAATTCGCTTTTCAACCGCAGTTGGTTGAAAACTGACACTGAAACAGCTTCACGACTTTGATCCCCAGGCGTATAAATAAATCCCAACTAATATTATAAATGCGAAAGTAACTCTGTCTGTCTGTCTGTCTGTTACGCTTTCCCGCTTAAACCTCTCAACCGATTTTGATGAAATTTGGCACAGACAATCTTTAGACCCTGAGAAAGAACATAGGCTACCTTTTATTGCGAAAAAAAGAGATGAAGAGATTAAAAGTACGCAGACGAAGTCGCGGGTACCAGCTAGTAAATAAATAATGCTGGACAACTCACACAGCACCATCTAGGCCCAAAGTAAGCTACTCAAAGCTTGTGTTATGGGTACTAGATGACTGATATATTTAATACATAAGATACATACTCATACTTACACATACTTACATAGATAGATATTTTTTATTACATAAACACCTAGACCAACGGAACAAATTTCTGCAGATCGTACACAAATTTGTTCCGAAGCGGGAATCGAACCCGCAACCTCTTGCGTCGCAGGCGAACTTTCGCCCGCTGCGCCACTGCGGTCGTATACCTTCAGATCTCTCAGTACCAAGTACTAACTCAAGAGTCTTTGAGGATGTCTAAGGGGGATAGTCAGAGGTACGTCCAAACATTCAATTTGGCACAAAACCCACATTTTGCAGAAGTTAGTATATTCCATTTTGAGTTCATTGAGTGAAAGAAAAAAAACATAGAGACAAAAAGAGCTCATTGTAGCCGTATTCGACCGGGGAAGTAGCACCAAGATTATTATAATGTTTAAGAAAAGTAGAGCTCTTTGTGTGTGGCTCGGCCGGGGAAGTACTACCGCCACGCCTTTTTCTGCCGCCAAGCAACAACGCTGTTTCGGTTCGAAGAGTGTGGTCGCCGGTGTAATTACAGGCACATGAGGCTTAAAATCTGTGTGCCTCAAGTTGATGGACGCAGGGCAGTGCATCGTACGAGTAGTACAGTTTCCTGTCGTGCGTGACTTACGAGACAAGGCTTTGTTATAGGTATGGTTACCACTTAACATCAGATGGGCCATCTGCTTGTACCATCAGTAATTGTATCAAAAAAATACTTACAAAGAAAATTGCAAATGGTAGACTTACCCAGACCAGCCACAAATAAAGAGCTCTACTATTAACCCGTATCTCTGATCTCTATCTATCCCTCTCTATCTCTAGCGCCAACCCGTATCTCTGACATTGACTGGGCATTAACAGATGAGGGAGAAGCTTAACACTGACAGTTGACAGGAGGCTGACAACCGCTTGTGCAGATGAGACAGAGATAGATAGATAACTCTATAATGATTATCACAACAAAATAAGGATAACATTGTAACTTAAAAACTAAAAATTGTAATAATTAAATGGGCGGCCTTATCGCTAACAGCGATCTCTTCCAGGCAACCTTTGGATGGACAGGACTGAACATAAAAAGAGAAGGGGGAGTCTGCTAGAAGTTTATTTAAAGTACATAAGCCATTTTTAGGTAGCTACTTACACACACATAACATTACACATTAACAGAGTATTGTATCTACTAGATAGATACCGAACACTACACAAATGATTGAGATAAATGGACTCACCCCGTCAGGACTCTGCTGTTTGATCTCTTCGAACTCGTTGAGGACATCCTGCAGCTTCCTTGTCGAGTCTGGAAATAACAATAACTTTACTGACTACCCCCGAAGAAGACCAGAATACTGACAACACTCAAAAACAAAAAGATTGGTGGATATTCCCCACACAAAGCTTGTGATAATGGGAACCAGATAGCTGATACATTCTTATCCTCCTAATATTATAAACGCGAAAGTTTGTAAGTATGGATGGATGGATGGATGTTTGTTACTCTTTCACGCCGGAATGGCTTAAAGGATCTGGATGAAACTTGGCAGAGAGATAGATTGTAGTCTGGAATAGCACACAGGCTACTTTTTACACCGTGGGAATATCGGGATTTAAAACTGCTCGGGTGAATCCGCAGGGCGCTACTAGTAATTTATATAACACCCAGACAGAGAACAAACATCTAGGTTCATCACACATATGTTTGATCTCATCTCGATGGGGATCGAACCCACGGCCTACGGCGCTACAGAGCTACAACCAACTGAGCTGTGAAGGATGTCTGGCTATTAATGTAAGTAGTACAATAGGTCTTTACCTGATTGTACGTGTGTTTGAACGTGAGGCATTTCCCAAAGGAGTGGTCCCACATAATAGCACCCTTGTGGTTTAATAAATTACTTTAGTAGGTATGCATACTATGTAGACATTATACAGCGTGTAACAGAAGGGGGTCAACCCTGAAGGAGGTGAATGTGCTCATGAAACTCAACAACTTTCCCCAAAGAACATAGGTCGAAATATGAAAAAAAAATTTGGCCCTCCCTTACAAAACTGACTACCAGCTGATTGATTTACTATGGGAGGGCCAAATTTTTTTTTCATATTTCGACCTATGTTCTTTGGGGAAAGTTGTTGAGTTTCATGAGCACATTCACCTCCTTCAGGGTTAATACCCCCTTCCGTTACACGCTATATAATACTAGGCTATATGGTAGACTGTAGAATGTCAGTTGGGTCATGAAATGGAAGCCCTCAAAGCCCAGCGGCCCGATTACGCCGCGACGTCTGGCTATCGAAATGGCTTTCAGTTTGACATTTAATTCCCATCGTGTAATAGCAATTTTAAAGGATGGATGGGAATCAAATGTCAAACTGAAAGCAGCAACGCGTGCTTCGGTTTGAAGAGTGCGGTCGCCGGTGTAATTACAGGCACATGAGGCTTAACATCTGTACGCCTCAAGTTGATGGACGCAGGGCAGTGCATCGTAGGGCACGTTCCTATCGTGCGTGACTTACGAGGCAATTCTTTGTGTAAGGTGATGGTTACCACTTAAAATCAGATGGGCCATCTGCTTGTTCCATCAGCTAGTTGTATAAAAAAGTTATCGCAGTAAAAGACGGGCCGATTCTGTTACTGAACATATTATTTAGATACAAGTATGTTTTCCTACCAAAAAATATGGTTTACTGATTGTACCCCTAATAGTAAATTTGAGAATGATAATATTCACAATAATATTTTTGCAAAGCCTTTGTCATATTTTTCTCCGAAACGGTTGGCACTTACTTTGATCCCTAGAGACTTGGTGCCAATTACACATACCAAGCCAATTACTTAGACGTAGGCCTATTTAATACAAGTACAAGCAAGCTTAGACGCTTGCTTTGCGACTACTTCTTTCAAGCATGAACTTTATCTTTCAAAATTATGTATAATCCGTCGTCTATTGACAGCCTACGTAGCTTAGTTGGTAGTAGCTCTGCCTTCTGCGCCGTAGGTCGTGGGTTCGATTCCCACCGTGAACAAACATTTGTGTGATGAACATAGATGTTTGTTCTCTGTCTGGGTGTTATATAATATTATAAGTATGTATTTACAATAAAAAAGTATATAAGTAGTATATCAGCTATCTGGTTCCCATATCACAAGCATAAGCTTAGTTTGGGGCTAGATAAGTGCTGTGCGGAAAGTCCACCAATATTATATTATTGTTATATTATTATTGTTACTGTTATACCTACTTTTTATACATCCGCAGAAACTTGTAATTGGCCGTCAGCATATGTGTAGCAACTTTGCATGCTGCATGTATTTATTATAAACAACCTAATGTAAACCCGCCTAGCTGTAAGTTTTCCCAAAATTGTTGAAATAAAATAATAAATAAATTCTGCTGTGTAAGTTTCATCATCATCAACCTATGTTAGTCCACTGTTGGACGTAGGTCTCTCCCAAGACGCGCCACTGAGCCCAGTTTTCGCTTCTTCAAGCTCG
Source organism: Plemyria rubiginata (assembly GCA_963576535.1). Lineage (NCBI taxonomy): Eukaryota > Metazoa > Arthropoda > Insecta > Lepidoptera > Geometridae > Plemyria > Plemyria rubiginata. The sequence continues at coordinate 1,822,570 of OY754911.1, read as the reverse complement.
TTTTCAAGTAAATTTTCTTAACTTAACCTAAGTTGATAGCTCTAAAAATATTGCAATCCCTTCCTAAAAGACCGAACGGCTATAATTTTAGAGCTGTCAGATTAGGTTAGTTTAGGTAATTGCAACAACAGAATCGAACCCACTGTCTTCTTTATCGTGTCACAAGTTTCTTTAGAAACCACTGTAGATTGTAGATATCCAAAAGCGTAGTAAGAACATGGAACAGAGAAAACCCTACAAAACTTGTATTTATATTTCTGTGGGGAAGAAGCCACTCTGGTTAACTTGTCCTGCGCAAATATGTTTCCTAAGTCTATGAAGTCAGATCTTTTAGTACCAAAAATCTAATTTAAGATTATTGAAATACTAGTGTGCAGGATGCACACCTCTGTTGCTGGATTGGAAGGCAAAGTCTTCAAGAGAAAGATTTCTTCTATTCGGAACTTTTTATTGTGATGTGTTCACTTCGGTGGTCAGACGGTACAATGCTGTTTCACGAAATAAGCCGCGTATTTATACTAAATTATTACTAGAAAATACCAGAAACAACGCTGAGCTCTGATTGGCTGACTAATCACAATAAAGTCATTTCAACCAATCAGGAATGGTTTCGCAATCTATTTTTAACTGTTTTACAAAAATAAACCTTATAGCTATAGACATAAGGTTCTTAATACTATGCTATGTATTGTTTCTGGAATAATCTAGACACCATCTAGAATGTTCTAATAACTGGAGTGTTCTCGATGCTATTTTAAGTTCTATCTAGAAGGCTCTTTTGACACTATAATGATTTTTAATGCTGTTTTACATACTATCTAGAAACTTCTTAATACTAGAGCATTCTCTCTGCTATGCTATTGTATACGTAAATTACGTCTATTTTATAAAGTTGTCCTGCACAACTAGCGACCCGCCCGCGCGCCCTTGCTTCGCACGGGTGCACATTGTTTTTCTACTATATCATGCATGTATATGAAGCTTCCTCTTGAATCACTCTTACTATTAAAAAAACTGCATCAAAATCCGTTGCGTAGTTTTAAAGATTTAAGCATACCTAGGGATATAGGGACAGAGAAAGCGACTTTGTTTTATACTATGTAGTGATGCGACCGAACGGAAATACCCTAGCGGTTATCAGCGCCTTAACCGTTTCCACTTACAAAGTTAGGTCAAACTAGTTAAATTCTAACCGTATTTCAGCAAATGGTTATTACACACGTTAATCTATTTGAAAGGGTACTTAAGTTATTGGCTGTAACTTGTGTTGCGTTGAAGTATAGGACAAGATTCACCTATCTTCCAAGTATATGTAGGTATTCCATACGTGACAGGTTGCAAGCCCTTCGCCACTCTTAGAATACGAATTGGTTTCCTTACGATGTTTTCCTTCACCGTTTAAGAGCACTTTCATTGCGCTCAGTCCATAGAACAATCCATTGGTGCACGACCGGATTCGAACCTGCGACTTTACGATTGGGGCGGGGTCACTCCCGCTAGAGATTCAAGATGATCCTTGTGATTTTTTTGAAAGAACATATTTTGAATTTGACCACCACCGCGGGTGGTCTAATTCTAACTACTGCAAAATGTGTGTATGTGCCAAATATAATGTTTGGACGGACTTACCTCTGACCACACCCCTTAGACATCAAATAATCTTGAGTTAGTACTGAGATATGAAGGGTTATAATAGTACTAGTTGCGCCCCGCGGTTTCACCCACGCAGATTTAAATCCCGGTATTCCCATAAAAAGTTTCCCGGATAAAAAGTAGCCTATGTGTTATTCCAGACTATAATGTATCTCTCTGCCAAGTTTCATCCAGATCCGTTCAGCCGTTCCGGCGTAAAAGAGTAACAAACATCCATCCATACATCCATCCATACTTACAAACTTTCACGTTTATAATATTAGTAGGATTCCTTACGTGACGGGTTACAAGCCCTTTGCCGCTAGAATACGAATTGGTTTCCTCACGATGTTTTCCTTCACCGTTCAAAAGCACTGCAATTGCATCAGCGAAGGCAGAAGCTGATGATGATGATAGCCTTTTATTGGCTCTCTCGTTTCTATATCTTGTATGTTTTTTTTTTATACTACCAAGGTAGCAAACAAGCATACGGCCCACCTGATGGGAAGCGGTCACCGTAGCCTATGGACGTTTGTAACACTAGATGTGTCACACTCGCGTTGCTGACCCTTTAAATATTTTAATACGCCTGTTTATGCTGTTGTTTTTCCAATAAATAAATAAAGACTTACATGAAGCTAACTCCTGAAGCTGCTGAAATTCCGCAGGTGAGAGCTTGTCCCATTGGAAACCGCTAACCGCCATGGTGGCGCCACCTGGAGGCAAAAACATGAGTTGTTAAAACTTGTAAATCCTTTCGCATAACTTTTTTTACAAATCCTACTAATATTATTAACGTGAAAGTTTATATATTATGGATGGATGTTTGTTAATCTTTCACGCCGGAACGGCTAAACGGATCTGGATGAAACTTGACAGAGAGATAGATTACAGTCTGGAGAAGCACATAGGCTACTTTTTATCCCGTGGGAATGTCGGGATTTAAAACTACGCGGGTGAAACCGTGGGGCACAGCTAGTACCATATAATATTGAGCTGTGACTCTTTATGTCGTCATGATGGATGAACGGTCAGCTATGCTTTTATATAGTGACAATGATGTAGCATCTCACGGGTATTCTACGGGAAGCTTCGCAGTAGATTATCTGTCGTTGACCTGTATTTTCCGATAGTTATTAAACGCTATCGAATAACGAAACGAAACGATGATCTGCGAAAACCTGCGGCATTTACTGGATGAGAAGACCCGTATAAAAAAAAAATAAGTAAATAATGCTGGACAATCCACACAGCATCATCTAACCCCAAAGTAAGCTACTCAAAGCTTGTGTTATAGGTACTAGATGACTGATACATTTATTATATTATTTACTTACATAGATAGATATTTTTTATTATATATAGAAAACACCCAGACCAACGGAACAAATTTCTGCAGATCGTACACAAATTTGTTCCGAGGCGGGAATCGAACCCGCAACCTCTGCGTCGCAGGCGGACTTTCGCCCGCAGCGCCACCGAGGTCGTCATAGTATAGCTCTGCCCTCTGCGCCGTAGGCCGTGGGTTCGATCCCCACCGAGAACAAACATTTGTCTGATGAACATAGGATGTTTGTTCTCTTTCTGGGTGTTATTTAATATTATAAGTATGTATTTAAAGAAATATAATATTATTATATAAGTAGTATGTCAGCTATCTGGTTCCCACATCACAAGATTTGGCTTAGTTTGGTGCTGTGTGTAATGTCCACCAGTATTTATTTATTTATTTTATTGACAGAAATATGTTCCGTTTAAGGTAACACACACACGTGCTTATTTTCGAGCTAAAAGCATGCTTTTTACGAGCATTGCTCATGAGAAGCACGTGTGAACAGGTCGTGCATGCTTATTTGTCGGTTGATTTTTGAGCATGCTCGAAATAAGCATGCTTATTTTTGAGCACGTGTGCACCTTTATGCGTTTTTTTATGTATTTTCTTATCATTCTTCATACTCATTTCTCATAGGAGACGTCTCCAACGTATCTCCTGGAACCAAAAAACCCCAAAGGGTTTTAGAGTGTCGGAGCCACAGTCGGAACTCTAGTTCTTCGATCAATATGTTGTTTGCCGTCGTTAGATACATCCACAATAGTGCAATACCTTCCGACACGTACATTGTACACATAGGAAAGTAGGTTATCGTGTGCCGAAGGAAAATCGATAATATTATCAGTCGTGAGTCTAGGCAACGAGTAAAAGTAATGCAGACAGGGCTTTGCATCTAGTATACATTTATACAACACAAGCAGCGCCCCGCGGTTTCACCCGCGTAGTTTTAAATCTAAGGTATTCCCACGGGATAAAATGTAGCCTATGTGCTATTCCAGACTATAATCTATCTCTCTGCCAAGTTTCATCCAGATCCGTTCAGCCGTTCCGGCGTGAAAGAGTAACAAACATCCATCCATCCATACTTACAAACATCCTATACATTTAACATTTTATATGTATAGGAAGGATCAGGGGAAAATTTTCACTCCTGAATGAACGAGTGAATGGTAAAATTACAGGCACACGAGGCTTGACAAATCTTGAAACCTACCCTGTAAAGTAAAAATTAAATATTGTAAATATATAGCAGTTTGTTGCTTGTATACTTCAGGTTGATGGACGCAGGCCAGTGCATCGTAGGGCACGTTCCTATCGTCCGTGATTTAAGAGACAACGCTTTGTTATAGGTGATGCTTACCACTTAAAACCAGGTGGGCTATCAATTTGATTCATCAGATTGTTGCATAAAAAATTTAGCATCGGGGTTAAGTTTTCACTCATGAATGATTGAATGAATGATCCAAACTGAACAAAAGTAATAACTGAAACAGCTTCACGACTTTGATTCCCAGGCACGGTAGATATCTCTTAGCACCAACTACTTTCCAGGTTCTTTGAAGACGTCCAAGGGGGATAGTCAGGGGTGTGTCCAAAGTCACATTTTGCAGTAGTTGGTATTTCATACGTGACAGGTTGCAAGCCCATCGCCCACAGCCATCGCCGCACTAACAAACTTCATCATCATCAGCCTTCAGAAGTCTACTACTGGACATAGGCCTCCCCTATCCATATTCAGGAAGAACGATTTTGAGCCCTTTCCATCCACCGACTACCCGCGATCCTAACAATGTCGTCGGTCCATCGGGTAGGAGGGCGTCCCACACTTCGCTTTCCTGTGGTCGCCATTCGAGAAACTTTATTCCCCAGCAGTTGTCAGTTCTTCGAGCTATATGACCTGACATTGCCAGTTCAACTTGCTGATTCTGAGAGCTATGTCGGCTACCTTGGTTCTCCTACGGATTTCCTCATTTCTGATTATATTTACTAACAAACTACACTACTACTACTACTGATAAAAGGACACTGAAAATACTGTGAGCTACTTAGTAAGTTTCCGCGCCAAAATAAATGTCGTAGAAAATGTTAACTTAAGAGTCCGGTGACAGCGGCTCGCAATTTCGAGGTGCGATTGGCTATTATTTCATTTTATTTCATTTCGGGGAGGTTGTTTGAAAGAATAACTCTAAAGAAACACGCATAAATACTGTTCGAACACAAATAATACAATAATATAAGGGAAATGTGCTTGAGTCAGAAATCATTTTGGTATTAGGTAAACGTAGACCAAACATACTAATACCAAAATGATTTCTGATTCGGGCATGTTTCCCTTATATTATTGTATTATTTGTGTTCGAACAGTATTTATGCGTGTCACTTTAGAGTTATTCTTTCAAACAACCTCCCCGAAATGAAATAAAATGAAATAATAGCCAATCGCACCTCGAAATTGCGAGCCGCTGTCACCGGAGCCTTAAATCAAAACGAAATCTGTTGCAAATGGGTTCTTCAGATAAACGTAATAAAAAACTCTCCAGGGTTCTAGATACATTAGGGTTGCCGCTTTACGAGATCTCATTTTCCATCTTCGTTACGCGCAATAATAACGAAAAGGATCGAAAAATCAACGCTCAAATCGCGCTGTCACAGTTGACAGGTGTCAGGACGCAGCTCAGTCTATTTAATCTATCTGAATCGTAAAAAGATATCAAGGAATAAAACAACAGGTTTGACACTTGACAGCGTATCAAAATGTGTCAAATGTTTATTTTTTTATACAACTGGCTGATTAAACAAGCAGATGGCCCACCTGACTCTTACGCTTACATAAGTCAAGCACTGTACAGCTTCATTTTTAAGTATTCGACACTTTCCATATTTTTTTTTATACTTTGCACTATTTTGATTTCGATAAAGCACGCGTGACTAAATTCTTTATTTTAATTGGGAAAACAATGAGTAGAATTCAGTTTTAAAGCCTTTAAAATAAATAAATATAATAATATAAGAAAGGAGGTACTAAGTGGCAGCCCTGACATAACACAATTACTGAAAGGGTTTGCACTTAGATTGTGGAAACTTCTTGTATTATGACAGCCGTTTTCGAGCCAATTTGACAAGTGATTTTCTAGATTTTGTTTTATTAGTTTATTAGGATTTTATCTTCTGATATTGCTTCACGTAGTGATTTTGTTTTTGTAGATTGTTTTATAAATGATAGATTAAGTAATAATAACGACTGGGTGATCGAGCTTTCGTGTCGAACAACACCGTCTATTGAAGTTTCTAACGAAGCTTAAAAAATAATAATCAGTTAACTAGTACCCATAACACAAGCTTTGAGTAGCTTACTTTGGGACTAGATGGTGTGGTGTGGATTGTCCAGCATTATTATGTTTTTTTTTGATAGCGTGAATCAGATAATCAAATATTCACACATTATTTTATTAACATTGTTTCGTGAACAGCAGAAAGTCACGTCCTCTAGCAGAACATCCATTTCAATACCCATCTCACGCCAACGTCAGGGATCCATTATGCCACAGATTATATCAGGAACAGCTTGGTTACTTCTCTAGTATTTTTAATATAACTGTGGTTCTATTATGTCACTCCTTCGTTTGACAGTCGAAACGTCAAAATCAAAGGTATTTATTTAAGTTTATAAACAGTCACCAGATTCGTTTCCTGTCATCTAACGAAGCAACATAACATTTTCATTTTAATTGTTTTTCTAGTGTTATTTTGAGTTTTGTTGTGTAATTTCGGTGTTATTTTAACCAACATTACTTGAGGCCTTAGGGCAAAGTGTAAGCATTTGGAATGAAAGTGTATTATTTGATATCGTGATTTGACCGAAAATGTTTCGAATGTTTTGAAGAAAACCGATACCATTTTCTTCATAACAAATGATTGACTCGACTTTGGACTGACGTGACTAGACATTTATCTCCAAAGAGAATAATCTCTGAATCACTCGACACTGGCATGATTGTCTATAGACAGGAGCCATTAAAAAGAAGAAAGAAAAGAAAAACAGACACCATCACGTTTATTTCATTATAAATCGAACAATACATAGCTGGAATATAAATAGAGCTAACCTAGCCAATATGATTTTGTGTACGCCCCGCCCAAGGTATCAAAAAACTTTTCAAACAAAAAGGTTTCACTTTATATCACTGTCAGATTGAAACTTTTTATTCAGTTTTGCCCTAGCCCTAGGCGGTATGGTCTTATGACTTTAGCCTTCGAGAAGGGCAAACGAAATGAGTATGTAGGTACCGGGCAAACAAAATTAATCCGCTTTTTACCCGAGAAATCGTTCGCGTAGTTAGTTCCAATATAGTAGTACCAAGGCCATACGCCTACAACAACCAGCTATCTTTTGCCAATAGTGAAATTCAAAGTCGAAATAGGTATAAGTAATATTATTATAACTTATACTAAGTACATATAAGTATAATTTATTCAGTTGAATCATAACGCAATGGTTAAGGGAATCAAACTTAGATCATACTTTAGCAAATTTTTTTGCGTCGCACTTTTGGTGCGTTTGCCATTATGCATGAATTTTTTTGACAATACTAGTAGGTATCTAGAAGTTTAATAGCATGATAATTTCATAAAAACTACCCCCTAGTTGAGTTTTAAAGGATTTAGATACTGCTACGGCTGTAAACAATGATGTCGATTCTGTTGTTGCATTATCCTAATCCAAACTTATTCTGACAGCTGTAAAATTATAGCCATCCTTGTCGTTTCGGTCTTTTAGAAAAGGACGGCAATATTTTAGTGATGTCAAATTATGTTAAATTAGGAAAACGAATTACGCATTATATACCATTTTTGTTTCGCGGTTATGGTTAACTGGTAAGCGTTTGCGTTGTCGTGGTTTCAGAGATCTCTCGATAGTTACTCAGTGAGTGGATTTATCGTTTGTAAATATAGATTTTAGCGCCGTGTGACCGGATGGTCCAATTCGGGTCACTCGTAGTATCGATTGTGCTTAGTTTAGACGCATGCAAATAGAAAATTCCACTTGTTGATGATATGCAACCTTTGCTTTGATCGTTTGTTTTAGATTGCCGCTGTTTTTGTTCGGATTGTTTATGAATGAACGAATGAACGACTGAATGAATACGTACACTTTATCATACAAACTATAGTATAGGGAGGGCAGGGTCTAGAAATGAATTTACACGCCAGCGGAAAAATGAGCTGACATGACATGCTAGACAGACATATAACACGTAAACTTATTATTATTAAACAAGCGACCCACCCGCGCGCCCCTGCTTCGCACGGGAGCACATTGTTTTTCTACTATATCATGCATGTATTATACATATAAACCTTCCTCTCCGTTGCGTAGTTTTAAAGATTTAAGCATACATAGCGACATAGAGATATAGGGACTGAGAAAGCGACTTTGTTTTATACTATGTAGTGATTTAAAGCCAAAAATATTGTCAACCCTAGTAAGCTGTCATGTCAGGGAACCAGATTATTTAACAGAAAGGCCTGCGTACCTATTTTTCCTAATAATTGTCTACTTTAATAGTTTTTCTATTTTCCATCCATAAATGTTTGCTACCTCAATATACAAGGGTGTCATAATACTCAAGTGTTGGCTTCAAAAAATTTCAAATTGGAAAAAAATATATGTTGTCATTTTCAAATATTCTAATCGATATCCTAGGTGGATCTTCTGCATAGTTTACTCTATAGTTTTACTGAAATAGGGTTTGCACAGCATGAAAATAATAATATTTTTTTTATTTTTTGGGGTAATAAGTAGGTACAGGGTTTCATGTATGTTACACAGCGTTACTAGGGTTCTTAAATATTGCGAATGGACTCATAAGGCTCCATTTAACCTCCTTTCGGCTTTAAGGGTAGTTTTGTAACACATCCTTTTTTATTGAAACGGTTACAAAATGTATGGAATAATATCAACTATGTCGTATTCTATACCTCGTGATCAGAGGTATACGCATTTCAGTACTAGATGTCGCCACTAGTATATTAGAACGCGCTATCGTTGCGTTTTGGGCTGAGATAGACTTAACATCGAGTTTATATATTCTTTGCCATCAGAAGGGTCTTAACTGACTCGACTGAACAGCGAATGATGAATTGGGATATGATTTCTGATTACACCCCGCTCGCCCGCGTCTCAACTATCGCAGAGGCGCGAGTAGAATAACTGACGCTGTTTTTGGCCAAAAATTTTAAAAACCCTATCGCTATCAAACAAAACGAAAAAGGAATGAGCAGAGGCAAGACCAAGAAAGAAAGAAGAAAATCGAAATTTTTTTTTTTTTTTTACAATCTATAGGTAAAACGTTTGACCGCAATCTCACCTGATGTTAAGTGATGATGCGGTCTACGGTGTAGCACGCTTACCTAGAAGAAACCTATTCACTCGTCTCTTGAAAACTTCCAAATTGTACGCTTCCGGAAAAACCGACGCCGGTAAGGCATTCCATTCTTTGGCTGTACGCATAATAAAAGTAGACGCAAAGTGCTTTGTGCGAGCAGTAGGGATGTCAACCATGAACGGATGTCTCATCTCCGTACGTCTGGTGGTCCGATGGTAGAACGGGGATGGGGGAACCAAGTTATGGAGTTCCGTTGCACACTCCGAAATGTATCCTGTAAAAGACCGATAAACAGGCAACTTTGCGGCGATGCTCAAGAGTCAGGAGCTTAGACTCGAACAACGTGTAACCTATGAGCCTTTTGGCTCGCCTCTCAATAGTATCCAAGGCCTCAAGCTGGTATTTGGCAGAGCCATCCCAAAGATGAGAACAGTACTCCATACACGACCGGACTTGCGCTTGGTACAGATAGAGAAGCTGTCCCGGTGTGAAGTACTGCCTCACCTTCGATAATATACCTAGCTTCTTTCCAGCTGTCTTGGCCTTGGATTCTATGAACGATCCAAAATTCAGTTTGCTGGTTAACGTAAATCCCAAAAGCTCTAGTTGGTCTGATGGAATGATGAAATGGAGGTTGCAACATTGCAAATTAGTGCTAAACAAACTTGTTTGTTTTGTCTCCGGGCCGGGGGGAATTAATATTCGACCGCTCTTTTGATCTTTGGTTGGAGCCTTCATCCTTTCGTATCACTAGTTTCTTTTGAAACAAGGTGAAAGGATTGTAAGTGCGCCTCAAGAGGCTCCTTTCAAGCACTTGACACATGTTATAGAACTTATACCGTCTTATTATAAAAATGTGAGTTAGACTAGGCTTAAGCCAGGACTAACTGGTCCGTGGTCTAACTTTGATACCGAAGTTGGTCCCTGCTCTATAGAAAAATCAAAGACTTAGACCAGACGTTATTATAAAACGGAGTTTATCCCCTAAACCACGGTTTACAGATAAACCCGAACGACCCCTAGTTTAAGTATGGTCTAACTAATAAAAATCTCATTTTGCCAAATTTTATTTGGTCTCCCACATAAGTTTATTCAATAAAACAACTTGTAGCACTGCATTATCCAACATACATTTCAAACTCTAGACTCCGATCTAAATTTGAAATGTCAAAACGCATGGGTTGCCACGAATTTGTCAATATCAAGTTGATAACGAGATTTAAAACAATTTTATTTCAATTTTATCAAATTTTCAATTCTAATTTCAAATTTTCTGTGACATTTCATTATAATTAAAATATTTATTTATAAGGTGCATGTATAGTTGTAAGTTTTTGTGTATTTGATATTTTATGGATTGTTATAATTATCTGAAATAAATGAATTAATAATAATAAAACAAAAAGGCGGAGATCTGAGTCAAGAAGAGAAACTAAAAATTGATTCATTAAAACGAAAGACGAGGTAGTATGCGCATATGACTTTAGCCTGCGGCAAGAGAGTACAGTTATACCAACTTATCTAAGCCGGTCTGAAGTTAGCTGTTTAGAGAATTCTCGATTCACTATTGGCCATTTATGCACAAGCGGCTAACTTCAGACCGGCTCAGATAAGTTGGTGATTTCAAAATGAATGAACGATTGATTGCCATAATTTGTTATAGTCTGTGGATATTTGTTGAATGATTATGTTCTGTGATGATGAATCATGGACTATCTCAGGTACTATGTAGTCTTCGACTAAAGTGTCTTTTGTAATACGAAAATGATAAACCTGAGATGATCCTAAATTTATGAGATAAACCAGGTTTAAGTTGTTTATAATAAGAAAACGTGACTTGAGCTAGGTTTAAACCCAGGTTTGATTTGTTTATAATAAGGCTGATAAGGTTCAACATGCCGGTTTCCTCACGATGTTTTTCTTCACCGTTTGAGAGTACTGGCAAAAATTTATGAACAAGCACATTTTTTGAACAGAAAAACTGATTGGTAGGTACACGAAGGTCAAAAGATCGGTCGAAAAATAACTGACAGGAACAATATATAGTAGTAAATTGGAGGGGAGTTTGATTAAGGAACTTTATTCAAAATAGCGAATGAAGGTTTTCAAAAACTTTTCCAATTTACGTAAAGTAAATAAATACTTGCTATCCCCATACATTAACCACGCGTTCACGTCTGGTCATGCTGTTTTGAACTTTATTTTGACTGGTTTACGTGTGGTATTCGAATCCTAGATCATCTACAAAGCAACGTCCAAGGTATTGATCTGTTACAAACTCCTGCATGTACCAACGAAGCTGAATTGCTAATGATCCCTGCAATTGATCAAAGCTTGCTTGTTAGTACATGATAGGTACAATTTTTTTTTTTGACTCTGGGAAAAAGCGTTACGCATTTCCCCCCATTAGAGGATGGGAGGGATATGTGGGACTCCCCGGTTTCCGCTACCGGTATACCCACTAAACAATCCAGCGCAAGACGATGCGGGAGTCTTTGTTGGAGGGGAACTGGGAAACTGGCAGAGCCTTTTCATCCAGTCCCCCGCCGACGACCGCCCGCCTTTACAGCGGGGCCCGCAAATGTCCCTGCCTTTACGGCGGGGCCCGCACGCCCCCCCCCCCCCTTTGCAGGGAGGGGCCCGGGAACGACCGCGAGTGCTCGGCCGTTCCCGCCCGACGGGAGTGGTGAATAAGTGCAATGCGGGAGAAGGTGCCCCCAGGTCTTCTCCCGCTATTCACCACGTAGCGGCGCGAGAAGTTAAGTCGTCTCTCGCGCGCGCTCTACCGCCTCGTCCGTCCGGGCTTTTCGTTCTGAAGTAGGTACCATGATAGGTACCTACTTCATCTCGCTTGACCTAGAAGATACTACCCAAGTATGCATTTATCTTGTTTTTGAATTGACACAAAACGTACTTATCCCAAACAAATGAAACTTATATGGGACCCCAGGGAAATCAGGCGCTACACGACAGTGAAAATCCCATAAAAATCGGACCCGCATCCATTGAAAGTAAAGCAATAATCGTGCTTACAATATGGTGTATTATTATATGTGGGTATGTGACGTACCTTTAACTACCCCTTAGACATCTCGAAATGAATTAGAAATTAATGAAATTAGAAATGAGAGGCTTTAATAGATGTGTCAAGATAAACAAGAAGAAATAGAAGTATCCATCTCAAATCCTGACTGTTTGCGAAACCTCCAAAATGTTCACTCAAACTGAACAATAGAGTATTTTATTTCAATTTCAAACCAACAATGCTTCATTCATTTCATTCGGGTCACGAAAGGACAGCTGTTCATAAATAAGTTAAAACCGAATATAAATATGAAACCGGAATTTCCGAACGAAAACGGAATATTCGAAATTTAAACAGGCGTGGGGAAAGTGTGATCAACAGCGTAGGTTCACGACCATGCTAAAGCATCAGGCTGGCTCTTATGTCCTTGTAATAAGCGTCATTTTACTTCAGGCTTTGTATAGCTTGATCTGTAACCGGTTGTTTTGCTGAATGTTTATGACAGGTGGGCGTGGGTTGACGAACACGTAAAACAAAGCATTGTGTTCGATATTTTAGAGTGGAGCTCTTTGTTGTGGCTGTCTGTCCAGGGATCTGCCACCATGCCTATAGCAGTATTTCGGTTTGAAGGTGCTGGTGAAGTTTTAAGCACTTGAAGCATATCATAATTATTATGCAAGCCTCAATTTGATGAACGCAGGGCAGTGCATCGTACTGCACGTTCGCGTCGTCCGTGTTTGGAGAGGTAATGCTTGGGATGGGGAGGGCCATCTGTTTGTTCCGTCGGCAAGTAGAAGAAAACAATGCCTTCAGCTAATTGACGAAAATCTTTTTCTTTGTTCACTTAGAAAGTCAAAATGACGGGCAGGAGTTATAAATGAGCGAAGAAGAATTATCACTTCATAGTATAAAACAGAGTCGCTTTCTCTGTCCCTATATCCCCATGTCCCTATGTATGCTTAAATCTTTAAAACTACGCAACGGATTTTGATGCGGTTTTTTTAATAGATAGAGTGATTCAAGAGGAAGGGTTATATGTATAATACATGCATGATATGTGCACCCGTGCGAAGCAGAGGCGCGCGGGCGGGTCGCTAGTATAGACATAAATTAAAAAAAAATGTCTAATGAAATGCTCCAGATTATTAAATGAAACCAGGCATAGTAGACATACACTCAGATCTCATAATACCAAGTACTAGCTCAAGATTATTTGAGGTCAAGTCTAAAGGGGGTAGTCAGAGGTACGTCGAAATAAAGCATTACAAAAATAATGCTCTCTATTCACCTTTCAGACAGATAACCTATTTCCAGAATGGCGCGCGGTTTGCTCTGTTGTAGTGATTCAACAGATAACTATCAACGCTAGGACTATTCGGAACACGTTTAATCAATACAAACAAATCGAGTTATCTCCGATGCGTGCCGAAACCGGATATACCGATCTGGTTATACGGTGTCAAAACCGGATATGTGACGCGCCAAAGCCAGTTATCCAACGTCGTTTAATTTATGTTTTATCGGATATCAGCTTCGCTTCGTTAAACCCGGATGAAATTTCGAGCACTAGCCCCCAGTTTCTGAAAGCTCGATCAACACTAATCGCCTGTCAAGTCACTTGCTATCTCTATCTTATTTGAAGTAAAAGCTGGAATAGCAAGTGACTAAACAGCCGATTAGTGTTAATCGTGCTTTCAGAAACCGGGGGTTAGTCTACTAGCGGTAGCAGCCCCTGTCTTCCATCTCCATCTCGTGGGCTCAAAACCGGTGCATCAACGAGTTTTTCTGCACATAAATTTACAGTAGGTACTCGAACTTTCAAATGATGAAGGAAAACATCGTGAGGAAATCAGCATGTGTCAAGTGCGCGAAAGCGCCTGTTCGAGGCGCACAAATCCTTTCACCACACCGCATCGTTTCGAACGAACTAGTGTATAACCCTCTCTGGGTGTTTTCTATGTATAAAAAAAAAATATCTATCTATGTAAGTATATAATGTATTAAATATATCAGTTATCTAGTACCCATAACACAAGCTTTGAATAGTTTAATTTGGGGCTAGATAGTGCTGTGTGGATTGTTCAGCATTATTTATTTATTTATAACAGAAGATCGCTTTAGCTATAAAATACGAAATATAATACTAAATTAGAAATGGAAACCCTCAGTTGAGCCGATGAACGATAAAGCAATAATTAGTATTCATTGAACTCTCCCTAAAGCCGTTTAAAGTCTCAATTCCTGCAAGGCCATTTCACTCTACAGCGGATAAAGAACAGCTGTTTCAATTATTCAGCCGTCTAACTTTTTTTTATGGCTCCTATCTGTAGACAATCTTGCCAGTGTCAAGTGATTCAAAAATAAAAGTGTCTAGTCACGTCAGTCCAAAGTCGAGTCAGTCAATTGTTTTGAAGAAAATGGTGGCGGTGGCAAACATTTGAAACATTTTCAGTCAAATCGCGATATCACTTAATACACTTTCATTCCAAATGCTTACACTATGTGCTAAGACTTCAAATAATGTTGGTTAAAATACCACCGAAATTACACAACACAACTCAAAATGACACTAGAAAACAGTTAAAAATTACAGAAAACGAATCACCCGCATACTCAAACGCAACTCATATTCAAGCACGTCATTTTTTTGACAGATTTTCATAAAAAACTGTCAAAAAACCGCGACTTGCGTTCATACATCTCGGCTGTCAGTACCAACGATCAGCGTGTGGTCAGCGTGACTTTAAAACCACCTTAGTGCCAGTTCCACGGCACACACGCCAACAGGCAAATTACGGCTTGCTTTCTACTGTTTTTTTATATAGGTGGCAGCAGTCTCCCAGTGCTAAATTGTATGATAAGTTGGCTCGTACACAGTTCACAGAGCTACGCAAGCGCCTACCGTAATCGCAAGAGCAAAGGCACATCTATGCCTCTCCGAAAATTATTCAATAACCATTAGGAGATACGTTAACTATGGTATTTTTTTATTAAAATCGGTTCAGTAACTTGTAGTTTTCGCTTTAATAAAAATAACAAGAAAATACTATGCCATCCATGTGTAAATGAAAGTGCGTATTCAGCTGTTCGTATGTTCCATGTAAGTATTCGGTTTATTCGAAGTCGGTATTTTTTGCAGTAAAGATATAATCGTTTACAACGGTTTTATCAAGGAATTTATATCAAAAAAATCAAAAATCAAAATCAAATATTTTATTTCGGAACTTATAAAATAATGGGGTAGGTAACACGAATTGGATACGAAGATAGTTACAATAGTTAAAAACTGTGACGTAACCATCAACGCCCACCTCTTAGATTTAGGTATGGAGAGTTCCTTAAAACAGCATGTTACAAAGTATCAAGATGAAGGAATTTATATACTACATTAACTACTAATAAAAATCAACTACTAGGTACCATAAATAAGCTTGGTTTTTACTTTACAAATAGTACTTTCTTAGTATATAATATACCTTTTAATAGTAGGTAGTAATTTCTTAGCTTTATAATGCACCCCCTCCCCCAAACTGGCTTGTAAGTTGTGACACAAGAATCGAAGGTAGGTATAGATCGCGTTAACCAAAAGGAACGCTGGAAAACAGTGGAGAAACACATCCCGTGTTTGCGCATACAAAACTTGCGCCATCACACCCTCTCCCACTCTATCCGACGTTCTTTTTGCGTGACGCGATCTATACATATTCCAGAGTTCTAAATTTAGGGAGACCAAGCCAGAAAGCTTGGAAATCCCTATTTCATATTAGAATTTGTCCTAAATTTCGTTTGCAAGAAAACTTAGACTCCTTTCAACCTCGTCACAAGACTATACAATTCCATTGTCATTATTAATTTGAATTTGTCGACTCGATGTTTTGTTCGAAATTCCTAAAACCATAGCATAATAAAGTAGGTGCCTACTACTGAAACAAAAGACTCGCGAATTTCAACAGAGGCTTCGCTGAAAGATATATAGAAAGATGATTGGCTTATATTATGAACAAAAGATTATTGGCAACCGTCTGTAAAGTCAAAGTCAAAATGTATTATCAATAAAATCACAAGGATAGATTCGTTTCCTGTCATCTAACGAAGCAACATAGCATTTTCATTTTAATTGTTTTTCTAGTATTATTTTGAGTTGTGTTGTGTAATTTTGGTGGTATTTTAACCAACATTACTTGTGGTCTTAGCACAAAGTGTAAGCATTTGAAATGAAAGTGTAGTATGTGATATCGTGATTTGACCGAAAATGTTTCAAATGTTTTGAAGAAACCGCCACCATTTTCTTCAAAACAATTGACTGACTCGACTTTTGACTGACGTGACTAGAAACTTATCTAAAAAGAGTATTATCTCTGAAAGAAGAAAGAAAGAAGAAATCACAAGTATCACTTTGGAACCTGTTAGAGCAAGGTGATACTATGTGCCAGCTCTACGCGACCAAAGCCAAGACAAACGCACCAAACATCCGACTTTGTTCATAGGAACGTTCGTTATTTATATGATAATGTGTTACATATTCTTTTTTATATAAATAGTTGATGGAACAAGCAGATGGCCCACCTGATATTAAGTGGTAACCATCACCTATAACAAAGCATTGCCTCGTAAGTCATAAGATAGGAAAGTGCCCTAAGATGCACTGCCCTACGTCCATCAACTTGAGGCATACAGATGCCTCTTGTCTGTACACTAGCGACCACACTCTTCAAACCGAAACACAGCGTTGCTGCTTGGCGGCAGAAAAAGGCGTGGTGGTATTACTTCCCCGGACAAGCCCTTCACAAAGAGCTCTACTACTCTTAGAAAAACTCTTACTCTTAAATTCTTTTTATTAGATAATCCAATTAATAGCTTTTCTCTGACCATGGCACAAAACAACTGCCCAATATCGCCGAATTACTGACAAGATTAAATGACAAAAGACAGTGTTACCAAAGGATCCTCAATGGTCGACTTTATTAGAAGCGACTTGTCCTTCAAACGGTTCCGACTGGATTCCTCACTCCGTAAACTCATTAGGAGAGTTTCCGTGTACAGAGATGAATCAAGGATCATTCTTCTGGGGGCTTTATAATAGAGATAGACTAGGTATTGTTCCAGAGGAGTTTTTGACATTTCTTCCACTTTAAATTGCATGTTTTTTTCTTTTTTAGTTTGTCTATGTCTACCTGACGATTACATCTATGAGTCGATTTTCACTAGGGCTTTTTTGTGGTTAATGAAACACGCACCTTTAAAACTTCAATGAGGATGATCTCTGAGAAAATTAATGAACATTATTGGTAACAAGGTAATGATAAATCATTTTCTACAATATAATTGGTGATCTTATCACTAATCGCGATTTCTTCTAGGTAACCCTTGCACCTCAGACGTTGAATTATCCTACGACATTGAACGATAGGAACCGTAAGTTCGTTTGCCCTCTTGGCTTGGTTGTGTGGAACTGGCACCTAGTTTTATTTTCGAATGGATTGAAATGCTGGGTACGAGTATAATCGTATGACGATTGGCGAAAGCGTTACCGAACATTCACCTAGTTTTGACTTTGACTGCCCCACATTATTCCTAGATTCATCCCTGGTGCAATAACACAGGCGGGAATTCAATGCTCATGTCGACCTTCTTGAGCGCCTTATCACAAGTACGAGGCTGACACCTAAACAACGCGTTTCTGCCTTACTATGAACCAAATATTTAAGGAGCAAAATATGGTGCGCCGCTATCTCACTCGCACAACTGAACGTTTTGAAGATATAAAATCACACAATTTAAGTAATTTGTTACTTAAGTAAAATTGCAATTTGTTGTCAATGGCATTAAAGATTTAATTAGAAAAATTTAAAGTCCCATTTCATCCACATAAAAAAACAGGACTTCCGGATCCTGATCCCCAGGCACGGTAGATATCCCCTCGGATCTCTCAGTACCAAGTATACTAACTCCAGATTCGGGTTCGATTCCCGCCTCGGAACAAATTTGTGTACGATATGCAGAAATTTGTTCATTGGTCTGGGTGTTTTCTATGTATAATAAAAAATATCTATCTATGTAATTATATAATGTATTAAATATATCAGTTATCTAGTACCATAACACAAGCTTTAGTAGCTTACTTTGGGGCTAGATAGTGCTGTGTGGATTGTCCAGCATTATTTATTATTAATATTATTCTTTTGAGAACGTCTAAGGGGGTTAGTCAGAGGTACGTCAAATCATAACATTTGGCACATACCCAAATTTAGCAAGTCAGTATTCCATACGTGACAGATTACACGCAAGCTCATCGCCGCTATAAGTATACTAACATGGTTTCCTCACGATGTTTTCCTTCACCGTATATCAGCACTAGCATAGCACACATAAATTTTTCGATAGAAAAAATCCATTGGTGCACGACCGGATCGAACCTGTGATCTTACGATCGGAAGGCGGGGTCACTCCCACGAGACTAGACTGGTCTCAATAATAAAAAAAACGTTAATAATTGCCATTTCAAAACCCATTTTCCAAGGATCATATTCTTAGTCGTAAAAGCAACATTAACTTCCGTCCATTTTATGTGGCCCAACATCGTAGGACCCAACTCCCTGGGTTTATGTCCCTCCGACTTCGTATAATGGGAACCCTACGATGAAATGTTCACGATGAAATATATATATATATTTTTTTTTAACAAAAATATATTTCACGATGAAATATATTTGATCGTAGTGGGAACCCCTATAACTAGGGTTTTACAGCGGACAGAAAACATTTAAAAAAATACCTATATTTTAGCTCTTCTTTTAAGCGTTCTATTCGCTCCATTATTACATCTTGCTTTTTATGAAAAATTGCAATCAACAATGTCTGCACAAAGAACAAACGAGTTTTCCTACCAAAAAGTTTGTTCTAGTTAATATTTCTTAACACTGTGAACTACTTGTCACTATGTATATAAACGTACCCTACTAATATTATAAACGTGAAAGTTTGAAAGTATGGATGGATGGATGTTTGTTACTCTTTCACGCCGAAACGGCTAAATGGATCTAAATGAAACTTAGCATAGAGATACATTGTAGTCTGGAATAACACATATGCTACTTTTTATCCCGTGGGAATACCGGGATTGAAATCTGCGCGGGTGAAACCGCGGGGCGCAAGTACTCTACTATATATTTCACTACCTACATTGAAAAAGTGCTTGTAAACTGTATATTTTCATACGAGTGTGAGTACCCATACTAGAGATTTATAGGGTACAAAACTGAAAACTGAAACAGCTTAACGACTTTGATCCCCAGGTAAGGTAGATATTCCTTCAGATCTCCCAGTACTAAGTAGGTATTAATTCAAGATTCTTTGAGGATGTCTAAGGGGGGTAGTCAGAGGTAGGTCCAAACATTACATTTGGCACATACCCACATTTTGCAGTAGTTAGTATTTCATACGTGACAGGTTGCAAGCCCATCGCCGCTGTTAGAATACTAACTGGTTTCCTCACGATGTTTTCCTTCACCGCTTAAGAGCACTGGCATTGCGCACATACATTTTTCGATAGAAAATCCATTAGTGCACGACTGAATTCCAACCTGCGACCTTACGATCGGAAGGCGGGGTCACTCCCACTAGACCACCGGTGCTAGGGTACAATATTATGTAAAAACTCTATTAAATAATAAATTTAATAAATAAATAAAAAAATCATAAAAAAATATGTGTCGTTTGCGATTACCAGAGAGTTAGACAATGAGGGTCCTGGCCATAGCTGGACATACCTCCCTACACATTAGGAAGAACGATTCTGAGTCCTCTCCATCCACCGACTTCCCGCAGTCCTAACAATGTCGTCAGTCCATCGGGTAGGAGGGCGTCCGTCTTTCTGATCGTGGTCGCCATTCGAGAACCTTTATTCACCAGTGGTTGTCAGATGAACTTATCGTACTTTACTTACTTATCTTAAATATCGATTTAGTATTTACTGTTATGGCATTGAAAAAGAAATCACTACACAGTATAAAATAAAGTCGCTTTCTCTGTCCCTATACCCTATGTCCCCTTGTCCCTTTGTATACTTAAATCTTTAAAACTACGGAACGGATTCTGATGCAGTTTTTTTTAATAGATAGAGTGATTCAAGAGGAAGGTTTATATGTATAATACATGCATGATATGTGCACCCGTGCGCAGCAGGGGCGCGCGGGCGGGTCGCTAGTAAATAAATAAATCTTTAAACCTGTATCTCATCTGTAAGTCTGTAACCTGTGTGTTTTGTGTCTGGTTTCTTGTTTTTATTATTTACTAACATAGCAAATAAGTTAACCTGTAAATCTACTAATAAAATATAGATCAAAAATTGAATGAATCAATAAATAAAATGAAAAAAAATATATAATGAATGAATCATCTCTCAGCAAAAACTGTGCTTAAAAAGGTCAAATGTCGAGTGCCTTCCACAGACAATAAATTCAGCCTATTTTAAGATTCCATTCATCCATCCGCCCAACACGAGCTATCACCAATACGTCTCGCGCATCGATCCAGAATAACTTATATATAGCTGTTGCTCTGCAAGATCGGTCGTTGAACCCGGACTATGGCTTATCATGAGAGTGTATATAGTAAAAACACAGGTATAAATATTTAAAGGTATATTTTAAATAATAAATAATGCTGGACAATCCACACAGCAGCATCTAGCCCCAAAGTAAGCTACTCAAAGCTTGTGTTATGGGTACTAGACGACTGATATATTTAATACATTATATGCTTACATAGATAAATATTTTTTATCACACATAAACACCCAGACCAACGGAACAAATTTCTGCAGATCGTACACAAATTTGTTCCGAGGCGGGAATCGAAGCCGCAACCTCTTGCGTCGCAGGCGGACTCTCGCCCGCTTTATTTCATGACCAATCCATGTTTACACTTCATCCAAGGTATACACATATATTACAGAGAAAGCTATTGACAGAAGATTCTCCATATCAATTAACACATTTTTTTATCTCGACATTTTCATTAGCACGTTCAATGAAGCTCATAAAAGAACAAAAATGATTTAAATAAACCGTTACTTTGATCTCCTAATAAATAAACGAAAAAATGTAGACGTGAGATGTAGAGACAGAAATAATAACAATTCAAAATATTAGGTTTTATTTTATTTCCATTCGCAATGTCAGTCAAATTAAAAATACTACCCATTTATTGTAATTTATAATCACTTTTAAATGATTAGTTTTCTGTCATTTTGGGAAACACAAAGCTTTTTTCTAGTGTTATTCTGAAATGTGTTTTGTAGTTCGGTTTTATTTTAACCAACATACTAGAGGTGTTATCACAAAGTGTAAGCATTTGTCTTATCACAAAGTGTAAGAATGAAAGTGCAATTCTGTTTCGCGTTGCTGATACGCTGCGCTGTGACTAAAACGTGAAGCAATACAGACTTTTATTCAATGGTCGAAACGGCCAAAAATCCACGGCCTTACCCAAGTGGCCACGAATATGTTGTATGTTATGTATTTTTCTACAACCTAGGGAATGTTATAGGGTGAATGAGCAAACAACAATATCCTAAGGATAATATATAAAATTTATTAACGGTCAGTTTCAGGAAGCTCGATCAAACGTAATCAGATGTCACTTGCTATTTCAGCTTTCAAGTATCTAATCCATGTAGTACTTGATCCTAGATTATATTGAGGCCAAGGGGTTAGACCGAAGGAATATAAATCCTATATACTAGGTACGGCAGAAAACGAATCGGTTAGAAAAGGAAGGAGGTTCCCGTCTATGTTAACTAAGTTTACATAAAAGGGAAAATAAAGGAGCCAAAACCGCGAACTGGCTTGGTCTTGCCTTGTGCCAGGACAAATGGAAGAGTCTGGAGGAGGCCTATACCCGAGAGGGGTCCACCAATTTACTCGCCTAAGAGATACATATTGTAGTGGTCATGAGAAACAGACGATAACGATTGAATGCTGTAAACGTTGCTTGGTAGAAATAGGCACGTCTGAACAATACACAAAGACCGCTACTAATTATTCCAGTTAGTAATATAATATAATAAACTAGCAACCCGCCCGCGCGCCCCTGCTTCGCACGGATGCACATATCATGCATGTAATAAACATATAAACCTTCCTCTTGAATCACTCTATCTATTAAAAAAAACCGCATCAAAATCCGTTGCGTAGTTTTAAAGATTTAAGCATACAAAGGGACATGGGGACATAGGGACAGAGAAAGCGACTTTGTTTTATACTATGTAGTGATAATAATAGTTATTTGTTATACAAGAGTGCAAAGTTGCTTTTTAACCGCGTGTTCAGTTTTGATGACCGAGCAAGCGAAGGATTCTAAAATTTAATCACGAGCGCAGCGAGTGATTCAAAATTAGAATCCTGAGCGTTAGCGAGGGAATCAAAAGAGCACGAGGTCAAAAATCTTTGCACTCGAGTGCAACACGTAACTTTTCATTCCACCTCAGCGAGGAAATGACTAAATCCAAAAAAAAAAGTTTACAATCACAATATGTTGGCGTCAAACAAACTTCCTCGTCGCTAGAATCACTCATTTTAGTTTTTTCACTTGTTTTCAAGTTTCTTGTTTTTAATATAAGGTTTAACAATGACGTGTAAAAATGCCGCGTAAAGAACCGCGTACAAAGCAAATTGAAAAAAGAACACCAAGAAGGTTCCGAGTCTGAGTTTTTAACAAATTAAAAAAAAGTTGTATGATATATTCGGCACCATAGAGGTAGCAGTAAATAGGTTTAATGTTTTTTTAAATTCACAAATTTAGTGCACACGATGTTCTAAATTCAATTTACTTTATCCTCTAGAGAATAAAAACGGCTTTTGCACTCAGATATTGAAGAGCAAAATTACTCTTGCCGAGATGGTGGGATGAAAATTAATTTTCTTTCTTTCTTTCTTTCTAGTCACTTCATAATTACAAGTCATTTATTTACGTCAATGGTGTAGGTACATATGTATGTGTATACATGACAATCATATTAAATTGGTAGCACTCATCCCCCATAGCTGGGATGCAAATTTAAGGTGTGGCTTTATACAACCATTAACAATTCACCATAATAATAAAAAACATTAGTAATTAAATGTCAAATCAAATTAATAATAGGATGTTCCTATATGTTTAATCTTTGTTTTCTCTTCCGATTATGATGCCTGTTTTCTATTAATTCCAAACCTACTTGGTATATGTTATATTGGTAAATGTCTATGTCTATCTAAGAGCACCGGTGGTCTAGTGGGAGTGACCCCGCCTTCCGATCGTAAGGTCGCAGGTTCGAATCCGGTCGTGCACCAATGGATTTTTCTATCGAAAAATTTATGTGCGCAATGCTAGTGCTCTTAAACGGTGAAGGAAAACATCGTGAGGAAACCAGTTAGTATTCTAACAGCGGCGATGGGCTTGCAACCTGTCACGTATGGAATACTAACTACTGCAAAATGTGGGTATGTGCCAAATGTAATGTTTGGACGTACCTCTGGCTACCCCCCTTAGACATCCTCAAAGAATCTTGAATTAGTACCTACTTGGTATTGGGAGATCTGAAGGGATATCTACCGTACCTGGGGATCAAAGTCGTGAAGCTGTTTCAGTTTTCAGTTTCTATGTCTATGTTTATATTTTGATAGTACCTATGTCAAAATATATTAATACATGTCAAAAAACCCATAATAAATAAAGCTAGCTACTAATAGGGCTATAGGTCTTATCGCTCGATTCATGGCCCCATCCCGAGCTCAGCAAAGGACTGAATCGTGCGTCGCGTAAAAACTATTGATTATGATTTGGTTACAGCTCGTATTCAGGTGTCTTTATTTACGTCATAATCCTATCATTCCCATAAATGAATGCGAAAGTCGATGTTTGGCAAATCGAAAACAAGTATAGTGCGCGTCAAGCAAAAAGAACGCCAAAAGGGGGGAGGGGGGCTCCATCAAGCAAGTATTTTGTATACGCAAACACATCCCTACCACTGTTTTCCATCGGTCTTTTTGTTTGACGCGACCTATCCTCTCGTATTTTCACGCACGATTCGACATGTTGAAAGATATAAAATCACTGAATCCTTTTTCGAAAAATCTCAATTCAAAAATTCAAAAAAAAAACACTAATTTTCGATAAAACGCAAAGTTGCTGCAAGTTACTTCAGCAAAAATATCATTTTGATCCAAATTAGGTACCTACTTAGCTTTCCAAACTTTTATGCACCGGTTGAACCCACGACCCGGGGTCGCTATACCTAGGCCACCAGCTAAACTAGTTATAAGTGATACAGTAGGTACGGGAAGGTGGGGGAATGCCGATCACCTGAGAGAAAAACGCTCTATTTGTTTTTACATTTGTCTTATGTTTGTTTTGAGGTTTAGAGACTCTGCCTGCTCAAGCGTCACAACCCCTGCCCTGCAGCGCGCTCTCTGTGTTTTAAGGCACCTGATTTAATAAGTTATTGGAGTGAGCGGTATTACCCGACATTTTTTTTTTTTTTTTTTTTTATAGAACTAGCTGATGGAACAAGCAGATGGCCCACCTGATGTTAAGTGGTAACCATCACCTATAAACAAAACATTGCCCCGTAGGTCACGCACAATAGAAACGTGCCCTACGATGCACTGCCCTGCGTCCATCAACTTGAGGCATACAGATGTTAAGCCTCATGTGCCTGTAATTACACCGGCGACCACACTCTTCAAACCGAAACACAGCGTTGCTGCTTGGCGGCAGAAAAAGGCGTGGTGGTAGTACTTCCCCGGACGAGCCACACACAAAGAGCTCTACTACTCTTAAATAATAAAAAGAGACATGTTCGCCATTACAGCAATGCAGCAGCATGTAGCGCATCAGGGATGTTCGCCGAGGCGCGCACGGACGGCTTTCACGCGGTTATTCGCAAGAAAGTCGCCTCCTTACTTCAGCGTGCGCGAGGCAGCGGCAATGGCATCCTGAGGATGATTATAGCGAGGGCTGACTGTCCGATACAATACAGGTGGATGGAGATAGTTATGGGCTCCATCTGATCAAAATTTTAATTTATTTTATAAAGTTTTCATAATTTTATATAATTCCACAGTTATTTTATTTCAATTTTATCAAATTTTCAATTCTAATTTCAAATTTTCTGTGACATTTCATTATAATTAAAATATTTATTTATAAGGTGCATGTATAGTTGTAAGTTTTTGTATATTTGATATTTTATGGATTGTTATAATTATCTGAAATAAATGAATTAATAATAATAATAATAATAATTACCCCTGCTTCCCCTAATACTAAAAAACTAAGATGCCAGATAAAAGAAAAAACGCAAGTTAAGAGATGCAAAAGGGTCCCTGACTCTCTGTTGAACCCACGACATCAAAAACGGAAGGCGGGATCGCTATTACTAGGCCAACAGCGCTCTCATAAGTTTACGGAATAGAGCTAACCGTTTTACCATCACCTGTCGTTTACAAAAACATCTTTATAACCCATAAATAATAACGAAAATAAAATATTTAGCGCGTAGCCCACACAAGTAGGGATAAGCGTACAAAATGAAACTGCCAGTCATAATAATCGTTGCCATATCTTTGGAATATCTGGCATTCTGCCACAATTAATTCAAACGTATATATCGAACTAGCTGATCGCCGCGTCTATGTTTGTAATCATTTTTAACTATTTAGTAAAGGTATAGGCAGATAGATGGCCCGACTGATGATAGTAATCACCACATATCATTGCCTCGAAAGTCACGCACGATATGGACGTGCCCTACTATGCACTGCGTCCACACTTGAGGCATACATTTCACCGACACCTGTCGGTATGTGAACACTGGAATGTACACATTGGACAGTGTATTTATGATAGAAAAAAACTATTGCATGACATGATGTCCAGTCACGGTAGATATCCTCTCAGATCTCTATAAATATCAAGTCAAGATGTAGTAAGACCGAAATATCTTACTAGTTAATATTATAAACGTAAAAGTTTGTAAGTATGGATGATGGATGTTGTTACTCTTTCACGCCGGAACGGCTGAACGGATCTGGATATGGAGTAGGTAGGTACCTAATTCAGAAAAAAAATATAAATTATTAACAACTTGACAAAGTCCAGTATACATTTCCAGGTAAGTATATCGATTATAAGCCCTCCATCTACCGCGATCCTCATAGCCAGTCCATCGGGTAGGAGGGGGTCCCACGCTTCGTCTAAAAATAATATCTATAAAAAAGTGTCTTTATTAGGTACCTACATCCTAAATACTTAGTGGGCGGTAATATAAATTTATTTATTACTAGTACGCCCTGCGGTTTCACCCGCGTAGTTTTAAATCCCGGTATTCCCACGGGATAAAAAGTAGCCTATGTGTTATTCCAGACTATAATATATCTCTGTGCCAATTTTCACCAAGATCCGTTCAGCCGTTCTGGAGTTATAGAGTAACAAACATCCATCCATACTTACAAACTTTCGCATTGATAATATTCGTAGGATTAACTTTGATTGCACAAAGCTCAAATTGTGTATTAGCATACGATTTTTCATAGCTAAGAGATTTGATTAGTTTTTAAAAATGTTGTTTGCGACGTTTGTTTATTTTTGTTTTCAGTCAGTCAAATCCAAACAGATTTTATATTTAGACAGTATTTCGAATAGGCGGGATAATTGAGAAGCAACTGTCAAAATAAAGGTTGTTTGAGGTCAGTAGCACGCTTGGATGGAAAAACATTTGGGTTTAGGAAATCCACTCTTTTGTAGATCTGCTTAAATATTCGGGGCCAATTTGATGTTTAGGATTTAGTATTTGGCATCTTTTTTTTGTACTAAAATGCTGTAATATTTTTATTAAAGACACGAATAATAATATCTCATTCTCGTTCTTATTAAAAATTTGTTGATTGTGTTGATGTAGGTAGATTTTTTTCAAATTTTAATAATAAATAGGTACCTAGTAAAAAATTTAATTTTTATCATATAACAGAAAATAAAATATAACTCTACAGGGGTTGACCATAAGGACCTCCCGTAGATTTTTTTTGCAGCTGATGACCCCATCCAAACCCTAGTTGATTTTGATCCACGGCCTTTTACCCATCCTGTATCTGTGACCGCGACTAATGGAAACAGCTGAAGGAGGCCTTTACCCGAAAGGCGTCCTAATTAGTATACCCTACTAATACCTACATAAAACATGAACAGTTCAAATTTTAAAAAGGCATAGGCCAGCCATAGACGGACCGCATGTTGCAGTCGAGACCGACTGCAAGATTCGGTCGCCGCACGGCGATCTGCAGTTTCCATACGCAGTCCGTACAGCGACACTCGACCGCAGAGTGACTGCTCCGACCGTGCTCCGACCGCTCAGGAACTGCGTCTTGCAGTCGGTCTCGACTGCAACATGCGGTCCGTCTATGGCTGGCCATACACGCACTCCATAATTATACTATTCCATAATTGGTTGAGATTTCGTAATGTCACGCAATGGTAATAGACTTGCACGCCTGATAGACGCTTATCGAATCTCCATACAAAAATACCTGACGAAGATTTTATAATGTCCCAAAAGTTATTCTCCGAGCGGGATTTGAACCGCGACCTTATAAAATCTTGAGACATTATAAAATCTGTGATTTCCACAAAAAAAAATACATTACGACTTATATGTTTTATTTTTACGAAATCTTCTGTTGAAGATTTCGTCAAAATAAAACATGAAGTCGAAATGTAATTTTTTTTATAAGGTTTTTATAAGGTCGCGGTAACTACTACTACGGTACTAAGGGGGAAGGGGGAGGGTTGCACCATCTAACTTTAAGGTCAAATAATAATTATAAGTACCTAGGTTTTTTATTTTCAGAAAGGTTTACCTACATTTCTAAAGTTACAGGTATGCCTTTTTTAAGTTTACATATAAAAGTTAGATAAAAGGCTTGAGTAGGTTCTATAGAAGTTTCGAAATCGTCAAATCGTAGCAAAATCGTAAGATGGTGCAACTCACCCTTAAACCAGTGCCACACATTTGAATCAACTTTGCGTCCAAGCTTGGCTTTATTTTGAACTAGCGATACAGGGCGTTATTATCTATTATAAGTGTACTGAATCCGCCCGCGCGCCCCTGCTTCGCACGGGTGCAAATATCATGCATGTATTATACATATAAACCTTCCTCTTGAATCACTCTATCTATTAAAAAAACCACATCAAAATCCGTTGCGTAGTTTTAAAGATTTAAGCATACATAGGGAGAGACAGAGAGAGCGACTATGTTTTATACTATGTAGTAATAAATAATAAATAAATAAATAAATAACGCTGGACAATCCACACAGCACCATCTAGCCCCAAAGTAAGCTTCACAAAGCTTGTGTTATGGGTACTAGATGACTGATATATTTAATAATTTAATATATTAAAATTTAATATATTATATACTTACATAGATAGATATTTTTTATTATACATAAACACCCAGACCAACGGAACAAATTTCTGCAGATCATACACAAATTTGTTCCGAGGCGGGAATCGAACCCGGAACCTCTAGCGTCGTAGGCTGACTCTCGCCCGCTGCGCCACTGAGGTCGTCAAAGTAGTGTAAGTAGTGTGTGTAGTAGTGATAGTCATGAACCAAACTTTATCTCCAATAACTGTCCAAGATCGATCCACACATGATGTTGGATCCAACAATACAACTTGGAGCTAACATAGGCAATGTTAGGCGCCTGCATTACTGTAACACGACACCGCTTGCCCAACTTTCCCTGGGTTTTCATTCGGTTCATCGTCTGTGGTGTTGTTAGCTTCGCAATACCTATTAAAAGGTTGTAAACTCCTTTGTAGTCACAAATAGTTTAGTACATGGTAGCCATGTGTGACGTAAATAGGCGTCTGACGGAGTAATCTTATTTTCTGTTTATTTAGCTGCTGTTTATCGGCTATTTGAGCGGTAGAACCAATTTTGTTATCACTATCACTACATAGTATAAAACAAAGTCGCTTTCTCTGTCCCTATATCCCTGCCCCCTTGTCCCTATGTATGCTTAAATCTTTAAAACTACGCAACGGATTTTGATGCGGTTTTTTTTAATAGATAGAGTGATTCAAGAGGAAGGTTTATATGTAAAATACATGCATGATATGTGCATTGTGCACCCATGCGAAGCAGGGGCGCGCGGGCGGGTCGCTATTTCTAAATATATATAACTCAAAGGTGACTGACTGACTGACTGACTGACATAGTGATCTATCAACGCACAGCCCAAACCACTGGACGGATCGGGCTGAAATTTGGCATGCAGGTAGATGTTATGACGTAGGCATCCGCTAAGAAAGGATTTTGATCAATTCTACCCCCAAGGTTATAAAATAGGGGATGAAAGTTTGTATGAAACTTTGAATTCCTTGGCGCGAGCAAAGCCGCGGGTTCAGCTAGTTTTACTATAATTATAATTGAGCGGTAAAGGCAGTTTCTGTGTGAATACCTTTATAGGAAATAAAATACCTTCTTACTAGGGTGAAAATGCCCATGTATCAAATTCAGATCGACTGCGTTTGACATAAAATAGAATTTGAACGCAGAATGGTGTCAATTCTCTTAGTCCAGTCGGGGCAGACATTTAAATAGAAAAAAATCCGGGGAGATTTTTTTAAACGTCGGGGGGGGGGGGGTGGGTTGAAGTATAAATCTCGATTTTCAAACTAATCCCGGTAGGTAGAGGGTTCGCCGCCATCTTGTTTTAAAGCTTTTCTGAAATAACTTCAGAGCAAATATGGTGGTATCCAAAGTTGTTGGAAATTTAATTTCTCACAAGTTTGGTCATTATCATTTTTACGCTAGGATCAATATTTGCAGAGTTATACTATCAAGTATGTCAAAAAAACGTCGTTTCGTGTTTGTTCGGAACCTTTAAATGGATATTTTTTGACTTCTCTTGTGCTAGGGGAGTCTTCCCGAGGTGAGGTTTTGCGAGGTTTAGGTTTCCTTGCTACAGTTTCCGTTGTATTATGGGTCTTGTAATAGTTAATAGCATTTTCTACCATAGTCTTAGAACATGTTATGTTACTTGCAATCTTTCGATAGGACCAACCTTTTCGATAAAAATTAATAATAATTTTGAGTGTAGAAGCGTCGCAACTTTTATTTTTTCCCATATTTTATCACGCAAATAAGCCACAATAAAATAAAACTATTTTCATGAGTTGTGAAGAAAGGCGGGAAATTGAATTTTGACAGGAAAATACCCATGTTTTTTTTAAATTTTTAAATTCCGAAACATTTTTACTCTCTGTCCTTAATTATTTGTCCACCAGCCAATACATAAACATTTTGCAACTTATTGTATTCGGTAAATTTTTATAAAAAAAATTGTATTATATTATTATTATTATTTAATTCTAATTACAGAATTTCCAAGCTATTGATTTACATAAATAGTTATTTAATTATATTATTATTCTACAAAATATAAAACACTTGAAGGAAATGTCGTTATAGGCTCTAGCTGTCCTTAATTATGTGACCACCACTGTATATATATATATTATATATATTTATTTAATACATAGATAGATAATTTTTATTATACATAGAAAACTCCCAGACCAACGGAACAAATTTCTGCAGATCTTACACAAATTTGTTCCGAAGCGGGAATCGAACCCGCAACCTCTGCGTCTCAGGCGGACTCTCGCCCGCTGCGCCACTGAGGTCGTCTTGTATACTTAGTTTTCATAATTAGCCTAATTTACAACAGTATTTTTTAAACAATAGTGATCATAACACATACTTAATTTGAAATATTACACGGGTGTTTATTGCGTTTTACCGACGGTCGATCTCAATTTTGATTTTGCTGGTTTCCCCACGATGTTTTCCTTCACCGTTTGCGAGTACTGGCTATTCGGTACCAATTATCTAGGTTATGACTTATGATTCGTATAATTACTGACGTCATTCATTTGCGTAATGCCAACATTGTATCGGGTTTTGAGGGCAATCATTAATTTTAGTTTCTTGCAGGTACTTTAACGAATGTGCGCAATGCCGGTGCTCTTAAACGGTGAAGGAAAACATCGTGAGGAAACCAGTTAGTATTGTAGCAACGGCGATGGGCTTGCAACCCGTCAGTTATGGAATACTAACTACAGATAGTTAATTGACTCAGGCGTGACTTTGCGGAAGTCCATTGTTAAATATAAATTAACTTGAACAAAGCAATATGTAGTACTAATCCGCTGATCTAATCTCCTAAGCTGGAATAAACTTAATTAGATTTCGACACGTGTTTCACTTCTCTACGAAGCATCTTCAGGAAATTGACTCGCTGTGCACTGAACGTGTTGCCTCGTCGAGCGCTGAGCAGAAAGTGAAGTTTTCAGCTCAGCGCTCGACGAGGCAACACGTTCAGTGCACAGCGAGTCAATTTATATTTAATACTAACTACTGCAAAATGTGGGTACCTATGTGCCAAATGTAATGTTTGGACGTACCTGTGACTACCCCCCTTAGACATCCTCAAAGAATCTTCAGTTAGTATTTGGTACTAAGAGATCTGAAGGGATATCTGCCGTGCCTGGGGATCAATGTCGTGACGCTGTAGTTTTAACGAATACAGCAAATTATTGAAACGGACCTAGAATAAGCTAGTCTACCGCCTCTGTAGTGGGGTAATGAGAAAAGAGCCATTATAAAAACAGTTGACAGTAGAAGAGGTAAGATGATCGGCCATCTTGTAAGACATGACAGCTTTATAAGGAAAATAATCGAAGGAAAGATAGAAGGAAAGAGAGGCAGGGGATGACCTTGGATAAGCTACATGAGCCAAATAAAAGCGAAGATTGCCGTCATGTCTTACAAGGAGGTCAAGGAGGTTGCCCTAAAGAGAAACACCTGGAGAGAATTGCATTAATTACGCCGACAAGAGCATTGCTCTTAAATTAGAAAGAAGTGGGGTCACCAGTGAAAGATCGGGGGCTTTCGCTGGCTAATGTGGCCCTACACTGGTGAGTGGTAAGAGGCCTTGGTGAGCTAAGCATTATTCTCTACTAGCTGGTACCCGCGACTTCGTCTGCGTACTTTTAATATCTTCATCTCTTTTTTTCGCAATAAAAGGTAGCCTATGTTCTTTCTCAGGGTCTAAAGATTGTCTGTGCCAAATTTCATCAAAATCGGTTGAGAGGTTTAAGCGGGAAAGCGTAACAGACAGACAGACAGACAGATAGACAGAGTTACTTTCGCATTTATAATATTAGTTGGGATGATAGGAGATTCCTTACCCCAAACCGTCGCGCCCCTGCTTCGCACGGGTGCACATATTATGCATGTATTATGCATATAAACCTTCCTCTTGAATCAATCTATCTATTAAAAAAACCGCATCAAAATATGTTGCGTAGTTTTAAAGATTTAAGCATACATAGGGACATAGGGACATGGGGGTATAGGGATAGAAAAAGCGACTTTGTTAGGTATGTAGTGATAGTGATTACATAGGAGATACTTTGCTATAAACCGTATGACGTCACAACGTGATCTAATTATTATATATTTACTTGCCGACCTCAGTGGCGCAGCGGGTGAGAGTCCGCCTGCGACGCAAGAGGTTGCGGGTTCAATTCCCGCAGATCAAATTTGTGTACAATCTGCAGAAATTTGTTCCGTTGGTCTGGGTGTTTTCTATGTACAATAAAAATATCTATCTATGTGAGTAAGTATATAATGTATTAAATATATCAGTCTAGTACCCATAACACAAGCTATGAGTAGCTTACTTTGGGGCTAGATAGTGCTGTGTGGATTGTCCAGCATTATTATCTAAACGCAAACGCGATTGGATTGGTCATAGTGAATAAAGTCCCAGACTGACCCAAGCTAAGCCGGTCTGCGTAGCTTTAAGCCTTATTCAACTATTCCCTCACATACACGTTTGCGATAATCGCAGGGTAAATTATAAATGAGTTAGCACCGAGAATAATTAGGTTAAACAGAGTAATAGAACAAGTCCGGTAAGATGGCATGTATGAACTAGCTGAATAGCGAAAAAGGTGCATCAGGCGAGTGTGTATGCGACTGTTGGGAGGGAAAGACCTCGGCGGACCTATCTAGATCAGATAGCAGACGTTCTAGAAAAAGGCCAGCTCAAGAGTACCCTGAACCGACGAGCATGTATCAGGAATGTTATGAGTGAATTATGCGAAAGAAATAGGTATGTCAGGATCGTAGCAAGTGGAAATCCGTGGTCTCTGCCTACCGCTATGGGAAAGAGGTGTGATTTTATGTATGTACTAGTTGCGCCCTGCGATTTCACCCGCGCAAATTTAAATCCCGATATTCCCACGGGATGAAAAGTAGCCTATGTGCTATTCCAGACTATAATCTATCTCTCGCCAAGTTTCATCCAGATCCATTCAGCCGTTCCGGCATGAAAGAGTAACAAACGTCCATCCATACTTACTAACTTTCGCGTTTTTAATATTAGCAGGATGTATGAACTGGCAGGCGAGAGCGCGTTGATATCATAGCCAGCCATTTTCATAAGCCTGAGCTTTTGTCTTCTACGTATAGGTATTTTTACTCTGAAATAATTACCGTAGCATAACTGACCCGCGTCGCCTTTCAATGACACAAGGTCGAAAGTCCCGTAGCGTGACGGAGGATTATGTTCGCGGGACAAAGCGATCTTAATTATGTTAGAACGCAATTTTGGACGTTGTGGAAGATTTATTATAGGGCTGACTATCGCTGAGTATGTACGAGTATAATAATAGGTAAAGTACCTTCTTTATTTGAAAGATAAAAATCATTGAAAGTTTATTTTTATGCAATTTTTTTTTTGTGACGGGAAAAACAGGCGGCCCACTTGCTGGGAACCTTACGGTTCACTTCTCTGCGTCCATCACCTTGAGGCATACAGATGTTAAACCTCATGTGCCTGTAATTACACCGGCGACCCGCACTCTTCAAACCGAAACACAGCGTCGCTGCTTGGCGACAGAAAAAGGCGTGGCGGTAGTATTTTTATTTCTTCTGTGCCTTCACAAAGAGCTTTTTACTCTAAACTAGGTAGTTTAGAGTAAGTATTTTGACAGCCTTCACAGCTCAGTTGGTAGTAGCCCTGCCTTGTGTACCGTAGGCCGTGTTATTTGTATATTTATTAGTATATTGTTATTAGTATATTTAAGTAATATATCAGCTATCTGGTTACCATATCACAAGCTATGGCTTAGTTTGGGGCGAGACAGTGCTGTGTGGAATGTCCACCAATATTTATATATTATTACTAGCGACCCGCCCGCGCGCGCCTGCTTCGCACGGGTGCACATATCATGCATGTATTATACATATAAACCTTTCTCTTGATTCGCTCTATCTATTAAAAAAAACCGCATCAAAATCCGTTGCGTAGTTTTAAAGATTTAAGCATACAAAGGGACAAGGGGACATAGGGACAGAGAAAGCGACTGTTTTATACTATGTAGTGATGGTAGTGATTTTATACATCTAGTTTAGACATTACGTAAGTACCTACCTACCAAGTGTACCTACATCATAGTCCTCTTTGAATACACACGAGCTATTTACCGTTCCGACCTCGACCTGTGCAGAGACTTGATAAGATAGCAAGCAAAATTACACAAATTGGTTGGAATACGTAGGGAATTTCCTTTTTTTTTGGAAGTTAAGTAATATTAGAAAACAAGAAGATTTATTAATAAATAAAAAAACCCGAGTGCCCGAACTAAAAGTATGTAGGTAGGTAAATAAGATAATGTTTTAAGTTTGGTACTTTTTAATATTGAAATCCTTTCTTCAGTCTTGACGAATGATAAAAATGTAAAGATCGCAGACAGTCGGAGGCTCGCGTACCTATGTCCTAGCAGTTTACTGATGCCTGTGGTTGTATAACTCATTTTGATCACTTTGGGGTTACCAGCAATCACATTTTTTTATTACAAAACTCTTAATATCTTCGAAACGGCTTCATCGATTTGTATTACCATAGGGAAGGTTTTATGATATATTTTAGTATCACTCATGGCCTAGTTCACTAAAGTGACTTAACGAATTTTGCGTTCTGGTTTTGTCTTTGAGGGTTTACTTTAAATAAAAAACTAATACATTATTTGAAAACACTTTATCACTCTCTTGATTTTGATACCCATATTGCTATGATAGCGAAAAGATTTTTTTTTAATGTGAGAGAATATAGCTCTTGCTTTCCTTCCCACGTGACTTTTAGGGTTTTTTATTCTAAGGACACTTTGGAAGTTGCGACGAATCTTTTGATACCAGAATCGTTAAAATCCATCCAGGCGTTTGGTTGCTACGTGGTAATAAAGGAAATATCGAAGGAAGGATACATGATAGATACACGCCAAACACATAACCCTCGGCACTCGGGCAAAAAGTTAAGCCGGTACATTAAGATAGAATAGTCTTCTAGATTGTTCTGCTCCATCGTCCGCTACATTGTCGCTTGCCATCAGGTGAGATTGTAGCCAAAGGACCGTCTATCAAAAATTAAAAAGATATTTTTATTATACATAGAAAACACCCAGACCAACGCAACGGAACAAATTTCTGCAGATCGTACACAAATTTGTTCCGAGGCGGGACCACCCACATAACACAAGCTTTGAGTAGCTTACTTTGGGGCTAGATGGTGCTGTGTTATTTCCGGCGAGGATATCCCAGAACCTCCAACCTCCCGTGCCGCCTAAGGCGGTTTTTGAACGGTTTTTGAACAGCTGTAAATCTACTAAAATGTAAAAAAAAGGTACATGAAAAAAAACGAAAAATTGAACATGTACTCGAGCGCTCGCGCGAAGAGAGTTTTTCTTGAAATCATGTCAGTTATATCAAAAGATAGGGATTAATATTAACTTGCGCACTTTAAAAAAAAAATCATTATTATTTATCTCTGAGAAGAAAATCTTACGAAATCTAGCCGTTCAAGTGCTGCAAGTCTTGGAGGTTGGAGGTTCTGGGATATCCTCGCCGCACAGAAATAATCTTGCAGACCTCATCTCAGCGCCAATGCGTAGGTATATAGTCTGTAGCAAGATAAACCGACCCCGCTGTTCCTAATTACCTTGTAATTACGTGCTACATAAAAGACGATGTTTACTTCCAGTTAAATAGAATAATAGTCTCTATTTCGAGAGTTACCTACTAGCTCGTACAGTCACAAGCATAAGCTTACGAACCTAACAACCGATTTTTTTAGGTTACTGCAGTGCAAGTACCGTTCTTATCGATCGCCTAATTGACATTTAGAATCGGATATAGAAGAATTCGTTAAAAATGGTTTCAACAGTGGATAAAACCACTTTTAACGACGATTGACGATTCCAAATGTCAAATTAAGCGATCAATAAGAACGGTACTTGCACTGCTGGTCTGTACCAAATACCAATCGGTTTAGGTTCACACGCTTATTCATACTTGTGACTGTTCACAAGCATGAATAAGCGTATTATGAACCTAAACTGATTTTTTTACGCTACGCATCGAAAATGCGAAAGTCGGTACTAAGTAAAATAGATAGGTAGGTAGGACTACTAAAAAGTCAAATGTTCAATAAAATCACAAGGATCACTTTGAAACGTCTTCTTAAAAATAAATAGGTGGGTCAATCAACTATTTTACCCACACTTTGTTGTCCCCGACCATTTTTTATTAAAATGCGCCAGTATGTTATAGTTACACACAAAGCGAATATCACAATGGTATCTATGATCATTAGGCACAATAGCAAAGTTGATTACATTCTCGAAAATATTTCATTTCCGTTAAAACTTATGGTAACTCCGTATACGAAATGTTCACTCCATACAAAATACTCTTGTCCTAAGACCACATTCACAAGTAAATTTTAATTTTAAGTAAACTTATAAACCTTACTTTCAGACAATTTTAATTACAGAACAAGATAGTACAATACAGTTTATTGTGTGCTAAACAAAAAATAAATTAGCCAAACCACTTTTCTAAAAAAAAATCTTAAAGTTTTGTCCCTGACTATAGTGCTTTTGCTTCCGTGTGCGGAGTTACACTCATAAATTTCGTCTAGAAACACAAAGATGGCACTGTTTGCCGTAGGTAGCTTCAGTTGTGTTTGCTTTCGCTCGCATGGCAAGGCGGTGCCCTTTGATAGCGCCGTCAAGCCGCCAGTCCGCGAAGAACGTTCGGAGGGTGTGCGTGCCTTTTTGTGTCGTCGGCAGAGTTACCGTGATTACTCGATGTATGTATAAAATTTGTTTATAATAATCAGATGTTTATATAGTACTTAACACATGTATTCGGCTAAGGTTTACGCCAATTACCAAAATCATATTTAAATGTACTTATTTCATGAAAATACACCAATTGTCTGCTGAGTTACTTGTAGACTGAGTTACATTGGCGGTAACTCCACAGACATTCTTGGTAACTGCTAAGACATTCACGTCGCATTCACGGTGGCACATACAAGATATATATGTTGCGGGCTGAAAGGGCTCAAAGGGCTGTTTTAAAAGTGATGTTAGCAAAGCCTTACCGATTTCCTACGGCTCAATTATACACCGAGATAGGGGTTTTAACAGTTCGACAATCCTTTGTCCTAAAAGCTATAATGAAGACTCACTCTGAGGCGGAGTTTGATATGGCACGTTTCTCTCGATTGAGATGCAAGGACCGGGTTATTCTCCCTGATAAGTTTTTATCAGCGTATGCACATCGACACGTATGCTTCCTAGGACCTCACTTATATCATAACGTAAGCAAGCGTAATATTATTTTATATCCGCTTACTCGTTTTAGGTGCAAATCTGCTTTGAATACGTTTTTACTGTCGCTAGACTATTGTAGTACAGAGGAATTACTATTGGTCAAGCAATAGAAATAAATAAAAAAGTAGGTATTGAGCTCATTACGATGCGAGCAAATCTACCTATCTACCGTTTCGTACAGGTCACCCCAATCGTTGTACCGTGCTACTCTTCAAACCGAACATCGCCGGCCGCTCCGTACCGCTGCCACCGGTTCGTAGTGTTGGACCATTGACGGAGTTGGACGTAATAAGTTATATTGTGTACAAATCTTTTACTGATAAAATCTTCAAGTTTTATATATTTTTTACTGTTTACTAAAGTAGCTGCAACGTTTTTTATTTACATTAAATCTATTTTTGTATGATGTACCTTTAAATATTATTTATGTAGCGTATTTGAATTTTAGCAATCAGTTTAATAGATAATAAATACTTACATACTCGAAAACAGTTATTTACAATGATAATAATATATTCTTGCGCGGTGGCTTCTAATTCTAATTATGAGTTCACTCTATTGACGCGTAGGAAAATTAAGAAATATTGCAGACATCACGCGTAGCGTTATATACTCTTGGACATCACTATCTAAGCTGTACATCTTCTTCTACCCGCATGATTATAAGGTATACATTGACGTGTGGGTACATCTTCTTCGATCAATTATTAGAACCTAAGTACTTCACTTTGTTTGTATTTCATGATTTTTCTATGTTACTGATAATTTTTATGTTTAACTTCTTGTATTTTTAAAGCGTAGTTTTTTTATTTATTGTATCGGGAAGAATTAGAAGCCGTAACACAGGTTCTCCTAGCACGGCTTCTAACGCTCATAGTGCTAATAGTAAGTAGTAGTTAGGTACCTAAAAAGTTGTAAGTAGGTATACCTACAAATCCTTGTGTTTTTCATCATACCTGTGTACCTAGCTATTAAGTTTTCCGCAAATAAACAAACTTTTTACTTTACTTTTACTTTACTTTACGTATTTTGTGGGGTTAGCTTCTAACACGTAAAGTAAAACTGGATCTATTAGAGCTAATTCTTGGCTTGTCTTATCTCTTTAATAAAATTACTAACCTTGATTTGAGGGTGTACCAAGAAGGTTGACAACAAATAGTAGTCTTGGGGATTATACAAATTTATTTATTATATTATTGACTTATGTTTTGGCTAGTAAGTACTTCAAAAATCATAGTGATTTTTTCAGAAATAATAATCTAAAATGGCGCGCATATCGGCAGCTGAAAAACAAAAAAGGTACAGAGAAAGA
The DNA here is from genome assembly GCA_963576535.1 of Plemyria rubiginata. Lineage (NCBI taxonomy): Eukaryota > Metazoa > Arthropoda > Insecta > Lepidoptera > Geometridae > Plemyria > Plemyria rubiginata. Next base: position 1,783,082 of record OY754911.1, on the reverse strand, counting down.
CTCAAACTGAACACCGAAAAGTACGAAGAGGCTAAAAGAAAGCACCGTGAACACTACCACAAAGTTAAAAGGCTTGCAAAAGACTTAACGCCAAAAGAAAAGAAACTATCTGGAAGTTGAGACAAAGAGAATAAAGGAAGAAAAAAAAGAATTTACAATCGATCTTGGATGCAACACCACCAAGTTCACTAGTAACTGGCGTACTCAATATCTACAACCAGTTACCACCAGCCTCTCCGGCATCAGTAGCGTCCCAAAAAGGAGGACGAAAGAAAGTAAGAAAAAATAAAAGTAAAGTGCACAGAGAGAACAAAAAACTGCAAAAGGAAAACCAAAAGTTGAAGAAAATCTGTGAGAAGTACAAGAAAAGACTGATTAGAAAGAAAGTAAAAGAAAGAGAATCTGAAAATCATAAAGAAAAAAGGAATTATAAGCTTTTGACAAATTCAGTTAAGGAGCGATATGAAAGGATTAAGAGCCATAAGGAGAAATGATTGTTAAAAAGCCTTTTTGAAACTGATAATATAGACAAATCTAGAAAAAAAAACACAACTACTAAGAGAAACATTGGGAATAAACCGACAGTATTGTTTAGACCCATATTTTTGTTGTATGTCTTAGGTGTTACCTAAATTTGTCTCTGGAGTTACATAGTGTCCCCAAATTTAAAATTGTAATTTTGATTACAACATGCTGTATTATTTTTTATTTATCTTTCTGTTGCTTGTACTATATTCAGACAACTGTCAAGTTTCTTTTAAGAATTGATTTTCATTTGTATTTCACTTACATTTCGTTTTATGAAGAAAAAACTTATCTTTTTTTGTAAAAAGGTAACGCAAAAGACCAATGTCAGTTGATTTTGTGTTTAAATTTAGGAATACATGAAGACTGATTTTACCAAAACAATTGATTATGCGCGTAAGAGTAAATAAATAATAATAAATAATGTTTTTGTGTTTCAGTCACCCATTTATGTTAAGCTGAATGCAGGTAACTGAGGTGACAGTTTTCGAGAGTATGTGCTCTAGTTTTTAGCAAAAACTGAATAAAATATGAATAAACGTCGCTGCCCTTCTAGGTAGTTATAGATGATGATATTTGTAATGTCCTTATCAAATTAGAATAAAGGAAAACGAATGTTCATTTAAAAAAAAATATTTTTTCTAACATGCCCATTGTGTGGGTAAAATAGTTGATTGACCCAGGTAATACTAAAAACCTAAAAAATACTAAATACCTAGGCAAACTTATAACCACTTAGGAAAACTTATTTGTATCAAAATGTCTAAGTTCATCACACATGTTTGATCTCGGTGGGAATCGAACCCACGGCCTACGGCGCAGAAGGCCGAGCTGCTACCAACTGAGCTGTGAAGGCTGTCAAACATTGAAGGAAAGGTTGAACGAAAGCGAGGACTGACTGCTAAGCTGATGAGGTGAGTCGTCTGCTTCAGATAATACCTACCTACTATAAAATGACTTTAGACTAGAATCTAGATAGTGAAGTAGGTAGCTAAGTACAGCTGCAATCTAGATAGGTAGGTACAATACAAACATCGGGATTATGTATATCACCGGCGGTATTTAAAGAAACGTCTAAACAAACATGTCGATGTAACCATGTAACCTACCTACTTTTGTACTATTTTTAATTAAATGAATCCTAAATAGTTTTCACTGGCTGGAGGGCTCTATAATCGACTGGGCCCGGAAATTTTTTGGCCGTACGGGAACAGTCAACCGATAGGTACCTACCTACCTACTTACCATTTAATTTACTACTTTTCGGGGCTAGTCGATTAGTATAGATAGTATAGAGAGCCAGTAAAACATGGGGCTTTCCTCGAACCGCACCTAAATGAACCGCACCTAGGCGAAGCGCACGCAAGTACTTCTTCGAAGCGGGTGCGCTTCGCCTAAGTGCGGCTCATTTAGGTGCGGTTCGAGGAATGCCCCAAACATAGTGCTAGGCACGGAATAGAGAAAACTTTCTGTGGTGCTTTCTGGATGTCTGTAAATTTTAGGTAGGTAGGTAGGTACGTAGGTAGCTAGGTAGGTTCCTTCGTAGGTGTAGGTAACACGAATGAATGAAGATAGGTAGGTACCTACTGTACACCTAACAAAACAATACCTACGCAAAAAATAAAATAGCAACACACAACCTAAACCCAATCGACAACTAACAAACTAAAACAACCGAATTTAGATTATGATACCTACTTACCTAGGTAACCTAGGTAAGTAGGTACCTACCTACCTACCTAACTAAAATAGGGTAGTGCGTAAATAAGTAGTAAGTACCTACCTAGGTACCTACCTTACCAGTAGTTAGTAGTAGGTAGGTACCTCTACAGAGATAATATCTACGTCTACCTATCTAAGTATTTACCTTTGATTAATAATCAAAGGTAGGTAAATACCCTAATTCCTATTGTATGAGTATGTATGGCACACTTTATCTATGAATACACGACTCGACTTACCCACACAGCTTCCAATTTCGAAAATCCTCACATCACCTTGCAGTTCATTGCACTCGGTTTTTTTTAATCCATTACGCACTCAAAAGCACAATATTCATAAAATTACTTCACTGGTTTTTACACTGTGATTTTCATGACATTGAATAATACAACCAACTCCAACTAATTACACTGTACCGTTATAAATTTATGGTCCTATCTACGGAAAAAATGACCATGTTTTTATTGGCATGTAAAAATTGCGAGAAATTTTGCCGGGAGTAAAAGGAACTCGCGTCATCCCACCCCGGCGCGCTATCTGACACTGATGCTGAAAGAAATTATTGTTGGGTTCCGCCGTTGAATAGCGAATAGGTAGGTAGGTAGGTTCCTATACTTCTCTCCTCCCTCTGTACTCGTCCCTCTCGCAAGCTAAATCTATAGAGAAAGTAGGTACCTACTTACCTAATACGACCATCCATCTAGCCAGGGTGTTGCAAGATGCACCTTTCTCCTTCATTTATTACCTTATCCTGGGAAATAGAATAACTAAAACCGAAAAATACAAAAATTCCGATATTTTATTCTAGTTTTGCACGTAATTAAGTATGTAGGCTAGGTACCTGCCTACTAGTGCGGTTCAATAGTACCGTAGTACAAATCTGTTTTGGGAAGGGAATTAAATGATGATGATTATGACACCAACCAACCATTCCACTGCCCACACAGGCCCACACTGATACAGAGGTAGCTACCTACCGTGCGTACGTACCTTTGCGAAAAATATGAACGAAATCTAGCAAAAATAACCAATTACAACCTGTGGAAAAATAAGGGTGCGGTAAACGGCGCGCTCTAACACAGGCGCGCCGTTTAACCGCACCCTAAAATTCGGTGCTCTTCAAATAAGTGATTTAAATTAATTACTGTCTGTATTATGATGTACCCATTTACTTTTGTAGGTATGTATGGTACAAGTATTACAGCCAAGGAATATAATATATGTACTTGTATTCAAATTCCTTGAGTCTTTTTAAAAGAAACCTTAGAGCATTTAGAACTAATTTCTAAATGCTCTAAGAAAGAAACCAACCACAACATCCAAGCAATAACTCAATAATTTGTGGATGTCAATGTCAAATTGTAGTACTTCTGACATTGACATGATGTCGACAATTGAAAAAATTTGCAGTTGACATTGACATTGACACCCGCGCCCGTCCATCATACAGATGCTGCTTGCTTGCTTGCGTGCCGCCGGCCGGTTGCTTCAAGTCAAGTTGCTTGGCTAAAAAAAAACACACACTTGGAATGTTGAATGTTTATTGTTGGGTTTGTTCACTTTAACTTTTATTTATTTATTTTAGTCTTGAAAATCGATTATATAAGTAGTTATTATATGTGTATTACATACATCATAATCATATTATTGACTTCACAATACAAAATTGTTATCAGTGCCCACGATTTCACCACAAAAACATTTTCTGTAGCCGACCCGTTTCTTGCTAAGAAGAAACCAGAACATAATCTTACCCAGTGATAATTTGCATGTTTCCGCTTTGTCAGGACCATCACAGCGAAAAACATGTCTCGAGTCAAACTAAACCTAATTGCAGCTGCTTGTGAAAACATGGGAATAGGAGTCAATGGAACTTTACCTTGGAGGTTGAAGTAAGTTTAAAACTTTTTCGAACCCTTGCCAATACAACCTCATGCATTTACATTACACCAAAACCGCAAGGAGGTACCTGTTGGACCCAAATTGCAAAGAGTATACAATAACTAAGACCAAATTGCAGTTGTATCAAAACTACTGGCTTATTTTCAGAAAGGAGATGGCCTACTTCAGTGCTATGACCACAAAAGTGACGGAGCCATCCAGAAAAAATGCTGTGATCATGGGCCGAGTCACATGGGACTGTATCCCGGACAAATACAGACCTTTAGATGGCCGAGTCAATATTGTGCTCACTAGACATGTTGAGAAACTTATGGAAAATGTAATTATGAGTACCAGTATGTAAATCTTACTACTGTTATAAACATGAAAGTTTGTAAGTATGGATGGATGTATGGATTTTTCTTACTCGTTCACACCAGAACGTCTTAATGGATCTGGAGGAAACTTGGCAGAGAGATAGATTATAGTCTGGAATAGGACATAGGCTAGCTAAAAAGCATGAAGTTATTTTGGCAAGGGTTCAAAAAAGTTCTTTACTCTAACAAAATACTTGATGTGATCATGGGTCAAGCCACTGGCCAGGAACTGTCCCATATAAAATACTAGCTTTGGTTTCAACCACATAGTTTTAATCCCGGTATTCCCACAGGATAAAAAGTAGCCTATGTGGTATTCCAGGCTATAAGCTCTCTCAATGCTAAATTTTATCCAGATCCATTCAGCCGTTCTGGTTTTCATGAGTAACAAACATCCATACATACATACATCCAAACTTTCACATAAAATATATGATATTGTATTGCAAGCAGCGCCCTGCGATTTCACCCGAGCAGATTGAAATCCCAGTGTTCCCACAGGATAAAAAGTAGCCTGTGTGCTATTCCAGTCTATAATCTATATCTTTGCCAAGTTTCATCCAGATCCATTTAGCATTCCGGAGTGAAAGAATAACAAACATCCATTCATACTCACAAACTTTCATGTTAATAATATTAGTAGAATTAGTGTGATTTATAGGATAAGATCAATAGGATTTGTAATAAATACAGACCTGAAATTAAAATAATATAAAAGTTATATGTTTTTAGGTGCCTGATGGAGTAATAGTGGTCCAGAGTCTAGATGAGGCTATTGACTATATTGATGGACGGCAAGACATTGAGTCCTCCTGGGTTATTGGGGGCTCCTCTATTTACAAGGTTTGTTTAAGGGCCCGGCGACAGCGGCTCGCAGTTTCGAAGTGCGATTGGCTATTATTTCATTTTATTTCATTTCGGGGAGGTTGTTTGAAAGAATAACTATCCAGTGACACGCATAATACTGTTCGAATACAAATAATATAAGGGAAATGTGCTTGAGTCAGAAATCATTTTGGTATTAGGTAAATGTAAGGCCAAACATACTAATACCAAAATGATTTCTGATTCGGGCATGTTTCCCATATATTATTGTGTTATTTGTGTTCGAACAGTATTTATGCATGTCACTGGATAGTTATTCTTTCAAAAAACCTCCCCGAAATGAAATAATAGCCAATCGCACCTCGAAACTGCGAGCCGCTGTCGGAATCTTGGAGTTGTCGATGAGCAAGGATATCTTAGACCTGCGGCCCAATTAAGCTAATGTCTGGCTTTCAGTTTGACATTTGATTCCCATAGTGTAATAGCAATTGTATAGGATGGATGGGAAATGTCAAACTGAACCCTCTAGCCAGACATTAGCGTAATCGGGCTGCTGGGAGTCTTGTTTTCTTTTCTTTTTAACCAACTTCAAAAAAAGAAGGAAGTTCACAGTTTGAAGGTTTTTATTCCTCATAACTTTTTACTGGGTGGACCAATTTTGATGATTTTTTTTATCGAAAGCTGGTTTCTCATGTGGTTCCATTTAATTTGAGTCGGATATGACGAGTAGTGTTTGAGATAAAGTAGTATGAGCGTATTTTCCAATGCAATTAAAGTATTTTTTTTTGCAACAATTTATTTATTAATGGTTTTATCTCATTTTTCAGGCATCCATGGACCATAATAACTGCGGCAAGATCTATCTTACGGAAATACAGAAAACGTTTGAATGCGACACATTTTTCCCGCCAATCGACAAGAGGTTTCAACTGACGACGGAAGAGGGTGTACCACAGGATTTACAGATCGAAGGCGATATTACGTACTATTTCAGAATCTATCAAAAAGTGTAAAAAATTAGGCATGGATTAAGTTTAGGTGTTTATGAAAGTAATGATAGAATCTATCAAACTCGAATATACTAGCCAGCTTTATTTAAAAAATTATGAAACCCTATTTTATTTAATTGATCTGCATTTAAGAAAGCATTTATTAATAATATTTTTTCAATTACAAACCTGTTTTATTGAAATGCATGAACATTTTTATTTATTTATTTATAACAAAAGATACCTACACAAAATTACATGAATTTGCATAGGTATATTTTATCTAAACATGATACGAAGTTATAAATGCTCTAAGTACGAAATACATGAATATTTTATTTAAACATGACAGTATATGAAAAGTGCCGGAGAAAACTAGAAGCTAGAGGTTTCCAGCAAAAAAAGAATGCTTCAAACAAACACTAACAAATCTAACAATGCAGTTTAAAAAAAAGCATTCCTAGTAGTAAGTACATATTTTTATCGTACTTGTAGATTATTTTAGTTTCATTTGACCGTATTTCCGAATACCTATAATTAAGATGTTTTCAAGAAAGCGTGACTGGCGCGTTTTAAGGCGCTAGCTAGAACATCGGACGGGACGTTTGTGTAGCCACGGATGTAGGAAAGGAGTGTGTAGATCTTGTACCTCGGCTTTACTGTGTGAGTGAACACACGCTGGGCAGGCTTATTGTTTGTTATAAAAATTGCTGCTTAGTGCTAGTACTACAAGAAAATACTAAGGCTCCTAGGTATAGCTTATCACACCAATAAGTCTTTTGCTCTTTTCTTTGCCATGAAAGTGACAATAATGCTCTATAGAGCCGCTATAAAACTGATTGCAGGGATTGTGAATGAGGGTAAGAAAACCCCCTACCTCCTCAACCCAGGACATCTGGTAGTAGCTATGTGCTTGATGACCCAGATACCTACAAGGATTGCTATAGCCAACCCCAGAACTAAAAGGTCCGAGATAAACACAACCTACTAGACTAAATTATAATATACTAGCGACCCGCCCGCGCGCCCCTGCTTCGCACGGGTGCACATATCATGCATGTACATATTATACATATAAACCTTCCTCTTGAATCAATCTATAAAAAAAAACCGCATCCAAATCCGTTGCGTAGCTTTAATGATTTAAGCATACAAAGGGACATAGGGACAGAGAGAGCGACAAAAAATTAAAATAAAACACGTAATTGGATATTATAATCTTTATTCCGTCAATGAATGAATATATAGTGAAACTATTCTAGAGCGGTCCCAAACGAATCGGGGTCGAAAACAGGACAATACTGAATAAGGGACCGGCTATTAATTAAAATTAAGATGATTGCCGGGTTGTAGTTAGACCAAACTATGCTTTATAAGAGCAATACTGTCAACACCTAAAGGTCTAGAAGTTATTTACTTGCAAAGTTCGGCATTTATTCACTTTTTCATGTCTAGTTGATGGAACAAGCAGATGTTACCTGTCTGATGTTAACTGGTAACCATTACCTATAACAAAGCGAAACTTCACAGGCCACGCACAATAGTGATAGTTAACTCAAGCTTCTGTGCCAGTAATGTCACCCACACTGAAACTGATTCAAGAAATCGGATGTATGATGACTAAGCGACCGAAATAGACTTACGCAAAGCACAGTATGTTGAAATAATACTAGCCCGACAACCTTAATACTAGAAAAAAAAAGTGCTTAAACTAGGCTAACCTAAAGCTATACTAATATATTAAGGCTGCCTATCCGCTGAAGCGGAACCAGGCGCTCCGCAGCCTCGCTTCGCTTCAGTGGACAGGCAGCCTAAAACAGATAACTACTTGACAACTATTAGTTAAGAAAAATCCTGATTTTACCAACGAATTCTTAGCTTAGGTTCTAGGAATGCCCTAACACACAGGGCAAGATATTTTATGAAATTTCGTCAAACTTTCGCTTAGACTCGAGTAATAGTTTTCATTAAGCCAAGTATAAGTTGGTGTAAGTTAGTGTCATAAGTGAATATAAAAATGATTTCGAAAAGTTACAGTATTGTGAACTTATTTGGAATATTTTAACTTATTTTTAACTAGCTCTCACCCCGTCAAAATACACGACGACAAATAATAAAATTATAGTAATAAAAAGTGTTAAAGAAAAATATATTACTTTAAGACTATTCTACCAAAACAGTTTTTAAATGATTTTAAATGAAAGCGTTAAAAACTGGAATAGTAGAAATAATTAACTAGGATACCTTTTGAAATACCAATCACACACCAAAATTACTTCTTAACAATTGTGTAATGACAATTATAGTTGTTATATAATGCACTTCTATTTTCGTTTCTCTATTAACACGGTCATACTAATCATCCAAAAAATAAGGTGAAGTAACCCTTCTTAGATTAAGTACTATCATCAGCTGTAACTTTCTTCTTAAATTAGGTAGAAACTATAATTTTAAAATCAATGAAATGTTAGTCTCAACCTTTGCAAAACCACCCGTTGCACATACAATCTAGTTCTCGGTTTGGAAACTAAACGATAGTCGATATTGGAATTGAGTATCAAAGCTCATTACAGTAAAAATTGATTACACAATTTTGGTATGTCAAAAATAATCCAAAAGAAATCCCAGCGACTCGCAATATTAAAAATACACTAAATCTAAACCTACGTAACTCGAAAGCGCTACAAGCATTGTGTTTACAATTCAATAAGGTGCATCCAATACTGATATAAAATGTTATTAATATTATTTCATTTGACAGATAACAATCGGAAAACGCAACAGTACTCGGAAAATAAGGAAAAGGTGGAAAAAAAATTGGGGATTGTACAAGGACTTAGCTATAATGTAGATCTATAAATGTATAAATGTGCTGTATACTGGAAACTTTTGTAAATAGTTTTATGGTGTAGTAAGCGTTATTAAAGGCTGCAAGTTATATTCATCCTACTAGCTAGTCTAATATGCCTTTTCCAGATATTTTATCATCAGATCTACCACTTTCAAATCAATGGTTACCCAAAACCCAGATCTTACCCCTCGTAACAGATTTTACCCAACAAAACCCAGTTTTACCTATCGCAAATCCATGTCTACCCAAAATAACCTATAATAACCCAGTTCTTATCCAACATAACCCACTTTTAGCCATCGCAACCTCGTTTTTTCCAGTGCAAGCTATATCCGAGTACGTAGCGATCCGATTACTGCATGGTGTAATGCAAAAAGATGTAGTCCGGATGGTCAATCTCACGCGGCATAAGCGGAGAGCCTGGAGGCAGAACCTGGAGAAAACAATGAGTATTGGTTAGTTTTTTTTAACTGAATAGACCGTCCTTTAACTACGATTTGACCTGATGGTAAGCGACGATGTAGCCTACGGTGGAGCATAACGGTCTAGAAGACACCTATTCACTCTTGCCTTGAAGAGACTCATATTATAATGGTCAGGAAAGACGGACGACGTTAATGAGTTCCACTCCTTAGCGGTTCGCATAATGCAGGTTGAAGCGAAGCGCTTCGTGCGAATTGGTGGTATGCTAACTAGGAATGGATGGTATTCAGCCGTACGTCTATTTGTCCTGTAGTGGAATGAAGAGATAAGAGTATTAGAGCTCTTTGTGTGTGGCTCGTAGTACTTCTGTAGTACATCTGTATGCCTCAAGTTGATGGACGCAGAGCAGGGCATCGTAAGGCACGTTCCTATCGAGCGTGACTTGCGAGGCAATGCTTTGTTATAGGCGATGGTTACCACTTAACATCAGGTGGGCCATCTGCTTGTTCCATCAGCTGGTTGTAAAAAAAAAAAGTACTTCCACCACGCCTTTCTCTGACGCCAAGCAGCAACGCTGTGTTTCGGTTTGAAGTGTGGTCGCCGGTGTAATTACAGGCAGATGATCTGTATGCCTCGAGTTGAGGGACGCAGGGCAGTGCATCGTAGGGCACGTTCCTCGAGCGAGACTTGCGAGGCAATGCTTTGTTATAGCTGATAGTTACCACTTATCATGTGGGTCATCTGCTTGTTCCATGAGCAGGTTGTATAAAAAATAGTAAAAAAATTGTAAAGTAAGCTTTATGATAGCACGCCGACGTCATTATCTACCTTCAAGGTTGGAAGGTTAGAATATGCTCATATACCCACTTTTTTTAAGCGACTTCAAAGAAAGAGGAGATTCTCTGTTTGACTGAATTTATTTAAGTTTGTTACCTTATAACTTTCTACTGGGTGCGCCGATTTTGATTATTTTTTTAAAGTGCTTGTCTTGTGGTCAATATTGTCAGATCTGACTCATATTGACCACAAGACAAGCACTTTAAAAAAATAATCAAAATCGGCGCACCCAGTAGAAAGTTATAAGGTAACAAACTTAAATAAATTCAGTCAAACAGAGAATCTCCTCTTTCTTTGAAGTCGCTTAAAAAAAGTGGGTTCAAGTGTACTTATTTTTTTTCTGGAGAGTTATTGTTTTTGTCCAATAGAGTAAAATAAATAAGATGTCTTATGGTGAATACTTATTTGTTGCTCTCTTTCCGTTGGCATGAAAATGACAGTGACAAGTATACTCTATTGAGCCGCTATAAAATGCAGGGAATATGAATATAAGTAATAAAAAGTTGATATGATTATTATATTACCTGGAAGCCCATGAACATGAATGTGCGCAGGAGCGTCGCGCGATCCTGGCGGGACTTCAGGACGCAGATGATGCAGCTAAAAACATAGAAGTACATTTATTATTTATTTATTGACGACCTCAGTGGCGCAGCGGGCGAGAGTCCGCCTGCGACGCAGAGGTTGCGGGTTCGATTCCCGCCTCGGAACAAATTTGTTTACGATCTGCAGAAATTTGTTCATTGGTCTGGGTGTTTTCTATGTATAATAAAAAATATCTATCTATGTAATTATATAATGTATTAAACATATCAGTTATCTAGTACCCATAATACAAGCTTTAGTAGCTTACTTTGGGGCTAGATAGTGCTGTGTGGATTGTCCAGCATAATATTACTGTAGAAATAGCGTCATAAATTAAATATAATAAATACTGGTGCACATTCCACAATGCACTATCTAGATTTAGATTTATTTATTGCCCACATGTACATACATCAGTTATATTACAGCTTAGGTCTAAGGTAGCTAATAAGCGAGTACATGTACCCTGTAGGGCGCTGCAATCTACAGTGGTGGTCACATAATTAAGGACAGTACTGACGCATGTGGTACTCGTCAAAGTAATCGCATCTCCTACGTTTAAATTAATACTTACTTATCATAAAAGTATATTCTGTGATAGGTATATAACTGTACGATGTACCACTGACAAAATTGGCTCAATATGTTTTATACATTTTTTTATATTTCAATTTATTTAAATGGGCCTCGTAATTGTACGCGAGCCAAGCTGGACAAATAATTAAGGACACAAAGAAAAATAGTACGAATTTTCAATAATAACTAAATCTAGTAGTGAATAAGTTTTTTAATAAAACAAATTGGATATAAACAAGATATTTTCGAGCGTATTAGTATTTAGTAGGATGGCCATGTGCTTTTATGACAGCTTCACATCGTCGGGGCATTGATTCAATCAACTTATTGCACTCTTCGACGGTTATCCGCGACCAAGCATCTTGAAAGGCATCAAAAAGTTGATTTCGATTAGTAGTCCTTACTCTAGAAAGTCTTTTCTTAATTGTGAACCACAAATTTTCAATAGGGTTCAAATCGGGACTAAATGATGGCAAGTTTAAAACGAATACCGATTCATTTTCAAGGTAGGCTTTTACTGAACGTGCAGTATGTTTTGGGTCATTATCTCGTTGGAATTTCCAAACAACAGGTAAATTATCTTCTGCATAGGGTAACATGGTCTCCTCTAAAATTCTTTGATATTGATACTGGTCCATATTACCTTCTATTTTTCTTACGGGTCCTGTACCATGTCCAGAAAAACAACCCCAAACCTTTATATTTCCACCTTCGTGCTTGACAGTTTTTTCGTGTACCGAGAATCCATTTCTTGATTAGGTGGCCGTCTCACATATTGTTTTCCATCAGAAGAAGCTAGATTTATTTTTGTTTCGTCCGAAAACAACACATTTTTCCAATGGTTAGCCGACCACTGTCTATATTTGTAGGCAAATGCTAGTCTTGCTCTCCTATGTTGTCTTGACAAAAGTGGAACTTTGCGAGGAATTCTTCCAAATAACTTTACTTCAACTAAACGTCTTCTAACAGTTCTTGCGGAGACTTCATTACCTGTTCCGACCCCAAAAACGTCGTTTAGTATTTGTTCGGAACCTTTAAATGGATATTTTTTGGCTTCTCTTGTGATAAGGGAGTCTTCCCGAGGTGAGGTTTTGCGAGGTTTAGGTTTCCTTGCTACAGTTTCCGTTGTATTATGGGTCTTGTAATAGTTAATTGCATTTTCTACCATAGTCTTAGAACATGTTATGTTACTTGCAATCTTTCGATAGGACCAACCTTTTCGATAAAAATTAATAATAATTTTGCGTGTAGAAGCGTCGCAACTTTTATTTTTTCCCATATTTTATCACGCAAATTAGCCACAATAAAATAAAACTATTTCCATGAGTTTGTGAAGAAAGGCGGGAAATTGAATTTTGACAGGAAAATACCCATGTTTTTCTTAAATTTTTAAATTCCGAAACATTTTTACTCTCTGTCCTTAATTATTTGTCCACCAGCCAATACATAAACATTATGCAAATTATTGTATTCGGTAAATTTTTATAAAAAAAATTTGTATTATATTATTATTATTATTTAATTCTAATTACAGAATTTCCAAGCTATTGATTTACATAAATAGTTATTTAATTATATTATTATTCTACGAAATATAAAACACTTGAAGGAAATGTCGTTATAGGCTCTAGCTGTCCTTAATTATGTGACCACCACTGTATGTAGAAATAAGGTAGGTACAATAGTTCATTCATAGGTACTACTTATCTCTCCCCAAACTAAGCCAAAGCCTGTTATTGGAACCCAAGGCCTACGACGCAGAAGGCAGAGCTACTACCAACTGAGCCGTGCAGGCTGTCAATACATACAAAAATTAAAATCAAAAATCTTTATTTAATTACAGAGGCAATGAATCGGGTTGGGACTCACAACAATGTTTTTTTTTATACAGTGTGTAACGGAAGGGGGGTATCAACCCTGAAGGAGGTGAATGTGCTCATGAAACTCAACAACTTTCCCCAAAGAACATAGGTCGAAATATGAAAAAAAAATTTGGCCCTCCCTTACAAAACTGACTACCAGCTGATTGATTTACTATGGGAGGGCCAAATTTTTTTTTCATATTTCGACCTATGTTCTTTGGGGAAAGTTGTTGAGTTTCATGAGCACATTCACCTCCTTCAGGGTTGATACCCCCTTCCGTTACACGCTATATAAAGAATAAACCATCCATTGACTACAATCTCAGCTGATGGTAAGACCTGTATGGTCACAACAATGCATACAATGCATATTACTGGTATAGATGCAATACTGACTTGGAGCATCCGAGGCGTTCCTCAGCGAAGTCCAGCAGCAATAGGAAGCTCTCCTTGCTGCCAGCCTGAAGAACACTGGGCACGCGCAGGTACATACTACCTCCGGATACCACCTGTAACATACAACAAACAAATCGATTCAAATTACGTTTAACCATTTTTACCATGTTTGGTTGCTTGACAAAGTCATCTACTAAAGTAGCTTTTTTTATACACCAAGCTGTTGGAACAAGCAGATGGCGCACCTGATGTTAAGTGGTAACCATCACCTGTAACAAAGCATTGCCTCTAAGTCATGCACGATAGGAACGTGCCCTGCGTCCATCAACTTGAAGCATACAGATGTTAAGCCTCATGTGCCTGTTACACTGGTAACCACACTCATCAACCGCAACACAGCGTTGCTGCTTGGCGGCAGAAAAAGGTGTGGTGGTAGTACTTCCCCGGACGAGCCCTTCACAGAGTTTAACTACTCTTAAAAATAAAACAAACAAAAAAAAACTGAAACAGCTTCACGACTTTGATCCCCACGGTAGATATCCCTTCAGATCCTCTCAGTACCAAGTACTAACTCAAGATTCTTTGAGGATGTCAAGGGGGGGGGGGGGGGGGTAGTCAGAGGTATCTTAAAAACACATCTTAAAAATAATAGTATTATTATCCGCCATTCAGGTCAGGAAGAGTCACTTTTCATCATTGCCTGAAAACACACATTAAATACATTTTCTAAAAATGAATCCTATCCTATTCCTCTTATCTATCCATGAAAATGATGGGATCCATTTCTAAACTTCAGAATATTTATTACATTACAATAATTGCGCATTTAAAGATATAAAGGTACCTACTGACAAACGTGCTCAAAAATAAACTGACGGACAATAAAATAAGCATGCTCATTTAAGGGGCAGCATACAGCGCGTCGCTATATCGCTCGCACAATTGAAATTTTAAAGATGTAAAATTACTGAATGTAGTTATGTAAAATCGCAATCGGTCAAGTTGTTGTCAATGGCAATATTGGCCATACAAAGATTGAGCGTAAATTTAATCTTGACCAAGCAAGTTTTAATACATAAAAATTTGAAAAATATAAATTCTCATTTCTAAGTGTGAAAAGATGCTTGGATCAAAATTTTATTTTCGCTCAATCTTTGTATTGCCATTGACAACCACTTGACCGATTGCGATTTTACATAAATACATTCAGTAATTTTATATCTTTAAAAATTTCACTTGTGCGAGCATGATAGCGGCGCGCCGTATGCTGCGCCTTAATAGCACGACCTGTTCGCACGTGCTTTTATTGAGCAAGGCTCATCTCAAAAAAGCATGCTTTTGGCTCGAAAATAAGCATGTGTGTCAGTACCTTGAGATATTATGTAATTTCAATCTCTTCAGCCCCTTGATCACGTGACTAAAAAAGTTTTGCCATCGCAAATCTGCCAAAATTGACATATGCAACCGGATTTTGAATGTATCAAAAGTTACGCGATCAGCCTGCTGATATTATTTGCGATGCATTTTCAAAGTTATTAATATCTATTACATAGTAGATCCTCTAAGTATGTATTTTAGAGACTAGCTAAAGGTTATCTCGGTTTGTTGGACTTACTGATAACAAACTGTATGTGTCGTTTATAGAAGTTCAGTGATTTTGTATCATTCAAAATGTTGAAATTAACATAGCTTACAAAAAATTTTGTAGCTAAAAGACAATCTATCAATAACTAGTTGTCCCCGCGGTTTCACCCGCGCAGATTTAAATCCCGGTATTCCCACGGGATAAAAAGTAGCCTATGTGTTATTCCAGAATCCACCTCTCTGCCAAGTGACCACTTCCCATCAGGTGGCCCGTATGCTCGTCTGCCTGCTTTGGTATAAAAAAAAAGTTTCATCTAGATCCGTTCAGCCGTTCTGGCGTTAAAGAGTAACAAACATCCATCCATCCATACTTACAAACTTTCGCATTTATAATATTAGTAGGATGTGAGAGCGAGAAGCTTTTGACGGTTGTCAGCCCCTTAGAAGAATGTGTCAACTTACAGCTTCCCAGCGCGTCGCGGTGTTCTCAGTGAGATAGATCTTGAAATCTATCTTCACCGGCTGACGTTCCTTGCGCTCCAAGATCTTGGCAACCACCTGGAAACGGTGTTTATCATCATCAGTTATCATACCAGAAGAGTTATTATAAGAAAGGAGTTCTCAATTCGACTGTTTTTTGATGAATCTTTTTTTATATCAAAATCAGGTGCTTGTCATGTGGTCCCATTTAAATTTGAGTCAGATCTGTCGAGTCGTTTCTGAGTTATCAGTATGAGTGTATTTTCCAGTCTATTTGAAGTCGGTTTTTGGTATAATAAATAAATAAAATAAAAATCGTATATTTCAGACCACTAAGTCCACAGAAGTAGTACAAATTATTAAACACAAAATTAAGACAAATATTAGAAACTAACTAAAATTAAATAAGTTATGCCGTTGGGAAGCACTGAGGACGATCAACGTAAGAAATATATTCCTCCGTTGACCGTTCTCAGCACAAGGCATTTCCATACAGGAGAACTCCAGCTATCAGCAACAGTCTTCAGGATGCTGTTGGGGCTGCCGCGCACTCTACTGATTAGTGACGCAGTTTTCTTGCGCATCAGGGCGTGAAAACAATCAGTGTGGTAGTGTGCAAACATCCCCGATGCACTACAGAAACGCGGCAGCCCCAACATCACACGGAAGATGTTGTTATATTGGACACGTAGTATCCAGCGATGTTTTGGCATGCTTTACCCACAGACTTCCCGTGTAAAAACTCTGACTCATATAAAGAGATAATCTATTGTTTTACACTATGGTACTGTCTGTCTAGTACAGTATATCTAGGGTACTACATACTAGGCCAAGCTTGTATTGAGAGTAGTTCCTCCGCGGACAAGCCACAAGGAGCTGATCCTACCTGTTGGTTCTGCTGCAGCTGATGATAAGATACTGGTGATGAGAGTAGCGAGCTGGACGGACATTGCTTTACACTACGGTACTTCACACTAGGCCAAGCCTGTATCTAGAAAAACATGTATTACTTCTTCCTCGGACGAGCCACAAGGAGCTGTTCCTACCTGTTGGTACTGCTGCAGCTGGTAAGATGCTGGTGATCAGAGTAGCGTGCTGGAAGAACATTGTATTACACTATGGTGCTTTACACTAGCCCAAGCCTGTATCTAGAAAAACATGTATTACTTCTTCCTCGGACGAGCCACAAGGAGCTGTTCCTACCTGTTGGTACTGCTGCAGCTGGTAAGATGCTGGTGATGACAGTAGCGAGCTGGACGAACATTGTTTTACACTAGGCCAAGCCTGCATCGAGAACATTTTGTGGTAGTTCTTCCTCGGACGAGCCACAAGGAGCTGTTCCTACCTGTTGGTTCTGCTGCAGCTGATGATAAGATACTGGTGATGAGAGGCTCTCAGCGCTGCTGCACAGCGAGCTGGACGAACTCCACAGTAGCGCGCTCAACAAGTCACCTGCGAAGAAATCTCTGATCAATAATTCAAGTTTAGTACATTTCATACTTTGGGTTGGCTATAGCTACCCTTGTACCTGAGTTGAGGGTTGGGGATAGGGGGGTTGCAAGTGGGGGTAGGTGGCAAGTTTAAAAAAAACCCGTGACCTAACTTTCATATTACCTATAAACGTGAAAGTTTGTAAGTATGGATGGATGAATGTTTGTTACTCTTTCACGCCGGAACGGATCTGGATGAAACTTGGCAGAGATAGATTATAGGTCTGGAATAGCACATATCATTTCCAGCGAAGCTGAGCGGAGAAGGGATGTGGAAATAACCACATCACCACTCGTCTCATTTCTCCGCTTTGGTGGAAACTGGGCTTAATACGGAAACTTGAGGTACCGATCACAATGCTACCGTGTATGGAAAGAAGTTCCGCTAGCATCTGTCTCTGTCGCACTTGCAGCTTTGAACCACGGTGCGACAAGGACGTCGGCAGCGATGTGCCGACATCCGAAGGTTGCTCTACATTGATCATGGTCAATGTATTGTTTGCTTGGCGTTTAATTTCGATTTTAAAAGTCTTTTCGGACAGATTTTTAAACCCTGCTCAACGAACTATGGTATACCCAAAAAACTTAAGAAAAACTACTAATATTATGGTGAAATCGTGCTTTGATACACAAAGCCAAGGAACATAACACAGAGCCGAATAATTTTCAAGATGCAATTACGTAGTTATTGCAGGTATTGCAATGCTTTGGATTCTGAATTGAGCTACTGTCAGTCAAAGCTACTGTAACTCAAAGAGTTTTCTTGCAGAATTAAAAATCTTTGGTGTTGAGTAGTTTGAGGCGTGTACATAAGCCTGAAACAAACGAGCTAGAAATTGCGGCAATTTCAAACTGCAGCTTCATCTATCTTGTTCACACAAATAAATCGTAAGCAGGACAGCTACACAATAGGCTAGTTGCTCAAATTTGACAAATTGGTTAAAAATGTACCTATACATCTATTCTATTTTATTTAAAAATACGGTTTTTATTCAGTACAACCACAGGGATCACTGAAATGAAACGTCTGAAATCTCTTACCTCTATTATTATACTATAGGTGAGGTTAGGTTTGGGACATTATAAAAATATGTATCTTTAGGGTTAAACTATAGTTACCCTTGTACCTGAGTTGAGGGTTGGGAATATGGGGGATGCATGTGGGGGTAGATGGCAAGTCTTTCCCTATAGTTCTTTTGTCTAGGAAATGAACAAAAAATTCTTCAAATTTCTTCACTTAAAAAAAAACCCCTAGCCTAATGGGAATTTCTTTCCTTGAGTCATTTTGTCTAGGAGATGAAATATTATTTCCAATTTTCTTCACTTAAATAAAAAAAACCCTAACTTAATTATTAATTTACCTGAAAAAGTGAGGATTTTTTTTCATTTCCTAGAAAAAAGAACTATAGGGAAAGACTTGCCACCTACCCTCACTTGCAACCCCCCTATCCCCAACCCTCAACTCAGGTACAAGGGTAGCTATAGCCAACCCATCTTTAGGATAGGATACTCACGGTTGTTGTCGTCGTGTACTGGAGTGGACGGTTGTGCGGGGCTCGCGGCCCCGCCGTCCACCCCTCCGGGAGGGGCTGAGCTGTGAGCAGGGACATCAGGACCACCTGCAATCATACCTGGGCATTATTCTCTATGACATAGGAGATTCTTTGCCCGAAACCGTGTAATGTCAAAACATAATCTTGGGCTTTTTTCTATAAGACATAGGAGATACTTTGCCCTAACCGTGTGACGCCACAACGTGATCTAAACGCAAACGCAATTGGATTGGTCATAGAGAATAACGCCCCTGCAGGTTACCAATTATAACTGACGACACCATCGCACTCATCTTACACGAATTAATTGTATTAAAACCTTAATTTTTCTAATACTTGCTGATGGAATAAGCAGATGGGCCACCTGATGTCAGGTGGTAAACATCGTAAGTAAGTCACGCGCGTTAAGACCGTCCCTACAAGGTCAAATCATAAAACATTTATTTGCGTCAATGGTGTGACATAAAGACGACAAAATGACAAGCTGCGTAATTATGAACCATGTGTTGTATCACAGACAAGCATCTAAACCTCTCCGTATGGGATTTAGTAGTACGCTAAACCATACAAGTCTTCAATTTTTTTAAGCTGAAGAGTTACCTGGCGTAGCCTGTAGGATCTACGTGTGACTATAACAAGACTTTTAACAAGCTTTAAGCAGCACCTACGCTGTTAAAACTATACTGAGTTTTGATAGATTAGTTGATATACTGAGCGCTTAGTTTGTAGTTGATATTAGCTGTCGCAGCCGGCAGGATCCAATAAATTCTTAATGTGATCTGGCTGTTGGGTGTACTTTATAGTGACTTACCACAGAGGCCCGGCACCCAGGCACAGCGAGAAACACTCGGCGTCCGAAGCCGACAAAGCCGACCGCTTGCTTCCAGCCGATGCGGTCAGCGACGCGCCGTCACCACTGAAACAACCACTACTGTTAGAACCCTCTCATCCAACAACTTTCAATAGGAGTAGAGCTCATCATCTGGCCTTGACGGAAGACCAGCGTTTGTTCCAAGCTAACTAACTCAAACCGAAACACGGGAACGTTGTTTGGCGGCTGAAATAGGGATGGCGGTAGCACTTCCCCAGACGAGCCTATACAAAGAGCTTTACAACATAATTCAACGGAGTCAAACTTCAAATAAGGATATTAGCAAGTTAATATTTTTGCATCTATAGGTATTTTTTTTGATTCTAACAAATCATCTGAAAAACTACATATTTCTAAAATCCAGTCACCAATAGAATGCTACATTATCCCTGAGTAACATAGACTATTATTATTATTATAGCCTTTATTAATCCGCTGAATTACATATTATTATCGCAATACAATTTCACTTGTTTTTTACATAATGCTGGACAATTCACACAACACCATCTACCCCCAAAGTAAGCTACTCAAAGCTTGTGTTATGGGTACTAGATAACTGATATATTTAATACATTATATATGCGCCTTCCGATCGTAAGGTCGCAGGTTCGAATCCGGTCGTGCACCAATGGATTTTTCTATCGAAAAATTTATGTGCGCAATGCCAGTGCTCTTAAACGGTGAAGGGAAACATCGTGAGGAAACCAGTTAGTATTCTAACAGCGGCGATGGGCTTGCAACCTGTCACGTATGGAATACTAACTACTGCAAAATGTGGGTATGTGCCAAATGTAATGTTTGGACGTACCTCTGACTACCCCCCTTAGACATCCTCAAATAATCTTGAATTAGTACCTACTTGGTACTGGGAGATCTGAAGGGATATCTACCGTGCCTGGGGATCAAAGTCGTGAAGCTGTTTCAGTTTACATTATATACATAGATAGATATTTGACAGACATTTTATATAGATATTTTATTATACATAGAAAACACTCAGACCAACGGAACAAATTTCTGCAGATCGTACACAAATTTGTTCCGAGGCGGGAATCGACCCGCAACCGGCGGCGGACACTCACCCGCTGCGCCACTGAGGTCGTCGTTACATAGGCTATATATAAATGTAAAAAACATGTACAGCCATGCGAAGCTGGGAGCTGCCGCTAGTTTCGAATAAAATGTTCATTTCTTTGTACCTAGTCGAGCATAATTTCTTATCGTAATCTTGTCACGGCTCCAGGTATAATAAACTCTTTATCAGAACAATAAAGTAATCACGATTCGTCCATTTTCGTCATTGACAATAGACGATATTTACCAGATAGCGATAAAAGGATTTCTGATGCGAATGTAAATATTTAGTATTTCTGATCGTAAAGATAGCTGATTTCTTCGTAAGTATACGTTTTAGCGAGCGAGATTTCTCAAAAGAACTTGGAAGAATCGGTGTTTTTTGCTAGTCTAATATTTCTTCTGACTATATACACCCTTTTACTTGTCATGTCACTAGTTTCTTTCGAAACAGTGTGTTGAAAGGATTTTGAGTGCGCCTCAAGAGGCTCCTTTCGAGCACTTGACGCTTATAGAAATTGTTAGGTCCTACATTCCGGTTTCCTCACGATGTTTTCCTTCACCGTTTGAGAGTACTGGCATTGTGCACTTTTTTTTAATAGAAAAACTCATAGGTTCACGACCGGTTTTGAACCCACTACCTTAGGATCGGAAGGCGGGCCGCTACCACTAGACCAGTGCTTTTGAGCACTTGACACTTGTTTTAGAACTTGTAAGGTTCCATGACATACCGATTTCCTCACGAAGTGCACATACAGTCTCGGACAGAGACAAAACTTGGAAGATGAGGCCACTACCTGCTACAAGCCTAAGGGCCGTTGTCGACATACGGTTTATCGCCGTGAAAATCGACGGGTAATTCGCCGCGTGTAGGCACGGTCGTCAGTGTTGTATGGATCACTATGAACGCCGTGTCATGTACAAGCTAGCACGGTAGTTCAACCGTACGGCTAACACACCGTACGGTCGATAAACCGTATGTGGACAACAACACTTACAGCTTACTTACGCCTTTTTCTGCCGCCAAGCAGCAACGCTGTGTTTCGGTTTAAAGAGTGTGGTCGCCGGTGTAATTACAGGCACATGAGGCTTAACATCTGTATGCCTCAAGTTGATGGACGCAGGGCAGTGCATCGTAGGGCACGTTCCTATTGTGCGTGACCTACGGGGCAATGTTTTGTTTATAGGTGATGGTTACTACTTAACATCAGGTGGGCCATCTGCTTGTTCCATCAGCTAGTTGTATAAAAAAAAAAAGCTAATAAAAATTAGGATAATAATAATATTGATTTTCAGAAAAAACTTCAACAGTTAGGGTTATATAATAAAGTAGGTACAGTCGTATCAGTGATATCTAAAATAGTCGCACAAAAAAAATAGGTAAAAACCTGTATAAACCTTTGTAACATCTTTGCATAGACACCTCGCTCTAGCTAATATATATATATATATATATATATATATATATATACAGGGTTACAGGAAAAATCGTGCTAGATCCGTTAAGGACGTGGAGTACCCATCATTTCTGACTTATTTCACAAACAATTGCCATAATATTTTTTTTAGATATCCCTTAGAGAAAAATAAACTTTCTAGTATTTTTTCTTATTTCTTAACTTTCACTTGTCTACTACGGTCTATTCAATTAACTTATGCACTATTTTAATGATTGACATCCTAAAGCATCTTATTACACATGTAAAAATGCAATAATAATAATAATTAAGGTGCACAAAATTTTCAATAAAAAAATTAAAAGTCGAATTGCTTGAAAAGGGTTATGTTTAGGGTAGGGTGTTTCATAGTGAAATAAGTCAGAAATGATGGGTACTCCACGCCCTTAACGGATCTAGCACGATTTTTCCTGTAACCCTGTATATATATATATATATATATATACTGGTATGTATAGGATTCAATAATAAGAAACGAACTTTTAGGTGACCAGTTGAATACATTAAGAGCGTACATCGTAATTTTAAAGACGAAAGCGGCCAAGCAAGTTACTTAGTCCACTGCAACGCAAACCCAACTGTATATCAAACGAATTAACTGCATAATCGCCTGGCTACGGTCTTACTTATCATTGTTTTGAAATAGTTATGTAAGGAGTACGTGATCATTTTGATCGTGGGTAGGTACCTTCGTTAGGAATGGTAATAGTTGTTTATCTGTGTGCTAGATTGTAACAGGTAGTAGTCTACTTTGTTTGAAATGAACTCGTGATAATATGATTTTGCTTATACTGATAAGAGTATGACGTAGGTACTAAGATATCTTTTTTTATTTACGACGATCTCAATGGCGCAGCGGGCGAAAGTCCGCCCGCGACGCAAGAGGTTCGGTTCCCGCCTCGGAACAAATTTGTGTACGATCTGCAGAAATTTGTTAAGTTGGTGGGTGTTTTCTATAAAAAATATCTATCTATGTAAGTAAGTAATGTATTAAATATATCAGTTATCTAGTACCCATAACGCAAGCTTTGAGTAGCTTACTTTGGGGCTAGATGGTGCTGTGTGGATTGTCCAGCATTATTTATTTATTTTTATATTTTATGATTTAAAATTAATGTGCGCAATGCTTGCACAAAAAATACAGGCAGAATATTTAATCCCTTTTTTCGTTAATATTTACTTGAATTGCAACACAGAACATTCGTCGGGAATCGAACTCACAACCAACAGCGCAGAAGGCAGAGCTACTACCTACCAACTGAGCTCTAAGGACTGTGTTACCTATGTCAAACTAGCTGCGCTCCGCGGTTTCAACCGCGTAGTTTTAAATCCTGATATTCCCACGGGATAAAAAGTAGCCTATGTGCAATTTCAGACTATAATCTATCTCTGTGCCCAATTTCATCCAGATCCGTTAAGCCGTTCTGGCGTTATTGAGTGACAAACATTCATCCATCACCAAACTTTCGCGTTTATAATATTAGTAGGATCACCATTTAACTTACCGATACAACTTAACCATGATGCTTAAATAACTCTTAAACTTCGAAACAAACTAATAAACAAAACTCCGTACAAAAATAACAAAAAACAAGGTATCACGAAATCTGGAATGTTTCTAAGAGAATAACGTTTTAATGTTAAAATATTTTGTAAATCTTTAAAGGAAATTTCCAAATGAAAATCTCTATGCTGTATGTTGTACACAGCATTCTATAGTTTTTGATAAATTTTATTTCCGTGATTCGTGTGTTGGGACGAGAAATTACTTTCAAACTGATGAAAATCAAAATATCTGAGAAGACAAAATAAAGGGAACATTGCCAAGACAGGAATAAACGGGAGATAGATTTAAAACAAATAGGGTGAGCTGTACAGTTTCGGTCCATTACATTTACATTGTAACAAGGATCATACAAAAGTAGGTACGGTAGAAACCAAGCCGTAAGTTTGTTGGCTGTTCTTCTAGGCTTTGTCGCGTGGAACTGGCACCTAGAGTCACCTAGCTTTAAGCCGTTTCAAAGTAATCCTTGCTATTTTATTGAATAAATAGGTATTTGCTTTTTAATAAATATTGGTTATTAGATTGTTAATCCATGTTAGCAATCACTATTCATACGCGAGTAAAGCCATAAGCGGCAGTTAGTGTTATCTTCTTCTTATCGTGTCACTAGTTTTTTTCGAAACAGTGTGTTGAAAGGATTTTAAGAGCGCCTCAGAGGGCTCCATTCAAGAGCTCGACACATGTTTAGGAACCTTTTTAAATTCTACGATATGCCGGTTTCCTCACGATTTTTCCTTCACCGTTTGACAGTACTGACACTATACTGCTAATGTTATACAAAAGGAGCGGTTAAACCTAAGTTCTTCGGAGTAGTAAAATAATACCCGTGAAAGGTAACATCGACGTGCAATCCCACATTATAAAAAGACAGCTCAGCTAAAATTGTAAATGGTGTACCTACTTGTTTTTTAATTCTCAAAACATACGATTGCAGTTCAATGTTTGAGAATATTCTGAGAATTTGACATTGATAACAGTTACCGGAAGGTAAACGGACGCCATTATAACTAATTTATTACTTCTAATGGTAATTTAAACATTCTAAAGATGAAATACTCTTTCATCAACACAGAAGATGACTATCGGGTGTAAAAGATAAGTTTTTTGAAGGTCTTCTGTATATTTAGGCCCTTAATCATAATGGTTTTAGAGCGCGCCAATAGCTTATGGTGCTCTGGTGCTCTTTTCGTTGGCATGAAAGTGACAAGTTATACTCTATCTATTGAGCCGCTTTAAAATGGCAGGGGGATAATAAGAGGGTTATTTTAAGTTAGCTTGAGCAGCTGTATTTTACAGGATCCTGGAAAATGCAACCCGCAGAAGTAGAAGCGTAGTCTACCTTCTACGAGTACCACGTTTGTACCAGCATGAATGTTTAAGAATAGATATTATATTACTAGTTGCGTCACGCGGTTTCATCCGCGCAGATTTAAATCCCGGTATTCCCACGGGATAAAACGTAGTTCGCGTTTATAATATTAGTAGTAAGGATTGAAGTTATAATCTTATTTTATTTTGTACTAGCTGATCCCGCGGCTTTGCTCGCGCTCGTTTACTTTGAAAATCTCATACAAACTTTCACCCCCTATTTTATCCCCTTGGGGGTAGAATTGATCAAAATCCTTTCTTAGCGGATGCCTACGTCATAACATCTACCTGCATGCCAAATTTCAGCCCGATCCGTCCAGTGGTTTGGGCTGTGCGTTGATAGATCACTATGTCAGTCAGTCACCTTTGAGTTATATATATTTAGATTAAGTACGATTTCTCTTACTTTTAACTTTTTGCATTTTTTTTTAATAATAATTAAATATTATTGTGTAGCCCGCACTGGGCAGCTTACCCTAGCAATCGTAGGCACGAGAGTATTTGCCAAATCTACTTTCTCTGATTTACGATATGACGATAAGGAAAACTACCGATCTGGCCTACATTCACGAAACGCAAACAATACATTTAAATAAATAGGAATTAAATTGTACTTTTAAATTTGTTAAATTGGCTGCCTTTGGGGCAAATACACAAACGAGAATTGAATTGAATCAAAACAGAATTAACTAGGATAATGGAATCATAAATAAGGAAATCCAAAGAACCAAATAAACCAACATAGCACGCAATTTTTATTCTATTTAGGTTTTATAACAATGCTGCGCTGTTACCTGTAAAAAGGGTAACAGTGCAGCAAATACTGAGCCAGGGACCTGTTTACCCATAATTAAGTACCTACACCATGCAGGACTCTGTTTTTTATTTTTTTCTATTATTATTATTTTTTAAGTCTTTATGTAACTTTTTTGTTACCTGCCTGTACTTACCTATGTATTATTTTATTGGGTTAAAAATATTTTTTTATTTGTTATCCGGTAAACCAGGATAGGTTTAGTTAGGCTGGCAAAAAAAAGAGGCCTATACCCAAGCAGTGAGTGATACTGAGCTGAGATGATGTAGAATAATTTCGGCCTTGAGAGACCTGGTAAAAGTGACAATTGTCGCTGAATCTATTCTAGTCATTTCCATATCGCACAAGTACTTAGTATTATGGCAGTGTTTCAAAACTTTCGAAGTTTTTAGCGATTTTAGCTACCAACAGAATCTAACGCCAACGGTGATGTGATAGGTACTGTGTAAATATGTGATCTACCCACATTTAAAGTAAATTTTGCGGTGTGCGTATATTTTTTTGCCAGCCTAACTAAACCTATCCTAGGTTTAGTTAGGCTGGCAAAAAAATATAGAGGCCTATACCCAAGCAGTGAGTGATACTGAGCTGAGATGATGTAGAATAATTTCGGCCTTGAGAGACCTGGTAAAAGTGACAATTGTCGCTGAATCTATTCTAGTCATTTCTATATCGCACAAGTACTTAGTATTATGGCAGTGTTTCAAAACATTCGAAGTTTTTAGCGATTTTAGCTACCAACAGAATCTAACGCCAACGGTGCTGTGATAGTTACTGTGTAAATATGTGATCTACCTACATTTAAAGTAAATTTTGCGGTGTGCGGGTTTTTAAACCACTTTCTTGCTTATGCTACCTAGCCAAAACCATCGATTTTTTCCTTTTGTTCTTCTAGGCTTTGGTCGCGTGGAACTTGAACGTGGTACCACGGACCACCTAGTTTTAAGACGTTGCAAAGTATCCTTGTGATTTTACTGAACAAATACTTTTTGACTTGTTTAAAATACGGGATTCTATCCATTACAAAGGTTCAAATATATCACATTTATCTAAAAAAGGTTTTATACCCAAAAGTTTTACAATTTTTCATAACTACCCTCAGTATCAGTCAGTCAGATGTTGTATTGTATGGTTTGTTATTTGGGCAGAAGCCATTTACTTACCATTTAACAAATTTTGAAACTATTTTGTAAACCTACGTTCTTTTCCTTAGCTCCCAGCATAACTTTTACATTTTTTTTTGGAAGTTCAGTGTAAAATAGTTATTACCACCAAAACAGAACTCTAGAGCGGCGAAACAAATAACACGTGAGTGATTTGGCGCGGATATGGTTTACGTTTTATTTTTAAAATGCCGGGCGTGGCTGACGCATTTTAAACAGTCCACCTCTCCTCTACTGTTGTACTTATATGTTATTTGGTTTATTTTTATAGCATTCGGCATTTAACATTCGTTCGGCAACCTTGTTAGACAACATTATCCTAAAACCGAAGTAATCAGAAGAAATTATTAGTAGTACCTTAGTATAGTGCGCGTCAACCAAAAAGAACGCTGGAAAACAGTGGAGGGGATGTGTTTGCGCATACAAAATACTCCCGCCATCGTTCACTCCTTCCGGCGCTCTTTTTGCGTGACGCGCACTATACCTACAGAATGTCGACTTCATCATGTCGATCCATTCAAATAGAAAACGACCTTTGCTGCGACCGCCAAGAGGTACCTACCATCTTGAGTTAGTAGGTACGTCCTAATTGATCTCTCGGATCCCGAATCACGCCGCATCAAGCCGGCGCACTAATTACTACGAAGCTTGTGGAAAGACGGATAAACTAGGCTCTAAATACCTAGGTAGTTCTTTGAAATTAATGCAAGCAGAAAAATACAAAATAAACTGCTATTCATTCTGTTATAGGACTTATAGGTGATGGTTACTACTTAACATAAGGTGGGCCATCTGCTTGTTTAATCAGAGTGTAATAAAATATATAATTTTCCTAGAATGATGATAAAAACATCCAAGCAACAAAGTCACTCACGTTTGCCTGTCGCCTAAATTGAAATATCAATTCTCCAATTTCACAACAAAACATCTAATCTGTAAATATTCGAGAAGCTACTACCGACCATACCAAGTACCGAGCGCATGCTAATTTAATCTCTAAACGCATGGCAATAATGATCATAACAGCATGGAGTAGACCAAGGACAATTGCATAAAAAATAAATTGTTTGATTGTCGGTTATTGATGTAGATTTTTGGAGTACCTTACCATGCTAGGCGTCATCATCAACATTAATATAAATATTATATGTATCCCATACTTATAGGCGAATAGCAGCGCCCCGCGGTTTCACCTGCGTAGTTTTGAATCCCGGTATTACCACAGGATAAAAAGTAGTCTATGTGCTATTCCAGACTATAATCTCTCTATGCCAAACTTTATCAATATTCGTTCAGTCGTTCCGGCGTAAAAGAGTAACAAACAGCCATCCATAGTAGTAGGATAGTATGGTATAGGTATTAGAATGGGATCTTGTGTGGTTAGTAGGTATGGTAACTTTTTTTTTACCATGAGAGTATTAGAGTCAACAAGAGATTTATTTATTTATTTATCAGTACAACAACTACAAACAAGCTGCCTTGGCCAAAACGCTGTGTCTCAGTTAACATTGCAGGTAACTAGTGACCCACCCCAGCTTTGTATGGGTGCAATGTACTATGCTATACAGATTATGATATTGTTCGGTATACTTATGGAACAAGATAAAGATGAAAATAGGATTTACAAATTTAATCCGAACTATGCTATTACCCACCACAGATACCCTACTAATATTATAAATGTGAAAGTTTGTAAGTATGGATGGATGTTTGTTACTCTACTTATAACTCCAGAACGGCTGAACGGATTTTGGTGAAAATTGGCACAGAGGTATATTAAAGTCTGGAATAACACATAGGCTACGTTTTATCCTGTGGGAATACCGGGATTCAAAACTACGTGGGTGAAACCCCGGGGCGCTTCAATTTTAATACATTATTATCAATTCTTTATTGTCTTTAATTACCTATACTTCTGGCGGCCCGCCATCAGTTCATAATTTGCCCGAGTGGCCCCTAGTCTTAATAAGTCTGTGCATCCCTCATGTAGATTCTAGAATGTTGGTCCTGCTACTTCTTACAAAAGTACTTGCACCTATTTTCGGTTTCATACCGTGTTTTGGTTTATTACTGTTGTTGACGCTGCAAAGTGAATTGTACCATGACTTATTTAAATGGTACTTGTATTGGACTCCTGTATCTCCATTTAGACTCTAGGGTGGTCTATTATGTGTGAGTGGTGATCTGGCTACAATTGTAGCCAGCCTAGCTCCACCCAAAAGTGCAGAAACTTCCTGAGGGCTTCACAGGTGTGGAGTGACCTGGGGGATCCTAGGATTTGCTGTCGTTGGGAGGCTACACCCACGCTTTTATTTTAAATGGTAACCATCACCAACAAATGGCAACCACATTATTAAAGCATCCATTGAAGTAGATTTGTGGTGTTAACTGTCGAGTGAAACCAAATTACATTTATACTTATAGATGAGGGATTTCTGAACAATCTGGTTTGTAAGTGATTGGAAATACTGAGGTAGGTAATTTACTAATGGTATAGCTTCCGTCAATGTTTTCAATGATCCAAGCATGTATCAAAGCTAATGGATTACTTACTTAACAGTTTTTTTATCTAGAGGCAATGAGATTTGTAATTAGGTTAGATTATTCAAAAAATATTGTAGTCTTGGAACATGTGATTCCTATCCAGTCCAGTATACCAGTGACCAATGACCATTAAATGTATGGGATCATTGTATTACGCATTTAATAAAACAACATGTAAGTTTGTAAATATCCTACCTACAGCTGTTCAGAAAAACAGATGACATGCGTTTTTTCAAAATATTTTTTACGAAAATAGAACGCAGACCTTTATTGAAATCTTCTTCGATAACCTAACGAAAACATGTGAAAGTTCGAAAAAACTAACTTGATTTTCAACAGAATGAAAGTAAAATTGTTGTAACTACCCAGCTGATGACGTAGAACTACAAGGACAATTATCCATGAGTAAAATCGATGCAGAACTAGGAAAAAGAACATATATTTCATTCTGCGTGACTAATGCAGAAACAGACGCCAATAAAAGCACAAGGCATGATAAATGTAGATTTAGTCTAAAAATACTCACCTAAATTGTTTCTTCAAAGATATGGGTTCGAAGCCAGCCACATCAACATCGTATTTACTAATACTACTACTAAAATTTAACTGTTGTATTAACTTCGTCATCTTGATAAATCGTAATTGAGCCTTTCAGATACTTGGTAAGAAAATTACGGTGAGAACCGTGAGTGATGGCTGCAGAGAAATTGCGTAGTACACAGTACACACAAAACAAATTCGTACGAAACTTCAACAAGCTTATCAAGCAAGCAAGCAGCAAGCGATTGGATCAAGTTGAAGTTCGAACAAAAGATGTTAAGCAGTAAATTAAAAAGTCGCGTGATTACATTGGTTACATGAAAATACTTGGCTTTTGAATTGAGGCGTATTATATTAAATCCAAGATGGCTACCGGATATGTGACGTTTCGTTGCCATAGAGAAGATACGTTCCATTCCGCACCGAAAATAGAAAGGTTTTAAACGTGATTTTTTTTATTATTAATTTTAATTAATTTTGAACGTGAATTATTGAAATTGATCTTCTACAATGTACAAAACCTTTTATAGAAAGCAAAAGAAAGCCCCTAATCGAATGTTTAATTTTTTTCTTTTTTTGTGAATTACTTAATTTCTGACATTTTTTATGACATCTATTTGAATCTATTATTATTGTTATTTTTTACTTTATATGTATTCCTTGTGTTTTATTTAATTTTTTTATTTTATAATTTATATTTTAATTTGATTTGTAAATAAAAAAGTTGCACGCCTATCACGGCAGAATACACTCTGGAAAAACAAAAATTGTAACACCTTCTAAAACATGTATTTCTTGCAATAAAATTGATTTTATTTGATTTGATTTAAACTCTCAACTCAACTCAATTTCTGACAGACAGCGTTTCGTTTCACGCAAATTTTCTACATCCCTTTCTAACCACATACACGAAGCTAGCAACAAGTTGGCGATCAATAGGGATTCAACGTCATTGCGTAAAATAACAAATTATTTATCGATTGAAAAGTACTCACCGATTCCGAAATACTAGAGACGGCATTGTATTCAATTTCGAATCGATACTTTTAAACCGTTGTTTCATGTATTGTACTGCCGGAGTGGCATATAACGTCATCACTTCACTTTGACAGGGCACTTCACTCGAATTCACCCTTGCTTGGGGTATTTAGTTTTTCCACTGGCCAGCACATACAATGGAGATAATGTTAATGATTGTAATTGAAATCTACAGTAATAATTGCATTGTTCCTTCAAAAAAAACATTCAAGTGTGGCGGCGGTACGGTTCCAACTAGTTCACTCCGCAATGCTATATAGGTAGGTAGGTACGTACCAACTACGTCTGTATGTGCCTATAATCAGCCTCTCTCCCTCTATTTTCAGGGAGCTGAGGGGGAGGAAATACACGGGTGAAGTTTCTTGCAACCCTGAAAAAATTCTCTGTCATTAATTTCATTACCATACTTACCATAGAAACGTGTAGGTTGGTGACATTAGATATGTATTTACATTATTATCACCGCTCTACTTAACTATGTAGGTACCTAGGTATGATTTTTTTCTTCTGGTGTTATCCTAAAGATCGCTTCCGTCTGTAAAAAATTTCAAAGATAAAAGTGTGGAACGAATGGAACAATAGCTCCAAAGAAAAGAACATAACAAACCAACAGCAAGAAAAAAAATCATGTTTCATTCTCACTTCGTCGCGAGAGATTAATTTTATGCGCGCCAGTAGTTTAGTAGTAGTAGTTTCTTCGATTCCCTCCCGTATTTTTTGGTTGTAAAGTTGTAAAATATTTATTTGAGCGGAAGTTTTCCAGCGGTATCTATTAGAGAGGCAGGGTATGATAACTGACAAGTCTGTCAGCCATTTAAGTTTTTTCAGCGCGACTTTTAGTCATACCTATGTAGGTAGGTAGGTATGTAGCCATTTGAAATAATATTTATTTTTGACTAGCAACTCGCCCCGGCTTCGCAAGGGTGCACAGTATTTCTCTACTATGTAATGCATGTATTATAAATTTATACATTCTTCTTGAATCAGTATCTATTTAAAAAACCATATCTAACTGTTGCGTAGTTTTATAGATTTAAGCATACCTAGGGACAGACAGCGGGAGGCGATTTTGCTTTATACCTACTATGTAATGATGATAGGAAAATCCCTCATACGAAATGGCGGCAGACTCATTATATTAGCCTAGTTCTGAAATTTAAGAAGGAGAAAAGCAAATCATGATTACCAATAAGGATTCTCTATTTAAAACCCTCCCGTGTGTTCCGTAACATATTGAGCATGCGCACATCCTATCCCCGTAACGTCAAGCTATGTTCACCCAAGCAAGTAGAATTATGTTTTAACTTATCACAGTTAGGTAGGTACCTACTTTCATGGAAAAATACCGTGAATTTATTCAATTACCGTGTCGCTGAAGCCAGACAAATTTATATCGTAAATAATAGATTGATTTCTCTTTGCCTTTTGAATCGTCAAAACTTTGATGAAATTTTGCAGTAGCTAATCCCGAGGAATAACATATTTACACAGTTTTAAACTTACAATGTTATAAAAGTATGATGTTGCTATCTATCTATATCTATATCTAAATATATATAACTCAAAGGTGACTGACTGACTGACATAGGGATCTATCAACGCACAGCCCATAGGTACCACTGGACGGATCGGGCTGAAATTTGGCATACAGTTAGATGTTATGACGTAGGCATCCGCTAAGAAAAGATTTTGATCAATTCTACCCCCAAGGGGATAAAATAGGGGATGAAACTTTGAAATCCTTGGCGCGAGCAAAGCCGCGGGTTCAGCTAGTTAGGGTATAAAACATTCATCAAAGTTTTGATTTCCATAACCATTTTGTTTCATAATAGAGCAGCTGTGAAGCTAAAAACGAAATAAAAGCAAAAGTAAAGGCACTTGGTAAGTATAAGCAGGTGCATTTATTTATACGTTACTCTTTATCTAAATGACTCATTATACTATAGGTACATAATAAATTACTATTAAACATAGTTAAAGTTTCGATGCCTTAACCCAGATAATATGTTTAAGACCCTTCTTGATCTTTCTATTAATTCATCCAAGTCCAATCTTTGACATATGATACGGTATAAGAACCGTGATAGTTATCTTCTTCAATAAATTTCCGTACAGCTGAAACAGTGATATCTCTCTAGGCTTGAAATGAATTGATAGAGATTCTTCTGAATTTGCGCTATGTACGAACACTTTGGTTTGGATTTGATTTTCCGAAATAGAACTTAGAGCTGGGGTGTTAGGCTTTAAATTCGGCTGTAAAATCCTCTCAGCCTTTTTTTCAATGATTTCTCTCGGTGATGGTTGAATTGACATGTCCAGGATATCTGCTGCTCTTTGACAAGGGATTATGAACTCAGATACTTTGGATTTGAGGTTTGCATTAGCATTGACTGCTTGTGATACTGGGATTGATTTTAATACGGGATTAGCAGGCAAGAAATCGTTTCTAATCGCATGTCTTGGTTTGAAGATCGGAATCATCGTAGGGACTTCTAAGTTCTTTACTTCTGCATTGTTTACGCAATCTTTCGTTTTGTCTTCTATTATAGCAACTAATTGACCGAATGTCTTTTCAGCGCAATTTATCTCACCTCCTCTTTTTTCTGCAACAGCATTTGCATAATCGTTTATTTCATCTTCTAAAATATCCTCATGATATATTAGATCTTCTATTGTTTCTTGACTTCCAAAGTTGTCTATCTCTTCAGAAAGGGCACTTTTTAGAAGATTTAAGATGCATGATAATTTATCTTTTTTAGATCTTTTTGTTTCTTTGAGATTTTGAACGCATGAACTCAGCTCTTCGCAGTTGAATGTAGAAATTGCCAGAGTTGGCCTTTCACTCGCAGCATGTGTGAAAAAGTTCTGGAATGAGAAGTTAAATGTTATAAACTTACAACATTGTTACGGAATAGTTTACCTAGTGTATTAGTGATGTCGCGTCATTTTAAAAGAACGCTATAAAACTGTGGTGGGGATATTTGCTCATACAAAACAGTCGCGCAATCACACCCCCTCCCCCTCCTTCCAGCGTTATTTTGACGTAACGCGACATAAACCTAAAACTAAAACAACATTACGATTCTAGGTACCTACTCCAGATTATTTGATGAAATCTAAGATTCAGATTCAGTGGTCACATGTTTTGCAATATTTGGTATGCCATACGTGACAAGCCTATATCCACTGTTAGAATACTAACTGGTTTTCTAATGATGTTTTTGGTCATGTTTTTTGATAGGTAGGTACCTACTTACACTGGCATTGGGCACATGAAGTTTTCGATAGGAGAAATCCATTAGTGCGCACCCAGATTCAAACCTACGTTGGTCACTCCCGTCCCAGGAGACCACCAGTCACCATCAGCACTCTTCTAGTTTACCTACATTTACACCCTACTAA
Source organism: Plemyria rubiginata (assembly GCA_963576535.1). Classification (NCBI taxonomy): domain Eukaryota; kingdom Metazoa; phylum Arthropoda; class Insecta; order Lepidoptera; family Geometridae; genus Plemyria; species Plemyria rubiginata. Next base: position 1,748,288 of record OY754911.1, on the reverse strand, counting down.
TTACCTAAGTACGGCTGGCAATTTTTAAATCGTAAAACTTACATGAAATCCCAAACATAACAAAACAATCACGGTTATTCGCATTTTCAAATTTTAATTAAATTTTTACGATGTACCATAAAAACATTGGCTCCAAGTAATATCAATTTATCAATGATTCAATCGATTGCAAATGCAACTTTATGTACATTATAACCGATGTTATATCGATTGTGCAACACGATTACATTAATCGATTTCAGCTTTTTTCGGTACACTACTAGTAATCTGATGACAAAACAAAAGTGTAATGTCTAAATATGACAGAAATCGATCGTTTATCAGTTACACAACTTTTTCTAGATAACTATCTTGCATTGTATGCCAATAATTAATTAATTTCGATATTTTGGCAGCTAGGTACCTTATTTTACTAGATTTGTATCAAATTAATTATTAATAATAAAGTTACCTACCTACTTAGGAAGGTAGGTACTCGGGTTCACTATAATTTGAAAGTCGTGAATTTGATTAAATTTCGAATTTTAATTTTCGAGTCTGTCTATGCCGACTGCAAATCCACTACTCGTCAGTCAGAACGAACTCAAATTTAAATGGAAAGACATGACAAGCTCCAGCTATCGATAAAAAAAGAATTATTAAAATCGGTCCACCCCGTAAAAAGTTATGAGGTAACAAACAAACAGTATAGACGAATTGAGAACATCCTCCTATGTACCTACAGTGTACCTGAGTAGTGCAGGTACATAAAGAGGTACCTACCTACCTAAGTTTAACTGCAATGCCTATTTCTGCCGCAAAGCCGTGTTTAGAAATTAAAAACCAAAAAAAATATGTTTTTTTTAGCATTATTTTCATTATGTCCTGTAAAACCCATAGTTTTCGACTGTGGAGGACTTAATGAAAATAATAATTAAAAACCCATACATAGTAATATATTTTTTTTGGTAGTTAATTTAATTACTGATGTTTTAATTAATAAAATTAATTAATTAACTAATTCAATCAACGAAGGAAGAGCGACTAAGGAATTTTATTTTATCAATATTTAGGTAGGTAATTCTAATGATTTTGTAATTACGAGAACAATACACGGCCTTATTTGGAAATCTCATTATCCAATAACATCGATAAAAAAGTTTTATTAGTTAATTAATTATGACACACTTCCCTATAAGAACAGTAACCTATTATTATAAAGTAATTAATACCTACCTACATTGTTAAAAGTAGTCTCTATTGTAAATGTATAAAAATAATAAAATGAAATCTTTTGTATGTGCTCTCTTGGTAGCCCAGGCGGTTTTACAGGTAAATTTTTATACAACTAGCTTATGTAACAAGCTGATTTCCCACCGGATGTTAAGTGGTAACCATCACTTATAAAACATACACAAAGCATTGCCTCGTAAGCCACGCACGATAGGAACGTGCCCTACGATGCACTGCCTTTTTTTTTAACGTTGGTAAATCCTTATGGAAACTCTTCTGTTGTGGTAACAACAGAGGAGATATGTCGGAATCTTACCGACTTAAACCCAACGGGGTCCTGCTGCACACCTTGTGCCGGGGCTGTGGGCACGCTTTCGCACTCTTCCATGGCCCCGACGGCGTTGACTCCATAGTTTGGAGACCCTTCCGTGGCCTCTCAGCTATTCTCCAGATCTCTTCCGAGAGGCGCGCGGAACACCCGCGCGCGCCACATCAGGTCTTATTGGGCGACGGCTACTCACTAGTGCCGCCGCCTACATCCATTATGGGGGCCGGATTTCATGGAGGCTTTGCCTCCACCTTCTTCCTCGTCCAGACCTCCGGCTGCGGATCGCCAGATTAGAAGTGATCTCCCTCTCCCGCTCCGCAGCCTCCTTCTGCGACATAACTAACTCGCAGAAGGACAACACCTCATTCCACGACGTCGCACTTTCCAGCATTGTTTTTTATCAATGCTGGAAGGGAGAGGTCATTCCCAATAACAGCGATGAGGGCACGGCGTTCCCCCACCCATGCTTCACACACTTCCAGTGTGTGTCTTGCCGTGTCCTCACGATGCACTGCCTGCGTCAACTTGCCACAGTGCCTGTAATTACACCGGAGACCACACTCTTCTAACCGAAACACAGCAACGCTGTTTGGCGGCAGAAAAGGCTTATTTATTATTTTTTATATATGTAAATAATATGTACTTATATATTTATTTTATTATTTTATTACTTAGTTATTACTTATTATCTTAGATCAGTCGTCATCACTTTTCAGTCACTTCATATGGGGTCGGCACAACAGGTTTTTTCCCTCCACTCTCCTCTATCAGCCGTCATCTCAGCAGTCACTCCTACTCATGTCATCTTTCACTGTCTATCCACCATCTTTGGCCTACCTCTCCTCCTAATCTAAAATTCACGTATTTTTTTCAAATCTTAGTGCTTTTGTAATTGTTTTGTGGTAGCTGCCACCTTTTGAACTTTCTAAGTCGGTAATTTTTATTTAGAAAAAATAAGTTACGAGTAAGCCTATACAGATTAGATTAACTAGGTAGGTACCCCCCCCCCCCACCTAGTTATCTACATAATTTGTTTCAGTTGTAAAATCTTGGTGACCGAGCTTTGCTCGGTTGCTGAATCCTAGCTAGATAGATTTATCGCCCCCGACACCCTCTACCAAATTTCAATGATTTTTCCGAGATAAAGATTAATTTTTATAATAGGATAGGTATCCATAACTATAAGAATCAAAGTCCTGACTGACTGACATATAGACAACGCACAGCCTAAACCGCTGGTCGTAGAGTCTTGAAATTTGAGGAGTACATAGTTCTTACAGCGTAGACGTGTACTAAGAAGGAATTTTTCAAAATTCAACCCCTAAGGGTGTAAAAAGGATCGAAAACGTTTGTATGAAAAATCGTATTCTTTCAACCTAGGAACTTGAAACTTAGAGGACATAATAATATACTCCAAAGTCAATCATTAAGTTTGTCATTTTTAGTTTTTAAGAACTACCCCCAATAAGGGTGCAAAGGGGTGTTGTAGTTTGTATGGCAGTTTTTTAACGAGTGGTTCAATTGATTTCAAACTTGGAGTATACAATACTTCTAAATAAATAATTAAGAACGACATTTTTAGTTTTTGTAAACTACCCTTAATAAGGGTGCAAAGGGATGTTAAAGTTTGTACGAGAATTTTGTTACGCGTAGTGCGATTGACTTGAAACTAAAAGTAGATAAATAACAAAAAAATATACTAATTTAGGGTTTTATCTCGGGTGGAATGCGCGAGCGGCATCAGAGGCGCAGCGGTGGCGGGCGAGGCGTGGGGCGGGGCCCTTAGCGGGCCTAGCTGGGACTTGGACCGCTGTATCTAAGTACTTAGGCGCAAAAGTACTAAACTGTGCGGGTGAAACCGCGGGGCGCAGCTAGTGTTACATAAATTACAAGAATTGCTCGTCTAAAGGTATTAGACTTAGCCAAATAGCACGTTTCTTATTAAAACAATGTTTCTTCCAGATAACTAACGCACAATGCATCCGCACAGTATCGAGCCCCTTGATTGGTTCTTGCGGAGGCCCTATCATCGGCTCTTGCGGAGGCCCAACCATTGGCCCCTGTGGCGGCCCACTCCTGAAATCCTGTAGCTGCGGCGGCCCACTCCTGAAGTCCTGTGGCTTCGGTGGCCCACTCATGAACTCCTGTGGCTGCGGCGGCCCACTCCTGAACTCCTGTGGCTGTGGCGGCCCACTCCTGAACTCTTGTGGCTGTAGCGGCCCACTCCTGAACTCCTGCGACTGCGTCGGCCCAGTCCTGAACTCCTGTGACTGCGTCTCCTGTGGCTGCAGCGTCCCAGTCCTGAACTCCTGCGACTGCGTCGGCCCAGTCCTGAACTCCTGTGACTGCGTCGGCCCAGTCCTGAACTCCTGTGGCTGCAGCGTCCCAGTCCTGAACTCCTGCGACTGTGTCGGCTCAGTCCTGAACTCCTGTGGCTGCAGCGTCCCAGTCCCCTGCTACACACCAGTGATAGCCCCTGTCATCCAGTCAAACTCCGTCGCAGCCAGTCTTGCAGACACTCTGTCTCTACTGACTGTTAGCAGTCTGTTAGCTGACACTCTGCCGTTCTGCCCTAATGACTGCGGATGTGGTCTTGGAAGCTGTAGATGTGGTCTTGGCTGCTGTGGATGTGGTGGTCATGGAGGCTACGGTAGTTACTACTACTAGAACTACAAAACTTTGTATAACAGACTAAATTAAATTATTCTTTATTTACTGCAAAATAAATGTATTATTGTAAAGCAAATGTTTTTAACTTTCTTTCTGTGTATTAGAAACAACAAGGACGGCTATATTTTAGAGCTGTCAGATTAGGTTAGTTTAGGATAATGCTACAACAGAATCGTCACCAATAATTACCTAAGTAATAGAGCACGCTATTCGACCTATAATTGAAAAAGCACCAGATGATTCTTTTCCAGTTAATCTGTGTATTTTAACAAAACTGAAAGGGTAGAAACAGAATGAAGCTATGTAGTTAATAGAGTTGTCTGGGTCAAATCGGACGAAGTCAGGACTTTCGCCACCGTCTGGGCGTATCGATCGCCTGTATGTGTATGTATGCAGAACCTTTCAGAATGGGATTTTATTCGCTTTATATTCGGGTTGCACCATGAAGGTTACCTATCTAATATCTAATCGACGACGTCAGTTCAGTTTCAGTTGTCAGACAGACAGTCAGTTGATTTGATTTGATTTTTTTGATTTGATTTGATCGTAAACAAATTTGTTTGTTTACGATCTGCAGAAATTTGTTCCGTTGGTCTGGGTGTTTAATAAAAAATATCTACCTTCATAAGTATAATGTATTAAGTATATCAGTTATCTAGTACCCATAACACAAGCTTTGAGTAGCTGAACGGATCTAGATGAAATTTGGCAGAGAGATAGATTATAGTCTGGAATAGCACATAGGCTACATTTTATCCCGTGGGAATACCAGGATTTAAATCTACGCGGGTGAAACCGCGGGGCACAACTAGTATTATATAATATAGACAGAGAACAAACATCTATGTTTATAACACAAATGTTTGTTTAAGGTGGGAATCGAACCCACGACCTGCGGCGCAGGCAGAGCTACTACGAACGGAGCTATGAAGGCTGTCAAACAAGAAGATTTATTAAAAAATAAAAAAAACCTGAGTGCCCGAACTAAAAGTATATAGGTAGGTAAATAAGATAATGTTTTAAATTTGGTACTTTTTAATATTGAAATCCTTTCTTCAGTCTTGACGAATGATAAAAATGTAATGATCGCAGACAGTCGGAGGCTCGTGTACCTATATCCTAGCAGTTTACTGATGCCTGTGGTTGTATAACTCATTTTGATCACTTTGGGGTTACCAAAAGACCAGGAAGACCTAGGATAAGCGACATGAGCCAAATAAAAGCGAAGGTTGCGGTCATGTCTTATAAGGAGGTCAAGGAGGTTGCCCTAAAATGAAACACCTGGAGAGAAATGCATCAATTACACCGACAAGAGCATTGCTCATATATAAGAAGGGGTTACCAGCAATCACATTTTTTTATTACAAAACTCTTAATATCTTCGAAACGGCTTTATCGATTTTGATGCGGTTTTTTCTAAACGATTAGTATAACCATAGAGAAGGTTTTATGATATATTTTAGTATCACTCATGGCCTAGTTCACTAAAGTGACTTAACGAATTTTGCGTTCTGGTTTTGTCTTTGAGGGTTTACTTTAAATCAAAAACTAATACATTATTTGGAAACACTTCATCACTCTATTGATTTTGATACCCATATTGATATGATAGCGAAAAGATTTTTTTTAATGTCAGAGAATATCCCTCCTGCTTTCCTACCCTTTTTGTTTTTTTTTATTCTAAGGACACTTGGGAAGTTGCGACAAATCTTTCAATACCAGAATCATCAAAATCCATCCAGCCGTTTGGTTGCTACGTGGTAATAAAGGAAATATCGAAGGAAGGATACATACATACATGGATAGATAGAAAACTCTTTATTGTACACCACAAGAAAACATAACATTACAAGAATTAATTTTAACTAAAGCGAAGTACAATGGGCGGCCTTATCGCTATGAGCGATCTCTTCCAGACAACCTTTGGATGGACAGGACTTTCATTATGTCAAATGGCGGCATCACAGGGACTTCTACAATTGTTTTAATCCAAAAAAAAAAAAACTAACTATGGTGTGAATACATATACAAAATATTAATAATGTTATATATAATCATACATACATTGATACCATATATATTTATACATTATATACATACATATACTACTTAAAAATCTTAGAGCATTATGCTCTAAGTTAAAAATAGATAGATACACGCCAAACACATAACCCTCGGCACTCGGGTAAAAAGTAAATCAAATCAAATGAAAGGTAGAAAATACGCAATAAATATAAAATAAGTTGTTTATAAAACACTGCACTATTTTATTGTACCTAATGTTGTATTTATTGTAATGCTGTTCTTCTTCTTGTCGAGTCACCAGTTTCTTTCGAAACAGTGTGGTGAAAGGATTGTAAGTGCGCCTCAAGAGGCTCCTTTCGAGCACTTGACACATGTTATAGAACTTGTTAGGTTCTACAACATGCCAGTTTCCTCACGATGTTTTCCTTCACCGTTTAAGAGTACTGACTTTGTGCATATAAATTTAAAAATAGAAAAACTCTTTGGTGCACGACCGGTTTGAACCCATGACCTTAGAATCGGAAGGTCGGGGCTGCTACCCCTAGAATCTACTAGGTAATACAAGATGGCACAGAGATTACGACCTTGGTATTTTACAGCAGTAGTCTACATAAATAAGTAACCGGGGGTAAGCAAGGTTACCCCCGGTTTCTGAAAGCTCGATCAACACTAATCGGCTGTCAAGTGACTTCTATCTCTATCTAATTCGAAGTAAAAGCTGAAATAGCAAGTGACTTGACAGACGGTTAGTTTTGATCGAGCTTTCAGAAGCCGGGGGCTAGACTACCAAGTGCTCTGTGCCTGTAAAAGGTAGGTAACAATACACGATGGCACAGAGCGTACGACCTTAGTCGGCATTTTACCGCAGTAGTCTACATGTCATAATAGCCTAGCTTAGTTTAAGGCGAGGATATCCAAGAACCTCCAACCTCCCGGGACGGTTTTTGAACAGCTGTGAATCTACTAAAATGAATAAAAATACAAAAAAAAACGAAAACTTTAAAATTGAACATGTACTCGATCGCTGTGTAAAGATGTTCACGTCAATAATGATAATTTTCTCGATAATAAAAAATCTATATTTCAAACATCCATTATCATTGTATTTTAAATGAAATTCATCTTTTGAAAAATACATTAATTTTATTATTATTTATTTCGCCATCGTCCCACTGCTGGGCAAAGGTCTCTTTACTTTTCCCCTTTTACTTTTTACGGCCTTGGGCTTTTTAAGTCCAATTATTATTGTTGATAGCCATCACGGCTCAGTTGGTAGTAGATCTGCCTTCTACCGTAGGCCATGGGTTCGATCCCCACCGAGAACAAACCTGTATGTGATGAACATAGATGTTTGGTCTCTGTCTGGGTGTAAATAATATTAATATACAGGGTGTCCCAGAACTCAAGGTCAACCCGAAACGGGCGACAGGATTGATTGTAAACACTAAACATCATGAGAAAAATCAGAAAAAAAATCTATCCCATGCAGTTTGAAAATTATGGGCATTTGAAAACCTAAAAATTTGTTCAATCTGTAACCATTTTTCGGTTATTGTGGTTAATTTTTATTATTTTTGTTCATTTACGGTTCCAAGTTTATTTTTTTCAGATTTTTCTCATGATGTTTACAATAGCACCGGTGGTCTAGTGGGAGTGACCCCGCCTTCCGATCGTAAGGTCGTAGGTTCGAATCCGGTCGTGCACCAATGGATTTTTCTATCGAAAAATTTATGTGCGCAATGCCAGTGCTCTTAAACGGTGAAGAAAAACATCGTGAGGAAACCAGTTAGTATTCTAACAGCGGCGATGAGCTTGCAACCTGTCACGTATGGAATACTAACTACTGCAAAATGTGGGTAGGTATGTGCCAAATGTAATGTTTGGACGTACCTCTGACTACCCCCCTTAGACATCCTCAAAAGAATCTTGAATTAGTACCTACTTGGTACTGAGAGATCTGAAGGGATATCTACCGTGCCTGGGGATCAAAGTCGTGAAGCTGTTTCAGTTTTTTTTTTTTCAGTTTTACAATCAATCCTGTCGCCCCGTTTCGTTCTGGGACATCCTGTATATGGGGGTCTTGTGAAAAAAAGATATAAATAATACTATAGTGTTTATTTTGTTCAATCATCGCACTTTAGTATCTACAACCCTCAAAAACAGAAGCCACTACACCTCCACCAGTGTTAACAACCGCGGTTCCAGCAGAAGGAACCGCGCCATCTACCGACACAACGCCGTAGACGGGGAAGCAGCCGCTAACTTTGATGGTCCCTCCGATAGGGATGTCTCCAGATAAGGTCACGTCTCCGAACTGAAGGGAGGGGAGGATCTCGGTGACGAGGGGGACTGTGGAGGTTTGTGGGGGGCCGAGGCGGCCGCCACACGTGGTGACTGCATTACCAGTCGCAATAGTGGCGGTGGGACTGACGTTGAAACCGTTGAGGGGGAGGGAGAAAGCTTCCTGAAAAAAGATTAATAATTAAAATTTGGTGGACATATAATGCAACCTTAGACATAGTGCTTATCTACTATTATGCTTATAATATACATATAAACTATCCTCTTGAATCAGACTATGTGATCAAAAAAATGCATCAAAATCAGTTGCGTAGTTTTAAAGATATAAGAATAATAAATATCTACGTGCAAAGAATGAAGCCTTCTCGTTTGCCGAGAAAAACTCTCCTTGGTGAAATCGCAGACGCAAAGCGACCAGTCGGGCGCCCTATGTTGAGGTTTAAGGACAGTGCAAAGAGAGACATGGTTTCTTTTGCCATTGACCCGAAAAACTGGGAAGAAGCTTCAAACGATCGTGACTTGTGGAGAAAAGCGTTATCTGAAGGAGTGGTCGTTCACGACAACGCCTGGTTTGATCTTCTAACTCATAAGCGCGAACTACGACACCGACGCGCCGCTGTTCCTCCATCGTCGTCACCTCATACACAATTTGTCTGCCAAATATGCGGTCGTAGCTGTCGCTCCCGTATCGGCCTCACCAGCCATTTCCGTAAGTGCCGCACCTCGATAACAGACGCTGCTTAAATCATCTTCAATAGATGTAACAGGGGTTAAACTATAGCAATCCCTGAGTTGAGGGTTGGGGATAGGGAGGATGCAAGTGGGGGTAGATGGCAAGTCTTCCCCTTGAGTCCTTTTTATTAGGAAATGAAAAAAAATATTACTTCAAATTTCTTAAAAAAAACTTCTAACCTAACTAGTAACTTACCTGAAAAATTAAAGTATTTTTTTTCATTTCCTAGAAAAAAGGACTCAAGGGGAAGACTTGGCCATCTACCCCCACTTGCATTCCCCCTATCCCCAACCCTCAACTCAGGTACAAGGATTGCTATAGCCAACCCGTAACAGGCCAATGATGATGATGAGTTTTAAAGATCTAAGCATTCAAGGGCAGACAGGGGGTAGCGACTTTGTTATAAAATACTAGTTGCACCCCGCGGTTTCACCCGCGTAGTTTTAAATCCAGGTATTCTCGCGGAGTAAAAAGTAGCCTATGTGCTTTACCAGACTATAATCCTTCTCTCTGCCAAGTTTCATCCAGATCCGTTTAGCCGTTCCGGCGTGAAAGAGTAACAAACATCCATCCAACCATCCATACTTACAAACTTTCGCGTTTATAATATTAGTAGAAAGTAGGTTGTAGGGATTATTTGTATAATTAAAAACTCACCTTTATCAGGAAAGCTCCACAAAGCAAAACAATATGCCTATACATCGTTAATATCCGTAATACTAAAAGGAGTTTCATAAAACATTGTATTTATACATATTTCATTAAAATTTCAAAAAACTCTTATCGCTTTCTTTAATAAGGTTAGCAATAGTTAACGCAAAAGTGATAGGTTAAGTAGATAACGAAATATTTGACCTGAGTAATTTAATAATAGATAACTGAATAACTTACTCCACAAGATAAGATAAAGATAATAATACGTCGCCATCGAGCAAAAATGGCGGTAAACATTTTATAACAGCAGTGTGGGAACAGTGTCTCGAACTTAGCGTTAGATAAATTATTATGGCCCTTATTCGTAATGGTCTTTGAGTGCGCCAATAACTTATCAGACCGATAAGTCTGTTGCTATCTTTTTTCGTTGACATAAGTGACAGTGACAAGAATACTCTTTATAGCCGCTATAAAATGACAAGGATTATAAATAAGAGGATCTATGTATGTATTCACAAAATATATAGTACCTGGTGTATCGGAATACTTAAAAATATCAACCAACAAGCAGCGCCCCGCGACTTCACCCGCGTAGTTTTAAATCCTGGTATTCCCACGGGACAAAAAGTAGCCTATGTGTCATTCCAGACTATAATAATCTCCGTGCCAATTTTCATCAAGATCCGTTCAGCCGTTCTTGAGTAACAAACATCCATCTATCCATACTTACAAACTTTCACGTTTATAATATTAGTAAGAGAAACTGAGAAATATTAACTAATAGCATTGCACAAAATCTCCGATCAGCTCGAGATGCAATCCTATTGGTTAATATTTATCTGTTTCTCGTTTCCGCAGCCTTGATCGGCGTCATTGGACAGTCAGCTTAAGTTGGGTTTGCTGTAGTTTCCAAACTTGGCAGGCGCGGAACAATTGTATTTATTTATTTACTAGCGACCCGCCCGCGCGCCCCTGCTTCGCACGGGGGCACATATCATGCATGTATTATCATATAAACCTTCCTCTTGAATCACTCTATCTATTAAAAAAACCGCATCAAAATCCGTTGCGTAGTTTTAAAGATTTAAGAATACATAGGGACTTGGGGACATAGGGATATAGGGACAGAGAAAGCGACTTCGTTTTATACTATGTAGTGATATTGATTTTCAGCCTGCATTGTCCCATTATAGAGTTTCCTCTGTTCCGTGGTTCCGCTGCATCGCAAAGGCCTCCCTACCCCCTTCCACTTTTCTCTATCCTGAGCTATGGTGGAGCAATCCTCCTTCCTACTAATATTATAAACGCGAAAGTTTGTAAGTATGGTATGTATGGATGTTTGTTACTCTTTCACGCCGGAACGGCTGAACGGATCTGGATGAAACTTGGCAGAGAGATAGATTATAGTCTGGAATAGCACCTAGGCTATTTTTTATCCCGTGGGAATACCGGGATTTAAATTTGCGCGGGTGAAACCGCGGGGCGCAACTAGT